>CM066314.1:26333000-31145500 GCA_033807775.1 Saussurea involucrata
CGAAGCGAGAATCATACCACTAGACCAAATGCCCTATTGTTCCTTCCTAGTTTTATTTTGTTTTTATGCTGTTTAGACATGATTTATTGCTGGTGTTTTACACTTCTTACATATTTGGGTACTTTGATAGTTGTGATACTGATATGTCCGTTTGCTGAAGGACTTGGAAAAACTTGTCTTCTTTCTAGGTTCAATACTTGCTACCAAAGTTAAGTGCGTTGTTTAGTTTCTGCAAACTAACATATGCTAAAATGTTTGGCTTTTGTACCAAGTAATCTGGAGTTTTGGTGCAAACAAATCACTCTTTTACTGCTGTTATACTAACATCTAGGCATCTAGCACTGGTCGAAACTTGCATCTTGGTGGTGGTAGATTTATAGTCTCAGACACGCATTTCATGCTTTTATTTTTACTTTGACTTGCTATTAATTACAAGCATATGAAGTTGCATCTTTTCACGATTTCTGCGTATTGTGTAACATCATCTGCCCATGTGTTGAATTATTTGTCAAAGATTCTTTTTAAATTTATGAGCATATGTTTGTGGCATATAATATCACTTTGGTATGGGATTTGTTTCCAGAAGTCTTGAGTTGACTTTAGCTCATATCAGTAGTAGAATATCAAAGTAAACAAAATAGTGCCGCTTAAATTATTTATACAAAAATGAATTGATTATGTAGAAATGGGGCATTCCGAGAATCGAACTCGGGACCTCTCGCACCCAAAGCGAGAATCATACCACTAGACCAAATGCCCACTTGCTTCATGTGCCTGTGTTTATTTCTATATACCATGCTTGAAATATAAGTTACTTAGCATTACATGTCTAAAGTATGTGACACCAGTGAATTTGAGGTTCTTTACCTATAAATTTAGATTTTTTTACCAACTAGGTTCATTCAATAGCTTCTTCCAGACCATCTTGTCCATTAGCAGCACTTCATTTGGAGAAAAAATGTTATAAACAACTGGGAGGAGCAGCCTATAGACCCTTTTTTGGCACATAATTAAATAGCTTGAAGAACAGGAAGACCAAGAACAATAACAAACATTGGTACAACCAATGGGAAGATTCTCAATATGCCAGATTTTCTTATAAGATTTGTGTGATTGTGCTCAAGCTATACACATTGATTAAGGTGACACCCTTTATGAATAGGCTTCTTGATCAACCTCTGTGTGGACTTTATTTCCTGAGGGACACCAAAACTACCTTTAAATCGTTAATGCCTTGTATAACCAAGTCATAATCACTTACAATGCGAGAGACTAGTAAGTCATGATTTCTGGCTAACTGGAAACATGTATGTTATGTTTTTGGCTCTGCTTGAGTATTGGCACCTGAACTAAAATAAGCTGAAAATGTTATTATCACCTACCCATGAACTGCCTGGCACAAGTGCCCAGCATCACTCATAATAATTTTGAAAATTTTATTTAGCTCGAAAACAATAGACCACTTGTGTCCTTTTAAAGATACAAACCCCTTTTTCAGTTGTGCAAATGTGATCCCTACTAATATCAGCTTATGTTCTCTCCTATAATTCAGAACTCTTTGAATGCTAATGTGAACAGCCATGGGACCCTTAGAACATGCATAACCAAGAACACAAAACAGTCAAATAAGGGGAAGTTGATGGTGTGTTAACCACTCAAATCACCCTGGATAGTGCTTATATTTCATGTGTCATAGCTGCATGTGTTAGAGTGTAATATATGGAACTGGGTCTGATACAGTGTTGGAATTGGAGCCTAAAAGAAACAATTAGAATATTACTATGACATTGAATGTAGGAAAATTGCTAAAACAAGTAAATACTTTATTTGATTTTTTGTTCGCCTAACAGAGTTACAATGTGTTGGGAAGGAAACCTAACAAGTATTAAAAATTGGAAAAAAAATTAAAGAGAAAAAGATTGGGGCATTCCGAGAATCGAACTCGGGACCTCTCGCACCCAAAGCGAGAATCATACCACTAGACCAAATGCCCTGTTGTTCCTTCCTATTGCTAACAAACATATATTTAATATACGTCAATCAGGTTGTAGCGCAGTGGTTGATCGCCCTGGGTGATGTGGTGGAATATCCCATCTACCCAGGGTTCGATCCCAGGCGTCGTCAACATTGATAAGACATCTTTAAGTTTCAAAATTGTCAGGGATTAGTCCGGGCTGTGCCTGGGATACCCTTCCCAAAAAAAAATATATATTTAATATACTACTCCCTCCGTCCCAAAATAATTGTCCACGGTTCTATTTATGTTTGTCCCAAGATAAGTGTCCGGTTTCAAAGATAGATAACTAAATTATGAAATCTAGTCCTAATTAATGCACAAAGTTTAAGGGTTGTGAATAGAGATAAATTAAGGGTAAAGTTAACCAAAAAATGTAATAATTATACATGCCTAAAATTGTGTGTCATTTCTGTTGTGGACACTTATTTTGAGGCGGAGGCAATATATATATATATATATATATATATATATATATATATAGTATTTTCCTTTTCTGATATTTGAGATTGCTTTTGACCAACTTTTGAAAACGCTAAAGAGAAGATGGCAAAGAGGCAACACTCCATTAGAGGCTTGAATATATTGAACACAGTTTATTTATGAATGCATATGTAATAACTTGTAGTAGATTCAACTGTAACTCGTAATTCTAAAATTGTACTTTTTCAACAAGAATTGTAGTGTCTTTCGCTTTTGATTTGTTCTACAGGCTTGGTAATAGAATTAGCTTGACGTCTTGATTTATGATTGCTTATACGGGTAATGCAGATGCATATTTTCACCAACTTGGTACCTAACAATCTTGTCAAAAAATAGTGGAGTTACTCGTGCTTGTTTTGGTAATGAAGTCTTATCTTTTCACTATTTCTGCGTATTTTGTAACATCATCTGCCCATGTGTTGAATTACAATATCACTTTGGTTGGTAGATTTGTTTCCAAAAATCTTGCATTGACTTTAGTTCATATAGTTAGAATATCAAATTAAACAATACAGCCTTACTTTAGTTCTTTTTTTCAAAACCGAATTGATTATGTGAAAAATGGGGCATTCCGAGAATCGAACTCGGGACCTCTCGCACCCAAAGCGAGAATCATACCACTAGACCAAATGCCCACTTGCTTCATGTGTCTGGTTTATTTCTTAACACCATGGTTGAAACACTAGTTTCCTGATTACATTGTCTGAAGTATGTGTGACCAGTGAATTTGAGGTGCTTCTATCAGTAATTTTAGGTTTCTCTGTTTTATACTCTAGTATAGAATCACTGCTTTAAAGGAAGGATCCCAAAGAATCTATCTTTCTTTAGTTGTTGAATCTCACTGTCCGATTTAGGTGCCAAAAAGACCCCATAGTGCTTATATTTCATGTGTCATAGCTGCATGTGTTAGAGTGTACTATATGGAACTGGGTTTGATACAGTGTTAGATTTGGAGTCTAAAGAAACAATTAGAATCCTACTATGACATTGGATGTAGGCAAATTGTTAAAACAAGTAAATACTTTATTCAACAATTAGAATCCTACTATGAGCATATGTTTGTGGCATATAATATCACTTAATTTGTTTCCAGAAGTCTTGAGTTGACTTTAGTTCATATCAGTAGTAGAATATCAAATTAAACAAAACCGTGCCCTCTTAAATTATTTATACAAAAATGAATTGATTATGTAGAAACGGGGCATTCCGAGAATCGAACTCGGGACCTCTCGCACCCAAAGCGAGAATCATACCACTAGACCAAATGCCCACTTGCTTCATGTGTCTGCCTTATTTGATATCACCATGGTTGAAACACAAACATTACATTAAGCATGATGGACCAGTGAATTTGAGGTGCTTCTACCTATTATTTTAGATTTATAATTTTTATACTCTGCTGTAGAAACACTGCATTTAACTGATGGTAGTTTGAGTAAATATATGAAATAAGAAGTGCTTGGTGCCTGCTATGCATATCCATTTCAAATAGTGAAATATCCCATATTTTGCACAAATACTTTCTCTAATCTGCAAACCATACTAGTTGCTTAGATCACCATGGTTTTTTGGTATATATATATATATGACCTATCTGTGTACAGGATACTCGTACACATTTGTTTGTGGAATCCTGTGCACAGTGTTCATAGAAGCCCTATCCTACACAAAAGTCCAAGTAGGTTCATCCAATCAGCTCCCCCTAAACTATCTTGTACACAATTAGCACTTCATTAGAGACAAAAACTAATAAACGAGTGGGATGATCAAGCTCTTGACTCCTTCTGGCAGCATAATTAAATAACTTGAAGAACAGGAAGGCCATGAACAATAACAGGCTTTACTACTAACAAAGTTTGCAATTCTGGAATAAATCCCCTTCAGGATTTCCTTGTATTCCATTTCAATATATAGGGAGTTACAGATATACATGAGCCTAATCTAGGAAAGGATACACATACAAAGGGAAACATATCAGAAACGTATCAAAGTAAAGCATGTACAGTATTATCGGCTACAAGGTACAACCAATGGAAATATCCCCAATATGCCAAATTTTCATATAAAGTTTGTGTGATTGTGCTCAAGCTGTACACATTGATTAAGATCTGGTAGTCTTGGGTTTGTAGCCTAAAGAAACAATAAGCATCCTAGCAATGACATTGACCTGTGAATGTAGGCAACTTGTTAAAAGTTAAAACTAGTAAATACTTTATTTTATTTTTTATTTCCCTAACAGAGTTATATAATGTGTTGGGAAGGAAAACTAACAAGATTTAAAAATGGAAAAAATTTAAGACAAGAATGGGGCATTCCGAGAATCGAACTCGGGACCTCTCGCACCCAAAGCGAGAATCATACCACTAGACCAAATGCCCTGTTGTTACTACCTTTATATAGTTTTTTGTATTTAAACATGTACTATGGTTGGTGACTTGGTGTGTCACCCTATCAACTTCTACATATTTGGGTATTGTGACACTGATAAGTGAATTTACCTAATGACTCGGTGAGTTTGCCTTCTCACCAAGTTCATTCTACTACTGCCAGCATTAATTGCATTGTTCTAGTTGTAGCATACTAATAACGTCTGGTTTTTTACTTTTGTGTTGATGAGGCAACGCTCTAGTAGAGGCTGGAATATGTCGTTTTTAACTCATAATTCAAAAATCATGCTTTCCCAACAAGAATCATAATGTCTTTTACTCTTTTGATCAGTTGTGCAGGTTTGGTAATAGAATCACATTGAAATCTTGGCTTATGTATGCTTATTCTGGTAATGCAGATGCATTTGTTTCACCAACTTGATTCCTAAGAATCCTGTCAAATAATAGTACAGTTATATTTCCTTATTCCAGTAATAATGTTAGTTACATATTCTTGTTATGAAGTTGCATTTTCCCATGAGTTGAATTTACTGACAAGAATATTTTCAGATCTACAAGCATATGCTTGTCACATATAATATCACTTTAGTTGGTAGATCTGTTTCCAAAAGTCTTGAGTTGACTTTAGTTCAGGTCGGTTGTTGATTTTCAAATCAAACACAGTATTAAAAAATTTATTTTACATTAGCTTACTTTTTTAAATGGGGCATTCCGAGAATCGAACTCGGGACCTCTCGCACCCAAAGCGAGAATCATACCACTAGACCAAATGCCCATTTACTTCATATGTCTGATTTTATTCCTTATGACAGTACATTATAGATTTATTGTCTTCCATGAAATTCACAATTGATGTGCTTCTGTATATATAGTTTTCCAGGTTTTTGTATATATAGAATCACTACATTTAACTTATAGTAGTTTGAGGATACATTACAATGTGTGAAGGAACAAGTGATTCTGCTGTCCTGAGTTTGCTTATGTGACCTTTTATATCTGGGCAGATGTTTTTGCTAATCATCATACTAGCCTAATTTGCTTATATGGTTGATTTCTGTATGTGAATGTGCCTGAGCTGTATGCATAATTAAGGCCGTAACAATGGGTTGGGTTCTGGTGAGAAGTGCCAAATTTGGTGAGAAGCGGGAGAAGTGGTTATCAACCCTTGGATGAGAAATGGACGAACATTAACATGAGATGCACGGAGATGAAATGCACCAGATCAATTCCCTTTTAAGCCGTAATATTAATGGGAGGAGGGTATTTGATTAAAAGTGTCACTTCTCACATGATCCCATGTCCCTAACACTATGTAAATGAGCTGTTTCTTGATGAACCCTCCTCAGTTTGGACTTCATTACCTGATGGACTGCAAAACTAGCAATTAGCGGTAGTACCTTTGATGCCTCTTGAGAAACTAGCAAGTCCTGGCTGGCAGTAAGCAGCGCTTTAGGATCCACTTGATGCCTGAACTAAAAACAAGGAGGAAAGGTTATTGTTATAACCTACTCGTGACCAAAAGACACAGGTAAGCATCAGTTAGCATGGAAAGAATGCAAGCCATTTGAAAACCAAAACCCCCTTTTCGTTGTTTGGTGTAGGAATGTCACACCCAATCCCACATGCCAAAGCTCTTTGAATGCAGATCTAATGTGAATAGCTTATTAGCTTTGGGACCATCAATCAGGATATGCACACGAATGAAAGAAATCAAAACAAATGAGCTTGGATAGTTTATCTGCTGGTGTGTCATATCTGGATTGGTTGATATGAAACCTAAACAAGTAGCAAAAATAAAGGAGTAAAAACAATAAACAATTGGGGCATTCCGAGAATCGAACTCGGGACCTCTCGCACCCAAAGCGAGAATCATACCACTAGACCAAATGCCCTTTGATGCTTATGCGTCTAGCAGTCAGTTGAAAAGTAATCTTTCTAGCTTCAGCAAACAAGTGAAGTGGGGATAAAAAAATGAAACAAGATTGGGGCATTCCGAGAATCGAACTCGGGACCTCTCGCACCCAAAGCGAGAATCATACCACTAGACCAAATGCCCTTGTTGTCTGTTTCTGTTGTATACTTGTTCTTATGAGTTCATGGACTATCTTCTTGATAAATTTGAACAGGCAAATAAATGGGTGAAGAAACCTCTACCGAAAGAGTAGAAAGGAAGTTGAGAGGAATTGACATCAAAACTGTTGACTGAAAGGTAAGATATCATTCCAAAATATCAGTTATCTTAGCACTCGAAATCAAAGTGACCGCCTTTGTTATTGAAAGAATCAAACTCATATATTTGGTTTATATGGACTCAAGGGATTTGGATGACAACCAGCAAAAAAAACATAGGGGCATTCCGAGAATCGAACTCGGGACCTCTCGCACCCGAAGCGAGAATCATACCACTAGACCAAATGCCCGGATGATGTCAGTTTCACCATATTTCAATATACTATTACAAAAATCTGGGGTGAAAAACAGGAAAAAATTAGGGGCATTCCGAGAATCGAACTCGGGACCTCTCGCACCCGAAGCGAGAATCATACCACTAGACCAAATGCCCTGGGTTTTGTTTCTCATGAGACTCTACTATATTTATCTAATAGTTTGGGATCAATTTGGAAAATAAACAGTTTCATTAGTGAGGTTTTAATGAATAACTTGTTAGTTTTTATCTTAAGATAGAAGCTCGAGAAAAAAAAAATTAAGGCGATAAGCATAAGAAAGGATCTGGACCTTTAAATCACTTTTTAATCTCACCTCCACACGCATGAATTGATGTTTCTCACAGGAATTGATCTGGTAATGTTGATTTCAAGATTCCAAATCTCTTCTTATACTTTTCCCTGTAACTTTTCTTCTCAACGTAACTCAACCTTCATTTCAATTTGTTTCATAATTAATTATTAATTTTATCATTGGTTGAGCAAACAATTTAGGTATCCCGGTCATATTTCATAATAGGAAAAAATAAATACACTGTTATTGGATATAATTTATACAATAGATATTTACATAGTCAAAGATCTTTCTTCCGCCTTTGTAAACCTATAGCTGAAAATTATTAATTAGTTGGGTTTAGGTTCATATTATTAATGGTTTAGGTTTAGATTGTTAATCGTTTAGATTTAGCCCATTTTTGTGCTAAACATATGAATTTGTTATCTCATTTAGGCAATATAATCAATAGATTTGGATGTATCCAAAAAAAAAGTATCATTCCTACATATTTATAATAAATGTTTTAAAATATAGAAGTAGATGGCTTCCTTAGTACATGTCTATCATTAAATAACTGTAAAAACAAATTACTTTATTTGTTAATAGTTAATAGTTTATAAAGACCCTGGTTATATATGGTGGCTTAAGTAGTCATCTATTCCTATTGCTTAGATTAGTGAAGGTAGCTTAATTAATCAACTTCTTAGATTAGGAGTTAAAGTTGTTGGGTTTTCTTATGGTTTTTTGGCCCATGAGGAAGGCCCATGTGTTTTGGCCCTCATATATATATATTTCTTATTCAACACTATTTTATTAGTGTGTGTATTTTAAAATTAGCAGCCACATAGAGAGAGAGAGAGAAGAAAAAGGAGAGATAGCTCCATTTTCGTCTTTCTTAACCCAGCTGCAGAAAACTTCTGTTTCCTGGAGATTGAACGGTCGGATCGTCGTGATTTTTGGTCAGCAGCTTCACGACATCTTCATCTACATTCTGGACGGTGGGATCGTGTTTTTGAGGTCTGGAGGTCAGGTTTTCTCGGGGTTCTGCACAGCAGCAATTTGTGGTGATATTTTCTCCATCCTTGCTCTATTTTGGTTCCATACATCTTGATGTGTTTATTTCCAAGTGTATGATGGTTTTGTATGCCTCTAGTATAATCTAGAGAAGACTTTGTATTGCTCTAATATTGGTGGTAGTGGATTTGAAGCGGCTCTAGTAGTCCCGTGGTTTTTACTCTCGATTTCGAGGGGTTTTCCACACTAAAATTTTGGTGTCTCATTGTGGTTGCTGATTTTATGTTTTGGAGCTGTTTTTACTTGCATTTAGAATACTCTATTTGTTTGCATCCTCAAAGATTCATTCGGGTCGGGAAAGTTAAGCCTAACGAAGATTAATTCCGCATTTGTTGTTACCGTTAGTGGCCGTTTTTCCCATCAGAGTGGTATCAGAGCTTTTGGTTATTATTTGGGTTAGACTTGATTGAACGATGGAGGCTAATACAAGTAGGATGATAAGTCTTAATGGTTCTAATTATCATGTTTGGAAAGGAAAGATGGAAGACCTTCTTTATGTGAAGGATTTTTACTTGCCTGTTTTTTCGACCGACAAACCTGAGAATAAAACAGATGAAGAATGGAGTATTTTGCATCGACAGGTTTGTGGGTATATTCGGCAATGGGTAGTTGATAATGTTTTGAACCATATTAGTGGGGAGACTCATGCTCGTACTTTGTGGAACAAGCTCGAGCAGTTATATGCTCGAAAGACTGGAAATAATAAGTTGTTTTTGATTAAAAAGATGATACAACTTAAGTACCATGATGGAACTCCTATCACTGATCATTTGAATGCATTTCAGGGAATTATTAATCAGCTTGCAGGAATGGGTATCAAGTTTGAAGATGAAATCCAAGGCTTATGGATCCTTGGTACTCTACCGGATCCGTGGGAGACTTTTAGGACATCATTGTCCAACTCCGCGCCCGATGGTGTTATTTCCATGGAATTGGCTAAAAGCAGTATTTTAAATGAAGAGATGAGAAGAAAGTCACAGGTTCCTCTTCACAATCAGATGTCTTGGTCACAGAAAGGCGGGGGAGAAGTCAGAGTAGAGGTCCAGGTAACAGAGGAAATCATCGGGCAAATTCGAAAGGAAAGTCTGTTGATTTTGAGTGCTACTACTGTGGTAGGAAAGGGCACACGGTACGATTCTGCAGACAGTTGAAGAAGGAGAACAAAAGAGGCATCCACAACAATCAAAAGAACAATCATAAGAAAGATGATGGTGGTAATGGCAATAATGAAATCAATACCACTGTTGAGGAGTTCTTTCTTTGTTGTGATGATGATATGGTGAACCTTGCACATGATGATTCGAGTTGGGTTATTGACACTGGTGCTACGTGTCATGTTACATCACGAAGAGACTTCTTTACATCTTACACTACAGGTGATTATGGCACTGTTAAGATGGGTAATAGTGGTCTATCAAAGGTTCTTGGAATTGGCAATGTCTGTTTGAAATTTGACACTAGGATGGAATTGGTTTTACGGATATATGTGACACATCCGAAGATCTCCAACAACATTGTCAACGCTGTGGAGAATAATGATATGACTGATTTGTGGCATAAGAGACTTGGCCACATGAGTGAGAAGGGGATGTCTCTCATGTCAAAGAGAAATGTGTTACCAGGTGTGCATGATGTTCATCTGAAGAAGTGTTCTCATTGTTTGGCAGGTAAGCAGAACAGAGTTTCGTTTAAGAGTCATCCTCCTTCTAGGAAGGAAAACATACTTGATTTGGTACATTCCGATGTTTGTGGTCCTATGAAGACTAGGACACTTGGTGGTTGCTCTTATTTTGTCACATTCATCGATGATCATTCGAGAAAGTTATGGGTATATACCTTAAAATCTAAAGATCAAGTATTTGATGTGTTTAAACAATTTCATGCCTCGGTTGAGAGACAGACTGGGAGGAAGCTTAAGTGTATTCAGACATATAATGGAGGTGAATACATTGGGCCATTTGATGCTTATTGTAGAGAACATGGTATTCGACATCAAAAGAGTCCTCCCAAGACACCGTAATTGAATGGATTAACAGAGCGAATGAACAGAACATTGGCCGAGCGTGTCAGATGTTTGCTGTCACATGCAGGGTTGCCGAAATCCTTTTGGGGAGAAGCTTTGAATACGGCGGTACATGTTATTAATCTAACTCCTTGTGTTCCTTTGTCTTTTGATGTTCCTGACAGGGTTTGGAGCGGCAAAGATGTTTCGTACCGTCACTTACGGGTCTTTGGATGCAAGGCTTTTGTGCATATTCCCAAAGATGAAAGATCAAAGCTTGATGTGAAGACTAAGCCATGTGTGTTCCTTGGTTATGGCCAAGATGAGTTCGGTTACAGATTATATGATCCGGTTCAAAAGAAACTTGTTCGAAGCCGAGATGTTATTTTCATGGAAGATCAGACTTTGAAAGATGTTGAGAAGGAAGACACTATTCCTCAACATAATGATAATCTTACTGATTTGGATCCAGCTCCTCCTAAGCATGTTAAGACACGTGATGGAGATGGTGTTCTAAATGACGAACAAGATGGCACTGATGATGTTGATGTTCTGGAGGAAATTGCGATGGATGCAGAAGTTCATCCAGAGTTGCCAGTTCCAGGTATGCCATCATTTATCCTACTTAGGCGGTCTATGAGATATCGTCATCCTTCTACACGATACTCTGCTAATGAGTATGTCTTACTCACTGATGGGGGAGAGTTGGAGTGTTATGAATAGGCCATGGAAGATGAGCACAAGAAAGAGTGGGTTGAAGCCATGCAAGACGAGATGACTTCCTTGCATGAGAACAATACTTTTGAGTTGGTGAAGTTGCCTAAAGGAAAAAGAGCTTTGAAGAACAAGTGGGTCTACAAAGTGAAGACAGAAGAACATACTTCACGACCCAGGTACAAAGCTAGATTGGTGGTTAAAGGCTTCAGTCAAAGAAAAGGTATTGACTTTGATGAGATTTTCTCACCGGTCGTGAAGATGGGATCTATCCGAGTGGTTCTTGGTTTAGCTGCTAGCCTTGATCTTGAGGTTGAGCAGATGGATGTGAAGACAGCTTTCCTTCACGGTGACTTGGACAAGGAAATCTACATGGAGCAACCTGAAGGTTTTCAGGTTAAGGGCAAAGAAGACTATATGTGTAGACTTCAGAAAAGTCTTTATGGTTTGAAGCAAGCACCAAGACAGTGGTACAAGAAATTTGAGTCAGTCATGGGTAAGCAAGGCTACCGGAAGACTACTTCAGATCACTGTGTATTCTTCCAGAGGTTTGGTAATGATGATTTCATTATCTTATTACTATATGTTGATGACATGTTGATTGTTGGCAAGAATGTAGAAAGAATTACCCAGCTGAAGTTAGAATTGAGCAAGTCTTTTGCTATGAAAGACTTGGGGCAGCAAAACAGATTCTTGGCATTCGGATTACACGAGATAGAGCTTCCAAGAAGTTGCACATGTCACAAGAGCAATACATCGATAAGGTGCTTCGCAGATTCAACATGGATAAAGCTAAAGTGGTTAGTTCACCTCTAACTACCAACTTTAAGCTAACTGATAAAGATTTTCCCTCTTCAAAGAAGGAGATTGAAGAGATGGATCGAATTCCGTATGCATCGGCTGTTGGGAGTATGATGTATGCGATGGTATGCACACGACCTGATATTGCCTATGCAGTAGGTGTTGTTAGTCGTTTTCTGTCGAACCCAGGTAAGAAGCATTGGGAAGCAGTTAAGTGGATTCTCAGATATCTACGTGGTACTTCCAAATTGGGTATAACTTTTGGAAATGGGGAGCCAATGCTTGTTGGGTACACTGATTCTGATATGGCAGGAAATAAGGACAACATGAAATCCACTTCTGGATATTTGATGACCTTTGTAGGGGGAGCTGTGTCATGGCAATCAAGGTTGCAAAAGTGTGTTGATTTGTCTACCACTGAGGCTGAGTATATGGCGGCAACAGAAGCGTGCAAAGAACTATTGTGGCTGAAACGATTCATGTAAGAGCTCGGCTTTATGCAACAACGCTACATGGTTCTTTGTGATAATCAAAGTGCGATTCACCTTGCTAAGAATTCTATGTTTCATAAAAGAACAAAGCATACCGATGTGAGGTATCATTGGATTAGAGATGCTCTTGAAGACAAGATGTTTGAACTTGATAAAGTGCATACTGATGATAATGGTTCCGATATGTTGACAAAGGCTTTGGCAAGTGAAAAGCTGAAGATATGTTGCTTGATCGCCGGAATGGCGAACTCTTCCTCATAGGCAAAAAGGGGGAGTTTTGTTGGGTTTTCTTATGGTTTTTTGGCCCATGAGGAAGGCCCATGTGTTTTGGTCCTCATATATATATTTCTTATTCAACACTATTTTATTAGTGTGTGTATTTTAAAATTAGCAGCCACATAGAGAGAGAGAGAGAGAGAGAGAGAGAGAAACAAGAAAAAGGAGAGAGAGCTCCATTTTCGTCTTTCTTAACCCAGTTGCAGAAAACTTCTGTTTCCCGGAGATTGAACGGTCGGATTATCGTGATTTTTGGTTAGCAGCTTTACGACATCTTCATCTACATTCTAGACGGTGGGATCGTGTTTTTGAGGTCTGGAGGTCAGGTTTTTCGGGGTTCTGCACAGCAGCAATTTGTGGTGATATTTTCTCCATCCTTGCTCTATTTTGGTTCCATACATCTTGATGTGCTTATTTCCAATTGTATGATGGTTTTGTATGCCTCTAGTATAATCTAGAGAAGACTTTGTATTGCTCTAATATTGGTGGTAGTGGATTTGAAGCGGCTCTAGTAGTCCCGTGGTTTTTACTCTCGATTTCGAGGGGTTTTCCACGCTAAAATTTTGGTGTCTCATTGTGGTTGCTGATTTTATGTTTTGGAGCTGTTTTTACTTGCATTTAAAATACTCTATTTGTTTGCATCCTCAAAGGTTCATTCGGGTCGGGAAAGTTAAGCCTAACGAAGATTAATTCCGCATTTGTTGTTACCGTTAGTGGCCGTTTTTCCCATCAAAAGTGTCAGCTCACTCCTAATTGCATAAATCTGGTATAATATTTGTTTCAAAGATGTTAGAATTACCATAAAAGGGACCTTCGTTACTAGTTTCTTAATTATTACTAGTCTCAAAATAAGTGTCAAATAGTAGAAATGACACACTTCTAGATATACATGATTATTACATTTTATAGTTAATTAAACGACATTTTTATCTTGAATTAATTTATTTATTATCTTTATCAACTCTTAATTCCAATATTTGTTCATTAGATTGGAAAATTTAGTTAATACTTGTTTTGAAACATACGTAAATAGAAATGTAGAGACTTATTTTGAAAAAGGACTAAAGGAGAGAGTAATTAGCTTAGAGTCTTTCTTCTTTATATAATTATCTAGCCACCGTGACCTTGACTAGAGATATTATTCATTGATCCCAACTATTTCTATCAAGTGCTCCTTTATATATAGGAGGGTTGGGTCTACGGAAGATCAGTCTGTTTTCGTGAGATCCGTAAGACCATAAAATGGCACTGAAACTTCAAAGCAAAAAAAAAAATACCGGACCTTTACAGCAAAACACCGTAAAAGTTTACCTTCACCGCAAAAACCTTCACGGTGTTTCATTGTGAAGTTTTAGTGTTATTTATGTGGTCTCACAGGATCTCACGAAAACAGTCTGATCTTACATGATCCAAGTCGTAGATTTATCTATTAATTAATAATCAGATACCGTGCGTAATTTCAAAATCATTTATTATTTTTTTCTCATTTTGTAGACAGATAAGTTTTGAATGGAGATCATGATTTTAAATTTCACCATTTTTTATTTGAAGTAATTTTCTTGTGCTTGAATCTTTAAAAAAAAGAAGAAGAATTAATTTAGGAGGAAAAGAAGGAAGGAAAAAGGCTTGAATGGAAGTGCATGAATAGCGTATAGATCGATGAATGGGTGTAATTATATTAATATTAATATAAACCCGTAATTTGTTGCTACCCACACATCAACAATTCTTGTAGCTCTATTTAATCCACTCATACACAATCAACATTCAATCGTAGTAAAAAAGTAAAAAGGAGTTTTATTGAGTTCTTTTTCTCCTGTTGTTTTTTTCCGAATAACAACTAGAGAAAAAGAACTCACTAAATAAAAATGGCCGGGAGATTTGCAGGAACAACCGAAAAGTGTGCAGTTTGTGACAAAAATGTATACCTAGTTGATCGACTAGTCGCCGATCATCGGACTTATCACAAAGCCTGCTTCCGATGCCATCATTGCAACCGTACCCTCAAGGTCCGTTCCTTTTTCTTTCTTTCTTCGTTTCGCAAATCAATTTTTCATTAACGTAACATCATATAAACTTTAAGCATATATATAGATTTATATATATATATATATATAGGGTTAGGTTCACGTGAGTGAGACCAACCTGTTTCCGTGAGACCAAAAAATAACACTGAAACTTCACAGTGATTCATTGTGAAGGTACGGAAAACAACGAACCTTCACAGTGTTTTAAGGTTTACCTTCACAATCTTTTGCTGTGAATGTTTAGTGTTATTTTTGTGGTCTCACAAAAATAGTCTGGTCTCATGTGATCTCAAGTCTATATATATATATATATATATATATATATATGTTTTTATGTATATATTAATATTGTGGGATGGAAGTTTGATGAATATAAATGTATATGTTTGATTACAGCTTAGCAACTACAATTCCTTCGACGGAGTGGTTTATTGCAGGCCTCACTTTGATCAGCTCTTCAAGAGAACTGGCAGCTTGGAAAAAAGCTTCGAAGGTTTAATAATTAATTATAATATTATTTTTAATTAAATCTTAACTTTATCAAAAGTATTATTATTTTCTAATTAAAAATATTATTTGTGATTGATGTATCTCAGGAACACCAAAGTTCAGGGTAGAAAAGCCTGTTAATCTCGAGGTATTTATGTAACTTTTGCTATATACAGATTTATATAGACAGAGGGGGTATCAAACAAGAACAATAATTATTTAAAAAAACACGACAATGAACAAAATTAATGATTTTACATTAACGTGCAAAAAAAGCCACGTGGACCTGAAGCCGCGGCCAAAGTCATTTTTTCATGCGTTAATGTAAAATCACTAATGATTTTGTTCGTTCTTATGTTCTTTTAAATAGGTATTGTTCTCGTTTGAACCTTTTATTGTGACGGTATGTACATGATTCCAAGTGAGTTTAATTATATATGTTTTTGGTAACAGAATGCAAGCAAAGTATCGAGCATGTTCGGGGGCACACAAGACAAATGTATCGCCATCGGGTGTGGCAAGACCGTTTATCCAATCGAACGGGTAAATTAATTGATCCTTGATTTGAATTAGTTAATTAAAATATATGTAGAATTAATTGATGATAATGGAAATGAGATGAATATATATGTTTAATTTATAGGTTAAGGTGGATGGAGCTGCATACCACAGAAGCTGTTTCAAGTGCTGCCATGGAGGGTGCACCATAAGCCCATCAAATTACATTGCTCATGATGGGAAGCTGTACTGCAAGCACCACCATATCCAACTCTTCAGGAAGAAAGGAAACTACAGCCAGCTTGAGGAAGAAGAGCAATCTCCCGAATCACCATCAGCACCAGCAAATGACTCTTAAAATTATATATAAAAATCATTATATATAGCTCACTTCATCCATGAATTATAAAAATATATAGAAGAAAGAGCTATATATATATATATATATATATATATTTTGTATTTCTGGATTATTATTCATCTTATTAATTAATGGATTAATTTCTTCAGAAACAAGTTACTCTACAGCTCTACCATATATGCATTTTAAACCAACATAAATTAAAAACTTTTTGTTGTGGGGTCGGGTTGGAAAACCTCAAAAAACGAAAAATTGAATAACACCATGGTAGTTCTTTATCTAGACGATATGCATTTGTGCATTCAAGTAATTTATAACATGTACAAGTGCATAAAAACAAAAAAAAACATAATTTACTTGTATGCACAAGTGCATACCGTCCAGATGAAAGGTCACCAGGATGTTTTTCAGTTTTCCGTTTTTTTTTAGGTTTTCCTCTGAACCTTCTTCTTCTGTTTTGATTCATAAAAATCTTGATATGTACTATATATGAACGGAACGATGATCGGTGGTTATTCGAGAACTCATTAACGTACCTAAATTAAAGGTATGTATATAATAATGTGTTTCCATTCTTAAACAATACGAATGCCTTTAATCATATCTTAAACAAGTTTATTGGAATTAATTAAATTGGATGCTAATGTATTATATATGCTCAAAGTCTCAAACCTGTAGTGTCGTACCCCATTTGGCTGTATGACTGTATCTATAGTCTCAGCCCCCAAAACCGTAAAGTTGTCAAATGATCTTTTTGTATCTTTATCCTTTTTTAATTAGCATAGCAAACACTAAAGGGGCGTTTGGTTCGTAAAATGGAATTTAGTGGAATTGGAATCCATTAAAGAAATTTGACTTTGAAAGAAATTGAAATGGAATTTGACGAAATTTGACCCTTGATTGCGTTTGATTGGATGGAATTGGAATGGAATCTCTAAAAACAGTTGGAATCTCCATCTTTGTTTGTGGCAAAGGGGGAGGGGTATGGCAAGGACGGGGGCGGGATGGGAGGATGGATGGAAGGGGCAGGGTAGGGGTAGGATGGTTGGCTAGGCAGGGGTAGGGTGGGTGGTCAAGGTGGGGAAGGCAGGGACACGTCTGGGTAGGGTGGGGTAAGGGAAATAGTTGGGTGGGGGAAGACCCAACCGATAAGATTACAGTCCATATACCTTACGCTATAGGATTACAGATACGAGAGCATCTCTAACAATGTCTTATGTTAAAATAGAAAAATGATGAGAAAGATAGTAAAAATCTCTAAATTTAGAGAAATCTGTAAAACTCTATTGAAGAAATATAAATTATATAATAATAATTTTACACCAATAAAAAAGTTTTAAATTTAATGTGTAGGAGAGAGAAACAATATTTTATTAAATGTATTGATTATTAATAAAATTAATGTTAGGATTGCTAAATAGAGTAATTGTTGAAGATTGATGTAATTTCTCTTAGAGATTTTAACTTTTTTTCATATGTTATAAAAAAATTATATCATAACTCTTGAAGATGCTCTAAGTTATCCCATGACGTAATATTACGCCAAACTTGGCGAAAACATAATGATCAGATGTGTAACCTTGTCCACTTAAATATTAATAATGTCTTATATTTTCACGTCTTGCAGTTTATTTTTAAAGATTTAGGGGTTGTTTGGTTCAGGCTTGGAGAATGAAAAATGAAAACTGAAAATGACAACTAGAGGTGTCCATATGGGCGGGCTGGGCTAGCTTAGACCGGGCTTTGGGCGGGCCCGGGCCTAAACACTGTTCAAAAGCCCGAGCTTTGGGCGGGTCCGGGCCAGGGCGGGCCGGGCTTTGGGGTTGAGGGCTGGGCCCGATCAGGCTTTTCAAAAGACCGGGCCTAAGGGACCGGGCCCAAAACCGGGCCCAAAACCGGGCCTAAATCGGGCTTTGTACAAATATATATATTCCATTTTTAGTAAATATTATTCGTATCCACTATAAAATACTTAATTGGGTCACTCAAACATACTTAAAAATACGTTCTATTAGAATTTCATATATAGAGAAAAATACGTTCTATTAATTTTATATAAATTATAAAGAAAAATACATTTAAATAACTACATTTATTGAATTATAAAGAAAAATACTCTTAATTCTCGTCCTCGTATGGTGGATAGTATGCAAGAGTTCCGGTCGTTTTAAGTCTAGTAAGAGCCGTAGGATCATCGAGTTCATCAACATCGAGTTGTTCTTCAGGGTTGTTCTCGTCGTCGTCGTAATGTGATACATTACTTTCACAATCGGTACTTGGCGGGGTACTTAGTGGGCCAGTATATTCGTTTTCTTCGAGATTTGCTTCCACTCCCTCAAGCTCCGCCTCTAGGTCCGTTTGGTCTTGAATTCTTTCAAGACTATCCAAGTAGTCCTTCAAACAAACGCAAGCTTCTACTGACTTCGGGCTTAATCTTGTCCGACGGGCCGAAATGATCCTGCCACTAAGAGAAAAAGCGGACTCCGAAGCTACAGTACTAGCTTGGACTGTTAGTATATCACGGGCCATTAATGCCAAAACCGGAAATGCTTGTTCTCTTTCTTGCCAAAATGCTAGTATGTTTAATTCTTCAAAATTATCAACTTGATTCCAAGAGAAATTAGTATTCATGTAAATTTGTAATTCATTGAGATTGTTGTCATATCGGGATTTTTTTACTTGATTCATTTTGCACTTCATTCATTAAAGAGGTCAAGTCTTTCCGGTTTTGGCGATGACCACTACTAGAAGCACCCGACGTAAATAGTGGTTGTTGGGAGGGTTGTTGGTGTGCGTCCCCATGTCGGACTTTATAAATTTCAAATAATTCTAAAAAATTGTTATTAAATGATGTTTTTCTTCTCGTTGAAAAAGTAGAATTTGTTAACGTATCTAAACCAAAAGCTTGACTTATTTGTGTAATTAAAACCTCAACACCGGTAACCTTTAGCATTGTGCCTTTTTTTCCCGTCGGTGAGAACCACCATATTGAAATCATTCCAAACTTCGGATTTTCGTCCGTGTTCGAGAATAACTTCTCTAATTTGATCGTTTGATGAACTACCGCCGGCCATTTTGAGTGAAGGATGGAAAATTGAAAGAACGAGAAGTTGTATGAAATGAACACGAGAAAGCGAGAAATCGAGAATTATAAGCGAGAATTGTGTTTTTTGCGTTTTTGTAACTTTGATATTAAACCTCTAACATCCACTACCTATTTATAGTGTTTTGGAGGCAAAAAATACAAAAAAAGGGCTAAAAACGGTCATATAACGGCTAGTTTTTTGAATGGGGCGGGTCGGGCTTAGACCGGGCCGAACCGGGCCGGACCGTTTTGCGAAATCAGGGCCTGTTAGGGCCGGGGGGCTAGGACCGGGCTTTGGGCGGGCCGGGGCGGGACCGGGCTTTGGGCGGGCTGGGCTTCGGGCTCTCGGCGGGCTAGGCTTTTTCGGGCCCGAGCCCATTTGGCCATCTCTAATGACAACTGCTTGGAATAAAATTTTGGGCTTTTAGATGAATACACTCATTGTATTATATAAGTCAAACAACTTCTTTTATTGTCATTCTCATTGATTACTCGTTAATACTTCAAATCAAACACCCCCTTAATATTTTAATATTAATTTATAGTTTTTCATCATATTTTTGTAAGTATTGTTATCCTACGACCATTGAGTCAGCATTAGTCCCACTATGTAAATGATATCATTTAATGGCTTATACACAACTAACTACTATTTTCATCAAGTTCAATTGAAAAGGAAAAAGTAAAAGTTTTGAGGGGAAATTGCCTCAAATAGTTATTTCATATCATTGTTATCTCCAAATAACCACTTTATTAACCCTATTCCTCAAATACCCAAAAGTTACGCAGAGAGTTTTCTCTGCGTAACTTTATTTTTCCTCTTAAAAAATAAAAAAATGATTTTTAAAAAAGTTTACGCAGAGAAAACTCTTTGCGTAAGTTTTTCATCCCACGTGTCTGCGTAAAGTCCACATATGCACCACGTGGACTCCACGTTGGAAAAAAAAAGTTTACGCAGAGAGTTCAAAAACTTACGCAAAGAGACTTCTCTCTGCGTAAGTTTTTGAACTCTCCGCGTAAACGTTTTTTCCAACGTGGAGTCCATGTGGTGCATATGTGGACTTTACGCAGACACGTGGGATGAAAAACTTACGTAGAGAGTTTTCTTTGCGTAATTTTTTTTTAAAAATCATTTTTTTATTTTTTGGGAGGAAAAATAAAGTTACGCAAAAAAACTCTCTGCACAACTTTTGGGGAATAGGGTTAGGAAAGTGGTTATTTGGATACGACAATGGTATAGAATGGCTATTTGAGGCAAATTCTCTCCATAAGCATTACTTATTGATCCAAGGGATTTGGCTCCAATCCCAACCATCACGTTCTTATGAACACCTCGTCCCTACAAAAACATGTTACAACACAACTTTCATGTTCACTTTCATCATTGAGCTAGGAACCCTCTTCTCTATAGATAGCTAGATAAGCTAGAGGAAGGTGAGGATGACATCAACCGTGACACCCTTTATGCATTGGGTGACACACATGCTACGTTGAGCTTGACAAAGGGTTGCAATCATAACTTAAAGTTAAGAAATTTAAAACCAAAATACGTACCATATCTATACTATATTATAAAGCATGAAGCCCCCAAACTCTTAAAAACAACTTTTAAAGCTAAATGTACCGTTATTTAAAGCATAAGTTCTTAAATTTTAGAGTGAGAAGATTACAATTGCTAAAGCTGTATACCACGCGTGAGACTCTCATCAAGCCTCTTCGTCTTCTCCTCTCCCCCAAAATCAGATTTGCTTTTCAGGTTCCTAATTTGAATTCAAAATTCCAAACCTAAACCGAGTTCTGCTCTCTCTCTCTCTCTCTCTCTCTCTCTCTCTCTCCGCCGCTACGTCCATCTCCCTCGCTTCAGGCAAGTATTTTTCTGTTTGTACGTTGATTTCTCTTCCTTCTCATCCTTCTCTTTTTGGAGTTTACATCTGTCGTTATTTATGGCGTTTGACTCATCTGTGATGTTTTGAGATATGTAGTCATGGCTGAAAGATTTAAAGATTTTAGTTTCTTCTGAATGAGGGAATTCAAATCTCTCTTGGTTAGTGATTAAATTTGTGCTTGAGCTCATTTTTAAATTTAGGGTTTTCTTTTTCTCCTCCATTTTTAGATCTGTTTATTCAACAATTGATGATGTTGAGGTGCTTTATGTGACGGTAGAAGAGGTAAAGAATTAGAATCATGGGGTTTACAACAGATTGGTGGCCGTATGTAACAAATCCTTGAGAAAAAAACTAATGTACTGCTGATTCAAATGAAGCTAAGGTTTATCACTTCTTTTTGTATTTCTTTTTTGTATTTTCTTTGGTGTAGGCTGCCAATGTATGGAGAATTGGATTGCACCCACATCATCCACTTATGCTGTCATAAAACAGAGGTTGAAAAGAGCAACAAATGTTGTTTTGTCGATATGTGTGTTGTGGTTCACATGGCTTTTATAAAAAAGAAGTTGTGGATGGTTGCAACTTGCAAGGTACAAGGTCCACATTTCTCTGTTTTAGTTTGTACTATATAATCCGGTTTGATTGTTCTTTGTTATGTTTAAGATCCTTGTTTTCCAATATAGGTTACCAAATCAAGGAGATTCAATTAACAGGTTTCAGATTTCAGATTTATGCATCATGTATTTTTTCAAATTAACTCAAGTTTTATGAAATAGTGGGAGTACATTCTTTCTGTTGCTTGTCACTGTTGTCAGCTTTGAATGTGGATTACCAAGCATCGACTAGGGGTGTCAAAGATCTCTCGGATACCAAGTTCGTTAGTATAGAAAGAACCAATTAAAACACGATATTAGTTAGTAGTTACACCCTCCAATCCAAGTTATGTCACTTCTTGATAAAAGGGTCTACTTTTGCAGCAACTACATGGAGCTTTAAACTTCATAACAAATAGTGCAATTAGAAAAGCGTGCCTTGGAAGCCTTTCGGTTGGATCCTGCAAAATGGGGAGGTAGTTAAATTTGATTTTATTTTCCAAATGATAAGAATACATAACTTATGTTCCATGTTGAGAATGGATATTGCTAACACAAATTTATATATTTACGACTACAAAATGTGTAATACTATTTTATGATGCAGTGAACATGCAGCCTCTATCAGGGTCAGCAGCTAATTTTCAGGTCTACACTGCGTTATTAAAGGCTCATGACAGAATCATGGCACTTGATCTTCCTCATGGTGGGCATCTGTCACATGGTTATCAGGTGATAAATGATCCATTCATTCTTAGGAAGTTACGTTTGAACTCTAAAAACCAATCTGAACACATTAAAGTTTAGCATTTCTCAGAACATCTTATTTGTGCAATCATGCTATTCTATTTTTTTAAACATCCTTAAGCTTCTAACAGAAGATCTGAAGATGTAGAAATGAATGTATGTCAGTATGTGAATGTATATGCTACAAAAGCACCCAAAAGTTCAACTTCCGTAAGTAATATAAAGAAACTTGGTTGGTGGTGTTGAAGAATAACTGAAGTGTGTGTCCTGGTTGGTGGTATCAATTCTGAAATACACAGAATCATAGTTATTTGTTTTACCAGGGAATTGATGGTTCAAGGGTTGAAAAGATGTTAGAAGTTGTTCATATTGCAACCAATAAAAACACTGTTCCTGGTAATGTTGGTGGCATCAGAATGGGTTAGTAAATGGATTTCTAAATACATGTTTATCTATACTATCTTATAATACAAATAACCCCCAAACTCTTAAAAACAACTTTTAAAGCAAGAGCATTAGTCACAGTTACCCACGAAACCAATCCGAACAACCCGACATCGTTTTGCAAGAAATAAACCGATTTAGACAGGAGAGCGAAGCAGACAACTAAATTAAGCACTCTGATAAGCACATACCTCTGTCAGGGACAGCGGCTTAATAACGCCGCAACTGCCCCCATACAGATGCATCTGCACCAAAGACCACCCGGGACGGCAGCTTAATGAGACAGCCGCTGCCCCCAAACAGCAACAACTTAATGGTACTGCTTAATCCACGCAGCTGCACTACAACAGCAACCATTCAGCCGCTGTTATCAACCTGCAGATGCCTTGTTCGACCAAAATCCTTATACAACTAGCTTATTAGTTATCGAAACAGCAACAATCGCTCTTTAAGTCCCAACGTTTGATCATATATTGTGTTTCTTGCTGTGCATGTTTCTCAAAACTTCTGTTATTGATTTTCAAACCTGTTTACGGTTGCTAGAAATCAAAATTTCCATTATTGATTCATACGTTGTTGATGTGGAGAAAATAAGCAACAAAACCTTACTATCATATTATTTTAGCTTATAAGTTTTGGACAATTAATTACAGGTAAAGAAAACAACCAACAAAACTTTAGGGCATTGTATACTAGATGCATATACATACTTCATATTTTATATTATTAATTAGATATTTAATTTCAAAGTTACCCTGTTTGACATCAATTAAGAAATAACATTATAACTTCATTTATTTGCAGGACTTGGAAGGTTGTCAAGTTTGAAGAAGTTGGAGATTTTTCCTTCATTGGGTGCTCTTACTTCACCCAGAGTTTTGCATGTTTTTGGTCCTTTAGTTACTTGGAAAGATACTTCCCCTGCTCTTGGCATGTTTCAATCCCATCTACTTTCTTAATTAATATATTTTTGCAATAACATGCATGTTCTAAACTTCTAATTACTTTTTTGAAGGCCTAACGGATCCGTATTCCCGTTGAACTGAGTTTTGCAAAATAAGTTGTATGACTTCTTCCAAAATAAGTTGATCTAGAGTTTTTTTTTTGGAAAGGGTTCCTGGGCCTTCGGCCCAGTACATCCCTGGCAAACAACCGACCGCGAAGTAATGCAGCCCTGAGAAAATCCCAGTGGCCACAAGTGCTGTGGGTGGGGCTCGAACCCGGGCAAGCGCTATGAACTCCCAATGCCTTACCACCACACCACATCCCTTGTGGTTAAGTTGATCTAGAGTTTGTAGCCCCTCCTGGTAATCTTCTGATCTGAGATAGGATTTAATTGTAGAACCATGGTTTTTTCTTTCTTTCTGTTGATTATGGTGGATTCAAGAGTCTTGATACCATCTGTAGAGATAGATATCAGTATCCTCCTTTACATTCGGTTTCCAAATAGCGGGAAATAGTGTTATGACAGGTCTTTTAACCTGATGGGTTTTGATTCAATGCAGGAAATCTCACTATTGTAGGTATTTTACTGAGTTCAAGTTCGTTATTTTGCGAGTGCAAGCAAGTTGATATTTAAACCTTCTTATGGATTTTGTATTTGTTATTTATCAAACAAAATAAAGTGAATGAAAACAAAGTGAAATCGTGTGTGCTTTTTAATTATTTGACTAAACTTTTACGATGTTTTATAATTTTGATTAAATTTAACTAGATCAACTGAAGTTAAAACGGAATATCCACAACATATATAGATTATTGATGCATATGAAGTTCTTTAGAGCCTCTGCTTAAATTTAAGTTCAATGTTGTTTGTTTCAAGTTTTGAATACTTTGGAATTTAGAAATTTAGGTTTCTATGTATGGTTTCTGTGAAACAGAGGCCCTTTTAGTTGTAGAATTTGAAATACATGTTGAGATTTCTTGTGAGATAGATTGCTTAATCCAAAAAAAATTAGAGTGTCTGCTGATGTGTAGATGCCAAGCGATTAATCGGAAGGAGATTCTCTGGTCCATTAGCGCAGAGCGACATGAAGCACTGGTCGTTTAAGGTCGTTTAAGGTTGTTTAAGGTTGTTCCTGGTGTTGGCGACAAACCTATGATTGTTGTCTCCTACAAAGGTGAAGAGAAACGGTTCTCTGCTGAAGATCGCATAAGGATTGTTAATTTCAAGAAGTAGGCAGGGACGGTAACCACACAACATCCTTGATAGTTGGTTTGGAAAGTCTTGAAAGGTTTTGAACTTCAAAACCCCATGGGGTTTTGACCATACATGTATGTATAAATCTGTATATATACACACATACACCTGAGTGTTTGCAAAATCTACATAAAAGTTTTCTTCGCTTTCTTTTGTTTTGAGATGATGAAAACCCGAAGAAGAAGGCACTCTAAGGTACGTTTTGAGTAATCTTTATTACTTGGGAGAAGGCCAAAAATGGCAAAAATTAATGATGGTGGTTTTATTATTTGTAGGCATTTTGACCATCAATGACTAAACATTCAGCCAAAGCATTATGACTTTAGTGAAGATGAAGTTGATGCAGAGGCTGAAAGTGAAGACGATGGTATACCTTTTTGAAGTTCAAAACCCCATGAAGATCATCGCCAAGATTCATTGTATTTGGTCCTCAAGTTTGCAAAGTCTAGATAAAATAGTTCATTTGTATTAAGTGGTCATTTACCAAATTAACAGACGACTATCTTACGACATATTGTTTGTCGTTTCTTTCGTTTGATCGACCTGCTCTTTCTATTATTAGTTTCTTGGAATTGTTCTTTTCTACAAATTTGATGTTAAAAGTTGACTATGAATTTTACAATGGTCTATTTCTTGATCTTGAAAGTGTGCATTCGTTTCCATGTATCCATTATGTCTTGACCTTTGTTGAACAATAGTTATAAATGGTTAAAAGAAAACAAAACTCAATAGTAATTAGAACAACTTTCTAAAAAGTTGATGGTTTTTTATATATAATTGGTGTAAATATATCTAATCTTTCTTTGCATTCTTGTAAGTCCAAACATGGTGAGTGATTTTTTAAGTATTTACTTTGTTGGTGGGTTCAACATTGGAAATGGTGAGATCACAAACAAGCCGATAATAGCGTCGAATCGACAAACATGTTGATAATAGATTTGAATCGACAACGGTTGGGACAAGGAAACACTAGCAAGACGAATCAGAACCAAACACAGATTCAACCCGTGGCTATTGCGACAATATGCAATCTCTATAGACCGATTCTGACGATAAATGGACTTTTAGCGATGACAAAAGTTGTTGCAACACATGTTTCTTGTGGTTCTCGCTTGCATTTACTTATATTTACATCCCGCCGCATCGCGCGGATACACTGCTAGTTCTAATCTTATTAAACAAAATGGTATCATTTGATCGTAAATTGTTTACCAAGTACCCTAATCTTGTTAAACAAAATGGTGTAATCTTATTAAACAAAATGGTGTAATATGATGGTAAATTTTTTAACAAGTACCCTCTCTCTCATGCTCAATTGTGTACAATTATGTGCCTTTTATTGGCAATCTGTGTGTATTTGTATGAGAACCCCATGGCCTAGCATTTATTTACTACACTAATTTTGTATTTTTTATAATCAAACAATAAAATAATCAATTTATCATAAAAATATCAAAGGATAAAACAATCAATTTATCATAAGTTTGACATAAGCAATACCCAATGTGATTTTTATGGTATGAAACCTTTTATGAATTTGGAAGATGTTCATTTATATCATCATCTCATATTCATATTTGGGGTTGGGGTACATATCAACATCTTACATTTCCAAACAATGATGGGTTCAAACAGTAGACCCCTTTCTAAAATGAATAAACTGCATTTAGTTGCTAATGAATTCATAATGAGATTGAGAGGTGAATACAAAATAAAAGAACTTATGCAGAGTTGAGTAGGTAATGTAATGTACTGTCACCACCAACAACAACAGCACCCAATGTATTATTATTCTATCTATTAACTCCTCTAATTCTTCAACAACAACAACAAAAAACTAACCAAATTTGTTCATTTACCACTTGAACCAACGCTTCCCAACAATATTTACAACTGCAAACTTTGTTTCTCCAACATCAACATCCATCCACATCTTCATATGGCCCAATTCCGTCACGCACGAATCATCTGCTGCAACAACTTTCAACAATTAAAACCAATTCCAATTCCAATTCTTACAAATGGCAGCATAAATACTGCCAATTAACAGGGTTTGGGATTTAGGGTTTAGATTTCCATGAAAGAAGCTCTTATTCATTTGAGTTGTGCATCCTATTGTTAATCATAAATAAAAGAAAGTAGTTAATGATTTTTACCAGCCTTTGTGTGGTTCTCCCTTTGAGAGTCTTCATTGCTGCCTCTGCAAAAGCTTGAGCAGCTTCTGCATCAGCTTCAGCTGCCTCTGCCTCCCTTGCTGCTTCTTCTGCTTCTGCTATGGCAGCTTCAGCCTCTGCAACGGCTTGAGCCGCAGCTGCAGCTGCCTCCTGTGGAGTCATGCTCCTCATCTTTTGTAGTTCCAAGTCAATCTGAGCTTTTGTAGGAACACTTATTTCATCTTTGGGAGAACCCACTTTCTGCCTTCCCTCCAGACGTAACATGGTAGGGATCTTTTTCTTCTCAGATAATGCATTGGCCGAGGCGATTCTATATTTGCGTTTTGTCTGTAACACAAAACATCCAATAAGTAATCCCCACTGAAAATGCCGAGAGTACTAATTTATGACTAGACAAGAATTAGACGATTGCAACAAGAAAATTTCATATGCGACTATATCTCCATATCCGACAGTAATAAGTTTAATTCTGCATAAAAGCGGATAAAGAAGGCATCAAGCACCATTGGATCATATCATATCATATATATATATATATATATATATATATATATATATAAGATACCTTGACAAGTTTGCCATTCGCAGTCAAAAACTTCAATTTCATAGATAGAAGTCTCTTAAAATTTGGGGGTGCCCAATACTGTTCCTGCAACACGAGAGACAAACAATGTCACTGCAAAGTGAGACTAGAAACATTTACTTCATAAGACCTACGACAGAGGCTGGTAATAGCAAATTGTTGTCAAGCATTAGACAATAAAAAATCGTTAGAGGATTATAATATTAGAGGCAGTAACTGAAAGTTAGCTGGCGTTGTAATTTAATAATTTAATCACCGCTTAATCATAAATTTTGTAAGGGAGTATAATATTAGAAGCAAATTCGTAAGAGGTAGGCTTTCTACTTTGGTACTATAAACAACAGCTGAAATTCTAAATGTCATAGTGTTTACTTTGAACATCATGGTCAAATCTACCTTTACAAAATGGATTGAAAGAAGTTTGATTTACCAAAATGCAACATATGAAATGAATCCCTATAATCAATGCACATTATAGAAGGTATGTGTGTAGATGTGTATGTTAAGGCACTAACAACAATGATGAAGATTGTTGGGTCACCGAGAGATTTGGTGATGACCCTCCAATTTTCTTTCTAACTCTCCCGACAAATACTTAATTAGTTTTTGGTTCTTTACTTGTAAAAAGTTTGGTATGTATAAATATGTTTGGCGATGTCAAAGACTAGCCAATATCCTAGGAAGTGGATCGACCGATGGGAATCTGGTATCTACCTTCCAACTCATGAACCAAACTTCCCTTTTTGTAGCCGATTTAATCGATCGGAGTCAAAAGGACTACTATCAACCAAACATTTGTATCTGACATATATAAATGAATGATATAGAACTTTACAAAAGATCTAAATGAATGGAAAAAAGGGTTATTTGTATCAATTTAGTAACTGAGGGAGTACATTACAAACAATAACAAAAAATACAAGAATAAAGAAGACGGTATCAGCTTCCGAATTCTTGAAAGAGGGTGTGAGAAATATTGGTGTCTCTGTTCTTCAGCTCTTCGGTCAGCAGTATGTAAAATGTCATTCCATCTTGATCATAGAGGACGCTGAGCATGGCGGGGAGAAACCGACTATCAACAATGGGAATTTTGGCGCTCAAGAATGTCATATCCTTTGATCCTCCGAAATCCCCATTGTCGATAGTCAGTTTCTCCTAGCTATGCTCAGTGTTGTCCTCTATGATCAAGATGGAATCACATTCTACAAATTGGTGTACGATGAGCTGAAGAACAGAGACGTCGATCTTCCTCACATCTGTTTTCAAGAATTTGGAAGCTGATACCATCTTCTCCGTCCTTGTATATTTTTGTTATTGTTTGTACCGTACTCCTTCAGTTACTAAAAGTAATACAGGTACCTTTTCTCCATTCCTTTATTTTATTTTGTGAAGTTCTATTTCATTCATTCATTTGTATATGTCGGATACTCTAAAAAATCCAAAAATTGAAAAGAATGGTCTACGTGAAAATAAACCCAAAAAGAATGAAGAATGTGTCACTAAATTTTAGTGTTCTAAACAACTTTTCAGCATTCTTTCCTTTTAAGCATCGGTGTCATCGTCAAATAGGGGGGAGATTGTTGGGTCACCAATGAATTTGGTGATACCCTCCAATCTTTCTGATTTTGCCGACATATACTTAATTAGTTTTCGGTTCGTTACACGTAAAAAACTTGGTATTGTATTAATATGTTTGGCGACATCAAAGACTAGCCGATATCCAAGGGAGTGGATCGACCGATGGGGATCTGAGATCTACCATCCGACACAAGCACCAAGCTTCCCTTCTGTAGCCGATTTCATTGATCGAATAGTCAAAAAGACTATCACTCGGTCATTCTAAAGATTCGTACTCAGCTCTGACCAAATCTTACCAACCTTGTACTTGATAAAGACATTCTTTGAGCACCTGAAAAGGTATGATTGTCTCGTTATGCTATTGATGTGACCTATCAGAGAAGTCTTTGATATGATTCAGTGACAAGTCCCTTTTTCTAGTACGATGGAAGTGACTCTCCGAAGTCCTCAAGTCAATGTGGAGCATCTTATCCCCAAGTGACAAGTGTCCCATGCATTTAATGCATATGATGGTATTTAGAGCAGAGTTCTCCTCAACTCTCATGCAAGGTTACACTTAAAAAATAGCTCTCTACGTGAATCAAGCGAAAATCGACTATTCACTCTCATACCGTTAAAATACAAAGTGTTCTTCGAGTGCTTTTGTAATCTTAGTGAAAGGGTTGTTTAGGCTAGCTTAACTCAGTTAAGCACTTCAGCTTCCTAATTCCACATCAATCTTTCAATTCTAAGTGTAATTCCTGATATTATTATAATCAAGAAATAAATTAAGAATCGAATATCAAGTAATTGTATTCACCCCCCCCCCACTAGTTGGGTTATTGCCATCCCTTTCAGGACCAACAGAGATATTACAATAATGACGATGATTAAAAGAAAACAGCTTTGTCATCTCTTGACACCACTAATTAGATGGTCTAACTGTTAGAAAAGTAGTGTCTATCTATATAGTAACAATTCCATATTATATATAGGGTTGGGTTTCGGTGAGAAGTGCCAAATTTGGTGAGAAGCATGAGATGTGGTTCTCAACCATTGGATGAGAAATTGACGAACATTAGGATGGGATGCACCGAGATAAGATACACCGAGATGCAGCGGATCAATTCCCTTTTAAGCCGCAATTCATGGAAGGGTATTTGATTAAAAATGATCAACGGTTTAAAAAGCACTTCTCCCACTTCTCACCAAAAATGACACTTTTCACATGATCCCATGCCTGTATATATATATATATATACAGGCATGGGAAATATTATAGTATTGCAACAATATAGAGAAGCAAGAAATATTATAAGAAATGCATCACTGAAGAACTATATGATCCTTTAGTTTTACCATAACAACCTGATGAGCGAGAACTCACAGATGGTCTGAGCCTTACGCACCGGACCATCTTTCAGTTTTTAATACATAGGTAAAGCTATAAACCAACACAGATACCTCTATGTATGTGCCGATAGTAGTCTTATTTGAGCCACCAGGCTCCTTCAAATTATTTATTGCCTCCATTATAAGATTGTCCAACCTGTAAATAACAAAAGGGAGCAAAGATACTCTCAATCTAGAAAGAAAAAAAACACTGATTGATAAGAGACACGAAATGTACAATGAAAAGTGCATTTGCTACTGCCCTTCGCAAACTGAAGACCATGTATACAATCAGTATGAGTTGTCCCTATGTGATTGTTGCTGCCACAAACTGGCTTTTATTAATTATCTTCTATTTCCCTAATTCACAAAGTCATCCACTTAAGCATCTAAGAATTTCAGGTAGTACAAACCTTAATTGCTTTGGAAGAAGCCTGTTGTGCTTTTACGATAGTGCCAAATGTGAAAATGTCTATTCTCCATGACAAGTATCCTAACCAATATTACGGATTTACCCCTCCGTTGCAAGCTCAATAGTACACTCTCATTAGTAAAAAATTGCATGATTGTTACTTCTTACATACTTTTTTCCCGGGTTAAAGGGTTGGTCTTTTAGTTGCTACAAGGTACATTAAAGACAAATGTTAACTCACAGAAACATATACTTTTAGTAACATATACTGCTTGGACTATGATATCTTATTTGTGCATTTTGTGCTTATACTTTTAGTCCTTTATGGACCCCGGAGGGTACTCACCTACATCCTATAAGAAAACACGAAATCGCATGCCTCATGGATATGCTTGATAATATATACTTTAATGTAACTGTGGCTGCAACAGATATATGCCCCCTGTTTATCTGAGTAGAAAAGAAAAACATGCAGGCTTCCCCCAAATGTGTTACTTTGTGGGTTCTTCCACGGACCAAACGAGTTATATGCCAGTGTCTCTTGCATCCCAACATATCAAATTATTAATTCTCCCTTACTTCTCAAGGCCCAAAAAATGGGATAAAAACTGATAAGCAAACCGATTCTCAAGTAGAAATTTGATGTAATATATAGTACAACGAGTCAACGATAGTTGTTCAGGGGAAAAGCAATGTAGCATTCCTTTTTTTCTTTGAGAAATACCCATAGCTGAGTTCGCTACCTTTCTATGTTCATAGTCAAGAAGGCCAACTACAATCATACTTGACTGCAAATGATAAAATAAAGGGCTGTTTTTTTATATAAGCCAATAAAAATATTTCATCATAATAGAAGGGTCCATTGGGCTCTACCTATTGCAAAGTGATGTTGGGTTTGATATCCACTTGTTGGAACATGTTGTAATGGTTTCCCATGACTACTTATCATCTTGGAGATGGTGAAAAGATTTCACTTTAGTTGTCAAGTACAATGTTCCAAAAACATATTTTTTTTGTTAAAGAATTTAAAAGGAATAATAAAATCTGAATGTTTGGGAAGTAAAATGAACCAAGACTTCTTGACAAATCAACAACCCCATCTATCCACGTGTTTAAGACACCTAGACTAAATTGAATTAACTTAAGAATCTTAACTGTAATACATATACCAGAAAGGCACAAGCATAGTACTACTGACTTGACTTGGTTAATCCTATATAATTACAAACTGTAGACAAGTTACGATACTAATAATAACAAAAAAAATCACATAGACAAAAAAAGATGTAGTGTGTTATGAATCAGTAAATAGCAGTGTGAAATCACGCTGATGTGAATAACAGTAACAAGGACCCAGTATAACTGCATTAGTTTATATTGCCAATATGTAGGCATTGACTATATTTCGACCTAGCTATTATGAATGACAACACTGTCTAACCTTATCATAGATCTCTTGGAATTGGAACCACCAATTTGAGGAGAGCCACTAGAAGATGGAAGAGGCCTAGCATCACCTGAGTCTTCATCACTCTGATCTACAGTAGCAAGTGCCAGAGGGTTGTCATCCTTGGGGACATGTTGCACTCTTTTTAGAGCTAACCTGGCCTTCTCCCGTGATCCCCATCCATTCGCCATTACACTCATGTTCCTCCATTTGTCCTGATGCATGTCAAATCCATTTATTGAAAATATATATAATAGGTCCAGCAGAAAATACCAAAAAAATCAATTCCAGATAAAAGTATAAAAAGTGCCATGCATCAACAAATTGCACATCTCTTCCCAGAAGCATGGAAACATGTCACGGATGCAAAAAGTCAAAGCTAATGTGAAAGTCAAGAAACCCTTAAGGATGCAGCTCTCCGTCCCCATGGTTAGGACCACGCTTAGGAGATGGCTCTTTAAAACAATAAAAGAGAAAGACGAACATTTAGTATAGATGTGGTATACCTCCACATAGGAAAAGTGGACAGCTCTTAGAGGATGGAGGATATAAAGTAGCCAAAAGGTGTAATGTTGCATCATTGATCAACATCGACGTGAAGCATGACAGGTTGTGGATCAAAGTCAAAGGATATGTTAATGGGTTCTTTTGTACACTTAGACCATTACGAGGGAGATAAGTGTTTCATCCTACAAAGAAGCATAGTTTCCCACTCGAACACCTCAACTGGCCTTTTCAGATCAACATGGAATAAATATGAGTAAAGTACAAAGCAATAGAACAAAAAATTGTGGTTGCTTTCCAATTATAAGTTGTCCGAGGAAGAACCAAAATCACAAGGTCAAATAGCCTTCTACAAAAATTGTGGTTGCTTTCCAATTATGCTCTCCCAACCCCACTTCTCCTTTTGATAATACAGACTTTACATGGGATACCGTAAGTTGTATTCAGCCACTAAGCTCCCACAAATACATTGGCAAGGCAATCCATATAATGTGAGAAGATGCAAACCTTAAGATCCACATTAGAGCGCAGGTACAACACACTGCTAAATTCTGGATCTTTAAGAATTGTGCGCCATTTCCCTGCTCCATGCTTAAGAACTCCAGCTTTGAGAGCAGATTCTTCTTCAGAAGTCCATTTCTGCTTAGGAGCACCCATCAGGCCAACGAAAAGTAGCAAAGTCCTACCTGTAGAACATATTCATCAGATCAGATAACACATTAATTTATAGTAATAAGAACAAGGAAAAAGAAAATCTAGACAAACAGTAGAAAAAAGAGTTATAAGTTATATCCAATATAAAACACTTCCATATTATAATTGCATGGTGATCTTTAAATGAAAAAAAAAAGACATGGAATACCAAGGATGGTATAAACATCTACAGTAATAGGCTATAAGAAGAAAATGCAAGTAGAGAAGGTCAGGTGCCTTAAAATTTCATACTATCCATATATATAATAAACTATAAGGTTATAAACTGTTGAAGAAATCATAAATCCGTGTTTACATATACAAGCCCATCATGAATGGAGAAGAAACCATATAGGGTAGTTCCTACCACAATACATATTTCCGTAAGCAATCAATAAATGCATTTTTACTCAACTAGGAATAGACAACGACCTTCACAAGCTATCCCACGACTAAACAGCTTTAAGACAGAAACAAAAGCCTAGAAAAAAATTTGATCATTATCCCCGACCAAACAAGATAAGCAGAGCTAGGATAGAGACTACTTATAGAAACATTGATCATTATCCCCTCATCAACTCTTGATCACCAGACTTGACAACAGTCAAACATTAACAATTTCTGTAATCAATTTACTAAGGAAATCAATTGCCTTCTAAGAAAATAGAAACATAGAAAATGCAGAGACTGGAAGTGAGATATTAATGATCTGAAGGTTTTGCAAATGCAATACACGCATTGCAAAGACATATAACTTGATGAGAGCATCAAATCTGATTAAAACTAAATGGTTGGTTCTTATGCAATTTGTTACTTCTATCCTAAAAGAAAATCAATTCCTCAACACAATCTACAGATATTTTTTTGAGAAAGAGTCAGGCCAGTCACCAACTTATGTGGAGCAACGGAGACCAATGTTATGTTCTCCATCAATTAGGCATCCGAAACTTCAGTAGGCAAAGTGCAATTTAGCATCTAGATATGATTGAGAAAACCAACAGCGAAATCCATCGACAAATCCACCCACAGACTAATACAAGTACCAAGAAAATTCTGCTAGCTATACCATAGATCAAAAAGTACGCGATGAAACCCTAATTTGCTCAAGTTCTCATATGTAGTTGTACAATTACACAAATTCCAAGCTAAAGTGCCAATCAATCAAATCTTGTATGAATAACACAACAATTCGTGTATATGAACAGAAATAGCACCAAAACAGAATCTGTTTGTTGATTAATTGATTGAGAAAGGAGGGTTATGAAATTGGGGATTTTGACTCCCTTGTACCTTTGTTGCATTCGGAAGAGTCAGCGCATGCTTGTTCAAGGGTGCAGTTATAACAGTAAATTGTAAAGTTTTATAAATTGATTCCAGATCTTGATCGATCCTGATGTTAGTTTTGTGTTCGTGTATGTATAAAAAAGGGTTTTTAGTTGTGCGAGAAAATTAGGGTTTGGAAACTGGATTTTGAGGGGATACATTCAACGTGTGTCGTTATTATTATCTTTTTCTCCCTACAATTTTCCTCGAAAAAGAAAACGCATCGCTGTCATCTGATTCATCACAATTTTGTACACGTACTTATTCCTTTTTATAATCATAAAATACCTAACTGAGAGCGTCTCCTGTTCAAAGTTCTTTTAGACTATGCGCATCGAGGGCTCGGGCTCGGGCTGGTTGGCGCTGGTTGGGATGGAACACCATCGCACCCGTGTGGGTTGGCGCGGGATGGAACCAGCTCGGGTTTGGCTAAATTTTTTTTTTCTTTTTTGAAATGTATACGTTGCAAACTACAGGGATTCAAATTTTTTTTATTATTTCTATCCTATAAATACTAATCTTAACCCACTTATTTTTTCACAAAAACAAATTTACTCTCAATCTCTCCCATCTTCCCCACTTATTTTTTCACGCCACTAAATTTTCTCTCAATCTCTCAAACTTTTCTCTACTACAAAAACAAAATGTCTTCTTCATCAGTGAACTCGTCAGAATTTTATGAGTCGTGTTGGTGCAAGTGTACCACATCTCTATATATTTATATATATTTATTTTTGATGATTACAAACACACCGTATTATTGTTTATCTAACAATTTAATCCAAGTGTGCAGTTGTTGAAGAACACGAAGATTTAAACTGAAGGGTTCAAGACGGAAGTGTTTACGTCGTCATCATTGTTTATAACTAATAATGATAAACACCCTAAAATAATATACCACTTGGATATTTCTAAAAACCCTAATTGATTTTAATTAAAAGGGTTTATTGAGAAGATTCAGCAAGATTGGTTGCGTCCTGGAAAGTGTCCTTTTCTGACGCCGGTATACCGCGGCGATAGAGCCGGTATACCGCGGGTACATACAGCCGGTATACCGCGGGTGTTCAGCCGGTATACCGCGGCAGGTTCCGTGTGCATCTCTGGTTGGTTGAAAGTTGCTTTTTCTGACGGCGGTATACCGCGAGTCCTAGCCGGTATACCGCGGGTACGTTTTTCCAGAAGTCAACTTTGCATGTAGCCGTTGGTATGTCAGTGTACTTTGTCTGCACGGTATACCGCGTGCATTTGGCGGTATACCGCGGATGCACAATGCCGTTGGAGCTTCCTGATATATATACATGCATGCTGGTGAAGAAAGATAGAACACACAACACAACAGATCAACACTTACTCATCTGATCTCTCTCACTTACTTAACATATATATTTTATAAAACCTTTTTTTTTATATAAAATATCCAAGTGAGATATTATACAAGAGTGATTACCCATTGTGAGTTATACTCCTCTTGTAAGTATTTGAATAACGGGTGTGTGATCCTGTTTATCTCATAGCAGAGGCTTGAGAAACTATTACAAATACCTTTGTACTTGGTTTGTATTTCTACCGTAAAGAATACATTTATTGGATCGTGTCGAGAAGTGTCTCGGCTGCTGGTTTATCACAGTTGGTGGTAAATCAGTAAATCTCCGTGTCAAGTATCTCTATCCTTTATCTCTTTATTTATTCCGCTGTGCATTTTAATTATATCTGTTTATATAATTGTTGTATATTTATTATTTGTATACTCTGATTTATTTACACTGTTTCTGTACTGTATTTATTTATAAAAGAATTTTTTGAAAGTAAAAATTTTAAATACAACCTTCCCCCCCCTTAGGTTGTCTAACATTTGGTATCAGAGCAGGGCTTTCAAAAATTATCTGTTTAATTTTTTAAAGTTATTTCTTTAATTCTTTTAAATGGCTCAACAAACTAATTTTGTGTTTTCAAAACCTCCTTTGATAGATACTGAAAAGTTTGGCATTTGGGCCGAGCTATTTGAATGTCACGTGCGTGGCAAAAATCAAAAAATTTGGGATATTATAGAAAATGGGAATTTTAGACCAACCAAAGTTGAAAATGATCTTATTGTTGATAAACCCATAAAAGATTGGACTCCCGCTGAAGAATCTCATTATTGTTTAAATTTTGAAGCTAAAAATATATTATATGCTGCTTTAACCTCTGATGAAATAGAAAGAGTTTATACTTATAAAACTGCTAATCTAATCTGGCAAAGCTTGAGCGACACTCATCGTGGAAATACTCAAGTTAAAAGCTCTAAAATAAATATTCTTGTTCATGATTATGAATTATTTGAAATGTCAAAAGATGAGTCAATCGACTCAATGTTTAAACGTTTTAACCTCATTATGACTACTTTGAAGGGATTAGGTCGTACTTATCCTAATGAGGATTATGTAAGGAAAATTCTTCGAGCACTTCCTTCGGAGTGGATGGCAAAAATCACATCCTTGGAAGACTCCCGAGATCTCGCAACTATGAAGCTCGATGATCTCATCGGCAATCTTAAAGTGCACGAAATTGCACTAAGAAGAAATCAAGTCCGGGAGCAAGTCAAAAAGAAATCCATAGCTTTAAAAGTCATTGCCTCAAAAGAAGAGGAAAAGGAAGAGGAGGAAGAAGCTAGCTCATCCGATGACGAACCCGAAAATCTTGACGATTTAGTCAAGTTGGTAAGAAAACTTTCTAAACTTTTATCTAACAGAAAGTTTGCCAAAAATGATAGGTTTCAAGAAAATGGAGACTACCGTCGTGGTGGTAAAAACCAAAGTCGCAACGTCCATAAAAGTGAAGACAAATATGACGAATCTAGCGACGATGAAAAAGCCAATAAAAAGAAAGGCTTTTGCTATGTGTGTGGTGACAAGGATCACTATGCAAGTGTGTGTCCGAATCGAGCAAAACAAATCAACACACCAAAAGCTTTAGTTGGAGGCGCGATGAGCGCAAGCATAAATGAGGCCAAAAATTTTTGTTTCATGGCCGACCATGATAATGAGGTATCTTCATCATATTCTTCTAAAAATAATTGTGATAATTATTATAGTGACGATGAAAATAATCTTGACGAATTATATAAATCATTTCATGATATGGCCGCTCTTGCAAATAGGTATAAAGATGAAATCTCTAATTTAAAAGAAACCGTATCCGCATATAAAAAGGAAATAGATGACGGTAAACAAAAATCTGCTTATGATTTAGACATTATCACTAAATTAGAAAATAAATTAAGTGAAAAAGATATTTGCAAATCTTGTGATATTTTAAATGATAAAATTGCATGCTTAAATAAAAAGACACATGAAGATATTACATGTACAAAATGCGAGTCTCTTGAAAATGAAATTGCATGTTTAAATGCTAAATGTAAATCGCATGAGAAAAATGACTTATTAGCAAATGCTTTTAATAGTAGCAATGATAAAGTGCTTAAAATGCTTAATATATCAAATCGTATAAATTGCCGAAAAGGCATTGGTTCAAATACGTGTATTGAAAAATGTGATTGTATGCCAATTAAAAAGGTTTTTGAAAAACCTAAATTTGTTGTTAAAAATAAAACGCAAAAACCTCCATATATGTCAAAAATAAAAAATGTGAATTATGGGAGGAAACCGTATGCTCGTATGTATAATGGTAATTTTTCTAGACCAAAGAATAATGTAAATTTGCATGCTTCATTTTACGTCTATGATAAATACGATCGTAAAATAAAAATGGTTAGAAAATGGATTCCGAAAGGAATGTTTAATGTTGACAATCCCGGTGGGATGCGTTTGTGGTTTTAAACCATTTTTATGGCTTTGTATGTTTGTCGTGTTTGTTTTATGTCGACAACATATTTTTTTGCAGTTTATGTTTTATACTAACTGTTAAAAGGACCCATAAGAAAAGGGTACCACGAAATATTTTCTTTGCCTTTTGTACGTGTTTCCTGACGAGGATATAATACGTGTTTCCTGACGAGGATATAATACGTGTTTCCTGGCGAGGTTATAATACGTGGTTACCTGCCGAGGTTATAATACGTGGTTACCTGCCGAGGTTATAATACGTGGTTACCTGACGAGGATATAATACGTGTTTCCTGGCGAGGTTATAATACGTGGTTACCTGCCGAGGTTATAATACGTGGTTACCTGCCGAGGTTATAATACGTGGTTACCTGCCGAGGTTATAATACGTGGTTACCTGACGAGGTCATAATACGTGGTGATTTTTTTTTAATCACATAAAATTAACCGAAAATCGAAGCCTTAAGATCCGTTTTGGTGCAAGTGTTTCTTTTTGGTTATTTTGTTTCATGTCATTTATTATGCTTATTTTATCCCTCAAATTTTATAAAATCAAATTGATATCGTTATTAATTTGAGGGGGAGCGTTTTATTATATTTACCCATGAGTTTATGCTACCTCAATTATATGCATATTTTGAGGGGGAGCATCTCTCGAGGGGAAGCATACCGTCTTTCTTGACCCTTTTTGTTTCGACAAACGGGGGAGAGAAACCGCATATGCTCTTGCTTAGCGGTTGTGTTTGTCATCATCAAAAAGGGGGAGATTGTTGGTGCAAGTGTACCACATCTCTATATATTTATATATATTTATTTTTGATGATTACAAACACACCGTATTATTGTTTATCTAACAATTTAATCCAAGTGTGCAGTTGTTGAAGAACACGAAGATTTAAACTGAAGGGTTCAAGACGGAAGTGTTTACGTCGTCATCATTGTTTATAACTAATAATGATAAACACCCTAAAATAATATACCACTTGGATATTTCTAAAAACCCTAATTGATTTTAATTAAAAGGGTTTATTGAGAAGATTCAGCAAGATTGGTTGCGTCCTGGAAAGTGTCCTTTTCTGACGCCGGTATACCGCGGCGATAGAGCCGGTATACCGCGGGTACATACAGCCGGTATACCGCGGGTGTTCAGCCGGTATACCGCGGCAGGTTCCGTGTGCATCTCTGGTTGGTTGAAAGTTGCTTTTTCTGACGGCGGTATACCGCGAGTCCTAGCCGGTATACCGCGGGTACGTTTTTCCAGAAGTCAACTTTGCATGTAGCCGTTGGTATGTCAGTGTACTTTGTCTGCACGGTATACCGCGTGCATTTGGCGGTATACCGCGGATGCACAATGCCGTTGGAGCTTCCTGATATATATACATGCATGCTGGTGAAGAAAGATAGAACACACAACACAACAGATCAACACTTACTCATCTGATCTCTCTCACTTACTTAACATATATATTTTATAAAACCTTTTTTTTATATAAAATATCCAAGTGAGATATTATACAAGAGTGATTACCCATTGTGAGTTATACTCCTCTTGTAAGTATTTGAATAACGGGTGTGTGATCCTGTTTATCTCATAGCAGAGGCTTGAGAAACTATTACAAATACCTTTGTACTTGGTTTGTATTTCTACCGTAAAGAATACATTTATTGGATCGTGTCGAGAAGTGTCTCGGCTGCTGGTTTATCACAGTTGGTGGTAAATCAGTAAATCTCCGTGTCAAGTATCTCTATCCTTTATCTCTTTATTTATTCCGCTGTGCATTTTAATTATATCTGTTTATATAATTGTTGTATATTTATTATTTGTATACTCTGATTTATTTACACTGTTTCTGTACTGTATTTATTTATAAAAGAATTTTTTGAAAGTAAAAATTTTAAATACAACCTTCCCCCCCCTTAGGTTGTCTAACAAGTCGTCTTCGTCATCGTCGGACGGGGGAATTAATCTACCCGCGTATCGTCAAATGAATTACGATATTTTCGTGGATTAATAACCAATGTTGTAGAAAGGCTTCTCGATCAAGATGAAGAACCAAGTTCGCCTCCAAGACGGAGACGGAGGGGACCGGATCAAGTTAGAGATCGTGAAGCTGCACACGACCGACTTGTTGCAGATTATTTTGCGGAAAACTGTAATTACAGTGACGAGTTGTTTAGGAGACGGTTCCGCATGAGCAGACGACTATTCCTACGAATAGTGGAGGATCTTTAGCGAGAGTATAAATATTTTCAACAGGGTTGGGATGCTAGAGGCAAAAAAGGGTTATCTCCTTTGCAAAAGTGTACCTCAGCAATTCGGCAAATGGCGTATGGGATATCCGCTGACGGCTTTGATGAGTACTTGAAGATGGCGGAGTCAACTGCACGTTTATGCATACAAAAGTTCAGCAAAGGTATCGTCAATCTTTACGGTAAGCGATACTTACGTAAACCTTCTTATGATGATATTCAACGTTTATACGTCGCACATGAAACTAGGCACGGGTTTCCCGGCATGTTAGAAAGCGTAGATTGTATGCATTGGGATTGGGACAACTGCCCAACTGCATGGCGCGGGCAGTACGTCAGAGGTGATCATGGTCGGCCGACTATTATGCTAGAGGCAGTGGCATCACAGGATCTTTGGATTTGGCATGCATACTTCGGGGTTGTCGGGTCCAACAACGACCTCAATGTGCTAAACCAGTCGCCGTTATTTAACGATGTACACAACGGGAAAGCACCGCAGTGCCCGTTTCAAGTAAACGGAGTACAATACAAACACGGCTACTATATTGCAGATGAGATATACCCCGAATGGGCTACCTTTGTGAAATCATTCAAAAGCCCTCCGGATCAAAGACGATTAAGGTTTAAAGTCGCGCAAGAAGCGGCAAGGAAGGATGTAGAACGTTGTTTTGGTGTGCTAAAACAACGCTGGCACATAATACAACACCCAGCAAGATCGTGGCACCCGAATAAAATACAAAAAGTAATGTACGCTTGCATCATATTACACAATATGATATTGGAAGACGAAGGTAACGCGATTTGTCGTTTCGATGAAAACGCTAATCAAGTTGATGAGGAGGACGGCGAAGAGATTAGCGACCAACAATATGACGCTAACGTGTTAGAAGTCCGAAACCGAGAAACGCATCATAACCTTCGGACGGATTTAATCGAACACATTTCACGGCTTCCAAGACACAACAACCAAGGCAACGAGTAGTTATCATTTTTTTATTTGAAATTTATGTATTTTTTATTTTTTTTATTTTTATTATGTAAGGTTAAAATATTAGTTTGATTTATAAATTATAATATTATATATTATTACAAATTACTTATAAAATATTAATTATTTAAATTAATGGTAACAAAAATAAAAATAAAAATAAATAAAAGATGGGATGGTGGTGTGGGATGGATGTGGGGGTTTGTGGGTTAGAATGGGTTGGAAGGAAAAAATGATGTGACGCTGATGTGGCAGTGAAAAAGTGTGGGTTAGTGGGGGATGAATGTTGATAGTCTTAGGCCATGAGTACCGCAAGCCCTCAAGCCCTCAATGCCACATCAGCGCCACATCAGCTTTTCTCCTAACCCTCTCCTCAAGCCCTAAAGACCCGTAGCGCTACCCTCAAGCCCTCTTGCCACCTCATTTTTTTAATTCTTTTATTTATACATTTAATTATTTAACAACATAAAAATATTTATATATTTTTTAATAAATAAAAATAAGATAAAAAATAAAAATAAAAATTCATATCATTATTTAAAAATAAAAATTACAAAATACAAAACACTACCAATTATGAAATTTTTTAATTTGCTCTTTTCTCGCTAAAGTAACCCTCAAAACGTCTCCCGTAAGGTGATCATGCGGGGTTATGAAAAACTCGAAGTCTTTTTCAAATCGTTTTTCTCGTTCGATTTCTCGTTCCTGTTCCAACCTATCTCGTTCGAGTTCGAGTTTTTTTCATTTTGTATTCCATTGTATCATCAATCTTCTCGTTGAACGTCGTGAACAATTGAGTAACACTTTCGTTCGTATTCGACCCGCTCGTATTACTCATTGATGTTTTTTTTGCCTTGTTTCTCCCGATGGGTCGTTGAAGTTGCTCGATGAAGTTGTCGTCATCGTCATCATCGGAAGGTTTGGAACGTTTTGAACCCCGCGATGAAGTTGTCGTCATCGTTGGAACGGCTCCCCATTTTGGACATTTTTTAGGACTTCCCAAGCTTGTTCTTGAGTGAAAGCAAACCCTTGTTGTGCTTGGTACCGTTCGTGTGCCGTTCGTGAAATGTCGACCTCACTCATTCCGTTTGATCTATTAGTGACCAAGTTGTTGTAGATGCCGCCAATAACATTTATTTTTTTATTGAGGTCGTTGAACTTGATGTTGAGTTGATGAGTTGTTCTATAATTGGCGCGACCCATCAAACTAAAGAACACTTGCCCGATTCGGGTCCAAAAATTTTCTACATTTATGTAAATTCAAGTATAAGAATATTAACAAGAATAATAATAATATTAATAATATTAATAATATTAATAATAACAATAATAATAATAATAACAATAAAAATATTACCACCGGTTTGTGCGTTACCGATAACGGGGTCCTCCGAAATGTCAACTCACGCCGACACTAACGCAAGTTCCTCCTCTTTACTCCACATCTGTTTGGGGGCTCTATTTTCATATTGTTTGTTTTTTCCTTTTCTCGTTGGTCTCGGGTTTGATGGTTCCGGGTTTGATGGTTGTGTGTAGATGGATTGTGGTGTGTGCGGGCTAGAATGTTGGGTTTCCGGAACAATGTCGTCGGCGAGATTGATTGCGGGTGAAGGAATATTGTAGTTGGCCGGAGTAAAACCTTGTTCAATCATACCGGGACGTGTAAGTTGGTAAGGAATTTGTTGCGGATATTGTTGGCGAAATTGTTGCGAAAATTGTTGCGGATATTGTTGCGAAAATTGTTGCGAAAATTGTGGCGGATTTTGTGGCGAAAATTGTTGCGAAAATTGTGGCGGAATTGGTTGCGAAAAGTGTGGATGATAACCTTGTTGTGCAAACGCTTGAAAACCAAGCTCCGGGTCTTCTTGCGGTTGCGGTGTATCCGGTCGGTTACGACGGGATGTAGGTGTTTTGTTTGGATTCATGATGAAATTTGAGAGAATTTGAGAGAGTTTTGGAGAGTTTGAGAGAATTTGAGAGATTTTGGTGTGAAAAAATAAAGAGGTTTGGATTAATATATATAGTGGGATTAAATTGGATTTTTTTTTTATAAAAGTAGCCGTTGCAACGGCTTTATTTTTAATTTATTTATAAAAAAATTAAAAAAAACAAATAAGACTCGGGTTTTCAAACCCGCTACCTGAGTCGGAGCCTCAAGCCCGCTCGCCCCGTACCACAACCCTGCGGAGCCCGAGCGTATACCCGCAGCGTTACGCATGGCCTTACAAGAAAAAAATGTTTGTAAAAACTACGGAAAATTAATTAAAATATCCATACTTTGACTTGTAAATATACCCACATTCTTGAATTTTTTGCAAAAATACTCATTTTTTCCGCGGTAGGCCCTGCGATCGCGGGTCAGTGCCTACGTGTCCCCATGTTTGGCCAATATGTCCCACATACCCCCCCCCCCCAACTATGCTCGCGGTAACAACTTTGGCCCCTGTCCCGCGGTAGTCGTCTGCGATGGTCCCGCAATGGGGCAAAAAATTACAATTTTGGTCCTTTTTGCACGAATTGTTGCATGTTTTACTGTTTTTTCCACAATTATTGTACTTGAAAGACCAAATTGTTGTTGAAATTCACTGGCTTGTTTCATCAATGTTGAATCATTGTACTTGGAAGACCAATTTGTGGTTGCAATCCATCTTCCTCAATGAGATTTCATCCATAAATATCAGTAAAATGCAATCCATAATTCACACTCATTCCATCCTCCTTTCTTGCTTTATTTCTTCAGTATTTTGTTTTTGAGATACTGCTGAAAAAATGAGTTCATCTGTTGCAAAAGCTAAGTTATTTTTCTGTTATGATGGTGAATGGGTGGAAGACAACAATGAGTGGAATTTTGTTTATAAATCTAAGCATAGTGTAAAATTGTCAGTAAACTTTTCTTATCAGAAGTTTGTTGCATACGCCATGCAAAAATGTGAAATCGACCATTCTGTTGTTTGCAAGTTAGTGTTCAAGAATGGTGATGGGTCATTTGTGGAGTTATCCAACGATGGGGATATCTCTGGTTTTCTGCACTTTGCAGCCGAATCAGAAAGACCTCTATTACTTTTTGTGTATGTCGATTCATCGGTGTGCGACGAAGACGATGACGAAGGTGATGACGTCAGTGATGACAAAGGTGATGACGACGGTGATGACGAAGACCTCCAAATGGAGGAGCCTGATTCTCAATTCCCGGCGTCCTATGGCCCAACAGTTTATTTGGATCATGCATATTGTCTTAACGACTGTTATCCTGATTTTGTTCCGGAGACGCAACAACAACAACCACAAGAAGAAGAAGAAAAAGAAGACCAAGAATGACGCTTTGCTGGAGTTGCTGATGACGAAACCCATGTTTTCACAATGGGTAATTCTGATATAGACAGATCAGATACCGATAGTGATGAGGACGAAGAATATATCCCTAGTAACAAATCATTTAGTCAGTTAAATGACTTTTTTGATATGCCCCCTATTCTTCCAGACCCGAATACCCGTATACAAACCTACGAACCTACACCTTATAATCGCAGTTCAAGGATACAAGTAGGTCAGATATTTGATTCGAATGATGACTTGGCCACACAAGGTCGGAATTAAGTTCATAGAAGAGGGTTTCGAAAGTTACACGCCGAGATCCGACAAAAGCAGATATGTAGTTGAATGTGCGAGAGAAAATTGTAATTGGAGGATGTGCGCTAGGCCCGTGGGAGAGAAATGAGGGATGTTAGTTATTAGAAAGTTGCACGACGTACACACTTGTTCGAGGACGCAACTGAATCCCAACCACAAACAAGCCAACAAAAGGACTTTGGGTGCGATACTGAAAAACAAATTTCTTGATGCTAGCAGGTTATTGTGTCCAAAGGACGTCGTGAGCGATGTACACCAGCAGTACGGGATCACAATTGGTTACCACCAATGCTGGCGTGCGCGATGCATGGCACTGCTAATGGTTAGAGGCACTTTCGAGGAGTCGTATGAATGACTCCCAACGTATTTATATAATTTGCAGCTGCAGAATCCAGGTACGGTCACCCAGATAAGAACCGATTCAAATGGACGGTTTGAGATGTGCTTCGTGGCCCTTGGACCCGCGGTACGTATTTTAACACGTCATATGTTTACACATTATAAACTATAACATTTACAAAGGGAAACCACCTACGTTTCTGCAGATCCGCACATTTGTGGCAAATCTGCGTCGTGTCCTAGTAATAGACAATGCCCATTTAAAGGGCCATTACTTGGGTGTGATGTTCCTGGCGGTTGCCATGGACGGGAATAACTTCATCGTTCCCGTAGCTTTCGGAGTAGGCAAGTCCGAAACCGGGGAGGAGTGGACTTGGTTTCTGTCCATGTTGAGACAAGCTATCGGAGACCCGCAAGGGTTGGTGTTTATGTCCGACAGGGCTCCTTCCATAAGCGTCGCAATCTCTGCCATGTACCCAAACGCCCATCACGCCTTATGTTGTCGACATTTGGAGATGAACGCCAAAGGCCAGGACAAACGTATTACCACCTACCACGATGTCTACTGGAAGGCATGCAAAGCATATACGGCTCGAGAGTTTAACCTGTACATGAATGTTCTACGAGTTAGTGCCAACAAAGCAGCCAAAGTTATGGACGATGTTGGACCGGAGAGGTGGTCCGCGGCCCATTTTCCTGCACAACGGTATGACATTCTAAACTCCAATAGTGCAGAGTCGGTGAATGCACTCTCCCGTTTTGCGCGTAGATGTCCAATTGTTACTCTTATGGAGTACTTTCGGGGCTTTCAACAAGAGTGGTACCAACTTCGATGCCGAAAAGGAGCTGAGTTGCGTAATAGACTCACACCAACGGCGGAGGAGATAGTTCTCCTCAGGGCGGGTCACGCGTCGGCATGGAGGGTAAGCGAAATTGGGTATGGGAGGTATCAGGTTCGGGATAACCAATTTGACGCGATTGTCAATATGACCGACCATGTTTGTTCATGTTTCCAATGGCAAAAATATGGGTTACCGTAAGGCCATGTCATCGTTGCGGCAAGACATTTGGGTCGTAGAGATTGCAGCGACTTGGCTGTAAGTTTCTTCACGCCCGAAACTTACCGGGCAACATACGTAGAGGTAATTGTAACATCCCCAGCCCACCGTATACGATATTGTCCGCTTTGCGCATACCCTCTGCATAACAGCATGCCGGTAACGCTAACGGTTTTGTTCCTGCCCGCACAGGCATACGCGGGACACACCCAGACCGCACCCAGTGACAGGAAAAAGGCCTCACGCAAGGAAGGTATCCATCCACCCTTATAAGGAGGACTTCATTCCCCCTCCTAGCCGATGTGGGATCTCACAATCCACCCAACTATGTGGGATCAGCGTCCTCGCTGACACATCGACCCGGTGATCGGCTCTGATACCATTTTGTAACATCCCCAGCCCACCGTACACGATATTGTCCGCTTTGAGCATACCCTCTGCATAACAGCATGCCGGTACCGCTCACGGTTTTGTTCCTGCCCGCACCGTCATACGCGGGACACACCCAGACCGCACCCAGTGACAGGCAAAATGCATCATGCAAGGAAGGTATCCATCCACCCTTATAAGGAGGACTTCGTTCCCCCTCCTAGCCGATGTGGGATCTCACAGTAATAAATCCAGCTGGACCCCCTGAAGCATGGGTGTCTCCATCCGACCCCCTTCCGCCATGCTATACATCGTTAAACAATAAGAACAGAGCCGGGAGATCAAGAAAGAACGATCGACGTCCAAGTCCCGTCCCTTTAACCGTTCCAAGGAGTAGATGTTAAGTCAGTCAACTACGTAACATGTAGGGCCCGTCGGAGCTTGAACCACATGGAACTATATCATATGATAGGGTTGATCTGAACATTGATTTCCCTTGATTGGGACGATAAATATTGTATGTTTAGTGCTCTTGTTTTGATATATAACATGATTTTATCTACTTTATCGGCCCGTGTATTTTATCAAACATAACTTATGTACGTTGTAATTTAGTAAAATAAGGGACCGAAGTTGTAATTTAACAAACAAAAGAGACCTAAGTTGTGTTAGAGCAAAGACAGGGACCAAAAATAGCCAACATGCAGTAAAAACATGTAAAAACTAGAGGGACCAAAAAATAAATTTTTTTTGCCCAAAACTAGAGGGGCCAAATTTGTAAAAAGTGTGACAACAACACTTTAAAATCTCAACTACATAAAATGATAACCTAAAAACTAGAGGGACCAAAAATATAATTTTTTTGCCCTAAACTAGAGGAGCCAAATGTGTAACATTCGGCCAGCCGCGGGGCCATCGCGGGCTCATACGCGGGCCACGTGGGCATGCGTCCGCGATCGCGGATCCCTCCGCGAAAAAAATGGGTATTTTTGCAAAACTGCCGAGAATGTGGGTATTTTAGCAAGTCAAAGTATGAGTATTTTAATTAATTTCCCCAAAAACTATTATTTAAAATAAAAATTTTGGTTCTTACCGAAATAAAATATTATTATTTTTCTTCATTCTATGATCATTAATATTATACATACGTATATATATCGGGTGCGTTTCATTTGCAAACCAAGCAATTCGTACAAACTATACAAACCAATCTTGGCCGTTCATCAAGTCTAATAAATATATGATTTTATTATGTTTTCCTAATCTAAAGTCATGATCATAATTAATGAACTTAATCATCTTCCATATATATTCACAATCATTATTAATGAATGGTAATAATTACCATAAATATATCTGTTGTTGCCAAATTTAGTGGTTTGCAAAGTTTGTACAAATTGTTTGGTTTGCAAAAGAAACTCACCCTATATATATATATATATAAAAGAAATGGGACTTAGAAAAAAGGTTCTTGTAAAAACTAACATTATAGACTTTTATGTAGTTTCTTATTTTAATAAGTTAGAAGTGAGGTGGCAACAAAAATATATATATAAAAAAATTCTTATAAAAACCTTTGATTAAGATGCTTTGAAAATATTAATAGAAAAATTGATTAAAATTCATTCTGATTTATTTTATAATCATCACAAATAAAATTATATAACTTCGCGTATAACGTAATCCAAATTTCAAAATTGAAATAATAATAACAAATGAACATTATGTAAGTTACGTGTTAAAAATGCCTCAAATTTTGGTTTGTTCGCGGGCATGGCGCACGCACTTTGGAGGCAGAAGGTCAACTCGCATCTCTGAAAAAGTGATTTTTCCATCAGATTTGTTTTTCCTTATTTTAAGGGATTATGTCCCTTTTGATATCTTCTCCTTGGGTCATGAAAATCTGATTATTCATGCTTGGAAGACTCATATTTGCCAACTACAGCTTTCACTAATATGACTTCTTTAAGATCACACTCCATTGATCTCATTTGAGTACTTTCCTAAAATAGCTAGAGCTTTGGGTATAAAACCCAGCTGAAGAACATGTTTAGAAATCACTCATTTTATCATTTTTATGTCCAAATACACACACTCACCATAGTTGTGATTCTACTCCTTCAAGAGCTTTGTAATCTTCATCTTTCACTAGTGGATTTCTCTCGGTGGTCTCCTCCACCCGTGGTTTTCTCTCGATTTGGATTTCCACGGTGTTGTCTTCTAACTCTATCTCTTTACTTTGTGTTGGATGCATATTTAGAATCATCATATTTATATGTCTTGGGTATTTTGTCTTACACACTAAGAACACCCTTGAGTGTTCAAGCTAGAGATTCATTGGGATCACTAACTTATCCCTTGTTTGCTTTGGTTAAACTCTTTTATTTGGGTTTAAGTTAGCATTATCTCCTTTCCGTTTTACAATAATTGGTATCAGAGCATCTTTGGTTATTTTAGTGTAGAAGACTTTATTTTGGATTCTCATTATTTAGTGGTGATTATGGCATCTATGGGATATGATATTCCATTATTAGATAGAAACACTAGATTTTCTGTGTGGCAAGTGGAGATGAAAGATATTCTCATTAAAATGGATTTGCATCAAACCTTGAAAGGTTTTGAACAAATGTCTTCTACTTGGATAATACCCGAAAAACAATTGAAAGAGTTAAAGGCATATTCTCAAATTCGTTTACATCTATCTAATAATATTTTTCAAGATGTTTTGAAAGAAAAAACAATTGCGGCCTTATGGGATAAGTTGGAGCAATGGTTGTTGACAAAGAGCCTTCCTAACAAGTTGCACTTGAAGCAATGTTCAAGCTTAATGAAGGTGGTTCCGTAACCGAGCATGTCTCTAAGTTCAAGGAAATTATTTGTGACTTAGAGAACATGGATGTTAAGTATGATGAGGAGGATTTGGGCTTTTTCTTATTATGTTTTTTTGCCTAACTCTTATGCTAATTTCAGGGAGACTATTCGATATAGCCGTGATGTTCTAATATTAGATGATGTTTTTAATTCATTGAGTTCCAAGGAAAAGATGAAGGAGATAATGGTGGTCGAAGATTATAAGGGAGAAGTTCTTAGTGTTCGTGGGAGATCTTTTGATAAAAGCTTCAAGAGTCCGGTGCGTCACCGGTCAAAATCAAAAGCCAAAGATAAAGGCAAGTTTTGCAACTATTGCAAGAAGAAGGGTCATGTGATTGATGATTGTTTCAAGCTTCAAAACAAGAACAAAGCTAATGTCAAAGAAAATCCAAATGATTCCGGTGACGCCGAAGTGGTCGAAGAGCTTGCGGGTGACCTTATGGTGCTATTGGATGAGGACAATATGTATTTATCCGATTAGATTCTTGATTCCGGTTGCACTTATCATATGTGCCCTAACCGTGATTGGTTCTCCTAATACGATCCTTGTACGGGTTCAGTTCGAGTTGGTAATGCAGCCTTATGCAAGGTTGTGGGTCAAGGCAACATTCAGATCAAAATGTTCGATGGCGTCATCCGTACTTTGGGAAATGTCAAGCATGTTCCTAATTTGAAGAGGAAATTGATATCTCTTAGCTCTCTTGATCAAAAGAGCTATCATTTTTCTAGTGAAGGTGGAGTTCTCAAAGTTACAAGAGGTTCTCTTGTGTTCATGAGAGGCAAACGAAAGGATGTCGATCTTTATGTTATGTAGGGCACTACCATTCTTGGCAATTCAGAGGTAGCATTATCATCATCCCTTTCCGACAAGTCGAGGTTGTGGCACATGAGGTTGGGCCATATGAGCGAAAACGATATGCACGGAGTTGAGTAAAAGAAACTTGATATGCGGTCAAAGTATCGATAAACTTCCCTTTTATGAACATTGTGTTTTCGGGAAGCAAAAGAAAGTTTCATTTCCAAGTGTCACTCATTCAATCAAGGGTGTTCTCGACTTTGTGCATTCGAATCTTTGGGGACCGGCAAAGGTACAATCGCACGGTGGTGCTTTGTACATGTTGACTATTATTGACGATTTCTCGAGCAAAGTTTGGGCGTTTTTTCTTAAAGAATAAGAGCGATGTGTTTGCTTATTTCCGTGATTGGAAAGTTATGATTGAAAAGCAACCCGACAAGCAATTCAAGTACCTCCGTATCGATAATGGGTTGGAGTTTTGCTCGGAGGAGTTTAATGCCTATTGTCGAGCTCATGGCATTACTAGACACCATACTGTGGTTCATACTCCTCAACAAAACGGTGTGGCCGAATCCATGAACCGTAGAGTTATGGAGAAGGTTCGTTGCATGATGTATAATTCCGGAATGACAAAGACTTTTTGGGCCGAAGCCGCTTCATATGCTTGCTACATCATTAATCGCTCTCCATCTTTTGCGATTGACAAGAAGACACCTATTGAGGTGTGGTCCGGCAAACCCGCAGATTATTCTATATTGAAGATATTTGCAAAGTCATTTTTCTCTATTTAATAGTTTTTTAAATAAATATCAAGTTTTTTATTTAATATGTACTTTAATTAAAGAAAATTGATTTGTAATTGGATATATAAAATATTTTTAATAATGATTTTATTAAAAAAAGATGTGAATCATAATTATTTTGAGTGAGTTACACTTTTGGTTCGTGTAGTGATGGCTAACTGATGGTCATGTTAAGTCCAAAGACCACAAGTGTGATGAAATTGGGAAAGTTGGGAACCATCAATGTATATGGTTCATTTAGAGACCAAATCAAATTTCGAGTACAGGAACCAAAGATGGAATTCACTCTATACCATATTATGTGAAAATTAAAATTTTCAGATGCATGTCTGAGTGTAGACACAAGCCTCTTGTATAACAAGTTAGCCTCTCTTTTAAGTGCACACAAAAGCTAATCATTTTGCAGCAAAGATAAGAAAAAAACATGCAATCTAATAACAAGATTATCGTCGTTCGATAAACGTAACTTCCAAACAAGTTAAGTGAACAATCTCTCACAATTTACAAATCTAAATCTCGCATTTCAAATAAATAAGGATGTGTTTTTATTTGCAACTCCAACTTATTTCCTACGACATAATGCAACACAAGCTTAGTGGAGAGATCTTCATCCACTAGAAGTTTTTACCCCTAAAAAACTCCATTATTCTTGTGTGGATAATGAATACCACAATCTGCTAACACAAGCTTGATGGGGCGATCTGGTGAAGTTTTAGTAGCTTTTTTGCCGACTCAAAAACATGCATCCAAGAGACAGCAACAACATAGGGCAGCACAACTGCACAACAATCACAACATCATCAACAAGATGATGCACAAGACATGCAAACAAGCTAACAATATAACTCACTTCAAAGTAGAGTTAGAGGCAGGATACTGAATCTTTGAGATACTCAAGACTTTCCGAAAGGTGGGTCAACCAACTGGTACATCCCCTTCAAAAGTAGGGTCTGAAGTTAAAACCGATGAATCTTTGAGACCCTCAAGACTCTCAAGACTCTCAAGAAGGTGAGCCAATCACTAGGTATTTTCCACCCAAAAGTAGAGTCTCGAGTAAGATGATTAATCTTTGAGACCCTCAAGACTCTTCAGAAGGTGAGTCAACCAACCAACATATCTCACTCAAAAGCAGGGTCTAAAGTAGGATGTAGACAAACATTTCCTCAACCCCAAAAAATAGATAGGTTGTTACCATGTAGAATCTCGACTTGCAAAAAGGATTTTGGACAAAACAAGAGAAAAACAAATACCTTGTACAAAAATTTGGATGTATCAATGATTACAATTAGAACAATAAGAAAGAACTAAAACAAAATTCCTATCTACCAAAGAGCACATAAGTACATAACAACTATGTGAAGAAAGGTTCCAAGATCATGACAAAAGGATCACACTTGAAATTCTAAACAAAACCGTTCTTTATCAACAAACTATAAGTGTGATGATATTAATTGACATATTTACTAAAAGCAACCACAATTAGTAATACATTTTATAGTTAATTTGTATATCTATTACTTCCATTAAACATACAAATCTTGGGTTAACCATAAACAACCCCCAAATTCCAATTTTCAAATCAAGTTTTGTGTAACTCACAATTATTTATTTTTGCATTATATTCTAAATTTCTAATCACAATTTTGAACGTAACGAAATTGATTTGAAGGGAAAAAAAATGGAAAGATGAGTAATTACCATCCTTTCATGAAACTGTTGTCACTTTTATGACGTGGGGGAGGAATGTATTGAACGGTGGTATATTGTGGTGGATACCCTTGTTGTGGGTAATATTGCGGAGGATAGTATCCATAACCATGATTCGGATAACCTGTAACAAATAAGAATTTACAAATCAATAATGAATTTTGAAAAAGAAAAGCAAATCCAGATCCCCTAATACAATGATGAATTTGTAAAAAATGAAAAACAAATTCCAGATCTCCAAAAAAACACATCGAAAACGAGATAAGAAGAACATATGAAGGAACCTTGTGGAGGAGGAGGAGCAACAACGGGAGGATAGCCATGACCCATAATGATGAATTGATGGGTGTTTTTAGTGTTGTGGATGTTTTGGAAACATTCTCTTGAGATTTTGAAGGATGTTAAGCGTGTTATTAGTTGAACTTATTCATAAAACAAGAAAAAAAAGAGTAATATGTCAAAAAATATTCATTTTAGCGATTTATGATTTCTTATAACCATCTTCACATTGGTTTTTGATTTTCATTATTAATTTAAAGTAGTATATAATCATCTTATAATTAATTGCTATCATAGCTTCATATAAATAAGGTGTTTGGATATATGTTCTCAAAACACTATATGATATTAAATAATAATTATTATACAATCAACCGTAATAAAGTACTGTATATTATAAGACCAATTAGTTGTTTTAATGTTTGATTAATTAGAACTTATTTATAAATTTGACAGGATATTTATCTATACTATATTATAAAGCATTTATTAAAAACTCTTAAAAACAACATTTAAAACTTTATGTACTGCTATTTAATGTTAATTACTTAAAATCTCTTAAAAACAACTAATGAAACTTTATGTATCGTTTTTAATGCTAATTACTTGATTAATATTTATCTCTAACAACCTTTAAATCCTTAAATTGTGGACTCTTATTAATTAATCCTTATTTCTAACCACTTTCAAATCCTCAAAAAATGTCATTCTTTAAACAAATTTATAAAAAAAACTTTGACTGTTTTCTCAAAACCACACATTAAAATAAATTAGAACATTGAAATCGAGATATATCGTGCTGCATTACGCGAGTAGACTTCTAGTAAATGTAATTGAGATTGAAAATCCACTTATTTACTTAAGAAATGTTTGGATGCCCACTATGTGATAATTCGATAGAGTTAAGGGAAAAGTCTAAAAAAATCCAATGGACTTTAGTGTTTGGAGTGATTAGATCATTGGACAATTTTTTGGAACAAAAAAACCCTTAGACATTTCAAAAACTGTTAACTAAATCATTGGACTTTTAGAAACCTGTTAAATACGTCCTTATTACAATTTTAAGGATGTATTTAACAGGTTTTCAAAAGTCCAATGGTTTATTTAACAAATTTTAGAATGTCTAAGGACTTATTTGTTTCAAAAAATTGTTCAATTTTTTTTTCGTGTTTAAGAATTGTTTTTTGCTATAAAAATAAATGAATAGAAAACATTTTTTTAGAAAAACATTACACTTTACATTCTTATATATCAAAAATACGTTTTTTACAAGTTATACCATTATAATTGTCTCGTCAATACGTTCAAAGTGAGCCCAATATTGGATATTTTTTTATTTAATCTTATATCATTAAATATCATAAATAGGTACGAATTATTTTAATACTTACACTTTATATCCTTTAAGGTCATTTATTTATTAATATAAGATTAATCTGTAATTATAGTGTATAAAGTGTAAGTATTAAAAATAATACTTATAATTGTTTAAAATTTTACGCTGTTTGAATAACAGGTAAACTACAAATTAAAAAAAAGAATAATACTTACAATTGTTTAAAATGTTTATCTTGAATTGGCACTACATCTTTACAGTAATGCTTTATTTAGTGATATATTTTGTTTTAATTTGTAATCGTGATGAAGTCGTTATTCTTGTTCACAAAATGGCATCTGACTGCAGTGATGATTGTAGTGATGATCTTAACCATGTTATAAGCGATAATTCAAGTGAACATATGTCTGATTGTTTATCTTTAGACCTTTTGGTGCAACTGTTGGCATTTCTTTGTGCAACTCTTGGTATATTTTGGTTCAATTTTTGGTAAATTATGTCTAACTTTTATGTACATCTATTTATGCTTTGGATACAACTTTTATATGTTTTGGGAAGAGTAATGAAAAATGGTATATTCGTTTCGTTTTAGAAATTGTATTTTTTTTCGTTCAAAAATGTATAAGGACTTAATAGTTTAAGGGGGTGTTTGGGAGTGCTTTTTGAGTCCAAAAGTGCTTTTGGCCAAAAGTGTTTATTGACTTATTGCTTTTGGAAAAAGGAGTTTTTAAAAAAGTGTTTGGATTAGCTTTTGTGGTAGAAAAAGTCAATAAGTCGATACGTTATTTTTTAAAAAGTGTTTGGCTTAGCTTATACATGTAAAATGACCAAAAAGGACATGCCTATTTTTAGACAAAAAAATATTTTTTTTAACAAATAAGTTATTTTTAGACCAAAAATATTTTTTTAACAAATATAATAAAATTTATTATATCAAAAAAATATAATAAAAAATGAGGTTATTTTTGTAATTTTGATATCAAAAAGCTGTTTTCAAATCAAAAAGTCAAGAATTCCTGACTTCTTCAAAATCACGTTTGCAAGGTAATAAAAAGGAGTTTTAAAATGTGCTTTTGAGTTTGCCAAACACTAATTTTAACTTATTGACTTCTTGAAAAGCCAATAAGTCAATAAGTAGTTTTAAAACACACTCCCAAACACCTCCTAAAGTATGTAACTTTGTTTGGTTTTTTCGTATTTTTTTCCAATTATTTTTAACACATTAACCAATTTTATAAGTCACAAGGACGTATGTAACAGGTTTTAGAAAGTGCAATGGTTTATTTAACAGATTTTGAAAAGTGCAATGGTTTATTTAACAGGTTTTGAAAAGTGCAATGGTTTATTTGTTACAGAAAATTGTCCAAGGACTTAATCATTCATAATACTAAAGTTCATTAAGTTTTATTAGACTTTTTCCTAGAGTTAAATCCGAACCATTAATAATTTTCATTATCCACCCCTATTGCCGACCAAGGGCACGTAGGATAAATACTCAATTTATTAGAACATCCACCATAAAGATTTTTATTGGGGTTTTATAAGAATCTCAACGATCGAATCAGAGTTTTTGTTCAATTCTTTCACTTAAGAGGTCAAATTTGACAATTTTTTATTTCAACTTTTTTTAAATCAAATTCTTTTAAGATATCTTATTATATCCAAAAACAAGTAAATGTCACCTGCTAGTTAATATAAAAAATAATGATATAATTATTTTTTCAAACGTGTAAAGGTACACTTGGGACTATTTATTGTCATTTCTAAATCACGGTCGTTCATAAAGGTAACAAATATCTTATTTGATAATACAAAACGAATTAACTTTTAAAAAATTATAATATATTAAGTTAAATTTAAAAAATATCGGTAATTACAGTGATTAAAACATGAAATATAAATGTGTGGTTAAACAAAAAAAAATGCACAAATTATTACCTGTTACGATTTTACGGCCAAACATATTCACATGACATTTTAATTTGTATATGTAAAAATGAGATGAAATAGATTATAGTTTATTTTCAATATATCTAATTGATATATTTTAAAAAAAACTTAAGAAATAAAACCAGCAAACACTTAAAAAGTAAAAAAAAAACATTTACAGCCTTTTAATTCATTTTATTTATAACAATCAGGCCAATATTGTAATAATAACTTTTATTTTCATATTTAATATATTAGTTATTTATAAAAATAAAAAATATTGACAATTAATTCAATCTGAGCGTTTTATTTTATTAATGTATGTAAAATCTGTCTTAAATCGTTACCTGATGTGTCTAACCCAACTTAACTATCCACATTACATCTTTTATATGTAGGAGTGGATAAAATAAAATAAATTAAACTTTCTTAATCTAAAAAAAACAAAACATTTATTAAGGTTTTTGTTGGATAACCTAATGTTTTACTATAAGGTCACATATTGTTGGTGAGGTTAGGTTGTTTTCTAATCACAAAAATCCATCCTAACTTCAACCACAACACACCCAATTTTAAATCAAATAACACTACCCTATAATTTTCAATTTAATGCCTCTTCAATCCTCCACCATCTTTCTAACTCTATATGCTTTCATTTCTCTCTAACTTTTTATATTTTTTTATTTTCGTAAATACGTCAGTATTGCATACATATGATTCAGATCATCTAAAAGTATCTCGTCATAAGTTTATCTTACCAAACTCGGGATTTGGTTTAGAACAAACACGTGTACAAAATGGCGGTATCGAAAGATAACACGTTCGCTCCACATCCCGTGAAAGATCAATTTCCAGGGGTTGAATATTGCGTCAATAGTAACCCTCCTTGGGGTACGTCATTTCTTTATCTATCTATAACTCGAATGTTGTTATTAAGTGTGTAGTTTGTAAGTAAGTTAATTTGATTTATGCAGCCGAAGCTATTGTTCTTGCTTTTCAACATTATCTAGTGATGCTCGGGACTATAATTATTATATCTTCCATTATCGTTCCTCCAATGGGCGGGAGCAATGTAAGAGATTAAATTTATTTAGTTTGAAAATAATTTTTTTAAGATATGAAAATGTTACCGTCTTTAAATGTGTAGGTTGAAAAGGCGCATTTGATACAAACAATGTTGTTTGTGGCTGGAATTAACACGTTGTTACAAACATGGTTCGGTACACGACTTCCGGTGGTGATTGGAGGATCGTTCAGATTCATCATTCCTATGCTCTACATCGCTTTATCACAACGATATAGTTTTTACTTTGATCCCCGTGTCGTATGTTCCTATGTTAATTAGATTTTATACTTAATCTTTTATTAGCTTTATGTTTAGTTGATATAACCATGAATGATAAGTATCACAATAAAGTTTTTTTTCTTCTAAAAAAACATGTATTTGTTATACCTAAAATAAATGTTTTAAAACACCGTTTAGATAACGGTTGGAATCTTACAATATTATAGTCCCCATTGTAAAAAAATTGAGGTTGTTTTGCAGAGGTTTCGTCATACGATGAGGGGAATGCAAGGGGCACTTATGATCTCTTCGATTCTTCCTATTTTACTTGGATTTCTCGGTATTTGGAGAATTGTTGTCAGGTGTTTTTATTGTTCTACAAACTAACATCTTTGACATTAGCATAACCAATTTAACTAAAACATTTCTTTAGTATAAATTTGAATAGACTTTAGATATTTCGACCCCCGTTGCTAAATTAACTCTTGTTTTAAACTAAATTTTAAGTCTTATAGGTTGTTTGGTTGGTATAAAACTGTCTATGTGGATTAATATGTTTACATGAATTTGAATGTTTTTGTTTGAGAGGGTTTGTTCTATGGATGAAAGGAACTGAGTTTTTTAATTTGGACTTGACTTTATGTATAGAGCTCCATCTAAAAATTTATTTAATAAGTCATTTTCTATATGACATTGGTCCAATTAAGCTCAATAAACGGATAACAAACACACGAACTTAAAGTAAACATCTTAAATATCACGTACGAATAAGCCCAATCAGTTATTAAGCTTGTTAAGTCAAAAGTAATTAGCTCCTTACTTGTTAAACCAACCTTTTTGCTGAATTAACTCCATCTTTTGGTTATATGGATTATACCTCTTAGGCATTGTTTGGCAAAAAAAAACTAGCATCTCCAACAGGTTTGCTATAATTTTCTAAAATAAAGAATTAAAAGTTAAAATTTCTATAAAGAGTTACATTCATCTCCAACAGTTTTGCTATTTTAGATATTTTAACACAAATTATATTAATATAATATTTTCTAATTTATATTCCAATACACTTTTAAAGAAAAACTTAATATAAAATGATAAAAGAATTATGTTATTAGTGGGTTGAATAAAATAAGTATTTCTCTCTCCTATTTAGAGAATTATAGAGAATTCTCTATATTTAGAGATTTCTCCATGAATCTCTATTTTACCAAACAAGATAGTAATGCTGTTGGAGAAGAATAGCAAACAAAAACCCACTTTTTCTATTTTAGCAATGCTGTTGGAGATGCTCTAAACTAGCTTATTTTTGGGGTACATGTTTAGATGACCATAAGTTAGCTTTTTGAAAAGCTACTTGGAGTAGCTTATGAGTAGTTTTTTGTAAATATTCCAATTATGCCCTCATTAATATTAATTATTATTTATTAACTATTTTTTTAACATGTCATTTTTGGTCATTTAAATACTTATAAGCTAGTTTTTGCCAAACGTGACTTTTTCATCGGCTAGCTTATCGGTCAACGACTAGTTTGTTAGCTACCAGCTACCTTATAAGTACCAAGCTAGCTTATAGCTAGTTTGACAAACATAGCTTTTACTTGTTAAACCAACCTTTTTGCTGAATTAACTCCATCTTTGGTTATATGGATTATACCTCCATGCATCACCCAAGAACACATGCAAATGCTTCTTATGATCAGTCCCCTTCTGATTACCCTGAAATCGAATTTGCAGTACCAACAAGATGAGTTTGAACAATTGAATCACTTGTTACTAGTTTATTTTGTAATCAAGACTGAATTCAAGCTCATAATCAGTGAATTGAGGGATGGCTTCACTGAATTTAGGATTTGTTCGATGGTTGTAGGTTTCTAAGCCCTCTATCTGCCGTTCCTATGGTGACGCTTCTTGGGGTTGGTCTGTATGCTCAAGGATTTCCACTCGTAAGTAAAAATACTTACTGTACTCTGTTCAGGGTTTGTTCTATAATTCTAATTCCATTGTTTGGGTTTGAAATCGGAGCCAATTTTGTTAATTGTTCGTGAACTAAAATGTTTCCAGTTCAATTCGAAACCACGAGTTCTATGATCCAAAATCCTACGCATCTCTTTATTGTTGATTGTCGTTTATTGCCTTTTCATTCAAAACGTTAGCTCTTTTTGTTCTCTTTTCGTTAGTTTGATTTCAATTAACGAATTGTTTTGGAACCCGAATTCTATTGCTTGAATCTCGAATTGGGGAAAATTTCAGAATTTGAACTCAAAACATCTTCATTTCCAGTTTCAGCTATTGGATTCATGCTCCAACACACTACATACAACATATCTCTGTTGATCAAATTTATAGCATTTTCATTCAAAACCTTCATTCTTTTTGGTCTGTATTGTTGAAATTGATGTGGGTATATTGGAATTTAACTTTCCCTATTCAAATATCTGCAGAAATTATTTGTTACCAAAATCATAGTATCATTCAGTTTACAGTGAAACAATGTGCTCAACTAATTGGTTAATATTTGCAAATTATAAAAGTAGAGTCTAATTGTGGGAAGAATGGAGAATATGAATCACCATTGTTTCTTACTGAGACACATTGTGTTACCACATATAAGTTTTATTTAACAGATTAGTCTCTTGATGCTTTTGTAGTTGGCAGAATGCGTTGAGATTGGGCTTCCGGAGTTAATTATGCTAGTTTTATTTTCTCAGGTGAGTTAATTTCTTCATTTATGTGCTCGTCTTTAGTTATCTAGTTGATTTTGCTATTGACTTGTAATGAGCTCTTCACAATTATAGAGATTATTAGAGGTCCAAGAATGATACTACACCATGTATTGTTGAGAATACAACAACTAACGTAGTTTTTCACTACAACAAAATCGGATTTATATAGGACGCCAAATATGTCTACCTGCCCTAATAGATTGCTTTATATGACTTAAGTTCTTAAAACCAAACAATTGTGTGTCCTATTTTGTATTACAATAAGTTGATAAAACGTTTTTGGATGTCCTAACAAGTTCTTTTAGCACTTTTGAAATAAAACGTTATATTAGTATTTTCATTGACATTATTTTGAAAAGTTTCCTATAAAATAGCTAAGAGGACACTTTTGCAGTATGGTATCAACTAAATTTTAAGTGTATTCAGAATAGTAAGATTGTCTTATTTTGCAGTATGTTCCTTACTGGTGGAAATCAAAATGGCTTGATCGATTTGCTGTGATTATCTCTATAGCAACTGTATGGGCATATGCATCACTTCTTACAGCCGCTGGTGCATATAAAACTAGACCTCCCAACACTCAATTCAGTTGTCGTGTGGATCGATCTGGTCTTGTAAGCGCTGCTTCATGGTGAGCCATGCCACCTTACTTGACCTCCATTCAGCAACCAAAAAAAACAAAAAAAATGGTGTCTTGATTTTGTTTCATGAATGACTTGTTGCAGGATAAAGTTTCCGTATCCATTACAATGGGGTCGTCCTACTCTTCAAGCTGGTGATGTTTTTGTAATGCTGGCAGCTGCTTTTGTGTCTCTTATCGAGGTCTGTATATAATATTATAGCGACTGCATAATTACATCAAATTCTTGATTCAGTCTGCATATATTATCTCCCTTTCTTCAATCCCATTTCATAAATAATAAATTTAATGTTATGGTTACAGTCAACAGGCACATTTATTGCGGCAGCAAGATATGGGAGTGCGACACATGTACCATCTTCTGTTCTAAGCCGGGGTGCTGCTTGGCTGGTGAGAATTGATCATGTTATTAGTCATTAATATCGGTCTAGATGACATTAGACGAATTTAATCTCTTTGGACAAAATCTTATAGGGAATTGGTATTTTGATGGATGGGTTATGGGGTACAGGAACCGGCTCAACTGCATCAGTGTATAAAATCAACTTGAATTTTGTATTTGTTCATTAACTTCATCTTTTTCCTTCCTTTTCGGCTATTAATGATGTTTTTTGTGGCGTTTGTGCATAGTGAAAACGTAGGCCTTCTAGCTGTAACTAAAGTGGGAAGCAGACGGGTGGTTCAGATGTCTGCAGGCTTCATGTTCTTCTTTTCCATTTTTGGTGTGTTCCTATATAATCATCTTCATCATGTTCTTGGTATCTAATGACTAAATCACTTATTGTTTGTTTGTGAAACGAAATTTTTACCATTTTTTTCTGTTGATTTTAACCAGGAAAGTTTGGAGCAATTGTAGCTTCTATACCTTTGCCGATCATTGGAGCTTTATACTGTGTCTTGTTTGCCTACATGTGTAAGCATAATTCTTGATCTTCAATACTTTATACTCCCCACATGATGAAAATTGCAATGCGTTATTTGACGCATTGTTTACCAAAAATGTTTGACTACTTATCATTGACTAAAGATAAAAACTATGGAATCTTTTTGTAACTGTGGGTGTCTGAGCCGACTTGCATGCACCTTGACTCCATGGGCCCTGGAAGTTAACATCCAGGAAAATACCCGGTGGCCCTAAGGAGACTCGTAATCTTGTGGACTCGAAATGATGAAATGGAGAAATATATAACTTGGAACTTGACTTGTTAAAAAATGAAATGTTACAATTTTTCGTTTTTCTATATTTTTAGATTAGAATAAAAAAGTAATTGACTTTCAGTTCTTGATTGATTATGGTTTTGAGCAGCTTCTGCTGGTCTAGGATTACTTCAGTACTGCAACCTTAACAGTTACAGAACCAAGTTCATCCTCGGTTTCTCGCTCTTCATGGGTCTTTCCGTGCCACAATACTTCAACGGCTACGTGGTTACAACCGGGCTAGGCCCTGTTCGCAGTAGATCCACTTGGGTACATACAAATATTATAATTGCAATCATCTTTTTTGAAATTTGTCTTTATAGTTAATTTTCAAGAATTTGGTTGATTTTGATTTTTGTTGCTTACTTCTAACTTGTTTTCCACATTCTAACATCGTCTTTCTTGTTTCCAACTTTTTTCGACTGTTCTTTTTACACAATTTTTTTGAACAACCTTTTACCCTTTTTTTGCACACTTTGCACAAGTTGGAGGTTTCACGGAAACAATTGCTCTATTCTTTGGCCTGAGAACCCACCTTCAGGTGGGATATACTGGGTTTGTTTAGTTTTTTGAAAAAATAAAACTAATCTTGTATATGGTTTACTGATTTGTGCAGTTCAACGAACTGATGCTGGTGATATTTACGTCTCCACCAATAGTGGCGGCCATTGTTAGCATGTTTCTGGACCGGACTCTTGGTTATGGCGACAAAGATGTTCGGAGAGATGGTGGGAGACATTGGTGGGGAAAGTTCAAGTATTTTGAGAGAGATGCCAGAAGTGCAGAATTCTATTCACTTCCTTATGGGCTTTCCAAGTATTTTCCTTCAGCTTAATGGCTGCCTTGTTGGGATTTAGTTCATTTTGAGATACATGTTTATTACATGATAGTGATGGTAATAGTACAAGAAGTCATATTCACTAGAATACTATCCCTACGTCTCTATAATCCATCATCATTTTAGCAACCAAATTGATTATTTGGTGTGTATCGTGATACCTTTTCGGACCCTATATTCAAGTGGGATATATTTGGTTAGATTGGTTTGGTAAGTTTTTATTTTTGAAAACAAATTGGTCAAACCAACTTGTTTGACCATGATTTATTTTTAAAAGGTTTAGAGTAATGGGATGTTTACTAAATGTTGGTCGTTAAATGCTTATCGGGTTTAAGACTCTTACCAATAATCCATTTTGATAACCGTGAATGTTATATGATAAGATAGGTGATGGTAATTTCTCTTAAGTTATGGATTTGGTCCCTAGGGTCCTTGGGTTTTCATGATTTTGGTCCCTGTAATTTATTTATTACCAAAAATAAAAATCTTGCATTCTTGTTTGGTTTTGGTCCCTTTCAAAAACTTCTTCCGTTAACACATCCATGTGCCTTGCACACGACGAGGGTGACAACAATCATTTTTTCTCCTATCTCTTTCTTGACCTTCTTATCCTCCACCCCCTTCTTCCTCCCTGGCCTCCTTTCTCTAATTTGAGATTATTTTGTGTGTCGTAGAAAAGAGTTGAAAGCTTCATCATGATCCACTGCATGTAAAACCCTGAGATGAGTTAACCATAAGTCCACTCATCAAGGTCCCTATGTTTGAGAACCAAATTCACCTCCATCCTCTCTACAACTCTGGTAACAACAAAGTCATGAGAATCTAAATGCATTCGCAACCAAATCACACAATCATATCCACATGGGCTAAATTGCCTTCTTAATACAATAAAAGTGCACACTCATATAAGCTAACTTAAATTTAGAAACAACGAATGGCTAAGGTCACACCCCTTATGGTGTCTCCTTAATGTTGACACTGAGGTTAGAGCTTTCAACATATTTTTGATGTTGAGGTACTCAAGGTTTGCCTTATGGGGCAATGAAATGGGTGCACTCATTGATTAAATCAATAATGCGATTTTGGATTATCTCATAGTAGATTTCGTGTAACCCAGACCATTATAGGGTTCAAATACAACCTTCACACGACTCAAAGTTCTAACATTTTGGTGGTGAGAGTGACATGAAGAGAGGGAAAGGAAAGAGGATTGAGGTGACTACGGTTTTGGGAAAAAAAGGTTTTTTCTAATGCCACATAAAATGACTATTTTACCTTCATTTGTAAGATACATTCAGGTGATTTTGTTTTTAATAAAAGTTAAAGTCTTCATTTTTATTTCAAATCTTATTGATAAAAGATGGTACTTAATATGTTGCATGAATCAAAATTAATAATGTTAAGAAGCTGTTAACAACAACAAAATATAAATACTAACAAAAACTTATCAACTTTAACTGTTTAAAACAAAATAAAAAATCATAAGAGTATATAGTTTTGTGTTATTGAGACTTATACATCTTAGATGTTCTCAATTCTCAAATATTTTAGTGTCAAGATACAAGTTGTAAAACTCGAGTTTGTTACCAGCCTCTTGTTGTTTAGGGTTCTAAATTTTTTAATTTTTTTGTTCAGAGTTTTTAATTTTGTTTCAGAGAAACAAGAGGACACTAAAAGACTAATAAAAATATAAAACACGGTTTTATCAATTGTCCAATAAAAAAACAATAAAACTTTTAAGCTATCATGTCCTATGACAAAATAAATAACTAGTTTTATAAATCTAAAATCCGGTAAACGTAAATGATAAATAAAAAATGAAAAAAATAACTAAAACCTTACCAGTCTCGTTGGTTCCCGTGAAGAGATTTGGGTAGGACTCAAGTGGGCATTGATTTATGGTCGCACCGGAATAAAAAGATATTCGAAAACGACGTAAGTAAATTAGGCGACAGGTTTTATGAGTTCCAAAGAAGAATATTTGAGTGGTTCAACAGTAGGGGTAAAAGGTTTCCGTTGGATTGGAAAAACTGTCTCGCTAACCCGTCTTCAGTTTATCAATCGATATAGCCTCTTGTTTCGTGTGCGAGTTAAGAGTTGATGTTGCTACTTAGTTGATGGGGGCTCGCTAGTTTAATCCTCGCAAACGGGCTGTGGTTCTCTCTCCATCTAAGTCGCAACACTACTCTGGTTCTCGTAAGATCGTGTCTTGTGTTTCCAGTCTTTTGTGTTTTGCTGCAAAATTCTGGGTTGGTTTACGTTAGGTGGTGTCCGTTTTGAGGTCTGTTTTTCTATGGTTCTGTAGCTCTTTTATGTACTTTGGTTGGTATTTAATAAAAATCTTCTGCCTTTCAAAAAATTTTTATTGAAGATTAACCACTGTTAATGAAATGACCAAATCATACAGCGAAATAAATGATTATAACAAATCAAAAAATAAAACCGAAACCACATTAATCAAATCTATAATCTACTAAAAAATTTATCTATTTAACGTACTTTTAATGATCGTATAACTTAATAGCTGATGGAATATTATAAAATGATATAATATTAATTAATTAACGGTTTGTAATTGTTTATATTCCATGAAATTGCAATAATGTGAACGGGTCCAAAAAAACGAGGGGTGGTAGTTGACTAGTCAATACACGAAACCCAAGAGTGAGCCTAAATAGAGAGATGAACCGAGACATATTCCCATACATCGCATCACAGGTTTGATACCATGGTTCCAATACACCCGCCGTTTGATTCATCTTCCCACCCCACCACCAAACATCTTTTTCACTACCATCTTAAACACGCAGACACAAAAAGAGATTATTAAAAACATGTCGTTCCCCAAACCATAAGCCATGTGTTCCTCCACCCCCACCACCCTACCACCACCTTCCGCCACCACCAATGCTGCCTTTATCCTCACCACCACCACCGCTATAGCTGTTGTTCTCCTTTTTACTCTTCACCATGTCCGACCAATCCGCCTCTAGTACTCTCTTTTCCTCCGCCGCCGTCAACCACCAGTCGCCGCCGTTACAAGATGCCGTTATCGACTCACTCATCGCTGCAGAACCTCTTCATTCTCCACTCCCTGAGTATCTCCTCCGCTGCCAACACCGTCAAGATTCCGTTAACTGGATTCTCAACGTATGTTTTGCCTATATATATATATGTATCTTATATACATGCATAAATTCTTCATCATTTAATTAATAGTAGATTCAATTAAATGCAGGCTCACGCGCATTATCACTTTCAACCAATAACCGCGATTCTTTCCGTCAACTACTTGGACCGGTTTCTCTCCTCCGCCGCCGGTTTTTTTTCGGTATATATAAACCTATACGTACCATTTATGTGTATCTATATACGAGGATATATATGATGACGTAGATTTGTGAAAACAGGAGAATAATGGATGGGCGTTTCAGTTGTTATCAGTGGCGTGTTTATCATTAGCTGCTAAAATGGAGGAGCCTGAAGTACCTTTGCTGTTAGATCTCCAAGTTTCGGAGCCCCGTTTTATATTCGAACCAAAAACGGTTCAGAGAATGGAGCTTTGGGTCATGGCGAAACTTAATTGGAGGCTCCGATCGATCACTCCTTTTGATTTCCTCCATTATTTCATCTTCAAGCTCCGATCGTCTCATACCAACGAACTCCAATTCTATTCGAAATGTACGGATCTCATCATCAATGCAGTCCGTGGTAAACTCCGATCCGATCCGACCCGACCCGACGGGTTGATTCTTAATTGCTGGATATCTGTTATTTTTTTTAAATTCTAAATTATTTTTATGAATGTGGGATGCAGTATTTGATTTTTTGAAATTCCGGCCGTCGGTGATTGCAGCGGCGGCGGTGATTTCCGCCGCTGGCGAAGGAGTGGATGTACCGGAGAATTACTACGAGAAAGTAAACAAAGTATTCGTTCGTGATTTAATTTCTTTTTATTATACATGCATAAATCATCACTTTTTGTCAAAAAGCGAGAAATTCCAAGCATGAAAAGCTGTGAAAATTGATGATTTATTGGATTTAATTATTAAATTCTACAGGAAATGGTGAGAAGCTGTCATCAACTCATGGAGGAGTACTTGGTGGACACGTGTCCATTAGCCGATCATAAAGTCAGAAAGCAATGGAGATCTGAACACCCACCGTCGAGCCCCGACGCGGTGCTGGATGCCGGCACTTGCGTCAGCTGCGACACCCGTTCCGGTAACCCTCCGCCGTCCTCCGGCGACCATGATACCCAACTCAAGCGACTAAGGTCTAATGTACAGGAAGAGCAGCCATAGATAAGCAAGCACTATCCATTTTCCATTATATATATATATATATAGTATCTGCCATTAAAAAAAGAAGGAACTTTCTCTTTTTTCTTTTCTTTTTTTAATTAAATTAAAATTTTGCTGCGTCGTTGATTATGAAATGAAGGGTCAGGATCTATTACCTTTTTAATTATAAGTTTATAATATAAAATATTGATAGCTGTCTTGGATTAATTTTACATATTACTAGTCCAAATGTAAATAAATTATAAATAAATTACAAAGTATCCTTCTTTTTTAATTTTATAAGAGTAATATTTAAGAGTTTTTATATATATTGGACAATTGTGATACTGTTAACTTTAGTGGGGTGGGGTGGGGTTTATTGCATAATTTGGGCAACCAAAAAACCCTTCATGTGAAAACTGTATCAGCTCTTTTTGTTCTGCAAGTCTTCTCATGTGGGGTTGCGCCACGTGTCCTGTCAAAGTGTACCTGGCCACGATTACTGTTCCTTTTTGGACCTTTCTGCTATTTTCTATTTACCCCCCTCAACTTTAATAACATAAACCTAAAAGTCCAAAATACAAATACTTAATTTAGTGTTCTCTATCATTTAAAAGAGAGAGTAACAATCAAAAGTTGATTAAAAGTTAAATCACATTTTTACATCTTACATGAAATTTAAAAAGAAAGTTACCTTTACATACATACATACATACATACATACATATACATTGAGTAGAAAATGTAACTTATTCGGCTCACATAAACAAAACATTTTGTATCAATTTGTTCGTCATATGATAAAATATCAATAAAAAAACAAAATTTTCATCGGCCTAAGTTACATAAAAAAATCATCAATTCAAAATCTGGTAAAGAAAAAGCCTAATCTTAGTAAAAAAACAAGTATGAGCCCAAGCTAGACGAAAAATGCCTAATTAAACTAGATAATTATCCCAAAGCTCGATTTTAAAAAAGACTAGAAAATTAAATGAATCAAAATGAAAAACTTAATCAAAACCATTCACACGTCCAAAACATGGCATGAGCGTTCGATGACGCGGGGGTTTTTTTTCTTACTAAAAACGAGTTTAGAAGACTTTGGTCCGGTTACAAACAAAATCCGACCCTTTTAGCATCTCTCGTTTAAATTTGGAGATAAATTATAAACTTTGATTCTTATGAGAATTAAACACTGTTTTAAAAAACTCGCCGCACAGTCGCCATGGTGCGCCATGGCACTAAAGCTTGTGTCTCACGCCACATTAAGCTTGTGGCACGCCGTGACCTAATGCGCAGTTTTCGTAATGCAATATTTGATTTTTATTTACGTTGTTAATGTCTTATTTGCAAGTTTTTTAATATATAACATAATTTAACTTGTTTATTACTATTGACTTATTGAGTAACACTACAACACATGTGTTTTTATATATAATATTATATGTGAGTTAGAAATTTGATGTTATAACTCACGTCTTGAAAACGCCGTGACTTCTAAGGCTTAAGTGGTTTTGCCGTCACGCCAGGTTTCAAGTCATTTAGAACCTTGAAATTAAAGAATAAACTAGAATTGGGAAGAAAGAAAAGGAGGGCACATGAAGTGTGACCAATTTGGTTGGACAAAAACCTACAAAGATTGCGAGAAGATTCGTGAAATGACTTGACACTACCACACCAAAACTCCCCATTGGGGTTAAATTCATCATATCTAAAAGCTAATTTTATGATATCATCAATTTTTTATTACGTATTTTATGAAAAAAATTAATTTTTTATTTTCAACTTTTATCATATCTGATTTTACAAACAATGAAATGACGTCATCTGTCCCTCTATTTACAGCACTTCATCGTATTTTTTCAAAATAAAGAAAATACAGCTTTTGGAATATTTAATTAGTTTTTTCTCTAACAAATTTAGAATGAAGAAAATATGAAAAATATATAATTTTTTTGGGAAATTAATTAAAATGCCAAAAGTCAAACATCAATTTACCAAAATGCCACAAAAATTTCGAGGTTTACCAAAATGCCCTAATAGCCCGCGATGGACCCCGCGATCGCGGGATGGGGCTGACGTGGCACGAGCTTTGGCCAAAATGTGTCCCGCGGAGCCCCTCAACTTTGGCCGCGGTGCACTTTTGGTCCCTCCCCCGCGATCGCAGCCCGCGATGGACCAAAATTTTACAGTTTTGGTACCTGAAATTTTACACTTTTGGTCCCTGAAAATTTACACTTTCAGCCCCTGTACTTAGACGAATCTTGCATGCTTTTACTGTTTTTTTCCACAATTATTGTACTTTGAAGACCAATTTGTGGTTCAAATTCACTGGCATGTTTGAGATTTCATCCATAAATATCAGTAATATGCAATTTACAATTCACACTTCTTCTTGCTTTTTTTTCTTGATTTCTCTCTTGCTTTCTTTCTTTGAATTGCTTTCTCTCTTGATTTCTCTTCTCTCATTTCATCCACAAATGACATCGTCATCAAACCCTAAGTCTACTCCTGAAAAAATGCCACCTCAAATCGAGGTCGCCATAGCAAAAAAGGAAAAGGAGATAGATGAACTAACAGAAGAGTGAAAAAAATGATGGATAGGAAGGCAGTCCATTTGAGAAAGATCGAAGAGGAAGACAGGGAGATCAAAAGGATGAAAGGGGATATAAAAGCTCGGGAGGCCCGTGTTCGTCGAGAACAAGAAGCAATTCACCATATTCTGCAAGACTTCGCAATTATTCAAGCGAAGGTAAACGAGAAGCAAGCTTGGATTGATGAAACTAAATCAATTTTTAAGTAGGTGGTGGTTGTTTTAGTTGTTTTGTATTTTTTTACTGTGTTGTTTTGTATTTTTTTTACTGTGTTGTTGTTTGTATTTTTTTGTTGTTTTTTTACATCATGTAAGGTCAAGTCAGAGGTTACCTCAACTCATTTGCTAAAGTGTGTCCGGGTTGTGGTACACAATGGCCATACGTGGTTGCAAAAGCAGAAGCCGTTGAAGAAGGGTCAGAAAGATTGAAGATGAAGAGCATGTTGGATGGAATACAAACTAGCTGTGTTATCAATGTTCATTTAAAAGCATATGTATGTGTGTATATATAATATGAATATATATATCATTTACAAACTAGCTGTGTTATCAATGTTCATTTAGAAACATATGTATGTGTGTATATATAATATGAATATATATCATTTACAAACTAGCTGTGTTATCAATGTTCATTTAAAAGCATATGTATGTGTGTATATATAATATGAATATATATATCATTTACAAACTAGCTGTGTTATCAATGTTCATTTAGAAGCATATGTATGTGTGTATATATATAATATGAATATATATCATTTACAAACTAGCTGTGTTATCAATGTTCATTTAGAAGCATATGTATGTGTGTATATATAATATGAATATATATATATATATATATATATATATATATATATATATATATCTTTTACAAATCAGCGTTTAGATCAACAGTATCATATGTGTTTGTTCCATATGGTTCAAGCTGTGACGGGCCCGGGGTGTGACTGACTGAATGTCTCCTTGGCACGGTTGAAGGGGCGGGATTTGGACACTCTCCACGAGTGTGTCCTACGCATTGGCACCGAGTACATCTTCGTTGTATCGAACTTTCACCACGTGATGGACGTCGGTCGTTCTTTCTCGGTCTCCCGGCTCTGTTCTTATCCATTAAAGGTGGATAGCATGGCGGAAGCGGGTCGGGTGGATACACCCATGCTGCAGGGGGTCCAGCTGGGTTTATTACCTCCACGTATGTTTTCCGGTAATATTCGGACGTGAAGAAAGGTACACCCAAGTCGCTGCAATCTGTACGGCCCATATATCTTGCTGCAGCGATGGCATGGCCGTACGGTAACCCAGATTTATCCCATTCGCGACACGAACAAAGGTGGTATTCCATATTCACAATCGCGTCAAGATAGTCATCATGCACCTCGTACTTCCCATACCCGATTGCTCTTACCGGCCATGTCGCCGCACGACGCGCCTTGTACTGAACGATCTTCTCCGCCGTTGGTGTGAGTGCATTTTGCATCTCAGCTCCTTTTAGGCGTCGAATTTGGTACCACTCTTGTTGAAAGGCCCGAAAGTAGTCCATAAGATTAACAATCGGACATCTACGCGCAAAACGGGAGAGTGCGTTCACAGACTCTGCACTATTCGAGGTCAGAATGTCATACCGTTGTCCAGGAAAATGGGCCGCGGACCACCTCTCCGGTCCAACTTCGTCAAAGACTTTGGCTGCTTCGTCGGCACTATATCGTAGCATATTCATGTACTTGTTAAACTCTCGATCCGTATATGCTCTGCATGCCGCCCAATAGACATCCTTGTTGGTCGTAATACGTTTGTCCTTGGATTTGGCGTTCATCTCCAAATGTCGACAGCATATGGCGTGAGGGGCGTTTGGGTAGATGGCAGAGATTGCGGCGCTTATGGAAGGAGCCCTGTCAGACATAAACACCAACCCTTGCGGGTCTCCGATAGCTTGTCTCAACATGGACATAAACCAAGTTCACTCGTCCCCGATTTCGGACTTGCCTACGCCGAAAGCTACTGGAACGATGGAGTTATCCCCGTCCATGGCAACCGCCAGGAACATCATACCCAAGTAACGACCTTTTAAATGGGCTGCGTCTATTATCAGGACACGACGTAGATTTGCCACAAATGTGCGGATCTGCAAAAACATAGGTGGTTTTCCTTTGTAAATGTTATAGTTTATAATGTGTAAACATATGACGTGTTAAAATACGTACTGCGGGTCCAAGGGCCACGAAGCACATCTCAAACCGTCGACGTGAATCGGTCCGTAGCTGCGTGACAGTACCAGGGTTCTGCAGCTGCAAATTATATACACATGTCGGGAGTCGTTCATACGACTCCTCGAACGTGCCTCTCACCGTAAACAATGCATGTCATCGCGCACGCCAAGCTTGGTGGTAATCAATCGTGACGCCGAACTGCTGGTGAACATCGTGAACGATGTCCTTTGGACGCAATGACCTACTAACATCAAGAAATTTGTTTTTCAGTATCGCACCCAAAGTCTTTTTGCCGACTTGTTTGTGGTGGGGATTCAGTTGCGTCCTCGTACAAGTGTGTACGTCGTGCAACTTTCTAACCATGAACGCCCCTTCTTTGCCACCCGTGTCAATCACGTACATTCTCCAGTCACAGTTTTTTCTGGCACATTCAACTATGTATCTAGTTTTGTCAGATTTTGACGTGCGCCTTTCGAAACCCTCTTCCAAGAACTTAAGTCCGACCTGACTTGCCAAGAGATCCTTCGACTCGAATATCTGACCTAAATGTAACATTTCACTGCGAATATAAGGTGTAGGTTCGTAGGTTTGTGTCTGGGTATGGGAGTCTGGAAGAATAGGGGGCATATCAAAAAAGTCATTTATCTGACTACATGATTTTCTACTAGGGGTATATTCTTCGTGATCATCATTATCGGTGTCTGATTTGTCTATTTCAGAATTACACGTTCTGAAAACGTGGGATTCGTCATCAGCAACTCCAGCAGTACGCCCTTCGTGTGGTTGTGGTGGTTGTTGTTGTTGCGTCTCCAGAATACAGTCGTTAAGACCATATGAATGATCTAAATGAACCGTTGGGGCGTCGGACGCCTGAAATTGAGAATCAGACTGCTCTATTTGGAGGTCTTCGTCGTCACCGTCATCGTCACCGTCGTCGTCGTTTTCGTCGGATACGTCGGGATACACAAAAAGTAATGGGGGCCTTTCTGAATCGACTGCAAAGTGCAGAAAAGTAGAGATATCCCCATCGTTGGATAAATCCACAAATGACCCATCGCCATTTTTAAACACTAACTTGCAAACAGCAGAAGGGTTGATTCCACATTTTTGCATGGCGTATGCAAGAAATTTCTGATAAGTATGGTTTACTGGCACTTTTACACCATGCTTAGATTTATAAGCAAAATTCCACTCATTGTTATCTTGTTCCCATTCACCATCAAAACAGAAATATAGCTTAGCTTTTGCAACAGATGAACTCATTTTTTCAGTAGTATCTCAAACACAAAATATTGCAGAAAGAAATCAAGAAAGAAGTATGAAATCGGTGTGTGGATTATGGATTGCATTTTACATCTATTTATCAATGAAACAACCAACATTGATGACAACCAATCTCTCATTTCATCCACAAACTGGTATTCCAAAAACACTGATTTAACATTGATGAAAACATGCAAATGAATTTCAACCACAAATCGGTCTTCAAAGTACAATAATTGTGGAAAAAAACAGTAAAAGCATGCAAGATTCGTCTAAGTATAGGGGCTGAAAGTGTAAATTTTCAGGGACCAAAAGTGTAAAATTTCAGGGACCAAAACTGTAAAATTTTGGTCCATCGCGGGCTGCGGTCGCGGGGAGGGACCAAAACTGCACCGTGGTCAAAGTTGAGGGGCTCCACGGGACACATTTTGGCCAAAGCTCGTGCCACGTCAGCCCTATCCCGCGATCGCAAGGTCCATCGCGGGCCATTAGGGCATTTTGGTAAACCGCGAAATTTTTGTGGCATTTTGGTAACACTTGGTCAAACTTTTGGCATTTTAATTAATTTCCCATTTTGTTTTCTATTTGAAGAACTAGTAGAAAAATGATTCCTGTAAGACCACCCGTACCGCCATCGGGTACGGGCTCGGGCTCGGTCCATCGTGGCATCGGGTTCGTTTGGTAGCAATCAGGCAGCCATACGGGGACGGGGGGGGGGGGGGGGGGATCGGGTAGGTAGCGGGAAGGCTACCGGGTTCACCAACCCGATCAACCCGTTGTGGTTTATTTTTTTTTTTTATATTTTTTAAATAATACCGTTTACCAACGGCTATATTATTAATTTAATTTTTTTTTTCAAATTATACACACTATATATATTAACCTCTATCATCTTCATTTTTTCACACCAAACAACTCTATACTTTCTTCCATTCTCTATACTTTCTTCCATTTATTTCTTCAATTTTAGACAATATGGATTCGCCACAACCCGCTTCATCGACCGCATCAATGTTCTCAATCAGTCGCCCATCTTCAACGATCTATATGATGGAAAAGCACCCGAGTGCCCTTTTGAGGTGAATGAAGTCACCTACAACCACGGATATTATCTAGCGGATGGGATATATCCGGACTGGGCTACTTTCATAAAATCATTTACGTGCCCACATGACCCTAAACGACAAAAGTTCAAGTCCGTGCAAGAATCGGCACGTAAAGATGTTGAACGAGCTTTTGGCGTGCTTAAACAACGTTGGCATATACTTCATAACCCGGCACGCGGATGGCATCCGACAAGATTGGAAAACATTATGTACGCTTGTGTCATATTACACAATATGATACTCGAAGATTTTTAATATTTTGTAATTTTTAAATTTATTTTGTAATTTTTAATTTTTTAATGAATGATATGAATTTTTATTTTTATTATTTATCTTATTTTTATTTATTAAAAAATATATAAATATTTTTATTTTGTTAAATAATTAAATGTATAAATAAAAAAATTAAAAAAGATGAGGTGGCAAGTGGGTTCATTGGGTAGTGGTACTCCACTTTTGGGTAAGGAGGGTAGGAAAGAGAAAAGCTGATGTGGCGCTGAGGTGGCAAGTGGGTTCATTGGGTAGTGGTACTCATGGCCTAAGGCCGAGGTGGCAAGCGGGTTCGGGAAGGGGACATCGGGTAGCGGTACGGGGGGGATCGGGTAGGGAGCGGGTTCGGGGACCGGGTTCACCAACCCGATGATACCCGTTCATATTTAATTTTTTATTTTATTTTTTTTAATATTTTTAAACAATACCGTTTACCAACGGCTATTTTACAATTTTTTTCAAATTATACACACTATATATATTAACCTATACCATCTTATTTTTTCACACCAAAAAACTCTATACTTTCTTCCATTCTCTATACTTTCTTCTATTTATTTCTTCAATTTTAGAAAATATGGATTCGCCACAACCCGCTTCATCGACCGCATCATCATCATCCATAGACACCGACGAGTACTTGCATCATCAAAGGGAAATTTTTGTAGGGTTGGTTCGAGAAGCTGCAAAATTAATTTATGGTAGCACCGCCTCATCGTCAAGAAGAGAACCGAGGGCCGGGAACATAGAAAGAGGTCGGGTAGCTGCAAACGAGCGGCTTTTGCGGGACTACTTTGGCAACAACCCGGTTTATACACCGAATATGTTTAGACGGCGGTTCAGGATGAGCAGGCAACTATTCGAACGAATAGTTGAAGATTTAGAAGGAGAGTATCCGTATTTTACACTTCGGGTGGACGGCAGATACAAAAAAGGTTTTTCTCCGATACAAAAGTGTACTTTCGCTATTCGGCAATTGGCGTATGGAGTAGCTGCCGACTCACTTTACGAGTACTTGAGGATGGGAGACAAAACGTCACGAGATTGTCTGCACAAATTCTGCACAGGTATTATTGAACTCTATGGTAAAAAATATTTACGCAAGGCTACTTATGTTGATATTCAGAAGTTGTACACCGCGCATGAAGCTAAACACGGATTTCCCAGCATGCTCGGCATCATAGACTGTACTAATTGGGTGTGGGCAAATTGTCCGGTAGCATGGCGAGGTCAATTCATGAGAGGTGATCATGAGCACCCGACAATCATGCTAGAAGCAGTGGCCTCCCATGATCTATGGATCTGGCACGCATACTTTGGTGTTGCCGGTTCCAACAACGACATCAATGTTCTCAATCAGTCGCCTATCTTCAACGATCTATATGATGGAAAAGCACCCGAGTGCCCTTTTGAGGTGAATGAAGTCACCTACAACCACGGATATTATCTAGCGGATGGGATATATCCGGAATGGGCTACTTTCGTAAAATCATTTACGTGCCCACATGACCCTAAACGACAAAAGTTCAAGTCCGCGCAAGAATCGGCACGTAAAGATGTTGAACGAGCTTTTGGCGTGCTTAAACAACGTTGGCATATACTTCATAACCCGGCACACGGATGGCATCCGACAAGATTGGGAAACATTATGTACGCTTGTGTCATATTACACAATATGATACTCGAAGACGAAAACCATGCCATTTGTGGTGGCGATGAAAACGACCTTGTAGCGGATGATATCGAAACACAAATCAGTGAGGAACAACGCGCGGCAAATGTTCGAGAAGTCAAAAACCGGGACACTCATAATAACCTTCGGTCGGATTTGGTCGAACATATTTGGCGTATCCAAGTTCCCAACAACGACGACGACTAGATTTTTAATATTTTGTAATTTTTAAATTTATTTTGTAATTTTTAATTTTTTAATGAATGATATGAATTTTTATTTTTATTATTTATCTTATTTTTATTTATTAAAAAATATATAAATATTTTTATTTTGTTAAATAATTAAATGTATAAATAAAAGAATTAAAAAAGATGAGGTGACAATTGGGTTCAGTGAGTACAGTGGGTTAGCGGTACTCTACTTTTGGGTAAGAAAGATAGGAAAGAGAAAAGCTGATGTGGTGCTGAGGTGGCAAGTGAGTTCATTGGGTAGCGGTAGGGCTGTAAACGAACCGAACGAACACGAACAAGGGCTGGTTCATGTTCGTTCGTTTACCTTAGCCGAACAAACAAACGAACACGAACAATAAACGAACAAAAATTTTGATGTTCGTGTTCGTTCGTTTAAAATATTGGTGTGTTCATGTTCGTTTATGTTCGTTCGTTAAAAGTTAAACGAACAATAAACGAACGATAATCGAACGAACACAAACAAACATACTTGAACAGAAAAAGGTGCTCCAACAAAACTCTTCAACTAGGCTCTCAAGCCATTTGTCTCATGCCATAGGGCTCATTGGCTCAAGCTAAAAAACTCAACCCACCATGAGGTCAAGCATTGGAGATGTTACAGGGTGAGGGGTTATATATATACACATGAGATGCAGCTTCCTTTTACAATCACCATCGATGTGGGATGGCTTCTATTCACCACAAAGCTGAAGACAAAGCTATGTATCTCCTACTCTCATCTCAGTCCCACATCGCTAAGGATAAAAAGTTTTGCTTTACTCACATGAATATATAAGCAAGCATGCTGAACCTTGGTATTTAGTTTTAATTATTAATGTTTTCCTAATTCCTAATATACTAAAACCCTGTTAATTATTATCTTTATTATTAATTACAAATAAAATTTTAATTTGTTAAAACAGATTTGAACTAAATGAACATAAACGAACAATATTAAACGAACATAAACGAACATAAATGAACAATACTAAACGAACGTTCACGAACGTAAATGAACGAACGAGACCTTTGTTCATGTTCGTTCGTTTAACTAAACGAACGAAAAAACTTGTTCATGTTCGTTCGTTTATTAAATAAACGAACATAAACGAACTTCCCGCCGAACGGTTCACGAACGGTTCGCTGAACGTTCGGTTCGTTTACAGCCCTAGGTAGCGGTACTCATGGTCTAACAGATAAATAATTTCTTATTATTTATATTAATAGTAGTTATTGAAATTAAATATTTAAAACTTATTTTAATAATATAATTAAGGGAATTTAATTAAAATACCCAAAGTTTGACTTTGACTTACCAAAATACCCATTTTCTCGTTGAGTTTACCAAAATACCCAACATTTCCGCGGTAGGTCCCGCGATCGCGGGCTAGGGCCTACGTGGCACACCTGTTGGGCCAAAGTGTCCCGCGGAGCCCCCCAACTATGCCCGCGGTGACACTTTTGGTCCCTGCCCGCGGTAGTTGTCCGCGATGGGCAAAAAATTTACATTTTTGGTCCTTTTTTGCACGAATCTTTGCATGCTTTTACTGTTTTTTTCTACAATTATTGTACTTTGAAGACCAATTTGTGGTTGAAATTCACTGGCTTGTTTCATCAATGTTGAATCATTGTACTTGGAATACCAATTTGTGGTTGCAATTCATGTTGGTTGTTTCATTAATGTTGGTTGTTTCATCCATAAATATCAGTAAAATGCAATCCATAATTCACACCCATTCCATACTTCTTTCTTGCTTTCTTTCTTCAGTATTTTGTTTTTGAGATACTACTGAAAAAATGAGTTCATCTGTTGCAAAAACTAAGTTATTTTTCTGTTTCGATGGTGAATGGGTGCAAGACAACAATGAGTGGAATTTTGCTTATAAATCTAAGCATGGTGTAAAATTGTCAGTAAACTATACTTATCAGAAGTTTGTTGCATACGCCATGCAAAAATGTGGAATCGACCCTTCTGCTGTTTGCAAGTTAGTGTTTAAGAATGGTGATGGGTCATTTGTGGAGTTATCCAACGATGGGGATATCTCTGGTTTTCTGCACTTTGCAGCCGAATCAGAAAGACCGCCATTACTTTTTGTGTATGCCGAATCCTCGGTGTGCGACGAAGACGATGCCGACGGTGATGGCGACGGTGACGACGAAGGTGATGACGACGATGACGACGGTGACGACGAAGGTGATGACGACGTTGATGACGAAGACCTCCAAATGGAGCAGCCTGATTATGTTCCAGAGACGCAACAACAACAACCACAACAAGGATGCTGTGCTGGAGTTGCTGATGACGAAACCTATGTTTTCAAAACGGGTAATGATGATATAGACAGATCAAATACCGATAGTGATGATCACGAAGAATATATACCCCTAGTAATAAATCATTTAGTTAGTTAAATGACTATTTTGATATGCCCCATATTCTTCCAGACCAGAATACCCATACACAAACCTACGAACCTACACCTTATAATCGGAGTTTAAGGTTAAAAGTAGGTCAGATATTTGATTCGAAGGATCACTTGGTAAGTCAGGTCGGACTTAAGTTCATGGAAGAGGGTTTCGAAAGTCACACGCCGAGATCCGACAAAGGCAGATACGTAGTTGAATGTGCGAGAGAAAACTGTAAGTGGAGGATGTATGCGAGGCCCACGGGAGAGAAAGGAGGGGCGTTACTTATTAGAAAGTTGCACGACGTACACACTTGTACGAGGACACAACTGAATCCCAAACACAAACAAGCCACCAAAAGGACTTTGGGTGCGATACTGAAAGGAAAATTTATTGATGCTAGAAGGTCATTGCGTCCAAAGAACATCATGGACGATGTACACCAGCAGTTCGGCGTCACGATTGGTTACCACCAAGCTTGGCGTGCGCGATGCAGGGCACTGCTATTGGTGAGAGGCACGTTCGAGGAGTCGTATGAACGACTCCCATCATATTTGTATAATTTGCAGCTGCAGAATCCAGGTATTGTCACCCAGCTAAGGACCGATTCACATGGACGGTTTGAGATGTGCTTTGTGGCCCTTGGACACGCGGTACGTATTTTAACACGTCATATGTTTACACATTATAAACTATAACATTTACAAAGGGAAACCACCTACGTTTTTGCAGATCCGCACATTTCTGGCAAATCTGCGTCGTGTCCTGGTAATAGACGTTGCCCATTTAAAGGCCCCTTACTTGGGTATGATGTTCCTGGCGGTTGCCATGTACGGGGATAACTCCATCGTTCCAGTAGCTTTCGGAGTAGGCAAGTCCGAAACCGGGGACGAGTGGACTTGGTTTCTGTCCATGTTTAGACAAGCCATCGGAGACCCGCAAGGGTTGGTGTTTATGTCCGACCATAAGCGCCGCAATCTCTGCCATGTACCCAAACGCCCCTCACGCCTATTGTTGTCGACATTTGGAGATGAACGCCAAAACCAAGGACAAACGTATTACCACCTACAAGGATGTCTATTGGGCGGCATGCAGAGCATATACGGATCGGGAGTTTAACCGGTACATGAATCTTCTACGAGTTAGTGCAGACAAAGCAACCAAAGTCATGGACGATGTTGGACCGGAGAGGTGGTCCGCGGCCCATTTTCCTGCACAACGGTATGACATTCTGACCTCCAATAGTGCAGAGTCGGTGAATGCACTCTCCCGTTTTGCGCGTAGATGTCCGATTGTTAATCTTATGGACTACTTTCGGACCTTTCAACAAGAGTGGTACCAACTTCGACGCCGAAAAGGAGCTGAGCTGCAAAATAGACTCACACCAAAGGCGGAGGAGATAGTTCTCTTCAGGGCGCGTCACGCGTCGACATGGAGGGTAAGCGAAATCGGGTATGGGAGGCACGAGGTGTAACAACCCAAATCCCATAACATACATCATAATACATAACATGCATACATATCATTGATTTACAACAAAAGTTATATAACAAACCAAGTACGGTCTCATTAGTCTTGACACTACAAAATATATAAAAGCTTCTTAAACATCATCGATCAACGGAGGCAGCCAACACCTTATTCTTTCCTTTGCCGCTATCAATTCCTCGACCTGGAAAACATATTTTTGAAAACAAAATGAGGGTTAGACCAAACGGGTCTAGTGAGTTAATCCCGGTCCTTTCCAAAATCATTATAAAACCTTTTATGTAAATCCTTTGTATCAAAATAGTTTAGATAAACCTTTGGTAATCCTTTCGTAAAATATAAACATACCACACGTATTTAAATACCAATCCAGACTCGTGCATCGTGTACATCTCATTCACCTTATTCCTCCACAAATGGCCATATTAGTTGGTAGCAAGCCAACTAATAAATCAACAACCGGTCCGCACACCGGAACCCGGCTACCCACCGGTCCGCTCACCGGAACCCGGCTACCTATCGGTCCGCACACCGGAACCCGACTACTCACCGGTCCGCTCACCGGAACCCAGCTACTGTGCACTTGTGTAGTGTAATGCACCAATAAATATAATATCTTACTACATTATAAACACAAAATATTCACACCTTGATCGTATATCCATTCCACACATATCCATCTCATATATATATATATAAACAGATATATATATATATATATATATATATATATATATATATATATATATATATATATATATATATTCCAGTTGAAAACGTTTTAAAGTAAAACTCACCTGAATGCTTAAAATACGCTTCCAAGCCTTTCTCCGAGCTATCCGATCATTTACCCAAAATTCTCAGAATCTAAAACCATTTACATACAAATATCTCCTCACCAACTTATATATAAAACTTACTAGCAGGCTATGAACTCTAGATACATCTACATAACTCTTATCCTCAAAAATTGACCCAAACAGCCAAGTTATCCGGAAACCTCAAAGTATCCGGACAACTTTCCGGACAACACAAAGAATCCGGACAACTTGACTTTTCCTGACACCACAAAGAATCCGGACAACTTGACTTTTCCTGACACCACAACCATCCGGAGGACATCCGGATACCAAAGTAACCCGGACACTATCCGGTATCTCATTTCATCCGGAAAACATAAGAAAAGAGGAACTTACCCGGATAAAACCCTGTCCGGACACCTTCAGAAAGTCATCCGGACACCATCAACAAAACTACCCGGACACCTTCTACTTTATCCGGACACCACTGTCGGTTTACCCATTTTTCACCCAGAAATTGCCTGAATCGACCTCAAATATGATTTTGATGATTCTACTCCGATAGCAACCATCCATAAACACTTACAAACATAAAATACAAAGAAAACATACCTTAATCTCTTCCAAGTACACCAAATGATGTCCTATTGCTTTCTTTTCTTCCTTTTCTTCTTTTCTCTCAATACACACACTAACACACACTAAAATATCTGCTGTTTCTGAGTTGTGAAATAATATCTGAATATCAATTAGATAATATCAAACTTAATTTACTACTTTGGTCCTTGAATTTCTCAATAATAACCCCAAACACCCTTAACTTATATATTTACCCAAACTTACCCTAAACATCAACTTTAAAGTTAACTTTTCTTAACGGAAAAAGGGATTTTAACTAACGAACTTACCCGGGGTATTACATTATCTCCCCCTTAAAAGAATTCCGTCCCGGAATTCGGTTAAGCGAAAAGGTATGAATACTTATCACTACTACTTCGAACTTAATCAAAACCATAGAAACTAACTGAATAGCCACCCCACACCCACCTACATCTCTAACACAGATAAGTAACAAAAGCACGGAAATACCAATAACTATTTTGCACCGAAGTCATATAACACCTTAGCACGTATAGAGTTTATAGAAATATACCTGTAACCTCATCAGGACTTTCTTCCACCTCTTGTTCCGTCATCTGAACAACACGGCCCTTTGCTTTCGATACTTCAGGCCCTTGTTCCTCTCCCGGCCTAACACTCGTTGGTCTCTCCGTCATACCACCCTGTTGTACTTTCCATTGTGGACAGTCTGACTGAATATGATCAGGGGAATTGCAAACGAAGCAGAGTCCAGTTACCCGACAATCTCTAACAATGTGACCAGTCTTTCCACATTTGTAACAACTTCGGGAATCCATATAACAGTTTCCTTGATGAACACGATTGCATTTTGGGCATGTTCTTTCAACTGGTCTGAAAGGTGAATAACTATCAAACCTCAGGGATTCGTATTCTTCCGAATCGTACATCGTTTCTTCCAGTTTTCTTTTCCCAGCACTCTTATCACCAACGTCTCTCCGGTTATCCTGTTCCACATTTTTCGCGGCATCTACTGCGGCTGAGAAGGTATCGGGTCCTCTTGCAGTCACTAGCTTTCTAATTTTTGCATTTAACCCAAAAATAAACATTTCCATCTTTAGAGCCTCCGTGGCAACATAGGACTCTGCAAAGCGAGACTTCTCCAGAAAGAGAGCAGTGTAATCCCTAACCGATAAACTTCGCTGGTGTAGGTTCATGAACTCCTCTTCCAATTGTCTAACTGCTGCTTGAGAACAAAACTGTCCTTTGAATGCTGTTGTGAATTCGTCCCAAGTAAAAGTAGAGTATACATCCGACCTTGTGGAATCAATGTGAGCTTCCCACCAGTACAGAGCTTCTGCCTTCAACATCGCCGTTCCGTATAATACTCTGTCCTCATCCGCACACTTACTGGTCTGGAAGATGGCTTCTATTTCTTTTAACCATCTCATCGCCTTCACTGGGTCTCTATCTCCTGAGTAAGTTGGAGGTCTACAGTTTAAGAACATCTTGTAATCACACCTTCTTGACACTGGTATGACCGTAGGTGTAATGGGCATTTCGTCTTCCAAACCAGGATCTGGTGTTTAAGTATGACGAGCTTGGTCGAACATAGCCTGGATATTTGCTTGAAGTCTTCCCATCTCCGCCATCAAATCGTCTCTTGTAATAAACTCCGCACCTCGCCCCTGAACTCTACCTCCAGTTCTGCCCCTACCTCTTTCTCTTCTTCTTCCCCTTGTCCCGACTGTTGGATTCGTTCTATTAGGATTTCTTCCTCCTTCTCTAGTCGTATTTCTAGTACCGCTTGCCATTCTGTAGATTCAGACAAGATTAATATACACATAAGCACATACCCCATATAATAAGGTATCCCAGTCCAAACATGCACCTGTAAGATCACAATTACACTGGCCAGGTGTAATCTGAAATTACCTTACATGATGTTCCTTCTACCTTTTATACTTAGCATCCCAAGGTTCTAATATATCAAGGACATCCTACTTCACATGCAGTTTAAGTCTAGGTACGGGTACAAATACCTAAATCCCTTAAACCTAGCTCTGATACCATTTGTAACAACCCAAATCCCTTAACATATATCATAATACATAACATACATACATATCATTGATTTACAACAAAAGTTATATAACAAACCAAGTACGGTCTCATTAGTCTTGACACTACAAAATATATAAAAGCTTCTTAAACATCATCGATCAACGGAGGCAGCCTACACCTTATTCTTTCCTTTGCCGCTATCAATTCCTCGACCTGGAAAACATATTTTTGAAAACAAAATGAGGGTTAGACCAAACGGGTCTAGTGAGTTAATCCCGGTCCTTTCCAAAATCATTATAAAACCTTTTATGTAAATCCTTTGTATCAAAATAGTTTAGATAAACCTTTGGTAATCCTTTCGTAAAATATAAACATACCACACGTATTTAAATACCAATCCAGACTCGTGTATCGTGTACATCTCATTCACCTTATTCCTCCACAAATGGCCATATTAGTTGGTAGCAAGCCAACTAATAAATCAACAACCGGTCCGCACACCGGAACCCGGCTACCCACCGGTTCGCTCACCGGAACCCGGCTACCCGTCGGTCCGCACACCGGAACCCGACTACTCACCGGTCCGCTCACCGGAACCCGACTACTGTGCACTTGTGTAGTGTAATGCACCAATAAATATAATATCTTACTATATTATAAACACAAAATATTCACACCTTGATCGTATATCCATTCCACACATATCCATCTCATATATATATATATATAAACACAGATATATATATATTCCAGTTGAAAACGTTTTAAAGTAAAACTCACCTGAATGCTTAAAATACGCTTCCAAGCCTTTCTCCGAGCTATCCGATCATTTACCCAAAATTCTCAGAATCTGAAACCATTTATATACAAATATCTCCTCACCAACTTATATATAAAACTTACTAGCAGGCTATGAACTCTAGATACATCTACATAACTCTTATCCTCAAAAATTGATCCAAACAGCCAAGTTATCCGGAAACCTCAAAGTATCCGGACAACTTTCCGGACAACACAAAGAATCCGGCCAACTTGACTTTTCCTGACACCACAACCATCCGGAGGACATCCGGATACCAAAGTAACCCGGACACTATCCGGTATCTCATTTCATCCGGAAAACATAAGAAAAGAGGAACTTACCCGGATAAAACCCTGTCCGGACACCTTCAGAAAGTCATCCGGACACCATCAACAAAACTACCCGGACACCTTCTACTTTATCCGGACACCACTGTCGGTTTACCCATTTTTCACCCAGAAATTGGCTGAATCGACCTCAAATATGATTTTGATGATTCTACTCCGATAGCAACCATCCATAAACACTTACAAACATAAAATACAAAGAAAACATACCTTAATCTCTTCCAAGTACACCAAATGATGTCCTATTGCTTTCTTTTCTTCTTTTCTCTCAATACACACACTAACACACACTAAAATATCTGCTGTTTCTGAGTTGTGAAATAATATCTGAATATCAATTAGATAATATCAAACTTAATTTACTACTTTGGTCCTTGAATTTCTCAATAATAACCCCAAACACCCTTAACTTATATATTTACCCAAACTTACCCTAAACATCAACTTTAAAGTTAACTTTTCTTAACGGAAAAAGGGATTTTAACTAACGAACTTTAAAGTTAATTAATGTTCATCAACAGATGCATATCCACAGTTGTTCACCATGAAAGTCCACCATGGTGGGTACTTCACGGAACCACCCAAAAGACATTATTTCTATGGTCTAGAAATTTATGTTGACATGTTAGATGTGGAGAATCTTTCTATGCAACTGCTTGAACAGATCATGAAAGAGCTGGACTATGAAGAACCAAAATATAATAGGTTGTATTTTAAGAAGCCGAATGCAGACTTTTTGACTGGACTGGTAGAATTGAGCACCGACGAAGATGTAGCCAACATACGCCAGTATGTTGACGGCCATACTGTGATTGAAGTGTACATCGAGAAAGTGGAGCTTAACACTTTGAGACTCGTCTCGCCAGAGCATGTAAGAAGTCGACCCGGATTGTCAAAAACAAAACCATCGTCCAGCCGTAGCCTCAAATTTGGATAATTTTGTACTGTATTGATTAGTATGTGTTTGTTATGAAATAATCTTGTATAACATCTATGAGTTGTATTTTTAATATGAACCACTTTTTAGACAAATTTCAGACTACTTAAACACTACTTTTCAGACAAATTAAAGACCTTTATTCATGACAAATTAAACAACAACATACAAACAGGAAAGGAACGAAACAACAATGTCGAACTGGAAAAGTACAAAACAACAACACATAAACAACAAAGTACTAAAGCAACACCCGTACCACCACCTACTCAAAAATTGCTTTAGTTTGATCAATCCAACTTTGCTTCTCGCTTACCTTCGTGTGAAGAATTGCGAAGTCTTGCGTAATGTGGTGAATTTCTTCTTTTTCTCGACGAATACGAGCCTCCCTATCTTTTATATCCCCTTTCATCCTCTTGATCTCCTTTTCACCCACTTCGATCCTTGTCAAGTGGACATTCTTCCTGGCGATCATCTGTTTTCACTCTTCTGTCAGTTGGTCTATCTCATTTTCCTTTGCTGCTATCGCCTTCTGGAGTTTAGGTGGCATTCTTTCAGGTGTAGACGATGGGTTAGATGACGATGCCATTTGTTTACTGAAGAAAGAAAGCAAGAAAGAAAGAAAGAAGGATGGAATGAGTGTGAATTATGGATTGCATATTACTGATATTTATGGATGAAATCTCAAACATGCCAGTGAATTTCAACCACAAATTGGTCTTCAAAGTACAATAATTGTGGAAAAAAAAACAGTAAAATCATGCAAAGATTCGTGCAAAAAAGGACAAAAAATGTAAATTATTTTGCCCATCGCGGACAACCACCGCGGGCAGGGACCAAAAGTGTCACCGCGGGCATAGTTGGGGGGCTCCGCGGGACACTTTGGCCCAACAGGTGTGCCACGTAGGCCCTAGCCCGCGATCGCGGGGCCTACCGCGGAAATGTTGGGTATTTTGGTAAACTCAGCAAGAAAATGGGTATTTTGGTAAGTCAAAGTCAAACTTTGGGTATTTTAATTAAATTCCCTATAATTAATGTTATAATTTTTACGAATAGAATGTAAGGGGTCGTTTACAAAACGCTTACCCGGGTAAGTGTTTACCAAGTCACATTAGCTTACCGGATGAATATGGCAAGGACTAAGAATCTTACCCGGTAAGAGCGGAAGTAAGGACCGAGAGTCGAAAGCAAGGACCGAAAGTCTTACCCGATAAGTGAGTCCGACGGCTCTTACCACAGTTAGCGTTTACCGGCTAAATTGTTGCATACAATGCCATTTTGGTGGACTAAATCTTACGCAGGAAGTAAGTGATAGTGTTGAGTTTTACCGGTAAGCATCTACCCGGGTAAGTGATTAGGTAAATAACCCCTAAGTTTTTGGAGATTGATACTTGTTTTATATTTTAAGGATTTTTTTTAAAAATATGTTAAAGTTGCTTTTATGTCCTTATCAAAATCACAACTCTATCATAAGATTGAACGTACGTTTATTTGATAAAAAGATAATCAATCTTGGTCGTTAGGAATTTGGACGTAATTATTCATGCGATTTTAAATAAATAACTCTTTTACAACATAATAAGAAATTCTTAAAGATTTAGGGGCTATTCACTTAACGCTTATCGGCAAAGTTAATACTTTCATTTAACTTATTGGATAAGATTTTCGTCCATTAAAACGGCATCGCACAACATTTTTATCCGGTAAACACTTATCTGGTAAAAGTTGTCACTCTCACTTAGCGGGTAAAACTCTTGGTTATTGTCATCGCTCTTACCGAGTAAGATTCTCAATCCTTGTCATGTTCATCCGATAAAATAAAATGAGCCAATAAACACTTATGAATAAGAGTTTAACAAACAACCCCTTAATCACTAACTTCTTGTCACGTTGATTGGCTTCCTATCGTAGCTTTAAGTTAACTATTTTCAAAATTTGTTTAGCCGGGTCCAGACCCGTTCCTAACATTTTATAGGCTCTGAGCGAGTAATAAAATTCGGCTCTCGATAACTACGAAATTATTTTCAATATCTTGTTTATATCATCAAAACTAACATTGAATTCAAGAGATACTAATCATCAATATATCAATATCAATCAATATATATATTAAAGAAAAAACCAAGGTGAATGATGTGGCACAATGTGGTTTGAGAATCTCTCAAATATTGGATTGTGGTTGAAGTTGGTTATCCCACATTGATAGAGAGAAGGATGCTTGATAAAGGTCAATGAGTATATAAAAGGAAGATGTGTTGAATTGAATTGTGAAATGCTTGAGTTGATTAAAGTTAAATTTCAACCACCATTTTTACCCTAAAAAATTTGCTTACAAATATATATAATTAATAATTGGCTCATTTTAACCAAATTGTGTTATGCAAAATCATTCAATCAACATCAATATCAATATATATTTAAAAAGAAAACCAAGGATAATTCCTTGGCAAGATGAGATTTAAGTATTTCCCAAAATTTGAAATAAGGTTGAGTTTCATCCCCACATTGGTAGGAAGATGATGGTTTGGAAGAAGATGATGTGTACAGAAAAACAGTGATATAAGATTTTGAAATCTATAATCATGGTTGGAATAACAACCAACCAAATGGTTGGGAAGATGATAGTTTGGAAGAATGTGATAGGTATTGAAAGATGGATGCATGATTTGAAATCTATAATCGTGGTTGGAATTAAAACCAACCAAATGGTTATAGATTTTAAAATCTTATATCACCCTTTTTCTAAAATTATTGTGTAAAATTAAAAGAGAAACCAATGATGATAACTTGGGATCATGAGATTTCATTTCTCAAATTTTATAATAAGGTTGAGATTTCATTTCAATAAAATCAAGGTGCTTTTCTCACTTCTATTCAGTTATCACCCACTTTCTATGTTGGTTTGAAAGTTGGTCTCAAGTAGCTCTGCGAGTATCTTTTGTCAATTAATGTAACCAAATAAGACACATTGTTAGATTTTAGAAAGTTCGTTAGATTTATTAACATACGATAATGTCTTAAGATGTGAAAAATTAATAACGATATTGCAAATATGACATGAAATACAATATATGTACATTAATCTTAAATACTTGAAGTTTCTACATTTTTCTTACCACTTATTCTAATATGACGAAATGTAGTATTAATTTGTTTCATTATATCATGTAATATGAAAATTAAATAGTTTTTCAACGTGCCTTTTCAGGTCATTTTAATTTTCACATTTGTCAGTTAAATTAACAACTAGCTTTTATCAAATGTGATTAGTTTATCTAGAAGTTATTTATCCAACAACTAGTTTATAAGATAACTCGAAGATAATCTTTTGATTTTATAAAGAGTAAATTGTAACAAACTGAAACTAGTTTTTAACTTCGTAACTTCGTTTTTATTTTAAGAAACAAAATTTTGAAATCTATAAAATTGCTCATAATTTGATGTAATTATAAATGATATACTATAATATAGACAGAGAATCATACGAGAATATCAACTATTTAAAAGAATAAATGAATAACTCTCAATCAATCATCTTTAAGAACAATTTCAAAAATTATAATATTAAAAAATCAGATTAAAAGGGCAAATATGTCAAAATATGTTATTGATTATTTTTAGAACATTATCAAATCACCCTTATTTCTCATTCAATCAATCAAATCCTAAACCCATTTTTTTAAAACCCAATCTCTCTCTCTCTCCCCCCCCTCTCTCTCTCTCTCTCGATTTAAACCTGAACCATTCATGTTCTTCCGATCATCCATCCATTTGATTTCATGGTGGCATCCATGGCGACAAGCAAGGAAGACGATGTGGAAGACGATTTGATGGCGACGTCCATGAACGACATCCATGGCGGCAAGGAAGGCAGAGAGGTAGTCGTTCTATGTATTCACCGAAGATCCATGAACGACATTAACCGGAGATCCATGAACGATCATCCATCCATCTGATTTCATGGCGACATCAATGAACGACATCCATGGTGGGAAGGAAGGCAGAGAGGTAGTCGTTCTATGTATTCACCGGAGATCTATGAGTCAAGGAAGGAAGACAATGTGGAAGCAAGATGAAGGAGAAAGCAAAGGAGATTCTAAAGATGCATTCTAGGGTTTAGAAGACGTCTCGTTGTATCCTTAATCCTTAATTTGTGTTTTAGTTTTGATCATTTATGATATTAGGTGGATGAACACATGATTTAAAGTTGCAAAGTTAATAGAAACATTCGATCCAAGTTAGTTAGACCAAAATCACATATGATTTTGGTGTTAAGAATTATAACTAAGCATTCTGTTTAATTCATTTGTAGTCTAATCACAATGATTTTGTGAGTGATATCAAATATATGGATTTGTCTAAAAACTATAAAGTGTAATCACATGTGATTTGGTGATGCATATTACACTTAAACAATTTGTTCAATTTCTTACATTATAATCATTTGTGATTTTGGATTGCATATTATATTTAAACAATTTGTCCAACTTATTTATCAAATAATCATCTGTGATTTTAGATTGCATATTAAGGATTTGCTTGAACAATCAAACATAACGAGATGAATTACCCAAATGAATTTAGAAAACGGGATTTGTTTAAATAAAAGACAATGATATATACGATTTTGATTTAAGTTAGATATTATGATTCCTTATTTTTAGGAAATCAACACTATCCTAAATTAATTCATATTATAATATGACATTAATACCCTTTTAACGTTCATTTTGAAAAGTATTATTTTTAGAATTATTTTTAATGAATGAGAGTTATCCTTTTAATCTTTTAAATGATATCCATTCTTGTTTGAATCCACATGGATATTAGAGCATCTCCAACAACTTTCCTAAAAAATTTCTAAAATGAGGAAGCAAAAGTCAAAATCCCCAAAAAAATTTACATCCATCTCCAACAGATTCCAATTTTAGAGAATTCAATATTAAATATATTATTAAAATATTCAAAACATTATTACCTCCAACAAATTTTTAAAAGGAAAATAATAAAATATTGTTTCTCTCTCTTGATAATGATTTTTGGAGATTTTTGGGGTAATCTCCATATTTGGAGAAAATGACATTCTCTCTCCAACTTTCTCCAAAATGAGGATGGTTTTAGGGAAGCTGTTGGAGCTGATTTTATGACCAAAATCCCCATATTCTCCATTTTCTCCAAAATGGAGAAGCTGTTGGAGATGCTCTTAAATATTGATTAAATACTTTTAATAAAATCAATTTACAATATTATAAATTTATAACTGTATTTTGCACGACTTTTAAGCTCATTAACAAGTTCACTTTTTATCCATTTCCCATTAAAATATTGTAAAATGGCATTACAGCTGGTGGCTATTAAGGGGTGTAGATAATCATTTATCAAACCATGAGGGTGTGCGTGTAATTCATTATAAATAAAGGGTGCATATTGTAAATTTAAGATGCCACATACATTACATAACATGTATGTACCAATGGCGTAAAAAAGACAGGAACAGGTACAGAGATGGCGCCAAAGAGCAAGATGGGAGCGGGAAAGGAGACAGTGCAATATAGACAACCAATAACAGAAGTCCACGTGTTAATACGACATAAATTTTGATGTGCATTGTCACATCTCAAGGAAACACTCCTGTTTGTTTTTTTGCCAATTCCACTACTAAATTATATAAAGAGTAAACTACGATTTTCGTCCCTGTGGCTTCATGCTTATGACGATTTTCGTCCTTAGTCTTTAAAAACTGCTTTTTTTGTCCCTTTGGTTTTCATTTTGCTTTCATTTTCGTCCCTCCATCCAACTTTGTAAAATAAAGGGTTAACTCATCCAAATTTTTTTACATATTTGGTCCTTGTGGTATATTAATTCTTTCATTTTCATCTTTTTTTTGAAAGGCATTTGCATTTCAGGGGGTGTCCTGAATAGGTCAAGACTAACCCCCCACGACCCACGACCCGACCCAAACAGCAGGCCCACGACCCGCCCCTTGATTCGGGGATACCTCCGCGTGATCACCACGGGGTTCGAACCCAGGTAGTAAGGGCTTCCACCACTTACCCTCCCAGGATGTTACCGAACCACTGGGCTACAACATCTTTGGTTTTCATTTTCATCTTTTAGTTACATAGTTTACACTTTTTACATTTATTTGTTCTTTCTTTATTATATTCTATCAAAGACATTTATTTTTCAATTAATTATATTATATATTTTCAAATTTATTATAGGTTTAATTATAAAAATAATCAAACAATTTCATTAAAATTATTGATAAGTACATGATATTGTTTTCAAAGTTGTAGGTTAAATCTCTTAATAATTAATATTTTTTATTTATTGATTTATTAAAACTTTTTATTTACTTTAAATTACCATTGGAAAAAGTTTAATAAAATTCGAGAAAAAAATTAGAGATATTTTATATAACAACACTATTATATATTTTTATTTAAACTTTATCTTTTATTAATTAATCAAATTTGTTTAATATTTAAATTAAACAAATACACACAACCGCTATTTTAATAAAATGTGTGTGTGTGTGTGTGTCAAGACATTTGTTTTTAACTAATTAAACGAAAAGTGTGTAAACTATGTAATTTAGCACACACATTTTTTGTTTAATATTTTAATTCAACAAATTTTGATTAATTAATAAAAGATAATAATGGTTGTGTGTATTTGTATTTAATTTAAATATTAAACACAATTGATTAATTAATAAAAAATAAAGTTCTAAAAAATGTGGAATGGTGGGAGTAAAGTGCATTTAATAAAATATCATGTCTTATCAATAATTTTAATGAAATTATTTGATTATTTTTTATAATTAAAGTTATAATAGTTTTGAAAATATACAATATAATTAATTGAAAAATAAATGACTTTGATAAAGTAATAAAGAAAAAAAAGTAAAGTGTAAACTTTATAATTTAAAGATAAAATGTAAGAATTGGTATATCACAAGGACCAAATATGTAATATTTTTGGATGAGTTAACACTTTATTTTAACAAAGTTGGATGAAGAGACGAAAATGAAAGCAAAATATAAACCATAGAGACGAAAAAAGCAATTTTTAAAAATCAAGGACGAAAATCGTTATAAACATCAAACCTGTAGTTTACTCTTATATAAAACTATCTTTATAAATAAACAAATAATAAGTACAAAACCAAATCTGAAAATAAATTGTTACGTATCTCATACATAGAGAAAAATTCAAACGATAACGCTAAATATTTAAAAAACACGAAAATGACTGTTCATATGCAAAATCATATATGGTTTTACACTAACTGCAAAAAGTTAGACACGAACGACTTTGGCCGCGACTTAAAGTTGCAGGGCAAGATGAGGGAATCATATATGTTTTTTGTACATGAATCATGTACGATTTTGTACATTAGCTACTGTTTACGTGTTTTCTTAAATAATTAGCATTCTCGTTTGAACCCAACTCTCATACATATGGGGGTGTTTGGGAGTGCTTATATTTTTAACTTATGCTTATTTGCTTATGTGGCGAGGAAAAACAGTTTTTAAAAAGTGTTTGTTAAAAATTGAGGGTAAAAAGGTAATTTGGATAGATAAGGAAATAAGGAGAAGGAAATAAGGAGAAGGAAATAAATAGGTATGGAATGACTTATCAAAAACAACTTATTTATGGTGAGAAGAAGCAAATAGGCACTTTTGATTTTTTCTATCCAAACACTCCAAATAGCTTATTTGCGGTGGAAAGAAGCTATAAGCAAATAAGTCAAAAATATAACCACTCCCAAACACCCCCTATAGTCTTCATATATTTAAAATAGGGATTAATAAGCTAGATAGCTTTAAATATTATAAGGTTTTAGTTAATTTTATAATTTTTTTAAATTTGAAATTTATTTAATGACTTTACAAATGTATTATTCCTATAATACTTTTTAATAAAATCATTATTCCTATAATACCTTCTAATACCATTATTTTAAAAAATAAACTAAAAATATCAATATTAATGTATTTCTAAAATACCCAAATGAATTTTGAAAAAAGAAAATATGGAATCTTTTAGTAACGGCCGTTGACTATTTCTATAATTTAAAATCGAGTAAACTACAATTTTCGTCCCTGGTGTATACCAAAAACGCCGAAAGTGGTCCTACATCTTCAATAAGTGCAAGAATAGTCTCTGGTGTTCTTATTTTGCTATGAAAATGGTCCCTAGCTACAGTAACTCCGTTAAACACCCAGTTAAGTCAGGGGTAAAATGGTCTTTTTACCTTTTTATTTATTTTTCTATTAAAATAAAATAAAATAAGAATATATTTTATATTTTATATATTTATATTATATATATAGATGTATATATATATACACATACACAGTGGTGGAGAAGACCACCATCACCACCATCACCACTCCACCACCATCACCACCATATTTTCGATTTCGTCTTTTTACACTCGTCTTCTCCACCACCATCACCACCATAACCACCGCCACAATCACCACCATCATCACCGGGGGTCTTCTCCACCACCATCACCACCACAACCATGGAGATTTTGCGGTTTCTTTAGTTGCCACCACACGAATCAAATTGATGGGGTTTTGGGTTTATATTCTCTGATTTTCTTGTCTCTCTCTTACTCCCCTTCTCAGAATTCCCAAAACCCTTCAACATTTTCATATTTGAAAAAACCCACAATTTTTTTCAAAATCATACATCCACACAACTGATTTATGGAGTTTATTTGATCTGAATTGGATCAAAACCCCCAATTTTTCGTTATCAAACTTGGTCTGCAGTTCAATCAAACACGATAGAAGAACAATAAGAAGGTTTGATTTCTGCAATATTGTTCGATTTATATTCATTCTCTTTGTATAATTTGATATCAATCAAATTAGGTTTTGATATCAATTTACGAAAATTGTAGTTTACTCTATAAAAATCAATTTCTACGACAAAGAGAAAACAAAAACAAAATCTCACATAATAGTTAACATGTGGTTAATCGAACATAGGTATAAAGTTGATGTATAAAATCACAGATATGAAATCGATGGTTGAACATTAGAGATGTAAAAATCGAACAGATGCAGCAATTGGTGGTTTCGAACTCACTTTATCGAGAAGAACAACCCCTGTGACTATGTGATGCAGCTTAAAGATAGGTCAGAGATGGTGGTGGTGGCCGGACCATCGCCGGAGATGGTGACCGGAAGGGAGGTCGGAAGTTGGTCGGAGGTGGTGGTGGTTGTCGTGATGGTCTGTGTGTGTGTGTGTGTATATATATATGTATATATATATATAATATAAATATATAAAATATAAATATATAAAATATAAAATATATTCTTATTTTATTTTATTTTAATAGAAAAATAAAAAAAAAGTAAAAAGACCATTTTACCCCTGACTTAACTGGGTGTTTAACGGAGTTACTGTAGATAGGGACCATTTTCATAGCAAAATAAGGACACCAGGGACTATTCTTGCACTTATTGAAGATGTAGGACCACTTTCGGCGTTTTTGGTATACACCAGGGACGAAAATTGTAGTTTACTCTTTAAAATCCACACCGTACTATTGATTGCTATCGCAGAGAACTCTCTTGCATTCTTAAACAACATTCATTCTATTTTTTTTGAACGACATCATAACACACACACGTTCCCGGGGCATCCGGGCTCCACAAGGGGCACCCGACTAATCCCCGTCGACCCAGCCCTGCCAATGACAGGACCCAGCCCAGCTTCGCTGGACCGCAGACCCGACCCAAATGGACCAGGCCCAAAGTCTAGATATCGCCACATGCTCTCCGCGGGGTTCGAACTCCGTAGTCAGGGATACCATCCACTGACCCTCCAAGATGTTACCTTGCCACTGGGCTAGACATGCTTTGATTTCATTCTATTTTACTAGTTTTTCTTCAACTCTATGATCTCAATGCTACATGAACATAATAAAATTTCCAAGCAAAAATCATTCATATTGGTAATAAGAAGAGTCCTTGAAGCGCACAAAAAGTAAAAGAAAAGGCGAGTTCATCATAATTGATTTGAATGATCGAAAAACATAAATGCAGGGTGTTTGAGTTGTTTAAAACCTTTTATAAAGATCTAAAATCATGTTTACAACCATTGTCGTTAAAAATCTACGTCATTCGGCAAAAAAAATTATAACACTTTTTGAGTTGAAGTGTCAGAAAAGATGATATAGATGAACTCGACTGGATCTGTGGAACACGACTAGATCCATTATGGTATTGATTCGATGTTGGTATTCTTTGGAAGACTCGACTAGACAATCGAGACTATATTGGATCTAGTCGAGTTTTATCCAATCTAACATCCCCAATTGTAACAACCCAACTCGAAAACAAAGCGTAAACATCAAGAATTAACAACTCGCCAAAATGGCTCCGGAATACAATCATAAACATACAAGGTTTGCGGAACAACCCAATACACAGCTGAGATTTATACGATACTAAACCTGGCATACTAAGATATGTTGACTTCCTTCTAGACCCAAGTTTCGCTCTCACGCATTCTCCTTGCCCTTACTAGAGCCTTCTACTATTGTTTACCTGAAAATGGTTTTGTTTTTGGAAATGCGAGGGTTAGACCATGAGGTCTAGTGAGCTCCCTCAATTAACAACTGTTCGAAAACATTTATTTAAAGCAGTTCGTACTTTCATATATAACAATTGTAAACAAAATTTTCAGATAACTCTACTCATGTAAATGGCACACTGAAGTCACTCGGAAGTGACAACGTGTCAGTCTCACACTGCCTTACTAGGTCACACCTCCCATGTCATAAACGGGACACCCCCCGGTATGAGCACTGGCGGGCCACACCCCCCGACTTAGCCGATTTACATCTGACAACAATGTATGCATACATCTCAAATAAACTTTCATACAAACATAATCATGTGATAAAACATGACATTTCTACTCATTTACTTACTTCGAAAACACGTTTTAAAACACATATTTTTAGTTAGAAAAACTCACCTGGTGCTCTTAACAACTCTTATTTCTTACTTCTGACCTTCAAATGGGATACCTGAGTAAGTGGATAAAAATATAAGCTGACCGGATACTAACTAACCGGACACCAAACTTTTCGGACGCCAACTATCTGGACACCACTCACCAGACACCACACTGTCCGGATGCTACTTACCGGATACCATACTACCCGGACTCCCCTTCCCGGACAACTATGCTATCCGGACGGCTACCTATCCGTACAACTACTCTATCCGGACAACTATCCATCTACCCGGACACTACGCTATCCAGACAACTAAGCTATCCGGACACCTATCCGGACAACTAAGCTATCTGGACTCCTTACCGGACACTTTGTCCGGGCACCAGCACAGAGCTTCCCGGACGTGAGGTCTGTGACATTTTGGGATCAAAATCTGCTGTCAAACCCTCAACCAAAACGATTTCGCGATAAAAATAACATTATAAACATACTTAGTTCTTTCCTTACAATCCCTTTGCTGCTTTAACACAAAAATGATGCCTAATTCCCCCCTTAGAGCATAATTTTCAACTTTTAACCTAAAACTCCAAAAACTCCAATTCCAGCAGAAAAGTCTAAGGACAAGGATTGAAATATGAGATTACCTGATAAGAATCAATGCAGAACTAGACTCCAATTTTCCACTTCTTCTTCCCCAATTGCAGATTGAAGTTGTTTCTTCCTTTCCCTGCTATCTCTCCCAAGCCGCCAACAATAAGAAATAGCAATCACTTAGGGTTTTGCCCAAAAATGAGGTTTTATACTCCCTTCCAAAAATACACTTTGGCCCTTCAAGACTTTAGCTTTCATTTTTCTTCCACCTATCTTTCACTTCTTTAATTTAAAACATGGTTATTACAATATCTCCCCCTTAAAAGAATTTCGTCCCCGGAATTCCATCGTCGGACAAGCTTGAGTACTTGGACCTCATGTACGTCACTACCTCCCCATGCCTCTTGTCGTTCGAAACTACCAATGCATCCCCACACGGTCAAGTTCCTTGCATCTCAACCCCTTGGCTTGATTTACGGTCAAAGATTGCCTCCAATCTTAAGGCAACGTTTCATTTCTCATCCACCCGTACCCTTGCTAAAATATCGCCATATCATCTTCCAACAAGCATCCTTGAGTAGAGACGTGCTACACATTATGACTTCCCCAAAATCTCATCAGGTACAACCAATTTACACCCAAATCTCCAACTCACTCAATAATTTCAATGGAACCAAAATACAGCCCGACTTCACCTTTTTCTCGGACGTACCACCCCATTCCCTAGGGTCTCTCCCGCATCAAGTTGTCTCCCAACTTGTGATTCACAAGACTCACGCTTTTCAGCCTAAACAACTTAGCTCCACCCAGTTGCCCAAACCATTCCAATTGAAATCATAATCGCTCCCCAATCCGACGGAACCGCCCCTCGGTTAACTACCACTTCCTCGCGTTGGGTTATTTCATAAGACACACTTGCAAAGTATCTGATTGACTGCACCGCAACTTCCCATTTGGAACATCTCAGGCCAAACGTACCAGATATTGTCCGCTAAGGTTTCTTCGAGCACTCTACTCCCTCAAAAGAAGGAACTTTGCTGAATTCCATCCTACAAAAACATTAATTCCTTACCAAATGAAACCACTCAACTTGTCAACTTGGCACAAGGCCAACCTCGAATATCCCAACAAACTCACCGCCAAGAGTTCCCTCATCGAATATCATACAATTCTAGATTATTTCCCCAATGCGACTTATATCCTACGAAAATAGTGTTTCCCCTCCCGAATCACTTTGACCATACCTCATCAGTGTAAATCTAATCATACGCTCCCGCCACGTCATCACCCCACATATACATGGCCAAAAGCAGTTAACCGCCACAATCCATCGTCTGACGTGTCTACCAATCCTGAAGTCACACATCCAACTCACGTTGCGTCCAACAATCGTCCAACCATACACGAAATAAGTTCAAGCTCTACTCGTTCAACGAGGAACGACCATGCTCACCCGAAACTACTCCCATTAGCTTATCACTGAATAACATGTTTACTTAAAACATCTCTCACAACCACACCAAGTCAAATCCAGTGGTTATTCATTTCGAGTACTACGTTAATCTACCTTTTTCCTCTCCTCCTCGAAACATAATGCCTTCAGCGAACAGCCCACTAGAAGGTGCACGCTTTCGCCCAGTCCCCTAAGTTAGTTTTTTTTCCACCGCCCTTGAACCATAACACACCCAAAACCCCTTCCTCCATACTCTTACCAGGAGTTCGTATACCCACTAATGACAATCTATACGCACAACTCCACCCTTTTTGATATCACTTGTCAAACTTCCTACTTCCAACCTACTCCCTTACTCTGACATAATATCTCCACCTTCTCACGTCAGCATGGAGCACCGCCCACCAAACATTTCTTGCCTTCCCTTCCTATCTTTTCTACTAGCGTCGATCACACCTCTTCATTACTATACATAGCCAAACTGTCTCACTAAATATCTAACTTGAGGTATCTAACCAAATCATCCAAAATGACACCGGTAATCGAAGCCACCACACACTTCTTGATCTCCAAACTGTTACCTTCTCAGATGGTTCTTTCGTACGCAAGAAATAACTCACATCCCTTAAAGATTTCGCATCTACTACACCACATCGTAAACTAACCAATCCGACATCTTCTTTAAACTTTCAATAATCCCAGAGCATACTCACCCATCGACTCACACAACCAAAAACACCTGGTTCCTCATTTCGGTAACCACCCACTACCGTTTCTCCATTTCACTCCAAGAATAGCCATATCATAACGCCAGCTTACAATCCACGCGTCTCAACAACTTGCTTAACAAATTGTATAACTCACCCAAAACTTCTGGAAAGAACTTCCATCTGATGCTTAACCTCTTTTATCAACACATTACCATAACATTGGTTTGCATAACCACCTTGGCAAAAGGTGCCACTAACTTATCCGCACGTTCTCCACTCACAACACCCCACCACAGACCAGTTTCTCACGGTTACTTGTACACATACTCAAATCTGCCTTCCTAATCTCCTGCATAAATACGAATCATGTCTATCTCACGACTTTACTTTTCTTCAAATTTAGATGAACCACAACTCATGACTTCCCAATTGCTCAAAATACTCGCTCCTTGCCGGTTCATGGCGATCCCCAAGAATCATTCCAAACGACACTGCATATTCCCTCTCAGATCGTTGTAATCAATGCATCCACTTCGGTTGCACAAACCCTTTGCTGCTTTAACACAAAGATGATGCCTAATCCCCCCCCCCCTTAGAGCATCATTTTCAACTTTTTACCAAAAACTACAAACAATCCAATTCCAACAGAAAAGTCTAAGGACAAGGATTGAAATCTGAGATTTACCTGATAAGAATCAATGCAGAACTAGACTCCAATTTTCCACTTCTTCTTCCCCAATTGCAGATTGAAGTTGTTTCTTCCTTTCCCTGCTATCTCTCCCAAGCCGCCAACAATAAGAAATAGCAATCACTTAGGGTTTTGCCCACAAATGAGGTTTTATACTCCCTTCCAAAAATACACTTTGGCCCTTCAAGACTTTAGCTTTCATTTTTCTTCCACCTATCTTCCACTTCTTTATTTTAAAACTTGGTTATTACACGAATGGATCTAGTCTACCACTCTATACGCTTAGCGGTTAATTCCATACGTCATGGATGACAATTGTTTACCCACAATGAATGGAGATGCATTGAACACAATTAATTTGTTTGGTATCCAGACATGATGGGACAGGATATGACAAATAACTGTTCAACGTTTGGTAAAACAGAACTGAACATGACAAAACAGATAAATGACAAATTTATACCTAATGAGTTATTTATATCTTTTATAACCTTTTATTATTATCTAGTTATAATAAAATAAAATAAAAATTATAACAAAATATATCATTACAAGGTTTTGTCAAGACTTATAAAATGACACCAAAATAAAATATTTATATAGTTTCCAATTTTCATTATACATTTTCTATATCACTTTATTATTAATAGTACTTGATAAATTACATAAATTAATCAAAATATATAAACCATATAAAAATACTATTTTGAGGAAAATAAGTGAATGTTTAAAGAACATAAAATATAATAAATAAAATTCAAAGAATGAATAAGATATAAAGAGGAAGACATATTTAATGTTTTAGATGGGAATTATGTTTTATTTTGATGTTATATTACTAAAATATAGGTATATTTTACCTTGTTCCATCATTCCATGGGATGGGTGGAACACATGTTCTACTTTGTTCCACTATATTTTTGTCTGTTCCACATTTTTTCACTCTGTTCTTGTCTGTTATACATAAAAATCATGTCAGTGAAACATCCGCACACCCTAAAGGACTATTTTCTTCTCAATGCCAGGAGTTGATATTCACTATTTTAAGTAACATGTGCTCGATTAGCATGATAGGACAGTAATGGTGATTTCAACACAAATGAAAGGTACTTTCGATTTATTTGCAAGATCCTATGTCACGAGGTTGGGTGATTGACTAAGGGGCATTACGGGATATATGCGTTGATTTGGTAAGTCTTACGAACATTAAACACGTCAAAGATTCCATATTAACTTTGCCCACCGGTATTATGGTACCCATTCTTATGATCGGGTGATATTCAACTTTCTGATATGATTACTTTTCAAGAAGTACATGTTCCTGGGTTTAGATTAAATTTGCATTTAGTATCCATATGGACATGACATAACATAACAGTCATTCAATGTGTGGTAGGACATAACTGGACATGACATAACATTTTGATTACTTTATGGAATTTGTTAAATTATAATAATGTAAATACTTTCTATAACAAAAATATATCATTAGAAACTTTTCGTCAAGACGATTAAAATTACACAAAAATAAAAAGTTTGTGTAGCTTCCAATTTTTATATTATACATATTTTATATTTTTTTATTAATATTTAGTAAATTACATAAATTAACCAAAATATGGAAACCGTATACAAATAATATTTGAGGATACTAAAGTGAAAGTTTAAAGAGTATAAAACACAATGAATAAAATTTAAAGAATGAAAAAAATGTAAAGAGGGAGATGTGTTTGGAGTTTTAGAAGAGAATTAAGTTTTATTTTGAGGTTATATTAGTAAAATAAAGGTTTGTTTCACCTTGTTCCATAGGGTGGGAATGTAACACGCTTGTTCCACCTTGTTACACTATGTTCCCGTCTACTCCATATAAAAGTGCTGCCAAAAGTGGAACAACGATCCATATTATGTTATGTTCTGCAATGTCACCAAATGCACCCTAAGTGCATTGACTTCCAACAAGGAATTAACAGTACAATTCCTTTATGATCAGGATTCGGGCCCTAATCCAAGGTATAAAGAGCGGTAAAACAATTGACACAACTAGAGAAATTCAAGGTTTATATCTCCTCAACAATCAAGACTTAGGAGTCGTTTGGTTCACAGAATGGAATTTGGTGGAATTGAATTTCCGTCAAAGAAATTTGACGTTGAAGAAATTGGAATGGAATTTGACCACGCACTTTGATTGCGTTTGGTTGGATGAAATTATAATAGAATCTCTTTAGAAACTTGGCATAGAAGTTTCAGTCATCCAAGTAACAAACGATTGATGAAAATAAATCGTTGTTGAACATCAAGAACTCTACTTTTCTAACAAACGATGTTTGCAAGATGTAACACCCTCAAATTTGAAAAGAGCAACTAAACAAAAACATCGATAAAATAATCACACAAGGATACAATTCCTTCTACAAACCATCCATGGAAATACCTCAATAATAAACACATAATAACTTCAACAACTCAACATCCTAAGTCCTACACCAAGACTACAAAAGGTCGGGTGTTACTCCACCTACTACAAGTTGCTATTCCCAAAATGCGGAAAACTTCATTAAGCCACTTACTTCTTGAACACACAAGTAGCTCTCCACTCTTCACAGTCACTAGAACTATTCTCCGACCGGAACCTGTTGCACATGGCAACAAATAAAAAGGTTAGGCTAACGCCTAGTGAGTTCAAAAATTTTCATCATGATTAAAATAGTTCGTCAAACAAAAAGAGTACAACTAAAATCATGATTTTCCAAAGAGAGGTTATAATTAAATATGAAAACAACCCATTTTCCAACGCACACAAAACTCGTGCCGAAAGCTCCAAAATGGAATATTTCTCAATAACATACTCAACTCCAAAAATACTCGCTTAAGCATGAATAGATATTAAATTTCCAACTAAAATAGACATGAATACAATTCTATTATTCGAAACACCCCAACAAGGAGGAGGCATAATACGCCGCCCATAAGAACATGGAAAAAGATCCACATAAATATAATACGTCCCCGAAAGCATGTGACCGACTCAACAACCCACGCAAGGCGTAAATATAAACATAGTCCAAATACCCGAGCATGGGAGTAATCATTCAAGAAAACCTTAATATATGTGGAGGGGTTCCAATATTAAGGTCAATACCTGTAATAACTCGCACAATGCTCAATGGTAATTAAAACTTGCACATCACAACATTCAATATAATATTGACAATAACGGGAGAGACCCGTATCCATTGAGGGTGGAGGGAACACGTAAGTATACCACCCGTATAATGTTAATCGTATAACACTTCTTGACTATATGTCCAAAGATTCCTCGACAAGCATTACCTCAAGAGACGGTCGACCTTAGTGTCCGTCCCCAGGGACTTCATCCACCACAAGGCTCGGCACACTGTGGGACTACCTCCAAGGCATTACCCCAACGGCGAAGGTCCTAGTACTCACCTCCAAGGCAACACTCCAGACTTGACCCTCCTAGTGACCACTTGGAAAGTTTAAGATCATAAACATGAGTCCCGGAGTCCAACCTCGCAACACCCATGCGACCCCATAAACAACACCGACTCATATGCCTATGTGTAAGATCCCACATTGGTTGGGGAGGGGAACAAAGGTGGCCTTATAAGAGGAACTTGACACCTCCCCTATCAGACGCGTTTTAAAACCGTGAGTCCAGGTGTGTGGACAAAGCGGGATGGTTTGTAGAAAGGATTTTTATCCTCATTTGGTTATTTTATCGAATTTAAAGTTAGTTGCTCTTCCCAAATTTGAGGGTGTTACAAGTTGGTACAGAGCATAAGTTTGAGAGAATTAGGTGTTGATTTTTGGATACCTAGACTCAAACTAGCGTTCTTTAAGTGAATGAGAGCGATGTTACATATGGTATCAGAGCAACTCCTACAAATAATAACTCAAGTCACGCTAAGTGACCAAATAAATTTGGGTGTTACTTAACCTAAGTACGAGTTGCTAATCCCAAAATAAGTGCGGAAGACTTCACTAAGCAAAACACTTCTCGTGCACTCTACTAGCACTCATCACTTCACAGTGTAGCTAAAGCTATTCCCAACCTGAACCCGTTGCACATGCCGACAAATAAAAAGATTAGGCTAACGCCTAGTGAGTTCAAGAGTTTACATCATGAGCAAATAATTTGATAGACCAAAAGATTCAACTTAATTCATGATTTCCAAAAAAAGGGGTTTGTATAAAATACACCGACGACAACCCAATTTCCAAACGCACACAATTTCCGTGAGGAAAGTTTCCAATGAAAATCATTTCTCAGCAATGGATTCAAATCCAAAACTCACTCAAGAGGTAAATAAATAATAAATTCCCAAATAACCATCAATGCGAATAATACTCCAATAGTTGAAAATATCCAAACAAGGATGAGACATAAAATACCGCCCATCAATCATGGAACAACAATGCATACGCATATAATACGACGCCGACAACATGGATAAACACAATACCCGAAAACAACACCCTTCGGTGACGGGGGAGACCCGATTTCATCGAATGTGGCGAACACACAAGTTAAACCACAATTATAAATTTACATGCATGTTTCATGGATGGGAAAACATATGACATCAACCATATCCGGGTCTCTAGTCAATCTTGGACATCAATCCAAACTGGATCTTTAGTCCTCGGAGACATCAACCCAAACCGGATCTCTAGTCTAATGTGACATCAATCCAAACCGGATCTTTAGTCAAGTGAGGCATCAACCCAAACCGAATCTCTAGCCTAGTGAGACATCAATCCAAACCGGATCTCTAGTCTAATGTGACATCAATCTAAACCGGATCTTTAGTCAAGTGAGGCATCAACCCAAACCGGATCTCTAGCCTAGTGAGACATCAACCCAAACCGGATCTTTAGTCCACAGAGACATCAACCCAAACCGGATCTCTAGTCTATTGTGACATCAATTCAAACTGGATCACTAGTCTATTGAGGCATCAACCCAAACTTGATCTCTAGCCTAAAACCACCAAGTTCAACCCGACCGGATCTTTAACTTGGAATCCCACCATCCAAAACACGCTTACTTAATCTAGAAATTTAGACATGACCCCAAAGAATAACCAATGCATTTAAATCATGTAATTCTCAAATACAATGCAGTTCATGCAAATCATAACCCAAGCCCACGTCGAGCTTATCAGAACCGGGAAAATGCCCTAAAGACCCAACAGAGTCCAAAACCGAGCCATAAGCTCAAAAGATCTAATGATCGTTCATCAAAAGTCAACTCATGCAAATGAAGTGTATATAACCCACAGCCCCGAGGCATGATTATCTCAAAGCCCCTTCATTGCCACTTTCCTAATGAAGTCAAACCATACATGCATATATATATATATATATATATATATATATATATATATATATATATATATGTGTGTGTGTGTGTGTGTGTGTGTGTACGTATACTCAAATCCTTTATAATCATCAGATGGTCTTCACATATAAGACAAAACATTCAAAGAGGCACATACTCGAATAAAACACAAATAAGCGCATAACACATCCACGGCTCCACCTCGAGCTACTAAAACCGGCAAACACTCAAAAGTCCCATTTGAGTATAAATTAAGCCCTCAAAGGCAAAATAAACGTTTGGCTACATACGCTTTGCCCACACGGTTACGTAAACCAAAATACATCGTTACCCAAAATCTTTGCCTTTTAATTCTCAATTGGCATTCGGCCCAATGATAACGCCACTTTTGGGCGTTATTTTCAGTCTACAAACCAATGAGATTGGCTTGTGTTCTAGCAAAAAGGAAGAATTTTATGGTTTATCGAGTGAAATGTGCAGGTAATCTAAAAGGAGGCAATCATCGAGAAAAGAAGCAGAAAAGAGTCTGAAAGAGAGCCAAAACGAAGCCCAATGGAAGCCCGAGATCCAAGCCCAAGACTCGTGCCCGAACCAGGACCCAGACCTGACCCAGACACATTCAGGAAACCGCGTGGTTTGTCCCGCGGTTTGCAAGCCACGGGACAAGTGGCGTAAGTCCCTGTTTCAGTTCTATAATTTGGTGTTTTGCAGAATTAGGTCATCACTTCTCGACGTGCGACAGTAGGCTGCTGGAGGGCGACTTTCAGAGGTTTTTCACAGACTTTTGAGCCACAATAGAGGATCGGTTGAGGAGAAGTTCACCACGCGAAGCAGATTAGAGCCGAGAGAAGGGAGTTCACCATTACATTCATCACGTTCATGATCATTATGTTTACACACACGATTTCTCTTCCTTTTCTTGAGTTTTTGTCCACCACCAACATGAACTAATTTTTAGATGTTGGGGGTTGGTTTGAATTTGGTTTAAGCTTATGAACAGATGATTTGAGACTTTTATCAGTTTTTCTTATTTAATGAAGCATGTGATTTGAGTTTAATGCTTTTGTGAGTTTGGCCAACTTTCAATTGTTTTGTTTGTTTTCAATTAAGTTCGAGAGAATTAATTGTTAACTAGAACTAGAACTTACATGCCTAAGGTGAGAAATTGAATAGAGATATACCAAGTAAGCCTTAGTCCTATTAAAATCTTGATTTTAATGTGTTTTGAATCCCATAGGTTGAGATCGAGAGATAAAACTTGTGCCTTCAAAATAAAATCCGTGGTTGCTTGATAAAGAACCACGGTGATTTTAGAGATTGGGTATTCATTAAAGGAATAACTGGTAATTGTTTTGAGTCATATGTTTATATGCGAAAACCTTAGGATTTCCAACCCTCAACTGTTTTCTCTATCCAAAGTTTCCTCAAGTTATCTACTGTCATTGTGATACTTAGTTCCTAGTTCCCTGTGTTCGATACTCGTACTTTCAGTACTATTACTTGATTCGACCCGTACACTTGCGGTTAGATTTAGGGGGTGTAAACCTGCCTATCAAGTTTTTGGCGCCGTTGCCGGGGAACTAGTTGCAACTGATAGCACTACCAGCTATAAGCGCTATTACATTGAACATTTTTATTTTTGTTATTTTGTTTTACTACTTTCAATTTCTGGATTGCTAATTTTGCCTGCTTTCCATTCCAGGTACTAATTGGTTTATGCAAGGAAAACTCGAGGGAAAGGAATCGAACCAATCGATCCGGAGATCGAAAGAACCGCCTGTCAGATATGAAAAGCATCCAAAGCTCAAAGACAATTGAAGATGGGTGACGAAGCTCCTCCTGAGAGACGCCCTATGCGGACGTTTGCCGATCCGAATGTGGCAGCCACACGTATAGGCATCCAAGCGCCCGCTACCGGGGCAAACCACTTTGAGATTAAACCGAGTACCATCGTTATGGTACAACAGAATCAGTTCGGAGGAGCCCCAATAGAAGACCCTCATGCACATCTCCGTGCATTTGAGAGGGTATGCAACACGTTCAAGATCAATGGGGTGGACGGGAATGGAATCAAGCTGAGGCTATTCAGTTTTTCCCTCAAGGGTAGAGCTGAAATATGGATAGAGGGCCTACCATCGGATCAGATCACTACATGGGCAGGCCTGAAAGCTGCCTTCCTCCAGAAATTCTTCCCACCGGGAAGAACCGCTCAACTGATGGCCGGCATTACCCACTTCGCTCAATGGGACCAAGAGACTCTATACGAGGCATGGGAGCGATATAAAGGCATGTTTAAAAAGTGTCCACATCATGGGTTACATGGCTGGGTGAGTATCCAAACGTTCTTTGGAGGCCTTCACCCGCAGTTCAAGAATGACATCACTACTGCAGCGGGTGGAGCTCTCATGAATAAGACATATGAAGAAGAAGTCGATTTAATCGAGAACTTTGCCGAGCATAGCTATGCCACTCCACGATCTTCTGTCAGACGGGTATCTAGTGTTCAAGAGTCAGACAAGTTGAAGGTGATAAAAGCTCAATTAGCTGCTATCACGAACCATTTGAAAGGAGGCAATCCAGAAGTGTTCCCCTCTTCACAAGAACCTGAATAGGTTCAGTTTCTACAGAACTGGAATAACCAGCTGAGGAACGACCCTTTCTCGAACACCTACAATGAGGGGTGGAAGAAACACCCTAATTTTTCATGGAGTCAACCTCAAGGGCAACAACAATATGGTAACTCTTCTAACTATTAATTCTTCTCAGTCTAACAATGTTTACCGTCCTCCAGGTTTCAACCAAAGGAAATTCGATGAAGGACCAGCTGTAGAGAAGAAACCGGGACTGGAAGATATGATAATGAAGTTTATGACAAAGATGGATAGTACCGTTGAGGGATTAGCCAGCACGGTAAGTACGGTAAAAGCAGCAACTGAACAGAACACCGCCTCCATCAAGCTCCTTGAGAGGCAAGTGGGGCAAATTTCTGAAGCATTACAGACCCGAGCTCCCGGGACATTCCCGAGTCAGACTGAAAGGAAACCAAGAGAAGAATGCAATGCCATTTATCTGAGAAGTGGCAAGGAGATGATCGGAGGCAGATGTTGGGCTGAAAGATGGTATTGCTAGTGATATGGCTGATCAGGAAGAACCGAAGGAAAAAGAGGTGACACCTCCGTCAAAGCCGGTAGTTAACCCGTATGTGCCACTGCTACCATTTCTGAGTCGAGTAAAGGCACATAAGGATGCGGAACAGTTCAAGAAATTTCTTGACATCTTCAAGAAGCTGCACATCAACATTCCATTTGCAGAAGCACTTGCCCAAATGCCAACATATCTCAAGTTCATGAAGGACATCTTATCCAAGAAGAGGGAAATCGAACACCAGTCTACCATTGCACTTACTGAAGAGTGCAGTGCGATCATTCAGAACAAGCTTCCCCCGAAGCTTCAAGATCCAGGGAGTTTTAATATACCTATAAAAATTGGGAATCTTTGTTTTGATAGGGTATTATGTGATTTAGGAGCCAATATTAATTTAATGCCTCTATCTGTTTTCAGGAAACTCGGACTTAGGGAAGTGCAGCCAACGAATGTTACCCTCCAACTCGCTGATAGATCGATCAGATATCCATATGGAGTGATAGAAGACGTGCTGATTAAAGTTGACAAGTTCTAATTTCCGGTGGACTTTTTGGTACTGGATATTGATGAAGATAAAGAGGTCCCGTTGATATTGGGAAGACCCTTTCTGGCCACGAGCAAAGCGCTGATAGATATGGAGGAAGGTGTGATGACCTTCAGAGTTGGGAGCGAAAAGGTAACTTTCCATGTTCTCAAAAGAAAAGAAGTTAGAGGTGAGCCGAAAACGGGACCGATCGGGCAGTCCGACTCTGCGAATACCGAGCCAAGTTGAGAGCCACATAGTCGTGCCACGACTTTAACTAAGGCGCTGGGTGGGAGGCAACCCACTGAGGTTTGTTTTCTTTATTATTCAAGTTATGTTTGGTGTGTTTTTAGTTACAAAAAAAAGGGAACAGAGACTTACGCGGTCTAGGCCGCAGCTTCAAGCCGCGCAACTCTCTGTTGATTTTTGAAAAACAGGCACTTAGGCGGGTTGCCACGCGGTTTCAGGCCGCCGCCCAAGCCGTGCGGCTACCCTGACACGTATAGGATGTTTCTCGTGCAGTGTTTTCCCCCGTTCTTGTTTTGTGTTTCTCGTTTTCTTTGCTTTCTTTCGTCTTTTGCTTTGATTTCTTTTGTTTCTTCATTCTCCCTCCATCTTCTCCGATGTCTCCCACTGGTCGCTCCAACTTTTCAAGAGAATCTCCTCCATTCGGTCAAACATGTATGTTCTAACTCTGTATGATTAACGAGTGGTGTATGGTGCTTTGTTTCATTATTAGTTAAACGAGATGCAACAAACCTAAGTTTCACTTAGGTTTGGGGTGCCTCACTTTTCAACATCTACACACTCACTTTTACTCCTGTGCAAACCTCGGTTTTACCGATGTTTAGGGTTGGCTTTATTTGACAAACCTAGGCCACGGCCTAGGTTTGGGGTATCCACATTTTGAAAACTTTGGGCTAGCTCTTTGATGTTTCGTGTTAATACTATGTCTTTCTTGTATGATAACTGCAATAACCGCACAACGATACTTGTTCATTTTGTATCGCCTGCACCGACACATACACATTGGGGACAATGTGTGGGTAAGGTTTGGGGTTGCCCAATCGGGCCCACGTACATGCACGTAGATTTCCTGCACTTTTGAATGTTTAGATCATAGTAGCTAAATTTTTGTTTTGGATGATTGAAACCGACCATTGTGGGAAGAATCTTGTGATAGTAACGTGACCATTAAGGAAGGACCGGGAAAAGACATGACTAGGGACATTAGTGGAGACCACCCAATAGAGAGATTTGAGCCTAAATGACGCCTTTCATTTCGAGGGATTCAAACACCTAATTCGTATACACTTTTTCGAATTCCTTGTCGTGATTATAGAATGATCTCGCTATAATATTGCATTGAGTAGCAAAGGCGACCATCGGGATGTTGGGTAAGGGTATAGTAGACTATATCGTGTGGACCTTAAGAGATGATTCCAGGCATTGTGTGCACTTTAACCCGTTTTTGTCTAACATACCTTTTGACCCATTATGTGTGCACCCAAAACCACCTTTGTAGCCAAACACTCACCACTTGTTCATTTCAGACCCACCATTAAACCCTAGCCAAAAGCCTTAGCCAACCCTTATCTGAAAGTGTGTCAATCAGAAGCAGTACAGGCCAGTCATGAAAAATAGATAGAAAAGAGGGCCACTGCAGCCCCAATCAAATAAAGAGGGCCAATGATGCCCCACAAAAAAGAAAGAAAAAAATAAAGAAAAAAAAGATACATAAAATAAAATAAAAATACAGTTAGTTAGATAGTATCTACAACAGATAATAAGAGAGTCAAAGCGACCCCAGCAATGACAAAGAGGGCCAAATAATAGTAAATGAAGTCAAGAAGTTCACAACTGCTAAAAATTGACACACCAAGGATTTTTGATCCGTTTACCCTTCGTTTCTTAGCCATGACCTTAGCCCCGTTACAACCCTTGTAAAGACCTGGATGATCTTATGGAAAATGTGATTAGGGTATACGACCACCTTTACTGATAGTCCCTGTCTTGCTACTTGATTCCTTTCTGTGATCAACTTTTTGGATATTTGTGCGTCTTTCATTAGAGTTGTCATGTAATTTTCGAGTATTCTTGTACATAACTTCCTTATACATGACAACATGTGCGACAACCTAGGTTCGAGTGAAATGAGAGTATCCCGTAAGGTAGGGTCGAGGCGAAATGTTTTCCCTAGTATGTTTGGACCTAGTACGACCCTAATGTAATCGTAGCAGTCACGAGTTCAACTCACAATGGAAGGCCATAGATCAAACAGAATAAGGATGAGGCGAGGGTGAGATAAGCATTCACGGGTATGGGAAATCACCAGTGCATCATGTGGTACCGATTGAGACTTGTGCAGTTATTATTTCACTGATATATGCTTTAATTCTAATTTTATCGCTAATTTGCTTGAGGACAAGCAACGCTCGGTTTGGGGTTGTTGATAACGCCACTTTTTGGCGTTATTTTCAGTCTACAAACCAATGAGATTGGCTTGTGTTCTAGCAAAAAGGCGGAATTTTATGGTTTATCGAGTGAAATGTGCAGGTAATCTAAAAGGAGGCAATCATCGAGAAAAGAAGCAGAAAAGAGTCTAAAAGAGAGCCAAAACGAAGCCTAACGGAAGCCCGAGATCCAAGCCCAAGACCCGTGCCCGAACCAGGACCCAGACCTGACCCAGACACATTCAGGAAACCGCGGGGTTTGTCCCGCGGTTTGCAAGCCACGGGACAAGTGGCATAAGTCCCTGTTTCAGTTCTATAATTTGGTGTTTTGCGGAATTAGGTCATCACTTCTCGACGTGCGACGGTAGGCTGTTGGAGGGCGACTTTCAGAGTTTTTTCACAGAATTTTGAGCCACAATAGAGGATCGGTTGAGGAGAAGTTCACCACGCGAAGCAGATTAGAGCCGAGAGAAGGGAGTTCACCATTACATTCATCACGTTCACGATCATTATGTTTACACACACGATTTCTCTTCCTTTTCTTGAGTTTTTGTCCACCACCAACATGAACTAATTTTTAGATGTTGGGGGTTGGTTTGAATTTGGTTTAAGCTTATGAACAGATGATTTGAGACTTTTATCAGTTTTTCTTATTTAATGAAGCATGTGATTTGAATTTAATGCTTTTGTGAGTTTGGCCAACTTTCAATTGTTTTGTTTGTTTTCAATTAAGTTCGAGAGAATTAATTGTTAACTAGAACTAGAATTTACATGCCTAAGGTGAGAAATTGGATAGAGATATACCAAGTAAGCCTTAGTCCTATTAAAATCTTGATTTTAATGTGTTTTGAATCCTATAGGTTGAGATCGAGAGATAAAACTTGTGCCTTCAAAATAAAATCTGTGGTTGCTTGAGAAAGAACCACGGTGATTTTAGAGATTGGGTATTCATTAAAGGAATAACTGGTAATTGTTTTGAGTCAGATGTTTATATGCGAAAACCTTAGGATTTCCAACCCTCAACTGTTTTCTCTATCCAAAGTTTCCTCAAGTTATCTACTGTCTCGTGTTTGATTTAGTTACTTGCAATTAATTAGTTTCATACCAACAACTCAAAATTGCGACCGTTCAGTTAATAGATCTTATAGTCATTGTGATACTTAGTTCCTAGTTCCCTGTGTTCGATACTCGTACTTTCAGTACTATTACTTGATTCGACCCGTACACCTGCGGTTAGATTTAGGGGGGGTGTAAACCTGCCTATCACCCAAAATAAAAGGTTTACAACTCTTAAAATGTCCATAAGGTCGAGATTGACCAAAATTCCCAACTCACACGTTCACATTTTCAAAACGTAACATGTCATAACTATTGCATAACCTCAACAAACACTAGAAGTGTATTTTGACCCAAACAACCTTCCCTTATGCAATAAATTAACAAAAACACTTTCACTTGTGATTTGTTTATCAATCACTCAAAATCCCCAAATGTGGGTGTTTTACAAGATTTGTAAAGCTCAACACTTTGATTAATCAAAACCCACTAAATAACTCAACAAGTGATAATTTTATATAAAACACACAAATACTTTAAAATAAATATTTTGGCATGTACAATGTTTTCACAAATCAACTTGAACTCAACTTGCTAGATTAGGCTAAATCTAGATTTTTTCCCAAACGTAAGCTCCTTTGAAGAAACACGAATCTTCAAGTCCAAATCTTCCAAAAACCTAGATCCATAAGTTTCCAACCATAAATATCCAGATCTAACCATGTAGAATCATTCCCCAAACATTTTACATCAAAATCCCAACTTATACCAAAACCCTAATTTTCATAGATGAAGGAGGAGAAGATCACCTTAACCAAGCATACCCAAAATCACCCAATAATACCCCAAAACGGAAGAGAAGGTGAAAACAACAACAACCTAGCTTTTGGTAGAGGGAGAGATTACCTTCATCACTTGAATCCTCAAAGCAAAAGCTCCTAGTCTCCACAAAAGCTCAAAGCTTCCATATCTTCAACAATGGTGGAAATGGGTTTGGTTTGAGTGGAGAAGATGAAGAAGAGGAGGAAGGGTTTGAGGTTTCTTGGGGAGGGAATCGTTTTGAGAGAGGGAGAGAAATCCGATTTAGAGTTGTGAAATGAAGTGAGGAAAGAGAGAGGGAAAAAGCCTCTTAAAAGCAATAAAATATCTCATCAGACGTCATGCGGACGTCCGACTGGCGCATCATGCGGACGTCCGACCTTGACCTGAGCGACACCCCCCCCCCCCAAAAAAAAATCTCTCTGCTGCTTCCGCGAACAACCCGCGGACTTCCGGCTGGACACGGACGTCCGACCTTGTCCCTATGCGGACGTCCGCAAGCCCAAAAGTCAAAATTCCAAAATTTTGGGTTGTTACACTATGCATCCAATGCATTAAAGTCTAACAATTATATGACCCACAAAAGAATGTCCAACATCTTTAACATACATAATCAATTAATAATTATGACTCAAACGCATATAATCCCAAACTCGACATAGAGTAGTTTTCAATGGACCAAGGTTCTCAAGACTCACTTGAGTCAAATATGAGCCAAAGGCTCAACAGTACAATTGACCAATAATAAAGACCACTAATACGATAAGATGTATTTAGGTATCATATAGACAAACACATACCTCCAAGATACGATAAATCCACAATCCCATCATATATTTGGTCAAATCATTTTCCATATAAGTTACAACCATATACGTAACGCCCCAAAATCCAGGCCAATTTAAACCTCAAATTACAACGGGTTATGACAATAAAATTTCAACTTATATAGATAGCAAAGGAATTAACCATCAAGAGTGTAATTACAATACAGGATACTTCGAATAACCTATCAATCAAATCATGTCACTATAATCAGATTAATTGAGTTATCTAAGCTATCCTCCAAAAATCTCCTCTTTGTTAATTGCCACTTCTGCTATTCCAAAAACACTCGTCCCACAACCCTTTATTTGCCTGAGCCTGTACCTGGTAAGAAAACATCATATGAAACGATTAGGCCAACGCCTAGTGAGAACATTCGTTTCAATTGCAAAAATCAATGTAAACAAGTTACAACAAACCTGGTTACTCCTTTTCTTACCGTACGTATAATTCTATTTCATTATACAATTTTATCCAATCCCATGACTATGACTGACAACAAATCCATAAGCATATCATACCCCAGAGCCACACTACGAATCTTCAAAGATTCTAGATCAATGCTCTCCACCAATAAATCGCGATTACACACGCCCATTTATCAGTAAGGAAGCAGAGATTACAAGTACTTATGTCAACCTCACTCTCTTCCTTAGAAATCAGGAATAACGATTAATACCACACGCCTATTCCATGATTTCCCACACACACTGGAATAACGATTCAATGAGTAATACCACACGCCTATTCCAAGTGATTACCAAACTTTAGTGCCTATGGATCCATTACACTTATTTCTACTCGTGCAAGTAAATGCTTAATACAGATTTCTCATATCATTCAGTATGAGCAAATCACCTTTATACCATATAGATTCCTCATATCATTCAGTATGAGCCAATCTCCTTTACCTATACCAAACACCTGTCTAGTATCAAACCGGCACAGTCATCAAGCCTAACATACTACCCTTCGAATGTACGTATGTTCATGCTAAACTAATTATGTCTCAATCACTAGATCACAACGATTCACAATTAACAGAACTGAAAATTGCCCAGTCTGCACAAAGTGTCCGGACAACAAGATGTTTCCGGATAACCTAACTTATCCGGACAACCCATCCTTTCCGGTAAATTCATACTTTTCCGGACATATTTCAAATCCGGACAACATCCGGACTCTATGATCATCCGGATACCATCCGGTAACTAATTTCATCCGGATTCTTGTAATAAAATAAAACCTACCCGGATACTTCCTGCGTCCGGAAACATTCATCATTGGGGTTTTCCGGATACGACGATTCATCCGGAAAAGTCGGGTCTGCAGTCTAAAATTCAATCTAACTTCTTGTCTGTTCGATTCAGCTCATTCCCAGTACAACCATACAGTTCATAATCACTTTATACAACTATTTCACGGTTCAATTTAACATAAGAACACTGATTTAAGCAAAGTACAAATGAACTCACCTTATGTTTGCAAAACCCACTTCCTGCACAAATCTGATTTCCCCCAATCTGTTGATAATGATTCTGTAAATTAATCCAATACACATATTCTTTCATAAACTATCATTACCAACAAATTTTATCAGAAACCAATACAAATTTCTTACCAATTTGATGAACAAACCCTTGCTTTCCTTCTTATTCTCTTTTCTCTCTTTCTCTGATTTCTTGCCGACTCACAACAGGGAATTGAGATAATATCTCATTCCCTTAGTCCTTTATCCATACACACTTTTACTTAATAGCAAATCACACCCTCAAGTTCAATTAATTCCAAAAGTACATCCAACTTCCATCTCTTGTATTTTGACCCTAATGAATCATAAAACTTCCTTATAATTCAAAGTTTACAAAAAATACAAATACATCTCAATTCTCATTAAAATATTATTACTGAAAATTCAGGATGTTACAATACTCCCCAACTTGAAAATGATTTCGTCCCCGAAATCAGAATCAGGTAAACAAATGAGGATACCTATCCCTCATACTCTCTTCCGACTCTAAAGTCACATTAGCACCTCGATGATGCTTCCACTGTACTTTCCACATAGCTACCTCCTTACCATTACGTAGTTTTCTAACCGATCTTTCCAAAATTGCCTCTGGTTCTTCCACACAGCGACTCTTCTCATCCACTCTTACATCAGTAAGTGGAATCACATCTTCCTCTTCGGCTAGACATTTCCGAAGATAACACACATGAAAAGTATTATGAACCCCTTCCAACTCTGGTGGAAGATCCAACTGATATGCTTGCAAACAAATCCTTTTAATGACAGTGAAAGGTCCTAGAAAACGAGGACTTAACTTCCCGCGTTTACCAAACCTTATCACACCCTTCCATGGGGACACTTTAAGCATCACGCGCTCCCCAACTTGAAATTCTTTTGGTCTCCTTTTCGGGTCAGCATAACTCTTCTGTCGGTCCTGAGCTGCTTTTATATGCTGCCGAATTTCCTTCACCTTATCAGCTGTTTGTTGTACCAATTATGGACCAGCAAACTGTTTCTCTCCGACTTCTAACCAACATACCGGGGTTATACATTTTCGACCATACAAGGCTTCGAAGGGCGCTCTTCCGATACTGGAATGATAACTGTTATTATACGCAAATTCTACTAACGGTAGATGCGCATCCCAGTTACCTCCAAAATCCAATACACATGACCTAAGCATATCTTCCAAAGTTTGTATAGTCCTTTCACTCTGTCCACCAGTCTGTGGATGAAAAGCAGTGCTCAAATTAACTTTCGTACCCAATTCCTCTTGTAGTGATCGCCAAAACCTTGAGGTAAACCGACTATCACGATCTGACACAATCGACACCGGTATACCATGTCTTGACACCACCTCATCAATATACAGCTTCACCAATTTCTCAATTGGTGATGTTTCTTTCATAGCCAGAAAATGAGCGCTCTTAGTTAATCTATCCACGATTACCCATATTGTGTCGTTACCCTTTTGCGTCTTGGGTAATTTCGTCACAAAGTCCATGGTGATCTTCTCCCACTTCCATTCCGGAATTTCCAAAGATTGGAAACTTCCGTAAGGTTTCTGATGTTCCGCTTTCACCAACGAACATGTTCTACATGTTTCTACCTTCCGGGCCACATCTACTTTCATAGCCGGCCACCAATAATGCAATTTCAGATCTCGATACATCTTTGTATTCCCAGGGTGTATGGAATACCTAGATCTAGAGCGTCTTCGAGAATCAACTCTCGATTTCCTCCAATCTTTGGTACCCAAACACGACCTTGGAACAGCTTTATTCCACGACCATCTTCAGTTAGCTGAAGGTGTTGCTTGCCCATCACTTCTTCTTTCAGGTTTACTTCCCGTAAAGCCTCCGCTTGTGCCTCTTTTATCTTTTCCATCAAACTCGATGTCACATCAATTCTAGCATTGATCGATTTCAAACATCCACTATACTCTTTCCTACTTAAAGCATCGGCCACGACATTTGCTTTACCAGGATGGTAATGCAATTCTCAATCGTAATCTTTAAGTAATTCTAACCATCTTTGTTGTCTCATATTTAACTCTTTCTGATCAAAAACATGCTGCAAACTTTTATGATCAGTAAAAAGAGTACATTTGGTTCCATACAAGTAGTGCCTCCACAGTTTTAAAGCAAACACAACAGCCGCTAACTCCAAATCATGTGTCAGGTAGTTCTTCTCATGTTCCTTAAGTTGTCTTGACGCATAAGCAATCACTTTGCCTCGTTGCATCAATACGCATCCTAGACCTATCTTTGAAGCATCACTGTATACCACTAAATCTTATGTTCCTTCTGGTAAAGCAAGAACCGGAGCCTCACACAACTTTTGACGTAAAGTTCTGAAAGCCGATTCTTGTTTCTCCGTCCAGACAAACTTCACGTTCTTTCTAGTCAGAATAGTCAAAGCAGATGCAATCTTAGAAAAGTCTTTAATAAACCTAACCTGCTAAACCCAAGAAACTTCTTATTTCAGATGCACTTCTAGGTGTCTCCCAATTTTCCATAGATTCAATCTTAGCTGGGTCTACCTTGACTCCTTCTGAAGTGATCACGTGGCCTAGAAATTGTACTTCTTCTAACCAAAATTCACATTTTGAAAACTTCGCGTACAATTTCTCTCTTCTTAAAACTTCTAAGACTTCACGTAGGTGTTGTTCATGATCTGCTTTAGTCTTTGAATACACAAGTATGTCATCAATAAAGACGATAACAAACTTGTCCAAGAAAGGTCGACACACTCTATTCATCAGATCCATGAAGACAACTGGAGCATTTGTCAACCCGAATGGCATTACTAGAAACTCATAATGCCCGTATCTGGTTCTAAAAGCTGTCTTAGGAATATCTTCATTTCTAACCCGCACTTGGTGATACCCTGACCTCAAATCAATCTTAGAAAAACATCCTGCCCCTTGAAGTTGATCAAATAGATCATCGATTCTTGGAAGCGGATATTTATTCTTAATCGTCACCTTATTCAGCTCGCGGTAATCTATACACATTCTCATAGTACCGTCTTTCTTCTTAACAAACAGGACCGGAGCTCCCCAAGGCGAAGAACTCGGTCTGACAAAACCTTTATCTAATAACTCCTGGAGTTGAGTCATCATCTCTTTCATTTCAGACGGCGCTAGACGGTAAGGTGCCCGCGCTATCGGAGACGAACCTGGAATGAGATCAATTCTAAACTCCACCTGCCTTTCAGTAGGTAGACCAGGAAGATCATCAGAAAATATGTCAGGAAACTCACGTACCACCTTGATATCTCCCAATTGTTTCTTTTCCAACCTTCTATCTAAGACATACGCCAGATAGGACATACATCCTTTCATTAAACACTTCTGCGCCTTCACAACAGAGATTAACGGAATTTCCCCCTTTTTGCTTTTCCCCGAAGATGAATACGTCATCCTTATCGGTCATCGGAATTCTGATTAATTTCTTTGCGCAAAATATTTCTGCTTGATTGGCTGTCAGCCAATCCATACCCATAACTATGTCAAACCCTCCAATTTCCATCAACAACAAGTTGATCGAAAATTTCGTCTCTTCTATAAGAATAGTACAACCATCAAGCCTTTCTCGAACCAAAGCTTGACCCCCATTAGCTACCTCTACTACTAAAGCATCATCTAAAGTAGTAACAGGCGTAGCAAATTTAGGATAGAATGATTTGGACACAAATGACAAATTTGCTCCACAATCGAACAAAATACGCGCATAACAAGAGTTAACAAGGAATATACCCGAGACAACGTCCCTTGATTCCTTATCTTCATTAGCGGTCATCTGAAAAGCTCGACCCGTTGGCTTCGGAATAACTGGTTTCTTACTCTGATCGCCGCTCTTTTTCAGCCTTGGGCACTCCCGACGAAAGTGACCCGGTTGCTTACACTCAAAACATGTATTTCCCCGCACTGGACAATTATTCATAATATGCCCACTCTTTCCACACTTAAAACATTCAGATGCTATCACTCGACACTGCCCGAAATGCTTGCTCTTACACTTTGGACACCAGTTTGGTTCACGGCGTGATTCATAAGAAGTACCTTTACCAGCGTTCCTTGACCTCTGTGAATGCTCTGATCGACCTTCCCATTTCCGCTTCTCCCCAACTTGGGTCTTTTCTTCTTTATCCTTAGCATACACTTCCTCTATAACCTTTGCTTCCTCGATCGATTCTCTCAATGTTGAAGCTTTTGAACTCCGCACCCTTGACATCATATCTGCTGGTAAACCCTTCAGATAAGCTTTAACTTTGTCTTTCTCAGTCGGAGCCACATGCCCCACCAGGTTCAGCTTCTCCATGAAGGATTATGTATACTTTCTCACAGTCATATTGCCTTTCTTGAGGTTCCTAAACTCTTCCTCGATTCGATCCATTTCAGTTTCATTACAGTACTCCTCCAGAATCTTTGCTTTGAACTGATCCCAAGTCATAGCATTCAAAACAGAAGCTGACACAGAAGCTGCTAGCACATTCCACCAAGATAACGCGTTACCACGTAACATCTGTGATCCAAATTTAACTTTAGACTTTTCATCATAACACTCACAAGCTCGAAAAGCTTGTTCAATTTCCCTTAGCCAATTCATGCAAGCTATTGGACTATCTTCTCCTTTGAATTCCGGTGGTTTACAGCTCAAGAAGGTTTTGTAAGAGCAATTTCTTTCAACCCTTCTTTCAGTCTCCGGCCCTGGGTTGCCAGTTGGATTTATCACACTAGTATCAACTCTTGTTCGTCTTGGTTCCGTATTTCGATCGTTAAACAATTTCATGAACATTTCTGCTTGTCTTCCCATGGTGGTGCTCATCATTTCAGCTTGTCTTTCCATTGATGCATTCATCAATCTGGTAACATTATCCATAATGCGTCCTTCCATACTTGCTTCCGCTGGTGTTTGATCGACAGTACTGGTACCCACTCTGTGTGCCGGATTACGTATTCCTCCTAAATAAAGAAAATCTGGTGGCGTCTCATGAATTCCGCCTACTCCAGTTTGTCTTTCTCCCATATCGTCTAACCAATTCCTATTCATAGAAGAATTAGGAGACCTCGGCGGAGTATTTACCATTGTTCTGGATGAGCACAAAAGAATACCCATCAGTAATGGTTTATACATAACTAGACATACAAAAACGTAATTTACCGCTAATCAGTCACTGTAACCATTTAGAAACAAGCATGCTTATGTAACAATATATTCATAAATAACAGTAGCTAATTGAAATTGTGAATATATTATACAGGAGAATCCTCGTTACCATCATTACAGTACTAATTTCACGTATTTCCGTCACCTCTAAGACTATCCCGTCTTAGTATTCCTACCCATTCTCACGAATCATAACTTAATTCATCACAGCTTAAGTCTAAGTACCTCCTCAGCATACTTAGTTCGCTTAAACTAATGCTCTGATACCATATTGTAACGCCCCAAAATCCAGGCCAATTTAAACCTCAAATTACAACGGGTTATGACAATAAAATTTCAACTTATATAGATAGCAAAGGAATTAACCATCAAGAGTGTAATTACAATACAGGATACTTCGAATAACCTATCAATCAAATCATGTCACTATAATCAGATTAATTGAGTTATCTAAGCTATCCTCCAAAAATCTCCTCTTTGTTAATTGCCACTTCTGCTATTCCAAAAACACTCGTCCCACAACCCTTTATTTGTCTGAGCCTGTACCTGGTAAGAAAACGTCATATGAAACGATTAGGCCAACGCCTAGTGAGAACATTCGTTTCAATTGCAAAAATCAATGTAAACAAGTTACAACAAACCTGGTTACTCCTTTTCTTACCGTACGTATAATTCTATTTCATTATACAATTTTATCCAATCCCATGACTATGACTGACAACAAATCCATAAGCATATCATACCCCAGAGCCACACTACGAATCTTCAAAGATTCTAGATCAATGCTCTCCACCAATAAATCGCGATTACACACGCCCATTTATCAGTAAGGAAGCAGAGATTACAAGTACTTATGTCAACCTCACTCTCTTCCTTAGAAATCAGGAATAACGATTAATACCACACGCCTATTCCATGATTTCCCACACACACTGGAATAACGATTCAATGAGTAATACCACACGCCTATTCCAAGTGATTACCAAACTTTAGTGCCTATGGATCCATTACACTTATTTCTACTCGTGCAAGTAAATGCTTAATACAGATTTCTCATATCATTCAGTATGAGCAAATCACCTTTATACCATATAGATTCCTCATATCATTCAGTATGAGCCAATCTCCTTTACCTATACCAAACACCTGTCTAGTATCAAACCGGCACAGTCATCAAGCCTAACATACTACCCTTCGAATGTACGTATGTTCATGCTAAACTAATTATGTCTCAATCACTAGATCACAACGATTCATAATTAACAAAACTGAAAATTGCCCAGTCTGCACAAAGTGTCCGGACAACCAAACCCTAATTTCTTAAATGAAGAAAAAAAGGAACTTACCTCAACCACCACTTGAATCCACCAACCAAGCACCACTAGGCTTACCAATATGAGCTTCATTCTTCAAACCAACAAAAGAATGGAAGGGTTTTAGAAGAGGATTAGGTAAATGACAGTGCCTTTTAATACACCAATAGACGTGTGAAAATAAGACCCTAAAGCAACTATACAATGTGGCCCAATATCGTCTTTCAAGTAATAAAATGGTAAGAACTAAGTATCGTATTCCACAGGGATGGGTATCTTAAGTTGCAAGATCTCGAGATGAAAGACTAACTTCAGATTGCGAATTCGAAGATTATGTTTGTTTGGAGTTGGCACATGGTGATTAAACTGACATTTAAGAAAGCAAGGGTGCAAGACTTTGGGGTGAAGCTTAAACACAAATTCAAGCGGACCAATGTTGTGGCAATGCTACAACATTTGTCTAGTAATAACTAAGTTCACTATCTACTTTTCAGGAAGCCCTTTCGGATCTTCATCATTGTACTACTATTTTGGCTTTCAATCAACACATTCCTTTCGTTGTATCAGGTCCATTGATAGTATCAAATGATGCCTTCCAAGTATATGGATAAATAATTTACTTTGTTAAATCACTCTTCCGAGTTGATCCCCATATCAGTTAAGTTGATGTGTTCTGAGTGGTCCATTCCTGATACCACTCTACACTTTAACACCTTAAGTAGTGACCAACTTATCGAGAATAATCAAGTCAAAAAACAGAGACAACAAATTCTTTTGTTAGTAGCTCTTCCAAGTATTACTCCCTTTATCATTCGAATTGACGTGCATATCAATCGCTCATTCCTGATGACATGACACTTTAACACTTTCAAAGTGATCAAAACTTCAAGGAGTATTTTGGATTTATAAAACTTAACATGAAATGGTGAACATCATTATTAAGAAACGATGTCCACTTTTCGTTGGTTTAAAACTTCACCCTTTAATCTCACACCCAAACTATAAAGATTAGCTACCCATGCTTGAAAGTAAATTGCAATAAATGTAAATGACAGAATGTAAATGGCAATGCATAACAGAAAGATAAATTGCAGAAATTAAAAGACAAGAATGTAAGTGCAAGAAATTAAAAGAAATAGAATGAAACAACAATGTTGTCAGTAATGCTGTAGCACTCTACAACTATAGATTTAGATGAGAAAAGAATTGAGGATTCAAAAGTAACTTGCATAAACTTCAAATGTAAACTAGAGAGAAATTCACATCAGTTTAGAAGTGAGTGAAGATGTCCAAAAAATACTATTTGGTACTATTTGTTGGTGATTTTAGTGAAATCATCATGTTCATTTTGTGTAGTTGGATTCACAAAGGTAATAATGGGGTTGTTAGCTAAGCTATAACATGAGTTAGGAGGTGTGGAGTGCACACTCGTGTAAGCTAACTAGAACCCGGGATTGTTGGACGGTTAAGATTGGCACGTTACAAAGTGGTATTGTGAAATGAATGTTGGCGCCAGTACTGGCGCCAGTTGGCTAGTGCAAAAACTGGCGCCAGGCTCTGGTTTGTGCTTGGCGCGCATACCGTCGCCAGTCGGCTAGCGCGGATACTGGCGTCGTGGTCTGTTTGCTGGTTGGCGCGCATTTCGGCGCTACTTGTCTGACGCGGAAAGTAGCGCCGGCGTCTGGACTGGTTTTCTCGTTTGTAACTGCCGTCTTTAATTCCGCAATCAATCTCATTAAATGAGATATTATTTCCTGAATCAATATGGTGTAGGTTACGATTTCTAAAGTGTATAAGTATGGATCGATTTCTGCCTTAATCGATACACCGAAACATATAGATTATCCTCGAGAGAATTTCGTGATACCCGGGCATAATATGGTCGAAATATCTCTTACGGAAAGCGAGCTCTCACGCGATCTCTGTTTTCTATCCAAGTTCTAATCACTCTATCTCTCCACGATTTTCCCGAATTCCCCCAACAATCGTAAGAGATATTTGTCTTCGTGAAGAGAGATGGCGAGTGATCAGTCCGTGAGAGACATGACTTCCAAGTTCACAAAACTTGAGAAGTTTGAAGGCGTAGATTTCCGTAGATGGCAGAAGAAGATTCATTTCTTGCTGACGACGTTGAAGGTCGTGTACGTGCTGAGCACCCCAATGCCGGAGGTGATGGAGAACGAGACATTGGAGGTGACCCGGCGTCGCGGCAAATGGAAGAACGACGACTACATCTGTCATGGCCACATCTTAAACGGTATGTGTGACTCCCTCTTTGACATCTATCAAAACGTGGAATCTGCCAAAGAGCTATGGGACTCTCTCGAGTCCAAATACATGGCGGAGGATGATTCTAGTAAGAAGTTCCTGGTGAGTAATTTTAATAATTACAAAATGGTAGACTCAAGGTCGGTGATGGAGCAATACAATGAGCTCCTTCGCATTCTCGGCCAATATGCTCAACATGATATGAAGATGGACGAATCCATCTCCGTATCGAGTATTATTGATAAACTGCCCCCCTCTTGGAAAGACTTCAAACATATGTTGAAACACAAGAAGGAAGAGTTGTCTCTTGTGCAACTCGGTAGTCACTTGCGCATAGAGGAATCTCTTCGGGCGCAAGAGGCTGAGAAACCTAAAATAAAAGAGGTTTCTGCACCTTCGGTGAACATGGTGGAAGAGGGAAAGACTAACAACTTCAAGGGAAAACGTAAGTTCAACGAAGCTAAGAAAGGGCCCAATAAAAAGGTTAAATTAACCTGTTGGACCTGTGGGATGACCGGCCATCTCAAGCGGGATTGTCGGGTTGTCAAAAGTAAGAATGGAGCAAGCACAAGTGGTGGTGGGCAAGGATCCAAGGATCAAAACCCACGGCAAGGTCAGATTTTGACTTTAGTTTTAATTTAAATTTGAATTATGTACCGCTAATATCCGTATCTTTTTATGTGCAGGATGATGATGTTGCTTGGTGGATCGACTTGGGTGCTACAAGTCATGTGTGCAAAGATCGCCGTTGGTTCACCTCCTTGGAACCGGTTGAAGATAAACGAGTCGATGGCTCCCATTCTTGGACGAGGCTTAGTTAGGCTAGAATTTAGTTCTGGCAAAGTAGTTGAACTTTTTGATGTTTTGTATGTACCACGAATTCGAAAGAATTTGGTTTCCGATAGCATCTTGAATGAGTTAGGATATAGGCAAGTTTATGAGTCGGACAAGTTTATCTTGTCAAAGGGTGGCTCTTTTGTTGGATTTGGTTATTTGCTTAATAATATGTTTATGTTGAATTTGAATAAAATGAATGTTGTTTCAAATTCTGTTTTTATTGCAAATAGCGTTTGTGTTGATTCTAATTTATGGCATGCAAGACTTGGTCACGTTAATTTTAAGTGGATGGTTGAAATGTCAAAAGACGGTCTTATTCCGACTTTTGATATTAAGACCGATAAGTGTAAAACTTGCATGTTAACAAAGATCACTAGACAACCTTTTCCTAACGTGAAAAGGGACTCGTCTGTGCTTGAATTAATTCATAGTGATCTTTGTGATTTGCATTCAACTCCGTCTTTTGGTAATAAAAAGTATGTTGTCACTTTTATTGACGACGCTTCACGTTTTTGTTATGTATATTTGTTACATTCAAAAGATGAAGCGTTGGTTAAATTTAAAGTTTATAAAACGGAGGTTGAATTGCAAATGAATGGCTTAATAAAGTGTTTATGCACCGATCGTGGTGGGGGAGTATTACGACCCCATGTTTTTCCAATCCGTAGGAATCATTCATGAGACTACGGCGCCTTATACACCACAGCAAAATGGTGTGGCGGAACGGAAAAATAGAGTTCTCAAAGAAATGGTGAACTCTATACTATCCTACTCGGGTTTGAGTGATGGATTTTGGGGTGAAGCCATGCTAACGGCTTGTTATTTACTGAATCGAGTTCCCAATAAAAGGAACAAGATTACCCCATATGAACTTTGGTTCAAGAAAAGGCCTAACTTGAGTTATATTCGAGTTTAGGGCTGTCGAGCGGTTGTTCGACTACCCGAACCCAAAAGGAAGACTTTGGGTGAGAAAGGCATTAACTGCATCTTTGTTGGATATGTCGAGCATTCCAAAGCTTATAGGTTCTATGTTATTGAACCTAATGATTCTATAGCGATTCACACCGTTATAGAATCGAGAGATGTAATTTTTGATGAGACAAGATTCTCTTCAATGCCTAGGCCAAAGGACATAGTTCCAAGTACTAGTGAGGTTGAAGAACAAGCAATTGTTCCAACCGAATCTCCGATTCTTCGAAGGAGCAAAAGAGGAAGGATTGAAAAATCCTTTGGTCCCGATTTCCAAGTATACTTGGTAGAGGGATCAAGAGATGAGATTGGATCCTAATTCCTTTACTGTTATAGTGTTGAGGAGGATCCAAAATCATTTGATGAGGCTATGAAGTCTCAAGATGTTGCTTTCTGGAAAGAAGCAATACATGATGAGATGGACTCCATCATGGGGAATAATACTTGGGTATTATCGGACTTGCCACCGGGTTGCAAACCTTTGGGATGCAAGTGGATCTTCAAAATGAAGATGAAAGCGGATGGATCAATCGACAAGTTCAAAGCTCGATTAGTATTCCAAGGATTTAGGCAACGGGAAGGCATCGATTATTTCGATACTTATGCCCCGGTTGCAAGAATCTCCACGATTAGATTGTTGATAGCCTTAGGAGCTATCCACAATTTAGTGATTCACCAAATGGATGTCAAAACGGCATTCTTGAATGGTGACTTGGAGGAGGAAGTTTACATGAAACAACCGGAAGGTTTTGTTATGCCCGAAATGGAGCATAAGGTGTGTAAACTTGTAAAATCATTGTATGGGCTGAAACAAGCACCCAAACAATGGCATCAGAAATTTGATGAGGTTATCTTGTCCAACGGTTTTATGATAAACCAAGCGGACAAGTGTGTATATAGCAAATTTGACACATCCGGTAAAGGTGTAATCATTTGCTTATATGTTGACGACATGTTGATCTTTGGCACCGACCAAAATCAAGTTGAGAAAACCAAAGAGTTTTTGTCGTTGAGTTTCTCCATGAAAGATATGGGAGAGGCGGAGGTGATCCTTGGTATAAGGATCAAGCGTGAGAACAAAGGGATTGCAATTACGCAATCTCATTACATTGAGAAAGTATTAAAGAAATTTAATTGCTTTGATTGTTCTCCGGTGAGTACTCCATGGGATCCGAGTGTGAAGCTTATGCCCAACTCGGGTGAAGCGGTGTCACAACTCGAGTACTCAAAGGCTATTGGATGCTTGATGTATGCCATGACAAGCACTAGGCCGGATATCGCTTTTGCCATAGGAAAGTTGAGTAGATATACTAGTAATCCTAGTATTCATCATTGGCAAGCAATAAGACGAGTATTCAAATACTTGAAGAAAACCATTGATTATGGTTTGTCATATGTCGGGTTTCCTTCGATTTTGGAGGGATATTCGGATGCATGTTGGATTACCAATTTGGAAGATCACTCTTCTACGAGTGGTTGGGTATACTTGCTTGGGGGAGGTGCCATCTCATGGGCTTCCAAGAAGCAAACTTGCATCACGAGTTCGACTATGGAGTCGGAATTTGTGGCATTAGCCGTTGCCGGTAAAGAGGCGGAATGGCTAAGGAATTTGGTCCATGAAATTCCATTATGGCCGAAACCAATATCACCCATTTCTATCCGTTGTGATAGTGAGGCTACTTTGGCTAAAGCTTATAGTCAAGTGTATAATGGCAAGTCTAGACACTTAGGTGTTAGACATAGCATGATTCGTGAGCTAATCACGAATGGGGTGATTTCGGTTGAATTTGTTCGGTCGCAATAAAATCTAGCGGACCACTTGACGAAGGGGTTAGCTAGGGACTTGGTTCACAAGTCGGTGATAGGGATGGGATTAAATTCCATCTAAATCTCTAACGGTGAGATACCCAATTCCCTTCTAATACAACGTTAGGAGTTGAATTCAATGGGAAAGCTCATTCTAAGAGATTGGAGCACAAGATGATCATCCCAAGGTGTGTGCTCGGTACTACAAGTGAAGGAGGTAATTGATCTTTTGTAAAAATGCATGTGCAGGTGCATGAAGAAAAGAACTACCTATATGAGTGTGAAGTGTGGCCGCTTCAAGAAGTTTGGACTTGGCTTTGATGCACTCACGAATGGATAAGGACACATGGCCTGTATAGTGTCAAGTTTATGCTTTAGAAAATCATTTAAATTCATGTGTATGTTATTTTCTGGTACTCAAATGGGTTGACGGGTTCAATCCATAGGACACCCGGATTCTCGAGTATTTGAAATGTGTAATGTACTAAGATGGAAATTCAATCTTTTAGATATTTTCATTTATGCATGAGTTTGTTTACCTGTATTGAATTTTATTTTGTGAATCAAGGATTGCACTAAAATTGGGGAGGAATGTTGGTGATTTTAGTGAAATCATCATGTTCATTTTGTGTAGTTGGATTCACAAAGGTAATAATGGGGTTGTTAGCTAAGCTATAACATGAGTTAGGAGGTGTGGAGTGCACACTCGTGTAAGCTAACTAGAACCCGGGATTGTTGGATGGTTAAGATTGGCACGTTACAAAGTGGTATTGTGAAATGAACGTTGGCGCCAGTACTGGCGCCAGTTGGCTAGCGCCAAAACTGGCGCCAAGCTCTGGTTTGTGCTTGGCGCGCATACCGGCTCCAGTTGGCTAGCGCGGATACTGGCGCCGTGGTCTGTTTGCTGGTTGGCGCGCATTTCGGCGCTACTTGTCTGACGCGGAAAGTAGCGCCGGCGTCTGGACTGGTTTTCTCGTTTGTAACTGCCGTCTTTAATTCCGCAATCAATCTCATTAAATGAGATATTATTTCCTGAATCAATATGGTGTAGGTTACGATTTCTAAAGTGTATAAGTATGGATCGATTTCTGCCTTAATCGATACACCGAAACATAGAGATTATCCTCGAGAGAATTTCGTGATACCCAGGCAGAATAGGGTCGAAATATCTCTTACGGAAAGCGAGCTCTCACGCGATCTCTGTTTTCTATCCAAGTTCTAATCACTCTATCTCTCCACGATTTCCCCGAATTCCCCCAACACTATTTGTACAACCAAGAGGTGGCAAAAGAGTAAATATCAAAAAGTACACTATTTGGTACTATTTGCCTACATGCACTGTCTTTAAACCAAAAGAAAAGTACAATTCCCATTACTTTCAAAAGAACATCAGATCATATTCTTGACTAAGCTGGTTGGAAATAAATTGTTAGTTTGCTCCAAAAGCGAAGTGTTGATCCAAACCCTCAGTGATTTGATAATGACCCTCTCTTATATACTTAGTGAAAATTGTAAGTAAACAATATGTATCAGAGTTTCACTATCGCTGATAAGTACTAAGATCTTCCAGTACCGCTGATAGGAACTCTCGCTCTTTAAATTAAACATTCAGCGAACACTGTTCATCATTAATGCTCTGAGTCTGTTCAGTCATTATGATGATCGCTGATAAGTTAGTTGTTTACTTATGATCCCTGAAGACAAGATTCACGTCAACAAGGGTTCTACGCTGAAGTCAAAGATCAAGCTCAAGAACCAGCGACAAGTCTCGTAATGAACTGATGCGGATCAGCGAAGACTCAGATTTGTCCACTCAACGTGAAGTATCAAGTACAAGGCTTCAGCTATCGCTGAACTTTATCATTCGCTGATTAGAAAATGATAATCGCTGAATCAACGAAAGCTGATCATGAAGTCCTCCGTACAAAGTACTTTTGTCTTAACCACCCTTGCACGACTCCGTACGAAATGTCAGAAAGAACCTCCGAAAATCTGAAATCGTACAACCACTCTGATACTACACTGTTCATCCTTACGGCTACTAAGGTTGTCAACAAAGGTCAATGACATGCAACCAACCAGCTGATGACACGTGTAAAGTGTATACTGACTTGCATTAAATGCATGCAGTATATAAAGAGATGAACTCACTTCATTTGAAGTAACTTGCTAACTCTGGACAAGTTCAAATCTCTTATCTCAAGATAGGTTATTATTAGTAATTTCCTTATCTCTCTTAGTGCAAGAAACCTTAGTGTTCCAACTTGTTTAGATTTAGGTTTATCCTTAATCTTGTCTCCGCAACAAGCTGTAAATTGTTAATGATTTATCAATAAACAATTTAGAAAAGTAAAATATGTGTGTTTGTATTCAACCCCCTCCCCCCTCCTTCTACAAACTTGTATAGGCCTTCGGGACCAACAAGTGGTATCAGAGCAGATTTGTTTAATCTCATAAACAAGATCTAATCTAAGATATTTCTCTTCCTTGCTATTATCTGAAAATGGCCACCAACACAAACACAAATTATATAGACAATGGTTCTCTTGCAAAACCCCCTAGATTTTCCAGAGATAACTTCAACTTATGGAAAAATAGGATGACACTCTTCTTAGAAGGTGTAGACCCTACTATGCCTTACTATATTGAAAATGGTCCATTCATCCCTGTAAGATTTGATGCTGCAGTTCCAGGCACTGAGAATAGACCTGCTATTCCAGAAAGGCTGGTACCTAAAGAAATCCATCAATGGACTGATGAAGATAAGAAGAAAGTGGCTATAGATACAAAAGCCAGATCCATACTATCCATGGCTCTTCCTGACGAAGTCTACCATTCCGTCATGAATCTGAAATCATCAAAAGCCATGTGGGACACAATATGTGTTCAGTATGAAGGAACGTCTGAAGTCCAGGACTCAAGAAAGATCAACCTGGTAAGACAATACGAAAGCTTCATTTCTGGTAAGAATGAAACTCTCTCTGAGTTCACCAACGTTTTAATTGTTTAATTATAGATCTGAAAACTGTTGGTAAGGAATATTCTAACTTTGAAGTGCTGACAAAGTTTCTAGAATGTTTACCTGAAAGCTGGGACAATTATTCCATGTGTCTCAAGCTGTCAAAGGATCTAAGATCAATGACCCTTGCTACCTTATATGGCACGTTGCTGAATCATGAGCAATCAAGCCATCTTAAGAAGAATCTTGTAAAAGATTCCAAAAGCACCCATGTTGCTTTAATCTCAGAGGAACCTTCTACTCAGCGACCCTCGGTCACTATCACTGAGTTAGAGAGTAACTCTGAAAGTTCATCAGATTCTGATTTTTCAGATGATGAATCCTTGGCTCTCCTAACCAAAAAGTTCAGGAGATTTGCCAAGAAGAAAATGTTTAGAAAGAACAAACCTCTTTCCATAGTTGACAAGCCTAAATCATCAGTTTTTGTTGATAAGGCTACTGCTACTTGTTTTAACTGCGAAAAGATAGGACATTTTGCTAACGAGTGCAGGTCTAAGAAAGTTTCTAGACCCTCAGCTCTTACAAAGAAATCCTTTGCTCCAAGGAATAAAGATGACAAATACTCAAAGCTGAAAGACAAATATGCAAAGCTGAAAAGCTTTAAGAAGAAAGGAAAAGGCCTGATGGCTGACTATGATTGGGCTGCTTCTGATGAAGAAGCATCATCATCTGATTCTGAAGATGATGAAGCAAATCAATGTCTCATGGCCAAGATTGAAGAAGAGGAAGAAAGTTCAGACATTCCCTCCACTTCAACCTCTGCTATTCAGGTATCACCTTCTTTCTTTACCAATATTGCAAATATTGATGAAGCTGATAGTCTCCGTAAGATCGATCTCTTGACTAGAAGTTTATACGAAGCCATGAACGGAAAAACTGTGGTTGAAAACCAAAATCTTGATCTCGCTGAAAAGCTTAAAAACTGCCACCTTCAAATAGAAAAGCTTTCTAAAATTGAAGAAGATTTTAAAGATCAAGTATATTTAAATCAGCTAGTCAAAATCGAACGAGCAGAAGCTATCGCTGCATTAGAGGCTGAAAAAGCTACTGTTGAAGGATGGTGTAATTCTTCAACAAGGATCACTGAGATAATTAAGGCTCAGATTCCTCTGAGTGATAAACGTGGTCTGGGTTATAAATATGATACTCCAAAACCAACCACTGAACGTTCAATGCTTAAATTTGGAACGTTCGTATCCTCAGTCGCTGACACTTCATCATCTCAGTGCTCCTCGTCCATTACACCAATCCCTGAGGAAACTCCTACCTCCTCAAAAGGTAAGGAGAAAATGGTTTATTCAAAACCTACCTCTGTCTCTAAAGACAAAGGTAAAGGAATTATTATTTATCAAAATCCTCAGAAGGGTACCTTAGTACCAAAGCTGAATGCTTCTAAAGCCTCAGTGACCCATCCCTCTGGATCAAAGAAGCTGATCTCTGGATCTATTCAGAGATCTACTCCTAGACTCAGAGTGGATATCCTTGGTAAGAAATCTGAAGAACTGAATGTTCGTTCCATTTCTAAAGCCAATAGTTTACTTGGTGCTGGCACTTCTAATTCAAAATTAAAAGCTCAGCATTCAAATGGTCCTAGAACTACATTTAGCTATAGGAAATGTTATCACTATGGACTCATTGATCATATTGCTAGTAAGTGCCCCACAGCCTCTAAAGCTGAAAAGATAGCTAAGGTGAAGATTGCCCCCAAGGCAAAGAAGACCAACCCTGGTGCAAATCAGGTCAAGGTGAATTCTACCACTGAGGTTAAGAAATTAACCAAAGTGAAGAAAGACAAAGCTGAATCTTCAAATGCTGCGAAGACCGCTGAACCTTCCATTCCAACTACTTCCACTGACAAACGTGTTTACATGGTTAAGTGGGTACCCAAGAAAAACTAATCTTCCTTTTTAATGCAGGTTAAGAAGGGTATCTGGTATCTCGATAGCGGATGCTCTAGACACATGACTGGAAAGAAAAGCCTGCTCGCTGAATACAAAGAAGAGAAAGGTCCCTCTGTGACTTTCGGTGGAAATGGAAAAGGACATACCCGAGGGTATGGTGTACTTTCAAATGGTACAACCTCCTTCAGAAGAGTCGCATATGTTGAAGGGCTGAAGCATAATCTTCTAAGCATCAGTCAGCTTTGCGACATGGATAACAAAGTAATTTTTACTAAGGAATCCTGCTTTGTCTCTGAAAAAAAGGAGAAGATAGCTCTCAGCGGTTATCGTTTGGAAAATGTTTATGTAATAAACATGGACTCAACAACCACTGAGAACTCCTGTTTCTTCTCAAAGGCCTCATCTGATGTCAACTGGCTATGGCACAAGAGGCTCTCGCATCTAAATTTCAAGACACTGAATACTCTTTCCTCCAAAGAGTTAGTCACTGGTCTACCTCAGCATTCATACGCCAAAGAGTCATTATGTTCAGCGTGTGAAAAAGGGAAGCAGACCAAAGCAAGCTTTAAGTCAAAGCAAGTCTCCTCAGTGTCATCTCCTCTACAACTACTCCATATGGATTTGTTTGGCCCTGTTAACAAACAATCCATCGCTGGAAAGAAATATACGCTGGTCATAGTTGATGAATTCTCTCGCTTCACTTGGGTAATGTTTCTCCGTTCTAAGAGTGACACCCCTGAAGAACTCATCACCTTTGTTCGGAAGATGGAAACTCTGAACAATATGACTGTTCGCTCAATAAGGAGTGATCATGGAACTGAATTCAAAAGCAGTTCTCTTGATTCCTTCCTTGAGAGTAAGGGTATTTCTCACAACTTTTCGTCAGTGAGAACACCGCAACAAAATGGAGTCGCTGAAAGAAGAAATAGAACAATTATTGAAGCTGCACGTTCAATGCTCAGCGATTCTCACCTGCCTACTCAGTTTTGGGCAGAAGCTGTCAACACTGCTTGTTTTACGCAAAACAGGTCGCTGATAGTTAAAAGATTCAAAAAGACAGCCTATGAACTCTTTCATGGGAGAAAGCCTTCAATCAGCTTTCTTCACATCTTTGGATGTCAGTGTTTCATACTGAACAACAGAGATGCCCTTGGAAAGTTTGATCCTAAGGCTGATGATGGAATCTTTCTTGGATACTCCTCAGTCTCCAAAGCCTTCAGAGTCTTCAACCGTAGAAGACAAACTGTAGAAGAAACTATTCACGTCACGTTTGACGAATCCCGTTCAGCGAACTCTAAACCGAACGCTGATACAGAAGAACTGAATCAATGGATGTTTTCTCATCTTGGTGATTCAGAAGATATTCCCACTCCTCATGCTCATCCAGTAGAAGATGATAGTCCCACTATCATTCCAAACATGCAGAATAGTGAAGCTGAAACATCATGGGTCTCAGCTGTTCCTATAAACACTATACCTGCAGTTGATCCAAATGTCTCAGAAATTCCATCTATTTCTCAGCAATCAGTGAATGAAGTGACAAATGCAAACATTCCTCTCTTAGCTGATAATCCAGAAGTAGCTGAAGCCTCATCTTCAGTTTCTCCAGTTCAGACTGAGTCAGCGACGAATGCTCTGGCTCAGCGATGGACTGTAAATCACCCAATCGATCAAATTCTTGGTGATCCAAACGCTGGTATTCAGACTCGTAGAAGTGCATGTAATATTTGTTTATTTGTTAACTTTATTTCTCTAACTGAACCAAAGAAAATAGATGATGCCCTCAGAGATCCAAACTGGGTCAGCGCTATGCAAGAAGAGCTGACTGAATTCGAAAGAAACAAAGTTTGGAAACTCGTTCGTAGACCAACTGACAAAACGGTGATAGGCACTAAATGGGTCTATCGAAACAAGTTGGACGAACATGGTACTGTAACTCGCAACAAAGCTCGTCTTGTTGCTCAGGGATACAGACAAGAGGAAGGCATAGATTATGACGAAACATTTGCTCCAGTAGCAAGAATTGAATCTATTCGTCTTTTCTTAGCATATGCTGTACACAAAAACTTCACTGTACATCAGATGGATGTTAAGTCAGCGTTTCTGAATGGAAAGCTGAATGAAGAAGTTTATGTGGAACAACCTCCAGGATTCTCAGATCCTAAGCGTCCAGGTTATGTTTATAAACTGGATAAGGCACTTTATGGCTTAAAGCAAGCTCCACGTGCATGGTATGACACTCTTTCCACTTATCTCCATATTGAAAAATTTGAGCGAGGTAAGATTGACAAAACTCTATTTTTTAGAAAAGTGAAAGGTCATATCATTCTAGTTCAAATATATGTTGATGACATTATATTTGGTTCTACTAACCCTGAGCTTTGTACTCGTTTCGCTGATATAATGAAAGATGAGTATAAAATGAGCATGATGGGTGAACTAACATATTTCCTTGGTCTTCAGATTAAGCAAACTGAAAAAGGAACTTTCATTAATCAGGGAAAATATGTTAAAGATATGCTGAAGAAATTCGACTTAACTGAAAGTTCAGCTATGAAAACCCCTATGGCACCACCGCTGACACTTGATAAGGACACAAAGGGTGTTCCTGTCAATGTCACGTTGTACCGTGGGATGATCGGCTCACTATTGTATCTTACAGCTAGCCGACCCGATATTATGTTTGCAACATGCTTGTGTGCACGATATCAAGTTGAACCTAAGATATCTCATATGAAAGCTGTAAAGCGAATCTTTCGATATCTTAAGGGTACAGCGAATCTAGGTCTTTGGTATCCCAAAGACTCAGGATTCGATCTAACCGCCTATTCAGACAGTGATTTTGCAGGTTGCAAAATGGATAGGAAAAGCACCACAGGAGGATGTCAGCTCCTGGGTGGAAAGCTGGTAAGTTGGACAAGTAAGAAGCAAAACTCAGTGTCCACTTCCACAGCTGAAGCTGAGTATGTAGCCGCTGGAAGCTGCTGTTCTCAGGTCTTGTGGATGAGAAATCAGCTACTAGACTATGATCTTCAGCTCTCCAAAATTCCAATCTATTGCGACAGCACAAGTGCCATCGCTATAGCAAACAATCCAGTGCTACACTCAAAGACAAAACACATAGAAATCAGATATCATTTTATCAGAGATCATGTGATGAATGGTGATATAGAACTTCATTTTATTCCAACTGATTATCAGTTAGCTGATCTATTTACCAAACCTCTTGATGAGACAAGATTCAACTTTCTCATCAGCGAGCTTGGAATGCTGAACTTTGAAGGATAAAACCTTCAGCGGTTCACATTGATCAGCGATAGGATAAAATCAACTTGTATAACCCATTCTATCATTCTCTCTCTGAATAAACTTGATTCGCTGATATCAAGGTATGTTTACTCTCTTTGACATATCGCATGTAAATACAAGATTTCAAAATAAATTGCATCGCTGAATATCTCTTCCTTAACAGCGACTTTTCAAAATTTCTTAAAACCTTCACTGATATTTCTATTCAGTGCTTCATGTTTTCAAAGAGTCCCTGAGTTTTTCAAAACCTCAGAGACAACCAAGAATATGAAAGGACAGTTGTGACGTCATTGCAACGGATAAACCCCGGCACGTTCTTCTTTCTGACACACGTTTGCACGTTTCGTTCAAACTTCCAATCAAATGCAAACACGTGTCCGTGTCATGATGAAACCCTTTTCCCGCTCAAGGTTTTCTCTCTCTAAAAATCTCTATATAAACAACTCTTGGTTTATATTTTATCTTTTACGCGATCAAATCTTCCTCCGCAAGAAAAGAATTACTGTTGCATTTGTGCTCTCAAATCTTCAAAGAACTGTTCATCATCTTCTTCATCAAACATCAAGGTTAATATGTTCTTATTTTTTTTCAAATGCTTAACTTGTTTCTGATCTTATCATTGTTTTAAACAAGATCAAACAAAAGAACTTCTTAAAAATAAAATCATTTCCTTCATGGTTTTATGAACACAACCATTTCATGGTTGTTCTTCAAGTTTTAAATCCTAATCTTAAACTTGTTCTTCATTCGTATCCAGATTTTTTTAAAAACTGGAATACAAGACTTTATGGGTTTTACATTTCGTTTCAAATCATGAAAAACCCTAATCTTCATTAAGACATTTATGTATGAATGAAATGGACAAAATTCGAACCATCTTAATGGAAATTCTTTCCATATCAAGACAATTCTTATTTGTTAACATCTTTGGTTGAACTGATAATACAGAGAAATGGCAACTTCAAAGATAAATGTTACCGCTGAGAACATCTCCGCTGACTCTGAGGAAGTGGAAATCATCAAAGCCCCTCAGGTTAAGTTCAAGCTGGATCAACTAGATTGGACCAAGGTCAACAACCTCTCTGCGCTTCTCGAGTTTCCTCCTCGAAAGCAAGTCACACATCTGGATGATGCTGTAAATTTCCTGAAAAACTGCTGCATTTCAACAGCCCTGACCATCACACCTCCTGCAAGTCAGCTACTACTATCCCAGTTCTGGTACTCTGTCAGACACTCTCAGCTACCCTCCGCCAAAGATCCCTCCAAAACTATTAACTGCATACTCAGCGATACTGAGTATGGCACAATAAAGATAACCCCCGCAATCATTCGAAAAGCCCTGAACTTTCCCAATGCTACCACAGAAAAACCGTTTGTTCCATTCCCTGACCATAAAAAGCATGCTGACAGAGAAGAAATCATTTCTTTCCTCGACGCAATGGGTTACATCTGGGAAACTGGAAGGGACAAGAAGCCCGAGAAGAAGCTGACGCTGATAAAGAAGTCCAAAATGCCCAGCGAGATGAATTTCATTTTCGCACACCTGATCAGCTGCATGACAGCGAAGACCGGCTCCTCTGATCAAGCCGCTCAACCTCAGCAGGCCATGGGATACGCACTGCTGAAAGGTCTACATATTGACTGGGCATCTATCATTTATGATGACCTAGTACAAAGAGTAGATTTTGCTGCTGACAGACCTGCATGGGTTCCCTACCCCCGATTCATCAGCACCATCTTCCAATATGGCCTGAAGGATAGCTATCCTCAAGAGGGTGACCTGAAACTTTCTCAGGTTGGCCCTAAGGTGCTCGATTTCAAACCTGTCGACAATGAGATACGTCTCTCTACCCTTCTCTCTCTTCTTAACCCTAATTCTTCGACTTCTGTGGCTCCTTCAGCGACAATACCCATCGCTGATTCCCCGGCCACACAATCCTCTCCTTCTAAGAAAAGGAAACACTCTACAACCCAACTTGGTTCCAAAAGGATCAAGAAAACCAAGGAGCAACCCCAGCAATCCCATGCTGAAGACTCCTCAGCTCATTCTGAAGAGCTGAAGGAAAGTTCCGTGGTACGCTCTGCCACACCCGTTCAAGCCATCCCTCCAATCCAGACTTCAGCGTCTCCAAACGCTGAGGTTAGAAACTTGGAACCTACCCAACCTCCCTCAGTCTCTCAAAAGACTGATGAAGTGATTCTCAGCGATTCCAACGCTGAACTCAGAACCCGAACCCCATTCTTATCCTTCGCTTCTCCCTCCACTCACTTGGACACTCCTCCAAAGAACACTGGAGATGCCATCATTCCAGAACCCACAGCTGAAGCTTCTCAAAGAATGACGAAGAAAGGACCTGCAGAGATCACCATACCTCACCGTACTTTCGAAGAGGATATGGAACATTTTTCAGGAACTTGCAACTTTGACGAGTTCATCAATCCTCCTGCAGGTACAAATAAAATCCTATACACTGTAACTAAACCTGAAACTTCTGAGCTTTCCTTTGTTCACAAGTACTTATCTGTTACAGGTCCTAATTTGGGAGACATCAACGCCTCTCTGAAGTCCGTGGAAACCAAGCTGACAGATCTCACCACTACTCTTTCCAACAACTCTTCAGCTGTAACAAACGCTGGAGAGAATTTGACAAAGCTGACAACGGTGGTGGAAAAGAAAGCTTCCACAGACGACATCAAGATTGTTGATAAGACTCTCAGCGATTTCGCCAAAGTGCTCGCTGACATCTACACTGACTACACCTCACTCAAAAACTCCGTTTCCTCCATGTCTGGCGAAGTCACAACGCTGAAGACATCGGTTGGAGCCTTAGAGGGTGATATGTCAGCTGTAAAGACTGACTTAGGCTCTGTAAAGACCGACGTTGGTGAGATGAAAACGATGATCCAGCAGCTACTCAACAAGGCAAATACTCCATGTTGGGTCACTTAAGATTTGAAGATGACCTCACTCTTTCAATTTCACAGTTCATACTTAGAATAATTTTTAGGTTCTTTATAAGCAGTTTAATTGTATAAAAATGTTCGGTGAAGTCGAAGATCAACCGAAGAAACAAAGTAGAAGTATATCTTCAAAGCGGATTGAAGATAAACTTCTCAACCAAAGATTAAGCTGCTACTTGAAGACTTTTCCTAAAGTCTTAGCCAGGTCACTTGAGGATTTTGAAGAAGATGAAATGTTAGGCAAGAATTTGAAGAAGCAAAATTTTGAAGAAGATGAAATGTTTTGAAGAAGCAAAACTTTGAAGAAGATCAAAATCTTGAAGACAATATCTTCGGCAAAATCTTTGAAGAAGATAACAAGTTAGGCAAAATCTTGAAGAAAATATCTTCGGCAAGATCTTTGAAGAAGATAACATGTTAGGCAAAATCTTGAAGACATGTTAGGAACATCTTCGGCAAAGAAGTCTTCGGCAAAGAAATTTCAGCAGGTATATTAACTTTATCTGCAGAATATATTCAGGATATCTTGCTTTGACAGAGACTTCATCCTAAGATCAGAAAAAGGTTCTTTGTACTTCATATCTTCTTCAAGAAACATCAACCTCAACAAGCAGGTCAACGCTTGAAGACAAAAGTGAAAAGACAAATTTACTTTTCAGAAGACTGCTTCCTGCCTTCCTAGCTCAGAAGACTGCTTTCGTTCTGCCTTCCAAGCTCTCCTTGACATGTGTCTATTGCATTTAATGCATGAGGCACTATAAAAGGAGATCATCTTCTTCCTTGCAAATCACCAGTTTAAAAACTCTCTCAAGCTTTCAAGTGCTGGCGCATTACTCTCTCTCAGAAGTTCATTTGTTTTTCTAAGTGTTTTACAATTGTTCTTCATTCTCTGTGTGTCTGTGTGTAAGATTGTTTGAACTGATTTATCTGTTCTGTTCCGCAACAATCAATAGTTTCTGTGTGTAATTCTTATTTGAAGTTTTCAATAAAAGAATTAAATTAAGTGAAAAAATTTGTGTATTGTATTCAACCCCCCCTTCTACAATACTTGTTTACCATTGCTACTTAATAGCTGGGACCAACAAGTGGTATCAGAGCAGGCCAGTTTAATCTAATAAACTTGATCTGCAATGGCTTCATCTTCTTCCTTAAAAAATGTTTCTTCTCAAAACTCTATTGCTGGATCATACGACAATGGCTCCATAGCCAAACCACCAAAGTTTAACCCCAATAACTTCTCTTTGTGGAAAAGTCGTATGATGCTCTTCCTAGAAGGAGTTGACAGCAGATATCCTACCATACTCCATGAAGGACCTCTTGTCCCTAGAGTTTGGGATCGTTTTAATGCCAAAAATAAACATGAGGATGGTGATGAGTCTTCTTCTGATGAGGAAGAACGAACACCTGCTACTGGGAGATACATTGTAAAGGACCCCAGTAAATACAATGATAAAGATAAACGTCTTGTAGCTCTTGACACTAAAGTCAGAGCCATCATTGTCCTCTCTTTGCCTGATGAGGTTTATCATTCTCTTGTAAACCTTTCTACTGCTAAGGAAATGTGGTCCACTCTGTGTGTTCTCTATGAAGGTACGTCTGAAGTGAAAAAGAGCAGAAAAATTGCTCTTGTTAGAAAATATGAACTCTTCTCTTATGAGAAAGGAGAATCTCTTTCAGGCTACTATAATCGCTTTAACAGTCTTCTTAATGATCTTAAACTGTTGGGTCGCATGTATGATAATGAGGAAGTCCTATGCAAGTTTATGGATTGTCTTCCTGATTTTTGGGAAAACATCTGTACTTGTATAAAGACAACCAAGGATCTTGATCACATGCATCTCACTGCTCTTTATGGAACTCTCTTCAACTATGAGCAGACTAAGCTGCAAAGGAAGTCTGTCATCACAGATATAAAGGGTTCTTCTATAGCTCTCTTAAGTGACTCTTCCAAAAGAACTATGTGTACTCCAAGAATCACCTACCCATCTGACTCTGAACATGATAGTCAAGGAGATCCCAATGTGCATTCAGAAGCATATCTTAGTGATGCTGATGATGAATGTGAGGAAACTTCAGTTGACAAATTATCAGATGGAATGGCCAGGATGGATGGGTATTCCAAATCCAAATCTCACTTTTTCTCTGAAAAATCTAAGTTCAGTCGAAAACCCTACTCTTCTCTCTCCAAACACTCATCCTCAGACAAATCAAATGAGGAATGTTTTAACTGTGGTAAAAAGGGTCATTTTTCCTCTGAGTGCAAGAGTAAACATTTTGAAAAACCCAGAACTTCTTCCTCAGGCCGATATTCTTCAAAACCGAGAAGATCCAAATATGATTCTGACCGGGCTGAAAGATACAAAGAAAAATACAAGAGAGAAAAGGAAAGAAATGAAAGGCTAATCAGAAAGGCAAAGGGCTTGCCTGCTAAAACTCATGATCTGGCAGATGAACCCACATCTGAAAGCGAGAAGGACACCTCAAATGTCTGTTTCATGGCCAAGATAAATGACATGGATCCAGAAGGCCACATCTCCTCAACTGCTCTTATATCAGCTAAGTGCTTCTCCTCCTCTTCACAAAATTAACAGGCTGCCATCATCCCCTCCTACATCTTTCAGACTTTTCTCTCATATTCTTCTCTTTTCCCATACCTTTTACCAACTTCCCTAACTTCCCATCATACCTCCCTCCTCCATCCCACTAAATATTCACACTCACCAAATATTCCCTTCTCTCCCTTCTATGTGAATCTTTTGTCTTTTATAAAACCCAAAGAAATTTGAAGAAGGCTTGGCCGATCCATGTTGGGTCACTGTAATGAAAGAAGAACTCTCTCAATTTGAAAGAGGTCTATGTGAAACAACCTCCTGGTCTTGAAGATCACTCTTGAAGATGACTTGAAGACCCACATCTGAAGATTACTCTTGAAGATTGAAGATGTTTGCTTTCCTTAAATCTCTCGAAGATCATTGTCAAAATCTTCCAAAAAAAAGAGAGAGAGATAAAAAAAGAGAGAGAGAGAGAGAGAAAAGAATAATTAAAAAAAAAAGGGTGAAAAGAAAAATAATCTTTTTTATAGTAAATTACATATTTTTCGGCAGCTTTGTAGTCCCATTTTGATGACATTTGATGATGTCATCTTGATGACATCACTCCCAACTCAAAATCCCTTTCCTTCTCCCATTTCTTTTGTGTATGTCGGCAATTACCCATGCAAACCTATCCCCTTTATTTTTTTGACGAACCCATCTTACCAAATAAACAAATCTGTCGAACTACATTTCCTCTTCTTTATTGCTTGCTGCCGACAATTCTCCCCTCCCCTTCCCGAACCCCTACCCCTTTGCCGCACCTCCCCTTCCCGAACCCCCTCCCCCCCGCTACCCCCCCCCCCCCCTTCCCGAACCCCCTCCCCCCCGCTACCCCCCCTTCCCGAACCCCCCTCCCCCCGCTACCCCCCCCTTCCCGAACCCCCTCCCCCCGCTACCCCCCGCTTCCCGAACACCCCCCCTCCCCGCGGCTACCCCTTCCCGAACCCCCCCCCCCTTCCCCCGCCCCTACCCCTTCCCGAACCCCCCTCCCCCCGCCGCTACCCCCCTCCCCACCCCCTCCCCCCTTGCCGACCCTTCACACCAATTCTTTTTCAAACTCCTCATTTTTTTAGGTAATTTTTTCTAGACTCCATTCTCTCTCCTACTTTTTCTATTCTCCATACATCTCATCCTACACCCTAAACCTTCTATCTTCTATCACACTCAACCTTCTCTGCATCTTATTACCCAACATATTTTTTCCTCTCATTTCTTCACATCTCTCATCTTCCATCTTTCTCTCATCCTACTTTATAGCTTTAAAAAAAAAAAAACGCCTCAGCTGCCGATTTTTCTACCTCATGGCCGATATTTCATCTTAGTGTTTTTCCTTCGTCGGCCGCTGAGGGGGAGCAACATCAACCCTTAGTACTCATATTCAGCGTCCAACTCAAAAAAAAATTAGAAAATAGGCGGACTGGTCAAGGGGGAGCACATCAGTCCGGACGGATCTAACTGAGGGGAGAAACACAAAGACCGACTGATCTAACTGAGGGGGAGCAAAACAAAGACAAAGGATGATGATACTGAACAGGAAGAGCTGAAGATGCCAACAAAAGAAAGAAGATGCAAGAGATGGCCAAAAGCATCCCTGAGGCTGATTCACTCAAACTCAACCCTCCATCAAAGAATCCTCAAGGCTTCTGATCAAAATGAAGAATCCTCAATCAGACACAAGTTTCAACTTGCCCCTCCAAAGATGCAAGTAATTTTTGTTCTGTTCATATTGTCTATACTTCTTTTCTTTTTCTTTCATTTGTTTATACAGCTATACCTTTTATTTTATTTTACTTGTAAATGTCGGATACAAAAAAAAATCCAAAAACAACAAAAAGAATGGACTATGTGAAAAGAATTATTCAGTATTTACTCCTTAAATTTTAAGTATGGATGTCATCCTCAAATAGGGGGAGATTGTTGGGTCACTTAAGATTTGAAGATGACCTCACTCTTTCAATTTCACAGTTCATACTTAGAATAATTTTTAGGTTCTTTATAAGCAGTTTAATTGTATAAAAATGTTCGGTGAAGTCGAAGATCAACCGAAGAAACAAAGTAGAAGTATATCTTCAAAGCGGATTGAAGATAAACTTCTCAACCAAAGATTAAGCTGCTACTTGAAGACTTTTCCTAAAGTCTTAGCCAGGTCACTTGAGGATTTTGAAGAAGATGAAATGTTAGGCAAGAATTTGAAGAAGCAAAATTTTGAAGAAGATGAAATGTTTTGAAGAAGCAAAACTTTGAAGAAGATCAAAATCTTGAAGACAATATCTTCGGCAAAATCTTTGAAGAAGATAACAAGTTAGGCAAAATCTTGAAGAAAATATCTTCGGCAAGATCTTTGAAGAAGATAACATGTTAGGCAAAATCTTGAAGACATGTTAGGAACATCTTCGGCAAAGAAGTCTTCGGCAAAGAAATTTCAGCAAGTATATTAACTTTATCTGCAGAATATATTCAGGATATCTTGCTTTGACAGAGACTTCATCCTAAGATCAGAAAAAGGTTCTTTGTACTTCATATCTTCTTCAAGAAACATCAACCTCAACAAGCAGGTCAACGCTTGAAGACAAAAGTGAAAAGACAAATTTACTTTTCAGAAGACTGCTTCCTGCCTTCCAAGCTCAGAAGACTGCTTTCGTTCTGCCTTCCAAGCTCTCCTTGACATGTGTCTATTGCATTTAATGCATGAGGCACTATAAAAGGAGATCATCTTCTTCCTTGCAAATCACCAGTTTAAAAACTCTCTCAAGCTTTCAAGTGCTGGCGCATTACTCTCTCTCAGAAGTTCATTTGTTTTTCTAAGTGTTTTACAATTGTTCTTCATTCTCTGTGTGTCTGTGTGTAAGATTGTTTGAACTGATTTATCTGTTCTGTTCCGCAACAATCAATAGTTTCTGTGTGTAATTCTTATTTGAAGTTTTCAATAAAAGAATTAAATTAAGTGAAAAATTTTGTGTATTGTATTCAACCCCCCCTTCTACAATACTTGTTTACCATTGCTACTTAATAGCTGGGACCAACACTCCAGCTCCTTAACCGACCCCTGCCCCTGCATTGGAAACTTTCACAGCGACGGATCGCCAAGAGCTGGAAAAGATCAATCCTGCTATAACTGGCCTAGAAGTCAGATTAGCAAAGATTGAAAGCTGTGTGGGTATCTCTGTCCAAGAAGACAGAGAGCCTCCAACAGCTGAAGAGTCTACCCATTCCTCCCCCAATCATCATGAGAAAGAGGGGGAGAAGAGCGCTGAACATCCCGAGGAAAAGAGCGCTGAACATACCGATGAGAAGAGCGCTGAGGATCTGGAAAAGAGCGCTGAAGACCTTTCCCATGATGAATCTATCAGGGGAGAGAAGAATGAAGATCTTATCGCTGGACCTCAGGGAGATGAAAACCCTGAGGAAACCGAGAAGCTCGCCTCTGTATCTGAGGGGGAGCAACTCGAAGAAGACGCTGAAGAATCCGAAGCAGAAGATGATGAAGCCGTCGACATCCCTGATAATGAACCATCCTCCTCTCCAAGGAATGATGATGATGATGACGAAGATGACGATGACTTCTTTATCGTCAAACCTGCCCCAAGGATTAAAGCTCTTAAGGGGATTTCATTAAATGAACCTTCAGGGGAGCGGACTAAGACAAAGCCCTCAGCCTCTGGCGCTGAGAAAGGCAAAGGCAAAAGCGTCGCTGAAGATGACAATCTGACGATCTTGCTTGAAATGCCGGTTTGTCAGGTACACTAAACATCTCTCACTCCATCCCTCCTCTATAAGTTCTACTACCCTAGCCTACACCTGAACATATTTCTCTTTCTCTTTCTACCCAAGTTCTTCTACCCATGTTCTTATTTGTAAGATCGCTGTGTTTCAGCTAGTCCTCTCCCCTGTTTGAGGATGTCGCTGAAGGTTCTACTACTGCGACTTCACAAATAAAGCCAGCTGCTGCTGATGAAATAATCCCAGTCTTAGATTTGATCTCTGAGACTGATGAACCAGAAGAACAACCTCTCTTGCACAGAAACAGACCTTCCTCAGCTCCTCAAAAGCTGAGTGAAGAGGATCACAAGAGAAGAGAGGAAATAATAAAGCGATTCGAGGATCAGCGAATCATTCTAAGGCGTGATCAACTTCCTTCAGTTCCTCCAAAGTTCAGAATCTAAAAAGCTGAATACAAGGAACACCTTAGAGCTGAACGCCTTATCGCTGAAAGGAAGGAAGCTGAAGAAAAAGACAGAGAATACGCCATCAAGCTTACTCAAGAATCTGTCAAAGACCCCAAGCTGAAACGTGTTCCCATTCAAATCCAACGAAAGCTTTGGGAAGAAGCCCAGAAGATCGTGGAAAAGAAAACTGAAGTTTCTCAGACCACCCTGATCTGGTGTAAAGAGAAAATTCACTTCAGATATCGTCCAGCGAAGATCAACAAGGTATTCATCTCTGGAAGAACCTCTATCGGAGTACCTATTGTTGACATCAAACTTTTCAGAGAAGATGGCCAATCTGAAGCCTTTCGCGCTGACAGTGTAAAAAGGTATGGTCTCTCTGAATGGCTGGAGATGAGGTTAGCTATCCATTCGTCACAATCTAAGTACAAGGATCATTTCGAAAAGCTGATAAACAGACAGATCGACTTGATATCTTCTTGTGTGGACATTCCTCCTCTTTCTGATCTTAAGCTGAAAAGAAAAAGGGCCTCTCCAAAGAAGAAACGTCAAGATTCAAACTCAGGTCCTGTCATACGAAATGAAACTGGAATCGGTTTCTCTCACGCTGAAGTGCTTGGTCCTGACCCTGATCTATCTGCCCTTGACATTTCTTTGCCACCATGTGAACTTTTCGTCCCTGGTAAAGTCATCAGTAATCCTTATGGAATATTCTTTCTCGACTACGACGGACGTAAATGTTTTCAACGGATCGCTGAGCTTCCAATCACTCCAATCGAACAGCTCAGAGATCTCATCTACTGGTGTGACTTCAGAAAAGACATTCAGGCACGACACCTAAAACCCTTGATCTTTGAAGAAGCGCTGAACAAAAGAAAACAAGGCGTAACGGTTCCTGACTGGATGATCCCCACTGAAAAGACGACCCTTGATGAACTTCTCATTAAGGAAGAACCTTTTGAAAACTGATATGATCTCCTAATTCTCTATTGTATCAGTTATCCTTCTGTACTTGTAAACTATTTCGCTTGTACTTGTAATCTTTCTGTTCTTCATTGTAACCTGATTCAAAGTTTTAAAGAAAGATTTCAGCGAATGTACTTTACTCCATCAGTACTGAAAATATCCCATAAAACAGTAAAAGGGACAAATATTTTATGAGTTCTTTTTATCCTTATGTTTTCATTAAATAGCAATTTTCTTTGTTGCTATGTCATAATCAAATAGGGGGAGATTGTTGATCCAAACCCTCAGTGATTTGATAATGACCCTCTCTTATATACTTAGTGAAAATTGTAAGTAAACAATATGTATCAGAGTTTCACTATCGCTGATAAGTACTAAGATCTTCCAGTACCGCTGATAGGAACTCTCGCTCTTTAAATTAAACATTCAGCGAACACTGTTCATCATTAATGCTCTGGGTCTGTTCAGTCATTATGATGATCGCTGATAAGTTAGTTGTTTACTTATGATCCCTGAAGACAAGTTTCACGTCAACAAAGGTTCTACGTTGAAGTCGAAGATCAAGCTCAAGAACCAGCGACAAGTCTCCTAATGAACTGATGCGGATCAGCGAAGACTCAGATTTGTCCACTCAACGTGAAGTATCAAGTACAAGGCTTCAGCTATCGCTGAACTTTATCATTCGCTGATTAGAAAATGATAATCGCTGAATCAACGAAAGTTGATCATGAAGTCCTCCGTACAAAGTACTTTTGTCTTAACCACCCTTGCACGACTCCGTACGAAATGTCAGAAAAGTACCTCCGAAAATCTGAAATCGTACAACCACTCTGATACTACACTGTTCATCCTTACGGCTACTAAGGTTGTCAACAAAGGTCAATGACATGCAACCAACCAGCTGATGACACGTGTAAAGTGTATACTGACTTGCATTAAATGCATGCAGTATATAAAGAGATGAACTCACTTCATTTGAAGTAACTTGCTAACTTTGGACAAGTTCAAATCTCTTATCTCAAGATAGGTTATTATTAGTAATTTCCTTATCTCTCTTAGTGCAAGAAACCTTAGTGTTCCAACTTGTTTAGATTTAGGTTTATCCTTAATCTTGTCTCCGCAACAAGCTGTAAATTGTTAATGATTTATCAATAAACAATTTAGGAAAGTAAAATCTGTGTGTTTGTATTCAACCCCCCCCCCCCCCCTTCTACAAACTTGTATAGGCCTTCGGGACCAACACGAAGTCGCCAAGTCATCAATCCCTTCTATATTATAGTCCAATGCTGTAGTAATGAGAGCAACGACAGCCTGCATTCAAGAACAAGTTAGCCATCCTAAGTAGTAAAAATAGGTAAAATCAAATACTTAGCTCCATGAATTAAAAGGAAGAAAAATAATGGAATAAAAGGACTCAAAGATTGGGATAAAATAAAATTATCTATCTAAAATAGAAGAAAAAGTACTTTATGCATTGAATAACCGATGCATATCAGTAAAACCCTAGAAAGTGTAGAAATCTCACAAAATGGAAGGGGGATGAAAAACTCCAACCTTTAACCATAACTCCTTGCTAAGAGATGAGGGGAATGCTTTGAATCACAAGATTCATGGTTCCAAAGGCTCCAAAACAAATTTAGGGTGGGGAGGGTTTTTGAGAGAGAGATGTAGAAGTGGGTAAGGAGGGAATGAGAGAATGGTAGCAAAAATCAGGTTATAAGGCCTCTGCACCCCGACCGCGACCTTGCCAGGCGATTGTGTTCTTGGCATTTACGCGGGTCACAATGGCGACTATTGTACCGCAACCTTCCTCCTTCTCGTGAGAGTTCCCCATGGCACAATTGCGGGCACTATCGCCGCATGTGTACCGAATGGTGATATCTTTCGTGACAGTGACCATGTCACAGTCGCCGACAATAGTCGCGTCATGCTTGCCGGAGCTCGAATTTCATTTTCGTCCGAGTTGCTGTCGATCTGGTGAGTCTCCTGCGCAAGGTATTTTTCCCGATGTCAAACACTCATCAAAACTTTTCGAAGGATATACAAATAATCCATTTATCTTAATAATATTTCGGGTGTTACACAAGTGTTGGTGCAAGTGTACCACATCTCTATATATTTATATATATTTATTTTGATGATTACAAACACACCGTATTATTGTTTATCTAACAATCCAATCCAAGTGTACAGTTCTTGAAGAACACGAAGATTTTATCTGAAGAGTTCAAGACGGAAGATTTACGTTGTCATTAGTGTTTATAATTTATAATGATAAACACCCTAAAATAATATACCACTTGGATATTTCTAAAAACCATAAATGATTTTAATTAAATAAGGTTTTTGAGAAACTGTCCTTTTCTGACGCAGGTATACCGCGAGGTTCAGCAGGTATACCGCGGCGGCTTACTGTAGATCTCTGATTGATTGGTCGTACTTTTGTCTGGGCGGTATACCGCGGTGTTTAGCAGGTATACCGCGGGTACAAGTTTACGTTTGTTTTGCAGGGTTGACTTTCTCTTCTGCAAAAGTACTTTTATTACTGCACGGTATACCGCGTGCTTTTGGCGGTATACCGCGGATGCATATATCCGTTGGAAGAGCTGCTATATAATGCATGCGATGGTGGAGAAGATATACAATACAACTACAACAAACAGCCATCTATTCTCCCAACTAATATTCCATACTACATATTATCACTACATATTTATTTTATAAAACGTTTTTATAAAATATCCAAGTGATAAATATTATACAAGAGTGATTTCCATTGTGAGTTATACTCCTCTTGTAAGTGTTTGAATAACGGGTGTGTGATCCTGTATATCTCAATTAGCTGAAGCTTGAGAGCCTATTGCTTTCCTTTGTATTTGGTTTGTATTCTACCGTAAAGAATACGTTTATTGGATCGTGTCGGGAAGTGTCTCGGCTAGTGATTTACCAAGTTGTGGTAAATCACTAAATCTCCGTGTCAAGTATCTCTATCCCTTATCTCTTTATATTTCCGCTGTGCATTTAATTATATCTGTTTATATAATTATTGTATATTCATTGCATTTATACTCTGCTTTATTTACTATATTTATACTATCCTGTATTTATACGTATCTGTTGTGTTTTCATATACTCTGTTGTATTTACATTATTAAGATATTTTTATAAAAGAATTTTTGAAAGTAAAAGTTTTAAATACAACCTTACCCCCCCTAGGTTGTCTAACAATTGGTATCAGAGCGGGGCTTTCAAAAATCGTCTATTTTATTTTTTTTAAATCCTTTTTTTTTGTTATGGCTCAACAAAATGCTTGGTTTTCTAAATCTCTACTTATTGATTTCGAAAATTTTGATCTTTGGGCAAATTCTTTTGAACGTTATGTTCGTGGGATAAATCAAAATATTTGGGATATTATTATTAAAGGAAATTTCAAACCCACAAAATTTCAAAACAACAAAGTTGTTGAAAAACCTAGCTCGGAATGGTCCGACGAAGATAAGGATAATTGTTGTTTAAATTATGAAGCCAAAAATTTTCTCTTTTCGGTTCTTACTAACGATGATATTGAGCGTGTTTATCTCTTTGAAACTGCTCGTGATATTTGGGAGAACTTGAACATCACCTATGGTGGAAACTCAAAAGAAAAGAGAGACGAAACCCGAGATCAAAGAAATGAAGAAACGTGTCTCATCGTCGACTACGAGAAAGAGGTATGTACTTCATACTCAAGTTATTCTAGTTGTAGTGATAATAATGATGATATTGATATGTTAAATATCTCTTTTCAAAAATTGATTGTTCTCGTAAATAGTTATAAAAATGAGAATGCTAAATTAAAAGAAGAATTATTATTATGTCAGAATGAGTTGAATAATTGTAAACAAACCATTGCATGTGATAATAAAATCAAAAATGAGTTAAATGATAAAGTTATCACTTTAGAAAAGAAAGCATGCGAAAATATTGTTTGCAAATCTTGCATTGTCTTAAATGATAAAATTGCATGTTTAGAGAAAATAACATGTGAAAAAGTTGTATGTGGTAAATGCAATATTCTTGAAGATGAAATTGCTTGTTTAAAAGCAAAATGTAAATCGCATGAAAAAGATAATTTATTAGCAAATGCTTTTCAAAATAGTAATGAAAAAATTCTTAACATGCTAAATATGTCTAATCGCATTAATTGTCGAAAAGGCATTGGTTCTGATACATGTGTTGAAAAATGCTCGTGTAAACCCATTAAAAGATTTTTTGCATCTCCTAAAGTTGATACAAGAAAACCCCCATATATGTCAAAAATGAAAAATGTGAATTATGGGAGGAAATCGTATGCTCGCATGTATAACGATAATTTTTCTAGACCTAATGCGAATATAAATGCTTCATTTTATGTGTATGATAAATACAATCGCAAAATTAGAATGGTTAGAAAATGGATTCCGAAAGGAATGTTTAATGTTGACAATCCCGGTGGGATGCGTTTGTGGTTTTAAACATTTTTGTGGATTGTATGTTGTCATGTTTTATTTTATGTCGACAACATATTTTAATTTTTTTATTTGCAGTTTATGTTTTATACTAACTGTTAAAAGGACCCATAAGAAAAGGGTACCACGAAATATTTTCTTTGCCTTTTGTAGGTGTTTCCTGGCGAGGATATAATACGTGTTTCCTGACGAGGATATAATACGTGTTCCCTGACGAGGTCATAATACGTGGTAATTTTTTGCTCACATAAAATTAACCGAAAAATCGAAGCCTTAAGATCCTTTTTTTTTGGTGCAAGTGTTTCTTTTTGGTTATTTTGTTTTATGTCTATTATATGCTTTTTATGCATATTTTATTGTCCCTCAAATTTTATAATTTGTTATTAATTTGAGGGGGAGCTTTTTATCTTTTAACCATGAGATTATGCTCTCTCAAATATATGCATATTTTGAGGGGGAGCATCTCTCGAGGGGAAGCATACCGTCTTTCTTGACCCTTTTTGTTTCGACAAACGGGGGAGAGAAACCGCATATGCTCATGCTTAGCGGTTGTGTTTGTCATCATCAAAAAGGGGGAGATTGTTGGTGCAAGTGTACCACATCTCTATATATTTATATATATTTATTTTGATGATTACAAACACACCGTATTATTGTTTATCTAACAATCCAATCCAAGTGTACAGTTCTTGAAGAACACGAAGATTTTATCTGAAGAGTTCAAGACGGAAGATTTACGTTGTCATTAGTGTTTATAATTTATAATGATAAACACCCTAAAATAATATACCACTTGGATATTTCTAAAAACCATAAATGATTTTAATTAAATAAGGTTTTTGAGAAACTGTCCTTTTCTGACGCAGGTATACCGCGAGGTTCAGCAGGTATACCGCGGCGGCTTACTGTAGATCTCTGATTGATTGGTCGTACTTTTGTCTGGGCGGTATACCGCGGTGTTTAGCAGGTATACCGCGGGTACAAGTTTACGTTTGTTTTGCAGGGTTGACTTTCTCTTCTGCAAAAGTACTTTTATTACTGCACGGTATACCGCGTGCTTTTGGCGGTATACCGCGGATGCATATATCCGTTGGAAGAGCTGCTATATAATGCATGCGATGGTGGAGAAGATATACAATACAACTACAACAAACAGCCATCTATTCTCCCAACTAATATTCCATACTACATATTATCACTACATATTTATTTTATAAAACGTTTTTATAAAATATCCAAGTGATAAATATTATACAAGAGTGATTTCCATTGTGAGTTATACTCCTCTTGTAAGTGTTTGAATAACGGGTGTGTGATCCTGTATATCTCAATTAGCTGAAGCTTGAGAGCCTATTGCTTTCCTTTGTATTTGGTTTGTATTCTACCGTAAAGAATACGTTTATTGGATCGTGTCGGGAAGTGTCTCGGCTAGTGATTTACCAAGTTGTGGTAAATCACTAAATCTCCGTGTCAAGTATCTCTATCCCTTATCTCTTTATATTTCCGCTGTGCATTTAATTATATCTGTTTATATAATTATTGTATATTCATTGCATTTATACTCTGCTTTATTTACTATATTTATACTATCCTGTATTTATACGTATCTGTTGTGTTTTCATATACTCTGTTGTATTTACATTATTAAGATATTTTTATAAAAGAATTTTTGAAAGTAAAAGTTTTAAATACAACCTTACCCCCCCTAGGTTGTCTAACAACAAGATCTGTCCCTTGTCAAAACAGAAACTTCCTTTTGTTTCTTTGAATCATATGAGTAATGAAATTTTTTACTTAGTCCATTGTGATATAAGGAAACCCTTTCATATTGAAGCGCATCAATGTCATCGTTACTTTGTTAACATTGTGGATGATTGTAATAGATTCACTTGGGTATACTTGATCAAAAATAAATCTGAAGTTACTAAGATTGTTCCCACGTTTTATAATTTGGTAATAACCCGGTTCAATAAGCGAATAAAAGGTTCCTTGCCGATAATGCACCAGAACTTAATTTTATTGTTTTTTTTGCTGAAAAGGGAATTATACATCAAAGATCATGTGTGGGACGTCCTCAACAAAACTCGGTTGTTGAATGAAAACATCAACGCCTTCTAAATGTTGCAAGGGCGTTGATGTTCCAATCTAAGGTTCCTATGATTTTTTGGTCAGAATGCTTTCTCACAACAACATTCTTGATCAATAGAACTCTATCTCAACTACTTGGTAATAGATCTTCTTATGAGAAGCTTTACACAACAGCTCCAGACTTTTCTATGGTGCAAATTTTTGGTTGTTTGGCGTTTGCATCCACTACTCGTAAATCCCGACATAATTTTAGTTTTCCTAAATCCAGACATTTTTGGTACTCGATCAGTCGATTGTAACAAAACCAGTTAAGTTAAGGTCCTTGGAATGAAAGATTCTATGCCAACCCCATGTCCAAGATTCAACCCTTTTTTACTCTTCTAGACTTTGTTTATTCATATATGGTATAAAGGAAAGAGGTGAGAATGAGATGAATTCAACTCCATTTTCAACAAATGTGACTCGTGTTTTTTTTAACAGCAAACAACCAACTTTTATTCCACCACACAACCAAATAATACAAAGTCGGAATCCAAACGAAAGTACGAAACAAACAGCACGAAGCAACTTAACAACAGGAACCAAAATAAGAAAAACGCAGCCGCATGGGCAGACCAACAAGGGAAGCGCACGAAGATTAGCATGCCACAACTTGCAAGGTACAAACAAACAGCACCCTAACTGCCTCGGCAATATAAGGGACACCGATATCACCAGGTCCACAAAACCAACATAGAAGGAATGTACAGGAATATATTGCAGTCAATCTGTTTACCTAATATAGTTCTTTAACTCTCTCCTGTAATTACTCAGTTACCTTGTTGTAATGTGCCTATAAATGGCTCAATAATGTAAGCAATACAAACACGATTTACAACAATCCTTTCTAAATCACGATATGGTATCAGAGCTCTTTTTGCTCCTCTGAGCTCTCACGATCCAAACCCATTTAATTTTAAAACTTTAAATAAAATAAAAAAAGACTAATTAAAACATAATTCCATGACAAATACACAAGTCACAACCACAATACCAAATAAATTGTTCAAAGTTTCAATAAAACACAACCATAAAGTGAAATAAATTGTTCAAAGTTTTAATAACACAACCATAAAGTCGATCTCTTGTCTAGAAGTGGAATGAGTGTCGGTGGCTAGGGTTTAGAGAGTTTAGAATTTGAGTTTGAACGATGGAAGGAGTTCTCTTTAGTCTTTAGTCATTTAGTGGAATAATATTTAGTTTTTTATTAAGTTTTTAATTATTAATTATAATTAAATAATGATAATAAATTAAAAACAAGTCATAAATGGGTTAAAAACAGGTTGTGAATGGATTAAAAACAGGTTGTAAATGGGTTGAAATCAGGTTGGAAACAGGTTGAAAAAATTCAACCCAACCCAACCCATTTGTTAATTGGGTTAGACGGGTTGACCCATTTAACTTAAATGGGTTGAAAATCTCAACCCAACCTACTACTATTGGGTTGGGTTTGGGTTGGGTTGGTGGGTTGAATCACTTTTTGCCACCCTTAACTACTGTTAATTACACACAGAAACAACCCTCTCGCTACACGGGACGTACTGGTTATGACTCACGAAATACCAATTGGCCCACTAACTTTGGGCCAAGGAATAACAAATCTCAAACTCAAAACAGTGGGTCTAATTCTACTTCACGTGGTAACCGTAACTCTTTGTTTTGTCAATTTTGTAATATTCCAGGACACGACACTAAAGACTGCAGAAAGTTGGCACAGTTTCTCCAAGAAAACAACATTACTATCTCCTGAGCTCTACCATCAACTCCGATGATCACTATAGGCAACACCCCCATGGTCGAACCCACAGAAGCGGCGACCGAACTACCTTACGGGTTTGTTGGGTCGACAAGGATATGTGTATATATCATTCCCTCTCTAAAACAAAGCATGTTTGATATTATTCTTCAAATATCAAATAATTTACAAGTAACATAAAATATGCCCAAATACTTACAACCTCCTAGTTATTCTATTTAAAAAACCCAAGTCATTATGCTAATAATAATGTTTATAACCATTATTACATATAATAATAATAATAATAACGTTTAGATTATTTTATCATATAAAAAAATTGGTGTCGACCAACTAAGTCCTAGCAAATCCATAGAGACGGAGAAATTCATCACTCGAGAAGCCTTTTGTTCTTGCACCACGCAATAGCGATAACATATAAGAAGATGCTGCCGGTGGTACCACCACCAACCGTCCATAAAAATCTACGCATACCCACTTCCTTCTGTGGCTCTGTGTCATCATGAAACAGCTCGATACCAATATTCATTCCAAACACTCCGGCAACCACCACGAATGCGCTCACCACCAGAGTTGCCGTTGTCAACATAACACCCATTTGCAGAAGATGGTTCTGCTTGTCATCCAGCATTATGTTGATGTAATCCTCTGTGTCGTCCACATACTCCCTCAGCTGCACCAACACACCCACACTCCATAAACTCATCAAAAATCAAAACACCCGTTGACCGGATTTTAAAAAAAAAGTTTGAAGTGGTGTACCGTGGATAGCTTATTCAGAGTACCATCGATCTGAACAAAGTATGCCTCCAACAGCATTTCTAGCTCCTCAACATCAAGGTGCTTGCTGTTACCACTTCTAGTCGTGCTGGTTCGAGTCCCACGGCTGTCTCTCCCAAGTGTATTAGCTCGTAAAAGATGTTCAGGCTGCTGGTTATCCATTTGTTCAATGTCACCTTCATTTACGTTCCTGTAACCATCCATTCAGCCCTCAGCAGCAGGAACTCTAATATTAATATATTACTCCATCCGTCTCAAGATAAATGTCTACTTTCCAATTATACCCTTCACAGAAATTCTCATAGTTGATTACAAAGTGTAATACTACCTCCGTCCCAAAATAAATGTCCATAATAAAAAAAAACATACAGTTTTAGGATTGTGTAATTATTACACTTTTTAATGAACCAAAGTACAATTTTACTCTTAATTATATAGAGAGAAAGCTTCTCCATCACATAATTAAGGGTAAAATGGGAAAGTAGACATTTACTTTTGAAAATAGACACTTATTTTGGGACAAATTAAAATAGTAATGTAGACACTTATTTTGGGACGGAGGGGTAATTACACATTTCTAAAACTGTGGACATTTATTGAGATGGATAGAGCATAGATAATAGTAGCATCACAAGCAAATAAGTAATTAAGACGCAACCTATCATCAATTTCTGTTTGAAGAAGCTCTTCATCTTCCTCGTTAACGAAAGAAGAAGATGAAGAGGAATTGTCTAGTTGTTGCTCCAGCTTGTCAGTCAAATACATTTCAGCCATATCTTCGTCATCATCTAGCAAATGCTCTAATTCGTCCCTCACCTGAATCATTATGAATTCATAATAAATGCCCGTCTATGGACAAACTCTAAAAAAAGGAAAAAATAATTTAAAACATTTACATCACATATAAGGATTCCAGTTAAAACTATTCAACTTGTACTCTTTAAGACTGTACAAGCTACATCAAGATTTGAAAACTATTCAACTTGTGCTCTTAAGACTGTACAAGGTACATCAAGATTTGAATAGTATGCATCGACTATTATTTGCCCCGAAATCGTATAATTCATCAAATCAACATGTTACTCAAGTTTGGCAAAGAAGACATATTGGAAATTTTTAACTTATACTCCAACAATGCTCCTTCAGGACTGAATGGGACAAAATTGCATTTTTTTTGTCCCGCCAAAGTAGGTGGAGCAAAAATCAGGGAGATGGGACAAGATTGGTAAATTACAAAACTACCCATATCAAATTAAAACCCTAAACATCCTAATAACACCATTTTGATTTGAATTACGAACTTGAACGCACAAACCTTTTGAACACGTCCTGTAATAGCAACCAACCGACTTTTAATTTGGCGGACACGTTCCAAATTGAGAGTACTGATCTTTGAGGTCAACTTATCCAGTGCCGGATGTGCTTCTTGCTCCAATGTCCTTGCCTATTTTAGGATAGACGACAAGAAAGAAAATTCCCAGAGAACATCATTAAACATATAAACATAGGGAACAAGATGATAGCCATAAAACCTTGTCACTGACCTCATTATCCAAGGAACCACAAGCTGCCTCGAGGCAAGCCTCGAGTGCAATGAACTCAAATGGAAGAAGCTTCGGTCCATCTCGCTTATCAAAAGAATGTTTTCCATCAGCTTTAACCTCCTGACCTCCCTCTGGGATGCTTGCCGCTACTCTTGGAGGGCTAGCCTCTCTTGACCGTGGCTCTCCCAAATCGTACAAATGTGTCCATTCGGTATGATCATCTACCATTCCCTCCTAAAAAAGTTACAAAAAAATTAATACTTGCAAGCGAGAAAAAGAGACAAGATTTTTAGATGATGGTGATTATAACAAAGAAGAGCAAAAGTTGGACTACATTTGAAGGAGCGTGTTTTTTAATTGGAAGAGACGGGTTTGGAAAAAAACTTGGCTTTCTGCATAAAGCTCCCCCGTAGAAGCTTACTGAATAAGCCACTTTCTATATCATTAAGCCATTACCAAACAATCATGTATAGCTGACTGAATAAGTTGTGAGCAAAGTTGTTAAAGGCTCAAGGCGAACTTAGGCGCAAAGGGGTCCCTAGGTGCGAGGCGCAAGCGTGAGGCGCGGGCCTCAGGAATGCGATGCGCATATTATCAAAATGTGTGTATCTACATTGATGCATATAAACACACACACACAGTTACACAACTCAAATATGCAGCAAGTAGAAGCCTCCAATGCAGCAACCAACAATACTTCGATAAAGGCAAAAGGGAGAAGGGTTTAAAGCGTGAGTTGAGAGAGAGAAGTTTTAGGGTCCGGGTATATTATGGTTTGACTTATGTCATCTATTTAATAAATCTTTTTTAAGAAGTTAGGAGATGAGAAAACTTATTTAAAATTAGGGTTTGACTAGGTAGTTAATAACTCCTTATGCGGCGCGCGCCTACGCCCACAAAGTGCCACACTCAAGGTGCAGGGCCTTAGTGAGCCTCGTGAATATGCCGAGCCTCAACTTTAAAAAATCCCAAGACCTTGAGCCTTATGAGCCTCAGAGCCTAGGCGCGCTTTTAACAACTATGGTTGTGAGTCTCGTTAAGCTCATTAAGCTGCTAACAAACAGGGCCCTCAGTCATTTCAACATAGACTTTTAATATATTTAGTATATTTTTCTCTAGTTTAGAGAAGATCGTAAACTGCATCAAGAAGTATCAGCAATCACAAATAAGCTGTTATGTCGAAATCAGATACCTAAACCATTCATAAAAGCATGTTGTTTTCCTGTTGCACAACCTAAGTGAAGGGTGTATTCCTATCTTTCCATTTGCTTTTCTTAGGAATCAGGATAGAGCTACAGGAATTGGCGTTTAAAGTGGGTCATTTTTAAAGAAATCAAATACACGTTAGATTAAATAGTTAGAAAAAATGTAGAGTATTGATGTTGTTTACTTGTTTTGTTCTCAAAACCCAAACCCTAGTTTGGTTGAATGTTGATGTTGGGATAATGAAATTTGTTTTAAAGTTTGAATAGCATAATTTCAGCCAAAAGTCAGGTCAGCCGACCTCTATTCAAGACTTCAAGTTTCCATTCAAGTGCAATGTCAGTGACGATTGGATGGAAAATTGCCTTTACTTTAGATGCGTACAAACATTCGTCAATTTAGTGATATAATTGCGCGAATTGAAGATGATGGTCTTGTTGAAGTGAAGTTACGAGGTTTTCTCAATTTTCTTAATTCTACTTTTTTATTTTTTATTTATGGCTAGATTTAAGATTGTTCATACTTATTGATCACTATGTATATATGGTTTTCAAATTATAAAGTTTACTTAAGAGAGGCATGTATAAACTAATAGAGATCTAATTGAAGAGATCAGATGATTGCTTTGTTATATCTGACTTCTTTGCACTGGCATCACCATTCAAACTCTAGATTAACAAATGACATGATGAATCCAATATTATCACTATCAAAGAGAATGCTATCCGATATTGTAACTATCATATTTTACTTAAGTGATTTCCTTATAGAGTAAGTTGAAATTGGCTTGAGCATGTGTACATAAATTTGAGCTCATGGAGTGACCCACCAAAGTGCATCATTCATTGATTAGGGTAGCTAAAGGTGTATAATATACATCGATTTCGAACTGCTGGACCCCCCTTATCTGAAATATCGTAGCTCCGCCCATGGTTATAGAAACAGGAATCATAGTACAGAAGGATAACACTTGCAATAGTTTGCATTTAAATTAGGGCATCACTAAGCTAACAGATTCTTCAAATCTCCTTAAAAATATAACCTAACACCAAATTCAAAATTTCTCCAAAAAATCATGTTCAATTTGGTACAAACAAAAACATATTTTAACTGCGTGCAAATAATCACCAAACGAAGCTACAGATGAATTAAGAAATTAATAAAATTAGATAACCTGAGAAGTGGCGTGATGATGACGCAAGATACGGCGTTGAAGTTCATCAACAAAGGGAGTAACAGAAGGATCTTTCGAATTAAGCAACAACACCTCTTGTGCCGTAATTATGGCCTTGATATGCTCGAGATTGATGACGATGGCGCGTTCTCTGCCAAGGACGGTAGAAGGATACGATAGGATCGGATCGAGGATGCGGAGATCACGAGCAGGTAGACCGGTGCGGCGCATGATAGCGTGCTTACCGGCCTCGATAACTTGCGCTTGGCCGGTGGAATCGAGGAGGAGCCATGGCCTGACTCCTGAGGCCTTTTTGCGGAGACCTGCTACGCCAACTGTTAGCTGTGCGGCAGCAGTTCGTACGGAGTCGAAAACGTCTTCTTCCGGTGTGGCGGCGAATGCGACGGCTACCGGATGATGAGTGACCCTCATGGTGCCAATAGTGAGTGCAATTATTTTGTTACAAGGAGTTTTTACGGGTGAAGAAGGAAACAAATATTTATAGCGTTTTGTCAATAGTTGAAAATTAGTTTTTAACAAGTTATTTCGTTCTCAAATTGTCAACTTACTTGAAATAATTTATGAGTTTTTAGTTATTTTACATGTATGTATAAGCAATTACAAACATTCTTAAATAATAACTTATTAGTTTATTATAAAATTTATTTTAACACCACATAAATGAATAAGTACTTTTATATAAAAGCATAAGTTCTTTTAAATACAATCCCAAACACCCCTCGAGTTTTGATTGTGACCCCGATTCTCGGATTATTTGATGCATTTGATTACATTTACATCCTCGAAATATAACGGAAATTTGACCTTACATCCTTGCACTATTTGATTGTATAAAGAAAAAAGGTTAAAAGTGAAAAGATAAGAAGAGATGTGGATTTTTATTGGCCTTTAATCTTATATTTATCCTTGAAACATGTTTGATATGCATATTGATCTGGTGTATCTCATGCTAATGTGTGTAAAAATGAAGATCATTTATTATGCTTTAAACCACAACTTTTTTTTGGAAGGGTGTCCTAGCTATGCCTAGGCTAATCCCTTGGCAAGGTATAATTGTAAGACATCAGTCCTGAGTAAACCCCAGTGACCACAATTGTTGTATATGTATAGATTCGAATCCTGGACAGATGAATATTCCACCACATCCCTTAGGGTCTTAACCATTACTAGGGGTGAGCATCAGAACTAGGTACCCGTCTTTGGAACCGGAACCGCTCTGGAACTGCCGGTTCCAGAACCGGAACCGATGTGATTGGTTTCGGTTCTGGTTCTTAAAATACAAAACCGATTAGAACTAGTTCCGGTTCTGGTTCTCATTTTTTTGGAACTGTTACCCACTGGGTACCCGTCGGGACCGGTTCCAGGACCGGATACCCAGACCTGCTGGGTACCCAGAACCGGAACCGACGGGTACCCGCTATTTTTTAATAAAAAATATTTATATATTTATATATTTATTATATTTAAATATTTAATGACGTGTTATTGGTTTTGTTAGGTGTTTTATTCGTTTTGATCCAAATGTTTTATTTGTTAGGTATTGACGTTAGGACGTTGTGTATTATGTAAGTTGTTTTGTTGATGTAAAGATTCAATACGTCGGAGTTTCTAATTTATTTATGTAATAATTAGTTTTTATCTGATAATTTTTCACCATTTGTTGTGTTTATTTATTTAAGTTGGTACTTTGTAGTTTGCAATAGACTTAAAATTACATTTTTATTGTATGAAATGTTAAAAATAAGTTTTAAAAAAATTGATAGCGGGTACCCGAAACCGGAACCAGAACCGCCGGTTTCGGGACTGGTTCCAAAATATAGAGAACCGGTGTAAGCGGTTCCGATTCCAGTTCCTTCATTCTAAGAACCGCCGGTTCCGGTTCCGATTCCATAAAATTTAGTCGGGTACCCGATTATGCTCACCCTTAACCATTACGCCATAATCTTTATGGTTTTCAAACCACAACTTTCATTTTCATTAAAACTCAACTTTGAATGGATAGTTTGATCTAATTTGAGCATAAAAATATGGGAAATTAACTAAAATGCCAAAAATTTGACCAACACTTACCAAAATGCCACAAAAATTTTGCGGTTTACCAAAATGCCCTAATGGCCCGCGATGGAGCCCGCGATCGCGGGATAGGGCTGACGTGGCACGACCTTTGGCCAAAAGTGTCCTGCGGAGCCCCTCAACTTTGGTCGCGGTGCACATTTGGCTCCTGCCCGCGATCGCAGCCCGCGATGGACCAAAATTTTACAGTTTTGGTCCCTGAAAATTTACACTTTCAACCCCTGTACTTAGACGAATCTTGCATGCTTTTACTGTTTTTTTCCACAATTATTGTACTTTGAAGACCGATTTGTGGTTGAAATTCATTTGCATGTTTTCATCAATGTTAAATCAGTGTTTTTGGAATACCAGTTTATGGATGAAATGAGAGATTGGTTGTCATCAATGTTGGTTGTTTCATTGATAAATAGATGTAAAATGCAATCCATAATCCACACACCGATTTCATACTTCTTTCTTGATTTCTTTCTGCAATATTTTGTGTTTGAGATACTACTGAAAAAATGAGTTCATTTGTTGCAAAAGCTAAGCTATATTTCTGTTTTGATGGTGAATGGGAGCAAGATAACAATGAGTGAAATTTTGCTTATAAATCTAAGCATGGTGTAAAAGTGCCAGTAAACTATACTTATCAGAAATTTCTTGCATACGCCATGCAAAAATGTGGAATCAACATTTCTGCTGTTTGCAAGTTAGTGTTTAAAAATGGCGATAGGTCATTTGTGGATTTATCCAACGATGGGGATATCTCTACTTTTCTGCACTTTGCAGTCGATTCAGAAAGGCCACCATTACTTTTTGTGTATCCCGACGAAAACGACGACGACGACGGTGACGACGACGGTGACGACGAAGACCTCCAAATAGAGCAGTCTGATTCTCAATTTCAGGCGTCCAACGCCCCAACGGTTCATTTAGATCATTCATATGGTCTTAACGACTGTATTCCGGAGACGCAACAACAACAACCACCACAACCACACGAAGGGCGTACTGCTGGAGTTGCTGATGACGAAACCCACGTTTTCAGAACGGGTAATTCTGAAATAGACAGATCAGACACCGATAGTGATGATCACGAAGAATATACCCCTAGTAGAAAATCATGTAGTCAGATAAATGACTTTTTTGATATGCCCCTATTCTTCCAGAATCCCATACCCAGACACAAACCTATGAACCTACACCTTATATTCGCAGTGAAATGTTACATGTAGGTCAGATATTCGATTCGAAGAATCTCTTGGCAAGTCAGGTCGGACTTAAGTTCTTGGAAGAGGGTTTCGAAAGGCGCACGTCGAAATCTGACAAAACTAGACACATAGTTGAATGTGCCAGAAAAAACTGTGACTGGAGGATGTACGCGATTGACACGGGTGGCAAAGAAGGGGCGTTCATGATTAGAAAGTTGCACGACGTACACACTTGTACGAGGACGCAACTGAATCCCCACCACAAACAAGCCGGCAAAAAGACTTTGGGTGCGATACTGAAAAACAAATTTCTTGATGTTAGTAGGTCATTGCATCCAAAGGACATCGTCCACGATGTTCACCAGCAGTTCGGCGTCACGATTGATTACCACCAAGCTTGGCATGCGCGATGCCATGCACTGTTTATGGTGAGAGGCACGTTCGAGGAGTCGTATGAACGACTCCCGACATATTTATATAATTTGCAGCTGCAGAACCCTGGTACTGTCATGCAGCTACGGACCGATTCACGTCGACGGTTTGAGAAGTGCTTCGTGGCCCTTGGACCCACGGTACGTATTTTAACACATCATATGTTTACACATTATAAACTATAACATTTACAAAGGAAAACCACCTATGTTTTTGCAGATCCGCACATTTGTGGGAAATCTACGTCGTGTCCTGATAATAGACGCAGCCCATTTAAAGGGCCGTTACTTGGGTATGATGTTCCTGGCGGTTGCCATGGATGGGGATAACTCCATCGTTCCAGTAGCTTTCGGCGTAGGCAAGTCCGAAACCGGGGACGAGTGGACTTGGTTTATGTCCATGTTGAGACAAGCTATCGGAGACCCGCAAGGGTTGGTGTTTATGTCTGACAGGGCTCCTTCCATAAGCGCCGCAATCTCTGCCATCTACCCAAACGCCCCTCACGCCATATGCTATCGACATTTGGAGATGAACGCCAAATCCAAGGACAAACGTATTACAACCAACAAGGATGTCTATTGGGCGGCATGCAGAGCATATACGGATCGGGAGTTTAACAAGTACATGAATATGCTACGATATAGTGCCGACGAAGCAGCCAAAGTCTTTGACGAAGCTGGACCGGAGAGGTGGTCTACGGCCCATTTTCCTGGACAACGGTATGACATTCTGACCTCGAATAGTGCAGAGTCTGTGAATGCACTCTCCCGTTTTGCGCGTAGATGTCCGATTGTTAATCTTATGGACTACTTTCGGGCCTTTCAACAAGAGTGGTACAAAATTCGACGCCTAAAAGGAGCTGAGATGCAAAATGCACTCACACCAACGGCGGAGAAGATCGTTCAGTACAGGGCGCGTCGTGCGGCGACATGGCCGGTAAGAGCAATCGGGTATGGGAAGTACGAGGTGCATGATGACTATCTTCACGCGATTGTGAATATGGAAGACCACCTTTGTTCGTGTTGCGAATGGCAAAAATCTGGGTTACCGTGCGGCCATGCCCTCGCTGCGGCAACACATATGGGTCGTAGAGATTGCAACGACTTGGCTGTACCTTTCTTCACGTCCGAATATTACCGGAGAACATACGTGGAGGTAATAAACCAAACTGGACCCCCTGCAGCATGGGTGTATCCACCCGACCCGCTTCCGCCATGCTATCCACCTTTAATGGATAAGAACAGAGCCGGGAGACCGAGAAAGAACGACCGACGTCCATCACGTGGTGAAAGTTCGATACAACGAAGATGTACTCGGTGCCAATGTGTAGGACACACTCGTGGAGAGTGTCCAAATCCCGCCCCTTCAACCGTGCCAAGGAGACATTCAGTCAGTCACACCCCGGGCCCGTCACAGCTTGAACCATATGGAACAAACACATATGATACTGTTGATCTAAACGCTGATTTGTAAAATATATATATATATATATTCATATATATTCATATTATATATACACACATACATATGCTTCTAAATGAACATTGATAACACAGCTAGTTTGTAAATGATATATATATTCATATTATATATAAACACACATACATATGCTTCTAAATGAACATTGATAACACAACTAGTTTGTAAATGATATATATATATATTCATATTATATATACTGATAACTCTATTTTTAGAGTTATTATTTCCTTGTTTTTCCTATTTTATTTTGTCAATTTTAGCCATTCCGCCTCTCAAAAACCCCATTCTTGGTATAAATCTCGGAAATGAGCAAAAGGAGCGAACCTTAGTGTTTAATAAACTATTTGGTAGAATTTGGGGGTCCAGTTGGGTTTATTACCTCCACGTATGTTTTCCGGTAATATTCGGACGTGAAGAAAGGTACAGCCAAGTCGCTACAATCTCTACGACCCATATATCTTGCTGCAGCGAGGGCATGGCCGCACGGTAACCCATATTTATCCCATTCGCGACACGAACAAAGGTGGTCTTCCATATTCACAATCGCGTGAAGATAGTCATCATGCACCTCGTACTTCCCATACCCGATTGCTCTTACCGTCCATGTCGCCGCACGACGCGCCCTGTACTGAACGATCTTCTCCGCCGTTGGTGTGAGTGCATTTTGCATCTCAGCTCCTTTTAGGCGTCGAATTTGGTACCACTCTTGTTGAAAGGCCCGAAAGTAGTCCATAAGATTAACAATCGGACATCTACGCGCAAAACGGGAGAGTGCATTCACAGACTCTGCACTATTCGAGGTCAGAATGTCATACCGTTGTCCAGGAAAATGGGTCGCGGACCACCTCTCCGGTCCAGCTTCGTCAAAGACTTTGGCTGCTTCGTCAACACTATATCGTTGCATATTCATGTAATTGTTAAACTCTCGATCCGTATATGCTCTGCATGCCGCCCAATAGACATCCTTGTTGGTCGTAATACGTTTGTCCTTGGATTTGGCGTTCATCTCCAAATGTCGACAACATATGGCGTGAGGGGCGTTTGGGTAGATGGCAGAGATTGCGGCGCTTATGGAAGGAGCCCTGTCAGACATAAACACCAACCCTTGCGGGTCTCCGATAGCTTGTCTCAACATGGACATAAACCAAGTCCACTCGTCCCCGGTTTCGGACTTGCCTACGCCGAAAGCTACTGGAACGATGGAGTTATCCCCGTCCATGGAAACCGCCAGGAACATCATACCCAAGTAACGGCCCTTTAAATGGGCTGCGTCTATTATCAGGACACGACGTAGATTTGCCACAAATGTGCAGATCTGCAAAAACATAGGTGGTTTTCCTTTGTAAATGTTATAGTTTATAATGTGTTAACATATGACGTGTTAAAATACGTACCGCGGGTCCAAGGGCCACGAAGCACATCTCAAACCGTCGACGTGAATCGGTCCGTTGCTGCGTGACAGTACCAGGGTTCTGCAGTTGCAAATTATATAAATATGTCGGGAGTCGTTCATACGACTCCTCGAACGTGCCTCTCACCATAAACAGTGCATGGCATTGCGCACGCCAAGCTTGGTGGTAATCAATCGTGACGCCGAACTGCTGGTGAACATCGTGGACGATGTCCTTTGGACGCAATGACCTACTAACATCAACAAATTTGTTTTTCAGTATCGCACCCAAAGTCTTTTTGCCGGCTTGTTTGTGGTGGGGATTCAGTTGCGTCCTCGTACAAGTGTGTACGTCGTGCAACTTTCTAATCATGAACGCCCCTTCTTTGCCACCCGTGTCAATCGCGTACATCCTCCAGTCACAGTTTTTCTGGCACATTCAACTATGTATCTAGTTTTGTCAGATTTCGACGTGCGCCTTTCGAAACCCTCTTCCAAGAACTTAAGTCCGACCTGACTTGCCAAGAGATCCTTCGACTCGAATATCTGACCTACATGTAACATTTCACTGCGAATATAAGGTGTAGGTTCGTAGGTTTGTGTCTGGGTATGGGAGTCTGGAAGAATAGGGGGCATATCAAAAAAGTCATTTATCTGACTAGATGATTTTCTACTAGGGGTATATTCTTCGTGATCATCACTATCGGTGTCTGATCTGTCTATTTCAGAATTACCCGTTCTGAAAACGTGGGTTTCGTCATCAGCAACTCCAGCAGTACGCCCTTCGTGTGGTTGTGGTGGTTGTTGTTGTTGCGTCTCCGGAATACAGTCGTTAAGACCATATGAATGATCTAAATGAACCGTTGGGGCGTCGGACGCCTGAAATTGAGAATCAGGCTGCTCTATTTGGAGGTCTTCGTCGTCACCGTCGTCGTCGTTTTCGTCGGATATGCCGGGATACACAAAAAGTAATGGGGGCCTTTCTGAATCGACTGCAAAGTGCAGAAAAGTAGAGATATCCCCATCGTTGGATAAATCCACAAATGACCCATCGCCATTTTTAAACACTAACTTGCAAACAGCAGAAGGGTTGATTCCACATTTTTGCATGGCGTATGCAAGAAATTTCTGATAAGTATAGTTTACTGGCACTTTTACACCATGCTTAGATTTATAAGCAAAATTCCACTCATTGTTATCTTGCTCCCATTCACCATCAAAACAGAAATATAACTTAGCTTTTGCAACAGATGAACTCATTTTTTCAGTAGTATCTCAAACACAAAATATTGCAGAAAAAAATCAAGAAAGAAGTATGAAATCGGTGTGTGGATTATGGATTGCATTTTACATCTATTTATCAATGAAACAACCAACATTGATGACAACCAATCTCTCATTTCATCCACAAACTGGTATTCCAAAAACACTGATTTAACATTGATGAAAACATGCAAATGAATTTCAACCACAAATCGGTCTTCAAAGTACAATAATTGTGGAAAAAAACAGTAAAAGCATGCAAGATTCGTCTAAGTACAGGGGCTGAAAGTGTAAATTTTCAAGGACCAAAAGTGTAAATTTTCAAGGACCAAAAGTGTAAAATGTTGGTCCATCGCAGGCTGCGATCGCGGGCAGGGGCCAAATGTGCACCGCGACCAAAGTTTAGGGGCTCGCGGGGCTCTTTTCGGCCAGGTCATGCGCCACGTCAGCCCAAGCCCGCGATCGCGGACCATTAGGGCATTTTGGTAAACCGCCGAAATTTTGTGGCATTTTGGTAACACTTGGTCAAACTTTTGGCATTTTAATTAATTTCCTTATTATTTATGCTTAAACATAACTTATAACAATTGTTTAGTAATTATTAATTTTTATAAAACTAATTGATAATAACATTCAAATATAAAATAATTAATTACTTTTATTAATACGATAAAATGTCGATTATTATCATTATTCATAAAAAAGACTTATCATTAAAAATGAAATAAGTTACATCGTTAATATTTTTTAAATAAAATTTTAAGTTAAACAAATTTAGCCAAAAACCAAAATTTTACTTGGACATAAATATTGACATTTTTTTATATCTTTACGGAGTTTTTTATTAGAGCATCTTTAATGCAAAGTTTTTATAAGCAAAAAGTGATGTGGCTTATAGGAACTACTATCGTGAAGAGTTTTATAAGAACCGCATCTCCTTTGGATTCTTATTTAAGAACATTGGTTCTTACCATGCAGTTTGTGTAAAATGTCAATGTCATCATTTCTATTGACACTTAAATTTAATATTTGATATTTATTTATTAATATAAAATAATTATTGATGTAGACAAATACATGTGACACACAAAAATTAGGTTCTTATAAGAACTACCATTGTGAATTTTTATGTGAATTTTTAAATTAATAAGATAGAATTGAGATGACACCAAAAAGCACAAAAATAATGTTCTTATAAGAACCTCCATTAGATTAGAGATGCTCTTAGTAAAACATATTCAAATACTACTTAAATAGTTGTAAATTTTTTATTACTATTTAAACATAAATTTTAAACCTTTTTAACGTAATTTACATCACTATTTTATTTTTGTTTTACAACCAAAACAACATTAATATTGCTTTGAATGCTCAAGTGATGTGTATTAAAATGAAGGACAAATCCTTTACTTAACTTCCTTAAAGATATTTATGACAAAAAGGAAAAAATAAGGTTTTATTTTGGGAAATTAATTAAAATTGTCCAAGTTTGATTTTGACTTACTAAAATACCCAAATTCTTCCCAATTTAACTAAAATACCCAAAAAAATCCGTGAAATGCCTCGTGATCACGAACTCCTTCAAAAAATTGGATTTTTGGTCCGTGAAGCACATGCCCATCCGTGAACTTGTCTGTGACAAATGAGATATTTAGATATTTCCGTGAGACTCAGCCAACAAAATCCGTGAATTGGGTATTGCATTTGGTAAGGCTTCTGGCGGTAAACCGGACAAGTCTTCCGGAAATACATGGGGATACTCACGTACTACCCCCACGTCCTCGAGTTTCTTCTTTTCAAGCTTGGAATCTATCACATATGCCAAATAGGATGCACACCCCTTGGTTAGACATTTACGCGCTTTGAGCATAAAGATGATCGCTACTTCTCCCTTCCTATTTTCACCGTACACGGTCACCACGTCGCCACCCGAGGTAGGGATGCAGATTAATTTCTTTGAGAACAAAATCTCGGCTTGATTTTTCGCTATCCAATCCATCCAGGCCACAACATCAAAGCCACCAATAACCATAAACATTAAATCAATTGGGAACTTCGCCCCTTCGATTTCTAACACACAATCCCTCAACATGTCGCGAACCACTACTTGACCGTCGTCCGCTATTTCTACCACTATAGCATCTTCTAGACTACTAGTGAGCATAGACAACTTTTGGCAAAAGGAAATCGACACAAACAAAAAACTTGCACCCGAATCAAACAACATACGCGTAGGTACGGAGTTTAAGAGAAACGTACCCGACACTATGTCCGTCAAAGCCTTTGCCTCATCACGCGTCATCTGAAATTCCCTTCCCGAAGCTTTCAGAGGGTCCACTTTCTTTCCTCTTCTTCCTTCAGTCTTCGCTTTCGGGCACTCACTCCTCACATGGCCCGACTCCTTACATTCGAAACATATTATCCCATTGGCCGAGCAATCATTACGGACATGACCTGACTTCCCACATTTGAGCAAGTCGTTTCACTTGGTCGACACGAGTCGAGATGCTTGCTTCGGCATTTGGTACACCATCTAGCTTCTTGTCTAGAATCGGTTCCCCGGTAATTGTTATTGAATGATCTTGGTTTGTTGGAGGGCATGGAGCTCCCCTCCTATTTCCTCTTTTTCGGCATCCGGTTACTTTCTTCCTCACCTCGACTGTAGGCATCTTCCACTAGTTGGGCTTCCTCGGCCGCCTCACGGAGAGTAGAGGCTCTAGACACTCGAACCATAATCATCATGTCCGACGGAAGGCCTTTGATGTAATCCTTGATCTTCTCCTTCTCAGTCGGGACCAGATATCCCACCAACCCCAGTTTATCCATGAATTTTCGATTGTACTCTTTCACCGACAAGTTTCCCTTCTCCAAGTTCCAGAAATCTTCCTCGATCTGGTCCATTGCTCTTTTGTTACAATATTCTTCTAGCACCTTCTTTTTGAACGTAGACCAACTCAGTTTGGCCAATACAGGGGCCAAATGGAGTAGACATTCCATCAAGTGAGGGTCGCCCCTCTCAACACCTGTAAGCAAAACTTTGCCTTCTGGTTCTCTCCACACTCGCTAGTTCGGAAAGCTTGTTTCATCTCCCGAATCTAGTTCATGCAAACAATAGGGTCATCTGTGCCCTTGAACTCAGGCGGTCTTCAGCTACAGAAGGTCTTGAAGGGACAAACCTTCTCCCCTTGCCTTGTATCATTAGTCTCCAAACCATCAGTAGGGATCTCGTTTTCGGTACCCCTGGATCCCGCCACAATGACATTTTCAGCTACTGTTTCATGCCTACGGTTGTTCGTATCTCGATCTTCCAGCAGTTTTAAAAATTGCTATTGCTGTTGTGCCATGGCCTTGTTCATGGCCTTCATCATCCTGCCCATCATTCTTGTCTCGGTCGTCACTTCTTCCATAATTGGATTAGACGTTTCCAGGTCATGTTGGGGTATGTGCTCAGTCCCGCCACCCAACATATTAGTAACGGGCGGACGCATCTCTGTCGTTGTCACTCTTGTTTGGTCGGTCGTGGATGTCTTAGCTTCGTGGCCATTTGGCCTACTACGAGTGTTAACCATTAGCAGTCTGCCACACATTCGAGAATGTGGTGAGAAATTGGCTTATAAGATTTGACATAAGGAAACGTACCATCACATTCATCATACATAATAACAATAGTAATCTAAGCATGTTCACGTAACAATAAATTCATAATAGCAGTAGCTAATTGAAATTATGAACATGTTACACATAAGGATCCTCGTTACCACATTCATAATTCTCAATTAGTGTAATTTCGTTGACTCTAAGACCACCTTATCTTAGGAGTTCTTCCCAACTTACCACTCACCGCTTAAATCTATCTAGCTTAAGTCTAGGCATCTTACATTCATACATAGTTCACTTGAACCATTTCTCTGATACCAACTTGTAACACTCTAAACATTAGGGTAAATTTAAGCCTGAAATTTGAAGAATAAATCAAGCTAATATAGACAAATATTTCCCAAAAGAGGATACTAGCGTGACATTTACAACAAGTCAACAAACGAGATACAAGTCAACAACCTACTAATCTAAACTACGATTACTTAGATTATAGACGGATGTCGCTATCTCACTTCTAAAAGTGCTCGGCTAAAAAACAAAATACGCCGCTACTCTCTTGCACCAAAAATGCTATTCCTATTCTTAACGCTTCCCTCAACCCCGAGAAGCCCCACCACTAGAAAGGCCTGCTAAACACAACATATCAAGAAGAAGCATTAGGCTAAAGCCTAGTGAGAACAAATCGAGTCTCTAGTCAATATTAGCACTTCTTCATGTAAGCCTTATTAATGACATCAACCCAAATCAAGTCTCTAGTCAATATGGACATCAAACCAAACCGGGTCTTTAGTTAATGGTGGCGTCAACCCAAACCGGATCTTTAGCCAATCGAGACATCAATCCAAACCGGATCTTTAGTCTTGTGACAACAATACAAAACTGATATTTAGTCTTGTGACATCAATCCAAACTGGATCTTTAGTCTTGTGACATCAATGCAAACCGGATCTTTAGCCTTGTGACATCAATCTAAATCGAATCTTTAGTCATGTGACGTCAATCCAAACCGGATCTTTAGTCAAGTGACGTCAATCCAAACTGGATCTTTAGTCTTGTGACCTCAATCCAAACCGAATATTTAGTCAAGTGACGTCAATCCAAATCGGATCTTTAGTCAAGTGACGTCAATCCAAGCCGAATCTTTAGTCTTGTGACATAAATCCAAACCGGATCTTTAGTCAAGTGACGTCAATCCAAACCGGATCTTTAGTCTCAAACATCCAAAAGGTAAATTTCAATACCACCATATCAAGTAAGATAACTTCCAATAACTTAGACTCATCCACAAAATACCATTTAAACTACAATTCCGAAACTCACCAAATATCGTTTTAAAGTGTTATTTGCACATAGGAAATCATTAACCATCATTCCTTTCTCAAAATACCAATTATGTCAAAACCCTAGATTTTGACCTACTTTGTTCAGGTTCACTAGAATAGAATAAATGTGATTCATACTCAAGAATACACAAATACAACCACAAATATCACACTTTCATCTTTTGTTATCATCTTCATCAAGTTCAAACCCTAAACTTTCCGTAAATGGACATTTAGGTCATTTGCCACAAACCCAAAGAACAACAAGTATATAAAGGTAAACACATAAGAAAACCTTAAACATTTAACGCACATAAGAGTAAAGTGGGTTAGATGAACTCACCTTGATAGTTTTCAAAGAAAACTAAAACCCTAGGGTGAGGAGGACGGTTGAGAGAGTTGGAGCTTGAACTCTAGAGAAGCTTCTCACCAAATGCTAACCCTAGATTTGCAATAAATGGCCACTTAAGGATCTCATAGATGTAATAAATGAAGATAGATGATTGAGGGTGAAACCTTACCTAAGGGAGCCGTGAAAGTCTCATTCAAGAAGGTCTCAAATCAGAAAAGTGGTGAAATGGTCGTTTTTAGTCGAATTTAAGGACTGGGTTCCGACGGCTAAAGTGACCGGCGAAAGTGACTAAGTGTCACTTTAGCATGCACTTTCGGGGGGGGGGGGGGGGGGGGGGGATTCCAGCGAAAGTGACCAGGTGTCACTTTGGCATGGCACTTTAGCTAGAAATGTACCGAAAGTTAAATTTTGTCGTCGTCTTTCCCGAGCTGCTATGGTCTGATCTAGATGAAAAGTAGCTTGTTCCTTACTAGATCCAATGGTTTTTATATGAGTAAATCATAATTATGGTATTGAAAGTACTTCCCAAAAATCTGGGTGTTACATTTAGGGGGAGGGATCTCACAAGGTCCAAAAGTGAAATAAAAAGGTTTTGAAGAAATCAATTTTAACTGTAATAACCGAGTTCACTTTTTAAATAAAATAAAGTTTAGCGGGTGTATTGTGAATTGTGGAAGCCTGAGGACCATTGTGTAAAAAGGGGGAAAAGAGGGTTAAAACCCCTAAAACCCTCATTTCTTTCTGATTAGTGTTGGATGTGGCTAGAGAGAGTGTGTGGATAACTCTTGCAATTTATTCAAGAAACTTGGAATTGGAAGCAATTAGTGGAGTGATTCTTCATCTCTTTCAAGGTATTTCTCTCTCCTTTATTCTCTTTAAGCTTTGAAACGTATTGGATTGGTTTGTAGTGATTTTGGGAAAACGATAACCTCAAATTGTTGGGTTTGTGGTTTGATTGTTGGATTAATAATTAATCATTGTGGGGTGAGGTTAAGAGTGTTATTTGTATCATTTTAATGATTCAAAATCAGCTGGGATGGACTGAGTTTGGATTTGGGGAGGTATTACAATGAGATTATCGTGCAATCTTAACCCCGTCAAGGAATATGCTAAACCCGAAAGAGGGAGAACCCAGGTGTGTGTACGATCGGTTTTGGAGAAGAAGTCCGGATGTGTTGGTCTCCAGATAAGGGTAGAACCCGGAAGGGTGAAACCCGGTGTATGTGTGTGTGACCGGGTTCTGAGAGAATAATGAGAATCGGGTGAGGGAGAATCCGGGTGGGAGAATCCAGGTGAATCAGAATCCGGGTGAGGGAGAATCCGGGTAGGAGAATCCGGGTGAGGCGTGAACCCGAGTTAGGTGAGAATCGTGGTGAGGCGTGAACTCGGGTGGATGTGATCGGGTTCTTGAAGGCATCTAGATAGGGAACATCCGGGATTGGCAGAACCTGGATGAGGTTTTGTCTAGGAAGTTGGTTTTGATGAGGGGTCGATTTGAGAGTCTTGGGATTTGAGAGTCAATCTAAGTGGGATGGTTGAGTGACTTATCACTCTCGTATGTTGGATTGAAATGTATGTGTGCGAATAAGGATATCTAGCTCGAGTGAGAAAGAGCATAGCGTGGATGGCAGGCGAGTCCTTCTAAACTGTTTAGAAGACGTATGAATTTTAAATATGCGTGATGAATTTGAATAACATGTTTTTACGTTGATTTAAATATGCATGAAAGGTGTGGCATTTTAAATGTGGTTTATGTGGGGTGGAGGCATGCAATGGCTTATTAACTGTATATGGGGAGTGTGTCCAATGCAGATTATATATGAATTCGTTTCATATGATTAAACTAAGGGCGGGTGTGTGCCCTAACACGTTGTCATAAATGTGTATGCGTGACCATAACGCGGGCCATCGGCATGTGTCGTATGTGTAATTATCTTACTTAAAGTGTGACTGTTTATAAATGCTTATAAACTCTTTTTCCATTGATCTTTGTGGCGCGATGTTGGTGGTTAGAGGGATCTCACTGGACCTCATGGTCTAACCCTCATTTTTCAAAACTAAAACCTTTTCAGGTAAGTAGGTAGTAAATAGCTCAGGTAAGGGCAAAGGCAAGATGTGAGGTTGGATCTTGTTTAGAGGAGGCTTTATAATTTTGGTAGATCGTGTTAGATTTTCCATGATAGACTCATGATTTAATTTCTCAGCTGTAATTCGGTTGTTTCCGCAAACCGTAGTAATGTGACTCGTGCATGTGACAATGATGTTTTGGAGTTGTTTTGACGTTTATATATATATATATATATTAGTACTTGGCGTGATCAAATTTCTGGGTTATTACATTAGCAGGGACAACAAATGTAATCACATGGACCAAAAAAGAGAGGAAAAAGACAGATTTACCCTCATATGTAAGACATGGAAGATGAGTTAACAACTCTTTTGAACGCCGTGAGTCACAGGGACGAAAATCGATACGATCTGCAAACCATAGTGATGGTTTCCGTAATTTAATAATCGCAGGGACGAAAACCGAAAGCATTGGAAACCATAAAGACGAAAATAGTAGTTTACTCAAAATGTTAATGTATTTATGTATTGTAGAAGTGTATTCGCGCAATGCAGCGTGATACATCTGGATTTTAATGTTCCATTTTATTTTATTTTTTACTTTTGTCAAACTTATAATACGATTTTTTGTAGTTTTGAGAAAGCGGTAGTTTTTTTTATAAATTTGTTTAGTTTATTTTCTTTAATTTAATTTAATTTAATTTAGGTATAAAAATGATATGATTTATTTTATGTTTAGTAATATAATGGTTTTTATAAATGATAATAATTAAGTATTCTGTTAGCCTTCAATTATTATCCTCATTATATTTTAGATTTTTTATATTTAAAATGAGATGTTTATCTTGTATTTGATTATGTTTATCGGTTAGTTATGAATTCAAATATGTAGCTTTTGTTGGAAAATTTAGTAAAAATATATGGTTTTTACTAAACTTTGGACACATTTAAATACATATATATGTATTATATATAATTAACTCTTAGTAGGTTTGTGTTCTCCTATATGAGAGCTTCGAAACGATATATAATGTGTCGAAAACGGAGTATGTGTGAATGAGATATCGATACTCAAAGTTGTGTACTTGGATGAATTTAGCAAAAACCAAATGGGTGTGGGAAAGGATCCCACATAGGAAGAAGGAGTAAACCTTCAATGGTTTATAACCAAAGAAGTGTGAGGAGTTGCTTCAGAATCTCTTCTGACTTGGATGATGATGACCAAACCCCACAGAATAATCAGTCTAAGACTTCGAAAGTTCTACAGAACCCCTTCACCCAACCTGGTTTTGATGTTCTACGAGCAAGTCCAGAAGATTTGGCTAAAACCACCACCAAAACCCCACCAGTCATAGTCTCAGAGGTGGACTCTGATGAAGAAGATGATCAGGCAGAAGAAGGACCTCTGCATCCCCACGTACGACAATTAATTGGCTCACATCCAATGTACGACTCTTTACGCACTGGTGCAGAAGCCACTACAGAAGTTAGGGTAGAAGCACCGAGCCATAGGGTAGCTACAGAGGTTGAGACTATAGATGGAGAAGAAGTGGTTGGATGCTCCACAGAAGCAGAAGCAAGAAAAGATGCCTGGAATAGTAGAGGCACACAACCCCAACCAAATCCCAGTGCAACCCACATTTCTATTACCGCCAGTCTAGTGGCAGAAGGTAATATTGAACAAGAGCAGCACGACTCGATCCCAACCCAAACCGACCGGGTAGAGGAAATTCCTTTCACCTCTGTGCCACTTATATCCGGGGAAACCATTCCAGGGGAGTCCTCTCAAAAGGACTTACCCTTAGTTCGTGGTCCATCGCCCCAGACCACAATCGCCAACCTTACAGAGGAATTTGTTTCCTCTGCCACGCACACGACTATAGGTCCAAACAGCTCTTCAGAGGATCTTAGAGTGCACAAAGACGGAGAGACTCTAGAAAAGTCTCCGAGTCAACCTAAGGATAATCTTGTACCCACCTCTGGAGTGGATCAAGCCAATGTCTTTACCAGAACTTCTGTAGAGTCTGAGGCACAAGATGCCTCTGCTCGAGGATCAGAGGGAAATCCTTCCGCCCCCAACATACAAACAAGGGCGAAAGAAGGTGTCCAAGGAACATGGACTCACTCTGGGGACGAATGTGTTCCCCCAGAGGTTACACCAAGTCCACATGTATCAAGGGATGAGTTCCAAACCCTTGTCACCTCTGTGGACACCACATTGAAAGAGTTGAATAGCTCTTTTGATTCTTTTGCAGAAGTTACTTCACGGGCCTTTACTGATATGAACACCAAAATGGACAACCTGTCCACAGAGGTGCAAAATGCCTTAGCCCAGATGAGAACAACTGCTGATACCTCTGTTGCATCTGCTGCCACTGAAGTCGAGAAAGCCGCCACCTCTGCATTCAAAACCTCTATCAAACTCTTCCTTGAAACGATGAATGCCAAAGCCTCCACCTCTAAGGGCCTTACCCCTGAAGACCTAAAGAAGGCATTAGAGGAAGTTCAAGAGCAAACTATGCAACAAACTCTGGCCATGAAGCCTTCTGACTATATGACCAGAGCTCAGCTGACAGAGCTTGGGCAAGGAATACTTGATCAAATGACAGAATTCATCCGAGCCTTCACTGCTGCCAACGCAAACTATGTCAAAGAATTAAAGACAAGTGTGGGCAAAATGCGCTTCAAGACAGAAGCAGAGGTCCATACCCTTCTTGGCCTCTGTGACGATCTATGTGCCAAGATGATAGCCGCAGGGGCAGTACCGCCTAAGAAACCCGAGGCTTCGTGCAGAGCAGAGGGTGCTAAAGAAAAGGGTCAGGATGACTCTGATGATGACTCTGACGATTCATCAGATCATCCTGAGGGGGAGAATCAAAGGGAAAAACCAAGGGAGAAAGCTGCAAGCAGAGGTCTACCAGAACCACCTGTATCCGCAGAACCCCTGAACCAAGTCCCCCCAACAACTCAAACCCAAGGAGGAAACCAGCAACAAACCACAGAGGCTACAACCACCTCTATGGAAACCCCTCAAGAAACCTCAATCCAAACCCAAGTACCTGAAATCCCTGCAGATCAACAGAAGACCACAGAGGCAATACCCACCTCTGTGGAAACAACCTCTGTATTCAGAGATGATGTCCCAACCCGTGAAGAATTTCAAATCCTATCATCCTCCGAAGAAGATCAACCATCCCAATCACCAAAACCAAAATCACCACAAGAACTCATCTCTCTAACACCTAAAACACCAGAAGAACCAAATCTCCCATCCCCAACACCAGAAGCCAAAAAGACAAAACTCCCATCTCCCACACCCAAAACCCGAACCAAAACCATTGCTCACAAAATAAAAAATCTGAGCAAATCCACAGAAGCCTCACCAACAAAAACCACATCACCAACAAAGTCCTCAGAAACACAAGTGCCAAAACCTACAGAGGCAACCCCCAAAACTACAGAGGCACCCTCAGAAATCCAAAAGACAAATCCCACAGAGGCAACCCCGTCTCTACAAGAAGATCTTCAGCCGAAGGCAAAAGACAAAGGCAAGGGAATAATGACAGAGGAACCCAAAAAGAAGAAGCCCAAGCATCAACCAGCAGAAAAATTGATGAAGAGCTCTTTCGATGCATATGTAACACCAAAGCCAGAACAAGAAGACTGGGCTTTCGGTGTTACCTCTCTGTCAAATATACCTATTCTAGATCCGAAGGCAAAAGTCACAGAGGATCGAGTGGCCCAAATAAAGAAACAAATGGATGCTCTGCGCAGGCCCATGCCTCCACCCGGTGCACCTCCACAACAAATGGAAGAAGTGGTGTACAGATATCTGTACAACAGAAGTGCCATAGATATTCTGCCCACAACCATTCAAGATCCCCACTTCCATGCTGACCTCGAGAACACCTTCACAAGAACAACACCCAAGCCAAAACATCAAGTCTTCTCAGAGTCCAAAATCGACAAAGTCATATACTGTAAGTTCTCTCAAACCAGAACCACACCTAAGGTTTCCTATAACATCTATAAGGTCAAAAGGGAGGACAAAAGCGTTACCCAATTCTCAGATGCTGATCTGAGAAATCTAAGTCCCTACGACCTACCCGACCTTCTACACTGGAACAAAGAAAACTACACAACATATGCAAATCGAAGGGCATACAGGGTGCTAAGGAAAGCCATGAGAGAGAAACTTTTGCTATACAACCTAGTCGACTTTCAATTAGGACGAGATCTCGGAGTAAGAAACTTGAATCTTCGACCACCAGAAGACGACTGCCCATCCTCTGCCATACCAAACTCGATTATTACATCTCCAAGAGTTGGGCTAGTTTATCAAGATCCTGCTGGGAAGTCAAGATTGTTCGTAGAAATGGACTGTCAGAAGTATGCAACAACTACTTTGACAGAGTTCAGAGCAAGCCTTGTGGAGCATAAAGGAACAGAGCTCATGAATCAAGCTCTCGCAGATAGACTGATAGAGGTCATCGACCAAGTAATCAACTTCAGAAACCTCTGCATCAGTTTCTATAACGAGCTCAGAGAATTAGGATTCGACAACAGAAGTTTCAACGACTTCAAAGATGCCAATGTCTGATATCCTCAAACAACCTCTGCAAATCTTTTCTTTCATAATGTACTCAAATGTAAGTGCCTCTGGCATATCTTATGTATGAAAGAAAAGTAAAATCTTTTGAGGTGTATTGTTTCACCTCTTGTTATGTACTTAGCCTAAAACTCTGCATTTTTCAATTTTTTATTTTTCAATACTTAGGGGAGATTGTTAGCTCCAATCTTTCTGTTAATAGAAGTATTGAAAAATAGGCTAAGTATAGAAGTCGTCGACAAAGGCTCTGCCGAGTAGCCGAGTAACCAAGAAGACAGAAGTCTCCGACAGAGGCTTTGCCGGGTTAGCCAAGAAGACCGAAGTAAAGAAGCAACAGAAGACACTTCTAAGCGGTCAAGGCCACAGAGCTTCTGTCATACTTGACAGAGCCTCTGTGGTAAAAAGAAGATCTACGAAAAAGATCTATACAAGGACAATCGTACTTCACACGATTTCTGCCATTCGAAGGTTCTGAAGATCACTCGTACAAAGGCGTGACCTGACAACTCCACGTGTCAAACTCTGATAGGTTTCAGCCTAAAGCAGAATACGGAGCATTTAATGAACGTTGTATCTGCAACAGTTCCAGAATAGTGTTTTGTACCTTCCAGCAACTGTTCCAAGCAGTGTCGTTTTACCTACCATCCTTAGTATCTAGATCTTGTCCCCTTTAGAAGTAGTATAAATAGAAGGTTCATGTGAGCTTTTCTATAAAGTTTTACACAACACACACCTTTAGAGCAGTTTCTAGTCAAACCTTTCGGTGTTCTTGGTGTTCTTATTATTTCAAATACAGTGAATCATTGAGCTATTTATCTGTCTTATTTACACTTCTTGTATTTGATATTGTGCGTTATTCTACCTCATTATATCTGTTAGTTCGTTAAAATGCTTCCGCATTATATATTGTTTGAACTAATTAGATAGAATCATCATTGTTAAGCAAAACAGGAACCTACAACATGGCTGCCAAAACTGGAGCTGCCACCATTGATATCACAATGTTACACCAAGTCAAGGCATTTACACGTAACATCTGTGATCCAAAACTGACCTTTGACTCTTCGTCGCATTCGCAAGCTCAAAAAGCTTGTTCTATCTCTCTAATCCAGTTCATGCATACTATCAGATTATCTGCTCCAGCAAACTTCGGTGGCTTGCAACTCAGAAAAGTTTTATAAGAGCAACCTCTCTCCACTCTCCTGTTAACATTTACCACAGGAATAACAGGTGGAGTGACAACACCAGTACCCGTCTCCGGTCTTCGAGTCTCAGCACTTCTGTCATTTAACACTTTCATGAACATTTCTGATTGTTGAGCCAGTGTTGTATTCATCGCTCGCATCATATTTTCCATTATGCGAGATTCCATCGTAGACTCAGGTGTCACCAGATTAGAGGTACCGGCACTCGTTCTTTGAGTTTGACTTTCTCCTCCTCCTATTATTGGTGGCCTTGGTGGACTTTCATGAGTTCCACCCATTTCAGGTTGCTTCTCCACCACCCAATCATTTACTGCCCTATCTTCCGAAGAATTAGGGGATCTGGTGGGTGTATTCACCATCGTAATCTGGGTATACACAAAAGATAACCATAAGAATGGCTATCCATACTCAAACACAGGAAACGTACTTTAACGTTCATTAGTCACTGTAACAATTTAGAAACAAGTATGCTTGCATAACAATATATTCATAATAACAGTAGCTAATTGAAATTGTGAACATACTATACATGAGAATCCTCGTTACCATCGTTACAGTGCTTAATTCACGTATTTCCGTCGACTCTAAGACTATCCCGTCTTAGTGTTTCTACCCATATCTCACAAATCATCACTTAATTCATCTTAGCTTAAGTCTAGGTATCTCAAAATCATACCTAGTTCACTTAAACTACAGCTCTGATACCATACTGAAACACCCTGAAATTCACAATGAATTTAAACCTTACTTTATCAGAGTTTATCATCACAATTTCAAACTTACAAAATTTTATCATAACAACCAGTTAAGCTAATCCCTGATCAACACACACTTCCAAAAGCATAGCTCTGGCACTCCTCGACACTCATCCCTTTGAATTCCTTCCCGAACTAGCACCTGGTAAGAAAATTTGATTTGAAAAGATTAGGCTTACGCCTAGTGAGAACATCTACTTTTCAAATTAAAACCCTATAAGCTTTGAAAAACCAAAATTGTAAACAAAGCGTATAAAGTAACATGATCCAACTTTCTTACCGAACCCAATAGCATCTTTTGATGACGGGAATCATACCTGATTCCATGAACATGACAACACTAAGTATGTCATAGTATCATATTCGAGAGCGTCACTACGAATCACCAAAGATTTCCTTTTTATAGCTCATGACCGAGAACTTACAATTAAGCGCCAAGCCTTTTTCTTCGAAAGGAAGCAGAAATAGCAATTATATCTTGCCTATTTCTAGTCTACCAATAGAAAGTGGAAATAGAAATTATACCTTGCTTATTTCACGTATCCATGTTATAATACGAATAGCAATTATACTTTGCCTATTCAATCATTTCAACATGAATAGCAATTCTACTTTGCCTATTCAATCATTTCAACATGAATAGCAATTCTACTTTGCCTATTCAATCATTTCAACATGAATAGCAATTCTACTTTGCCTATTCAATCATTTAAACATGAATAGCAATTCTACTTTACCTATTCAATCATTTCAACATGAATAGCAATTCTACTTTGCTTATTCAATCATTCGATATGAATAGCAATTCTACTTTGCCTATTCATTACATTCAACGTGAATAGCAATTCTACTTTGCACATGAATAGAAATTCTACTTTATTTATTCATAACATTCAATATGAATAACAATTCTACTTTGCCTATTCATTATATTTCCTAGTATATATGAGTATCAACTCAAATCACATACAACTCATCTAATATTCACAATCGAGTTATATTTGTTCGTAATGATAAATGATTAAGGTACTTTTCATATTCAGAAAACACTTAATTATGAAAAGACCTCATACAGTGAGTTATCCGGTTAAAATATTCATCCGGAACCACTATTCATCCAAAAAACTATTCATCCAGAATCACTATTCATCCGGAATCACTATTCGGACTAAAAGTTCGAAACTCGAATCGGGACCGGATCCCAAATTAAAACCGGATCCTAAATCAATATCGGATCTATCACATACCGGATCCTAATCGAAACCGGATCCCATACCGGATCCATCGCATTCCGGATCCTAATCAAAACCGGATCCCAATACCGGATCTTTAATAAACCGGATCCCAATATCATATTTCTAATGAACCGGATCCTAATACCGGATCCCAATACCGGATCTCTCATGAATCGGAACTTCGATCTGCACGTAAATTTTACTCTAAAAGCTCGTCTAAATTCAATTTCTTGGTCGCTTCCATCTCAATACATATTTACCAAGTGATTCAAACAGTTTGCTACCAAATATAACATTCAATTTCAATTGAAATCATTTAGAAGAAGATGAACTCATCTGGGTAACAAAGCTCTGAACCAAACTGATTCCAATCCTTCCCACAACTGATTCAATAACCTAAATGAAATTCAAATTGCTTATGACTAACAATCTTAACCATCAATTGAAGAAAAGAATTTCGATTCCTTACCGAACGAAAATTTGATGTCGCAACCCTTTGCTCTTGAACCGCCTTCTGCTATCAAGATTTGATATTTCCATGACTCAGCCGACTCAGACTTTATATATCAAATCAACTATCAATAAATGACCAATTAAACCCTGAAGTTTCAACTTTCACTCTTATCTTAATCTTTGGGTTAAATACAATTTCATCCCTTCCGTCAATCCGTTTTAAATAATACTTCCATTATTTTAAACATTTCCAAAAATAAAAATACATTGACTTTGGAAATTTTGAGGTGTTACACAAACGGTGAGCGAATACCTGACTTCCGTCGGTATTTCGCAAAACTTTTCTGCCGCAAGGACTCCTCGGCAAAACGGAGTGGTAGAACGGCGGAACCGTACCTTAGTCGAGGCTGCTCGCACGATGATGTCACAATCAAAGTTGCCACTCTTCTATGGGCTGAAACGGTTGCAACTGCCCGCTACACGCAAAACCGCTCCATCATCAACAAGCGGTTCAACAAAACGCCGTACGAGATCATCAAAAATCGCATCCCGAATATTAAGTACTTCCACACATTCGGATGCACGTGTTACGTCTTAAACGACAAGGATGACCTCGGGAAGTTCAGTCCAAAAGCAGACGAATGAGTATTCATCGGATACTCGATGCAGGCTAAGGCTTATCGCGTATACAACAAACGGACTAAATCCGTTGTCAAAAGCGTTAACGTGACCTTTGACGAAGCTGCAGATTTGGCTTCTGAACAAGTCGGTTCAGAACCCGCTTTAACTGGCGTGTTAGCTTCCGAACTTTCACGTTCGGGATCTGCACAAACCCCAGTAAATTCAAATCATGCATCTACGTCAAAATCACATCTTTCTGATTTAGATTTACTATTTCAGCATTTTTATGATGAATTCTTTAACATGCCTGTTAATGCCAAAAATCGCACCAAAGGGACAACTTAAGGTCGATGTGGACTTAATCAACTAAAGAAAGGATCTTTCAACGAGACGTGCGACGAGGAATTAAATAAATAAACAAGGGATTTGATGACGCAGGAAAAACCTCAATCGAGGAAAAAACCTGCGGACGACAGGGGGTGTCGTCGATGCACTATGGTCGTCAATCAGGGGCGATGTCCTTGGATACTGGTGTCGATCGTACAATGATTACAATACAAATGAAGAGAATGCTTCGAAATGTAAAGTACAAGTGTTTGGAATGTAAAACAAGTGTTTGTCGTATACGAAACAAAGTATGAACTGATGGTCGAGGGTTGTTGTCGTGAGTCGAGAGCGATACTTAGAATAATGGTTCTTCACTTCAGGTGTTCTTTAATATTGCTTCGGTTGTTAATCGCCGGATATTCGATGTCTTGAAATGTTGATTGAGCTTGATATTTATAGTCTTCGTGTCCTTAGCTTCATCCATGAATGCTCCTTTAATGGCCTTAACGGTTGGAAACGGTCGCCGGAGTAAGGATCTTCGTCCGTTACGGTCGCCGGATGTTTAATGATTGCGTCGGTTATAGTCGTTACTCCTTAATGACTTTGACTCCTGCATTAAACACTTAACAAACGGTTACAGTTATCGTTAGCTTTGGTCGAGGTCGCGCGTCTTTATATAATAGTCGTGCAGATCGGGCGACGCTATGGTCGAGCGTCGTGAGGAACTCTCGACTTACCTTTTATGAGGGATGACGATGGTGCTCTGGGTCTTCGTCGAGACCTTATCTTAATACAAGATATTGTCCTTAATCATACGTCTTACCTGTTCTGGTCACGGTCGAGCGACGTGATTTTTTGCCCAAACAGTTTGCCCCCAAAATTTGAAAATTGAATGTCAAGTTTAAGTTTTAAATTTTGCTTGTCGAAGACTTGTGACCTGGGTTGAGGGACTTACCTGGTTGTTGTGGAACTAGACCGGTTTGCCTTTAACTGAACGAGAAGTTGAAAAGTTGTGACGTCATACTGACGCGCGATGATGCTTACCAGCTGTCGAGGACAGGTGTCGAAGATCCGGGTGGGTATACGAAAGGGCATGGACGCGTGTTGATTATCGAAACACTCGTCCTGATATGATCGGTTGCATAAATAGAGATCATGACGGATCTTTTCTTGATACGTTTTCAAAGTGTTTTTGAGAAGGGATTTTGTTCTGATTTTTTACCAATTTTCACCCGAACTTATTCGAATCTTTGCGAATTTTCGGCTAGCAGTTTAGAGCGTTTATATAAGATCTTGTTATGTCCTCCGATTCACAATGTCGACGGAACCTGTTAGCCTTATCATGAATCACGTAGACTTAGATGCTTTTAGGAGTTTGACAAAAATCTCGGCAAATATAGAGTTGCGGTGTCCGGGGATTGTTCGTTCTATGGACTGCCCCGAGGGATATATTGCTTTGTATGAGTATCCTTTTAAGATAGGGTTTCAGTGGCCATTTTCTGGTTTATCTAAGTCATTCATGCAGGATTTCGATGTGTCGCCGGGACAATTGATGACCCAACTTTGGCGAGTTCTACTGGTTATTGAGCGAGCGTCCGTAAAATGGGAGTCTCCTATGATCATGAATGATTTCTTGGCGGCGTCTCAAGTTAAAAAGGATAAGAACTGGCGTTATAGTCCTTATTCTAAGTTCAGGGGTGATCGTTCTTTGGTTTTGGGAACTGGTGTTAATGATCGTGGGTGGAAGTCGAGGTATGTGTTTGTTCTTGCCGATTCACTGGATTCCAGCAGCGATTGGATGCGGTCAGGCTGGAATAAGACAGGTATGCTTCGCCATTTTCGGAGTTTCATTTTTATGGCTTTTACTTACCATTCTTCTCCTGTTATCCTCAGAGATTCAGTTTGACGAAGTGAAACCGACTGCGGATTCCCAGGCTAAGATCAACAAGTTCTTGAGTCTTAGCGTTGACGAACGATCTTTCGTTACGTGGCAATTGGTGGCCGAAGACGAGGACGTGGCGGTGGACGCTGAACGAGAGGAAACGATCGGTAAACATTTTACGATTGTTGATTTTCACCATTTATATTTTCCATCTGATGTTTCATGTATTTCTTGGTTAGTGTCGACTGAGAGGAAATCAGTCTCTAAGGCGAGAGGGAAGCAGATCATGCGTGCCCTTCGAGGTGAAGACGTTTCGACAGCTGGGTCGAGCCACAAGAGAACCAGGAGGACGTTCCTGAGGGAACCGTCATCGAGGGTTGATAACTCATCGAGAGTTGTTCTGCCTAAAAAGGCGAAGGCGTCATCCAGCCGTCCTGGCGTGATGGACGCGACACTGGCAAGTTCGGCACTTTCGGCGACAATGACGAGACCGGTGTTCAAGATGTCAACCCCATCATCTGCCGTCAGGGGCGAAGGGTCGTCGGCCGAAGTCACGACGGTTAATTTTTCATTTTCGTCGGACTTTATCGCAGATGGTGTCCTAGACGGGACGACGTTGTTTCCTCACTTGGAGAGGTGTTTGCTTCCATCTTTCAGGGAGCGTTTTTACGGGGTTCCGGCCGGAGAGATAGGATCTCAGGTTTCCAGTCTGGCGTTCTCAGTAAGTGTCAATCTTTCATGACTTATTTCAACGTTCGATGTCGTTCGTTGTCTAACACTTTTTCGTGTCTTTTTAGACGTTCCAGTCGTCTCTGGCATTGTACGCCGAGATGTCGAAAGCCGAGGAGTTGGTGGCGTCTGCTTTGAAAAGGGAGGAGGCGGCGTTGGAGAGGGAGAGGTTGGCTTTGGCACGCGCCGATGAGTTAGCTATTCAGCTTTTCGATGCTCAGTACGAACTGCAAGCCCTAAGTCACACGAGGGAAATGGCAGATGATGATCCTCAGGTCGGGACCTCAGGCAATAATGCGATGGATGTTCCTCCTGCAGTTTAGGAATTTTTACTTCCTTTGTTTTTGCTGGCCGTTGGTGGTCAATTTTTTGGATGTAACATATTGACCTGATGAAATGGAAGTTGTTTTTTTTTATCGAATTGACAATCTCGTCACATAAATGTTGTTAGTTATGTAACTGATTGTGGAATACATGATAAGTCATGCAACTACGTCGCCTACTGTTAGAGCAAGAGTAAGAGCGTAATATGAGAGCATGCGATTAAAGCACCCATTGACACATAAATCGTAAGGTTTTACGCTGACAAACATAAATACATGCGACTAAGGCATACATTCAAAACGCGAAGTTTTTCTAAGTTAAGAAACTCAGACTGCAAAGTCGTTTAGACTATAAGATCGTGCGATTAAGTCGTTCGACGAGCTATGAGGCGTGATCAAGTCATGGACCTGATCATCTATGTCGTGCGATCCTGCGATAAAGCGATGTCGGGGGTTTGGTCGTTGGCTTCTTGTCGAGTGTTCTGAAATACTTTGAATTTTTGGTTTTCATGCTGGGCCTCTGGATATATTGTATCATCTTGCCCCCTTGTGGTGGCTTTGAGACGATATGCTAGATCTGGGACATGTCGTCGCAAATCACCACAATATACGCGTCACACGATCTGGCGAACCTGTTATTTCAGAAAAAAGAAACAAACATGTCGTGACTCTTATGATCGTGTTTTGCCTTGGGTTGGAGTGACGTTCTTGACGGCCTATTTTCGCGGCTTCAAGGTGGATTTATAGCAATCTCGAGCGACTTTTTGCTCGCTTCTGATCTCTTGGATTCCCCACGGCGTAGGGAATTTCATGATTTGATGATATGTCGAGGGAACGGCTTTCATTTCATGAATCCATGGTCGACCTAAGATGATGTTATAGGTTGACGCACAGTCGATAACACTGAACTTAGTCTGCTTATTGACTCCTCCGGCATAGACGGGCAAAATTATCTCTCCAAAGGTGCTCGTCGCTTCTCCATTGAAACCGACCAAAGTTGTCGAACGTCGGGTGATTTCTGAGCGATCAATTCCCATGGCTTTGATAGTGTTGAGAAAAATGACGTTTGCTGAACTGCCCCCGTCTACCAATACTCGACGCGTCAAACAGTTACCGATCGTGAGTTGAATGATCAACCCGTCGTGATGCTTTTGGTACGAGTCGCCGAGGTCGACTTGGTCGAACACGATCTTCATGGCTTCTAGTTCCAAATCTCCTTTGGGTCTGGATGAACGAGGAATAGGCCGATCGTCGGGCGCTTGATTGGCATGACGCTTAGCTGCGGAGTATGTCAGACCACACACGTCCGAACCACCAGTGATGCAATTGATGATCTTTGCAAGCTTGGGCATTGACGATCGATGGCTATTAGCTGGAAGAACGACATCATCAATAATATCTTTGAGATTACCTTGTGGAACATGATATGCCAATTCCTTCTTGAGTACGATACAATCATCTGTCGCATGACCATGGTCGACGTGGAAGTCGCACCACTTTGATTTATCCTTCTTAGCATCGTCCAAGTCAGACTTCTTCGGCCACCGGATGGTTGCTTGGGTGGTCTTCAGAGCTTCGACTAAGTCTTTAGCTGACCTTTGAACCCATAAGAGGAGATCTTGGGGTACACGGGGAATTTAGTCGCGGTTTTAGCTTCTGCCTTTGTCTTGAAACGAACGTTTGAAATCTGACGCGCTGGCTCTATTCTGGATATGGCTTTCGGCTTGAATTCTGGCTTCTTGACACCTAACGGCTTCTTATCGTCAGTGTGTTTGCGACGAAAGGCTGCGTCGTCTTCGACCCTCATATATGCTAAGGTTCGAGCTCGGACGTCTTTGAAAGTCTCTGGGGGATACTTGGTCAGATCGATATATAGACCTGAACTATCGTCTAGACCACGCTTATAAGCTTCGATCGCAGTTTTGATGTCACAATTGCGGATACTGATCATTTCGGCATTGAATCTATTGAAATAACTTCGAATAGACTCATTGGTCTTCTGCACGACATAGTACAGATCACTAGTCTGCTTTTCCATCTTACGACTGCTGGCGAATTGCCGGGAGAATTGGTTGACCAATTCGGCGAACGACCTGATAGATTTGGGTTTGAGATTGATCAACCACTAGAGAGCTGGACCTGTGAGAGTCGCCCCGAAACTCTTGCACATGCATACTTCCTGGTACATGTGTGGAATCGAGATTGTCCACATGAGCTGCTTATACTGCGCGACATGCTCGGTTGGATCGGTCACACCCGAATACTTGGGAGTGAAGGCAGGAATGTTATACTTCTTTGGGACCTCGACGGTGGCGATCTCGTCGATGAAGGGCGACGCCTTATACCCCGAGCGAGGCTCGACGTCGATAGGTACGGCTGCCCCGGGCAACTTGGCGAGCAAGGACATGACGCGCTCATTTTGGTCTTCTAACATTTTCAAACGCTGGGCGACGGGATCGTTAAGATCAGGATTTGCCCCTGTCGAGGGATTGGTCCCTGGAGTAGTGCCATTAGCATGCGACGAACCATTGGTGTCCCCGTTGAACGGGACAAAATATGGCTGCGACCCATAGTGGAATTGCTGCGGTCCATTCTGAAACGATTGTGGTCCCTGCTGAAATGGTTGCGATCTCTGCTGGAAAGATTGCGATCCTTGCTGGAAAGGTTGCAGACCACTTTGGAACGGCTGGGAAAATGGCTGGGATCCATTCTGAAACGGCTGGGCGCCACCTTGCAATGGTTGGGGTCCATTGTTCAAGGGTGGTGGTCGGATGTACTGAGGGGGAATCTGCCCAGACTGGGGATTCGGAATGAACGGACCCGGCTGCTGATTCTGCATGAATGGACCTGGATGCTGATTCTGTGCGGACGGGCTTGGTCCCGGACCTGGATTCTGTATGAATGGTCTAGGACCATTCTGAGGTCCAAAAGGATTCCTTAGCCGCGCGATCTCTTCAGCTGCTCTGCGATTCTGCTCTGCCATTGCATTGAGTTGATTCCTGGCAACCTCGAGCTCCTGATACATCTGAGCGACGGCTTGCTGCGGATTTCCAGGGGCTGCCATTTTCCTGCAACAGAAAATAGAAGAAACTCCAAGAAACTATTAGTAGAATACACGTTCGTCGAGGATTTTCTCTAGATGTAGTCCCACGGATGGCGCCAAACTGTTAATGCCAAAAATCGAACCAAAGGGACAACTTAAGGTCGATGTGGACTTAATCAACTAAAGAAAGGATCTTTCGATGAGACGTGCGACGAGGAATAAAATAAAGAAACAAGGGATTTGATGACGCAGGAAAAACCTCAATCGAGGAAAAAAACCTGCGGACGACAGGGGGTGTCGTCGCTGCACTATGGTCGCCAATCAGGGGCGATGTCCTTGGATACTGGTGTCGATCGTACAGTGATTACAATACAAATGAAGAGAATGCTTCGAAATGTAAATTATAAGTGTTTGGAATGTAAAACAAGTGTTTGTCGTATACGAAACAAAGTATGAACTGATGGTCGAGGGCTGTTTTCGTGAGTCGAGAGCGATACTTAGAATAATGGTTCTTCACTTCAGGTGTTCTTGAATATTGCTTCGGTTGTTAATCGCCGGATATTCGATGTCTTGAAATGTTGATTGAGCTAGATATTTATAGTCTTCGTGTCCTTAGCTTCATCCATGAATGCTCCTTTAATGGCCTTAACGGTTGGAAACGGTCGCCGGAGTAAGGATCTTCGTCCGTTACGGTCGCCGGCTGTTTAATGATTGCGTCGGTTATAGTCGTTACTCCTTAATGACTTTGACTCCTGCATTAAACACTTAACAAACGGTTACGGTTAACGTTAGCTTTGGTCGAGGTCGCGCGTCTTTATATAATAGTCGTGCAGATCGGGCGACACTATGGTCGAGCGTCGTGAGGAACTCTCGACTTACATTTTATGAGGGATGACGATGGTGCTCTGGGTCTTCGTCGAGACCTTATCTTAATACAAGATATAGTCCTTAATCATACATCTTACCTGTTCTGGTCGCGGTCGAGCGACGTGATTTTTTGCCCAAACAATGCCTAACCCTCGTGTAATTGTGCAACCTAGGAATGAAACTGCTCAAATCGAGAACTCAGCGAATCTCTCCGGTCCGCCGCCCTCAACGAGCACTCCAGCTCTTACACTGGAATCCCCTCAAAGCTCCATGGACACTACGACTGAAACTGCTAATCCCTCCGAAGAACCTGTGCCAATCCCGGAGATCGCTCCTGAAGATTCGTCCTCAACAACTCTCAAGGATCAACCTCTGAATTCCCCGAAACCGGAAGTTGCTCAACCCACGACGAATCCCGCTTCGTCTCCTCCAAGGAACTGTCCGACTTCACTTAAAGCAGTTCAAGATCTTCCCACCGGTGGGTATGTGGATCCGGACACCTCTCACGCGACTCAACAGCCGCTTCCACACACCACCGAATGGACCAAGGCTCACCCTCTACACCAAATCATAGGCGATCCTTCCACTCCGATTCGTATGCGAGGTGCGTCGGCCAACTTCTGCTTGTTCTCCTGGTTTCTCAGCAAGATCGATCCAAACACCGTCTCTGAAGCTCTCGATGATCCGGATTGGGTCATGGCGATGCAAGATGAACTCAACCAATTTGAGGCCCTCAAGGTATGGCGACTCGTCCCACGTCCAAATCACAAGATGGTCATCGGCATGAAGTATATCTTCAAGAACAAGAAAGATGAAGATGGTGTCGTTATTCGCAACAAGGCGCGCCTAGTGGCCAAAGGATACCGCCAACAAGAGGGAATTGACTACGACGAGACATACGCTCTGGTAGCCAGAATCGAGGCGATTCATATGTTCCTTGCATACGCCGCGTACAAGAACTTCACGGTCTTCCGGATGGATGTCAAGACCGCCTTCCTCAATGGCGTCATCAAGGAAGAAGTATGCGTATCGCAATCGGACGTGTTTGTGGACGACAAAAAGCCAAATTACGTTTACATTCTCGACAAGGCTTCATACAGCTTGAAGCAAGCTCCACGCGCCTGGTATGACGCTCTGTCTAAATTTTTAATAAAAGCAGGATTTTCAAATGGTAAAATCGATACAACCCTGTTTATTAAGAATGGAAAAGGTCACATAATTTTGGTCCAAGTCTACGTAGATGACATCATTTTCGGTTCAACAAATCCTCAATACTGTAAGAACTTTCCTGTCCTCATGGGAGAATATTTTCAAATGAGTATGCTATGTGAGATGAATTTCTTTCTCGGCCTTCAACTTAAGCAACTGTCGGCCGGGATATTCATAAACCAGGCTAAGTACATCTGGGATATTCTTCGGAAATACCAGATGGAACAGTCCTCACCTATGAAAACTCCCATGACCCCCGGTACAAAGTTACATGCCGATCCTAACGGAAAGGATGTGGATACCAAAACATACCGGGGTATGATAGGTTCTTTGATGTACTTCACGGCGAGTAGACCGGACATCATGTTTTCTACATTTCTATGCGCCCGTTTTAAGTCAAAACCAAAAGAGTCTCACTTAATTGCGGTCAAACGAATTTTTCGTTACTTAAAAAATACTGCTGATCTTGGCTTGTGGTACCCGAAAGAGACAGGTTTTGAGCTCACGGCGTACTCAGACGCGGACCATGCGGGAAACATGCTGGATCGGAAGAGCACATCGGGACACGTGCAGTTCCTGGGAGATAGCTTAGTCAGCTGGGCATCCAAGAAGCAGCAGTGCGTCTCCACATCGACTGCCGAGGCAGAATATGTGGCCGCTGCCAGCTGTTGTTCCCAAGCCATTTGGATGAGCACACAGCTCAAGGACTACGGCTTCACCTACTCTCAAGGGCGCATCTACTGCGACTCGAAGGGCGCAATTTCCATTTCCATCAATCTGGTCCAGCACACGAAGACGAAGCACATAGACGTTCGGTACCATTTTATCAAGGATCACGTCGAAAGAGCTACAATCGAACTCTATTTTGTTAATACGGAACATCTGTTAGCAGACCTATTTACAAAACCCTTGGACGAAAAACGGTTTAACTATCTTGTGTCCAAGCTTGGTATGCTAAATCTGAAGATTTGACCAAATCGTGCGCCCGATACAAGTTCCATACACCTACGAGGAACTGCCTATTCATCATCTGTTGTCTAAACTCCAGATGATCGAGTACACACTTCCTCGCATTTGTATTCTACTTGTATCGTATACACGTTTCTGTTAAATCTCTGTATTAGTTAGGTAGATTTCGTTTGTTTGCTTTCATTTCGTTTGGGATTTCTTTTTATGTTCAATTACCGTCGTCTACTTTACTCTTTGATATATCTGTACATTTCACAATCTTATTCATGTGTTCAGGGGGAGCACATACACTTACCAGGTAAATCTGTTCTACATTTGAGGGGGAGTGTCACACTATTTTTCTTTACACTCGAAATTTTTTGTGTGTGGACATTCCAAAGTTTTCCTAAAAAGCACCACTTGCACGATCCGAGGGGAAGCATTTTCTTTTTGTGCATAATTTGAGGGGGAGCGTCACACATTTTCTCTTAAAAGTTCAAGTTTTTTTGTGTACATTCCTCGATTTTTAAAGCCTGATTTCAAAAACGCAACATCCGAGGGGGAGCGATTTTTTGTATGCAAAGTTTGAGGGGGGAGCGTGGTTTAATAAATGGTTTTGGAAAAGACAAATTTTTTTGGGAAAATCTCATGGTATCCGGGAAGGTATCCGGAAAGGTATCCTGACCGGATAGGTATCCGGACAACCCACCCGGATAGCCTGGTCCTATAAAAGCCCGGATAACTCCATTATTTGTTTTTTTTCCCAGACTCCTACACTCAAAAACCCTCCCGAAAACCTCACTCTCGGATACTCATCTTTTTCTTCAAACTCGATCGAAATCACAGGTATGTCATTTCTTTCACTCTCTTATACGTTTTTAGTCAAATCCTCACCAATCGATCGTTTAAAATCGAAAAAGGGATTTTCGAACCCCGATTCGATGTCGATTCACATTCGGCCAATTACACGCTTGTTTCGACCAGATTCTTGGTGTTATTTCGCTTATTTCGTCCATTAGTGTTGCTTAGAAGACTTATTGTGGTTGATAGTGTTTTTAGCCCATTTAAATTTGACCGGATGTCGTTCGGATAGTTTCAAACTATCCGGACACATTCGAATTTATCCGGACACGTTCATAGAGTAAGATATTTTGTCCGGTAACATATCTCACCCGGTAACCTCTTTTATCCGGACACCAAGTCACCCGGTAACCCAAGTTGTCCGGAAACTCTAGTGGTTTCCGGGATGTTCTTGATTGTCCGGTAACTCTTGATCATCCGGTAACCCCAAGTTGTCCGGAAACCCTAGTGGTTTCCGGTAAGTTCAACTATCCGGGATGTTCTTGATTGTTCGGTAACCTTGTTATCCGGTAAGTCTAATTTTGTCCGGTCACTACTTTTTTGTCCGGTAACATCATTGTGTCCGGTACCCATTTGTATCCGGATACCAATGTACCTGGTAACTCTTGTTATCCGGTGACCATTGTATCCGGACACTATGTTTCCCGGATTCCTTCTTTGTCCGGACATTTTGGCTTTCTCAGTACCCTGCTCCACTACCAGTCCTCAATCTGTTTCAGATTGAGCCAATCTTCGCCAAGGTACGCACCGACAATTTTGCATCCATCCATACTCTAACACCGTGTCTTTCAGGTACAAATGGCGGATCAACAACCACAAGAAAACATTCCTCAAGAGGAACTCATTGACGAGGCGGTTGATAATGCAATCCTCGACCCTGACAACATATCTGAAATCGAAGGGAACAACCACCACCTCGACGCTGTTGAGTTCCGACCACAACATCGTGTGGTCATGGACATCTTACTTGGTCACCCACTTAGCTACGCACTCACGGCGACCACCGACGTACCCGTCATTTACGTACAACAGGTCTGGAACACCATCCGAGTTGACACCGCTCAAAACTCCCAGACTATTCATGCAAGGATCGATCACCAACCGTTCACACTTACACCAGACACCTTCCGGCGCCTACTATCACTACCAGAAGCCACTGCCGACGGCCTAGCTGCGTTCAACCCTGCAATAGACGATGCGACACTATGTGCTGAAATTCGTGCAATCGGATACAACCACGTACTCAACCGCACGTTCGCCTTCAACCGCAAATATCTGGCGCCTATCTAGTATACCATGTTCAGCATATTGAACATTGAACAGGTGTCTATCTTCTCGGTGGAAGGGAATCGACCAGTGCACCGGCAACTTCCTAAGACTCATTCATGCGGTCATCTACGATCGCCATGTGGACTTCTGCGCCATCATCTGGCATGAACTCGTCAACACCATCCGTGCGATCGGCGGCACCAAGGAACGCAAATTCCTTCCATACCCAAGGTTCCTGTCATTGGTCGTCCATCAGCACATGGACGCAAACCCGACCATTCCACGCTGAATCAACCATCCGGTATATGTCCTTCCTTCAGCTTACACTACTTAGTGATCCGTAACCCACCCAACGTACCCGATGCCCTACTGGCATACGCGGATCCTAATGCACCGAGTGTGATAGAGTATATAAGAGCGATAGGTGTAGGTGCTCCTGTGGTCCAGCCAGAGCCGGAGGGACCTCCCCAAGGAGTTAGACCCGAGCGACGTGAGGGTCCAAGGACACGTGGAGGTAGAGTCCGGGTAGCTGGGGCTCCCGGACGAGGCGTGTTGAGAGTACACTCAGAGAGGGGAACAGACGCGGGCGGTGCATTGGATACGCGTGTCGGTACAAGCCAATCTAGCCGACCCAGTACAAGCCAACAACCCCGCCAACACACCGTTCGACCACCTACCCCTCCACATACCCGTACAACCGAAGACGTCGGGCCATCGACTTCCCTACACGAGGTCCCGATTGTCACTGCCCCTACTAGAACAGGACCCTAGAACGGACATGACTGAACCACTTTCGCCATACACTCAAACTGAAGTCCTGGATTCCAAAACCACCGACTCCGAAACGGAACGCGCTTTCCGTCTTTCAATGATACCACCCCGTATCGGACGTTAACCACCCATGACTGAAGAAACTCCATCCGACTCACCCACACCCTCCGACATCCCAACCAATTTTGGGAGACATAAGGAGAGAGGAGGGAGTCTTAGTTGAAAATTTAGAACAAGTGAGGCGGAGAGAATGGAGATCAAAAAAGAACAATGAGAGGGCGAGCGTACAAAATAGAGCGGAAATTGAGCGCATCCAAACGAGTGTCGCCCAGGTAGCCACATCTGTTATCTCGTCTCATTTGTTGGGACGAGGTATTGAAGAAGTCGTCATGGACCTAGTGACGCAATTGCACAGCCCTCCTAGCTACTCACTCAGCTCTCAACAGCTGAGTGTTTCATTTTCTCACGGGGATCAAACACAAAGTCTACCGTTCTCAACCTCGAAGAGTCTCGGTATTGAAATAGAGAACAACTGCCCCAGTTCTCGACTTCTTTCTGTGCACCTTTGAGTCTAGAGCCATTTGACATTATAACATCTTCCTTGGCTAGGACACAGATCAAAACTGCTAACATCGGTGCTCTTAGTGACCCGATCAGAACATCCGTAGTATGTCTGCCCTTAAGCGAAATACGAGGATCGGATGGAAATCCTACCATAGTTAACATCACGCCAACTATGAACGTAGGTGGCACTTCTGTTGATTCAACAGTTGTGACCTCAACGGGCAATCTAAGTGATCCCGGTGGTGATTTACTGTCAAGGAAGTACCTGTACGGCGCCTTAAAGGCTGTCCGAGAAGCCATGGAAAAGGAGTTCAGAAAGGAGCTCGATAAAGTCAAGACTTTACTAAAAGGGAAGGAGAAGGTAGTAGAAGCTGAAACCACCCCAACACATCCACCGGCACCTGCTCAGCCAACTTATTCGGTGGATGATCTGAAGACCATGCTCCTCGCCCAACTGCTCCAACACACCGATACTGACTCCTCGACTGAAGCAGATCTCATCACAGTTCTCCGATCTCAAACATCTGCTCAGCCGTCATCCATAACGAACCGATTGGACCAACTTGACACGACTCTGAAAGACATTCAGAACGCCCTTACCACACTGTCCGAAAGAGTTGCCTCTCTCGAGAACACCTGCAAGAGTCAAGCTGGCGGACTGAAGCGACGCCACGATGACCAGGATGATCCTCATCACCGTGAGGGGGAGAACAAACGACAATGACTATCAGAGTCCGAACCAATCGCCATCGAAACAACTCCAACGGTTCAACCTAAACCATCAGCTGTGGCACAATCCAAAGATCAACCTGAAGCCCAGTTGAGTCTAGCCGAGATGGTCATTGATATGAACATCTCAGATGACGAAGACCCAACGGTTGAAAAGCCCAAGGGAGAATCTCAAGCACTGATCGTCTACACCGCACCGGAAAGGGCTGCACTAGATTTGATAGATCTCGACTCGGAGATTGACCCAGAAACGAAAAACGCATGGTATCAAAAAGCCGCCAGTGCCATAACTCCAAGATAAACCTGATCTTCCCTACCGATGCCGACGACGACTCCGATTACGATCAGTTCTTGCTAGAATCCATTCAGAATACACCTGCATACGCTAATCTGATTCCCAACACTTCTACAACATCACATCCGACATCTCCTCAGCAACAAACCGCTTCTGATCAACCTCAACCTCCACCACAACCTATCCGATGGGAGAAAATCATCGTCCTCATCCCCTTCCTAGAGGATTCCCTGAAGAGGTTATTCGTACACAAACTGCGTGTGCTTGACCCAGCCTTTTGCCTCGGATTATCAAAGTTCGACGAAGCGTACAAGAAACAATACCTAGAGGTAATGAAAAGGTGTCTACCAGTCAGTCAAGTCAGAACAAAGCACAAGATCACCGAATTTGTGAACATCCAATCTGGCCGAATCTTGAAGATCTGGTACCCAGTCTTTACAATTAAACGTGAAGATGGAAATAAATGGTAATTCTCCGAAGTCAACTTCAAGAATCTACGACTGAATGACTTCCATGCCTTACTCAAAGACCTCCGAACTCGAACGATCCGACCGCTCCACATCACCAAAGCGCTTGAAGCTGTAAAGCGATTTCTGAAACACAAGGTAATGATGTCATATATTACTGACTTTCAGATGAGAGTTAAGCACCGAACAAAAACGATCAACATGCTGAAACCTGATCAGAAAGCCCTTGAACTGAAAATGGATCATGTCAACTCGCTGCTGCTACAACCAGAATTTGGAATCATCTATCTCAACGAACAGAACGAGAAGAAATTTTTCCGCTTGAGTCAAGTGGAAAGATATTGCGACGGAACTCTGCTAAAGGTCAGAGATGCGCTAAGAGAAATCATAAACAAGGAAAAAGATCTCAGGATTTCGTTTGCTGCAAATTCAAATGAAACAATCGCTCGAGAAGCCTTGGAAATCATTGAAGACCGCATTTAGTTTCGTAAAGCCATCCGAAGCTTCGAGATTCTGTTCGCAGTCCGAAAGAGATACGTCGAAAACTGGCGCGAGATTGAACTTCGATTCAAAGGGGGAGATTGTTGGGAATAAATCAGATTGAATGGAAGTTCAAGAGAATAAATTAGGCTTAATTCATGTAATGGGTCATGGGCTTGATTAGATTAGGCCTTAGAATAAATAGTTTAGTTAACCTTAGAAATAGGTTAATCGTTCATAATTGTTAGAATCGTCATTACGCTTATTGCAAACACTTTGTAAACTCTCTGAAAAGGTTTATTAAAGTTATATGGATGACGAATGGAAATCATATTGATTGTTGATTATTACTGTTGATTTCTTATTGTATGCACTAATCTGGGATCTACAACATGTAAGTGGCACACTAAAGTCCCGCAATGGCGACAACGTGTCAGTTTCTCACTACCTTATTGGGTCACTCCTCTCATGGCATAAACGGGACACACCCCCCGGTATGAGCACTATTGGGCCACACCCCCGACTTAGCCATTACACATCTATCAACAACTTATGCATACACTTTAAGTTAACTTTCCAAACACACATTTTCATGCAATATAACATAACATTTCATAACCATTTCTTACTTTTGAAACCACGTTAAAACACGTACTTAGTTAGAAAAACTCACCTGGTGCCTTTATCAATCTTCTTCTTTTACTTCTGACCTCTAAGTGGAATACCTGAGTAAATGGATGGGAAAAGTAAGCTGGTCGGATACCAAACTAACCGGACACCACTTCTGAATATTAAACCATCCGGACACTACTCATCGGATACTACACTATCCGGATGCTACTTACCAGACTACACTATCCAGACTCTACTTCCGGACAAACTACCGGACTCTACTTTCCGGACAAACTACCAGACTACACATGCAGACCTGTTGGTGAGGGATCGACACCACCCACATCAATTGCTTGTAAATCGTGGGGCATGTTATGTCGGTTAGTTAGTCAAGAGTACTTTGGGGTGAAAGTGGGCATGTTAAACTTCTTTGGAACGTCGACCGTGGCAAAATCATCGATGAAGGGGGACGTCTGAAATCCTGCGCAAGGTTCGATGTCGACGGGTACAACTGCGCCAGGTAGTTTAGAAAGTAAGGACAACATCTTCTCATTCTCCCCCTCCAACTGTATGAGTCTTGTTGCGACTGGATCATCCGCTCCATTGTTGCCTGAAGGATGTACCAGGATGGACCCCGAATCCTGAGTAGTCATCCCAATAGTCATGTAAAACCCATTCGGAAAGGACGATTCGACATTTCCTGTATTGGTTGGCATTGGTACCTACGACATTGGCATCGTGGGTATGAAATATGTCGGGACTCCATTATACGGCGGTGGTTGTAGGATGAAGTAACCAGGCGATCTAGATAGAGGAGGAGGCAGAGGGGTCGCTCCCTGGAGAGGTACGTTGAAAAGCGATCTTGGACCATTTTGTAGTCCAAAAGAGTTTTCTGCGTTTTGATTTCTCCAGAACGCGAGCTCCTCGGTTGCCTTACGATTTTGTTTGTCCAATGCACTAATGTGATTTCGCGCTGCATCCAACTTCATACGCATCTGTTCAAGATGGTTATGATTTACTCTTGCCATATTCCTGGAAACAAAAAACTCCAACTAAACGTTAGTTGGACTTGTGCTTATCGAAGATTTCTCTACATAGGGCCCCATGGTGGACGCCAAACTGTTAATGCCAAAAATCACCCAAATGATAACTTAAGGTCGGTGTAGATCTTTAACAAGTAAAGAATAGGAAACTTCGATAAATCACACGACAACCAACAGAAAGTAAATAAGACAAAGAATTTTCGTGACGCGGAAAACCCCGTCGAGGGTAAAAACCGCGGACGAAAATAGAAGTCGTCGGTGCATTATGGTCGCCAATAAGGGCCGGCGTCCTTGTGTAACAGATATCGAGAGTACAATAGATTAAAATGTGTTGGGAGAAGAAGATTTACAAAACAAAACATGCAACGAAAGCAAAGAAAAACTACAAAAATCTTCTTGCCAAAAGAGGATCCATTGTACAAGATTTACTAGCAACTTAAAAGAGGAAGTTAAAAAAACATACCCTTGATGAATTTGAGGGATCCAAAGGAGAATCCCTATGGATCCCAGTTTCACAATCAAGTAACAATGATTCGAACGAAACGATTAACCTTTATTGAATGATTATAGAGAGTTTACAAGTATTGGATTGAAGAACACTCTCTATCTCTCTATTGGGGGCATTGATTAATATAACCTAATTTCTAAACAAATCAACCTTTAAATACTTAGGGCTAAACTAAGCCCATGGCCCATTAAGCTATAAGCCCATTTATCAAATAAAGGCTTTTACAAATAATAAATCAAACTCTATAATTCTTTATATAACTTTATAATTAATAGGACATTTATGGTCCTAACAATTGTTAATGCCAAAAATCGCCCAAAAGAACAACTTAAGGTTGATGTGGACTTTTAACAACTAAAGAAACATATCTCAAGACCAAGCAACACAATCGCAAGGAAAAATAAACAAGACGAGAGATTTGGTGACGCGGAAAACCCCAAAACGAGGGAAAAACCCGCAGTCGACCTGTAAGGGTCGACGGTGCAATATAGTTCGCCAAACAGGGGCGAAAGTCCTTTTGTAACAGAGGTTTTGTGTACAACAGATTACAAATGAATGTAAATATAAACTTAGTCGTGTGTAGATAACGTGTGTCGTGTGTAAATCGTGCGAAAAAGTATGTTGTCGTGCGGTTCGAACTGTGGTCGTGAGAAGCTTGCGTCGATGATGTTCGTTCAAATGCTCTGTAGATTGCTATATTCCGATGTGTAATTGCTTAGAAAGTAGATGGAGCAGATTGGAATGGTTTCGGAATAGATAAACGCAGATGAACACAAATTCCTCTTTCGGTTGAAGCACGGGCCTTTATATAGCTTTCGCTGGTCATTAAAGGTGTTTTATGGCGCACTTTGTAACCGCTGTCGGGCTTTAAATGTCATTGATGACTTGATCGTTACTGGCCGTTTGCACCATGAATGCTCGTAGACCTGCATTAATGAACAAAAGAAACGGGTTTGACTGGTAACGGTTAGTGTAATCGTACGACCGTCTTAAGTCCCATACGTCGGTCGTACGGAACGTACGACCAGTACGAAAATGTACGACCGAGTATACGTCTGAAAACATCTTGTAAGACCGTATCTAAATGCAAGAGTGGTCTTATGGAAATGTTATCCGAGTTTTCTACCGTCGGTCGTGAGTTGTGATTTTTTACCCAAATAGTTTGCCCCCAAAATTTGAATTTTAGGCGTGAAGTTCGAATTTTAAATCTGACGATGTGGTTTGCCACGTGTCTCATGGGGAGAGGATCTGGTTGAATTCCAACCGTCTTGGTTCGATTCGTATTGGAGGAAGTGACAAGGTCGTGATGTCATGACGGCGTGTCAGAGGTGAAAAGACGCTTGGGGGACAGGTGTCGCCCATCGGCATGATGCATGCGAAAAGACGATGACAGGTGTCGACCATCCAGAGGGTCGACCTGACACGATCTTTGCCATAAATAGCGAGATTCGGAGAATCGTTTCCTTCTTTATGCTCACTTGTGTGTTTAGGAGAGATTTCAGAGAGATTTTCCTACCATTATTACGTGCGTTCCGATCATTTTTATAAATTTAGAAGAAAGTTTTTCGTGTTCTTCAAGTTTCAGAAGAGAATGTCGATAGAACCAGCGAGCACGATTGAGGGTCAGGAGAGTTTGGAGGCCTTCAGGACTTTGTTCGGCATCCCTGATGCCGTCCAAATATATTCGACGGGCCAGTTCCGACCGGTAGATTGTCCGAATGGACACTTCGTTTTATACGAATATCCATTTAAGGCAGGCTTTAAGTGGTCGTTTTCCTCTTTCGCCAGAGATTTCTTGGCTAGGTTTTCTTTATCTCCTGCCCAAATGATGTCGCAGTTCTGGCGGATCATTTTCGTAATTGACACGATTACCAACGAGTGGGTGTCGTCGTTTAATGTGGATGACTTGCTGGTGGTGTACACGGTGAAGGTGGATGGTTACCACCATTATAGTTTATGTTCTAAGCACAGAGGTGCTTTGGTGCTTGTGCAGAATACCCAGGTCAACGACCGCGGGTGGAAGGCGAGGTATGTCTTTGGAAAGACACAATCGTTCGAACTCCTACAGGAGGATACGACGTGGGTCGTAGCTGGATGGAACACCGCTTGTAAGTTCTTTTCTTAAGATCGCGTATTTTTTTGTTTAAATCGTGCGCTTTAGCTAATGTATTTGATTTTTGTTTCAGCCATCACGTTTCCTGACGCTGATCTTCTCGAATTTGCAGCGAAAATCGATAAGTTTCAGGACTACTCTCTAGAGGAGAGGTCCTTTCAGCGGATTTCTAGGGACGACAAGGTCGTCATCCTTGGGGGGACGGAGATCCCTGCGGAGAGAAGAGAAGAGGAAGATGAAGCGACAGGTAATAAATTGCCATTTGTTTTCCGTCGTATGACTCTCATTATCCCCTCTTACTCTCGATTCTTGCGTTTCTCGCAGGTGGTTCAGGTGATATGTCTACTCATGGTTTATCAAAGAAGGAGTCTCAGGCTCTTTTGGCCCGTCAGGCCAAGAAATTGAAGCGAAAGGTTGACCTATCCCCGTCGTCGGGGGTAAAAAACCACGGATGTCCGTCCGGAAGGGACCGTCGTCGAAGGGTGAAGATGCCACCGATCGTGGTTGACACGACACTGGCGAGCGTGGCCAATCCTCTGACAGGAGAGGTCGTACCTTCCTCTTCGTCAGCCGACAAAGGGAAGGAAAAAGAAGCGGAAGGGTCCACTGGCGCTATTTCAGTGAATTTCACCTTGCCATCGGATTTCATGGTCGGGGAGGAGATGGACAGCAGCAAACTCTTCCCTGACCTGGAGAAGTTCCTCCTTCCCTGCTTTCGGGAGCGGTTGGAGGGGGTTACGGTCGACAACATGGGATCGTACGTTGCAGGGCTGACCTTTAAGGTATGTACGACCTGTGTATTCAACGTTTTTATTTCGTCGTTGTTTTCGGATGTTCTGATGTATTCGTGTGCTACATGCGTTCCAGAAGTCTCTCTGCCTGTATGCCTATATGGAGAAAATCCACAAGGTCACACCCGCCGCCTTAGAGAGGATGCGCGAGGCGCATGAGGAAACTCGTGTGGCACGGGAGCAGGAGAGGACGACGATGGAGAAGGCGGAGGTCTTCTACGACAAATTCTGCGAAGTACAGGACTTGTATGTAGAATCATCGAAGAAAAAATAAGACCTTCAGCGCCATCTGCGGGAAGCCTTGAAGAAGTCCTCTGTGGCGGAGGCGGAATTAGGAGCAGCTAAGGCTTCCCTGGCCAAGAGCGAAAACAGGTCGGGGACCTAAGTTCGCTTGTCGAGGCGAAGGAAGGGAGGATTGCGTCGTTAGAGGAGCGTCTCCAGTCGTTTGAAGCTCTGACCCGTCTGAGGGTTCGAGCGGCGATTATGCGTCGCCATTTGCGGGGGTTAAACCCTATGGTCGGAGCCGAAGAGGAGGTCAAAACCTTCTTAGAGCAAGTCGGGGACGAGGACGAGCTCGACCAGGAGGACCAACTCGAAGAAGAGAACCCGACAGACGCGACTGTAACAACCCAGTCTAAAATAAAGCATAGCATTCAATAAATAAATAACAAAATATCTTAAAATCGGTCTCCAAAATCTCAATATCTGAATCAAAATCTAGGTTGGCGGAAACAACCTATACAACTGAGAATAAATTCTATGTTCTAAAATAAGTGCAGCTCTTCTCTAACTGCATATGTACTCACGATCTGCTCTACTCACTTACTATAGCCTCCTACTGCTTGCTTACCTGAAATGGTTAGTTTGGAAAATGCAAGGGTTAGACCATGAGGTCTAGTGAGTCCCCTCAATTTAACAGTTCTCAAAAACATTTAAAACGATTTATAACTTTCACATATAAAAACATTCACATAATCTTTCATAAAACTTCCACGGATAACTCCGCTCCCGTAAATGGCACCCTGAAGTCACTCAAGAGTGACAACGAGTCAGTCTCACGTTGCCTTACTGGATACTCCCTTTCATGGCATAAACGGGTCACTCCTCCCGGCATGAGCACTGGCGGGTCTACCTCCCGACTTAGTCAGTTTACGTCTAACACAATGTATGCATACATCTCATATAACTTTACATATACTTTCATGCAATTAAATCATACAAATAAAAGCATGGCATTTCTCATCATTTACTTATTTCAGAAAAACCACGTTAAAAGCACGTATTTTTAGTTAGAAAAACTCACCAGGCTTTCTTGCCTTAAGGCTTCTCACTTAATCCTTCGATCTCTAAGTGGAACACCTAAAATTGTAGAAAACGCAACTCATAAATCTAACGATTATTACTCGAGCTTGTTTACACTTCTAATCCAATTATTTGGGTTCTAAACTCCCCTTAATGGCCCAAATAAATATATATCTTTTGGAACAAAATTAAATATCGGATCCATAACTTTCAACCCAAACCGAATTTGCATTTAAAGGTAACAACGGTCACGTGCCCCTCACAATTTAGAATTGAAATTAGTGGGTGCTATGGTCACGTGCCCCAAACTAAAATGAATTGCAAATATGTAAACTACTGATCACGTGGCCCCATTCAATTTGGATTGCAATTAAATGCCACTCCTAACACGTGGCCCAACAATTTGGATTTGCTATGAAATGCCACTACCGGTCACGTGACTTGTGTGTGTTCCGTATACTCTAATAAATAACCCACTTCTGGACCTCATGAATATCCATTCCGGATCATGGATCACAAAAAAAACCAAACAACACTAACATTCCGGTTCCTTAGAAATAAATGGGCCTAGCCCATGTTCCGGATCATAAGAAAATAACCCATGTTTCCGATCAAGTTTAAATAACATACCAGATCACGTTTTATTCCGGATCAGCACCTTAAATTAATTCCGGGTCCCAATTTTTGTTAAGTTCCGGATCTTCAATTAAAACATAATTCTGGAACCTATTATTTCCAAATTCCGGATCCTTTAAATGGGGGTTCCGGATCCACAAACAATTCCGTATCACATCGCGTTATATTCCGGAACTTTAATTCTGGAACCTCGCAATAACCATGGCGATGCGATACAGTTAACAATAGCATTGAAATCAAACCATTTTAAGATCGATTAACAAGTCCAACTCAAGCACAATGGTTAATCTAATCCTACTAATCCACTTAATTTTATCGCGAACAACTTAAGTCGACTGACTCTTAAACACTAAGACCCATTAAAATCCATCCATTCTGGCCTTCCAAAAATAAGCAAGAGTAGAGATTAAAAGATAGATTACCTGATTGAGTTAGATTCTAGTCCCTTTTTCTTCTCCCAACTGATGATTGCTGAAGAATCTCTTCTTTCTTCCTTGCTCTAATTTGATAGAAATGGTTCCTGCTTGCTCTTCTCTTACACCAGCCGTCAACTCTCAAATGATTAGGATTCTAGGGTTTTGGGCCAAATAATGGGGTTTTTATACCCTTTCTCAAATTTACAACTTTAGCCCCTCAAACTTTTAGCTTTATTAATTCTCCACAAAATTTCAATTCTTCCAATTAAGTTCTCGGTTATTACAACACTCCCCCCCCCCCCCCCCCAAAGAATTATGTCCCCGGAATTCCATGTTCGAAAAGGTGCGGATACTTGGACCTCATGTTCGCTTCTACTTCCCAAGTTGCCTCTCGCCCTCTATGATATCTCCACTGAATCTTTATAGTCGGATTTCTTTGTTTCTCGTTTTGCGAACCTTACTGTCCACGATCTCTATTGGTTCCTCTACATAGGTCAACTTCTCACCGATGCTGATATCTTCCAAAGGAACAGTCACGTCGGCTTCCGCCAAACACTTCTTTAAGTTCGAGACATGAAATGTCGGAAGAACTCCTCTTAACTCTTCTGGCAAATCTAGCTTGTAGGCCATGGCCCCAACCCGTTCAGTGATGCTGATGGACCCCACATATCTCGGTCTCAACTTCCCTTTCTTCCCGAAACGCACCACTGCTTTCCAAGGCGAGACTTTTAGCATTACTTTGTCCCCCACTTGAAATTCAATAGGCTTCTTCCTTCGATTCGCATACTTCCTCTGTCGATCTTGCACGACTTTCATCCTTTCACGGATTATTTCAATCTTATCCGCTGTCAGTTGTACAATCTGTGGACCTGCTAACTGTCTTTCTCCCACCTCGTTCCAACACAACGACGTACGACACTTCCGTCCGTACAACGCTTTAAATGGCGCCGCTTGGATGTTCGCATGGTAACTATTATTATACGAGAATTCTATAAAAGGTAAGTGTACCTCCCACGAGCCCTTGAAGTCGATAACGTATGCCCGAAGCATATCTTCTAACGTCTGAATAGTTCTCTCACTCTGACCATCCGTTTGAGGATGATAGGTCGTGCTTAGCTTCAGTTGCGAACCTAACTCTCGTTGAAGACTTCTCCAAAATGCTGACGTGAACCGACTATCACGATCAGACACTATGGATCGCGGCACCCCGTGCCTAGATACAATCTCATTAATGTACAATCGGGCTAATTTCTCCAATGAATCCGACTCCTTAATAGGTAAGAAATGCGCGGACTTGGTGAGAATATCCACAATCACCCAAATCGCATCGTTACCCTTCGGAGTTATCGGTAACTTCGTAACGAAATCCATGGTGATGTTGTCCCATTTCCACACTGGTATCACCGTAGACTGAAGTTCTCCATACGGTCGTTGATGTTTTGCTTTAACCTTCAAACACATTACACACCGCTCCACAAAGTGAGCGATGTCCTTCTTCATTCTCGGTCACCAGTAGAATTGTCTTAAGTCCCGGTACATCTTGTTCGTCCCCGGGTGCATAGAATATCGCGACTTATGCGCTTCTTCCAAGATGCTTACTCTCAAGTTTCCCAACTTGGGAACCCACACCCGGTCCTTCATACACTTTAATCCACCACTGTTCACACTGAACAAAGATGAGACTCCTACGACCCGCTCGCTCTTTATGTTTTCTTCTAGTAACGCCTCCTATTGGAACTTCTTAACTTCATCTAGGAGGTTCGAAGTTGCCTCGACTCTGAAAGCCACTACTTTAGTCGACTCTCCCCGCTCCTTTCGACTCAACGTGTCAGCTACCACATTCGCTTTACCCGGGTGGTAAAGGATTTCACAGTCATAGTCATTCAATAACTCCATCCATCTCCTATGTCTCATATTTAATTCCTTCTGATCAAACAGGTGCTTCAGACTCTTATGGTCGGTGTAAATCTGGCACTTCACTCCGTACAGGTAGTATCACCATATTTTCAAAGCGAACACCACCGCCGCTAGATCCATGTCGTGCGTAGGGTAGTTCTTCTCGTGCTCTTTCAACTGTCGAGAAGCGTAGGCAATCACCTTCCCATTTTGCATTAAAACACACCCTAGCCCAAACTTAGAAGCATCGCTGTAGATTACGAAACCTTCCGATCCGTCTGGTAATGACAGAATCGGAGCGATGCTTAGACTCTCTTTCAATTTCTCTAATACGGCTTCTTGCGCTTCGGTCCATACGAACTTGACGTTCTTTCTTGTCAAAGCGGTCAACGGTGTGGCTATACGAGAGAAGTCCTGAATGAACTTCCGGTAATAGCTCGCTAACCCAAGAAAACTTCTCACTTCCGATGGCGACCTTGGCGGCTCCCAACTCTTAATAGCTTCGATCTTAGCGTGGTCCACCTTGATGCCATCCGCTGACACTACGTGACCCAGAAATTGAACTTCTCTCAACCAAAATTCGCACTTCGAAAACTTAGCGTACAGTTTCTCGCGTTTCAACAATTCTAACGTTGCCCGCATATGTTCTTCATGATCCTCACGGGTACGTGAGTAGATCAGAATATCGTCAATGAAGACGATCACACACTTGTCTAATAATGAGCTACATACCCGGTTCATTAAATCCATGAACACTGTTGGGGCATTAGTCAAGCCAAAGGGCATGACTAGGAACTCGTAGTGCCTGTACCTCGTACGAAAGGCTGTCTTGGACACGTCTTCCTCTCTCACCTTTAGCTGATGGTAACCCGACCTCAAATCTATCTTTGAAAAGTAGCTCGCACCTTGCAACTGGTCGAAGAGGTTATCGATCCTCGGAAGCAGGTACTTGTTCTTTACTGTTACCTTATTGAGCTCACGGTAATCTATGTACATCCGCATAGATCCGTCCTTCTTCTTTACAAAAAGTACCGGCGCTCCCCAAGGTGATGAGTTCGGACAAATGAAACCCTTGTCTAATAACTCTTGTAGTTGCGTCATCATCTCCTTCATTTATGCCGGTGCCAGACGATAGGGCGCACGTGCAATCGGTGCCGCCCCGGTCATCAAATCTATTCTGAACTCTACTTGACGATTTAGGGGCAGACTCGTCAAGTCATCCGGAAACACTTACGGGTATTCACTGACTATCGGCACATCTCTTACTTCTTTCTTCTCTTTCTTAGCATCTAGCACATAAGCTAAATACCCTAGACATCCCTTCCCCAAACACCGCCTAGCTTTCAACATCGAAATCATACATGACTTCCTATCTCGACGATCCCCGTATATCACTACTTCCTTCTTATCCGGCAAGGCGATACGAATCAACTTCTTATTGCACACTATGTTAGCGTCATTCTCCGCTAACCAATCCATTCCTAGTACCACATCAAACTACCCCATCCCCATCGGATACTAACGCAAAGGAAACGAGTAACCATCTACGTCTATGCTACACCTCTCATAGACCTCTTTCACCCAGACTCGACTATCATCGGCCACTTCTACCTTAAACCCAAAGTTCAACCTCTTGGGTTTCACTTGCAGTTTTCGAATAAAGTTCGGCGACACAAACGAGCGATTGGCGGCCGAATCAAACAATACTTTTGCATAAATCGAATCAATTGGGAAAGTACATGTCACCACATCAGGCGTATCTACCGCCTCCTCCGCTGACATGTGGAAAGCCCTCGCCCTCGCGTGAGCCGGTTCCATCTTTCTTTCTCCACTTCTTCCTCCGCTACTACCGCCGTCACCTCCAGTATACCCTTTCTTTAACTGTGGGCAGTCCCACTTGACGTGATCTGGCGAACCACACTGATAACATGTTTTCGAACCGCGATAGTCTCGACCCATGTACCCTGCTTTCCCGCACTTGAAACATCCGCCCTTATCCGCCAAACAATCTCCCTTGTGCATCCGGTTGCACTTACCACACGGATTCTCTTCTGATCTAGGACTCGTCCGCAGCTCGGGTCTAGGCGCACTCGACCTCTTTCCATCCCTGGTTGGTCCTTCCCATTTTCGTTTGTCTCCGGCTTTCTCTGTCAGCTATCTGTTCTTGTCTTTCTCAGTGAGTTCCGCAGTATCTACCGCAGCCTGAAAAGTAGACGGATCTTTCACTTGCACCAACTCTCTTATGCTGCTCTTTAGCCCATAAATATATATTTCTATGCGCCGCTCTTCCGTAGGCACATATAGTTCATCAAATCTAGCCTTCTCAATAAACTTTGATGTATACTCCTGGACCGACATCGACCCTTGTTCCAAACCCAGAAATTCTTCTTCAAGTTTCTTAACCGCCGCTACCGGGCAAAATTGTGCCCTAAACCTCTTTGTGAACAACTCCCATGAAGTTGCCTTTTCAATCTCAGACCCTTTACCGCCCGTCTCGACGTCCCACCAGAATATGGCATCTGCTTTCAACATAGACATTGCGAACAACACTTTGTCTTCCTCATCGCACTTGCTCGTATCAAAAGCCAATTCCATTTCGCGTATCCACCTCAAAGCTAAGACCGGATTGCGTTCCCCGTTGAAAGACGGAGGTTTGCACGACGCAAAGGTCTTAAAGGTGCATCATTTCACTGCTTTCGCTTCAGTAGCCACAATTGGAGTTATCATAGAGTGATCTCCCACCACGGTCGAAGGTAGGCTAGACGCCCCGGTCTTTGTTTCATTCCCACTTTTGGTTCGCCCTTCGGACGTAGTCTTAATCTAATTCTCTAACAATGCTTGCAAGGTCTCCTGCAGTTTACCCATCTCTGCTGTGAATTTCTCTTCAGTGACGAAAACCTGATTATGGTTTCTTATCGGGTTGTCTGACCGACTTCCCCCACCCTCTGAAGCGGTACTCTATTGATGTAGGGGTTCACGCACTTGAGGTGCTCCCGCGCTTTTAGCTCGACGGGTGGTTGGCTTCTTTTTCCCTCCACGGGTTGTCACCCCTGTCCCAACTGCCTGAGAAGCAGCTCGTATCGGTGCTCTGCCTCGCCCCCTTCCTCGACCCCTGCCCCTTCCATGGGTGGCCGCTTGACGCGGAGGATTCACTGGTTCCTCGTCAAAGATTTCTTCTATACGGATTTCTTCTACCTCGGGGTTTGTACCCACCACGGGCACAGATCTACTCCTCAGACTTCTCTCAGACATTCTTGATTACTGAAATACGACAAAGTAAATTACTTAAGACTACTGTTCAAGAATAATAAGGCATTTTAAGCACGTACATGTACCTATAAATTCGCAATTACACTGGCCAGGTGTAACCCCGAATCTACCTTACATGACTGTCCTCTCTACCCTATTATTCCTATTCAAGTGATAGTGCCCTCCTAGCACATTCCTGATTCTCAGTTGTGGTTTCTACTCCCAAAGTATAAGTCTAGGCCCGTCCGGTCACCTAAATCCCTTAAACTATGGCTCTGATACCAATTGTAACAACACAGTCTAAAATAAAGCATAGCATTCAATAAATAACAAAATATCTTAAAATCGGTCTCCAAAATCTCAATATCTGAATCAAAATCTAGGTTGGCGGAAACAACCTATACAACTGAGAATAAATTCTATGTTCTAAAATAAGTGCAGCTCTTCTCTAACTGCATCTGTACTCACGATCTGCTCTACTCACTTACTAGAGCCTCCTACTGCTTGCTTACCTGAAAAGGTTAGTTTGAAAAATACGAGGGTTAGACCATGAGGTCTAGTGAGTCCCCTCAATTTAACAGTTCTAAAAAACATTTAAAAACGATTTATAACTTTCACATATAAAAACATTCACATAATCTTTCATAAAACTTCCACGGATAACTCCGCTCCTGTAAATGGCACCCTGAAGTCACTCAAGAGTGACAACGAGTCAGTCTCACGCTGCCTTACTGGATACTCCCTTCCATGGCATAAATGGGTCACTCCTCCCGGCATGAGCACTGGCGGGTCTACCTCCCGACTTAGCCAGTTTACGTCTAACACAATGTATGCATACATCTCATATAACTTTACATATACTTTCATGCAATTAAATCATACAAATAAAAGCATGGCATTTCTCATCATTTACTTATTTCAGAAAAACACGTTAAAAGCACGTATTTTTAGTTAGAAAAACTCACCTGGCTTTCTCACCTTAAGGCTTCTCACATAATCCTTCTATCTATAAGTGGAACACCTAAAATTGTAGAAAACGCAACTCGTAAATCTAACAATTATTACTCGAGCTTGTATACACTTCTAATCCAATTATTTGGGTTCTAAACTCCCCTTAATGGCCCAAATAAATATATATCTTCTGGAACAAAATTAAATATCGGATCCATAACTTTCATCCCAAACCGAATTTGCATTTTGTGAGTCCCAGTTTGATCAGGTAACAATATAATCAGTAAACAATAACACGAACAATTGATTATTTCAATCTGTCATCCCTCTCGTATTCAATAAATCAAGATAGTTACAAAGGTTAGAATGAAGAACACAACTCTCTCTCTCTCTCTCTAATGAATCTCTTGGATGGCTAATCAATTACTTAACCTAATTCTAAGGTTAACTAACCTTATATACTTAGGCCTTTAGACATACAAGGCCTAAGCCCATTAGCAATAAACTAAGCCCATTCATCATTAAAGGCTTTTACAAGAAGATTAATTAAGCTAATTAATCTAATTAAACGCTATATAATTATTTATATATCTTTCTAATATGTAGGACATTTATGGTCCTAACAATCTCCCCCTAAAGATATATAAATAAAAAACGGTCTTGAAATCTTCAAGTCTTGATCTTCTCTTCCTTTGAATCTTTGAAACACTTTGGTGTTGCTTGTCTTCATGTCTTTTCAGCGCTCCCCCTTGAATAAAGCTCTTGGTCTTCATATCTTCAACTTTAAGAACTTGTAGAACCAGTATGCTCGATGGAGGAAATAATTTGACAGTATGCTCGATGGAGGAAATAATTTTAAGCGAACACCACTTGATAAGGAATGAGAAGAATTTCTTACTTGAAAGCACTTTGAACTCTTTTCAGATTTCGGAATTGACCAACAGTTACTCCCCCTCAGCTTTTGCATGGGGACTTCTTTACTCCCCCTCGGCTTTTGCGAACTTCCCTCAACTTGATAATTCGTGTCTTTGAATGTGTACCCTTTCTCCCCCTCAAGATGAGTAGGAGCATCCGGAGCATCATGCACGTTCAAAGACAATAGTGACGAGTAGCAAAAAAATCAGATCAAACAGTAAGTAACCAGAACGGGGTAATCAACTAACACAGAAACACGTTAGTAACTGTTATCACAACAATTTAAAAAAAATTGTGTGGCCTATGTTCAGAGTTGGCAATGGGGTATCTCTGATAGGACTTCCAGTTATCACTGAAGAAAATTTGAAAAATTAACTTCTCAAACTGTTCCGGCAATATCACAAAGATATGCAATGGGAATCACAAAGTCTCGTGCATGTGTGAAAGAAATCATTTATATTGATTTGGCTCAAAAAATGATTCAACCTGGGACACAAGTTAAAATCAATAGACACAGTGAATAGAATATGAAGTTCGGAGACCGGAGCTGGTGTCTTCCTGTTTTAATATCTAAGACCTCCGAGTGAGGAATAGATAGATTATGTGCTAAATCTCCGTGAATATATGAAACAAGCATCTTTTGTGAGATACTTGAGTGGCTGGGTGGGGTGACACGAGCTATCGACACTGGGTCCATGTCTGTTTCAATATTCATCTCCAAAGAACGAGAATGAATAGATTGTGTGGTTACCCGGATAACTGACTCGGTTTGGTAAGGACCAATAATTCTTTTAAGTCCTGTCACATCCTCACCATATTCTTTTCTCTCCAAACTCATCTATGTATCTAGACCCCTCACTGTTGTCTATAATGGATGTGTTTCTTGGATAGGTCCTTCCGGTTCAGGATAGACCATAGAAACGATGTTAATCCTAACACTCCTTTCATGCGTCGAGTAAAGCATTTAAGTAAACAGTGAAATACGAGTTCTAAACTGAAATGTTTAGAAGTCAACGCATTTAAGAACGAGTCCTGATCTGAGTTGATCAGAAGTCATAAAAATTAAGTCCGAGTTCTGAACTGAATATTAGAAAGATATATAAATAATTATAGAGGTTATTTATTGTAAAAGCCTTAATTAGTTAATTGGGCTTAGTGTTGCTTAATGGGCTTAGGCCTTGTTGTTTAAGGCCTAAGTATATAAGGTTAGTATTATCCTTAGAATTAGGTCAGCAATTGATAGCATTCCTAGAGATACATTAGTGAGCTTAATTGTTTAGAGAGAGATAGTTGAGTTTTTCATTCAAACCTTGGTAACTATCTTGATTCATGAATACGAGAGGGATGACAAGTTGAAATTATCAATTGTTCGTGTTATTTCTCATTGATTTATTGTTACCTGATCAAACTGGGATTAACAGTTGGTATCAGAGCAGAATCGGTGATTTGAAGATACGAAAGAAATCGAACGAAAGCGAGAAAAGGCAAGAAAATTCGCAGAAAATTTTCTGGAAAATCGCAGCGATCCGTTTCGCTTATTCCCGGAGTTTGAACCGTCGGATCGTCTTGATTTTTGGACTGTAGCTTCACGACACATCATTTTACATTCTGAACGGTTGGATTAATCGTTTGAGGTCCATAAGGCTCCCAGATTTTTATCGAAATACTGCAGATTTTATTGAAGAAAAGTGTTCTTCAATCGGGTTTGCAAAGTTTTTTCATTGATTTAATAATTCGTTTGTTAGATCTCGATTGTTTACTCGTATTTATCTGCTGTTTTTTATGTGCTTATATCGATTCCCAAAAGGTTTTAATCTTTCAATTGAAAAATCAATTCTTGAATCTTTTGGTGTTCTTAAGTTATTGCGGTGGTTATTGAAAAAGAGGACATATTTTGCTTAGAAATCGATTTGGGTGTGTTTGTTTTTGTGTTTTTTTGTCAAAATCTAACCCTACAGAAGTGAAATCAAGCAACCCTATCGATTCCAGATCAGAATTGCAACCACAGCCGCAGTGTCCGGGTAAGTTTTCTATTTCTCATCAGGTTACCAGATAAAATTCAAAGTTACCGGATAACAATCTTTGTTTTTCAAACTTCCCGGATAAAATATTACCCGGTAACTTCACACACACCTCATACTTACCGGACGGAACCTCCACTTTTCCGGATAAAATTTTTTCAAGTTTCCGGTCAATCAACTTCCCGGACAAAAAAAAACCATTTTCCGGCTAAAAATCACAAAAAGGCAACAGCCCCTTTTGTTGACTGTTAGTTTATTGATTGACCACAATTTCAGTTTCTTTTCTCACCCTCATCATCGCATGCACATACATACACATCATACATACATCACATATCTTACATATCGTGCATTCACATCATACCATCCATACATATTTTGTTGATGTTGAGTAATGTTTTATTTATCCGGTAAGTGCTAATAATTGCGAGAATCTCAATCACCTGGAAAGTACATCGCGTCCGGTAAGTCTCAATTTTCCATTCATCCGGTATGTCACAACCAATTTTATCCGGTAAGCATCACATAACCCGGTAAGGTTAGTTTTTGTTGCTTTATTATCCGATAAGCGATTTTCCACCCGGTAAGCCCTATTTTGCCGGAAACTCCATATGTCCGGTAAGTGAATTTTTTTTGCGAGCACATCTTTATCCGGTAAGTTTTGTCTTGTGCAAAAATTCTTTGTCCGGTAATGTCTCACTTCACCTGGTAAGTACCCTTTGGTTGGTAAGTTTTCGTCGGTACCCGAGTTACCGCACGTATCGTGATTAAAAGTTTTAACGAAAGTTGCAATTTTTTTCTTAACGATTGATTTGAATTTTTTAGTGACGGTTTGAGAATCATTGCGACACATTTGAGCTTATTTTGCGACTATTATTATTTTTGTGATTTATTGTCGTCGTTCTTGATCTAACTTGGGTTGTTTTTCTCGCAGGTTTCATTCTCGAAGTTTGATTTCTTTCGTTCCAACTATAATTGTAACACCTTAGGCATATCCCACAATATTGTGTCGTGGTAGGCGGGGTGTTACAATAATCAGATTTTAAATCTTTAAAACGAATTTGTTTTATAAATTTTTTTTTCAAATTTAATTTTTGATTTTCTTCCGCATTTTTTATTCTTCAAAATCAACACCGATTAACGATCATAATTTTTCAGGTAACAAATGTCTTATTCATCTCAGTTTGAAGCAGCTCTTCAGGATTCTGATGATGAAGTATCTGACTTTAAGAAATCGATAGCTCTGCTCACTAAATCTTTCCAACAACAGAAATTCTATAAAAACCTTCGTCCAATAATCAGCACTACTTCACCTCCTCCAACAAGCGCCACGATTATCAGGACCAGTATGAGGGAAAGAAGAAAGCTGATGAGCAAGATAAGTCAGAGAAGAAGGAGAAGACGGAGAAAGTAGAAAGTAAGAAGAAGGATGAACCAGTGAATAAGAAAGTAGATGAGCACAAGCAGCCTGATAAGAAGGAGAAGACTGAGAAAGAGCAAACAAGAATATATGAAAAGAATATCAAGCAGAAAGATGATTTCATCAGCAAGTACGTCAAAGAACTGAAGGAACTGAAATCTCAAATCTGGAATAGTTCTGAGAAGCTTGCTGAAGAAGAAGAGAAAGGTAAACTCCTAAACTGTGAAAACATTGAGCTTAAAAGTAAATTATCTACTCTTGAAAAGGTTTTTAAAAAGGAGAAAGAAAGTTTTGAAAAGGAAAGACAATTGCTTATTCAAAAGCAATCTGGTGTTTCAACTAAATCTCTTGAAGAGAAGAAGAGTCTTGAGCTTATGTGTCTAAAACTTTCAAAACAAATCTCCGACTTTGAAAAAGTTTTGTTTTTAGAAAGAGAAAAGTTTGAAACGGAACGCAAATCTTTTTCTAAAAAGAATGGAGAACTTTCTTTGAAAATATCCGATTTGGAGAAAGAATTAGACATTCTAAGCAAAGAAACTGAGAAAAAGAAAGGTGAAGGTTTTAGAGCTACATGTTTGAAAGATAATTTTGCTAAAGAGAGAAAGATCTTTCAAACTGAGATTTCTAAACTTACAAAGAGATTATCTGACTTAGCAACCGAGATTTTGAAGGAACAAAAGGTTAAATCTGATTTACAAAAGAAATTTGATTTAATTCTCAAAGAACGAAATACCTTATCCGTTAAGGTCAAGAAACTTGAAGAAAGCAAGTTCAAAGGTGTTCAACCTTCTTATGCTTCAAGTTCTTTTTCTACAAATCGTTCTTCAAAGAATTTTGTCAAATCAAATGATTTTCCAAAAGATCAGATTCGACCTTCCAATCTTTTCTATAATTCTCGTGTTGATAATAAAGATAATCATTTTTTCAAGAAAGTAAACATGGTTTGGAGAGTTAAAGGATCTGCTCCTGCTCCAAAGCCATTCGTCGATGTTAAGAGTGACAAGAACAACAAAGCTTTTCATGCTAAACCTTTTGTGAATCTGATCGTGCTTACTCTGTTAATAAGCTGATCAGATTATCTACTCAAAAGCTGTGTTGTTCTTATTGTGGAACAATTGAGTTTGTAAAGAAAGATCGTGCTAACTATTGGTATGGCACTTATAGTTTCCCAGGTCCTCATAGGGCATTTAACCAACAAGGATCCATCAAAAGATGGATACCAAAATCTGTCTAATCGGTTTTGCAGGAATGTCATGTGTGGTTTTAATTTCTATTATTCACGTCACATGACGAGCATTCAAAGATTATGCCACGAGGGGGAGAACTATGAAAGGTAAGTGAACTTCAACTGAATTCAAAGACTGTGGTAAATCATTCTGAATAACTTACTTGTGTGTGTTATTCTCCAATTCTAATCTTCATGATTGCCACGTCCAACATTTTCTTGACTTAGTTATTTCCATGTCTCACATATGTGTTGATTTTTCGAAGGAAATACACTCGTTTGAATTCCCAGTTGTTTTCCAAGTTCGCTAATTCTTGCTAATGATTTCATTCTTATCTGATATAATAATTGTGACTTGTTCTTCACAATTAAACTTTCTACCATTGTCTCACTTCTTGCAAAATGATGTGCTTACTGAGTCATTCTGTCTTGCGCTTGATTTTGTCTCTTTGAAATTCTTTCATGTTCAACAATGACTTCTGATTACTTCAGATCAGAACTCGGACTTAATTTTAATGACTTCTGATCATCTCAGATCAGGACTCGTTCTTAAAGGCTTTGACTTCTAAACACCTCAGTTTAGAACTCGTACTTCACTGTTTTACTAAACTGTTCTACTCGATGCATGAAAGGAGTGTTAGGAATTACACTGTTTCTATGGTCTATCCAGAACCGGAAGGACCTACCCAAGAAACACATCCTTTATAGACAACAGTAAGGGGTCTAGACTGTTAGATGAGTTTGGAGAGAAAAAAATATGGTGAGGTTGTGACAGGACTTAAAAGAATTATTGGTCCTTACTAAACCGAGTCAGTTATCCGGGTAACCACACAATCTATTCATTCTCGTTCTTTGGAGATGAGTAATGAAACAGACATGGACCCAGTGTCGATAACTCGTGTCACCCCACCCAGCCACTCAAGTATCTCACAACAGATGCTTGTTTCATATATTCACGGAGACTTAGCACAGAATCTATCTATTCCTCACTCGGAGGTCTTAGATATTGAAAAAGGAAGACATCAGCTCCGGTCTCCGAACTTCATATTCTATTCACTGTGTCTATTGATTTTAACTTGCGTCCCAAGTTAAATCAATATTTTGAGCCAAACATATAGAATTTATTTTCTTTCACACATGCACGAGTCTTTGTGATTCCCATTGCATATCTTTGTGATATTGCCGGAACAGTTTGAGAAGTTAATTTTTTAAATTTTCTTCAGTGATAACTGGAAGTACTATCAGAGATACCCCTTTGCCAACTCTGAACATAGGCCACACAATTTTTTTAATTGTTGTGATAACAGTTACTAATGTGTTTCTGTGTTAGTTGATTACCCTGGTTACTTACTGTTTTTTGATCTGAAATTTTTGCTACTCGTCACTGTTGTCTTTGAACGTGCATGATGCTCCGGATGCTCCTACTCATCATGAGGGGGAGAAAGGGTACATATTCAAAGACACGGATCATCAAGTTGAGGGGTAGTTAGCAAAAGCCGAGGGGGGGTAAAGAAGTCCCCATGCAAAAGCCGAGGGGGAGTAACTGTCGACCGATATGATTGATCTGTTTCGAGATCCAAAGACTTTCAAAGTGCATACAAGTGATCAAAGTACTTACAAGTAATCAATTCTTCTCATCCTTCATCAAGTGGTGTTCACTACAAGTCAGTTTTTCCTCCATCGAGCATATTGGTTCTACAAGTTCTTAAAGCTGAAGCTGAAAGCAAATTCAACTCGCGGTTCAAAGAAAGATTCGTTGAAGATATGAAGATAAGAGCTTTATTCAAGGGGGAGCGCTGGAAAGACATGAAGTCAAGCAACACCGAAGTGCTTCAAAGATTCAAGAAAGAAGAGAAGATCAAGACTTGAAGATTTCAAGACCGATTTTTATTTATATATCTTTAGGGGGAGATTGTTAGGACCATAAATGTCCTACATCTTAGAAAGATATATAAATAATTAAATAGAGCGTAATTAGTTTAATTATAGAGGTTATTTATTGTAAAAGCCTTAATTAGTTAATTGGGCTTAGTGTTGCTTAATGGGCTTAGGCCTTGTTGTTTAAGGCCTAAGTATATAAGGTTAGTATTAACCTTAGAATTAGGTCAGCAATTGATAGCATTCCTAGAGATTCATTAGTGAGCTTAATTGTTTGGAGAAAGATGGTTGAGTTTTTCATTCAAACCTTGGTAACTATCTTGATTCATGAATACGAGAGAGATGACAAGTTGAAATTATCAATTGTTCGTGTTATTTCTCATTGATTTATTGTTACCTGATCAAACTGGGATTAACACATTTAAAGGTAACAACGGTCACGTGCCTCTCACAATTTAGAATTGAAATTAGTGGGTGCTATGGTCACGTGCCCCAAACTAAAATGAATTGCAAGTATGTAAACTACGGATCACGTGCCCCATTCAATTTGGATTGCAATTAAATGCCACTCCTAATACGTGGCCCAACCATTTGGATTTGCTATGAAATGCCACTACCGGTCACGTGACTTGTGTGTGTGTTCCGTATCCTCTAATAAATAACCCACTTCCGGACTCTATGAATATCCATTCCGGATCATGGATCACAAAAAAACCAAACAACACTAACATTCCGGTTCCTTAGAAATAAATGGGCCCAGCCTATGTTCCGAATCATAAGAAAATAACCCATGTTCCGGATCAAGTTTAAATAACATATCGGGTCACGTTTTATTCCGGATCAGCACCTTAAATTAATTATGGGTCCCAATTTTTTGTTAAGTTCCGGATCTTCCATTAAAACATAATTCCGGAACCTATTATTTCCAAATTCCGGATCCTTTAAATGGGGGTTCCGGATCCACAAACAATTCCGGATCACATCGCGTTATATTCCGAAACTTTAATTCCGGAACCTCACAATAACCATGGCGATGCGATACGGTTAACAATAGCATTGAAATCAAACCATTTTAAGATCGATTAACAAGTCCAACTCAAGCACAATGGTTAATCTAATCCTACTAATCCACTTACTTTTATCGCGAACAACTTAAGTCGGCTGACTCTTAAACACTAAGACCCATTAAAATCCATCCATTCCGGCCTTCCAAAAATAAGCAAGAGTAGAGATTAAAAGATAGATTACCTGATTGAGTTAGATTCTAGTCCCATTTTCTTCTCCCAACTGATGATTACTGAAAAATCTTTTCTTTCTTCCTTGCTCTAATTTGATAGAAATGGTTCCTGCTTGCTCTTCTCTTACACCAACCGTCAACTCTCAAATGATTAGGATTCTAGGGTTTTGGGACAAATAATGGGGTTTTTATACCCTTTCTCAAATTTACAACTTTAGCCCCTCAAACTTTCAGCTTTATTAATTCTCCACAAAAATTCAATTCTTCCAATTAAGTTCTCGGTTATTACAGCGACGGTCGACGTAACTGTCGATGAGGGGGTCGCTGAGGATTCTCCTCTGCCAAATTCTTTGCTTTTGATACGGGGCGACTATGATCGGTCGTGCCCTTTTACTTGTAATTGTCAATGTGAATACAAGTGCGTTTTTGTTATACTCTCGTCGTGTACTTTATTTTATTGCTAATGAACAAAATAACACGAAAGATAACAAAACTGAACGGATGAATGTATGAGTCGTATGTAAGACTGTACGACTTGGATACTTATAATTACGAAGCAATCGGGCGTCTGAGGCCGAAGAAATATTATGGAATTCAAGTCCTAAGATTTGTGTATCCAACACTTAGTTTTTAAGAGCACCTGTGATGGTCGTAAGACCTGTATGATGAATCATAAGATTCCTTTTTTGCAAGTCTCAGAGACTTTGTTCCTCACGATGAAGATCGTAAGACTTTTATTTAAGTCGTAGAGACTTGAGTTTATCATAAGACAAACGGCAAAACCTGTGTTTTTATCGCCATAGGACTTATGCTTTAAGTCGCAGAGACTTCATTTGGATCGTAAGAGAAGAATAACCTTGGAAGTAATCGGGGGACTGGGCTGAATATACATTCTAGACCATAGAGTCTAAGTCATAAGACTTCATATTTATGACTCAAATTTGAATGCACCTGTTGTGATCGAAAGATCCCTGTGTCGAATCGTAAGATTCGGCTTTTGAGTCATGAGTTATGGGTCATGACTTATGATATAGATCGTAAGACTGATGTTCGTGAGATCCTGCGAACATGTAATATAAGATCCAGGGGTGGTCGTTGATTTGACCAACGACCCTCTGATGTTTGAGTCAGTAATCGTTTGTTGAAATAAATCAAAAGCAAAAAATGTGTTATAGTCCAGCTACGCGGGGTTGTAGTCGTAGATTCGATACTACGACCTTCGAACGTACGATCATTTGTGGATCGTTGTCGTACGTGATTTCGGAAGGAATTCCGAGCCTGCACAGAATGTTAGTCTAGATAGAAGAGATGACCTTTCAGTCCCGAGTCTGGGAGCAGGCGTCTGCTTCTGCTCGTGGAAAGGAATAATTTGAAAAGACGAACAGGAAAATTTCTTGCCCTGGGGGCAGGATGTCCATTCCCTACCCTATAAAGGGTCGTGGGATTAGGGACGTTAGTAAAACTTTTTAGAAATTTGGTATGTCGTACCTGAGTGTCGTTGACGGGCGTTACGTACCTGGTGACGTTTATCGTTCCATCGTGGGGTCCGATTGCCCCCGAGTCGTGAGCTATATATATGCCCACGATTGGTAGCTGAAAAACTGTAGTGTCGTATGGGGTACAACATTCTGCCCCCTTGTGGTGACTGTAAGACGATACCCTGGATTTTCCTTTTCTAGCGTAAGGATAGATTAGATCATATCGTGTACTGTCGCAACAATATTGGTTTCATTTTTGAGGTTTCATTGATGATTTATAGCAATCACGGACGGTCTTCTGCTCGCTTTTGATTTCTTGCACTCCCCACGGTGTCGGGAATTTGATCGTCTGGTGATAGGTCGAGGGGACCGCTTTCATGTCGTGGATCCAGGGTCGACCAAGTATAATGTTGTATGCTGATGTATAGTCAATAACATTAAATCTTTTTTGCTTGTTGACCCCTTTAGCATACACCGGGAGGATGATCTCTCCCAGAGTGTTGGTAGAATCGCCATGGAATCCTATCAGAGTCGTCGATCGACGGGTGATCTCTGATTTATCGATTCCCATAGCTTTGATAGTCCTTAGGAAAATGATGTTGGCCGAACTGCCCCCATCGACCAATACTCTCTTGGTCGAGCAGTTGCCAATAGTGAGATGGATGATCAAGCCATCGTGATGTTTTTGCCAACTCTCCTGGAGGTCGTCTTGATCAAATGTTATTGGCATCGCCTCCAGCTCCAGTTCTTGCTTTGGTCAGGACGACCTGGGAATAGGATATTCTCTCGACGACTGACCGGCGTGCCGCTTGGCTGCCGAGTAAGTTAAACCACAGACGTCTGATCCACCCGTCACATAATTGACGACTTTTTCATGGACGGGGGATGCCGGTCTTATGTTATCGACTGGCGTATATTCTTTACTGATCAAGCCCTGCAGATGACCCTTGGGGACGATCCAGGCTAATTCCTTCTGCAAAGCAAGGCAGTTATCCGTCGTGTGACCATGGTCGCTATGGAAGTCGCACCATTTGGTCTTGTCCTTCTTGTCGTCATCTTTATCACTCTTCTTGGGCCATCGGACAGACGACTGAACGTTTCTAAGAGCGTCGACTAGCTCTTTCATCGTCCCTTTAAATCCATAAGAAGAAATCTTAGGATATTGCAAGAATCGAAACGTAGGATTGCTTTTCTTCTTATCGAACCCAACGTTCGATATTTGGCACGACGGCTCTGACTTGACGCTCGGCTTGGATTTGAAATCTGATTTTTTGATCCCGAGCGATTTTTTGTCAATGGAATGCTTACGACGGAAGACTAGGTCATCTTCGACCATCATGTAGGCCAAAGTCCTAGCTCGTACGTCTTCAAAATTCTCTGGAGGATATTTTGTAAGATCGACGTACAATCCGGTAGTGTTGTCGTCAAGACCACGCTTGTAGGCTTCGATGGCAGTCTTGACATCACAATTCCGAATGCTTATCATTTCTGCGTTGAAGCGATTGAAGTAACTACGGATGGATTCTCCAGACTTTTGGACGACGTAGTACAGGTCGCTGGTCTGCTTCTCCATCTTGCGACTACTGGCGAACTGTTGCGAGAACTGGTTGACCAATTCTGCGAAGTTGCTAATGGACTTGGGTTTGAGGTTGATCAACCAGTGGAGAGCAGGACATGTAAGAGTCGTGCCAAAACCTTTGCACATGCACACCTCTTGATATTGTTGTGGGATTGACACTGTCCACATCAATTGTTTGTATTGTGCAATATGCTCTGTCGGGTCAATTATTCCTAAATATTTTGGAGTAAAAGCAGGAATGTTGTATTTCTTTGGCACGTCGACAGTCGCTATCGTGTCAACGAATGGCGACGCCTGGAATCCTGTGCGGGGTTCGACGTCGACAGGGACGGCGGCGCCTGGTAACTTCGAAAGCAGCGACAGCATCTTCTCGTTCTGATCTTCCAATAACCTAAGTCGCTGGGCGACAGGGCCATTAGGATCGGAATTCACACCCGTTGGAGGGTTGACGCCTGAATTTGTAGCCGTCGTCGTGTCGTTTCCATACGAAGAACCATTGGCGTCTCCGTTGAAAGGGACGAAGTATGGCGTGGCGCCATTATGCAAAGGTGACGCCCTCAAATACTGAGGTGGATACTGTCCTTGATGAGGATTGCCGACAAATGGCCCCGATCCTGGATTGTTGACGAATGGCCCTGATCCTGCCTGGAATTAGGGCCTCATGATAGGTACACCCATAGGTCGGGGACCATTCTGAGGTCCAAAGGAATTGCCCATCGCTGGATTCCTCAGAGAAGCGATTTTCGCGGCTGCTTTCTGATTCTGCTCATGCAGGGCTTGAATATGGCTCCGAGTCGCATTCAATTGTGACTGGATTTGAATCATGGGATCCTGATAGTTTGCCATTTACCTTAAAATAACAAAAACTTCACAAGATCGTTAGAGCGATATATGCGTTGGCTTTGAGATTTTCTCTAGATGGGGTCCCACGGATGGCGCCAAACTGTTAATGCCAAAAATCACCCAAAAGAACAACTTAAGGTTGATGTGGACTTTTAACAACTAAAGAAACGTATCTCAAGACCAAGCAACACAATCGCAAGGAAAAATAAACAAGACGAGAGATTTGGTGACGCGGAAAACCCCAAAACGAGGGGAAAAACTTCGGTCGACATGTAAGGGTCGACGGTGCACTATAGTTCGCCAAACAGGGGCGAAAGTCCTTTTGTAACAGGTGTTTTGTGTACAACAGATTACAAATGAATGTAAATATAAACTTAGTCGTGTGTAAATGACGTATGTCGTGTGTAAATCGTGCGAAAAAATATGTTGTCGTGCGGTTCGAACTGTGGTCGTACGAAGCTTGCGTCGATGATGTTCGTTCGAATGCTCTGCAGATTGCTATATTTCGATGTGTAATTGCTTAGAAAGTAGATGGAGCAGATTGGAATGGTTTCGGAATAGATAAATGCAGATGAACACATATTCCTCTTTCGGTTGCAGCACAGACCTTTATATAGCTTCCGTTGGTCATTAAAGGTGTTTTATGGCGCACTTTGTAACCGCTGTCGGGCTTTAAATGCCATTGATGACTTGATCGTTACTGGCCGTTTGCACCATGAATTCTCGTAGACCTGCATTAATGAACAAAAGAAACGGGTTTGACTGGTAACGGTTAGTGTAATCGTACGACCGTCTTAAGTCCCATACGTCGGTCGTACGAAACATACGACCAGTATGAAAACGTACGACCGAGTATACGTCTGAAAACTTCTTGTAAGACCGTATCTAAATGCAAGAGTGGTCTTATGAAAATGTTATCCGAGTTTTCTACCGTCGGTCGTGAGGTGTGATTTTTTACCAAAAAAACAATCTCCCCCTAAAGTTATATAAAGGAAAAGATGGTCTTGAAAACTTTAGGTCTTGATCTTCTGTCCCTCTTGAATCTTTGAAACACTTTAGTGTTGCTTGTCTTCATGTCTTTCCAAGCTCCCCCTTGAATTATGCCCTTAATCTTCATAGTACCAACTTTATCAGTGGATTCACAATACCTCGACTGAGTGCGCTAAAAGCAGCTTTTATCTGTAGAAACTCAACACATCCGATAAGCTCACAAGAAAGATAATGTGTGAGTTACGTGACAATCCACAGTGCATCTTCAGTTTAAAAATCAAGAATTTTTCTTTGAGCCGCGAGTTGAATTTGCTTTGAAAAACTTCAGAACTTGTCAAACCAATATGTTCGAAGGAGGAAATAATAATTAGTAGCGAACACCACTTGATAAGGGATGAGAAAAATTGATCACTTGTAAATAATTTGAACTCTTTTCGGAACTGATCAAATAACAGTTACTCCCCTCAGTTTTTGCTAACTCTCCCTCAACTTGATAATGGGTGTCTTTGAATCTGTATCATTTTTCCCCCTCATGATGAGTAGGAGTATCTGTAGCATCATGTAACTTCAAAGACAATATTGATGAGAAGCAAAAAAGTAACCAAGATGGGGTAAATGTCTAACACATAAACACAATAGTAACTGTTATCACAACAATTAAAATAATTGTGTGGCCTATGTTCAGAGTTGGCATTGGGGTATCTCTGATAGGACTTCCAGTTATCACTGAAGTAAAATTTTAAAAATTACTCCTCAAATTGTTCCGGCAATATCACGAAGATATGCAAATGGAATCACAAAGACTCGTGCAGTTTTCCTTATAGTGAAAATACTCGGCTAAAGACTTCTTCTGCATGCCATCCTAAGTATAGATGCTCCGTGGTTCAAGAGATATAAACCACTGTTTTGCTCGCCCTTTTAGAGAAAAGGGGAACAATATGAGCCTAAGGTGGTCTCGGGTGAGACCTCGAATATTGTTGGTGTTGCAGATGGCAATGAATTCGTATCAGTAATTATACGGTTCTTCTTTTGATAGGCCATGGAAGTTTGGAAGCGACTGAATGAGATAAGGGTGGATCTCATAGTGAGTCTCATCATCACCCGGTAAGAATATCGGGGATGGGTTATTGTAAGCACCGGGTTGGAAATAAATTTCCAAAGGAGGGTGATTTGGTGGTGGTGGTGGGGGGTGGTGGATTTTCCATCTCTTCTTCGGTATCCCTCATGAAATGCGTAGGCTCTTGAATCACAGATTTCTTCTTTCTAGCTCGCCTTTCGGTTTCTTCTATTTCATGCACTCCAAATATTGGCAAATCTTTCTTAGATCTAGTGTGGTGCATGCAACTTAAGAGAACTAGTTATCAACCTCAATCAGATCAAAACTTAAAACTACGTGACATGCAACCTAATATGCAATTAAACAAAAAAACGCACTTAAAACTCAACTAAAAAAATAAACCAGACAAATAAAACTCTTTTTGTGTTTTTATTTTCTCTTTTTTTGTTGTTTTTTTAACGAAAAGACTAATACACTAAGCACACACAAAAACACATTAAAAGAATACTAAAAATAAAGAAAGAAGACTTACATGATCACGAGAAGTCAAGTAAGCAATCTGCAAAACACTATCAGGATGTATCGAGTAGCAATCTATTAAAAAGATAATGCAAACAAAAAAAATTAACACAAATCGATAAACCTAAGCGCACAACTCCCCGGCAACGGCGCCAAAAACTTGTTGCACGCGTCGTTAAACGCACAACAAGGTTTAAATTTATAAACCTAACTTATATCAGTAAAGATAGTAAGTCGGGTATCGTTCTTCTCAAGGAGTCGGTGGTTAAGATAAGGATTTGTATTAAACCTAATGCACGTGTGTCACAAAGATTGTCTACTCAATTTATCGAATAAGCTCAAAACAACCTAATTAAAAAAACCAAAATCTAATTATTACAAATAACACTACTTCAAAGGATTTGGATTAAGAGTTATATTAAATTACTAAACGAATAAAAATTAAAACTTTATGATTAACGAAATAGGGCGAATACAAAATCATTCAAAGCTAACAATATCTGTCACATATCATTTGCAATGAAAAACTTCGAAGAAACTTTATTAAAAACTAAAACATCAAGATCATCACAACGATTAACCATTCAACATTCTCACTTAAATAAACAAGACACAAAATTTATCCAATAAATCAAACCTTATTCCAAAACTAAACTAAAACTAACAAATAGAATTTATCAAAAAGCATGCTTGAAAGAAATCTCAAACCTCCCTTACGTCTTCAATAAGATCATCAAAACGAATCTTCAATCATTAACTCTCCTGTCCAACAGCACTTTTCTGCCTTCGACGTCAATTTCATCCCAGATACCCTCCGAGTTTGCAAAAACGCAAAACAGGAAGATTGTTCGTCTGTGTCTTGGCTTTCCGAAACATCTTGAATCGCCTCAAACGGAGCTCGGACGAGTGAGATATGGTCAAAAACGCCACAGCCGCGCAAATCTGTAAAAAATCCCCATTTTGGCTCTTTTTTGCTCCAAAGTGTTCCGAACCTACAAAAATATAAAACACATCAATATCGTTCGGTTTTACCATTTGAATGCACTAAAGAGAGGCGATTGACGAGAAAATAAAGTGGAATTTAACGACCGATCATGAGGTTGAAGAACAAACAATTGTTCCAACCGAATCTCTGATGCTTTGAAAAAGCAAAGAAGAACGATTGAAAAATTATTTGGCCCCGATTTCCAATTATACTTGATAGAGGGATCAAGAAATGAGATTGAGTCACAACTCTCTTATTGTTATCATATTGAGGATGATCCAAAATCATTTGATGAGGCTATGAAATCTCAAGATGTTGCTTTCTGGAACGAAGCAATAAACAATGAGATGAGATGAGATGGATTCCATCGTGAGGAATAATAGTAAAAAACATATAAAAATTATCAGGAAAAAACAAACAAAACAAAAAATAAAACAGATATTAACCAAGTATAATAATATATTAAACCATGGTAGTAAAAGAACTACACACCATCGGATTCTCCTACCCCAATATAACTTAAAGCACATTGTTGTATAAGATTTAGTATAACCACTAAATTATAGAAGAGAGTAATCATAAACAGAGAAAAGGGAATTAAATCAACAGAACTCTATTTTTTTCTAATGAAAGCATGATCTTACCCAGTTTCTAGTGTGAAAGAAAGATCACCAACGAAGCCTGGCAGTGTCTTAACCAGGAACCGTTACTCGATAACCTCCAATGAAACTGCCACAAGAAATATAGCAAACAACATCAGAGTGACTTGACTGCACGACTTCTTAAACGATGTTGGAAACAAGATTGTGATTGAAGTTTCATTGTGCTTCTAAACAAAAAAAAGTATGGAACTCAAGAGCTCTATCACTTTACCTGCATTTTCCACCACCACCATTACATAAACAAATGAAGTACTAATGGTGATCGATAAAGAATTTATGGTGATCGATGAAGAATGAAGTTCCAAGATATAAGTTTATTTTCTTACTTGTAGTAAAAACTGTGTAAATAAGTTGAAACCTCAAACTTGACAGAACACTAGGAAAGACAGTTAAAACACCTTGTGTTTACAAGATTTCTGCAGGAGCAGGAGCAGTGAAGCCATTGAATCGCAATTCATGAACTAGCAGCAGATTGGAATCCAACAATGGAGTGAGGGATTTGGGGATATTATACCTTGAAAAGTGAAAGTGATGAACATGATGCACCAGCTTCTCCAGCTGACTTGCTGTTCTTATTGAGATTCTCATTTCTCATACATATTCTATATTTAGTAACAATTACCTATATTATTAAATATTTAATTTCAAGCAATTTTAAATGAATAAAAAACATTTATCTCATATAAGTAATCATTTTTGGAGAAAGTTTTAGGTGAACTGGTGGAGCAACCCTCAAAATCTCCATTTTGAAGAATTTGTTGGAGATACTCTGGTGCAATTTTCTTTGCTGTAACTGTAAAAATTTGGACATAGTGTATTCTATATTAACAATTTTACCTTGTCATATAGCATCACAAAACAGTAGCTGAAATCAGATGGACATCAAACAACATAGGCAAAACAGTAACTGAGATTAAGAAACAAGAAACAACAGATGAAAAACAAACGCAAAATAGTAGCTAAAATCGAGTCTGAAATTGAACTAAAAAAAATCAGTTTCAAATCGAGAACCAAAACAACAGATGCAAAAAAGAAACAAGTATGAAATCGTGATCCATTCGAGTTTAAAACGAGTTTGAAACCGAGAACCATGAAAATTGAAATTGAAATCGAAGAAGCATAGAAATCGAAGACCATGGAACTCTAAAACCATGGAAGCGAAATAGAAATACTGGAGAAATTGAAATCGATAAGTGATTTTATCCGAGATTTTAACTTACTTTGATGTAAGGTGGTCGCGAGATCAAGCTTTACGAGTTACGGCGAGGTCATTGACGTTTTTCAAGATGTTACGCCTCATACGTATGTATATATTGTTATATATATATAGTCTTCATAGTGGGATTTGTCCCACATAGAAACAATAGTGGTATTTCACTTGAGGGAGCTATATATGTCTTAGGCTTATTACTTATCCCACATAGGAAAAGTAATAAAATCTTTCTAAGTTCATAATCTTTAAACAACTTGTAGAGTTGTTTAAGAGATTCATTAAACTAAGAAGGATTTGGCAATGGTGTGTGGATTTTGCCTATATATTTAACGGTCAAAAGATAGCACTAGCACCGATGCATGTGCGGTTCAACAAAATCAAATTTTTTATGCAGTAACAGGTGTCTATTTTGACAGGTTTTTTGTTTTCATTCAAATTTGAATAAGATTTTAGGAATTAATTGATTTGCCCTTAGTTGACTGACGTTTCACTCAAATGCCCTATCTCTCTCCCAAATAACAAAAATACCCTGAAAATCCGTGGGCTAAGCCGTGGCCCACAAATTATGCTTCAAAAAGCCCACATTCAACCCTCATGATCTGTGGGCCTCCTAAAACGATCTGTGGGCCTTGTAAATTCATCCGTGGGTGCCTTAAACCCTAAAGAAATCCGTGGGTGTGCTTCGTGGGCAATTTTTTTAATTCGTGGGCTATATATTATATTTGTGGCCCACGGATAGAAATTACCATTTTGGTCCCTTAAGTTTGGCAATAAATCCCTGAATTTTAATGTGTTGCACGTTTTTTTGGCATTCCACGAGAATTGAATGTCTGATAATGGTAGTTTGTGAATTCAATTGTGTGGTTGTAATCACATCTCTTCCCTCTATAAAATCAGGAAGTTGTAAACCATTTGAATCACATCTCATTCCATCTCTTCACCATTTGAATCACATCTCTTCGATCTCCAATTCTTGTTTTATGTTTTCATCATTTGAATCCTTTTTTTTCTACTGAAAAATGAGTTCACATGTTGAAAAAACTAAGCTATATTTTTGTTTCGATGGTGAATGGGTGCAACATAACGATGTGTGGGATTTTGCTTATAAATCTAAGCATGGTGTGAAACTGAAAGTAAACATTACACATCAGAAGTTGCTTGCTTATGCCATTGAAAAATGTGGTATTGACTCTGTTGTTGGTGAAACCAAGTTAGTGTACATGAATGATGGCTCAATCTTCGAGTTAACCGACGATGGACATATTTCTGATTTTATGCAATTTGCAGTCGAGTCAGACAAACCTCCAGCTCTTTTTGTGTATGTCGTTCCATCGATGTGCAACGAAGGTGATGACGAAGGTGATGACGAAGGTCAAGACGAAGGTGAGGATGAAGGTGATGACGAAACCCATGTCGGTGAGTGTTCTCAATTTGAGGCGTCATATGACGCAGCATTTAATCTGGATCATACATATGGTCTTAATGACTGTTATCCCGAATTTGTTCCGGAGACGCAAGGATTAGAAGAAGAAGAAGTAGAAGACGAAGGAAGACGGTTTGTTGGAGTTGCTGATGACGAAGCCCACGTTTTCACAGTGGGTATATCTGATTTTGACAACTCAGATACCGATAATGATGAGGAATATGTCCCTAGTAATAAATCATTTGATGAGTTAAATGATTATTTTGATATGTCTTCTCCCCTTCGAACCTCAGAGACCTCTATACCAACCTACCAACCTGCACCTTATAATCGTAGTTCAAGGATACGCGAAGGTCAGATGTTTGAAACAAAGGATGAAATGATTATACAGCTCGGCATTAAGTTCATTGAAGAGGGTTTTGAGAGAAAAGTTAAGAAATCTGACAAAGAAAGATATGTGGCTGTATGTGCAATAGAGAATTGTAATTGGCGTTTTACAGCGAGATCCGTGGGCGCTAAAGGAGGGATGTTTCACGTTACAAGCTTGCACGACGTACACACTTGTTCCAGGACGCAACTGAATCCCAACCACCGACAAGCCGACAAAAGGACTTTGGGCCATATGCTCAAAGGAAAATTTCTTGATGCTAGTAGGGCATTTCGGCCAAAGGACATCATGAACGATATAAACGACCAGTACGGGATCACTATCGGTTACCACCAAAGTTGGTGTGCGCGATGTAGGGCCCTACTACTGGTGAGGGGCACTCCTGAGGAGTCGTATGAACGACTCCCTACATATTTATATAATCTGGAGTTGAATAATCTAGGTACACGCACCAGAATAAGGACAGATTCAAAGGGACGTTTTGAGTTGTGTTTTGCTGCCCTTGGAGTTGCGGTACATATATTAATACGTCATATGTTTACATATTATAAACTATAGCATTTACTGACGGAAACCACCAACATTTTTGCAGATCAAAACCTTTTTGACAAATCTTCGTCGTGTCGTTGTGATAGACGCTGCCCATTTAAAGGGACGTTACTTGGGTATGATGTTCTTGGCTGTTGCCATGGACGGAAATCAAAACATTGTGCCCATTGGTTTCGGAGTAGGAAAGTCCGAGACCGGGGAGGAGTGGGGTTGGTTTTTGTCCATGTTGAGAGAATGTATCGGAGAGCCGGCAGGGTTAGTGTTTATGTCCGACAGGGATCCGGCCATAAGCGCTGCAATTTAAGTATACTTTTGTCAAGTACGTAATTAAACCAAAACTATAAAAAAACTTACATTTTGCATGTAGCCTGTCGATGTCGGTGTAACGTACGACGACATATCGTAGCTCGTCGCTATCTGAGGTACGTAACAGTCCGCCCCCGACGTCCGAAACTGGGTGACATTGTTCATTATAAGATTATTTCAAACATAATAAGGAAAAAAATATAATGAGAAGTGGTGGTTAGTTACATTCTGCGGGGTAAACGTCGACGTAGTGGCAAACGTCTCCGGTGCAGCCTACGTGTATCCAGCTGGGATGTAGGACGGTTGAGGGATCGACATCTAATACAAGTATAGAACATAATATCAATACACAAAGTAAAACATCTATGGGGAAAAATTAAGTTAAACACTAACGTGAACGGCGTTAAACTGTGAACAAATATCCTCGACAGCTTTTAGCCGTTTCTCGTGTTTCTTGTGCTCCTCGCGTACGTAGCGGTCCAGCGCTGACAGCTCGTCCCACTTCGCTTGATATGGGTCGGGATGTGACATACCATCATGGGAGTAGCAAGGGGGCGGGGGCACCTCATATCGGTCGTTAACCCCAACAGGATGTTGAGGTTGCGCGTCATCTTCGTCATCCTCGTAGGGAGAGGACCGTCGTGACCTCTTCGTCGATGGCCTTTCTGCAGATCTCCGAATGAAGGCGATACTCTCGCGAAACCAGGGCTGAGCCAACTCGACATCCGTAGGCTCAAGCTCACCAAGCGGCGGACGCGACGACTACATATATTTAAAACCATGATAGAATTAATATGCAGGACTAGAATTATAAAATAGTAAAATAACTTACATTTACTGAGTTGAAGACGGCAAGGCAAGTACTCTTATTCATATTTGCAGCCCGGTCCCAACGGGTTCCTCTAATAACCCTATCGTTGCGTAGAATGAAATTTTGTTGGGCAACAGGAAACATCTCTATGATCCATATCTGGAATTACACAACAAATACGTAAAAAAAGCCTACCTCAAACGAATTATAATTTATGTTATACTACTTATCTAACCTTAAAAGCGTATACAAATCCGGACAAAGTCATCTTGGAATGCTTGTCTTTGCGTCGCATGATGGCAAGGTGCAATTGTTTAAATGTATGGGCCCAGATGTAGCTCCCCCACGGAAACCTGCTACATGTATCCAAGTCCTCGACGGCTCTAAGGACTGTCTCGAAAACAAACGAATATAGCTCACGACCCATAAACATGGCCTCTACCATCAGCACTATACACACACGGATAATATCGTCGTCCGAATATTCTCCAAGACCTCGCTTAACCCGTTGAACCACCATGTCAATCTTCAAGTCCTCCGGATTGGTTCCGGGCCAAATCCTACTAACGAACCCGACAGTTGCTAGGGGAGGAAGGGAGGGTTCTGGTCCAAAACGGAGTCCTGTCAGAAGACAGAACTCAGCACTCCCAAACTACATGTGACGTCCATACACATCAAAATACATCACGCCACGATCTGTGTTTCGCACAATGACCTCCCTTTGCAAAAACATGTGAACCAGCGTCGGGTGGCCATCAGTCATGGTAACGTGGAGCCAAGGACCGAAAGGTGTCAGCTGAAATCTTGACATCAATTCCCGTCTAGATAGATTGTCCAACTGGGTTTTAATTTCTTTTGCAACCTTCAGGCGACATTTGAGCGTCAAGTCCGTATAGTAAAAATCCTCCTACATGGTAATGCAAAGGTAAGGGACAATATCGTATTTATTCAAAGTTAAGGGACCTAATTTGTAGTTATGCAAACTTAAGGGACCAAAATCGTATTTATTCAAACTTAAGGGACCAAAATCGTAGTTATTCAAAGTTAAGGGACCTAATTTGTAATTATGCAAAGTTCAAGGACCTAAGCTGTAATTTGCAAACTTAAGGGACCAAAATTGTATTTATTCAAACTTAAGGGACCTAATTTGTCATTATGCAAAGTTCAAGGACCTAAGTTGTACTTTGCGCAAACTTAAGGGACTAAAATCGTATTTATTCAAACTTAAGGGACCAAAATCGTAGTTATTCAAAGTTAAGGGACCTAATGTGTAAATATGCAAAGTTCAAGGACCTAAGCTGTACATCTAACACACATTTTTAGAAATAAGATGATATATAATAACACACAATGTGTGTTAATAAAAAAACACGTTATATATAACACAATGAGGTTATGAAACTTAACTTATATATTCGAACAAATATATAACATACATGTGATTAAAAAATAAATAACACATAAATACAACAACGAGGTTTTAAAACTTACTTGACGAGCCATCACGTTCATGTTGTTTGTCAAAGAAAAATGTTAACGAACTGCCTTAAACGTGTCGCACCACACGACTATAATGAGAGAGTAGAGAGTAGTGATGGCCAAAACGACCCGATCGGGCAACCCGAACCGGACCCGCTCAAAAACCGGTTTCCAGCCCGATAGCCGGGACCGGTTTGGGTTTTGGTCCGACCCGGCCCGACCCGAAACCGGTTCGCGGCCCGTTTTTTGGCCCGACCCGGTCCGAAACCGATTTTTTTCAAAAAAACTAGCCGTTATAGAGCCGTTGGAATCCATTTTTGGCCGTTTTTTGGTCATTTTTCACCCTCCAACCCCATATAAATACTAGGGGTGTTATGGATCATATCACCACCTTACAAAACGCAAAAAACGCATACAATTCTCATTTCTCGGCTCTCGCTATATTCGTTTCTCGCAAATTCTACTATAAAATCTCTAGTTCTCTAGTCTCTACTCTCAAAAAAATGGCCGAACAAAATTACACCGTTGTTGCCGAGCATGGACGAAAAGCACCGGTTTGGGAGCATTTCAACTTGGTGATGTTTACCGACGGTACAAAAAAAGCGCAATGCAAACGGTGTGGAGATTTCCTTCAAGCCGCCTCAAATAGCACGTTAAAGCGCCACTTCGAGAAGAGATGCAAGAGGTTGAAATCGGGTGACGATCCAAGTCAGCCCATACTTGACAATTTCGGTCAAGTATGGTCGTATAATGAGGATATCGCCCGACAATTGCAAATGAAATGTGTCATTCAAGTGGGGTTGCCGTTCGGACATTTCGACAATCGTCACATTACGAACATGATCAAACAAGGGTTCCAACCACGCTACAAGGGTTCGGTAAGTCGTCAAACTCTTCGTCGTGATGCTTTAAAACTTTGGAATACGGCTAAAAAAAATACGCGAGAAATGTTTTTAAACTTACCCAACAAAGTTTCTTTAACTTGTGATGTATGGAGCGCACCATTCGGATTGCCACAATCTTATATATGCATAACGGCACATTGGATTGTGCTGGGATCGTGGCAATTATGCAAACGTGTAATCACGTTTGAGCACTTTGGTTCGCCACATTCGGGTGACCGTCAGTTTTCTATAATTATGAGATGTCTTCATTATTATAATTTAAAAAATAAAGTTATTAGTATTTCGTTTGATAATGCTAGTAATAATACGGCATGCGTACAAAAATTAGGTTTGGCTTTATCCCCTATTTTAGAGGGAAAATTATTTCATACACGTTGTTGCGCACACATAATAAACTTAGCCGTTCAAGACGGCTTAAGTTTCCTTAATGAGCCTTTAACTAAGTTTAGGCTTATGTTACGCCGGATTTTCACAAAAGGTAAAAAAATGCAAAACGCATATAGAGAATATTGCAAAGAAGTCGGTTTTAAAGCTTTGGGACCGGCACACGATATGCCGGTTCGATGGAATTCGACTTGGAAAATGATGGATAATTTAATAAGACAAAAACAATATATTCAAGCATTTTATAACGTTTATTACCCGGAAAACACGATAACTGATGATGATTGGCAAATGATTTATGGCTTTCACGATATTTTGGGCGATTTCAAAACTGCAACAACTATCTTATCCGGTATTTATTATCCAACGAGCCCTTTACTTTTAAATCAAATATATATTTTGGCAAGTAAAATTGCTCAATACGAAACGGATTACAACCTTCACGACGTGGTAGCACTAATGAAAGCAAAATTGGTAAAATATTTTAAAGAGATCCCCTTCACTTTTCTTTGTGCCGCGGCATTAAACCCGTATTTAAATGTTACGGGTGACGAAGTTTTAATACAATCAATATGTTTCTCGTTTGGTTTGGATTCGTCTACAAATAATTCTTTTTCAAGGAACCGCATACACCAATTTAATAATGATTTTCATCAATTATTTGAGATTTATAGAGTTAATTATGGGGGAGGAAGCCAACAAACCCCTACAACTCAAATGTTTTCACCGGGTTCTAGTAGCAGCCGTGGCCGAAACCGACAAGACTTAATGTCAACTTTAATGCAATCGGTTGCCATGGAATCTACTAAAAAAGCTAGATATGATGGGGATAATTTGGGTGAATTCAATCAATACATACGTACTAATTTTATAACGGCATCCTCCACAAACGTCGTAGATGTTGAATCACTAGATTTATTAGAATGGTTGAAAAATAAACAACCGAGTTTCCCGATTATGGCGACTATTGCCTTTGATATACTAACAATCCAAGCTAGTACCGTAGCTTCGGAGTCGGCTTTTTCTCTTAGTGGCAGGATCATATCGGAGCGTCGGACAAGATTAACCCCGCAATCGGTAGAGTGCTGCATATGTCTGAAGGATTACTTGGATGGAGAAGACAGCATTCAACATCAAACAAACCTGGAGAATGATCTAGACGACGTGGAAGAAAACTTAACCGAAAACGAAGCGGATGAACAACTAAGTACGTCGGGAACCGTAACCGACAATTCTGATGTTAGTAGTGTCGGTGACGTCTCCCGATACGACGATGACGAAGAAGAACCAGACACCGACCGCCTTGACGATCGGACGGCTATTACACGACTGCAGAAGTACAATACTCTTGAAGACTACAATCCAGATCAGAATCAATACTACGCTCCATACAATCCATACAATTACAATCCATGGGGATGGGGTGATGGGGGTGGGAGTTCGGGATCGGGACTTTCGGGTGTTTAGAATTTATGTATTGTAACTTGTAAGTTTGTAACTTAAAATTATATATAAATTATAAAACGTAAAAGTGTATTTTAGTGATATATATTATAAATAAAACGTATTTTTAAAGTGTATTTTAGTGATCCAATCCAATTTTTTACTTTTTAAAGTTTAGTAATTAATTATTATACAAAGAAATTATTTTTTTTTAAATAAGAAAATACGCCGGCCCGATCAAGAACCGGTTTTGGGCCCGGCTCGGCCCGGTTTTATAAAAACCGGTTTTCCATACCAGTAAACGAGTCAGGGATTTTCGGGTTAAACCCGGCCCAACCCGACCCGAACCCGGTTTTTGGCCATCACTAGTAGAGAGTAAGTATTTGATGAGAGAGTAGAGAGCGTGTATTTGTGGTGGGGATACTCTTCAATTTATAGAGGTATCCGTGGGTTAGAAAATTCCAGCATAGCACACGGATTGTGATCCGTGGATTACAACTTTCCAGCCAAAATACCGTGGGCCACGGTTTATAGAAGCACACCCACGGATTTCTTTAGGGTTTAAGGCACCTACGGATGAATTTACAAGGCCCACGGATCATGAGGGTTGAATGTGGGCTTTTTGAAACATAATCCGTGGGCCACGGCTTAGCCTACGGATTTTCAAGGTATTTTTGTTATTTGGGAGAGAGATAGGGCATTTGTGTGAAACGTCAGTCAACTAAGGGCAAATCAATTAATTTCCCTAAGATTTTTGTTAGTTAATCTTATCCAAATTGGTTACAGAACATACCTTGTGCTATTATTACATGTTTGCTCTCTCTCTCTCTTTTGATTCTTCTTTATCTTCATAAAATTGTGCAAACATGTTCTTGATGATTGTGTTTAGTTGTTGAACATAATCTCTTGATTAGATTATTCCTGGAGGTGTATTAGTCGTAACCCAAACAACCTTATAGTGGGGGCTAATAATATCCTAAGGGAAGTGATTATATCACGTTCTAATCAAGGATTTCTTCAATCTTTTCTATCAACTTTGTCTATTTTCTAACATATATACACTTGTGTGTGTGTCATTATGTTAGATAATCTCATAGAACAATTTATATTCATATAAAGTCATAAAACTAAAAAGAAAGGAAGAACCATTTTCAAATGTACCGAATTTATAAAAAAAATGACATCAAGAGTGCAAAATGGGGATTAGTTAGGGGCGTTCAAAAAAAAATTGTTGAACCATTCAAACCGGACCGTTTTTGACGGTTTGAATGGTGCGGTCTAGTATGAAAAATAGCACAACCGCTCAACGGTCTCCGGTTTGAACTATTTGATGTGCAGGTTGGACAAAGCTGACCCCCAAAACACACATATATTAATTATATTTATTTTACATGTTGTAGGTTCAACAGTTCAAAAAAGTCTGTCCAATATGTTGCTATAGACAATTATTGTTCAGAATTGAAAATTCTAGAGAATAGTCTTCATCAAACAAAAATAATATGTATACGATCAAATGAAACGAAAAAGACCAAAAACAGTATTGAATTTCAACTGCTAAGAAACTTGTAATCTGAATAGGTACACCAAATTACACAAATGATATTGAAAGAAATAGAATATATGCTGAATATTTATTCCTAAGAGTCTGTATATATATGGCTCTTATATAATATATGCAGATTCTTACTTACTTACAAAGGATTGTTAGCAAGCCACCTCATAAACATGCTTACACATTCCTTAGGTTTGTACTCTGGAGCTGTGTGACCTCCTCCCTTTCACAACAACAAAAACTAAGTCAACCATCATCATCATAATCATAATAACATATATATGCTTCTTTCAACTGAAGATTAACTTCAGTCCTTTTCATAATCATACAACTTTGACTATTTGTTTCAAGTTATAGTCAAAGCCAAACATTATATTTTTCATGGGACAAGAACAGACAGATTCAAATGATTTCTCACCTTGATAGTGGCATATGTCAAGCTGTAGTCGTTTTTAGAGAATTTCATGGTGTATCTGCAACAAAATAATTAGCAACGTTATGACGATTTTAGCATTTATCTTGACAATAAGCCATGGCTGCTCCCTGCTCGTAATGAAAACATAACTAACCCGGCTACTTGGTTGTTGACAAACCAAGGTCTCCAATCATTTTCGACAGACAGATTTAGCGATTCAATCCAGTTCAGCGTATTAAGAAAATAGAAGGCAATAGGTAATGGCTATTTATTTGCTTTCAAGATCTCTCAATACAACATGCATGATAGAGTAGGTGTAGGTGTAGGTTCACTTGGGAATGTAAATATTATGAGAGCCATGGAAACCAACTATTCATGATGAATATCAATATATCATGAATATTTTATGACGAATATCATGATATTCATGATGAATATTTGGGTATGTCATCATGGATAGTTGATTCCCACTGTTCTTGAATGAACTTTCCCTTGATATAGTAAGAGTTATCACATAGTGGACTCTGAGAAAAGTGTAGTAATAAAGAGTATTACCTATATACAAGAGCTCGACAATTTTTATCAGAAAGGCGTCGATGATAGCCAACAACACTTGGGACATTGTGTGTGTAACTTATGGGTTCATCATCAATATGATAACCCAAGGTTGTATTGCATCGTACCCACTCAATATCGTTAAATTCCTGGTGGTCATGAGATAATATAATTATCCTACATAATCAAGATGAACATGAATAAAACTCACTGTGAACTACAAACCTCATGAATGTGAAGAGCTTCTCGCACATCTCTGCTATCAGCCCAAGTGGAAGAGTATATATAGGATCCCTCCTACATTAAGATAGATACAAAAGACCAAAAATCATAAAACGCTTGAGGATATAAGAGCAATGAATTGATACTTTCATTTCTAAAAAAACACCCATTTTAAAAACACACGACTCTACATTGATGGCCACGTTATTCTTTCACTAAATCTTCATTTCGATCACTTGTATATAAAACCAGAGGGAGAAAGTGGGAGAGAGAGAGAGAGAGATACTCGACACCAGTGTTTCTGAAATTGAGGTAGTGGCCAAGAATCCATAGAGGTCTTGTCAAGAGATCGCATGCTCCTTCGTAAAATATTAGATTTGAAGGGATTTGAAGTCACAAGAAGGCTCTAAAATATGTCCTTTGTAAATTCTTTCAAGGCACTACAAATAGAAAACAAGAAAGCCTTAAAACGAAAATTGATTTTGATGATGACATTGTTATAGCTAATAATAATCCAAGTTAAAACTATAGCTTGTGTACCTTTTCTACCACCTCAAGATCACGTATGCACAGACTGTTGTTGGGATCTACATTCAAGTACTCTCCACGGCAATTTTCTTTAGCTGACTGCAAAAATATGTAACTTAATTCATATTTAATTACCTTGTAGTGAAATACTCATAGTGGAAAACTCGATTCATATTTAATTACCTTGTAGATTGCATCTGATAAGAGAGCCATTTGATGAGCAAAGGGTATTCTTGAATTAAAATCACCACTTGTATCTGTGAAAGGATTACCAAGCAAGTATCCCTAAGATGTAAAAAATATATCAAATTGAGTGATCCATGAAAAGATTAGTGATAAAATCTTTTTTCAAATGATCAAATCAAGTGCAATCAAGCTCAACTAACGGTTGTTCATCTTAGCATTGTAAAAAGGATTTAATACAAGTTAGCTACTGATTAATAAGAAATTTGACTTATCAAATATTTGATCAACTTGTACATTGATGTTGATTTGTGGCCATTCTCCAGCTTCAATACCTACAAAAGAATGAAACAAGAAGCTGAAACCCAAGAACCTTGACTTCATTAAGTCAACATATTTTGTGACTATGGCAAACAAGATGACTGCATGCAACACTTTATAAATCAAAGTTCTGTTTTTTTTATAACTAGATATATGGCTAAGTACTAGAAGTATTTAAAGGTACCGTTATAGATTTCTTGAACGGCCATTGGCACCACTATGCCACTGTAAGAATCACCACCAAGATAAAATGGATTCTTGAGAAATTTAGGATGATCCACAAGCCACTGTAAGAACAACATATTTATTTTATTTATAACAATCAGCTAGCATGAAATCAACATTTTCCTATATAATTCCAGGCCTCTACTTAGGCAAGAATCAATTAGGTTCGGTTTTTGATTTAGTGATTTTGGCCACCCACCAAAAAATAGAATCACCCCTACCTTCCTCAGAAATTGGTAAGTCTGCAATGCTGATAAAGTATCGTTCGCTATGTAACCCTTGGGAGTTCTTGCATAGGAGAATCCAGATCCAGCAGGCTGATCAAGAAATATTATGTTGGCCACCTGAAATGTATAGTGATTTCATTATATAAAGAAAGGTATAGTTATCGACTTACTAATTAACATCGAACAAATTTTTAAAATTAAAAAACAAAGACTGGTGTTACATATTTATAAAGAACCTTATGGACAATATTTATAGCCCCTGCTCAAAAATAAGCCATATGTAATGCATATCATCATCACATTGGCCTGTCATTTATGTATCCTTTAATAAGTTATTCTCAACATTTTTTTGGGAAAGTGAATGTTTCTTTTGCAGTCAAGTGGTGGTGTACTTTGGATTAAGGAGTATATATACAGCAAGTAATATAACATGGTAACAATTAGACACCTTTGTCCAACTGTGTGGCTTTATTTCAACTATTGCCTTCTCCAAAGTAGATTTTTCATAGTTAATAGTTAATGGCCCTGCATAGAATCACCAAAGTGTCAAATAGGCGTACAGGTGAGAATGTTCCCAAAAAAATATACTGAAACTAAAGATATCTAACCAAAGGGCCTTTAGGCCTAGCGGTATCGGAGCCCTTGGCCTTGTAGGAGGTCAAGGGTTTAAACCTCACCAAAGGTGAGGAGGGTGTGTGAGTTTATTTGTTTCATTTGCCGTATATACTACAAAAAAAACTAAAGATATCTAGGAACTCGAATTGAAGAAAGCTACTGAAAATAGAATCTTACTTTACAGACAAGGAAGCTATGAAGATACCTATTTCATAGAAAAGGCCAGAAAGAGCAGAACAACCAGGGCCTCCATTGAGCCAAAGAATGAGAGGGTCGTCTTTCGGGTTCCCTTGGGACTCAATAAAGTAGTAAAAGAACTGCACATCATCGGATTCTCCTACCCCAATATAGCTTAAACCAGATTGTTGTATAAGATTTACTATAACCACTAAATTATAGAGAAGAGAGAATTAAATCAACAGGAACTCTATTTTTTAATTTCTGAAAGCATGATCTTACCCAGTTTCTAGTGTGAAAGGAAGATCACCAACGAAGCCTGGCAGTGTCTTAACTAGGAACCGTGACTCGATAGCCTCCAATGAAACTACCACAAGAAACACAGCAAACAACATCGTCCTGCAGGACTTGTTAAAGAGATTCCAAGGTTGAAAATTATAAGATTGTGATTGAAGCTTCATGGTGCTTTGCTTTCTAAACAAAAAATATATGGTTTTGGAGCTCAAGACCTCTATCACTTGACCAATAAGGTTTTGGAGCTCAAGACCTCTATCACTTAACGATCTCCATGTCCGCCACAATTAATATTTATGAAATATTTAAATGTTTTATAAGATGTTTATGTTTTAGCAAGACCATCTCCAATGGGTCACTAAATCTTACATTAAATTTGATGTAAATGATACTATTCATATCTTTAATGAGATCTTTATTTTTCACACTAAATTTGGTGTAATGAATAGTATTACACTATATTTGATGTAACACTATGCATTTACACTATTTTTCACATCAATTTAAAAAAAATAGTGTTACTAGTTGGATAAGATTTACTATTAACACTAAAGTTTATACTACTTTTGAAATTTAGTGTAAGATATAGTATGACCCATTGGAGATGCCCTGAGGTTGAGATGATATTTACCATTACATGCAGAAGTTTTCAAAATTTGAAGGTTAGTGATGTAAACTCGAAATTAAGAAATGTATGTGAATTGGTAAAGAAAGGGGACCAAAATGGAAATATATGAAAGTCAAGGGGTGAAGAAGAAGAAGAAGAAAATAAGTTGATACGTGTTTGAAGGAAGTCGATACGTGTATTAAATTTAAGAGTAAACCACACTTTTGGTCCTTGTGGTTTGGTGTTTATAATACATTTGGTCCCTACAATTTAAAAATTACACTTTAGCCACTACTGTTTGCCTTTTGGTCCGGATTTGGTCCCTCTGACAAACGTCCGTCACTTGTCAGACGTTAGGGGCAAGTATGTGCAAGGCACAAGAGGGTATTTTGGTCTTTTTACCTCACAGGGACCAAATATGGACCTTTACTCAAAACTTTCTTTCTCTCTCCTATCTTCTTCTTCACCAACTCATCCCATAAACCCTAAACCCACTTAAATACACACACAAACCCACTTCAAAACACATAATACACACACATAGATATATATATATATATATATATATATATATATATAAACACAAACACACACACACACACACATATATATATATATATATATATGTTTAAAGCAAGCAGATTATATCACCACAGTTAGTTACTTAACTCGATCAAGTCTCAAGACACAGTAAACATTATGAGACTTCAGAAACCATTTGGAGAATTTTCTTCCATGATAACTTCAAACTTTGCAAGTGAAACCAGGTCCAGTATCCACAACATTTTATCTCCAAAAGCTGAATGGATGGGTAAATATGGAATTGCATGGCCATGGAAAGGAAATGAAAGAGGGTGTTATTTCGATTCAAGATCTCATCATTTTTGTTGGCATTGGTTATATGATGATCCAGAAGATGAGTATGGTCAAGGTCAACCACGAAAGTGTGCTGCTAACGACAATAAGGCTTTAGGGAGGCGGTCTTCTTTGTTTAATAAAACCGACATGATGGACAATTGCAGCAAAGATTGTGAAATCAAGTGGGAGGATTTGATGATTAGAGAACAGGTCGGGCGAGGTAAAAGATGTGGCATTTCCCATAATTTTCAGTTGTATTTTTCTTCAATATTTGATGTTTTACGGTGTAGATACATTTTTTGACAGGTTCATGTGGGATTGTATATCGTGCAGTGTGGTATGGATCAGTATGTTTCCATCTCTTCCTCGATATCTCTTGAATAGTGTGTTATATATCTAATGTTTTTATGTTATGCAGGATGTTGCTGTCAAATTATATTCCAAACAAGTTGAGACTTATGCCTGCTTTAAACATATTTTCTCTTTTGTTCAGTTCTTTTAATTCTTTTTGACAACATAGTAATCCTAAGTACCTCTGAAAAATGTTTGGATGGTCAACTTGGGATTAACATGACATTTACCTAGATTGGACATACTTTCCATGAATCGGAGTGACTTGGATATCCATTTTGTGTTTTATGCTTTTTCATCTCCACTTTGTGAATTGGAGTAGCGGGACATTGACCCAAAGCATCTGTTATCCAGACGGTGAGAACATGGTTGACAGTGATGGAGTTATTTATGCCATTACACATAATAATCAGCACATTTTTTGTCTTCCTTAACGGTTCTATCTTTGATTAGAGACTTCGACGATGGCCTTCCACAGCAAATCACTGAAGTTGAAAATGATGATGAAATCAAATATATTTCTCTGCATCCGGATGTGAGCAACTATTTGATTTCCGAGGTTAGTGATGGCAAAGAGTCTAGGTTTCATAACCTTTTTTTCCAGTTTTCATTATGCCTTCCAATCTCATATTTGTTTACTGTGTCTTGTTTTATATATATATATATATAAACACACACACACACACATATATATATATATGTGTGTGTTATATATGTGTGTGTGTGTGTGTGTTTATATATATATATATATATATATATGTGTGTGTGTGTGTGTGTGTTTGTGTTTATATATATATATATATATATATATGTGTGTGTGTGTATTATGTGTTTTGAAGTGGGTTTGTGTGTGTTTAAGTGGGTTTAGGGTTTATGGGGTGAGTTGGTGAAGAAAAAGATAGGAGAGAGAAAGAAAGTTTTGAGTAAAGGTCTACATTTGGTCCCTGTGAGGTAAAAAGACCAAAATACCCTCATGTGCCTTGCACATGCTTGCACCTAACGTCTGACAAGTGACGGACGTTTGTCAGAGGGACCAAATCCGGACCAAATGGCAAACAGTAGTGGCTAAAGTGTAATTTTTAAACTGTAGGGACCAAATATGTTATAAACACCAAACCACAGGGACCAAAAGTGAGGTTTACTCTAAATTTAATTCATTTATTAGTTTAAATATTAGTTATTAATATTTTTATTAAATTTAATTAATTTATTAATTTGTTTGAGCATTTATTTTTATTATTTTTATTAAAGATTCTATCCATATTTTAAATAAATTTTATTTTTATGAAATGTTTTTAATTTAAATTACCAATTTGGTTACTAAAAAAATATAATTTAAAAAAAATTATGAAAATATAAATACTAAGATAAACTTACATAAATCACATTTAGTACTTTTTGTGATATTATAAATTATTAAAATATATAAATATAGATAATAAAATAGTTGATGATTTAATTAATGTTATTACGAAATTTTAAAGAAGAGTTTGTTCTTTTATTAATACAAATGGTGTTACAAGCATGACCACTTTTGAATGATGCAATATGTTTGACATCATCCATTACTAATGGCATGGTGTCATTTATAAATCCTTGAGTAAATTACTGTTTTGGTCCCTAAGGTATGTCAAAAATTACGAAACTGGTCCATTAACTTTAAAATTACCTTTTTGGTCCCTCGGGTATGTAGTTTGTTATGAAATTGGCCCTTCGAGCTGACGGCCGTCTCTTTCCTCCGTTAAGCTCGAGGGTAAAATGGTCTTTTTATATATTTTTATTTCTTTTAACATTTATTTATCAATTTTATATATATACACACACATATACAATATATATATATATATATACACACCCCCACCACCACCACCACCATCAACCCATCACCACCATCGTCAACCCACACACACCACCACCACCACCACCATCATCAACCCACCACCACCATCGTCAACCCACACACACCACCACCACCACCATCATCAACCCACCACCACCATATGTCTTTCTTCTCTCCTTTCTTTATATACACACACACAGATACAATATATATATATACACACATCACCACCATCATCAACCCACCACCATAAACCAAATCCCAACCATCGACGGTTAGCCACTGGTTTTCTTCACAACAAGACCCACAACTTCATCTCCTATCTCAAGCAAAGCGAAACCAACAAATCAGATCAAGGTTTGTCTCATGCTGGTTTTCGGTCATCTTCTCCGGTACCATTTTCGGTACCAACAAATCAGATCAAGGTTTCTTCTATTTATTTCTTTATATATACACACATAGATACAATATATATATACACACACACATCACCACCATCATCAACCTACCACCATGAAAAAGAAAAACAAAGAGAAGAAAGAAAGTTGCAGAGAAGAAAGAAAAAGAAAAAAGTTTTTTCTTTAAATATATTGACACGTGTCATTTTCTAATTGGTCAATTAAAAATAAGAAAAAATAAAATAATAAAAAACTTAGTAAATTTTAATTCTAAAAAGAAAGAAATATAAAAAGACAAAAATGCCCTTAATGATAACTGAGGAAAGAGACGGCCGTCAGCTCGAGGGACCAATTTCGTAACAAACTACATACCTGAGGGACCAAAAAGGTAATTTTTGAAGTTAAAGGACCAGTTTCGTAATTTTTGATATACCTTAGAGACCAAAACAGTAATTTACTCTAAATCCTTTCTATATTTCCACAAGGTCCCACATTAATAATTATGAAGAAGATGTCTTACTCAACTTAGTTTTAGAGAATCTGTTGGAGTTGGATCTAATTCTTTTTAGAGATTTTGACTTTTAAGTCCCTATTTTAGAAAAAAAAATAGAGAATTTGTTGGAGATGCTCTAATTTGACATCCTCTTTAGAAAAAGATACAATACCTCTTTAGCGGAGGACAGAAGCTGAACGGGCTCTTGTACACCTGCCCATTTTAAAATTTTAATTATCTTAAAGATACACCCACTTAATTTTAAGGAGTGTTCTTATTTAAAACAAAATCTATAACAGAAATTAAACGTGGATGAGATGGTTGGATTATCACTTTACATGCAAAAGAGCAAAAGGTTTCAAGAGACTTTAATTTTTGGCTCCATGATCAAACCACAAAGACGATTATAAGCGTTACTACTACTATGTTCTTGTGAATTATGGCCAATACCGGGTATATAAGCAGTGATTTCAATCCAGAGGTTAATCGTACTCTGTCAACTTTGATTAAATCTCAGTGGCCATAATTATTGTGTACGCCTGGATTAGAACCCTGGACAGAGGGGATATTCCATCACATCCCCAGGGCCTTAACCAGTACACCACAACGCTTGTGGTTATAAAAACCGTAGTTGCATCGTCTTCCCTTCTTGTAACCAACTTAATCTTTCACTAACAATTTACAATTTTTTTAAAGCAATTTTATTAACAACTCAGCAACAACAAAACAAGAAACTCTACCTGGATAAAGTTTTCTGCAAGGAGCAGAAACCAACCCTCCACACCAACCAAAACAAGAAAGGAAACATGTAAAACAACCTAAAATATTTATTTAATGTTTTATCATATGAAAATCATGATAATTAAAAAGTATAATACTATTAAGTTGTATGCATAAAAGAAATGAAAAGTTATAGTTTTTAGAGAATTTAATTAAAATACCAAAACTTTGACTTTGACTTGTCAAAATACCCATTTTCTCGTCGATTTTGCTAAAATACCCAAAAATCCTGCGGTGGGTCCCGCGATCGCGGGACGTGGCACCACCTGGCACCGGGTTTGGACAAATGTCCCGCTATGGCCCCTCAAGAAACCTCACGGCTGTAACTTTTACCCCCCCAAGTATGTCCGCGGTTACAAAAATGGCCCATGTCCCGCGATTTCATCCCGCGATCGCGGGATCTACTGGACACGTGTAGGGCTGGGTTTGAAACCCTAATTTTTTATAAATGTTTCCAATCCCCACCCTCCAATGTCGGCTATAAGAGAAGAGGTGGGGGGCATAATCCGGCCACCATACCCCATTTTAAAATTCTCTCCCAACTCTCTCAACATTCTCGTGTCGATTACGTACTCGGTTCGAAGATGTCACGTGTTAGGAATGTGGTAAGTAACTTTTCTTAACTTTTTGTAGTTTCTTGTTGTTATCTTAAATTTTCAAAATATATGATATGTAAACTTTGTTGTTTGAATGTTGTTGTTTGAACTTTGTTGTTATCTTTAATTTTTGAAATATATGATATGTAAACTTTGTTGTTTAAATGTTGTTGTTTGAATGTTGTTGTTTAAACTTTTATGTTTGAATGTTGTTGTTTAAACTTTGTTGTTATCTTAAATTTTTGAAATATATGATATGTAAACTTTGTTGTTATAAAAAAATATGTTAGTGTTAAAGTGTTTTTTATAAAAAAAAATAAGTTAGTGTTTTTTTGTTATAAAAAGATGAGTGTTTTTTATAAAATTAGAGTGTTTTTTAAAATAAAAAAATAAGTTAGTGTTTTTTTGTTTAAAAAGATGAGTGTCCTTTTATAAAATTAGAGTGTTTTTTATAAAAAAAAAATTAGTGTTTTTTTGTTATAAAAAGATGAGTGTTTTTTATAAAATTAGAGTGTTTTTTATAAAAATTTAGGTTAGTGTTTTTTTGTTATAAAAAGATGAGTGTTTTTTTATTAAAAAAAATAAGTTAGTGTTTTTTGTTATAAAAAGATGAGTGTTTTTTATAAAAATTTAGGTTAGATCTCTTAAATTTGCTAATTTACAACTTAGGTCCGTAAACTTTAGTGATGACAACTTAGGTCCCTAAACATTGGTGAATGACAATTTAGGTCCGTAAACTTTAGTGAATGACAACTTAGGTCCCTTAACTTTGGTGAATGACAACTTAGGTCCCTAAACTTTGCTAAATGACAACTTATGTCCCTTAACTTTGGTGAATGACAACTTAGGTCCCTTAACTTTGGTGAATGACAACTTAGGTCCCTTAACTTTGGTGAATGACAACTTAGGTCCCTTAACTTTGGTGAATGACAACTTAGGTCCCTTAACTTTAGTGAATTATTTAATAGGTCCCTTAACTTTAGTGAATTATTTAATAGGTCCCTTAAATTGTTTATCTTTCTTTTGAGTTTCCTACTCATAAATAAATTTTGGAAGTCACACTTCCGAAGCCCTAATATGTATATGAAACATTTTACCGAAACATATGTAAATGGTATGAATATATAAAAACATTTAAATTGCCTTCACATGCCAAACTCAATATTTAATTGGCCTCTTGCCAAAAGCATCTATATATAACAATGTTATATTTAAATAAATAAAAAAATCCGCAACATATCTATTTGGATTTTGTCAAACGGGTGTAAATAGCCCTAAGGTATGTGGGGACTTAAGCAATCCTTGTGATTCCCCTGCTACCTGGAAGTCCAACAGATTGAGTGGGTTATTTTCTAAAACTAAAATACACAAATAATTATCAACCCAATAAACCAAACAAGCACTATAACATCCGTGAATTTTCTATGTAGGGCGATCTTATTCAGATCGACTGTACGTTAAGGTGCCGCGTTGGCTACATCGTAGAGATGAGACAGCGCTTTGTGGATTTAGGAGATCGGGGAGCTAGGGTTGATGAGATCTTCAGAGGGACACCATTCGGTCCATGGCTGGATCTTATCATGAGCGGTGGCGACCCCATGCTAGTCCACATGTTTCTACAGCTGGAGGTCGAGGTCTCCAATGGTGATCTAGAGGAGATGTATTTTGATGTCTTCGGGCATCAAATACGGTTTGGCCGTCATGAGTTCTGTCTAATTACAGGACTACTTTTTGGAGACGAACCCCCCCTTCCTTACTTATCAGGCATTACTTTTGTTAGTAGGGTTTGGCCTGGCGTGTCACCATCTCGTTTGAGGTTGAGGACAGTCGTGGAGACGATGAAAGACGGTCTTTCTGCCCTAAGCGACGAGGATATTGTCCGTGTATGCTTGGTGGTGATGGGCTTCATGGGCCGTGAGTGGAGCTAGTATGCTTCCTCGACGGTCCTTAGGGCCGTCGAGGATTTGCATTTGTTTAGCAGGTATCCGTGGGGTAGCCACATCTGCACATATACCTATAGACAGATGCACCGAGCCATCGCCAGACGCGCCGACACACATGCGAAGATGGTTGTTTATGGATTTACATACGCCTTCAAGGTTAGATAAGTAGTATATAACATAAATAATAATACATACAGACTGTTTGGCTTTCCTTTTTACGTACTTGCTCTTCTTGTGTAATTCCAGATATTGATCTTGGAGATGTTTCCCATCTCCCGTCTAAGTTTCACCATGCACACCGACAGGTTAATTAGGGGAACCCGTTGGGAGAGGGTTGTTTCCCTAGATAGGAAGAATTGCCTTTCGTTCTTCCGCCTTTCAAGCACCGTAAGTTCTTTCACTATGTTTACAATGTTGCCTACGTTAGTCCCCGATTATTAATTTATTTGTGTTTTACCATATATTTAGCTGGCGCATCGCCTCTCGAAAACCTTCTGCCTATGGATACCTAGAGGGACACATCTTGGTACACAAACAGCGTAACCTTTATCGATAGAGAGGAGGCACGACATCGGTCGAAGAGGGCCCGACGTTCCTCTCCTTACACATCTGGGTCTAGTTCCTCATCTGACGAAGATGAGGAAGACGACGCGAGGCCGCCCACTTCTGATCGATATGAGCCGCCCACTTCCGATCGATATGAGCTGCCCCTTTCGATCGATATGAGGCACCCCCTTTCCATCAAGATCCGCCCCCTTTCCATCAAGATCCGCCTTCCACCGAGCCATCTTGTGGCAGTTTACACCAGCTGTGGGACTACGTCCACGGGCCTCTAGACACACGTATTCAAGATCTGGAGGCCTTCGTCAGAAACTTTTCTGCTGTTCAGGTTAGTGTTTAACTTAATTTGTCGGCCACGATCTTTTAGTTTGTATATTAATATTACGTTTTATATTTGTTTTAGGTGTCGAGTACGACGCCGATCTCTGCTCCGTTCGGACAGGGGGCACCGACGACGTTTGCCACCACATCCTATCCGTCATTCCCGGAGAGTGTAAGTCACACTGAATAACCAATGTAGTTATATATTCGTTCCTAGGTTTGCAACTGTTAAAATGAAATATGTCATGCAGATTGGGATGACGACGGCAGGGGCTTATACACACCATATGACGACAGAGGCCCCCACATCCTATGCGACATTCCCACAGAGTGTAAGTCACACTGAATGACCAATATAGTTATATTTTCGTTCCTAACTTTGTAACTCTTATAATGAAAAATTTCATGCAGATTGGGATGATGGAGGCAGGGGGTTATACACACCCAATGTCGACGTTCGGCACCACATCATTCCCGCACAGTGTAAGTCACATACATCGACCCTCGTTATCGTTATATTTTCGTTCTTAAGTTTGTAACTGTTATAATATCGTGCAGATTGGGATGAGTGAGCAACACGGTTATGGCGGCCCATTATTCACGGACCTCCTTGGGATACAGCAGACAGACTATTACAGGTCGGACATGTCGGGGCCGTCGTACGTCACACCGCCACCACATACTATGACTGTAAGTTATTTTGGTAGTTTTGGTTTAATTGTAAACATGATGAAATTGTACTTAAAACATCTAATAAGTTAATTTTCAGTCGATGGGGTCGGGAGAGGACTTACGGTGCTCAGAAATTCTCGAGGACCACTTCTCGGAGCCGGACGTTGACTCGATGGATGTGGTAGAACCTGCTAGGCCGGTTCGGAATAGGTGGTAGCTAAATATCGTGCATCCAAAATATGGGCACAATAATTCCACAATGAAGGCACAAGTATATACCAACAATGGGATCGCTACAAGTAATAAAGTGGTAAATATACCGAGATCGTATCCACAGAGATTGGACTTCAAAGTTTCGAGTCCTAAGTCGAGAATACACCGATTTTAATGGGAGAAGAATAAAATATTTTGAGCGAGTTTGGTGTTTTTTAATAATAATAAAATCTAAACAAATAACTAAAATGGGTATGGGTGTAAGTTTCCTTGAGATTTTTGTAGTAACAAGATGGTTAGTTGCTTTGTAGCACGAAAAGTCATAAAAAGCCCGATCTCTCGAAATGATGCGATTTATAAACCGGTCCTACAAAGTTTCCATAAAGTGTCCATTGTTACCGACTCCCGATCTTGCCGATTTAATTAAGTTTGACTCTAAACGTCAAGTTCTACCAATATGGAGATTTACACCCAAATCTCTTTGTGATATAAATCTCGACCGGCGTTTGAACCTTAGTAAATCATACAAAATCCGCCTCTCGACGTGGTTATCAAAGACTCTCTCAAATCTTTGTGCATCACTTAAGCCGTATTTCGAATCCGTCCGTCTCGAGGTCTAAGATCTAATATTAACACATCAAAGTGATTGGCTTATCCGCGTTGAGTTTAAGTCTCGACTCAAGTGACCAATCTCGAGAGTTAGTAACAAATGGCCACACCCAAGTGTTGCCTACTAGTCTCAAGTTTGTTCACACCCACACCCAATGGTGCTTAGCTAATAATTAAAAAGAAAGACATAATAAGATGAAAAGAATACATAAAAAAATACTTGCATAAATTTAAAGACGTGCCCACAGTGGGATCACTGTGGGCAAAAATTACAATTACAACTACATATCTTCAAGTCTTTAAGAAACAAGAAGAAGAACTAAACTACTGGAATGTAAGTAAACTACAACTAAGAATTGGTGCCCTTTGAAGTGATCCAAGCCCTCTCTTTTATAGCTCCCAAGTTGTGTAATACCCAATGGACAAAAGGTGTAATACCCAATGGACAAAACTTCTTTTATCCAAAGGGTAAGAGCCAATACCACCTTCCAATGCCCCTAGTTTACTGATATACCCGGATCTTGCAAATCTTCAGCATGATAACATTCTTTTATCCAGATAATTGCATTATCCGCCGGGTAATAGGAATATTCGTTCGTGCTCACAGTGAGCGGCCCTGTGCTCACAGTGGGCAAAATCGCTGCACAATATTAAACCCCAAAAATTGATGCAAATAACCATAAAACGTCATCAACAACTCCAAATAAAAAATAAATTAACAAAAGGAAATACACGAACACATAAATAAAAGAACACAACTAAAACGGAAGAAAAACTAACACAAATGACGTGTAAATAACACTCAAAATGAGAGTTATCACACCCCCCAAACTTAACTTGTTACTTGTCCCCAAGTAACGAAAATGACAAATATAAAAACAACTGAAGATACAAAATACACAAAAGACTAAGTATCACAACTAGGATCTTTAATTTTTCTCTTTTTTTTTATTTTTTTTATTTTGCATCTTAAATGCTTTGATTGAAAATATCCATAGTTTTTCGTAATTTTTCCACTTCGTTCTTTTTTATTGCACTTTGATTTCCATAGGCTAAGCTATAATTCACACATCTTATGATAATTGACTTTGCAAACTTAGATCCACAGGACTTTGAAGGGTTAGTGTTTATGGTTTCTCACTTCTCTTACATTTTTCATCTTTCCCCAAACTTGTCTTTTTAGGTTACACAAAAAAATATTTCTACTACGTGTTTGATGTGTTATGCCCAACTTTGCTTTCCCCAACGTGTCAATCTCAGCTATTTGTATATATATTTTTTTTATCCTTCCAATTTTTCGAAGGATGTAGCTCTTTTTTTAACACTTGAGTTTCCTCCCAATTTTAAAATACTCAATATCTTCATTGTGGAGGGAATAGTAAGACTAAAAAGCTCGGGTAAGGCAACAAAGGAAAAGTGTATCGGCCAAGTGTTTAGAAAGAAAGGCCCATGTCATTTCTAGAGTTTCAAAGTTTAATCAATTTGTATACCGAGGAATTGGTTGCTTAGTTCTAGAAATCTGCGAGTGGTGAAAAAATTATTCAAACTATGAAACTTAAAATCTAAGGATATAAGATGCATGAGATTTTTTTTTTGTTGTTTTTTTTTTCTTTTTTTTTATCCCAAGAAATCTGATACTAGTCGAAAAAGAACGGACTCAAATCACACACAAAAAATGTAAAATAAAAAACACAAAATTGGAGTTGAGAGTAAGAAGATAAGTTTGCATCAAGGTTATGTAGGATGTGGTTCACCACCCCACATGTGCATCTTCAAAAAGTGGAGTGGTTTCAAGATAATAGACACATCCATCATACCAAAGCTTTTTCCAACAATTCCGTCACCCAAAAAACACGGTATAGGAAAAATTCCCGAGCTCTTGATCACACAAATCCTCCCAACCGTCCATGGCATGATCCTGAAAGGAACATTGTGATCACAAAAAGAAGGCTGCACAAAATGAGCAAAAATCATAACGTTAGGAATTTTAGCATCTTGAAGCACTTCTTCACTATTAGGAAGTAAAGAAGGCTTGCTCACGTGCTTGAAATTTGCCTCAAAAATTTCCAACTCTTTCTCAACATCACTCTCATCCTTACCAACATATTTTGATTTTTCATTATCACTTGGTAAGGAACCTTGACTTTGATTTTTTAACTCGTCGACTAGTTGTCCCATCTTAGTATTTAAGGCTTCAAAATAGGATGTGAAATTTCCCAAAAATGTTGTAAAATTTTCTGTTAAGCTTGGGGAAAAAGTTTCAAAAGAGTGAGACGGTTCGGGTTGTTCAAAAACATTCCCGGGTGCGTTGATGGAAACAAAGGACGTAAATCCATGGTGAGGATCACTCCCTTCAAAATCACAAAAATAATCAAAATTCCCCTCCCATGATTGGTCAAATGTATTTATAAACGTGTCATTCCAATCTTGACGGGGAGGTGAAAATGAAGTGTAGGTGTCATCATCTTGAATATTTTCCAAAAAATTAGGATGTTGTTCCCATGAATAATTGGAAAAATTAAAATACGGGGCATCCCAACTAAAACCTTCCATTTTGGTGGAAGAAAAACCGATGAAAAACTCAAATTATAACTCAAGAAACTTCGGAAATACGTAAATCCCCGGCAACGGCGCCAAAAACTTGGTAGCTAAATATCGTGCATCCAAAATATGGGCACTATAATTCCACAATGAAGGCACAAATATATACCAACAATGGGATCGCTACAAGTAATAAAGTGGTAAATATACCGAGATCGTATCCACAGGGATTGGACTTCAAAGTTTCGAGTCCTAAGTCGAGAATACACCGATTTTAATGGGAGAAGAATAAAATATTTTGAGCGAGTTTGGTGTTTTTTAATAATAATAAAATCTAAACAAATAACTAAAATGGGTATGGGTGTAAGTTTCCTTGAGATTTTTGTAGTAACAAGATGGTTAGTTGCTTTGTAGCACGAAAAGTCATAAAAAGCCCGATCTCTCGAAATGATGCGATTTATAAACCGGTCCTACAAAGTTTCCATAAAGTGTCCATTGTTACCGACTCCCGATCTTGCCGATTTAATTAAGTTTGACTCTAAACGTCAAGTTCTACCAATATGGAGATTTACACCCAAATCTCTTTGTGATATAAATCTCGACCGGCGTTTGAACCTTAGTAAATCATACAAAACCCGCCTCTCGACGTGGTTATCAAAGACTCTCTCAAATCTTTGTGCATCACTTAAGCCGTATTTCGAATCCTCCCCTCTCGAGGTCTAAGATCTAATATTAACACATCAAAGTGATCGGCTTATCCGCGTTGAGTTTAAGTCTCGACTCAAGCGACCAATCTCGAGAGTTAGTAACAAATGGCCACACCCAAGTGTTGCCTACTAGTCTTAAGTTTGTTCACACCCACACCCAAGGGTGCTTAGCTAATAATTAAAAAGAAAGACATAATAAGATGAAGAGAATACATAAAAAAGTACTTGCATAAATTTAAAGACGTGCCCACAGTGGGATCACCGTGGGCAAAAATTACAATTACAACTACATATCTTCAAGTCTTTAAGAAACAAGAAGAAGAACTAAACTACTGGAATGTAAGTAAACTACAACTAAGAATTGGTGCCCTTTGAAGTGATCCAAGCCCTCTCTTTTATAGCTCCCAAGTTGTGTAATACCCAATGGACAAAACTTCTTTTATCCAAAGGGTAAGAGCCAATACCACCTTCCAATGCCCCTAGTTTATGTTGATAGTTAACCTAAACTTTTGGGTTAAAATTAGTAAGTCAGAAAGTATATATATATTTATAAGTAGTTATTTTAGTGAAAGGGTGTGACCATTCATGAAGAGGTGTGATGCTTCATGAAACAACACAACCTTTACCGAACCATTGCGATGGTTCGATGGCACCTTTTCAATGTGTATAAATAGGGTCAATGTATTTGTGATTTGAATGAACAAAAGTTGCAAGTATCAATCAATAGCAAGCATATTTATATATTACCTGTGATTTTGTTCATCATAGCAAGTTTTCTTCCAACAATTGGTATCAGAGCGAGAACGATTCCGGGAATCAATCAAGTAAGAAGGAAAGAAGAAAGAAGGATACCTGTTCGTTGAAGAGATCGAACACATAAATGGTTGTAACCGGAGTTTGATCGAAGAAAAAAAACAAACACAACTTGGGTTGATTTGTGGTTCGGACAGAAACAAGGAAGAACAGCAGGTTCTTCGGGGCGTTCTTGTTGGTTCGAAAGGGAAGAACATCAGGGGCGTTCTTGTTGGTTCGAAAGGGAAGAACATCAAGGGCGTTCTTGTTGGTTCGAAAAAAACGCGAGCAAAAGGGAACACCAGGGGTGTTCGGTGTTTGTACAAGAAAGAAGAAGAACACAACTTTGTGTTCTTACTGGTTCGACAAAAGTACGCAAGTTTTTTTTTCTCTCCCCAAATTATTGATTTAACCTAAAAGAAAGAGATAGGGATTAAATTGGTTTTAATCTAAGATATTTTAATAGTTTATATTATTAAAGATTTTTTATTAAGATATATTTTAATTAAAATTATAAGGATTTTTTGAAAAAATCTTATATTTTAATTAAGGAAGGAAAAATAAAAGGGACAAAAGAAGGAAGTTTTTTTAAGATTGTTCTTAGAAAGAAAAAAGTAAGGGGGAAGAAAGAAAGCAAGCAAGTAAAAACCGAATCCTAGTGATTCTTAGCAAGTCAAAACCGAATCCTTAGGTTCATAGCAAGTTCCGAACCTTAAAATTCAACTAGCAAGTTTCGAACCTTTTCTTAGGTTCAAATAGCAAGTAGAACCATTGATTCAAATTAGAATCATTGAGGTTTAATATCAGCAAGAAAGGATCAATTATTTTGATCAAAGCAAGCAAGAGCCAGATTAGCAAGTGGGTCTGGAAATACAATATTGATTAGCAAGTTGGTCAATATTGAGCAAGTTTAGCAAGAAAACCTGGTTAGCAAGTTGGCCAGTAGTAAGTAAGTGTTTTAATCTTTTGATTAAACACAAGAGCAAGAAAACCAGAAACCATCTCGGTTCTGATTTGTAAGAAGTAAGCAAGTTAAAAGCAAGCAAGCAAGCATGGTAGAAAAAGAAGGTGACAAATATGATAACGCATCAAGCAGTGCATCAGTTCGAGAACAAGGAAATGTTTCACTACAATGTCCAAAATTGACTGAAACAAACTACACGACGTGGGCATTGTTGATGGAAACAATATTGAAGGCCCATGGTCTGTGGGAAACAATTGATGCTGAAAATGCGGTGGATGAGAAGAAAGCACATATATCAAAGGCAATGATCTTTCAAACATTGCCCGAAGATGTTCTAATGCAGGTAGCACAGTGCTTGACTACAAAGGAAGTTTGGGACTCAATCAAAGTTCTGTTCATTGGAGTAGACTTAGTTCAGAAAGCACGTTCGCAAACTTTGAGGAGTGAACTAGAGTCATTAAAGATGAAAGAAAGTGAAACTGTAAGTGGTTTTGCAAGCAAATTGAGCAATATAAGGGCAAAATTTAGTAATCTTGGAACTACGCTCGAAAGCAAGATAATTGTGAGGAAACTACTCAATTCGGTTCCAAATAAGTTTTTACCGATCGTGGCAACTATTGAACAATATCAAGATTTAGACAAAATGTCGTTTGAAGAAGCCGTTGGAAGATTAACAGCCTTTGAAGAACGAATCAAAAGTCAAGACACGCCAGAGGCAAATGATCAAGACAAACTTCTGATGGCAAGTTCAAACAACCAAAGTCGTGGTAAAGGGCGAGGTAAAAATTTCAACAACGAAGCCAAGGAAAGCCTGAAATGGAAGAATAGTCCAAATGCACGTGGAAGAAGTACGAATCAAGGAACTAAAGACAAGAGCACCTTCAGATGTTATGAATGTGGTGACTTCGGCCATTTTGCGAGGGAATGTACGAAGTGGAAAGACAATAAAGACAAGCAAGAAGAGTCTTATCTCATTAATGATGACGAAGGACCAACACTGCTGTGAAGAGCAAGATAAAAGCAAGTTGAAGACCTACCTTAAACCAAAGTTTAGTTTAAGGGGGAGTGTTGATAGTTAACCTAAACTTTTGGGTTAAAATTAGTAAGTCAGAAAGTATATATATATATTTATAAGTAGTTATTTTAGTGAAAGGGTGTGACCATTCATGAAGAGGTGTGATGCTTCATGAAACAACACAACCTTTACCGAACCATTGCGATGGTTCGATGGCACCTTTTCAATGTGTATAAATAGGGTCAATGTATTTGTGATTTGAATGAACAAAAGTTGCAAGTATCAATCAATAGCAAGCATATTTATATATTACCTGTGATTTTGTTCATCATAGCAAGTTTTCTTCCAACAGTTTACTGATATACCCAGATCTTGCAAATCTTCAGCATGATAACATTCTTTTATCCAGATAATTGCATTATCCGCCGGGTAATAGGAATATTCGTCCGTGCTCACAGTGAGCGGCCCTGTGCCCACAGTGGGCAAAATCGCTGCACAATATTAAACCCCAAAAATTGATGCAAATAACCATAAAACGCCATGTCAATCAGGTTGTAGCGCAGTGGTTGATCGCCCTGGGTGATGTGGTGGAATATCCCATCTACCCAGGTGTAACACCCCAAAACAGGGGTTAACAAAAACTTCCATAAAACGGAAGAGTGGTACTCATTACTAAAGTAAAAGTATACATAATTATCATTACATAACCATTATTACAAAGATTTAGTTAATTATAACTACTAATGGACCACTAGCTTATTTGATCACTACTATAGCAATCAAATATCAAAAGGATGTCGGAAAGTTCTATCATCAATCTTCCAATCCTTAACTCTCCAACAATGATCCCATGCTCACAACCCCGTTCTAGACCTTCTTGTGTCTGGAACCACTAATATCTGTAACACATAAAACACATAACAAGTGTTAGGCTTTTAAAGCCTAAGTGAGGTTTACACATAGCACATAGAGCATAATCATAGCTTGTAGGAATAACAATTCGATACATTCACAAATTGGATTCCATGGAGAAGGTACATATCGCTACCCAGTTACATCATAATCGAAGATATACCTTGATCGGTACCCCACGGTATTGTCACAAGGCATAACACAACGGAAAACCCCACGGTATCCGAGGTATGAATCAATTACACTTACCCCACGGTGTGTAAGAATATATCCTCCAATGCCTACTAGGTGCTCCTCCAATTATGTGAATACCAAATATGTTAATCCAAATAATATTCCAAGCATATTTAGCACTTAACAATGGTCCAACCATTTAACATTATCAATACTACTTCCATGTAGTTCATATACATCCATATGTATCAATTCACATTCTATATAATATCAATAATAAACATCCATGTTTACAATTCAATAATAAGTCCATATTGACCATTAAGCCATCTTTGCTTCATTAAGACATATATTAAGCCATCATCATAATCATATACCAATGATGTAAAATCAAACCCAAACCTTTAACACTAACATTTATCATGGTATTCCAAGTAATAGAACACAATTAATCTACCATAACTTACTTGGACTCTTCTTGTTTCCCTCTTCACCATTAAGAGCTTATTACTCAAGATTTCTCATTAACAATACCAAAATCAAGATAAAGAATGGTAGTAAAGTATAATACAATCAATTAGATACAAGTTACTCACCTTTATTCTTCAATTGGTAAAACCCTAACTTGAATACTTGAACCCAATCACTCCAACAGGATGAAAAGAAGATGAAATGCCCTAATTCAAGTTTAAATGGGTAAGATTCATCTACTAATTGTTTGAATTGGATTATGATTGAGAGATGTGAATTTACCTTAAGCTTTAGATGGAAAATCGTCTGAAATGTGTAGAGCAGAGGCAAAGTCCGGTTTTGAGAATTCTAAGAAGAGAAGAGAATGACTAAGGATAAAGAGGTGGGTTTAATCCCCTTTTAGCACGTCAGGTACTCGGCGCCGATTACCCGCGCCGATGCATCGGCGCCAAACCATCGGCGCCAGCTTCTGTTTGCCAATCTTCTCAACTTCCACAAATTTAGCCGTAACTTATTCGTTAGGACTCCGTTCTTACCCCGGAAGGTACCGTTGGACTCGTATTCAAATTACTCATCCAACTAATCCATAAAGTCTAATATTCCACTTTATGATCTATTTTTCATTAATTTCCTTAAGGAATTAATTTACTGATTTCTATCAGAAGTTGTCAAATAACAAGTAAAAATTACGGAAATTACTTAGGATATCAATCATAATCTAAAAAGTCAAAATATTAAGAAATATTAGGACTATTATTACTTACAAGGATTTTCCGAGTGTTACAATTCTCCCCTACTTGAAATAGATTTCGTCCTCGAAATCTTAGATTTTGGAAAACAAATGTGGATATTTAATCTTCATATCTTCTTCCAACTCTAAAGTCACATTAACATTTTATTGATATAATACTATTGTACCTATAACCCCATTCCTCTATTGCAATTTCTCAATGATCTCTCTAAGATTGTTTCCCCATTCCTTCACCCAACGACTCATACTATTCGCTCTCACTTTAACAAGTGAAATCACATCATATCAATACGAAATATTTTGTATACATCTCTTCATTTCAAGTCTTATATACTTATTCACAATTAAAATCTAGAAGGAACAAGGATTCATCTTTCATATTTCCTGAACCTTACTTCTTTACTCATTATCCGCTCCCCAACTTAGATTTGTAAGCCTCCTTAGAGTAACTGTTTATCATTAAACCTTTATCCGACTATTGCTTGGTCTTCAATGCCGTCATCATCCACATCTCAAACTCCAGATCTCAAAATAACATTAACGTATACTGCTTGAAAATCCATACTTACTTTAAATTGAGCATACTTACCAGTTTTGAATACTTCTATAATTACGGCAATCATCACTACATCTATGACCCACACGTTTCTTCAGTATAAGGTACTACCACTTCTTCACATCAATATCGCACTCCGCGACCACATTGCAACCAAGCACTAAAATATTATATATCAAAGGTGATAATTCCATTGAACCTATAGTATAACTACATTCTTAGGTCCGACCTTTCTATCATTACTTCCTACGTTAGCATGGAGTACTACCCTCCAATCATTATTTGTCTCTTTCTCCCAACTTTTCCACATACCGATAACGCTTTCTCGTCTTTATTAAACTTCCTATGATTCAAAATCATAAACTTATTTAACGACTCACACTACCGCTCGACATTCTATTCCAATTATAGCCAAATCACTACACCATCTTACAACCACATATTCCAACAGCTTTATTGACAACTAGTACTATTCATCTGGGATCCCCGAAAAGACTTTCATCTAATGTTCCCTCTTTATAACTTCTTATTACTGGTTGACACATTTATCTTGAGAATTAATGTCACTACTCGTTCGTACATTCTCCACCCATAACATCTCACAGCAGACCAAATCCCTCATGGTCATTCGTACACAATTCAAATTTACCTTCATGCTCTCCCGCACAATTAACCGAATCTATTTCATTACTTCATTCCTCCCCAACTTTAGTTTGGAACTACAACTCACGAGTTTCTAATTAACTTAAACTTACTCGCTTCTTACTAATTCTTTGTGATTCCAAACCATTATATATTCAGTGCACGCTCCATCACAAATCGACATAGTCCATACCCTTACCATGTTCGTGCCTAATTCTTCATTCTATATAAACCATCTACATCATAAGTAGAATGTTCTTCTATAACAATAGTCTTTCACTATCCTAACACCCCCCACAAGGTGATCCTTCAACTTTTAACCTTCCGATTCTAACTTAACATTCATACATGATCTCAAAAGAAAAATCAATGTATTCACATTATGTAAACTTTAATTATAATACAATTCATATAATTCCAACCCCCAAGCCTATGTCAAGTTAATTAAACCGACGAATACCCTTAAGACTCAACCGAGTCCAAAACCAATTCATCTGCTCAAAGGGTCTATTGATCATTTATCAATATCAACTCATGAAATTTAAAATACATCTAATCCCACATCATGCAACATACGCTTCTAGACATGATAATCTCACGACCTCTTCATTACTACTTTCCCAATGAAGTCAATCCATATATGTATCTATATGTACATGTATATACAACTCTATATACTCCACAATATATATATATATATATATTATTTTGCCAAAGTTCATTAATCCCAAAGGTACTAAGAATACAAGATCATCAAACGGTCCTCACATATAAGACCAATACTTAAGCCGACACTTATTTAAATGGAATGTAATTAAGCACATATCACAATAAATTCTAAAAGCGTCTTCTGACCACCTAGCTTTCACTTATCCAATGAATTAACCAAAACCTCTTCCACTCGTGATTTATTCGCCAATCACTCAAAATCCCCACATGTGGTGTTTCACAAGATATGTATTGTCCGCATTCTATAACATTATGTAATATCCCCAGTCCACTGTACACGATATTGTCTGCTTTGCGCATACCCTCTGCATAACAGCATGCCGGTACCGCTCACGGTTTTGTTTCTGCCCGCACAGGCATACGCGGAACGCACCCAGACCGCACCCTGTGACAGGCAAAAGGCCTCATACATCTTACACAACTGCCGACTTCAATGTCAATAGTCGACCTATCGATACTTCTTTAATCTATTCATTAACAAGGACCGAACCTAATCTTTTCAACATAACATAATACAATTTACATCTCATCGTCTTCATTTCAAACTTATTCGTGCAATACTAATATCACAAATTCACTATAAATTCTTATTTAACGTCGAGGGTATTTCCTTACTGTCTCACCACACTACTCATAGCAATTTGCTAATTCCATCACCTTGATGACTACTAATCCTTCCTCGGGACATAACCGTCCCTTGCCAACTGTATTTGTAGTTACCAAACAAGAGTATAGACCTTCTTACAACCGACACTAAAGTCCACTTTCAACTCTCCCATTGTTCACCTTCCTCTTGAACACAATTACCAAAAATTACAAACATCTTCCCATGATCTATCCAACACCTCTCCATTCTCAGAGTTCTTTCTTAGCTTATAGTAATATTTTACGACTTAGTTCGTTCATAGCCTTCAGGCATAACAATGTATTAAATCTATTATTTCGCACATTTCCTCATTTTAAAGAATAACACTTAGAGCAACTTGGGTACACATGACCCCAAAATTCTTATAACTTCAGTGTACTGCACAACGATCACGAGAATTGTTTGCATACTACTTTCCAAAAAACTTACTCTTTTTCAACCAAAACGATGTTGTTATGACCGTAATATATTTAATGAAAATCTTTTCATATGACAAAAGTTGAAAGAAATTACCGACACGAAGTAAGCTAATCGGTTCTCACACTCATTTATATTTAACTTTTCTTGTAAAGTATGAAGTATTTTGCAAATTGCTAAACTCAAAATTTCACTGTGCGACGTAAATGGTATTGCCTTTTTCTTTAAATACCCACGTGCACATACTGACTCATCATCGACTAAATTTCTATTTATGCATTTGTTTTGAAATCACGAAAACCCATGAAACACACACTCGAGGACACCATGCATAAAACTCTACTTGTAATTAAAGGCTATTCACTCAAACAAGGTCTATCGTTTAACTCACGCAACTTATCATTGACGCTCTATTTCCAACCAGTGGTTACCCTCTCAGCCTTCTAACACTTGTTATACATGCCTTCCAAGGCTCACTTACTCAACCATTTCATACTATTCCCATCTTGATCAAACATCGTACCTTCTATTTCCACACATTTCAATCCACTTATTTAAGGTTGTCTCGGCGGACTTTCATGAGTCCCGCCAGTCCTAGGTTGTCCTTCCAACCCTCAATCATTTACCGATCTGTCCTCCAAAGAATTGAAAGACCTTGGTGGCGTTTTTGCCATCATTATGCTATTAAACAAAAAATAACCCTGAGAAATGGTTATATAAATATAATCACACGAAACGTACTTTACCGATCATTAGTCACTGGAACAATTTAGAAACAAGTATGCTTATGTAACAATATATTCATAATAACAGTAGCTAATTGAGATTGTGAATATATCATACATGAGAATCCTCATTACCGTCGTTACCGTACTAATTTCACATATTTCTGTCGACCCTAAGGCCATCCTGTCTTAATACTTCTACCCAATCTCACGATTCATAACTTAATTCATCTCAGCTTAAGTCTAAGTACCTCCTCATCATACTTAGTTCACTTAAACTAAAGCTCTGATACCAACTTGTAACACCCCAAAACAGGGGTTAACAAAAACTTCCATAAAACGGAAGAGTGGTACTCATTACTAAAGTAAAAGTATACATAATTATCATTACGTAACCATTATTACAAAGATTTAGTTAATTATAACTACTAATGGACCACTAGCTTATTTGATCACTACTATAGCAATCAAATATCAAAAGGATCATCAATCTTCCAATCCTTAACTCTCCAACAATGATCCCATGCTCACAACCCCGTTCTAGACCTTCTTGTGTCTGGAACCACTAATATCTGTAACACATAAAACACATAACAAGTGTTAGGCTTTTAAAGCCTAAGTGAGGTTTACACATAGCACATAGAGCATAATCATAGCATGTAGGAATAACAGTTCGATACATTCACAAATTGGATTCCATGGAGAAGGTCCATATCGCTACCCAGTTACATCATAATCGAAGATATACCTTGATCGGTACCCCACGGTATTGTCACAAGGCATAACACAACGGAAAACCCCACGGTATCCGAGGTATGAATCAATTACACTTACCCCACGGTGTGTAAGAATATATCCTCCAATGCCTACTAGGTGCTCCTCCAATTATGTGAATACCAAATATGTTAATCCAAATAATATTCCAAGCATATTTAGCACTTAACAATGGTCCAACCATTTAACATTATCAATACTACTTCCATGTAGTTCATATACATCCATATGTATCAATTCACATTCTATATAATATCAATAATAAACATCCATGTTTACAATTCAATAATAAGTCCATATTGACCATTAAGCCATCTTTGCTTCATTAAGACATATATTAAGCCATCATCATAATCATATACCAATGATGTAAAATCAAACCCAAACCTTTAACACTAACATTTATCATGGTATTCCAAGTAATAGAACACAATTAATCTACCATAACTTACTTGGACTCTTCTTGTTTCCCTCTTCACCATTAAGAGCTTATTACTCAAGATTTCTCATTAACAATACCAAAATCAAGATAAAGAATGGTAGTAAAGTATAATACAATCAATTAGATACAAGTTACTCACCTTTATTCTTCAATTGGTAAAACCCTAACTTGAATACTTGAACCCAATCACTCCAACAGGATGAAAAGAAGATGAAATGCCCTAATTCAAGTTTAAATGGGTAAGATTCATCTACTAATTGTTTGAATTGGATTATGATTGAGAGATGTGAATTTACCTTAAGCTTTAGATGGAAAATCGTCTGAAATGTGTAGAGCAGAGGCAAAGTCCGGTTTTGAGAATTCTAAGAAGAAAAGAGAATGACTAAGGATAAAGAGGTGGGTTTAATCCCCTTTTAGCACGTCAGGTACTCGGCGCCGATCACCCGCACCGATGCATCGGCGCCAAACCATCGGTGCCAGCTTCTGTTTGCCAATCTTCTCAACTTCCACAAATTTAGCCGTAACTTATTCGTTAGGACTCCGTTCTTACCCCGGAAGGTACCGTTGGACTCGTATTCAAATTACTCATCCAACTAATCCATAAAGTCTAATATTCCACTTTATGATCTATTTTTCATTAATTTCCTTAAGGAATTAATTTACTGATTTCTACCGGAAGTTATCAAATAACAAGTAAAAAATACGGAAATTACTTAGGATATCAATCATAATCTAAAAAGTCAAAATATTAAGAAATATTAGGACTATTATTACTTACAAGGATTTTCCGGGTGTTACACCAGGGTTCGATCCCAGGCGTCCTCAACATTGATAAGACATCTTTAAGTTTCAAAATTGCCAGGGATTAGTCCGGGCTGTGCCTGGGATACCTTTCCAAAAAAAACCATAAAACGCCCTCAACAACTCCAAATAAAAAATAAATTAACAAAAGGAAAAACACGAACACATAAATAAAAGAACACAACTAAAACGGAAGAAAAACTAACACAAATAACGTGTAAATAACGCTCAAAATGAGAGTTATCAATAGGCAACAATCAAAATGGTGGGGTACCCCACTATTTACACGGCAAAAATCTACCACACCGCCCCCTGACAAGAAAGCCATGCCAAAGGTGACAGCAAAGGGTGCAGGAAAGAGAGCGGGAAAGAAGTCGGGAAAGAAAGCGGGAAAGGGAAAGATAGCTTCACCGGAGCGTCTTCCGGCCTCGGAGATATTGAACCTGTGCCAGACTGGTGACCTCCCCCGCCTGATATTCATTCCTTACATCAACCTGGACATCACCCCCTGGTTTTTCAAAGTATTGCTGGCAGTTGACCCTTTGGAGTCTGAATTAGAGGATGTGGTTAGTATTGAAGTTTAACTATAGTCATATAATCAAATATACTTATATTACATGTCTAACCATCTATTTTTTGTGTATAGCATATCGATTGTTGGGTCGCCATGCTCCTACGTTCCCGTCAACCAGACACGAGGTAGACCATCATGCACACTACTTTCTTTCCGTTCATGCTCCTTCCACATCAAGCTCCCGACTCCGTGGTTAACTCATGCAATGGTGTGGAAGGGGTTTCTTGGCGGGACGTCGATACTGTATGTAAATTGTTTTACTCTTATTTTATTTAAGTTGTTTGGTTGCTAACTAAGTTGTCTAATAATGTAATATTTCAGGTGTACATCCCTATCTGCATTCATCCCAAACATTGGGTGCTCGGAGTGTTTGAGCTTTATCGTATGTTGATGACCATATATGACACCGACCCTACCAGTATGTACACAGAGGATTTGCATCAGCGTCTTGACACATTTAAAGATGAGTTGTCGAAGTTCTTTAGACTGCTCGGGGACGTGGACCGTCGCGACAACTCACAGCACTTCCGTCACAGGTTCGACAGGAATACACCACGCCAGCAAGGGATGAATACGGATTGCGGTGTCTGGGTATGCCGTAATGTCAGCATCTTGATTTCAGGCGATGTGGTAGATTTAGCCTCTTCCCGCGCCGAACGAGAGGCTATGGACTTTCGCATACATATGGTGGAGACCATTTATGCGCATTGTGTTCCACGGCAAGATGATTAGGTTGTTTATGTAACATTAAATGATTGTTATTTTTAGTGTTAACTTATTTTGTTAAAGTATTTAACTTGAAGTTATAATTTTGTTTATTATTTTGTTAAAGTATTGCACATATGAATACTTGAAGCCTAAAAAGTGTGACAAAAACAGTAAAAACATGCAACAACACTTTAAAAATCTCAACTACATAAAATGATAACCTAAAAACTAGAGGGACCAAAAATATAATTTTTTGATTTATTTTTTGATGATGAAGAGGAATCATGTGCAGAAGATGCATAGTAGTATGGGGAATCATGTGATGGTGCATGATAACATGTACATGCATCATGATGATCATGCTCCTCCCATGTTTCGCCATGCTCTCTATTACTAAATACCATGCTACCATAATTTGATCTTTCTAGTACCTAGTAAGTAGGTTTATGAAACTTGCGGTAATCCTAATACAGAGATTATTGGATGAACACGCATTTATTTGTTGATTCACATGTGCATTAATCCTTAGACTACTTAAAGACTACTTTTCAGCCTAATGAAAGACCTTTATTCATGAGCAGATTTCCTTTTGCAGACGAATCTTGCAGTTACTTTTTCAGTCGAATCTTACAGGCTCTTTTCAGACGAATCTTGCAGTGAACTTGTAACAACCCAAATCCCTTATACACAATAAATCACACAATGTAACATAACATTGATATAACAAACGAAACATCATATTACAAGTACGGTCCCTTAGTCTTTTACAATCAGAAGAAACCATTCTACTACCAACTTCATACTACATACATACACAACATTTAATCATTTTAATACAACTGCTAAACATGCCAAAATCTTCATCATATATTCCTTCACAAAAGCCATCCCTCGATTACTCTAATTACTTGCTCTTACCCGATCCGCCACCTGGAATACATATTTTAAAACAAAATGAGGGTTAGACTTAATGGTCTAAGTGAGATAAATCCCTGTTAGTTTGAAATCATTTATATAAACCCTATTCATATAAATCACACAGCACAATCAAATATATCAATTTGAACTCACACATCGTGTACCTTCCCTTCTCATTCCTCCTGGCCATATTAGTTGGTTGCAAGCCAACTAATAATTTACAACGCTGTACAACATCTACAGCCAAACAACGCTATACAGATTCTATAGCCAAACACACCGGTCCTAAGCTCGGCCAACGTATTATGACACATCATAATACTCATGTAAATATAATACCTCAATATATTATAATTCACATATATCGCATATATACACATAATCACCAATTATCACATTCCCAAACCATACGTATATGTATTCCAGTTAAAAATACTTTTAAAATAAAACTCACCTGATTGCTTATCAACACGTTTCCAAGCCTTCTAAACAGGTTCAGTCCTTTACCCAGAATTCACAGGATCTGTAACAATTAAATACAGATATCTTTTTACCACATAAAACACATAAGTCTTACTAAGGCTAACAACTCTAAAGAACTCAAATCCTCAAATGTTCCTCTAAGGCGACTTAACACGGGGGTTCCGCTACCCGGTTAGCGGATGGGGTCAAGGGGCAACGCCCTTGCGGGGTCTGGGGGCGCCCCCCCATGAAGTTTTCGGAACAACTTAACTCAAAATACATTTGGAAACTATAACCGAACACTCAAAAGTATCCGAAATCACAAAATTGGTCAAACAGCTAATGTATCCGAAAACCACAGTTTATCCGGACAACACCATTTTTCCGGACAGCATGCCTTTTCCGGACAACATGACTTTTCCGGACAACCTATACAATCCGGACGTCATTCGGACACCAAGGTAATCCGGATACTATCCGGTATCTTATTCTGTAAAGCCCGTGTCCCGGTACGTTTTTCTTTTATTTATTTAATTAATTTAAAGTGTGTACCGTTAATTGTTTTGGTTCGGGGTTTGATGTCGTTAAGGACCAAAATGTTAAATCCATATTTTTTCTAGGGTAGTTTGTGAAGGGAGAATAGTAGAGGGACTAAAAGGAAAACTTGGGAAGATTTTGCATGGGGCTAGGCCCATGGCCGGTTACCCATTTCGTTCCTTGTGTCGTGGAAGCCAAGTAAGACATCAAACAATTTGTTCCTCAACCCTAATCTTTTAGTTTTTGTGTGTGAGGTGCGGCAGTGAGAAAAGGAAGGAGAGAGAGAGAGACGTAGGGAGGGAGAGTGACCTGCGACGTGAGGAAGAGCGGCGCCGGAGCTCTGCTGCTGCCGGAATCTGCAATCTTGCCGGAAGCCGCTGTTGCCGGAGTTCGTGTAGGAGAGGACCGAGTGCGGTTGCGTGGCGTCGTCGTAAGGTAATCACCTCTCATGTTTCGTCTTCTTTCCTTCTCTTTCCCGTCGCCGCCGCCGTTCGCCGCCGCTGTGGCGGTGGTGGACGGACGGCCGTGGCTGCCGCTGTGGGTGCGTGTGCGTGAGGCTGGTCGAGAGTGAGAGGGAGAATGATCGGGCTTTGTCGCGTGCAACCGTAATAAAAAAAAAGAGAAGACCATCGCCGGCCGCCGCTGGCCGCCGCCGGTCGCCACCGGCGACCACCACTGCCGGTGATGGCAGTGGGTGGCGCGTGGCCGTGACCAGACCCTGTCCCTATCGAACCCTTAACCCGTGACTTAATCGTTAAGCCGTATAACTTAAACCGTTGCTTCTAAAATCTTTCTTTTATGCGAAAAAAATGGTCCAGCCCCTGTTTTGTGACGGCAATAGCTTCTCCGTCGTAACTCCGATTGAGCCGAAACTGGCGCCCACGCTTCGAGCTCGGGACCGAGTACATTTTCTGTGTTTTGGCGGAGAACTGATTCGGCCTCGAGTTGGGAGGAAAAGTGGTCGCAAGTTCTGCGGTTCGTCATTTTATGTGAATTTCCTGGAATCTGCCACTGTTTTGCGTGGACCGTAACTTTTTACTCGTAACTCGTTTTGAGGTGATTTTGGTGGCCATAGTTCCCTATTCGAGTCGGGAAGGTTTTTCGTGTTTTGCCGAAAGTCTGATTTAAACCGTAGCTAGGCTGTTTTGGACCGTTTTTGCAGCTGGACCGAAACTGGCAGTTTCGGGTAACCGTTCGTATTTAATTCATAGTAAATTATAGAAAAATCGTTAGGAGGCGTATAATATGTCCTTGGAACCCTAACTCAGAGGACTTTCTGGTCATGAAATATTATTGGGATTTTTCTGGATTTAAGAGGGTCGAAATGGGTCCCGAACAGACCTGTTTTGGGGTGATCGGAAATTAGTTTAGTGACGTTTTAAGCGTGTGTCGTGTCCTAGGGTCCGGGTCTCGTGTTGACACGTTTTGACATGCGTTTAGGTGCTGGAATGTGACCGTGATTGTGAAGCTTGATTAGTGTTGATTAAGCTAGGCGCGCATTTGAGGTGAGTTCTCTCACTGTGTAGTTAGGGGTTGTATGCATGTCATAATAGTTGCTTGTATTTCTGTCTTTGTGGTGTGAACTACTTGTTGTGGTGCATATTATTTGATTGATTTGGATGTTTGGTATACTTGTGTTACCTTACGATTCGGTGGAACCGAGACCTCGATGGTACTGAGGTGTTGGTTACGTGACCGAGGCCTCGATGGTACTGAGGTGTTGGTTATGTTATAATTCGGCGGGACCGAGGCCTCGATGGTACTGAGGTGTTGGTTATCTTGCAATTCGGTGGGACCGAGGCCTCGATGGTACTGAGGTGGTGGGATACATAATTTCCTGTGGATGTTTACTCATTTTATGTATCTGTGATATTGCTGCTTATGTGCGGGTAGGGGTGATGTGTATATAATTCCTACCTGCGCATGTGTTTGAATTCACTAAGCTTCGTGCTTACCCTTTCCCAGTAATCTGTGGTTTCAGGTACGAGTGGCTCTAAGGCGTGACGGGTACACACTGGCGCGCGGGATGAGCTGACTGTTATTTATTTTAATTATTAAACTTCGTTTCCGCTGGTTTCTGATTTCTTGAACAATATTTATGTCCTTGCAATTAATATGTTGGAATTATTTATTGAGTTTTTATATAAAGCGTTTAATTAAAAATTTTAAATTTTCTTGAAATTTTGGGGCGTTACAACTTGGTATCAGAGCACAGCTTGAGTGAATCAAACGCACCTCGGTGTGTTTGGTCTCAAGTTGCGGCTGGGAAATTTTCAAATTCTTTATTAAATCTTTTTGGAAATAAAGGAAAAAGTAAAAACCCGTTCGAGGAACGGTGATCGAGGGCGCAGTGTGTACAGTCAGCCGGAGCCGAAGGGAAAGGTACAACGCTTAGTGGTTATTTGCTTTCTAGATCATAGAGTATGCATGCTAGATTGCCTGTTGTTGACACTATGTGGTATGTTGAATTGCTTGCTATTAGGAGTTTATGCTAATTATGATAGGTTACTAAGTGAATGCCCTCTAGGTTGTATGCAGTAAGAGACTTATAGCCTTAGAATATTCGATTTAGTTCTATTGCGCAGCTCTTGTTTGAGTCCAACCGTTCTAGGATAGAATCTTGTATTCGACTGTCTATTTGTTTTGCACTGCATGTAATCGGGTATTCGCGAGGCCACTTTTTATGATTAGTGAGGATTCATTAGTAGCAAGGGTAATGATTGGGATGGAATTCCTAGGGAGCTAGGAAGAGTGAGTATATATGCCGGTGTGGGCATATGTGTGTAGTTGCGGCGAGAAGCTACTTGGACCCCTCGGGATGGGACTTGGAACGAGTGATGATAGGTGTGGAAGGTAGTAGTAGAGCTCCTACTACCGGAAGCACAGGATCAGTGCTCGAGTCGGGAAAGTCGCGAGGATTCCAAGGAGCTGAGCGTGAGTGTTGTTGATGTGAGTTATTAGGTGCTAATAACTCGTGTATGTTTCTTCTTTATAGAATGGCCATCACTAGGAGGAGCAATGCGACTGAGCCGCGAGCTGAGGCGGGGGTCACGGAGGAACGGATTCGTGAGTTGATTGCAACTGAGGTAGCGAATGCGATTGGGGAGGCAATCCCTGAGATTATCACCGCCATTCAAGATCAGGTGACGGTTCTAGTAGAGGAGCGCGTTACAGCAATTCTGCCGCCTGCTGGGGGACAGCCCCGTAATCGAGAGTTCCAGTACCGGGATCTCTCTGCCTGTTCTCCCCCGGAGTTCAAGGGAGACTCGAACCCAATAGTTAGCATGCGTTGGGTTTCTGATATGGAGTGTGCCTTCTTGACCTGCGGCTGCCCGGATAATCTGAAGGTCCGCTTTGCCGTGAATTTGCTTCGCGATGGGGCGAAGGATTGGTGCGCCTCAGCGCTGACTCTTACTGAGCGTACTACCCTTACGTGGGAGGAGTTCGTTACTCGTTTCCGTGCTGAATACGTGCCTCCGGTGGAGATGGAGAGGATAGCGAAGGAGTTCCTGGAGCTAACCCAGACCACGGAGACTATTAAAGAGATGAACAAGAAATTCACTGAGATGGCGCTGTTTTGTCCTCAATATGCCGCTTCGGAGGAAATGAAGATGGCTCGGTATAAAGATATGTTACGTACCGAGATCAGGGAGTTCGTGAGCACGGTACCGTACACTTCTCTGTCAGCAATGATGGATGCAGCCCGGAGAAGGGAGCTGGAGCTAGAGACCCAAGCCAAAAAGAGGAAGGCAGCACAGGCTGTGACGCCAATCTCTGCGGTGCAGAAGAAGTCAAAGTTTTCTGATTCGCGCGGAAGTTCGAAGAGTGGTGGGTTTAATCACGGGGTTTCTAGTGGGAAGAAAACTGGCGGGTGTTTCAAATGTGGGCAGTCCGGTCATCACAGCCGGGATTGCAAGTCGCCATTGATGATCTGCTTTAGCTGCAAGCAGACGGGCCACGTGAGGGCCAATTGTCCGAATGCTAGGGCAACTGATGGGGGTGGTGCACAGAGGGCTCCTGCAAATGCCCCACTGCGCATCACTGACGGTCGTACGGGTCAGCCGGGGACAGAGGCAGCCCGAGGTAGAGTCCACCAGCTGAAGGTGGAAGAGGCGCAGGCGACGCCTAAGGTGGTGACAGGTATGTTTTATCACCCTCTTTCTTTTCGTCCTCCCTTTTCATGCCTTGTTTTCTTTGTTGTGGTTTATATATGTTGTTATCTGTATGTTAGGTACGTTTCTAGTTAACTCGGTGCCTGCGGTTGTAATGTTTGATAGCGGGGCTACTCATTCATTTGTGTCTCGCACTTTTAGCGAGAGTTTGGGCAGAGTGGTGGGACGGTTAGGATGTCCTTTGGTAGTCGAGGTTGCCGATGATCGAACCTTGACGGTTACGGATGTGTATCGGGGATGCACGTTGGAAATCTCGGGTGTGAGGTTTCCCATAGATTTGATTCCGATAGCTATGCGAGAGCTTTGTGTGATTGTGGGCATGGATTGGATGGACGCGTTTGATGCGGAAATTGTTTGTCGCCACAAACAAGTGCGGGTTCGAACCCCAAGCGGGGGAGAGCTGTTGATTCAGGGAGACTCGCCCAGACGGTCTACGGCAATATGTTCAGCGGCGAGGGCTCGGAGACACCTTCAGCATAGTGGTCAGGGGTATTTGGCGTATGTGATAGATACGCGCTTTGTTGAGACGAAGAAGACTGCCGTAGATGTGCCAGTCGTGAGGGAGTTTGCCGATGTATTTCCCGACGAGTTACCGGGGATACCTCCCGAACGACAGGTGGAATTTCGAATCGATCTGATTCCGGGTGCTGCTCCGGTGGCCAAGGCACCCTATCGCCTGGCTCCACCGGAAATGAAGGAACTGTATGATCAGTTGCAGGAACTTCTCGAGAAAGTGTTCATTAAGCCGAGTTGTTCACCGTGGGGAGCTCCGATCTTGTTCGTGAAAAAGAAGGATGGATCTCAACGAATGTGCATTGATTACCGGGAGCTGAATAAGCTTACGGTAAAGAATCGTTATCCTCTGCCAAGGATTGACGACTTGTTCGATCAGTTGCAGGGAGCCTCGTGGTTCTCTAAGATTGACCTGAGATCCGGGTATCATCAGATGCGGGTACGAAGTGAGGATACGGAGAAGACGGCCTTCCGGACGCGGTATGGCCATTACGAGTTCGTGGTGATGCCTTTCGGGCTCACCAACGCACCAGCAGCGTTCATGGACCTCATGAACAGGGTATGCAGCCCGATGCTGGATCGCTCGGTAATCGTATTCATCGACGATATTCTCGTATACTCGAAGACGAAAGAAGAGCACGAGGTGCATTTGCGGGAAGTTTTGGATGTTTTGAGACGGGAGAAGCTTTATGCTAAGTTCTCCAAGTGTGAATTCTGGTTACGAGAGGTCCAATTCTTAGGACATGTCGTGAATCAGAACGGTATCATGGTCGATCCGGCCAAGATCTCAGCGGTAATGCGGTGGGAGGTGCCGAAAACTCCTACCGAGGTGCGGAGTTTTCTCGGGTTAGCAGGGTACTATCGGAGATTTATCCAAGATTTCTCCAAGATTGCCTTGCCTATGACTCGACTGACGAAGAAAACTGCAGCTTTCAGTTGGGGTGAAGAGCAACAGAAGGCGTTTGAGGAGCTACGCAGGCGTTTATGTGAGGCTCCTGTGTTAACTTTGCCCGAGGGTATGGAGGATTTGGTGGTTTATTGTGATGCTTCATATCAGGGGTTGGGTGCCGTGCTGATGCAACGCGGCAAGGTCATAGCTTACGCTTCGAGGCAGCTGAAGCCTCACGAAGCGAACTACCCGACTCATGACTTGGAGTTGGGAGCAGTGGTGTTTGCTCTGAAGATTTGGAGACACTATCTTTATGGTGTCAAGTGTACTATCTACACGGATCATAAGAGCCTTAAATACCTGATGGATCAGCAAAACCTTAATATGCGGCAGCGAAGATGGCTTGATGTGGTCAAGGATTACGACTGCGAGATACTTTACCACCCGGGTAAAGCGAATGTAGTCGCGGACGCACTTAGCCGACATCCGGTTGGGAGACCGCTGAAGGGTCTGTGTCAGCGGTTGACAGTGGTTGCACCTCTTTTGGAGGCGATAGGTGTCGCTCAGGAGGTGGCCGTGTTGGCGGAAAATGCAAAACGTGAAAGAGTTTCGGGAGAAGTTCCGAAATTAGTGCGGGATAGTCGAGGATTATTGACCCGTTATGGTAGAGTTTGGGTCCCATTCACCGGGGGAAACCGACAGATACTATTGGACGAGGCGCATAAATCCAAGTTTTCGATTCATCCGGGAGCGACCAAAATGTACAGAGACTTACGGGAAGGCTATTGGTGGCCCGGCATGAAGCGGGATGTAGCCAAGTGTGTGGAGGTATGTTTGACCTGTCGGAAGGTCAAGGCGGAGCACCAGCGACCGCACGGGAAATTGCAGCCTTTGGAGATTCCGGTGTGGAAGTGGGAGCAGATTACGATGGATTTCATCACGAAGCTTCCCAAAACTCAGCGAGGGAATGATACCATCTGGGTAATTGTGGATCGTCTGACTAAGAGCGCTCACTTCTTGGCGATTAAAGAGAGCTTTTCAGCGGATAAGCTCGCGGAGGTCTTCATCCGAGAGATTGTAACTAGGCACGGGGTGCCAGTCTCGATTGTCTCGGATCGGGATACTCGTTTCACCTCCCGGTTTTGGGAGAAGTTTCAGAATGAGATGGGTACGCGGTTGCTTTTCAGTACAGCATTTCATCCTCAGACCGACGGGCAGAGTGAGCGTACTATTCGGACACTTGAGGACATGCTGCGAGCATGTGTGATTGACTTTGGTGGTAGTTGGGATCAGAATCTTCCACTAGCTGAGTTCTCCTACAATAACAGCTATCACGCTAGCATCGGTAGAGCGCCGTACGAGGTGTTGTATGGCAGGAAGTGTCGGACGCCCATTTGCTGGGGCGAGGTGGGTCACAGGGTGCTGGGAAGCACCGATGTGGTGCTAAAGACGACAGAGATGATTCAAATGGTGCGGGATCGGTTAGTCACTGCTCAGAGTCGACAAAAGAGTTACGCCGATAAGAGACGATCGGACTTGGAGTTCCAAGTCGGGGATTACGTTCTTTTGAAAGTGTCACCCTGGAAGGGGGTAATCCGTTTTCGCAAGCGGGGAAAGTTGGGTCCCCGATATATCGGACCATACAAGGTCATCGCGCGTGTGGGGAAAGTAGCTTATCGATTGGAGCTACCGGAGGAACTGAGCCTGATCCACAACACGTTCCATGTTTCTCAGTTGCGGAAGTGTGTGGTGGATGAGTCTGCAGTAGTTCCCCTTGAAGATATTCAGATTGACGAGCGACTCAACTATGTGGAGAAGCCAATAGCCATCGTCGAGAGGAAGACGAAGACTCTGCGGAACAAAGTCATTGAATTGGTGAAGGTCCAGTGGCAGCACCGAAAAGGTTCGGAATGGACGTGGGAACCAGAAGCCGAGATGCGGGAGAATTACCCGGAGCTGTTTGCAGGCGTGGACTTCGGGGACGAAGTCTAGTCCAAGCGGGGGAGAGTTGTAAAGCCCGTGTCCCGGTACGTTTTTCTTTTATTTATTTAATTAATTTAAAGTGTGTACCGTTAATTGTTTTGGTTCGGGGTTTGATGTCGTTAAGGACCAAAATGTTAAATCCATATTTTTTCTAGGGTAGTTTGTGAAGGGAGAATAGTAGAGGGACTAAAAGGAAAACTTGGGAAGATTTTGCATGGGGCTAGGCCCATGGCCGGTTACCCATTTCGTTCCTTGTGTCGTGGAAGCCAAGTAAGACATCAAACAATTTGTTCCTCAACCCTAATCTTTTAGTTTTTGTGTGTGAGGTGCGGCAGTGAGAAAAGGAAGGAGAGAGAGAGAGAGACGTAGGGAGGGAGAGTGACCTGCGACGTGAGGAAGAGCGGCGCCGGAGCTCTGTTGCTGCCGGAATCTGCAATCTTGCCGGAAGCCGCTGTTGCCGGAGTTCGTGTAGGAGAGGACCGAGTGCGGTTGCGTGGCGTCGTCGTAAGGTAATCACCTCTCATGTTTCGTCTTCTTTCCTTCTCTTTCCCGTCGCCGCCGCCGTTCGCCGCCGTTGTGGCGGTGGTGGACGGACGGCCGTGGCTGCCGCTGTGGGTGCGTGTGCGTGAGGCTGGTCGAGAGTGAGAGGGAGAATGATCGGGCTTTGTCGCGTGCAACCGTAATAAAAAAAAAAGAGAAGACCATCGCCGGCCGCCGCTGGCCGCCGCCGGTCGCCACCGGCGACCACCACTGCCGGTGATGGCAGTGGGTGGCGCGTGGCCGTGACCAGACCCTGTCCCTATCGAACCCTTAACCCGTGACTTAATCGTTAAGCCGTATAACTTAAACCGTTGCTTCTAAAATCTTTCTTTTATGCGAAAAAAATGGTCCAGCCCCTGTTTTGTGACGGCAATAGCTTCTCCGTCGTAACTCCGATTGAGCCGAAACTGGCGCCCACGCTTCGAGCTCGGGACCGAGTACATTTTCTGTGTTTTGGCGGAGAACTGATTCGGCCTCGAGTTGGGAGGAAAAGTGGTCGCAAGTTCTGCGGTTCGTCATTTTATGTGAATTTCCTGGAATCTGCCACTGTTTTGCGTGGACCGTAACTTTTTACTCGTAACTCGTTTTGAGGTGATTTTGGTGGCCATAGTTCCCTATTCGAGTCGGGAAGGTTTTTCGTGTTTTGCCGAAAGTCTGATTTAAACCGTAGCTAGGCTGTTTTGGACCGTTTTTGCAGCTGGACCGAAACTGGCAGTTTCGGGTAACCGTTCGTATTTAATTCATAGTAAATTATAGAAAAATCGTTAGGAGGCGTATAATATGTCCTTGGAACCCTAACTCAGAGGACTTTCTGGTCATGAAATATTATTGGGATTTTTCTGGATTTAAGAGGGTCGAAATGGGTCCCGAACAGACCTGTTTTGGGGTGATCGGAAATTAGTTTAGTGACGTTTTAAGCGTGTGTCGTGTCCTAGGGTCCGGGTCTCGTGTTGACACGTTTTGACATGCGTTTAGGTGCTGGAAGGTGACCGTGATTGTGAAGCTTGATTCGTGTTGATTAAGCTAGGCGCGCATTTGAGGTGAGTTCTCTCACTGTGTAGTTAGGGGTTGTATGCATGTCATAATAGTTGCTTGTATTTCTGTCTTTGTGGTGTGAACTACTTGTTGTGGTGCATATTATTTGATTGATTTGGATGTTTGGTATACTTGTGTTACCTTACGATTCGGTGGAACCGAGACCTCGATGGTACTGAGGTGTTGGTTACGTGACCGAGGCCTCGATGGTACTGAGGTGTTGGTTATGTTATAATTCGGCGGGACCGAGGCCTCGATGGTACTGAGGTGTTGGTTATCTTGCAATTCGGTGGGACCGAGGCCTCGATGGTACTGAGGTGGTGGGATACATAATTTCCTGTGGATGTTTACTCATTTTATGTATCTGTGATATTGCTGCTTATGTGCGGGTAGGGGTGATGTGTATATAATTCCTACCTGCGCATGTGTTTGAATTCACTAAGCTTCGTGCTTACCCTTTCCCAATAATCTGTGGTTTCAGGTACGAGTGGCTCTAAGGCGTGACGGGTACACATTGGCGCGCGGGATGAGCTGACTGTTATTTATTTTAATTATTAAACTTCGTTTCCGCTGGTTTCTGATTTCTTGAACAATATTTATGTCCTTGCAATTAATATGTTGGAATTATTTATTGAGTTTTTATATAAAGCGTTTAATTAAAAATTTTAAATTTTCTTGAAATTTTGGGGCGTTACATATTCTATCCGGAAAACATAGGAAAAAGGAACTTACCCGGTTAAAAGTCTCGTCCGGACACTAACAACAAGACTACCCGGACACCACCAACAAAACTACCCGGACACATTCAACTTGTCCGGATACCTCTGCTGTTCATCCCAATTTCTACCCTGAATTCGGCTGAGGTTTACACCAGTTCGATTTTGCTGATTCTAAACCGATAGAAACAATCTAATAGCAGTTATAAACATAATTTGTAAAGACACATACCTTAAATTCACTTCCAAATACCCAAATGATGTCTTAACCTAGCCTTCTTCTTTTTCTTCTCCTTTTGCTCCCAAAACACATACACACAACTGATATTTTTGCTGAGTAATATGAAACATCTGGATATTCTAAGGATAATATCTATCCACATTTACCCTTTAAACCCTTACACTATTCATTAATAGCCAAAACACCCTTAACTTACAAATTAACCAATTTTTACCCTAAATATATTATTATAAAATTAATTAAATTTTAACGGAACGTGACTTTAACTAACGAACTTACCCGGGGTATTACAGAACTATTCAGACGAATCATGCAGACAACTTTTCAGACGAAATCTTTGACCATATCCACATCCCTGATGAAGAACATACATTTTCACGGCTATAAGTAGATGGCATGATGATGTAGTAATTCACAACTTGCTATCTATCTTTTATACCCTCTACAGTGTTTACAAATATTCTCTCGCTTTTCTTAACACTATGGCTGGAGGTTCAAGATCAAGGGGGAACAGGTCGGCGAATAGGGCTGGAACTTCACGTTCGGCAGCCTACCAACCACTGAACGATGGAGCTCGTCGGAGTACCTGGAAGGTACCAGAAATAGACGAGGAGTGGAGAAACTATGGGTGAACTGCGGCCGATTATCCATTCACGGTTGAGGAGGAAGAAGACTGTGAGATGGCATGCGAGAATTACCACTTCAATAATGACAGAATTACCCCACCAATGTATCATTGTACCCAGCCAACGGGTCTTCCACAAAGTCAACGAATTACTCCCTTAGTGCAAAAATCCATTGATAAGGCGAACACCGATATCGAAAAGGTAAAAGGTATGTGGAACCATAACAGGGGGATTCAGCAGGGGAAAATGGAGTATCTAGCAGAGAAGAAACGAGAACTGGCCATGACTATGGCTCACGTTCGGGAGGTGCAACGACAGATTAAGGAAGTAGAAGAGGAATTACAAGAAATCGAAAACGACTACACGGGAATGGAGGATGTCGTCAAGGAAAAGGTTAACTTCATCACCGGAATCCAGGACGCATTCCAGTCATAGATTTCTTTGTTTACCTGCACTGTATCCGTTTCGGTTGGGAATATGATTTGCAATAACTGATCTTTTAATTAATTTTCTTATTAAATAACTTAAAATGGGGAAAACATTTTCTTTAATTAATTTCTATATTAAATACATTAAAATGGAAATGAAACAATACATTAAAAACCTCAACTACATAAAATGATAACCTAAAAACTATAGGGACCATTTATGTTATTTTAAATTTGCCCCAAACTGAAGGGGCCAAAACTGTAAATATGGGAAAATAGCGGGATAATCGCGGGACAGGGGCCAAAAGTGGTCCTGCGGCCATAGTTGGGGGGTAAAAATGGCAGCCGCGGGGTTTCTTGAGGGGCCATAGCGGGACATTTGTCCAAACCCGGTGCCAGGTGGTGCCACGTGGTGCCACGTCCCGCGATCGCGGGATCCACCGCGGGATTTTTGAGTATTTTAGTAAAATCGACGAGAAAATGAGTATTTTGGCAAGTCAAAGTCAAAGTTTCGGTATTTTAATTAAATTATCTAGTTTTTAATCAATTAAGCTATATAAAAAAGAGCATAAAAATTAATACCCAATAAGAACTCGACAAGTGTCCCACTTTATTTACCCGAATCGACTATATGATATGTATTATTTCTTTCGGTTTGTTTTTCTACTCAACTTGACGTGTGTCCAACTTAAATTTGTTTCCATTGTCACAAAAATAAAATTATTGTTTATCTTCGCTTAAATTTATCGTAAAATATAAAAATTGAAACGAAAACCTCTGGCGTGTAGCTCAGTTGGCAAATAAGTGGGGTGACTTTGCCTAATACATAACAGGTCTTGGGTTCGTGACCAAGCCCTTCCACTAGCCTCAGCCGCTGAGTGAACCAAAAAATGTCCCCTCACATTGGTGTCCTTGGAGACAGGTTCCGTGTGGGGCCGGTTAGGATTGTCGGTAATCAACTTTTTGCCCAATAAAAATTGAAACGAAAACTTATGATAAACAAACCTCTTTTTACCGAATGTGATTATATGAGTATCTTTCAACAAATAAAAATATATATTATTAAAGGTACAACAAGTACATAAATATTATAATTCTAAAAAAAAGTTATAATTAATTGTTATATTTATAAAATTTCAAGTTGTAATAGGTTGCAATAAGAGGTTATTTGGTTGGTTTCGCGTTATATATTGTATGGATAAAGTTGTTTGTATAGATTAATTATAGATTGAGAATGTTTTTACTTAGTAGCGTATTTTCAGAAATGAAATAAGCGTATTTTTTTTAATTGGGGGATACGTTTAAAAGAAAAACTTGACTTTTTGCAAAAAAAAAAACTTTCCCTTCAGACTTTAACCATTACCAAAGAATCATGTATAATTGACCGAATAAGTTGTAAGTCTTATTAAGCTCGTTAACTGTTAATCAAGGTTCTAAATAGCGTGAGGCGTGGCGTGGCGGCGAGACTAAGCCTTAAGCCTTAGGAGCCACGACGAGGCCATGGCGTTTATCAAGGCGTGACTTATGGCGGCAAATTTCTATATCATATATAATATTATATATAAAAACATATGTTTTGTACTATCACTCGATAATTCAACGATAATAAACAAGTTAAATTAGGTTATATATTCAAAACTAGGAATAAGACATTAAAAATGTAAAGAAAAAATCAAATATTGCGTCATAAAAGACCGCACATTGGGCCATGGCGTGCCACATGCATAACGTGGCGTGAGGCACAAGCCTTAAGCCACGGCGCGCCATGGCGGCTGTTGCGGCGAGCCTTTTAGAACAGTGCTGTTAACAAGTAGATCGTGAGTGTTACAATTAATCATTTCCATGTGAAAATTTAAACAATGTGATATAAATATTTGAACAACTTAATGCTTATTAAGTAATACAATGTTAATTGTTTTTTTACTTAATTGGGTAAGGATTCAATTTGTTTAGATATATAATTTCGTTTATTTGCAACTTAATGGGTACAAATGGTCTTAATCCAGATTGCTCCTCAAGTAATGTGTTCCATGTTCAAATCAAGCAGTTTTCACAAATACCGTTTTAAATCGTGACGCAATTTTCTTATAATTTAACCGTGTTACATGGCTAAATTAACGTGATCAAAGTTCTAAAAATTTCCACTTGCATGAAAGAATATGAATTCTCTAATGTTGTCTTTTCAAATTTAGGAAGAAAAGAAAGTGATCGGATAAAACGGTAAAAAAAAAAAAGAATGAGAACGAAATAGATCTTTTAATTTAGGTTATTGTGTGGGAAGGAAATGAAACAAAAGAAAATAATTTTTTATATTCATGAACACGAGGGAAAGGAAAGAAAATATGTTTTTACAATTATATCCATATTTATGGGTTATAAACTTATAATTGATGGGAGATGCATAAATTTATAAAAATACTTATAACTGTTGCTTTCTTATACATTCCCTTCCCTTTTTCTTTGTGTTTGGTTCAAAGGCAAGTTCAGAATAAAAGTATCGAAATTTCAATAAAATCTCACAAACATTGGACTTAAAAATCCCATTAGGGTAGTTGGTATCTTATGGAATTTTTAATAAAATTTGTTTGCAATGATGTTTTAAAAAATATGTTAAAAACATTCATTTTGTAACAATCAATTAATAAAAGGTGATATAATTATTTATAAATCGATCTATATAGAATGAAATTCAATTCCATTTCAAATACCACCAACCAAACCCTACCAATACCAAATTTTTCCTCGAAAACATCCCGAAAATCCAACTGCCCTACAACAAGTTGACCAGATATTCTTAAAAAATCAACCTTAAATTCATCCTAAGAAGTTTTCTGAACCTTAAACTCTACGATTCTTAATCACTTACAAAGGATTGTAAGCAAGCCACCTCATAAGCATGCTTAAACACTCTTTAGGCTTGTACTCTGGAGCTGTGTGACCTCCTCCCTATGACAGCATAAAAAAGTCAACCATCATCATCATAACAACAAAACTTTGAATCCTATAAATTTTATAAGACTTTTATGAATTTGTTTTATAGACTTCGTTTCACATAAGAATAGTAGTTATATTGAGAAGGGTAAGAAGGAATCTCGACCCTTGGATCAATCTTAATTGAACATTTTAATTAATTAAAAGCTATCAAGGGTCCAAATTCCCTCTTCACCTTAACTCCTAATTTCATACAATCCTTGTACTTGTTTCATAGCGATAGAACTTATAGTAGCACATTTATATTCAAATTGTCGTTACTTACAAAGGATTATTAGCAAGCCACCGCGTAAACATATATGCTGAAACATTCTTTAGTATTTAACAAGACTTTTATGAATTTGTTTCAATATGATAGAATTTGTTAGGTTGTCCAACTTCATCCTAACAATATACTGCAACAATCTTGTATATAAAATGCATAATTGTTCTACTTATAAACTTAAAAGTCTTGTTAAATACCTTTATTAGGACAATTGTGAACATCCCAAAAGACCAATTGTGTATTGTCCTCTTTCCAAAGGTTTAAAAGGCTATTATCAAAATTACATATAACACAAATTTGTTATATGTAACAAATAGTCAAAGTCTTTAGGAAGTCCATGCTTTAAAGTTTTCATGGGACAAGAGCATAATCAAACAAGGAGAAGCTTTAAGGAAGATTTCTCACCTTGATGGTAGCAAACGTCAAGCTGTACTGATTTTTCGAGAATTTCATGGTGTATCTGCAAGAAAATAATTGGTGGCATGATGCCGAAAATGTACTAGTTTAGCATTATTCTTGAAAGTAAGCTATTGCTGCTCCTAATTACAACAAAACTAACCCGGCTACTTGTTCCTTGACGAACCAGGGTCTCCAATCTTTTTCGACCGACAGATTTAGCGATTCAATCCAATTCAAGGTACTAAAATATGGAATCACCATGTCATGATCTCCACTGTTCAAAAACAGATAGAAAAAAGGGTAAAACGTAATGGATATTTATTTGCTTTCAATATCTCTAAATACTACGTAGAGCAAGACTAGGTTCATTTGAGAACCAACTATTCATGATGAATACCATGAATTTTTATGATGAATAATATTAATGAATATTTGTGTATATTCATCATGAATAGCTGGTGCACACGGTTCTCAAAATATTTACAGTCCTAAGGGTGTGTTTGGTACACTGGACAGGACAGAACAGAACAGGGTCCACTGTCCCACGTTTGGCAGGACTTTTATGTGGAACAGACTGAAACAAAGTGGAACAAACTGGAACATGCATGTTCCACCCCCACCACATGGAACAAGCTGGAACAAGGTGGAACAGACTTATGTTTTACCAATATAGCCTCAAAATAAAATCTATTTCTCTTCTAAAACATCAAATAAACCTTCAATTTCATATTTTATTCATTCTTTAAATTTTAGAAGGGTAAAATTGGTCAATGTTACCTGTTCTGTCCAGTTCTATCTTACCAAACGTGGAACAGTTGTTCTGTCCTGTTTTGTTCTGTCCTGTCCCACCTTGTCCTGTCCTATCCTGTCAGCGTACCAAACGCACCCTAAATGAACTTTCCTCTATCAGGAAGTGTACTCTAATTTCAGGACAACAATATGAAGCATAGTAATAAAAGAGTATTACCTATATACAAGAGCTCGGCAACTTTTATCAGCAAGACGTCGATGATAGCCAACAACACTCAGGACATTGTGTGTGTGAGCTATGGGTTCCTTATCAAAATAAAAATGCATGGTTTCATTGCATCGTACCCACTCGATGTCCTTCAATTCCTGGTGGTCATGAGATTATATAATTATCCTATATAATTAATCAAGATGAACATTAATAAAACTCGATCGCTGTGAATAACAAACCTCAGGAACGTGAAGAGCTTCTCGCACGTCTCTGCTATTAGCCCAAGCGGAGGAGTATAAATAGGTTCCATCCTAGGATAATTAAGATAGATAGAAGACAAAAATTATAAAGATATAAGAGCCACGGATTGATACGTAGTTTGATGACAACCATTATACTTGTAAAAATCCTACTAAAAACCCAATATGCGAAAATTGCATATTTTGCCAACATTGAGAGAGAGAGAGAGAGTAATAGTACTCGACACCATTGTATCTGAAGTTGTGGTATTTTACATGAAGGCTCTAAAATATTGGCCAGGTAAATTCTTCCAAGGCACTGCAGAAAATTGAAAGAAAGAAGGCATTAAAATGATACAGATTCTGAAGATGACATGATTAGCTAATAATCCAAGTTGAAATCTAGCTCATGTACCTCGTCTACCACTTGAAGATCATTTACGCAGAGACTGTTGTCTGCATCTACGTTCAAGTAATCCCCATGGCAATTTTCTTCAGTTGACTGCAACAACATGTAACTTGTTGTTTGGTGTTTTTAAATGATATGCAGGAACTTACGAAATTATGTTCAAATATGGCAAAGTAGTGAAACACTCATAGCGGACAACTGAGACGGGCTTTAATATATACCTTGTAGATTGCATCTGATAAGAGTGCCATACGGTGGGCATATGGGATTCTTGAATTATAGTCGCTGCTTGTATCTGTGAAAGGATTACCAAGCATGTACCCCTAAGTTGAAAAGTTTATATCAAAATGAGTGAGCATGAAAAGATCGCGTAAATAATTTTCAAGCGCCGAATTTAAAACAAGTCATTGATCAATTTGTACCTTGATGTTGATATGTGGCCCTTCTCCAACTTCATTACCTAGAAAAGAGGGAAACAAGAAGCTAAAATCCAGGTATCTTGGCATAATCTCTCTTTAAGAAATACTTTATTTAGGGGTCGTTTAGCAAACGCTTACTCAGGTAAGCACTTATCAAGTCACATTACCTAACTGGATGAATATGGAAAGGACCAAGAATCTTACCCGGTAAGAGCTAAGGCAAGGACCGAGAGTCTTACCCGGTAAGTGATGGTAAAGACTCTTACCACGGTTAGCGCTTACCGGAAAAATTGTTGCATATGATGCTCTTTTGGTGGACAAAAATCTTATCCAGCAAGTATGTGATAGTGTTGAATTTTACCCGGTAAGAGCGAATTCAAGGACCAAGAGTCTTACCCGGTAAGTGATTCTTACCATGGTTAGCGCTTACCAGGTGAATTGTTCATACGAAACCGATTTGGTGGACAAAAATCTTACCCTGTAAGTATGTGATAGTGTTAATTTTACTGCGGGTAAGCGTTTGGTAATGGCCCCTAACATTTAACTTTTGGTATTCATAACTAGCTCTAAGGCAAATACTAAAAGTATGTAAGAAGTACCATCATAGATTTCCTGAACGATCATCGGCAACAGTATGCCACTGTAGGAATCACCGGCAACATACAATGGATTGTGAAGAAATTTAGGATGATCCACAAGCCACTGTTAAGATAGACAAAATACATTTGTCATAGTTTATATCTGAAATAAGATAAATTGGCAAATATTTATTGTCAAGGTGAATAATAGAACTAGCATGTAATACATTTTCATGGATAGAAAAATGCTAGTACATGTGTATCTGCCTGCCTTTAAAACTGTTTAGCTTATGTATTTATTGGTGATATGTTAACTGAAAAAGTAGACAAGTCCTTTCATCAGAAAAATTACTTTACCTTACCTTCCTTAGAAAATGGTAAGCATGCATTGTTGCCAATGTATCGTTTGTTATAGAAGCTTCTGGAGTTTTTGCATAGGAGAATCCAGAGCCAGCAGGTTGATCAAGAAATATTATGTTGGCCGCCTAAAATGTAATAGTGATTATATATATTATGTAAAAAACCATGTACTCATTAGCTTTTTTTTTAAGTATATAATATTTATATACGGCAAATACAACAAATAAACTCACACACCCTCCTCACCTTTGGTGAGGTTTGAACCCCTGACCTCCTAGAAGGAAAGAGGCTCGGATACCGCTACGCCAAAGGCCCTTTGGTATGTACTCATTAGCTTGTTAACATCAAACAGATTTTAAAGTTTAAAAAGAAAATACTTACTTTATAGTCATAAAGAATATAAAGGAAACACTGACCTTTGTCCAACTATAAGGGTTTATCTTAAGTTCTGTCTTCACCAAGGTGGAATTTGCATAGTCAATAGTGAAGGGGCCTGCATAAGTGTCACATACAAGTACATTCGTAGATATACATTTGTCGTTGTAATCATATATATAGGAAATATCGTAGCAATACGTACATCCTATCAAATTTGAGCATTCATTTCGGCACATTGTGAAAAGTAACAAAAAAGGATGATGATGGTATTAACAATTTATGCTGGGAATCTACCTATCTAAACCAAAATTGTTTTCCAAAATATAATCGTGTTAGAGCAAGCGAAAATAACCTGTATTCAGGTCTAAAACAGCTGGTGTATACACACACACACATATATATATATATATATGTTATTTACTTGTTAAAAAGCCTGCTCCAAACCCCAATCAGTTCAGCAACCTCAAACACACAAAACTAAAGACTATTTTCTATGAATTATTTTTCAAAGAAAAGTTGAAGGGGTATGGTGCAATACTTGTAGCCAACTTAAAAAGACATCGGACAAAAGAGAAAAGAAACTAAAATGCGGCTTTAGCAATAAAACTGCTGATATAAGAAATACCTATTTCATACAGAAGGCCAGAAAGAGCTGAACAACCGGGGCCTCCTGTGAGCCAAAGCATGAGAGGGTCGTCTTCTGGGTTCCCTTCGGACTCAATGAAGTAGTAAAATAACTCCACATCATCGGATTCTCCTACCCCAATGTAACTTAAAGCACATTGTTGTTTTAAGAGTTAATATGTCTACTATATTATAGGACAAAAGAGAATAATAATAATAATAATAATAATAATAGACAGATAACAGGGAATTAAATCAACTTCATTTAGTAAAAAAACCATGACCTTACCCTGTTTCTAGTGTGAAAGGAAGATCGCCAACGAAGCCTGGCAGTGTCTTAACTAGGAACCGTGACTCGATAACCTCCAATGAAACTACCACAAGAAATAGAGCAAACAACATCGGACTGAGTTGACTGAAGGACTTGTTAAAGAAGTTCCAAGGTTGAAGATGAGATTCTGATCGTGGTTTCATCGTGCTTCAAAATTATATGGAAAGATCAACTTCCAGCCACCAAGGTTTGGAGCTCAAGATCTCTATTATGCAGTGATAATAATCTGCATTTCCCACCACCATTACATAAACACATGAAGCAATGCATCATAAATTACAGCAAACATTGTATATGTTGTATATAAGTTGAACTTTACAATTATACTTGATGAACCCTTTGGACAGATATCAGACGGCTAGCGAAGTTGCTTATATGTAGTGTACCAGTTGCCAAACTTTCCAACTGGCCTTAAAGTCGCGTATGCAAGTCGCGGACAAAAGTATCACAAATTTCAACACTTAATTGAACTAATAAAATAGATTGGAAAACTAATGTAGCGTTTGTTTTTAAGAGGTGATGAAGTCTGAAATCTTATTTCACTTCTGATTGATAAGAGGTGGTGCTGAAATCTGAAATATGAATCAATAAGACAATTTGTTTTTGTAAACCGATAAACATGTATATATAAGGTATTACAAAAAAGCGAGAGAAAAAATGATGCAAGTAGCTAGGAGATTCTCTCACAAAGGTATTAAAGGAAAAAAAGGGCTGAATGCAAACAACACCTTTAACCAGATTACCGGATAAACTGTAATTGTTTCACAGAATGTTTTTGGATGGAATGGAATCTGTCAAAGGAATTTGATTTGAAGGAATTGGAAATGAATGTTGTCAGGTTTGACCACCTATTTGGTTGACGGAATTAGAATGAAATTTGTTAAAGAAATTGGAATTTGTCTGTTTGGTTCAAGAAATGTAGCTTTGGAATTGGAATTTTTTTTGGTAAATGACCAAAATACCTTTTTAATAATTTTTATTTTTTAAACAAGGCTTTAATAAAGTAGTCATTAAATACTTCATTTTTTTGACTAAAAATACTTCAATAAAATAATTATTAAATACTTTAATGTGTAAAAAATATACTATACACAGTCCAAATAAAATATATTGTCAGATGAACAAAACTATATTTCGAAAAAATAAAGTATATTATGATAAAACAAAATAAAAAACAAATGTATTAAATTATATTTAAGTAAAAAATAAAATAAAAGAAAAAAAATTAAATTAAATTAATTAGGTTATATTTAGGTTAAAGGATATATTCTGGGATTATGAAAATACAAGTTTTAATTCCATCAAAATACCTCATAGTTGCTAAGAAATGTTAAATTCCGTCATTTGAGGAATTTGATGTAATTTAGAAATTCATTCCGTAAAAAAATAACGAACCAAACAAAGGAATGGAATTTGGTCAATAAAATTCAACATTCAAATTCCATCGAATCCTGTTGAACCAAACGACACCTAAAAGTGTAAAAGTGGTAACCTTGATCACCACAACATTTCTTACTCTTTAAAGTTCATGGGGTTTGGTTTCAACTACTTCACAGCATTAAAAAATAACTCTATGCCCTAGGGGTGAGCATGGGTCGGGTCGGGCCGAAAAACCCCCAACCCGACCGGGTTTCGGGTGGACAAAACAGGCCCCGAAACCCGTCCTAAGTAAAGTTCGGGTTCGGGTAATTCGGGTTTCGGGTTCATCGGGTTGGGCCGGATCCAAGCCCATTTTCAGCCCAAGATCTAGATTATTAGCTATTGATTTAGATGTGAATGTGATTGTAAAGAAAATTAGTCAAATAGGTTCAAATATCTAAAAAGTTATGGGAGACTATGAATGGGTTTCATATTATCATTGGTTACTAGTTTGCGATACATGATTAGTAATTATCAATCACAATTGTTTGGATCCACAAGAGATATGAAGTTCCAACAGCCGAAGGGCTGTTTGCCTTATTAAGCAATTATTGGTTTTGTTTATTCCTTCATCCAGTAGCGCCTTTATGTCCTTTTAATTGAATCCTTGTAATATATATATATATATATATATATTTACGAATTATTATATAAAAATATATATTTTTTCAAAAACTTCGTGTTTCGGACCCCAAACCGAAGCGTAAGTGAAGAGCGTTGATCGGGTTCGGGTAATTCGGGTTTCGGATTGTCGGGTTTAGTATTTTTGGGTTACTTCGGTTTCGGGTCGGCCGGGTTTTGCTCACCCCTACTATGCCCTGGTTATAGTCCATTTTTCCAACAAAAGAAGAAATATTTATAATACAAGTCCCGCTAATGGAAATCGGCTCAGGAAAAATAATGCTCACAACATGAATCGCATTTATGTAAAACATTTTCACAAAATCCCTAATTTACGGAAGTATTATCTATTAGACAGATGAAATTAAAAGCAGTAACGTTTTTAAAACTCGTCCGGAGGTATTTAGGGTTTAAGGTTTAGGGCTCCAACATTTGTTCCCCTCCCTAACCAATATGGGATCTTACAGTAATGATGCAAAATCGAAGACAGTAAAAACATTTAAACTCCATTCATGTATCTTTTAGAATCTAAGGATGGAAGAGTGAGATGATATATATACCTTTGGAAGTAAGTACTGAAAGTGATGGAGGATGAAACACCTTCTTGATGGCTCGATCAAAAGTGGTGATCGGACAACTTGGAGCTGTAGTCGGTCATCCGGATCAAATATCATCGTGTTTACTGTTTACTCTTTTGTAACTCAACTGTCTCAATCGTTAAAAAAAAAATATCTCATACAGTCATACCCTTGATTCATATTGCTCTAGAATTTAGGAAGAACATAAAAACAAAAAGAATTTAGGAAGAAAGATTTTTTTAGGGAAATTAATTAAAATACCAAAAGTTTATAATTGGTTTGTAGAAATACCCAAAATCTCTTTGGTTTTGCAAAAATACTCATTTTTTCGCGGTAAAACCGGCTATTTAGAGGCTGATGCCCGCGATCCACACTCAAACTTATCATATTGATATATTTTGATTTGAATTTTACACTTTATACCCCTATAATTATTTACTTAGTTTACTTTATATCTTTTACTTTTTTAATTTTAATTTTACACTTTCATCATATTAACACATATAATCGTTTATTAACTAAAATATGTTAAAAAAATACGTTTTAATTTTAACAAGTTACACCATTGTATTCGTCTCTTCGATACCTTCGAAATAAGCCCAATATTGAATATTTTTTATTTAATTATTTTATTATATATCATATATATACTACATAAAAATATTTTTAATATTTACAATTCATATCCTTATAGTTAATTATTTAATTTATGGTACATCTCTTATTTTTTCAATTTTGTTTTACACTCTTATTACATTAACATAATAATCTTATATTAACTAAAATATGTTAAAAAAACTACGTTTTAACATATCACATTAACATACATAATTACGTTAAAATATGTTAAGGAGTTCGATATATATATATATACTAGTTATTTACCCGCTGCAATGCAGCGAGACGTATAATCCAAATAATTTGACGATTTAATCAATTAAATCAAAAATATTCTATATTTGGCTCATTTCGAAGGTATCGAAGAGACGAGTACAATGATGTAACTTATTAAAATTAAAACGTATTTTAGTTAATAAACGATTATTAAAATTAAAGGTGTAAAATTAAAATTAGGAAAGTAAAAGGTATAAAGTAAACTAAGTAAATAATTATAGGGTATAAAGTGTAAAATTCAAATCAAAATATATCAATTTGATAAGTTTGAGTGTGGATCGCGGGCATCAGCCTCCAAATCGCGGGGCACCTTTTTGGATCCGCGATCGTGGGTTCTATCGCGGAAAAATTGGGTATTTTTGTAAAACCAAAGAGATTTTTGGTATTTCTGCAAACCAATTATGAACTTTGGGTATTTTAATTAATTTTCCTTTTTTTATCTAAGTTTTTCAAACGAAAAAGAAATAAAAACGAAGGGGTCGTTTATCGAATGTTTATCTGGGTAAGTGTTTATCAAGTTGTATTATCTTACATAATGAATATGGTAACTACCAAAAATCTTATCGGGTAAGAGCGAGGCAAGGACCAAGAGTCTTACGCGATAAGTGAGAACGACGACTCTTAACACGGTTAGCGCTACGATGTTGTTTTTGTGAATTAAAATCTTACCAGGTAGGTAAACGCTATGATTGAATTTTATTGGTAAGCACTTACCGGGTAAATATTTGATAAACGGCCCCTAACTTAAATGAAGAAGATAATTTAATGTTTTTGAACATGATAGAAACGTAAGAAAAATATGTTATTTATAAATATATTTTTTTAAATATATTCCTCTTTCGGGAGTTTGGTAATTCTAATAACTTTTTTTAAGTGTTTTAACTTTTTTACCGTTCATTGTCTTTCTATCTATTTTTCTTCCTCTCCTACAAGAGTTTTAAGAACATGATTTAATATTTTTTCCTTCATTTCCTTTCTTTTCTTTGTAAAAAAAGATTTCGAGAACATCGTACGTAAGTAATATGTTCCATGTTCAAATCATACAATTTTCATAGATACCGTTTCAAATCGTGATTCCTTCATATGACACATTTTTCCTATTATTTATTTTGTGTATCATCAATATGTTTTTTTTTACAATATCCATACACATTATTCTTTTAAATAGTGTGACATGCGTGCATACTGCATACACACTTTGTTATCTTTCTAAGGGTCTGTTTGTTAGCAGCTTAATGAGCTTAATGGGACTCATAGCTTATTCAGTCAGCTATACATGACTGTTTGGTAGTGGCTTAATGATATAGAAAGTGACTTATTTATTAAGCGTTTAGGAGGGAGCTTTATACAGAAAACCAAGTTTTGTCCAAACCAGTCTCTCCCAATTAAAAAACATGGTCCTTCCATCTATGAAAACACTCTCCCAAACAAAAACCTTTCCAATCTATACAGACAGATTAATCTACACAGACAACTTTATTTATTAAGGACTTAATGGAATACCAACCAAACAGCCCCTAAGGGCTGTTCACACTTGACACTCTTGGTTCATCTTACCTTTTGTTTATTTTACGTATGGTTGGACTAGCAATAAGTTATTAGATTTAAAAATTGTATTCAAATTACATAATGTCAAGTTGACAAGTTGTCTTGATTATAATTAAAGTTGTAAATAATGTTGAGATAATATCATTATATCAAATCAAATAGTTTCTTTAAATAATTCTTGAAATTCTTTTTTCTCTTCATGATATTTATTGAATAGTCATTTTTCATTCAATACTTAATCTAGAGTGAAGAATAAGATGATAAAAAAACCAAGTTAGTAATTTGAAGACACTTGTTCAAAACATATAACGTAATGACTCACGTGTTTAACTTGGTTATTGAAATAATGCAATGATTGTTCAACTTGGACATCGAATATACCAAACAAAGGTGGTAAATGGTGTATAAAGACAAGGGGATGATAAATTTGAATAAGATCGTCTACGTATGCATTTGTGACCATTAAAAAATTTACCTCGGGATTGTGGGTGAAGCCTACAATCATAATTTGTCAAGGAATAAGTCTAAACGAAGTTTGGAATGTCCAACTATTCTTGAACTAGTGACTCGTTTTTGTAAATGTGCGAGTAAAAATTATATGGATTTAAAATTCGGTAATTGATTAGGTTCTGTTTGCATAAAAACACCCCAGTTTCGTCCATTTAAAAATGAAAAAACAACATATTAAAATAATATTAAATCAAAGGATGTTCGCCCGATGGTCGATCCAAGCCAACGTGATCCATCTTTTACATGTCTGAAATTTATATGATTCAAGAAAGATCGGTATTTTATGTTCAACTCAAAAAATTTGAACTTCAGATTTGTAACATGAAAAAGTAAAAGATTTGTTTATCATAACCGCACCAATATTTCTTCTAAACTAACGCACAAAACATTTAGATCTCAATATTTTCTTGTAATTCTTTTGTCCAACAAGATTCAATAAGAAACCAACTTCACATATAAGTTTGATATCTTGAGATGTTATCAAAACCATCATTAATTTCCTCGAACTCACAAATCTTCTATTATCTCAAGTCTTCCGACTCCAATGTTGTAACCCCTTCTCACTCCACTACTTCCACGTATCCTCCTCAAGGAGAAAACAATATCAAGTTCCAATGTATCTTCAACCATCAAATCGTTGTTTTTCGGCATCCAATAATGATGATATGGTACATGATCATAGCAAACAACTCTTCTTTTACCAACTCTTCCTACACAATGAAGAATGCTTTTCACGTAAAACTCCTTGGCTTTTTCAAGGATCCGCAGAGGCGCAGTAACATAAGATATAAACTTGTTTGGACCCTTTCTCTCGGTTCTCATGATGCAGAGTTAGAAAAAAGGATGATGTATGACGATGAATGGATTGATAATGGTTTATATGTAGCTTTGGATTTACTTTGGAAAATATCAACGGACGGCAAAAACATCTAAAAACAGGGAGAATTCGAGAGTTAATAAGCGTTTTCACAAATAATTGGAAAAAAGAAAAACGAACTCGAAAAGGAAAACGAGCCCGAAAGAGACTCGGAATTTGGCATCGAAGAAGGATCAAACAGCCCGTACCGGTAGTTACACCGATACTATGTCCCAATACAAGTACCGATGACTACCGAATTGATTTCCTTCTTTATTTTAATTATTTTAAGTTAGGATAATTATTGCTTGTTTTAATTATTATTTATTTATTTTATAACTAGATTATAATTATTATTTAGTTTTCTTTTATTAATTATTTAAATAGTTTTCTAGTTGTTTTAGGATTAGGATTAGATTTGAAATTAATTCATAGTTATCTCTTAGTTATTCTAAGACTATAAATAGGGTTGTTAGGTTTTATTGTTAATCAATCAATTATTCAATAAACTTTACTTTTTAAGAGTTTTATCTTAGTTTTTCGAATATTATGTTTCATAATCTCGCTATCAAAAGGGATTTGGACGCTTGTCGATCCTTCCACAAACCTACGCTGCGTCAAGTGGTATCAGAGCAGGATTCGCCTGTCTTTTCACCATCAATGGCAGATCAACAACCCGCTACCAAAGCAGGCTTGGTTGAGTCGGGTGTGGCCTTATCCACAACACTCGCGAATCTGACAGCGGTTGTTAATAGGCTTCAACCCAACATCGTCAACGACAACCGTCAGAGAAGAGACATGTTTGAAGGACCGGTTAGGGTTCTGCACGATGGCAACCATAACCGGGTTAATCTCTCGAGTTCCAAATCCGAAGAGGAGGAGGAAGACTCCCAAGAAAAGATCAATACCGTACTTCAACGAATACTCCTTTCGTCAAAGGAAGAGAGCCAACATGAAGATCTTTTCCGGTCTCATTGTTCGGTGCACAAAAAGGTATGTAACTTTGTTGGGTCACCAAGGATTTGAAATTGACTCACCGATGTTTTCCCTAAAACTCCTACTTAGAATATTTTAGTTCAGTTCTTTGAATGACTTGTACAAGATATCAAATGTTCGGTGAAGTCGAAGATCAACCGAAACCAAGCTTGAAGACTCTCTACTTGTGGAAAATAGAAGACTCTCGGCAACATTCAAACAAGTCATCACCACCGAAATTCCTTGACATTTCGGTGGCCTTCTCTCCACCGAATTTATAGGACAATTTCGGTGGCCTCTTCCACCGAAGTGCATGGACAAAATCGGTGGTCCCCATCCACCACCGATGACCCTTTCGGTGATCCTCTCACCACCGAAATATACTTGTAATTTCGGTGGTCCTCTCACCACCGAAATATACTTGTAATTTCGGTGGACTAGTTACCACCGAAACATGCTTGCAATTTCGGTGGACTAGTCTTCTTTCCACCGAAGATTTCTCAATCTCGGTGGAAACCACTTCGGTGCTAAAAGCTCAAGACATAAGATCATTTATTATGGGACAATATCCTCCAGCAGAGAAAAGTGACAGTTTGTCTCTTTATCCACTTTCAGTTAAGGTCCCTATTATCTGCTCAAGCTACTATGTCTGCACCTAGTGAAAAGTGACAAGGACTTCACAGTTCTCCTGAAGTCAACATTATCAGCATATGTGAAGATGACAAGTGTCCCAAGCATTTAATGCTTGGGCACTCCTTGGCACTATAAAAGGAGAAGTGCTCTTCATGCAATTCTCACGCTTTCAAGAAATTCTCTCAGTGCAAGAAACCCTCTTTTAAGCCTTAAAACTCAATAGCTTTGCTCTTAGTGTTCTTAGTTGTTTTGTTGTATACTTTGTGTAAGATTGTTAGAATAGTTTATCTGTTCTTTTCCGCAACAATCTTAAATTTTCTGTGTGTAATTCTTTTGAAAGTTTTTCAAATATAAGAATTAAAATTGTGAAATTTTTGTGTATTGTATTCAACCCCCCCTTCTACAATACTTGTTAAGCCATCTGGGACTAACAAGTGGTATCAGAGCAGAAAGTTTAATCCCATAAACTTGATCTGCGATGGCTGCCTCTTCTTCTTCTACTGTTGAAAACTCTCTTCAAAACAACTTTTCAGAAAATGGGTCTATTTCAAAACCTCCTAAGTTTAATGCCAACAACTTCTCCTTGTGGAAAAGCCGCATGATGCTATTCATGGAAGGAGTGGATACTAGATATCCAACCATTCTCAAAGAGGGACCTATTATCCCCAGAGTTTGGGCTCGCTATGACACGCAGAGGCCAGGTAAAGAGACCTTTGAAAAGGAAATCTCTAGTGATTCCGATGAGGAAAAATCCAGTGCTACTGGTCGGTATATTCTCAAAAATCCTAAAAAGTATACTGATGAGGAAAAACGTTTAGTTACTCTTGACTCCAAGGTAAGAGCTATTATTGCTCTCTCTCTTCCTGATGAGGTCTACCACTCTTTGGTGAACTTTGAAACTGCCAAAGAAATGTGGACCACTCTATGTGTTCTGTACGAAGGTACAGAGGAAGTCAAGAAATGTAAAAATATTGGTCTTATCAGAAAGTATGAACTATTTTCTTTTGAAAAAGGAGAATCTCTTCCTAGCTTCTATAACCGCTTCAACTCTCTTTTAAATGATCTTAAGTTGTTGGGCAGAGTCTATGATAATGAGGAAGTCTTGTGCAAGTTCATGGATTGTCTCCCAGATTTTTGGGAAAATATATGTACTTGCATCAAAACTACCAAGGACCTTGAGTTCATGCCCTTAACTGTTTTATATGGTACTCTTTTCAATTTTGAGCAAACCAAGCTTCAACGGAAATCTTTCATCAAAGAAATAAAGAGCTCCTCTATAGCTCTTGTTAGTGAAAGTTCCAAGAATTCTCAAAATCTTCCTAGAATCACCTATCCTTCATCTGACTCTGACAATGACAGCCAAACAAATGTAACCCACCAAACGGAAGCATATCTTAGTGATGCTGATGATGAAGGTGAGGATATCATGGTTGAACAGTTGTCGGATGAGATGGAAATGATGGCTGGTTCTAAACACAAGTTTCGTCCCTTCAACAAATCTCGAAGTCTTAGAAAAACTTCATCTTTCAAAACTTCTTCTGACAAGTCTAATGAGGAATGCTACAACTGTGGCAAGAAAGGACATTTTGCATCTGAGTGTAGAAGCAAGCGTATCTCCAAGTCCAGATTTACTTCTTCTGACAATCCCTCTTCAAAAAGGGAAAAATCCAAACACATGCCTTTCAAATCAACCTTTCCCAAAAAGGAGTCCCCACCATCCTTCTTAAATCATCAGGAGCGTGCTGAGAAATACAAGGCCAAGTACAAGAAAGAGAAGGAAAGGAGTGAGGGTCTAGAGAGAAAAGGGAAGGGTCTCATGGCAGAAACCCACGATTGGGACGACGAAGACACCTCCGACAGTGATTCTCAGAATAGATGCTTCGTGGCCATCTCAGAAGAAATGGAAGTTTCCGAAAAGGCCACTTCACCTATGGCTCTAGTGGCAACTGGGTGCTCCACAGACTACGCTCAGGTACATCCCTTCAATAATATGTCTGATATTGAAAAGATCAATGCCTATGAGTCTTTAACTCAAGATTTTTATTCTGTTAAAGACAGTAAGAATAGAAAATCTGCTCAAGTGAAAGAGCTCAAAGCTGAACTTGAAATTTGCATGTCTAAGCTTAAAAGGTTTGAGGAAATCAAAAATGAGCTTGAGGACTTGAAAACAATAAATCATGTGATCTCAAAGGAAAAGAACTCCCTGTTTAAGAAACTAAAAAGGGAACAAGAAGTCATCAAAAAATGGTCAAGCTCTTCCAAAAATCTTGAACAAATCTTTCAAAGTCAAATCTGTAGTTCAAACAAGTTCGGTCTAGGATTTGGAAAAACTGATGTTTGTGAGTCCACTCTTGCTCTTGTTCCCCCCCACCAATGCATGTGATGATGTCTCTGATTCTAGCTCTTGTGATTCCATCTCTTTGAACTCGTTAGATCTGTGTGAAGCCTTAAAGTATGGTATATCCTTAAAGGCCAAAGACTCCTCATTGCAAGTCATTGAGAAGCAAGATTCAAATGATGTTTCTAAACCCATCCATGATCAGCTCAAATTTTCGGCCATGGATGAAGCCTCCTCCTCAAACTCTTCAAAAGCTAATCCTTCCAAAAGATCTAAACCCACCGATCTTATCCCCTTTGTGCCCACCGATCCCTCAATCAATGACCCTCCAATTCCTCTTAATGAAGTGTTAAAATCTATTCACATAGACACCTACACCGAACCTAAGCCCTCAAAGATCCCCAAAAGAGAAACTCCTGTTCACTCTAAAAGGATCTCCTGTGCCGACAAAGGAAAATCGGTGGTCAACTGCATGGCAAGCTCCCATCCTAAAAGTTTTACCCCAAACCTTCCCTCTAACAACACTTACATTCCTAGATCTATGCTTTTAAGAAAATCAACCTCCAAAGATTTATCCAAAGGAATCCTTGGGTCCAAGCCTCCTGGTATGTTCTCCTCTAACAAGGTTATAAGAACAAATGATAAAAGCCAAAACATGAAAAATGCTAAAAAGGTGTTTATCTATAGAAAATGCTATAACTGTGGTGACACTTTTCATATGGCTAAGGACTGTCCCAAGGATAGGATTGATAGATCCAAGCTTAAGGAATCATGCTCTTCTAACCCCAAAGGACCCATTACAAAATGGGTACCAAAGAACTAATATGTGTTTGTGTTGGTGCAAGTGTACCCAGCTTTAAATATTGTGATATATTTTTGGTACACATAAAATCACATCTCCATATTTATTTTGATGATTACAAAACACACCGCATTATTTGTTATCTAATATTTTATCTGAGTGTGCAGATATTTAAATGATCTCGATAAATTTTTTATCTGAAGAATCCAAGTCTGAAGAGTTTCGTCATTTTATTTTAAAATGATAAACACCCTAAAATATTTTATCACTTGGATATTTCGTATCTATATAATTACATTTGAATCAAATATATATATAATATATATGTTATTTTATTAAAATCAAATCTACTTTTACTGTTGCACATTAAATGCAAAGAAGTGTGATCAGCCGAAGTAACCCTGCGTTGCCATGCTCTCATTGGACAAAATTTCAGGCGGTATACCGCCAAGGTCCACGCGGTATACCGCGTCACTATTCACCCATCACTTCTTCTGCAATATGAAGCTTCTCTTGTCAGGATCTTTTTTCAGGCGGTATACCGCCGTGTGCAACGCGGTATACCGCGGGTACAAGTACCGTTGGTTTTTGCAGGGTTGACCTTCTCCTTGCAGTGTACTTTTTCTGACGCAGGTATACCGCGATGGGCTGCCGGTATACCGCGAAAGCTTCTGCCGTGTTGATCATCCAGTATAAATTCATGCAACCTCCAGCATTCAAGTCCACACCAACTTCAGCAATAAATTCTCCCTCAGCATTTGATTATTATTCTGCTGCCTTCTTACTCACACTAAATCACTTAAACTGATAAAATTAATTTTTGAGTAAGAAATCTTGAGTTGATAGCAGATTAAAATCTCTCGATTAGTTGAATCAGCAACACAACTCAAGTGATCAAACTCTCTAAAAATATCCAAGTGATAAACCTTATTCAAGAGTGATTATTCATATTAAAATTATACCCTCTTGTAAGTGTTTGAATAAGAGTGAGTGATCCACATTAATCTCTCAAAGTAGAGTGATTCGCGTTTGTTGTATTAAGGTTTGTGTTTCTACCGTAAAGAACACGTTTCGTATTGGATCTCCGAGAAGGGTTATTTTCTCGAGGTGGACTAGCCAACTTTGTGTTTGGTGAACCACTTTAAAAATATCGTTGTCAAGTATTCTCTTTCCCTTATCTATTTACATTTCCGCTGTGCATTTAAATTATATCTGTTTATATAATTGTTGTATACTTATTTATTTATACTCTGCTTTATTTATTCTGTATTTATTTGTAAAAAGAATTTTTTGAAAGTAAAAGATTTAAAATACAACCTTACCCCCCCCTTAGGTTGTCCAACAGTTTGCATGCAGGCTTTTGAGCACCATCAAATTTGGTATTTAGACAGCGGGTGCTCACGCCACATGACGGGAAACAAGTCTCTTCTCATCAACTATGTGCCGGGAAAAGGTCCATCTGTAACTTTTGGTGATAATTCTAAGGGTTACACCAAAGGATACGGAACTCTCTCTAATGGATCTGTAACCTTCAATAAAGTGGCTTTTGTGGACGACCTCATGCATAACCTCCTCAGCATTAGCCAACTGTGTGATCTTGGATACAAAGTTATCTTTGAACTTTGTGTCTGCTCCGTGGTAGACAAACAATTCAATGTGGTGTTATCGGGAAGACGGATGGAAAATGTCTACGTCATAGATATGGGACAATCCAATCCTTCATCAAATGTCTGCTTTGTGTCAAATGATGCATCCAAAAGGAACTGGTTGTGGCACAAACGTCTCTCTCATCTAAACTTCAAGACCTTGCATAAAATCTCCAACAAAGAGCTGGTGACGGGCATGCCAAAGTTGAACTTTGTCAAAGAGAAGCTGTGTGATGCATGTGAAAAGGGAAATCTCACCAAAACATCCTTCAAGACGAAGCAATGCTCTTCCATCACTCTTCCTCTTCAATTGCTGCACATGGATCTATGTGGACCAGTCAGCACTCCAAGTCTTGGAGGCAAAAGGTATATTCTTGTTATTGTTGATGAATTTACCAGATATACTTGGGTGTTCTTTCTCAGGTACAAAAGTGATGCCACTAAAGAAATCATCAACTTTGTCAAGAAAAATGAAGTTCTCAATGGCCAGCTTGTCCGCTCGGTAAGGAGTGACAATGGCACTGAATTCCGAAATAGTGCTCTTGAAGACTTCTTCACCGAGAAAGGGATCTCTCAGAACTTCTCTGCTGTTCGTACTCCTCAGCAAAATGGAGTGGTGGAAAGGAAAAACAGAACACTGTGTGAGGCCGCTAGATCCATGTTGAGTGAATCAAATCTCCCCACCTATTTTTGGGCCGAAGCTGTGAATACTGCCTGCTTCACTCAAAACAGGTCAGTAATATCCAAAAGACATGATAAAACCCCGTATGAAGTTTTTCATGGCAGAAAACCAAATATTGGCTTTCTTCATGTCTTTGGGTGTATCTGCTTTATTCTTAATGATCGTGACAATCTTGGGAAGTTTGATCCCAAAGCAGATGAGGGAATATTTGTTGGGTACTCCTTATCCTCCAAAGCTTATAGGGTGTACAATCTCAGAAGAAAATGCATTGATGAGTCCATTCATGTCAAGTTTGATGATCTCAGATGTTCATCACTTTCAAGTGATGAGGATGATTTACACAGATGGATCTCATCATGTATTGGTGATACCCCCTTAGTCACTTCCACTGATATCTCCTCTATTCCCTCAAATCCATCCACCTCAAAAAACCCAGCTGGATCACTCTCTCCCACCGAAATTGATCAACCTATCTCTCACACCGATTTCCCTATTCCCACCGAAACTCCACACCGAAGCCCTTATTCCATCATAACTCCCACCGAAAATCACATGGCTTCCACTACCAAAAATCCCATCTTACACCAAACCTCTGATCCCACTACTCCAGTTCACTCTACTTCTCATACCCCATCACCTTTACCCCCTGCTCTAAAATGGACCAAAGATCACCCCATAGATCAAATTATTGGTGATCAACAAGCAGGTGTCCAAACCCGCAGAGGAGTTGGAAATATTTGTCTCTATGTGAATTTCCTCTCTCTCTCTGAACCCAAGAAAGTGGATGAAGCTCTTTCAGATCCTTGTTGGATCACTGCCATGCAAGAAGAGCTTTCTCAGTTCCAGAGAAATAAAGTTTGGAGATTGGTTCCCAAACCCAGAAACAAGACAATCATTGGAACCAAGTGGGTATTCAGGAACAAAATGGATGAAGATGGTACTGTTATCAGGAACAAGGCCCGATTAGTAGCTCAAGGATACAGACAGGAAGAAGGCATTGACTATGATGAAACATTTGCCCCTGTTGCAAGACTTGAAGCTATAAGGATCTTTCTGGCTCATGCTGCCTACCGAAATTTTAGGGTCTTTCAAATGGATGTTAAAAGTGTCTTTCTCAATGGGGAACTTGCAGAGGAAGTCTATGTGAAACAACCTCCTGGCTTTGAAGACCCAGCTCATCCAGACTATGTGTACAGACTTGACAAAGCATTGTATGGTCTCAAGCAAGCTCCACGTGCTTGGTATGACACTCTTGCCAACTTTCTTCTCAAGCATGGATATTCCAGAGGTAAAATCGACAATACTCTCTTCATCAAAGAAACCTCAGGTAATATCATTCTTGTTCAAATCTATGTTGATGACATCATCTTTGGTGCCACTGATGAATGCCTATGTGATGAGTTTGCTTCTCTCATGATGAGTGAATATGAGATGAGCATGATGGGAGAGCTTACATTTTTCTTGGGCCTTCAAGTCAAACAATCTTCAGAAGGGATTTTTATAAATCAAAGCAAATATATTTGTGACCTTCTGAAGAAATTTAATTTTCTAGATAGCTCTCCTATGAAAACTCCCATGGCACCTCCCTTGAAACTGTGTGCCGATCTAAAAGGTGAATCTGTGGATGTTACTCTTTACCGAGGTATGATAGGCTCTCTTCTTTACCTAACTGCTAGCAGACCGGATATAATGTTTGCTACCTGTCTATGTGCTCGTTATCAGGCCAATCCTAAAGTATCACATTTAAAGGCTGTAAAACGAATTTTTCGGTATCTTAAGGGCACACTGCACTTGGGTCTTTGGTATCCCAAAGACTCGGGTTTTGAACTAATTGGTTATTCAGATTCAGACTATGCAGGTTCCCAGATTGATAGAAAGAGTACTACAGGAAGCTGTCAGCTCCTTGGGGGAAAATTGGTAAGTTGGTCCAGCAAGAAACAAAACTCTGTATCAACCTCTACTGCTGAGGCTGAATATGTAGCTGCTGGGAGCTGCTGTGCTCAGATTCTATGGATGAGAAACCAACTAAGGGACTATAATCAATTCTTTTCTAAAGTCCCAATTCTGTGTGATAATTCCAGTGCTATAGCTATAGCAAACAATCCTGTTCTTCACTCTAGATCTAAACACATCGATATCAGGTATCATTTCATCAGGGACCACATTTCCAAAGGTGACATTGAACTGCACTTCATTCCCACCGATTTGCAGCTTGCTGATATTTTCACCAAACCTCTTGATGAAACCAGGTTCAACTTTCTCCTCAGTGAACTTGGGATGTGCAATCTCCTAGAATAAACATGTGTTCATGCTCCACCGATCTCACATCGGTGGACACCTTCTTATCTACTTCTCTCTCTCCACCGATCTCACACCGGTGGACAAATCTATGTGTTAAAACATTTCTATCTCTTTTCCAACACCGAAGTCCAATTTCGGTGATAATCTCAAGTATCGGTGAAGCGTGTCCACCACCGAAGTCTCATTTCGGTGGTCATCTCCAATCGGTGAAAACTTTCCACCACCGAAGTCCCATTTCGGTGGTACTTTCAAATTCGATGGATCCATTCTACCACCGAAGTCCCATTTCGGTGGACCTCATCCAAATCGGTGAAACCATTCTACCACCGAAGTCCCATTTCCACCGAACTTCCACCGATCGTCTCCCGAACGAACACCGAATCCTCCACCGAAGCATCACCGAGCCTACACCGATTCACACGGTTCCCAAAGCCCACTTGTGTCCACTCAATTGCATTTGCGTCAGACCCTTCGCCTATCCGCCGTTCCGTGTCCCGATTCCCAATAACCCTTTCACCTCATGAGCCGCATGTCCCCTCTCCCCATACAAAATCATCATCACGGTACCTTATCCTTTCCCTATATATACATACCTCCCTTTACTTCCTCCCCACTCCTTTCTCACAATTCAAACCTGCAACTCTCTCTTCTCTTACAAACATATCTCTCTCATGGCATCCTCACGATATCCAATTCCTACACGTTTTGAAGATCTCCGCTTCAACCAGTGCAATCACGTTGCCCGCCTCGAATCCGATCCCGCTCATCCCGAGTTCTCTACTATTGCTAAATTTCTGTCTCGCTCTCCTCTTCTTCATGCCTTCACATGCAACCCCAAGATGAGCAAAATGCTCATTGGACAGTTCTGGCTCACCTCCGTGTACGATCCCTCCAATGAGGCCATTCACGCCTCCATCTTCACCAATGCCGAAGGTGATCACGACCTCACGTTTGGGGTCGATGATGTTCGTCTCGCTCTCAAGATCGACGCCTTTTCCGACTATGAAGACATGTATTTGGACACCATACATGAAGACATTGTTCTTACCACCGGTTATGTGCTCGACGACTCCTCCAAAAGCTCCAAAGGCCCCGGTACTCTTCTTCGCAGCAAAATGGGAGGCATTTGGAATTTCTTCTTCGCCCACGTTATCCATTGCCTCTCACGCAAAACAAGTGGGCATGATCAATCGCCTTCACACGTCAACAAACTCGCTCATGCCCTCATCTTCCAAAGGAAAGTTGACTTCGCCCAATATTTCTTCTCAGAGCTTGTCGAGGTCATCAAAACTCCCAAGAAGTGTTACGTTGCTTTTCCCCGCTTCATCTCCATGATCTTACAACACAAGCTTTCCAAAGCTTTGGAAACCGATCGCCGCTCTTCCTCGCCCCGGTTCTCTTATGAATGGTCATCTCCCGTTGTGGGCACCAAAACCCTCAACGTCAAGCCGCTCGCCACCGATTGCCCATTACGCCCAGGTATGATTTCCTTCGCTCTATCTCCCGAACTTCATTGGGGTGATGCGGAAATTCCCGGGTTTCGCCACCTGGAAATTCCCGAGGTCACTCCAAATGTTGTGGTCCCTTCTCCCCGTTCCCGAGTGACGTCGGGTGGCACTCAAAAGAAACGACAAAAGGCCACCGACACCTCCTCTCCCGCTTCTCGAACCACGTCACCGAGAGATCCCTCGGAGACTTCCCCGGTTCACACCCCTTCTCATAAGCGGAGGCACTCATTTTCCCCTTCGGGATCTCTTCCAAAGAGGTCCCGGAAACCATCGGCCCCACCAACAAATCCAACTGTCGATTCTCAAAAATCGCCGGTTGTTGAACTTCATCCCTCCGGGCCAAGGGTATCCGTTTCGAACCCCACCATCTCCTCTGTTGCCTCTCAAAAGGCCTCAGTTGTACACTTGGAGAACCCTAAACAAACCTCCCCACTCGATTCTTTGGGTGGTGGAGATGACCTCGAGGTCTCTCCTCTCGAGGGTTCTGACTTTTCACTTCACAGCCTTTCACCCGATCAGTTTGTGATCGATGAGATTGCACAACCCAATCAGGGTTCCCCCCCACAATCTTCACCCCCACATGATTTCTTTGCATTTCTTTTAGCGGACACTGGTTCTCCCCGAACCATCCCGTCCCCCGAAGAACATCCCATCGAGCCTCCCTCGCCGAGGCAACTCTCTCCACAACGTACACCCTCACCTCCCCGACCTCCCCGAACCCTCTACACCGACGCACTCGCGCCTCACTTACGACATCCTCTTCCCGAAGCGGATCCCCTTCGATGGCACTGTTCGTTCCCCGAAATCGGTGAACAAACTTCCCCGCACATCGACCGCACCTCTACCTTTCTTAAATCTACCATCACCTTAATCTCCCAAGCCAATTCCCGCATCTCTAACCTCGAGTCTCAGCTACCGCATCTTCTTCTTGATGCCATCACCGAAGCCCTACACCCCATTCAAGAAAAATTATCTACCCTTTCTACCACAGTGGAGTCCCTCTCCAAACCTTCCACCGACTCACCCAGTCCTGAACGTTCCCAGTGGGAAATGGATCTCGGTGACTTTGCCTTGGTTCCCCATACCACCGAAACGAGTCTGGCCTTCCTACACTCCAAGTTTGATAAGGCCTTCTATGAGTTGGGTTTCAAGTTACCGGCTGTTCCTGAGGGGGAGAAAACCACGGCTCCACCGAAACTTCCATCCATCAAGAAACTTTCCAGTAACCAGCCTCCACCGAAACCCTCTTCACCGAAATCCTCCTCTCCACCGAAATCCTCACCACCGAAATCCTCCTCTCCACCGAAATCCTCACCACCGAAACCCTCTACCTCTTCACCGAAACCTTCTTCTCCACCGAAACATGTCTCACTCTCACCGACCCATACTGGCTCCACCGAAGCTCTTGACCTTAATGCATCAGTTGAGGCGGAGCAGTCCAGCAAAGCTCCCGAAGACAAAGGAAAAATAACTCTTTCGGCCGAAGAATTGGCCAGAGAAGCAAAGAAGAAAAAGGATCTGGCAAGATATGGGGCTCGACCGAAGGACGCTGAAACTCTCAAACTCAAGCCTGCTTCTCAACCTATCACCACCGAACTTGGCCTCTCTGCTCAAGAAATTGAGGAAGCAAGAATAGCTCAAATCGACTTAGACAAATCCAGAGATCTGTCTCTTAAAGCTGCCGCAGAAGAAGCTACAAAAGTCAAGTCCACCGATGCCATCCAAACACAGAAATCGGTGCTCAGTGCCTTGGAACAACAAAAGAATGAAGAAATTAGTTGGTACAAAAAGACCATGCACCACCGAAGCTATAGGTCACAAATTTCTTCAGTAAAGATTGCCACCTCCAAGGCAAACCCTCAAGACATCAGATTGATTATTAACTGGGAAGATGGTTCTATGAAGAGTGTGAAAGAAAGCCATCTCCAACTCTTCGGTCTCTCGGAATGGTATGAAATCACTCAACACCTTGTCAGGAGTCCAAATCCAAAGAAAGACATCTTTGTCAAATACATTGATGGTCTAATGAATAAGATGAAGGAGATCAAAAGAAAACATAACATCATCCTCTCCACCGAAGAAAGAGCCAAACTGTTGTCTCTGAAAGAGAAGATCATCCTCCCCAAAGTCAAAAATCCTCCTGACTCAGTCTTCAAGGAAATGACAAGAGAAGGTAAAATCCCGAATGTAAACAATCTTAACCTTACCATTCCCACTTATGTTCCCTATCCTACCACAACCTTAAGCCTCTCACCAATACCAGGATTGTTCTTTAACGACGGTCTCGGTCGTCGGGCATTCTTCAGATTTGCCCAGATGTCCATCGCCGATACTATATTTCTGGAAGGCATTCACAACCTCTTTCCGAACATCCCCGAAGCTCAACCGTTCTATAGAAACTTACTGGATGAAATCAAGCGCCGCAAAACCTCAAAGAAGTAAGTTCTCTCCATTTGGTACTTGTAAAAGTTAGTTTCTCATTTTGTAAATTGTACGAGAACTTATCTTAATACAAGTATCTCTATTTGAATTTTATTTCTGTACATACTTTATCTTTCGTTACCTGTAAATACTATACATAGTATACATACGCATACAAAAGAAAAAGATCAAAAAGAACAAAAAGAATGGTCTATGTGAAAAGAACCCAAAAGAGTAAAAAGGGTCAAAAACGCACTTACTTTTGTTTACTCTTGAATATTCTAAGATAAGGAGCTCAAATTCAAATAGGGGGAGATTGTTGGGTCACCAAGGATTTGAAATTGACTCACCGATGTTTTCCCTAAAACTCCTACTTAGAATATTTTAGTTCAGTTCTTTGAATGACTTGTACAAGATATCAAATGTTCGGTGAAGTCGAAGATCAACCGAAACCAAGCTTGAAGACTCTCTACTTGTGGAAAATAGAAGACTCTCGGCAACATTCAAACAAGTCATCACCACCGAAATTCCTTGACATTTCGGTGGCCTTCTCTCCACCGAATTTATAGGACAATTTCGGTGGCCTCTTCCACCGAAGTGCATGGACAAAATCGGTGGTCCCCATCCACCACCGATGACCCTTTCGGTGATCCTTTCACCACCGAAATATACTTGTAATTTCGGTGGTCCTCTCACCACCGAAATATACTTGTAATTTCGGTGGACTAGTTACCACCGAAACATGCTTGCAATTTCGGTGGACTAGTCTTCTTTCCACCGAAGATTTCTCAATCTCGGTGGAAACCACTTCGGTGCTAAAAGCTCAAGACAGAAGATCATTTATTATGGGACAATATCCTCCAGCAGAGAAAAGTGACAGTTTGTCTCTTTATCCACTTTCAGTTAAGGTCCCTATTATCTGCTCAAGCTACTCTGTCTGCACCTAGTGAAAAGTGACAAGGACTTCACAGTTCTCCTGAAGTCAACATTATCAGCATATGTGAAGATGACAAGTGTCCCAAGCATTTAATGCTTGGGCACTCCTTGGCACTATAAAAGGAGAAGTGCTCTTCATGCAATTCTCACGCTTTCAAGAAATTCTCTCAGTGCAAGAAACCCTCTTTTAAGCCTTAAAACTCAATAGCTTTGCTCTTAGTGTTCTTAGTTGTTTTGTTGTATACTTTGTGTAAGATTGTTAGAATAGTTTATCTGTTCTTTTCCGCAACAATCTTAAATTTTCTGTGTGTAATTCTTTTGAAAGTTTTTCAAATATAAGAATTAAAATTGTGAAATTTTTGTGTATTGTATTCAACCCCCCCTTCTACAATACTTGTTAAGCCATCTGGGACTAACAAATGGTATCAGAGCAGAAAGTTTAATCCCATAAACTTGATCTGCGATGGCTGCCTCTTCTTCTTCTACTGTTGAAAACTCTCTTCAAAACAACTTTTCAGAAAATGGGTCTATTTCAAAACCTCCTAAGTTTAATGCCAACAACTTCTCCTTGTGGAAAAGCCGCATGATGCTATTCATGGAAGGAGTGGATACTAGATATCCAACCATTCTCAAAGAGGGACCTATTATCCCCAGAGTTTGGGCTCGCTATGACACGCAGATGCCAGGTAAAGAGACCTTTGAAAAGGAAATCTCTAGTGATTCTGATGAGGAAAAATCCAGTGCTACTGGTCGGTATATTCTCAAAAATCCTAAAAAGTATACTGATGAGGAAAAACGTTTAGTTACTCTTGACTCCAAGGTAAGTTCGTTTGAAAAAAAAAAATAACAAAGAAAGGTTTACTAGTTATTATTTGAAAAAGAGTAAATTACATAGATCGTCCCTGATGTTTGGTCCCTTTTTGGATATGGTCCCTATTTCGAAAAAATTACACGGATCGTCCCTGAGGTTAGACAAACCGCACGAAATTGGTCCCTCCCTCTAACCCCGTTTCTTTTTCAGCCGTTAAGTTGATCACGTGAGTGGCATGTGAGGGGTAAAATAGTCATTTTACTGTTCATCATCTCCTAAAAGTGACCACCACCACCACCATGACCACCGCCACCGCCACCACCACCACCACCACTCCTATTCCTACTGCTACTGCTACTGCTACCACCACCACCATCATCAACCCATCACCACCACCACGAACATCATCAACCCATCACCACCACCACCATCAACCTATCACCACCACCACCACCATCATTTTCCGGCTAAACTCGTTTTTCCGGTTAGCTCTCCCAACACACCATACTTAATAAAATATTGATGGAAATCCATTATGGATGTTGCTTCTCGATCAAAATATCAAAATAAATCAATTTGAGATGAAATTTATGCAGAAATCCGGTGAAGATGTTGATTTTTGACGAAGCCCAGTTTTCCGGCGAGTGCTCCGGCGATGCTGAAACATGCAGATTTCTCAACCAAAATCGAAACTGAAAATTTCTTTCTTTTCCAAATGCAAAAACAAAAAGGTTTGGAATGGTTTTATGAATTAAAACACATCCAAATGTCAAAACCCATTAAACTTTTCTTTCTGTCTGTGTGTATGTATATGTATGTATATATATATATATATATATATATATATTTCTGTGTGTATGTATATGTATATATATATTGTATCTGTGTGTGTATATATAAAGAAAGAGAGAAGAAAGAAATATGATGGTTGTGGGTTGACGATGGTGGTGATGGGTTGATGGTGGTGGTGGTGGTGATGGGTTGATGATGGTGGTGGTGATGATGGGTTCATGATGGTGGTGGTGGTGATGGGTTGATGGTGGTGGTGGTGGTCACTTTTAGGAGATGATGAACAGTAAAATGACTATTTTACCCCTCACATGCCACTCACGTGATCGACTTAACGGCTGAAAAAGAAACGGCGTTAGAGGGAGGGACCAATTTCGTGCGGTTTGTCTAACCTCAGGGACGATCCGTGTAATTTTTTCGAAATAGGGACCATATCCAAAAAGGGACCAAACATCAGGGACGATTTATGTAATTTACTCTTTGAAAAAAAATGTGAAAGCATAATTAAATTAAAACCAACCAAGAATTAACCCAACTAATATTCCTTGAGAGTCATTTTTCATATGACAATTCAACTTTAAGTGGAATATTCGTCCTATATAGTCAATTTGGTAAATAATAAGAAACATGTTTTTATTTAGAATATTAATAATCATATATGTTATTCGGTTAACCATGGTAGAAATTATTGCACAAATATATACTTATATATCCATTTGTTACAAATTCCCCCAATTCTTAATTTCACGTCATACTTTCCCATGATCCTCATCGTAATTGACATGAGATTCACCTCACTAACTCATCATGCTCTATGAAGTTTGCTCCACCATCTAGATGGTACAAGGATCGACGTTGATACTATTTGTAATGCCTCAAGCCCAAAGCAACAAAGTAGTCATAAATTTATTTTTACAATAATATACATGTAGTGCTATTGTGATGGGATGTCTCTTAATTGTTTATGTTCATGCTTCAAATTAAAAAGGTGAAGGTTTTTTATTTGTTCATATGCATAGATTAACAATGATTTGTTTTTGTAAAAATTATAGTTGAAATGAAAAAGCAATTATGATATATACAGAGAGAAACAACGTGCCTCCAAATTGGTAGCATGTTTTGGTTTCCAAGAGATATATTTTTTGTTGAACATTTTCATTGAAATGACAATATCCATTACCAACCCTAAACCATAATTCCCATAAACACCAACTCCTTGCCAAATGCCAATTGCCATTCAAACTCTAATTCAAATGCCGGCCCAAATTGGAACTGAAATTAAAAAGGCCCACAGGCCACAGCCTCTCAGGTATTGTGGCTCCTTCCACATTCACAAGTTTGAAAACTCATGTCCCCTGCCGAGACCACACCGCAAAGCTGACGACCGCCGTTTACTTGGCCTGCCACACACAACAACCGCACCACCGCCACCTTCGCCCTTCGGTGATAGTTCAAGTGTAGAAGATGGCGCAGACCACTACTGAGGTACAGTGGACCAGTCATAGTTTTTTATTTTATTTTATTGAATATGACCTTTGTTTAGTATTATGTTTTCTTATTTGTTGTTGCTGTAGTATGTAGTTTTTCATTATATTACCAAAAAAAATTATACGGATTATTGTATATTCATCTGTATTACGTGTACTCTGTTCAATTGACTATGAGGCAGGCAAGTTGGTGCGAAATTTGCAATTAGAACTTAGAAATCGTATTAATTTCAATGTCGAAGTGTATAAAGTTTGATACTCCATGTTACAATTGTCAGTTCTGGGATAATCGTACAATTTGTCTTAGTGTAATTAGAAGGTCGTTTGGTTTGTTCCTAATTTTCAAGTTTGAAGGAATTGATGGGTAGACCAGACATGAAATCCTTCATATGCTTTCTGTAACTTCAATTACAAGCTTATTATTGCAGGGTGCGTCGGAGATCGTGGAGGGTGTAAGATTCAGTTTCATGACTGATGAAGAGGTCAGGAAGCACAGTGTTTTAAAGATTACAAACCCTATTTTACTTAACAGCGTTGGAAGACCAATGCCAGGAGGATTGTATGATCCTTTGTTAGGCCCAATGGACGATCAGGCATTGTAAGTCTTGTTTTTTTCAAAGTGATATGTTTGAATGTTGTTTTTAGCACAAAAAATCTTGCTCCAGGAAACAGGGTTAACGTGAGAAGCATGAGAAGTGGTTATCAACAGAGAAATGGACGCACATTAGGATGAGATGCACCGAGATAAGATGCACCGGATCAATTCCCTTCTAAGTCGCAATTCATGGGAGGGCATTTGATTAAAAGTGATCAACAGTTCATATCCACTTCTCACGTTAACCTCAACTTAACCTCGGCTTCTCACACGATCCTTTACCCCTGGAATTCTGGAAACAATACTGAGACATAGTAATTGTAACATGAGATATGCTTTCACCCTAATTTTGTATTTTCAACTGTAATGTTAGACAATTGATGTAGAAGATTAGTAAAACAACTGATCTTTAGATGTCAATTGCACAACAAATCTAGATCCTCGAAGCAATACTGATATATATATATATATAGTATTGTAACATGAGATATGCTTGCTTCTTCTGAAACTTGTTATCTGTGCAGCTGTATCTCATGTGGGCAGAAGGCATTTGATTGTCCAGGTCATTGTGGTCACATTGATCTTGTTTCACCAGTATACAATCCCTTGCTCTTTGATATGCTTTACAACCTCTTACGAAGGACCTGCTTCTTTTGCCATCGTTTTAGACTGGGTAAAGAAGAGGTTAGTTTATCTCTAACATGCTTCTTCATGTTTATTTTTATAACAAAAATTGTTTTCATGTTGCATAAGTATCTTACTTTGTTAATATATTGATGTGTATCTGCCCACTTCTCGTGGCTATATTTTCTTTCTTTAGGTTAACACTTGTACTTCTAAACTAAAGAAGATAGCAAAAGGTGATGTTACTGGGGCCAAAATTTTTGTCAGTAATTCAGAGGACAAAGATATTGATTTGGAGGAGATTGCTGGTAGACATGTCTCAAGTTCACAAAGTGACAGCCCTGAACAAACAAAGCAGGGGTTTTGGACGTCTGTTCAGTATATAGAAGCAAAGTCTGTTTTGAAAGAATTTTTGGGTACCAATAGCAAGTCCTGTAAATACTGCGAAGCTAAAAACCCAAAGATCAGTAAGCCTACATTTGGATCGTTTCGTATGGTTAGTTTGAGACCTTTCTGGCCTTGCTTTCTGTTGCATATTTTTCAAGTTATTGTGCATTATGTTTACCTGATGATTGTCGTTTGATATTAGCAGCTCATCAATGATATTCATGTTGTTGTTTTTATCTTGTCAATGATATTAATGTTGTTTTTTGGAGAGAATGTCATGGATGGGGAATGATGATTATTGGCTTATCTTTCACACGGAGACATTTTCATTTGTATTTTGGGCATGCAGGGATGAATAATAACTTTAAAAAATATTTATATTAGCTGCAATGATTTTGAGGTTAAAACTTGGAACTTCCCCAATTCAAACGTTTATTATAAGAAACATAAAAACAAAGAGAAATTAGAACATGAAGAAGGGCAAAGTGAAGCTGAGAAAATGAAATCAAAACCGTGGCGTTTTGAAATGTAATTGCACTTCTTTTTTCTTTTCGCTTTTATTTTGATTGATACTATAATTATAGACACAATTGGATTGTAAATAGGTAAAACTTGGTTTGAACTATAAAAAGGTAAAAACCCAACGTAAAATAAAAAAGTGAATTTTTTTAGGGCCAAGATTCTCTGGTTTATTTCCTTTTCCCAAATTTCTCGTTATTACCTTCCCATGTGAATTTAGATTGATGTCTATCTCTCTTAGTTGCATTCTTTTTTACGGGTCTACTCTTTTTACCGATTCATACAATGGTCTACATTGGAGATGAGTCAACCATCTAAAATGCGGTTGTCTTAGCTTGTCTTTAGGGTGTTCGACTCCATCGTTCTCTATTGTATCAAAATATAAACTTGTTGTATATGGTGAAAGTTTTGTATATCGTAGCTGCTAACCGTTATATAAATGAATGTGTATAGGACATGACTGTTGCTGATGCAGAAAAGAACTATATAAAAGGTTTTCAGTTAGGAGGTATTAGATACGATGAAGAGCTGCAAGGTGGCGAAGAGGACAAGACTTCGGAGGTGATAGATGTTAATGAACTATCAGAAGATGACAGAGCTGACACTGCTGGAACCAATTCAGTTTCACCCACCTCATCTAAAAGAAGAAATGTAAAGAAGAAAAGGTCCAAAGTGGCCACTGACTTCAAAGAGCTGAAAAACAACTATTCAGGCTCTCTTTTACCATCTAGGGTACAGAATTTTGCACTTTCAATTGGCATATAAATTGAGGTTGGCCTTCAAGATCTTTCATGCTATACTAATTTTTTAATTGATTCTAATTTCAGGTGATAAATATAATCAAGGATTTGTGGGAAAATGAGGCGGATCTTTGTTCGTATATATGCGATATCCAGCATGCGCGGTTCACTGGATCTTTCAAAAGTACTAGTTACTCCATGTTTTTTATAGAGGCCTTGCTTGTACCCCCTACTAAATTTCGTCCTGCTGCCGTGGCGGGTGATTCTGTAAGTATGATACTTCCACATTTATAATTTTGCATGATACATTCTGGGATCACTAGATTTCTTAATCATAATGTTTCTTCTATTTTAATCCTCATTTCTCTATTTGGGGTGAATTTACTTTATAACATGATTGTTGGGTTACAGGTGATGGAAAATCCACAAACGGTGTTACTAGGCAAGGTGGTACAGTCCAATATAGCGTTGGGAAATGCTCATATCAACAAACTTGAAGGATCAAAGATTGCTGATCGGTGGAGGGACTTACAGCAGTCTGTGAATGTTTTATTTGACAGCAAGACTGCCACAAGTGAGTTATTTTCTGCATAAAGGATTGTGATGTTCTTTCATAATCGACACTCCAACTGTGTGAATTTAATAACTAAACAAGCTATGTATACCTATATGCTATTATCAAGTTTTGCTTCATTTATTGACATGTTAACTAAATTGCATCTTTTTTTGTGTACTTGATTGAAGGTCAAAATCTAAAAAATGTAAATACTGGGATATGCCAGTTGCTTGAAAAGAAAGAGGGGATCTTTCGCCAGAAAATGATGGGAAAGAGAGTTAACTTTGCATGCCGATCCGTCATTTCACCTGATCCTTATCTAGCAGTTAATGAGATCGGAGTTCCTCCTTATTTTGCACTGAGATTGACTTACCCGGAGGTATCGTTACTCATGCACCTAATATTTACTACATATTCAGTATAGATTCTGAACTGCATTTTTGGAACAATGGTCTACAAATGTTTACACAATGTTACTGGATATGATCATGATTGCATCTTCGTAATATATTAATGAAATCGTTTCATTAATACATTTCATACATCTTGAATTTCATTCGTGCAGAGAGTGACTCCTTGGAATGTTGGCAAACTGAGGGAAGCTATCATTAATGGTGCGGATATCCATCCAGGAGCGACCCATTATGCTGATAAGATGTCAACTGTCAGGCTAAGCCAAAACAAAAACTCGCGTATTTGGGTATCCAGAAAGTTACCTTCTTCTAGAGGCGTGGCCATACAATCCAAAAATAGCTGTAACTACGAATTTGAGGGTAAAGTTGTCTATCGGCACTTGCAAGATGGAGATATTGTTCTTGTGAATCGGCAGGTGCTGCATTCTTTTTGCCCTACTTTGTTTTAATTATTGGTTCCTTATGATAGCTTATTAAATAAATTATATTGCAGCCCACACTTCACAAGCCCAGTATAATGGCACATGTAGTTCGAGTACTGAAAGGAGAGAAAACTCTTCGGATGCATTATGCAAATTGCAGGTTGGTATTGTTGATGCACTTTCATCATTACATTTTCTTTTATATTTCTTGCATTATTTATGCAAATTGCAGGTTGGTATTGTTGATTCTGTTGTCAATTTTAATACAGTTCCTACAATGCGGATTTTGACGGAGACGAGATGAATGTTCATTTGCCGCAAGATGAAATCTCTCGTGCTGAAGCCTACAACATTGTGAATGCAAACAATCAGTATATAGTTCCAACAAGGGGAGATACTGTTAGAGGCTTAATTCAGGTTATTACATCTTAATTCTATTTACACTTGGCAATTATATAGTGCCACTTGCTGACTCTTAGAATTAAGTATAATTTGTGTTTCAATTTGTTTCACATGTTTATTAGATAGTCTTATGATTCGTTAAACGTTTGGTCATGCAGGATCATATAGTTAGTTCTGTACTTCTCACAATGAAGGGTACATTTTTAAGCCGTGAAGTGTTCCATCAACTTCTGTATGCTTCTGGTGTGTTCACTGGCGGAAGTTCACGACATGGTAAAATTTCTATAGCTGACGAAGGATGCTTTGTGGAGCCCGTACTTCCAGCAGTGTGGAAGCCAAAGCCTCTTTGGACTGGCAAGCAGGTCGTAAATATATTGCATTATTTGTTTATTCTCTTTCAAAAAACACATAAATAATCAAGTTTCTATTCTATTAATGATACATGAATTTCTTAATTTTCTTGTTTGTGTTTGCAGGTCATATCAGCAATATTAAACCATCTGACTAGAGGTTATACACCTTGTATAGTCGATAACAAGGTGAAGATCCCAGAGCAGTATTTCCAAGGAAAGGAGGCCAAACAGGATAAAAGCAAAACCAGTAAACGTCGAAAGAAAGAACTTGCAGAATGTAAAGCTCATGAAGTCGGACTAAAAGAGGTTGATGAAACCAGGTTGTTGATTTGGAAGAATGAGCTTGTGTGTGGTGTTATAGACAAAGCTCAGTTTGGCAAGTATGGTTTGGTTCATACTGTGCAAGAGCTCTATGGATCTGACGTGGCAGGACTTTTGCTTGGAGCTTTTAGTCGATTATTCACTAATTTTTTACAGGTTAGCGTCACATTCTTGATTGTATAATGTTAACCTATCATATACATTCTTGATTGTTAATAATCTTATCTTTATTGAACAATCATTCTTCAGTTCCATGGATTTACTTGCGGTTTAGACGACCTCATGGTGTCACCAGATTGCGACAAAGAAATGAAGATGGAACTTGAAGGTGAAGATGTAGGTGAAAAGGTTCATCGCAAATTTGTCAACTTGGAGAACCAAATAACTGGTATGAATTCTAGTTAGACGTCTTAGCAACTTTTACATTTATGAGCGTGACTTAATTATTCTGAAAGTAGATGGGATTATTTCTCTGTTTCATCAATAGGCTGATTTGGGTAAGTGTTCTTGATGACGTTTTTTAGGCACAAGAGAGCTGCAACTGGAAACAGAGAAAATAATACGAAGCAATGGTGTAACAGCCACCGCAAGTTTGGATAATCTCATGCAAACAGAACTAAGGGATAAAGGTTCCATGATTAGCAAAAAGTGGTTGCCAAAAGGATTGTTAAAACCTTTCCCTCAGAACTGCATTTCCCTTATGACAATTAGTGGTGCTAAAGGTAGTTCGGTAAGTTGGAAGAAATCTTTGTTTAGTATTGGTGATTATAACAATTTAAATGGAAATGCATTATGTTTCGCGTTTTCTAATTTTTCAACAAACTAACAGGTCAACTTTCAACAAATATCCTTTCTACTTGGTCAACAAGAGTTGGAAGGCAAAAGAGTGCCTCGAATGGTTTCTGGGAAGACTTTGCCTAGCTTTCCACCTTGGGATTTTACTTCTCGGGCTGGTGGTTATATTATCGATCGGTTTTTAACGGGTCTTCGCCCACAAGAATACTATTTCCACTGCATGGCTGGCCGAGAAGGGTAAATTGATATTTTTCAAGTTTTTAATACCTCTTAGCTGCTACCCCATTTAGTGATATTCTTATCCTTTGCATCTTTTGTCTTCGATTGTTTTCTGGTAAATAAAAAGGAAATTTGTGATGCATTATATATTTGTTAATTGTCTTCATATTAAACAATATATCTCTACCTTGTAGGTTGGTTGATACAGCAGTCAAAACCTCACGAAGTGGATATCTACAGAGGTGCCTTATAAAAAATCTCGAGAGCCTGAAAGTCGCGTATGATTATACAGTTCGTGATGCTGATGGCTCCATTGTTCAATTTTATTACGGTGAAGATGGAGTGGATGTGCATCAAACTAGCTTTCTTAACAACGTTGAAGTTCTGAGAGCTGTGAGATTTATCTTTCTTATTTGCTTTCCTTAATAACTAATACCTTTTGAGATTTTTGTTTTGAACACAAACTAATGTGCCTTTTTATATTCTATGATTAGAATCGAGAACTAGTATGCCAAAAATTAAGTGAGCCACTTGAATTCAATTCGTATATTCAAGAGTTGCCACAAGGCGTTGAAGATAAAGTTCAAAGTGTCAGACAGAAGGTTACAAAGGAGAACCGAGATGATTTGTTGATGCTTGTAAGACAAAAGTATCTTTCCAGTCTTGCCCAGCCAGGAGAGCCAGTTGGTGTGATTGCTGGTCAATCAGTTGGTGAACCATCTACACAAATGACGTAAGATTCTGCATGCCTCTTCTCTTCTGTTATGAAATAATAGATATCTGAAGTATCGCGCTTGATACGGGGATTGATCCGGTGCATCTCATCCTAATGTGCATCTATATTCGTGTCAAGTTTTTTGCTTTCTATTGAACTCTACTTGCTCTTCTTTTGCAGGCTCAACACTTTTCATCTTGCTGGACGTGGTGAGATGAATGTTACACTCGGTATTCCACGTTTGCAGGAGATCTTAATGACGGCTGCAGCTAACATAAAGACTCCTATCATAACATGTCCCCTGGTAGAAGGCAGATCAATGTGAGTGATATTCTATCCATTTTCTTACTAAAGTTTCTATACGCCTAGAAAATTCAGCACCATTGAGAAGATAGTAAATTATTATCACTGCACTATTTCCTACTCAAAACAATATTTATGTTTATATCTGTGAAACAATTGCAGGGAAGATGCTGAGAGACTTGTGGAAAAAGTAAAGAAGCTGACGGTTGCAGAAATTATGCAGAGTATAGAAGTCTCAAAATTGCCACTTGTAATTCACAACAATCGACCCTGCAGAATATATAAGCTTATGGTGAAGCTCAAACAACCGAGACATGTTTCACTAAAGAACTGTCAGCAAACCCTTCGAAATGTTTTTCTTAGGGCATTAGAGGATGCAATTGAAAGACATGTTGCTTTGCTATCTCGAATTAATGGAATCAAAAGTGTTAAGAGCTCAAAAGCAGAGCGTTCAAGTGAGGCAGAGGAAGATGATGATGCTGTTGTAGATAAAGCAGATGATGATGGTGATGATGATGATGAAACCGACAAAGATGAAACAGCCGATGATCTTGGTTCAGAGTTCGATAAAAGGAAACGTCAATCTACGGATTCAGTGGATTATGGCGATGGTTTTGAAGAGGAGGAGGAAGAGGAAGAGGAAGAGGAAGAGGAGGCGGCCTCTGAACGTGAGGGTGAAGGTGATAAGGCCAATGCTGGTACTGAAATCGGAACTGATGATGAAACAGATGGAGAACGTCTAGTAGAGGAACGAGAAGAAGAAGATGCGGATAAAGCGAACCTTAAATTAAGTGAGGAATATGTGGAGAGAAAGTTTGACAGGGCAATATTTGTGGAGGTTAAAGATTTGACTCTTCAAGTCCATTTCAGATTTACAAATGAACCAGAAATTTTGCTGGCAGAGGTAACTTCAAATTTGCACAAATGCATTGCCATACGGTGGAAAGTTCAAATGAGAACCATAAATATATTGAGAAGTGTGAGAACTAGTATATGTATATATAGGGAGGTTCAGGGAATACCCCTAAAAAATGATAAATTGAGGAACACTCTGGTAACCGTTCATACAAGTAATTGAAATTGTTTTTTGGTTTTTATGCACATGTGCATGTTACAAATTACTTGTATGCACATTTGCATACCATCCGGATGAAGGGTTACTAGATTGTTCAACAAATTATTTATTTTTTTGCTGTTTTCCTTTGAACCGACCCCTTTATATATAGACACACACACACACACACTATCAAAGGGTTGGGTTCAAAGGAAAACAGCAAAAAGTTGGAATATTGAAGAACACTCTAATGACCATTCACTTGTCCGATATACACATGTGCATAAGAGTAATTTGTTTGGTATGCACATGTGTATAAAAGTAATCTGTCCGGTATGCACGTGTGCATAGAAGCCAGGAAAGTTTTCAGTTACATTTATGTGCATGTACATATCAGACAAGTGAATGGTTATTGTGGTTCTCCCCAGAACCTGTTTACTATCAAAATATATACATCTGTCAGTTAGTATATTCATCAATATATATGCACTATATATGCAAGTATATAAAGCACTGGTTCTCACGGTTTTCAAAATCTTTAAGGTTCTCTTTTGAACTTATATCTTGCCATACATGATACATCCCCTAATTATAACTACTACCATTGCCTCTGCATAATCTGGTTATCTTAATCCAAATTGGTGCTTTTTGCAGGTTGTACAGAAGGCTGCAAAGAAAGTTTACATCAGGGGCTCTGGAAAACTTGACGAATGCCAACCAGTCAAATACAGTGTAAACGTAAAACAAGTCTGTTGGAATCAAAACCACCCAGAACTCAACAAACTCAAAGAAAAAATGAAAAACTCAGAAAACAAGAAAAAAGAGGACGAAGGGTGTTTACCATGTGCATTGCAGGCTTCTGGAGTAGAACTCCCTGCATTCTGGGATATGGAAGAAGACCTCGATGTTGACCATGTCTATTCCAACAACATATACACCATGCTTAACACTTATGGAGTAGAAGCTGCAAGAACCAGCATCATATTGGAAATGAAGAACGTTTTTGGGAGTTATGGTGTCGAGATTGATTATAGACATTTGAGTCTTATTGCCGATCACATGACTCATTGTGGTGGGTACAGACCCATGAGTAGATTTGGAAGCATATCGGAATCAGTATCTCCTTTTCTTAAGATGTCGTTTGAGACTGCATCCAAGTTTATAGTTGAAGCTGCGTCTTCTGGGTTGCAGGATAACTTGGAGACACCAACGGCTAGGATCTGCCTTGGGTTGCCGGTTAAAGTTGGCACTGGTTCGATGGCGCTGATGCAGAAATTGGATATGTGAGTGTGCAGCCTGGTTGTTGGCTGGTTGGGTTTTGTATTTTGACATCTAGGGCTTGTGCCATTTTGTTGTGAAAGAGTGATGGGGTCTCAGTTTTGCTAATACCATGATTTAGTAATGTTACTTCAACAAAATTTATATTTTCAAGATTTTCTTATTAATTATATCATTAAATATTTAGTACTCAATTTTTCGTAGGGATATTGAATGGTTACAGGTAAACGATTCATTTGTGATAAAATCATGAAATCTTGACCAATTATTCTTTTGACAAATTATTGGACTGAAGCTTTTTAACACTCTTCTAATTAAACTTATTTTAATTCTGGTTTACCTTATGATTGAATTTTCACCTTGATTGATTTTTATCTAAATGTATCAAGAACTACAGCTTAACTTGACATCCATTGATGGTTAACAAGATTTACTGATTACTGGTCAAAATGTATATATAACAGAAAGAAACTAAAATATTGTTAAAGTAATTGAGAAATCAATTGGAAGGAAATTTATTAATCAATTGATTAATCATCTGTAACATCTACCCATACCGCGTTTGCAATCAGCGAATTCATAAGTGGTGGAGTCACCTTTAAAAGGCGCTATAGTAGATTTAACCTTTATTTTGTTTGGAAACATTGAAATAATTGGGTCTTCTTAGACAAACCAGATAGTGTTGTTTCGTTTTCTTGTGTTTGGGTTTTGGTGTCTTTGGAAGTGTTTATTGTCTTTTTCATTAAACTCTATATTGGTTAAGATGTCTTATTAAAAGACAGCATACCAATGGGTTTTAAGGGATGCAAAAAGAGATAGTTATATCATTTGTGATCCATATTTGACATTAATTTGTTTGAAATGACTTAACGATTGAGCCATAAAAAAACACTTATGAGTAAACGAATAAGCCACCCATACTAATGTGATCATTTAGGTTGCTTTATGAAAGGTAATTCCCCTATTCTATTGCTGTTGCTGTTCTTTTCTTAAATAAAATATGGGATAAAGATATCATTACATTAAATAAACACTAAAATAAAGTTAGTTGCATTTATAACTTTATAGAATAGCAGTGCCCAAAATAAATCTAGTAAAAGACCAAATCTATTCACTGAAGCAAAATATCAAACACCTGGTGATCATAAAATCCACAAAAACAGACAGAATTACATTCCTGAATCCCTAAACCTATTTATTCATCATCTTCAGATACACAAACACCATCACCTTCATACCCATTACCCAACTCGCAAATCTTCTCCCAAACATCCACCGGAACCCTAACAACCGACAATCTTGGCTGCCTAAACAACCCAAATTCCTTATTATTCTTCAGTTCTCCCTTCATCTCCTTCAAATCCACCGCCCTCCTCATCTCCCCCACCGCCTTCACATCCACAGCGCCACCGCCAACGACGTCGTCTTCGTACCACTCACGGACAACGGTGACAACTCCGACTACACGGCGGAACTTGGTGCCGGAGTGGTAGAAGAAGCAGAGGTCATGAAGGCGGGCGGACTTGAGGTGTTTTAGGGCTTGGTGGTTCTTGACGCCGTCCCATTTTGAGAGACCTCCGTTTGATGCTTGATCTTCCCATGACCATTCACTTGGTTCAGTTTTTAGCAGCCAGTATTGTTTTTCAGCTCTCTTCGATTTCCCCATTTTCAAGTTTTGCAGGTTTATGATTTCGTTTTTCCGGTGGAGTTTTGTGGAGATTTATGGCGGGAATGGAGATATTGGCGCCAACTTGAGGAGAATGTTTTGCATTGGTTTTGAATTGTGAATATATACAAAGTTGTTAGAGCATCTCCAATGGTCAAATAAATGACTTGATGAATGACTTTACAATAACTTGATACCAAAATTAACCATTGGAGTTGAAATTTGAAAAATAACTTGACATCGAAAACCTTGGTGGATGTCAAGAGTTTGAAGATTTAACAAATATTTATATTTAATCCTTTAACTATCATGGGTTTATATTTTAAAATTTTCCACTTTCATTCAATAATAATTCATTTATTAAATATATAAAATATAATAATTATTATTATTAACAAAGTACATTATTGGAACGCTTTCGTAAATACGATCAAAATGACACCAATATCGAATATTAAAAACACAAAAATTAAATACTTTTGTTTTTAGAAATCATAGTTTTAAGTATATATAGTTTATATTTATATAAAAAAAACTACATACTATTTTTAGAAACTTTTTTTTTTATATTTGAAAAGTGTCATCTCCCACCCTCTCAATCTCCCTATATATACACACTCACAGATATATTCTTATATCATCATCTCATTCTCACATTCTATTTTTCAAATTTCATAATTTCACTTCCAACCATGTCTATAAAACATTTCAAATAGATGAGGATAATTTATGTATATATATTAAAAATGAATTAAAAATGCAATTTTTTTTTGAAAAACTTGATCATTGGAGTAGCTATTTGAAGATGACTTTTTGTTGATGTGACAAATAGATCAAGTCTTTGAAAGACTTGACCATTGCGGATGCCCTTAGAAAGGGTTAATGAATAAGGTCTCTAATCGATTTTAATGGTTTTTTTTAAAGACAAAGGGGGAGAGACCATTACCGGGCTTCGGCATTGCCATCACCCAGACGGAACTCGTTCATTCCATTAAAAGTGGCGTTACAATAGTTAAGGAAGGTTGACATGCTATCAAAGTAAACTAACACTGTGTTCTCGAGTTTTGGGAGGAACGAAAAGAAAAAAAAGGGAAAGAAAAAGAAGAGAAAAGAAAGGGAAGGAAAATAAAGAAATATTTATTTTTGTGTTTTTGAGATTGAAGGAAAAGAAAGGAAATTGAAGGAAAGAAAATAAATTTTCATGTTCTTGAGTATGAGAGAAAGGAAAGGAAAGTTATCACTTTTACCAATATATCCTTATTTATTTCATTATGTAATGTAATTAATGGGTATATGTGTAATTTTATAAATAATTTCAATAATTTTTAAATTCCTTTCTTTCTTTCCTTCCGTTTCCTCCCATTTTTGGGCGAAAAGTTTTGGAAGGAAAATCAACAATATTTTTCTTCCTTTTCCTTTCCTTTCCCTCCTTAAAAAAACTCGAGAACACAACATTTTTTATTTTCCTGCTACTTTCTTTCCTTTTCCCTTCCTTTCCTTCGAATAAGGTTATTCGTATGCCACCATGATTCCCTTTAAGAGTTTAGTATCGGATTCTAACCTAGCATTGGTACCCGTTGCGTATGTTGAGCGGACGAACAACACCTCCTTTCCTTGCATTAGCGCCCGCTTTTCCACATCCACTTCAGGGAGAGAGCAAGTATAAATCATAGCTTTAGGCTTTCGAGCCTTTCTTCCTAGGACAGAAGCCTTTACTTGAACTTGAGCGGTTGTCTGGAACTGATGCTACACCTTGGGGCTGCAGTCCCTTCTTCTTAGCACGGATGTCCCTCTTCAACCCCCTGCTCCTACCATTGAAACAGCTAGGGGCTAGTAAGTCCTGCCAATATCAGGGAAAGAATAGCTCCCGAAGGGCTTCCTTCTTTATCTAAGCGACTAATAGGCTTGGGTGGCTAGGGCACATGCTATCGAGGTTACACGCCTGGTCCCGAAACCACATCTGGCAGATGCGATTCCTGGATGTAGTTGGATGTGATTATCGGTGAAAGCATAGAAGGATCTCCTGTCAATAGTCACAGGGAATTACACTATAGCTTTAGGACCTGACCTGTAATAGGTGGTGTAAATGTCCTTAGTAAAAAAAACTCGAGAACACAGGGTAAGTGATCGATCGTACAAGCGTGCCTAGCTAATAAATGAGCTGACCCATTCGCGAGGCGGTCGATCCAATGAAACGAAATGTGGTCTTTCGAGTTAAGGGAGTGTCTAATTTCCTTTATGATGTCGCCGAACTCCGAGTTGTCCACATAAGGGTCGTAAATAGCGTCCGCAACAATCTTGGCATCGGATTCGATAATAACTTGAGGGTCGTTGCGACTAGAATTCCAATGAATGGCTTCACGGATGGCAAGGGCTTCGCATTCTCTTGTGGACGGGACGAAGGAACAAGGAGAGGCAAAGGCCGAAATGAAAGCTCTCGAGTTATCGGAAGGACGACCCGAAACCCGCTTTAAAATTCGAGGCAAAGACCGCGTCGTCCACGTTACATTTAAGGAAACCAACACGCGACGGTTGCCAAACGGGCGGGGTTTAGGAGTGGAAAGAGGGGAGCGAAGAGGAATTGGGCGAAGCTTTCCAATCCGTAAGCGTAATTTTAGCGCGGTTAATTACCGAATAAAAATCATGAGGGTCATCGTTCCAAAGGACATCGTTTCGTCTAAACCAAATGCTCCATAAAATCATGAGAAAAAGGTCACGGGATTGGCCATCGTTATCGCGGAAAAAATTAAAGACCAATTCTTGAAAGGAATTAGCCGGAAGGAGTAACTTTTCGACTATGTTCCAAAGACCCGCCTCATGCCAAATTTATTGTAGAGGCTTTTTTACTTTAATATTATGTTATACTAGAAGTATATGCAATGTAATACTATAAATCTTAATTTTAGTGTTTTACTTTTATGTGGTTTTGGAAAAATGATAAATTTTTTATAATTTTTTTTATTTAATTAAATTTAGTTTTATTAATAATGTAAGTTATTGTAGTTTTAATAATGTATATATTAGAAGGGTACTCGTGCAATGCGACGCGATATATCTTAATTTTAATGTTTTGTTTTATTTTTTATAATTGTCGATTTTAAGAAACGGTTTTGTGTAGTTTTAAGAAAATTATAATATCTTTTTTATAAATTTGTACATAAAAAGACACTTTTTGAGGGTTTCATAATTTGAGGATTTGAAAGGGGTTAAGAGATAAGGATTAATTAGGTAACTAATGAGGATTAAAGAATGACGTTTTTTAGGGGTTTACCATTTGAAATTTGTAGGGAGTTAGAGATAAGGATTAAAAGGAATGAGTTATAGATAAGGACTAATTAAGTAATTAACATTAACAGTGGTACATAAAGCTCCGTTAGTTGTCTTTAAGATATTTTAAGTAATCAACATTAAATAACAGTACATAAGACTTTATGGATTATTTTTAAGAATTTTTCATAAATGATTTATAATATAGTATAGATAAATAATAATTAAGTATTTTTGTTAGAATTTAATAATTATCTTGATTATATTTTAAATTCTTTATATTTAAAATGAAATGTTTATCTTGTATTTGATTAAGTTTATCAGTTAGTTATTAAATCAAACTTACAGTTTTAAAAGGTTGTACTAATACATTATTTACTTGTAATTTTGAATTTTAAGTAATATGCATCAATAAAAAATTGTTTTTAAGAATTTTTCTCAAATATTTTATAATATAGTATTAGTATAGATTATATGTTAAAATACTAAAAAAAGAGATAAGATAAAAAAATCTAAATTTGAAGAAATTTATAAAACCCATGCTAATATTTAAATATTTCAACCAATAAAAAACATTGAAGTAAAATGTTTAAGGAATAAAAGTAATATTATATTCATATGTTGATTATTTTAATAGTATAATTATTGTTACAATCTCTAAAATAAGTTGTTGAAGTTGGAATTAATTTTTCTTAAAAGACTTTAAATTTTATTATCCTAGTTTTAAAATATATATATGGTCATCTTCTTTTGTTAAACAAAAAAATGTATCAACCACGTTAACCAATATAAACCATTCATCTTAATAATCAATGACCTAGATTAATTGAATTATTTTGAAATTAATTAAATGATAACCCATCTAATTTCAATGACTTGCATATATGAAGAAGGGCAAACCGATCAATAACCTAAAAAGTGTTTAGAATTGATAAGGAAAGAAACGGGGTTCATGTAATAACCGAGACTTTTATTTAAATGGAATAAGCTTTGTGGAAAGGATTGCATATTTTCTTGTAGTTTAGGGTCAGTTTTGTAAATTGAGGAAAGGGTATAAAAACCCCTTTTGTTGCACAAAACCCTAGAGAGACAATCATTTGGTGTGGGTGACGGCTGAGAGAGAGAGAGAGCAGAGGCATTTGTTCAAATTGCAATCAAGGGAGGGCATCATCAATTGGGAAATTTGAAGAATAAGTGGGATTAAAATCTATCTCCTGCAAAGAATCATACCAGATAATCTCTTCTCTCAAACCCTAGATTAGATTGTTGCTAAATTTGGCTCCTGTGGGAGTTTTGTTTAAGAGCGTGCAAAGAATACTTAAAAGAAATTAGATAATCAGTATAGAGTTGGAATAACCATCTTGGTTGGAATCGGACTTAATAATCGATTAAATTGGATTAATATTTGGTATTAATGATTAATAGTATCGCATCGCCATGCCTTATCGCGAGGTTCCGGAATAAAAAACTTGACGTGATCCGGAATTAATTTTGGAGCGTTTAGGATCCGGAATCTAAAAGAGATCCGAAATGGGCTTATAGATCCGGTATTGGGCTAAAAGAAATGAGATCCGGTATTTTTTTAAGAATCCGGAACTGGAATTTATTTAATATAGATCCGGAAGTTTCAATAAGGATCCAGAGTTGATTTGTCTTGGACTAAGCACTAAAATCCGGAATGGTAAGTAATTGGGCCACCATGATCCGGAGTTCATTAAAGTGGATCCGAAATTGGCCAAGGGATCTGGTGTTATGCCTTTGGACCATAGCCCAGAATTGAGTAAAGAGACCCGGTATAGGCTTGGGCCTAGAAAAATCCGGAACAAAATAAAAAAGAACTGGAATTTATTCTTGGGCCGCACATGTATCTGTGTTTGTATTGGACCGCAGGACGTGGTATTAAATTAGGTGATCCGGAATTTAGATGATGAGATCCGGAGTTTAGCTAATTTTGGGCTGAGATCCGGTATCCAATTATGGGATCCGGAGTCTTAGTTAAAGTGGACTGTAGCATCCGGTAATGTTACTAAAGAGAACCAGAATTATTCTAATTGGGCCGTAGAACCGGAATTACTATAATGAACCCGGAATTATTTGTTTTGGGTCGTGGATCTGGAGTCCAATTAAGGATCCGAATTCTAAGGTCCGTTGAGAGTTAAGTTAGGAAGAAAGCTATTCAGAATTAAAGTGAACATAAGACTTATTATTTTATACGTTTATCAACATAGGTGTTCCTCGTAAGATCTGAAGTTTCGCGAGAAGAAATTTCTAAAGCGCTAGGTGAGTTTTTCTAACTAAAATACGTGGTTTTAATACGTGTTTTTCAAAGTAAGTCGTTGAGTAGAAATGCCATGTTATTTTACATGATTTTTACTTGTTGAAAGTTATATGAGGTGTATGCATACATTGTGATAGACGTAAATTGGCTAAGTCGGGGGTAGGCCCGCCAGTGCTCATGCCGGGGGGAGGTTTCGTTTATGCCATGGGAGGGTGTACCCAGTAAGGCAGCGTGAGACTGACTCGTTGTCACTCTTGAGTGACTTCAGGGTGCCATTTACGGGAGCGGTTTTATCCGCGAAAGTTTTATGTAAAGATGTTTGAAAGTTATAAATTGTTTTTAAATGATTTTGAGAACTGTCAAGAGGGAGCTCACTAGACCTCATGGTCTAACCCTCGCATTTTCCAAACTAAACATTTTCAGGTAAGCAAGCAGTAGGAGGCTCTGGCAAGTGAGCAGAGCAGGTTTAGAGCTTGAGTGCGGTTAGAGGCAGTGCCACTTTTATTTTCAGTAGTTAGTTTATTCTCAGTTGTGTATAGGTTGTTTTCGCCAACCTAAATTTTGAATCAGATGTAATAAAATTTTGGGACCCAGTATTGTAATGCTTATGATATAATGCTATGGAGGTTCTATTTTAGACTGAGTTGTTACAGTTCACGCCCCTTTCCAAAACAGAAATCGCGTTTCCTACTGTCACATATCTAATATTCCATGAATCCACGATTGAAAAAGATCTTCCAACATTTTTTGTCTGATCCGATTAAAATCATCTACATACGTTGAATGGTGAAAGAAAATGTGCATATATGCATTTTGTGTTCATATATGCAACTGTCATATATGCATTTTATGAGATAAAATCTGTTTTAAAGAAAATAAAATAAAATTGAATTTATTTTTAATTCTTGAAGAAGATAACATAAAATCTGTTATAAATAAAAAATTGAATTTATTTTTTATTCTTAAAAAAGATAATATAAAATTTGTTTTTAATATCATATTTATCATTAAACTAATTATGGCAACAAGATAATGAGATAATGGTGTAATCATCCTAATCCATGTTTGATTAGAAATACCATTTCTATCCTTATATTAACCAAAAAAATGTTGTAGTTAACAAGGTTAATACCTTTTTTTTTGGTTAACAAAAGAAGTGTATGCTTTGTTGGGATGCTCTAATAAGATATTGTGAAACTATAGTCTACTTTTCTATTTTTGACCTAATAATAAATAGAAAGGAAACGTCACCTACTTTAAAAATGTAACCTACTTTATTCTGATTTTTATTTTGAAAACGTTTTTTCAAAGTTCCATTTGGGTGGCATATTGGTAAGGCAGGATGTAAAATTCACAATTTTGCTGAATTTGTTTTGTAAAATGTTTATTACAAAAATAATGTATGTCTCATATATGTTGAGGGAGACTTTTTGGTTATTTTCGTACAACATATTATGTTTTGGATGTTTATTACTCTTGAAGGTGAATTTTACGATACAAAGGAGTAATTAATCTTATTAGAAGAAGCATAAACAAATGTCGTTTTACTTTCGGTATGCTAATTTATTGGTCAAGAATTCTTCCAATTTAATTAGGGTGTATGTAATTAATGTTGGGTTGCTAATTTATGCAAATTTGGAACTCTTCATTATTTGATGTGGTGGTATCAAATATTTTAGGTTTTTGAACTAAATTAGGTTTAAAACAAACATTAATACATTCATTGTATTAAAACAATATCTCTAACAACTAATCAATTACATTTCACGCTACAATAGTTTGTAACCACGCAACGCGTGATGCACACATTAGTATTCCATATATAAATCCTATAACCAGCTAGAAAACTTTTTCGCTTCCACAAAATCACATAAACTCATAACGTAAAATTGCAAGGAACGAAATACACTTCTAGTATTTCTTTTTTTAAATGTTATTGTTGGGTATTAGAAATTTAGAATCGACATTCGTTTTGCTGTTTAATATATGTTTTTCAAGCTGAAAATCAAATAAACACGATCTTATGCTATTTATCTATATCGATTTTAAAGAGAACCATATATAGGTATATATTTTCAACTATTGAAGGGCTCAATGAAGACGATGAATATATGCAATTAATAAAACCTAAAGTTGACAATTGATTCATTTATTGATTAGAATTAGAGTCTATAACATTAAATCAACGGCTGCGATCAAATCTTTACCTACTATTTTTCCACATTTTCTGATTTTCGTAAAATATACGTTTTTTGAACGATTAGTTTAAAATCAATCAATAATTCTTTAATTATGCATGATAGTTGAAAACGTTAATCATTGGTGTATTAATTTATATTTAATTAGTGGATACAACAATCCCTATGTATCAAAATGTTTGGCATGTTGTTCCAGATTTTTATGTAATGAATGTATACGATGGTTGGTAAAGTCTGTGTAATTTTTTAATAATAAAAAATCATTAATAGTTTTTTGGAAGCATTTTTAGGTGATATTTACATTATTAATTTTCCATTTGTAATATGCCTAAATGGAGCTGTGAAACTCGGTGTAATCCTAATTTCAACTCATATTAATTTTGTTAATATATGAGAGAGGGGTCAAGTTTAGAAGAAAATCTTAAAAAAATGAAAAACTGAGGAACACCTTGGTAGCCTTCATCTAGACGGTATGCACTTGTGTATAGAAGTAATTTGTAACATGCAAACGTGCATATACACAAGTGCATAAACACAAAAAACAACAACTTAATTTACTTGTATACCGCCAAGATGAAATGCTACCAAAGTGTTCCTCAGTTTTCCATATTTTTAAGGTTTTCCTTTGAACCTCTATATATATAGAGAGAGAGAGTCGGGTTCAAACGAGAACAATACATATTTAAAAGAATACGAGAACGAACAAAATCATTAGTGATTTTACATTAACGCAAGAAAAAAGAACTTTGGTCGCGGTTTTAGGTCCGCATGGTTTTTTTTGCGCGTTAATGTAAAATCACTAATGATTTTGTTTGTTCTCGTGTTCTTTTAAATATGTATTATTCTTGTTTGATCATCTATATATATCTATATATATATAGGATAATTAAACTTGTTTTTGTATTATGTTAATTAACACAGTACTTTTTAATTGGAGTTCATTGATATTTATTTGTGATTATATTAGCATTCAACTTTTTAGGGTTAACGTGTTTATGTCGATATTATCATGTTAACTTATTTATGTTGATTTCAACAAAAGAACGTATTAAATTATTAACTTAAGACTAAGAGGCCGTTTACCATCAAATGTTTATCCGGGTAAGTGTTCACCGATAAAATTCAACACTATCACTTAGTAAGTGATAGTGACACTTCCTTACCCGGTAAGATTTTTTAGTCCTCCAAAACGGTATCGTATGCAACTATTTTCCCAATAAGCGCTAACCGTACGTGGTAAGCAGGGGCGGAACACAAGTCTTTCAACCGCACGGGCCGGACTAATATATTATATAAATTAAAAAATAACAAAAATACATTATCCAAAGTTTTAAAGTAGTAAAAACATTAAACTAGACGTTAAATATGAAAATGTTAAACATCGCTCGTCAAAGTGGAACTCGTCGATCTTTTGCGGCCTTGAAGTCTTCCACAATCTCCTCCAAAGTAATCTTTTCAGCAACTTCCCTTTCGATAAACAAAACCAACGAGTCGTTTAGAAACTCATCATCCATTTTATTCTGCATTCTTGTTTTCACAATCTTTGAGCTCCTTTCGTTTAATCGTTTGACAGGAGAGGTCGTGAGAGTTGAGACAAAGTGACGAGGTCTGGTCGTGAGAGTTGAGACGGTGAGAGAGAGAGAGAGAGAGAGAGAGCAAGAATCAAGTTTCAAATTAAATCAGGTCATGGGCTGCTCACTGTTGTTGCTGGACTCTATTAGTGGAGGGGCCCAACTGATTTTTTTAAAATTATTATTTACAAATCCAACATTGCTACTAAAATTTTCAAAAAGCACACAGGCCTTGGCATGTAATAGCCTAATGGGTCTTCCGCCCCTGGTGGTAAGAGTTTTCGTCCTCAATTGAGGAGCGAGGGTTTTGGAAGATGATTTTAGGGGAAAGAGAGGATGAATTGCACTATTTTTAATTTTTTCAATTTGGGGTTTCGGATCAAAAAATTTCCCCCAAATTAGCGCCCATCTTCTCTCCTTATTGGAAGTCAAAATTACTTGCCATTTGGTTTAATTTAGCATATAATTACATAAGGGTTAAAATGGTCACTTTTTGTCGGTAAGCACTTACCAAAAACCACTTGGTAAACAATCTTACCCGGACAGCACTTACCGGGGACAACACTCTTACCCGGGCAACACTTACCCGAAAAGAGCAAGTAAACAGCCCCTTAGTCTTTGTCATATTCACCCGGTAAGATAATGTGACTTGATAAGCGCTTATCCGGATAAGCGGTTAGTAAACGGCCCCAAACTCTTTATGAATAATTTGTGCATATTTATCCCTAACTATTTAGAATTTAGAGTTAATTTGTTCATTTGGAATTATATTTCGATTTGCACTCATTTTGATATCGAATGATTAATCCATATAACTCTTCAATTTCATTTTGTTATCAGAATCTTGCTGGTAATAGTTATGGTTGCATCAAGATCGATATAAACGACCCTAACAAAGTAGGGTTCTGATCAATATAATGTCACCTGAATGCGAAAACGGAAATTTATGCATAACAATAAAAAAAAAGCTAGTTATATCATTAAATCTAACACAATTTATTTATTTTCCTTATTTAAAAACATACTTCTATTATTAAAAAAAAAAAAAAAAAAACATTTCATGGTTTCGTCTTCTGGGTATAAATATAATCAAGATGAGCAGCAAGCGTTCTTCTCATCAAGCACTCCTCTTCTCCTGGTCCTGAACACTTCTCTTCAGCTTTAGCCTTTGCCGCTTCTTCTTCCTTTCATATACAAAATCACTTAAATCATTAATTACTCTATGAATTATCGACTCCAAATTCGATCAAACAAAACATATATTTTGTAATGTTTATTTTACGCGCTATGCGTACATATATAATATATGTGTGTTGTATTCAAGAATCACACCATCAAGAATTTGATCGGGGTTATGAGCTCACGTTTACATATATATCGCCAAATGTAAGAGTGTGTTATATATATACTTTAAAAAGAAAAAAAAATTGTTGTGATTGCAGAAAATATTACATCATGGAAAGAAATTAAAGAAAACTTGACTTACGGTGTGATGAGTCTCGACGGGGGTGACATCGTTGAAGGTCGGGATCGGACGAGCAACGGTGCACGATAGCATGGAGAGGAGGATAATTGCTATCATGCAAAGGGTGGTGATTCTAATGGGTTTTGACATTTTTGGTTCTTTAATTTCTTTGATGTATGTTAGGAATTGGGATGGGAGGAAGAAAGACTTTAGGGGTATGAATTTATAGGGCTTTTGGAGATTGAAGAAGGGCATATTAGGGATTTCAAAATTGGAGAAATGAAGGAGAAAACAACAACTGATGGTTGGTGAGGAGAGGAGAGACCCCTAAGGAAATGTTAAGCATTTAATGGTTGAATCTTAATTGAAAGTGTTGTAAAAATAGACATTAATTATGATCCAAGGTCAAACACTTGGCTCAAGCTATCTCACTCGTACCGTACAAGTCTTTCATGCATAGGTACAAGTACTCTCTCTCCCTTAGGTTATATACATTAATTAGATTACTGAAGTATGACATATAATTTTTAGATGTAAGATAGATTATATGAGTTTCTTTTAAATTACCTTCACATTGACAATATATATATATATATATATATATATAGGGTTGGGTTTACGTGACACCAACATGTTTTTGTGAGACCACAAAATAACACTAAAACTTCACAGCAATTCATTGTGAAGGTATGAAAAACAGTGAGCATTCACAATAAAAACACTAAGAAGGTTTACCTTCACAATACCTTCACAGTGTTTTGCTGTGAAAGTTTAGTGTTATATTTGTGGTCTCATGGGTCTCACGAAAATAACTTGGTCTCACATGATCTCAAATATATATATATATATATATATATAGTCATAGGTTCAATAGAGAAGTCCAAATATTTAGAGAAATAGAGAAGTGATCTTGACTATTCATTCGGTCAAGATCGATTATAATTGATCAAAAGTTGCGGCTTTGACCGGTCAAAAGTTGCGGCTATTCCAAAAATAGAAGGACAATTTCGTAACTTTTACAAGAAACACGGGCTGAGTTCATATATGAATCTGTGTGATTCACATATGAACTATACGTTCATATATGAACCTTTGTAATTCACATATGAACTCTTTATAACTAATTCATATATGAATCTTGTGATTCATATATGAACCTTTGTGTTTCATATATGAAACTAATTAACTGTAGGTTCATATATGAATCAGTTGAACCAATTAACTGATTCATATATGAATCTTTGTGTTCATATATGAACCTTTGTAATTTACATATAAACTTTTTTAACTAATTCATATATGAACCTTTGTGATTTATATATGAATTTTTTTTAACTAATTCTCATATGAACAAATTAACTGATTCATATATGAATCACAAAGATTCATATATAAATTAGTTAAAAATATTCTATATGTGAATTACAAAAGTTCATATATGAACACAAATGTTTATATATGAATCACACAAATTCATATATGAACCTGTCCCGCGTATTTTTTACGAAATTACCCCTCTATCTTTTGCAGACCACGCGATGAATTATCCTCTGCTTCTCGGTCAAAGCCGCCGATCTTGACCGAATGCATGGTCAAAATCACTTCTCTATTTCTCTAAATATTTGTACTTCTCTATTAAACCCTTATATATATATATATATATATATATATATATATATATATATATATATGGATTTATAAGCGTCAATTAGCTTTGAAAACTATTGTGATTTTAAAATTTCAACATTTTAATTTAATTTGTAAATAAATTTAATTAAATAACAACTTAAAGCATTAAATTTATGTTTGTTATATTCATTTAAGATATTCTTTTATTTCTTATAAGATTAATTACTTATAAACTCTAATGTCTCATATTGCCTATAACATACTAAAATTAAAAACGTTAACAACATAATATTTAGTAAATAAAAAATACTGGAGTAATATACAAAGTCAACATTACATTAAATTGACGATTTGAAAATTAAATAACCATAAATTACAAAAGTATATTATATTCCTGATCAATATAATGTTGTTAAAACATTTTTTTAATGAAACTCATATCCATTTTAATAACTGATTTACGTAATATTATATATATAGGGTTAAATTCAATGGAAAATTGCAAAAAAAAAATGATGAACACTCTGGTAGTCGTTCAACTGGACGATATACATGTGTAAATACATGTAATTTGTAACATGATCACATACATGTGCATAATGCAAAAGTGCATAATGACAACGTAATTACTTGTATGTACATGTGCATACTGTTCAGATGAACGGTTACCAGAGTGTTCCTCAATTTTTCATTTTTTAAGGTTTTTTCCTGAGCCTCCACCTCCACCTCTCTCTCTCTCTCTCTCTCTCTCTATATATATATATATATATATATATAAGGTGTGTTTCATTTGCAAATCATGTAATTCTTACAAACTCTACAAACTAAATATCAACCGTTAATTTTGTTTATTTTCAAATATTGAGGCAATTATAAAATGCGGTTGATTGTAAATTTAGGAAGTGATTTAATCCACACCCCTGGTTATCTAAATGTATGGTTGAGATCGGTTGTAGCGTTTGCAAAAACTACATGTTTTGCAAATGAAACGGGCCCTATATATACATATATAGGTGGTTTATTTTGCAACATAGTAAAAGTTACAACCTCGTGCAACCATCATCTAAAACCATTCATTATGTAGACATTAGACTGATTACTGAATTGCATCATTGATTACTGGTTTCATGCATAGTATTTCATCAAATGCATACACTAACATGGAATGCATGGTGTTTCATGAAAGTATCATCTTCATCAGATAAATCGCATGAACCGTTATGTGCATCGACATCTGTTGCAAAAATTCGACGAAATCAAGTAAATTCATTTGGAGAATCAATGAAAATTCAAATGCAATAAGCTAAATGAATGATTTAGATGAGGGTTGTACAGAGTTGTAACATTTTACTGGGTTACAAAAAAAATGTGGTATATATATATATATATATAGGGTCAGGTCAGGGGAAAATCTCAAAAAAATGGAAAATCGATAAACACCTTGGTAGCCCTTCATTTAGACGATATATATTTGTACATACAAGTAATTTGTAACATGTACATGTGCATAATGCACACGTGCATAAAAACCAAAAAACAACTTAATTTACTTGTATGCACAAGTGCATACCGTTTAAATGAAAGACTACCAGGGTGTTCCTTAGTTTTTTATTTTTTGAGGTTTTCTCTAACCCCCCCCCCTCTCTCTATATATATATGTATGTATATATATATATATAATTTGGGAATCTATAAATTTTTGATAATCTTGAAAACTGATGCATCATGAGCTATTTTACATTTTTATCTTTCTATCTATGTACATCTTGAATTTAGTTTATTGATTAAGATGTATTTGTTGCGCAATGTGCACATTTTTTTTATGTTTTGTGAAACAAAAAATACAACTAAAAAGTTTCACATTGCAAACATGATAAATATGAAACATACATGTTGTGAAAGAAATATATATTAATCAATATTTAATATCACATGAAACAATACTTTATGATAATATTCTTATATTTATCATAAAATATAGGATATATATATATATATGTGGCAAAGTTCAAATGAAAACTCAATTTTCATTGTACACGTGAGGACGAATCTCGGGCACTCCATCTCATTTGATTCAATAACTCATATTAAATAGAGTTTTTTATAATAATTATTAATTAAGGTGATTAGGGGTAAAAATGGAAGATAATATAAATTCATGCCTACCATATTTGACTTTTTTAATTAAAAACTTTTACCCCCTTAAAATTTAAAATAAATTATTTTAAAAATTACTAATATTTTAATCAAACAAATTACATAAAAAAACGAGAATTTCGTGTTTTTCGATATGACATCTATCTCGATGTAGTTTTTGGTTGTGTTAACTGTTTTCTACGTGAAATGCTATATATGTGTTATATTCATTATGAATATTTATGTACGTTCAAGTGTGTACAACACATCGACACCGTAAGTCCGTAACTCGATATCACTTTCTTCAACACTTTTCTTCAACGTCGTAAGGCATCGCGTTCTTCGTCACCGTAACCCAACACCAATCGAGACGAATCGAGAACCTATCGAGTTTCGGGTGTTAACTGGAGAACAAAAAAAAGCGCGACACGTCTTCACACCTTCACGGGTCATTCATGTATTATTCATTATAAATAATGTATCATTCATGATGAATAATACAACATTCAGGGTGAATAATACATGATTCATGAATTCGTGTATTATTCATCCTGAATACTATATTATTCATTATGAATAGTGAATGAACGTTTACCTTTGTTATTCATACCGAATGTGAACACATGGGGATGTACATACATATTCATAATGAATAAAACCAAGTTTCGGTTGTGAATTAGGGAACAAAAGAAAGTGCGTTATGTGTCCACACCTTCACGAGTCATTCATATATTATTCACCATGAATAATGTATCATTCAGGATGAACAATACATGATTCCTGATGAATAATACATGAATCGTGAATTCATGTATTATTCATCCTGAATGTTGTATTATTCATCTTGAATATTGTATTATTCAACATGAATAGTGAATGAACGTTCACCTTTGTTATTCATACTGAAAGTGGACACCAGGGGACATACATACATATTCATAGTGAATATAACACATATAGCATTTCACGTAAAAACGATTAAAACAACAACAAAACTATATCAAGATGGATGTCATATCGAAAAGTACGAAATTCTCATTTTTTTTAATGTAATTTGTTTGATTAAAATCTTAGTAATTTTTTAGATAATTTATTTTAAACTTTAAAGAGGTAAAAGTTTTTTAATTAAAAAAGAAAATAAAAAGACAAATAAGGTAGGCGATATTCAAATTTCCAGATGTGCCTCTAATCACTTCTCAATTAATCTTATTATGTTTTAACCATTGATTAGTTTTCTAAATTTTGATCAATGGCTAAAATTGGTCCTCACGTGCACAATGAAAAATGAGTTTTCATTTGAACCCACCCATATATATATATATATATATATATATATACACACACACACACACACACACACATAATGCAAATCAAATACAAACCATGTATTTGTTGCATCTCTTACAAACCAATGTGCATATATGCATTATCTCATATGAATGTGTAACAACCCACACCAAACTAGCATGCAAAAAGCTACCACTTTGAATAAAAACGCCAAAATAGCCCCAACAGAGTCATACTGACAAAAGTTTACAAAACTAGGTTCGCGAAAATAACCCTAACTACAGCTGAGAACATAACTACAAAATAAAAGGAAAGTCTTCTAATCCTTCTATACCCAAACTCCAACTCACATCTTGTCATTTTCTTTAAACGAGCTCTCGGCTACCTGCTTACCTGAAAAAAATTTAGTTTTGAAAAACGAGGGTTAGACCGTGAGGTCTAGTGAGATCCCTCTTTCTACCAACATCACACCGCAATTATCAACTAAAGAGAGTTTATAAGCATTCATAACCAGTCACACCTTTATCAGTTTAAGTACACACGCAACACATATTAATGGCTCACACTTAGTCACGTACACACCTATGACAACGTGTTAGGGCACACACCTATGACAACGTGTTAGGGCACACACCCGCCCTTAGTGAACATATGAAACGATTTCATATATTCGGCATGGGACACACTCCCCTTATATCCATATTAAGTCATCACATGCCCCACACATAACCATAATATAATTTACACACCTTTATCATGCATATTTAAAACAACGTAAATCATGCAATTCAATATATTGGTACAAGTAATAAAATCGAGCATCGATAAAGCTTTAGTTTAGAAAGACTCACCTGGCGTCCACACTAACACGTTCTTACTTGAAGCCGTTATTCTCTAACTGCACACCTACATTTTCCGGTACTTGAATAAGTCACCCAACATCCCACAAAGATTTCTATCACACCTCCCGAGACACATCCCGACTTCCTTAAGGCACTCTCTACTCGGCACACAAAAGGATCCCAAAGGATTACCGTCACAGTCCCAAACAGTGGAGTTTTCCGGACGACCACTTTCGGACAACTCACTTCCGGACACACCACTTCCGGACACACTACTTTCGGACACACCACTTTCGGACACACTACTTCCAGATTCCGGTACTTTCTGGACTTCATCCAGATTCCGGTACTTTACGGATTCCCAACATTTTCTGGGAAACTATCCGGATACCTACCACTATCTGGACACCTACCCGGATACCCACTCATCCGGACACTCATCGAACTCCTCAATATCCGGATACGTTCCCGGATTCCCACACATCCGGACACTCACCGGACTTCCCACTATCCGAGTACCCACTCTCCGGATACTCACCAGATACCCACTTTCCAGGTAGAGTGATTTCCGGGTTTCGACTTATTGCACACGAAAATCAGACTGGGAATCGCTCACAACTCAAACACAGCCTTTCCCAATCGATTTCGAACCGAAATAACGATTAAACCAACAACCCAGCTTCATTCCCACGCTGATTGTTATTCCATTCGATCAATTGCTCACAATTCTCACACATTAGGGTTGTCGATTGCAAAAGCTCACCAAAATCAAACCAAAATTCCCAAAACTATAAGAAGGTTAAATGATTGAGAGATTACCTTGATGATGATGGAGATTCACACTTCAAAGCTTCCAATTCCAAGTCCTTCTTTCAATGTTGTAAGGTTTCTTCACACACACAAGTCGCACTGATACTGATGAAGATAAGAGAGGGTATTGGGGTTTTAACCCTAATTCTACTATTCACACTAAGGTCCTCCAACTTTCCCTTTTCACACTACACCCACGAACTTTATTTATTTCCAAAATAATCTGGTTATTACAGAATGTATGTCCATTATATGTATATTTTTGCATGTATGCATATGTATATGTATATGCACATTGTTCACATATGCACACTGTTGTTCACATATGCATATTGTGGTTTGTAAGGTGTGCAACAAATGCAAGGTTTGCATTTTACGAAGCCTCTCTATCTCTCTCTCTCTCTCTCTCTATATATATATATATATAGAGAGAGAGAGAGGTGGGTTCAAACGAGAATGTAGTCTATTTAAAAGAATAAAGGGACAAATCTCAACCACTAATCGGATGCTATCAATGGCTTAAAATAATAGTGGCAATTTATGTAATTAATAAACCAAAAAATCTACTTTCCAACGGGGTCAAAAGAATTTAGGGGTAAAATTGAAAAAAAAAACTTAACTGACATATGTTTATGCGGGCGAGAAACAAGGGATTTGATTATCCCTTTTAAATCATTCAAACCAATCATTTCCAAAAAAAACTCTCAATCGTCACTTTCTTCATGTTGAAATCTTGAAGATATTTACAGAAATCACAAAGATCTCAAGAATCAAGTACATAGGGTTTACATCTTGGCAAAAACCGTATCTCACTCCAAACTCATTGAAGAAGATATCAAAGAATAATCATGGATAATCAAGGTATTTTGAAGTTTTTCTACTTTGATTCTGGTTTTTCGGAGCTAAACCCTAACATTGTGTTAACAACATTTGAGTTTTTACGATAAAAGGGGCTTGAAAAAGTAGCGGACTCGCTAAGAAAAGAAAAAGTGATGGGAATTTCAGTAACACCATCGAAGACCATGTTGATCTTGATGAAGGTGAACAGTTGAGGATCATGTGCAAAATCTACCAAAATCACCATTGATGCTGGAATCAGGTATGAAGTGTTTATTATTGATAATCATGTAATATGGGTGATATTGTATTAGGAGATTTGAGGCTTCATATGATAAGTTTGCTTGAAGTATCTATTATTGAAAATCCTAATGGTATGGTTATTTATATGATGAAATTGCATATGTGATCAACAAATACTAAAATTTATAGCATGTAAATTTTAGATAGATTTGAATTATGAATCATATTACTTAGTATCCAATGGGTTTTGTGGAATATCATTCGAGATCTTATATGATTGAACATATTACCATATGATTAAACATTCTGTTTATTTGAATCACCTATGATTATGATATAATGGATGGTTGAACATTTTTGTTTATGTAAAACATCATTTATGATTGAACATTCTGTGTATGTAAATCACCATATGATTGAACACTCTGTTTATGTTAATCACCATATATGATTGGACATTCTGTTTATGTAAATCACCACATGATTGCACAATCTGTTTATGTAGATGGCCATAAATGATTGAACATTCAGTTTATGTAAATCACCATATGATTGAACATTCTGTTTATGTAAATCACCATATGATTGAACATTCTATTTCTTAATCTTTCTTGTGTACAAATCTTCTTCCTGATCCAATTGGCAAGTCACTTCTATGTGATTGTATACAATCTAAAGACTCCAAGCTTTTGTGATAATTGATAATAGTCCATCGACTATGAATATTGATGACAAGTATGGTGAACTACTGAATGTGCTGGTAAGCAAAAACTTAACGTAAAAACTAATATATGGTTAAAACTTTGGTATTTACATCAAGCACTTCTTGAATCTGCTTCAAACTAATTTCTTGAATCGACTTCAAACGAGCCAATTGCTTCTTGAATCTGGTACAAATGATCTTTTACTGATTAATGGTTGAAATCCTTTATTCGAGATTGTTCATAGAAGTGATGTAACATCTATGATTTGTAATTATACATGGTATTTCTAGTATCATATATGATTTAGTATGGAGGAATTAAAATGTCATATATGATTTTACCCATGATGCTTGAATGTAATTTATACATGTGATCATATGTGATTAGCACATATAAGCATATGCCATTTATAGATGAGATCATATGTGATCAAGGCCATAGACAATTGAAAAATATTACATTGTTATTTATATTTGGAATCTGATAGAAATGATCAGATGTGATATGTACCTCTAATTTATACATCTTACTTACAGATGTGATCATATACGATTTGTAGCTTTGATCAATTGTGATTTATACCTATTTGATAAATACATCCATCTGGTTATGGTAGAAACATAATTGGGCTATTGAATCATTTATGATGTTATTGTATACTCCTTCAGGTATGATTCTGGGTTTGTGAAGGAATCAACGGTCTCAACAAACTCCGTATGAAGTACTTATGGAAGATATTGCTCTCAACACACAACATTTGGAAGTCCAGAGTCATGAAACAAGCAACAAATTTCGAACGAGTGGATGAAAGGATAACAATATAGTTATACAAGCAAAATTGAAAAGCCACAACTTGGTTACGTGTTCATTGTCGATATGGTTTTTTGGGTTAAACTTCCAAGTAGAAGATAAAACCAGTTTTGTTTTTCTGTTTTTTTTTTGTCTAGGAAGCTTTGCAATTAAAATGTTTCTTAATACCTCCAAGTTTAATTAGGTATGATGAACTTGGTGGGGTTAATTGATATATGGATGAATCAATGAGAAATATATTACTTTTAATGAATATGTGTATTGGTTTGTAAGCAGGAGTAAGTTTGGTCATATGTCATCACATATGATTCAGATATATGTGATCACATATGATATAGATATGATAAGAAATAAAAGCAGTCAATGTAATCCAATATTCTTAAAATCAACTATGATAATATGATGGGTATTGTGCTTACAGTTTTTTCTAAATTCCTTTAAATATTGCACAACACAAACTAAACAAAAAACTCAACCAACACTTATGATTCTGCACTTCAACTATGTAACATATGTTGTAATCACATATGACTCTTATCCATAATCATAAGTGATTTAATGAGTAATAATTCCTAGACCAATCAACATACATATGAAATCACGTATGATTCTTATCCATAATCATATAACTTATCATTTTGCACACTTCTGTATACATAATCATAAATGATCTAGAATATTATATATCATAATCATAAGTGATTTGATGATATTATACATTATAATATTATACAACACATGCAGGTAAGCTATTGTATAGTATTATTCGCTATAATCACAAGTGATTTTGGTGATTAATAATTTGTTGACAATTCAACATGCTTATAAAATCACCAATGTTACATGGACAATATCATAAATTATCATCCTGTCCATTTAGGGTTACAAAGATAATAAAAAATAACAACCACCAAAAAAGGAACATACGAAAATCCAAACAATGATGAAATATTGATCATTCCAAATAATTAAACTTCAATGAATCCAAATAGTTCACACAAAAACAAAACATTCGAATAAACGGTAACAAAATTGCAATTGTCTAACTTAATCAACCACCTGCTAAATCCAAAAAACATTCCATCGTACTTATAGGACATGCCTTTCTTCACTTGACAATTCCGAGAATCATGGTTTGTGAATTTATTGCATCTTCTACACTTCCTCTTGTGTCGCGCATTCTACAAAGCTCACTCACCACCACCGCCGATCAGCATCTTTACTAACCATTCTTCGAAGGAACATCAGGTGCAATATCTGACTTTATTGACCGAACCATTTGAAATTCTGGAAATATATGAATTGTATTAAAAAACTTCAATCAACCCATAATACATGAAATTTAAATATGAACATACAACAAATTACAACACGCTATTGAAGACAAACTAAAATGCTTACTTATCAAGAATGTACCAAAGAACATCACATGTGATCCTATTAACAGTTATATGTATAACCATTTGAAATTTTGGAACTATATATGAATTGTATTCAAAAACTTCAATCAACCTAGAATATGTTAAATTTAAAGATGAGCATACAACAAATTACAACACACTATTGAAGACAAACTAAAATGCTTACTTATCAAGGATGTATCTAGTACAACATCATCTGTGATCCAATTAACAATCATATGGATAACAACTTTATATTCTGTAAAATATGAATTGTCTGCAACAAATGAAATCAACCCAGAAGATGTGGAAATCAAAAATTAACAAACAACAAATGAAATCACACTGGTTCGACATCTATTTCTGAAAAATGAAAACCCACTTAAATTAAATCCAACACAAAAGGTTCAACATTTATTTCTGAAAATCAAATACGTTAACGGGAAGGTGATCGACAGTATCGGAAAGGTTTATCACAAATGAACAACAACTGATACCATGGTTTAACACAAAAACATAAAAAAATTACCTTGAACATCTTCTAATACAGTATCGGGAAGGTGCTCGACATTCATCTCTGATTTGTCTTGCTTATCACTGATGTCAACATCATTTGCCTGATCGAAACCAACAACATTCACCGAGTCGATGCTTCCCAGGTTTATAATCGGATTAATTGAATCCTTCATGGAAGTCGAACAATATGTGAATGTATGTTCCAAGCAATCGATCAATTAAATCAACAATTATCAAAAAATAAGCGTCGTCTTGTCCAGAAAATATTGAAATGCTTGAAAGCTTGAAGAAGAAGAATGCCAAACTGATTTGATCGATATCAAAAAATAAGAGTCGTCTTCTCCAGAAAATATTGAAATGCTTGAAAGCTTGAAGAAGAAGAATGCCAAACTGATTTGATCAATTTCCATAGAATATATCCCTTAATTTTAGTAGATAAATATTATCCTAAAATATTCAGGGCTGTAAATTGACCTAACTAACCTTTTAAAAAGACTAATTTAATAAATAATTAAATTATTTATTTATTAATTTTGATTGGTTAATAATTGTTCCTTTATTCCTTTAAATAGTTGTTATTCTCGTATGATCCTCCCTCTATATATATATATATATATATATATATATATATATATGTTGGGTTCGAGTGAGAAGTTGAGGTTAACATTAGAAATGGTTACCATTTGATGAGAAATGGATGCACAATAAGTTGAAATGTACCAGATCAATTATCTTCTAAGTTGCAATTAATGGAAGAACATTTAATTAAAAATAATCAATAATTCAGATCCACTACTCACGCTTCTTATATTAACCTCAACTTTTCACATTTTTACCTTCTATATATAACCTAAAAATCATGATATAATATAAATGAGTTGCAAATTCAGTTTTTGTAAGAAATTATCCTCATATATATATATATATATATATTTGTGCCACGTAAAGAATTCCTTTTCACGTGCCATAAACACTTATCAATAGCATCGAATTTTACAAAATTTAAAAGTGGATTCTGTAGCGATTTCGACAATGTCAAAATACGTGAAAATATACGGTATTATATATAGTTATCACATAAAACTTCAGCAATTAAATTGTAGACGTAAAAATTAGTACAATTATTTCATTCAGTTAATTAGTATGGCTTGTAAATGCAATTATTTTGAAGAAACCACCATCAATTTAGTTTTATCTCCTATTCAATTCCTTATGGTTCGGACATTTTCTCGACTTTGAATGTGAATTTAAAACGTAACTGGTTTATGTTTGTAAACTGCTTAAAAGGCGTGCATTAAGTAACCGTATAGCAATCCTATTTATTTTCTTTTTATGGAAAATGCTTAATTTGCATTCGTTAATGACATCAAACTACACACGTGTTTTTTTATAATTCAACACGACTATGTTTTTCTTCAACATGTATGTTATATTTCTTCTTTTCTTTTTAAATTTTAGATGAATATTTAACATATTTATTGAAACAAACTTTTTCTAAACCTTTAAAATTTATAAAATAACATAAATATATTGAAGAGGCTGTTATATAATTAAACATTTATAGCAAGATTCAAATATTTGTCTCTCCTTCTTATATATCGGCATTGTTTGGCATTAAAAAGCTAGTTTTTTTTCTGGGTACATGTTTGGAAGATCATAAGCTAGCTTTTTGAAAAGCTACTTCATGAATAACTTTTTGTAAATATTCCAATTATGCCCTTATCAATATTAATCATTATTTATTAACTATTTTTTTAATATGTTCTTTTTGGTCATTTAAATGCTTATAAGCTACTTTTTACCAAACATGACTTTTTCATCAGCTAGCTTATCAGCTATCAGCTAGCTTATCAGCTATTAGCTAGCTTATAAGTCGTAAGCTAGCTTATCAGCTAGTTTGCCAAACATAGCCATCATGTGACATCTTCTTAGTTGAATTTTGGATTTTTTAATTATAATATTTAAACTTCTAGATGGAAATGATGGTAAAATATTGGTGGGGTTGGGAGTGATTTTTGCACGTAAATATCATCGGTCATGATGTCATAAAAACTTATTTTTATTCAATTTTTATATTAAAGTTTTTATTTTTCTAATCTATTTAGACAACATGATGAAAATATGTTTTTATGCCCGTAAAAGAATTAAGTTGTATCGTTGGGAAAATGAAATATATATATAGGGTGTAATTCATTTACAAACCAAATAGATTGTACAAACCCTACAAACCACTATATTAGGAAACAACAGATATATTTATGGTAATTATTATGATCCACATTAATAATGATTGTGATATATATGGAAGATGATAACGTTCATTAATTATGATCATGGCTTTAGATTAGGAAACATAATAAAATCAAATATTGATTAGAGTTGATGAACGACTAAGATTGGTTTGCAGGGTTTGTACAATCTATTTGGTTTGTAACGGAAACGGGCCCTATATATATATAAGGTTTAATGTTTTTATCTTTAGTTGGTTTATAAAATTTTATATCATGTATCAACAAATTATATTTGATACCAACTAAATTGGTAGCAAATTTATCGGATGATATGTTGGTATGGTGACATAGTAGGATTATGCGTGGAACGGATCGACAATCGTCGAGCCTTGAAAGTGGCAAGTTTACAAACGTAAACCCGGAAAGTAATTAAAAGTCTTGAATGCCAAGAACTAATATTAATCTTGAATAAAAACTGAATTGAAAAACAATGAATACGGAAACCCTATTTATAACTAAGCTAGATAGGATAACTATGGAAATTAGTATTGGTGTCAATCCTTAATGGAAAGAACCCTTATTGGAATAAGACTAGAAAGCAATAAAACAAAATAGCTGATAGGGCGAACTGGGGGAACCGCGAGACTTAGGCCGCGACTTTAAGTCGCGTAAGAAGCCGCGTAAGGCTCTGTTTGTTTAAGCTGTCCAGGGGGTTGCGCGGTTTGTGTCGCAACTTCAGGTCGCGGGCCAGGCCGCGTAAGTCCCTGTTTGTCTCTTTTTCGACTTCCTTTGGCTTGGTCCATTTGCTCTTCGTATCGGGTTGCTAGGCGCTTTACATCAGTCTCTTCCACCTCCGAAGAACTCGACCCCGAGTTCTCATCAAGAAGAGACGTATCATCTAGGTGGTAATCGTAGATATCCGCTACGTTGAAGGTGTTTGATATATGGAAATAGTCGGGGAAGGGTGACCACATAGGCATTGTCGTTGATTTTCCGTGAAATTTTGAACGGGCCATACTTTCGTGGTTGTAACTTTTTGTAAGTTCCAACGGGGAAACGCTCTTTTCGCAAGAATACCATGACGTCATCGCCTACCTCGAAAGTTTTGCTGCGTCGGTGCATGTCGGCGGCGGTTTTGTTCTTTGCTCCCGTGAGTTCAAGTCTGGCTTTGACTTCTTCTTTGACTGTTTGTATGTCCTTAGCCATATTTTTAGCGGCGAGGCTAGTACCCGGGAGTTGTGGGAGTTTGACCAATTTGACCACATGGTTGGGAATCGATGTATAGACCAAAGAAAAAGGAGAACAACTCGTTGCTGTGTGGGATGCGCTATTATAGGCGAATTCGATTTGCGGGAGAGCAAGGTCCCATTGTTTAGGCTTGTCCCCACAAATACTCCGAAGCATGTTGCCTAAAGTTCGATTAGTTACCTCAGTTTGGCCATCCGATTGGGGGTGAGCGGTGCTGCTTTTGTTTAGGGCGGTTCCGAATAAGCGCCAAAGAGTGATCCAAAAGTGACTTAAGAATTTCGTGTCACGATCGGAAGTGATGGTTTTCGGAACCCCATGTAGGCGGACGACTTCTTTGAAGAATAGCTTGGCAATGTTGATTGCGTCATCTGTCTTTTTGCAAGCAATGAAGTGTGTCATCTTGGAGAAGCGATCGACTACCACAAAGATAAAGTCGACCCCTCGTTGTGTACGGGGTAGTCCCAAAACAAAATCCATGGATAGATCTTTCCAAATATCGTCGGGAACCGGTAATGGTAGGTAGAGACCGGTGTTTTGAGATTGGCCTTTAGAAACTTGACAGATGTAGCATTTGCGGACAATTGCCCCCACATCGCGCTTTAGGTGTAGCCAATGATATCGGTCGAGTACACTAGCGATGGTTTTGTCTCGACCGAGATGGCCGCCTAATCCTCCTCCATGTAAGTCTCGGATTAGTTTTTCACGAAGAGAAGAGTTAGGGATGCATAATTGGTTACCTTTGAAGAGGTAGCCGTCGTGGATGTAGTAGTCTTCCATTGGCGTGTCCGTGTTGCATTTATTCCAAATATCTTTGAAGTCATCATCTTCTTCGTATTGATCCTTTAAGACCTCAAATCCGACGATCTCATGGGCTAGTGTGATCATTAGTGTGGCGCGTCTACTCAAGGCATCGGCCACGCGATTGAGGACTCCGGATATGTGTTTGATGACAAACGGGAATTTCTGGAGGTAACTTACCCATCGTGCATGCATTTTGCTTACCGTCTTTTGGCTATTGATGAACTTGAGGGCTTGATGGTCGGTAAAGAGTACGAATTCTTTCTGCACGAGGTAATGCTCCCATTGCTATAGAGCTCGGAAGACGGCGTAGAACTCTTGATCATAGGTGCTCCACTTTTGGCGAGCGTCGCTTAGTTTCTCGCTAAAGAAAGCGATGGGACGTTTTTTTGGGAGAGGACAGCTCCTACTCCTATTCCGCTTGCATCGCATTCAACTTCAAAGACTTTGTCAAAGTCGGGTAGAGCGAGTACCGGTGCGGAGCTTAACTTGCGTTTGATCTCGGCGAAACTTTTGTCTTGATCGGGCCCCCATTGGAACTTTCCCTTTTTCAGACATTCGGTCATTGGTGCGGTGATGGTGCTGAAATCTCTCACGAACCGCCGGTAGAATGTTGCCAAACCATGAAAGCTTCGGACATCGGATACGGTTTTGGGAGTTGGCCATTCTTTTATTGCACGGACCTTGTCTTCGTCTACCTCTATACCGGATTCTCCAACAACGAATCCTAGAAATAGGAGTTTGTTGGTGCAGAAAGTACATTTCTTGAGGTTGACATAGAGCTTGTTTTCTTGGAGCACGGTCAAGATTTGTCGGAGATGAGTGAGGTGATCCGTTTTGTTTCGGCTATAGATGAGTATATCATCGAAGTATACCACTACAAACGAGCCGATGAACGGGCGGATGACTTGGTTCATTGTCCTCATAAACGTGCTAGGGGCGTTGGAAGTTTCGAAAGACATGACCAACAATTCATAAAGCCCGAATGGTGTTTTGAACGCGGTTTTCCATTCGTCGTCGGGTCGGATTCGGATTTGATGATAGCCGCTGCGAAGGTCGATCTTTGAAAATAGCTTTGCGCCGGCTAGTTCATCTAGCATATCTTCCAAACGGGGAATGGGAAATCGGTACTTGATGGTGATTTTGTTGATGGTGCGGTTGTCAATGCACATCCGCCATTGATTACCTTTCTTTGGCACGAGAAGAACGGGGACTGCACAAGGGCTTAGGCTTTTGCGGATGAACCCTTTTCTTAATAGGTCTTCAACTTGTTCCCTCAATATCTCGTTTTCTTTGGGGCTCATGCGGTAATGAGGAAGGTTTGGTAGGTTTGCGCCCGGGATTAGGTCTATTTGATGTTGGATATCTCTCATAGGCGACAATTCTGGTGGTAGTTGATAACGCCACTTTTTGGCGTTATTTTCGGTCCTCAAACCAATGAGATTGGCTTGTGTTATAGCAAAAAGGCGTAATTTTATGTTTTATCGAGTGAAATGTGCAGGTAATCTAAAAGGCGGCAATCATCGAGAAAAGAAGCGGAAAAGAGCCCAAAACGAGTACAAGACGAAGCCAACGGAAGCCCGAGATCCAAGCCCAAGACCCGTGCTCGAACCATGACCCGAACCTAACCCGAAGCACAACCAGAAACCGCGCGGTTTCTAGCGCGGTTTGCAAGTCACGGCTAAAACCGCGCAACCCCCTGTTCCAGTTTTATATTTTGGTGTTTTCCGGATTTTAGGTAATCATTCACGACGCGCGACGGGAGGCAGCTGGGAGGCGATTTTCAGAGCACTTTCACGTATTTTGGAGCCACAATAGAAGATCGATTGAGAAGACATTCATCACGCGAAGCGGATTAGAGCCGAGAGAAGGGAGTTCACCATTACATCTAGCACGTTCACGATCACTATGTTTGGACACACTTTTTCACCCCCTTTTCTTATGTTTGAGTCCACCACCAACATGAACTAATCTTTAGATGTTGGGGGTTGGAATGAATTTGGTTTAAGCTTATGAACATGTGACTTGATACTTTTATCAGTTTTCCCTATTTTAATGAAGCATGTGATTTAGTTTTTAATGCTTTTGTGAATTTGGCCAATTTACATTTGATTTGTTGTGAACAATTAAGTTCGAGAGAATTAATTGTTAGCTAGAACTAGAATTTGCATGCCTAAGGTGAGAAATTGGATAGAGATATACCAAGTAAGCCTTAGTCCCGTTGAAATCTTGCTTTTAATGCGTTTTGAGTTTCATACGTTGAGATCGAGAGATAAAACTGGTGCGTCCAAAATAAAACCCGTTGTTGCTTGAGAAAGAACAACGGTGATTTTTGAGATTGGGTATTCATTAAGGGGATTAGCTGGTAATTGTCTTGAGTCAAGCGTTTGTATGTGAAAACCTTAGGATTTCCAACCCTCAACTGTTTTCTCTATCCGAAGTCTTTAAGTTGTCTACTGTCTTGTGTTTGATTTAATTACTTGCAATTGATTAGCTTAATATCAACAACACAATTTGTGACCGTTCAGTTAATAGATCTTATAGTCATTGTGATACTTAGTTCCTAGTTCCTTGTGTTCGATACTCGTACTTTTGTACTATTACTTGATTTCGACCCGTACACTTGCGGTTAGATTTAGGGGGGTGTAAACCCGCCTATCAGTAGGTCGTCGGAGATTAGATCCGTGAAGTCTTTGAGTATCTCGTTGACTTCTTCCGGGATTTCCTCGTCGACCTTTTCGGCGCTCATTAAGCCTTTCATGACTATGGGACAGACGAGTCGGGTCTCCTTGAAGTCGTTCTCAAGGATTTGTTCGTCGGAGGTGATGATTAGGACGTTCTCACCTTTCTTTTCTGGGGCCTTATGAAAGCTAGCCACGGGTGACATGGCGATTTTACGGCCGCCCCAACGGAATATCATCACGTTGTCTCTTCCTTTGTAGGTGACGTCGTTGTCGTATTGCCATGGTCGGCCGAGTAAGATGTGGCAAGCGTCCATATCGAGGACGTCGTAAAGGACATCTTCCTTGTAGTATTTGCCTATAGAGAGGGGAACCTTGCATGCTTGGGTCACACGAACTTGCGGCCCTTTCTTTACCCACCCGAGGGAATAGGGGGCGTCGTGCGGTTGGGTCGGTAGATCAAGGTAATCTACTAACTTTTTGGACACCAGATTTTCGCAGCTTCCGTTGTCCACAATTAGGTTGCAAACCTTTTTGTTGATTGAGCAATAAGTGCGAAAAAGGTTCTTTCTTTGGCCTTCTTCTTTCGGAGAGAGGAGGACCCGTTGGAGTACGATGTTTACCCTTTCTTCAGATTCTTCTTCCGTGAAGTCAACTCCATTATAATCGTCTTCCTCTTCGCTTCCTTGTTCATCTACGAAACCGACTGTTCTTCGGTTAGTACACTCGTTGGACCTATGGCCCGGTTGGCCACAACGGTAACATTTAGATCCTGTCGGTCGGGCGTAGGGGTTGGACGACTTTGGTGTCTCGGGTTTGCTTTGGGACCCGATAAGGTTTCGTGGTGGATTGGTGTCACGGACGAATGGACTTGGCGCGATACCCTTTCCTTTATCAGATGCGGAACTAGTGGCTTCGATGGGAGTCGGTGTTGTGTATCGACGATAGGATGAGGTTCGAGTGGTTTTCTCCATAAGCTCGGCCTTCATGGCTAAGCTTGATGCTTCCGTTACTGTCCAAACGGTTTGAAGTCCGATTTTGTCTTGTATCGAACTTTTGAGGCCGTTGATGTAGCGTGCGACTCTTTGGCCTTCGGTTTCGCCGATTTCGTTCCGTTCGGAGAGGCGAATGAAATCGGTGGTGTATTCGGCTACGGTCCTCGATCCTTGGGAGCAATCCAAGTACATCTTGTACAAGATTTGCTCGTAGTCTTCCGGTAGGAATCGTTCGGCCATAAGCTGTTTCACTCTCCTCCATGAACGTACCGGACCTTTCCGTTGTCGTTGGACTATCAACTTATCCCACCATACGGCTGCGGTGCTTTTCAGGTGGAAAGCAACCATCTTTACCTGTTTGTGTTCGGGAATTTCCATGATATCGAAAAAGCGGTCGACCTCGATTTGCCAGTCCAAGAATTCTTCAACGCCCATATTCCCATAGAAGTAGGGAATGTCGGCCTTCATTCGGTAATCGGGGTCTCTCCGGGGTGGTTCCGCATCTCCGTCGGATTCGGAGTCGGAGCTAGAACTGGTGATTGGGTGGCGTCGGCCACCATGTTGGGGTCGATGACGGCCCTCGTACCTGTCTCTTCTTTGGCGGTTGTTGTTGTTGGCGTTAAGCTGATTGGTGAATGCGGTTGTCAGTGTGTTGAGGGACACGGTAATAGCCGCTGCTAACCCATCAAGATCTGCTCTCGTGAGGGATGGTGGTGGTGACGGTTGTTCTTCCATCTTGAAGGTGGAGAGACAGGTAAGTCTGTGCTCTAATATCAACTGACGCAGTAGGATTATGCGTGGAACGGATCGACAATCGTCGAGCCTTGAAATTGGCAAGTTTACAAACGTAAACCCGGAAAGTAATTAAAAGTCTTGAATGCCAAGAACTAATATTAATCTTGAATAAAAACTGAATTGAAAAACAATGAATACGGAAACTGTTAATGCCAAAAATCGCACCAAAGGGACAACTTAAGGTCGATGTGGACTTAATCAACTAAAGAAAGGATCTTTCGACGAGACGTGCGACGAGGGAAAAAATAAACGAGACAAGGGATTTGATGACGCATGAAAAACCTCAATGGAGGAAAAAACCTGCGGACGACAGTGGGTGTCGTCGCTGCACTATGGTCGCCAATCAGGGGCGACGTCCTTGGTACTGGCGTCGGTCGTACGATGATTACAATACAAATGAAGGAAATACTTCGAAATGTAAAGTACAAGTGTTTGAATGTAAAACAGGTGTTTGTCGTGTGTGAATATAAAGTGTGAACTTCTGGTCGAGGGCTGTTGTCGTGCGTCGAGAGCGATACTAGAGCTTTCCTTCGAGTGTTCTTGACTTTGCTATTTGGTTCTGGCTTTCAGTACTTGATCTCCAGAGTTTGAATGTTCTTTGCTATGAGTTTGGATGATTTTCTCTGTTGTTTGGTGATGTTCGTTGATGTATATCGGATGTTAACTGATGTCCCCTGAAATAAGGCTTCAGCTTGTCTTTTATAGTCTTCGCGTCATTAATTAGCTCCATTAATGATTTGATCAACGGCTACAACGGCTGGAAACGGTCGCCGAGATGAATGTTCATAATACTCTTCGTCCGTTACGGCTATCGATCGTTAATGGTTGCGTCGGTTATGTCCGTTGCTCTTTAATGACTTTGACTCCTGCATTAAACACTTAACAAACGTAACAGTCAAGATTAACGTTAGTTTTGGTCGAAGGTGCAATGATCTTACTCGACGGTCGTACGGGACGGGCGATGCTATGGTCGTGCGTCATGGGAGACGTACGACTTACCTTTTACGGGAGACGACGGATGTTTTATGGGTTCTTGTCGAGACCTTATCTTAATACAAGATTTAGTTCATAATCGTGCGTCTTACCTGTTCTGGCCGTGGTCGTACGACGTGATTTTTTGCCCAAACAGTTTGCCCCCAAAGTTTGAAAATTGAATGTCAAATTTAAGTTTTAAATTTTGTCAATCAGACGCATAGGAAATAAAACAAGAGTTAGAAATTACCTCAATCGCCTTGGAGCTAGACTGGTTTGTTTCTAACTGAACGAGAAGTTGAAAAGGGAACGAGGTCGTGACGTCATACTGACACACGATGATGCTTACCAGCTGTCGAGGACAGGTGTCGAAGATCCGGGCGGATATACGAAAGGACACGGATGCGGGGAAATCATCCAGGGATTCGACTTGATGCGATCGTTTGTATAAATAAAGATCACGACGGATCTTTTCTTGCTATACTTTTGAAGTGTTTATTTGGGAAGAGATTTCGCCTTGATTCCTTTCCATTCTTCGTCCGAACTTACTCGAATCGTTGCAAATCTTCAAACCGCAGTTGATAGCGTTTATATAAGACCTTGTTCTGTCCTTTGATTCATAATGTCGACGGAGCCTGCTAGTCTTATCATGAATCACATAGACTTAGATGCTTTTAGGAGTTTAGAAAAAATTCCTGCAAATGTAGAGTTGCGGTGTCCGGGGATTGTTCGTTCTAAGGATTGCCCTGAGGGATATCTCGTTTTGTACGAGTATCCTTTTAAGATAGGGTTTCAATGGTCGTTTTCTGGTTTAGCCAAGTCGTTCATGCAGGATTTCGATGTGTCGCCAGGGCAGCTGATGCCCCAACTCTGGCGAGTTCTTTTGGTTATTGAGCGAACGTCCGCGAAATGGGAATCCCCGATGATCAAGAATGATTTCTTGGCGGCGTATCAAGTTAAAAGGGATAAGAACTGGCGTTATAGTCCTTATTCTAAGTTCAGGGGTGATCGTGCCTTGGTTTTGGGAACTGGCGTCAATGATCGTGGGTGGAAGTCGAGGTATGTATTTGTTCTTACCGAGTCATTGGATTCCAGCAGCGATTGGATGCGGTCAGACTGGAATAAGACAGGTATGCTTCGTTTGTTTCTGAGTTTTATCTATTTTTATGATTTTTACTTATCACTCTCTTCTTGTTACCTTCAGAGATCCAGTTCGACGAAGTGAAGCCGAATGTGGATTCCCAGGCTAAGATTAACAAGTTCTTGAGTCTTAGCGTTGACGACCGATCTTTCGCGACGTGGCAATCGACGGCCGAGGACGAGGACGTGATAGAAGAAGGAGATGAGGACGTGCAGGAAGAGGCGACTGGTAAGCGTACCGTGGTCTCTATTTTATCTTGTTGATTCTACCTGTCTGACGCTTCATGTATCTCCTGATCAGTGCCGACCGAGAGGAAATCAGTTTCTCGGGCGAGAGGGAAACAGGTCATGCGTACCCTTCGAGGTGAAAATGTTTCGACAGCTGGGTCGAGCGCAAAGAGAACCCGGAGGACAATCCTGAGGGAACCGTCGTCAAGGGTTGATAACTCACCGGGAGTTTTTCTGCCTAAGAAGGCGAAGGCGTCATCCAGCCGTCCTGGCGCGATGGACGCGACACCAGCAAGTTCTGCGCTTCCGGCAACGGGGACGAAGCCGGTGTCTAAAGTGTCGATCCCAACGTTTGCTGACAGGGGCGATGGATCGTCGGCCGAAGTTATGACGGTCAATTTTACATTGCCGTATGACTTTATGGCGGATGATGTCCTAGACGGGACGACGTCGTTTCCTCATCTGGGGAAGTATTTGCTCCCGTCTTTCGGGGAGCGTTTTCGTGGAGTTCCGGCCGGAGAGATGAGATCTCGAGTTGCCAGTCTGGCGTTCACGGTGAGTGTCAATCTTTCATGACTTGTGTAATTTGTGATCTTTGTCGAATGTTCTTGAATGCACCTTTTATTTTTCACAGACATTCCAGTCTTCCTTGGCGTTACATGCTGAGACGTCAAGAGTTGAAGATCTGGTGGCATCTGCTCTTGAGAGGGAAGCTGCAGCGTTGGAGAGGGAGAGAGCGGCTTTAGATAGGGAGAAGTTGGCCATGGCGCGTGCCGATGAGCTGGCCGTCCAACTTTTCGATGCTCGGTATGAACTGCAGGAGATTCGTGCGGTAGGAGTGGCAGATGGAGGCCCTCAGGTCGGGACTTCGAGCGGGGATACGACCAATGTTCCTCCTGTCGTCTAGAGTTTTTTCTTTCCTTGTTATTTTTTGCCACTTGACCTATCGGTTTTTTCTTTCCTTGTTATTTTTTGCCACTTGACCTATCGGGGGTTGAGTATGTATATGATGTTTTATTTAATGAATATATATCTTTTGCTTGTGCTTTATTCGAATCACATTTGATTATAAAGTCGAACATAAGATACATATGAAATCATGCGACTAAGGCACTCATTGTAATACGATGACAAGAACGTAAAACAAGTATAAAAACACGCGTATGAAAGTTAAGAAACTTAGGGGTAAAGTCGTTTAGACTCTGTGATCGTACGACCAGATCGTACAGTGAGTTTGTGTCGTATGCCCCTGTGGAGAAATGATCAAGTTAGAGACCTGATCGTTTATGTCATTCGACCTTGCGATATTAAAGTCATATAGTAGACTTAATGACTACTGTCGTGCGATTCTGCGATAAAACGATGTCGGGGGTTGGTCGTTGGCTAGCCAACGACCCTCCGATGCTTAAGTCAGTAAACGTTTTGTGAGAAAAAATCGTATGAGAAAGAGTTAGAGAACGTACCATTTCAGACTCTCTCTATTTGCCCCCTGTCATTTATTACCGTATCCTTTTGCGGGAGGAAAAGATAAGTTTTGAATGACAGAATGACACGGGGAAATATTCTCCTACGGTCGACTATGTTGTCGTGCGACGAGGCACCATAGTAGATTTATCCCTGTGGGAAAGATATTAATTTAGGGATAGAAGAACGAACCTGTCGAGAGCTTGATCTTGCGACTTCAGTTTATTTTCTCGGCTTCAAGGTAGACTTGTAGCATTCACGAGCGACTTTTGGCTCACTCTTGATCTCCTGGATTCCCCATGGCGTAGGGAATTTCAACATTTGATGATACGTCGAAGGAACAACTTTCATATCATGGATCCATGGTCGACCTAAGATGATGTTATAGGCCGACGCACAGTCGATGACGCTGAACTTGGTTTGCTTGTTGACTCCTCCAGCGTAGACGGGTAAAATTATCTCTCCAAAGGTGCTCGTCGCTTCTCCATTGAAACCGACCAAAGTCGTCGAACGTCGGGTGATTTCCGAGCGATCGATTCCCATGGCTTTGATAGTGTTGAGAAAAATGACATTTGCTGAGCTGCCCCCGTCGATCAAGACTCGACGCGTTAGACAGTTACCGACTGTGAGCTGAATGATCAACCCGTCATGATGCTTCTGATACGAGTCGCCAAGGTCGACGTGGTCGAACACAATCTTCATGGCTTCTAGCTCCAAATCTTCTTTGGGTCTGGACGAGCGAGGAATAGGCCGATCATCGGGTGCCTGACTGGCATGACGCTTGGCCGCAGAATACGTCAGACCACCTACGTCTGAACCACCGGTGATGCAATTGACGACTTTCGCGTGCTCGGGGGTCGACGGTCGATGGCTATTAGCTGGAACAGCGACATCGTCGATGATATCCTTGAGATTTCCTTTTGGGAAATGATATGCTAGTTCCTTCTTCAATGCGATACAGTCGTCTGTCGCATGACCATGATCGGCATGGAAGTCGCACCACTTTGATTTGTCTTTCTTAGCATCGTCCATGTCGGACTTCTTTGGCCATCGAATGGTAGCTTGAGCGGTCTTCAGAGCTTCGACTAGGTCCTTTGTAGATCCTTTGAATCCGTAAGAGGATATCTTGGGGTACTGAGTGAACTTAGTCGCGGTCTTGGCCTCTGCTTTCGTCTTGAAACGAACATTTGAAATTTGGCGCGCTGTCTCTATTATGGAAACAGCCTTTGTCTTGAACTCTGGCTTTCTGACGCCTAACGACTTCTTGTCGTCAATGTGCTTGCGACGAAAGGCGGCATCATCTTCTACCCTCATATATGCTAAGGTTCGAGCTCGGACGTCTTCGAAATTCTCCGGGGGATATTTGGTCAGGTCGGTGTATAGACCCGAACTATCGTCCAGACTATGCTTATAGGCTTCGATCGCGGTTTTGACGTCGCAATTGCGGATGCTGATCATTTCGGCATTGAATCTATTGAAATAACTTCGAATAGACTCATTAGCTTTCTGCACGATGTAATATAGGTCGCTGGTCTGCTTCTCCATCTTACGACTGCTGGCGAATTGCTGGGAGAACTGATTAACCAACTCAGCAACCGACCCGATGGACTTGGGTTTGAGATTGATTAACCATTGGAGAGCTGGACCAGTGAGAGTTGCTCCGAAACTCTTACACATGCATACTTCCTGGTACATAAATGGGATCGAGATCGTCCACATGAGCTGTTTGTACTGCGCGACGTGCTCAGTCGGATCAGTCACACCAGAATATTTGGGAGTGAAGGCAGGAATGTTATACTTCTTTGGGACCTCGACGGTGGCGATCTCGTCGATGAAAGGCGACGCCTGATATCCCGAGCGAGGCTCAACGTCGACAGGCACGGCTGCCCCAGGCAACTTGGCGAGCAAGGACATGACGCGCTAATTTTGATCTTCCAACATATTCAAACGCTGGGCGACGGGATCATTAAGATCAGGATTTGCCCCTGTTGAGGGATTGGTCCCTGGACTAGTGCCATTACCATGCGACGAACCATTGGTGTCCCCGTTGAAAGGAACAGAATATGGATGCGACCCATATTGGAATTGCTGCGGTCCGTTCTGAAACGATTGTGGTCCCTGCTGGAAAGGTTGCGATCCACCGTGGAGTGGCTGAGATCCACCTTGAGGTCCATTCTGAAATGGCTGCTGAAATGGTTGCGACCCCTGCTGGAAAGGCTGCGACCCTTGTAATGGCTGAGACCCATTATTCATGGGTGGTGGCCTTATGTGCTGAGGAGGAACTGTCCCAAACTGAGGATTTGAGTTGAACGACCCTGGCTATTGATTCTGCATGAATGGGCCTGGATGCTGATTCTGCGCGGATGAACCTGGATTCAGGACAAATGGTCTAGGGCCATTCTGGTCGAACGATCTTGGAATTGGGTTCTGCACGAACGGCCTAGGACTATTTTGAGGCCCAAGAGGATTTCTTAACCGCGCGATCTCCTCAGCTGCTTTGCGATTCTGCTCTGCCATTGCATTGAGTTGATTCCTGGCGACTTCGAGCTCCTGATACATCTGAGCAACAGCTTGCTGCGGATTTCCAAGGGCTGCCATTTTCCTGCAACAGAAAATAGAAGAAACTCCAAGAAACTATTAGTAGAATGCACGTTCGTCGAGGATTTTCTCTAGATGAGGTCCCACGGATGGCGCCAAACTGTTAATGCCAAAAATCGCACCAATGGGACAACTTAAGGTCGATGTGGACTTAATCAACTAAAGAAAGGATCTTTCGACGAGACGTGCGACGAGGGAAAAAATAAACGAGACAAGGGATTTGATGACGCAGGAAAAACCTCAATCGAGGAAAAAACCTGTGGACGACAGTGGGTGTCGTCGCTGCACTATGGTCGCCAATCAGGGGCGACGTCCTTGGTACTGGCGTCGGTCGTACGATGATTATAATACAAATGAAGGAAATACTTCGAAATGTAAAGTACAAGTGTTTGAATGTAAAAACATGTGTTTGTCGTGTGTGAATATAAAGTGTGAACTTCTGGTCGAGGGTTGTTGTCGTGCGTCGAGAGCGATACTTGAGCTTTCCTTCGAGTGTTCTTGAGTTCGCTGTTAGGTTCTGGCTTTCAGTACTTGATCTCCAGAGTTTGAATGTTCTTTGCTATGAGTTTGGATGAGTTTCTCTGTTGTTTTGTGATGTTCGCTGATGTATATCAGATGTTAACTGATGTCCCCTGAAATAAGGCTTAAGCTTGTCTTTTATAGTCTTCGCGTCATTAATTAGCTCCATTAATGATTTGATCAACGGCTACAACGGCTGGAAACGGTCGCCGAGATGAATGTTCATAATACTCTTCGTCCGTTACGGCTATCGATCGTTAATGGTTGCGTCGGTTATGTCCGTTGCTCTTTAATGACTTTGACTCCTGCATTAAACACTTAACAAACGTAACAGTCAAGATTAACGTTAGTTTTGGTCGAATGTGCAATGATCTTACTCGACGGTCGTACGGGACGGGCGATGCTATGGTAGTGCGTCATGGGAGACGTACGACTTACCTTTTACGGGAGACGACGGATGTTTTATGGGTTCTTGTCGAGACCTTATCTTAATACAAGATTTAGTTCATAATCGTGCGTCTGACCTGTTCTGGTCGTGGTCGTACGACGTGATTTTTTGCCCAAACAGAAACCCTATTTATAACTAAGCTAGATAGGATAACTATGGAAATTAGTATTGGTGTCAATCCTTAATGGAAAGAACCCTTATTGGAATAAGACTAGAAAGCAATAAAAAAACGAAATAGCTGATAGGGCGAACTGGAAGAACCGCGCGGCTTAGGCCGCGGTTTTAAGTCGCGTAAGAAGCCGCGTAAGGCTCTGTTTGTTTAAGCTGTCCACGGGGTTGCGCGGTTTGTGTCGCGGCTTCAGGTCGCGGGCCAGGCCGCGTAAGCCCCTGTTTGTCTCTTTTTCGACTTCCTTTGGCTTGGTCCATTTGCTCTTCGTATCGGGTTGCTAGGCGCTCTACATCATATGGTTTGGTATTAACATTGTAAAAATTGAAGTTACAATTATTATAAATTGATATCCTTATCAATCAGATCTACATGTACTAAAAACGTCAAACATTCAAATAAGATATTGATATGTGTTGTACCATTTATTTCTATCTATACAATCATTCAAATAATCTTCTTATAACATAAGCATTCGTTAATATTTTAATACAAGTGGCAATGGGCCCTGGAAGTGTGGACGCGTTACTAAAGTTGTTAAGGGCATCTCCAACCTTGGCAAAAAAAAACACCAAAAACACCAATTTTGGTGGCCCAACACCAAAAAAAACCTTCAATTCCAACCATACTAAAAAAACACCAAATTTGTAGACCCCACATTAAAATAACATATTTTATTTACTATTAACTATTTTTAATAATAACTATAATTATAATTTGTAAAAATTAAATAACTAATAATCAGTAATTAATTTATTTAATGAAGACCAATAAAAATAAAAACGATAATTTTTTAATTGATATTACATTTAAATAAAATTACATTAATTCAAATAACACAAATTAAAAACATGATTAAATAATACTAATGCGCCGAGTTAGTATATTCGTCCCACAAATGATCAATTAATGCATCTCGAAGTTTATAGTGAGCGTTTTTATCTTTGATCTTTTTATGTTGAGTAAGAAATTGTTCAACTCCACCATTGTTATCGTTCACCATCTCACCTCTCACATTTGGCTCCTCATGTCGTTCTTCAATTGGTGCATTAACCGTGTAGGTCTGTAATCAGTGTATTGCTAAATTTTTATGTTCATGTTAAATTTTCTCATCTTATTTTAAACTTAATTCTTAATTCTTAAATATACATATATAATATATATATATATATATATGTATATATAGATGTTAATTTCCATCATAAACATGAAAAATAGAAAACAAATATATATGTTAGTTTTTAAAACTATTAAATGAAATTGATATTAAAATAAAATATAATAAAATAATAGAATAGTTATGTGCCGTTTCCAATGCCGTCTCATTTCCTTGGCCGGCAAAAAACTTTTCAATTTGCCGGTCAGTTGGATTGTAAAAACCGGCAAATCCAGTGATATACCGTTCGATTGGAGATGCTCTAAGGTTAGGCGAATGAGTTCACTCAAATTCTATATATCAATCTACATTACAATTTAGCAAATTTTAAAACAAGATACTTTAAAATTTAAAATCAAAATATATTGCATCGTTCATTAAATTTTAATTAATAATTTTTTTAAAATAAGTCGGTATGGTACGATATTATCGTGGTATATTACTTTTAGGGGGTGTTTTGGATTGCTTACTTTTTTTGACTTATTTGCTTATTGTTTTTCTTCACCGCAAATAAGTTATTTTTAGTGTTTGAATTGGAAAAAAAAGAAAAGTGCTTTTGACTTTTCTTCACCACAAATAAGTTGTTTTTGATAAGTCAATCTATTTTAACTTATTTGAAAGTGCTTATAACTTATTTGTCTAAATTACATTTTTACCCCTAACTCCTTTTTATCACGACATAAATTGATAAACACTTTTAAAAATAAGCATAAGTTGTTTTAAATAAGCAATCCCAAACACCCCCTTAATACCGCGTGTCAACCAAATTTAGATAGTTGATATAGTATTACCTACCAATTAGATTGGTACCAACTAAATTGTTATCAAATAATTTAGTACCAATTAAATTGATACAGTTGGTATAAGCTTCAAAATTGAAGTTGAATGTAATTTTTTTTAAATCGTCAATTTTGATTTTCTACTTTAGAGAAATTTTGAATAATTTATTGAAGATACTTTTAATATAGTAAATAGTAAATATAGAATAAATTACATATTCCGTCCCCATGGTTTGGTGAAACTTGGATTGGGTCCTTTGAATGAAATAATTACATGGATGGTCATTGTGGTTTCATTTTTGTTAGGGATCTGGTCTTTCATGTTAACAATCGTCTAAAATATCCGTTAACTTAGAGGCATTTTCATGTTTTTGATGTGTTATGAAACTTGTAATTGTTTCAAGGATCTGTTTTGCCAATTTATAAAACTCAAGAAACCTCTAGTTTCTCTCAAATCCTTTCCTAGATTCCCATAAACCAAAATCAAAATAAAAAACCATATCCAACATCAAACAAAAAGAAAGATTCAAACAAAAAAATGAAGCACAAAATCACTTTTGGAAAACAAAATAACGATGCGACCCCATTTTTTAAGAATGAAATCAACAACACAAGCCCATTTTTAAATAATAAAATCAAAAAACAATGACCCTATTTCTTAAGAACAAACCAGCAATACCCATTTTTGTAAAACAAATAAAAAACAAAACCAATCGACGATTTTTGGAACGAAGCTGAAGTCTATTTAATCCATCATGAGTGCTAGCTTAGATGTAGAATACTCGGATGAAGAATTCCGTAGAGAGATTAAGGAATCCACTTACATATTCCAGTTATCCAATGACGATGAGAGTAATACCGTGGGCAATCATGAAGTATTGTTATCAGAAACGCAAAGCCAATCATGAGCAATTTCCAAATTTGAATATGGAACCGCCGGATTGGCTAGGGAATATGATTCCCGCGAGCTATCACTTTCGTTACGAATCGTACAATGACAGGATGGATTCAAAGAAGTAACATAAGCGTTCTCTTTAATGGTGTTCATAATCCGCAAGCTTTATAGCTACACTATTCAAATCAGAGAGGCTTTGTTTTACTAAGATCGACAGGGTTATGTTGATTTTATTATTCAAAAATGGGTTTGTATTGCTATTATGTTTTTCAAAAATGGGTTTATATTGATTTTGTTCTTCAATTTAGTTGGGGGTTTAGATCTTTGTTTCTGTTTAATATTGGATATGGTTTTTCAGTTTGATTTTTGTTCATGGGAATCTGGAAAGAGATTGGAGAGAAAAGGGGATGTTTTTTGAGTTTTATAAATTGGCAAAAAGTGACCCAACCCGCCTACTTAACCCGAACTGAACCCAAAATTAGCAAGTTGGGTTGAGATTTTAAACCAATTTAAGCAAATGGGTCAACCCACCTAACCCATATATTTAAATAGGTTGGGTTGGGTTGAAATTTCTGACCTATTTTTAACCCTTTTAAAATTATATATATATATATATATATAATTTTATTTTATTTTTAATTAAACATCATTGTTTAATTATAATATCTATTTAAAATATTATATAATTACAATATGGAGATAATAGAAGTCGATTTACTTAGAAATTAAAGATTTCTAATAATATTTGAACAATTTATTTCAATTTGTAGTTGTATTTTATTCAAACTTTGAACAATTTGTTTGTATTTGTGTCTGTGATTGTGTTTTATTCAAACTTTGAACAATTTATTTGTATTTGTCATAATAATAAATAGTCCATTCGTCTTTATTTTATTTAAAATTTAAAATTTAAATGGGCCAACCATGTTCAACCCGTTTATTTAACAGGCTGAGTTCAGAGAATCATAAACATGTCAACCTGTTGTTAACCCGTTTTAGTAACACTTTGGGTTGGGTTGGGTTGAAAATTTCAACAATTTTCAACCCACTTAATATAAGTAGGATGGGTTGGTTCACATTTTAAACCCATTTAATAAATGGGTTGAATCTGAACCCAACCTCCATTACCGCCCCTAAAAATGGGTCCTTGAAACAATTTTATAACACATCAAAAACATGAAAATGCCTCTAAGTTAACGGAGATTTTAAATAGTTGTTAACACGAGGTACGTGAACCATAACAAAAATGAAACCATAATGACATCCTAGTAATTATTCATTTAAGGGACCTGATCCAAATTTTCACCAAACCATAGGGACGAAATATGTTATTTACTCTTAAATATAAGTACAATCATTAAAGCAGTTATGTATTTATAACACCCCAAACCCTAACTTGAGAAGGACTAAAATCAACACACCAAACCCATCTATCTTTTTACACCTGTTGATCGGTCATGAGAGATTGAGAGGTGTCAAAGTCGTTGCGGAATCTAAGGTGGCACTGTCGGTAACTCTTTGATCCAAATCCATTGAATGGATTTCTGCCCCTTTGAGAATTTAGTAATGTTAGGAGGGACTAGAGATTAGGGCTGTAAACGAACCGAACGAATATGAACAGAGGTTTGTTTATGTTCGTTCGTTTAACTTAACCGAACAAACGAACGAACACGAACGGTAAACGAACGAAAATCTTTGTGTTCGTGTTCGTTCGTTTAGAAATCTAGTGTGTTCGTGTTCGTTTATGTTCGTTCGTTAACCTGCTAAACGAACATAAACGAACACACATAAACGAACATAAACGAACGGGCTAAACGAACACAATTAAATATTTATTAATAAACACAAGGTGAACCCAGTATCTTGGGGTGCTCCAGTTAAAATTTTGCAATAGGTTCAAGCCAATAAGACTCAAACCATCAGGTTCAAGCCGCAAGACTCAAACCACAACAAACCCAAACAGAAAAGTCGATAAGAACTCACAGCCATAAGGCAAGGCTCAAGCCAATGGGCTTGAACCACCATGGTTGGCTGATGGATTGATGTGCTAAGAAATGAAAGGGGTGAGGTTCCTATTTATAATAGGGGATTGAGCAAAAGTTCTTGCTTACCACCGATGTGGAATATGGAAAAAACTCAATAAGAGTTCCAATTTGCACGGTTCATTTGTTTTTATCATCATATATTATTATTATTATTATTATTATATTAAAAATGGTATCCCATTTTTGCTGTTCTTTTCTTGTTTACCACCGTTCATTTGTTTTATCATCATATATATTATTATTATTATTATTATATTAAATACTAAACTAGTCTTTGGCTCGTCCATTGCGCGACGATCAAATTTGTGTTTTAAGTTAATTATTTGATGTTTAATAGTTGTTAAATAATTTTGTGACACATGCAATAATTGATAAAAAGAAAACAAAAATTTCACGAATACGGAATATTATCTTGAAGATAAAAATATGTCTATTAAGTTTGATACCTATTATAAATGTCGTTACTAAATGAATTTATCAAACGAATACACAATAATTGCATATTTATATTTTTGAAAAAGATTCGAACTCATAATCCAAAAGTCAATTGATAATTGATATCTTTTTTTCAACTAATTAAATCTTTTATGATAATTCTAAGAGTGTTTCGTTGACAGAACGAAATTTGATAGAATTGTAATTCGTCGAAGGAATTCGACTTTGAAGTAAAAATTGTTATGAAGTTGTAAAAAGAAAATCACGACAATTTAGTGATTATTTGTATCAAATCCTATACTAATTTCAACAATTCCCATACTAATCACGACACATTAATTCATATATATATTTATGATATTTAATAATATAATCAAATTCAAAAATATTCAATATTTGGCTCATTTCGAAGGTATTGACGAAACGATTACAATGGTATAATTTGTAAAAAATAGAAATGTTTTTAATGCATTTTAGTTCATATATATTATTTATGTTTATACGATAAGAGTCTAAAATGAAAAATAAAAAAGTAAGTGATTAAAAGTAAACTACATAGGTAATTATAAGGGTAGTAAGTGTAAGGTATAAATATTGAAAATTTAATTAATGAGAGATTTAAGGAGGAGTGAATGTGTGTGTGTTAATTGAATCTGTAATATAAATGCGTCTAGATACATGTTTAGGCAGAAAAACAATAAAGTCGGCTCACCAGAAGATGACACGTGGCATGCTAGTTACTTATTTATTATATGTATAGATATGATTACATATATATAATAGTTCAAATATTTAATTGTTAAACGAACGTTAACGAACATAAATAAACGAACGTTAACGAACATAAATGAACGAACGAGACCTTTGTTCATGTTCGTTCGTTTAACTAAACGAACAAAAAAAATTGTTCATGTTCGTTCATTTATTAAATAAACGAACATAAACGAACTTTCCGCCGAACGGTTCGCTGAACGTTCGGTTCGTTTACAGCCCTACTAGAGATATCTAGTTGAACACTTTTTAGGAAGAGAGGGAGACAAATGAGGGTGGTTATGGAGGAACGTGGATGAGGTGGACATATCGGAATGGTGAAAGCTTTAAAACGTTGGGCTACAATAATTTAGGGAAGGACACGGGAGGTTAAGAGGTTGAACTCTTGAAGGCTTGTACATAAGGGTTGTACCTTTTCATTTCAACAATTACCAATACATGTTAAAGTTGTACATGCAACATCAAAACTTATACCTACCTCTTAAAGTTCAACATTAACAATTTAAAACTCTTAGTAACATAGTATAGATGATAATGTGTAAAATAGAAAATGAAAATGTAAAATATATAAAACAAATTAATTCGTATTAATTATATGATTAAATAAAAAAAATCCAATATTTAGCTCATTTTAAAGGTATTGACGAGACCGTTATAATAATATAATTTGTGAAAAAAGAACGTATATTTTCCAATTCATTTCAGTTCATATACAAATATTTTTGTTAATATGATAAAGTGTAAAATGGAAATTGAAAAAGTAAGGAATATAACTTTAAAATAGAGATAGAAATAGGGCAGAAAGAAAGAAAGATAAGATTGAAAGCTTTTCTTCTTTGATTGATGATTAAAGGAATACACCAAGGGTAATATATATATGTTTGGGTAAAAATTCACCAGTCTCGACCACGACCAGGACATTAGGAACGTTTATTGCACTTCTCTTGTAACAAAGTCAAATCATAAACAATCCGTCTTCTGACCAAAGCCAGAGTCGAACGTACCTCTCGACACTCGACCGTCGTGTAGAAACGCACGACCTCGACCGACTAACATACGACTCTTCTGTTATGATTTCATCATTTAATGCAGGTCAAACGTCATTTATGACCAACGGACGAAACCGACAGAGCAGTTATGAACATTAAACAACAGAGACCGTTGCGACCGTTACTAGAAGAATTCATGGAGTCATTAAATGCATGCGAAGACTATAAATACGAAGACAAAGCCATCATTTGGATCATCGAATTCTGGAATCACACTGCATACTCAAGAACATCCAAAGCAAAGAACTTTCTCTCAAGTGATCGTTCTCGACGCTCGATTTACACTCTCGACCAGCAGTCTTAGCACACGACACACTAGTTTTACATTCGATACACTTGTTATTTTCACATTTCAAGTCATTTGTATTGTAATCATTATACTCTCGACACCAGAAACAAAGGATATCGCCCCTGTTTGGCGATCATAGTGCAACAACGACTTCCACAGTCGTCCGCGGGTTTTTTCCTCGTTGAGGTTTTTCCCGCGTCACCAAAATCCTTGTTTCTTTACGATTTTCTATCTTTATCGCACGCTTTTTCATAAGATTCCTTTCTTTAGTTGTTAAGCTCCACAATCAACCTTAAGTTATCCTTCTGGACGGTTTTTGGCATTAACAGTTTGGCGCCCACCGCGGGGCCCCATCTAGAGAAAATATTTGACAAACGTGCGTCTTACTAACGGTTCCTTGTAGTTTCCTCTATTTTCTGTTTCAGGAAAATGGCAACCCCTGGAAATCCAGAGCAAGTCATCGCCCAGATGTACCAGGAGTTGGAAGTTGCGCGAAACCAGATCAACGTCATGGCTGAGCAGAGTCGAAGAGCAGCCGAGGAAATCGCGCGACTGAGGAATCCCTTTGGACCACAGAACGGTCCAAGACCATTCGTCCAGAATCCAGGTCAGGGATCGTTCGGTCAAAATCCAGAATCTGCTCCGTTCACCAATAATCCAGGTCCAGGTCCGTTCGTTCATCACCCTGGAACAGGACCGTTCGGTCAGAATCAGCAGCCAGGTCCATTCATGCAGAACCAGCAGCCGGGATCGTTTATCCCGAATCCCTAGTTCGGACCAGTTCCTCCTCAGCATCTGAGGCCTCCACCCATGCATAATGGATCGCAGCCGTTTCAGAATAGATCACAGCCGTTTCAGAACGGGTCGCAGCCATATTTTGTCCCTTTCAACGGGGACGCCAATGGCTCGTCGCACGGCAATGGCACCAATTCAGGAGTCGATCCTCTAACAGGTGTGAATCCCGATCCTAGTGACCCCGTTACCCAGCGATTAAAGATGCTAGAAGATCAGAACGAGCGCGTCCTGTCTTTGCTCGCTAAGCTGCCGGGGGCAGCTGTGCCTGTCGACGTCGAACCTCGTTCGGGGTATCTGTTGATCCAAACCCTCAGTGATTGATAATGACCCCCTCTTAAACACTTAGTGAAAATCGTAAGTAAACAATATGTATTAGAGCTTCACTATCACTGATAAGTACTAAGAATTTATAGTACCGCTGATAGGAACTCTCACTCTTTAGATTAGATATTCAGCGAACATTGTTCATCATCTTATAGCTCTGAGCCTGTTCAGTCTATGAGATGATCGCTGATAAGTTAGTTGTTTACTTATGATCCCTGAAGACAAGTTTCACGTCAACCAAAGTTCTACGCTGAAGTCGAAGATCAAGCTCAAGAACCAGCGGCAAGTCTACTCATGAACTGATGCGGATATCAGCGAAGCAAGACCTGTCCATTCAACGTGAAGTATCAAGTAGAAGACTTCAGCAATCGCTGAACTTTATCATTCGCTGATAAAGATCTGACTCAACGAAAGATGATCATGAAGTCTCCCTGCATGTTACTATTGTCTTACCTCCCTTGCACGTCTCCGTACAAACTGTCAGAACAGACATCCCTTTTGTCTGTAATCGTACAACAACTCTGATTCTACATTGTACACCATGCGGCTACTAAGGTTGTCTACAAAGGTCAATGACATGCAACCACTCAGCTGCTGTCACGTGTAAAGCCATACTGCAATGCATTAAATGCATGCAGTATATAAGAAGAACCTTACTTCAGTTTTGAAGTGTGCTCGGACCATCTTCTTATTTCTCTCTTATTGTTAAGTTATTATTCGTAATTTCTTTAACTCTTTCTAGTGCAAGAAACTTAGTGTTTATCAAGACTTGTTTAGATTAGGTTTATCCTTAATCTTGTTCCGTAACAAGTTGTAAATTGTCTTGATTTATCAATAAACAATTTAGAAAAGTAAAAACGTGTGTTTGTATTCAACCCCCCCCCCCCTTCTACAAACTTGTATAGCCCTTCGGGACCAACAAGTGGTATCAGAGCCATGTTTGTTTAATCTCATAAACAAGATCTGATCTATACTAAGATTTCTCTTCCTTGCTATTTCCTAAAATGGCTACCAACACAAACACAAACTATATTGACAACGGTTCTCTTGCAAAACCCCCTAGATTCTCCAGAGATAATTTTAATCTATGGAAAAATAGGATGATTCTCTTCTTAGAAGGTGTAGACCCTACTATGCCTTATTATCTTGAAAACGGCCCATATATTCCTATAAGAATTGATGCTGCAGTTCCAGCCGCTGAAAATAGACCTGCTATTCCAGAAAGGCTGATTCCCAAGGAAATTCATATGTGGACTGATGAAGATAAGAAGAAAGTGGCTATCGACACCAAAGCCAGATCCATACTCTCCATGGCTCTTCCTGACGAAGTCTACCATTCCGTCATGAACCTGAAAACCTCAAAAGCTATGTGGGACACAATCTGTGTTCAGTATGAAGGTATTTCTGAAGTCCAGGACTCTCGAAAGATCAACTTGGTAAGATAGTATGAAAGCTTCATTTGTGGTAAGAATGAAACTCTCTCTGAAGTACACCAACATTTTAACTGCTTAATAATAGATCTAAAAACTGTTGGTAAGGAATATTCTAACTTTGAAGTACTGACAAAGTTCTTAGAATGTTTACTTGAAAGCTGGGACAGTTATTCTATGTATCTCAAGCTGTCAAATGATCTAAAATCAATGACCCTTTCTACCTTATATGGCACGATGCTGAATCATGAGCAACCGAGTCATCTTAAGAAGAATCTTGTAAAAGATTCCAAAAGCACCCTTGTTGCTTTAATCTCAGAGTCACCTTCCACTCAGCGATCGACTATCACTATCACTGAGTTGGAAACTAACTCTGAAAGATCACCAGACTCTGACGTTTCAGATAATGATGAAACTCTGGCACTCCTGGCTAATAAGTTCAGGAGATTTGCTAGAAAGAGTAATTTCAAGAAGAATAAACCTCTTGCTATTACTGACAAGCCAAGATCATCAACCCCTGTTGATAAGGCTACTGCTACTTGCTATAACTGTGAAAAGATAGGACATTTTGCTAGCGAGTGCAGGTCAAAGAAAGTCTCTAGACCCTTAGCTTTTCCCAAGAGAAACTTTACTCTCAGGACTAGAGATGAAAAATACAAAAAACTGAAAGAAAGGTATTCAAAGCTGAAAACCTTTAAGAAGAAAGGCAAAGGCCTTATGGCTGACTATGATTGGGCTGCCTCTGACGAAGAAGAATCATCTGACTCTGAAGATGATGATGAAGCAAATCTATGTCTCATGGCCAAACTTGAAGATGAGGAAGAAAATTCTGACATTCCCTCTACTTCAACCTCTGCAACTAAGGTATCACCTTCCTTCTTTACCAATATTTTAAATATTGATGAAGCTGATAGTCTTCGAAAGATCGATCTCTTGACTAGAAGTTTATATGAAGCCATGAATGGCAAAACAGTGGTTGAAAATCAAAACCTTGATCTCGCTGAACAGCTTAAAAACTGTCACCTTCAAATAGAAAATCTTTCTAAAATTGAAAAAGATTTTAAAGATCAAGTTCACCTAAATCAGCTAGTCAAAATCGAGCGCGAAGAAGCTATCGCTGCATTAAAAGGTGAAAAAGCTATTGTTGATGGATGGTATAATTCCTCAACAAAGATCACTGAGATAATTAAGTCTCAGATTCCCCTGAGTGATAAACGTGGTCTTGGTTACAAAGCTGATACTCTAGAACCAACCACTGACCGTTCCATGCTTAAATTTGGAATGTTCGTATCCTCTACCCCTGACACTTTCTCATCTCAGTGTTCCTCTTCTAAACCGCCTATCCCTGAGGAAATCTCTACCTTAACTTCTAAAGGTAAAGAAAAAGTTATTTATCCAAAACCTACCTCAGTCTTTAAAAACAAAGGTAAAGGAATTGCTTTTAACCAAAATCCTCAGAAGGGTACCTCTGTACCAAAGCTGAACGCTTCTAAAGCTTTAGTGACTTATCCCTCTGATTCAAAGAATAAGATCTCTGGATTTATTCAGCGTGGATCTATTCAGCGATCTACTCCTAGAATCAAAGTGGAAATTATTGGTAAGAAATCCGAAGAACTGAATGTTCCTCCCATTTCAAAAGCCAATAGCTTACTTGGTGCTGGTCCTTCTAGTTCAAAATCAAAAGCTCAGCATGCAAATGGTGCTAGAACTACTTTTAGTTATAGGAAATGTTATCATTGTGGACTTACCAATCATATTGCTACTAAGTGCCCCACAGCCACCCAAGCTGAAAAGATAGCTAAGGTGAAGATCATTGCCCCCAAGGCAAAGAAGACCACTGAGGTTAAGAAATTAACCAAAGTGAAGACTGACAAAACTGAATCTTCAAATGCTGCGAAGACTGCTGAACCTTCCACCTCCTCTTCTACCCCCACTGACAAGTGTGTACACATGGTTAAGTGGGTACCCAAGAAAAACTAATCTTCTTTTGTAATTCAGGTTAAGAAGGGTATCTGGTATCTCGATAGCGGATGCTCTAGACACAAGACTGGTATGAAGAACCTGCTCACTGAGTACAAAGAAGAGAAGGGTCCCTCTGTAACTTTCGGTGGAAATGGAAAAGGACATACCCGAGGGTTTGGTGTACTCTCTAATGGTACAACAACCTTCAGAAGAGTCGCATATGTTGAAGGGCTGAAGCATAATCTTCTAAGCATCAGTCAGCTTTGCGACAAGGATAACAAAGTAATCTTTACTAAGGAATCCTGCTTTGTCGCTGACAAAAAGGAGAAGATAGCTCTCAGCGGTTATCGTTTGGAAAATGTTTATCTAATAAACATGGACTCAACAACCACTGAGAACTCATGTTTCTTCTCAAAAGCCTCATCTGATGTCAACTGGCTATGGCATAAGAGGCTCTCTCATCTAAACTTCAAGACACTGAACACTCTTTCTTAAAAATAGTTAGTCACTGGTCTACCTCAGCACTCATACGCCAAAGAATCCTTATGTTCAGCGTGTGAGAAAGGCAAGCAGACCAAAGCAAGCTTTAAGTCAAAGCAAGTTTCCTCAGTATCATCTCCTCTACAACTTCTCCATATGGATTTGTTTGGCCCTATTAACAAACAATCCATCGCTGGAAAGAAATATACGCTGGTCATAGTTGATGAATTCTCTAGATATACATGGGTTATGTTTCTCCGTTCTAAGAGTGACACCCCTGAAGAACTCATCACCTTTGTTCGGAAGATGGAAACCCTGAACAACTTGACCGTTCGCTCAATAAGGAGTGATCATGGGACTGAATTCAAAAACAGTTCTCTTGATTCCTTCTTTGAGAGTAAGGGTATTTCTCACAACTTTTCTTCAGTGAGAACACCGCAACAAAACGGAGTCGCTGAAAGAAGAAATAGAACTATCATTGAAGCTGCACGTTCAATGCTCAGCGATTCTCACCTGCCTACTCAGTTTTGGGCCGAAGCTGTCAACACTGCTTGTTTTACGCAAAAAAGGTCGCTGATAGTCAAAAGATTTAATAAAACAGCCTATGAACTTTTTCATGGGAGAAAGCCTTCAATTAACTTTCTTCACATCTTTGGATGTCAGTGTTTCATACTGAACAACAGAGATGCCCTTGGAAAGTTTGATCCTAAGGCTGATGATGGAATCTTTCTTGGATATTCTTCAATCTCCAAAGCCTTCAGAGTCTTCAATCGAAGAAGACAAACTGTTGAAGAAACTATTCACGTCACTTTTGACGAATCCCGTTCAGCGAATTCTCGACCTTCTGCTGATACTGAAGAACTGAATCAATGGATGTTTTCTCATCTTGGTGATTCAGAAGATATTCCCACTCCTCATACTCATACCGTTGAAGATGATAGTCCTACTATCATCCCAAACATGCAGAATAGTGAAGCTGAAACATCATGGGTCTCAGCTGTTCCTTTAAACACTATACATGCTTCTGAACCAAATGTCTCAGACATTCCATCTACTTCTCAGCAATCAGTGAATGAGATGACATCTGCACCTACTCCTCTCTTGGATGATATTCCAGAAGTTGCTGAAGCTTCATCTTCAGCTCCTCCAGTCCAATTTGAGTCAGTGCCTTATGCTCCTGCTCAGCGATGGACTGTAAATCACCCAATTGATCAAATCCTTGGTGATCCAAACGCTGGTGTTCAGACTCGACGAAGTGCAGGTAATATTTGTTTATTTGTTAACTTTATTTTTCTGATTGAACTAAAGAAAATAGATGATGCCTTCAAAGATCCAAACTGGGTCAGCGCCATGCAAGAAGAGCTGACTGAATTCGAAAGAAACAAAGTTTGGAAACTTGTTCGAAGACCAACTGACAAGACAGTGATAGACACTAAATGGGTCTATCGAAACAAGTTGGACGAACATGGAACTGTAACCCGCAACAAGGCTCGTCTTGTTGCTCAGGGATACAGACAAGAGGAAGGTATAGATTACGACGAAACATTTGCTCCAGTAGCAAGACTAGAATCTATTAGTCTATTCTTAGCATACGCTGTACACAAAGACTTCAAAGTATATCAAATGGATGTTAAGTCAGCATTTCTCAATGGAAAGCTGAATGAAGAAGTCTATGTGGAACAACCTCCAGGATTCTCAGATCCTAAGCGTCCAGTTTATGTTTATAAACTGGATAAGGCACTTTATGGCTTAAAGCAAGCTCCACGTGCATGGTATGACACTCTATCCTCTTATCTCCTAATTGAAAATTTTGAGCGAGGTAAAATCGACAAAACTCTATTTTTCAGAATAGTGAAAGGTCATATCATTCTTGTTCAGATATATGTTGATGACATTATATTTGGTTCTACTAACCCTTATCTTTGTACTCGTTTCGCTGATAGAATGAAAGAAGAGTATAAAATGAGTATGATGGGTGAGCTAACATATTTCCTTGGTCTTCAGATAAAACAAAATGAAAAAGGAACTTTCATTAATCAGGAAAAGTATGTTAAAGATATGCTGAAGAAATTCGATTTAACTCAGAGTTCAGCTATGAAAACTCCTATGGCACCACCGCTGACACTAAACAAGGATTCAAATGGAATACCTGTTAATGTCACGCTGTACCGTGGGATGATCGACCCTCTTTTGTATCTTACAGCTAGCCGACCCGATATTATGTACGCAACCTGTTTGTGTGCACGATATCAAGCTGAACCTATGGAATCTCATATGATCGCTGTAAAGCGAATCTTTCGTTACCTTAAGGGTACTATGAACCTAGGTCTTTGGTATCCCAAAGACTCAGGGTTTGATCTAATCGCCTATTCAGATAGTGATTTTGCAGGTTCCAAATTGGATAGGAAAAGCACCACAGGAGGCTGTCAGCTCATGGGTGGAAAGCTGGTGAGTTGGACAAGTAAAAAGCAAAACTCAGTGTCCACCTCAATTGATGAAGCTGAGTATGTAGCCGCTGGAAGCTGTTGTTCTCAGGTCTTGTGGATGAGAAATCAACTACTAGACTATGACCTTCAGCTCTCGAAAATTCCAATCTATTGCGACAGCACAAGTGCCATCGCTATAGCCAACAATCCAGTGCTACACTCAAAGACCAAACATATTGAAATAAGGTATCATTTTATCAGAGATCATGTGATGAATGGTGATATAGAACTTCATTTTATCCCAACTGACTATCAGTTAGCTGATCTGTTCACCAAACCTCTTGATGAGACAAGATTCAACTTTCTCATCAGCGAGCTTGGAATGCTGAACTTTGAAGAGTAAAATCTTCAGTAGTTCACATTTTATCAGCGATAGGATAAAACAATTATATATCCCATTCTATCCTTCTCTCTCTGAATATAATCGATTCGCTGATATCAAGGTATGTTTTCTCTCTTGCTCGCTGACGTTCGCATATGAATGTAAGATTTCAAAACGAATTGCATCGCTGAATATCTCTTCCTTAACAGCGATACTTTGAAATTTCTTAAACTAACACTGATATTTCTATTAAGTGCTTCATGTTTTTCAAAATAGTCCTTGAGCTTTCAAAACCTCAGAGACATCCTAAAATATGAAAGGACGTTCGTGACATCATTACAACGGATAAACCCTGGCACGTTCTTTTTCTGACACACGTTTGCACGTTTCGTTTACCTTCCAATCAAATGCAAACACGTGTCCATGTCATGATGAAAAACTTTCCCGCTCGAGTTTTTCTCTCTCTCAAATCTCTCTATATAAACTATTTCGGGTTTATATTTTCTTCTTTACGCGAACTTCTTCTCCAAGCAAGAAAAGATTTACTGTTGCTTATTTCCAGAAATCTGTTCATCTTCTTCTTCGATTACCAGGTTAATATTCTTATTATTTACCTGCATAACTTATTTTTGATCTTCTTATTATTGCTTTTAAAAGATCAAACAAAAGAAACCTTTTCTAAAATGAAATCATTTCTTTCATGGTTTTATGAACACAACCTTTTCATGGTTGTTCTTCAAGTTTAAAACTCAAAATCTTAAACTTGTTCTTCATTCGTTTTTCCATAATCCTTATCTAAAGGAAAATGGAAAACAAGACTTTTACTGGGTTTGTTTTTTTTTCAAAACAAGAAAACCCTAATCTTCATTAAGACATTTCTGTCTGAATGAAATGGACAAAAATCGGAAAACATCTTATTGGAAAATCTTTCACATTAAGACTATTCTTTATCTATGTTCATGGTTGATATGTTAAACAAAAAATGGCATCCTCTACTCGTGCTCCTACCGCTGAGAAATCCACGGCTGCAAAGAAACTGACTCTTGTCAAAGCTCCCCAGGTCAAGTTCAAGCTCGAGGAAATCGATTTTTCAAAATCAAACAACCTTCATGCGCTTTTCGAGTTTCCTCCTCGAAAGCAAGTCACACATATGGATGATGTTGTGAACTATCTCAAAACATGTTGCTTATCCACAACCCTGACTATTACACCCCCTGCTCATCAATTCCTACTTTCTCAGTTCTGGTATACTGCCAGAAGAGCTCAGGTACCCCATGCCAAAGACCCAACGAAGATCGTTGACTCCATTCTATGTGACACAAAATTTGGCACCACCAAAATCAACCCTGCTATTATTAGGAAAGCACCGAGCCTTCCTACCTCTACCAAAGAAAACCGCTTTGTCCCTCTCCCAAACCACAAAAACCATGCTGATAGGGAAGCCATCATTGCATTCTTCGATGCAATGGGTTACGCATGGGACACTGGAAGGGACAAGAAGCCTGAGAAGAAACTGACAATGATCAAGAAGTCCAAAATGCCCAGCGAGATGAACTTCATCTTCGCACATCTGATAAGCTGCATGACAGCGAATAGTGGCTCCTCTGATCAAGCTGCTCAACCTCAGCAAGCAATGGGCTATGCATTGCTGAAAGGTCTAAATGTTGACTGGGTATCAATCATCTACGACGACCTTGCGTTCAGAGTGGATATGGCTGAAAGATCTGCATGGGTTCTTTATCCCAGATTCATCAGCGCCGTCTTTCAACAAGGACTTGGCGAAAGGTACCCAACAGAGGGTGATCTGAGACTCTCTCAGGTTGGCCCTAAGGTACTCGACTTCAAGCTGCTGGAAAACGAGGTACGTCTTTCTACTCTCTTATCTCTTCTCAATCCTCCTTCTACTTCTGCAGCTCAATCAGTGGAAATCCCCACCGCTGATACCCACGCTGCACCCTCCACTCCTTCTCGAAAAAGGAAACACTCAACTTCCCAACTTGGTTCCAAAAGAATCAAGAAAACCATGGAGCAACACCCCCAACATTTACATGCTGAAGACTCCTCAGCTCATCTTGAAGAGCCGATGGAAAGTTCAGTGGTACGCTCTGCCACAGCTGATCAAGCCACCCCTTCCATCCCGACTTCAGCGTCTCTAAACGCTGAAGTTATAAACTTGGAAATGAACCCACCTCCTTCAGCCTCTCTACAGACTGAAGTGATTGACAGCGGATCCAACGCTGAACCCCGCACCCAACCATCATTCTCATCCCTCATTCCTCCTACTCAATCTTTGGTCTATGCACCAATTTTCCCAACTTTCTCAGGGACACCCTTCATCGTACATGACTCAGCTGCAGACACTCTAAATACGATGATGGATGAAAACTTAGGATCTGCAGGCACCTCCATGCGCCAAGGTACTCTTGAAGGCGACATGGAATATCATTCAGGACACAAAGGGTTCGACAACTTCGTCAACCCGCCTGCAGGTATAAACATAATCCAAAACACTCCTCTCTCTCTACCCCAAACTTCTGAGCTTTCCTCTCTTCATAAGTTAATAACTGTTTCAGGTCCTAATTTGGGGGATATCAACACCTCCCTGAAGGCCCTGGAAACAAAGGTGGAAAATTACAACACAATTCTCTCCATGAACTCTTCAGCGGTTACAGACGCTGGAGAGAAACTCAAAAAGCTGACCGAGATCGTCGATACAAAAGCCTCCAAAACTGATCTGGAAAAGGTGGATGGTAGCATCGCTCAATTTGCTACCACCCTCGCTGACAATTCAACCGCCACCACCTCTCTTTCAACAAACTTCACCTCTCTGTCCAATGAAGTCACATCATTGAAGACAGAGGTTGGGTCTCTAAAGGGTGAAGTTTCCACGATCAAGGCTGACGTCTCCGCCGTCAAAGAAATTGTTCAGAAAGTACTCGATCGCCTGAACGCCCCAACTTCAATTTTTTCTCAGGTCGATCGAGAAGCTCTTCAACAGATCAATCCTGCTATAACTGGCCTGGAAGTCAGATTAGCAAAGATTGAGAACTGTGTTGGGATCTCTGGCCTGGAAGACAGAGACCAAATACACACTGCTGCTGCTGAACAATTTGTTACCTCCCCCAACCATAATGTGGAAGAGGGGGAGAAGACTAAAGAAGACCTTCCCCATAATGCTGAGTGGGGGGGGGGGGGTATTGAAAGTGCTGTTGCTGGTACTTCTACTTCACGACCTCAGGGAGTTGAAAACCCTGAGGAAACCGAGAAACCTTCCTCTGTATCTGAGGGGGAGCAACTCGATGAGCAACGTAAGGAAATTGCTGCTGACGTGACCGAACCTTATGCTGAAGAGGTCGAGTCTGAAGAAGAAACTGAAGATGATGAACCTGTCGACATCTCTGATGAAGAACCATCATCATCCCCCAAAGATGATGATGATGACGATGATGATGATGATGATTTCTTCTACGTCCAGTCTGTTGCAAAAGCCCCATCTCAAAAAGGGATCAAGATAAAAGAACCTTCAGGGGAGCGGACCAAGACAAAGCCTGCAGCGTCTGAAGCTGACAAAGGCAAAAACAAAGGCCTCGCTGAAGAAGACAATCTGACGATCTTGCTTCAAAAGCCAGTTTGTCAGGTACACTACCTTCTATTCCCTTATACTGCATCCCTCCTCTATCCCTTCTCAATCTCAATCCTTCTATCCTTAAAACCTCTATACACTTAACCACATTCTTTTCTCTATCTCTTTCTTCCCAACTTTTCTTACTTAAACAATCGCTGTGTTTCAGCTAGTCCTCTCCCCTGTTTGAGGATCCCGCTGAAGCTCCCACGACTACACCAGAAATAATCCCAGCCACAAGAGCTGAAGAAATAATCCCAGTCTTGGATTTAACCACTAAGACTGATGAACCTGAAGAACAACTGCTCTCTCACCAAAACAGACCTTCCTTGGCTCCTCAAAAGCTGAGTGAAGAGGATCAAGAAAAGAGAGATGCAATCATCAAACAACTTGAAGATCAGCGAATCATTCTTTCTCGTAACAAAATCCCTGCTCCCACAAAGTTCAGGATCTCAAGGAAAGAATACGAGGATCATCTAAGAGCTGAAAGATTACTCGCCGAAAAGAAGAAAGCTGAAGAAAAAGATAAGGCTCTCGCCATCCAGCTTGTCCAACAATCGGTGAAAGACCCCGCGTTGAAAAGAACTCCCATTGATGTCCAACGTCAGCTATGGGATGATGCCTAAAGGATCGTGGAAGAAAAGACGGAAGTATCTGATACGACTTTGGAATGGTGTAAAGAAATGTTGAATTATCGATCTCGACCATCCAAAATCATCAAAGTAAACATCAGAGGAAGACTGTTCGTAGACGTTCCTGTTGTTGAAGTTGATGTATTCAGAGAAGACAAAACCAAGCATACCTTCTATGCTGCTACTTTAGAGAAGTTTGGTTTCTCTGAATGGTTGGAAGTGAAATTAGCCATTCAGCGATCGCGCTCAAAGTTCAAGAGCCATGTCGAGAAAATTTTAAATACTCAGATCGACTTGGTTTCTTCTACTGTGGATATTCCTCCTTCCACTCTTCTTCCTCCTCAACAAAGAAGAGTCTCTACAGAGGAAAAGAAAGCCTCAGACTCAGGTCCTCCAATACGGAATGAAACAGGTATTGGTTTCTCTCGTGCTGAAGTTCTTGGCCCTGATGCTGATCTCTCAGCGCTTGACACCTCCCTACCACCTGGTGAAACTTTCATCCCTGGCAAAGTCGTAAGTGATCCCTATGGTATATTCTTTCTAGACTACCAAGGAAATCATCACTTTCAACGCATCTCTGAGCTTCCAATCACTCCCATCGAACAGCTCAGAGATCTCATATACTGGTGTGAAGTCAGACGCGACATTCAAGCTCGTCACCTCAAGCCCCTGATCTTTGAAGAAGCAAAGAACAAAAAGGATCAAGGTGTAAAGCCCGTATACCAGTATGTATTTTCTTTTTATTAATTCTTTTCTCTTAAGTTTTATTTAACGTGGTTTCCGTTAACGGGGTTAGACGAATTGGACCTAATAGTTAATTATGTCAAATCGTTGGTTAGAGTGCGAGATGGAATTAGTTGAGGGATCAAATTGTTAAAGGGCCAAAACAATGTACATTTCGGCCCATGCACAAACCAAAACCGATTTCATGTTTCATTTTGAGGGTGTTGGTTTCGTGGCTGGGCAAGGAAGAAAAGAGGAAAGAAAGGGAGAAGGAAAAACCCTATGGCCCCTCCCTCCCCTTCCCTTGTGAGTTCGGCCGAGAGAGAGTAGCAACAATAGAGAGAGTAGAGAGAAACAAGAAAAAGTGAGAGAGCTCCATTTTTCGTATTTGTAAACCTAGCTGCAGAAAACTTATGTTTCCCAGAGATTGAACGGTCGGATCGTCGTGATTTTTGGTGAGCAGCTTCACGACATCTTCATCAATATTATGGACGCTGGGATCGTGGTTTTGAGGTCCGAAGGTCATGGTTTCGTGGGGTTCTGCACAGCAGTAACTTTGTGGTGATTTTTCTCCATTCTTGCTCTATTTTGGTTCCATACATCTTGATGTGCTTATTTCCAAGTGTATGATGGTTTTGTATGCCTCTAGTATAATCTAGATGCTCTAATATTGGTGGTAGTGGATTTGAAGCGGCTCTAGTAGTCCCGTGGTTTTTACTCTCGATTTTGAGGGGGTTTCCACGCTAAAATTTTGGGGTCTCATTGTGGTTGTTGATTGTATGTTTTGGGGTTATTTTTACTTGCACTTAGAATACCCTATTTGTTTGCATCCTCAAAGGTTCATTCGGGTCTGTTTGGGTTAAGCTATGGCTTAATGGGTTACTAAGCATTATTTGTCATTTCATGTGAATTACACAGTTTTTGCTACTGTTTTGGTGAAAGCCATAACTTTTTATAGGAACATCGTATTGGGGTGAAATCAGTGCCAAAATCTCCCATTCTGAGTCTAGTAAGTTTCATATGTTTTACGGAAAAACCAGTTCGGACCATAGCTAGTGTCAAATTGCTGTTTTGTACTGAAAGGTCCTGTTTTTCACTGTGCTGCAAGTCGGTTTTGTAAAATCCATAGTAAATTGTAGAAAAATCGTTAGAGCGCGTGCGATATGTCCCTGGAACCCTAAGACATGGGAATTTGTGATTATGGAAAAATATTCTTGGATTTATCAGTTTATAAGGGGTTTAACAGGTCCCGAACAGACCTGTGTGTTGAGAGTAAAAACTGGAAAATGTATTTTATAATTTAGTAGTCGTGGCTTTGGGTTGGGGCGTCACTTTGACATTTGTTAACACTTATTTAGGTGGAAAAATGTGAGCTGGTGTTGGCCGGTTCGTGTTGCTGTTGAGGACATAAGCTTTGCTTTTGAGGTGAGTTCTCTCACTAAATAGGATGGGAATTATATTTGTATTACTATAGCTCGAGTGTGATAGTTATGATTGTTTGTTGATATTATTGTTAATGGTGATATATTTTCTTGATGGTTGTTTCAAGAAGTATATGTGTTTATATAATGAGTTGCGATTATATCTTCTTGATGGTCATTCCAAGAAGTACAAGGTTTATTGTTAATGGTGATATATTTTTTTGATGGTTGTTCCAAGAAATATATGTGTTTATATAATGAGTTGTGATTATATCTTCTTGATGGTCGTTCCAAGAAGTATAAGGTTTATTGTTAATGGTGATATATTTTCTTGATGGTTGTTCCAAGAAGTATATGTGTTTGTATAATGAGTGGTGATTATATCTTCTTGATGGTCGTTCCAAGAAGTATAGGGCTTATTATTAATCGTGATATATTTTCTTGATGGATGTTCCAAGAAATATATGTGCTGGTGTATTTGGTATATATAAATTTGGGTGCAGGACGTGATTGCATGGTATGAGTTGGTTGCGATAACTAGATGTTTAAGGGTGATGCTGATATAATTGCGATCCTATTTATGGTTTGAATTCACTAAGCTTCGTGCTTACCCCTTCCCAATATCTTATGATTTCAGGTGCGAGTAGCAGTCGGGCATGACGGTACACACGGGCGCGAGGCGAAGACTGTTTAAGTTAAATTTTAATTAAATGAGGATTTAATTATATAACTTTTCCGCTGCTTAACTTTGTCTGACGGTTTAAATCAACGACGTTTATTTTTATTGTAATGGGATTTGTGAACTTGTGGTTTGATTATAGTGAAATGCATTAATTTTAAAATTTAAATTCCTTGTAATTTTTGGGACGTTACACAAGGTGTCACTGTCCCTGACTGGATGATTCCCACATCAAAGACCCTCGATGAACTTCTCATCAAGGAAGAACCTTTTGACGGATAGGATCGCCTTGTAATTCTTTCTATCCTTATTTGTCTACATCTTTTGTACTTGTAATTTTATTTGCTGCACTTGTAATTTTTCCACTTCCCTCTGTAATCTTTACGAAGTTTAAAGAAAAATTTCAGCGAATGTACTTTACTCCATCAGTACTAAAAAGATCCCAGAAAACAGTAAAATGGACAAATATTTTATGAGTTCTTTTTATCCTTATGTTTTCATTAAATAGCAATTTTCTCTGTTGCTATGTCATAATCAAATAGGGGGAGATTGTTGATCCAAACCCTCAGTGATTTGATAATGACCCCCTCTTAAACACTTAGTGAAAATTGTAAGTAAACAATATGTATTAGAGCTTCACTATCGCTGATAAGTACTAACACTTTACAGTACCGTTGATAGGAACTCTCACTCTTTAGATTAGATATTCAGCGAACACTTTCATCATCTTATAGCTCTGAGCCTGTTCAGTCTATGAGATGATCACTGATAAGTTAGTTGTTTACTTATGATCCCTGAAGACAAGTTTCACGTCAACCAAAGTTCTACGCTGAAGTCGAAGATCAAGCGCAAGAACCAGCGACAAGTCTACTCATGAACTGATGCGGATATCAGCGAAGCAAGACCTGTCCATTCAACGTGAAGTATCAAGTAGAAGACTTCAGCAATCGCTGATAAAGATCTGACTCAACGAAAGCTGATCATGAAGTCTCCCTGCATGTTACTATTGTCTTACCTCCCTTGCACGTCTCCGTACGAACTGTCAGAACGGACATTCCTTTTGTCTGTAATCGTACAACAACTCTGATTCTACACTGTGCACCATGCGGCTACTAAGGTTGTCTACAAAGGTCAATGACATGCAACCACTCAGCTGCTGCCACGTGTAAAGCCATACTGCAATGCATTAAATGCATGCAGTATATAAGAAGAACCTTACTTCAGTTTTGAAGTGTGCTCGGACCATCTTCTTATTTCTCTCTTATTGTTAAGTTATTATTCGTAATTTCTTTAACTCTTTCTAGTGCAAGAAACTTAGTGTTTCTCAAGACTTGTTTAGATTAGGTTTATCCTTAATCTTGTTCCGCAACAAGTTGTAAATTGTCTTGTTTTATCAATAAACAATTTAGAAAAGTAAAAACGTGTGTTTGTATTCACCCCCCCCCCTTCTACAAACTTGTATAGCCCTTCGGGACCAACAGTATCAGGCGTCGCCTTTCATTGACAAGATTGCGACGGTCGACGTCCCGAAGAAATTCAACATCCCCGCCTTCACGCCCAAGTATTCAGGGGTGACCGATCCAACGGAGCACATCGCGCAGTATAAGCAGCTTATGTGGACGGTTTCGATCCCACACATGTATCAGGAAGTATCTATGTGCAAGAGCTTTGGAGCAACTCTCACTGGTTCTGCCCTCCAATGGTTGATCAATCTCAAACCCAAGTCCATCGGGTCATTCGCTGAATTGGTCAACCAATTCTCCCAGCAATTCGCCAGTAGTCGCAAGATGGAGAAGCAGACCATCGACCTGTATTATGTTGTGCAGAAGGCTAATGAGTCTATTCGAAGCTATTTCAATAGGTTCAATGCAGAGATGATCAGTGTCCGTAATTGTGACGTCAAGACCGCGATCGAAGCTTACAAACATGGTCTAGACGACAATTCGGGCTTATACACTGATTTGACCAAGTATCCCCTAGAGAATTTTGAAGACGTCCGAGCCCGAACTCTAGCGTATATGAGGGTAGAGGACGACGCTGCCTTTCGACGTAAGCATTCCGACGACAAGAGGTTGTTAGGTGTAAAGAAACCAGAGTTCAAGACAAAGGCAGTATCCAGGCCAGAGCCCGCGCGCCAAATCTCCAACGTCCGGTTCAAGACAAAAGCAGAGGCCAGGACCGCGACCAAATTTCCTCAGTACCCCAAAACACCCTCTTACGGATTCAAAGGGTCCACTAAGGACTTGGTCGAGGTTCTGAAGACCGCCCCGGCGACCATCCGGTGGCCAAAGAAATCCGATCAGGACGCCGCCAAGAAAGATAAGTCAAAGTGGTGCGACTTCCATGTTGACCATGGCCATGCGACAGATGATTGTATAGCTCTAAAAAGGAGTTAGCATATCACGTCCCGAAAGGCAACCTCAAAGATATCATCGACGACGTCGTTACTCCAGTTAACGACGCTCGACCGCCGACCCCCGAGCATGCTAAGGTCGTCAATTGCATCACTGGTGGTTCCGACGTGTGCGGTTTGACATATTCCGCGGCCAAACGTCACGCCAGTCAAGCACCTAACGATCGACCTATTCCGCGTTCATCAAGACCAAAAGAAGATCTGGAGTTAGAAGCTATGAAGATTGTGTTCGACCAAGACGACCTCGGCGACTCGTATCAGAAGCATCATGATGGGTTGATCATTCAACTCACGATTGGTAATTGCTTGACCCGACGAGTCTTGGTCGATGGAGGCAGTTCAGCAAACGTCATCTTCATTAACACCATCAAGGCCATGGGAATAGATCGATCGGAAATCACCCGACGTTCGACAACCTTGGTCGGTTTCAATGGAGAAGCGACGGGTACCTTTGGAGAGATCATCTTGCCTGTCTATGCTGGAGGAATCAACAAGCAGACCAAGTTCAACGTCATTGATTGCTCGTCGGCCTATAACATCATCTTAGGTCGACCGTGGATCCATGAAATGAAAGATGTTCCCTCGACGTATCACCAGACCATGAAGTTCCCTATGCCATGGGGAGTTCAAGAAGTCAAAAGTGAGCCGAAAGTCGCTCGTGACTACTATAAGACCACCCTGAAGTCGCGGAAATAGGCCTTCTAGCAGTCATAGGTCGAGGAAATCATCCTGAACCGAAGCAAGCATGATCATAAGATCTTGACAGGTTCGTCTTTCTATCCTTAACCTTCGAGACAGACTAAATTCTTGTTTACAGGAACACGTCGATTGTTTTTGCCTGGTCGCATGAAAAGGTCGACGTGTCTACTGTGGCGATTCACGACGACATATCCTAGATTTCGTGTATCGTCCTAAAGTCGCCACAGGGGGGAAATATGGTATCACTAATCAAGACGTCTCACATAGATGGGATGCGGTGCATCAGAAAAGGTATGTTTTCTAAGTTCTTTTCTATTTCTCATACGATTTTTTCACCACGACGATTACTAACTTAAGCATCGGAGGGTCGTTGGTTAGCCAACGACCAACCGCTGACATTGTTTTGTCGCAGATCGCATGACCTCGTAAAAGTCTACTATACGACTTTAATCTCGCAAGGTCGCATGACATAAATATTCAAATCTGTGACTTGCTTATTCTGTCGCAAGGACGCACGATCTAGAAAACGTCGTACGATCTAATTATACGATCGTAAGGTCCCACACTCACTTGATTTAAGTCTCTGGACTTAGAAAAATTTGTATGTTCTGGATGAACATATCGATTACATATGTTTTCTAATACGATTTAAATATATAACTTATGTTTTAATCGTTATATTGCAATGAATGCCTTGGTCGCATGTACTTGTGTTTGCCAATATGATCTCAAAGTATAAAAGCCTTATGCCTTATGAGCTAGTCTTCTGTAATCACAAAGGAAGCCTAAGTCGTACGATTCCTTGTTTAAACTATACTCGACGAATCTCACAGTTGATGATATATCTATCCATGGCAAATGTGATACAACAGAAAAACAGAATTTCATTCATAAACGAACGATTACATCTAAAAGTAACTCGACCACCAACGGTCAAGCATTCAAAACTAAGACAAAAGCAAGCAAAACTCTCTAAGGGTTAGAAGGAGCATCAGCAGCATCCTTGCCCGAAGTTTCGCCCTGGAGACCTTCGTCCACAACCTCTTCCCATTCGGCTTCCTTCTCGTCATCAGAGTAAAGATCCCTTGTAGACCCAACCTCTTTCAAGAAGTAGGCAAGCTCGTCCGACGCCAATGCCAGAGGATTCTTTCTCGACAAGTGTTGCCTCATTATGGCAGCACGAACGGTCAGCCGAGCCAAGGCAAAAGTAGACGCAACATCGTCTTTTAACTTTCCCACCTCTTCCTCCAGACTGGCTACCTTGGCCTTGGAGTCCTCGACTTCCCTCTCCTTCGCGATCAAGGACTCCCTCACCTTGTTCAGCACCTCCCTTTGACCATCGATCATCGACAAGGATTGCTTTAGACGGTGGTTCACTTCGTCTTTCGCGTGACTGGCAGCCTTCAACTCTTTTTGGGCTTCGTCGAGCTGTTTGGACATAGCCTCTTCGCGTTCCAGAGCAACCTTCTCCCGGTCCAACGCTGCGTTCCCCCTCTCGTGGGCAGCAGACACCAGACCCCTGATCTTGTCTGTCTCCACACACAAGGCAAGAGAAGATTGAAGTGTCTGTAAAACACAAAGAAACATGTCAGTAAAACATTCGACAAAAGCTAAGAAAACATCGAAAAAACATGTTTTGAAAGAAAAACTTACAAGGAACGCCAGACCGGCACCATGGGATCCCGTCTCCTCGATTGGGAATCCCTCAAAACGCTCCTTGAAAGAAGGGAGCAAAAACTTCCCCAGATGAGGAAACAAATCCGTCCCGGACAGGACGTCATCGACCATAAAGTCCGAAGGCAACGTAAAGTTAACCTCCGTGACTTTATCCCCTTCCGTCGCATGCTCCTTGCCCTTGTCGGCCGACGAAGGGATCGACGTGGTAGAGGGAGACTTCGCCGACTTCGCCGTTTTCGCCGGTGGCGCAGAACTAACGGGTGTCGCAGCAATCGCGCTAGAAGACATCTTCGTCTTCAAAGGCGATGCGACCTTCGCCTTCTCAGGCGTAACGACTCTCGACGAGTCAACAACCTTCGAAGACGGTTCCCTCGGGATCGTCATCCTCGACTTCGGTAAAACCCCCGACTCAGTTGTCGAGATCTTTTGTCTCTGCTCTTTCCCCTTGCGGGCGAGCTCGAGTTGAGTTGCTCTTTTAGCCGAGATCGTCGGCACCTTCATCTGAGATTCGCCTAGAAGCAGATAAGAGATAAATGTTACGCGACGAACACTAAAGGATCATAGTCGAGCAATTAGAAGGTACACTTACCAGTCATCTCTTCTTCTCCCCTCGACTCTTCCTCCTCTTCTTCCTCCACTTTCTCTCCCAGATTCTCTCCTAGGTATACCAGATCTTCGTCGTCGTCCGCCAAATGTCGAGTGACAAACGATCGCTCGACAGTACTAAACTCTAGAAACGTGTCAACCTTCGCCTGAGAGTTAGCATAAGGCTTCACGTCTTCGAATTTTATAACTGTTGACACATAAAAACAGGTTAGAAATCAGTCAAATTTTTTTTACAAACGACGTGTGACAATGAAACTATAGAATCTCACCCGACGTATTCCAACCAGCCCTAATCCAGTTGCTCTCAGAGTCGAGAGTCGACTTGCGCACGAACACATACCTAGTTTTCCACTTACGATCGTTTACAGCGGTCTGTAAGACTAACGTGCGATCGCCCTTATATCTAGAAAACAGGCTATAACGATGACATTTATCTTTCTTGACTTGATAAGCCAAGAGAAGATTGCGCACATTCATGGGGGATTCCCATTTTCAGTAAGGCGCTCGATCACCTGTATTACCCTCCAGAATTGGGGCATCAACTGGGCTGGCGCTAAATCGAACTCAATCATAAAAGCCTTGGCCAAAGGCGAGTAAGGCCATTCAAAACCAATCTTAAAGGGATATTCGTAGATGACTACGAATCTATCGGGACACGCATCAGGTCTAATTTGGCCTGCTTTAATCAATGTAATCCCCGCAGGGATCTTAGCCAGACTCTTAAGGCCGTCGAGATCCTCAATGAAACTAGCAGGCTCTACCGACATTTCTAAACCTAAAAGTTTCTCATAGTTTTCTAACAATGAACTTACGAAAGACCGAGAAACCGTACCTTAAATAAGCGCTCTAAACCTCGAATCTCTAACAGGTCGAAGATCTCTCACAAGTTTGGAAAGGATTCGGTGAAGAACATCAGGCAAATCGAGGAAAATCTCTCTCTAAAAACTCTTTAAAATCGTAAAGTATAAAAGATCCGTCGAAAGGTCTTTATTTATGCAAATGATCGTGTCAGGTTGAACCTCTTGATCGTCGACACGTGTCCCTGTCTTTTCAAATGCTCGACAGATCGTCGACACCTGGCGAATGCAGCTGTTATGCACAATCGGGCGTCAGCGTGACGTCACGACCTTATCCCCTTTTCGACTTCCTCTTCAGTTAGAATTGGACCGATCCAATTCCAAGGTAACTAAAAAGGTTTTTACACGTGTCACGACCCTAGACGTCCGACTAGCAAAATTTAAAAAACTTTTGAAATTTGAATTTGCCACTCCACTTTTTCAAATTTTGAGGGCAAACTGTTTAGGTAAAAATTCACCAGTCTCGACCACAACCAGGACATTAGGAACGTTTATTGCACTTCTCTTGTAACAAAGTCAAATCATAAACAATCCTTCTTCTGACCAAAGCCAGAGTCGAACGTACCTCTCGACACTCGACCGTCGTGTAGAAACGCACGACCTCGACCGACTAACATACGACTCTTCTGTTATGATTTCATCATTTAATGCAGGTCAAACGTCATTTATGACCAACGGACGAAACCGACAGAGCAGTTATGAACATTAAACAACAGAGACCGTTGCGACCGTTACTAGAAGAATTCATGGAGTCATTAAATGCATGCGAAGACTATAAATACGAAGACAAAGCCATCATTTGGATCATCGAATTCTGGAATCACACTGCATACTCAAGAACATCCAAAGCAAAGAACTTTCTCTCAAGTGATCGCTCTCGACGCTCGGTTTACACTCTCGACCAGCAGTCTTAGCACACGACACACTAGTTTTACATTCGATACACTTGTTATTTTCACATTTCAAGTCATTTGTATTGTAATCATTGTAGTCTCGACACCAGAAACAAAGGATATCGCCCCTATTTGGCGATCATAGTGCAGCGACGACTTCCACAGTCGTCCGCGGGTTTTTTCCTCGTTGAGGTTTTTCCCGCGTCACCAAAATCCTTGTCTCTTTACGATTTTATATCTTTATCGCACGCTTTGTCATAAGATTCCTTTCTTTAGTTGTTAAGCTCCACAATCAACCTTAAGTTATCCTTCTGGACGATTTTTGGCATTAACAATATACACAAGAGGTGAAATACAAGGGAAAGACTATTGGATAACACAAGGAATAAAATCAGAAAAGGTGGTACACCTCTTGCCAGAATAGTACAAAAGACGTTGCTAATTGTCTGCAAAGGGGTGACAATACAAGTAGAAATATAAAGGAGCTGTCACCTTTATATAATTCTTTTCAACATGCCCCCTCAAGCTGAACGGGGAGACGGCACCGTGGGCAACTTGCTCTTCAAGTAGTTGAAGGTATTTATAGGCAGCGATTTTGTAAGCATATCAGCAGTCTGTTCTTCTGATGGGATGTAGCTTACTTCTACTTCTTTTTCAGCCACTTTATCCCTGATGTAATGAACGTCAATTTTGATGTGTTTTGTCCGAGAGTGAAAAACGGGATTTAGGGCCAGCTGTCTAGCTCCTGAGTTGTCACACCAGATGATTGCTGGTTGATTGCAATTAATCCCTATTTCTTTACACAGTGACTGAAGCCACATGATTTCAGTGCAAGCTTGTGCCATTGATCGATATTCAGCTTCAGTTCTTGATCTTGCAACAGCCTTTTGTTTCTTAGAAGACCAACTGATTAGATTTCCACCAAAATAGATCAAGTTTCCTGATGTGGATCTTCTAATATCCAATGCCTTGGCCCAATCAGAGTCACAAAAACCTTCAATAGTCAGACTTGAAGCTGGTGTGAACTGAATTCCTTGGCCTATTGTACCTGGAAGATATCTTAGGATACGTTTGCAAGCCTTCCAATGATTCAATGTGGGAGCTTGAAGAAACTGCTAAGTTTGTTAACTAGAAAGGCAATGTCAGGTATGCTCAAGGTGAGGTACTGTAGAGCCCCTATGATGCTTTTATAAAGTGACATATGCTCAAAGGAGGGCTGTCATTTAAATAAAGATTGTTGCTTTGATAGATTGGTGTAGGACAGGGCTTATCATTTAACATGTTGGTCTTAGAGAGAAGATCTTGAGTGTACTTGGTTTGGGATAAGTGAAGTCCATTTGGTCCCCTAGTTGTCTCAAAACCAAGGAAGTAGGACACTGAGCCCAAAGATTTAAGAGAGAATTCTTTTTGGAGAGAGGAAATGATTTGTTGCACAACTTTAGAGCTATTGACAGTGAGGAGGATGTCATCAACATACGCAAGAACAAGAAGAATGGCGTCATTTTTATTTAGATAGAAGAGAGAGGGATCGGATATAGAGTTTTTGAGACCAAGATCGAGGAGTGTTGTTCGAAGTTTGGCAAACCAGGCACGAGGTGCCTGTTTTAAGCCATAAATGGCTTTGTGGAGTTTACACACATCAGTTGGTTATTGGGATTTTCATAACCTGGAGGTTGTGATATGTACACTTCCTCAGAAAAGGGTCCATTTAGGAAGGCATTGTCAATATCAATTGGTTGAATGTCCCATTCGAAGGTAACAAGAAGAGAAAACATGACTCAGATTGTTGACGACTTTACAACGGGACTGAAGGTTTCGAAATAATCATCTCCGGGGTATTGTTGAAAACCTTTCGCGACAAGTCTAGCTTTGTGCTTATTAAGGGAACCATCATAATTTAATTTGTTTCGAAATATCCATTTGTTTTCCACGATGTGCATACTAGGTGTTTTGGGTACGAGAGACCAAGTTTTGTTTTTGATCAAGGCCGTATATTCATCATCTATGGCATATTTCCATTTGGGATTAGAAAGGGCTTGGTGCACTGAATTTGGAACAGAAGTGTCTAAAGATGAGGAGTGAGATTGAGTGTGGGCTGTTAAGACTTTAGGCTTGAAAATACCTGGTTTCGATCTTGTGATCATATGATGGTGAGGAGCGACGTATTCTTGTGATTTCAAAGTTGAGATGGTGATCAGAAACTAAAGAAGGACTACTGAGTAGAGGAGAATGCTCATCTTCATTTTGGACAGTAGGAGATGAGTTTTCTGATGGAACTTGACTGTTGGGCTTTTCACTAGAGAAATGTGAAGGGGAGTTTTGAGTTTGGAAGAGGCTATCAGATAATCGATGGTGAGAGGTGGATGAAGAATTTTGGTCTTCTCTATCATCATTCTGTTTATATGAAATTTGAGGAAACCAAATAAGGTGATCATTAGAAGGAGGACTTTGAGACAGATTGTTGTAGTCAGACTTAAATGATGGGTCATGAGCAAAGGGAAAATCATTCTCATTAAAAAGCACACTTTTGGCTATGTATATTCTGCCTGAAGGATGCACACATTTGTACCCTTTGTGATGATGACTGTATCCAATAAACACACATTTCATTGATCGGAAATCCAATTTGTTATTGAGATAGTCTTGAATATGAGGAAAACAAGCACATCCAAAAACCTTGAGAAAGTTTAAGTTTGGTTTGAGTTTGAAGAGGTTCTCGATTGGTGATTTGTTTCTTAAGGTGGTAGTGTGCAAATGATTAATCAGAAAGGTTGATGTAGAGAAGGCTTCTCACCAGAATTTTAGAGGAATCGAGGCTTGAGTCATCAGGGTTAGACCCATCTCAACAATATGACGGTGTTTCCTTTCGGCTTTACCGTTTTGAGAATGAGTATAAGGACATGGGTGCCTGAAGTGGATACCAATCGATTTAAGAATAGGAGCAAGACTTCGATATTCACCTCCCCAATCTGATTGAAGAGTTTTAATTTTGGTATCAAACATTCGTTCCACAGATGCTTGGAAATGTAGAAAGACATATTTGACATCAGATTTAAGTTTCAGAGGAAAATCCATGTATAATTACTGGAGTCATCAATGAAATGGACATAGTATCTATACCCTTCTCTTGATATTATTGGGGCAGGTCCCCAGACATCTGTGTGGATTATTTCAAGAGGTTTAGTGGTATGTTTTTCTGTCGAGGGATATGACAAGTGTTTAGACTTACCAACATGACATGCATCACAGAAAAATGAAGGAGAAAGAGAATTGTGTTTAATATTTGGTAACATATGTTTTAATATAACTGAACTAGGGTGACCAAGGCGCATGTGCCAAATGTCACTAACTGTTTTGGATGAACTACAAGAAGATAATGAAAAAGACTGAGCCTGATAGGTCTTGGAACAGTTGTGAAAATCACTTGATTTGAGTAGACCTGGATTTGATTCATGACTGGAACTTGATGAAGCTTTGGACTGGAACTCGTACAGACCATTTTTAAGATGTCCCCGAAACACTTCCCTCTTCGAACTCAGATCCTTCACAATGCAAAGGTTAGGATAGAACTAAACATAAAAGAATTATTTTTAGTGAGTTGAGATATTGAAATCAGATTTTTAGTGATGTGAGGAACACATAGAGTATTTTTTAAGAGAATAGGAGATGACTGAGGTAAAGAAAAGAGTTTACAGGTTCCAACATGTGAAATGGGTAAGGCCTGTCCATTACAACCTATGAGTTTTGTTTTACCTTTCATTTCAGCCTTCTGGTGAAAGTTTGTGAGATCTGGTGTGACATGAGAAGATGCTCCACTGTCAATGTACCAAGTTGAATCATTCATTTTTTGACTGGATGATAAGAGAGATTGATTATTCACATTAGACCGTGAGCTTGGGTATGAGGACTGCTGAGAGGTTTGAAAAGTAACATCATACCGATGATAACATTTAGCTGCAATATGTCCAGGTTTGTTGCAGATTTGACAGAACAGGGAAGGTCCAAAACCACGTCCCCTGCCTCCTCTACCCCGTCCACGTCCTCGAAAGGAAGAGAAACGTCCACCAGTAAGTATAGGAGGGTTTGAGGAGTTGTTGAGCAAGGGTGGATTTCCAGACATGTTTCCAGTGAGGTTTAGAGACCTTCTTAGTTGAGTGGTAATGTTCACACTGGGCATGGGTGAACTTATGTTTGAGTTCAGCTGCTCAATACGCATCTCTTGGCTTTGCAACATATATTGCACTTCTTGCAGGTAACCTGATCATGTCGAGAAGTAAGATTGATGTAACGTCCCAAAAATTACAAGGAAATCTAAATTTTTTAAAACATACATTTCATTATAAAACAACCATGATTTAATAATTCACGTCTTAAATAAAATTAACGTCGTTACTTCAAACCATCAACAAAGTTTATGCAGCGGAAAATTACATAATTAAATTCAAAGGGTTCGAAAGTGAAAGTTTAACAATATTTGACACTCCGCGCTCTATGTGTGTACGGTCATGCCCGACTGCCGCCCGCACCTGAAATAACAACATATTGGGAAAGGGTAAGCTAAACGCTTAGTGAATCCAACCACACACGTAGGTAGCAACCCCACGCATATCGCCCCTACTCGCAAGTAGGCAACATCACCATCACCACGAATATCAAACCACATAATTATTATTACATAAGCACGAACCTCAGTCCCACCGAGTACACAAAATACATTAATACAAGCTCAGTCCCACCGAGCCCTCGGTCCCACCGAGTAAAGACTTCTGTACTAGCTTAGTCCCACCAAGCCCTCGGTCCCACCGAGCCCCTCAGTCCCACCGAGGTGTACGCATGCATAAATATTCCACATACGAATTTAACAAATCACAACCAGTTATCACATCCCAACTAGTCCATGTAAGCACATAAATACACGTAATAACACGTAACACAAAAAGAACGACATACATGAAGTTCCTAACTACGCGGTGAGAGAACTCACCTCAAGGCTAAGCAACGTGCTCACGAAACGCAACACCAACACGGCAATCTTATTCACTTTCTCCCACCTAAATACGTATAAAAAGTCAAAGGAAAGTCCCGACCCACAACACGTTTACTAGCTTCCAAAAGACTAAATATTCCAGCTTTTTATTAAAAGTTACGGGTCTGTTCGGGACCTGTTTTACCCCCTTAAAACTGATAAATACAGAAATTAAAATTCATAAATACGAAGTTCCAAGTCTTACGATTTCAGGGACGTATCGCACGCGTCCTAACGATTCTTCTATAATTTACTATAGATTTTACAAAAATGATTCGCAGAACAGCGAACACCCGGACCTTCCAGTACAGCATGGCAACTTCGCCCTAGCTATGGTCCGAATTGGTCTTTCCGCAAAACAGAGAAAACTTAATAGACTCCGAAACGAAACATTTGGCACCAGTCCCATCCCAAACCGACATTCCAAGCAAAAGTTATGCGTAAAACAAAACAGGGACAGAAAGCTGGAAGTTTTTCGGACCAGGCTGTATAAACAGCCCCATACGGCCCAGCTACAGGCCTAAACAGACTTTCGGCAAAACAAGAAAAACTTTCCTGACTCGATTAGTGAACTTCGGCCACCGATTTCATATCAATCCGAGCTACGAGTAAAAAGTTACGGCCACGACAAAACAGTGGCAGAAAATCGACTTTCACATAAAATGACAAATCACCAATTTGCGACCACCTTTTCACCTAGCTAGAGGCTGAACCAGTTTTCCGCTAAAACACGGAAAACGTGACCGACCCCGTACTGGAACCGTGGGTACTAATTTTGGCTCAATCGGAGTTACGAGCAGGAAGTTATGGTCTACCCAATATCAAGGCAGATTCCAGAATTTTTACATAAAATGATAAGGCGGTTTTTCCAATAGGCTCGGCGGTTTAGGGTTGCAACTCCGGTGGCGTTAGGGTTCCGCCGTGGAGGACTTAGGGTTTAGCCCCGCCCACTGCCACCTCCGGCAGTGGGGCACGGCGGCGGCGGCGGCGGTCCTCCGGCGACGGTCACCCGCACGCACATACCACCCCATTCTCGCACCACCTCCCTCTTTACTCTCGATCGCCAAACAATACCGACACATACACACGCACACAGCCATCGCCGTCCACCCACGGCCGCCGTAGCGGCGGCGGGCGGCGGTGGTTGCCTCGCCGGAAAAACGAACAAGAAGAAAAACGAGACGGAACAAGGGAACGACTTACCTTTCGATGGTTGCTCCTCCTCCCTCGACTTCTCCGGCGAACGGTGGTGGTGGTGGCGATCTCCGGTGACTTGGAAAAAACCCTCCGGCGACCCCACTCTCTCTCTTCTTCTCCGGTCCTTTCTATCTCACGATCTCTCTCTCTCCTCACACTCACGATCCTTTCGGTAAGTCCAAAAACCAATGAAGAATGAAAAGCAAAATAAAATAAAACAAAGGGGCTGATTGTTGGCTGCGTGAAAACTGACGAGAAGAGGAAGAGGGGGGGGGGGTCGGTCCCCCTTTCCTTAACCGTTCCACATGCACAAAAATCCCCATTGTCCACCTTTGGCCCCTAGACTCAAACACTTTGACACTTTTGGTCCCTGAATTTCCATAATATTGCAAAAAGGGAGTGAGGTTTGCCACACATAACATTCAAGGTCCCCTTTGACAACTTTCGTTAACAAGACTCGCTTTAAACGACAATAAAATAAATACATTAGAAATTTTAAAACCATACCGGGACACGGGATTTACAACTCTCCCCCGCTTGAATTAGACTTCGTCCCCGAAGTCTACACCCGCAAACAGCTCCGGATAATTCTCCCGCATCTCCGCTTCAGGTTCCCAAGTCCACTCGGAACCCTTTCGGTGTCTCCATTGAACCTTCACCAAACCAACAACCTTGTTCCGCGAGGTTCTCGTCCTCCTATCAAGAATAGCGACTGGCTTTTCCACGTAATTAAGCCGCTCATCGATCTGAATGTCTTCGAGCGGTACTACTGCAGACTCATCCATCACACACTTCCGCAATTGCGAAACGTGGAAGGTGTTGTGAATCAAGTTCAGTTCCTCCGGTAGCTCCAACCGGTAAGCCACTTTCCCCACGCGAGCGATGATCCGGTAAGGTCCAATATAACGAGGCCCTAGCTTCCCCCGCTTACGAAACCGGATCACCCCTTTCCAGGGTGAAACCTTTAACAATACATAATCACCCACCTGAAACTCCAAGTCGGATCGCCTTTTGTCGGCGTAGCTCTTCTGCCGACTCTGTGCAGTAACCAAACGATCCTGCACCATCTGAATTTTCTCGGTCGTCTTCAACACGATGTCAGTACTCCCTAATACCCGATGCCCAACCTCGCCCCAACAAACGGGCGTCCTGCATTTCCTACCGTACAACAACTCGTATGGCGGCATGCCAATACTAGAGTGGTAGCTGTTGTTGTAGGAAAATTCCGCCAAGGGTAAGTACTGATCCCAACTACCTCCAAAATCGATGACACAAGCTCGAAGCATATCCTCGAGGGTCTGAATGGTTCGCTCGCTCTGCCCGTCCGTCTGTGGATGAAAGGCCGTGCTAAAGTGTAACCGTGTACCCATCTCCGACTGGAACTTCTCCCAAAACCGAGAGGTAAAACGAGTATCCCTGTCGGAGACAATCGAAATTGGCACCCCGTGCCTGGCCACGATCTCACGCACAAACACCTCCGCAAGCTTCTCCGCCGAGGAGCTCTCCCTGATGGCCAAGAAGTGAGCACTCTTGGTCAGACGGTCAACAATCACCCAAATGGCATCATTCCCACGGGGAGTCCTCGGGAGTTTCGTTATGAAGTCCATGGTAATCTCTTCCCATTTCCAAACCGGGACCTCCAACGGTTGCAATTTCCCATGAGGTCGTTGATGTTCCGCTTTGACCTTCCGACAAGTCATACATACCTCAACACATCTAGCCACATCCCGCTTCATGTCGGGCCACCAGTAACCTCCGCGCAAGTCCCTGTACATCTTTGTAGCCCATGGATGAATCGAGAACTTGGACTTATGCGCCTCATCCATTAGTACCTGCCGGTTCCCACCGATGAATGGAACCCAAACCCGACCATGTCGAGTTAACAACCCCCGACTATCACGAACGAAATTCGAGATCTCCCCCGACACTCTTTCCCGCTTTGCATTTTCCTCCAAGACAGCCACCTCTTGGGCGCTTCCTATCGACTCCAGGATAGGTGCAATCACTGTCAATCGCTGACAATAACCCCTCAGTGACTCACCGACCGGATGTCGGCTGAGTGCGTCCGCGACCACGTTCGCCTTACCCGGGTGGTAAAGTATCTCGCAGTCATAATCCTTAACCACATCGAGCCACCTTCGCTGACGCATATTAAGGTTCTGCTGATCCATCAAGTACTTGAGGCTCTTATGGTCAGTGTAGATCGTACACTTGACACCATAGAGATAGTGCCTCCAAATTTTAAGGGCAAACACTACCGCTCCCAACTCCAGGTCATGAGTCGGGTAATTTGCTTCGTGAGGCTTCAGCTGCCTAGAAGCGTAGGCTATGACCTTGCCGCGCTGCATAAGCACGTCACCCAAACCCTGATGTGAGGCGTCACAATATACTACCAAAACCTCCATGCCCTCGGGTAAGGTTAACACAGGGGCCTCACACAACCGCCTGCGTAGCTCCTCGAACGCCTTCTGTTGTTCCTCCCCCCAACTGAAAGCCGCCGATTTCTTTGTCAATCGCGTCATGGGTAACGCGATCTTAGAGAAATCCTGTATAAACCTTCGATAATACCCCGCTAATCCCAGAAAGCTTCTCACCTCAGTAGGAGTCTTCGGCACCTCCCACCGCATCACGGCTGCAATCTTAGCTGGGTCAACCATAATACCATCCTGATTCACGACATGTCCTAGGAACTGGACCTCTCGTAACCAGAATTCGCACTTGGAAAACTTAGCGTATAACTTCTCCCGCCTCAATACTTCCAACACTTCTCGAAGATGCATCTCGTGCTCCTCCTTGGTCTTCGAATACACCAGAATGTCATCGATGAACACAATCACCGAACGGTCCAACATCGGACTACACACTCGGTTCATGAGGTCCATGAACGCTGCAGGTGCATTGGTGAGTCCAAAAGGCATCACCACAAACTCGTAATGACCGTATCGCGTACGGAAAGCCGTCTTTTCCGTGTCCTCACTCCTGACCCGCATCTGGTGGTACCCCGATCGTATGTCAATCTTGGAGAACCATGAGGCCCCCTGAAGCTGGTCGAACAAATCGTCAATCCTTGGCAAAGGATAACGATTCTTTACCGTAAGCTTATTCAGCTCTCGGTAGTCTATGCACATCCGCTGTGATCCATCCTTCTTCTTCACGAACAAGATAGGTGCTCCCCACGGCGAACAGCTCGGTCTAATGAACTCCTTTTCGAGTAGTTCTTGCAGCTGGGTGTACAGCTCTTTCATTTCCGGTGGAGCCAGGCGGTAGGGTGCCTTGGCCACCGGAGCCGCACCTGGAATCAGATCGATCCGAAACTCTACCTGTCGTTCGGGAGGTATCCCTGGCAATTCCTCGGGAAACACATCGTTGAACTCCCGTACCACAGGTACGTCTTCCGCAGACTTCTTCGCTTCCCCAACCCTCGTGTCTACCACGTATGCTAAAAATCCTTGCCCACTATGCTGAAGGTACCTCCGAGCTCTCGCAGCCGAACATATGGCCGTAGACCATCTAGACGAATCTCCCTGCACTAACAGTTCTCCCCCGCTTGGGGTCCGAACTCGCACTTGCTTGTGACGGCAAATGATCTCCGCGTCGAACTTATCCATCCAATCCATACCCACAATCACACAAAGCTCCCGCATAGCAATCGGGATCAGGTCGATGGGAAACCTCACCCCTGAGATCTCTAAGGTGCACCCCCGAAACACGTCTGTGACCGTCAAGGTCCTATCATCAGCCACCTCGACAACCAGAGGATAACTCAAGCGTCCTACAACTCGGCCTAAACCCTCGCTAAAAGTGCGAGACACAAAGGAGTGAGTAGCCCCGCTATCAAACATCACAACTGCAGGCACCGAGTTAACTAGGAATGTACCTAACATATAGTTCGACCACACATAAATACATGACATGGAAAGGAAAGACAAAAGGAAAGAAGTAAGGGATATACCTGTGACCACTTTAGGCGTCGCCTGTGCCTCATCCACCGTCAACTGGTGAACTCTACCTCGGGCCGCTCCCGCCCCTGGCTGACCAGCTCGACCATCAGTAATGCGCAACGGGGCATTCCCAGGCACCCTCTGAGCTCCACCACCAGCAGCTACCCCTGCTCTAGGACAGTTGGCCCTTACGTGGCCCGTCTGGTTACAATTGAAACAGACCATTAACGTCGTCTTACAATCCCGGCTAAGGTGACCGGGTTGGCCACACTTAAAACACCCCTCTATTCTCCTTGCTCCGGTATCACGGGGCTTAAACCCGCCACTGCTAGAACCCGTGCGCGTACCTGTGAACCTCGAGCGCTTCGGCACTGCCGAGATGGGCGTCACTGGCTGTGCCGCCTTCCGCTTCTTAGCTTGGGTCTCCAGCTCAAGCTCCCTCCTTCGAGCGGCGTCCATCATGGCGGATAATGAAGTGTACTGTGCCGTGCTAACAAATTCTCGGATCTCCGTGCGTAGCATATCTTTATACCTTGACATCTTCATCTCTTCCGAGGCAGCATACTGAGGACAGAATAATGCCATCTCGGTAAATTTCCTGTTCATCTCTTTTACCGTCTCTGTTGTCTGGGTGAGCTCTAGGAATTCTTTAGCGATTCGCTCCATCTCTACTGGCGGTACATACTCCGCACGGAAACGAGTGACAAACTCGTCCCAAGTCAAAGTAGTGCGCTCGGCAGGCGTCAATGCCGTGGCGCACCAATCCTTCGCGCCGTCACGGAGTAGATTTACTGCAAAACGGACCTTTAGGTTGTCCGGGCAACCACTGGTCAAAAATGCGAACTCCATGTCAGATACCCATCGCATGCTGGTAATCGGATCCAGGTCTCCCTTAAACTCTGGCGGGGAACAGGCGGAGAGATCCCGGTACTGGAACTCTCGGTTACGGGGATGACCCTCCGCAGGCAGTGGAATAGCTGCAATACGCTCCTCCAGTAGGATCACCACCTCCTCTCGAATAGCGGTGATGATCTCGGGGATCGCCTCCCCGATCGCGTGGGAAACCTCAGTAGCAATCAGTTCCCTAATACGCTCCTCAGTAATCCCCGTCTCGGCTCGCGACGCCGCCGCGTTGTTCCTTCTTGTATTGACCATTCTAGAAAGAGAAAATTCAGAGATCTATAAGCATATATAACTCACCCTACCACGCTCATACTCCACTCCTTGGCTCCCTCGTGACTCTCCCCGACTCAAGCATGGATCCTGTGCTTCAGATAGTAGGAGCTCTACTACTACCCTTCACACCTATCCTTACTCGTTTCGAGTCCTGTCCCGAGACATTCAAGTAGTCGATTACCACAAATAAACACATATAGCCAATCCAGCCCGCACAAACACCTTTCCTAACTCCCTAGAACGGTCATATCACCCAGTATCCCGTACTAACACGGAAACCCCACTAACCCTGACGAGTCGCCTCGTGAATGCACGGTCGTATACAGTGTAAAACCAGATAGACGTTCGAATAAGAGATTCTATCCTAGAACGGTTGGACTCAAACAAGAGCTGCGCAAAAGAACTAAATCTAATATTCTAAGGCTATTCAGTTCCTGCTGCATACAACCTAGAGTGCATTCGCTTAACAACCTATCAAAGCTAGCATGAGTTCCTATAAGCGATAAACCAGCATACGGTACCACACAGTTCACATAAGCAATCTAGCATGCATACACTATACCTGAAAAGCAATAGATACACTAAGTTCCTTACCTTCCCAGCTGGCGTCGGCTGACTGTACACACTGCGCCCACGATCACCGTTCCCAACGGGTTTTCTCTTTTCATTTAAAACAAAGATTTTGATAAAAGAATTTAAAGATCTCTTAGCCGCAACTTGAGACCAAACACACCGAGATGTGTTTGATTCACTCAAGCCGTGCTCTGATACCAAGTTGGAGCGTCCCAAAAATTACAAGGAAATTTAAAATTTTTAAAACATACATTTCATTATAAAACAACCATGATTTAATAATTCACGTCTTAAATAAAATTAACGTCGTTACTTCAAACCATCAACAAAGTTTATGCAGCGGAAAATTACATAATTAAATTCAAAGGGTTCGAAAGTGAAAGTTTAACAATATTTGACACTCCGCGCTCTATGTGTGTACGGTCACGCCCGACTGCCGCCTGCACCTGAAATAACAACATATTGGGAAAGGGTAAGCTAAACGCTTAGTGAATCCAACCACACACGTAGGTAGCAACCCCACGCATATCGCCCCTACTCGCAAGTAGGCAACATCACCATCACCACGAATATCAAACCACATAATGATTATTACATAAGCACGAACCTCAGTCCCACCGAGTACACAAAATACATTAATACAAGCTCAGTCCCACCGAGCCCTCGGTCCCACCGAGTAAAGACTTTTGTACTAGCTTAGTCCCACCAAGCCCTCGGTCCCACCGAGCCCCTCAGTCCCACCGAGGTGTACGCATGCATAAATATTCCACATACGAATTTAACAAATCACAACCAGTTATCACATCCCAACTAGTCCATGTAAGCACATAAATACACGTAATAACACGTAACACAAAAAGAACGACATACATGAAGTTCCTAACTACGCGGTGAGAGAACTCACCTCAAGGCTAAGCAACGTGCTCACGAAACGCAACACCAACACGGCAATCTTCTTCACTTTCTCCCACCTAAATACGTATAAAAAGTCAAAGGAAAGTCCCGACCCACAACACGTTTACTAGCTTCCAAAAGACTAAATATTCCAGCTTTTTATTAAAAGTTACGGGTCTGTTCGGGACCTGTTTTACCCCCTTAAAATGATAAATACAGAAATTAAAATTCATAAATACGAAGTTCTAAGTCTTACGATTTCAGGGACGTATCGCACGCGTCCTAACGATTCTTCTATAATTTACTATAGATTTTACAAAAATGATTCGCAGAACAGCGAACACCCGGACCTTCCAGTACAGCATGGCAACTTCGCCCTAGCTATGGTCCGAATTGGTCTTTCCGCAAAACAGAGAAAACTTAATAGACTCCGAAATGAAACTTTTGGCACCAGTACCATCCCAAACCGACATTCCAAGCAAAAGTTATGCGTAAAACAAAACAGGGACATAAAGCTGGAAGTTTTTCGGACCAGGCTGTATAAACAGCCCCATACGGCCCAGCTACAGGCCTAAACAGACTTTCGGCAAAACACGAAAAACTTTTCTGACTCGATTAGTGAACTTCGGCCACCGATTTCATATCAATCCGAGCTACGAGTAAAAAGTTACGGCCACGACAAAACAGTGGCAGAAAATCGACTTTCACATAAAATGACAAATCACCAATTTGCGACCACCTTTTCACCTAGCTAGAGGCTGAACCAGTTTTCCGCTAAAACACGGAAAACGTGACCGACCCCGTACTGGAACCGTGGGTACTAATTTTGGCTCAATCGGAGTTACGAGCAGGAAGTTATGGTCTACCCAATATCAAGGCAGATTCCAGAATTTTTACATAAAATGATAAGGCGGTTTTTCCAATAGGCTCGGCGGTTTAGGGTTGCAACTCCGGTGGCGTTAGGGTTCCGCCGTGGAGGACTTAGGGTTTAGCCCCGCCCACTGCCACCTCCGGCAGTGGGGCACGGCGGCGGCGGTCCTCCGGCGACGGTCACCCGCACGCACATACCACCCCATTCTCGCACCACCTCCCTCTTTACTCTCGATCGCCAAACAATACCGACACATACACACGCACACAGCCATCGCCGTCCACCCACGGCCGCCGTAGCGGCGGCGGGCGGCGGTGGTTGCCTCGCCGGAAAAACGAACAAGAAGAAAAACGAGACGGAACAAGGGAACGACTTACCTTTCGATGGTTGCTCCTCCTCCCTCGACTTCTCCGGCGAACGGTGGTGGTGGTGGCGATCTCCGGCAACTTGGAAAAAACCCTCCGGCGACCCCACTCTCTCTCTTCTTCTCCGGTCCTTTCTATCTCACGGTCTCTCTCTCTCCTCACACTCACGATCCTTTCGGTAAGTCCAAAAACCAATGAAGAATGAAAACCAAAAAAAAATAAAACAAAGGGGCTGATTGTTGGCTGCGTGAAAACTGACGAGAAGAGGAAGAGGGGGGGGGGGTCGGTCCCCCTTTCCTTAACCGTTCCACATGCACAAAAATCCCCATTGTCCACCTTTGGCCCCTAGACTCAAACACTTTGACACTTTTGGTCCCTGAATTTCCATAATATTGCAAAAAGGGAGTGAGGTTTTCCACACATAACATTCAAGGTCCCCTTTGACAACTTTCGTTAACAAGACTCGCTTTAAACGACAATAAAATAAATACATTAGAAATTTTAAAACCATACCGGGACACGAGCTTTACAATTGACCACCACTGAATCATAATCACGATCCAGACCACCCAGAATGTAAAGAACCAAGTCATCATCTGAGATAACTTGTCCAGCTGCTGATAGACTTTCTGCTAGGTTTTTCATCTTCAGAATGTAATCATGGATGGTCATTCCACCCTTTTTGAGAGACTGCATCTGGAACCTTAGTTGTAGAATACGAGCCTTAGAACTTGTTGTGAACAACAGATTCAAGGTTGTCCAGACATTTTGAGAACTATGACAGTTCACAACGTGACCAAACATATTTTCTGATATGGAGTTGAGAAGCCAACTCAGAATGGCTTGGTCTGTTCTTATCCATGAGGTGTTGATAACGCCTGGTGTAGGCAGGATTGGCCTGGGGAGCTTCATTTCCAGCAGGTTGAAGATGTTGAGAAGGGCATATTTTTGAACCCAAGATGAACCCTTCGAGATCTTGTGCACGTAGGGCTGGTAGAACCTGTGATTTCCAAAAGGTGAAGTTGGACCTGTCAAGCTTTATGGTAATAGGGGGAAGGAAGGATGAGGAATGACCAGGAAAGGGTAGAATTATAGTAGAAGGAGGGTTGCTTGTGTTGCTCATAGCAGATGACACAAGCGTAGCCATGGGTAGGCTCTGATGCCAACTTTAAAATAGAGATAGAAATAGGGCAGAGAGAAAGAAAGATAAGATTGAAAGCTTTTCTTCTTTTGATTGATGATTAAAGGAATACACCAGGGGTAATATATATACACAAGAGGTGAAATACAAGGGAAAAACTATTGGATAACACAAGGAATAAAATCAGAAAAGGTGGTACACCTCTTGCCAGAATAGTACAAAAGAAGTTGCTGATTGTCTGCAAAGGGGTGACAATACCAGCAGAAATATAAAGGAGCTGTCACCTTTATATAATTATTTTCAACAAGGAATATAAATTAAAATAAATAACTAATTATTAGAATATATACGGTGTAATTTAGAAAACAATTTTAATTTTAATATATGGAAGATCGTGTAACTTTTAAAGTTTGTACATTTATCATAATAAACTATACTTCTTAAAAATTTCAAGACAACTGAAACCGCTCTTTATAGTATAGTTTTGATGAGACGATTATAATAATATAATTTGTAAAAAATGTATATTAAAGCATTTTAGTTAATATACAATTACTTATGTTAATATGATAAAAATATAAAATGAAAAATGAAAAACTAAATGATTAAACGTAAATTTAAAAACTAACTGTATAAATTGTAATTTCGAAATTAAAAATGATTGGATTTTTAATATGTAGGAAACATGACCTCTTAAAAAATTTAAGATCTTAAAATAATTGTAACTCCATTTCTATAATATAATATAAATAAATTATTATTATAGTTTTTAATCAATACACAACATTTGGTACATGAGATATGACAGGACATGATACGATAAAACGGGACAAACCTCACTGTCCCATGTTTGCCGTGACATGGGACATGACAAAAACTCACTATCTCACGTTTAACGCAAACGTGAGACATGGACAAGGACTAAGAAAGAGTGGTGATGAGACAAGAAGGGTTTTTTTTTTCTTTTTCCACCTCCACCTCTTCCTCTACTACAAAAACCTCTTCTACCACCTTCATAACCACCACTACCATCGTCGACACCTCCACCTCCACGGATCACCACCACCCATTACTGCCACCACCAACCACCATTGACCACTTCGACCTCTTCATCCGCTACAACAACCTCTTCCAACACCATCTCCATTGCCATCACCATTACCATCGCCAACCAACTCCACCTCCACCCATTGTCGCCACCAGCACTGAAGGTTATCGGTAGCCACCGCCAACCATCGTCAGCTATTTCCACCTCTTCCTCCACTATAACAACCTCCTCTATCACATTCACAACCGCCGTCGTTCACCAGCCACCCATCGCCTTTACCTCTACTTATCGCTACAAGTATGCCTCCGCCAATTTATAAATATCTTCCAAATTGAATCAACAATGATATTTATTTTGTATAAGGGTTTTTGAAACTATCTATCAATTATTTCAAATTCTTTATTCTAATTCTCTATTATCTATACTATATTATAAAGCATTTATGAAAAACTCTTAAAAACAACCCCTAAAGCTTCATGTACCGTTATTTAATGCTAATTACTTAAAATCTATTAAAAACGACTAATGAAGCTTTATGTACCGCTTTTAATGCTAATTACTTGATTAATACTTATCTCTAACAACCTTCAAATATTTAAATCGTGGACTCTTATTAATTAATCCTTATCTCTAACCACTTTCAAATCCTCAATTCATGAACTTCTTAAAAAACGTCATTTTTAAACAAATTTATAAAAAAACATGACCGTTTTGTTAAAACACACATTAAAATAAATTAGAACATTAAAATCGAGATATATCGCGCTGAATTGCGCGAGACGCGAGTACGACTTCTAGTTATTTATGTATGTAGTTATGTATATGAAAAATGAAAACTCTGTAAGAAAAACTAAGAGCATCCATACACGTCTTGCAAGATGACATGGCATGCCATGTGGCTTGCAAGGTTTTGCAAGACAACCCATTTCTTTCACAATTAGAAAGGTCTTTTACAAATATTAGACCATCCGTAGCGCAAGGCGGGCTTGAGCCCGGGCTTGTGCGGGTTCGTTCGGGAACGGGTACGGGGGCTCGGGCTCACGGCGGGCTTCCAGCCCCGGGTTCCCCAACCCGATTCATCCCGATGATTTTTTTTTTTTTTAAATTTTGAAAATAATAAACTCCAACGGCTATGTAATTTTATTTTATTTTTAATTTTTTTTTCAATTTAATCACACTATATATATTAACCCAAACCTCTTATTTTTTCACACCAAAATCTCTTAAATTCTCTCAAACTCTCTCAAATTCTCTCAAACTCTCTCAAATTTCATCATGAATCCAAACAAAACACCTACATCCCGTCGTAACCGACCGGATACACCGCAACCGCAAGAAGACCCGGAGCTTGGTTTCCAAGTGTTTTCACAACAAGATTATCATCCACAATTTTCGCAACAATTTCCGCAACAATTTTCGCAACAATTGTTGCAACAATTTCCCCAACAATTTCCGCACAATATTCCTTACCAATTTACACGTCCCGGTTTGATTCAACAAGGTTTTACTCCGGCCAACTACCATCTTCCTTCACCCGCAATCGATCTCGACGACGACAATCCACAAGGTTTTACTCCGGCCAACTACCATCTTCCGGAAACCCAAGATTCTATCCCGCACACACCACAATCCATCTCCACACAACAATCTATCCTGGAACCATCAAACCCGATACCAACGAGAAAAGGAAAAAACAAAAAATATGAAAATAGAGCCGCCAAACAGATGTGGAGTAAAGACGAGGAACTCGCGTTAGTGTCGGCGTGGGTTGACGTTTCGGAGGACCCCGTTGTCGGTAACGCACAAACCGGTGGTAATATTTTTATTGTTATTATTATTATTATTAATATTATTAAGATTATTAATATTATTATTAATGTTATTGTTATTATTCTTATACTTGAATTTACATAAATGTAGACAGTTTTTGGAACCGAATCGGGCAAGTGTTCTTTAATTCTATGGGTCGCGGAAATTATAGAACAACTCATCAACTCAACACCAAGTTCAACGACCTCAATAAAAAAATAAATTCTTTTGGCGGCATCTACAACAACTTGGTCACTAATAGATCAAGCGGAATAAGTGAGGCCGACATTTCACGAACGGCACAAGAACGGTACCGAGCACAACTTGGGGTTGCTTTCACTCACGAACAAGCTTGGGAAGTCCTCAAAAAATGTCCAAAATGGGGAGCCGTTCCAACGATGACGACAACTTCATCGCGGGGTTCAAAACGTACCAAACCTTCCGATGATGACGATGAAGACGTCAACGAGGTCGAGCAACTTCAACGACCCATGGGGAGAAACAAGGCAAAAAATACATCAACGAGTAATACGAGTGGGTCGAATACGAACGAAAGTGTTACTCATCAGTTGTTGACGACCATAGGCTCGTTCAACGAGCATATTGAGGATACAATGGAGTACAAAATGAAAAAACTCGAACTCGAACGAGAAAAGTTGGAACTAGAACGAGAAATCGAACGAGAAAAACGATATCAACAAGACTTCGAGTTTTTCATATCTTCGCATGATCACCTTTCGGGAGACGCTTTGAGGGCTACTTTAGCGAGAAAAGAGAAAATTAAAAAATACCATAATTTTGGGTAATTTTGTATTTTGTAATTTTTATTTTTTTAGTGCTTTGTATTTTGTATCTTTTATTTTTAATGAATGATATGAATTTTTATCTTATTTTTATTTATTAAAAAATATATAAATATTTTTATTTTGTTAAATAATTAAATGTATAAATAAAAGAATTAAAAAAATGAGGTGGCAAGAGAGGTTGAGGGTATGGGTACTCCACTTTAGGGTAAGGAGAGGGTAAGGAGAAAAGCTGATGTGGCGCTGAGGTGGCTCAGGGCTTGAGGGTATGGGTACGGAAGACCTTATATATTAAACAAATGTATTTTTGTTTAATTTAATTAATTAATTTGTTTGTTTAAACATTAATTATTAATTTGTTTATTAAATGTAATTCATTTATTAGTTTATTCAAACATTATTTTTTTAATATTTTTATTAAAATTTCTTACTCACGTTTTATTTTTAAAAAAATGATATTTTTATGCAATGTTTTTTATTTAAACTACTAAATTAAAAGTATATTAATGTAAAAATTACGAAAATACAAATACTAATAGATAAACGCACACAAACATCAAAAAAATTATATAAGTAAATACAACATAAATATTATTGTGTATTTTGTGTAATATTTGTATTTTAGTAAACGTTGCATGCTTTCAATATATCCATGTATTTTATTTGTTAATTAAATTATATTTACACAAAATATAATAAAAAAACAAAAGTAAAATTTTAGTTATCTATACTTTATAATTAATTTATTAGTTATATTATAATTATCTATATTATTTATAATTTATTAGTTTAGAAAGGAGTTTGGTGAAATATGTTATTGAAAAGCCAAGAGCATCTCCAACAGCTTCCCCAATAATTTCTTAAAATGGGGAAGCAAAAGTCAAAATCCCCAAAAAAATTTACATTCATCTTCAACAGATTCCTCATTTTAGAGAATTCAACATTAAATATATTATTAAAATATTCAAAACATTATTACCTCCAACAAATTTTTAAAAGGAAAATAATAAAATATTGTTTCTCTCTCTTGATAATGATTTTTGGGATAATCTCCGTATTTGGAGAAAATGACATTCTCTTTCCAACTTTCTCCAAAAGATAGATGGTTTTGGAGTCTCCAAAATATAGATGGTTTTGGAGAAGCTGTTGGAGTTGATTTTAGGACCAAAATCCCAAAATTCCCCATTTTCTCTAAAATGGAGAAGCTGTTGGAGATGCTCTAACGTGGTACCTTATAAAGGAATGAGTATATTCTTCCAGTTGTGCGGATGGTCTAAAATTGCCTTTCTCGTCTCCCACCATAAATTGTCACACAAGTTTGCTTCACTGCCGGACGATCTCTCCATCGCACGCTACCGAGAACCTGCGTTGCTGCTTTGCTTTCTTTCAAATCGATTGAAAAACCGAGGTATTCCTCCCAACATCTTTTAGTCTCTTACTCCTATGATTAGATCTTAACTTTGTGTTCATGGTAGGCTTCTCCGATGACAGTATGAGCTTGTCAATATAGGATGCGTTCTTAAAATTTTGTTTCAGCGTGTCAAAATCTGTTGTACATAGGTGTTTTTTGTGTTATCGTTTGTGTGTGTTGAAACCCTAATTGAGCGAAATTTGGGATAACGATATACAATTCTACTATTATATGTTCATTTTTGCTTGTTTATGTTTATATATGTGTATCTGTGGTGTTTTATTAAAATTTTTGGAACCCTAAATGGTGAATTTTGGGGTTGGTTACAAACTGCACTGGGGCATATCCGTAGCACTTCAACTCCTACCATAAAATTGCTTTGCAAACACATCAACCAAGATAATTACGTTCATGACTAGATGTCTATGCAGTATGCAAGCAGGCTATCTTCAACGAAAATTATCATCTCATTCCACATGATATTGCCTTCGATTCTATTTGCGGCGACCATTCTCTGATTTTCCTATCCTTGGTAGTATCTTTTCAAGTTACACCACTTGACCTTTGAGTTTTTACTGGACTGACCTGATTTTGACTTTAGGTTTACACAAGACGTTCAATTATCTTTCTTAGGAAGGTCAAAGTCCATAAGGCTAGAGTTTTGACCACTACAAATGGTCACTAGGTGCTACTGTATTTTTACTGTTATAGTGTTATCCAAGGCCATTGTAATCCCCTTGATTCTTATTACAATATCTAAAGCCTCCCTGAATACTTTCAGAACCGCAGTTACTTTTGACATGACCATTAGGTTCTTTTATGTAAAAAGCTTTAGTATAGGTACTTCTCTAATCTAAATTGTGAGCACTGTGGCACATGGTGTGGCGACGTTGAGGTTTGGTGCCCTTATTAAGAGGCAAGTAACCATTACCCGACAACTCAAATCCGATAAAATGAATCAATTTATTTCTTTTGTCCAATTCTTCAGTGACAGTTGTTCATCTTTCTTCTATCATAAGATATATAATAGCTCAGTTGATGGAAACGGTGAACGGCATGTGCTTCAATGTGGAATATGGCTCATGCCACCTATTACGTAACACCTCTCTTTTTTGCCTAACTTTTGGTGACTGGAGCGGAGATGAATCATGAATGGGATGAAGATGGAAATGAAAAGACAGGGGAAATAAAACCTAGAGAGGCAACCACGCGCCTTGTTTTCCCTCTTGGGATGACTTCAAAATATTTCTAGTTCTACACCTTATTGACAATAGATATTTTCATTTAAACGCAGTTTAGAAAACACAAGTTCATATAGTTATCTATATCAAAACGACAATAAAATTTGATATTCCTCTCTTGTTGGTTATTATGTTTATTTTTATCTTTTAACTTTTTAGCTAACAAATAAACTTGTTAACATGAATGTGAAGTAATAATTCATATTTTTTAGTTGAGATGGTAAACTAATGACTAATAATATAGTCCGTCAATGTATAAGTTATAACATAGCAATTAATGGTGTTCAATGCTATTCTACCTATGAAAATATATATTCACATTGTTGTTCCATGCATTGCGTCAGTAACTAATGATTACGTGATTCTATTTTGCTATGTTGAAATAAATGCGTGGATTGTTTTAAATATATTTCTCTTGGTCTACTAAAATGGCGTGCACCGCATTATGCATGTTGTGGTTTTTTCTTTTGGTTGACGCCATGCTTGTTCCGCTTGTGGTAACTACCATGCAAACTGCTTTATTTAAGTCTTCATAAAGTTGTTTCTTGGCACTCTCAATAAATCATAGTTTAGGGGCATATGTAGCATTGGCATTTATAGTAAACTCATGCACTACATGTGTAATTTTTCATTCATTCCCTTTCTCTTATAACCTCAATACCTCATCACTTTTAAAGCTTTTATCTACTACAGTTTCTACTCCATCTCTCTTCCTTTCCTTTCCTATATACCAAAAGTTAAACTATGTATTGTCTAGCTTCTTAGCTTTTCACTTACCCTCTTAGGTTCTTTGATATATTCAATATTTACTCTTCTATTTAAGTTACCAACTATTGACTAAATTCCCTTGCAAGAATCCTGCATTACAGACACAAAACAATCATATTGACCTCACTAGCTGCAGAACTCCTCACGGCCCTGTCCAATAAAGTAACAGAACCCTGCTCATCTTTTACCTGGTTGGATGGCAGTTTGCATGCCAAATTAGGGAGTGACATACAAAATGTTGAACCTTGCTTATTTAACATCACTTTGAGGTTCTTTGCAGTACATTGCCGAGTGGGCTATCCTTGATGGGTAACACATTTTTTCCATATGTTTTAATCAATGCTCTTGTGTCATTTTTGTTTCTTAATGTATCAGCAGACTGGTGGTTGTGCTCTCTTTAGTTTGGACTTTGGAGTGAATTACAAAAATAATGTCCACACTTTTTGTCACCATTCACCGGATAAGTTTGCATTTTTCTTTAAAAATGTCATAGTAACTTTGTTTCATTTTCAAATTTGGTCTATTTTCTTTCAAATGATATGTGGCACAATCATAACTTGTATTTAGGGGTATAATATCCATTATTGTACCGTATTTTGAATTAATTTTAATTAGATTTATTGAAAAAAGAAACTAAAGAATCAATTCATCTTTTTTTCCACTACATCTACACACATAGACCGAACGTCTAGTCTGACAGTTGTTCTTGAGACTTCGCTCCTTTGTTCTTCCACAACTTTCTTATTTGTGTTTCAAGTTTGCTTGCCTCTCCTCCATTTAGAACCAAATCGGGGTTTATTATGTTTAGATGGTCGCAACTTAGTAAAAAGATCTTTACTTGATTGTTTAGAGCTGAGCGGGCAATTGGCATATGCTTTTATAAAAACCTGATGCTTGTATCATAACAAATATATCCATTTAGCAAAATATTGTATAAATGGCTTCTGCCAAGAAACTCTCATGTCTGCAGAAAATGCTATAGGGGTATCTGAAGATATTGGTGGTTTGGCGTTGTGCATAAAAGTTGGAAAGTTTCTTGTTTAGGAATTACTTACGGTTGTCTGGCTCAAATTGGAAGGATAATATTTGCAACTGTAATTGTTGTTTGGGAATTTTCTTCTGGTGGTTCACACACATAGATACACATGCACATACACAAAGTCATGGAGACTTTTCACATAGATGCACACATACAGCTTGAAAATGAAAGGGGCAGTGGCATTTTGTGTGTTCCACCTTGAAAATGAAACTGAAAATCAAATCAAAAGAGGAATGAAGTAAATCTTAATCACACAAAAAGGGTTTGGGAGTGAGTTGGGTATAGTTGGGATCTTGTTAGCACAAATGAGCTTGGTGAAAATGGTTGGAACACTTCTAAGTTTTTAGATGAGGTTTTTTATTTGACGGCTCACAAAATCACGGACCTTCATTTATCTTCATCCGACGGCTCACAAAAAACGCGGACCGTTATCACCTTCACAAGTACTTTCACATGCCTTCAGTCACCTTCACATGTATTAATTTGTTAAAGTTTTGGTCATGGTGATACAAGTAGGTATGCGGAGGTCGATGAGGGTAGATGAAGGTGTGTGAATACAGGTGTATGAAGGTAGATGAGGTCTGGTGTTCTCATCATTCTCACAAAAAAAGCTTTGGTATGGACTAAAGTGATAAGAGATTTTATACTGAAGGACCAAAAGTGCAAAATTTCTAATTGAGTGACCAAAGTTGAGGAATAGCCTGGGGACCATTTTTTGTAATTCACTCTTAGTTTACGTTAATTTGGAAAAAAGTATTAGGTTGTTGATTTTTTTATATGGACAACTCTTAAAAAGAAATAAAACAAAATCACTGATTGGATACCATTTCAGTTTCACTGAGATTGTTTTGGTAACTTTTATACAACCGAAGCCATATTCATTCTATTCTTGGTCTTATGAAGGATCAAAGTCAACTATGTTACATGAATTCCCCGCAAGTTGCACTTTGTTTATATATCTGGGCACCTCCTGTTGTCCTATTACTTTTCAGTTTAGTATTTTTGGTACAAGCATAGCCAGATTCATGTTATTCCTGATCTTGTGAGGGTGTGGTGATTAATGATTATTATGTTGAGAACTCAAATCGACAACAACAGCCTGTAAAACAAACTACAATCCAGATAATAGAGATATAAATGAAGATTAAGAAGATGAACTCATATATTGATGATGAGAATACTCAAAGAAGGAACATTAATAACATGATTTCTAGGGAAGATTCTTTTCTCAAAGCGGTGAAACTCAGAGCCAAAATATGAGATCAATATTCATATCTACAACCAAAGTACTCTGCGGACTTCTCAACTCTTGAGGCGTAACTAAGTTTGCCAGCTCAGATCTCCTTTCCCCACAACCCGTGGGACTTTTAGTATAAACCCCCACACTTTAATTAATTGTAATCTGCTTGTTGTTGTGTTACTTTGGCTGCTGCTTCTTTCAACCCCCAAAGGAAAAAAAATATTTTAGCAATTAATTTCTACTGATTTGGTTTAAGGTGGCGGATAATTTTTTACTTGTAGCAAATCAATAAAAAATATACAAGGTAAATTTCCATGCATTTACAGCTGTAAAATACGTTGTTGATTCTTTGTTCATTTTGTGTTTTCCAGATCATAATCAGTTGCAGAGCTTTACGCTTCTCACCTGATAAGCAAACCAACCATGAAGTTACGACTCAGATCCCTTGAAACCAAAGAAACCCTTAAAATTGAAATCCCTAATCCTTGCACTCTCCTGCATCTTAGAGAACTTGTCTCTCAGAAATTATCTTCTCCACGCTCCTCTGCCATAACTTTCTCTCTCAATCGAAAAGACGAGCTTACAACCTCTTCTCCTGAAGAGTCTATTCAATTTATCGGAATCGCCTCTGGCGATCTCATCTACTTTACCACAAACCCAAATGGATTTTCCACCCTCCCCCAAATCGTCCCACCTGTTGCTCCTCCATCAGCACCCAAATCCAAACAATCTCAAAATCCCCAAACCCTAAATCACAATCCTGTGAACCAAGATGAAACCCTAAACAGTAAATCGAGTGAAACCCTGGACTCAAATTCTGGAAAAGGGGAACCAGTTGGTTTCAGTAATCCCAATTCAGAAGAGAGTGCAGAAGCTATGGAAACAGATGATGACACAAATTCTGTTATCGAAGCTGGAAAGTCTTTTTCAGTGCCGGGCTTTCTCAGGAAAGTTTTCACAGAGGAATTGGGTGATGATGATGGTCTTAACCACAAGCTCTTGGGTATAGCAGTTCGCGCCGTTCTATTAGAATCTGGCTTCGTGGAGATCGATCCTGCTTCAAAATCGTTAAAGGGTCCTAACTTTGATGTTCCAGGGAGTTGGTATCTCACCTCATTTTACTACACTCTTCCTGATATCATTAATAGAGATAATAACGTTGAATCTGTCAAGATCAAGTTTCAGAACCTCGGGAAATATTGCAAGGTGTACGGGTCTTTGGTTAACGGAACCGGGGTGCACTCCGTGCTCTTAGACGAAGACCGATTAGTGCCGTTTTTGAACGTGGTGTGGGCTAATTGCGGACAAGTGGTTGAAACCATGGAGGAAAACAATAGGGTTTCTAGCGTCTTGCCTGAAAAAGAAGTTTTCGAGTTTTGGAGAAAAGTGAAAGACGGGATCGCATTACCACTATTAATTGATTTATGTGAGAAAACCGATCTGGAACTTCCACCTTGCTTCATGCGACTACCAACTGAGCTGAAACTGAAGATTCTGGAGTCGGTTTCTGGTGTGGATGTAGCGAGCGTGAGCTGTGTTTGCTCGGAATTGCGATACTTGGCATCCAGTGAGGATCTTTGGAAACAGAAGTATGTGGAGCAGTTTGGGAACGTGGAGGGATCGGAGGGTGGTTGGAGTTTTAAAGAGAGATTTGCGAAAGGTTGGGAGAGTCGGAAGAGGAGGAAAGTTGGTGGGAGGTCGTTTATGAGTGTAATGAGAAGAAGGCCTTATGGTCCATTTGGTGGTGGTGGTCAGTTCCCACGAATCATAGGTGGAGACTATGATTTGATGCCAAGGCTTGGGGTGCCTGGCGGTTTTATTCGATTCAGGAATGTGGTGCCAAACTGTAATCTGGGTGGTGGCTTAGATTACTAAAGTTTATGGTTGTTTGTTTTGGTTAAAAACCTTAGAACGTAGTATTTAATAATAAGATGTTTATAGGTGTTTACTCTTATAAGTGTTTGTTTTACGTGGAATATTATATTGTGGTTGTGAATATATAGGAAATGGTTTTCAGGTTCTTATGCTAGAGGTAATGATTAAGCATAGCTTGGTGCAGTGGTGCTTGGCGTCAAGACTGGGTCTTGAGCCATGGCAAGTCACGATGGCTGCTTGCAGGGTCTTTTAGAACACTGGCCATATGAAGTAGATGGGTGCAAGATTTTATACATGTTTGAATAAAATAGAAATTGCAAGTTGTAATAGAATGTTACTGTTAATTTGAAAACTTGGTAGAACCACCCCCCAAGAATCAGAAATTATGAAATCCAATTGTATGCAATCAAGAGTTGCATTAAAAACGAACCACTTTGTCTAAACAAACAAAGTCACAGGACTAGTGGACCGTTTAGGCTCAGAAGATGTTGGTGATTTAGGGGCTCTTTGGCAGTTGCTGAATGGTTTGATACAGAATGATTAAGAGGTCAGAATGGTTAATAGGCTTTTATGATATAATGCAAAATGAAATATGGTTGTTTGGTATTTGTTTAGAATGAAATCAGGGTGCTGAATGGTTAAGGGTGACCCAAGATGCTAAATCATTAAGAGGCATTTTTTTTTGCCAAACAAGATTCACCTCTGAACGATTCAGAGGTTGCCTCTTAATGGAACCATTAAGAGGTAACCAAACAACCCCTAAAGTGTCATCAACCAATTGGTGTAATTGTGATTTACTTGAGATCGATTAAGATGATGAAGCAAACAAAGTGAGTTAGAAGGTGCGGAGTTCATGCTCACAAATGTTGCCCATATCACCTTAAATCGCCGAAAGACGGGGTCAAGGGTCGCGCCGCTTTGCAGGCTCTTAAGGGTAGCGCCCCTGGCGGCAGATTTTGACTTGGTGAAATTTTGATATTGTTGGAAAAACCTTCTTGAAATTCCTAAGTGTTAGTTCAGAGTAGGGGTGTGCAAAACCCGACCGGCACGAAAAACCCAACCGGTCCGAAACCCAATCGGACCGAAAAATCTCCAACCCGAGCACCCGTAACCCGATTGGTCCGACCCCGAAATTATTCTCTGTTATATCGGCTCGGGGCGGGCTGCTAAAAAATAAATCCGAACCCGTCCGAAATATTTATATACATATATTTTTCCTAAATATTAATTATATTTTGTAACTTGTAAGTTTTAAGTCACTACATTCAGTACATTGTATTGTAACTTTTAAGTTTTGTTATTATTTGTTTTTGTAATTTGGTTGCTCATCTGAAAAATAGGGCCGAAAACACTAAACAGGACCGAAAAATGGTACAAAAAAGGTCTGGAACAGGAAATTTGGCAATGGGCCAAGCTGCAGGCCCAACCCGAAACCCCGACTAAACCGACCCGCAAAAGCCGAAACCCGAACCCCCCGAAACCCGAATATCCGAAATTTAAATGGACAGGGTTCGGATGTGGCCATACCCCCCGAAACCCGATCGGGTGGTGGGTTTTGGGCCCCGACCCGCCCGACCCGACCGAATGCTCACCCCTAGTTCAGAGGTTGTGTAATTAGATCGAGCCTCTCAGCTTTATGCTCAGAGCTTTGAGTTCTCACTAAAAATTCCTACGTGCTGAAGATCAGAGCTTTGCCTCTAGACCTTTCGGGTCTCTGATCTGTATGACCAGAGCCTCTGATCCTTATGGTAAGAGCTATGAATATATGTTTTGTGATACTTCTGACTTAGAGACTCAGATGCTCTGAGTCAGTTGTAACCGTTTTCTAACCATATCCATAAGCAGTTGTAACTACATATTAAATATTTTAATTGTCCGTAACCAACAAGAGAGAGAGAGAGATATGAAAGAAAAATCAGCATCTTGTTGGTAACAGGGTAATAAAGCAAAATTTTAATATACCAAGATGCACCCCCATCCTCATGCCTAGTCCCTTACTCCCTCACGTTGTTGTCTCCCCTTACACCATTCCCATGGTAGGCATGGGAATAGGGCGAGGAAATCAATCCCCATCCCTCGTTCCATCCCCGCCAGGGAATATGATCACATCCCCGTTCCCATCCCCAATGCCCCAATGGGGAAAAGACCCCCCCCCCCTCGCGTGCGCGTTTATGTAAACTATTTAAATCAAATATCTGAGACATCGCACATGTTAAAATCTTACATATTTTCAACAAACCTAAAATCGGAAGGCATTTAAAGTAATACAAAAAAAATACATCATATAATAATTAATAACCTAAAACTAAAAGAAAATCAATCTAATCCAAAAAAAATAAAACTTAACGTCAACCGATTTAGTGTAAATAAATAATATATATTTAATTTATTAATTAAAATATATAACGTTGACGGGGCGGGGAGTGCGAAGTCCCCGTTGCCATCCTCATCTTCATTTCCAATTCCGACCGGGACGGATGAACCGGGTTTCTTGACAGGTCAAAGACCATTCCCATGCCTATCCCACGACCATCGGGCTAAAGAGTTTTGTTTTTAGAGTAAACTCTAATTTTGGTCCCTGTGGTTTATAGAAATATTTGAACGTGGTCCTTGTGGTTTAGTTAGTATAGAAATTGTCCAGTGGTTCTCATTTTGCTCTGAAATTGGTCCCCAATCATTAACCCCGTTAACTTTCTTCTAAGTACGTTAACTTTCTTTTAACTCTGTTAACTTTCCCCATTAGAACAAAGGGCATTTCAATCTTATTATTATTTTTACAGTTTTCTTTAAAAAACTAATAAAAAACTAATTATATATATTATATATATATATATATAATTAATAAACATATATTATCTAATTCATATATATATATATATGATCAGGTTCAAGGGAAAACCTCAAAAAAAAAAAACGAAAAACTGAAGAACACCCTAGGAGCCCTTCATCTGGGCGGTATGCACTTGTGCATACAGGTTATTTGTAACATGCATGTGTGCATATATGCACAAATGCATAATGCACTTGTGCACAATGTTCTAAAAAACTCGCCGCACAGCCGCCATGGCGTGCCATGGCACCAAGGTTTGCGTCTCACGCCACGTTAAGCTCTTGGCACGCCATGGCCTAATGCGCAGTTTTCGTAATCCGATATTTGATTTTTCTTTACATTTTTAATGTCTTATTTGCAAGTTTTTTAATATATAACCTAATTTAACTTGCTTATTACTATTGGCTCATTGAATAACACTACAAAACATATCTTTTTATATATAATATTATATATGAATTAGAAATTTGACGCCATAAGTCACGCCTTGAAAACACCATAACTTCGCCGTGGCTCATAAGGCTTGAGGCTTGGTCTCGCCGCCACGTCACGCCTCACGCCATTTAGAACCTTGCTTGTGCATAAAACCAAAAAGTCAACTATTTACCTGTATGCACAAGTGCATACCGCCCAAATGAAGGGCTCCTAGGGTGTTCTTCAGTTTTCCGTTTTTTTGAGGTTTTCTCTTGAACCCCTCTCTCTCTCTCTCTCTCTCTATATATATATATATATATATATATATATATATTAAATATATTACAATTTTTAAATAATATTTTCATATATATAATTAATATCTTATTTTCTTGATCGACCAATACAACACTTTTATATTAAAAATATATAAATAATATACTTTTTTTTAATAATATTTATATATACAATATAATTATAATTTAATTAGTTTTAAATGAAAAATGTAAAAAAAATAATAAGACAAAATGCCTTTTGTTCTAACAGAGAAAGTTAACGAAGTTAGAAGAAAATTAATGCAATGAAAGGTAACGGAGTTAATGATGGGGGACCATTTTCAGAGCAAAATGAGAACCACATGGACAATCTCTAGACTTACTAAATCACATGGACCACTTTAAAAAATTTCTATAAACCACATGGACCAAAATTAGAGTTTACTCTTGTTTTTATTTATTTAAAGTTTATTTTTGTATGTTTAACTTTTCAATTAGGTATTTAAAATTTATGTTTTAGGCTATGTTTGGCAAACTAGCTGATAAGCTAGCCGGTAGCTGATAAGCTAGCTATTGATTGATAAGGTAGCTGATGAAGAAGTCACGTTTTGCAAAACTAGCTTATAAACATGTAAAATGACCAAAAAAAGCATCTTCAAAAAATTATCAATTAGAATATTTAATTATATAATTAAACAAATTTATAGCAATATAATATGTTAATTAATACAACCAATGTAGTAAAAAAAACTAAATAATATAACATGTTAATTAAAAGAATTTAAAATTTATTATTACATATATACTATAAATTTTGAATTTGTTAAACCAAGTTTAAAAAATATATATACATTAATTTATGATTTTAAATAATCATTACATACAATATGACAAAAATAATTAAATAATAATTGAAAAGATAAATAGTAATTGATAACTAAAATATATTGATTAATATTAAAAAAATTATATAATTAACGATAACTCTAAATAATTGAAAATTAATATTAATGTATAATTAAAATTGTTATTTTAATAATCTCCAGTTAATGTTATTTAGTATTTATCAATTAATAATAATTAAATTAAAAAATTAATATTTATTTATAATAATAGTTAATAAATAATAATTAATATTAATAAGAGTAATATTGGAATGTTCACAAAAAGCTACTGAAAAACTACTTCAAGTAGCGTTTTAAAAACTAGCTTATAAATTAGCTTATGGTCATCCAAACATGTATCCAGAAAAAAAGCTAGCTTATAAGCTAGTTTTTTTTTCTTCCAAACAATGCCTTAATTTTTGAGCACCAAAACAAATGCAAATCACTTGGATCGTTTTGGTTGAATTTGTATAAATGAACACAAATGTTCATAATCCAATGTCTCCTTTGATATTTTTGTAGCTGAAGCGACTAATTACGAGATCTTTTTCTAATGTTTTTATATTCACTTTAAAATAATGGAAAATGCGAATATATATCTCGGAAAGCTTTGCGATTATTTTCTACAAAAGTCTTGTTTATTTCGTGCGCATCTTGTTTCTACTCTCTAACTTATATTATATTATATATTTATTATATTTTTTTGAAAAGCCACCTTTTATTATTAAGCAAACCAACACCAACCAACAATTTCCAAATTACAAACATTACCACACACCTACTGTGGCCAAAAATCAAACCCACCACCCAGTTACAAACTTTTATACCCCTCCAAACAGAAGGTCAACAGCTTGCAAGGGGCAAACTGTATATCCCCTGCCTACCAACAGCAGCTGTAGCTACTGCACTTGTAACCACAAAATCGAATCGTTGAGGTATTATCAGCAATCGACCGCCTAGCAGCAGCAATGAGCCTTCTACCTCGCGTTATCCCGACACGTTATCACACCTCTCGGGTTGGACAACCATGTATTCCATTCAATCCTCTTCTTGTTGATTCTTATTGCAATCCACTCGTAGCTTCGTCGTTGGAAGTCAAAGAACAGATCTTCCAGCTGCCTTGCGTCTCTCTCAAACACTAAACGGTTTCGTTGCGACCAAAGAAGGTGATAACTTTGATAGATGAAGAAGAAATGCAAAAAGTGCTTAGGGTTTTATTAGAATGCTGTGTTCTTACAAGATACAAGAAGAAAAAGATAGAATACTGATTACAAAAGTATATACCTAAACCTAATGTAAGCTAAACAAGGTAAAGTAAACTTAACTATACAAAAGGCTGGCCCACAAGCCCAAAACTAAACAAAGGCCCAAATATCTATATTATCTAACAGAAGGTAGATAAAGGTCCACACCACTTCCTTCCACAATTTAGGTTGGACTTGATTACTTTCCGATCCGCTACAAGATGCTAACAAGTCCTTCACCGAGCCAAGATTTCCTAGATCAATACCCCACCACCTCGTCGCGGCTTGCCACACCTTATTCACTTCCTCACATTGGAGTATCGCATGATCCACGGTTTCCACGTATTTTGAACATCTTGGACACAATGTGGAGTCCAAGTCGATACCCACTTTGTCTAGGACCGCCCTACAAGGTATTCTTCCAAGGTTTGCTCTCCAAATTAGAATACCGACTTTTTTTGGGACTATCTTTGACCATCTGGTTTCCGGTCCGCTTTCATCCGCAGTCGCTACCTTCTCCTCTATCAACGTCTTCAACCCGCTTACAGATAATTCCCCATCCATCGCTAACAACCATTTTGGTTTATCGGGGACATTGGTTTTCGGCCTCCACGTCTGCAATAATGTCATGAGATCATCAAGCTCACCCCCCGCCCTCCCCCTTGGTTCCCGCCTCCAATCCCAGTTCCAGTTCCAGAGAGAGAGAGATTCTCTCTAAATTAAGTTAGATTTTATCTTTTAACTAATTTTTTATGGCTAAAATTGGATTTTACGAATTAACTAATAAATTTAATTTTATAATATATGTAATGGGTTTTCTTTTAATAACTTCTTAATTCGTAAAATCCAATTTTAGCCATAAAAAATTAGTTAAAAGATAAAATCTAACTTAATTTAGAGAAATCTCTTTCTCCCTCTCTCTCCTCTTTTATTCTCTCTCTCTCTCTCATACATAATTAAATGTGCACACAAGATAAAAACATGGTTAACTCTTTTAAAAAATACTATTATACTTTGTGAACATCTTTTTAGATATAGTATTATATTTTTTTATGAACATCTTTTAAATCTACAAAATCTGGTATAACTTGTGAACATATTGTGAACACCAACTAAAAAAAAAAAAAATCTAAACCTACCGCTTGTGAACACCCTAGTACGGAATTTCGTAAGATTGTTTTCACAATTTGTCCACCGTATATACATATCTAATTGTGATTGTGTGTCACTACTAGAAAACTGGGTAATAGAGACGAAACTCATCCCTCGCTAATTAGTGAGGGATTGACCACAAACCCCATCCGTCGCTAATTAGCGATGGATTAGCGACGAATTTATTTATTTTTTCTTGTCTTCTAATTTGTATGTGTTATATGCACACATGTGTATGTGTTGTGTTATATATACATGTGTATCTGTTATATGCGACAACAATGATACACTTTCCGAGTTTCCCCCCGCCCGGTGCTTTCGGCCTTCCGATAGTTAGATCCTTACTAACTCCTGGATATTATTTTGAATTGTATGAAGTTGGTATTTTAAATTGTATGGATTAGTTGTTCTAATTTGTTGGACAATTTCAGTTTGTTATTTTCAATCTATGGACATTTTTTGTATAAAATATACATGAAATACAACTTTTTTAAAACTACTAAAAATCGGCGACGGATTTCCATCGCTAATAGGTCCGTCACAAATCCGTCGCTTAATTGGGCCCTCACTAATCAATCGCTAAAACGACCCTCACAAATTCGTTGCTAGATTGGGCCTTGGTAATCCGTCGCTAAAGGGTTCTCGCTAATCCCTCGCTGATACTTTTCGTCCCTGATTCGTCGCTGATAGTAATCCGTCGCTGATAACTTATTCATCACGATTCATCGCTGATCATGACCTTTTGACCCACCGACCATACGGATCAGAATTTTAGCGACGGATAGCAACAACTTTGTCTGTCGTTGATAGTGGTCGGTTTTCTATGCGCTAGTTTGGGCACAAATGTTAAAAATGAGAGCATATATATGGTTGGGTTCCGATGAGAAGGGAAATTATATATGGTGAAAAACATAAGAAGAGATGTTGACCCTTCAATCAATCATATTTTTGAAGATCAACACTAATGAGATACACAAGATCAATTCATGTGAGAAGCGCGATTCATGGGTGGTTGAGATTAAAAGTGACCAAGGGTCCCGATCCCTTATTACGATTCTCAGCTTAACTCTTTCACACAATGTTTCGTGTGTGTGTGTCTCTCTCTCTCTCTCTCTCTATATATATATATATATATGAAGGGTGCGTTTCATTTACAAACCAAATCATTTGTAACTATACAAACCAATCTTAGCTGTTCATCAAGTCTAAATAATATCTGATTTTATTAAGTTTCTTAAATTAAAGTCATAATCATAATGAATTAATCTTAACATATTCCATATATATATATATATCCATATCATAATTAATTAATCATATTAATTAGCCATAAATATATATATTGTTTCCTAATATAGTGGTTTGTATAGTTTGTACAAATGGTTTGGTTTGTAAATAAAACGCACCCTATGTATAAAATTTCAATAGTTCCTAAAAATGCATTAAGCATCCCATTAATTATACATTGGTGATAACATTAATTATCTCATTAATTATCTAATACTAGTGTGAGTTAGAATGAATCTCACAAATTATGGATTTTTCAAATGATTAAGAAAAATAAAATAGTAAAATAATATTAATAAGAATTTATATAATAATTCGAATTCTTATTCAAACACCTAGTTTTATAAATACCTATAACTAAACAGATCTTCTTTATCCCACAGTAGATTACAATACATGTTTTTACAAGAACCCCATTATATGGATGCTCTAACCATTTACAATCTCTTACTTACTTGCTTCCTTTATTTATATTTAACCTTCATATTTATTTGAATACCTTATATAATTCATACATTATTCCGAGTATGAATTAATTTACCAATTATAGCTTATTTTATATTAGAAACATAATTACTTCAATGATTTGCATTCATAAACTCAATTACCAGGTCCAACTGCCTTATTTTTAGTTCTATTCTTAGCTTTTCTATATCCGATTGATACGATGATACAAGATCCATTTCTGTTATAAGTCGCATCAATCGAATGCACATATATATATATATATATATATTTTACATTTGGTTTTTATATATATGAATTCGGGCCAGAAATTAAGGTTTTGAGATGGGGGGTTCTGAGACCGTGTTGTTGGACTTTTGGCCAAGTATGTTCGGTATGAGGGTAAGAATTGCTTTGGCTGAAAAGGGTGTCGAGTATGAGTACAAAGAACAAGACTTGGCCAATAAAAGCTCCTTGCTCCTCGAGATGAATCCGATTCACAAAAAAATCCCAGTTTTGATACACAATGGAAAGCCCGTCTTGGAATCCGGCATTATTGTTCAGTATATCGATGAGACATGGAAAGATAAGTCGCCATTGATGCCTTCTGATCCTTATGTTAGGGCTCAAGCCAGGTTCTGGGCCGACTATGTCGATAAAAAGGTATACTCTTTTCTTGTTTTGTTTAAAAAACAATTATTTATTTTCAAAAATAGAGAATCAAAAGCCAAAATGGAGAACTAAAAGCTAAAATCTCCAAAAAAATCCATTCATCTATTTAAAATATTATTTTTAAAGATTTCTATTGGTACTCTCATTTAGTAATCATTTTTGGGAAAACTTTTTTTTTCTTTCTCCTACTTTTTTCATTTTTAAAATAGTTTTGGGAAAACTGTTGGAGCAAAATTATAGCTCAAAAACCAATATTTTTCATTTTCTCTAAAATGGAGAAGCTGTTGGAGATGGTATAAGAAAACGTCACAAATGAAACATTGTGAGTTGTCAGGAGCATATTTATAATGGTCTAGACCAGATAAAAATGGTTCATATATATATTTTTAGTTTTCCTTTTTGTTACCAATTAATATATTTGATTTTTTTCTTCTAAAAATACCATAAAAACCCATAATTGAGTAAATATCCAGGTTTATGATGCAGCAAAGAAAATTTGGATGTTAAAGGGTGAAGAACAGGAAACAGCAAAGAAGGAATTCATAGGGATTCTGAAGGTGTTGGAAGGGCAGATTGGTGAAAAACCATATTTTATGGGAGAGTCCTTTGGGTATGCAGATATTGCACTTGTGCCCTTCTACTGTTGGTTTTATACATATGAGACCCTTGGGAATTTTAGTATTGAAAAAGAGTGCCCAAAGTTGATTGCATGGGCCAAAAGGTGCATGCAGAGGGACAGTGTTTCCAAGACTCTCCCTGATTCCCATAAGCTTTACGAGACTTTTTTGGAGATGAAACGGAAGTTTGGTTTATAGAGTATGATTCAGGGATATATAAGTCATTTTAGTTTTATATTTTTTAACTAAATAATAAAGTTATTTTATGAATAAAATGTTTTGAGTTCATTTTGATCGTCTTGCAAATATTTAAACTCATTATAACATCCCTCGGCAACATGGCTGGAATTCAGGTTTGCTGAAAACCCCCAAATTTTGTGCATGCATATAACAATTACAACAAAAACAATCCTGGCTTTGTGACAATAACTCTAGGGGGTTATCTGTTTGTAGAATGAAATTTGGTCGAGTTGGAAATGAATCAAGCAAAATTGGAATTTGAAGCAACTGAAATGGAATTCAGTACGTTTAGGTTTAGTTTACACGAATTCGAATGAAATTTCTCAAAAAAATTGGAATATGCATATTGGTTGGCTGAATGTAGTTTGAGAATTCATTGGAATGAAATAATAATCGACCAAAATTGCTCTTTATTATATTTTCATACTTTCTTGCTTAAATTATAAATACAATATATAATGGTTGTGGCAGTGACGATGGTGGTGATGCATTTATATGTACGTGTGCATTATGTACATGTGGATGTTACAAATTATTTGTATGCACCGGTGCATACCGTCTAGATGAACGGCTACCAAGATATTTTTCAAATTTATATTTTTTGTGGTTTTTTCTGGAATCTGACCCAATATATACTCTATTTAAGTGTTGGATCAATATGACTGTTTAATATATGTGCTGAAAACATAATCTTGGCAAGGAAATAAGGGAAGAAACAACCTTAGCTATAGTTTGTGTAAAATAAAAAATAATAACACGATTTAATGATATTAGTTTGCATTTAACGTAAATAAAAAGAAAATTCTAGAAAACAGCAAACTAAACTATGAACTTCACCTTCAAGAGATTTGAAGATGAAAACTATCAAACCCTAAATTTATGAGAGAGAGAACTCTAACAAAACTTAAATTGTAAAATGAAATCCGCCGCTTCACAAGGAAATGATTTGTTTATATATTTCTTCCACAATTGCACAATAGTCCTCCAACTTTAACCAATTGCTCCACTACCCTTTGACATCTTCTCAACATGAGGCGCAATCCTCCTTTTATTCCTCCTCTTTCACTTTAGTCCCTCAACATTCTAAACTCTTATCAACTGTCAGCAACAGTCCCTATATTCCTAAAATATTACAAAAACCAGATTAAGTTAGTTTAAATGTCAAGATTGGTATAAAGGCTTACCTTTTAACACCCTCCTTCAATCTTGACATTGGAACATGTCCAACATGTTTAACTTAGAAACCAGATAATTGTGTTGATTAACACCAAGTGATTTTGTAAATATATCAGCTGGATTTTCTAAAGATGGAACTTTAACAGTTTTCAACATTCCAGTTTGAATTTTATTTCTCACTTGATGTATATCAATCTCAATGTGTTTGGTTCTTTCATGGAAAACATGGTTGTTAGCAATTTGGATTGCAGATTTATTGTCACAGTTTAAATTTACAGGTAACAACTTATCTAATTTTAAATCTGCAAGTATACTAAGTACCCATATTATATCACAAAGAGCCGAAGCCATTGCTCTATATTCGGACTCAACAGAGGAGCGAGAAACAGTTGACTATTTCTTGCTTCTCCACGAAACCATACATTTTCCTAAAAACAGACAATATCCTGTAACAGACCTTCTTGTGGTTAAACACTTTCCCCAGTCAGCATCAACGTAGGCAGAAAGGTTAAAAACAGAACCATCACAAGAAGTAAAATTTACACCCTTACCAGGTGAGGCTTTCAGATACCTCAAAACACGAAGAGCAAGTTGTAAATGTGACTCACGTGGAGAATACATGAACTGACTTAGACAGTGTACTGCAAAAGCAATATATGGGCGAGTAACTAAGAGATATATAAGTCTACCAATAAGTTTTTGATACCCAGTAAAATCTTTAAGAAGAGGATCCTTTGATTTAGGCCCAAAAGAGTCCGTCACAATCAAGTTCATATCCATTGGAGTATTTACAGGTTTACAACCTAAATACCCAAAGTCACTTAACAGTTCAAGGCAGTATTTTCTTTGTGACATGAAAACTCCACTATCAGTTTCTAGAATTTCAATACCCAAAAAGAATTTTAAGAGTCCAAGTTGATCTTAAAATTGGATTGCAAATGATTTTTAACTTTCTTTATTTCTAAATCACAATTCCCAGTAATCACAATATCGTCAACATACACAAGAAGGACAATAAAAATATTATTAGAAGATTTAATGAATAAAGAATTGTCAGCAGTACTTTGAGAAAAGCTATGATTAATCAAACAAGAAGATAATTTGGCATACCATTGACGAGGTGCTTGCTTCAGTCCATAAAGAGATTTATCAAGCTTGCACACTCGTTTGTCATTGAGTGAAAAATATCCTGGAGGCAAATTCATATATAATTCTTCTTCTAAATCACCATATAAAAATGCATTATTCACATCTAACTAGCACAAAGGCCACTTATTTTGAATGGCAAGAGCAATTACACATCTTATCGTGACCATTTTTACTACTGGTGAAAAAGTTTCTTCATAATCTAGATGCTCACGTTGACTATATCCTTTAGCTACTAAACGGGCTTATACCTTTCGATTTCACCCGTTGATTTATATTTGATCTTATAGATCCAATGACATCCTATAGGTTTTCTGCCCGAAGGTAAACTGGTCAAAGTCCAAGTGCCATTTCTGTACAATGCCTCCATTTCATCATTCATTGCATTAACCCAATTCTAATCCTTACAGGCTTCAAAAAATGTCTCAGGTTCATAAGATTTATTTAGAGTCGACACAAAACAGAAATTAGGTTTACTAAGAAAAGAGTAATTATCGACAATAGTTAAGAAAAATTTATAACCATCTTTAGTTGGGACTCGATACGGTCCCCAAAAGTCTAAATGAACTAACTCACCAAGCACTTTGGAAGTGTGACTACTAAGACTGAATTTATCTCTGGTTTGTTTAGCTTGATGACAAACGTCACAAGGAAGAGAAGCATGAATATTCCCTAACCCTAGAGTGTTCTTTAGAACTCCTAGAACTTGATCAGCGGGGTGACCAAGTCTACTATGCCATAACTGACGGGACACATTACAAAGAACATAAATATTTGATTTATTCAAAATATGACCATAACCATGTGAATCCAAGGACTCACCTTTGGAAGCTTATCAAAGAAGTATAGACCTCCTTGTTCGCTACCAGTCCCCACAATTCTCTTGGGAATAGAACCCTGAAGAAGGTAACACTTGTACTCATCAAAACCCACAAAATTTTGCTATCTCTAGCAATTTTGTGCACAGAAAGAAGATTAACATGAAAATCAGGAACAACAAGAACATCATATAAGACCACATTATTGTTAAGTCTATAGTTCCCAATTTGATTTATTCTGGCTTCATCACCATTAGGTTGAGTGACCTTGAGGTCAAGATCAGATATATCTAAAACATTTTCCAGTTGAGAGACAGAACTAGTCATGTGTTGGTTTGCCCCAGAATCAATTATCCATCCAGAGCAAGATGAATTAAAAAAAGTTTTAGAGAAATTAGTCATATTAGCAGATACCTACCATATTGACAGAGATACTCTCATTCTGTTTCTGATCAACAAGGGAAAGCAACTTGTTTATTTGATCCTCAGTTTAAGACATGAAAGCATTCTGGACACGACCAGGAAGATCAGAAGAACACGCATCGCTTGAGGGAGGCTTGAAAGATTGGCCATTGCCATTTTTTGACTTAGTGAATTGGAAATCCTTTGTGTTAGCTCCAATTCTACTGTTTATAAAAGTATTGAAAAATAGGCTAAGTGTTGACACCGACAGAGGTTCTGCCAAGACACCGATAGAAGACCCAAGTGAAGACTCGACTGAAGACATTCACAGAAGACAAGGCCACAGAGCCTCTACCATACTTGACAGAGCCTTTGTGGTATGAAGACTGAAGACTTAGAAGAATACTTGAAGATCAAGACAAAGATGATCGTGCTTCCCACGTTTACTGTTGTACGAAGATCCTGAAGATCATTCGTACAAGGCTCGCCCTACTGCCTCCACGTGTCAACCTCTGATGGGTCACAGTCCTTTATAGAGTGCAGCGCACTACAACGACGTTGTACCTATCAATGTTCCACGATAGTGTCTTTGTACCTTAGTACTTCTTGTCTCCACCTTGTCCCCTATAGAAGTAGTATAAATAGAAGACTCATGTTGACCTCTTCTATTAAGCTTTGCACGATACACACACCATTAGAGCAGAATTCTTGTATTACCTTCGGTGTTCTTAGGTGTTCTTATTATATCAAATACAATGAATCATTGAGTTAATTATCTGTGTTATTTACACTTCACGTATTTTATATTGTGTGTCTTTCTACCAAACAATATCTTTTAGTTCGCTAAAACGCTTCCGCACCCTTATTTGTTTGAACTAATAGATACTTAAATCATTGTTAAGCAATATAGGAACCAACAATTGGTATCAGAGCCATCCTTGATTTTCTATATCAAGAGATCCTCTCTTTCAATGATTTTTGGTAGAATCTTGGCTTGAGTTTAACCTGTTCTTAGTTTATTTCAAACAGACTCTGTTTTACTGCCATTCTCGACCAGTTCGACTTTGGTAAACCTACAGAATCTGTTTTCCCGGTTAAAACTATCCATTTTAGTGCATTGCTCAAGGTTTTTAAGCTAATAAACACTTTTCGAAACATCCACTTCATCATCTGAAAGTTCACAACTCATACTCTGTTTTATGGTATTTCTTCAAACCTGTTTAAAAATGGCAAACACGAACAACTTCTTCACCGCTGGTTCTCTAACCAAGCCACCCACTCTACTCAGAGATGAGTACCCTCAGTGGAAGATACGAATGATTCACTTCTTTGAGGGTACTGACAAAGAACTCGTCTACTATATCAACAATCCTCCCTTCGTACCAATGATCACAGTACCTCGAGTACCTGCCACAGATGACACACCAGAGATTCCTGAGCACGAGAAACCAAAGACCAAGGATAATTGGTCAGATCCAGATTGGGCAAAATATGAAGTTGCTCAGAAGACCAAAAGACTTCTGATAATGGCCATCCCTAATGACCTTTTCCAATCCCTAGATGCGTGTGAATCTGCATACGATCTATGGAAGGAACTGGAGAAACAATTGGAGGGAGGGGCCAAGACTCAGAAGAACCGCAGAGCCCAGTGCATCAATGAATACTATGCATTCAAAGCTCTGCCGACAGAATCTCTGCAGTGAACATACGATCAGTTCAACTCTCTGATCAACAAATGCAAGAAGTTCGGGATTCACAGAACCTCTGAGGAAAACAATGTCATGTTCCTAAAGAGCCTAAATGAAGAATGGCTCCAGTTGTCCATGTCCCTGCAAACTAATCAGGACTTAGACTCCTGGACTCTGTCAGATCTTTATGGAACTTTGGCAGCCCAAGAACCCCAAATCGCCCAAGCAAAAACTCAAACTGCTGGGCCTCTGGCACTTGTTGGGAAAGCTACAAGAGCTAAAGAGAAGCCGAAGAAAGAGAAAGCTGTGGAGGAAAAGAAGGAGAAGAAGAAGAAGGTCATGATCGTTGACAGTGAAGAGGAGGATGTGGTGGAAGAAGAGGAGGCAACCATGGCCTCGATAGCTAAGTCTTTAGCACTTTTGACCCGAGAGTTCAGCAGAGGATACCAGAAGAAGTCTGGTTATGAACGCAATGGGAGAGATGATCGTGGTGATTCAAGGAATCAGGGAAGAGAGAGATCGAATGACCAACAGAGGTCAAATGACAAGAGTGACAGAGGTGGTGACCGACAGAGGTCAGACGATAGAGCTGGCAACACTTCCCAGAACCAGGGATGTTTCAATTGTGGCAAGCCAGGACACTATGCTGCTAACTGCAGGAGCAAACCTAATCGCCCCCAGAGGGATTCTGCTTTCTACAAAAAGAAAGCGGAATATTATGCTCAAAAGTCACTAATGGTGAATCAGGAGAACTGGCTGTCAGACGAATCATCTGATGAAGGGGACAAGAACGCCTTGTTCTGTGGAAAAGCAGAGGTCAGCTCCTCCGACTCTGATAGTGAGGTATCCACTTCTGACTCTTACTCTAATCAAGCAGAAGTTGATTTGCTTAAACTAACCATTGAATACACAAAACTTAAAGAGACTTGCGAAAGTGTTCAAAAAAGGCTCACCTTCTTTGAGAGAGAAACTAGACTTCTCACTCAAGAAAAGGCTAAAATCTTTCAAGAAAAGGAAGAAATTGAAATAAATTGGAACAAGCACCTAAATCCTTTGAAAGAAAAGATTTCTGAACTCAACTCTGCCTTAAAAGCTAAATCTAAAGAACTTATGGATGTTGAGGGCGACAGAATGAATATCCTAGCTCTTAAAAATTATTTTCAAAAGGAAAGAGAAGTCCTCTGTCAGGATCTACTCAGAAGAGATCTTTTAATTAAGAAATATCAAGATGCATAGAAGGTGTACGAGAAAATTAATACACAAATAGGGAGACGGGGAATTGGCTTCTGTGATATAGATCCATACACTGGAACCAAAAGAGACAAGTCTCTGTCCTCTCTATTTCATATTGGAAGTACAAGAAAACCTGGATTTCCAAACCTACTATTTGTAAGTAAAAGGTGAAAAGTCTCTGGGGAACCTCACGAGAGGAAACCTCTGAAGATGATAAATGTGTGGTATCAAAACACAGATTTGTCACCTTCAATCTCTGTCAAAAGAGAATCCAAACCTAAGAAATATCTGAAAACTCAAGATCATATAGGAATCTTCAAGTTTGGTGATCCTGAGACTCAAACACAGGTTGCTTTTGTCTGCATGATAGACTCTGAAAAGAAACTATCGGCAGAGGCACCTGAGTTCAAGCCTACCTCTTCAAGAGAAAAGTTGCTTCATATCTCAGAAAAGGAGTTGGTGGAAATTGGGAAAAACAACTTCTATGAAAACCTCTGTACATCCTTTGTCAAACAAAAACTCTCTAAGGAAATCTTAATAGATACTTCTGTTGACTTGGAAGAAAGTCCCATAGAAATGGAAGAAAGCAAGTATGTCACATGTTCTGAAAGTCCAGCCTCTGTCGAAAGAGAACTAAGTGACTCAACCTCTGTATATGAGGACGATTCATCCTCAGACGAATCTGAGACTGACTCTAAGTCAGAGATAGTACCTTGTGACTCAGAGGATTTTAAGCTACCCTCTGAAATTCTTAACAGAACTATTCCTCCCAAGGAGAAAATCACAAGTGTTCCTATCTGTCCAGACTTTTTGGACATGTGTATACAAGCCAAAACCTCTCTTGAGCTTGAGAAAATCAAACAACAAAAGGACATGTCCTCTCAAAATCCAACAAGTTCAAAGACAGCAAAACCCTTAAACCATTTTAAAGAAAAACTAACTTGGCAACAAAAGGGTAAGTGGGTTGAAAATAACAAATCTTTTTCTTCTGTGACAGTGAAACCTGCAGAAGTTCACCACAGAGGAAGGGGTCCACAGAAGGCTATTCCCAAAAGAGAATTTTCAAAACAGCAATCTAGTCTACATATGTCTTCTTGTAATAGGAAGTCTAGTGCCAGGATAGATTGTAAAAATAAAGCCTCTGTACCCTGTTTTAATGTTTTCAATGAAAAGTTCAAGCAAATCTCTTCACACATTCATTACTGTCATTGTTTTGATCTCATGTATAAATTGAACCAACACTTCTCAAGCCCACACCGTTTCCTCTCTTTGCCTAAAAAGAATGCTAAATTCAAGGGAAAGAAGAAACAAAATGGTTCTTCAACAGAAGTTAAAACCAAACCCAAGGATGCTAAGGCAACCTTGAAGACCTCTGACAAGGGACCCATTTGGATATGGGTACCTAAAAATCTCTGATTGTCTTGCAGAAGCAGTATGTGCTGATCTGGTATCTTGACTCTAGGTGCTCGCGGCACATGACTGGTGACAGAGGTCTACTATCCACGTACAAAGAGAAACTCGATGGTGGATCTGTGACCTTTGGCGACAACAAAAAGGGGTACATAAAAGGCTATGGAGTCATCAAGAAGAAGAAGATAACCGTATGCAAAGTTGCATATGTGTATGGCCTTAAACACAACTTACTCAGTGTTAGCCAACTTTGCGATACGGGTTTTGACGTCATGTTCAAAAGAACATTATGTTCTCTACAAGGTGAAGATACAGGAGTTGAACTTCTGCGAGCTGAACGCAAGGGAGATCTCTACCTCATGAATTTCAGTACCAAGAACAATGAGGACAAGCTCTGTCTTGTTGCTTCTAAAAATGAAGAAGCTTGGTTATGGCATAACAAGTTCTGCCACTTAAACTTTCATACTTTAGATAAACTTGTCAAGCTTGATTTAGTCAAAGGTCTACCAAATGTCAAATTCAATAAAGATCATTTGTGCTCTGCTTGTGAAATGGGTAAGCTCAAAAGAGCATCCCATAAAGGCAAGACTGATGTGTCTTGTCCTAGGCCTCTGTACATGCTACATGTTGACCTCTGCGGTCCAATCGCTACACAGAGTCTGGGTGGCAAGAAATATATACTTGTGTTGATTGATGAATACTCAAGATTTACATGGGTAGAATTTGTTAGAAAGAAATCAGATGTACCAAACATTCTGATAAACCTAATGAAAAGAATCCAAGTTCTATATGAGTGCAAGATCCAAAAGTTGAGAAGCGACAATGGCACATAATTCAAAAACTCTGTCATTGAAGCTTACCTCACATAAGAAGGCATATTACAGAACTTCTCTGTTGCACGCACCCCACAACAAAATGGCGTGGTTGAACGAAAAAACCGCATGCTTGTGGAGGCTGCAAGAACTATGCTGACAGCATCTGGATTACCAATCTCTTTCTGGGCAAAAGCAGTATCAACCGCTTGCTACACCCAAAATCGATCAGCTATAGTAAAAAGGCACATCAAGACACCGTATCATTTGATCAACAAAAGGTGACCAAACATCAAGCTCTTCCATGTATTTGGATGCAAGTGTTTTGTCCTAAACGACAGAGAAGCTAGAGGAAAGTTTGAAGTGAAAGTAGACGAAGGCAAGTTCATTGGGTACTCTGCCACCTCAAAGGCTTACATAATTTACCTTCTGCGGTCACGAACCATTGTAGAGAGTATCAATGTCTCTTTTGACGATTCCTTTCAAAAGACTTCTGAACAAATCAGTTCAGAACTCGGTCTAAAGAAGGAATCCTCTGGCATCTCTAAAACTAGAGAAGCATACCTAAATCTGCTATTTGAAGAGATGTTCCACGACGATATCAATCCCTCTGCTGGAGCCGCCAGAGCCTCTGGAGAATCATCTTCTGTAAACCAGACTGAGTCAGGTATATCTCTAACTGGTCCATTAAATACTTCATCCTCTTCTGTGAATCATGCAGATGCAAATGTCGAGAGGGAGCGAACAGAAGATGACACAAGCAAAAATAAAACAACAGAGGCACTGGAAACACCAACTCCAGCGAATACAGAGGAATCAATACCAGAGGAAAACGAGGACTCAGTCTCTACTTCCTCAGATGAATCAATTCCAACTCTCATTCCAATAATCCCATAAGCTGATACACCAAGTTCAAGCACAGAAGTACCTTCCACTACAGAGGTTGCACCAGAACCACAGTGTACAACCTCAGAAGTTCAACTTGATGATGCCAATGACCATCTTCCAAGAACAACACAGTGGACGAAGAGCCATCCTCCGAGCCTTATAATCGGCGATCCTTCTGAGAAAGTCAAGACAAGATCAGCCACTGCTAACTTTTGTTTCTTTACAAATTTTATCAGTGTGATCGAGCCAAAACGTAATTCTAAAGCCTTAAATGACCCAAACTGGGTAGATGCTATGCAAGAAGAGCTTCTACAGTTTGAGAGAAACAAGGTATGGACCCTAGTTCCTCTACCAAAAGGGAAACAAGCAATAGGGACTAAATGGGTCTTCAGAAACAAGAAGGACGAGGATGGGGTGGTCATTAGAAACAAAGCGAGAATTGTGGCCAAGGGATATCGCCAAGAAGAAGGCATTGATTACGATGAAACTTTTGCCCCTGTCGCACGGCTCGAAGCAATAAGAATTTTCTTAGCCTTCGCAGCCCACAGAGGTTTCAAAGTCTTTCAAATGGATGTAAAATCTGCCTTTCTAAATGGTGAAATTCAAGAAGAAGTCTATGTCCAGCAACCACCAGGGTTTGAAAGTGCCAAGTACCCGAACTACGTATATTATCTTGACAAAGCTCTGTATGGACCGAAACAAGCTCTAAGAGCATGGTACGAAAGACTTTCAACCTTTCTTCTCGATAATGATTTCGACAAAGGTACAACTGATACTACTTTGTTTTATAAAAGAAAAGGTGATGAGATTCTGCTTGTACAGATCTATGTGGATGCCATTATTTTTGGTTCTACAAATGCACAACACTACAAAGACTTTGAAAAATTCATGTAGAGTGAGTTTGAAATGAGTATGATGGGAGAATTAAACTTCTTCCTAGGACTCCAAGTAAAACAATCATCAGAGTGAATTTTTATAAATCAAGCTAAATATGTCTCTGACATTCTTTCAAAATTCAGTCTCTCTGATGCCTCTGTAATGAAGACCCCCATGGCCACTGGAAATAAGTTATATTCAGATCCAAATGGCAAATTTGTAGAGTGCAAGCTCTACAGAGGCATGATTGGGTCTCTTTTATACTTAACGGCAAGTAGACCTGATATAATGTATGCCACATGCCTCTGTGCAAGATATCAAGCTAATCCAAAGGAATCCCACCTTATTGCTGTAAAGAGGATCTTCAGATACCTTAAAGGGACCAAAAATCTTGGGCTCTGGTATCCGAAGAACTCTGGCTTTGGTCTTAAGGCATACACAGATTCAGATTATGGAGGATGCAAGCTTGATCGAAAAATACCTCTGGGAGTTGTCAATTCCTGGGAGGTAAACTAGTCAGCTGGACTTCGAAGAAGCAGAACTGTGTGTCTACATCTACAGCAGAAGCTGAATATGTTGTTGCTGCTAGCTGTTGCTCCTAAGTTCTGTGGATGAAAACTCAGCTAAAGGACTACATATACACCATATACAAGATACCCATCCTCTGTGATTCAAAAAGCGCCATTGCCATCTCTGCCAACCCAGTACAACACTAAAAAACAAAGCATATCGATATCTGTTACCACTTTCTGAAGCATCATGTTGAACACGGCACAATCGAGATGCACTTCGTGTCGACAGAATTTCAGCTTGCAGACTTATTCACCAAAGCACTAGATGAGAAAAGATTCCTTTTCTTGGTGGGTAGGTTGGGTATGATAAACATGAGTTGATCTGTGAAAGTAAGACTTAATCTTCTTGTATATATGTACATATTTATATTCTTCTACATGTAAATTCTTTTATCCCCAAAAGTTCAGTACCATACAGAGCTTCTGTGGGATTGCTCAGAGCCTCTGACGATCTCCACAGAACCTCTGGTGAGTTTGACCTATGTTCTATGCATTACTTATCTTATTTGATCCAAGCATAGGTCAAGGGGGAGCAGAAGGAGACCTTGAATTAATCCACAGAAGTTGTTAATTCAAGGGGGAGCCAAAGAGGAGTCACGGTCAATCATATCCACAGAAGTCAGGTAGTTCACCGAACATAGGTAAACCAAAAGGAGAATGTCTCGCACAAAACCTTTTTCCAAAACAGTTTTCCAGGACACAAACTTTCAAATATGTCCTAAATACAATGTTTAAAACAATGAAAACTTTGGATGATCAAAAAGTTTCAGGAATCTTTAGTTATTAGAAATTTTCACTCATAGAGCCTCTGCTGGCTTTGACAGAGCCTCAAAGCCTCTGTGGATGAAAATTTTGTGCTAACGTTCTATAGATCATTTCCAATGTATTTTCAAATATGTCGGGTAAAGGTGCAAGCATAAGAGGAGATGAAGAGTAGGTTTCAGACCACATAGCTCATTCCACTACAGAGCCTCTGTTGGTTCTGACACTTAACTCTTTATGGAAATTCTGCAACATATGGGTTATCTCTGCGAGTGGCAGCAATTTGAACGTAGAAACGCCCACGCGCCAAGCATTAATGGGTCGCGCACTAATTCTAATCATGTTCTGACACTTCTGACGTGGCAACTTTTCATTGGACGTGCGTGCCACACGATCCTTCTGAAACGTCTCCCATGATGTAGAACTCGAGTGCGGACCCCAAATGTTTATTGAATTACTTTTACCGTGGAATTCTATCCGTTTTCTACCCCACTATATAACCCCATTCATCTCTTTTCTTATTCTTTTTACAAATTTACTCCAATCTTTCTTATCCGGCGAACCTTTGCAAAACCTGCAACTTCCCCATTTCTACTCCATTCTTCAAGATTAAAGCAATGGCTTCCACCTCAAATACTCCGGTGAACTCCCCAGCCCATTCAGAGCACTTACAGAACCCAGAATTGCCCGGAAACCTAGAATAAGACAACTCAGGCGAATCTGTGGCTTTCACTCCAACAACCCATCTTCAAAACTTCTTCGAACATGAACACTTTGAACGTGTTCTTCCCTTAAACCCCAATAACCACTACCTGGTTCCCTAAAAAACCGCATTTGGGGAAGAACATGCCATCCTACTTCACATTCTGGAAAACCATTACCTTAACCCCCTATTAACCAAAACTGTCAACAAAATCCCTGCCAGATACCTCAATCAATTCTGGCAGAGCTGCAGGTATGACCCAGAAGATAGACAGATAAAGGGCTACATCTCAAAACCTGATAAATCCGAATTCCTTGAACTCAAGTTCAACAGAACCATGTTCTCACTTGAGTTCGGTCTACCCACCAGAGGTCTTCTAGGCATTAAGAAGTACGCAGAGGAACCAACAGAGCACTTGGAAGGATACCCATTCTGCAGACCTCTGCCAACCACCCTTCTGGGATATGCTACTGATGAGACCCTTAAGTTAGAATACATACGCGATCATAAGACTCCAGAACCGAGTCCTGTGACACCCCTGCGTCTAGGAGTCCCCTTAGGATCTAAGGTTGTAGATAGGATGACTGACGAAGAATGGGCAGTGGCCTTAGCTAAACACCTACAAATTTAGGAAAACTTCCATCTACAGAGAAGCCATCTAGAAACCTCTGCTGCCAAAAGCAAACCCTCTGCCATCACTCCCAAAAAGAAGAAAGCCCATAAGGAAAAGAAATCTACAGCGGGCACCTCTACCAGTGTTGCGCAAACCCAACAGTCTCCACCAGCAGAAACTGTGGTTGGATCTTCTGCACCTCCCCTTCCTCCTAAAGACAAGAAGAAGAAGAGAAAACACAAGTCTTCTGAGGAGGGTGCCCCCAAGCCAAAAAGGAAGAAGAGCAAGAAGAAATCCAAGAAACCCCACACTCCTCTGCAAACCATTGCAGAGGGAGTTGAAATGGAAGAAGAAGAACTAGCAGAAGAAACCCGTGAATAGCCTCTGCAATCTCCAACTCCTATCAACTATGCAGAACAGGGTGACTTCTCTACCTTTCTCCAACGCCAGGATATTGCTGATTCTTTAGATACTTCTGGCTGGAACGCAGAAGCCCTATCCAATCAATCAATAGAAGAACCAGACTTCAGAATCTCTTCTGACTTGGATGAAAATGACCAAACCCCTAAGGATATTCAGGTTCAGACACCAGAAGTACGACAGAACCCCTTCCTCCATCCCGGATACGATGTCCTAAGAAAATGTCCAGAGGGAGCAGTAGCCACAGAGGACATGGTCATTTCTGATGCAGAGGAAGATGACCAAATAAACGAAGGACCTCTGCACCTAGATCTACGACATTTGCCTTCTTTCCATCCCATATACGCCTCTCTCTTACAAGATGCAATAGAAGCCGAAGGCACTAGGGAAGAAGCAGCAACAGAGGTAGTTGCTGTGGGCACTGAGAGAGAAGTAATGTTAGGGTGCTTGACAGAGGGTGAAACTCAAAAAGATGCCGTAGATGGAAGAGGCACACAACCCCAACCAACTCCCAGTGCAACCCACATTTCTATTACCGCCAGTCTAGTGGCAGAAGTTAATATTAAACAAGAGCAACACGGCTCGACCCCACCCCAAACTGAACGGGCAGTGGAAACTCTTTCTTCCTCTGTGCCACTTGAAACCGGGGAAACCATTCCGAGGGAGTCCTCTCCAAAGGACTTTCCTTTAGTTCGTGATCATTCGCCCCAGATCACAACAGAAATCCCTGCAGAGGAATTTATTTCCTCTGCTACACGCACAAAATTAGGACCCCAAGGCTCTTCAGAGGAGCTTAGTGCGCACAAAAACGAAGGGACTCTAGACAAGTCCCCAAGTCAACCTAAGGATATTCCTGTACCCATCTCTGGAATGGACCAGGACACTGTTCTTACCAGAACTTCTGTAGAGCACGAGGCCTCAAAAACCTCTGCTCAAGGATCAGAAGGAAATCCTTCCATCCTCAACATCGAAACAGGGATGAAAGAAGGTGTCCAAGGAACACAGACTCACTCTGGGGACGAATGTGTTCCCCCAGAGGTTACACTAGGTACACATGTCTCAAGGAATGAGTTCCAAACCCTTGTCTCCTCTGTGACCAACTCGTTGAGAGAGTTGAAAAGCTCTCTTGACTCTTTTGCAGATTCAACGAAGAGGGCCATTACTAATCTGAACACCAAAGTTGACAACCTGTCCATAGAGGTGAGAAATGCCTGCGCCTAGATGAATGCAACTGCAACAACCTCTGCTGCCACTACTGCCTCTGCATTTGAAAAGGCCACTACAAGTGCATTTCAGGCCTCTGTCAGAGATCACCTTGACCAGCTGAAGAAGGAACAAACCTCTACCTCTACGGGCCTAACTCTAGAAGACCTAAAAAAGGCCATAGAGCAAGTTCAAGAGCATACTACAGAACCAACTCAGGCCATGAAACATGACCAAAGCTCAGCTGACAGAGCTAGGACAAGGGATACTCGATCAAGTGACAGAATTAATTAGAGCCTTCACCACAGCTAATGCAAATTATGTGAAGGATTTTCAGAGGAGTGTGGGCAGACTAAGATTCAACACCGAAGTAGAGGTTGCTAACCTGCTCGGCATATGTGACGACCTCTGCGCTAAAATGATAGCTGCAGGGGCTTCCCAACCACAGAAGAAACCTACGTCATGCCGAACAGAGGGTACCAAAGATAAGGGCCAGGATGACTCTGATGATGATTCTGATGGATCATCAGGTCATCCTGAGGGGGAGAACAGAAGGGAGAAAGCTGCGAACAGAGGTCTACCTGCACCAACGATATCCGCAGAACCCCTAAACCAAGCACCCCCATCTGAAACGCAAGGAGGACCCCAACAGAAGACTACAGAGGCAATACCCACCTCTGTGGAAACAACCTCTATACCTATCGAAGACTTGCCATCTCAAACCCCAAACCAACTGAACAAGTACAAATCCTCACCTCATCAGAAGAAGACCAACCAACACCAATAATACCAACACCAACAGAAGACAAACCCCCCTCTCAAACACCAAAAACACCAGAAGAACCCAGACTACCATCTCCTACACTAGAAGGTAAAACAACAAAACCTACATCTCCCACACCCAAAACCAGAACCAAATCTATTGCTCACAAACAAAGAAAATACCTAAGCAAAACCACGGAAGCCTCACCAACAAAGACCTCAGAAACACAAGTGTTAAAACCAACAGAGGCAACCCCCACAAAACCTACAGAAGCACCTACAACCAAGCCCTCAGAAGCTCAACCGCTAAAACAGACAGAGGCAACCCATCCCGTACAAAAGGAAGATCTACAGCCGAAGGCAAAAGACAAAGGCAAGGGAGTAATGAAAGAGGAACCAAAGAAGAAGAAGCCAAAGCATCAACCAACAGAGAAGCCGATGAAGAGTGCGTTTGATTCATATGTGACACCAAAGCCAGAAGAAGAAGATTGGGCTTTCGGTGTTACCCCTCTGTCAAACATACAAGTTCTGGATCCGAAGGAAAAACCTAAAGAAGATCGAGTGACTCAAATTAAAAAGCAAATGTATGCTCTGCGCAGACCCATGCCTCCACCTGGTGCACCTCCACGACAAATGGAAGAAGTGGTGTATAGGTACCTATACAACAGAACTATCAGAGATCCTCTGCCACCATCCATTCAAGACCCCGACTTCCCTGCTGAGCTCGATCACATCTTCAACAGAACAACACCCAAGCCTATCAACCAAGTCTACTCAATCTCCAAAATCGACAAGGTCATATACTGTAAGTTCTCTCACACCAGAACCACACCTAAGACTTACTACAACATCTATAAGGTCAAAAGAGTGGACAGAACCGAGAACCAATTCTCAGATGCTGATCTTAGGAACTTAATCCCCTACGACCTACCCGACCTTCTGAACTGGACAAAACAGAACTTCACAACAGGAGATGCAGTTCGAAGGGCATACAGGGTGATCAGAAATGCCATGCACGAGAAACTTCTGTTATATAGCCTAGTCGACTTCCAAGTATGACGAGATCTCGGAGTGAGGAACCTAAGCCTTAGACCACCAGAAGATGACTGCCCATCCTCTGCCATACCCAACTCAATCATGACATCCCCAAAGTTTGGGTATGTATACCAAGATCCTGCGGGAAAATCAAGATTATTTCTGGAGATGGACTGCCAAAAGTACACTACAAGTACTCTCACAGAGTTCAGAGCTAACCTCATGAAGCACAGAGGAACAGAATTGATGGATAAAGCCTCCGCAGATAGATTGATAGAGGTCATCGACTCGGTAATCAACTTCATAACCCTCTGCATCAGAATCTATCATGAGCTTAAAGAAGTAGGATTCGACAACAGAAGTTTCAACGACTTCCAAAACGCCAACGTCTGAGATAGTCTACAAATCTCTGCAACTTTTTCTTTCATTATGTAATCAAGTGTAAGTGCCTCTGGCATAACTTTATATGAAAGAAAAGTTTCAACAGAGGTAAAATACCTTCTGTCGTGTACTTAGCCTAGAAAATCACGCACCTTTTCAATTTTTTATTTTTCATACTTAGGGGGAGATTGTTAGCTCCAATTCTACTGTTTATAAAAGTATTGAAAAATAGGCTAAGTGTTGACACCGACAGATGTTCTGCCAAGACACCGATAGAAGACCCAAGTGAAGACTCTACTGAAGACATTCACAGAAGACAAGGCCACAGAGCCTCTACCATACTTGACAGAGCCTCTGTGGTATGATTACTGAAGACTTAGAAGAATACTTGAAGATCAAGACAAATATGATCGTGCTTCCCACGTTTACTGTTGTACGAAGATCCTGAAGATCATTCGTACAAGGCACTCCCTACTGCCTCCACGTGTCAACCTCTGATGGGTCACAGTCCTTTATAGAGTGCGGCACACTACAGCAACGTTGTACCTATCACTGTTCCACGATAGTATCTTTGTACCTTAGTACTTCTTGTCTCCACCTTGTCCCCTGTAGAAGTAGTATATATAGAAGACTCATGTTGAGCTCTTCTATTAAGCTTTGCACGATACACACACCATTAGAGCAGAATTCTTGTATTACCTTCGGTGTTCTTAGGTGTTCTTATTATATCAAATACAGTGAATCATTGAGTTAATTATCTGTGTTATTTACACTTCACGTATTTTATATTGTGTGTCTTTCTACCAAACAATATCTTTTAGTTCGCTAAAACGCTTCCACACCCTTATTTGTTTGAACTAATAGATACTTAAATCATTGTTAAGCAATATAGGAACCAACACTTTGGGAAACAAATTAGTTTATAACACCTTTCTATCGTGTGCCCATTTAGACCACAATGCTTGCATACCAGAAGATATTTACCAGTTTTCTTCCTGTTGTCATTTATTTTCTCAAAGAAAGCAGTATTTTGGTTTTTAGTGTCAAAGGATCGAGTCACACCTCGATGTGACTCTTCTCTGGACACGAGAGAAAAAGCAGTTTTCACAGTAGGAAGAGGGTCGGTAAGAATAATATTACTTCTAATATGAACATAGTTGTCATCCAGTCCCATAAGAAACTGCATGAGTTTTATAAGTTGGTTGTGTTTTGAAAAATCACGAGCAGCATTGCAAGTGCATGAGGGAAGTTTGATCAAAGCATCAAACTGTTTCCATAGAACGTTTAGCTTATGGTAGTAGTCAGAAATAGATGAGCCGTTTTGAGACAGGGAATTAATTTTTTAATGAAGGTTAAATGTGACAGAGTCATCTATTTTATCATAAGTTTCTTTAAGTTCAGTCAATACCTCAGAGGCAACCTTGGAAAAAACTTGACTAAAAAATAACTCATCAGAAATGGAATTGAGAATCCAGGATAGCACAACAGAGTTACATCTATCCCATTGTCGCGATAGAACATCATTATCAATAGGACGAATCACATAACCATTAACAAAACCAAGTTTATTCTTAGTTTCAAGAGCCAGAATCATAGCACAAGACCAAACTTTGTAATTATCTGTACCACTCAACTTAAAACTCAAAATAGAGGCTCCTGTGGTGTCACTAGGATGAAGATAAAGAGGATCCCCAAAATCCAGTTTAGCAATCAGAGATTGCTGTTCTGGAGCCTTGGGAGATGCTTCCCCCGTCATCGTGAACAACAAGGAGAACAAAAAAGGAAAAAGAAGAACACAAGGGAAAAACCTGAGCAGCTTAAGGACAAGATTCCTTGCCACTCAGAGGTGGTAGGTCAAGTCCACCACCCAGATACCCAAACAAAAACGGCACACAAAGGGAAAGATAGACTTACAGTGAGATGGCGACAAATAAGTGAACGAACTTACAGATATCCTGTTGAGATAAGCGCAGTGGAAAGGAAGAGAGCAAATCTGGAGTCTCAGACAAGGAGATCCAGAGTAAGCACCAGGTAAAAACAGAAGCAGGAAAATAGCCTGAACACAGACAAGTAGCTACAAAGAGACTACCACACATATAAACTTGAGAACCACAAGAACTTCAACAGTACAATGTAAAGCAAGAATCAGATGTAGTTAATAAAACCAGATCTGATGTATAATATCCTATGGTAACAATAACAAAAAGAAACAAAGAAAAAACTGAGGTAACAGATCCTTTGATGAACAGAAGATCTACGAGACAGAAAAGTCCAGATCTAGGTTCAAGTCATCAGGATTTCCTTATGAAGGTTAACAAGCACACAGAGAAAAATTAACAAGATCTTGAAATTTTCAAAAAACCTTTAACTAAAATTTGAAGAGTACTTGACTTGAAAGACAACGAGGATCTCATACAAACAACAGGCCACACTCAAGGCCAGGTTCGAACACGATCAAAGAAGAAAGGAGTCTGACCTCAAGAAGTCAAATCCATATGAAATATAATGAAGACGAAGAGGCCTAGATCAGATCTAAAAAGATAAGATCTAGAGACGAAGATAAAAGGAAAAAAAAGTGTAAACAAACAGTCTAGATCAGATCTATGAAGATAAGATCTAGATATGATGTAAACAAACAGTCTAGATCAGATCTGTGAAGATAAGATCTAGATATGAGAGAAACAGATGTAACAAACGAATCTAAACAAGATCTACACCAATCAGATCCAGATCTAGCCAAGAAAAATTACAATCTAATGTGTAGCAGTAATGAACACATACATGCAAATATGATTTTCACAATTAGCATAGTTAAAAAATGAAGATGAAGCGAGATCAGTAACGAAAAACCACAAGCAACTCATAGAATTGATTTTATTTTTTTGAAAAATAAAATGAAACAACAGATGAAGAAGATCTCGCAGAGAAATAGTGAAAACAAACTCAGAGAGTTGATTTAAACAAGAAAACACAGAAGATGAATGATTACCATTCGTTGTTACGAGTGAGAAGCATCACAGGGATGAGGAATCGTAGCCAATGCTCTGATACCATCTTGAAACTCATAACAACAAAATATATTGAATACTTAATGATTAACAAACAAACATTACAACTATTATACAAGAAAACAACAAACTAAACTATGAACTTCACCTTCAAGAGATTTGAAGATGAAAACTATCAAACCCTAATTTTATGAGAGAGAGAACTCTAACAAAGCTTCAATTGTAAAATGAAATCTGACGCTTCACAAGGAAATGATTTGTTTATATATTTCTTCCACAATTGCACAATAGTCCTCCAAACTTTAACCAATTGCTCCGCTACCCTTTGACATCTTCCGAACATGAGGTGTAGTCCTCCTTTTATCCATCCTCTTTCACTTTAGTCCCTCAACATTCTAAACTCTTATCAACTGTCAGCAACAGTCCCTATATTCCTAAAATATTACAAAAACCAGATTAAGTTAGTTTAAATGTCAAGATTGGTATAAAGGCTTACCTTTTAACAAAACTTAACGGATTTTTCGATTTTGAACGAGATATGATAAAATCTTTGGACAATTTTTTTAGATAAATAAATCTCTAGATTTTGAGACACACGGTTTCACCATTCAATCAAATTTGATTCACAAGTGCGACCACCCGATTGTTTAGTTCTTCAACGGATTTGGTGTCCTTCGTCCTTAGCAAATCATATCAAACTTACAACGAAGGGTTTGCAATTGGACAATCTTTACACAATCTTCACCCCTTATAGGACACACGAAAAGAGCGCCCCATGCTTCTTATAATTTGCAGATCTCGCTGTCGATACATTTAAATATGATTTCAACTAACGGATTGGTAGATAAAAAACAGTGCCTTCTTGTCTTTCTTTTTCAATTCCTTCAATTTGTTTGTTTGTTGTGTTGTTTATGCATCAACATATTCCGGACCTTCAACCCCATTCTCGATTATGTTCCATAGATCTTGGGACTCAGAGCTCCGTTGGTGAAATGTTTCCCGTTGAAACGAAGCAAGTTGGGCTGCAAATTATTGTTGTTCGCGATGAACATTTTCTGTCCATGGAGATGTAAGTTTTCTGGAAAAGCTCTAATTAGATATTGAAAATAAATTCAGTTCTTGATCAACAAAAAGTTTCTGGACAGAAAACGGAAATTAGGAAAAATGTTGTAGGAATGATAAAAGTAGGGTTGTAAACGAACCGAACGTTCAACGAACTGTTCGTGAACTGTTCGGCGGGAAGTTCGTTAATTTATGTTCGTTTATTTAATAAATGAACGAACATGAACACAATTTCTTGTTCGTTTCGTTAAATGAACGAACATGAATAATGGTGTTGTTCGTTCATTTACGTTCGTGAACGATCGTTCATTTATGTTCGTTAATGTTCGTCATTTATGTTCGTTTACGTTCATTTACATTTGTTTATATATATCAACATGTTTAATTATCTAGTATGACATTAATATGTAACTTCATTAAGTAAATTAATTCTTAAGAATTCTTTTTTATATCTTCTAAGTTAACCCGATTTTTCATTTTGTTATGATATTTTTTACGAACGAAATGATGAGTAACAATGGTTTTTTAGCTCTTAATGAACGAACATAAACGAACACGAACAAACAAAATTTCTTAACGAGCGAACATGAACACAAAAAATTTTGTTCGTTTACCGTTCGTGTTCGTTCGTTTGTTCGGTTAAGTTAAACAAACGAACACAAACAAGCCTCCGTTCGTGTTCATTCGGTTAGTTTGCAAATACTGAAGAAATGATAAACTTTATTTAATACCTTTCTGCATTATTTTGGAGGGAATAAAACTACATATTACAAAGACTAGATACAACTATTTATACATAACATATATAACTACATTATGACCGTTAATATGTAACCAGAAACTAATGGACCGTTTATAAAACGCTTACCTGGGTAAGTGCTTACCAAGCCACATTAGCGTACCGGATGAATATGGCAAGTACCAAGAATCTTACCCGGTAAGAGCGGGAAGCAAAGACCGAGAGTCGAAAGTAAGGACCGAGAGTCTTACCCGATAAGTGAGTGTGACGACTCTTACCACAGTTAGCGCTTACCTGCTAAATTGTTGCATACGATGCCATTTTGGTGGCCTAAAATCTTAACCGGGAATTAGATGATAGTGTAGAATTTTACCGGTAACCACTTACCCGGGTAAGTGATTAAGTAAACGGCCCCTAACTGTCTAAAAGCTCTCGAAACCATAATAACTGTCAACTAATATTTCTTTTGTACATTGACCATTTTTCTGTAATTAAAACTTATAAATCAACAGCTTGACAATTTTGTTGGCCTTTCATGTTTACCTCTCATAGAGCAACAAAGTAATAAGGCTGTGGTTGGTATGCAAACGGGACATGATAGGACATGACGGGACATGACAGGACATGACGGGACATGACGGCACAGAACATGACAAAACAACTGTTCAGTGGTTGGTAAGACAGAATTGGACAAAACATAACAAATGATTAACATTGACCAATTTACCTTTAATACGTTGTTTATATATTATATATATATTGATTAATTATCTAATTTATTAAATTATAATCAAAAAAATATTTTTTATAACAAAATAAATTATTTGAAAGTTTTTCTTCAAGACGATTAACATTTAAATAATGAATAAAATATAAAATATAAGGCTTATTTGATGTTATAGAAGAATATTAGATTTTATTTTGAGGTTATATTGGTAAAATATATGTCTGTTCCACCTTGTTCCATGGGTTGGGGGTGGAACAAGCTTGTTCCACTTTGTTCCCGTCTGTTCCATATAAAAATCCTACCAAACGTAGGACAGTGATCCCTGTTATAGCATGTTATGTCATGTCCACTGTACCAAATGCACTATAATTAGTAAACCGTTGAAACTTGAAAACGATTAGCAATAAGTGAGTGGGGATTTTTGTTAAACACTTGCCCTAGAGCTATACACCTATTTATATAAATAATTTCATACATATATATATATATATATATATATAGACTTGAGATCACGTGGGACCAAACTATTTTCGTCTACAAAAATAACACTAAACCTTCACAGCAAACGACCGTGAAGGTATTGTGAAGGTAAACCTTCACAGTGTTTTTGCTGTGAAGGTTCACTGTTTTCCGTACCTACACAATGAATCACTGTGGAGTTTAAGTGTTATTTTTTTGGTCTCACGGTCTCACGAAAACATGTTGGTCTCACCTGAACCTAACCCTATATATAGATGAAAGTTCAAACAAGAATGTTAACTATTTAAAAAAACACGAAAACGGCCGTTCATGTGTAAAATCATATGTGATTTTACACTAACAGCAAAAAAATGGATGCGGGCGACTTTGGCCGCGACTTAAAAGTCACGGGGCAAGTCGCATTAATCATACATGATTTTGTACGTGAATCATGTATGATTTTATACATGGATGACCGTTTTCGTGTTTTCTTAAATAGTTAACATTGTCGTTTGAACCCACCCCTCTCTGTCTGTCTATATATATATATAGAGAGAGAGAGAAGTCCGAGGGGAAGGGATCATGGGGGTGGGGGTTTCACACAGCTTCAAAAACTTGTACCTATAGTAAAAATCGACGTACCTATTAAAATTTATCTTTAACCGTTTAAATTCTATTATAATTTACATATCGTGGTATTTGACTTTGCAGCCGCATGGTCCCCTTCCCCTATGAAAAGTCTGCATCATCTCACCACGACTCACCCTCTGCAAACCATGCATTTATATTACAGGAAAATTGACTCAAATAGCCATTTTACACGTCTAAATTGGTCATCTTCTATTTCATTTTTACCAAAACGTCACTACATCCATAATATCCAAGTACGTAACTTGTCGACCTAGCTTAAAAAAAGAGAATCCAATCAATTTTCCTCTAAATATTTTTATGTGGGCCCGGATAAAATTTTTTCCAGAAAAATTGGCTGGATTTATTTTTATTATGTGTCTTTTAGCCCGGTCCACAAGTTATGGAACTGAATATCACGGATGTAATGTCATTTTGGAAGACGAATTAATGACTAGGAGACTAGTATAAGAATGTAAAATGGATATTTAAGTCAATTTCCCTATATTATATCATCCACACAATGCACAACAGTTGTGGTTGGACTTTATCCACAACTACTTAATTAATTAACTTACCTTTTTGCTAATTCTTCATCAATGGATTCATCAGTAGAGGATGATGTATGTGGGGTTCTGTTATTGGATAGTTGGTTGAGCGTCTTCTGTGCAAGGGCAAGGATTGCTTTAGATGAAAAGGGTATCAGCTATCAGAAAATAGAACAAGACTTATTCAATCAGAGATCCTCCCTACTTGTTGAATCCAACCCGGTTCACAAGAAAATCCCGGTTCTCATACATAAAGGAAAACCCATATGTGAATCCAACATCATAGTTGAGTACATCGATGAGTCGTGGAAGGCTACTCAACCTCCATTGTTGCCTTCTGATCCCTATCTCAGAGCTCAGGCCAAGTTCTGGGCTGATTATGTCGATAAGAAGGTAATTAGTTCTTTCAATGTATTAACACTCTAATTCGAGAGAGAGAGAGAGAGGGGAAAACCTAAAGAAAATGGAAAACAACCTAATAGCTCTTCATCTGGACGGTACAATTGAATTAAGTTTTGTTTTTGTTTTTATGCACGTGTGCATTATGCATTTGTGCATGTTACAAACTTGTATACATAATTGCATACCGTCTAGATGAAGGGCTACAAGGGTGTCTTCAGTTTTTCGGCTTTTGAAGTTTTTCCCAGAACCTGACCCTATATATATAGAGTCGGGTTCAAACGAGAACAATACATATTTAAAAGAACACGAGAACGAACAAACGCACGAAAAAAGGATTTTGGCCGCGGCTTCTTCAGGTGATCAGGTCCGCATGTTTTTTTTGCGTATTAATATAAAATCATTAATGATTTTATTTATTCTTGTTGTATTCTTTTAATTAGTTACTGGCTCGTTTGATCCCCCTCTCTCCCTATATTTATATATGCATGGTGTGTAAAGCTTACACCGTTTTAAATTTGTGTGCAGATTTATGCTGCTTCGATGAAACTAATGATGACCAAAGGTGAAGAGCAGGAGAAAGCAGTGAAGGAGTTCATAGATATCCTGAAGGTGTTAGAGGTGCAACTTGGAGATAAGCCATATTTTATGGGGGAGACCTTTGGGTATGTGGACATTTCACTTGTGCCCTTCTACTTTTCCTTTTATACATATGAGACCCTTGGGAATTTTAGTATTGAAAAAGAGTGTCCAAAGTTGATTGCATGGGCTAAAAGGTGTACGGAAAGAGAGAGTGTCTCCAAGTCTGCTACTGATCCCCACAAGATATATGAGATGGCTTTGAAGTATTTAAAAGGGCTTGGTGTGTAAATCAAAGCCGTTGATTTCATATCCTACTTAATAATTGTATCATCTTTGATTAATTCTGTTATTGTTTAATTTGCTTAAAAGTCTTTAAATAAAGCTTTTGTATCATATGGTGCGGTTTAATTCTCTTAGACCGCAAGTCGTGTATTATAAACGTTTTCGGTGATTTATATAGCTATATACAAAGAGATTATAATTATTTATGTGTTTTAATTAGCTAACAATTAATGTCTTTATATATGTACATAAGAATCCATGCGTGAGCTTTCATATAAATGATTTGTACACCATTTATATATACCAACATTTATGTTTTAACAACAATAAATTTTCACCAATTTCTATTAATTTGATTTTACTTTGTATCTGATCAATTTAATCGTCATCTTGTTATAAAATTAGGAGACGCATATTAATTAGGTGATCTTGTCAATCACCATAATTTACGACTTTGGCCATAAAGTTATAACACTTTGGCCATTAAGAGCATCTCCAACAACTTCCCCAAAATGGGGAAAATGGGGATTTTGGGCTAAAAATGTGCTCCAACAGCTTTCCCAAAACTATCCCTAAAATGGAGAAAGTTGGAGAGAGAAGGTTTTGTTCTCCAAATATGGAGATTACTCCAAAAATGATTACCAAGTGAGAGGACCAATATGAAACTTTGAAAATAAATATGTAGAGAGAGAAATAATATTTTAATATTTTAATTAATGTTGGATTCTCCAAAAATGGGGAAGCTGTTGGAGATGAATGTATATTTTTTTAAGGATTTTGGCTTTTGGTTCCTCATTTTGGAGAAATTATGAGGAAGCTGTTGGAGATGCTCTAATTAGGTGAATGTCTTTATATATTGTCACTATTGTGTTTTTTTAAAAGTGTCTACTACATCATTATGTTAAAGTTTTGGAAATAAAGTTAAAATACTTTTATTATAATGTTATATCACTACTTTTTTGGATATAATTTGTTTTTCGATTAAGCTTATTTTTGACACATCATCAATTAAAAATATGTTTCTATACAATTTGGCGTGTACATTTTCTGTGATCACATGTTTTTGGTATAAATGTGATTAAGAGTGAACTTTATCATATTTTTAGAATTAGTAGTGGAATCATAAACCGGAATCATTTAGACAACTTTAAAGTGTTCCACGTATGTATTCTTTCTAGAAAAATGATACATATACTTTAAAGTGTTCCACCTAACACGGTTCATTAAAGTTCGATACGGTCCATTAAAGCCTAAAACGGTCTATTAATGCCCGATACGGTCCATTAAAGCCCGAGGCGGTCCATTAAAGCCTAAAACGGTTCATTAAAGCCTGATACGCTCCATTAATGCCTAATACTGTCCATTAAAAAAATTAATATTCTTTTAAATTTAATTTATTTTTGAATTTATATAATTTATTTCCAGCGGATTTCCGACGGATTATAAAAAAACATTTTTTTATTATATTTTCCGGCCGAAAATAAAAATTAATTTTTTATTTTTAATAAACATTCCGGCTGACCAATAAAATTAACTTTTTTATTTTTAATCAATATTTTCAGGCGGACCAATAAAAATTAATTTTTTTATTTGTAATCAACATTTTCAGGCGGACCAATATTTTTTTTTAAATTTTAAAAACATATTCCGGCGGATTTCCGGCAGAAAATAAAAATTAGTTTTTTTTTATTTTTAATAAACATTCTGTAACGTCCCAAAAATTACAAGTAAATTTAAAATTTTAAATAAACATTTCATTTATAACAACTAATTAAATGATCCCAACGTTTCGTTTGCAAACTCATAATTAATATCTTCATAATAAAAACCAGCGGAATAAACGTTTAATTATTAAAAACCATAAAGCAACCAGCTCTCCTCGCGCGCCAGTGTGTATTCGTCACGCCTTGGAGCCGCCCGCACCTGAAACCACAGTTTATTGGGAACGTGTAAGCACGAAGCTTAGTGAATTCAAACACCATAAGTAACACAGTTATTTCCACACCACCATAAACAGATAATTGCACATAAACAACATACAAGTCTACGAACAAATCATAAACATGTATATCCACACCCACCCACCTAAAAGGCACAAGTCGGTCCCACCGACCACATGATAACATCTCCGGCCCCGCCGAATCCCCGGTCCCACCGAGTCTCTACGCCACCCGTGTATAAAATCTCCGGCCCCGCCGGATCCTCGGTCCCACCGAGTTAACATGACAACATAGTATCAACTAGACACCCCACTATCTAGTTCCACAACACAATCACATAAAGCTACCACACACGTACTACAACAATGATAAAACAACCGTTATTAGATATCGTGCAAACGCAACCCGGTACCCCCGGGTTCATACGCCACCCGCGTATACAACCTTCGGTCCCACCGAATTACTACGCCACCCGCGTATGTGACCCTCGGCCCCGCCGAACTCCTACGCCACCCGCGTAGTCACAACAATAAGGTCCGACTAGACACCCCACTATTTAACCCCGCATCAAAAGCAAATAGAACTACCACATACATACACAACGTAATGTAAAAATAACCGACATTAGTTATAGTGAGAGAACTCACCTCGAATGCGCGCCTAGCTCAACAATACAAAATCAAGCTTCCCAATTACGGTCACTTCCCAGCACCTAAACGCACGTTAAAACGTATCTATACGAGACCCGGACCCTACGACACGACACCCGCTTAAACCGTCACTAAAACTACTTCCCGGTCTCGCCAAACAGGTCTGTTCGGGACCTGTTTCGACCTCCTTAAACCCAGTAAATCCTCAATATCATTACATGGTCAGAAAGTACTAAGAGTTAGGGTTCCAAGGACATATTATACACCTCCTAACGATTTTTCTACATTTTATTACGAATTTTATAAAAACAGTTCGCTGAACAGCGAAAAACAGCAGCTATCAGTATAAAACGACGATTTGGCCTATGCTACGTTCCGAACTGGATTTTGCACAAAACACAGAAAAGTTACTAGACTCGGAAAGGGAACTTTTGGCACCGGTTTCACCCCAATCCGAGTTACGAGTAAAGAGTTACGGCTAACGCAAGACAGGGACAGAAACTGCAGTTTTTTACATAAAATGACGAACTGCTGTAAAAACGACCACTTTTTCACCTAGCTAGAGGCCGAACCAGATTTCCGCTAAAACACGGAAAATGTTCCCGACCCAGAACGTGAACCGTGGGCACCAGTTTTGCCTCAAACCGAGCTACGGAGAAAAAGTTATGGCTGACGCAAAATAGGGACAGAAAGTGATTTTTAAAACGGTTTAGATATCACGGACGTACGAAGGCTGGACAACACCAATCACTACCCACTGCCGCCTCCGGCAGTTGTGGTCGGCGGCGGCGGCAGCCACCACCGGCGGTAACTGTTTCGGCAACAACGCAAGAAGGAAACAAGACGAAAAGAAATCTTACCTCGCGACGACACAACCGTGACACACGACTCCGGCTTCTCTTGTCTCTCGCTCTCTCTCTCTCTCTCTCTCTCTCTCTCTCTCTCTCTCCGGCGATTCTTTCTCTCTCTCGGTGCTTCTCCCTCTCGGCTCTCCTCTCTTCGACCGGCAACCACAAGAAAAACAAAGGAGCCGTAGGGTTGTTCTTTGCTTTTTCTTTCCCTTCACGCTACCAAAACAAAATCATCACAAGGCTGCGTTTTTTGTTTTGCATGGGCCGAAATCCATCAAGGTTTTTGGCCCTTGACACAATTAGTCCCTCGACTAGCAACCCTCTCGCAAATAACCAAAAATTCCGACACTTTAACGATTCGACCCAACTCGACTAACCCCGTTAATGGAAACCACAATAAATCAAACTTAAAAGAAAAGAATTAATGAAAGAAATTCCATACCAGGATATGGGCTTTACAACTCTCCCCCACTTGGATTAGACTTCGTCCTCGAAGTCTCTACCTACGAATAGCTCCGGATAGATCTCCCTCATCTCAACCCCAGGTTCCTAAGTCCACTTGAAATCCCTTCTAAAACTTCTCGAATACTTTTCTAACTAACGCACTGCTTCTAGGACACTGGGATATAATCGACAGAACACCCCAACGATTGGAATCATTCCTAGCCAAGCGACTTCGGTTGTCCTCCAACCTTAGATATTCCATACATCTCGACTCAAATTTCAAGCTCTAACTATTCTCAAGCTGCTCACCAACATTACCTACAGGATACTCGAATCCGATCATTTCTACCCTTAACTGTCGATTAACTTCCACGAATTCTAATAGACTCCAAAGATTTTCAATAAATTATATTAACAAAACATCGACCCCCTGGCGAACATCGGTCCAATCGATTACAATAACAAACATCGGCCACCCGCCGAACATCGGTCCAACCGATTACAATAACAAACATCGGCCACCCGCCGAACATCGGTCCAACCGATTACAATAACAAACATCGGCCACCCGCCGAACATCGGTCCAACCGATTACAATAAATCACATAAGCGTGGTATTATCCTAGACACTAACACAAATAGATATCCCCCACAATCAAGTCAACTAACACACACGCAGGTCATTCCCTTACCCGATACTACCCGGCCTACATTACCAACACGCGTGGAATACCCAACCTCCCACCGTCGACGTATCCCCCACACTCGCTCTACAAAGCTAATTTATCTGAACCGAGGATACACCCTGACGCCTACCTCTCAGGTAACGCCTCAGGGCCCCTCACATCGGAATTACCTCCCAGGTAAGTGCCCACAACTATATCCTCCTAGCACCTACTAGAAAGCCTAGGCTATAACACCTGAACACCGGGGCCTCACCCCGAGATACCCAACCGACCACTACCAGCGACTGACTAACGTGCCTAAGGATCCAAAGCAAAACAGCCTACCCACAAGTGCCTATCTCGGATTGTCTCCCTCACCCAAACGTGTAAATACTCGACGTGCAATGAATGCCAAACGGTGCGACAAAACAATTCATCAACAAGACTCCACCTCAAGTCATTAAAACCGGGCAATTAGCCCATGACTAACTCCAAGTCAAAACCGAGCAAAATGCTCCACGTTTGCTAGACCCATAAGTCGGTCAAAAACGCGTTTAAATAGAGCCTAAGCAAGCAATACTCTAAAATCAACATTAGTCCCAAACTCAACACGGGTTAAACAAAAGAGTTTTCCAAAAGGACTCACACCCTTAAAATTCTCAAAATGACACATAACACAAAAAAAAAACGCATTTCCCAAATGGTTTACAAAATCATTTACAAAATGTTTTCAACGTCAAGATTTTTTTTCATTTCAAAAAGACCGTAAGCAATAAAACTACTATTACCAGGTCGGTAATTACGCCAAAAATGGACACGCTCGTCCCACATATGAAAATCATGTTGAAAATCATTTCATTGCAGTTTAGTTGATTCACGAAACGTAAGCGAAATAAATAATTTCTTTGAAAATGAACCTTCACGGTTCTAGTATGAATTGACTCATGACACGCATTTAAAGTAACCGCTCGACCTTACACAGGGTGCGACAAAAGCGTGCACATAGTTTCAAAATCAGTCCCACGACGTTTGACCCCAAAATTCCTCTTTTTCAACATAAAATGTCGTGGCACAGGGTTCACCAACAAATCTTACGCACGTCGGCTAGTCATACAAAACGATAAAACGGTTTACAAATATATTTCTGTTAAAACACAACTGTCTCGTGTAAGTTTCAAACTTAAGATAAAAACCAATCCGTTTCCACCATTTGAAAATATCGACTAAAACCTCATAAAATCTCAAAAGGTGGGGTTCTTTAAATTGATTTCCAAGATTTCCCCAAATGGTCACATAAACAAATAAGATATGCACCACGTGAAATTAAACCCACACGACTCAACATGCCGTAAAACAGAACTTATCTTAACCAACTCACTCAAATAGCTTTATACAGACATCATGGAATGTAACTTTCCGTCTCAACTCTAACATATGTGGAGGAGTTCCAATGTTAAAGTCACAAGCCGTAGTCACTTGCCCAACATTTTAAACACCACAAAACACGGATATCATCTTACCCGTAAGAACCGTTGGAAAAATAACGAAATAAGACCAATTCTAACAAAGTTTGCACTCCCGTAATAAAACGATTTCATACATTTTCAAAACCATATTTCAAAATCTTGTGCGTGTGCTAGACACTTCCCAAAATTTCAAAACACCATCCATAAAAATGATTTGGAACACAAGAATTTGTTAATGCAATCTATTTCAAAATCAAACTTTGTGCATGACTCAGTCGGCATTCTACGCCTCAACTCCTACTCCTCCAAATCTCTCTGATCCACTAACGTCATCCGGACATTTAAACCTCTTAGGCAAGTTGGGAAATTACGCCAAATAATCCCTGCGATTTTTCCTCAAATCAAAGTCGGCTCTATAAGCCTATGATTCTAGCACAATCATCCATCTTGGCCCGAATCAAACATCATCCTTATCGTCACTCCAAGTGACTAATACTAGAATCGTCCTTCTATTCTAACGACTACTGGATTAGATCCTTCACCACTACCCTCAACGATCATTTCATCTAAGCAAATCAAGTACACACCTGTACTAATAGATTTAATATGGTTGTTTCTCCTAATGATGGCCATTCTGGGTAGATAACACAACGCGTTAATAGCACATAATAACTCACACTAACAGCACTCACGCTCAACTCCTCGGATTCCTCGTGACTTTCCCCGACTCGAGCATTGATCCTGTGCTTCCGGTAGTAGGAGCTCTACTACTACCATCCCCGCCTATCATCGCCCGTTCCGAGTCCCATCCCAAGGGGTCCAAGTAGTTCCTCGTCGAAACTAAACGCATATGCCCGCACCGGCATACATACACACTCTTCCTAGTTCCCTAGGAGTTTCACCCAAATTCCACTACCCTCGCCATGACGAAGTTCCCACTAGTCCTGACGAGTCGCCTCGTGAGTGCACAGTCGCATACAGTGGAAAACCAGATAGACATTCGAATATAAGATTCCATCCTACAACGGTTGGACTCAAACAAGAGCTGCGCAATAGAACTAAATCCAACATTCTAAGGCTATTCGGTTCCTCCCGCATACAACTCATAGTGCATTCACTTAACAACCTATCAAGGCTAGCATAAACTCCTATTAGCAAGCAACAAACATGCAACACAGTGTAATAAGCACCAAGCTATTTAACATACATACCCTTATGTTCTAGAAAGCACTCTAGCACACATACTCATACGTAAACACCCTTCCTAGCTCTCTGGGAATTACATCTCCTCCCACTACCCTTGCTACTACCGAATCCCTACTAATCATAACGAGTGGCCTCGCAAATACCCGATTATATGCAGTGCGAAATAAATAGACGTTCGAATACAAGACTCTATCCTAGAACGGTTGGACTCAAACAAGAGCTGCGCAATAGAACTAAATCTAATATCCTAAGTCTATAAATCTCTTACTGCATACAACCTAGAGGGCATCCACTTAGTAACCTATCATAATTAGCATTGATTCCTAATAGCAAGTAGTACCACATACAGCATAGTGTCAACAACAAGCAATCTAGCATACATACTCTATGATCTAGAAAGCAATAAAACACTAAGCATTGTACCTTTCCCTTCGGCTCCGGCTGACTGTACACACTGCGCCCTCGATCACCGTTCCTCGAACGTGTTTTTACCCTTTTCTTTTATTCCCAAACAGGTTTAATAAAGAATTTGAAAATTTTCCCAGCCGCAACTTGAGACCAAACACACCGAGGTGCGTTTGATTCACTCAAGCTGTGCTCTGATACCAAGTTGTAACGTCCCAAAAATTACAAGTAAATTTAAATTTTTAAATAAACATTTCATTTATAACAACTCATTAAATGATCCCAACGTTTCGTTTGCTAGCTCATAATTAATATCTTCATAATAAAAACCAGCGGAATAAACGTTTAATTATTAAAAACCATAAAGCAACCAGCTCTCCTCGCGCGCCAGTGTGTATTCGTCACGCCTTGGAGCCTCCCGCACCTGAAACCACAGTTTATTGGGAAAGGGTAAGCACGAAGCTTAGTGAATTCAAACACCATAAGTAACACAGTTATTTCCACACCACCATAAACAGATAATTGCACATAAACAACATACAAGTCTACGAACAAATCATAAACATGTATATCCACACCCACCCACCTAAAAGGCACAAGTCGGTCCCACCGACCACATGATAACATCTCCGGCCCCGCCGAATCCCCGGTCCCACCGAGTCTCTACGCCACCCGTGTATAAAATCTCCGGCCCCGCCGGATCCTCGGTCCCACCGAGTTAACATGACAACATAGTATCAACTAGACACCCCACTATCTAGTTCCACAACACAATCACATAAAGCTACCACACACGTACTACAACAATGATAAAACAACCGTTATTAGATATCGTGCAAACGCATCCCGGCACCCCCGGGTTCATACGCCACCCGCGTATACAACCTTCGGTCCCACCGAATTACTACGCCACCCGCGTATGTGACCCTCGGCCCCGCCGAACTCCTACGCCACCCGCGTAGTCACAACAATAAGGTCCGACTAGACACCCCACTATTTAACCCCGCATCAAAAGCAAATAGAACTACCACATACATACACAACGTAATGTAAAAATAACCGACATTAGTTATAGTGAGAGAACTCACCTCGAATGCGCGCCTAGCTCAACAATACAAAATCAAGCTTCCCAATTACGGTCACTTCCCAGCACCTAAACGCACGTTAAAACGTATCAATACGAGACCCGGACCCTACGACACGACATCCGCTTAAACCGTCACTAAAACTACTTCCCGGTCTCGCCAAACAGGTCTGTTCGGGACCTGTTTCGACCTCCTTAAACCCAGTAAATCCTCAATATCATTACATGGTCAGAAAGTACTAAGAGTTAGGGTTCCAAGGACATATTATACACCTCCTAACGATTTTTCTACATTTTATTACGGATTTTATAAAAACAGTTCGCAGAACAGCGAAAAACAGCAGCTATCGGTATAAAACGACGATTTGGCCTATGCTACGTTCCGAACTGGATTTTGCACAAAACACAGAAAAGTTACTAGATTCGGAAAGGGAACTTTTGGCACCGGTTTCACCCCAATCCGAGTTACGAGTAAAGAGTTACGGCTAACGCAAGACAGGGACAGAAACTGCAGTTTTTTACATAAAATGACGAACTGCTGTAAAAACGACCACTTTTTCACCTAGCTAGAGGCCGAACCAGATTTCCGCTAAAACACGGAAAATGTGCCCGACCCAGAACGTGAACCGTGGGCACCAGTTTCGCCTCAAACCGAGCTACGGAGAAAAAGTTATGGCCGACGCAAAATAGGGACAGAAAGTGATTTTTAAAACGGTTTAGATATCACGGACGTACGAAGGCTGGACAACACCAATCACTACCCACTGCCGCCTCCGGCAGTTGTGGTCGGCGGCGGCGGCAGCCACCACCGGCGGTGGCGGTTTCGGCAACAACGCAAGAAGGAAACAAGACGAAAAGAAATCTTACCTCGCGACGACACAACCGTGACACACGACTCCGGCTTCTCTTGTCTCTCTCTCTCTCTCTCTCTCTCTCTCTCTCTCTCTCTCTCTCTCTCCGGCGATTCTTTCTCTCTCTCGGCGCTTCTCCCTCTCGGCTCTCCTCTCTTCGACCGGCAACCACAAGAAAAACAAAGGAGCCGTAGGGTTGTTCTTTGCTTTTTCTTTCCCTTCACGCTACCAAAACAAAATCATCACAAGGCTGCGTTTTTTGTTTTGCATGGGCCGAAATCCATCAAGGTTTTTGGCCCTTGACACAATTAGTCCCTCGACTAGCAACCCTCTCGCAAATAACCAAAAATTCCGACACTTTAACGATTCGATCCAACTCGACTAACCCCGTTAATGGAAACCACAATAAATCAAACTTAAAAGAAAAGAATTAATGAAAGAAATTCCATACCAGGATACGGGCTTTACACATTCCGCCGGATTTCCGGCGGACCAATTAAAATCATTTTTTTTATATTTTTAATCAACATTTTCCGGCGGACCCTAAAAAAATTAATTATTTTTTGTCTAATTAAAGAATTTTTCGGCGGATTTCCGACGGACCTAAATTAAAAAAAAATTAATTAAATTCCGCCGAAAATCCGTCGAAAAAATGTGGAGTTTTTAAAATAAAAATAAAAATATAGATTTAATGTTATTTCCGGCGAAAGTCAACGGAGTTTTGAATTTTTTAATTTCCGTCGAAAATCCGCCGGAAAATTTCCGCAAAAATATCCGTCGAAAAATGTGTTCTGTTTAGTAGTGTGTGACCGTGTGTCGTCAAAATCATAAATTGGGAAAGTTTATTTAAATTTATTAACTATGTAACCGTATTTATTTACATAAGATATGATTAAATTCATAAAAATAAGACCACCTCTAAGGCCATCAGTACCCCATGGAGAGAATCTTTCAAATATTCCACTCCACATCAGCGCCACATCAGCTTTTCTTACATCCCTCACTCCATCCGTAACAATCCCTAAACACCCGTATCCCATTCCCTCAAACCCTTTTGCCACCTCATTTATTTAAATTCTTTTATTTATACTTTTAATTATTTAACAAAATAAAAATATTTATATATTTTTTAATAAATAAAAATAAGATAAATAAAAAAAATAAAAATTCATACCATTCATTAAAAATAAAAATTACAAAATACAAAATACAAAACACTACCAATGATGAGAGAGGTGTGAAAAATAAGAGGTTGAGAGAATTTGAGAGAGTTTGAGAGGTGTGAGAAATAAGAGGTTGAGAGAATTTGAGAGGTGTGAAAAATAAGAGGTTGAGAGAATTTGAGAGGTGTGAGAAATAAGAGGTTGAGAGGTGTGAGAAATAAGAGGTTGAGGGTTAAATATATAGTGGGATTAAATTGAGAAAAAAATTTATTTATTTTTGTTTAAAAAGAGCCGTTTAACTGCATTATTTTTAAAAATTAAATAATTTTTTTTTTAATAAAGCTTCGGGATGAATCGGGATCCCATCCCCGAAATCCATCCCTTCCCGCCGAACCCGCAAGGGCCGTAGCCCATCCCGCAGCCATCCCTTGCCATCCCGAGCCCCATCCCGAATGGGGTACGGATGGCCTAATGGATAAGATTTTATTTATGACCTTTTGCTATTAAAAAGAACATTCAATGTGTTGGAATGAAAATGCTCAGTTAAACCAGAATTTTCATTCTTACCTCCTCTCTTACTATCATTTTTTTAGCCCATCTCTCAATGTAATTATATAATTAAATAAATATTAAAAATAAATATACATTATCGAAAAATCAATGCTTGATGATTAAAATGACCAAAATCAAATATTGAGAAAATATAAATAGCATAAACTACGATTTTCGTCCCTATGATTTGATATTTATAACGGTTTTCGTCCCTGTGGTTTAAAAACTGCTTTTTTCATCCTTATGGTTTTCAATTGCTTCCATTTTCGCCCTTACATCTAACCTTGTTAAGTTTAGCCGTTAAAAAGTATTTGGAAAGTTACATATATAGTCCTTGTGATATGTACAATTTTAGATTGCTTCCATTTTTTTATAATATTTTATAACTATGTATACATGCATATATAACAAATAAATATATATATTAATTTAAATATTAAACAAATTTGATTAATTAACAAAAGGCAAAGTCTAATTGAAAGTATTGAATTGTGAGAGTAAAGTGTTTATTAAATTGGTTTGTATAAAATACAAGTAATTTTTTTCTCGAATCATATTAAACTTATTTATATGATAATTTAAAATATATAAAAAGCTTAAGTAAATAAATGAAAACATTTTTTTAAGACATTTCAATATAAAACTTAAAAAAACAAATATCAATAATCTTAATTTAATAATTTCAATTATTATATTAGTATACTATGATTAATAGTAAATGATATCTATTTTTTAAGTTAAATAAAAATTAATAGAAAAGTATAACTAATAAAATAAATGAAATTATTAAATTAAAATTATTGATAAGTAAATGATCTTTTTTTCCTTCAAATTTTTTAGTTGAAATCTCCTAAAATTAATAGTTTTTATTTCTTGATCTACTTAAGATTTTTTATTTTATTTCAAGTGATCATATGAAGAAGTTTAATTAATAAAATTCGAGAAAAAATGTTTTTTATTTTATACCAACTGTTTGTTGTTTTTATTAAATACACTTTATTTCCACTATTCCATATATATGTAGAAAAAATGTAATAGAGAAAGAAAAAGTAAAAATAATACAATATATAAAAATGTCAAATTTATAGTTTATTAGATCATCCACACACCTGCAATTCATTTGGACTTTCAATTGTGCCACATCAGCTTTTGCAATTATCATCCACACACCTGCAATTCTTTTACACTTTCAATTGGTCCCCACTACAACATTTATTAATTACTTTATAAATTATTATATATATTATAATTATTTTTTGTTAATAAATATATAATATAATAATATAAAGTAAGGGTGTGGGACCCACTATGGCTTGCACTTGCAATTGCAAGAGTTGCAATTGCTTTATGACATGGCATACTTTTTTTGTTTTGAAATTGGATTAGCAAGTGTAGTTGCAAGCGTCTGTGGATGCTCTTAGTGTCTAAATGAAATTTAAAGATAAATATTTATAAATGTGTGTGTTTGCATTTAAAATTTATCTTTTGTTAATTAATCAATTTTTTTTATTTCAATTAAAATATAATAAATAAAATATATAGTTATAAAATATAATAAAGAAAATAGAAGCAATTATCAAATTTACATACCACAAGGACTGAATATGTAATTTTCCAAAAAGCTTTTAACTACTAAATTTAACAGAGTTAGGTGATAGGACGAAAATAGAAGTAATTGGAAACCACAAGGATAAAAAAGCGGTTTTTAAACCACAGGGACGAAAACCGTTATAAACATCAAACCACAAGGACTAAAATCGTAGTTTACTCTAAACTTTTTAGTCATCTTTCATTTGTAACTACATAATCAATATTGAGAATTTAATTAAAATACCCAAAGTTTGACTTTGACTTACCAAAATACCCATTTTGTCGTTCATTTTACCAAAATACCCATTTTTCCGCAATTGGGTTCGCGATCGCGGACCACGGAATAAAATGAAAATGTTGATCCCGCTATTAATCCCGCGACACACACAAAATCCCGCGACACAACTCAAATTTGTGATTTTTATTGAATTTCACTTTCAACCCCTATACTAGGGACCATTTTTGAAAATCTCTCTCGCGAATAGTCCCGCTACCAACTCAAATTTGGGATTTGTAATTGATATTTACACTTTCAACCCATATACTTATTTACTTACTTACTTTATACCTTTTACTTTCATAATTTTAATTTTACATTTAACACATATAATCGTTTATTAACTAAAATACGTTAAAAATACGTTTTAATTTTAACAAGTTACACCATTATAATCGTCTCTTCGATACGTTCGAAATGAGCCCAATATTGAATATTTTTTGATTTATTTATTTTAATATATATCATATATACTACATAAAAATATTTTTTATATTTAAAAATCATATTCTTATAATTAATTATTTAATTTATGGTACTCTTATAGTTAAAATACGTTTTATTTATTTTATTATCGATGGTCCAATTGTAAGTATTAAAAATTGGCGGAGGCTTTGTGATGGACAAGCATCGATTCCTTTGGGCATACTCTGTAACTGCAGATACTTCAGCTCCAAACACACATGAATCATCATTCGCCAAATACCCATTTTCACAATTCTTAAATGAGTCCAGTGATACCAACTTGTCAAAACCCCATTTCATATTCTTCTCGTGAAACCTTGTCCTATTGCCATTCACGATATCTATAAACACATACAAATAATAATAATTTAAAACGATTTATTAATGAACTAGTTAATATATGATTATTATGTTAATGCGATAGGAGTGTAAAAAAAATTGAAAATAATAAGAGATGTATCATAAATTAAATAATTAACTATAAGAGTATGAATTGTAAATATTAAAAATATTTTTATGTAGTATATATGATATATAATAAAATAAATAAATCCAAAAATATTCAATATTAGGCTCATTTCGAACGTATCGAAGGGACGATTATAATGGTGTAACTTGTTAAAATTAAAACGTATTTTTTTAACGTATTTATTTAATAAACGATTATATGTGTTAAATGTAAAATTAAAATTATGAAAGTAAAAGGTATAAAGTAAAGTAAGTAAATAAGTATAGGGTTGAAAGTGTAAATTGCAAATTCAATTCATAGTGTGTGTCCCGGGTTGTAGCGGGTGGTCGCGGGATGCAATTTTTCAAAAAACACCCTATCCCGCGATCGCGGGACAAATCGTGGGAAAAATGGGTATTTTAGCAAATTCAAGAGAAAAATAAGTATTTTGGTAAGTCAAAGTCAAACTTTGGGTATTTTAATTAAAATCCCATCAATATTTATGTATATTGTTGTGGTTCACATTTACTACTTTTATATTTGAAACACGTTTACATTTTTCTTTTTGTTCATGAAAAATAATTAGAAATGTGGACTATTAAATTTTTTTAATTTGTATGAACTAATTTTTGTGGTGATAAGTTTTTATTGGATTTATTTAAAAATCAAATATGAGGTGTTGATATGCATGAAAATGACTTGGAAAAGTTTTTGTTAAAATATATAAAAAAAAAACAATACTCCAATAATTGTGTCTATATTATATATCGACTCTTCCATTACTTGAAATACCTCTCTTTCTTTACCTTGTAATTAACCCCTTTTCGGATCGATTCCAAATCGGGTTTTTAGTTTGAATTAAAGAAACCAACATTCAACGATCAATGGGTGGATCGGTAGGAGAACCCAAGGTGACGGTGTTGGGCTGGTGGCTGAGCATGTTCGATCCGAGGGTGAGAATTGCTTTGGCTGAAAAGGGTGTGGAATATGAGTACATAGAAGAAGACCTCCCAAACAAAAGCCCACTTCTTCTCAAACACAACCCCATTCACAAGCTCATTCCTGTTCTTATTCACAATGGAAAATCCATCTGCGAATCCAAAATCATACTTGAGTATATCGATGAGTCATGGACAGATGGGACTTCATTGTTGCCTTCCGATCCTTATCTCAGATCTCAAGCCGCCTTTTGGGCTGATTACATCGATAAGAAGGTATGTTTGTATGTATGTTTTAGTTTGGAACAAATTAAGACCGATTTATGTTTAGTTGAGGGGCTCCTATGCCCCCGCTCTATATATCGTCTCAGCTCGAATGAAGTTCAAAATTTGTAAAATTTGCAGATATATGATGGTGCAAAGAGAATATGGAGCTCAAAAGGTGAAGAGATGCAAAAGGGAGGGCAAGAACTGATAGGGTACCTCCAAGTGTTGGAAGGGGAGCTTGGAGAGAAGCCATATTTTATGGGTGAGAGTTTTGGGTATGTGGATATTGTACTTATATCCTATTACCACCATCTTCATGCATATGAGATCCTTGGGAAGTTTAGTGTTAAGAAAGACTGTCCAAAGTTGTTTGGTTGGGCTACAAAATGCATGGAAAGGGAGAGTGTTTCCAAGACTCTTGCTGATCCAAATAGGATTTATGAGGCTACAATTGAGTTCAGAAAGAGAATTGGCTTAGAAGACTAAATTAATTAATATATAGGGTTTCATGCATCCTTTCAAAGATTCAAACTTTTGGTTGGAATCATGATGTAGATTTCTCAAATTTATGGTATGAAGATAGATAAACTATGAAAATCAATTCATATCTTATGAATTGACTTTTACCAATAATGATTGTGCATAAAATTTCTCTCTCTATAATTAAGGATAAAGTTATACTTTGGTTAACTAAATGATGTAATAATTACATTCTTTATGTGTCTTTTTTATAGTAGACATTTATTTTGGGATGAAGGAAATGTATATTTTTTTCTACTTGGCATGGTGTGCGTGTGTGTTATTAATAAAGCAATTGCAAAATCATTATATGTAATTAATTGAATAAGTTTGAATTGTATTTTATACTTAATTGAAACAATGGATCAAATTAAGAGACCTGTGAGGTGTTTGTTCGTGCACGTTTATATTTGAAAATGCAAAAACATTTTTATTCAGTTGTTTTTTCCATTCAGATATTAAAGCCGCTAATAAATGTGAAATTATTAAGCATTAAACGAATCCTGAAATGTGTGAAAAAAGCAGTATTCGGTGTACATCGCTTATGTGTTGTCGCCACCGTTTGGGATGATAGAGAAAGAAAGATTCGGTTGGTATACCACTGCCCACAAATATTGTTTTTCTTTTGTATTATGGAGAAGATAAAAAGATGAAATATAGACGTTTTGTTTTGTGTGGTGGAGAGAGAGAGAGAGAGATCTAGAGAGAGGGAGGGAGAGAGAGAGGAAAATATAGAGGTGCTTACGGTTCGGCTAGGATAGTATAAAAAATGTGAACCGAATCGTATGGGCTAGATGCGTAGTTATCCGAACTAAAACCGAACCGTAGAATGACTCGAATCGAACCAAAGTAAGGTGTTGTTCGGTAGCGGCTTAATGGGCAGTGTGGAAGATATGGCTGATTCGCACAGCCATATCTACCCGTTCGGTAGCGGCTTAATGGGAAAAAAATGGGCTGACCGAATCAGCTAGAAAACAACACTAGTCCCCATTCAGCTACCCATTTTCCATCTATACCCTTAGTTTTATCTTAACCCACCCCTGGAAGAAACAAAAATACACCCTCCTCTCTCTCTCTCTCTCTCTCTCTCTCTCTCACACACACACACACACACACACACACAGCTCCACGATTCCACCCTCTGGACCTAATCCCGCCGTCACCCATCGTGTGAAGCACCGTCGGCACCGTCGAAGAACCTGTCGTGTGGAAGTGTGAAGCACCGTCGTGTGGAAGTGTGAAGCATCGTCGACACCGTCGGCATCATCGTGTGAAGCACCGTCGGCACCCTCTGTTCCTGGATCTCCTCTCTATCTTCAACGATTTGTTCATCGGTTTGGGTTTTGTACTCAAAGGTTTGTTCATCAGTTTGGTTTTGTTCATCAGTTTGGGTTCTCTATTGATGGTTTTTTTTGGGTTCTCCATCTGCACTTTATCTCCAAGAAATGTAAAAACGAATTTCACCTGCAAACTTTATTTGGGTTGTTACAATTCTTGTTTTTTTTTTCATTTGATTACACAGATCTATAGAAATTTGGTTGTTCATCTTATGGATTTTGATATGCTTCTTTGCCAGTTTATGATTGTTGTTGAAAGGGTAAAATAGTCATTTTCATTATTCAGATGGTTTATTCAGCACTAGAACCGAACACCAATTTAGTTAAAGCAACTCAGACAACTTTATCCATATGGATAACTTTATCCATACAGGTCTGAATGGTAAACGAACCGAACAGCCCCTAAGTTGGTTATCCGGGGTTCGTTTCACGGTTACTCTAAATTATAAAAAAAATATTTGCAATATAAAAATAAGAGTAAACTCTAATTTTGGTCCCTGAGGTATAGTGATTTCTTTGAAACAAGGACCTGTGGAAATAAGTCGACTTATGGTCCTCATGGTTTTGATTTTGCTCTAGAATCAGGACCTTGCCACTAACCCCGTTAAAAACAACCGTTAGAGTCAGGGGTATTTTCGTCATTTCACATTTTCTTCCTATTTTTGTAATTGTTTTTGTTTCTATTGTTTTTTTGTAAATACAATCAAACCTTAAGGACCTGTTTTGCCGTATTATGAAATGTGTAATTATCTCAAGGACCTGTTTTGACAATTTATGAAACTGAAGATTAAGCCACGCCTCTTTCCCAAATTTCTAAACCCACTGTTTTGGAGATCAAAAGAACTTCTCCGGTGGCCCTCTGGCCAATGTTAATACCCACAAACCCACCTGCAAATTTGGTTGTAATTTAGCTTTATATTAAGTTTGAATTGAAGAAACCAACAAGTTTGACCTCAAAGTCAAAGGTTAAATTACCTAATGCCATGGACACTCTGGTCAAGTTTTGTGTTCCAATTCAGACATACAAAACCTAGAAAATATATATTTATATATATATATATAGGGGTTAAATCATGTGAGGACCAAAAAAAGAGTGAGGACCGTGAGGACCAATCTCAATCATCCAAGGGTTTTAATCAAGGGCTATGGAACACAATGACATTTTTGTGATATTCTTGAAATCTGAAACTAATTTTAAAGTAAATAGAAAGATGAAAGGGGTATTTACGACAATTGAGGTCCAATCCATAGTCCACAACAAAAATAAAAAATAAACCCTAGTCAATAACTCTGGTCTCCTTCTCTCATCAACTCTCGTCCCAAAACTCTTCACCATCATCAATGGCGGTTTCAAAATTGGGAGGTGGATCGGTCTTCTCTCGATTCGTGATAACTTCAACCATGGCCATCGTCATTGTCGTTGATATGATCCGTACACATCGATCGGGATGAACACGACGTTTCACGGTGATGATGCCCCTGTACCATTCTTCTTCTTACTTCAACAACATAGTGGGTGTTTTTTCGGTGTTCTTTCTACCATTGACCCTCGAATTTGAGGAGGCCATATTTGATGGATATTTTTCCTGGACGGCTGAAGACGGTGGTTCTTCGAAGCCAAGAAGTCGGATTCGGGATTGAGGTGTTCTTCGAACCCAGAAATTGGATCCGGGATTGAGGTGTTCTTGAAACCCAGAATCAAACCCATGAAATCGAACCCATAAATCGGATATAGGATGGAGGTGTTCTTCAAACCCAGAATCGACCCAAGAAATCGAACATGGTGTGTTAGGTTTTCTTTATCGTTCTTGAGTTTGAGTTGGAATTTTCTTAGATTACTCTTCGATTTTGGTTTAGGATTTATGGTTGTTCTGGACTTGATCTAGTTTTTATGAAATGTTTGGTTGGTTCAGTTTATATTTCTATATGATTTGTTTGTATTCATAAGGTGAAACTGTTGATTTGTTTGTATTCATAAGGTGAAACTGTTGAATCTGCATGTTTCACATGGTGAATCAACGTGTTTCATATGGTGAATCAACGTGTTTCATATGGTGAATCTCTAGTTTCATATGGTGAATCTCTTGTTTCATTTGGTGAGTCTACGTGTTTCATCTGATGAATTATGTATTTCATCTGATGAATTATGTATTTCATCTCGTGAATCTATGTATTTCATCTTTTGAATTTGTGTATTTCATCTAGTGAAATAGTATATAGGTGATTTCATTTGGTGAGTCTTTATTACCAAAATGACAATTATGCCCATTTCACGTGGTGAAACAGTATTCAAGTAAAAACCATTGGATCAAAACCAAATTACGACTCATATCGGTTCTCACGGTTTTCAACCTTTTTGTGGTTCTCATTTGATTATCGTCATATATATATATATACGAAAAACAGGGCTTTAAGCAAATGTGATCCGAAAACTTTTAAAGTGTTAGATCCGAGAAGTTTTCTTGTGCCTGATCCAAAAAGTTTAATCAAAATGGAAGATCCAAGAACTTGTTTCTTGATCCGAAAAGCTGTCAAACAAATTCAAACACACACACTCACACACAATACACACACTCACATTAAACACACACACACACACACACACACACACCTCATACACACACACAGCTCAAAAACACACTGCACTCGTACACATTAAACACACACACACACACAGCTCAAACACACACACACACACTTTAAGTTTTCTTTATCATGGTTATAAAGAAGTGCAGGTGGGGTGTGGTGTGTTCATTATTTGTGCAAAAAACCACCAAATAATCAAACCAAGCTCATTTCTTGGCCGGAGAAATGGTGGTGGCCGGAGACTTTTATGGCCGTGAACTGTTATATATATAGGGTTTAGGGTAGTGGATGATGCAACCACTGAATGAAGAGTACTGGATGAATGAGATGGTGAATTTGAAGAAGAAGAAGATGATGTTTGCATTTTTTTTATGGGGTTATGATTCAGAATGTTGGGAGAGATTTGGGAAGAAGATGAAGAGAGAAAGAGAGTGTTACAAGTTGGTCCCTAAAGTTTGATATTCTTGACAGAATTAAGAAGAAACAAATAGAATTACAAAAATGGGACAAAATGGTGAAATGACGAAAATACCCCTGACTCTAACGGTTGTTTTTAACGGGGTTAGTGGCAAGGTCCCGATTCTAGAGCAAAATCAAAACCATGAGGACCATAAGTCGACTTATGAAACCACAGGTCCTTGTTTCAAAGAAATCACTATAACTCAGGGACCAAAATTAGAGTTTACTCTAAAAATAATAACAAAATAATAAATTTAAACCAATTATCCAAGAATAAAAAAAATAAGTTTTATATATTGTTTAAAAATATCTATTATTTGGTTCATGACTAATCAAAAATCAAATAGTTAATATTAAATATAATATTGTTAATTGAATATATCGGTTCAGATCCATTACCTGAAAAAACCTGAAATTTTGAGACCAAAACTGACTCGTAAACACTAGGTTTTCGGTTTTTCCGATTTTTGGTCTTTCTGGTATTTGGGTGTTTTGGGTTCGGATCAGATTATTTGACTCGGTTTTCTGGTTTTTTTCCTGTTTTTTCAATTCGTACCAATAACTTTTTGAGTTCTAACTACTAGAAAATTCGTTATTTTCGACGAAAATTACCGACGGACCCAAACCGTCGGTGAATAGCGACGGACTCAAACCGTCGTTATCCGTCGCTAATTAAGCCATACAGAAGGCCGTCTGTAATCCGTCGGTAAATTAATTCCGTCGGTATACTTTGGGAAATCATGGTCCGTCGCGAAATCATGGTCCGTCGGTAATCGTCGGTAAACGCCGCCACGCTTATTCGTTGTTGATCCGTCGGTAATCCAGGCCGTCGGTAATCTGTCGCTAAAATCCGTCGGTAAACCAAATGCCTACCAAATAATTTCCGACCCCGAATACCGGCGGATTTTTACCATTACCGACAGAACGGGCCGATTAATGGTTTTTTTCGTAGTACGATCTTTCTTTTGAGAACTGCATGAAAAAAAACTTTTTCTCATTACCTTCCGCTTCCCACTTCGTCTTGATGACATGTTAGGTTTTTAGTTAATTAGTGCTTTATTTTGGTAATAGCTTATTTATAGACTGGTTTGGGTTTTTTTGATTATTTTTCTATTAAGCTTTATTTGAATTAAGTTAAAATGATATTTGTTTGTGGTGCTGAATAAACTCTTTGCATGATATTGATGATTATTTTAACACTTACATGTAGTTTTTTTATTACTTGGTATTAGAGTTCGAATAAAAACCGCCCGATTACAAGTAATTATTAATGCCATAATTTTCTATTTTGTGGTTTATCTGCCTGCATTCACCTCAATAAGATTTTAATGAGCAAACCCATAGGGGTTGTTTAGTTACAACTTAATAAGTTTAATGGTCTAGACAATGTATTTACTCATCTATACAAAGAGTGTTTTCGTTGGTGCTTAATCGTTTAACCATTAAGCTAATTTGGCTATATGGATAAGCCAACACCCTTCACTTATCCCCATTAAGACACTCAAACAAGCTAATACAACAAATACCCCATAAATAATGTTGGGTATTTACCTTACAATGTTGTCCCACATAGGAAAGGACTTGAAACTTTTATGGGTTTATATGGCCATACCCATAAGAGTTATCAAAATGGAGAAAGATCCAAGTAAAGGAATTTCTTGGGTTTGAGTGAGAGAATAACATATATTTAATGGTCAAAAGATTGGGCCTTGGGCCTGTTCTCGTAAACAAACAGTGCTATGCGCGACTCTCTGCGCGGGTTCAGTCGCGCCACCATACGCGCAGAGGACTGTTCTCGTAATCAAACAGAGGCTTGCGCTCCTCTTCGCGCGAGTCAAGGCGCGCCGCCATCCACGCGGCCCTCTGTGTTGGTTATTGCAGTTTTTGTTGGTTACCAATGGGAAAGCTATAAATATGAGAGGTTTCCCTCCATATTTTCAGACGAAAATCTGTGTATAATCTCTCAAAACTCTTCTCCAAACTTTGCTTTTAACAAGAAACATTCTATCGATTCGATGGGATTGAATTGACGTGTATCAATTCAATCGGATAGTTGTATCCTCTAGGAGACGTCCGGAACCAAGCACGATTGGGGACGAAATTTCGTCTTAGGACACTGATTCATCAGGCCTCTATCCTATTTCTTCAAATTCAATCTTCAAGAACATCGAAAAGGTACACGATTCTATATCTAGACTTGTTTGTTCATAAGTTTTTCTTGTGTTGTTTGTATTTTCTTTCCTTATCGTGAGATTGGTTATAACAATCTAAGACGAAATTTTGTTTCTAGATACTAGAAACAAAATGGACCAATCAACGATAATGAAATCCCACGTTGAGAAACCCGAGAAGTTCAAGGGTTCAGATTTTCGACGGTGGCAACAGAAAATGCTTTTCTATCTCACGACGCTTCGTGTTTCGAACATGCTCACGGAGGAAGCACCAACGGAACCCGTTGCGGGAGAGGGCTCAACTGTGCCAACACAAATTCAAACGACGGCCTTTGAAAGATCGGTCGAAATTTGGAAAAGCAATGAATATAGTTTTCGAAACTATATACTCAATGCTTTGGACGATTCCCTATATGATATTTATTCTACTTTCAAAATCGCAAAAGATATATGGGAATCGTTGGAAAACAAATACAAGACCGAAGTGGCCTGTTCGGAAAGATTTGTGGTTGGAAAGTTCTTAAACTTCAAGATGAGCGATGCAAAATCTGTTGTAAAGCAAGTGGAGGACTTACAAGTTCTCGTTCATGAACTCGAAACGGAAGGTATGGGCATGAATGCTAACTTTTTTGTTAGTTCGATTATTGAAAAGTTGCCTCCTTCGCGGAAAGATTTCAAATTATATTTGAAACATCTAACCGAGGACATGTCTTTTGATCAATTGGTTCTCAAACTTCGAGTTGAGGAGGACAATAGGAAGCTCTTCGGAGCCAAATGCAAATTTCGTTGGAGGAAACCCCTCGAAGTCAAAGTTTCAGAAATTTAAGGGAAAAGGTATTGCACTCAAACCTTCTCCCTCAAACATGGAGTATCCTCTCCAACCAAACAAAAAGCCATTCAAAAAGCAAGTGGTCAATTGTTGGGTGTGTGGTCGACCCAGGCATAAAGAAAAGGATTGCCGGTTCAAGAGGGATCACCATGGGAGCGGAGGAGCCGGAGGCTCGAATCAAGCCAATATGGCCGATTCTGAAACAAGGTTCGTAGGTGTTGTTGAAACTCACTTCGTCTCAAACGAAGTTGATTGGTGGCTTGACACCGGTGCCACTAGGCACATATGCAACTCCAAGGATTTGTTCTCTTCTTATGTCAAAGTCAACGATGGTGAACCAATATTTATGGGGAATTCAACAACCGTAAAAGTGCAAGGGAAAGGAAAAGTGGTATTGAAGCTTACTTCGGGGAAAGAGCTTGAACTCACCAATGTGCTACATGTGCCGGATATGAGCAAAAATCTGATTTCGGGTCCTATGTTAAGCAACAAAGGGTTCAAGATTGTGTTGGAATCGGATAAATTTGTAGTCACAAAGGGTGGGATGTATGTGGGAAAGGGCTACCTATGTGAGGGGCTCTTTAAGTTGTCAATTGTAAATACCATGAACAATGATGTAAATATTGTGAATAATGAAAATGCAAGCCCAAGTGCTGCTTCTACTTACATGGTTGATTCCTCTAATTTATGGCATGCTCGATTAGGTCATGTCAACTTTCGGTCCTTACAAAGGATGATGAATCTTGGCATGGTACCTACGTGTTCAATGAACAAAATGACTAAGTGTGAGACTTGTGTAGAGTTTAAATACTCTAGTCATCCCCACAAATCTGTCGAAAAATCTAACCAAGTTCTTGGTCTAATTCATACTGATTTGTGTGACTTTAAGTCAACTCCAACCCGAGGGGGAAAGAACTACTATATACCATTCATAGATAATTGTAGTAAATTCGGTTATATATATTTGATCAATACCAAGGATGAGGCTTTAAATATGTTTAAAATCTATAAAGCCGAAGTTGAAAATCAACTTGAAAAGAGGATCAAAATTCTAAGGTCGGATAGAGAGGGGAATATGAATCTCATGACTTTGCTGAATTTTGTTCCTCACATGGTATTGTGCATCAAACAACGACACCTTATACCCCTCAACAAAATGGGGTAGCCGAGAGGAAAAACAGAACTTTAAAGAACATGATCAACACAATGTTGATCACGTCCGGGGCTCCACACAGTTTATGGGGTGAAGCCTGTCTTACTGCAAATATGATTTTGAATAAAATCCCTCATAAGAAGAGTAGTCAATCTCCCTATGAGATATGGAAAGGCAAATTGCCTTCCTATAAAAGAATGAAAGTGTGGGGTTGCTTGGCTAAAGTGCAAGTTCCTCTACCTAAAAGGACTAAGCTAGGACCAAAGACTATAGATTGCATCTACCTTGGCCCCGCCAAGAATAGTGCAGCCTATAGATTCTTGGTATTTAAGTTCTATGTAGAGGATATACACACAAATACTATAATGGAATCTGCTGAAGCAGAATTCTTTGAGAGCATATTCCCATACAAGGACAAGGAGAAATCTGTCTCTAATCCAAGGAAAAGAGGGAATGAAGATGCTACTATTGATGATGATTTAGACCAAAGCACAAATACAAAGGGTGAAAGTACTTCTAAGGTTCAAGAGGAAGTAGAAACTCGAAGAAGTAAGTGTGGGAAGGTGGCCAAAGACTTTGGACCAGACTTTGTGACCTTTAATGTAGAAGGAGAACCTCTAACTTATAAGGCAGCGATGGATTCTTCGGAAGCTCCTTATTGGAAAGAGGCAATCCTAAGTGAAATAGATTCCATTTTACAAAATAACACGTGGAAATTGGTAGATCTCCCTCCGGGACACAAACCAATTGGACATAAATGGATCTTTAAGAGAAAGATTAGACCCGACGGTACTATAGAAAAATACAAGGCTCGGTTGGTAGCCAAAGGGTATCGTCAAAAAGAGGGTCAAGATTTATTTGATACCTATTCACCGGTTACAAGGATAACATCTATAAGAACGTTGATGGCAATAGCCGCGATTCACAATTTGGAAATACACCAAATGGATGTGAAAACCGCGTTCTTAAATGGTGAATTGGAAGAAGAAATTTATATGCAACAACCCGAAGGGTTTGTTATTAAAGGTCAAGAGAATAAAGTTTGTAAATTGGTTAAGTCACTATATGGACTTAAACAAGCTCCAAAGCAATGGCACGAGAAGTTCGATAACACTATTTTATCACAAGGATTTCAAATTAATGAATGTGATAAATGCGTTTATGTTAAACAATCTAATAATGCTTATGTCATAATATGTTTGTATGTGGATGATATGCTGATCATGGGGACTAATATGGATATAATCAACCATACCAAGAAAATGCTACATTCCTCATTTGATATGAAGGATTTAGGGGTAGCCGATGTCATACTTGGTATAAAAGTTCAAAGAACTGCTGAAGGATATATCCTTACCCAGTCCCATTATATAGAAAAAGTCCTTAGAAAGTTTGGACACTATGATGATCGACCGGTCGTTACCCCATTTGATCCTTCTAGTCATCTTAAGAAGAATCAAGGAGATAGTGTATCTCAGTTGGAGTATACTCAAGTACTTGGAAGCTTGATGTATATTATGAATTGCACACGACCGGATCTAGCATATACGGTGAGTAGACTGAGTCGTTACTCACACAATCCGGGTAAAGATCATTGGTATGCATTAGTTAGAGTGCTCTGATATCTTAAACATACAATGTATTATGGTTTGCATTATACTAAGTATCCTCCCGTGATAGAGGGATACTGTGATGCTAATTGGATTTCCAATCACTCGGAAAGCAAGTCCACAAGTGGTTATGTGTTTACCCTTGGTGGAGCATCAATATCTTGGGAATCATCAAAGCAAACGGTGAATACCCGTTCAACTATGGAGGCTGAGTTTGTCGCTTTAGACAAAGCCGCTGAAGAAGCCGAATGGCTTAAAAGCTTCCTTGAAGGTATTCTGTTGTGGCCTAAGCTTGTGACGGCCATTTGTATACATTGTGATAGTATGGCTGCTCTAACGAGAGCAAATAATCAGATTTACAATGGCAAATCAAGGCACATAAGGCGTAGACATAATACAATCAAAGACTTGCTGAAAAATGGAATAATCTCCATTGATTATATAAAGTCAAAGGAAAATATAGCCGATCCTTTGACAAAGGGCCTAAATAGAGAGCAAGTCATCTTTACATCGAGGGGAATGGGCTTAAAGACAATACAATGAGTCGATACTTGGCGGAAACCTAACCTAGCAACATTGGAGATCCCATGGTCTAGGTTCAATAGGCAAACTAGTTAAGGAAGACTCAAGCGGGAACAAACACAAGGTATGCCTATTCCTATGATGTCCTCAATTGTGTTTTTCCGTTGACGTTTAAGGGATGAATTCTAATTCTTAATAATGCTAATAGCTACTATAGTGGAACACAACGAAATGTTCTTGATTGGCATTACCTATGTGAGATCGATGTGTGGTCGCATCTATGGGAACCGAGATGGCTACGTTCTCTACAAATCTCATGAAGAAAGGATATCGTTCACGACCGAAATGAAAAAAACCGTAAGAATCGATGTATGTATAAATATGATGTATGTGATACATTTTGTCTAGATTTACTATAAAACGTGGCTAGTTCAAGACTATGTTCACTACCTACAAAGTAGATCCGATTTGTACTCACTAAGGATTGTTCAAGTCCAAAAGACACCTTTCCTGATGTATATCATATTTAGCTTCTTGAATAGCAAATAATTTCCTATGTGTTTATCTTATTTTCTATTCAAATGTGGGGTATTGTTGGAAGTTTGAATATAAAATGTGGGGTATTGTTGGGTATTTACCTTACAATGTTGTCCCACATAGGAAAGGACTTGAAACTTTTTTGGGTTTATATGGCCATACCCATAAGAGTTATCAAAATGGAGAAAGATCCAAGTAAAAGAATTTCTTGGGTTTGAGTGAGAGAATAACATATATTTAATGGTCAAAAGATTGGGCCTTGGGCCTTGGGGCTGTTCTCGTAAACAAACAGTGTTGTGCGCGACTCTCAGCGCGGGTCCAGTCGCGCCACCATACGCGCCATCCGCGCGGCCCTCTGTGTTGGTTATTGCAGTTTTTGTTGGTTACCAATGGGAAAGCTATAAATATGAGAGGTTTCCCTCCATATTTTCAGACGAAAATCTGTGTATAATCTCTCAAAACTCTTCTCCAAACTTTGCTTTTAACAAGAAACATTCTATCGATTCGATGGGATTGAATTGACGTGTATCAATTCAATCGGATAGTTGTATCCTCTAGGCGACGTCCGGAACCAAGCACGATTGGGGACGAAATTTCGTCTTAGGACACTGATTCATCAGGCCTCTATCCTATTTCTTCAAATTCAATCTTCAAGAACATCGAAAAGGTACACGATTCTATATCTAGACTTGTTTGTTCGTAAGTTTTTCTTGTGTTGTTTGTATTTTCTTTCCTTATCGTGAGATTGGTTATAACAAATAATATAACCTTTTCTAAATAATACAATATGCAACTTTGGTAACATAATATCTAAATATGAGGTACAACCTGATTTGAACATTTTTCTTGTAGTGACACATTGTTTACCTTTGAACATCTTTTTTAATCAGCTCCATAATTCTTGGAATCATGATCAGGAAGCCAAAAAGATGCATAAGATCCCACTTGCATCTTGAAACATAACAAGTACACCAAGGAAAACAACCAGAAACCAAGACTTAATTAATTAAGACACTGATTGAAAGAGCTTGAAGGTCTGAACAGACACAATAAGGCCGCGAATCGATCCAGCAGCAGCAAGAAGCGATACAAGCAAGCACACCAAGCTCAATGCCTTCAACGAAATCCAGGTGACAGAATTCCTTCGAATCTTAGCCTGCGAAATGTACATCTCTATTGGGAAATAAACCGTCAATGGCCAGAACGTTGTGGAGCCAATAAGTGCAAGAAAAGCGTTGAAGAATGGGAAGACCATGGCCACAAATGTTGTTAGAATCACATATGTCGACCTCCAGATTAACCTTAAAAGATTGATCCTAAAGTCGCCAATGGAGTATTCCTTGTTCACGAACCCACTTTCTGGCCATTTGTTACGGCTCCAATTCTCCACGAATGCGAAAAAAGGTTGGACGATTACCTGCGCACGTGACGAAGTTTGAGATTTTTGAAAAAATGACAAATTTCTTGGTGTAAATTGGTTAATCAAGTCGAGTGCGTACCTGGTAAGCTCCAAGAAGGTGTATAACAACGCACAAGTTACCAATGTCAACGAGCCAAAAAGGGTCATAGAAACCGAAGCCAGTCAAGTAATTCCCAGGTGCGTTGTTGCCGAATGCCGCGTATCCGAGTAGCCCACATAGCATGTAAAATGAAGTTGAAGCTGAAATCCCAATGGTGGTTGCCGTTTTCATGACTTTCTTCTCTGGAGGACTTGATTTCAGTGTGTCCTACAATCAGAAACAAAATTTTCAGAGAGAGGGTATAAATAAACGAAAGGTTGAGAACCGTAAGAACTAGTGGATCATGCGTTGTTTCACAATGTTAGACATTAATGCAAATAAAAAATAACGTTTGTTTCACGATATGAAACAAAAAATACACATAAAAGATTGCTATGTACCATCTTTCCTTAGATGGAAAAATCAGGTATATATATTTATATATATATATATAGATAGAGAGAGAGAGAGATGCCTGTATCTCAATGAGAATTGCACAGAAAGAATAGGCAAAAGCAATGTCTCCAATGGCACAAAAGATGTTCCACATCTTGTCCATACTTGATAAATCTTCCTTAGGAGGTATTCCAAGGCTTGTTTTTGGATGTCCACCACCTTTATCATACACACATTCAAAGATACATTACAAAAATATAGTCTATAATAATCATATCATTTTAATTATAATGTATTTTGAATTATATATATACCAGCAATTTTGGCGATGGAGAGACCGACTCCAATGGTAGAATACGCAAAAGACATGATGGCCGCGACAATGGAAAGGAACGAGAGCTTGTGGAAGTTGGGGATTTGGCTCAAAATGATCTCTATAGCTGCAAAGATTAATAGATAAGAGTTGTTCGATGTGTGACACCCCATGTCATGGCCATATTTATGAAAGCAGCTCGATCTTTTAATTGCCCTGTTAAATCAAATTAAACAAAGTTACATATATATTTATAATTTATATATACATACATACATACATGCATACATATACATACGTATATGTATGTATAGACATGCATGCACATGTATGTACACACATACATACATACATAGCTAGGCTAGTGTGTGCGAGTACATGTAACTGATCAGTTTGTAACGCTTACGCCATGCTAATTGATGAAGTGATGGTGTATCCAATGCTCACTCCGATGAGAGTTTCGTATTGAGCTATCCCACAAAATTTGTATTGAAGCCCTCCTATGACCACAACAATTAAGATTGAAGAGGATTTGTCAAATAACACATTTTAACTCAGTAGAAATCATCCTTTAAATACCCAAATAACCATTAGCAGTTTAGGTATTTCGTTCATATATACGTCGATTGTTTCAATTCATTTTTCGGATTACTTGTTCTTATAACTCTAGTTTAATACATAAGATGTCAAGCATTTAAGAACATGCATCTTTTATCTATTAACATATATGCAAATGTTTGGTAACATTCATGGGGTTTATATAAGTCTTGCTGGCTTAATTGATGATGATATTTTTATATCATCATTAGTATTTATCTATAAATTTTGCTCATTGATTTAACAAAATAATTGGATTTATAAAGTGAATATTTTTTTTAACCGTGAATTATGAATAAATTAAGAAAAGAATGAGAAAAGTATAAAAAATATCAAATATTAGAATCAGATTCTTCAAAAAACTTCATAAACATAATTATCAAACTTGCAACGGATCCAACCCCCCTTAAAAAGGAATGATTTCCAAGATCTAATAATAATCTATATATAAATTTAGAGCATCTTAAGAATTATGTTATAATTTTTAAAAAGTAGAATATTAAAAATCAAAATATCAGAACAAAAAGTAATTTCAATATTAATTATTTTATAAAAATAAGTTTTAAATAAATTCATCATCTTAATACATTTAAAAAAAAAACTTGATAAAAAACTATAAGACATTCAATCTTATTGCTGAAAACAATTAAAATAATATCTCTATCCTTAGTATTATGGTTTTGTTTTGTTTGTGAAATTGAATTTAAATTGGTGGAATTTGGAATTTAATTACATTCAAAATCTCAGGGAGGTGATTGATATTTTATGAGATTTTAGTGGTGTTGTATGTAATAATGTTATAAAACACGTTAAAAACATTTGTTTTGTAGTAATCAAGTATGCAAATATAATTTAATTATTTGTGTCGATAAATTAAATTCAAATCCATTAATTCCAAATCTTACAAATAAACACACTAGAGATTTCAAATCCTCTCAAATTTAAATCCCTCCAAATCCAATTATTTTATTAAATCCAAATTCTTCAAAATCATATCATTAAACTAATCGTTAAGTAGAAATTCCTCCAAATGTGGACATTTGTACCTCTTTTTTTTTTTTATCTATTTAAGAATAATCGTTGGAGATTTTTTTGTTAAGCAACAACAGATTTAAATAAAGCATATAATAATAATAATAATAATAATATTTAATTGTGAAATGAAATGAAAAGGAATTAATTAATTAATTACCAAGATTAGCTTTGACGGCTTGCATGTAGTTGTAGTTTCGAGTGGCATCAGGAGATCGATAGCAGTTTGTAAGCAAGATGCAGGTGAACCAAGAAATGGCCGCAAACACCACCAAAAGAACCGTTCCCACCATCCAACCCAACTGACCCAAACACCATGTCAATGACAACACTCCTGATCCTACAACCGCTGTTATTATATGTGCACTTGCACTCATCCATGTCCCTGTCAATCCAAAACCATATATACATATATCCACTTAATTTCCTCACACAATTGCTCCAACAAGTTCTTCGTCTAGACGGTATGCACTTGTGCATAAAAACCAAAAAAACAACATAATTTACATATATGCACAAGTGCATACCATCAGATGAAAACCCATCAGAGTATTCTTCAGTTTTCCTGAACCTCCCTCTTGAGACCAATTACCAATGCTAACCGAGTAAGCATTTATCAGGTAATTAAGAAGCGTCACCGTTGAAATGGCATTGTAAGATTGTTGGTCGGTAAGCGTTAACAATAATTGAACTTGAAAAATTTGGTAAATGGCCCCTTGGATCCCATTTTCATCATAAAATGATTCACATGATCTGATGATCACATAATTGAACTCGAAAAAATGCGAACGAATGATATATATATATATATATATATATATACCTGTTCTTCTTGGTCTTCCATCATCATCAAACTCTTGATTGCCTTCTAATCCTTTTTCCTGAAAAAAGGTTTCTTGTTTCTGCATCGCTCTGAGGGGAATTGAAAGTTGGTGTAGAATTGAAGAAGAAGAGATTAATAGTAGGAGGTGGTTGATGAAGATGACAGTGCAATTGTTAACTGAATAAATAGCAGTAATTTAATAGGGGAGTTATTCTACATTTGTATCTTGCGAGTCAGTTTATATTAATTGCTTGACTCCTACAACATTTGTAGCTAGGCAAGGGTGTAAAAGATTATTTAAAAGGGTGGGCCAAAATGATTCTTTTCCATATGTTAAAATTAAATTTACTTTTTTTATATCATATATTCAAAAGTCGAACATTTTAAAATAGGGAATTTAATTAAAATACCAAAAGTTTGACTTTAACTTACCAAAATACCTATTTTTTTCAACTTTTGCAAAAATACCCAAAACTTCCGCTATATGTCCCGCGATCGTGGGATAGGGTATAAAATGTAAATAGCGGGACAGTAGCGGGACAATAGCGGGACAGTAGCGGGATCAACATTTTCATTTTATACCCTATCCCGCGATCGCAGGACATATCGCGGGATTTTTGGATATTTTTGCAAAAGTTGAAAAAATGGGTATTTTGATAAGTTAAAGTCAAACTTTGAGTATTTTAATTAGGGAATTTAATTAAAATACCCAAAGTTTGACTTTGACTTACCAAAATACCCATTTTCTCGCTGAGTTTACCAAAATACCCAACATTTCTGCGGTAGGCCCCGCGATCGCGGGCTAGGGCCTACGTGGCACACCTGTTGGGCCAAAGTGTCCCGCGGAGCCCCCCAACTATGCCCGCGGTGACACTTTTGGTCCCTGCCCGCGGTAGTTGTCCGCGATGGGCAAAAAAAATTACATTTTTTGTCATTTTTTGCACGAATCTTTGCATGCTTTTACTGTTTTTTTCCACAATTATTGTACTTTGAAGACCAATTTGTGGTTGAAATTCACTGCCTTGTTTCATCAATGTTGAATCATTGTACTTGGAATACCAATTTGTGGTTACAAGTCATGTTGGTTGTTTCATCCATAAATATCAGTAAAATGCAATCCATGATTCACACCCATTCCATACTTCTTTCTTGTTTTCTTTCTTCAGTATTTTGTTTTTGAGATACTACTGAAAAAATGAGTTCATCTGTTGCAAAAGCTAAGCTATTTTTCTGTTTCGATGGTGAATGGGTGCAAGACAACAATGAGTAGAATTTTGCTTATAAATCTAAGCATGGTGTTAAATTGTCAGTAAACTATACTTATCAGAAGTTTGTTGCATACGCCATGCAAAAATGTGGAATCGACCCTTCTGCTGTTTGCAAGTTAGTGTTTAAGAATGGTGATGGGTCATTTGTTATCCAACGATGGGGATATCTCTGGTTTTCTGCACTTTGCAGCCGAATCAGAAAGACCGCCATTACTTTTTGTGTATGCCGAATCCTCGGTGTGCGACGAAGACGATGGCGACGGTGATGGCGACGGTGACGACGACGGTGACGACAAAGGTGATGATGAGGCTGATGACGAAGACCTCCAAATGGAGCAGCCTGATTATGTTCCGGAGACGCAACAACAACAACCACAACAAGGACGCTGTGCTGGAGTTGCTGATGATGAAACCTATGTTTTCAAAACGGGTAATGATGATATAGACAGATCAGATACCGATAGTTTCATGGAAGAGGGTTTCGAAAGTCACACACCGAGATCCGACAAAGGCAGATACGTAGTTGAATGTGCGAGAGAAAACTGTAAGTGGAGGATGTACGCGAGGCCCGTGGGAGAGAAAGGAGGGGCGTTACTTATTAGAAAGTTGCACGACGTAGACACTTGTACGAGGACGCAACTGAATCCCAAACACAAGCAAGCCACCAAAAGGACTTTGGGTGCGATACTGAAAGGCAAATTTGTTGATGCTAGTAGGTCATTGCGTCCAAAGGACATCATGGACGATGTACACCAGCAGTTCGGTGTCACGATTGGTTACCACCAAGCTTGGCGTGCGCGATGCAGGGCACTGCTATTGGTGAGAGGCACGTTCGAGGAGTCGTATGAACGACTCCCAGCATATTTATATAATTTGCAGCTGCAGAATCCAGGTACTGTCACCCAGCTAAGGACCGATTCACATGGACGGTTTGAGATGTGCTTCGTGGCCCTTGGACCCGCGGTACGTATTTTAACTCGTCATATGTTTACACATTATAAACTATAACATTTACAAAGGGAAACCGCCTACGTTTTTGCAGATCCGCACATTTCTGGCAAATCTGCCTCGTGTCCTACTAATAGACGCTGCCCATTTAAAGGGCCCTTACTTGGGTATGATGTTCCTGGCGGTTGCCATGGACGGGGATAACTCCATCGTTCCAGTAGCTTTCGGAGTAGGCAAGTCCGAAATCGGGGACGAGTGGACTTGGTTTCTGTCCATGTTGAGACAAGCTATCGGAGACCCGCAAGGGTTGGGGTTTATGTCCGACAGGGCTCCTTCCACAAGCGCCGCAATCTCTGCCATGTACCCAAACGCCCCTCACGCCTATTGTTGTCGACATTTGGAGATGAATGCCAAAACCAAGGACAAACGTATTACCACCTACAAGGATGTCTACTGGGCGGCATGCATAGCATATACGGATCGGGAGTTTGACCGGTACATGAATCTTCTACGAGTTAGTGCAGACAAAGCAGCCAAAGTCATGGACGATGTTGGACCGGAGAGGTGGTCCGCGGCCCATTTTCCTGCACAACGGTATGACATTCTGACCTCCAATAGTGCAGAGTCGGTGAATGCACTCTCCCGTTTTGCGCGTAGATGTCCGATTGTTAATCTTATGGACTACTTTCGGACCTTTCAACAAGAGTGGTACCAACTTCGACGCCAAAAAGGAGCTGAGCTGCAAAATAGACTCACACCAAAGGCGGAGGAGATAGTTCTCTTTAGGGCGCGTCACGCGTCGACATGGAGGGTAAGCGAAATCAGGTATGGGAGGCACGAGGTTCGGGATAACCATCTTCACGCGACTGTCCATATGACCGACCATGTTTGTTCGTGTTTCCAATGGCAAAAATCTGGGTTACCGTGCGGCCATGCCATCGCTGCGGCAAGACATATGGGTCGTAGAGATTGCAGTGACTTGGTTGTAACTTTCTTCACGTCCGAAACTTACCGGAGAACATACGCAGAGGTAATAAATCCAGTTGGACCCCCTGAAGCATGAGTGTATCCACCCGACCCCCTTCCGCCATGCTATCCACCGTTAAACGATAAGAACAGAGCCGAGAGACCGAGAAAGAACAACTGACGTCCATCACGTGGTGAAGGTTCAATACAACGAAAATGTACTCGGTGCCAAGCAGTAGGACATACTCGTGGAGAGTGTCCGAATCCCGCCCCTTCAACCGTGCCAAGCAGTGGACGTTCAGTCAACCAAGTAAGTAACACGCATGGCCCATCGGAGCTTGAGCCACATGAAACTATATCATATGATACCGTTGATCTGAACGTTGATTTCCCTTGATTGGGACGATAAATATTGTATGTTTAGTGCGCTTGTTTTGATATATAACATGATTTTATCTATTTTATCGAGCCATTGTAATTTATCAAACATAACTTATGTACATTGATCTGAACATTGATTTCCCTTGATTGGGACCAGTTATCTTTTGAAAGGTACTTGAAACAGAACATGGGATGATGATCATAATGGTAGTAGTCTAAATGGAGATAATAGTAATGGTAGTAGTCTAAATGTAGAGAATAGTAATGGTAGTAGTCTAAATGGAGTGAATAGTAATGGTTATATAGAAAGACACGAACCTAAGTTGTGTTAGAGCAAAGACAGGACCTAAGTTATGTTAGAGCAAAGACAGGGACCTAAGTGCAGTAAAAGCATCCACATTTGCCTATAAATAACCCACACTAGATTAGTCGTAAAACACATATACGAGAACATATTATTCGTTAACGTATTCTTACATGGCATCCCTAAACCTTCATGTTTGGTGTTTTAGGCGTTTATCTGAATCGCTTTCAGACACTGGCAAAGAGTTATATGGTTAGTGTGCATGTTTCATTGAGTTTTGCTTGTTACTACCGTTGTTCTACGAACTAACTATATTAATTAATGTTCATCAACAGATGCATATCCACAGTTGTTCACCATGAAAGTCCACCATGGTGGGTACTTCACGGAACCACCCAAAAGACATTATTTTCGTGGTCTAGAAATTTATGTTCACATGTTAGATGTGGAGGATCTTTCTATGCAACTGCTTGAACAGATCATGAAAGAGCTGGACTATGAAGAACCAAAATATAATAGGTTGTATTTTAAGAGGCCGAATGCAGACTTCTTGACTGGACTGGTAGAATTGAGTACCGACGAAGTTGTAGCCAACATACGTCAGTATGTTGACGGCCATACTGTGATTGAAGTGTACATCGAGAAAGTGGAGCTTAACACTTTGAGACTCGTCTCGCCAGAGCATGTAAGAAGTCGACCCGGATTGTCAAAAACCAAACCATCGTCTAGCCGTAGCCTCAAATTTGGATAATTTTGTACTGTATTGATTAGTATGTGTTTGTTATGAAATAATCTTGTATAACATCTATGAGTTGTATTTTTAATATGAACCACTTTTTAGACAAATTTCAGACTACTTAAACACTACTTTTCAGACAAATTAAAGACCTTTATTCATGACAAATTAAACAACAACATACAAACAGGAAAGGAACGAAACAACAATGTCAAACTGGAAAAGTACAAAACAACAACACATAAACAACAAAGTACTAAAGCAACACCCGTACCACCACCTACTCAAAAATTGCTTTAGTTTGATCAATCCAACTTTGCTTCTCGCTTACCTTCGCTTGAAGAATTGCGAAGTCTTGCGTAATGTGGTGAATGTCTTCTTTTTCTCGACGAATACGAGCCCCCCTATCTTTTATATCCCCTTTCATCATTTTGATTTCCTTTTCTTCCACTTCGATCCTTGTCAAGTGGACATTCTTCCTGGCGATCATCTGTTTCCACTCTTCTGTCAGTTGGTCTATCTCCTTTTCCTTTGCTGCTATCGCCTTCTGGAGTTTAGGTGGCATTCTTTCAGGTGTAGACGATGGGTTAGATGACGATGCCATTTGTTTACTGAAGAAAGAAAGCAAGAAAGAAAGAAAGAAAGAAGGATGAAATGGGTGTGAATTATGGATTGCATATTACTGATATTTATGGATGAAATCTCAAACATGCCAGTGAATTTCAACCACAAATTGGTCTTCAAAGTACAATAATTGTGGAAAAAACAGTAAAAGCATGCAAAGATTCGTGCAAAAAGGACCAAAAATGTAAATTTTTTTGCCCGTCGCAGACAACTACCGCGGGCAGGGACCAAAAGTGTCACCGCGGGCATAGTTGGGGGGGCTCCGCGGGACACTTTGGTCCAACAGGTGTGCCACGTAGGCCCTAGCTCGCGATCGCGGGGCCTACTGCGGAAATGTTGGGTATTTTGGTAAACTCAACAAGAAAGTGGGTATTTTGGTAAGTCAGAGTCAAACTTTTGGTATTTTAATTAAACTCCCTTTTAATTAATTTCCCTTTAAAATATTGATTTAACTCAAATGAAGGTATACATGTTCTTATTTAATTCCTTGAACTTGTTGAAGAAAATTTAAACGTATCGAAATTAAATCTTTTTTTTTAACTCTTATAAAGCAACTAAAAGGGAATATGGAGATACACACAAAAAAAAACCTCATTTTTCTCGTGCGAATAATTTTAGGAAACGGAAAAAAATTGCAGAAAAAACTTTACATGAATTTTTAAAAAAAATTCCTCCCGAATGTGTAAATTTGAACAGAGGAAAACGATAAGAATATCAAATATTCTTTTTAACATTCAAAAGATTTTTTATTTTGTGAACGATGTTAATATTGTTGATATCTTGTAATTATAATAATGTATTTCTTTTTCAAATTGCAAATGAATTATAATTAAATGTATACATTTATGTGTTTATATTATATATATTATTATACTGTATTAATTGGTATTACTTATGGGAAAATTAATTAAAATACCCTAAGTCAAACCAAATGTTACCATAATGCCCTAAATCTCTCACAGTTTGCAAAAATACCATTTTTTTCCGCGATGGGAGCCCGCGATCGCGGGCCAGGGACCATTTCTGACACTTTTTTAAACTTGCAGGGACCATTTTTGAAAAATGGAATCCCGCGATGGGATACTTTTTGTGACTTTTCAATTGCAAAGGACCATTTTTGAAAAATTCCAGGGACCATTTTTGATATTTTCAAAAATGGTCCCTGAAATTTTTCAAAAATGGTCCCTTGCAATTGAAAAATTATAAAAATAATCCCATCGCGGGATTCCATTTTTCAAAAATGGTCCCTGCAAGTTTAAAAAAGTGTCAGAAATGGTCCCTGGCCCGCGATCGCGGGCTCCCATCGCGGAAAAAAGGGTATTTTTGCAAAGTGAGAGAGATTTAGGGCATTTTGATAACACTTGGTCAAACTTAGGGTATTTTAATTAATTTCCCTTACTTATGCTATCATGTTTGTAAAGAAATTAATCTTTTTTTCTACATTGGTTTAAATATCATAGGAATAAATGTATAACCACCTTTTTCCCCAATCACCCTTCTAAGTATTTAAAATAGGTAAATCACAAAAACATTTCATGGAATATTACTTAAATATAAATTGCACAAACAAATGACCATTCGCAAAATCAGCATTCAAATACCGAAAGAAGGTAAGTTACAAAAGTTGTTCGTAAATGATTGCTTAACTTGCACGAAGAAGCCATTTGTATTTTTAAAAATCGACATTCAATTAAACAATAGTAATGTAAATTTTGAAAATCGTTTATCAATTATTAATTATTTAAAGGAATGGATGGATATGTTAATAGTAAAGTACAAAGATACATCCTCGATTAGGGGTGTAAATGATGTGAGTCGGGCTCAAGTATTGACTCGAATTCGAAAGCCAATTCCCGAGCCCAAACTCGACTCACATCATTTACACCCCTAATCGAGTAGTGAAAATCCAAAATCGAACTCGACACGAAAGCCAATTCCCGAGCTCAAACTCGTTTAAAGCTCAAATCAAGCTCGAACTCGAACTCGAATCAAGCTCGAATGATTAAACTTGGCATGTTACCTAAATGTTCTATTGATAAATTATCTAAGTGTGAGGTATGTGTAGAAGCTAAATACACAAACCATCCACACAAATCAATAGAAAAGTCGAATGAGGTTCTTGAGTTGATTTACAGTGATTTACGTGATTTCAAGGCCACTTCACAAGAGGAGGAAAGAACTACTATATTTCTTTCGTTGATGATTGCAGTAAGTACTGTTATGTGTACTTAATCCATACAAGGATGAGGCCTTAAACATGTTTAAGACCTATAATTCTGAAGTCGAGAATCAACTCGACAAGAAAATCAAAATTCTAAAGGTCAGATCGGGGAGGAGAATAGGAACCAACGACTTTGCAAATTTTTGTGCTACACAAGGCATTGTGCATCAAACTACTCCTCCATACACTCCTCAACAAAATGGAGTGGCCGAGCGGAAAAATAAATCATTGAAAAACATGATGAAGTCAATGTTGATCATGACCGGAGCTCCATACCATTTATGGGGTGAGACATGTCTTCTGCAAATATGTTCTTAAATCAGATCCCCACAATAAAAGTGACAAAACTTCTTATGAGTTTTGGAAAGGAGATTATTGTCCTATAAAAGGATGAAAACGTGGGGTTGCCTTGCTAAGGTACAAGTCCCTTTTCCAAAAAGGACTAACCTTGGACCTAAAATAGTAGATTGTGTATATGTTGGTCCAACCCATAATAGTGCAACATATAGGTTCTTAGTACACAAATCTAATGTAGATGACATAAGCAACAATTCGATCATAGAATCTGCAGAAGTAGAGTTCTTTGAGACGATCTTCCTATACAAGGAAAAAGAGGGTAATACCTCTAATCCAAGGAAAAGATTGGTTGCTGATACACACTCTCAAGTTGAAATAACCAAGAGTGGTCAATCAAAGAATGATGAAACCTCTAAGGTTTGAGAAGAAGTGGAACTAAGGAGAAACAAAAGGGGAAGAGTCGTCAAAGACTTTGGACTAGACTTTATGGCTTTCAATATTGAAGGAGAACCTCTCTCCTATAAGGCCGCCATGGAATCTTCCGAGGCACCTTATTGGGAATAGTACATCCAAAGTGAAATCAACACCATTGTGCAAAACAACACAAGGAAATTGGTTGATTTGCCTCCTGGTCATAAATTCATTGGCCATAAATGAATCTATAAGGGGAAGTTGAGACCCGATGGCATTATAGAGAAGTACAAACTCGACTAATCACCAAAGGGTACCGACAAAAGGAAGGTCAAGACTTCTTTGAAACACATTCACCGGTTACAAGGATAACGTCTATAAGGACACTTATAGCAATAGTGGCTACTAACAATCTATAGATACATCAAATGGATGTGAAAACCGCTTTCTTGAACGGTGAACTAAAGTAAGAGATATATATGAAACAACCGAAAGGATTTGTTGTAAAAGGCCAAGAAAACAAAGTTTGCTAATTGATTAAGTCTCTTTATGAACTAAAACAAGCGCCAGAGCAATGACATGAGAAATTTGATAACATCATGTTGTCAAATGACTTTCACATAAATGAATGCAATAAATGTGTTTATGTGAAACAATATAAGAATGCTTATGTCATCATATGCTTGTATGTTGATGATATGCTCATCATGGGATCGAACTTGGATGTTATAAACCAAACCAAGAAGATGATACACTCCGTATTTGATATGAAGGATGTTATCTTTCCCTAGCGATTGTTAGGAATGCTTCTGGCCATCTTAGGCCATTCTTGATGATGGACCCTCCGGAAACTTTAGAAGCCTTGGTTCGTAAAGGCTCTTATCTTGAACTAACACTTTGTTCTCGGCTTCTAGATCCATATCCTTTCGCATCAAGAGTTCTCGCCGCGCGTCTCAAACCCACCTTTATCCCAACAACCCCATGATGAACAGAGAGGAACCCGATGAGGGAAGTGGGACAATGTTCAGACCTTGGCTGTCACAACAAGTAACCAATCAGTTCCAGTCCCAATGGCAGGTAAAACGAGGCCTCAACGGGTGGGAACTCCTACTCTGACTATAGTTTTGCGATCTCTAAGCGGGATTTTCAGTCATCTATCCTTTATCTTTCCCTAGCGAGTGAAGAAAGAGTGGATGTTTTGAACGAGTGTTGAGAGAGTGAAGTGCCCCATAAGCTATAAGGACGATCTATATGTATCAATTCCGTGAGCAACGATTGAACTGAACATAAAAAGTGCATCAGCAGATGTAATCCTTGGTATAAAGATTCAAAGAAATCCAAATGGTTACCTCCTTACCCAATCTCACTATGTTGAGAAGGTGCTTCGAAAGCTTGGTCATTATGATGACAAACCGGTTGTGACTTCATTTGATCCTTCAAGCTAATTGAAGAAGAATCAAGGAGATAGTATGGCTCGGTTAGAATACACTCAAGTTCTTGAAAGTTTGATGTATATCATGAACTGTACACAACTGGACGTAACATACATTGTGAGTAGAATTGGTCGGTACTCACATAACTCGGGAAAAGATCATTGGTATGCACTAGTAATAGTGCTTAAGTACTTGAAATACATAATGAATTATGGGTTACACTATACCAGATACCCTCCCGTTCTAGAAGGGTATTGTGATGCACATTGGCTTTCCAACCATTATGAGCGTAAGTCCACAAGTGGATACGTGTTTACACTTGGTGGTGCAGCGGTATCATGGAAATCATCCAAACAAACCGTCAATACAATATCAACTATGGAAGCAGAATTTGTCGCATTAGACAAAGTCGCTGAAGAAGCCGAATGGCTAAAAAGCTTCCTAGAAGGTATTTTGTTGTGGCCTTAACCGATGACAGCCATTGGTATCCATTGTGATAGTATGTCCGCTCTCACTAGAGCGAAGAATTAAATCTACAATGGAAAGTCACAACACATAAGAAGCCACAATATTATAAAGGCTCAACCACTTCTATTGGGCATCTTGGGTGTCCAACATGTTGTTCAATAACTTTTCTGACTTGTTGAAAAATGGAATCATTTCCATTGACTACGTAAAAAAGGAGAATATTGTTGATCCTTTGACAAAGGGCCTAAACAGAGAGCAAGTGTCCTATACATCGAAGGGAATGGTCTTAAAGCCAACTCAATGAGTTTCCTCAACGGAAACCTAACCTAGCTAAATTGGAGATCCCGTGGTCTAGGTTCAATAGTAAAATTAGTCGGGGAAAACTAAAGCAACAATTAGATATAGGTATGCATATTCCTATGATTTTGTCTCGACCTAGTACAAAAAGTGGTTAGTTCAAGACTTTAGTTCACTACCCATGAAGTAGATCCGATAGGTGCTCACTAGGAAAGGTTCAAGTCCAAAAGACACCTATTCCGATACATATCATAACTAGCTTGGTGATAATATGATAAGTTCCATAATATTGCTTATTTTCTATTCAAATGTGAGGTATTATTATTGAGGTTTGGATAGAAAATGTGGGGTATTGTTGGAACTTGGTTTATATATGAGAAATTTTGTCCCAAATAGGAGCCAAGAAGGAACATAACCCACCTAATAATCTCCAACATTTGAGCATTAAATGAATCATTTAAGATCTTGGGCCTTGGAGTGTGGATTTAGCCGTAGGTGTAATGGGCTCCATTTTTGCAACATTTGAGGGTCAACTCTTTAGTTATTCACCATCATGTTGTTTATTTTTAGACAATTAATTTTTTTTGTTCTACACGGAAATCTAAATGTAGTTTGTGCATTTGTTTCGTTTCAAATCATACATATAAGACTATATGATGATAATTACAGAAAGAATCCAAGGTATTTACAAATTACAACCATATCGAACTGCATAATCCTAGCTTGTAACTGATGTTTTACTCTAGGTATATCTACTGGAGTATCACTTATTAAATGGAGAAGATTTGATATGGGAAGAAATCTATGACAAAAAAACTAACGAGTTTAACATATAGTTTGTGCAAGATGCCTACCAGTGGTTTCCCTAGATGCATTGTAGAGGTGATCATTTACGGGCTTAAGCCGGGCCCGGGCCGTGCCTAACATAACTTTTTTTGTCCAATGGGCCTAATATAGCAAACCCAAGCCCGTTTTTGCGGGCTTATGGACTTGCACGTACCCGTCGCAAAAATGGGCCGGGCTTGCCCACGGGCTAGCGGGCTTATTTTTTTACATTTGAAAAACAAAACTTATATAAAATCATAAATTATGTAAATCGCTTAAATTACGTAAGTTCTTTCGATCATAAAATAAGGCGAAATAGATATCTGTTAGGGCAATTAATGTGTTGAATAGAAGTTCAAGGGCTTGATTGTTATTGTTTAATTTGAGTCTTATTAGTGAACGGGCCGTGGGCTTGTTTCCACGGGCCCAGTGTATTTAAAGTTGTAATTAGCTTAGAATTAAGCTAGTTGTCTATTTTGCTTTCCTGGACCGTATTGTAATTCTCTCTACAATTGAAAGCTAATTGGATGACCAGTTGAAATCATAACACCTGTTCTTATCTATTGATTTCTTCATTGTTCGTTGCACGGATCTAAGACTCACAATTGGTATCAGAGCCGACGGATAAATCGATTCAAAGTGTTCTTCTTGAATTCTGGTAAGATTTCTTGTTTTAGGCTGTGTTCTTGCTTAGAAATCTATATTTTGATTCGGTTGAAATTGATCGTTTTCGTTTATTGCATTATGTTAGCATCATTCTTATTAGTGATTCTGCACGTTTTCGCAATCTAATTCGATCATCTGAGTGTTTTTTAAGCAAATTAAAGTTCAAAAGTTTTTGGTTGTGTTCTTGCTAAAAATCGAATTTTTAACATCAAAACTTGTTATTTTTTTATTCAAAATCGATCTGGGTTTTGTTATTTTTGTGTTTGGTCGAGTTCCTAATCTTTCAGGAATGATTTTGAGCAACCCTAGTCGATTTCCAGTCGAATTGAAAACCACAACCGCTGTTTCCGGACACCACAGCAGCAGTTTCCGGAACATCCTAATAACTTTCCGGGTAAGTTGATTATTTTCGTAACTTTCCGGGTGTGAAGAATGTTTCCGGACAATGGATGATTTTCCGGATAAGATACGAGTAACCGGACAACTAGGGTACCGGACACCTCAACTATCCGGATAGTTGAACTTACCGGAAACCCTGAGGTTTCCGGACAACTAGGTTTTCCGGACGTTGATAGGGTCCGGGCAAATCATCATAAACTTGAGAGTTTCCAGGTAAATCAAAAGTATCCGGTAACTTTCCGGATACTGGTAGTCTCCGGACAAATCTTACCTGGTAACTCAAAGTTTTCGGGTGTCCTGATCATTCCAGATACATATCCGGATTCATTTGTTTCCGGTAACCTAATTCCTCCCGGACACTTCATCATCCGGAAAGCATATCATCAGGAAACCCATTTCATCCGGTAAGTTTAGTGTTTACTATTTTCATTCGGAAACTATTGTCTTTCGGTAACCCTTTGTTATCCAGAAACTTTAGTTTGTCTGGACTCTCTTGCTTATCCGGATACTTCTGTGTTTTGATCTGTTTTTTACTCAATCTGATCCGGAAACTTCCAGATCAGACATCGAATCCGGATTCCTATCCGGTAAGTTTAGTTCTGTTGAAATCTTACCTGTTTCTAGTACACTTCATTTGTAGAACCTGCGTTAGGATACCACTCGTAGTGCCTTCTGTTAGGTTATCACTTTGAATCGAATCTATCGACTGACGATCACTCCAGTGCAACAAAAGATGTCTTCACGCGACGCTCTTGCTATCGGCACCGATTCCAAACCACCTTGCCTCTACCAAGGTGAGTACAGCCAGTGGCGAGACAGGTTCATAATCTTCATTGAGTCGAAGGACAACTTCGAGTATATCTGTCGAGCTCTACGCGACGGGCCAATTCCTGAACCGACGAAGACCATACCAGCAACTGCAAATGCTGTGGCTCGTGTCGAGAAAAAGACGGTCTCCGAGATGACTGATGACGAAAGAGGCATGCTTGAGGGAGAAAAGCATGCTGAAAGGTACCTTGTTCAAGCTCTGCCAAACACGATCTATACTGCCATCGACAGCTAAGGGCATGTGGGATCAGGTGGAGAAGATGATGCGCGGGAGCGAAGTCGGGAATCAGTTGAAGATTAACAGCTCCATAACCAAGTTCGATGGTTTTAAGCAGCGCACAGGTGAGTCTCTTTCTCAGACATATGAACGCTTCTGTCTCCTTCTCAGCGAGCTACACAAGAACCAGATCACTCGTTCCAACACGGAGAACGCACTAAAGTTCCTCAACAACCTTCTGCCTGAGTGGAAAGTGTTTGCATCACATGTCAAGCATAACCACTTAATGGAGAAAGTCGGCATCCATGAGCTCTATGAGATGCTTCTTCAAGATGAAGATGAGGTGATGGAAATTCTGAACGAGAAGAAGGCTGCATCCAAGCCAGCTGCTAATCCTCTAGCACTCATGTCTTCCAAACGAGGGAAATCTTCTGGCCGTCACTCCAAACGTGACCAAAAGCAAAGCGAGTCTGAATCAGAACCTGAGGAAAAAGAAGACAGTGATTCTGACTCTGAAATAGCTGCCATCAAGAAAGCAATGGCCCTGCTCTCTAAATCCTTCCAACAAAAGTTCTACAAGCAACCGACGTCTAATAATCAACGCTACTCCACCTCCTCCAACAAGCGCCATGATTATAAGGACAAATATGAAGGAAAGAAGAAAGCTGATGAGCCCGACCAGTCTGACAAGAAAGAGAAGACAGAGAAAGATGACCGCAAGTCTGACTCAAAGAAGAAAGACGAACCCGTGACATGCTATAACTGCGGGAAGCTTGGTCATTTTGCCAAAGACTGTAGGAGGCCTGTTGTAAAGAATTCTCGTTATTACAAGGCCAAGCTAGCTCTAATAGAATAGAAAGAAGCTGGAGCAGCTCTGTTTGTGGAAGACGACTATTGGTTGGGTCGTTCTGATGATGAAAGCGAGTCTGATGGTGTTGATGCTTTCATGGGATATCACTCTCCTGCCGATGAAGAAAAGGCAAAGACAAGTCAGGTATGTGAATCTAACCAACAAGATTTCTTTAATCAAATGCAATCACTTGCTGAACGGGTAGATTCCTTAAAGGCCATTACTGATGAACAACTGCTTGAGATCAGATCTCTATCTGAAGTGCTAGATGTTCAAAAGCGAATAACTGAGAAATACAAGTCCAAAAATGCTATTTTAAAAGAAAAATGCAAAAATCTTTCACTAGCACCTAAGGACTTAAGGGCCAAATTATCTGAACTTCAGTCATAGTTTGATCAGTGTATGAATGAGAACGCATAAATTGTTTATCAATGCTCTGCTCTTCAAATTCAGCACAAGGAGTTTGTCGCTAAAATACTTGATCTTGAAACCAAACGCCATAAGAGAGGTCAAACTGATCAAACCATCCATATGAATAAACCCAAAGAGTTCACGTATTTTAACAAAGAATGGGGAATCGGATACGATAACCCACATTATTTGAAAAAGGGTATATTCAAAACACCGACACTGTATGATTTTGGATGTCTTGGAATAGATAAAAAGTACCCGGAATATGCGATAAAATGGACTGGTCCTCTTGAACCTGAAAAGAAAGAGGAAACCGAGGAACACAAGCGCACAAACACGTCTAAAATGCAACTTCCGTTTTGTTATGAACCTTTGAATTATTCTTATCAAAAGAACAAAAAGTACCTCTCTAATGACTACTTTAATTGCTATACGGTTGCAACGCCCAAGGACTCCTCCAAGAAGGATGAGGTGCAAGCAACCGAAACCAAGACTGAGACGGATGATTTCAAACTATATGTTCCCCCTCTCATCTTGGAAGCAAAGATAGTCGAATTGGAGGAGTCACTCGAGAAAGAAAGGTCAAATTTTCAAAAGGAAAAGCAAGCGCTAATCAAGGATTTTGAGAATCTAAAATCGGTCAAAACCGAAGTCGTGTCGGATGAAGGACAGGAAATCCTTCGGTATGAAATCTCTAAGCTCACATCAAAACTGGCTGCCTTGGCAACAGATGCGATGAAGGAGCATACGAAAAATGGTCAACTCCAAGAGCAGATTGACCAACTCCAAACTGAAAAGCAGATTTCACCCGAAATTTCCTCAAGCTCATCTGACACGTCTTCGTGTAAAGCTTTCATTAGCAAAATATTTTCAACACAAGACGGTCTAGAATCTCAAGATAAGAGTGTTTCAAGGAATTTAAACTCTGATTTTTTCCTAGCTTACGCACCAAATTCCCCGAAACACACGAGCACAAAGTGTTCCTCGCCTTCCTCGACCGATCCAAGTCCTGTAATTCCGGATGTCGATTTTTCTGAATACATGAACTCCGAAGGCAATTCTGATGAAGAGTTTGAGTCGTTCCCCTTCGACAAACCTCTTCCGAGTCATACTTATTTTTTGTCACCAGTAGTCAATCGACCGGTCAATTTTCTAAAGGGTGATTGTTCTAAAACAAAGACCCCAGTTGTGATTAAGATTTCTAAATCTAAACCTGTTTCTCAAACACAATCACAGCCGAGGCAAAAGACCGAGCGATTGCCTACCAAAAATACTGCTTCCTTAAAAGTCACTGACCGTGCTGTCCCTGTTGTTTCAGATAAAAACGGCGGCGCTAATCAAGAAAAACCAAAGTGGCTAGCTAAGGAACCTGTCGAGGATGCTGCATCAAAGTCATTTAATACAGTTTTTTATCCTAGAATGAGCAAAAACGATTGTGCTTGGAATCATATGTATGATTTTGTTAAACGTGATGTTACTTTTCCAATTAAGCTTTATTCCATTCAGCAATTGATTCAGTTATCGCATGATTGTTTGTGCTGTTCTAGTTGTGGTTGGAATGACTTTGATGATATAAATAATAATGATTGGTTTGGGTCATATCATATATATAATCACACACCCAAAACCAAACCCCGTAAAACCAAAAAGAAACACCATAAACAACGGGGTTCCCAATCACAGGTTAAACCACAACAGGAGAGAAAACCCATTCCAAAATGGATTTCTCCTACTGAGGTTAAACCGGAACCCAAAAGACAACCCGCTACAAAACCAGTTCCTCCAAAAGGTGTAAAATCTACACCTTAGAGGCAACCTGCGTCAAAGCCAAGTTCCTCCGAAGGGTGTCAAACCTAACCCTTCAGGACCCATGCAAATATGGGTACCTAAAGTCCGCTAAACTTGTTTTTGCAGGACGGTCATGTGTGGTACTTAGACTCTGGATACTCCAAGCACATGACCGGAAGGAGGGAGCTTCTCACGAAGAACAAAGAACAATATGGCGGAGACGTGAGATTTGAGAACAATGGCAAGGTGCCGATTCTGGGCTACGACGACATTGTCCAAGACAAGATCACCATCAAGAAAGTATGACACGTCGCGGGATTGGGACACAATCTGTTCAGTATCGGCCAATTCTGCGACAAAGATCTCGAGGTCCGATTCAAAGCCAAAAGGTGTAGAATACTCAATAACGACGTAGAGGAGCTACTGGTTGGAAAGCGCAAGACCAACCTCTACACCATCGACCTCGCAGCCCTGAAGACCGCTAACCCTATATGCCTCATGTCAAAGGCTAATTCCGAACAAGCATGGATTTGGCATCGACGTCTTTCGCACCTGAACTTCAAAAGTATCAACAAACTGGTGCTGGACGGACACGTGAAAGACATGCCTGATCTTTAATTCGTGAAGGATCGACTCTGTGGGGCATGTGAGATGGGAAAGATGAAGCGAGCGACACACAAGCCGAAGGCTGCTCCGAGCACGTCCCGGTCCCTCGAACTTATCCATATGGATTTGTGTCAACCGATGCGTGTTCAGAGCATCAACAAACGCAAATATGTACCGGTGATGGTGGATGACTTCTCACGCTACACATGGGTCAAGTTCCTTCGCTCGAAAGACGAAACTCCGGAGCTGATTATCAATCATTTAAAGACCATCCAGGTGAATCTTTAGAATCAAGTTCAGACAATCAGGACCGACAACGGGACGAAATTCAAGAATCAAACAGTGTGCGACTACCTAACTTATGTCGGTATCTCACAAACCTTCTCGGCGGCACGCACTCCTCAACAAAACGGAGTGGTGGAAAGACGCAACCGTACCCTGGTCGAAGCGGCTCGCACCATGCTTTCTCAATCGAAACTACCGCTATTTCTCTGGGCCAAAGCGGTGTCAACTGCTTGCTATATGCAAAACCGCTCCATCATCAACAAGCAGTTCAACAAGACGCCGTATGAGATCATCAACAAACGCATTTCGAACATCAAGTACTTCCATGCATTCAGATGCACGTGCTACGTCTTAAACGACAAGGACGATCTCAGCAAATTCAGCCCAAAGGCGGACGAAGGAGTTTTCATAGGATACTCCATGCAGGCTAAGGCGTATCGCGTTTACAACAAACGGACTAAAACCATTACCGAAAGTGTAAACGTGACATTCGACGAAGCCGCAGATTTGGCTTCTGAACACAACAGCTCAGAACCCGGTTTAACTGGCGTGCTAGCTTCTGAACTTTCACGTTCGGGATCTGCACAAGCGACAGTAAATCCGAATCATGCATCTTCATCGAACGCTGATCTTTCAGATTTAGATTTACTGTTCAAATATTTTTACGATGACATATTTAACGTTTCTACACCTCCTGTCTCAGCACAACCACGACTTGAAGCTGCTCGCATCGAGGATTCAGCAAATCTATCCGGTCCGCCGCCTTCGACCAGCACGCCTTCCATCACTGTGGAGACAACTCAATCATCATCATCAACTTCATCTGATACTACTACCCCCCGAAGGAACCAGTAATAAACCCGGAGATCGCTCCTAGTGATTCGTCATCTGCTACAATCGATGATCAGCCTCTGCATTCCTCGGAACCAGAAGTTGCTCAACCATCGACGAATCCTCCCCCGTCTCCTCCGAGAAACCAACCGGCTACACTTGAAGCGGTACAAGATCTTCCATCTGGTAACTATGTGGATCCGGATGCCTCACATTCAACTCAGCAGCCGCTTCCGCATACCACCTAATGGACAAAAGCTCATCCCTTACACCAGATCATCGGTGATCCCTCCACTCCGGTCCAAACGCGAGGCGCATCGGCCAATTTCTGCCTCTTCTCCGGATTCTTAAGCAAGATCGAGCCTACCAACGTCCGCGAAGCACTTGAAGATCCAGACTGGATCATAGCCATGCAAGAGGAGCTCAACCAATTCGAGGCTCTCAAGGTATGGCGACTTGTTCCACGTCCATCTCACAAGACGGTGATCGGCACTAAATGGATCTTCAAGAATAAGAAGGACGAAGACGGCATCGTCGTACGCAACAAGGCGCGTCTCATGGCTAAGGGATACCGTCAACAAGAAGGGATCGACTATGACGAGACCTACGCTCCGGTGGCAAGGATAGAAGCTATACGTATGTTCCTTGCATACGCCGCGCACAAGAACTTCACGGTATTCCAAATGGATGTGAAGACCGCATTCCTCTACGGCGATATCAAGGAAGAAGTATACGTGTCGCAACCGGAAGGATTCGTGGACGATTCGAAGCCTGATCATGTCTACGTTCTAGACAATGCGCTTTACGGTCTAAAGCAAGCTCCACGAGCCTGGTACAACACTCTGTCCGAGTTCTTGCTAAAATCAGAATTCACCCGAGGTAAGATAGATTCAACTCTGTTTATCAAGAACGAAAAAGGTCATATTGTCTTAGTTCAAGTGTATGTCGATGACATAATTTTCGGTTCTACCAATCCTCAGTATGCAAAGAATTTTGCCAAACTTATGGGACAATTTTTTAAAATGAGTATGCTTTGTGAGATGAATTTCTACCTTGGTCTTCAAGTTAAACAACGGTCGACCGGGATATTCATAAACCAGGCTAAGTACATCCGGGATATTCTTAGGAAATTCCAGATGGAACAGTCCTCACCAATGAAAACTCCCATGGCACCCGGTACAAAGCTTCACGCCGATCCTAACGGAAAGGATGTGAACACTAAACTGTATTGGGGAATGATCGGTTCATTGATGTATCTAACCGCAAGTAGACCAGATATCATGTTTTCAACTTTTCTATGCGCCCGATTTCAATCAAAACCAAAAGAGTCTCATTTAATAGCTGTAAAACGAATTTTTCGTTATTTACGTGGTACTGCTGATCTTGGCTTGTGGTACCCGAAAGAGACAGGTTTTGAACTATCCACTTATTCTGATGCGGACCACGCGGACAGCATGATGAACCGGAAGAGCACATCGGGGCATGCGCAGTTCTTGGGCGATAGCTTGGTGAGTTGGGCATCCAAGAAGCAGCAGTGCGTCTCTACGTCGACTGCCGAGGCGGAATACGTGGCCGCCGCCAGCTGCTGCTCTCAGGTAATTTGGATGCGGACCCAACTCAAGGACTATGGATTTACTTACATAAAGGTGCCCATCTACTGTGACTCGAAGAGCGCAATTGCCATATCCAGCAATCCGGTCCAGCATACGAAGACAAAGCACATAGACGTTCGGTACCATTTTATCAAGGATCACGTTGAAAGAGGTACAGTCGAACTCTATTTTGTAAGTACTGAGCATTAGTTAGCAGACCTTTTTACAAAACTCTTGGACAAAAAACGTTTTAATACTCTAGTGTCCAAGTTAGGTATGCTAAATCTGAAGACTTGATCCATTTGTGTGCCCGATACAAGTTCCATACATCTACGAGAACCTGTCTACTCATCATCCGTTGTTTCCACCCCTGATGATTGAGCATGCACTTTCTCGCACTTGTATTCTACTTGTATCAGTTACACAGTTAGATTGAGTCTCTGTATTTATTAGGTAGATTTCGCCTGTTTCCTTTATTTTCACGCGTGTTTCTTTTCTTTCATACTGTCGTCTACTTTATTTGATTATATCTGTGCTTTCACGAGTGTTCATGTGTTCAGGGGGAGCATGAAACGGTATCAGGTAAGTTTACTCTACTATTGAGGGGGAGCGTCCCACACAGTTATTTTTACTTATGAAAAGTTTTTGTGTGTGTGTGTGTGTGGATCCTCCCGCGTGTATTTCACACTACGCGCACATTCTGAGGGGGAGCATACACTGTTATGGTCATCATTTGAGGGGGAGCGACAACATTTATTTCCTTTAAATGTATAAAAGTTTTTTTTGTGTGCCGGTCTCTCCATTGCACATAATTACACTATCCGAGGGGGAGCAAAACCCTCCCCATGCTCAGTTTGAGGGGGATCGAGAGAAGGTTCTTTCAAAATCCTGATAGCACTAATTTTCATAAAATTTGAAAGAACTGGGACGTTTCTGTGAAAATATCATAGTGTCCGGACAAGTATCCGGAAACCCTATCTATCCGGATAGGTTTCCGGACCGGATCCCTATCCGGATCGGATGGGAATCTGGATGACTCACCCGGACTCTTGGCTTCATATAAAAGGCATCCAGACTCTCTTTTATTCATTTTATCCGGAAACGTTGAAAACACCCTTAAAACCTCTCACTTTCTCTATAGACCGGACTCTCACACAAACCACAATTCTTACTCGGATTTCGCTCCAAAACCAGGTATGTCATTCACATCCATATTTAGATCATTCATAGTCGAATTTCATGCACTTCACACCACAAATCGACCACATATTTGGTCGATTCACAGGTTTCCAAACCCTAGTCTCGAGTCGAACGTCGTACGATCGATTTTAGGGTGTTTTTGGCCGAATTGCACTTACTCGTATGCACATACTTTTACATTTCAACTGTTTTGGTGCTTGGGTAACTATCTGCAAGCATATATGGGTGACATTGTTCAATCGGAAAGTCGTCCGGACACATTCAAGTTGTCCGGAAACTACCAAAGTCTAGATATTTCATCCGGACAACCCCAACATCCGGTAACCCTAGTTGTCCGGAAACCCAAGGGTTTCCGGTAAGTTCAACTATCCGGAATGTTGCGGTGTCCGGTACATAAGCCTTCCGGAAACCCATTTTTTATCCGGAAACCACCTTTGTCCGGAATGCTTGTGTTATCCGGAAACTCTCTTCCTATCCGGAAACTAGTTGGTGTCGGGATATCTTTTGTCTGGATACCATGGTTTGTCCGGAAACTTTTGGTTTCCAATGATTTGTCCGGACACCCCTGTGTTTTTCAATCCAGTACCTTATTATCTCACTGCCAGTCCTCAATCTGTTTCAGATTGAGCCCATTACTGCAAAGGTACGCGCCTGCACTTGTTCATCCGTCTTAATTACTAACTTTGGTTTCTCTTCAGATATTCTATAACGGATCAAGAACAACAACAACATCCTGAAGAGCAAATTCCTCCTCAAGAGGAATTTATCGACGAAGCAGCCGATAATGCTTTGGTCAACCGTGACCATGGCATTGAGATAGAGGCCAACAACCATCATTTGGACGCCGTTGAGTTCCGACCACAACCACAACACCGTGTGGTCGTGGACATATTACTTGGTCACCCTCTCCGTGAGGCCCTCACTGCCACATCCGACGTCCCAGTGCTTTATGTGTATCAAGTGTGGCTCTCTGCCCAAGTCGTTACGGCGGCCAATTCACAGACCATCACGGCGCGGATCGACAACCAACCCTTCACACTCACACCTGAGTCCTTTCGCCGTCTACTGTCACTACCCGAAGCCACCGCCGGCGGACATCAACGCTACGACCCCGCGGTCAACGACACAACTCTTTGTGCTCAAGTACGTGCTCTCGGATACAACCACGCTCTCGATCGACCTTCAGCATTCAACCGCAAATACCTGGCGCCCATCTGGTACACACTGTTCACCATACTGAACAGGTGTCTCTCGTCCAGATGGAAGGGAATAGACCAGTGCACAGGCGACTTCCTACGTTTATTCCATGTTGTATGCTACAACAGACACGTCGACTTCACAATGATTATATGGCGCGAGCTGGTTACCGCTATTCGGCAAATTGGTGGAACAAAGCAAAAGAAGTTCCTACCTTACCCTCGTTTCCTCTCACTAGCTGTACGACAACATATGGACGCGAATCCCGGGATACCGCGACGTATAAACCATCCGGTATGTCCTCCTTTCCATTTGCAATATATGGTGATTCGGAACCCGTCCAACGCCATAGCTATGCCCTTACCTGAAGCCTTACTGGCACACGCGGATCCCACTGCACCGAGTGTAGTAGAATATAGACGAGAGTTATTGAAACCCATGGTCCAACCAGCGCCTGAGGGACCTCCCCAGGGACATAGAACCGAGGGACGTGAGGGTCCTAGGACAAGAGGAGGAAGGGCCCGGGCAGCAGGGGCTCCCGGGCGGGGAGTGATGAGATTACACGAGAGGGGAACCGGAGCGGGCGGTGCAGTGGATATGTGTCCCAGTTCTAGCCAATCCCATCAAGCCGGTACAACCTCTCGACCGATGCTCCATCGTAACACCGAGCCCTATATATCTGACCCTCCTTCACCACAACGCCAAGTTGAAGACGTGGAATCTGACTCCACTGATTCCGATACGGACCGTGCCATCCGCGCATACCTAATCCCACCCTGTATCGGACCAAACCCGGACTTTACTGAAGGAACCACTTCTGAATCACCGACACCCCCTCCTATCTCTACTACTCAACCTGATATGGGAGATACAAGGAGAACCGAGGGAGTATTAGGTGATGAGTTAGAACATGTGAGACGGAGGGAATTGAGGTCGAAAGCGAACCAATAAAGATTAAGCCGTAAAGATAAAGAGGCTTCTGAGCGACCCCACACCAGTGTCACCCGGGTAGCCACATCTGCTATCCCGTCTCATCCATTGGGATGGGGTATTGAAGAAGCCGACGTGGACCCAGCAGCGCAATTGCACAACCTCCTCAGCCACTCACTCGTCTTTCAAAAGTCGTATGTTTCAACTTCTCATGGGGATGAAGCACAACTTCTACCGGTCTCTCACTCGGAGGGTACTGGTATTGAAACAAGAGACTAGCCTCCCCCGGTCTCGACTTCTTTGAGTGCACTATTGATTCTAGAGCCACTTGTTATTGAACATTCTTCGGCTAGGACACAAGATACGATCCAACAAATTGGTGCTCTTGGTGACGCGATCGGAACTTCCGTAGGATCTCCGCCTTTAAGTGGAATCCGAAGATCGGAAGGAAATCCTACCACGTGCACACCATCGCCAACCATGAACGTAGGTAGCTTTGCCTCTAAGGTAGACGCCTCAATGGGTGCTCTAAGTGACCTCGGAGTGATTTTTCCCGACTTTGTGTCAAAGGGATATCTGGACGGCTCCCTAAAGGTTGTCCGCGAGGCCATGGAGCATCGATTCACCAATAAGCTCGACAAACTGAAGACTCTGATCAAAGGTAAAGAGAAGATGGTTCAACCTGAAACTGCACCGACACCACCACCGGCTCCCGTTCAGCCAAATCTTTCGGTGGACACACTGAAAACCATGCTTCTAGCTCAACTGCTCCAGCAATCCGAAAACGACGCCTCTACCGAAGCAGACCTGATCTCCGTTCTGAAATCACAGGTCAATGCTCCTTCGTTAACCATTACTACTAGATCGGACCATCTTGAAACGACTCTCAAGGACGTTCAACAAGCGCTTAAAACGCTTTCCGAGAGAGTTGCCTTCGTCGAAGAAACCTGCCAGAGTCAAGCTGGCAGACTCAAGAGAAGGCACGATGTACATGATGATCCCGATCACCGTGAGGGGGAGAATAAAAGACAAAGATTAACTGAGTCCGCCCCAATCATACCTGAAGCTACTGTGGTTCAACCGGAACCAACAACTGCGGGAACTACAACCGAAACCGGACCCGAAGCCGAGTTGCCTTTAATCGAGATGCTAATGGATATGGACATCTCCGATGACGAAGACCCGATGGTTGAAAAGCCTGTGGGAACAACACAGGAATTGGTCAACTTTGATACATCAGATGGGTCTACACTCAATCTTATTGATCCAAACACCGAGATCGACCCGAAGACCGAAAATGCATGGTACGAAAAATCCGCCAGTGCTGTAAATCTCCAGGTAAACCTGATCTTCCCTACTGATGAAGACGATAATGTTGACTACGACCAATTTTTGCTGCAAAATCTGTATGGTTCACCCGTTCACTCTGCTCAAGACCCGAGACTACATCTGCTGAAATTCCGACATCTCCTCAGCTACCGATAGCTTCTGATCTTCCTCCTCCTCAACAGCAACATATCCGATGGGAGAAGATCACGATATTTATTCCTCACCTGGAGGAATCTCTCAAAAGGCTTTTCGTTCACAGGTTACGCCCTATCGAGCCTACTTTTTGCATTGGTATTTATAGTTCCAACCCAGAATACCAAAGTCAGTACATAAACGCAATGAAGCGATGTCTGGCAGTTAGCCAAGTCCGAACTAAGCACAAGATCACCGAAGTGCTCAACGTCCAAACAGGTAGAATTCTGAAAGTTATATTTCCCATCTTCACCGTCCGACGAGAAGACGGAAATGAATGGATATTTTCCAAAGCTGATTTCAAGAATCTCCGACCGTTCGACTTCTATGCTATCCTGAAAGACCTCCGTACCAGAACTATCCAACCGCTTCAAGTAACCAAAGCGCTCGAAGCTGTTCGTCGATTCCTAGTCTGTACCATCATGATGTCCTATCTCACGGACTTCCAAATGGCAATCGAGAACAAAGCTAAGAAGGTAAACCTGATAAAGCCGAATCTGAAAGCGCCCGAACTGAAGATGTATCCCGAGAACGCACTGCTTCTGGAACCAGAATTTGGGATAGTCTACATCAACGATCAGAATGAAAAGAGATTTATTCGCTTCAGTCAGGTAGACAGATTCTGCGACGACACGCTCTTCAAAGCTCAAGATGCTCTTCAAAGAATCATCACGTATGAATCCGAAAATTAAAAGGTTTTGTATGTTCCCAATCCGAATGAAACAACCGCTCGAAAAGCCTTAGAAGTGATTGAAGAACGCATCGACTATCGTCGCGCCATCCGAATGTTCGAGGTACACTTTGCTCTCCGAAAGAGATATGTGGATAACTGGCGCGAACTCGAACTTCGATTCAAAGGGGGAGATTGTTAGGGCAATTAATGTGTTGAATAGAAGTTCAAGGGCTTGTTTGTTATTGTTTAATTTGAGCCTTATTAGTGAACGGGCCGTGGGCTTGTTTCCACGGGCCCAGTGTATTTAAAGTTGTAATTAGCTTAGAATTAAGCTAGTTGTCTATTTTGCTTTCCTGAATCGTATTGTAATTCTCTCTACAATTGAAAGCTAATTGGATGACCAGTTGAATTCATAACACCTGTTCTTATCTATTGATTTCTTCATTGTTCGTTGCACGGATCTGAGACTCACAATATCAATGTACATAGCGTATGAAAAAGTAGCTTCACAATATATGGAACACGAACATTTTCTCTTTAATGGTCTATCAACTTTCGAAGCCCGGGGTTTTGTCATAACAAAATATTTTATAACCTAATATTCCAAGATTGAGATTTGAGACTGACGCAGAACGGAAACAGGGTAAAACCCAAAAATTGAGAGTACTTCAAAATCAGAAAATTTTATTATCAAAGTTGTAAAAAAAAACAAGAGGCTACACCACTATTTATATCTAAACTAGGAAACTAATAAATTAAACTAAGCAATCGTAATTAGACTAGGAAAAGGAAAATTAAGGAATCGTAATTAGACTAGGAAAAATAAAAAAATAAAAGATAAGGATTGTTCCATATACGAATTGGCAAGGGCCTCAAGTTTCTCCTCATCATTCCCCTCTCTTGAAAAGAACTTGTCCACGAGTTCTCAGGATAAGCCGAATGTTTCATTGGGTGATATTGGTAGATGTCGGCTACGTTGAAAGTTTTAGAAATGGTTATCGTGTTAGGAAGATCAACGACATATGCGTTATCATTTATCTTTCGTGTCACCTTGTACGGACCATATTTCTCTTGACTAAGTTTGGTGTACGTCCCAACAGGAAACCGTTCTTTACGTAAATAAACCATCACCTCATCACCTACCTTGAAAGTTTTAACATGACGGTGTTTGGCGGGAGTCGCTTTGTATTTGGCATTTGCTTGAGCAATTTTTTTCGGACCTCAGCATGCGTCTTTTGCACGTCTTCAACCAACTTGAGTGTGGTATTGTGAGTCTTTCCTGGTAAATAAACTAAATCTACCACTTGCTAGTAAATGAGAAAACCTTCTTCCCCGATCTTTATGAAATAGAACGAAGTAAATCCTAGTTATCCTTAACTTTAAACCACCTATTATTTCAGTCGGTTCAGGCAAACGATTTGTGACTGCATGCGTACATATGTTGTTTAGAAAGTTGGCCATGCATAGGGTTTTCGAGGGTGCATGATCGGTGTCGAACGAGTATGGCTCGTGTGGTAGGACGGGCTTCAATTCCCTCGAAATGGATGGCGGGCAGCAACCTTGGGCATAGTCGCGGTGAGCAATGTCGCATGGAGAAAACGAATTTCGGTAGAAAGGTGGGTAGTGGCAGCGACTATGCCCGACGACAATGCCCAGGGCATAGTCGTCGATGGCAATGTCGCGATCGGGGCTGGAGGAACGATTTTAGCGGGTTTTATGGGAAAGTTTGCTCATTTTCATCCATTTCATGCCAAGACCGATTCTCACTCTTGCTTTGTGCGATTTTTGCTCTCAAGTTTGGTAAGTCTTCCCCTCCTTTCATCCCTCCTCATTAAGGATCTTCACCCACCTCATTTATGTGCAACCATTTACTACATCTAGGTTATTTAGTGTGAGAATCTACTCCAAGTCCTCTCAAGTTCTCAAGAAAGTTCATCCTCCATTTTCTAGGGTTAGGGTTTTCTATAAAACCCTCTAAGGTGAGTTCATCTCCAATTCTCAACCTACATACATGTTTATTATAGGGTTTTAACCTCTTGACATTTTCTTACTTCACATTTCATGAAAATCACATTTTGACCTAGAAATGGGTTTGAGGAATTTTGGGGTTTTGGTTGGATAAAATGCTTGGTAAAAGTAGAATGTATGATGCTCCTTGGTTTAATTAGGGCTATTACCCATGTTTAAATAACTTTGTTAAGAATAATGATTTTGACCATTTTAGGTCAAAATCTAGAGTGTTGGGAACACTTGAGGATTTGATGTAATATCCATGAAAAAGGGGCGGGGCTTTAGTAATGAAATAAGGTCCAAAACCTTAACTTAGGAAATTATGGTATTCTACAACTCATGTTGAAACTTCATGTTGACGTTTTCTAAAATAGAGAAATATTATTTAATGTTAAGGTTATAAAGCTTAATCGTATTATTATTATTTCGTTGGCTTATACGAGAGTCATGATTTATTTAAGTTTGAGTGTAATGGATGCATATGCACTAGAGTCGTTATGTACGATGTGGGACGCTAGTTTTCCACTTCGTAGCACGGAATAGGCACCGGGATTCATGATAAGTAAGATGCGGGATTATATGGTCGGGCATTGTCTCATGAGCAGTAAGGTGTAATTCTAATCTGCTAAATTATTTGTGGACTTGGGTGACCCAATGTATAGACCTAGAGGAGTTGAAATTGGGGACTCATAAGCAATAGACTCTTCGGGGTTGAGCTTGATTCCATCTATGTGATACCATATGATTGATATTACTAATGTGACATGTAGCTATTTGGTTTTATGCCATTGCTTTTGGCTAACGGGTCTCCCCGTCAACACTTGAGGTATCGTGTATCTAACGGTTTCTACTTGACGATTGTGCTTCATTTCCGTATTGTTACTTCACCACATTTCCATTACTAAATATTAAGTTGTTATTCTCATTTGGGTTTATCCTGACACTTCTTCTTAATGGGTGTGTTTATCAGGACGTTCAGGTGGTAGGACTTCTCGAGTTTGAGTGAAGAGTCGTGAAGGGTGATAGCATTTTTGGAAGTACATAGACGCATACCCTTTAGATATGGGACACGATTTTTGGTAGCGAAATGGCAATACCCGAATATAATCAAAGACTTGATAGTTTAGATTATCAGGTTGTTGGGTTTTATTTCGCTCATTTCTTTGTAATGTAAACTCAATAACATTATTCCCCTTTGTTGGGTGATTTTCTATGTTCGTATAATTCCGCATTTCAACAAGTTTAATTTTTGCCCGTTTTTTAGGGTTTTACACTTTGGAGTGGTCTTGTAAACTACCGAGAATGGTGAGACCCCGGTGGAACTATGAACCGCACTATTATACGCGAATTCGGCTTGAGCTAAAGCCGAGTCCCAAGCCTTCGGTTTTTGTCCGCAAATGCATCGAATCATGCTTCCAAGAGTGCGGTTAATTACTTCTGTTTGGCCATCGGATTGGGGGTGGGGGTGTGCGGTACTAGAAAAATTAAGCTCCATCCCAAAACGTCGCCAAAAAGTTGACCAAAAATGTGCTAGAAACTTGCTATCTCGGTCGGAGGTTATGGATTTTGGGACCTCGTGTAGTCGGACACTTTTTTGAAAGAATGGTTTCACGATGTGAACGGTGTCCGAAGGCTTTTTGCACGGAATGAAGTGGGCCATTTTAGAGAGACACTCCACTACCACGAAAACGGAATCCACTTCTCGTTGGGTTCGGGGAAGACCCAATATGAAGTCCATTGAAATATCCTTCCACGGTGTAACACCCCGATTTTTTGGTAGATATCGGTCTTTCATGATAAATAAGAAAAATAGGATTTTGTATTGAATCCTAGATTTTATTGTCTTGTTGGATGGAGAATTCAAATACGAATCCAACTAGCCTTTCCGGAGCGAAAACGGAGCTAAAACGAAGAAGTTATGACCAAAACAGTGATCGGGAAATAAATCGGGAAACTAGGGTCGTGGACGTCCGCATGGTGCTCGTGGACGTCTGCGATATGTGGAAGTTCGCGTATGCTTTCGCAGAAGCAGCAGAAAGTTCGGTGGGTGCTCGTGGACGCCCGCATCGCGTCTAATGAGCTTAAAACACGAATTTCACCCCCTAAACTTCATTTCTTCATATCTCTCTCATTTCAACTCCGTTTTTGGTGATTCAAGTTGCTATGGTTCCATTTTTGAGAGATCTTCAAGGATCTATAAAGGGTTTGGAAGTTTATTGGAAGATTAAAGAGCATTTGGTGGTGGTAAGCTTCTCATTTCTCATTCCCAAACTCCATCTCTTCTCTCCCAAATCATTTCCTCTTTCCCTCATAAACCCTAACTGATTTTGGGGCTTTTTCTTGGAGATTAATGTGTTCCTTATCCACTTTATACTAGTGATTTCATTTATTGATGCAAGAGCAAGTTTCATCCACAACACTAGAGATATTTAGGGTTTTCTAGGTTTTTATCAAAACCTAAGTGGTGAGTTCATCCTCCTAGATTCTATACTTGAATATGAGTTATAAATGCTCCATTGATGGCTTCCTAGTATGTATGCTTATCAAATCTTGGTTTGGATGATTTTGGGGAAGTTAGGTTAATATTGGGGTTTTGGTCAAAATGGAGATTTTTATATAAGATGTTTGGGGAATGGTTTTAAGTGGTTGAATATGAATATTCACGGTTGGAAACTTAGGGATCTAGGTTTTGGAAGATTTGGACTTGAAGATTCGTATTTTTCAAAGGAGCTTACGTTGGGAAAAATCTAGATTTAGCCTAAATCTAGCGAGGTGAGTTCAAGTTGATTTGTGAAAACGTTGTACATGCCAAAATGTTTATTTTTAAAGTATTTACGTGCTTTATATAAAATTATCAGTTGTTGAGTGAATTGGTGGGTTTTGATTAATCAAAGTGTTGAAATTTAGAAATCTTGTAAAACACCCACATTTGGGGATTTTGGGTAATTTCAACATTATGAACGTTTTGAGAGGAGTAAACTTTTTGTTTGGGCCGAAGGCCAATTGAGAATTAAAAAGGCAAAGATTTTGGGTAACGATGTATTTGGTTTACGTGACCGTGTGGGCAAAGCGTATTTAGCCAAACATTTATTTTGCCTTTGAGGGCTTGATTTCTACTCAAATGGGTCTTTTGAGTGTTTGCCGGTTTTTGTAGCTCGAAGTGGGGATTTGGTTGTGTTATGTGCTTAATTGCGTTTTATGTGAATATGTGCCTCTTTGAGTGTTTGACCTCATATGTGAAGATCGTTTGATGATTTTGCATTCGTAGTATCTTTGGGTCTAACGAACTATGGCGGGTTATATGCATTGTTGAAATATAAAAGATTGACGTATACGTACTGTTGGTCCCGAAGGGTTATACAAGTTTGTAGAAGGGGGGATTGAATACAAACACACGATTTTTACTTTTCTAAATTGTTTATTGATAAATATTAAAACAATTTACAACTTGTTGCGGAACAAGATTAAGGTTTAACCTAATCTAAACAAGTTAAGAACACTAAGTTTCTTGCACTAGAATAAAGACAGAAAGGAGATAAGGAAATTACGAGTAATAACCTAACACACAGTAGTAAGGAAGAAGAAGATGGCCCGAGCACTTCATTTCTGAAGTAGGGTTCTTCTTATATACTGCATGCATTTAATGCATGGCAGTATTGCTTTACACGTGGCAGCAGCTGAGTGGTTGAATGTCATTGACCTTTGTAGACAACCTTAGTAGCCGCATGGTGCACAGTGTAGAATCAGAGTTTGTTGTACGATCATAGACAAAAGGGATGTCCGTTCTGACAGTTCGTACGGAGACGTGCAAGGGAGGTAAGACAGTAGTACTTTGTAAGGGGACTTCATGATCAGCTTTCGTTGAATCAGTACTTTATCAGCGAATGATAAAGCTCTGCGATTGCTGAAGTCTTCTACTTGATACTTCACGTTGAATGGAAAATTCTATGACTTCGCTGATATCCACATCAGTTCATTAGTAGACTTGTCGCTGGTTCTTGGGCTTGATCTTCGACTTCAGTGTAGAACCTTTGTTGACGTGAAACTTGTCTTCAGGGATCATAAGTAAACAACTAAACTATCAGCAATCATCACAGAGACTAAACATGCTCAGAGCTACTGGATGAACAGTGTTCGCTGAATGTCTAATCCAAAGAGCGAGAGTTCCTATCAGCGGTACTGTAAAGTCCTAGTACTTATCAGCGATAGTGAAACTCTAATACATATTGTTTACTTACAATTTTCACTAAGTGTTAAAGAGAGGGTCATTATCAAATCACTGAGGGTTTGGATCAACAATCTCCCCCTATTTGATTATGACATAGCAACAGAGAAAATTGCTAAGTATGAAAACATAAGGATAAAAAGAACTCATAAAATATTTGTCCCTTTTACTATTTTCTAGGATCTTTTAAGTACTGATGGAGTAAAGTACATTCGCTGAAATTTTTCTTTAAACTTCGTATAAGGTTACAAAAGGAAGTAGAAAAATTACAAGTACAACAAATAAATTTACAAGTACAAAAGATATAAGCTGATAAGGATAGAAGAAATACAAGGAAATCGTATCAGCTTTCAAAGGGTTCTTCCTTAACGAGAAGTTCATCAAGGGTATTTGTTGTAGGGATCATCCAGTCAGGGACAGAGTCTCCCTGATTTCTTCTTTCTTGTGCTTCTTTGAAGATCAGGGGCTTGAGATATTGTGCCTGAAGATCGCGTCTAAATTCACACCAATAGATGAGATCCCTGAGCTGTTCAATGGGAGTGATGGGAAGCTCAGAGACACGTTGAAAACGTTGTCCTTCATCGTAGTCGAGAAAGAAGATACCGTAAGGTTCGCTTATGACTTTACCAGGGACGAAACGTTCATCAGGTGGCAGAGAGGTATCCAGCGCTGAGAGATCAGGATCAGGACCAAGTACTTCAGCACGTGAAAAACCAATACCTGTTTCGTTCCGGATAGGAGGACCTGAATCTGATGGTTTAGACTTTTTCTTTGCAGAGGCCCTTCTTTGTTGAGTCGTAAGAGGAGGAGGAGGAGGAATATCCACAGCAGAAGAAACCAAGTCGATCTGAGAATTTATGATTTTCTCGACATGGCTCTTATATTGTGAGGTACACCGCTGAATGGCTATTCGCATCTCCAACCATTCAGAGAAACCGTACTTATTGATCGTAGCAGCGTAGATGTTTTCCTTGGTACCGTTTTCTCTGAATAGATCGACCTTAACAACTAGAACATCTATGGTCGATTTTCCTCTGATGAATACCTTGTGAATTTTGGCAGCCCGATATCGATAGTGCAGTCTTTCTTTGCACCATTCCAAGGTAGAATCAGATACCTTGGTCTTTTATTCAACGATCTTGTGGGCGTCTTCCCATAACTGACGTTGGACTTCGATGGGAGCTCTTTTCAGTTTGGGGTCATTCACCGATTCTTGGGCAAGCTGGATGGCGAGGGCCTTATCTTTTTCTTCAACTTCCTTCTTTTCGGCGAGTAATCTTGTGGCTCTAAGATGATCAGCGAACTCTTTCTTTGATAACCTGAACTTTGTGGGAACAGGGACTTTGGAGCGAGGGAGGATGATTCGCTGATCCTCGAACTTCTTGATCATTTCTTCTCTCCTTTTCTGATCCTCTTCACTTAGCTTTTGAGGAGCTAAGGAAGGTCTGTTTTTGTGTGAGAGAAGTTGTTCTTTAGGTTCATCGGTCTCAGTGATTAAATCCATGACCGGGATTATTTCTTCAGCTCTTGTGGCTGGGATTATTGTTGGTGCAGCAGTGGGGACTTCAGCTGGATCCTCAAGCAGGGGAGAGGACTAGCTAAAACACAGCGATCGTTTATGTAAGATTATGGGAGGAAAGAGATAGAGAAAAGAATGGGGTTTAAGTGTATAGAGGTTTTATGGATATAAGGATTGACATTGAGAAGGGATAGAGAAGGGATGCAGTGTAAGGAAAGAGAAGATATTGTACCTGACAAACTGGCTTTATCTGAAGGATGGCCAGATTTCCTTCTGCATCAAGGCCTTTGTTTTTGCCTTTGTCAGCTTCAGACGCTGCAAGCTTTGTCTTGGTCGTCTCCCCTGAAGGTTCATTTATCAAAATCCCTTTCTCAGGGACCTTCTTGGGTTCAACGAAGAAGAAGTCATCATCATCATCATCGTCATCATCATCATCATTTTTACGAGTTGATGATGGTTCGTCGTCAGAGATGTCGACAGCTTCATCGTCTTCAACTTCTTCTTCAGACTTGTCCTCATCAGCGTAAGGTTCGGTCACGTCAGCGTCAGCTTCAGTTTCCTCATCGAGTTTCTTCCCCTCAAGAGCAGAGGGAGTTTTCTCGGTTCCCTCAGGGTTTTCAACTCCCTGAGGTTGTGAAGCAGCAGCAACATTTTCATTTTTCTCCCCCTCCGAATTATGGGGAAGATCTTTAGCTTTCTTCTCCCTCTCTTCCACATTATGAGTGGGGGAGGAAATAGATTGATCAGCAGCAGCAGTCATAGGATTACTGTTTTCTAGGCCAGTAAGTCACATGAAGGTTTCAATCACAACTATTCTTGCTTCTAGGCCAGAAATAGTAGGACTGATCTTTTGGAGATCCTCTCTATCGGCCTGAGTAAAGTGAGACTTTGGGGCATCCAGGCGATTGAGTATCTGCTGAAGGAGATCTTTGTAGTGGTGACCTCACCCTTAAGAGTACCAACCTCTGTCTTCAATGATGTGACTTCATTGGACAGAGTGGTGAAGTTTGTTGCAAGGGTGGTGTTGGTGAGGTTGAGATTGTTGATGTTTATGGAAGTTTCAGCGAGAGTGGTAGCAAAAGTTCCTATGCCGCCATCCACCTTCTCCATATCAGCTTTGGAGGCTTTCTCATCAACGACCTCGGTCAACTTTTTGAGGTTTTCTCCAGCGTCTGTAACCGCTGAAGAGTTTATGGAGAGAGTGGTGTTGTAAGATTCCACCTTTGTTTCCAGGGCCTTCAGGGAGGTGTTGATATCCCCCAAATTAGGACCTGAAACAGTTATTAACTTATGAACATAGGAAAGCTCAGAAGTTTGGGGTTTTGAGAGAGTAGTAGGTTGAGTTATGTGTATACCTGCAGGCGGGTTGGCGAAGTTGTCGAAGCCTCGTAACCCTGAATGGTATTCCATGTCGCCTTCGAGAGTGCCTTGGCGCATCGAGGGTACGAAGGTTAGGGGTTTGGATAAGCAGCAGGTTTTCAGAAAATTTACAGCATCATCCAGATGCGTGACTTGCTTTCGAGGAGGAAAATCGAAAAGCGCATAGAGGTTGTTGTTGTTGAAAGTTACTTTCTCAGGTGTGAACTTGACCTAAGGAGCTTTGGGGAGAGTCAATTTCTCAGCAGTAGGAGCAGCAGTAGAAGATGCCATTGCTGTTTTATCATGTCAACCAAAGAATATAGATAAAGAATACAGTCTTAATGTGGAAAGACATTCCAAAATAAGATGGTATTTATTTTTGTCCATTTCATTCAGACCAAAAATGTCTTAATGAAGATTAGGGTTTTCTAGTTTTGACAAAAAGAGACAAGAACTAGTGAATGTCTTATTTTCCAGTTTCCTTTAGAGATAAGGATTATGGAAAAACATATGAAGAACAAGTTTAAGATTTTAGATTTAAACTTGAAGAACAACCATGAAGATTGTGTTTATAAAATCATGAAAGAAAATGATTTCATTTTAAAAAGTTCTTTTGTTTGATCTTGTAGAAACAATGAGAAGATCAGAAACAAGTTAAAACAGGTAAATAATAAGAATATTAACCTTGTTGTCGAAGAAGAAGATGAACAGTTCTTGAAACGAGAATTCGAGAATTCGAGATGCAACAGTAAATCTTTTCTTGAAGAAGAAGTTGTTCGCGTAAAGGAAAAATATAAACCCGAGTGTGTTTATATAGTGAGATTAGAGAGAGAGAAAAACTAGAGCGGGAAAGTTTTTCATCATGACACGGACACGTGTTTGCATTTGATTGGATGGTAAACGAAACGTGCAAACGTGTGTCAGAAAAAGAACGTGCCAGGGTTTATCCGTTTGATTACGTCACAAACGTCCTTTCATATTTTAGGATGTCTCTGAGGTTTTTGAAAAACTCAGGGACATTTTGAAAACATGAAGCACTGAATAGAAATATCAGTGTTGGTTTTAGAAATTTCAAAGTATTGCTGATAAGAAAGAGATATTCATCGATACAATTTGTTTCGAAATCTTGCATTCATTTGCAAACGTCAGCGAGTAAAGAGAACATACCTTGACATCAGCGAATCAAGTTTGTTCAGAGAAAAGATGATAGAATGGGTTATATAAGTTGATTTTATCCGCTCACTGATCAAATGTGAATCTTTGAAGATTTTATTCTTCAAAGTTCAACATTCCAAGCTCGCTGATGAGAAAGTTAAATCTTGTCTCATCAAGAGGTTTGGTGAATAGATCAGCTAACTGAAAGTCAGTTGGGATAAAATGAAGTTCTATATCACCATTCATCACATGATCTCTGATAAAATGATACCTGATTTCGATATGTTTGGTCTTTGAGTGTAGCACTGGATTGGTGGCTATAGCGATGGCACTTGTGCTGTCGCAATAGATTGGAATTTTCGAGAGCTGAAGGTCATAGTCCAGTAGTTGATTTTTCATCCACAAGACCTGAGAACAACAGCTTCCAGCAGCTACGTATTCAGCTTCAGCGGTGGAGGTGGACACTGAGTTTTGCTTTTTACTTGTCCAACTCACCAGCTTTCCACCCAGGAGCTGACAGCCTCCTGTGCTGCTTTTCCTATCCAATTTGCAACCTGCAAAATCACTATCTGAATAGGCGATTAGATCAAACCCTGAATCTTTGGGATACCAAAGACCTAGGTTACGAGTATCCTTAAGGTAACGAAAGATTCGCTTTACAGCGATCATATGAGATTCCTTAGGTTCAGTTTGATATCGTGCATACAAACAGGTTGCGTACATAATATCAGGTCGGCTAGCTGTAAGATACAGAAGAGAGTCGATCATCCCACGGTACGTTGTGACATTAACAGGTATTCCAGAAGAATCCTTATTTAGTGTCAGCGGAGGTTCCATAGAGGTTTTCATAGCTGAACTCTGAGTTAAATCAAATTTCTTCAGCATATCTTTAACATACGTTCCCTGATTAATGAAAGTTCCCTTTTCATTTTATTTTATCTGAAGACCAAGGAAATATGTTAGCTCACCCATCATACTCATTTTATACTCTGCTTTCATTCTATCAGCGAAACGAGTACAAAGGTCAGGGTTAGTAGAACCAAATATAATGTCATCAACATATATCTGAACAAGAATGATATGACCTTTTACTTTCCTGAAGAATAGAGTCTTATCGATTTTACCACGCTCAAATTGTTCAATATGGAGATAAGTAGAGAGAGTGTCATACCATGCACGAGGAGCTTGCTTTAAGCCGTAAAGTGCCTTATCCAGTTTATAAACATAACCTGGATGCTTAGGATCTGAGAATCCTGGAGGTTGTTCCACATAGACTTCTTCATTCAGCTTTCCATTGAGAAACGCTGACTTAACATCCATTTGATAAACTTTGAAGTCTTTGTGTACAGCGTAGGCTAAGAATAGACGAATAGATTCTAGTCTTGCTACTGGAGCAAATGTTTCGTCGTAGTCTATACCTTCCTCTTGTCTGTATCCCTGAGCAACAAGACGAGCCTTGTTGCGGGTTACAGTTCCATGTTCGTCCAACTTGTTTCGATAGACCCATTTAGTGCCTATCACTGTCTTGTCAGTTGGTCTTCGAACAAGCTTCCAAACTTTGTTTCTTTCAAATTCAGTCAGCTCTTCTTGCATAGCGCTGACCCAGTTTGGATCTCTGAGGGCATCATCTATTTTCTTTGGTTCAATCAGAGAAATAAAGTTAACAAATAAACAAACATTACCTGCACTTCGTCGAGTCTGAACACTAGCGTTTGGATCACCAAGAATTTGATCAATAGGGTGATTGACAGTCCATCGCTGAGCCGGAGTATGAATCGCTGATTCAACTTGAACTGGAGGAGCTGAAGATGAGGCTTCAGCAACTTCTGGAATATTAGCCAAGAAAGGAGTAGGTGCAGATGTTATTACATTAACTGATTGCTGAGAAGTAGATGGTATGTCTGAGACATTTTGTTCAGAAGCAGGCATAGTGTTTAGAGGAACAGCTGAGACCCATGATGTTTCAGCTTCACAATTCTGCATGTTTGGGATGATAGTAGGACCATCATCTTCAACGGTATGAGTATGAGGAGTGGGAATGTCTTTTGAATCACCAAGATGAGAAAACATCCATTGATTCAGTTCTTCAGTATCAGCAGAAGGTCTAGAATTCACTGAACGGGATTCGTCAAAGGTGACGTGAATCGTTTCTTCTACAGTCTGTCTTCTACGATTGAAGACTCTGAAGGCTTTGGAGATTGAAGAATATCCAAGAAAGATTCCATCATCAGCCTTAGGATCAAACCTTCCATGGGCATCTCTGTTGTTCAGTATAAAACACTGACATCCAAAGATGTGAAGAAAGCTAATTGAAGGATTTCTCCCATGAAAAAGTTCATAGGTTGTCTTTTTGAATCTTTTGACTATCAGCGACCTGTTTTGCGTAAAACAAGCAGTGTTGACAGCTTCTGCCCCAAACTGTGTAGGCAGGTGAGAATCGCTGAGCATTGAACGTGCAGCTTCAATGATAGTTCTATTTCTTCTTTCAGCGACTCCATTTTGTTGCGGTGTTCTCACAGAAGAGAAGTTGTGAGAAATACCCTTACTCTCAACGAAGGAATCAAGAGAACTGTTTTTGAATTTAGTCCCATGATCACTCCTTATTGAGCGAACGGTCATATTGTTCAGGACTTCCATTTTCCTGACAAAGGTGATGAGTTCTTCAGGGGTGTCACTTTTAGAACGGAGAAACATTACCCAGGTATAGCGAGAGAATTCATCAACTATGACCAGTGTATATTTCTTTCCTGCGATGGATTGTTTGTTAACAGGGCCAAACAAATCCATATGAAGAAGTTGTAGAGGAGATGACACTGAGGAAACTTGCTTAGACTTGAAGCTTGGTTTGGTCTGCTTGCCTTTCTCACACGCTGAACATAAGGACTCTTTGGCGTATGAGTGTTGAGGTAGACCAGTGACTAACTCTTTAGAAGAAAGAGTGTTCAGTGTCTTGAAGTTGAGATGAGAGAGCCTCTTATGCCATAGCCAGTTGACATCAGATGAGGCTTTTGAGAAGAAACAGGAGTTCTCAGTGGTTGTTGAGTCCATGTTTATAACGTAAACATTTTCCAAACGATAACCGCTGAGAGCTATCTTCTCCTTTTTGTCAGCGACAAAGCAGGATTCCTTAGTAAAGATTACTTTGTTATCCATGTCGCAAAGCTGACTGATGCTTAGAAGATCATGCTTCAGCCCTTCAACATATGCGACTCTTCTGAAGGTTGTTGTACCATTAGAGAGTACACCAAACCCTCGGGTATGTCCTTTTCCGTTTCCACCGAAAGTTACAGAGGGACCCTTTTCTTCCTTATTTTCAGTGAGCAGGTTCTTCTTACCAGTCATGTGTCTAGAGCATCCGCTATCGAGATACCAGATACCCTTCTTAACCTGCAAACAAAGGAAGATTAGTTTGACTTGGGCACCCATTTCATCATGTGTACACACTTGTCAGTGGAGGTAGATGGAATGGAAGGTTCAGCATTCTTTGCAGCATTTGAAGATTCAGCTTTATCAGTCTTCACTTTGGTTAATTTCTTAACCTCAGTGGTCTTCTTTGCCTTGGGGGCAATAATATTCACCTTAGCTATCTTTTCAGCTTTGGTGGCTGTAGGGCACTTACTAGCAATATGATTTGTGAGTCCACAGTGATAACATTTCCTATAACTAAAAGTAGTTCTAGGACCATTTGCATGCTTAGCCGTTAGTTTTAAATGAGCAGGGCTAGCACAAAGTATACCTTTGGTATTGGAAACGGGAGGAATAATCAGTTCTTCAGATTTCTTACCAGTTATATCCACTTTAAGTCTAGGAGTAGATCGCTGAATAAATCCAGGGATCTTGTTCTTAGAAGTAAATGGATAAGTCACTGAAGCTTTAGGAGCATTCAGCTTATGTACACAAGTACCCTTCTGAGGTTTTTGGTTAAAAGCAATTCCTTTACCTTTGTCTTTAGAGACTGAGGTAGGTTTTGGATAAACAATTTTCTCTTTACCTTTAGAAGTTAAGGTAGAGATTTCCTCAGGGATAAGAGGTTTTGAAGAGGAACACTGAGATGAGAAAGTGTCAGGGATTGAGGATACCAACATTCCAAACTTAAGCATGGAACGGTCAGTGGTTGGTTCTAGAGTATCAGCTTTGTAACCAAGACCACGTTTATCACTCAGGGGAATCTGAGACTTTATTATCTCAGTTATCGTTGTTGAGGATTTATACCATCCATCAACAGTAGCTTTTTCAGCTTTTAATGCAGCGATAGCTTCTTCGCGCTCGATTTTGACTAGCTGATTTAAATGAACTTGATCTTTAAAATCTTCTTCAATTTTAGAAAGCTTTTCTATTTGAAGGTGACAGTTTTTAAGCTGTTCAGCGAGATCAAGGTTTTGATTTTCAATAACAGTTTTGCCATTCATAGCTTCATATAAACTTCTGGTTAGCAGATCTATTTTTCGAAGACTATCAGCTTCATCAATATTTAAAATATTGGTAAAGAAGGAAGGTGATACCTTAGTAGCAGAGGTTGAAGTAGAGGGAATGTCAGAATTTTCTTCCTCATCTTCAAGTTTGTCCATGAGATATAGATTGGCTTCATCATCATCTTCAGAGTCAGATGAGTATTATTCGTCAGAGGCAACCCAATCATAGTCAGCCATCAGGCATTTGCCTTTCTTCTTAAAGGTTTTCAGCTTTGAATACCTTTCTTTCAGCTTTTTGTATTTTTCATCTCTAGTCCTGGGAGTAAAGTTTTTCTTGGGAAAAGCTGAGGGTCTAGAGACTTTCTTTGACCTGCACTCGCTAGCAAAATGTCCTATCTTTTCACAGTTATAGCAAGTAGCAGTAGCCTTATCAACAGGGGTTGATGATCTTGGCTTGTCAGTAATAGCAAGAGGTTTGTTCTTTCTGAAATTACTCTTTCTAGCAAATCTCCTGAACTTATTAGCCAGGAATGCCAGAGTTTCATCATCATCTGAAGCGTCAGAGTCTGATGAACGTTCAGAGTTGGTTTCCAACTCAGTGACAGTGATAGTAGATCGCTGAGTGGAAGGTAACTCTGAGAGTAAAGCAACAGGGGTGCTTTTGGAATCTTTTACAAGATTCTTCTTAAGATGACTTGATTGCTCATGATTAAGCATCGTGCCATATAAGGTAGAAAGAGTCATAGATCTTAGATCCTTTGATAGCTTGAGACACATTGAATAACTGTCCCAGCTTTCAGGTAAACATTCTAAGAATTTTGTCAGTAATTCAAAGTTAGAATATTCCTTACCAACAGTTTTCAGATCTATTATTAAGCAGTTAAAACGTTGGTGTACTTCAGAGAGAGTTTCATTCTTACCACAAATGAAGCTTTCATACTGTCTTACCAGGTTGATCTTTCGAGAGTCCTGGACTTCAGAAGTACCTTCATACTGAACACAGATTGTGTCCCACATAGCTTTTGAGGTTTTCAGGTTCATGACGGAATGGTAGACTTCGTCAGGAAGAGCCATGGAGAGTATGGATCTGGCTTTGGTGTCGATAACCACTTTCTTCTTATCTTCATCAGTCCACATATGAATTTCCTTGGGAATCAGCCTTTCTGGAATAGCAGGTCTATTCTCAGCGGCTGGAACTGCAGGATCAATTCTTATAGGAATATATGGGTCGTTTTCAAGATAGTAAGGCATAGTAGGGTCTACACCTTCTAAAAAGAGAATCATCCACAGATTAAAGTTATCTCTGGAGAATCTAGGGGGTTTTGCAAGAGAACCGTTGTCAATATAGTTTGTGTTTGTGTTGGTAGCTATTTTAAGAAATAGCAAGGAAGAAGAGATTAGTATAGATAAGATCTTGTTTATGAGATTAAACAAATCCGCTCTGATACCACTTGTTGGTCCCGAAGGGTTATACAAGTTTGTAGAAGGGGGGGTTGAATACAAACACACGGTTTTTACTTTTCTAAATTGTTTATTGATAAATCTTAAAACAATTTACAACTTGTTTCGAAACAAGATTAAGGTTTAACCTAATATAAACAAGTTAAGAACACTAAGTTTCTTGCACTAGAATAAAGACAGAAAGGAGATAAGGAAATTACGAGTAATAACCTAACACACAGTAGTACGAAAGAAAAAGATGGCCCGAGCACTTCATTTCTGAAGTAGGGTTCTTCTTATATACTGCATGCATTTAATGCATAGCAGTATTGCTTTACACGTGGCAGCAGCTGAGTGGTTGAATGTCATTGACCTTTGTAGACAACCTTAGTAGCCGCATGGTGCACAGTGTAGAATCAGAGTTTGTTGTACGATCATAGACAAAAGGGATGTCCGTTCTGACAGTTCGTACGGAGACGTGCAAAGGAGGTAAGATAATAGTACTTTGTAAGGGGACTTCATGATCATCTTTCATTGAATCAGTACTTTATCAGCGAATGATAAAGCTCCGCGATTGCTGAAGTCTTCTACATGATACTTCACGTTGAATGGACAATTCTGTGACTTCGCTGATATCCGCATCAGTTCATTAGTAGACTTGTCGCTGGTTCTTGGGATTGATCTTCGACTTCAGCGTAGAACCTTTGTTGACGTGAAACTTGTCTTCAGGGATCATAAGTAAACAACTAAACTATCAGCGATCATCACAGAGACTGAACAGGCTCAGAGCTACTGGATGAACTGTGTTCGCTGAATGTCTAATCCAAAGAGCGAGAGTTCCTATCAACGATAGTGAAACTCTAATACATATTGTTTACTTATAATTTTCACTAAGTGTTAAAGAGAGGGTCATTATCAAATCACTGAGGGTTTGGATCAACACGTACACACACACACATATACATATGCATATATGATTTGATTTAATTGGAAAACTGGCGATGAAGGGGTCATGAGATAATCATGCCTCAGAGCATGTGTTTACATAATGTGGGTTAGATGCACTTCATTTGCATGAGTTGATTTTGATAAACGATCATTAGATCTTTTGAGCGGATGGCTCGGATTTGGACTCTGCTGGGTCTTGAGGACGTTGCTCGGTTTTGATAAGCTCGACGTGGGCTTGGGTTATGTTTTGCATGAATTGCATTGTATTTGAGAATTACATGATTTGAATGCATTGGTTATTCTTTTGAGGTCATGTATAAATGTTTAAGTCGAGTAAGCTTGTTTTGGATGGTGAGTTTCCAAGGTAAAGATCCAGCAGGATTGAACTTGGTGGTTTGGACTAAAGACCTAGTATGGTTGATGTCTAAGATGGACTAAAGACCTAGTATGGTTGATGTCTAAGATGGACTAAAGACCTAGTATGGTGATGTCTAAGATGGACTAAAGACCTAGTATGGTTGATGTCTACGATGGACTAAAGACCTAGTATGGTTGATGTCTAAGATTGACTAAAGACCTAGTTTGGTTGATGCCATGTGTGCCCCATCCATGAAGCTTACTTGTGTTTATTAATTGTGGTTTAACTTGTGTTTACGCCACATTCGATGGAATCGGGACTCCCCCGTCACCGAAGGGTGTTGTTTTGGGTATTTTGTTTATCCATGTGTCGGCATTGTTTTATACGCGTAGGGATGGTCCTTCCCATGAATTATGAGTGGCGTTTTATGCCTCATCCTTGGTTGGACGTTTTCGAATATTGGAGTTTTATTCGCATTAATGTTATATTGAGGTTTTAATAGTTATTTACATCTTGAGTGAGTTTTGGATTTGAGTCTATTGCTGGGGAATGATTTTCATTGGAAGCTTTCGTCACGGAATTTGCGTGCGTTTGGAAAATGGGTGTTGGTGCACTTTACTCAAATCCTTTTCCGGAAAATCATGATTTACGTTGAAACCTTCTAACAAATTATTTGATCATGATGTAAACTCTTGAACTCACTAGGCGTTAGCCTAACCTTTTTATTTGTCGGCATGTGCAACAGGTTCCGATTGGGTATGGCTTTAGCTACACTGTGAAGTGAGGAGTGCTAATAGAGTGCGAGAAGTGAATTGCTTAGTGAAGTCTTCCGCATTTATTTGGGATTAGCAACTTGTATTGTATTAGGTAACACCCGTCTTGAGTTGTTAATTGTAGAAGTCGTGATGTTTAATTTTTGAGGTATTTTCAAGGATGGTTTGTAGAAAAGGATTTTATCCTATTTTGGTTGTTTTATTGAAATTTAAGGTTAGTTGCTCTTTCCAGATTTGAGGGTGTTACAAGTTGGTATCAGAGCATAAGTTTGAGAGAATTAGGTGTTGATTGTTGGATACCTAGACTCAAACTAGCGTTGCTTTAAGTAAATGAGAGTGAGATTGCACCATTAGGCACTCTAAGATACGATATTCGGAAGTTGTTGGGGTCACTAGAAGCGAGAAGTCACGTCAAGAGTAGCAAGGATGATCATGGACGGTACGTTTATAATTGCAAGTGGCCAGTGTTATGGTGAACCCACCAGTTACATGAGAGTACTTGAACGGCTCTAGCGTGATGACCGTTGGGGTAGTAAAGGAGTTCTAAGCGAATAGTCGTTAGAAGAGGTTGACGACTTTTAGCATTTGCCATTTGGAGTGGCGGTAAGCATGGTGATTGCATTAAGTGGACCGTTCGGGTCGAAATTGATGGTCGGAATTGGGGCTATAGGCTTATGGGATTGACATTGATTCGAGGAGAAATGTGGGGTAGTCGATGCGACTTTCCATTTTGCGTTAAGATGTGTGAGTATCCGGATGACAATAGTGTGATCGGAGTAATTGGAGGAATGTGACCTGGACGTTGAGTGCCGACAAAATGCATGCACGAAATTTATTTTGCTTTTAGAATAAATTGCATCAATTATTTCTAGTGTTTTAAATCGTTGTACGGATGGCATTGCGAAATTTTGGAAAACGTTTGACACACACAAGATTTTAAACCATGATTTTGGAACATGCATGAAGTTATTTTACGACAGGCAGTTGTGAACCTAGTCGGGACTTACTTTGTTCTTTGTGGTTGTCCACTACTATTTTCGGATACTGTGATATCCATGTTTTAATGTCGTTTATGGTTTTGGATAAGTAACCGCGACTTGTGACTTTAACATTGGATCTCCTCCACATATGTTAAGGATCGGACGAAGAGTTACCTTCCCTTGTTTTGGTGTTAACCTTTAATGAGAATTTAGATTTTTGCGAGTCTTGACGAAGAGGTGTTGTTTTATCTAGTAAAAAGGAGATTTTGGAATTTTGATGATTTGATCATATTGTTTTACGCGATTTGATTATTGAAAACGAAAACTTTGACACCATTTACTTGGTTGGATGTTGTAGAGTTCCATCGAGTTTGATGGAAGTTCGTGAAGTACGATGGGGTTTCGTTTTACGACATTTTGCGGTGCATGGGTGACACTTTGTCATGTGCATACTTGAATAATTGTGTGCGTTAATATATAGGTTTGAGTGAGTATTGCATCTCATGCGAATTTTGTTGAAAAATGTGCTTTATGTCGTATTGCATCAAAAGGAGTGGTTTTGGAGTTTTAATGCCACATGGCTTCTCCTTCAAGAATCGTGGTAGCATATTTGTTACAACTTGCTAAGTGTGCGAAATGATTTATACATGGCGTGAGTAATGCATATAGGAGCATCATGATAGTACATCTCTAATGTTCTGTTTTATGCACTCTCGTTTACTGGCATTTTTGGATGTTCTTACTCGCAAATGCACTATATTGATTTATTGACATGAATAGTTTTGTAGCCACTATTCTGGGGCGTTAATGCGCATCGCTTGTGCGGTTTAAGGTTTGAAGTTGATTTGAATCATTTTATGTGTAAATCAAATTATGTGCACGTATTGTTTTTCGAAGTTTTGAGAAAAACACATTGAGGTGTGCAAGCCTGGTCAAAAGATGTTGTTTCCTTGTCATAATATGACTGAAGGAGAAATTTTGAAATTTTGATTTAATGAATCTCTACTTGGAAATTTAGTATTGACTATCTGGTATGTGCTATACTATTTCAGAGTAACTACTAAGAAAGTGTTACAAAATGGCATGCATAATTTTGAAGTGAAATTCCTTTTCGATGTTTAAACCGATATTTCCAAGTGATGAAAGTACCTTGTTATTCGATTTAAAAACTAGGAGATGACCCAAATCATGTCGTGTTTTAACCAAGGTGTGTATATGAATTGTTTCTCTATGAACAAACTGACACATGCGAAGTTGCTAAGGAATTACAATTCATGTCGTTTTATGGTTAAAAAGAGAATTTTGGAAATTGATGTCGTGTAAATCCTTCTTTTGAAGTTCGTACAAACAAGATGTTGAACACTATTTTAATGTCGGAAATTACTTTGCGTGTTTGGCATAAGTAAATCCGTGATGGGACCCTAGCAGTTCATTTTAAAAGTGGTTGAATACGTTTTTGCGTTTCGTTAGTAACCTGGTTTAGGATGAAACGATTTTCAAAATGATTTTTCATATGTGGGACGGGTGTGTCCATGTTTGCGCATCTACCGGATAGGTAGTAGTAGATTTTTATGCGTATGTTATATTGATATAAAAATCTTTGTGTTGAAAAATCTAGTGAACACTTTATTGGCATATTTGTTGAGTATGTCACTTGAAAACCTTGAACTCATTAGGCTTGGTGAGGTCGAGCAACCCCAGTTAAGGGGTGAGGGCGTGTAGAACCTTTCAGTGAAAGATTGGGTTTCTAACACATGTATTATCGTGAGTTGTATGGTGTCACTTGCGGGGCCGAATTATTTTGTATGAATAACTAAAAGGTGGAACTTGCGGTGTCTCTTGTTAGTGCTTTGGTAACCGTTCACTTCGGCAACCTTGTCTTGGGGTTGTCGGTGTTGTGTGAGGGTCGTGTAGGATCCTTTAGACCGCGGGGATGACCATGGATTGGTGGGGAAGTTTGAAGGATGAAACTCGTGTGTGGAGCCGTGGGATGGGTCGAGTTTAGTGGTATGACTAGGTGTCAACTTTTGAGGTTCGAGGTCAATAACCAGTAGTGTAACTGGAAGGTGTGACCAATTCTTATAAATTGTGGTATCGGCTGTGATGATCTTAAGAAGTTCGATTATGGAAAATAGATTTAGCGTGATGACTCTCCTGGTGTGGTAGAAGAATCTGTCGATCGGATGATTGGTGATTAGGCGTAACTTTCGGAGATTGTATAATCGATGGGTCAGTGATGACCGTCGGTGTTGGAGTCTAATAGGACTCGTTAGGGATAAGTGCCAGTTCGGCAGCGGGAACCTTGGAAATTGGAGGTTTGTTGGTTTTAGATGAGAGCAGACCTTAGGCTAATTGGAGAAAATTTAAGAGTGCGTAGACACGGACTAATTTTGAGTCTGGATCCACCGTTGGGGAAGTATGGAACACCTGAGGTTGGGAGACAACCGAATCCATGCGGTTAGAAATTACTCTAGAAAGTTGAACATACATTCGGATGTGAGGGTAACGTATATGGGTTGACCTTGGCTGTAAGGGAACTAGATTTTGAGGACGAAATATCTTTAAGGTTGGGAGGATTGTAACACCCCGATTTTTTGGAAGATATCGGTTTTTCATGATAAATAAGAAAAATAGGATTTTGGATTGAATCCTATATTTTATGGTCTTGTTGGATGGAGAATTCAAATACGAATCCAATGAGCCTTTCCGGAGCGAAAACGGTGCTAAAACGAAGAAGTTATGACCAAAACAGTGATCGGGAAATAAATCGGGAAACCAGGGTCGTGGACGTCCGCGTGGTGGTCGTGGACGTCCGCGATATGTGGAAGTCCGCGTATGCTTCCGCGGAAGTAGCAGAAAGTTGGGTGGGTGCTCGTGGACGTCCGCATGGTGCTCACGGACGTCCGCATGGTGCTCGCGGACGTCCGCATCGCGTGTGATGAGCTTAAAACACGAATTTCACCCCCTAAACTTCATTTCTTCATATCTCTCTCATTTCAACTCCGTTTTTGGTGATTCAAGTTGCTATGGTTCCATTTTGAGAGCTCTTCAAGGATCTAGAAAGAGTTTGGAAGTTTATTGGAACATTCAAGAGCATTTGGTGGTGGTAAGCTTCTCATTTCTCACTCCCAAACTCAATCTCTTCTCTCCCAAATCATTTCCTCTTTCCCTCACAAACCCTAACTGATTTTTGGGCTTTTTCTTAGAGATTAATGTGTTCCTTATCCACTTTATACTAGTGATTTCATTTATTGATGCAAGAGCAAGTTTCATCCATAACACTAGAGATTTTTGGGGTGTTCTAGGTTTTCATCAAAACCTAAGTGGTGAGTTCATCCTCCTAAATTCTATACTTCCATATGAGTTATGAATGCTCCATTGATGGCTTCCTAGTATGTATGCTTATCAAATCTTGGTTTGGATGATTTTAGGGAAGTTAGGTTAATATTGGGGTTTTGGTCAAAATGAAGATTTTTATATAAGATGTTTGGGGAATGGTTTTAAGTGGTTGAATATGAATATTCACTGTTGGAAACTTATGGATCTAGGTTTTGAAAGATTTGGACTTGAAGATTCGTATTTTTTAAAGGAGATTACGTTGGGAAAAATCTAGATTTAGCCGAAATCTAGCGAGGTGAGTTCAAGTTGATTTGTGAAAACGTTGTACATGCCAAAATGTTTATTTTTAAAGTATTTACGTGCTTTATATAAAATTATCAATTGTTGAGTGAATTGGTGGGTTTTGATTAATCAAAGTGTTGAAATTTAGAAATCTTGTAAAACACCCACATTTGGGGATTTTGGGCAATCTCGACATTATGAACGTTTTGAGAGGAGTAAACTTTTTGTTTGGGCCGAAGGCCAATTGAGAATTAAAAAGGCAAAGATTTTGGGTTGGCGCCAGTTTGCGAGTTGGCGCCAGTTTGCGACATATCTTTTACGGAGTGCAAAGTGTACCTCGAACATTCGGATAGCACGGTGATAGTCGATGCGTTCTTCAACCACTTCTAAGGCTTTCCGAGCAGTAGTTTCATTTGGATTGGGAACATACGAAATCTTTCGATTTTCAGATTCGAAAGAGATAATTTTTCGAAGAGCATCTTGAACTTTGAAGAGCGTGCCGTCGCAAAATCTGTCTACCTGACTGAAGCGCAGAAATCTCTTTTCTTTCTGTTCGTTGATGTAGACAATCCCAAATTCTGATTCCAGAAGCAGTGCGTTCTCGGGATACATCTTCAACTCAGGTGCTTTCAGATCGGGCTTTATCAGGTTTACCTTCTTAGCTCTGTTCTCGATTGCCATTTGGAAGTCCGTGAGATTGGACATCATGATGGAATGGACTAGGAATCGACGAACAGCTTCAAGCGCTTTTGTAACTTGAAGCGGTCAGATGGTTCTGGTACGGAGGTCCTTCAGAATAGCATAGAAGTCGAACGGTCGGAGGTGCTGGAAGTCGACTTCAGAGAATCGCCATTCATTTTCGTCTTCGCGTCGGACAGTGAAAACTGGATAAACGACTTTCATAATACGGCCTGACTGGATGTTGAGCACTTCGGTGATCTTATGCTTGGTTCGGACTTGGCTAACTGGTAGACACCGCTTCATTGCACTTATGTACTGGCGTTGATATTCTGGGTTGGAGCTGTAAATACCAAGGCAGAAGGTAGGCTCGATTGGGCGTATCTTGTGAACAAACAACCTTTTTAGGGATTCCTCCAAATGAGGAATAAATATCGTGATCTTCTCCCATCGGATCTGTTGCTGTTGAGGAGGAGGAAGATCAGAAGCTGTCGGTTGTTGTTGAGGAGATGTCGGAATATCGGCAGTTGTAGTTTCGGGTCTTGTTGAAGTTTCGGCGGCTTGAGCTGAGTGAACGGGAGTACCATACAAATTCTGGAGTAGAAACTGGTCGTAGTCTATATTATCATCTTCATCAGTAGGGAAGGCCAAATTAACCTGGAGATTTACGGCACTGGCGGCTTTTTCATACCATGTATCTTCGGTCTTCGGGTTGGTCTCGCAGTCTGGATCAATCAAATCCAGTATCGGGCTATCTGATGTGTCAAAAGTAACCAGTTCCTGTGTAGTTCCCTCAGGCTTTTCAACCGTTGGGTCTTCGTCATCTGAAATATCCATATCGATTACCATCTCGGCTAACGGCAACTCCGCTTCAGGTGCATCTTCGGTTGTAGTTGCCGCAGTTGATGGTTCCGGTTGAACCACAGTAGTCGTTTCAGTGAGGATCGGGGCGGTCTCGGTTAGTCGTTGTCTTTTCTCCCCCTCACGGTGATCAGGATCATCCTGATCATCGTGCTTGCGCTTCAGACCGCCTGCTTGACTGTTGCAGGTATCTTCGAGTGAACGGACTCTCTCGGATAGCGTTGTAAGCGCTTGTTGAATGTCCTTAAGAGTCGAGTCAAGGTTATCCATCCGAGTGGTGAACGATGACGAAGGAGCAGTGACCTGGGATTTCAGAACGGATATTAGGTCTGCTTCAGTTGAGGCGTTGGTTTCTGATTGTTGGAGCAGTTGGGCTAGAAGCATCGTCTTTAGGGTTTCCACCGAGTAGATAGGCTGAACAGGAGCCGGTGGAGGTGTAGGGGCGGTTTCAGCTTCGACGACCTTCTCTTTAACTTTGATTAAGCTCTTAATTTTGTCGAGCTCGGTGGTGAGGCGCTGCTTCATTGCCTCGTGGACAGCCTTGAGGGTGCTGTCCAGGGACCCTTGTGACACATAGTCGGGCAATGTAACTCTGGGATAACTTAGATTGCCCGTTGAAGCATCTACCGCAGAGGCAGAGCCACCTACGTTCACAGTTGGCACATGGGTAGCTGTGGTAGGATTTCCTTCCGATCCTCGTGTTCCGCTTAAAGGCGGAGACACTACAGAAGTTCCGATCGAGTCACGAAGAGCATCGATTCGGTGAGTCTCATCCTGTGTCCTAGCCGAAGAATTTTATATGTCAAGTGACGCTAGACTCAATGGTGCACTAAAAGAAGTCGAGACCGGGGGCTGCTGGTCTCTTATTTCAATACCAGTACTCTCCGAGTGAGAGACCGGTAGAAGTTGTGCTTGATCCCCGTGAGAAGACGAAACACCCGTCTTTTGAGAGACGGGTGAGTGGTCGAGGAGGTTGTGCAATTGCGCCGCTGGGTCCACGACGGATTCTTCACTACCCCGTCCCAACGGATGAGACGGGATAGCAGATGTGGCTACTCGGATGAATCTTGGCTAGATTACCTCAGAAGCCTCTTTATCTTTACGACTTAATCTTTATTGGTTGGCTTTTGACCGTACTCCCTCCGTCTCCCATGTTCTATGTCCCGGGGAAGGTCCCTCCGGTGCTGGCTGGACCATGGGATTCCCTAACTCTCGTATATATGCTATCACATGTAGGGCTTCAGGTATATGCATAGCTGGGGTATCCGGTGGGTTACTTACCGGGTAAGTGTCCGGAAAGCCTCAATTTGACAAAAAAAATGAAAGATTTTCTGCTCCCCCTCAACCGTAGCACATATATTATCCTGCTCCCCCTCAAAACATACATGGGGATTGACTTGCTCCCCCTCGGAGTGAGAGTATGATTTACTTGGGAGACATCAACACAAGGAAAAAACATTTAGACTTTTAAGAAAACAGTGTGACGCTCCCCCTCAAGTGATGGACATAATGATGTTGCTCCCACTCAGAATGTGCACAATGTGTGATTTGAAGTGCACACGAGAATACCGACACACACTACAAAACTTTTCTGGCAGTTGTAAAAAATTTGTGTGTGACACTCCCCCTCAACAGTAGAATGAACTTACCTGATAGCTGATCATGCTCCCCCTAAACACATGAGCATCTCGGGAAAACACAGTTATAGACAAACCTCACGTCTTCGCAATATTGTTCCTTGTAGATCGTGAGCAGCTCCTTCCTTCCGGTCATGTGTGTGGAGCATCCAGGGTCTAATTACCACACATGACCGTCCTGCAAAACAAGTTTAGCGGACCTTGGGTACCCATATTTGCCTGGGTCCCGGAGGGTTAGGTTTGACACCCTTCGTAGGAACTTGCTTTGACGTAGGTTGCCTCTTAGGTGTAGGTTTGACATCAGTAGGAGTAACCCGTTTTGAAGTGGGTTTCCTATCTCGCTGTGGTTTAATCTCTGATTGGGAACCCCGTTGTAAATGGTGTTTCTTATTGTTTTTACGGGGTTTACGTTTGGGTGTATGATTATATATGTGATATGACCCAAACCAATCATTATTATTGATATCATCAAATTCATTCCAACCACAACTAGAACAACACAAACAATCATGCGACAATTTAATCAATTGCTGAATGGAATAAATTTTCATCGTAAAATTAACATCTCTTTTAACAAAATCATTCCTATGATTCCAAGCACAATCGTTTTTGTTCATTCTAGGGTAAAAAACTGTATTGAAAGACTTTGATGCAGCATCCTCGACTGGTTCCTTAACTAGCCACTTTGGTTTCTCTTGTTTAGCGCGACCGGGATTTTTTGAAACACCATGGACAACATGGTCAGTGGCTTTTAAGGAAGCAGTATTTTTGGTAGGCAATCGCTCGGTCTTTTGCCTCGGCTATGATTGTGTTTGAGAAACAGGGTTAGATTTAGAAATCTTAATCACGGCTGGGGCCTTTGTTTTAGAACAATCACCCTTTAGAAAATTGACCGGTCGATCGACTACTGGTGACAAAAAATCAGTATGACTCGAAAGAGGTTTGTCGAAGGGGAACGACTCAAACTCTTTTTCAGAATTGCCTTCGGAGTTCATATATTCAGAAAAATCGACATCCGGAATTACAGGACTTGGATCGGTCGAGGAAGGCGAGAAACACTTAGTGCTTGTGTGCTTTGGGGAATTTGGTGTGGAAGCTAAGAAAAAATCAGAGTTCAAATTCCTTAAAACACTCTCGTCTTGAGAATCTTTATCGTCTTATGTTGAAGAGGTTTTGCTTATGAAAGCTTTACACGAAGACGTGTCCGATGAGTTAGAGGAAGAATCGGATGAAATCTGCTTTTCAGATTGGAGCTGGTCAATCTGCGCTTGGAGCTGACCATTTCTCGTATACTCCTGCATCGCATCTATTGACAAGGCAACCAGTTGTGATGTGAGCTTAGTGATTTCACACCGAAGGATTTCCTGTCCTTCATCAGACACAGTTTCGGTTTTGACCGATTTCAGATTTTCAAGTTCCTTGATTAGCGCTTGCTTTTCCTTTTGAAAATTCGACCTTTCTTTCTCGAGTGACTCCTCCAACTCGACTATCTTTGCTTCCAAGATGAGAGGGGGAACATAGAGTTTGAACTCATCCATCTCAGTCTTGGTTTCGGTTGCTTGGACCTCATCCTTCTTGGAGGAATCCTTGGGCGTTACAACCTTATAGCAATCGAAGTAGTCATTCGAGAGGTACTTCTTATTTTTCTGATAGGAATAATTTAAAGGTCCATAGAAAAATGGAAGTTGCATTTTGGATGTGCGTGTGCGCTTGTATTCCTCAGTTTCGTCTTCCTTTTCAGGTTCAAGAGGACTAGTCCATTTAATTGCATATTCCGGATACTCTTTGGCTATTCCAAGACAACCAAAATCATACAATATGGGTCTTTTGGCTATACCCTTTTTCAGGTAGTGCGGGTTATCGTATCCGATTCCCCAGTCCTTGTTGAAATACGTGAACTCCTTTGGTTTATTCATATGGATAGTCTGATCAGTTTGACCTCTTTTATGAAGTTTGGTTTCAAGATCAAGAATTTTAGCAACAAATTCCTTGTGCTGAATTTGAAGAGCAGAACATTGATAAACAATGTCTGCTTTCTCATTCATACACTGATCAAACTGAGACTGAAGTTCAGATAATTTGGCCCTTAAGTCCTTAGTTGCTATTGAAAGATTTTTGCATTTGCCTTTTAATTAGCAATTTCAGACTTATATTTCTCAGTTATTCTCTTTTGAACATCTAGCTTTTCAGATAGTGATCTAATCTCAAGCAGTTGTTCAGTATAGGTGGCCTTAAAGGAATCTGCCCGTTCAGCAAGTGATTGCATTTGATACAAAAAATATTGTTGGTTAGATTCACATACCTGACTTGACTTTTCTTCATCGGCTGGAGAGTGATATCTGTTGGTCCCAGCTATGGAATAGCAATGGTAAACAAGTATTGTAGAAGGGGGGGTTGAATACAATACACAAAATTTTTCACTTAATTTAATTCTTTTATTGAAAAACTTCAAATAAGAATTACACACAGAAACTATTGATTGTTGCGGAACAGAACAGATAAAATCTACTCAAACAATCTAACACACAGTCACACAGAGAATGAAGAACAATTGTAGCACACTAAGAAAACAAGTGAACTTCTTGAGAGAGAAAGGCCAGCACTTGAAAGCTTTGAGAGAGTCTGTAAAACTGGTGAGTTGCAAGGATGAAGATGATCTCCTTTTATAGTGCCTCATGCAATAAATGCAATGGACACTTGTCAAGGAGGGCTTGGAAGGCAGAACGGAAGCAGTCTTCTGAAAAGTGATTTTGTCTTTTCACTTTTGTCTTCAAGCGTTGACCTGTTTGTTGAAGCTGATGTTTCTTGAAGAAGATATGAAGTCCAAAGAACCTTTTTCTGATCTTAGGATGATGTCTCTGTCAAAGCAAGATATCATGAATATATTTGGCAGATAAAGTTGAATGTATGTACTGCAAAGATTTCTTTGCCGAAGACTTCTTTGCCGAAGATGTCCAAACACGTGACAAGATATCATCTTCAAAGATATTGCCTAACATTTCATCTTCTTCAAAGTCTTGCCTAACTTTGCCTAACATTTCATCTTCTTCAAAGTCTTGCCTAACTTTGCCTAACATTTCATGTTCTTCAAAGTCTTGCCTAACTTTGCCTAACATTTCATGTTCTTCAAAGTCTTGCCTAACTTTGCCTAACATTTCATCTTCTTCAAAGTCTTGCCTAACTTTGCCTAACATTTCATCTTCTTCAAAATTTTGCTTCTTCAAAATCTTGCCTCACATTTCATCTTCTTCAAAATCTTCAAGTGACCTGGCTAAGACTTTAGGAAAAGTCTTCAAGTAGCAGCTTAATCTTTGGTTGAGAAGTCTATCTTCAATCAGCTTTGAAGATATACTTCTACTTTGTTTCTTCGGTTGATCTTCGACTTCACCGAACATATTTTTATATAATTAAGCTGCTTGTAAAGAACCTAAAATTATTCTAAGTATGAACTGTGTAAAATTGAGAGACTGAGGTCATCTTCAAATCTTTAAGTGACCCAACAATCTCCCCCTATTTGCGGATGACATCCATACTTAGAATCTAATGAGTAAATACTGAATAATTCGTTTTGACCCTTCTTTACTCTTTTTGGGTTCTTTTCACATAGTCCATTCTTTTTGTTCTTTTTTTATTGTATCCGACATTTACAAGTAAAAAAAATGGTAAAGTATACTGTACAAACAAATGAAAGAAAAAGGAAAGAATTATAAACAATATGAGCAAAACAAATATGTACTTGCATGGGCGAGTTGAAACTTGTATCTGGCTTGAGGATTCTTCATTTTGATCAGCAACCCGTTGATGTGTTGGGAGACAAACCCATTTTGTCCATCTCTTGCATCTTCTTTCTTTCTCTTGGCACCTTCAGCTCTTCATTCAGCATCATCATCCTTGTCTTTGTTTTGCTCCCCCTCAGTTAGTCCAGCTGATCTTTGTGTTCCTCCCCCTCAGTTAGATCCGCCCGAACTGATGTGCTCCCCCTTAACTGGTCCGCCGATTTCCTTATTTTCGAGTTGGACGCTGGATATGAGTAGTAGGATTGATGTTGCTCCCCCTCATATTAATTCTCCCACTCAGTGGCCAACGTTGAAAAACACTAAGAAAAAATTTGGGAAATCGGCAAGTACACAAGATTTTTTTTTTTTTTTTTTTTGCAGAAGTTCGGCAAATTTTTTTTTTTTTTTTGAAGATGATGGAAACGATTTATCTTCTGAAGATTGTGGGAGAAATCTTGAAGTCATCTTCAATCTTCAAGTGTAGTCTTCAAATATAGATCTTCAAGCCATTTTCAAGTGTAGATCTTCAAGGCATCTTCAAGTAGATCTTCAAGCATCTTCAAGAGTGATCTTCAAGGTTGTTTCACATAGACCTCTTTCAAATTGAGAGAGTTCTTCTTTCATTACAGTGACCCAACATGGATCGGCCACGCCTTCTTCAAATTTCTTTGGGTTTTATAAAAGACAAAAGATTCACATAGAAGGGAGAGAAGGAAATATTTGGTGAGCGTGAATATTTAGTGGGATGGAGGAGGGAGGTAGGGTAGAAGGTATGATGGGAAGTTAGGGAAGTTGGTAAAAGGTATGGGAAAAGAGAAGAATATGAGAGAAAAGTCTGTAGGCAAAGTCGGTAGGCAAGAAAGAAGTTAGGATGAGGAAGATACCTGAAAGATGTAGGAGGGGATGATGGCAGTATGTTAATGATAGGATCTCCAGAAGGTGGTAGACTTGAAGAGGTGTCATCATCAGAGGAGCTTTGATGTTCAGTATGGACTTGTGGAGATGTAAGATATATGAAGAAAAGATAGACTTAGGAAATGATAGTGAGAGGTCAGGTAGAAAGGTGAGAGGGTTAGAGTGTATAGTTAAGAAGGGTAGTGATAAGGGTTGAGAGAAGGTGAGGGAGATTGAACTAGCAGGTAATAATGGGAAGGGTGTTTTTTAAGAAAATGGAGGTAGAGTGTTTGAATGGAACAAGAAGGGTGAGGATTAGAAGTAAAGACATCTGTGAAGAAGATAAGAAGCACTTAGCTGGTACTAGAGCAGTTGAGAGGGTGTGACCTTCTGGATCATCCTTGTCATTTATCTGGCCATGAAGCACACGTTTGAGATGTCCTTCTCGCTTTCAGATTTGGGTTCATCTGCCAGATCATGAGTTTTATCAGGCAGACCCTTTGCCTTTCTGACTAGCCTTTCATATCTTTCCTTTTCTCTCTTGTATTTTTCTTTGTATCTTTCAGCCCGGTCAGAATCATATTTGGATCTTCCCGGTTTTGAAGAATATCGGCCTGAGGAAGAAGTTCTGGGTTTTTCAAAATGTTTACTCCTGCACTCAGAAGAAAAATGACCCTTTTTACCACAGTTAAAACATTCCTCATTTGATTTGTCTGAGGATGAGTGTTTGGAGAGAGAAGATGAGGGTTTTCGACTAAACTTAGATTTTTCAGAGAAAAAATGAGATTTGGATTTAGAATACCCATCCATCCTGGCCATTCCATCTGATAATTTGTCAACTGAAGTTTCCTCACATTCATCATCAGCATCACTAAGATATGCTTCTGAATGCTCATTGGGATCTCCTTGACTATCATGTTCAGAGTCAGATGGGTAGGTGATTCTTGGAGTACACATAGTTCTTTTGGAAGAGTCACTTAAGAGAGCTATAGAAGAACCCTTTATATCTGTGATGATAGACTTCCTTTGCAGCTTAGTCTGTTCATAGTTGAAGAGAATTCCATAAAGAGCAGTGAGAGGCATGTGATCAAGATCCTTGGTTGTCTTTATACAAGTACATATGTTTTCCCAAAAATCAGGAAGACAATCCATAAACTTGCACAGGACTTCCTCATTATCATACATGCGATCCAACAATTTAAGATCATTGAGAAGACTGTTAAAGCGATTATAGTAGCCTGAAAGAGATTCTCCTTTTTCATAAGAGAAGAGTTCATATTTTCTAACAAGAGCAATCTTTTTGCTCTTTTTCACTTCAGGCGTACCTTCATAAAGAACACACAGTGTAGACCACATTTCCTTAGCAGTAGAAAAATTTACAAGAGAATGATAAACCTCATCAGGCAAAGAGAGGGCAATGATGGCTCTGACTTTAGTGTCAAGAGCTACAAGACGTTTATCTTTATCATTGTACTTACTGGGGTCCTTTACAATGTATCTCCCAGTAGCAGGTGTTCGTTCTTCCTCAGAAGAAGACTCATCACCATCCTCATGTTTATTTTTGGCATTATAACGATCCCAAACTCTTGGGACAAGAGGTCCTTCATTGAGTATGGTAGGATATCTGCGGTCAACTCCTTCAAGGAAGAGCATCATACGACTTTTCCACAAAGAGAAGTTATTGTGGTTAAACTTTGGTGGTTTGGCTATGGAGCCATTGTCGTATGATCCAGCATTAGAGTTTTGAGAAGAAACATTGTTTAAAGAAGAAGATGAAGCCATAGCAGATCAAGTTTATTAGATTAAACTGACCTGCTCTGATACCACTTGTTGGTCCCAGCTATGGAATAGCAATGGTAAACAAGTATTGTAGAAGGGGGGGTTGAATACAATACACAAAATTTTTCACTTAATTTAATTCTTTTATTGAAAAACTTCAAATAAGAATTACACACAGAAACTATTGATTGTTGCGGAACAGAACAGATAAAATCTACTCAAACAATCTAACACACAGTCACACACAGAATGAAGAACAATTGTAACACACTAAGAAAACAAGTGAACTTCTTGAGAGAGAAAGGCCAGCACTTGAAAGCTTTGAGAGAGTCTGTAAAACTGGTGAGTTGCAAGGATGAAGATGATCTCCTTTTATAGTTCCTCATGCAATAAATGCAATGGACACTTGTCAAGGAGGGCTTGGAAGGCAGAACGGAAGCAGTCTTCTGAAAAGTGATTTTGTCTTTTCACTTTTGTCTTCAAGCGTTGACCTGCTTGTTGAAGCTGATGTTTCTTGAAGAAGATATGAAGTCCAAAGAACCTTTTTCTGATCTTAGGATGATGTCTCTGTCAAAGCAAGATATCATGAATATATTTGGCAGATAAAGTTGAATGTATGTACTGCAAAGATTTCTTTGCCGAAGACTTCTTTGCCGAAGAGTTCTTTGCTGAAGATGTCCAAACACGTGACAAGATATCATCTTCAAAGATATTGCCTAACATTTCATCTTCTTCAAAGTCTTGCCTAACTTTGCCTAACATTTCATCTTCTTCAAAGTCTTGCCTAACTTTGCCTAACATTTCATGTTCTTCAAAGTCTTGCCTAACTTTGCCTAACATTTCATGTTCTTCAAAGTCTTGCCTAACTTTGCCTAACATTTCATGTTCTTCAAAGTCTTGCCTAACTTTGCCTAACATTTCATGTTCTTCAAAGTCTTGCCTAACTTTGCCTAACATTTCATCTTCTTCAAAGTCTTGCCTAACTTTGCCTAACATTTCATCTTCTTCAAAATCTTGCTTCTTCAAAATCTTGCCTCACATTTCATCTTCTTCAAAATCTTCAAGTGACCTGGCTAAGACTTTAGGAAAAGTCTTCAAGTAGCAGCTTAATCTTTGGTTGAGAAGTCTATCTTCAATCAGCTTTGAAGATATACTTCTACTTTGTTTCTTCGGTTGATCTTCGACTTCACCGAACATATTTTTATATAATTAAGCTGCTTGTAAAGAACCTAAAATTATTCTAAGTATGAACTGTGTAAAATTGAGAGACTGAGGTCATCTTCAAATCTTTAAGTGACCCAACAATATCCCATGAAAGCATTGGCACCATCAAAATCGCTTTCATCATCAGAACGACCCAACCAGTAGTCGTCTTCCACAAACATAGCTGCTCCAGCTTCCTTCTGCTCAGCCAATGCGAGTTTCGCCTTGTAGTAGTGAACATTCTTTACCACTGGCTTCCGACAATCTTTTGCAAAGTACCAAGCTTTTACGCAGTTGTAACAGGTCACGGGCTCATCTTTCTTCTTGCTGTCATCTTTCTCCGTCTTCTCCTTCTTCTCAGACTGATCTTGCTCATTGGCCTTCTTCTTTCCTTCATACTTGTCCTTATAATGGTGGCGCTTGTTGGAGGAGGTGGAGTAGCGCTGATTATTGGACGATGGTTTCTTATAGAACTTTTGTTGTTGAAAAGATTTGGAGAGTAGGGCTATCGCTTTCTTGAAATCAGATACTTCATCATCAGAAGTACTGTCTTCCTTTTCTTCAGGTTCTGACTCAGATGAGCTTTGCTTTTGAGCACGTTTGGAGTGACGGCCCGAAGATTTCCCTTGTTTGGAGGACATGAGTGCTATAGGATCAGCAGCTGGCTTGGATGTGTCCTTCTTCTCTTTGAGTATTTCCATCACCTCATCTTCATCTTGAAGAAGCGTCTCATACAGCTCGTGGATGTCAACTTTCTCCATCAGGTGGTTGTGCTTTACGTGTGAGAAATTTAAGAGAATTCTCCGTGTTCGAACGAGTAATCATGTTCTTATGAAGCTCGTTGAGAAGAAGACAGAACCGTTCATATGTTTGGGAAAGGGATTCACCGGTGCGTGTTAGGACCATAAATGTTCTACATATTAGAAAGATATATAAATAATTATATAGTGCTTAATTAGATTTATTACTAATTGTAAAAGCCCTTAATTGCGTTAATTGGTCTTATTGGTGCTTAATGGGCTTGGGCCTTGGTAATCAAAGGCCTAAGTATAAATAGCATTGTTAGCCGTAGAATTAGGTTAGCGATTCATAAAACAAGTTGAGAGCTTAATTGTTAGAGAGAGATAGTTTTGATTTCCATTCAAACCTTTGTAACTATCTTGATTTATGAATATGAGAGGGATGACAAGTTGAAATCATCAATTGTTCTTGTTATTTCTCATTGAATCGTTGTTACCTGATCAATTTGGGATTAACAATTGGTATCAGAGCAGAATCGGTGATTTGAAGACATAGAAGAAATCGAACGAAAGCGAGAAAGAAAAAAATTCGCAGTAAATTTCCTGGAAAAACGCAGTCAGCGGTTTCACCTATTCCCGGAGATTGAACCGTCGGATCGTCACGATATTTGGACAGTAGCTCCAGGACATTCCGTTTTACATTCTGAACGGTGGGATTAATCGTTTGAGATCCAGAAGGCATCCAAAACAATTTCGACAGACTGCAGTTTTTTCTTGGGTTGAAACGATCATCAATCGGGTTTGAAAAGCATTTCGTTGATTTAATAATTCGTTTGTTAGATCTCGATTGTTTACTCGTTTTTACCTGCTGTTTATCTGCGTTTACATCAATTCTCAAAGGTTTTAATTCTTCAATTTAAAAATCAATTCTTGAGATTTTTGGTGTTCTTAACCTTTTGTGGTGATTATTGAATATTGGGATATGTTTTGCTTAGAAATCGATTTGGGTTTGTTTGCGTTTGTTTTTTTGTTCAAAATCTAACCCTACAGGAGTGAAATCAAGCAATCCTATCGATCCCAGATCCGAATTTCATTCACAGCCGTGGTTACCGGACGTTCCTATTGTTACCAGGTAAGTTTTTTAGAGTTACCGGATATTATTCAAGGTTACCGGAAGTTTTTTTCTTGATGCAATAACTTTCCGGGTAACATCAATTTCTCAAGGTTACCGGAAGTTCAAGCTTTCCGGATGAAATCTATTATCCGGATACTTTTTCCCGCTTGAAATTCATTCACAGCCGTCTTCCATAATTGACTTTCACTTCACTGCATCATTTCCATATTAAATATCAATTTTTGTTTGGTGGATATCAAGAATACATCGACATCGCATGCAGTACATATATATATAAGCCACCTCATGGTTATTTGTCTAATCATCTTGGTCTTTGTTCCTCACGTTATATAGCATGCACACATATGCATATCATTCCTTTTATCATTGTTGCATGCTTCTCATCCGCACATAGATAACAAACATACCTGCTGCATTCATATTTGTTTCTCGCAACTCACGCAAGCATTTTTCTTTCCATATGTTACATGCATACGTGATTGAAAGATGCCATCCATAGTTGTTTAGTAATTAACAATTTTGTGCCTCAAAGGAATTCGTCCGGTAAGCAACCTTCATCCGGTAAGTGTTTGTTTGTCCGGTAAACCAACCTTCATCCGGTAAATTCTAATTATTGTCATCCGGTAAGTTCACCCGGTAAGTTTGGTTGGTAAATTCTCGACGGTACCCGAGTTACCGCACGTCTTGTGATTGAGATATTTTTTAACGAACGTTGCGATTTCTCTGAACGATTGATTCGCAATTTTTTTGTGACGCTTGAGATTACTTGCGACGATTTGCAATTATTTGCAACTATTATCATTTTATGTGATTTCAGTTGACGTCTTTAATCTAACGTGGTTTGTTTTTCTTGTAGATTTCACTCTCGAAGAGTAATTTCGTTCGTTCGAATTCGATAATAATCAGATCTTAATCTTTGAAAACGAGTTTATTTTTTTAGATTTGTTTTTCAATTTTAATTTTTGATTTTTCTTCCGCATTTTTTTGATTCTTCAAATCAACACCGATTAACGATCAATTTTTCAGGTAACAATGCCGTATTGCTTTAATGTGGAGTGTCAAGCAAATCAAAGACTACATCAAACGCATATTGAGAAGAAAGATGATTTGATCTACAAGTACATCAAGAACTGAAGCAACATAAATCTCAAATCTGGAATTGTTCTGAGAAGCTGGCTAAAGCAGAAGAAAAGGCAACGTTCTTAGAGTCTGAAAACTCTGAGCTGAAAAAGAAGCTGTCTGATTTATCATCACGAGGTGATATCAAGGAAACTGAGAAAGAGCCAGCAAAACCACATAAAAAGAATATCAAGCGGTCATATGATTTGTGCAACAAATACATCAAGGAACTGAAGGAAACTAAAATCTCAAATCTGGAATTGTTCTGAGAAGCTGGCGAAAGAAGAAGAGAAAGGTAAACTCCTAAACTGTGAAAACCTTGAGCTTAAAAATAAACTATCTACTTTTGAAAATGTTTTTGAAAAGGAGAAAGAAAGTTTTGCAAAGGAAAGACAATTGCTTACACAAAAGCAATCTGGTTTTTCAACCAAATCTCTTGAAGAGAAGAAGAGTCTTGAACTTAGATGTCTAAAACTTTCAACACAGATCTCCGACTTTGAAAAAGTTTTGTTTTTAGAAAGAGAGAAGTTTGAAACTGAACGCAAATCTTTTACTCAAAAGAATGGAGAACTTTATTTGAAAATAACTGATTTGGAGAAAGAAATAGACGCTCTAATCAAAGAGTCTGAGAAAGGGAAAGTTGAAGGTTTTAGGGCTAAATGTTTGAAAGATGATGTTGAAAAAGAAAGAAAGATCTTTCAGATTGAGATTTCTAAACTTACACAGAGATTATCTAGAGTAGCAACCGATATTTTGAAGGAACAAATGGTTAAATCTGATTTACAAAAGAAATTTGATTTAATTCTCGAAGAACGAAATGCCTTATCTGTTAAGGTCAAGAAACTTGAAGAAAGCAAGTTCAAAAGTGTTCAACCTTCTTATGCTTCAAGTTCTTGTTCTACAAATCGTTCTTCAAAGAATTTTGTCAAATCAAATGATTTTTCAAAAGATCAGATTCGACCTTCCAATCTTTTCTATAATTCTCGTGTTGATAACAAAGATATTCAATCTTTCAACAAAGTAAACATGGTTTGGAGAGTTAAAGGATCCTCTCCTACTCCAAAGTCATTCGTCGATGTTAAGAGTGGCAAGAACAACAAAGCTTTTCACGCTAAATCTTTTGTGAAAACTGATCGTGCTTACTCTGTTAATAAGCTGATCAGTTTATCCACTAAGAAGCTGTGTTGTTCTTATTGTGGAACAAGTGACTTTGTGAAGAAAGACCATGCTAAGTATTGGTATGGTACTTATAGTATCCCTGGTCCTCATAGGGCATCTAACCAACAAGGATCCATCAAAAGATGGATACCAAAATCCCTCTAACCTGTTTTGCAGGAATGTCATGTGCGGTTTTAATTCCTATTATTCTTTTCACATGACGAGCATTCAAAGGTTATGCCAATTTTGAGGGGGAGTACTATCTCATGAAAGGTAAGTGAACTTCTAACTGAATTCAAAGACCGTGGTAATTCATTCTGGATAACTTACTTGTGTTTGTTATTCTCCAGTTTTAAATTCCATGATTGCCACGTGTCACTTTTTCTTGACTTAGTTATTTCCATGTCTCACATATTCGTTGATTTTTCAATGGAAATACACTCGTTTGAATTCCTAGTTGTTTTCCAAGTTCGCTATTTTTTGCAACTGATTCCATTCTTATCTGATATATTAATTGTGACTTGTTCTTAACAATTAAACTTTCTAATCATTGTTTTATTTTTTTAACATACCGTGCTTACTGAGTCATTCTGTTTTGCGCTTGATTTTGTTTCTTGAAATTCCGTTATTTCATTCAACGATGACTTCTGATCATCTCAGATCAGGACTCGTTCTTAAATGCGTTGACTTCTAAACATTTCAGTTTAGAACTCGTATTTCACTGTTTATTTAAATGATTTACTCGATGCATGAAAGGAGTGTTAGGAATTACATCGTTTCTATGGTCAATCCAGAACCGGAAGGACCTTCCCAAGAAACACATCCCTTATAGACTACAGTAAGGGGTCTAGATGCATAGATGAGTTTGGAGAGAAAAAGAATATGGTGAGGATGTGACAGGACTTAAAAGAATTAATTGGTCCTTACCAAACCGAGTCAGTTATCCGGGTAACCACACAATCTATTCATTCTCGTTCTTTGGAGATGAATATTGAAACAGACATGGACCCAGTGTCGATAACTCGTGTCACCCCACCCAACCACTCAAGTATCTCACAACAGATGCTTGTTTCATATATTCACGGAGATTTAGCACATAATCTATCTATTCCTCACTCGGAGGTCTTAGATATTGAAACAGGAAGACATCAGCTCCGGTCTCTGAACTTCATATTTTATTCACTGTGTCAATTGATTGTTAACTTGCGTCCCAGGTTACATCAATTTTTGAGCCACATCGATATAATTCATTTCTTTCACACATGCACGAGTCTTTGTGATTCCAATTGCATATCTTCGTGATATTGCCGGAACAGTTTGAGAACTAATTTTTAATATCTTACTTCAGTGATAACTGGAAGTGCTATCAGAGATACCCCGTTGCCAACTCTGAACATAGGCCACACAATATTTTAAATTGTTGTGATAACAGTTACTATGTGTTTCTGTGTTAGATTTTTACCCCATTCTGGTTACTTAACGTTTGATCTGAATTTTTTCTACTCGTCACTATTGTCTTTGAACGTGCATGATGCTCCGGATGCTCCTACTCATCATGAGGGGGAGAAAGGGTACAGATTCAAAGACACCGAATATCAAGTTGAGGGAGTTAGCAAAAGCCGAAGGGGGGGGGGGGGGGGGGGGTAAAGAAGTCCCCATGCAAAAGCCGAGGGGGAGTAACTGTTGACCGATTTTTCAAAAAGAGATCAAAGTGCTTACAAGTGATCAACTCTTCTCATCGTTTATCAAGTGGTGTTCTCTTCAAATTATTTCCTCCATCGAGCATATTGGTTCTACGAGTTCTGTTAAAGCTGAAAGCAAATTCAAGAGCTTTATTCAAGAGCTTCATTCAAGGGGGAGCTTCGAAAGACTTGAAGACAAGCAACACCGAAGCGTTTCAAAGATTCAAGAAGGAGAGAAGATCAAGACTTGAAGGTTTTAAGACCGATTTTTATTTATATATCTTTAGGGGGAGATTGTTAGGACCATAAATGTCCTACATATTAGAAAGATATATAAATAATTATATAGTGCTTAATTAGATTTATTATTAATTGTAAAAGCCCTTAATTGCGTTAATTGTGCTTATTAGTGCTTAATGGGCTTGGGCCTTGGTAATCAAAGGCCTAAGTATAAATAGCATTGTTAGCCGTAGAATTAGGTTAGCGATTCATAAAACAAGTTGAGAGCTTAATTGTTAGAGAGAGATAGTTTTGATTTCCATTCAAACCTTTGTAACTATCTTGATTTATGAATACGAGAGGGATGACAAGTTGAAATCATCAATTGTTCTTGTTATTTCCCATTGAATCGTTGTTACCTGATCAATCTGGGATTAACAGTGCGCTGTTTAAAGCTATCAAACCTGGTTATTGAGATATTAATCTTCAGCTGATTCCCGACTTCGCTCCCACACATCATCTTTTCCACCTGATCCCACATGCCCTTAGCTGTATATTTGTAACAGTCGGTGGCAGTATAGATCGTGTTGGGGAGGGCTTGAACAAGGTACCTCTTAGCATGCTTTTCTCCCTTAAGCATGGCCTTTTCGTCGTCGGTCATATCGGTGAGAGTCTTTTTCACAGTGAGTGTTTTCCCACCTTCTTGAGCTGGTGGAACGGTCTTCATAGGTGTAGGAATTGGTCCATCTTCTAAGGCACGCCAAATGTACTCGAAGTTGTCCTTCGACTCTATGAAGATTTTGAATCTGTCCCTCCATTGGCTGTACTCACCGTGGTAGAGACAAGGTGGTTTGGAGTCGGTACCGATGCAAGAGCGTCGCGTGAAGTCATCTTCAGTTGCACTGGAGTGATCGTCAGACGAATTGTTCGATAGTGATAACCTAACGCAAGGCACTAAGAGTGATATCCTAACGCAGGTTCTACGAATGATTTGAACTAGGAACAAGTAAGTATTTGACAGAAATGAGCTTACCAGATAGGAATCCGGATAAGATGTCTGATCTGGAAGTGTCCGGATCAGATTGAGTGAAAACAGTTCAAAAACACAGAAGTGTCCGGACAAACTATAGTTTCCGGATAACAAAAGGTTATCGGAAGACAATAGTTTCCGGATGAAATTAAAGAACACTAAACTTACCGGATAAATGAGGTTTCCGGATGAAATGCTTACCGGATGAAACGCTTTCCGGATGCAGGATTGTCCGGGAAGATAGGTTACCGGAAACTTTGGGTTTTCTGAACAAATATACCCGGAAAGATTAGAGTTTAAGTAACTTACTCGGAAAGATGAGGTATCCGGAGATATTTGAAGCGAATGTCCGGAAAGAGCGGCTGGTATCCGGAAAGTGCTGCTGTTATCCGGAAACATCGGCTGGATTTTTCAAATCGATTGGGAATCGACTAGGGTTGCTCAAAATCGTTCCTAAAAGATTAGGAACTCGACCAAACACAAAAATAACACTACCCAATCGATTTTGAAGCAAAAACAACAAGTTTTGATGGTTAAAAATACGATTTTTCTCAAGAACACAACCAAAACTTTTGAGTTTTAATTTGCTTAAAAACCACTCAAACGATCGAATTAGAGTACAAAAACTTGCAGAATTACTAATAACAATGATACTAACAATACCCAATAAACAAAATCGATCAATTTTACCAGAATCAAAAAATTGATATTCAATCAAGAACACAGCCGTATTGTTCAGAAAACTTACCAGAATTCAAGAAGAGTACTTTGAATCGATCTGTCCGTCTGCTCTAATACCAATTGATAGTTTCAGATCCGTGCAACGAACAATATGAAATCAATAAGTAAGAACATGTCGGTATGATTTCAACTGGTCATCCAATTAGCTTTCAATATAGAGAGTGTTTACAATATGAATTAGAAAGTAATAATGAACAACTAGCCTAAAAACAAAGGCTAAACAAAGTGTATATATGGCGGGCCCGTGGTTAACAAGCCCACGGCCCGTTCACTAACTAGACTCAGTTTAAACAAATACAAATAGCCCCTTGAACTTTAATTCAACATAAACTGACCCTAACAGTTTACGTAACCGTGTGGGCAAAGTGTATTTAGCCAAACGTTTATTTTGCCTTCGAGGGCTTGATTTCTACTCAAATGGGTGTTTTGAGTGTTTGCCGGTTTAGTAGCTCGAAGTGGGGATTTGGTTGTGTTATGTGCTTAATTGCGTTTTATGTGAATATGTGCCTCTTTGAGTGTTTGACCTCATATGTGAAGATCGTTTGATGATTTTGCATTCGTAGTATCTTTAGGTCTAACGAACTATGGCAGGTTATATGCATTGTTGAAATATAAAAGATTGGCGTATACGTACACACATACACATATACATATGCATATATGATTTGACTTAATTGGAAAAGTGGGGATGAAGGGGTCGTGAGATAATCATGCCTCGGAGCATGTGTTTACATAATGTGGGTTAGATGCACTTCATTTTCATGAGTTGATTTTGATAAACGATCATTAGATCTTTTGAGCGGATGGCTCGGATTTGGACTCTGCTGCGTCTTGAGGACGTTGCTCGGTTTTGATTAGCTCGACGTGGGCTTGGGTTATGTTTTGAATGAATTGCATTGTATTTGAGAATTACATGATTTGAATGCATTGGTTATTCTTTTGAGGTCATGTATAAATGTTTAAGTCGAGTAAGCTTGTTTTGGATGGTGAGTTTCCAAGGTAAAGATCCAGCAGGATTGAACTTGGTGGTTTGGACTAAAGACCTAGTATGGTTGATGTCTAAGATGGACTAAAGACCTAGTATGGTTGATGTGTAAGATGGACTAAAGACCTAGTATGGTTGATGTCTAAGATGGACTAAAGACCTAGTATGGTTGATGTCTACGATGGACTAAAGACCTAGTATGGTTGATGTCTACGATGGACTAAAGACCTAGTATGGTTGATGTCTAAGATGGGCTAAAGACCTAGTGGCTAGTATGGTTGGTGTCTAAGATGGATTAAAGACCTAGTATGGTTGATGTCTACGATGGACTAAAGACCTAGTATGGTTGATGTCTAAGATGGACTAAAGACCTAGTATGGTTGATGTCTAAGATTGACTAAAGACCTAGTTTGGTTGATGTCATGTGTGCCCCATCCATGAAGCTTACTTGTGTTTATTAATTGTGGTTTAACTTGTGTTTACGCCATATTCGATGGAATCGGGACTCCCCCGTCACCGAAGGGTGTTGTTTTGGGTATTTTGTTTATCCATGTGTCGGCATTGTTTTATACGCGTAGGGATAGTCCTTCCTATGAATTATGAGTGGCATTTTATGCCTCATCCTTGGTTGGACGTTTTCGAATATTGAGTTTTATTCGCATTAATGTTATATTGAGGTTTTAATAACTATTTACATCTTGAGTGAGTTTTGGATTTGAGTCTATTGCTGGGGAATGATTTTCATTGGAAGCTTTCGTCACGGAATTTGCGTGCGTTTGGAAAATGGGTGTTGGTGCACTTTACTCAAATCCTTTTTTGGAAAATCTTGATTTACGTTGAAACCTTTTGTCTAACAATGTATTTGATCATGATGTAAACTCTTGAACTCACTAGGCGTTTGCCTAACCTTTTTATTTGTCGGCATGTGCAACAGGTTCAGGTTGGGTATGGCTTTAGCTACACTGTGAAGTGAGGAGTGCTAATAGAGTGCGAGAAGTGAATTGCTTAGTGAAGTCTTCCGCATTTATTTGGGATTAGCAACTTGTATTGTGTTAGGTAACACCCGTCTTGAGTTGTTAATTGTAGAAGTCGTGATGTTTAATGTTTGAGGTATTTTCAAGGATGGTTTGTAGAAAAGGATTTTATCCTATTTTGGTTATTTTATTGAAATTTAAGGTTAGTTGCTCTATCCAGATTTGAGGGTGTTACACACGGGCATGAAGCAATTGGTAAAGGCATGTACAATCCGGTGTTTTGTGACCGACCTTTGCCCTCTTGGCACTTTGTGCACCGTTGAACATAACTTCGCACGTCTCGCTTTAATTGCGGCCAAAAATACCGCTCCTCGACTGTGCCGATCATTTTGTCTCTCCCGATATGTCCCCCGAGACCGTCAACATGTATTTCTTTGATCAAGTGATCACGAAGTGAAGTCTGGGGAATGCAAAGTCGATTACCTTTGAATAAGTAACCGTGTAGAATCAAAAAATCCCCTCGATGTTGTTTGGTATCTAACTCTTCCCATATTTTCTTGAAATCATCATCATCTTCGTATAAGTCTTTCAAAACATCAAATCCAACTACTTCGTTGCTAACGGTCATGAGAAGTGTTGTTCGTCGACTTAGTGCATCGGCTACTTTGTTTGAGATTCTGGATTTATGTTTGATCACGTAGTTGAATTTTTCAAGAAAACTTGCCCATCGTGCATGCACTTTATTCAAGTGACTTTGAGTTTGAAAATACTTGATGTTGGTCCCGAAGGGTTATACAAGTTTGTAGAAGGGTGGGGGGGTTGAATACAAACACATAAATTTTACTTTTCTAAATTGTTTATTGATATGTATCAAACAATTTACAACTTGTTGCGGAACAAGATTAAGGAATAAACCTAATCTAAACAAGTTAAGAGAATCACTAAGATTTCTTGCACTAGAAATAAGTTAGAAAGGAGATAAGAATACTAAGGATAATATTCTAACACACATAATAGTAAGAAGAAGGAAATGGCCGAGCACTTCATTTCTGAAGTAGGGTTTCTTCTTACATACTGCTTGCATTTAATGCACAACAGTATCACTTTACACGTGGCAGCAGCTGATTGGTTGCATGAGTTGACTCCAGTGGACAACCTAGTAGCCGCATGATGAACAATGTAGAATCAGAGTTGGTTGTACGATTCTGGACAAAAGGGATGTCCATTCTGACAGATCGTACGGAGGCGTGCAAGGGGATAAGACAAAAGTAACTTGTAGAGAAAACTTCATGATCAGCGTTCGCTGAATAGTTCTTTATCAGCGAGTGATAAAGTTCAGCGTTCGCTGAAGTCTTCTACTTGAAACTTCACGTTGAATGGACAGGTCTTGGCTTCGCTGATATTCGCATCCGTTCATTAGTAGACTTGTCGCTGGTTCTTTGGCTTGATCTTAGACTTCAGCGTAGAACTTTGTTGGCGTGAAACTTGTATTCAGGGATCATAAGTAAACAACTAAACTTATCAGCGATCATCAGTAAGACTGAACAGGCTCAGGGCTTGCTGATGAACAATTTCGCTGAATGTAACGAATAACTTGAGTTTCCTATCAGCGGTACTGAAACAGACTTAGTACTTATCAGCGATAGTGAAACACTTATACATAATGTTTACTTACAATTTTCACTAAGTGATTATAAGAGAGTCATTATCAAATCATTGAGGGTTTGGATCAACAATCTCCCCATATTTGATTATGACATAGCAATAAAAGAAAATTGCTAAGTAAGAAAACATAAGGATAAAAAGAACTCATAAAATATTTGTCCTTTTTACTGTTTTCTAGGATCTTTTCAGTACTGATGGAGTAAAGTACATTCGCTGAAATTTTTCTTTACACTTCGTATAAGTTACAGAGGGAAGTAGAAAAATTACAAGTACAACAAAAGAAATTACAAGTACAAAAGATATAAACTGATAAAGATAGAGGAATTACAAGGAATCCTATCAGCTATACAAGTTCATCCTTAACGAGAAGTTCATCATGGGATTTTGTGGTAGGGATCATCCAATCAGGGACTTTTTCTCCAAGATCCCGTCTATGCTTTGCTTCTCCGAGAAGATCATCTCTGAAACCGCACCAATAGAAGAGATCCCTGAGCTGTTCAATAGGAGTGATGGGTAGCTCAGAGATACGTTGAAAGCATTCTCGTCCATAGTAGTCTCTGAAGAAGATACCATAAGGTTCGCTTACGACTTTTCCAGGGATGAAGCGTTCACCAGGGGGAAGGGAGATGTCGAGAGCTGAGAGATCAGGTTAAGGACCAAGAACTTCAGCGCGTGAAAAGCCAATTCCGGTTTCATTTCGGATAGGAGGACCTGAGTCTGAAGGAGTTGTCTTCTTCTTTGCAGCAGGCCTTCTTCGTTGAGTAGAAGCGGGAGGATGAGGAGGAACATCCACAGCAGATGTAAACAAGTCGATCTGTTTATTTAAAACTTTCTCAACATGGTCTTTGAAGGTTGAGCATGATCGCTGAATGGCTATTCGTATCTCCAACCACTCAGAGAAACCGTACTTGCTGATCGATGAAGCATAGATGGTTTCCTTAGTACCATTTTCTCTAAAAATGTCGACATCAACAACTGGAACGGTTATTGACGTCCATCCTCTAATGTTCACCTTGTTTATTCTGGAGACCCTGTATCGATAGTTGAGTCTTTCTTTGCACCATTCCAGGGTAGAGTCATATACCTTGGTTTTCTTCTCGATGATCTTTTTGGCGTCCTTCCACAATTGACGTTGAACATCAATGGGAGTCTTCTTCAGATCAGGATCTTTCACTGAACGCTGAGCGAGCTCGATAGCATAAGCTTTATCTCTTTCTTCAGCTCTTCTTCGTTCGGCGAGTTTTTTCCAGCTTTGTGGTGTTCAACGACTTCCTTTCTTGATATTTTGAATCGAGGGGCAGGGATGAGTCGCTGATCTTCAAGTTGTTTGATCATTGCTTCTCTCTTTTTCAGATCTTCTTTACTTAGCGTTAGAGGAGCCAAGGACGGTATTTTCTTGTGAGCGAGCAGTTCTTCTTCAGGTTCATCAGTCTCAGCGAAGTCTAAGACTAGGATTATTTCTTCAGCACTAGGGACTGGGATTATCGTTGGTGTAGCTGGAGGAACTTCAGCTAGATCCTCAAGCAGGGGAGAAGACTAGCTGAAATATAGCGATCGTTTAAGTATGATCATTTGGGAAAGAAGAGATAGAGAAAAGAATGTGGTTTAAGTGTATAGAGGTTTTATGGAGAGGAGAACTGAGGTTGAGAAGGGATAGAGGAGGGATGCAGTGTAAGGGAAGAAAATATATTGTACCTGACAAACTGGCTTTCTTTGAAGGATAGTCAGATTGCCTTCTGTAGCAATGCCTTTGTTTTTGCCTTTATCGGCTTCAGTCGCTGCAGGCTTTTTCGTGGTCCCCTCCCCTGAAGTCTCTTTGATAACGACCCCTTTTTGAGTAGGGGCTCTTTTGATTGGCTGGAAGGAGTAGTCGATACCATCATCATCGCCATCATCATCATCATCATTATTATCAGGTGATTATGATGGTTCGTCGTTCTCAAGATTGAGGTCTTCTTCATCTTCTTCTTCTTCAGCTTCTTCCTCGTCATCAATAGAGGATTCTAGGACTTCAACATCAGCGTCCTCTTCGAGTTCCTCCCCCTCAGATTCATCGTTGTATTGGGAGAACTCGGTTCCCTCAGGGTTTTCAACTCCCTGAGGTTTATCAACAGTTGTAGAGATAATAACCCCCCCCCCCCCCCCCATCAGAGTTATGGGGAAGGTCTTTAAGATTCTTCTTCTCCCCCTCAACATTATGAGGAAGATCTTCTTGATTCATCTCCCCCTCTTCCACATTATGGATGGGGGAGGCAGTGGGAATATCAGCAGCAGCAGCATCAGTATGCTTTGGGTCACTGTCTTCCAGGCCAGTGATCCCAACACATGTTTCAATCTTTGCTAATTTGTCTTCCAGGCCAGATATAGCAGGACTGATCTTTTGAAGGTCTTCTCGATCCGTCTGAGTGAAGTGTGATGGTGCGCATGTTGGAGCATTCAGACGTTCGAGGATTTGCTGCAGTAGACCTGTTGCAGTGCTCACCTTTGATTTTAATGAAGTCACCTCTCCTTGAAGATTACCAACCACTGTCGTTAACGATGTGACTGCGTTCGACATGGTGGTGAAGTTATTAGAGAGGGTGTTGTTAGTAGCGTTCAGGGTGGTGATGGAGGTAGAGTTTGTAGCCAGAGTAGTAGCCAGGCCTGATAGGCTACCTTCCACCTTCTCCAGATCAGCACTGGAGGATTTGCCTTGTACTTCGGTGGTTAGCGTTTTAAGAGCCTCTCCAGCGTTTGTAACCACTGAAGAGTTGGCAGAGAGTGTGGTGGTGAGAGATTCCACCTTTGTTGCTAAATCTTTGAGAGAGTTGTTGATGTCTCCCAAATTAGGAGCTGCAACAGTTAAGAACTTATGAACAAAGGAAAGCTTAGAAGTTGGGGATTTTGAGAGAGGAGTGTGTATGTTTTTGTGTATACCTGCGGGTGGGTTGGTGAAGTCATCAAAGCTCCGATAACCTGAAAATCTTTCCATGTCGTCTTCCAGAGAAGGTTGACGCCTTGAAGTGCCCACATGTCCTACATTCTGATCCATCATCCTCTGTAGAGTGTCAGCAGATGTATCGCCGAGGATGATGTTTGTTGTAGAGAATGAGGGGAAAATAGGTGGAGTGACCAAAGAAATAGTGGGAGGAGTAAGAGTTGAGAAGAGGGATTGGGAAGCAGGTTCAACGTTGGATTCGCTGAGAATTACTTCCGCAATACTTGGAGGTACTAAGGGAGGGAGGTTCTGTTCCAAGTTAATAACCTCAGCGTTTAGAGACGCTGAAGTGGGTATGGAAGGGATGGATTCAGCGACTGTGGCGGAGCGTACCACTGAACTTTCCAACGGCTCTTGTGAAGAAAGAGTCGTGGAGTCTTCAGTCTGGGTAGACTTAGGGAGTTGCTCCTTGGAGGACTTCTTGGGCTTAGGAGCGCCAAGTGGGGTTCCAGAGGGTTTCCTTTTTCTAAAAGGAGTGGATGTTGCAGTTGGGGTATCAGCGGTTGGGATTACCGTGGAGGTAGCTGTAGAAGTAGAAGAAGTGGGGGTCTAAGAAGAGATAAGAGAGTAGAAAGATGTACCTCATTTGGCATTGGCGAGTAGTCGAGGACCTTAGTGCCGACCTGTGAGAGTTTTAGGTCGCCCACCGTTGGGTACTTGTCCCCGAGTGCTTGTCGGAAGAGAGCGCTGAGAAACCTGGGATATGGAACCATCCTGGGTCTCTTTGTTTCGTCGATTCTTAGTAGCATGTCATCGAAGATGATTTTGGCCCAATCGATGTGTAGGCCCTTCAGCAGTGTGTACCCCATAGCTTGTTGGGGTTTTGATGCTTGGTCAGTTGACCCAACTTTAGCTGTTATGCAGCTGATCAAGTGAGCGAAGATGAAGTTCATCTCGCTGGGCATTTTGGATTTCTTGATGGCAGTTAGCTTCTTCTCAGGGAGTTTGTCTCTCCCTGTTTCCCATGCGTACTGCATTGCATCGAAGAAGGTAATGAGAGTTTCTCTGTCAGCAGGGTTCTTGGGGTCAGGTAGAGGGACGAAGCAATTTTCTTTGGTACTAGCAGGTAGGTTTAGGGCACACCTGATAGCGCCAGGGGTGATCTTTGAAGAACCAAGTTCGGTGTCAAAGAGGATGACATCGATTTTCTTTTTGGGGTCTTTGGTGGAGGTGATCTTTGATCTTCTGGCAGTATACCAGAACTGAGCTAGTAGGTTTCGATGTAGGGAGGAGTGATGGTCAGAGCTGTTGATAGACGACAGAGCTGAAGGAAATTCACAACATCATTTAGATGTATGATTTTCTTCCTTGGAGGGAAAGTGAAAAGGGCATAGGGATTGTTTCCTTGAAAGGTAACTTCTTCTAGTTTAAATCCGACATGAGGGGCTTTGATGAGTTCGATATTTTCAGAGGTAGTGGGGGACTGAGCAGTGGGAGCTTCAGTAGATGCCATTTATGTTTATTAAAGTATAAACATGAAGAATATGAAAAGAAGTTCTTAAAATGGATAAAATTCCAAAATAAGGGTTTTTAGGGTTTTGTAATTTCCTTTTAGAGAAAGAAATGGAAATTAGGTTTTTCTAGTTTTGACAAAATGACAAAATCTAGTGGATGTTCATGTTTTCCAGTTTCCTTTTAAAGAAGGGATTCTGGAAAAACGTATTAAGATGCAAGTTTAAGATTTTTAGTTTAAACTTGAAGAACAATCTGTTTCCAGATTGTGTTTATAAAACCATGAAGAAAGTGATTTTATTTTAAGAAGTTCTTTTGTTTGATCTTGTAAAAACAATAATAAGATCAAAAACAAGTTTATAAAGGTAAATGACAAGAATATTAACCTTTTGATTGTTGAAGATGAAGAACAGTTTCTTGAGAAAATGAGTTCAAATGCAATAGTTGTTCTTGCTTGAAAGAGATGATGTTCGCGTAAAAGGTAAAAATATAAACGCAGTGGGTTTATATAGTGAGAGTAGAGAGAGAAAAACTATGAGCGGAAAAGTTTTTCATGATGACACGGACACATCCCTTGAATTTGATTGGACAAGGAAGACGAAACGGGCGAACGTGTCAGAGAAAAATGTGCCATGGTCTATCCGTTGTGATGACGTCACAAACGTCCTTTCATATTTTAGGGTGTCTCTGAGGATTTTGAAAACTCAGGGACATTTTTAAAACATGAAGCACTGATTAGAAGTATCAGTGTTAGGTTTAGAAATTTCAAAGTATCACTGAAAGGAAGAGATTTTCAGAGATGCAATTTGTTTTGAAATCTTGCATTCATAGGCGAACGTCAGCGAGTAAGAGAGAACGTACCTTAATATCAGTGAATCAATTGTGTTCAGAGAGTAGATGGTGAATAGGGTTATACAAGTTCATTTTATAAGCATTGATCAAATGTGAACCGCTGAAGATTTTACTCTTCTAAGTTCAGCATTCCAAGCTCGCTGATGAGAAAGTTAAATCTTGTCTCATCAAGATGTTTGGTGAACAGATCAGCAAACTGAAAATCAGTTGGGATAAAATGAAGTTCTATATCACCATTCATCACATGATCTCTGATAAAATGATACATGATTTCGATGTGTTTGGTCTTTAAGTGTAGCACTGGATTGTTGGCTATAGCGATGGTACTAGTGCTATCGCAATAGATAGGAATTTTTTAGAGCTGAAGGTCATAGTCCAGTAGTTGATTTCTCATCCACAAGACCTGAGAACAACAGCTTCCAGCGGCTACATACTCAGCTTCAGCGGTTGAGGTGGACACCGAGTTTTGCTTTTTACTTGTCCAACTCACCAGCTTTCCACCAAGGAGCTGGCAGTCTCCTGTGGTGCTTTTCCTATCCAATTTGCATCCTGCAAAATCACTATCTGAATAGGCGATTAGATCAAACCCTGAGTCTTTGGGATACCAAAGACCTAGGTTAGGAGTACCCTTAAGGTATCGAAAGATTCGCTTTACAGCAATCAAGTGAGATTCCTTAGGTTCAGCTTGATATCGTGCACATAAACAGGTTGCATACATAATATCAGGTCAGCTAGCTGTAAGATACAGAAGAGAGTCGATCATCCCATGGTACGTCATGACATTAACAGGTTTTCCAAAAGGATCCTTGTTTAGTGTCAGCGGCGGTGCCATAGGGGTTTTCATAGCTGAGCTCTGAGTTAAATAAAATTTCTTCAGCATATCCTTAACATATTTTCCCTGATGAATGAAAGTTCCTTTTTCATTCTGTTTGATTGGATGACCAAGGAAATATGTTAGCTCACCCATCATACTCATTTTATATTCAGCTTTCATTCTATCCGCGAGACGAGTACAAAGGTCAGGGTTAGTGGAACCAAATATAATATCATCGACATATATTTGAACAAGAATAATATGACCTTTTACTTTCCTGAAAAATAGAGTTTTATCGATTTTACCTCGCTCAAATTTTTCAATATGGAGATAAGTAGAGAGAGTGTCATACCATGCACGAGGAGCTTGCTTTAAGCCATAAAGTTCCTTATCCAGTTTATAAACATAACCTGGATGCTTAGGATCTGAGAATCCTGGAGGTTGTTCCACGTAGACTTCTTCATTCAGCTTTCCATTGAGGAACGCTGATTTAACATCCATCTAATAAACTTTAAAGTCTCTATGTACTGCGTAAGCTAAGAATAGAGAATGGCTTAGAGTCTTGCCACTGGAGCAAATGTTTCGTCGTAATCTATACCTTCCTCTTGTCTGTATCCTTGAGCAACAAGACGAGCCTTGTTGCGGGTTACAGTTCCATGTTCATCCAACTTGTTTCGATAGACCCATTTAGTGCCTATCACTGACTTGTCGGATGGTCTAGGAACAAGCTTCCAAACTTTGTTTCTTTCGAATTCAGTCACGTCTTCTTGCATAGCGCTGACCCAGTTTGGATCTTGTAGGGCATCATCTGTTTTCTTTGGTTCAATCAGAGAAATAAAGTTAACAAATAAACAAATATTACCTGCACTTCGTCGAGTCTGAATACCAGCGTTTGGATCACCAATAATTTGTTCAATAGGGTGATTGATAGTCCATCGTTGAGTCGGAGCATGAGTAGCTGACTCAATCTGAACTTCTGGAGGAGCTGAAGATGAGGCTTCAACAACTTCTGGTATATCAGCCAAGAGAGGAATAGGTTCAGATGTCATTTCAATCACTGGTTGCTGAGAGGTAGATGGTATGTCGGATACAGAGGGTTCAGAAGCAGGCATAGTGTTAAGAGGAACAACTGAGACCCATGATGTTTCAGCTTCACTAGTCTGCATGCTTGGGATGATAGTAGGATCATCATCTTCAGCGTTATGAGTATGAGGTGGAGGAGTGGGAGTATCTTCTGAATCACCAAGATGAGAAAACATCCATTGATTCAGTTCTTCAGTATCAGCAGAGGGTCTTGAGTTTGCTGAACGGGATTCGTCAAAGGTGACGTGGATTGTTTCTTCTACATATTGTCTTCTTCGATTGAAGACTCTGAAAGCTTTAGAGATTGAAGAATATCCAAGAAAGATTCCATCATCAGCCTTAGGATCAAACTTTCCAAGAGCATCTCTGTTGTTCAGTATGAAACACTGACATCCAAAGATGTGAAAAAAGCTAATTGAAGGCTTTCTCCCATGGAAGAGTTCATAGGCTGTTTTCTTGAATCTTTTGACTATCAACGACCTGTTTTGAGTAAAACAAGCAGTGTTGACAGCTTCTGCCCAAAACTGAGTAGGTAGATGAGAATCGCTAAGCATTGAACGTGCAGCTTCGATGATAGTTCGATTTCTTCTTTCAGCGACTCCATTTTGTTGAGGTGTTCTCACTGAGGAAAAGTTGTGAGAAATACCCTTACTTTCAAAGAAGGAATCAAGGGAACTGTTTTTAAATTTAGTCCCATGATCACTCCTTATTGAGCGAACGGTCATGTTATTCAGGACTTCCGTTCTCCTAACAAAAGTGATGAGTTCTTCAGGGGTGTCACTCTTAGAACGGAGAAACATTACCCAGGTATAGCGAGAGAATTCATCAACTATGACCAAAGTATATTTTTTTCCAGTGATGGATTGTTTGTTAACAGGGCCAAACAAATCCATATGGAGAAGTTGTAGAGGAGATGACACTGAGGAAACTTGTTTAGACTTGAAGCTTCCCTTGGTTTGTTTTCCTTTCTCACACGCTGAACATAGAGACTCCTTAGCGTATGAGTGTTGAGGTAGACCAGTGACCAACCCTTTTGAAGAAAGAGTATTCAGTGTCTTGAAGTTGAGATGGGAGAGCCTCTTATGCCATAGCTTGTTGACATCAGATGAGGCTTTTGAGAAGAAACAGGAGTTCTTAGTGGTTGTAGAGTCCATGTTTATAACATAAACATTTTCCATACGATATCCGCTGAGAGCTGTCTTCTCCTTTTTGTCAATGACAAAGCAGGATTCCTTAGTGAAAATCACTTTGTTATCCTTGTCACACAGCTGACTGATGCTCAGAAGATTATGCTTTAGTCCTTCAACATATGCGACTCTTCAGAAGGTTGTTGTACCATTAGTGAGTACACCAAACCCTCGGGTATAGCCTTTTCTATTTCCACCGAAGGTCACTGAGGGACCCTTCTCTTCCTTGTATTCAGTGAGCAGGTTTTTCTTTCCAGTCATATGTCTAGAGCATCCGCTATCAAGATACCAAATACCCTTCTGAACCTGCAAACAAAGGAAGATTAGTTTGACTGGGGCACCCATTTCACCATGGGCCCACATTTGTCAGGGGTGGTAGAGGAAGTGGAAGGTTCAGCAATCTTCGCAGCATTTGAAGATTCAGCTTCAGAACTAGTCTTCACTTTGGTTAATTTCTTAACCTCAGTCTTCTTTGCCTTGGGGGCATTGATCTTCACCTTAGCTAACTTTTCAGCTTTGGTGGCTGTAGGGCACTTACTAGCAATGTGATCGGTAAGTCCACAGTGATAACATTTTCTATAGCTAAAAGTAGCTTTAGGACCATTTGAATGCTTATCCGTTAATTTTAAATGAGCAGGACCAGCACCAAGTATACCTTTGGCATTGGAAATGGGAGGAACAATCAGTTCTTCAGATTTCTTACCAATAATATCCACTCTGAGTCTAGGAGTAGATCGCTGAATAAATCCAGGGATCTTGTTTTTAGAAGTAGAGGGATAAGTCACTGAAGCTTTTGAAGCATTCTGCTTAGGTACAAAGGTACCCTTCTGAGGTTTTTGGTTAAAAACGTTTTCCTTACCTTTACCTTTAGAGATTAAGGTAGGATTTTCCTCAGGGATGGGAGTTTTAGAAGAGGAGCACTGAGATGAGGAGGTGTTAGGGACTGAGGATACGAACGTTCCGAATTTGAGCATGCAACGATCAGTGGTTGGTTCTAGAGTATCAGCTTTATAACCAAGTCCACTCTTATCACTCAGGGGTATCTAAGACCTTATAATCTCAGTGATCGTTGTTGAGGATTTACACCATCCTTCAACAATAGCTTTTTCAGCTTTTAATGCAGCGATAGCTTCTTCACGTTCGATTTTGACTAGTTGATTTATATGGACCTGATCTTTTAAATCTTCTTCAAATTTATAAAGCTTTTCTATTTGAAGGTGACATTTTCTAAGCTGTTCAGCTAGATCAAGGTTTTGATTTTCAACTATAGTCTTGCCATTCATGGCATCATATAAATTCATAGTTAGAAGATCGATTTTCCGAAGACTATCAGCTTCATCAATGTCTGAAATATTAGTAAAGAAAGAAGTTGATACCTTAGAGGTAGAAGCTTAAGTAGAGGGAATGTCAGAGTTTTCTTCCTCCTCTTCAATTTTTGCCATGAGGCAGAGATTGGCCTCATCATCATCTTCAGAGTCAGATGATTCTTCTTCATCAGAGGCAGCCCAGTCAAAGTCAGCCATTAGGCCTTTGCCTTTCTTCTTAAAGCTTTTTAGCTTTGCATACTTTTCTTTCAGCTTTTGATACTTGTCATCTCTAGCCCCGGGGTTAGAGGATTTCAAGGAGAAAGCTGAGGGTTTAGAGAATTTCTTTGACCTGCATTCACTAGCAAAGTGTCCTACTTTCTCTCAGTTAAAGCAGGTAGCGGTAGCCTTATCAACAGGGGTTGATGATTTTTTCTTGTCAGTGAGTGCAAGGGGTTTGTTCCTTCTGAAGTTATTCTTTCTGGTGAATCTCCTGAACTTATTAGCCAAGAGGGCCAGAGATTCATCAATATCTGAAGAGTCAGCATCTGATGAGCATTTAGAGTTGGTTTCCAGCTCAGTGACAATGATAGTTGATTGCTGAGTGGAAGGTAACTCTGAAAGTAAAGCAACAGGTGTGCTTTTGGAATCTTTTACAAGATTCTTCTTAAGATGACACGACTGCTCATGATTGAGCATAGTGCCATATAAGGTAGAGAGAGTCATAGATTTTAAATCCTTTGATAGCTTGAGGCACATTGAATAACTGCCCCAGCTTTCAGGTAAACATTCTAGGAACTTTGTCAGAATTTCAAAGTTAGAATATTCTTTACCAACAGTTTTCAGGTCAATAATTAAACAGTTAAACCGCTGATGTACTTCAGAGACATATTCATTCTTGCCACAAATGAAGCTTTCGTACTGTCTTACCAGATTGATCTTTCTCGAGTCCTGGACTTCAGATGTACCTTCATATTGAACACAGATCGTGTTTGTTGGTCCTGAAGGGTTATACAAGTTTGTAGAAGGGGGGGGGGGGGGGGGTTGAATACAAACACACGATTTTTACTTTCTAAATTGTTTATTGATATATATCAAACAATTTACAACTTGTTGTGGAACAAGATTAAGGAATAATCCTAATCTAAACAAGTTAAGAGAATCACTAAGATTTCTTGCACTAGAATTAAGCTAGAAAGAAGATAAGAATACTAAGATTAATATTCTAACAGACAGAAGAGTAAGAAGAAGGAAATGGCCGAGCACTTCATTTCTGTAGTAGGGTTTCTTCTTATATATTGCATGCATTTAATGCACAACAGTATTACTTTACACGTGGCAGCAGCTGATTGGTTGCATGAGTTGACTCTAGTTGACAACCTAGTAGCCGCATGATGAACAATGTAGAATCAGAGTTGGTTGTACGATTCTGGACAAAGGGATGTCTGTTCTAACAAATCGTAAGGAGACGTGCAAGGGGATAAGACAAAAGTAACTTGTAGAGGAAACTTCATGATCAGCGTTCGCTGAATAGTACTTTATCAGCGAGTGACAAAGTTCATCGATCGCTGAAGTCTTCTACTTGAAACTTCACGTTGAGTGGACAGGTCTTGGCTTCGCTGATATCTGCATCAGTTCATTAGTAGACTTGCCGCTGGTTCTTTGGCTTGATCTTCGACTTCAGCGTAGAACATTTATTGACGTGAAACTTGTCTTCAGGGATCATAAGTAAACAACTAAAATAGAAGTGATCATCAGTAAGACTTGAACAGGCTCAGGGCTTGCTGATGAACAGTTTCACTGAATGTGTAATTTAAAGAACATGAGTTTCCTATCAGCGGTACTGTAGAGACATAGTACTTAATGGCGATAGTGAAACTCTAATACATATTGTCTACTTACAATTTTTACTAAGTGTTTCTCAAAGAGTCATTATCAAATCACTGAGGGTTTGGATCAACAATCTCCCCCTATTTGATTATGACATAGCAATGAAGGAAAATTGCTAAGTAAGAAAACAAAAGGATAAAAAGAACTTATATAATATTTTTCCCTTTTACTGTTTTCTGGGAACTTTTAAGTACTGATGGAGTAAAGTACATTCGCTGAAATTCTTCTTTAAACTTCGTAAAGGTTACATAGGGAAGTGGAAAAACTACAAGTACAGCAAATAAAATTTACAAGTACAAAAGATATTAGCTAATAAGGATACAAGAATTTACAGGAAATCCTATTAGCTATACAGGTTCATCCTTAATGAGAAGTTCATCAAGGGATTTTGTGGTAGGGATCATCCAGTCAGGGACTTTTTCTCCAAGTTCCCGTCTATGCTTTGCTTCTTTGAAGATCAGGGGCTTCATGAAGTGTCCGAGAAGATCATCTCTGAATCCGCACCAATAGATGAGATCCCTGAGCTGTTCGATAGGAGTGACAGGTAGCTCAGAGATGCGTTGGAAGCATTCTTGTCCATCGTAGTCTCTGAAGAAGATACCATAGGGATCGCTCAATACTTTTCCAGGGATGAAGCGTTCACCAGGGGGCAGGGAGATGTCGAGAGCTGAGAGGTCATGTTCAGGACCAAGTACTTCTTCGCATGAAAAGCCAATACCGGTTTCATTTCTGACAGGAGGACCAGAGTCTGAAGGTATTATAGTTTCCTTTACAGATGCCCTTCTTTGTTGAACTGGAGCAGGAGGAGGAGGAATATCCACAGCAGATGTAACCAAGTCGATTTGTCTATTTAAAATTTTCTCGACATGGTTTTTAAAAGCTGAGCGAGATCGCTGAATGGCTATTCGTATCTCCAACCACTCAGAGAAACCGTACTTGCTGATCGAAGAGGCGTAGATGGTTTCCTTAATACCATTTTCTCTGAATATGTCAGCTTCAACAACTGAAACTTTTACTGAGTACCTTCCCCTGCTGTTCTCCTTGTTGATTCTTGAGACATGGGCTCGAAAGTTTAGTCTTTCTTTGTACCATTCCAAGGTAGAGTCAGATACATTGGTCTTCTTCGCGATGATCTTTTGGGCGTCCTTCCATAATTGACGTTGGACATTAATGGGAGTCTTCTTCAGTTCAAGATCTTTCACCGATTGTTGGATAAGCTTGATGGTGTAGGCTTTATCTTGTTCTTCAGCTTTCCTTCGATCGGCGAGTTGTTGTTCAACTCTGAAGTGTTCAGCGAGTTCCTTTCTTGATAGTTTGAACTTAGGGTCAGGGATGATTCGCTGATCTTCAAGCTGTTTGATCCTTGCTTCTCTTCTTTTCAGTTCTTCTTCACTTAGCGTTTTAGGAGCCAAGGAAGGTCTTTTGTTGTGAGAGAGCAGTTGTTCTTCAGGTTCATCAGTCTTAGTGAAATCTAAGACTAGGATTATTTTTTCAGCTCTTGTGGCTGGAATTGTTGTTGGTGCAGCCGGAGGAACTTCAGCTGGATCCTCAAGCAGGGGAGAGGACTGACTGAAACATAGCGATCGTTTAAGTAAGATCATTTGGGAAAGAAAGAGATATAGAAAAGAATGAGGTTTAAGTGTATAGAGGTTTTATGGAGAGGAGAACTGAGGTTGAGAAGGGATAGAGGAGGGATGCAGTGTAAGGGAAGAAAAAGTATTGTACCTAACAACCTGGATTTTGTAGCAAGATAGTCAGATTGTCTTCTGTAGCGATGCCTTTGTTTTTGCCTTTATCGGCTTCAGTTGCTGCAGGCTTTTTCGTGGTCCCTTCCCCTGAAGTCTCTTTGATGACGACCCCTTTTTGAGCAGGGGCTCTTTTGATTGGCTGGAAGGAGTAGTCGAGACCATCATCATCGTCATCATCATCATCATTATCAGGTGATGCTAATGGTTCGTCATCCTCAAGATCGAGGTCTTCTCCTCCTTCTTCTTCTTCAGCTTCTTCCTCGTCATCAGCATATGGTTCTAGGACATCAGCATCAGCGTCCTCTTCGAGTTGCTCCCCCTCAGATTTATCGTCGTGTTGGGAGAACTCGGTTCCCTCAGGGTGTTCATCTCCCTGAGGTTTTTCAGCAGTAGTTGTCTCCCCATCAACATTATGGGGAAGATCTTCTTGATTCTTCTTCCCCTCTTCCACATGATGGATGGGGGAGGTAACAGGAATCTCAACAGCAGCAGCATAAGTATGCTTTGGGTCACTGTCTTCCAGGCCAGTGATCCCAATGCATTTTTCAATCTTTGCTAATCTGTCTTCCAGGACAGATATAGCAGGACTGATCTTTTGGAGATCCTCTCGATCCGTCTGAGTGAAGTGTGGCGGTGCGTAAGTTGGAGCATTCGAACGCTCGAGGATTTGCTGCAGGAGGGTCTTCACAGTGCTCACCTCTGACTTTACAGTAGATACCTCTTCCTGAAGATTACCAACCACTGTCGACAACGTTGTGACTTTGTTCGACAGGGTGGTGAAGTTGGTGGAGAGGGTGTTATTGGTAGCATTCAGAGTGTTGATGGAGGTAGAGTTTGTAGCCAGAGTAGTAACCAAGTCTGAGAGGCTACCTTCCAATTTCTCCAGATCAGCACTGGAGGCTTTGTCGTTCACCTCTGTGGTGAGTGTCTTTAGGGCCTCTCCAGCATTTGTAACCGCTGAAGAGTTGGCAGATAAAGTGGTGGTAAGAGATTCCACCTTTGTTGACAAATCTTTCATGGAGTTGTTGATATCTCCCAAATTAGGACCTGCAACAGTTAAAACTTATGAACAAAGGAAAACTCATAATTGGGGATTTTGAGAGAGAAGTGTGTATGGTTTTGTGTATACCTGCGGGCGGGTTTGTGAAGTCATCGAAGCTCCAATAACCTGAAAATCTTTCCATGTCGTCTTCCAGAGAGCCTTGACGAATGGAGGTGCCCACAGGTCCTATATTTTTATCCATCATCCTCTGTAGAGTTTCAGCAGAGGTATCGCTGAGGATGATGTTTGTTGCAGTGAATGGGGGGGGAAATGGGTGGAGTGACCAAAGAGATGGTAGGAGGAATGACAGTTGAGAAGAGTATTTGGGAAGCAGGTTCAGCGTTGGATCCGCTGAGAATTACTTCTGCATTACTTAGAGGTACTGTGGGAGGGGGGGTCTGTTCCAGGATAACTTCAGCGTGTAGAGACGCTGAAGTGGGAATGGAAAGGATGGATTCAGCGAATGTGGCAGAGCGTACCACTGAACTATCCAACGGCTCTAGTGAAGAGAGAGCCGCGGAGTCTTCAGCCTGGAAAGGCTTGGGGGTTGCTTTTGTGAGGACTTCTTGGGCTTAGGGGCGCCAAGTGGGGATTTAGAGGGTTTCCTTTTCTTGGAAAGAGTGGAGGTTGCAGCCTGGGTGCCAGCGGTTGGGATTACCGTTGAGGTAGCTGCAGAAGTAGAAGAAGTAGGGGTTTAAGAAGAGATAAGAGTGTAGAAAGACGTGCCTCGTTTGGCATGGGGGTGAAGTCGAGGACCTTAGGGCAACCTGTGAGAGTTTCAGGTCGCCCACCTTTGGGTATTTGTCCCCGAGCCCTTGTTGGAAGATGGCGCTGAGAAACCTGGGATAGGGAACAGTTGTTGGTCTCTCTGCTGCATTCACCCTGAGCATTATATCGTCGAATATGATCTTTGCCCAATCAATGTGAAGGCCTTTCAGTAGTACGTACCGCATGGCCTGTTGGGGTTGGGATGCTTGGTCAGTTGACCCAGTTTTCGTTGTCATGCAGCTAATCAGATGAGCGAAGATGAAGTTCATCTCGCTGGGCATTTTCGATTTCTTGATGGCGGTCAGCTTCTTCTCAGGGAGTTTGTCTCTCCATGTTTCCCATGTGTATTGCATTGCATCGAAGAAAGCAATGAGGGCTTCTTTATCAGCAGGGTTCTTGGCGTCTGGTATAGGGACAAAGCGTTTTTCTTTGGTACTACCAGGGAGGTTCAGGGCACACCTGATACTGTCAGGGGTGATCTTGGAGGTACCATGTTCGGTGTCAAAGAGTATGACATCGATCTTTTTCTTGGGGTCTTTTGGTGAGGTGACCTTAGCTCTTCTGGCAGTATACTAGAACTGAGCTAGTAGATTCCGATGGGCAGGAGGTGTGACGGTCAGGGCCGTTGAAAGAGGGCATGTCTTGAGAAAGTTGACGGCGTCGTCCAAATGATTAATCTGCTTCTTTGGAGGAAATTTGAAGAGGGCATAAGGGTTGTTGCTTTGAAAGGTAACTTGCTCGAGTTTAAATTCGACATGAGGAGCTTTGACAAGCTAAGTGATTTACGAGGTTGTGGGGGATTGACTAGTAGGAACGTCAGTAGATGCCATTTCTATTTATCAAAGTGCAAACATGAAGAAGATGAAAATTAGTTCTTAAAATGGATAAAATGTCCAAGATAAGAGTTTTTAGGGTTTTGGAATTTCCATTTAGAGAAAGAAATGGAAATTAGGGTTTTTCTAGTTTTGACAAAAATGCAAAATCTAGTGAATGTTCTTGTTTTCCAGTTTCCTTTTAAAGAAGGGATTCTGGAAAAACGTATTAAGATGCAAGTTTAAGATTTTTATTTCAAACTTGAGGAACAATCTGTTTCCAGATTGTATTCACAAAATCATGAAGAAAATGATTTCATTTTAAAAAGTTCTTTTGTTTGATCTTGTAGAATCAAGAATAAGATCGAAAACAAGTTTATGCAAGGAAAATAACTTGAATATTAACCTTTTGATTGTTGAAGAAGATGAACAGTTCTGGAGAGAAAATAAGTTCGAATGCAATAGTTGCTCTTTGCTCGAGAGAAGTGATGTTTGCGTAAAAGGTAAAAATATAAACTCAAATGGGTTTATATAGTGAGAGAAGAGAGATAAAAACTATGAGCGGGAAAGTTTTTCATGATGACACGGACACGTCCCTTGAATTTGATTGGTCAAGAAAAATGAAACGGGCAAACGTGTGTCAGACAAAAGCGTGCCATTGTTATCCGTTGTGATGACGTCATATACGTCCTTTCACATTTTAGGGTGTCTCTGAGGATTTTGAAAACTCAGGGACATTTTTTAAAACATGAAGCACTGAATAGAAATATCAGTGATAGTTTTAGAAATTTCAAAAGAAACGCTGAAAAGGAAGAGATATTCAGCGATGTAATTTGTTTTGAAATCTTTTAGTTCTAGGCGAACGTCAGCGAGTAAGAGAGAACATACCTTGATATCAGCGAATCAATTTTGTTCAGAGAGTAGATGATTAATAGGGTTATAAAAGTTCATTTTATAAGCGCTGATCAAATGTGAACCGCTGAAGATTTTACTCTTCTAAGTTCAGCATTCCAAGCTCACTAATGAGAAAGTTGAATCTTGTCTCATCAAGAGGTTTGGGGAAAAGATCAGCTAACTGAAAGTCAGTTGGGATAAAATGAAGTTCTATATCACCATTCATCACATGATCTCTGATAAAATGATACCTGATTTCGATGTGTTTGGTCTTTGAGTGTAGCACTGGATTATTGGCTATAGCGATGGCACTAGTGTTGTCGCAATAGAATGGAATTTTCGAGAGCTGAAGGTCATAGTCCAGTAGTTGATTTCTCATCCACAAGACCTGAGAACAACAGCTTCCAGCGGCTAGATACTCAGCTTCAGCGGTTGAGGTGGACACCGAGTTTTGCTTTTTAGTTGTCCAACTCACCAGCTTTCCACCAAGGAGCTGACAGCCTCCTGTGGTGCTTTTCCTATCTAATTTTCATCCTGCAAAATCACTATCTGAATAGGCGATTAGATCAAACCCTGAGTCTTTGGGATATCAAAGACCTAGGTTAGGAGTACCCTTAAGGTATCAAAAGATTCGCTTTACAGCGATCAAGTGAGATTCCTTAGGTTCAGCTTGATATCGTGCACACAAACAGGTTGCATACATAATATCAGGTCGACTAGCTGTAAGATACAGAAGAGAGCCGATCATCCCACGGTACGTCGTGACATTAACAGGTTTTCCAAAAGGATCCTTGTTTAGTGTCAGCGGCAGTGCCATAGGGGTTTTCATAGTTGAGCTCTGAGTTAAATCAAATTTCTTCAGCATATCCTAAACATATTTTCCCTGATGAATGAAAGTTCCTTTTTCATTCTATTTGATTGGAAGACCAAGGAAATATGTTAGCTCACCCATCATACTCATTTTGTATTCAGCTTCCATTCTTTCAGCAAAACGAGTACATAGATCAGGGTTAGTGGAACCAAATATAATATCATCGACGTATATTTGAACAAGAATAATATGACCTTTTACTTTCCTGAAAAATAGAGTTTTATCGATTTTACCTCGCTCAAATTTTTCGATTTGGAGATAAGAGAAGAGAGTGTCATACCATGCACGAGGAGCTTGCTTTAAGCCATAAAGTGCCTTATCCAGTTTATAAACATAACCTGAATGTTTAGGATCTGAGAATCCTGGAGGTTGTTACACATAGACTTCTTCATTCAGCTTTCCATTAAGGAACGCTGACTTAACATCCATTTGATAAACCTTGAAGTCTTTGTGTACAGCCTAAGCTAAGAATAGACGAATGGCTTCTAGTCTTTCCACTGGGGCGAATGTTACGTCGTAATCTATACCTTCCTCTTGTCTGTATCCCTGAGCAACAAGACGAGCCTTGTTGCGGGTTACAGTTCCATGTTCATCCAACTTGTTTCGATAGACCCATTTAGTGCCTATCACTAACTTGTCGGATGGTCTAGGAACGAGCTTCCAAACTTTATTTCTTTCGAATTCTGTCAGCTCTTCTTGCATAGCGCTGACCCAGTTTGGATCTCTGAGGGCATCATCTGTTTTCTTTTATTCAATCAGAGAAATAAAGTTAACTAATAAACAAATATTACCCGCACTTCGTCGAGTCTGAACACCAGCGTTTGGATCACCAAGAATTTGTTCAATAGGGTGATTTATAGTCCATCGCTGAGCCGGAGCGTAAGTCGCTGGCTCAACCTGAACTTCTGGAGGAGCTGAAGATGAGGCTTCAGCAACTTCTGGTATATCAGCTAAGAGAGGAAGAGATTCAGATGTCATTTCATTCACTGATTGCTGAGAAGTAGATGGTATGTCTGAGACAGAAGGTTCAGAGGCAGGCATAGTGTTAATAGGAACAGCTGAGACCCATGATGTTTCAGCTTCACTTGTCTGCATGCTTGGGATGATAATAGGATCATCATCTTCAGCGGGATGAGTATGAGATGGAGGAGTAGGAGCGTCTTCTGAATCACCAAGATGAGAAAACATCCATTTATTTAGTTCTTCATTATCAGCAGAAGGTTTAGAGTTCGCTGAACGAGATTCGTCAAAGGTGATGTGGATTGTTTCTTCTATAGTTTGTCTTCTTCGATTGAAGACTCTGAAGGCTTTGGACACTGAAGAGTATACAAGAAAGATTCCATCATAAGTCTTAGGATCAAACTTTCCAAGGGCATCTCTGTTGTTCAATATGAAACACTGACATCTAAAGAAGTGAAGAAATCTAATTGAAGGCTTTCTCCCATGGAAAAGTTCATAGGTTGTCTTCTTGAATCTTTTGACAATCAGCGACCTGTTTTGAGTAAAACAAGCAGTGTTGACAGCTTCTGCCTAAAACTGAGTAGGTAGGTGAGAATCGTTGAGCATTGAACGTGCAGCTTCGATGATAGTTCGATTTCTTCTTTCAGCGACTCCATTTTGTTGCGGTGTTCTCACTGAAGAAAAGTTGTTAGAAATACCCTTGCTTTCAAAGAAGGAATCAAGAGAACTGTTTTTGAATTCAGTCCCATGATCACTCCTTATTGAGCGAACGGTCATGTTGTTCAGGACTTCCATTTTCCTGACAAAAGTGATGAGTTCTTCAGGGGTGTTACTCTTAGAACGGAGAAACATTACCTAGGTATAGCGAGAGAATTCATCAACTATGACCAATGTATATTTCTTTCCAGCGATGGATTGTTTGTTAACAGGGCCAAACAAATCCATATGGAGAAGTTGTAGAGGAGATGACACTGAGGAAACTTGTTTTGATTTGAAGCTTGCCTTGGTTTGTTTCCCTTTCTCACACGCTGAACATAGAGACTTCTTGGCGTGTGAGTGTTGAGGTAGACAAGTAACCAACTTTTTAGAGGAAAGAGTATTCTGTGTCTTGTAGTTTAGATGGGAGAGCCTCTTGTGCCATAGCCAGTTGACATCAAATGAGGCTTTTGAGAAGAAACGGGAGTTCTCAGTGGTTGTAGAGTCCAAGTCTATAACATAAACATTTTCCATACGGTATCCGCTGAGAGCTATCTTCTCCTTGTTATCCTTGTCACACAGCTGACTGATGCTTAGAAGATTATGCTTCAGTCCTTCAACATATGCGACTCTTCTGAAGGTTGTTGTACCATTAGAGAGTACACCAAACCCTCGGGTATAGCCTTTTCCGTTTCCACCGAAGGTCACTGAGGGACCCTTCTCTTCCTTATATTCAGTGAGCAGGTTTTTCTTTCCGGTCATGTGTCTAGAGCATCCGCTGTCAAGATACCAGATACCCTTTTTAACCTGCAAACCAAAGAAGATTAGTTTAACTTGGGCACCCATTTCACAATAGGCCCACACTTGTCAGTGGTGGTAGAAGAAGTGGAAGGTTCAGCAATCTTCGCAGCATTTGAAGATTCAGCTTCAGAACTAGTCTTCACTTTGGTTAATTTCTTAACCTCAGTGGTAGGTTTCGCCTTAACCTGATTTGCACCAGGATTGGTCTTCTTTGCCTTGGGGGCATTGATCTTCACCTTAGCTAACTTTTCAGCTTTGGTGGCTGTGGGGCACTTACTAGCAATGTGATCGGTAAGTCTACAGTGATAACATTTCCTATAGCTAAAAGTAGCTTTAGGACCATTTGCATGCTTAGCCGATAATTTTAAATGAGCAGGGCCAGCACCAAGTATACCTTTGGCATTGGAAATGGGAGGAACAATCAGTTCTTCAGATTTCTTACCAATAATATCCACTCTGAGTCTAGGAGTAGATCGCTGAATAAATCCAGGGATCTTGTTCTTAGAGGTAGATGGATAGATCACTGAAGCTTTAGAAGCATTCCGCTTGGGTACAAAGGTACCCTTCTGAGGTTTTTGATTGAAAACTTTTTCTTTACCCTTACCTTTAGAGATTAAGGTATGTTTTTCCTCAGGGATGGGAGTTTTTGAAGAGGAACACTGAGATGTGGAGGTATCAGGAACTGAGGATACGAACGTTCCGAATTTAAGCATGGAACGATCAGTGGTTGGTTCTAGAGTATCATCTTTGTAACCAAGTCCACTCTTATCACTCAGGGGTATCTGAGACCTTATAATCTCAGTGATCGTTGTTGAGGATTTACACCATCCTTCAACAGTAGCCTTTTCAGCTTTTAATGCAGTGATAGCTTCTTCACGCTCGATTTTGACTAACTGATTTATATGAACCTGATCTTTTAAATCTTCTTCAATTTTAGAAAGCTTTTCTATTTGAAGGTGACAGTTTTTAAGTTGTTCGGCGAGATCAAGGTTTTGATTTTCAACTATGGTTTTGCCATTCATGGCATCATATAAATTCATAGTCAGGAGATCGATTTTCCGAAGACTATCAGCTTCATCAATATCTGAAATATTAGTAAAGAAAGAAGTTGATACCTTAGAGGTAGAAGTTGAAGCAGAGGGAATGTCAGAATTTTCTTCCTCTTCTTCAATTTTTGCCATGAGGCAGAGATTTGCCTCATCATCATCTTCAGAGTCAGATGATTCTTCAGTGTCAGAGGCAGCCCAGTCAAAGTCAACGACCAAGCCTTTGCCTTTCTTGTTTAAGCTTTTCAGCTTAGAATAATTTTCTTTCAGCTTCTTGTATTTTTCATCTCTAGCCCTGGGGTTAGAGGATTTCTTGTGGGAGGAAGATGAGGGTCTAAAGACTTTCTTTGACATGCATTCACTAGCAAAGTGTCCTACTTTTTCACAGTTAAAGCAGGTAGCAGTAGCCTTATCAACAGGGGTTAATGATTTTGGCTTGTCAGTGAGTGCGAGAGGTTTATTCCTTCTGAAGTTATTCTTTTTGGCGAATCTCCTGAACTTATTAGATAGGAGTGCTATAGATTCATCAAGATCTGAAGAATCAGCATCTGATGAGCATTCAGAGTTAGTTTCCAACTCAGTAATAGTGACAGTTGATCTCTGAGTGGAAGGTGACTCTGAGAGTAAAACAATAGGTGTTCTTTTGGAATCTTTTACAAGATTCTTCTTAAGATGACATGACTGCTCATGATTGAGCATAGTGCCATATAAGGTAGAGAGAGTCATAGATTTGAGATCTTTTGATAGCTTGAGACACATTGAATAACTGTCCCAGCTTTCAGGTAAACATTCTAGGAACTTTGTCAGAACTTCAAAGTTAGAATATTCCTTACCAACGGTTTTCAGATCAATAATTAAACAGTTAAATCGCTGATGTACTTCAGAGAGAGATTCATTCTTACCACAAATGAAGCTTTCGTACTGTCTTACCAGGTTGATCTTTCTTGAGTCCTGGACTTCAGATGTTCCTTAATATTGAACACATATTGTGTCCCACGTGGCTTTGGATGTTCTCAGGTTCATGACGGAATGGTAGACTTCGTCAGGAAGAGCCATAGAAATGATAGATCTTGCTTTAGTGTCGCTAGCCACCTTCTTCTTATCTTCATCAGACCAGTTGTGAGGTTCTTTAGGAATGATGCTTTCAGGAATGGAAGCTCTAGTGGCAGTGCCTGGAACTTCAGGATCAATTCTAACAGGAACATATGGGCCATTTTCGATGTAATAAGGCATAGTAAGGTCCACACCTTCTAAGAAGAGTATCATCCTATTTTTCCACAGATTAAAGTTATCTCTGGAAAATCTAGGGGGTTTTGCAAGACAACCATTGTCGATATAGTTTGTGTTTGTGTTGTTAGCCATTTTAGAAAATACCAAGGAAGAGAAAAGATTAGTATAAGCAAGATCTTATTTATGAGATTAAACAATCTGCTCTGATACCACTTGTTGGTCCCGAAGGGTTATACAAGTTTGTAGAAGGGGGGTTGAATACAAACACACGATTTTTACATTCTAAATTGTTTATTGATATATATCAAACAATTTACAAGTTGTTGCGGAACAAGATTAAGGAATAATCCTAATCTAAACAAGTTAAGAGAATCACTAAGATTTCTTGCACTAGAATTAAGCTAGAAAGAAGATAAGAATACTAAGATTAATATTCTAACACACAAAAGAGTAAGAAGAAGGAAATGGTCGAGCACTTCATTTCTGAAGTAGGGTTTCTTCTTATATACTGCATGCATCTAATTCATAACAGTATTACTTTACACGTGGAAGCAGCTGATTGGTTGCATGAGTTGACTCCAGTGGACAACTTAGTAGCCGCATGATGAACAGTGTAGAATCAGAGTTGGTTGTACGATTCTGGACAAAGGGATGTCCGTTCTGACAAATCGTACGGAGACGTGCAAGGGGATAAGACAAAAGTAACTTGTAGAGGAAACTTCATGATCAGCGTTCGCTGAATAGTACTTTATCAGCGAATGACAAAGTTCAGCGATCGCTGAAGTCTTCTACTTGAAACTTCACGTTGAGTGAACAGGTCTTGGCTTCGCTGATATCCGCATCAGTTCATTAGTAGACTTGTCGCTGGTTCTTTGGCTTGATCTTCGACTTCAGCGTAGAACATTTGTTGACATGAAACTTGTCTTCAGGGATCATAAGTAAACAACTAAAATTATCAGCGATCATCAGTAAGACTTGAACAGGCTCAGGGCTTGCTGATGAACAGTTTCACTGAATGTGTAATTTAAAGAACATGAGTTTCCTATCAGCGGTACTGTAGAGACATAGTACTTATCAGCGATAGTGAAACTCTAATATATATTGTCTACTTACAATTTTCACTAAGTGTTTCTCAAAGAGTCATTATCAAATCACTGAGGGTTTGGATCAACAGTGTCCCACGTGGATTTGGAGGTTTTCAGGTTCATGACGGAATGGTAGACTTAGTCAGGAAGAGCAATAGAAATGATAGATCTAGCTTTAGTGTCGATAGCCACTTTCTTCTTGTCTTCATCAGACCAGTTATGAACTTCCTTGGGAATGATCCTTTCAGGGATGGCAGCTCTAGTAGCAGTGCCTGGAACTTCAGGATCATTTCTCATAGGGATATATGGTCCATTTTCGATGTAATGGGGCATAGTAGGGTCTACACCTTCTAAGAAGGGTATCATCCTATTGTTCCACAGATTAAAGTTATCTCTGGAAAATCTATGGGGTTTTGCAAGAGAACCATTGTCGATATAGTTTGTGTTTGTGTTGTTAGCCATTATGAGAAATAGCAAGGAAGATAAAAGATTAGTATAAGCAAGATCTTGTTTATGAGTTTAAACAATCCGCTCTGATACCACTTGTTGTTCCCGAAGGGTTATACAAGTTTGTAGAAGGGGGGGGGGGGGGGGTTGAAAACAAACACACAGATTTTACTTTTCTAAATTGTTTATTGATATGTATCAAACAATTTACAACTTGTTGCGGAACAAGATTAAGGAATAAACCTAATCTAAACAAGTTAAGAGAATCACTAAGATTTCTTGCACTAGAAATAAGTTAGAAAGGAGATAAGAATACTAAGGATAATATTCTAACACACAGAATAGTAAGAAGAAGGAAATGGCCGAGCACTTCATTTCTGAAGTAGGGTTTCTTCTTATATACTACATGCATTTAATGCACAACAGTATCACTTTACACGTGGCAGCAGCTGATTGGTTGCATGAGTTGACTCCAGTGGACAACCTAGTAGCCGCATGATGAACAGTGTAGAATCAGAGTTGGTTGTACGATTCTGGACAAAATGGATGTCCATTCTGACAGATCGTACGGACGCGTGCAAGGGGATAAGACAAAAGTAACTTGTAGAGGAAACTTCATGATCAGCGTTCGCTGAATAGTTCTTTATCAACGAGTGATAAAGTTCAGCGTTCGCTGAAGTCTTCTACTTGAAACTTCACGTTGAATGGACAGGTCTTGGCTTCGCTGATATCCGCATCAGTTTATTAGTAGACTTGTCGCTGGTTCTTTGGCTTGATCTTAGACTTTAGCGTAGAACTTTGTTGACGTGAAACTTGTCTTCAGGGATCATAAGTAAACAAATAAACTTATCAGCGATCATCAGTAAGACTGAACAGGCTTAGGGCTTGCTGATGAACAGATTCACTGAATGTAACGAATAACTTGAGTTTCCTATCAGCGATACTGAAACAAACTTAGTACTTATCAGCGATAGTGAAACACTTATACATAATGTTTACTTACAATTTTCACTAAGTGATTCTAAGAGAGTCATTATCAAATCATTGAGGATTTGGATCAACACTTGAGGGCTTGGTGATCCGAATAAACCACAAACTCTCATTGGATCAAATAATGTTCCCAATGCCTTAAAGCTTGTACGATAGCGTACAACTCTTGATCATAAGTTTACCACTTTTGACGGGCATCGTTCAATTTTTCACTATGATACGCGAAAGGCTTTCCTTCTTGTGATAAAACCGCTCCAATCCCGGTTCCACAAGCATCACATTCTAACTCGAATACTTTGTCAAATTTTGGTAGGGCAAGAATGGGGGCGGTAATTAGTTTCTCTTTGATGATTTTGAAACTTTCCTCGGCTTCCTTCGTCCAATTGAACGCTCTTTTCTTTAAACAACTTGTGATGGGTGACACGATGCTACTAAAATTCCGAACAAATCGCCGATAAAATGTAGCTAGGCCATGAAAGCTTCGAACTTCAGCTACCCTTTTTGGCAACAACAAATCTCGGATTGCCTTGATCTTGTCATCGTCTACGTGGATGCCTTTCGAACAAACGATATAGCCAAGAAAATGAAGGCGATTAGTTAAAAACATGCATTTTTTAGATTAGCAAACAATTTGTTTTCATGAAGCGTTGTCAACACCGATCGCAAGTGTCCAAGATGTTCTTTTTTGGAACGACCATAAATAAGAATGTCGTCCAAATAAACGACAACAAATTTTCCCATGAAAGGTCGAAGTACTTGCATCAACAATCGCATGAAGGTTCTAGGTGCGTTAGATACGCTGAATGGCATCACCAACCATTCATAAAGCCCATCCTTGGTCTTGAATGCCGTCTTCCATTCGTCACCCGGTCTTATCCGGATTTGATGGTAGCCGCTTCGCAAGTCAATTTTCGAAAATACCTTCGCTCTGAAGAGTTGATCGAGTAAATCGTCTAGTCGAGGGATCGGAAACCTATATCCGATGGTGATTTTATTGATCGTTCGACTATCCACACACATCCGCCAACTACCATCCTTTTTTGGAGTAAGGAGGGTCGGTACCGCGCAAGGGCTAATGCTCCCTTGAATGTGTCCCTTGTGTAGTAATTCTTCGACCTTTTCCCTAAGAATATCAGATTCTTTGGGACTCATGCAGTAATGCGGTAGATTTGGGAGGATTTCTCCCGGTTCGAAATCAATTTGATGTTGGATGTTCTGAAGTGGTGGCAATGAATTTGGCCTGTCATCCGCTATCACCGCTTTGAATTCTTTTAGTATGGGCTTAATTATCTCAGGAACTTCTTCGTTTGACTCATCTTCCGGTCCTTTGACTACTAATGCAAAGGTCTCGCCCGTTTCCTTGGCCTCGTTGTTGAATTCTTGTCGAGAATTGACCATGGTAAGTAGAGTTTTTCCTTCCGCCTTGACTGCTACGGTTGAACCGGTAGGTAATATGGCGATTTTCTTTCCGAGCCAAGAAAAGAGGTACATATTCCTCTTACCCCTATGAGTAGCATCCACATCATGTTGCCATGGCCTCCCTAAAAGAACGTGGCACGCATCCATGTCAACGACATCGCAAGTAACAATGTTGTTATAAGTTTTACCAATAGATAATGGAAGCTTGCAAATCTCTGTTACTTTAATTGCCCGTCCTTTCTTGATCCACCCGATTTGGTACGGATTTGGGTGTGGCTCGATTGGAAGTTTGAGATGAGTTACCAAAGCCTTTGAAACAAGATTTTCACAACTACAACTATCAATAATTAAAGTACACACCTTTTGATCGATGGGGCATTTGGCTTGGAAAATCTTGTTTCGTTGGGAGTTTTCATAAATTTTAGGTGAGCAAAAAATCTGTTGTATCACACAAGAAACCGGTTCACCGTTCACTTTGGCATACTCTTCCGCTCCTTCTTCCGTAAGTTCTTCCGGTTCAATCTCTTCATCTATTCCATCTTCATAATCGGTCACAAACGCTTGTCGTCGTTTTGAGCATTCATTTGATGGGTGACCCGGTTCCCTGCATCGGTAGCACTTGGTTGCTCCAGGTTTGGCGTATGGGTTGCTAGGAGTTTTTGGTGACCGACATTGCTAGAACTTTCTCTGATGTTTCGGTTGGATATTTCGGTGATACGTTGAGTGGAAACACGTTTGTTTTAGGCATTAGTTTGAGCGGAATTGATCGGAGGCTTGATTCCCACTTGAACTAAGATCGTTCGAAGGTCGTCGGATGTTATACATGGCGCGGGATTGAAGTCTCTCGGCCTTTATAGCCATGCTTTGGGATTGATTAATAGACCAAATGGGTTGAAATCCAATCGATCTTGAATTAAACTTCAAACCGTTAATATATCGGGCCACCGTTTGCTCTTTCGTTTCGGAAAGGTGACATCTTTCTTGTAGTCGCAAAAACTCACATGTGTAATCGGCGACGGAACGATTTCCTTGGGTACAATTATGAAACTATTGATAAAGCGCTAGAATCTGCTCTTAATCGGGTGATAAAAATCGTCCCTTTATTAACTCTTTCATCCTTGGCCACTCCGTTATGGGATGCCTTCCCATCTGCCGGCGTGGTCTTGCATGCTTTCCCACCAAGGGCCGGCTCCGCCACGAAGTTTGTACGCGACAATCTTCACGCGTTGTTGATCAGGTATGTCCATGATGTCGAAAAACTTATCGACTTCATAAAGCCTATCTAGCACCGCCTCGAGATCGAGGTTTCTGTAAAAGTTTGGAAACTCAGCTTTGACACGGTAGCCTTCATGAACTCGGTTTAGTCTTCTATGGTATGGTGGTTCTTCAAATTCTTCTTCTGTTTCTTCATCGGAAAATATTTTGAACCGATTTAGTCTTTCGTTATTTACCGGATTACGATGATGTGTCGGTCCTAACCCATGACAGCCATTGTTGCCTTGGCGTTGGTGGACTGGACCACGTGGGTCATCCTCGCGATTTCCGTGGATCAAACCACTAGCTACGATCGCGGTACGTAGCTCTTCTACGTTTGTGTTGAGTCGAGTGAATCCGATGGCGAGTTCTTCCACGACCTTCCACAAGTTTTCAAGACTACGTTCACCACCATTGTCTTGATTTATTTCTCCATCGTTAGCCATCAGGATACTAACAAGAGCTCTAATACCAACTGATGCAGAACGGAAACATGGTAAAACCCAAAAAAATTAGAGAACTTCAAAATCAGAAAATTCTATTATTAAAGTTGTAAAAAAACCGAGAGGCTACACCACTATTTATACTAAGGAAAATTAATCAAAACTAGGAAACTAATAAAATAAACTAAACAATCGTAATTAAACTAGGAAAAGGAAAATTAAGAAATCATAATTAGACTAGGAAAAGGAAAAATAAAAGATAAGGATTATTCCATATACGAATTGGCAAGGGCCTCAAGTTGCTCCTCCTCAGAGACGTACTATATATATATATATATATATATATATATATATATATATGTGTGTGTGTGTGTGTGTGTGTGTGTGTGTGTGTGTGTGTGTGTGTGTGTGTGTGTGTGTGTGTGTGTGTGTGTGTGTGTGTGTGTGTGGGTGGGTGGGTGGGTGGGTGGGTGGGTGGGTGACGGTTGGTACTCGGTAGAAGGAATCCAACGCAAAGCCACTTCTATTTATTAATAAAAAATCAATAAATTTTTAATTATATGTAAAATTTAATCTACTATAATAATATAACGGGTCGGGCGGGCTTGTCAAAATTATTTTTTTCATTGCCAAAGCCTGCCCATTAATTTTAGCAGTCCAGCTCGATCCCGCCCATTTATTCAAGAATAATTGTCCAAGACCGCTTTTCTAACGGGCCGAGCGGGTTATACCGCCCATGAACAGCTCTAATGCATTGATATTTCAAGTCTCGTTTAATTCTACTTTTCGTGCTCATTAAGACTCGTAAGGATGTAATCGGAATCTCATTTCAAGTCTCTTTTAATTCTGCTTTTCGTGCTCATTAAGACTTGTAAGGATATAGTCGGAATCTCATCTTCCCTCCGGACATTGACAAAGCTCTTGTGGCCATGGAGGTTTACTTGCCATGACTCCAATAATTCCAGACCATTCATGGTCGCGTGGGAAAACTCAAATGTCTAATGTGCATAAATTTTATAAGAAAAGTAAATGGTGCTTCATTTCAACTTCAATATTCATATTTAGTACTATACCCTTGATCCAATCTCATTAGAATATGATTTGGTTGCATAAATCTTATAAGAAAAGTAAATGATGCTTCAATTCCATTTCGATATTCATATATAATACCCTTGAATCATATCTCATTAGAATATGGTTTGATATCATAGATCTTTTGGAACAGTTAATGGTAATTCAAATTCAAATTCAATATTAATTCATATTTAACACCCTTGAATCCAAATCATCAATATATATATATAGGGGTGGGTTCAAATGTGAACTCAAATTCAATTGTGAACATGAGGACATGTCACAACCATTGATCAAGATTTGGAAAACTAATCAATGGTTAAAACTTAATGAAACCAATTGAGAAGTGATTAGGGACAAATATGGAAATTTGAATCAGCGCCTACCATTTTTGACTTTTTATTTTCTTTTTTAATTAAAAAAACTTTTACCCCCTTAAAGTTTAAAATAAATTATCTTAAAAATAACTAATATTTTAATCAAACAAATTACATCAAAAAAACAAGAATTTCGTGCTCTTCGATATTACATCCATCTCGATATAGTTTTTTCTTCATTTTAACCGTTTTTATGTGAAATGTTATGTATGTGTTATATTCAGTATGAATATGTATGCATGTTTCCTACTGTCCAAATTCAGTATGAATAACAAAGGGGAACGTTCATTCACTATTCATGACGAATAACACAGTATTCAAAATGAATAATACAACATTCAGGATGAATAATACACGAATTCCTGATTCATGTATTATTAAACATGAATCATGTATTATTCACCTTGAATGTTGTATTATTCATCCTGAATGATACATTATTCATGATAAATAATATATGAATGACCCGTGAAGGTGTGAACACATGACGCACTCTCTTTTGTTTTCCGATTCACACCGAGACTTGGTTTTATTCTTTATGAATATGTATGCACATCTCCATGTGTCCACATTCAGTATGAATAACAAAGGTGAACGTTCATTCACTATTCAGGATGAATAATACATTATTCAGGATGAATAATACACGAATTCATGAATCGTGTATTATTCACCCTGAATGATGTATTATTCATACTGAATGATGTATTATTCATACTGAATGATACATTATTCATGAAGAATAATACATGAGTGACCCGTGAAGGTGTGGAGACGTGACGCACTCTCTTTCGTTCCTCGGTTCACAATCGAAACTCGATAGGTTCCCGATTCATCTCGATGGGTGTTGGGTTACGGTAATGAAGAACACGATGCCTTAGGACGTTGAAGAAAGTGTTGTAGAAGGTGATGTCGAGTTACGGACTTACGGTGTCGAGATGTTGTAAACACTTGAACGTACATAAATATTCATAATAAATATAACACATATATGACATTTCACATAAAAACGGTTAAAACAACAAAAAAAACTATATCGAGATGAATGTCATATCGAAGAGCACGGAATTCTCGTTTTTTTGATGTAATTTGTTTGATTAAAATATTAGTAATTTTTAAGATAATTTATTTTAAACTTTAAGGGGGGTAAAAGTTTTTAGTTAAAAAAGAAAATACAAAGTCAAATATGGTAGGCGTCGGTTTAAATTATCTTCCCTTTTTACCCCTAATCACCTTAATTAATAATTTCAATTAAAAACTCTATTTAATATGATTCATTGGATCAATAGAGATGGAAGGGCCAAGATTCGTCCTCACGTTCACAATTGAATTTGAGTTCACATTTGAACTTTCCCCCCCCCCCCCCTCTCTCTCTCTCTCTCTATATATATATATATATATATATATAGAGAGAGAGAGAGAGAGAGAGGTTCAAGGGAAAACTTCAAAAAAATGGAAAACTGAAGAACACCCTAGGAGCCCTTCATCTGGACGGTATGCACTTGTGCATACAGGTAAATAGTTCACTTTTTGGTTTTATGCACAAATGCATGTTACAAATAACCTGTATGCACAACTGCATATCGTCCAGATGAAGGGCTCCTAGGTTGTTCTTTGGTTTTCCGTTTTTTGAAGTTTTCCCTTGAACCTGACCCTATATATATATATATATATATATGTAAATATATATATATATATATATATATGTGTGTGTGTAAATATATGTAAATAGAGAAAGACTATTTTGTAACCCTCAAAAAGGTTGCAACTCTTGCAAACCTCATCATAACCGTTGATCATGTTAGATTAGTTTTTATCATTGTTTGAGTGTTCCTAAAAGTTAAAAGGGTGATTTTGGTATTTGTTAATTCATTCACTTATTTTGTTTTTTTAATTGGCAGTTGTTTCTAAAGATTCCTTGATTATAGCATCCGTTTTTTATGGTAATGATCATTCAGTTTTAAGGGTTTTTGAATTATCTCTTCACTTTGATTCCCTACATTCATGCATGCGATCCTTGCCAAAAAAATTTTAATAATTTATTAATTAATCGTGCGAGGTATTTTTTTATTCAAGATTATGGATTGCATGAAAGAATATAAGATATATCATAAAACCGGTTAACATTTTTTCAAATTTTTTGAATATCTTTTCCTATAAACACTGCATATTTTGTTTTTGATTTTTGGCGTGAACAATGTTGTTTATAGGGTTTTTGTTTAAGCTACAAGGTGTAGATCTTTTTTGTTAGTTAAGATTCCAATATGTTGTAAGGAATCACCATTTCAACGAAAATGGGTATAAAAAATCATGTAAATGAAAACTTTTGGGTTTCTTAATATTATGATGGTTTCATTAATATATTTTGTGTTTATATTTATCTTCAGTAGGGTAACAAGATCATCCCTTTTTTATCTTGTTATGAAACTTTTATTTCAAAGTTTGCTTATAATGTCCATATTGTTATAAATTAATCTATCGAATTTTGATTTAATATGTTGTTGTTAAAGTATATATTTTTTTTGGATGTGTTGTTCTGTTACACATGATTAGGTTGAATATAAAAGATTCTTAATGAGGAATTGTTTGTTGTGATGTTCAACAAAGTGATTATTGTAAAGGAAATCACTAACATTTAGAGTAAATTACAGAAATGGTCCCTCGACTATGCCTCGATTTCAGTGCTGGTCCCTCCAAATCCAAAACTACATTGACAGTCCCTAAAATACAGTTTCTCATCCCAAAGTGGTCCCTCTCACTCACGCCGTCCATTTTTTTCCGTTAGCGCTCACATGTGCCCCTCACGTGAGGGGCATTTCAGTCATTCTGTTTGTTTTTTTATTTTCGAGGGACCATTTATGTAATTTACTCTTTACTATTTTTACCCATCTTCTTCTCCACCTTCTTCCTAAAGAAGAACACCATCCATAACCACCACAACCACCCACCACCACCCACCCACCACCTCCACCACCATCACCACCCACCACCACCACCCACCCACCACCATCACCAACCACCTCCACCACCATCACCACCCACAACCACCATCACCACCCACCTCCACCCACCACCACCATCACCACCCACCACAACCACCCACCACCACCATCACCAACCACCTCCACCCACCACCCACCTTCATCCCATGGCGGCAATACGAAAACTTTGCTGTTTTTCCATCTTTCCCATTCGGAAACTAATCTGTTTTTCCATAAAGATTAATACCCAGAATCAAAAGATGGATGAATCAAAAAAAAGATTCTTGAAAAAGTGTTAGATTTCCATTATTGGCATGTCTCAGTGTGCAGAAACTCCAAGACCCACCAAAGTGAAGAAGAGAGAGAACAGATCTGAGAAAGATCGAGAGGAGAGAGAGAACAGAGATTAGAGATAGAGATCGAGAGAAGAGAGAGATCGAGAGAAGAGAGAGAACAGATCTGAGAAATGGACTCCATTAAAACCCACCAAAGTGAAGAAGAAAGAAAGAAGATGGTGGTGGTGGTGGGTGGGGGTTTGGGATGAAGGTGGTTGGTGGTGGTGGTGGGTGGAGGTTTGGGGTCACGGTGGTTGGTGGTGGTGGTGGTGGTGGTGGTGGGTGGAGGGTTTAGGGTGGTTGGTGATGGTGGTGGTGGTGGTGGTGGTGGATGAATGTGAGGTTGAAGAAGATAGGTAGAAAGACTAAAATGCCCCTCATGTGATGGGCACATGACCAACTTAATGGAGTCTTACTAACGGTGTTAGGGAGAGGGACCAGTTTGGGATCCGAAACTGTGTTTTAGGGACTGTCAGTATAGTTTCGGATTTGGAGGGACCAACACTGAAATCGAGGCATAGTCGAGGGACCATTTCTGTAATTTACTCCTAAAATTTATAAGGATATTATTCACTTGTTATCAAAAACAGATACTGTATTTGGAATATTTTTAAATTTTCAATCTTAAATTTATAAGGATATTATTTATTAACTTATCTGTTTATTCTGAATGTTCCAAAATAATGATTCACATATAATACAGATAGTAAATAAAAGTTGATAAATATTCCAACATCAGAGTGAATGTAAATAAAACCACGTGTTATCAAACCAATATGTCAATTATTCACTTGTTATCAAAACATCAGTTATCAAACCAATAATTTTTTTTTTGAAAGGCAAACCATATCATTACCAAACCAATACCAAGAATACAAAGTCTACAACAGGGGAACACAAACCCAACAGCCCTGCAGCACATGGCTTGGAAGGGGCAAACCACAACAGACCATAAACTAGAAAAGAACATTACCAACACTTACCAACCGACCTTGGCAAGAAAAACCTTCAACACTGAACCGTAGGAAGCAGAAAACGAGCAGCAGCAGGCTGTCCCTATGCCACAGATTGTTGCTCATTACCAACCACCCGTAAGCCACCGAGAGCTTAATCAAAACAGCCCTGCAGCGCCTAAACCAATAGCAACCTTCCTGGACAGCCGTTGGCTTGTTTCAAACGACAGCTTATCCCATTCAGACGCACCAAATAGTAGCAGCCTTCCTGGACAGCCGCTGGCCTGTTCCATGCAGCAGCTTATCCCATTCAGACGCTCCAAACAGACGAGCACAACAGATGTATCAGACCTCGGTCAGTTAGTTCAATTAAGTATTTTTCTCTTCCACTTCGACCCTTGACCCGCAACTGCAGAAAACTTACAGCGCCTCGCTTGGACCCGTCAGCCACTCTTCCCATCCAATCTTTCGTCAATATGCCCAGTAATTACTTGCTATCAAACCAACATTAGTGTTAATGTAAATCAAACCACTATGAGAAGTACTGAAACAAGTCATCTACCAATTCATGATTGAAGCATCTGCACATCCAAATCATCTACCAATTCATGATTAACATAACACAAAATCATAAGTAATGCCCAGTTCACAATTAACAAATGCATGATTGGATATTTCTATCGATTATATATCCATACAAGAATGATGATTGAACATTCACTTCATGATTAACATAATCATGATTCAAGAATCTTGCTTTATTCATGACTAACATAATCATGATTGGTCAATCTGCACATCCAAACTATCTTGAAAATCATGATTAATCAATAATATAACAAGTATGTAATGCCCACTTCACAATTAACAGACGCATGATTGAATATTTCTATCAATTCATATATACATTACATATGCAATGTATATACGTATGAAATGGGTATTCCACTATTGCCTTTAATATTCATGAATCATGAATATGGAAGGAACCCCAACTACTAATTTCTTATTACTTTAACCTAGAGCAAGGAAACCCAACTTTTTTATTCATATGACATTGATTAATGAATGTTCAAATCATGATACTGTTTAGTCCAACATTCATGATTTTACATTATCGATGTCTAACAAATGTGAATTTGATCCTTTTTTTTAAACAAAGCCAACCTTAAATCTTTACTCTAAATCAATGACATTGAACAAAGAAACCCAGACTTTTTATTTACTTGTTTCTCCATAAACAAACAATTTTACTGTACAATCATGTTATTGTCCAGTTAAAGTTTATTATGACCATATGAAGCAATAGTTCTATGAAATTAGAAGAAGAAAAAACAGGATGTGTAAATACCCTTATTATAACCCACATTAAAACCCCTTTTTAACAATTTGAACATAATAGGTGGATGAAGAACTGAGAAATTTGTTTTCCCTAATTTTTATTAAGATAACAAAAGTTCAATGTAGGTTCAATACCTTCATTAGATGATGTATCCGTGATCGTAACAGGTAACGATTCCCTTGTGGGTGGTTTATCTGCTCCGACATAATCCACGATCATATCTTCTGGTTCATGCAATGGTTGTTGCTCCAAATGATTATTTTTCTTCCAGTAACGGAAGCTCTTCGACTGAATCATCTAAATCGATTAGAATCGGGTCTGCCATCTTTGATTGATTAGGGTTGCAGAAATTGTAATAAGAACTTCATTTAAGTTTTTAAAACAAACCTCTGAATCTGCCATCTATTTAGAAATCATCAACAGAGAAACCTTGTGATATAATAAGAACTTCATTTGAGTTTTTAAAACAAACCTCTGAATCTGTCTGCCATCTTCGATTGATTAGGGTTGCAGAAATTGTAATTCGAATATTATAGCAGTTAAGTCGGAAACTTAATCGCGATTGTAGAGAGAATTTCGGGATTATGATCTGTTTGCATCTTGGTTACCCTCTTTAGCCGGATTGCCTAAGAAATGATTTGACTAAACTGCCCTTTAGCGCCTTATTAATGGAAGGTTAACAAATTAAATTTTTAAATTTTTTGAAAAAAATACGAATTAATCTTAACCATCCATTAGTAATCAATGGTTGGATCATAGGTTGCACTAGTTGCAACATTTTTTAATGGTTTCAAAATATACCATCCCTATGTATATATATATATATATATATATATATATATGGGAATTTAATTAAAATACCCAAAGTTTGACTTTGACTTACCAAAATACCCATTTCTCTCCTGAATTTGCCAAAATACCCATTTTTTGCGGTGGGCCCCGCGATCGCGGGCTAGGGCCTACGTGTCACCCCTGTTGGGCCAAAGTGTCCCGCGGAGCCCCCCAACTATGCACGCGGTAACACTTTTGGTTCCTCCCCGCGGTGGTTGCCCGCGATAGGCCCGCGGTGGCCAAAAAAAATTCATTTTTGGCCCTGTATTTGAACGAATCTTGCATGCTTTTACAGTTTTTTTCCACAATTATTGTACTTTGAAGACCAATTTGTGGTTCAAGTTCACTGGCATGTTTGAGATTTCATCCATAAATATCAGTAAAATGCAATTCATAATTCACACCATTCCATCCTTCTTTCTTGCTTTCTTTCACTTGCTTTCTTTCTTGCTTTCTTTCTTCAGTAAACAAATGGCATCGTCATCTAACCCATCGTCTACACCTGAAGGAATGCCACCTAAACTCCAGAAGGCGATAGCAGCAAAGGAAAAGGAGATAGACCAACTGACAGAAGAGTGGAAACAGATTATCGCCAGAAAGAAAGTCTACTTGACAAGGATCGAAGTGGAAGAAAAGGAGATCAAAAGGATGAAAGGGGATATAAAAGATAGGGAGGCTCGTACTCGTCGAGAAAAAGAAGAAATTCACCACTGTACGCAAGACTTCGCAATTCTTCAAACGAAGATAAGCGACAAGCAAAATTGGATTGATCAAACTAAAGCAATTTTTTAGTAGGTGGTGGTACGGGTGTTGCTTTAGTACTTTGTTGTTTATGTGTTATTGTTTTGTAGTTTTCCAGTTCGACATTGTTGTTTCGTTCCTTTCCTGTTTGTATGTTGTTGTATAATTTGTCATGAATAAAGGTCTTGAATTTGTCTGAAAAGTAGTGTTTAAGTAGACTGAAATTTGTCTAAAAAATGGTTCATATTACAAATACAACTCATAGATGTTATACAAATTCTTAAATGAGTCCAGTGATACCAAACACATTTTCACAATTCTTAAATGAGTCTAGTGATACCAACTTGTCAAAACTCCATTTAGACTACTACCATTACTATTCTCTCCATTTAGACTACTACCATTATGATCATCATCCCATGTTCTGTTTCAAGTACCTTTCAAGGGAAATCAACGTTCAGATCAACGGTATCATATGATATAGTTTCATGTGGCTCAAGCTCCGATGGGCCCTGTGTGTTACTTACTTGGCTGACTGAACGTCTACTCCTTGGCACGGTTGAAGGGGCGGGATTTGGACACTCTCCACGAGTATGTCCTACGAATTGGCACCGAGTACATTTTCGCTATATCGAACCTTCACCACGTGATGGACGTCGATTGTTCTTTCTCGGTCTCCTGGCTCTGTTCTTATCATTTAATGGTGGATAGCCTGGCGGAAGGGGGTCGGGTGGATACACCCATGCTTCAGGGGTCCAGCTAGATTTATTACCTCTGCGTATGTTCTCCGGTAAGTTTCGGACGTGAAGAAAGTTACAGCCAAGTCGCTGCAATCTCTATGACCCATATGTCTTGCCGCAGCGATGACATGGCCGCATGGTAACCCAGATTTTTGCCATTGGACACAGGAACAAACATGGTCGGTCATATGGACAGTCGCGTGAAGATGGTTATCCTGAACCTCGTACCTCCCATACCCGATTTCTCTTACCCTCCATGTCGACGCGTGATGTAATACCCCGGGTAAGTTCGTTAATTAAATTCTTTTTCCGTTAATCTTGGTTAACTTTAAAATAGGATGTTTAGGGTAAGTTTGGGTTAAATTATATGTAAGAGGTGTTTTGGGTCAATAATGAATAGTTCAAGGACTAGGATTGTAAATTTAGTTAATATTATCTCTTAAGGTGTCCAGATATTTTCAAAAAGCTAAAACCATCCAGATTAGTGTGTGTGTGTTTTGAGAAGAGAAGAAGAAGAAAGAAGGGTTTTGTGGCTAAAGCTTCAATTTGGGGTACTTGGAAGTGATTTGAGGTATGTTTTCTTGGTATTTTATGTTGGTAATTGATTATAGATAGTTTCTATCGGAGTGGAATCATAGATTTCATGTCTGGGGTTGATTCAGCCGATTTCTAGGTAAAAATGGGGTAAACCGACAGAGGTTTCCGGACACAGTATGAATGTGTCCGGTAGTTTCTTTGGTGGTGTCCGGTAGTCTCTTTTGATAGTGTCCGGAAGTTGTTCTAATGGTATCCGGACGAGTCCTTTATCCGTGTAAGTCCTCTTTTCCATAAATGTCCGGATTGCTTTGGTGTCCGGGTGTTATCCGGATTGTATATGTTGTCCGGACAGCTGTGTTGTCCGGAATGTTTGTGCTGTCCGGAAAGTTGTATTGTTCGGATAACTTGTGGTATCCGGATACTTTAGCTGATTTGGTCACTTTTGAGAGTTTAGATACTTTTAAGTATCCAGTAACCTATGTTTTGTTGACTCTTTGTAACGTCCCAAAAACATAACATGCATTCATCCAGAAATAAGCATTCAGATTACATAATTAAAGTTGTCCATAAACATTCATCCTTCTATACTAAACAAAATTGACAGCGGAAGTCTAAAATCCACAGCCGAGAGCTACATCTATAGTCATTAAAATCAAAACTCTGGAGTCGCTCTAGTCTCCAAATCCTTCTTGAGTCACTCCTAGTTCTTACTAGAAGAACCCATAGTGCCCTTACCTGAAAATGGTTTAGTTTTTGAAAAGCGGGGGTTAGACCAAAAGGTCTAGTGAATTCCCTCCGAAATCAACATGTAAACAGTATGGAAAACATTTATAAAAGAATCATCGTAAACCTTAACATATCATCAAGCATGGTACTGCACTGTGTATTGGATCACATAAACATTCCGCGATCGGGGCCCCCAGTAGAACCCCTCTCGCCTATTCCGGAGCCTACGCTGACTCCCCTTCCCGGAGCCTACGCAGACTCCCCTCTACTCGTAATAGGAGGAAACGAATTCCAACCTACCAGTCTGTCATACCTATCCAAGGGATCATCAGATCCCGAGGATCACTCTCTGACCCCACAGTGCAGACCGACTCCACATAGCACATCATTCTTTTCATAAAACGTGCAGATTTAAATCCTTTAAATCATCATTCTCATTTCATCATATCATAATAAGCTTTCTAAAGTAAAACGTGTAGTTCATGGAAGAACATGCGTGACAGTTATAAACAGTTCATGCTCGTAAATGAAACCATAATCAGTTAAATCATTTAACACAGTACTTCGTAAATAGAACACTTATTCAAAACAATGACTTCTCATCCTCTTAACACCCCTACAAGGTGTTCTATCAACTTCCAACCTTCTGGTTCAAGACTTCGGCCTCGGCCACCTTACACAACTGTCGGCTACTACAACAACAGATAACCTGTAACCACTTTCTTAACTTATTCTTTAACAAGGGTTCCTTACGGAACCTAATCCCACCAACATATCATAATCACTTCATAATACGTCTCCCTCTTTTCTGAACTAACTCCTGTAACATCAACATTACAAGCTCACCTCAAAACTCATATCCAACACCGTGGACATTTCGCTTCTGCCTCTCAACACTACTCAACGAGTTGCTAATACCAACACCTCGATGACTTCTACTCCTTCCCCTGGACCCAATCCGTCCCTCAACAACCGATACTATAATCCACTTCTGACTCTACCACTGTTCACCTTTCCTCTTGAACACAAATACTAAAGCTACAACATTCTTTCCTGATTTGTCCGACACTTTCCACTCTTGGAGTTCTTCCTTAGCTTAACATGTAATATCTTAAGACCTAGTGGGTTCATAGCCTTCATGCATGACAATACAATAAGTAAATCTTTTCGCACATTTCATCATTTTAAATAAACAACGTTTGGAAAACATTTGGGTACACATGACCCCATCACTATTATAACTTCAACGCCCTGCACAACGATTCGAGAATCGTTTGCGTGCATCTTTCTGTGAACCTTAATCTTATTCAATTCCGAACGATGTTATTACGACAGTAATACGTTGAATGAAATTCCTTTCATACGACACAATTCCGGAAGAAATTACCGACACCAAGTAAACCAGTCGGTTCTCACACTCTTTGACATGATATCAACAGGTTAAAACTCATTTGATTATAAAAGTTTTGTTGGCAAACGTTTTCTCGACCTTTTTTTGTAACAATTTAACCTATCATGAAAAGTGTGAAATACTTTGCAAATCGTTAGGCTCAAAATTTCATTGTGCAATGTGAATGAAATCACCTTTTCTTTAAACATATTCTTGCACATTCTGACTCCTTTTCGATCAAAATTGATATTTACACCTTTAACTTAAATCGTGACAATTTTCATGTTACATTTAGGAAAGCTATGCATGAAACTCTACTTACAATTGAAGGCTACTTACCCTAACAAGGTCAACCGTTTCACTCACGCAGCTTATCCTTGACACCTTTCCTTCGACCAAAGGCCACCCTCTCGGTCATGCAATAACTTGTTGTACATGCGTTCCACATCTCACCTACTCAATCATTTTATACTATTTTTGTTTTGATCAACTATCTCACTTTCTACTTCTACATGCTTTCAATTCACTATAGGTATCTTATCTCATTTATCATGTCAATGAAAAGCTCGACTAAGAAGTCAGGGCTCCATTGACACTTTCAAGATTTCGACACTGTCCTTCCTTACCATCCTGACTGATCTAACCCATGATTCCTAGAACTGGGACTCTCTCGAAACAGGAGTCTTACACAAACTCAACATTCATCCTCTTCGAGTCCACGAAGAGCTACCTCTAGACGACTTATACATTCTATACAACATTTCTTCTCTTCGATGTATACATACATCACATCACATATGACTTCTCATGATACTTCCCAAGCAGGAGAGCTCGGTATATCCCTCAGGGATCTTGCTGACCTTCTAGATTACTAGAACATTGCTGGACATAACACAACAAATTTGCTATAGTAAGGTATTGTAAGCACGCACATGTACCTGTAGGTTCGTAATTACACTGGCCAGGTGTAATCCCAAACTTACCTTACACGTTTGTCCTTGGCACCTTATTCCTAAGTGCATTTATAGTGATCGTTCCTAGAGGCAATCCTATGTCTCGGCTGTGTTCCTCGTCTTACAGTTTAAGTTTAGGCCCGACTGGTCACCTAAATCCTTTAAACTAAGGCTCTGATACCATTTGTAACGTCCCATAAACATAACATGCATTCATCCAGAAATAAGCATTCAGATTACATAATTAAACTTGTCCATAAACATTCATCCTTCTATACTAAACAAAATTCACAGCGGAAGTCTAAAATCCACAGCCGAGAGCTACATCTATAGTCATTAAAATCAAAACTCTGGAGTCGCTCTAGTCTCCAAATCCTTCTTGAGTCACTCCTAGTTCTTACTAAAAGAACCCATAGTGCCCTTACCTGAAAATGGTTTAGTTTTTGAAAAGCGAGGGTTAGACCAAAAGTTCTAGTGAATTCCCTTCGAAATCAACATGTAAACAGTATGGAAAACATTTATAAAAGAATCATCGTAAACCTTAACATATCGTCAAGCATGGTAATGCACTGTGTATTGGATCACATAAACATTCCGCGATCGGGACCCCCAGTAGAACCCCTCTCGCCTCTTCCGGAGCCTACGCTGACTCCCCTTCCCGGAGCCTACGCAGACTCCCCTCTACTCGAAATAGGAGGAAACGAATTCCAACCTACCAGTCTGTCATACCTATCCAAGGGATCATCAGATCCCGAGGATCACTCTCTGACCCCACAGTGCAGACCGACTCCACATAGCACATCATTCTTTTCATAAAACGTGCAGATTTAAATCCTTTAAATCATCATTCTCATTTCATCATATCATAATAAGCTTTCTTAAGTAAAACGTGTAGTTCATGGAAGAACATGCGTGACAGTTATAAACAGTTCATGCTCGTAAATGAATCCATAATCAGTTAAATCATTTAACACTGTACGTCGCAAAAAGGGTTTAGGGAACTCACCTTGGTAACGCTGAACGCACTTCTTAACTACCTCCAAGCGAATCCAAACGAACACCTAAGGGCATTAGGTTTAAATCAGATTAAACGGTTCAATCCTACTAACCAATGAACACTTTCCGGTCATTAACACATTTCGGATACCCCAACAGTCCGGATACCTTGACTTCCCGGATACCCGAACTGTCCGGACACCCCAACATCCCGGATGTCCGAACTGTCCGGGTACCTCGACTTCCCGGACACGCCCTTTACCAGATACTAACACTCGGTAACCCAACTTATCCGGAAGGACACCCACCCGGAAACTCTCATGCACTCGCTACTCGGACACTAGCATACTACCCGGAAACTACTGAAGCCTCAAGAACATCCAGTGTCCGAAAACTACGATTTGTTCGAAAATTGATTATCAAAAGTGATTAAACACCTGATTTCTACCCATGAGTTGATTTGCCATATAACTGGGTTCAATTCCCAACCATAAAACGTCCACTTAAACCATTTTTAATCCTTTAAATCGAATTACTAAGCCAAAAACCTCAAAACACGCTTTTAAGGAAAAAGAGGGTGAAAGCTTATTGAATCTCCACATTCAGACTTAAACAATCCGGACTAATTAAGAAAGGAATACTACAACAACAAGGAAAACGAATTTCGAAGGATTACCTTGTTGATTTCTTCTCTCTTTGATTCCTTTCCCAATAACTCCCTTTCTCCTTCTCTTTTCTTCCCAAGCCGCCAACCACACCAAGAGAAGCTGAAAATCAGCTAACCCTAGGGAATTGTGCCCTTAAATATCTTCTCTCAAATTTCCACTTTGGTCCTCCAAGTATACTTCCATTCTTTAGACAAATGACACTAACTTTCATTCTTTCCCTAGAAAACCCGGTTGTTACAACACTCCCCCCTTAAAAGAATTCTGTCCCCGGAATTCCTTATTGGAAAAGACACGAGTATCATGCCCACACCACAACTGACACTTCCCCAAGGTAATGCCACTTCTGACTCAGTCCACCACCTCATAAATTCGAAACATGGAACATTGGGTGCATCCCCTTCATTTCTTACGGTTCTCTAACTCGTAGGCTACTGTTCCTACTTGATCGGACTTGACAACTTAAGATTAACTAAGGCTTCGCATGCATCTATACTTCCTATAAGGAGGAACTTGGCGGAATTCCCCCGTTACAACGCAAGATTCATTTACTACGAAACAATCACTCCCTTGACAGCTTGGCACAAGGCCAACCCTGAACACTTCGACAACTCACAACCCAGAGTTCCTTCATCGTATCACCACTCTCAACCCTGTACCACCCAACAATCGTCTATGCAGATAACATTTCCCTTTTCTCTGACCACCTAGACCACAGATCGTCAACCACCTCTAATATCCTCACCACTTCACCACTTCATACTTATACGTAACTAAGAGTAGGAACCTCCAACCCAATGCTGAAGTGTCCACCTACTCTTTAAGGATTTCACATCTATTCCACCACATTTTGACTAACACACCCGTCATCTTCTTTAAACTTCCAATGATCCCAAAATATGTTTACTTAGCGACTCTTACAACCACAAAACAATTGGTTTCTTATTTGAATAACTACTCCCCATCACTCTGTCATTCTATCTCGAACTTAGTCATGTTACAACGTCAACTTACACCCTACGTGCTCCAACAACCTGGTTAACAAGTCGCACACCTCATCCGAAACACCCAAAAGGCTTCTATCTGATGCTTCCTCTCTCTCTAACACCACATTACCACGACACTAGCTGGCACATTTAGCTTGACAAATACTGTCACTACACATCCTTACACTCTTTGCCCATAACATCACATTGCAGACCAGATCTCTCCTGATCATCCATACACAATTTAAACTCGCCCTCAAAATTGCCCGCATAAAATCAAGCCTATCTCGCTACTTAGTCCTTTCTCAACTTGCTGAACCATAACTCACGAGTTCTCAATTAGCTCAAACACAGACATTCTAGCTAGCTCTTTACGATCCGAGCTCTTACATAAGCTGGACACAGTCCCTCACTAAGCGATAAAGTCTACGCAATCGCTTCGCTCGTGCTACTTACCTCATCATTCTACAAACCCTCCATACTTCGTAAATAGAACGCTTATTCAAAACAATGACTTCTCATCCTCTTAACACCCCTACAAGGTGTTCTATCAACTTCCAACCTTCTGGTTCAAGACTTCGGCCTCGGCCACCTTACACAACTGTCGGCTTCTACAACAACAGATAACCTGTAACCACTTTCTTAACTTATTCTTTAACAAGGGCTCCTTACGGAACCTAATCCCACCAACATAACATAATCACTTCATAATACGTCTCCTTCTTTTCTGAACTTACTCCTGTAACATCAATATTACAAGCTCACCTCAAAACTCATATCCAACACCGTGGACATTTCGCTTCTGCCTCTCAACACTACTCAACGAGTTGCAAATACCAACACCTCGATGACTTCTACTCCTTCCCCTGAACCCAATCCGTCCCTCAACAACTGGTACTATAATCCACTTCTGACTCTACCACTGTTCACCTTTCCTCTTGAACACAAATACTAAAGCTACAACATTCTTTCCTGATTTATCCGACACTTTTCCACTCTTGGAGTTCTTCCTTAGCTTAACATGTAATATCTTACGACTTAGTGGGTTCATAGCCTTCATGCATGACAATACAATAAATAAATCTTTTCGCACATTTCATCATTTTAAATAAACAACGTTTGGAAAACATTTGGGTACACATGACCCCATCACTATTATAACTTCAACGCCATGCACAACGATTCGAGAATCGTTTGCATGCATCTTTCCATAAACCTTAATCTTATTCAATTCCGAACGATGTTATTACGACAGTAATACGTTGAATGAAAATCCTTTCATACGACACAATTCCGAAAGAAATTACCGACACCAAGTAAACCAGTCGTTTCTCACACTCTTTGACATGATATCAACAGGTTAAAACTCATTTGATTATAAAAGTTTTGCTGGCAAACGTTTTCTCGACCTTTTTTTGTAACAATTTAACCTATCATGAAAAGTGTGAAATACTTTGCAAATCGTTAGGCTCAAAATTTCATTGTGCAATGTGAATGAAATCACCTTTTCTTTAAACATACGCTTGCATATTCTGACTCCTTTTCGATCAAAATTGATATTTACACCTTTAACTTAAATCGTGACAATTTTCATGTTACATTTAGGAAAGCTATGCATGAAACTCTACTTACAATTGAAGGCTACTTACCCTAACAAGGTCAGTCGTTTCACTCACACAGCTTATCCTTGACACCTTTCCTTCGACCAAAGGCCACCCTCTCGGTCATGCAATAACTTGTTGTACATGCGTTCCACATCTCACCTACTCAATCATTTTATACTATTTTCGTTTTGATCAACTATCTCACTTTCTACTTCTACATGCTTTCAATTCACTATAGGTATCTTATCTCATTTATCCTGTCATTGAAAAGCTCGACTAAGAAGTCAGGGCTCCATTGACACTTTCAAGATTTTGACACTGTCCTTCCTTACCATCCTGACTGATCTAACCCATGATTCCTAGAACTGGGACCCTTCCAAAACAGGAGTCTTACACAAACTCAACATTCATCCTCTTCGAGTCCACGAAGAGCTACCTCTAGACGACTTATACATTCTATACAACATTTCTTCTCTTCAATGTATACATACATCACATCGCATATGACTTCTCATGATACTTCCCAAGCAGGAGAGCTCGGTCTATCCCTCAGGGATCTTGCTGACCTTCTAGATTACTAGAACACTGCTGGACATAACACAACAAATTTGCTATAGTAAGGTATTGTAAGCACGCACATGTACCTGTAGGTTCGTAATTACACTGGCCAGGTGTAATCCCAAACTTACCTTACACGTTTGTCATTGGCACCTTATTACTAAGCGCATTTATAGTGATCGTTCCTAGAGGCAATCCTATGTCTCGACTATGTTCCTCGTCTTACAGTTTAAGTTTAGGCCCGACTGGTCACCTAAATCCCTTAAACTATGGCTCTGATACCATTTGTAACGTCCCAAAAACATAACATGCATTCATCCAGAAATAATCATTCAGATTACATAATTAAACTTGTCCATAAACATTCATCCTTCTATATTAAACAAAATTGACAGCGGAAGTCTAAAATCCACAGTCGAGAGCTACATCTATAGTCATTAAAATCAAAACTCTGGAGTCGCTCTAGTCTCCAAATCCTTCTTGAGTCACTCCTAGTTCTTACTAGAAGAACCCATAGTGCGCTTACCTAAAAATGGTTTAGTTTTTGAAACGCGAGGGTTAGACCAAAAGGTCTAGTGAATTCCCTCCGAAATCAACATGTAAACAGTATGGAAAACATTTACAAAAAAATCATCGTAAACCTTAACATAACATCAAGCATGGTACTGCACTGTGTATTGGATCACATAAACATTCCGCGATCGGGGCCCCCAGTAGAACCCCTCTCGCCTCTTCCGGAGCCTACACTGACTCCCCTTCCCGGAGCCTACGCAGACTCCCCTCTACTCGAAATAGGAGGAAACGAATTCCAACCTACCAGTCTGTCATACCTATCCAAGGGATCATCAGATCCCGAGGATCACTCTCTGACCCCACTGTGCAGACCGACTCCACATAGCACATCATTCTTTTCATAAAACGTGCAGATTTAAATCCTTTAAATCATCATTCTCATTTCATCATATCATAATAAGCTTTCTTAAGTAAAACGTGTAGTTCATGGAAAAACATGCGTGACAGTTATAAACAGTTCATGCTCGTAAATGAAACCATAATCAGTTAAATCATTTAACACAGTACGTCGCAAAAAGGGTTTAGGGAACTCACCTTGGTAACGATGAACGCACTTCTTACCTACCTCCAAGCTAATCTAAACGAACACCTAAGGGCATTAGGTTTAAATCAGATTAAACGGTTCAATCCTACTAACCAGTGAACACTTTCCGGTCATTAACACATTCTGGATACCCGAACTGTCCGGACACCCCAACATCCCGGATGTCCGAATTGTCCGGGTACCTCGACTTCCCGGACACGCCCTTTACCGGATACTAACACCCGATAACCCAACTTATCCGGAAGGACACCCACCCGGAAACTCTCATGCACTAGCTACCCGGACACTAGCATACTACCCGGAAACTACTGAAGCCTCAAGAACATCCAGTGTCCGGAAACTACTATCTGTTCGAAAATTGATTATCAAAAGTGATTAAAAACCTGATTTCTACCCATGAGTTGATTTGGCATATAACTGGGTTCAATTCCCAACCATAAAACGTCCACTTAAACCATTTTTAATCCTTTAAATCGAATTACTAAGACAAAAACCTCAAAACACAATTTTAAGGAAAAAGAGGGTGAAAGCTTATTGAATCTCCACATTCAGACTTAAACAATTCGGACTAATTAAGAAAGGAATACTACAACAACAAGGAAAATGAATTTAGAAGGATTACCTTGTTGATTTCTTCTCTCTTTGATTCCTTTCCCAAGAACTCCCTTTCTCCTTCTCTTTTCTTCCCAAGCCGCCAACCACACCAAGAGAAGCTGAAAATCAGCTAACCCTAGGGAATTGTGCCCTTAAATATCTTCTCTCAAATTTCCACTTTGGTCCTCCAAGTATACTTCCATTCTTTAGACAAATGACACTAACTTTCATTCTTTCCCTAGAAACCCCGGTTGTTACACTCTTGGATGGGGAATGAATAAGGACTGAATATACTGTGGACTCGACTTAAGTTCGGGTGTGGGGGAAACATTTGAGGATAAGAGTTAGATAGATTTATCTAAAGTTCTAAGTCCTAGTAAGTATTATGTGTTCTTTTTTGGTAAAGAGATATTTGTATCTAATTGTTTCAGATACTGTGAATCTGGGGTAAAAGCTGAATCTTTTGGGAAGGACTGGAAAGAGTTTTGATAAGCAAACAGGTGAGTTTTACTTTAAAACGTTTTTAAACTGGAATACATATATATGTAGAATGAGAATGTGATAAATAGTGTAATAGTGTGCATATTATGTTTATATGAGTATTACACTCCATGAGTACAAGTTGGCCGGGCTTAGGACCGGTGGAGTTGGTTGTACGGAGGGACAGCGGTGTTGGCTGTATTAAGTACAGCGGAGTAAATTGATTAGTTGGCTCGCAACCATCTAATTTGGCCATGGGAACGAGACAGGAAGTACACAATGCATGAGTCCTGAGTGGTATTTATATTTGTGTTATGTATATGGTGTTTGTGCAAATGATTTCCAACTAACAGGGATTTTCTCCCTTAGACCACCAGGTCTAACCCTCATTTTGTTTTAAAAATATGTATTCCAGGTCGTGGATCGGGTAAGAGCAAGTGAATAGAGTAATCGGTGGCTAGCTTTTGTGAAGACTTATAATTTGAAGACTATGACTTGTTTTGTAGTTATAACCTCGTTATCAGATATCATGTATTTAGTTAGCAAAAAGTTTGTAATGAAATACCTTATTTTGGATTGTAAAGAATAAGGGACCATACTTGTTATATGGTGTATCTTGTTATGTAACGATGTTATGCAATATATGTTATTTGATGCCTGTTTGGGAATCCGGGTCGTTACAGATGGTATCAGAGCCCTAGTTTAAGGGATTTAGGTATTCGGATCTATACCTAGACTTAAACTGCATGTGAAGTAGGATGTCCCTATTATATTAGAATCTTGGGATGATAAATATAAAAAGGTATAAGGAACATCATGTAAGGTAATTTCAGATTACACCTGGCCAGTGTAATTATGAACTTACAGGTACATGTTTGAACTGGAAAATCTTATTATATGGGGTATGTGCTTATATGTATATTAATATTGATTGAATCTACAGAATGGCAAATGGTACTCGAAATACGAATAGAGAAGGAGGAGGAAATCCTAATAGAACGAATCCAACAGTCGGAACAAGGGGAAGAGGGGGAGAACGAGGTAGGGGTAGAATAGGGGGTAGAGTTCAGCCGCGAGGTACGGAATTTGTTACAAGGGACGATCTGACCGCGGAGATGGGAAGACTGCAAGCAAATATACAAGCCATGTTCGACCGAACTCGTCATAATGAAACTGAAATACCAGACCCTAATCTGGAAGACGAGATTCCCATTACACCTACTGTGATACCGGTGTCAATGAAGTGTGACTATAAAATGTTTCTAAGTTGCAAGCCTCCGACTTACTCAGGAGAGAGGGACCCAGTAAAGACCATGAGGTGGCTAAAAGAGATAGAAGCTGTTTTCAAGACCAGCAAGTGTGCAGAAGAAGATAGAGTGCTATATGGAACCGCGATGTTGAAAGCAGATGCTCTATACTGGTGGGAGGCTCTTATTACCTCCATAGGATCTGATGTGTATTCTACTTTCTCTTGGGACAAATTCACTACGGCTTTCAAGAGACAGTTTTGTCCTCAAGCAGCAGTTAGACAATTGGAGGAAGAGTTCATGAATCTGCAACAGGGAAGTTTTTCGGTTAGGGATTATACTGCACGTTTCTTAGAGAAGTCTCGTTTTGCAGAATACTATGTGGCCACGGAGGCGCTTAAGATGGAAAGGTTTATCTTCGGGTTAAATTCAGAAATTAGAATGCTAGTGATTGCAAAAGGACCGGATACCTTCTCAGCCACAGTAGATGCCGCGGAAAATGTAGAACAGGATAATAGGAGAGATGCTAGTGATAAGAGTGCTGGAAAGAGAAAATGGGAAGGACCACAGTATGATCCAAAGAAGTCCAGGTTTCAGAGATTTGATAGTCGTACACCTTTCAGACCAGCTGAAAGACCTTGCCCAAAATGCAACCGTTTTCATCAAGGAAATTGTCAAGTTGATCCTCGAGTTTGTTACAAGTGTGGAAAGACCGGTCATATTGCTAAAGACTGCCAAGTGACTCGATTTTGTTTCTCATGCAATTCTCCCAATCACATTCAGTCAGATTGTCCACGGGGGAGAATACAATAGGGTGGTACTTCAGTGAGACCAACAGGTGTTAAACCAGTAGTACCAAGACCAGAGCTACCAAGAGCAAGGGGTCGTGCCTTTCAGATGACCGCGCAAGAAGCGGAGGAAACTCCTGATGTGGTTACAGGTACATTTTTGATAAACTCTACACGTGCTAAAGTGTTATTTGACTCCGGTGCAAACCGATCATTTGTGTCGCCTTCTTTTGCTGCTTATATGCATTTAAAGCCTAAAGTGTTAAATCATGCGTTAATGGTAGATACAGCAAATGATAGTCAAGTATCAGTTGGAGAGGTATTTGATATTTGTGTTATAGACATAGATGGGTGTGGAGTACCTATCCAGTTATTTCCTATGACTTTAATTGAGTTTGATGTGGTAGTGGGAATGGATTGGTTAGCGGAGCACCAGGCTAATATTGTTTTCAATAAGAAGATAATTAATGTTGTATTACCCGAGAGGGGACCGGTAGTGATTTATGGTGATCGTAGGAATCGTCAGTCGTGCCTTATATCTATGTTAAAAGCTCGTAAGTGTGTTAGTAAAGGCTGCCCGAGTTATTTAGCGTATGTGATAGATACTAAATTAGAAAAGAATAAGTTGGAAGATATTCCTGTCGTTTGTGAATTTTCGGAAGTTTTCCCAGAAGATTTGACTAGTCTTCCACCCGTTAGACAAGTAGAGTTTGGTATAGATCTGATTCCTGGAGCCACTCCTGTTGCCCATACACCGTATCGTCTGGCACCTCCAGAGATGAAAGAAATGATGACGCAATTGCAAGATCTTTCAGATAAAGGCTTCATCAGGCCTAGTTCTTCGTCGTGGGGAGCACCAGTGCTGTTTGTGAAAAAGAAAGATTGGTCGATGAGGATGTGTATTGATTATCGGGAACTGAATAAGCGCACGATCAAGAACAAGTATCCGCTTCCGAGAATTGATGACCTCTTTGATCAACTAGTGGGAGCTTGCTATTTCTCTAAGATTGATCTGAGATCTGGTTATCACCAACTGAAGGTTAAAGAAGAAGACGTTCTGAAAACTGCTTTCCGCACAAGGTATGGTCACTATGAATTCTTAGTGATACCTTTTGGACTGACGAACGCCCCAGCTGCTTTTATGGATTTAATGAATCGAGTATGTAAGTCATATCTCGATAAATTCGTTATTGTGTTTATCGATGATATCCTTATCTACTCTCGATCAGAAGAAGAGCATGCACGACATCTTCGTTTGATTTTGGAGTTGTTGAAGAAGGAACAGTTATATGCTAAATTTTCTAAATGTGAATTCTGGCTACGGGAAGTTCAGTTTCTGGGGCATGTAGTTTCCGAGAAAGGCATTCAAGTTGATCCAATGAAAATAGAAGCAATTGAAAAGTGGGAACCAACGAGAACGCCAACCGAGGTACGAAGTTTTCTGGGTTTAACCGACTACTATCGAAAGTTTATACAAGATTTCTCCCGTATCGCTACGCCTTTGACCAAGTTGACTCGAAAGAATATAAAGTTTGAATGGAAAGCAGAGCAGGATGGAGCATTCCGAATATTGAAAGAGAAACTCTATAGCGCGCCAATACTGTCACTACCTGAAGGTTCTGATGATTTTGTTGTTTATAGTGATGCTTCCAAACTGGGATTGGGATGTGTACTAATGCAGCGTGGGAAAGTTATTGCTTATGCTTCTAGACAATTGAAGGATCATGAACGACAGTATCCTACACACGACATGGAACTTGCAGCAGTTGTTTTCGCGCTAAAGATTTGGAGACATTATCTTTACGGCTCTAAATGTCAAATTTATACCGATCATAAGAGTCTCCAACATCTCTTCGATCAACGATAATTGAATATGAGGCAAAGAAGGTGGTTAGAATTGTTGAATGATTACGACTGCGAAATTCTTTATCATCCGGGGAAAGCAAATGTGGTAGCTGATGCACTGAGTCGCCAAGATAGAAGCGGAACAATAAAGGCAATTGCACTACGAGCTGAACTTCTACCTAACATCTTTGACGAACTGAAGAAGTGTCAAATAGAAGCATTCCAAGAGGAACAATTGAAACCAGAACGATTAGTGGGGATATCATCATTGCTTGTAAAGGATGATCGTGGGTTACTGTGTTTAGATAACAGAGTTTGGGTGCCTCGTTTGGGTGGTTTACGTGATCGGGTACTACAAGAAGCTCATCAATCTCGTTTCTCTATTCATCCATGTACGAATAAGATGTATAAAGATTTACGACAATTTTACTGGTGGCCGGGAATGAAAAGAAGTGTTGCTCAGTATGTGGAAGGTTGTTCTACTTGTAAGAAAGTGAAGATTGGACATCAAAAGCCTTTTGGTCAGTTGCAGCGTTTAGAAATACCTATGTGGAAATGAGATCAGATTACTACAGATTTCATCATGAAGCTACCAAGGACTCCGAAAGGGTTTGATGCCATTTGGGTGATCGTTGATCGGTTGACAAAGTCTGCTCACTTTTTTCCGATAAAAGAAACCTATCCGTTAGAAAGACTAGCCAAATTGTACATCGACGAAGTAGTAACTCGACATGGAGTTCCAATATCAATTATTTCTGATCGTGATAGTCGTTTTACTTCAAGGTTCTGGAGAAGTTTTCAAATAGAAATGGGGACGCAGATAAAGTTAAGTACAACGTATCATCCTCAAACTGACGGTCAAAGTGAACGAACGATTCAGACTTTGGAAGACATGCTACGGGCCTGCATTGTTGATTTTGGGGGATCATGGGATAAGCATTTACCGTTGATTGAATTTGCCTACAACAACAGTTATCATTCCAGCATACAAGCGGCACCGTTTGAAGTTCTGTATGGTAGAAAATGTCGAACGCCTATGTGTTGGAACGAAGTGGGAGAGAAACAATTAGCAGGGCCAGATATAGTTCAGTTAACCGCGGATAAGATTACTCAGATTCGGGAACGATTGAAAGTGGCTCAAGACAGACAGAAAAGCTACGCTGACCGACGCCGAAAACCGTTAGAATCCAAGTTGGAGATTTCGTGATGTTAAAAGTCTCGCCTTGGAAAGGAGTCATTCGATTTGGGAAACAAGGTAAACTGAGCCTAAGGTACATTGGACCGTTTTCAATTACAGAAAGAATCGGAGAAGTAGCCTACAGGTTAGATCTTCCGCCAGAGTTAAGCAGGATCCATAATGCTTTTCATGTTTCGAATCTACGAAAGTGTTTGGTTACGCCAGATCAGGCAGTCTCTCTACCAGATATTCAGGTTGATGAAAGGTTGAATTACGTGGAGGAACCGGAAGCCATTGTAGACAGTAAAGTCAAAGTCTTACAGAATGGTAAGGAGATCAAGCAAGTAAAAGTTCAGTGGCGACATCATAGAGGGCAGGATGCTACTTGGGAATCAGAATCAGAGATGAGAACTAAGTACCCGTACCTTTTTGTCTAACCGAATTCTGGGACGGAATTCTTTTAAGGGGGAGATGATGTAATACCCCGGGTAAGTTCGTTAATTAAATTCTCTTTCCGTTAATCTTGGTTAACTTTAAAATAGGATGTTTAGGGTAAGTTTGGGTTAAATTATATGTAAGAGGTGTTTTGGGTCATTAATGAATAGTTCAAGGACTAGGATTGTAAATTTAGTTAATATTATCTCTTAAGGTGTCCAGATATTTTCAAAAAGCTAAAACCATCCAGATTAGTGTGTGTGTGTGTGTGTGTTTTGAGAAGAGAAGAAGAAGAAAGAAGGGTTTTGTGGCTAAGGCTTCAATTTGGGGTACTTGGAAGTGATTTGAGGTATGTTTTCTTGGTATTTTATGTTGATAATTGCTTATAGATAGTTTCTATCGGAGTGGAATCATAGATTTCATGTCTGGGGTTGATTCAGCCGATTTCTGGGTAAAAATGGGGTAAACCGACAGAGGTTTCCGGAGGTGTCCGGTAGTCTCTTTTGATAGTGTCCGGAAGTTGTTCTAATGGTGTCCGGACGATTCCTTTATCTGGGTAAGTCCTCTTTTCCATAAGTTTCCGGTTAAAACTAGTTACCGGATTGCTTTGGTGTCCGAGTGTTATCCGGATTGTATATGTTGTCCGGACAGTTGTGTTGTCCGGAATGTTTGTGTTGTCCGGAAAGTTGTGTTGTCCGGATAACTTGTGGTATCCGGATATTTTAGCTGATTTGGTCACTTTTGAGAGTTTAGATACTTTTAAGTATCCAGTAACCTGTGTTTTGTTGACTCTTGGATGGGGAATGAATGAGGACTGAATATACTGTGGACTCGACTTAAGTTCGCGTGTGGGGGAAACATTTGAGGATAAGAGTTAGATAGATTTATCTAAAGTTCTTAGTCCTAGTAAGTATTATGTGTTCTTTTTGGTAAAGAGATATTTGTATCTAATTGTTTCAGATACTGTGAATCTGGGGTAAAAGCTGAATCTTTTGGGAAGGACTGGAAAGAGTTTTGATAAGCAAACAGGTGAGTTTTACTTTAAAACGTTTTTAAACTGGAATACATATATATGTGGAATGAGAATGTGATAGATGGTGTAATAGTGTACATATTATGTTTATATGAGTATTACACTACATGAGTACAAGTTGGTCGGGCTTAGGACCGGTGGAGTTGGCTGTACGGAGGGACATCGGTGTTGGCTGTATTAAGTACAGCGGAGTAAATTGATTAGTTGGCTCGCAACCATCTAATTTGGCCATGGGAACGAGACAGGAAGTACACAATGCATGAGTCATGAGTGGTATTTGTATTTGTGTTATGTATATGGTGTTTGTGCAAATGATTTCCAACTAACTGGGATTTTCTCACTTAGACCACCAGGTCTAACCCTCATTTTGTTTTAAAAATATGTATTCCAGGTCGTGGATCGGGTAAGAGCAAGTGAATAGAGTAATTGGTGGCTAGCTTTTGGGAAGACTTATAATTTGAAGACTATGACTTGTTTTGTAGTTATAACCTCGTTATCAGATATCATGTATTTAGTTAGCAAAAAGTTTGTAATGAAATACCTTATTTTGGATTGTAAAGACTAAGGGACCATACTTGTTATATGGTGTATCTTGTTATGTAACGATGTTATGCAATATATGTTATTTAATGCTTGTTTGGGAATCCGGGTCGTTACACGTGACGCGCCCTGAAGAGAACTATCTCCTCCGCCGCTGGTGTGAGTCTACTTTGCAGCTCAGCTCCTTTTCGGCGTCGAAGGTGGTACCACTCTTGTTGAAAGCTCCGAAAGTAGTCCATAAGACTAACAATCGGACATCTACGCGCAAAACGGGAGAGTGCATTCACCGACTCTGCACTATTGGAGGTCAGAATGTCATACCGTTGTGCAGGAAAATGGGTCGCGGACCACCTCTCCGGTCCAACATCGTCCATCACTTTGGCTGCATTCTTGGCACTAACTCGTAGAAGATTCATGTACCGGTCAAACTCCCGATCCGTATATGTTCTGCATGCCGCCCAGTAGACATCCTTGTAGGTGGTAATACGTTTGTCCTGGGTTTTGGCGTTCATCTCCAAATGTCGACAACAATAGGCGTGAGGGGCGTTTGGGTACATGGCAGAGATTGCGGCGCTTATGGAAGGAGCCCTGTCGGACATAAACACCAACCCTTATGGATCTCCGATAGCTTGTCTCAACATGGACAGAAACCAAGTCCACCCGTCCCCGGTTTCGGACTTGCCTACTCCGAAAGCTACTGGAACGATGGAGTTATCCCCGTCCATGGCAACCGCCAGGAACATCATACCCAAGTAAGGGCCCTTTAAATGGGCAGCGTCTATTACCAGGACACGACGCAGATTTGCCAGAAATGTGCGGATCTGCAAAAACGTAGGTGGTTTACCTTTGTAAATGTTATAGTTTATAATGTGTAAACATATGACGTGTTAAAATACGTACCGCGGGTCCAAGGGCCACGAAGCACATCTCAAACCGTCCATGTGAATCGGTCCTTAGCTGGGTGACAGTACCTGGATTCTGTAGCTGCAAATTATATAAATATGTTGGGAGTCGTTCATACGACTCCTCGAACGTGCCTCTCACCAATAGCAGTGCCCTGCATCGCGCACGCCAAGCTTGGTGGTAACCAATCGTGACGCCGAACTGCTGTTGTACATCGTCCATGATGTCCTTTGGACGCAATGACCTGCTAGCATCAAGAAATTTGTTTTTTAGTATCGCACCCAAAGTCCTTTTGGTGGCTTCTTTGTGGTTAGGATTCAGTTGCGTCCTCGAACAAGTGTGTACGTCGTCCAATTTTCTAATAAGTAACGCCCCTCCTTTCTCTCCTGTGGGAATCGCGTACATCATCCACTTACAGTTTTCTCTCGCACATTCAACTTCGTATCAGGTTTTGTCGGATCTCGGCGTGTGACTTTCGAAACCCTCTTCCATGAACTTAAGTCCGACCTGACTTGCCAAGTGATCCTTCGAATCAAATATCTGACCTACTTTTAACCTTAAACTGCGATTATAAGGTGTAGGTTCGTAGGTTTGTGTATGGGTATTCTGGTCTGGAAGAATAGGGGGCATATCAAAATAGTCATTTAACTGACTAAATGAGTTATTACTAGGGGTATATTCTTCGTGATCATCACTATCGGTATCTGATCTGTCTATATCAGCATTACCCGTTTTGAAAACATAGGTTTCGTCATCAGCAACTCCAGCACAGTGTCCTTCTTGTGGTTGTTGTTGTTGCATCTCCGGAACATAATCAGGAATACAGTCGTTAAGACCATATGCATGATCCAAATGAACTGTTGGGCCGTGGGACGGCTGAAATTGAGAATCAGGCTGCTCCATTTGGAGGTCTTCGTCATCAGCGTCGTCATCACCTTCGTCGTCACCGTCGTCATCGTCTTCATCGCACACTGAGGATTCGGCATACACAAAAAGTAATGGCGGTCTTTCTGATTCGGCTGCAAACTGCAGAAAACCAGAGATATCCCCATCGTTGGATAACTCCACAAATGACCCATCACCATTCTTAAACACTAACTTGCAAACAGCAGAAGGGTTGATTCCACATTTTTGCATGGCGTATGCAACAAACTTCTGATAAGTATAGTTTACTGACAATTTTACACCATGCTTAGATTTATAAGCAAAATTCCACTCATTGTTGTCTTGCACCCATTCACCATCGAAACAGAAAAATAGCTTAGCTTTTGCAACAGATGAACTCATTTTTTCAGTAGTGTCTCAAAAACAAAATACTGAAGAAAGAAAGCAAGAAAGAAGTATGGAATGGGTGTGAATTATGGATTGCATTTTACTGATATTTATGGATGAAACAACCAACATTGATGAAACCACCAACATAAATTGCAACCACAAATTGGTATTCCAAGTACAATGATTCAACATTGATGAAACAAGTCAGTGAATTTCAACCACAAATTGGTCTTCAAAGTACAATAATTGTGGAAAAAAACAGTAAAACATGCAAAGATTCGTGCAAAAAAGGACAAAAAGTGTAATTTTTTTGATAAAAAGGACCAAAAATGAATGTTTTTTGCCCACCGCGGGGAGGGACCAAAAGTGTCACCGCGGGCATAGTTGGGGGGCTCCGCGGGACACTTTGGCCCAACAGGGGGTGCCACGTAGGCCCTAGCCCGCGATCGCGGGGCCTACCGCGGAAGTTTTGGGTATTTTGGTAAAATCAGAGAGAATTTGGGTATTTTGGTAAGTCAAAGTCAAACTTTGGGTATTTTAATTAAATTCCCTATATATATATATATGTAGTCCCCTTCAAATATAAACTTTTTTCATGTAAACCGTGTAAACTTTGTAGTTTCATAGGTTTTTTTTTGATGAAATTTTTTTATGGAATTGTTTATTTTGATAAAATTGTTTCATATCATTCATTTCTTGACGAATTTTTTTTATGAAATTTGTAGTTTCTTAGGTTTTCTTCATTTTTATGAACTGTTTCATACATTTTTCGTTTTCACCTATGAAACTACAAATTTCGCAAAAAAATTCATCAACAAATGAATGATATGAAACAATTTCATCAAAATAAACAATTCCATAAAAAAAATATCAAAAAAACCTATGAAATCGAGAGTTTATACGAAAAAAATGTTTACATTTGAAGCTCCCTATATATATATATATATATATAAAGAAGAATGTATGAGAAAGAGTTAAAGATATTGAATTTGAATTGAATTACCATTAACTTATTTATCGTTTTTTCTAATTTTTGATTTATTTTAAATAAAAGTCATACATTAAATGTTCTCATTAATTACTAAAATTTTTTATTTTATAATTTTATAAGATAGATAACAATGCTTATAAATCAAATACTTCTTTTAATATGTTATATATTTTTTTTATCTTTCAGTAGCCTAACAATGTTTATAAATCAAAAATATTTTTAATATTGTATGTTTTTATTTATTTACATTTTTATGGATAAGCTAACAATACTTATAAATCAAAACTTATTTAATAAAATATTTTTTTTATTTATTTAATTTTTTGTTTTTTCTTAATAAGTTAACAATGATTATAAATCAAAACTTTTAAATTGTTTAATTTTCTTAATAAGCTAACAAAACTTTTCATCTTTAATTTTATAATTTTATAAGATAGAAATTAAATAAAATACCCTAAGTCAAACCAAGTGTTACTGAAATACCCCAAATCTCTACCATGTTACAAAAATACCCCAAACATCCGCAATAGAGCTCGCGATCGCGGGCTCCAGGCCACGTGTCACCAAAGTTTGCCCACTTTGCCCGCGTTGGTCCCTCAAGAATGCCCGCGGTCCAGCTTTCCCCCCTCAAGAATGCCCGCGTGTGCAGTTTTGGTCCCTGCCCGCGTTTGACTCTCATTGACCCCCGCGATCGCGGGCTACACGTGTCCAAAGTTTGCCCACTTTGCCCGCGTTGGTCCCTCAAGAATGCCCGCGGTCCAGCTTTCCCCCCTCAAGAATGCCCGCGTGTGCAGTTTTGGTCCCTGCCCGCGTTTGACTTTCTTTGACCCCCCGCGATCGCGGGCTCCTGTGCCACGTGTCGGCACAGAGTTAACCCTAAAATCACTTTGACGAACCCTAAACCCTAAATGTTACTTCGGCCGCACTATATAAGGGGGGGACCAAAAACCGGCCACTCTCATTTTTTTAATCACTCTCTCAATTTTTAATCAAACTCTCTCAATTTTCTCCCACTCTCTCAATTTTGTCGTGTGGAATACGCGTTCGGGTTTTGTGAAGATGTCTCGTATTACCTCTGTGGTATGTTTTCCTTATGTTTTTTGTTATTTTTTGTATGTTATTTTAAGTTAAGATATATGATTTGTAGGTTGTTATAGTGTTTATAACTTATGTTTGAATATGTTGTATGTTTAACATGATATGTATGGTTTTATGTTTGAATGTGATATTTGTATGTTATAATGTGTATGTTGTTATAGTGTGTTTTTTCATAAAAAAAATTGTTAAGAGTGTTCTTTTATAAAAAAATTGTTAAGAGTGAGTTTTTATAAAAAAAATTGTTAACAATGTTTTTTTTTATAAAAACACACTCTTAACAATTTTTTTATAAAAACACACCCTTAACAATTTTTTATAAAAACAGTGTGTTTTTATAAAAAATTGTTAAGAGTGTGTTTTTATAAAAAATTGTTATAGTTTTATGGTTTTTATAATGTGTTTTTTTATAAAAAAATTGTTAATTTTTTTTTACAAAAACAGTTTTTATAAAAAATTGTTAAAAATGTGTTTTTTTATAAAAAGTTGTTAAGAGTGTGTTTTTATAAAAAATTGTTATAGTTTTATGGTTTTATGTTTGAATGTGATATTTGTATGTTATAATGTGTATGTTGTTATAGTGTGTTTTTTCATATAAAATTGTTAAGAGTGTTTTTTTATAAAAAAATTGTTAAAAGTGTGTTTTTATAAAAAAAAATTGTTAAAAATGTGTCTTTTTTATAAAAACACACCCTTAACAATTTTTTATAAAAACAGTTTTTTTATAAAAAAATTGTTAAGAGTGTGTTTTTATAAAAAAAAACACATTTTTAACAATTTTTTTATAAAAACACACTTTTAACAATTTTTTTATAAAAAAACACTCTTAACAATTTTTATATGAAAAAACACACTATAACAACATACACATTATAACATACAAATATCACATTCAAACATAAAACCATAAAACTATAACAATTTTTTTATAAAAACAAACTCTTAACAATTTTTTATAAAAAAACACATTTTATAAAAAAATTGTTAAGAATGTGTTTTTTATAAAAAAATGTTAAGAATGACAACTTAGGTCCCTACGGTTTTAAGAATGACAACTTAGGTCCCTAAACTTTTAAGAATGCCAATTAGGTCCTAAACTTTTAAGAATGCCAATTAGGTCCTAAACTTTTAAGAATGACAACTAGGGTCCCTAAACCGCACTTTATCTATATATAACAATATGATACGTTGAAATAAAATAAACCGCACTTTATCTATATATAACACTATTATACGTTGAAATAAAATACCACCGCACTTTATCTATATATAACAATATGATACGTTGAAATAAAATAAACCGCACTTTATCTATATATAACAATATGATACGTTGAAATAAAATAAACCGCACTTTATCTATATATAACAATATGATACGTTGAAATAAAATACCACCGCACTTTATCTATATATAACAATATGATACGTTGAAATAAAATATCACCGCACTTTATCTATATATAACAATATGATACGTTGAAATAAAATAAACCGCACTTTATCTATATATAACAATATGATACGTTGAAATAAAATAAACCGCACTTTATCTATATATAACAATATGATACGTTGAAATAAAATACCACCGCACTTTATCTATATATAACAATATGATACGTTGAAATAAAATAAACCGCACTTTATCTATATATAACACTATTATACGTTGAAATAAAATAAACCGCACTTTATCTATATATAACAATATGATACGTTGAAATAAAATAAACCGCACTTTATCTATATATAACAATATGATACGTTGAAATAAAATACCACCGCACTTTATCTATATATAACAATATGATACGTTGAAATAAAATAAACCGCACTTTATCTATATATAACAATATGATACGTTGAAATAAAATAAACCGCACTTTATCTATATATAACACTATTATACGTTGAAATAAAATAAACCGCACTTTATCTATATATAACAATATGATACGTTGAAATAAAATAAACCGCACTTTATCTATATATAACAATATGATACGTTGAAATAAAATACCACCGCACTTTATCTATATATAACAATATGATACGTTGAAATAAAATAAACCGCACTTTATCTATATATAACAATATGATACGTTGAAATAAAATACCACCGCACTTTATCTATATATAACAATATGATACGTTGAAATAAAATACCACCACACTTTATCTATATATAACAATATGATACGTTGAAATAAAATAAACCGCAACATCTATATAAAATAAAATAAACCGCAGCATCTATATATAACACTAACTATAACATCTGTGAATGACTATGTAGAAGGATTTCTTTAACATCGACTTGACGGTAAGGTGCAAAGTTTCCTACATCGAGGAATTAGGAGCGCTCTTTAGGGGATTAGGTGATCGCGTGGATACCCTTGAAACCATCTATAGAGGGACACTGTTCGGGCCATGGATGGATGTGTCTTACTCTGGTGGCGACCCTACGCTAGTACACATGTTTCTACAGTTGGAGGTCGAGGACGCCAACGCTGAGCCGGAGGAGATGCTTTTTGATTTCTTCGGCTCTCAATTGCATTTTGGGCGTCGTGAGTTCTGTCTAATTACAGGACTACGTTTTGGAGAGGCTCCCCCCTTCCTCCCTTAGAAGACTGCTCCTTCGTTCCTAGGGTTTGGGGCATTTCAGCATCTCGTTTGAAGCTGAAGGCAGCCCGGGAAATGATGAAAGAGGGCCTTAGTGCCCTAACCGACGACAATGCTGTCCGTGTATGCTTGGTGGTGATCGTGGATATGGGCTTCTTGGGCCGTGAGTATAGCCAGTATGCTTCCGAGACGGTCCTTAGGGCCGTCGAGGACCTTGAGCTGTTTAACAGCTACCCGTGGGGTAGCCATATATGGACACATTGCTACTCTATTCTGCACCGAGCCATAGCCAGACGCGTTGATCGACATGCAAAGATGAATCTTTGTGGTTTTACATAGGCCTTCAAGGTTAGATACGTAGTATAGCAATTGTTAATAATACATACAAACTGTTTGGCTTTTCTTTTTACGTACTTGCTCTTCTTGTCTAATTCCAGATATGGATCTTGGAGATGTTTCCCGCATCAATCCGATATTTCGTCAAGCGCGACGATCGAGTACTTAGGGGAACCCGTTGGGACAAGCGTGTTACCCTAAGTAGGTCGCTTTGGTTGCAGTTCTTCAATGCGTCTAGAAATGTAAGTTCTTTTACTATGTTTACAATTTGCATACGTTAGTCCCGCTTATTAATTTCTTTTATGTTTTATCATATATTTAGCAGCCACTCTTGCCTTTCGATCGCCTTGTGCCTATTGTCGACGAGATGGCACAGATTGGTACAGAGACAGTGTGGCCTTTATTGACGCAGAGGCGGAAAGGGCTCGACGTCCCCCTACTTCCGAAGATGAGGAAGACGACGACAGGCCCCCTTCCGGTGGATACCAGCCGCCCCCTTCCTCCTCCTACCAGCCGGCCCGTTCCTCCTCCTACCAGGCGCCCCCTTCCTCCTCCTACCAGGCGCCCCCTTCCTCCTCCTACAATCCATATCAGGCGGCCCCTTCCTACGAGCCACAGCGTGGCTCACATGTAGTCCCGTGGGACTACGTCCACGGGCCGCTAGAGACACGTGTACACTATCTGGAGGAAGTCTATAGACAGTTTAGCGCTGTCAATGTTAGTGTTTAACTTAATTTGTTGGCCACGTTTATTTAGTTTGTATATTAATATTACGTTCTAAACTTGTTTTAGCTGTCGAGTACGACACCGATCCCCGCTCCGTTCGGACAGGGGGCACATGCGACGTTTGCCACCACATCCCATCCGTCATTCCCTGAAAATGTAAGTGACATTGAGTAACCATTATAGTTATATGTTTGTTCCTAAGTTTGTAACTCTTATAATGATCAATGTCACGCAGGCCGGGATGTCGGGGGCCGGGATGTCCCAAACGCCGTTCGCCACCACATCCTATTCTACTATCCCGGAGAGTGTAAGTGACACTGAGTAACCATTATAGTTATATGTTTGTTCCTAATTTTGTAACTATTTTAATGATCAATGTCACGCAGGCCGGGATGTCGGGGGCATACACCTCGCAGATGCCGCCGCCGTTCTCCACCACATCATATTCGACTATCCCGGAGAGTGTTAGTGACACTGAGTAACCATTATAGTTATATATCGATAATCCTAATTTTGTAACTATTTTAATGATCAATGTCACGCAGGCCGGGATGTCGGGGGCATACACCTCGCAGATGCCGCCGCCGTTCGCCACCACATCAATCACAAACATCTTTGGCGGTTCGGCCGATGACTATTACAGGCCGGAAATGCATATTGTAAGTTATTTTGGTAGTTTTGGTTTAATTGTGAACATTTCCTAAATTGTACTTAAAACATTGAGTAACGTAATTTTCAGACGGGGTCTCCTATTATCCAGGATCACTTCTCGGAGCACTTCTCGGAGCCTGACGATGACTCGATGGATGTTGTAGATCCACCACCACAGGTGACCCCGCTCCCTCTAAAGCGGTCGCATAAAATTTCACAATGGTTTCGTCACCCGTTTGGCCAACAAGGATCTACGACACCACCGCCCGCTAAAAAACAAGCAAAGAAAGCGGGGGGAAAGAAGGGAGGAAAGAAAAAGGGAAAGGTGCCTTCACCGGAGCCTCAACCGGCATCAGAAATATTGAGGATGTGCCGGACTGGTCGCCTCCCCAACTTGACATTCACCCCTTACGGGGGCTTAGAAATCAACCCCTCGTTTTTTGAAAAATTGATTGCGGATGACCCTGTGAACTCTGACTTAGACGATACGGTTAGTATGAAGTTAAATTATAGTCATATATAATCAAATATATTTATATTACATGTCTAACCATCTATTTTTTATGCATAGCACGTCGATTCTTGGGTTAGCCTGTTGCAAAAACATCGTGGCGTAGACACGAGGTGGACCATCATGCACACTATGTTCTTTCAGTGTATACTGATGGACCATCAAGGTCCCGCCTCCGTGATCAAAATATGCAATGGCTCGGAAGGGACCTCTTGGACTCTCCTCGCTAGGGTATGCAAATCGTTTTACTGTTATTTTATTTAATAACATATATGACATATATTGTAATATTTCAGGTGTACATCCCCATATGCTTGCATCCCAGACATTGGCTGCTTGGAGTGTTTGAACTAGACACTATGGTCATGACCCTATATGACAGCGAAAAGGACGGTCTCTGCAAACAACAATTGACAGAGCAGATGCAATCGTTTAAAACAAAACTATATACGTTCTTTTCATTGATCGGGGATCATAGACGTCGCGAAGTGTCAAGTATCTTTCGCACAAAGATGGCCGGCCAAGTACCCCAGCAGACCGGGTTATATGCGGATTGCGGTGTATGGGTATGCCGTAATGTCCAAAAGTTGATAAATAACGAGGAGATATGGGTACCCCCTAACGAAACCGACGATGAGGCAATGGATTTCCGCCGACATATGGCGGAGTCAATTTATGCGCATTGTCTAATAGGGCCACGTTAGGTTGTTTATGTAACATTAAATAATTGTTATTTTTAGTATTAACTTATTTTGTTAAAGTATTGTGATTGACTTACTGTTTACTTCATTTGGTTTTTGCTAATTTCATCCATTTACTCAACTTTGAGTATCGATATCTCTTTCACACATACTCTATTTTGGACGCATTATATATCATTTCGAAGATCTCATATAGAAGAACATAAACCTACTAAAAGTTAGTTATATATAACACATATATATAAATTTAAATGCGTCCAAAGTTTAGTAAAACCCATATTTCCAACACCTAGTAAGTAGGTTTATGAAACTTGCGATAATCCTAATACAGAGATTATTGGATGAACAAGCATTTATTTCTTGATTATTGGGGTATTGGTTCTTGTTGTCTGGAAGTGATTCATATGATGCAAAAATTGGTATCATGTAATGTAGAACAATATCTATATTATAGAAACTTGCATTTGATAGTACCATATAAATCTGATCTAAATTCTCATTAATTAGCTATGTTTGACTACTTAAAGACTAATTTTCTGCCTAATGAAAGACCTTTATTCAAGAGCAGACGAATATTGCAGTTACTTTTTCAGTGGAATCATGCAGGCAACTTTTTCAGACGAAATCTATAAACACATTCAAATAATAATAATTTAAAACGATTTAATGAATTAGTTAATATATGATTATTATGTTAATGCGATAGGAGTGTAAAACAAAATTGAAAAAAAAAATAAGAGATGTACCATAAATTAAATAATTAACTATAAGAGTATGAATTTTAAATATAAAAAATATTTTTTTATGTAGTGTATAACTGTATATGATATATATTAAAATATATAAATCCAAAAAAATTCAAGATTGGGCTCATTTCGAACGTATCGAAGAGACGATTATAATGGTGTAATTTGTTAAAATTAAAACGTATTTTTTTAACGTATTTTAGTTAATAAACGATTATATGTGTTAAATGTAAAATTAAAATAATGAAAGTAAAAGGTATAAAGTAAATTTAGTAAATAAGTATAGGGGTTGAAAGTGTAACATTTTATTTTATATTCGTAAAATGGACGAAATGGGTTGAACAGTGCCAAAAATATCAAAATTTTCATAAATGGTCCCTGGAATTTTTCAAAAATGGTCCCTTGCAATTGAAAAGTCACAAAAATAACCCCATCGCGGGATGAGCCCGCGATCGCGGGATTCCATTTTTCAAAAATGGTCCCTGCAAGTTTAAAAAAGTGTCAGAAAGGTCCCTGGCCCGCGATCGCGGGCTCCCATCGCGGATTTTTAGGGTATTTTTGCAAAGTGGCAGAGATTTTGGATAGTAAAACATGGTCAAACTTAGGGTATTTTAATTAATTTCCCTAGATAAAAATCAATATCTTTTATATATATTAAAGTAAAACCAATATAGATGACTTATCCTTTTCTAGAAGCAAGAAACCCATATTTTTCTCATTCAATCTCACCTTATATCCCATTAGTTTTGATTATTGAGCTTCACATTTAACAACTCATTTGTCTTTCCGACGGCTGATCCTCTGCATCCCCCAAAATAAATATATAGCAATCACAGCTCTAAATTCTAAAAGATGTTTCAGCCCTTATTTGAAAGTCATGTGTGAATAGTTTCATCAACATGAGAGGTTTCTTTCATAATTTTACAAAAATGTTGCAGCAACCTAGGGTTAACTACAAAACCATCCATAGGCTCATGTTACCATAAGCCTTCCTCCTCCCCATCTCTCGATTTCTGATTTCTGATGTGATTCTCTTTTCCTAAACGGTTGGAATATGCAATCTCTCAATTCAAAGCTCTCATGATCTCTTCTCTTATACTGCTGGAAGATGAGAGTCGTGCAGAGGCATTCATAGGTTTAGAAGTATATAGGAGACACATATGTGATAGAAGAACCACATCAGAAATAAAAAATGGACGCATCACAGAGGCCTTCGATTAAGACTTCGGTTGATATGCAGAAAATCGAGAGCATGGAAGAAACATTTCTAGGATTTTTACTTATGTGTTCTCCTTTTTTCACATAATTGTTTTGTAGGTTTGGTGCTGAAGGGGCGTTTGGCAATATTTGTGTGGATGTTTGGATTCAAGGAAAGGCTATTGGGTTTTTAGCGGTAGATTTGAAAGTCATTTTCAGGTTTCTTGGCCTACGGTGTGTTACACAATTTTATGGATTCTCATGTACTTCATGTAATTATATGCAATTTTCTGATATCTTTGAATAAAAGTCATTAAATGATTAACTGCTCTAGACCTTAAGTTGTTATAGGAACTCCCGAAAAATCTATTCATTTAACACTTCGAGTTGCATATCAGGGTTAGGGGATCACACATGAAGATGCCAAGAGATTAACCATTTCACACAAATAGGATAAAACTAGGTCATGTGATGGTATTAGCTACCATGTGGGGATGTGCTTTTTGATTTAGGGTTTTTTACCTCTGCTTTTTTAATTGGTTCTCAAATTTTCGTCAAATGGCTCTCAATCTTTCTATATTATTTTATGATAAATTTTTGCCTTAAAAATGATGCATTATTAGTTTGTTGTGTATTCAACCCAACCAACTAATGTATAGTGAATACTTTGCTTATTGCTAATTTTCATCAATTCTGCCTATGATTTGAATGAGATAACACAAATAAGGATTTGAACATTTACATTTAATTTATGATTGTTGATTACATTATTAGTTGACATATTTAAACTATACATTTTCCATATTTGAATGGTTGGTTTTGTTTGATCTGAGTTTTGGGTTCTTTAAATTAAATTCAAAGAAAACTTTTTGGGTTCTGTAAATCAAATACAAATTAAATTCAAAGAAAACTTAGTATAAGTGTTTAGTAAATATAGATTTATGTAAAACTAAAATCAAAATATTCTCAACCTAGAAAATACTATAAATAGAGAAAAATAAACAATTTAATGAGGTTTTTTTATTGATAAGAAACACATGTCTTTTTTGAAGTTATATATGTACATACTTTATTGGCATATTGAGAATTAATTTGTTTATTTCATTGTATAGCAAACTCTAAAATATGGTTGCTAGGTTTAGTAGATTGTTGAAAGAAGTCGGCGTACACTACAAAACAAAAGCTTATTTCAGACAGGTGTTTTCGTCGAAAATCCGTCGGTGATGGGCTGTCGTAAAAAACTTCGTAGGCCAATGAGTTTCCAAAGGCTGTTAGCGACGGATTTCCGACAGCAACACCTAGGTTCACCGACGGAAGACTCACATGTATGCGCATACGTAATAGTATATTGTTGGGTCTCAAGTCAGGTCGTGTAAAAGATTTACCATACTGCATAAAGATATGGATGATTTAAGATATATAAAAAATATTGTTTACTAAGATGTTCTCAGCAACATGTGAGTTCTGTATTTGAGTCGATGTAATTAACATATCTTAATATTTAGTAGTCTATGCCTTTATCAATTGGTTGACTAATTATTTTACGTTTTTATTACAGTGTAGGCAAACCCTTCTTTTGTTGCCAATATTGTTGTATCACATGAATGGATTGTGCCATATAATTCGCATGTTTCTGTTATGGGATAATTAGTTAATTACCAACAAGTACGTTGTTTCTTCGATTCGCACGGGAAATACCTTAAATTGCTTCCTCCAATTTTCAGGTCCCACTACAAGATAGGACAGAATTTCCGGCGGACAAATCCACCGGAAAAATATCATTTTCGGCGGATTTTCCGACGGATAAGGCCGCCGAACAAACAGGCGCCGCAACCGACTTTTTCCGGCGGATTTCGTGTTCGGTGGAAACGGCCACCGAAAATCCGTCGGAAAAAAACAGGTCCGATTAGCCAAATTTAATTAACAAAATGATTAAGTTTTTTATTTTCGGCGGATTTTTCCGTCGAAAATATTTTATTTATTTAAACGAGAAAAAAAATATTTTCGGCGGATTTGCGGCGAATATATCCGCCGAAAATATTTTTAATTATTTATAGATTTATTTTTTATTTTTTATTATTTTCGGCGGATATATCCGCCGCAAATCCGCTGAAAACAGCTTACCAGTTTTCAAAGGAATCAGCTAAAAACTGCTAAAACCTGTTTTTTTATTAAAGACCTGCTAAAAACTGCTAAAACTGCTAAAACCGCTAAATATCATAAATTAAAACGCCCAATACATTGTTCCGGGCAAAACAACCAAATTGTTCCAAATAAATCCAAATTTGTTCAAACAACACACAAAACAATTAAAAAGGTTTCATCATCACTACAGGCGAACGCGACGCATTTTGACTGAGACTTCTAACCAACTCGCACATCTCTTCATATTGTTTTCGAAATCTCTCTTCTTCCAAACGACGTCTCGCTTCCTCTTCCCGAAGGCTCTCTTCCTCTGCTCGACGTTCCTCCTCTCGTTGCTTAAACTCTTGCACTTGGTTCATTAAGTTCTCAACAAGTTGCTACAAAATAAAGATGACGTTAGAATATTTATATGAATTATAAATCAAATTGATAAAAATTATTTAATGAAAAAAAAATTGGTACACACCTGCTGGGAGGAAAACGACGCACCACCTGACGATGATGACCCACCCAAGATCGCAGTGGGGTCTGGATGGTACCCAAACCCAAATGAACGACCATTCTTCGTTCCCCCAGTCAGGTCATGCCACAACTGTGTATCAAGTGGCGGATGATTGGCAAGGTCCTCGCCGTACCTCCCTACGACGCCTGTCCGATACCCACCCTGTGGTTTTTACAAAATTATACAAGTCAATTTCGACAGCATAACGGCTGTAAATGGGACGTTTCCATTTTCCTGTTAAACAATCCTAATGTTTGCCTAACAAATGGCAACCAAAACTAGATAGATATTAACGGAAAGATATATAGCAAAACAATTATAAAGCTTAAAGTTAAACAATAAAGTGCATGTCGTATATATAACAATCCTAATGTTTGCCCAACAAATGGCAATCCAAACTAGATAGATATTAATTAACGGCAAGATATACAACAAAACAATTATAAAGCTTAAAGTTAAACAATAAAGCGCATGTCGTATATATAACAATCCTAACGTTTGCCCAACAAATGGCAACCCAAACTAGATACATAAGATAGCTAGTTACCTAGAAATAAAGTTTATAGTTAAACACAAACTATGAAGATATTCTAAAGTCTTGTTCAAAAAATACTTACCGCAGTCCGGCTACACCGCGATGTCACATACTCCCCGAATTCTGAAGACGTGCTATCCGTTCCCGACCGCCGCTTCTTATGGGATGGTCCACAGCATAAAGTAAATTAGGTTTGATTTTTCATTAAATATATCTAAAATTTCCGGCGGATTTCCGGCGGACATTTTTTTTTCTTTTTCGGCGGATTTCCGGCGGATTGTAAAAAAACTAATATTTTTAATTTCTAGAAAGTATTTTCGGCGGATTTCCGGCGGACGATAAAAATTAATTATTTTTTTATTTTTAAAAATAATTTCCGGCAGATTTCCGGTGGAAAATAAAAAATGTTTTTTTATTTTAAAAAAAGATTTCCGGTGAATTTTCGACGGACTATAAAAAATTAATTTTTTTATTTTTTAAAACCGATTTCCGGTGGAAAATAAAATATATATTTTTATTTGTAAAAACAATTTCCGGCGGATTTCCGACGGACACTAAAAAATCAATTAATTTTTAACTAATAAAAAATATTTCCGGCGGATTTCCGACGGACGTAAATTAATAAAAGTAATTGATTAAATTCTGAAGAAAATCCGCCGAAAAAATGTGGAGGTTTTAAAAAAAAAAAAAAAATATAATTTTAATGAGATTTCCGGCAGAAGTCAACGGAATTTGACTTTTTAATTTCCGCCGGAAATATCCGTCAGAAAATGCGTTTTGTTTAGTAGTGTCCTTGACCTTATCAAAACAGTTCAAAAATTTACGTGGCTATATTTCATTTGACGTATGTAAATATTTTACTTTAGAAAATAGTTGTGTGGATATATAGGTATTCAACATATTATGACAAGTAACTATTTTCTTAGCTGAAACATTCGAACTTCGTGTCTGCTGAGCAATTCTTAACAGTGTGGTTTTGACAGGATCCGATGTTGCTTCGACCAAATTTGGGCTCACTCAGATTAAGGACGGAATGGTTGAGATGCATCGAAATGATGAAGTCTCTTAAATCCGACCGATCACGACTGAAGTTTTCATCATTAAATGCGAAGGAGCATGGTTTGCTAGACCAGCGACCTTGAAATGTTGTAATATAGATTAATTTGTATGTTTTTTAACAAATCTGGACCGATGTATTGATTGATTTGTTGGAACTTGATTCATATATGAGAAACATTGTCCCACGTAGGAGCCAAGATGGAATTTAACCCACTTAATAAACTCCAACTGAATAAATTAATAACTTGGATCTTGAAGTGTGGGTTTCAAGATGGGCTCCCTTATTAAACGTCAAAGAAAGGGTCTTGGGTCTCAACCTTGATTCATACATGTAGGTTTGACAGTGCCAAATTTTATTGTTTTGAGATTTTTATGACGTATACATTGATCAATTTTATTTCTTATTTCATTTATTATAGTACTAGTTGTGTACCCGCGCAATGCAGCGGGTGTAAAAGTTGAACAGTGAAATAACAATAAAACGTTTTCGATAAATATGAGATACCGATAAATATGAGACATGCACGTGGAAACAAACATCTAAAACAAAGATATGTTGTATTTGATAAAACTACAATGCTCGTGGAGACAAACATCTAAGGCAAAGAGGATACTCAAGATCGACCGTTTCCTCTTTCCCTTTTCGAGTGTAGTTAGTCTACTGCTAGTGGCATATCGTTTCCCCTTTCCGTTATCAATGTGGTTGATTACTTCATTGAATTCTTTCATAAGGTTTGGATGGTCTTGAAGTAAATCATACACCTGACAAAAATGGAACTTCCTTAAAACTAAAACTGTCAAAGCATGGAAACTTAGAGTAGGCTGAGTAATAGTAATGTTTAACATAATTAACCATGCTTTAAAATTAATAAACATACCCTGATTGATATAGAAAGAACTTAAATACAAAATCCAAAATTACCAGAGATTGAAGTTGTTTTAGAGCATAAATAGAAAATCAATAGATCATAAAGAGCGAACAAATTGAATTAAAACGCCTCTTATTCTTCCATATTTGAAATAAGAAAAAATCAACCCAATAGAGTTGGTAAGTTGAAATTACATACATGTCCAAATGATGATATTGTACAGGAAGAAAACGGAAATCTCTAAAAATAGCATTACCATGTATGGCGTCCATGTTGCTTTCTTTGAAAACACAACCATGAACCGATAGAAGCATCTCACCCTGTTTCGGAAGCCTTAAAGTTTTAGGTGTCATTCCAACAGACAACCTCTGGCTTATCACCTGCAATTGTAGTAACTCCAAATATCAACCAGCTGAAAACCAAGGACACGTGACCCAGTGCTTCACTATGCAAATTTCCTTTTTGTAGTAACAATAAGGCCACCAAGATATAGCTTGTAGATCAAAGAAATATAACAAAAACACCATGTAGTTCTATTGGCAATTAACAGTCTGCTTTTGGGTCTTGTTCACATTGTTCAATTAAAAAATGAGATATGCAACTTTCAGTATCTGTCTACTATTGATCAATAAGGGGCTGTTTGGTTGGTTTTTCATTAAGGATAAAGCTGTCTGCATAGATTAATCTGTCTGTGTAGATTGAGAAGGTTTTACTTTTGGATGAAAATAGCACATTTTTTAATTTAAAGGGACAAGTATGGAAAAAAAAACTTGGCTTTCTTTATAAATCTCCCCTCTAGAACCTTACTGAATAAGCCACTTTCTATATCATTAAGCCACTAACAAACAACCATGTATAGCTGACCGAATAAGTTATGAGTCACATTAAGCTGCTAACAAACAGGCCCTAAGACTCATGTAACAGGGTCACACAAAAATGGTCTGGATCAGCTTACCCCAGTAGACAAATACGAGAACACCTACTAATTCAGTGTGTTAGCAGGGGATAAAATTAATGATGAAACTGTTAGGACAACCTTAGGGGGGGTAAAGGTTGTATTTAAAAATATTTCACAAATAAAAATTCTCTTATCAAAATCAACAATAAATATTGCATGCACAACAAATATATAAATAAAATTAAGTGCACAACGGGAATATAAAGAGATAAGGGTAGAGAATGTTGATACCGACACCGAGATTTAAAGTGGTTCACCACCAACTGGCTGGCTAGTCCACTTGCCGAGACACTTCTCGACACACTGATTCACTATAAGTGTTCTTTATGGTAGAACACAAACCTTGATACAATGATAATAAAATCTCTTGCTTTTGCTCGAGAACGTGAATCACTCACACTATTCAAATACTTACAAGAGAATATATCTCACAATATTAATCACTCTTGTATAAGTATAACACTTGGATTTGTGAGAGGTTGATCACTCAAAAAATTATAACTTGAATAAGTTATTAAATGAGATGAGGAGCTGAGTATTCTTTTTTTGAGCTTGGTATTCAATGTCTACGAGTCTTGACTTAAATGCTGAGAAGCTGCATGTATTTAAGCTGGACGTGGCAACGGTCAAAAGCTCACCGCGGTATACCGCCTATATGGGCGCGGTATACCGCCCAGAAAAAGTAGCTGACCAAAAGCAAGTCAACCTGCAAAAGCCTGCAACTCGTACCAGCAGAGCCGCGGTATACCGCCATACACCACGCGGTATACCGCCTGACAAAGTGGCTGACAGCAGGAAGGTCAACCTGCAAGAACCTGACACCAGACATCCAGCCGCGGTATACCGCGGTGTCCTTGGCGGTATACCGCCTGACACATCGTACAAGGGGAGCATGGCAGCGCTGGTTGCTTTCGGCTGAAACTTCTTCACAAATAATGAATGAACAGTAAAAGAAGATGTGAAACCAGATTTGAGGTTGACAAATTATTTTAAAGGATTATTTTAATAATTTTAATAAAACTTTAGTTTTAAATAAAATTTAAATATCTTTAATTTAAAAACAGTATTTAAGGTTTTATAAATATCCAAGTGGTATATTATTTTAGGGTGTTTATCATTATGAGATATATATAAATAATGACGACATAAACACCAGGCTTGGACTCTTCAGATAAAATCTTCATGTTGTCCAATTAACTGCACACTTGGATAAGATTGTTAGAAAAACAATAATACGGTGTGTTTGGAATCATCAAAATAAATATATAGAGATGTGGCACACTTGCACCAACAATCTCCCCCTTTTTGATGATGACAAACACAACCGCTAAACACGAGAGCATACTCGGTTTCTCTCCCCCTTTTGTCGAAGCAAAAAGGGTTAAGAAAGACGCTATGCTCCCCCTCGAGAGATGCTCCCCCTCAAAATATGCATATAATTAAGAGTAGCATTATCTCATGGGTTATACTCAAGCATGCCTAAACCAAGTCTTAATTTAAAGAACGATTTTTTGTTTAGGGCTTTAGTAAAAATATCGGCCAAATTGTCTTCGGAATCAACTTTTTCAAGCACGATGTGGCCTTTTTGAACATTATCTCGTAGAAAATGATGTCGCAACTCAATATGTTTGGTACGAGAATGTAAAACGGGATTTTTACTTAGGTTTATGGCACTTGAGTTATCACACATAATTGGAATTTTGGATTGACGTACCTCAAAGTCGGTAAGTGTGTGCTTCATCCATAGAACTTGAGCACACGCTCTCGCGGCGGCTACATATTCCGCTTCGGTAGTGGATAAGGCTACGGAATGTTGTTTCTTGGAAAACCAAGACACAAGCGAGAGACCTATAAAGGCACATACTCCACTAGTGCTTTTTCGATCAACCATCGAGCCACCAAGATCGGAATCGGTGAAGCATGTTACTTCTAGCTCGGGTTGTTTTGGATACCATAGTCCAAGATTCGTAGTCCCTCTAAGATATCTAAAAATACGCTTGACGGCTTCATAGTGAGATTGTTTAGGCGAAGATTGAAAGCGAGCACATAAACACACACTATACATGATATCAGGTCTACTGGCAGTTAAATACAATAAGCTACCAATCATGCCACGATAAATCTTTTCATTAAAATCGGTTCCCTCTTCGTCACTAGATAATTTTAGATTAGTGGTCATCGGAGTTTCAACAGGTTTGACATTTTCAAAATTAAACTTTTTCAACATGTCTTTACAGTATTTTGATTGACTTATAAAAGTACCATTTTCACTTTGTTTTATTTGCAATCCTAAGAAGAATTTTAATTCTCCCATCATGCTCATTTCAAATTCACTAGTCATTTTTGTAGCAAATTCATTACAAAGATTTTCATTTGTAGAACCAAAAATAATATCATCAACATACACTTGCACAACCACAATATCATTTTGAGCATATTTGACAAACAAAGTATTATCTATTTTACCCATAATATAACCACTTGTAATTAAAAAGGATTTTAATCTATCATACCACGCACGCGGAGCTTGCTTTAAACCATAAAGCGCCTTTTTTAATTTATAAACATGCGTCGGATTTTCAAAATTTTCAAAGCCGGGAGGTTGGGAAACATATACCTCCTCATTTATAAAACCATTTAGGAAAGCACTTTTGACATCCATTTGATATAATTTAAAATTTTTAGCATTCGCAAAAGCGAGAAGCATTCGAATAGACTCTAACCTTGCAACTGGTGCAAAGGTTTCATCATAATCGATACCTTCTTGTTGATTGTATCCCTTGGCAACTAAACGTGCCTTGTTTCGGGTGACTTCACCGTTTTCGTCTACCTTGTTACGAAAGACCCATCGTGTGCCAATAATGGTTTGACCGCTAGGGCAAGGAACTAAGTCCCACACATCATTCCTAGTAAACTGGTTTAACTCTTCTTGCATGGCCATTATCCAATCCTCATCACCTAAAGCTTCTTCTATGTTTTTAGGTTCTATGGCTGAGATAAAGGCGTGAAAGGCACAAAGGGTATGGATTTGAGATCTAGTCGTTCTTTGGTTTAGGTCACCTATGATTTGATCTACGGGATGGCCTCTAGATGTTCTAAGGTTAGGATCATCTACTCCTTGTGGAACATAACATGGAGGGGCATCACTAGATTCTACATTGTTTGTAAGAGATTGGGTTCCTAAGTCCAAGGTTCTAAGATGTTGGGCTAATGCATCTCCTTCACAACCATTATCATTTACTAAGGGTGCACTAGGTTTAGGAGGACTTTCATCAAAGCTTACATTTAGGGATTCTTCTACAACCATGGTCTCTTTATTAAGGACTCTATAGGCTTTGCTATTCCAAGAATAACCAAGGAATACTCCCTCATAGGCTTTTGGGTCAAATTTGGTCAAATAAGATTTGGTATCTAAAATAAAACATTTACAACCAAATACCTTAAGATGGGCTAAGGAAGGCTTTCTACCACGTAGGATCTCATAAGGGGTCTTATTTAGGATACTCCTAATTAGCACACGATTGAGGACATAGGTCGCGGTAGCTACGGCATCACACCAAAACTTTTGGGGAACTTGATGTTCATTGAGCATAGTCCTACTCATTTCTTGTAGGGTTCTATTTTTCCTCTCCACAACCCCATTAGATTGAGGAGTGCGAGGAGCAGAAAAATTGTGCGTTATACCATATTTGTCGCAAAACGCACCAAATTGAGTTTCATTATCGAATTCGCGTCCATGGTCCGTACGAATCGAAACAATCGTGCAACCTTGTTGGTTTTGAATTCGTTTTCCCAAAATCTTAAATTTTTCAAAAGCTTCATTTTTATGTTTTAAAAATAAAGTCCACGTATATCGGGAAAAATCATCTACAATTACTAGAGTGTAATAATTTCCTCCAAAACTTTGAATGGCCATAGGGCCAAAAAGATCCATGTGTAAAAGTTCTAAAACTCTTTTAGTTGAAATCACATTTTTTGATTTATGAGAAACATGAGTTTGTTTGCCGACACGACATGCATCACAAAAATGATTATCAAATTTTAATTTTGGAAGGTTACTCACAAGCTCCTTATTTTTCAAATTTTGAATTAATCTAAGGTTAGCGTGACCTAAACGTCTATGCCACAAGGTCGAATTATCATATACGGAAGATAAACAAACATTTTCATTTACATCAGTTTTACAAACATAAAGATTTCCTTTTATAACCCCATTCAAAAGAACTTTACCATTTTTCAGAATTTTGCAAGAGTCTTCTTCAAAAACAACAATTATACCATTTTTGCACAGTTGACGAACACTTAGCAAGTTAAATTTCAAATTATCAACATGCGTAACATCTAAAAATGTAACATTGTTGCAAGAAATTGTACCTTTCCCAATTACCTTTCCTTTGGAGTTTCCTCCAAAAATTACTAGTCCACCATCACATGACTCATATGATGAAAAAAGATTATGGTTTCCGGTCATGTGACGTGTGCATCCACTATCAAGAATCCAATCCATATCAAGATTTATCTACAACATTTAAAGTACAACTTTTATGGTCCCCACATCTTATGGGTCCTTTGAAAGTTAGCATAGAAAACCACATATAATAATACATATATTTTCACAAAAATATACAGACAAGAAAATTATTTACTCAACCCTTTTCGGTAGCTCTACTTGGAAGCGACCAGGAAAGACGGTGAGGGTGGTAAGCGCGAAGGCACTTTAAAAACCGACCTCATTAGAATTCGAAGAATTCGCCTTTATCTTTCCTAGACACCGTATCCAAATAGGTGAGCCTATTCGGAGTTGATTCATAATTTTCAACACAGAATATATATATAGAAAAAAATTTTAAAACCATAAACGCATGCCACCGGGATTATCAACACTAAAGGAGCCTTTAGGAATCCACTTTGGTACCATTTTAATTTTACGATCATATTTATCAAAGACGTAAAAAGGAGCATGCATATTCACACTATTTTTTGGTCTAGAAAATTTACTATTATACATGCATGCATAAGATTTCCTAGACTTATAATTCACATTATTTATGTTGGACATATATGAGGATTTTTGCACATACGGTTTTCTCATTTCAACATTTTTAGGTGGTTCAAAATATCTTTTGATAGGCATACATACGCACTTATCTTTACACATATCGGAACCAACGCCTTTTCTACAATTAGTGCTATTTGACATATTTAACATTTTAAGCACTTTCTCATTGCTACTTTGAAAGGCATGTGCTAACAAATTATCTTTTTCATGTTTATCACATTTTTCTTTTAAACATGCATTTTCCTTTTTAAGCATATCACAATTAGCACATAAATAATTTTCAACTATTCTTTTCTCAAGGCATGCAAAAATGTCACAAGAATTGCAAACATATTTTTCACTTAATTTATTTTCTAAATTTATGATTTTTTCATTATCGCATGCAATTTTTTGTTTGCTATCATGAATTTCCTTTTTACTTGATAATAATTCTTCCTTTAGTTTTGCGTTCTCATCTTTATAATTATTTGTAAGCATAACCATTTTTTGAAAGGCATCATTTAACATATCAAGATCATCATCATCATTACATTCATCATCGCTAGAGTAATTTGAGTAACACGAGTTTACCTCATCGTCGCCTTCCGCCATGAGACAAGTGGCTTCATACTCATTTTCATCTTCACTTGCGCTCCACGCGCCTCCAACGAAGGCTTTCTCCTTCTTGATTTTAGGTTTATTTCTTTTTGGACACTCGTTGGCATAGTGATCCTTGTCTCCACATGAGTAGCAAAAGCCCTTCTTTTTCTTGGCTTCTTCATCATCGCTTGATTCGCCATTTTTATTTATTTTGTCGTTCCGTTTATGGAACTTTCGGCTTCGGTTTTCTCCACCACGGCGATAATCTCCTTTTCTTTGAAACCTATCATTTCTTGAAAACCTTTTGTTAGCTAAAAATTTAGAGAAATTTCTTACCAACATGGCTACATCGTCAAGATGTTCGGGTTGATCCTTTGAGGAGCTAGCTTTCTCCTTCTTTTTCTTCTTCTCCTTCTCGTCACTTGAAGTTGAAGCTTTAAGTGCCAACGATTTCTTTTTATCATGCTCCCGACTTTGTTCCTTTTTAGTGCAATTTCATGCACTTTGAGATTTCCAATGAGATCATCTAATTTCATCATTGAGAGGTCACGGGAGTCTTCCAACGATGTGATTTTCGGCATCCACTCCGGAGGAAGCGCTCGAAGAATTTTTCGTACGTAATCTTCGTTTGGATAAGTTCTACCAAGACCTTTCAAGCTCACCATGATAAGGTTAAAACGTTTAAACATTGAGTCGATTGACTCATCTTTTAACATCTCAAACATTTCATAATCATGTACAAGAATATTTATTTTTGAGCTTTTGACTTGAGAATTTCCTCTATGAGTGTTATTTAGATTTTCCCAAATATCGTGAGCAGTTTCACAAGAATAAACACGTTCAATCTCATCTTTAGTAAGTGCCGAAAAAAGAATATTTTTAGCTTCAAAATTTAAGCAAACCCAGGCATCCTCAGCGGCGGACCATTCCGCTACTGGTTTTTCACTAATTACTCCATCTTTGGTTTTGGTGGGTTTATAATCTCCATTTTTAATAATGTCCCAAATTTTTCGACTTTTGCCACGAACGTAGCATTCAAAAAGATTTGCCCAAAGACCAAAATTTTCGGTGTCAATTTGCGGAATTTTTGTAGAAATAATTCCCTCAGAGGTTGCCATTTAAAATAGGAACAAGTTTTAAAAATACAACGATTTTTTAAAAAAAAAACTTGCAACCTGCTCTGATACCAATTGTTAGGACAACCTTAGGGGGGGTAAAGGTTGTATTTAAAAATATTTCACAAATAAAAATTCTCTTATCAAAATCAACAATAAATATTGCATGCACAACAAATATATAAATAAAATTAAGTGCACAACGGGAATATAAAGAGATAAGGGTAGAGAATGTTGATACCGACACCGAGATTTAAAGTGGTTCACCACCAACTGGCTGGCTAGTCCACTTGCCGAGACACTTCTCGACACACTGATTCACTATAAGTGTTCTTTATGGTAGAACACAAACCTTGATACAATGATAATAAAATCTCTTGCTTTTGCTCGAGAACGTGAATCACTCACACTATTCAAATACTTACAAGAGAATATATCTCACAATATTAATCACTCTTGTATAAGTATAACACTTGGATTTGTGAGAGGTTGATCACTCAAAAAATTATAACTTGAATAAGTTATTAAATGAGATGAGGAGCTGAGTATTCTTTTTTTGAGCTTGGTATTCAATGTCTACGAGTCTTGACTTAAATGCTGAGAAGCTGCATGTATTTAAGCTGGACGTGGCAACGGTCAAAAGCTCACCGCGGTATACCGCCTATATGGGCGCGGTATACCGCCTAGAAAAAGTAGCTGACCAAAAGCAAGTCAACCTGCAAAAGCCTGCAACTCGTACCAGCAGAGCCGCGGTATACCGCCATACACCACGCGGTATACCGCCTGACAAAGTGGCTGACAGCAGGAAGGTCAACCTGCAAGAACCTGACACCAGACATCCAGCCGCGGTATACCGCGGTGTCCTTGGCGGTATACCGCCTGACACATCGTACAAGGGGAGCATGGCAGCGCTGGTTGCTTTCGGCTGAAACTTCTTCACAAATAATGAATGAACAGTAAAAGAAGATGTGAAACCAGATTTGAGGTTGACAAATTATTTTAAAGGATTATTTTAATAATTTTAATAAAACTTTAGTTTTAAATAAAATTTAAATATCTTTAATTTAAAAACAGTATTTAAGGTTTTATAAATATCCAAGTGGTATATTATTTTAGGGTGTTTATCATTATGAGATATATATAAATAATGACGACATAAACACCAGGCTTGGACTCTTCAGATAAAATCTTCATGTTGTCCAATTAACTGCACACTTGGATAAGATTGTTAGAAAAACAATAATACGGTGTGTTTGGAATCATCAAAATAAATATATAGAGATGTGGCACACTTGCACCAACAGAAACCCATATCAAAATGCATAAGAACATACAAAATCCTTGATCTGAAGATTTTCAGCACCAATGAAACTTGTTTTTCCTGCCACCAACCGAGAACTTAAATATAAATGAAAATAGTGATTCAATCAAATGAATACTTAAAACCCTTATTGCATAACATACCAGCTCTACTTGAAAACTCAAAGCCACGAATAGATGGCATTGCAGTAGAGCAGTCAGGATAAGCCATAGACATATTTAACCCCCAAACACACAAACGCCCTTCTCATTTCTCTTTGCACATATAAACTATAACCAGGGGCAAAAATCCAACCAGAAAAATCAGTTCGAACACAAAATCAGAAAACGGAGGGGAACAATCGAACAGATACTTTAGAAAAAAAGGCTATAGATGGATCTGAGAGTTGGAATCGTATCAATCACCTTCCGTATGCGGATCCACCAAAGTCATATTGAAGATGAGCTATAACTAAAGTTAACATTTTGTCGAGGCTTAAGTAGTCAAAGTAAAAACCATAACATGTGTTGATTTGTCTATACCATATCAATAAAACTAACATATTATCAATTTAGTGGTTTGTAGGGATTTACTTTGTCATTCTAAATTTCTAATCCACAAAGTAAGTTGAATTTTCTCATTGGTATGGCATGGAGTGAATTGAATCACACAGACCCCAACATCCTTGTTTAGCCTTCCCAATTAGATATAGCAAAATTTATGACCGTTACATTTTATAAAACAGGAACAACATTAGAAAATGATTGTTATCTTACTCTCTGATAATAATAATAATAATAATCAACATATACCAAGGCCCAATTAAAAAATAATTCTTGCAACAAAAAACTATATTAAATGGGAACACCAAACCAACAAATGGAAAGAATAAATACGATGCTTAAAGCCAAGAACAAAACAATTCAAATGAAAACAATTCAAATGAAGTGTGAACCTATAAAGGTACACTGAACTGAAGAGTTTTAAAGATGAATATTTCTATTGTAATTATAGAACCATCAGGTTCAAAAGCCATTTAGATTTGCTGAAAGAGATACAAAATCTTGAAATCAACAAACCCAAAAAGACAAATCAACTGAGACCTGCAACATTTACCAATGGTAAGACCATAGTTTGAAAATCTTAAGCTTATTATAAACCATGAATATTTATTTTATAATTTAAATTTTATGGTAATTTAATGAGAAAAATTTATGGTACAATAATACATTTTATCCCCTAAACCCCAAAAAAAGTACACACAATAACCAAATATGAAACTAAGCTCAAATACTTACCTAAGTCATCCAATTTTGTTGCCAACAAGATCAAGAACACCTAAATTGTGAGGTATTCTCCAAATGTGGTTGCATCTGCATAATTTGTACCAACCACAATGCAAATTTGTCAAAATCATATGAAAAACTTCAGAAAATTTAGCAGCTGTTGTACAAACAAGTAAAAGAAACTCAAAATAAAATTGAAATTGAGGATATATGTTGGTACCTGGAATAGCATTGAGAACGACTTCTTAAGGATGTTCCTCGTTAATCTTAACAGACTATGACTGCATGTTTTCATTATGAGAGCAAACCCTAACTGTTCTTGAGGATTACAAACCCTAATTTGATTGGCCTACGAACACCGCCACCAAATAAACATCACTTCAAATAGGAAAAACAAAACATGGGTAACCCAATAAATGAAGTTTCAAGGTTTACCAGAAGAACAAAACTTCAAACCTATCCCAAAGAAAGAAGAAAAGGTCCATCTGCAAAGTTAAACAAATGCTCATTTCAAACTGGAAAACTAAATCTTGGACGAGGTAGTATGAAAACCCCTGATACCAAAAATCGATTTTTAGTTTCAGCATGAAACCAAAATCGAAGAAACATTGAAAGCAATCGAAAGCCACAGAGCATAAATCGATCAGAAACCACAGAGCATAAACTCGATTTTGGTAAGAAACATGTTGGGAACTGAAAATGAGCTAAGTATGGATAGTGCTGCTAGTCCATGATTTCTACTGCTAAGTCTACATTAATACTGCCAGAAGAAAGTTAATACTGCTGGGCAAGGTTACTACTGCTAGACAAGGTTAGTACTGCTAGACCAAATTACTACTGCGCATACATGGTTAGTACTGCTAGACCAAATTACTACTGCGTATACATGGTTAGTACTGCTGAGCTGAGATACTACTGCTAGAAGACTGTGAAGGTTAATACTGCTGAAGGTTCGTTAATGCTGCTAAGTCAAATCATTGTTAATACTGCTGACTTGATAAGTTTGGTATGCGATACTTTTGGAGACAAAGAAGGAATTGATCAAGATATGTTTAACGAAGATTCAGAAGATCAATTTACTTTTGATAGTTATCTTGTAATTAATTTTGTATAAATAGTATTGATAGATAGCTATTAGAAGACACACAAAATATACACAATACACGATACATGATAGACGAGTTAATATACGTGTGAAAAGCAATTCGATATTGTTTTGAGAGAGATTTAACCTCAAGGTGTAAGAACCCTATTTCTAGAGAAGTAGAAGTCGTCTTGTTGAGCCTGTTCAACAAGATTGAGGTTTGGTTGTTAATATTGTGATTCAAAACAGTGAATACAAAAGGTGGTGAATTTTCTGTTACATTGTTCTTGATTGTGAGAATTAAAGTTCTTTTCCGCAGATTCTTTAATTCTGAATTCTAAGTGTTTATTATCTTGTTAAGATTCGATCCTGACAAGTGGTATCAGAGCTAGTGTCTCTTAGAATTCTACAGTCATTATGGAAAATTCTTTTGAATCAAACAGTACTCTTGTATCTAAGGTTCCCATGCTCAAACCCAATGAATTTGACATGTGGAAACTGAGAATCAAGCAGTACATTCTTCTTACTGATTATGCAATATGGGACATCATAGAAAATGGCCCATGTAACGAAGGAAATATTGGAGCAGATGGAAAGAGACCTCCTCCCAAGACAGATGCTGAAAAGAAAGTCAGACAAACAGAGATGAAGGCCTTAAGCACTCTGCTTTTGGCTATTCCTAATGAGTACCAACATCAATTCCAACACTGCACAGATGCACAGATGTTGTGGAATGCTCTGGAGAAAAGATTTACTGGCACAAAGAGCACAAAGAGAAATCAAAAGGCTATTCTCAGGCAACAATATGAGAACTTCATGTCTGCAAAGAATGAGTCTATGACTCAAACTTTTGACAGATTTAACAAGTTGATTGGAGAATTAGCTACTGTGGGTGTACACATGGATGCTGATGATGTCAATAGAAAGTTCCTTAGGTCATTGGGAGAAGAATGGACCATGTACACAGTCTCATTCAGACAGAATGACCAATTGGAGGACAAAGAGCTAGATGACCTCTACAATGATCTGAGAGTATTTGAGGCTGAAATTGAAGCCAAGAAAAGGCCATCTGGATTTGTTTATAATACCGCTTTATTATCTTCATCCTCTGATAATGCTGCTAACCTTGATTCTGTTAATACTGCAGGTTCTGTTAATGCTGCTGGTGGAACTAATCAAGAGAAGACTACAGATTCTGTACTAGAAGCATTCTTTTCTAGTCATGTTCACTCTTCTCTAATCAATGATGATTTAGAGCAGATTAATGCTGATGATCCGGAAGAGATGGACATCAAGTGGCAGATGGCTATGCTATCAATGAGGGTGAAGAAATTCATCAAAAGGACTGGGAGAAACAACTTTTCCCAGAGAAGAGAAGATGGTGCAGGCTTTGACAAGTCCAAGGTTGAGTGTTATAAGTGTCACAAGATGGGACACTTTGCCAGAGAATGCAGAAGTGGAGGATCACATCAACAGGCTCCAAATGGAAACCAAAACAGAAGCTCCTCTCAAGCCCTTGTTTCTCAACAAGGAATGGGATTTGATTGGAGTGATCAAGCTGAGGAAGCCTGTCAGAATCAAGCTCTTATGGCAGAAGTATCTGATATTCCCACTGAGGTACAATCTAAACTCTGTTCTCAAGCTTGCATTGATGCTGTTAAAAGATATAGGGATCACAATCAGGGTATGTGTGATAACCTTAAGAGGCTAGAAAAAGATGTGAAAGATTATGTTAGGATTGTAGAAAGGTTTGAGGAACAGATTAGAGCTTTTCAAGCTAATGAACTTCAACACCACTATGATACTAACTATTGGAAGTGGGAGAAGAATGAGTATGAGATTAAGCTGAAAGCGTCTGGGGAGGAGAATGAGAAATTAAAAGAAGAGCTTAAGAAGGTTAAACTTGATGTTGAAAAGTTTACCTGTGCTTCTAAAACCATGGATACCATCATTAAGGCTCAAATCCATGACAAGATGAAAGTAGGGATAGGGTACAATGCCACACCTCCACCCTACAATAACAACTACATACCTCCTAAGTCTGATTTGTTAGAGACCAAGGATAGGAAGGATCCTGAATTAAAGATTAATATAGATCCTTGTGAAGAAACAGTAGTTGTTGAGGATGAGACTGACAAAGTAGACTCTGATGAGGAATCTGAAAGTCCATGTGTTAAGAACAATAAGATCAAAAGGACTGAAAAGGAAAAGGGAGTTCATTCCACACAGCCCAAAGTTGTGAACTCTAATACTTGTAAACAGTGTTCTTGCAGGAAATCTAAAGAGAACAAGCCCCAAAAACATGATAATCAGAGGGGAAATCAAAGGAACTGGAATAACCAGTGGGCTATGAGACAAGGAGTTGATCTGAACAGAATTAACAGGCCAAAACCTTGTTTCATCTGTGGTAAGCTAAATCATTTAGCCAAACACTGTTATTTCAATCCTGTTAACCAAAGGTTTAATGCTCAAAGATCTTTTCAAAAACTTGGTGGTTACAGAAAGAATGGTGGATATAAAAAGTCTGTGAGGAAAGTTGTGGCAAAGAAACAAGATAAACCCAAAAGCCACATAAAGAAAACGACTGAAAAGGAATGTGGTACTATGTGGGTTCCAAAAGGCACTAAAAACAATACTGCTGCTAGCAGTGTTAGTACTGCTAACACTGTTAGTACTGCTTCAAAAGTTGGTGCTGCTAGCAGAGTTAATACTGCTAGTAATCATTCCAAAGTTAGTGCTGCTAGCAATGTTAGTGCTGCTAACACTTTTAGTGCTTCTTCTTCAGATAGTACTGCTGCTAGCAGTGTTAATTCTGTTAATACTGCTTCTAGCAGTGTTAACTCGGTTAATACTGCTACCTCTGTTAGTACTGCTGATACTGCTGCTAACAATACTGCTGCTCCCAGTATTAGTACTGCTAGCACTGTTAGTACTTCTGAGGTTAATACTGATTCTAGTGCTGCTACACCAATAATTTTGACAAAGTACTCCAGTACTGCAGTACCTAAATTTGAAAATCTCATCAAAACCAAGTGCAAGTACTTTGATGAGCAAGGGAGACCCAAGACCACTATGGCTTGGGTCCCTAACAAAACTAACTGATTTATCTAATGTGCAGGGCAATCAACAGCTTAAGGGGAGAAGCATTTGGCATGTTGACAGTGGTTGCTCTAGGCACATGACAGGTAACATGGCATGCCTTCAATATTTCAAATGAATTGATGGAGGACATGTTACTTTTGAAAATAATCCTGCAGAAGGTAAGAGAAGTGGTAAAAGTGATGTAAGATGACATTTGAGGATTTGACTAGTGATGCATAGTGCAGAGTTACTACTGCCAGTGTTCTAGTAGTTAATACTGCCCTTGCAGTTAATACTGCTAAGTAGTTAATACTGCCCTTGCAGTTAATACTGCTTTGTAGTTAATACTGCAGGTGTGGTTAATACTGCTTTGTAGTTAATATTGCTTTGCAGTTAATACTGCTCAGTAGTTAATACTGCTAATGCATAGTTAATACTGCTTGTGTAGTTAATACTGCTCAGCAGTTAATACTGCTTGTGTAGTTAATACTGCTCAGAAGTTAATACTGCTTGTGTAGTTAATACTGCTTGTGTAGTTAATACTGCTTCGTAGTTAATACTGCTTGGTAGTTAATACTGCTTGGTAGTTAATGCTGCTAGGTAGTTAATACTGCCTTGCAGTTAATACTGCTCGGTAGTTAATACTGCTTATGTCGTTAATACTGCTTTTGATAATCTAGGGCAAATACTGCAATAAATACCCCTGTTTGCCCGCCAAAGTTCATAACGACTCTTCGCATTAACTTCTTCTCTCTCGTTCTAACCTATTCTCCCCAGAATCTTTGTGCTTTTCTTTCAAGAATCCTCAGGAATCATGGAGTTTGTTGATGAGCACAATGAAATAGCCATGCTTCAGAAGCCGAAACAAGCTGCGGGATTCCACGATATCGTCGATTTTCTTAAATCCTCGCACATCTCCTATGCCCTAACGGTGAGCCCAACCATCTATATCGAACATCAGACGCAATTTTGGGAGAATGCCACTGTTAGTTTCGAAGAAGGGCAGAAAACCATTCGAACAAGGGTTTGTGATAAACCCTTGAAAGTCACAGAGGAGATTATTCGCATACATCTTCACTTGGATGATGCCTCAGGTATAACCTCTCTATCTTCTGATGACCTATATTCGACTTTACAAAGAATGGGGTATGAAGGTCCCATTGGTGTTTTTAAATTCTACAAGTCAAAATTTTTCAACCAATGGAGATTTCTTGTTCATACCCTGATGCACTGTATTTCCAAGAAAACTACTGGATGGAGTGAGTTCAGCAGTCCCATTGCATATGCGTTGGTCTGCTTATCCACTGCCAGAAAGTACAATTTTTCAGCTATGATCTTTAATGATCTTGTATCAAACCTGGAATCCAAAAAGAGCTTTTACATGTATCCAAGGTTTGTGCAAGAAGTTATTAACAAGGAATTGATGGACTTACCTCAGTTTACTGAGGTATATGTACCCAAATCCCCTAAAGGGAAGGTTTTCTCAAATATGAGAAGAATTCCTAGGGACTCGGAAGGAGTTGACACACCATTGTTCTCTACAATGATGGTTGTGTCCCACCCCTCTGAAGGTATGGCATCAGGATCAAGGCCCTCATTAGATCATCCCACTGATGGCCACACCCTACCTTCACTCACTATAAATATCCCTCAGCACATACTTCAAAAGCCCACTCCTGCTTTATCCAACAAGTTTCAAAGAAGAAAGGTGCACAAGGTTCCTTCCCTTGATGTACCTACTCAGAGCCCTAAGCCTTTAAGCCCTCAGTTGGAGCATTCTCCAATTGAGAATATCAACAGGGAACCACAGGGGTGTCTCCCAACCCCAAGAAGGTGCTCTCTAAGGAGAAGGATGAGCATATGGGTGCTAAGGCTGCCACTACTTCTGCTAGCACAGAGAAGGACAGTGGTAACATAAATAAGACCTTCCCCATGGCAACTCTAAATGAGAAATCATTAGGAGGACCCAGGTGCCAAGAAACCAAGGGGGCAGTTAGTGCTTCTGCTAGGCAGAAGGCTTCTGCTAAAACTTCCAAGGATCCCTTAAAGAAGGTAAAAACTTCTAAAAAGGGTGAGGATAGACATAACAAAGAGGAATTGATGGCTACTTCCAGTGATCCTGTAAAGAAGGTAAACACTTCTAAACAAGGTGAGGATAGATATAACTATGTTGAATTGATGGAAACCATTGGAAATGTCAACTTGGATGTTATGGCACAGAAGAAGGAGATTGAGCAACTGAAGACTGTGGTCACCTACCAACAGTCTCAAATTGAGAAGCTCAAGAAGATGGTCACCAAGTTGTTGCACAGAAAGAAAAGGGCAAGATTTGTGCTGAGAAGAAGAATTCCAACTGATGATGCTCCCAAAAAGGGGGAGTCAGAATCAGAAGCAGAACTGAATATGAAGGGTCTACATGTTGAGGGGGAGACAGTTCAGATGGAGACTGAGATGGAAATTGATAATGCACAGTTTAAGGGGGAGCCCAGTGCACAGAATAAGGGGGAGACAGAAAAGGTGGAAGAGCTTGTTAAACAAGCAGAAACTGTAAAGGCAGCAGTAACTGAAGTTCCAAAAGAAGCAGTAACTGAAGTTGAAGCAGAAACTGTTAATGCTGCAAATGTTCATGAAGCAGCAGAAACGACAGCAGCAGAAACTACAACAGCAGCAGAAACCACAGCAGCAGAAACTGTTAATGCTGCTAAGTTTGAACAAGCAGCAGAAACAGTTAATGCTGTTGAAGGCCAAACAGAAAAAGCAGCAGAAACTGAGCAGGAAGCAGTAACTACATCTCAAGCTGAAATTGATGAAGAAGTATACTGGATTGTGAAGAACAGTGTTGAAGCAGCATCATTACATGTTCTAAGAGAAGCAGTAACAGCCATAGCAGCAGAAATGGTTATTGCTGCTGAAAAACTTAAAACAGCTGAACCAACTCCTGAAGCTGTTAAAACTCTTAAAAGAACCAAGATGATGTCAAAGAAAAGACCAAGCACCAAGCCCATAACTTCACAGAAGAAAAATGAAAAGAAGCCAAGGGTGGAGCCAACTGCAGAAGAGGCCCAGGAGGAAACAGTGAAAGAAAAATCTGATCCAAAAGTTGCTGAAGAAGAAGTGGCAACTCCATCAGGGCAATCAAGCAATGTACAATCACAAACTGATGCCCAATGTGATTTGTATATTACTGGTGTTGACTCTAACCCAATTCCAATTCAGGCTGAACCAATATCATCTAAGGCTCCTGAAATCATCTTTTGGGACACTTTGAAAGATGGTAGAAAGGAGTTCATTAGGATAAAAAGAGCAGATGGAAAATTTGAAGTCTTTTCAACTTGGGGAAAAATTGTCAGAACTTGCTCAAGATCAGACTTAGAAGAGATGTTCAAAGTTGGGATGAGGCTATATGAAAACATGCTGACTGAGCAAGGGATGTCAATCTCTAAAATGGTACTTGAATTCTTGTGCCAAATGTTCAAACCTGAAGCAGTTCAGTATAGGATAAACACACAGTTTCAATCCATTACCAACTGGATGCTCTATGAAAATTGTGGAGTATATGTCATCTCCCTTGACTCTGCGACTCAAGAATACTATCTGGTGGATGAAATATACAACCACAGCATGAAGAGGCTGAAAGGAATGCTACATGCTAAGTTGACCTGCAACAAGGATTCAGCAATGGGTAGATTCTTGGTAAAAAGGATTCTCAATCAAAGTCTGGGATTGAATCCTAATCTAGGCATGTATGATTAGGTTTTGGAAGCATCATTTGAAGAACTTGACTTCTTTTCCTAAAAGTCAAGTTAGGGGGAGATTGTTGGGAACTGAAAATGAGCTAAGTATGGATAGTGCTGCTAGTCCATGATTTCTACTGCTAAGTCTACATTAATACTGCCAGAAGAAAGTTAATACTGCTGGGCAAGGTTACTACTGCTAGACAAGGTTAGTACTGCTAGACCAAATTACTACTGCGCATACATGGTTAGTACTGCTAGACCAAATTACTACTGCGTATACATGGTTAGTACTGCTGAGCTGAGATACTACTGCTAGAAGACTGTGAAGGTTAATACTGCTGAAGGTTCGTTAATGCTTCTAAGTCAAATCATTGTTAATACTGCTGACTTGATAAGTTTGGTATGCGATACTTTTGGAGACAAAGAAGGAATTGATCAAGATATGTTTAACGAAGATTCAGAAGATCAATTTACTTTTGATAGTTATCTTGTAATTACTTTTGTATAAATAGTATTGATAGATAGCTATTAGAAGACACACAAAATATACACAATACACGATACATGATAGACGAGTTAATATACGTGTGAAAAGCAATTCGATATTGTTTTGAGAGAGATTTAACCTCAAGGTGTAAGAACCCTATTTCTAGAGAAGTAGAAGTCGTCTTGTTGAGCCTGTTCAACAAGATTGAGGTTTGGTTGTTAATATTGTGATTCAAAACAGTGAATACAAAAGGTGGTGAATTTTCTGTTACATTGTTCTTGATTGTGAGAATTAAAGTTCTTTTCCGCAGATTCTTTAATTCTGAATTCTAAGTGTTTATTATCTTGTTAAGATTCGATCCTGACAAAACATCGAACCAACAAGGAGCATAAAACATCAAACCACAAAGCATAAAGTCGAACCACAAAACCCTAAATTCAGACATACCTGAATCGTTGCCTTGAGAAGAAACCCTGAGATGAATCAAATGAAACCCATCAAGAGAAAAATAGACGAAACTATAACCAGGGGCAAAAATCTAACCAGAAAAATCAGTTCGAACACGAAATCAGAAAACGGAGGGGAGATTGCCATTAAACCCTTTACAGAACAGCATGATGAAACCCTACCTGAGGCGCGAGAGGAGCAAAACGTATGACAAACCACAGATGAATCGATGAGAGCGTGAGTGAATCGATGAGAGCGTGAGTGAATCGATGACCTTTAAAGCTATACGTATGAGAAAGGACAGATAAAAAAAAGCCCTGCATTGTTGTATGAATTGTGTCTTGGAACGCGAACCGTCTTCTCGGGGTGTGAATTGTCTTATCGAGCAACTGTGAATCTGAGTTTATTTGAGTTTCTATAAAAGATGCAATCATCATTTATGATTAGAAGTGTTGCACGCGTTTATAAAAAACATAATTGTACCCGGTTTAAAAAAGTAAACATGGATGAGAACGAAGCTCTAACTTTAAGTAATTATGGATTAAAGGGTGGTACATATAGCTTGAGAGGTTGTTTTTAAGAGTTTGGGGGTTAAGTGTATTATAATATAGTATAGATATATAGGGGCGTGTAATAATCAGTAATTATATATGTGTTATTTCTGACTCTAAAATAATGCATGTGAAAAGATAATGTTGTTTTACAATGAAAACAAAATCATACATATAAAAAATAGGGAAATTAATTAAAATGCCAAAAGTCCAAGTCAAACTTACCAAAATGCCACAAATCTCTCCCAGTTTGCAAAAATACCTCAAATACCCGCGATAGGAGCCCGCGATCGCGGCCAGGGGCATTTTCGTAATTAGTTATCCCACGATCGCGGGGGAAGCCGCACAAATACCCCCGCGGTGGACCATTTGTTTGTATTTGATGATTTTTAAATGAAATTTTACACTTTCACCCCCTATACTTATTTATAAACTTTACTTTAATTAATTTATGATACGTTTAACTAAAAATACATATCTTATTTTGTAAATTACACCTTAAAAAAGTTTTGTCGATACCTTTAAAATGAGTCAACTACTGAATACTTTTAAATTGTTACGCTACTTATGTGATATATATATACTTGGCGTCTACATTAATCCAAAAACCCATTTTTTTAAATTTTAAGTGGGTTCAAACAATGTGTCATTTTTCTTATTTATGTAAGATGTATGTCTATTAATAAAGAATGTATCATTTTCCGATATTCATTAAGTTAATTTCAAATGTGTTTCAAACAAAAAAAATATGATAAAACTATTAATTTATTTTTTCATGATATCAACTTAAATTTATGGAAACGAAAAATAAGTAACCAATTAACAACACACAATTTCCTTTATTTTATACTAAAAAATGTTCATTTGCATTTTATTTGCTTTTGAAAAACTCCTTGATTTCAAATATAGTTTAATTATTAAACAATATTAAAATTTAATATAGGTTAAGTATTAAACTATTTTTGAAATTGTTTAGTTAAAATAGAAAATGATTTTTATCAGATAAGTATTAAACTATTTTTGAAATTTTTATCACATAAATAAGAAAAATGACACATTTTTTGAACCCACTTAAAATTAAAAAAATGGTTTTTTGGATTAGTGTAGACGCCAAATATATATCAGATAAGTAGCGTAACAATTTAAAAGTATCAAGTAGTTGACTCATTTTAAAGGTATTGACAACTTTTTTAAGGTGTAATTTACAAAATAAGATACGTATTTTTAATGTATTTTTAGTTAAAATTATCATTAATTAATTAATATAATAAAGGGTATATAATGAAAAATAAAATGATAGAAAATAAAGAAAATGGAAAAAAAACAAAACTATAGTGACTAAAATCGTAATTACTATTTATCTAATAAAACAAAAAAAAGGGAAAAAGACAAAAAAAAGAGTTAACTAGCCTTTTTAACTATAGTTGGTCAGAGGGACCAAAATTGAAACAAATTGGCAACCATGGTGACCAACATTGTAATTAGTTTAAAAAAGGGACCACATTTGATAGTGGATGATAACCACAAGGACCAAAAATGTAATTTACTCTTTGATTATTTATTTCTCAATATATATATATATATATAGGGGCCTAATCAAATGAGAACTAAATAGATTGTAGTAACTGTGAGATCCAATGTGAGCCACTCATTTAATATAATTAATGTTGTTTTTAAAATAAAGTAAAAGGGTAATTTGGTAACTTAACAATTCAGATTTTTATTAACAAATCAATTCCTTATTGGACTCATTTTAATTTGACCCATTCCAATCCTAGTGTTTATAACGGATTTACATTTACCCTAAATTAGGTTGAAATCATTTGCCTCCCACCATGTATGGGGAACAACCCCTCCCCCACGGCCGCTCACCATCTCCGTCGAACCAACCCCTCCCTTCACCTCCGGCACCACCATTTGCTCCTGCTACCGACACCACCATCTATTTTTCTATTTTCATCTTGCTACCGCCACCACCATCTGCCTCCTGCTACTGCCACACCATCTGCAACAAACTGAATCATCCATGGCTTGTCTTTCTCAAAATGAAGATCGGAGAGAAACCTATAACGAGCTTCGACCTTCAAGCACCAAAAGCACAAGGATCTGTTAAAGTACATTGTTGTTCTTCTTTGGCGGAAAAAAAAAGATATTCATCTTCCTAAAACGAATCTTGTTGGTGGTACACGGGGGAAGATAGAGATCAGAGGAATTTGTGAGTTCTTCATCTTCCTAAAACAAATCATTCATTGGTCCTTGAATCCATTTGTATCACAGTGGGTCATAGTGGTATCACAGTATGCATCATAGTGCATCTTGTATATATTTTAGATGTTGTTGGGTAATTAATTGCTAATCATCTAATTTTGTATTTTGGGTATCATGGTGCATTTTGTATGGTAATCAAAGTGGGTATCACTGTGTTACATTATGCATCTTGTGTGTATTTTTTTGGTATCATGGTGCTTTTTGTCAAAGTAATCACAGTGTAACACAGTGGATATCACTGTGTTACATTGTGCATCTTCGTATGTATTTTGGTTACCATAGTACATTTTGTATGGTAATCACAGTGTAACACAGTGGATATCACTGTGATACATTGTTCATCTTTGTATGTATTTTTGGTATCACAGTGTTACATTGTATGTGTCAGGTGTTTGTCGGAAAACATTTCGCCGGAAAAAATTTCGTCGGAGAAGAGAGGGCTGGAGAGGAGAGAGAAGGGAGGAGGGAGGAGAGAGGATACTTTTAGAATACCTAAATTTCCCTTTAATTAAAATTTTAAGTCAATATTACCAAAATCAAACAGTTTCCTAATTTATCTCTGATTTGTGGTTGAGATTGGATCTCACAGTTACCACAAAATACTAGGATCTCCCTTGAATGACCCTCTATATATATATATATATATATATATATATTAAAAAGAAAATGAAAAACATATTAAAATGTCAGTCATTTAACTACATCTAGGGGTTGTGTACCAAATTTTATATTAAGTCCTGTATGAATAAATTTGTATGTATAAATAAAAATCTATTATCATTTATTTATTTTACCGAACCAACTGTCTGGATGATTGAAATTATCGTTTTACCCATCAATTCATCAAATAAACTTCAACAAGAATATGAATATGTGGGAATTCATAAAGAAAAATATGAACTTGTGGGAATCTATAAGGAAAAAGAACGTGTAGGAATCAATGAACAATTTGGAACTTCTAACACGAAAAACGAAAGTGAAATCAAACGAAAACAAAATCTGGAACTTCTAAAACGAAAATGAAATCTGGAACTTCTAAAACGAAAGCATACTTCACGAAAATCAAAAACAAACTTCATATACTTCCAAAAAACGAAATCAAACTTCTAACAAAATTTGGAGCTTCACAAACGAAAAAGAAAACGAAATCGAAATTTAGAAACTCCATAGATCAAAGAAATCTGGAACTTCACATACGAAATCGAACTTCAGGATGATCACAATTGAACTTTAGAAACGTAAAAAAAGAAAGCGCGGACTTCAGATGAGGTCAAACTTCAAACGAACTCTAGAACTTCACAAATGAAAATGAACTTCAGAAGCTTAGAAATCAAACAAATTCTGGAACTTCAAAGACGAAAGTGGAAATCAAACAAAATATGGAATTTCAAAAACGAAATCGAATTTCAGAAATTTCAAAAACAAATGAAATCGAACTTCAAATGAAATCTGTAACTTGACAACCGAAACCGAAGGAAGGAGGCGTTATTTTTTTGGAATGGCAAATTTAAATTATAAAGAGACGAACTAGCGAGAAGCTAGGAGTACATCAAAATGTTACAACCACTGCCAGGGTCACTATACCATACATTCCAATCTAAGTTGCACCCCCTTTTACATTTGTTTCGAAAATCGCTCAAAACTGGAGCTCACTAACTATAAGACAACTCGCCGTTTCATTCTCCTCGAAAACCGCTCTGTTTCTAGCCCGCCATAAGGACCAGATGAACATCATGATGACAACATTTGATGTGTCCTTTTGTTGGGTCACCAAAAGTGGCATATTTTTTATAGGACAATTTTAAGAAGTGTCTTATAATCTCATCTTTTTATAAGACACTTTGTTTATAAAAAACTTTTCGTAATAGCGTCCCAATAAGACCCATATTGCTACAATGACTACGACAATAACATTTCTACTACTGTAGCATTATGGTGAATCCATTCCTTCTAGATTTGATCTCTTTCCAACTTCCTCCTTGAAGCGTCCACAATGCATAAGTCATTTCAATGACTTTTTCTTTTTGCCATGTAAGATTTTCAGTAACTTTCTTTAACAAAAACTTAATTTAAAAACATTCTCTAATGTTAAAACTTTTTCAAAGCCTTTTTCATCAACCATTTTTACCAAAATGCTAGTGCAATAACGATTGACATATACCAACCCTTTTACCAAAAAACTTTTCACACCACTACATAAACACCTTTTAGAAATTTTTTGTAATAATAAAAAGCTATAAAAGACTTATGAATAGAGGATGCTCTTACTTCTACTTCTAGTTGCTGATTTAAAAGGACAAGGAGATGACTCCTAATACTTTTTTTTGGCTATAAAAGCCATGTTGTATTCTAGTTGAAAGCAAGAAATATATTATTCATCTTCTCATAAAATTCTCTATATCCAATAAAATTGTTAATACGACATTCTATTTAAAAAATGTTAAAAATACTTGTTAAAATACCTCAACGTCTTATAAATTTATCGTAACATTTTTAGATGTGATGTTTGTTGTTTGTTTTTATAAGCTTAAGTTCTCTAAAATCATTCTATTATGATACTTTAGATATTTTTGGTGTCCTATAAACACAAAAAACAAAATGTTCAATCTAATGACATTGTAATAAGTTTATAAGATGTTGGGTATCGTAACAAGTATTTTAAAGCATTCTTATTAAAAAACATCGTGTTAATTATTTTATAGGACACTATTTGAAGAAAAAAAATGTCTTCTAAAAACAAATGTCCTATAAAAGATTGGTTTATAGAACAATTTCTCAATATAAATGTTAATAAAAATATATTTATGAGCATCAATGAAAATAATAATAAAAATAAAGTTTTGATGATAAGAAAATGAGAAATGTTCAGAAAAAACCCAACAAACCATCTCAATTTTGAATTATTAAATCCTTGAATTATTTTTTGAATGAAAAATTATTAAACTTTCTTCTTTTGAATGATTGAGACCCTTAACTATTTCTTTTAATGAAAAACCATTAAACTTTTTATTTTGAATGATTAACTCCCAGAACATTTTTTTTAAATAAATTACACTAGCGGATTTTTAAAAATTGGTTATTTACATCCTTTTAATCCAAAAAACGTTGCATGTAAGGAATGTTTTAAAGTAAAAAAAAACTTAAATCAGTTTTTCGGTTTCTAAACCCTAGGTCATTCAAACCTCAAGCAAACACCAATATCACTTCTCGTCGACACTCCTCGATCGTTGCCCCATCATTTTCTGTTCTCCACGTCGCCTATCACATTGTTGGCCCGACCATTGATATCCCTCTTTTTAGTCTGTTTATCTTTCGATTATCACTCTTTCGATAGATAAAAATTAGATCAAAAAGAGGGAGATCGATGGCAGAGGCCAACAATGTGATAGGCGATATAGAGAAAGGACATGATGGGTAAATGGGAGTGGCGAGGGGGAGCGATATTGTTGTTTGCGAGATTTGAGAACGGTAAAACTGATTTAGTTTTTTTTTCTTTTTAAACCTTCCTGGGTCAGTTACAGGTGACATTTTTTGTTTAAAAAATTTAAGTAGCCAAATTTTAAAGGTACAATGTTTTTTTTAATATATTCAGAGACTTAAACATTCAAAATGTGAAAGTTTAATGGTTTTTCGTTCAAAAAAATAATTCAGGGGCATAATAATTCATAATACAAAAGTTTAACAGTTTTTTCATTGCAAAAAATATTTCAATCCATTTAAAATGAGATAGAATGTTGGATTTTTTCTAGACTTTAATATATATACCAACAATAATATTTTGTATTTATTGTGTCACCATGATTTGATTATATTACCCATCATACATAAATCGTGTATATATATGCCGAGAGAATCATTTCTACAATTCATTCCTAAAATGTATGTTGACAGATATATGTACTTGATTAATAACAAATGGTACGCAGAATCGGGATCAAACAAACAAATCTCAACAAACATGCCTGCCTGCCTTTATGAATTTGGACCAAGAAACAGTCAACGAGTAATAAATGCTACCAAACCCATTTAATTTACCATGCAATTAAAATCTTTAATCCCAATTAATCACGTAAAAATACATGTGGTAAAATTATTTTTAAAAATACTGGTAAAATTCAAGACAGACGATTTTTTATTCATTTTAAAATAATCTAATCGCTACTTTAAAGAGTAAATAGAAAAAGTAAAATTTTAAAAGAATTTTGGTAAATTAAAGGAGTGCATCAAAAAGTGGATATACACTTTCCAATACATGCAAATGCAATCAATTAATCTACAACTAACGAGAAGCAAACTTCAATACCCCTCCTATTAATATCTGAAAATCTTACCAACACAATCATCTAGATTTTCAGACACATCGATCTAGGAGAGATCGATATATATAATATATATATATATATATATATATAATAACGATATGCAGAAAGGTTCAAGTTTTACTTCGGGAACTGTGGATTTCAGTGGCCATTTTGATGATGATGGCAGAATCAGAAGAACAGGTATGTATCATGCATGCATACATACATACATACTTGCACATACACATGTGGGTTCTTAAATATTTGTGTTTTTGAATTAGGGTTTTTATATAATCATGATCTTGGATTTGTTAATATTGAAGGGACGTTGATGAGTGCAAGTGCACATATTATAACAGCGGTGATAGGATCGGGAGTGTTATCGTTGTCATGGTGTTTCGCTCAGTTGGGTTGGATTACCGGGATTGTTTTACTTGTGGCGTTTGCGATCATCACTTGGTTTACGTGCCTCTTGCTCGCAGACTGCTACAGGTCGCCTGATCCGGTTACCGGAAATCGAAACTATAATTACATGCAAGCTGTCAAGGCTAATCTTGGTAAACTTCTGGTGTTCAATTTATTGTCCCACTTTTCCAACAGATTTCTCAAAAATTCTCCAAAATCTCCGAAAAGAAATTACACGCATCTCTGATAGATTCCTCATTTTGGAAATTCAACATCGATTATAATACTCTCTCCGTCCCAAATTAAGTGTCTACATTAATATTTTTGTTTATCCCAAAATAAGTGTCTACATTCTAATTCTACCCTTAATTGTGTGATATAATTAATGGTAAAATTGTACTTTGGTTAATTAAAGGGTGTAACTATTACAAATTTCTAAAACTGTGTGCTTTTTTTATTGTGGACATTTATTTTAGAACGGAAAGAGTATTAAAATACTTCATTCATTTAATAAAATATTTATTTTCTTTAAATATTTATTGTCAAAAGTTTCCATACTCTCCCTTGGTAATTATTTTTGGAGTGTTCTCTATATTTGGAGAAAAAGAACTTTTCTCTCCCCTGCTTTCTTCAGTTTAGAGATAGTTTTGAGAAGCTTTTGGAATAAAATATTGGTTGAAAATCCTCATTTTCTCCGATTTCTGATGCTCTTAGTGATTTGTACTTGATAGTTCATAAGTATTATTGTATTCTTCAAATTTAAGAGTTTATGTTTGCTAAGAAATCTTTGATCATATTGTGGCAATAGGAGGGCTTAGTTACAGATTATGTGGACTATCTCAATATGGTACTCAAGTTGGTGGGACTATCGGCTACACCATCACTTCGGCCATCAGCATGGCGTAAGCTCGATCTAGACTCGAAAACTTATAGTGTGTTAATTAGGGTGTTGATCCACCTAATTAATTTTGGTTCTTGTGGTTGACTAGGGCGGTTAAAAGGTCGAACTGTTTTCATAAGCACGGCCACAACAAGGGGTGTCACTCGTTGAACACTTCGTATTTGTTGATCTTTGGAGCTATGGAGATTGTTTTGAGCCAAATCCCCAACTTTCACAAGCTCTCACTCGTTTCCATCGTTGCCACCATCATGTCTTTCAGTTATTCTAGCATCGGCATCGCTCTCTCAATTGCCAAAATTGCAGGTCAGATATATATATATATATATATATATATATATATATATATATATATATATATATATATATATATATATATATATTTATATTATCACTCAAAACGGCCTATTCTATATTGTTCATTTTGTCCCCTTTTTTCTAATTTTTCTTTATGGGTTTTTTTGGTAATTAAAAGGGGGTGCACACTCCAAAACAAGTCTAACAGGAATACCAGTTGGACAAAACATGACAAGCATGGAGAAAATGTGGAACTTCTTCTCTGCCATTGGAGATATTGCTTTTGCTTATGCTTTCAGTCTAGTCCTCCTTGAAATACAGGCAAATCTCTACATTATATATACACACATACATATATATATGTATCAGCTGTTTTCTTATTTTGTTACTGTTCTCATTTAAACCTCCCTATGTATAGACATGGGATCATGTGAGACCAAACAATTTTCGTGAGACCACATTTTTACACTTGAAACTTCATAGTAAAATACTGTATGAATCAATATTTGTTAATGGATGGTTATGCAAATGTAGGATACATTGAAATCAAGTCCTCCTGAAAACAAAGTAATGAAAAGGGCTTCCACAATTGGAATTGCAACATCCACTGTGTTGTACATGCTATGTGGAGTACTCGGATACGCAGCATTTGGCAACGATGCATCTGGGAATTACTTGACAGGGTTCGGTTTCTATGAACCGTTTTGGCTCGTCGATATTGGTAACTTGTGTGTTGTTGTTCATCTTCTTGGAGCATATCAGGTATATATACACATATCACATTTCACTTCATCTTAATCTACACAACTTTCGCTTTAATTGAAACGCTTTATGTACCTTTGTAGGTAATTATTCAACCATTTTTCGCGTTTGTGGAGAGTTGGAGTCATAACAAGTGGCCAGAAAGCAGATTCATCACGAAGGAATATAATTTCATCGGAATCTACAGGATTAATCTGTTCAGGTTGAGCTGGAGGACAGTTTACGTGATACTAGCGACATTAGTGGCGATGATCTTCCCATTTTTCAACAGTTTTCTTGGACTTATCGGTGCTACAACTTACTGGCCATTGACGGTTTATTTCCCGATAGAAATGCATATTTCGAAAGCAAAGATTGAAAAGAATTCTTTCACCTGGATTTGGTTGAAGATACTGAGCTTTACATGCTTGATTGTAGCAATTCTAGCTGCAGCCGGATCGATTCGAGGCCTTGTTGTATCAGTTTCAACCTTCGAACTCTTCCATTCGGTTTCTTAGTAGATGTGTAATTGCTTATGTAATGTATTTACATTCATGTTAAGTGTTAGTATTCTCAAATGGGTTCTTAAATTAACTTGTTGATGCAGCGGATAAATCAAACAACATATTACGCACGTTGATTCAATGAATACCCGTGGATAATCTCTTCTAGGGTTCATTGATTCGACGAATATCGAACCATAGGCTTCAAACTCGAATTCACGTGAACTTAAATTATGCGAGGAAAATCAAAAACTTTGAATTCAAGAAGTGACCATCCGGATTACACAAACGGAAAACAGAAGATAAATAAGAGGGCCAAAACAAAATGGGCCAAACATAAAAGCCCAATTGAAAATGCAAAAAAAAAATACAAAAGATAAAAAAACGTACTTAAACAGCGTTTTTGGGGTTCACAGGTCGGTATTCGGTACCGGGATTTCCCGAAAAAACCGAAACCGAACCGAAATTTTTAAAAGCAAAGTTTTTTTTTAATTTTTTTTAATTATGCATATCATCTTTTAAATAAAGTTTATTTTGATTGTTGTTAACATTAATTATTATTGTTTCTAGTTGTATATATAGAGATTGAAGAGTTTTTTTTGGATAAGGTTCATCTAGGTTTTGCCTAGACTACATCCTTGGCAATTTGGAAACAAACAAACAAAGCAGCCTTCTGACACTAAGCCTGACCACAGAATGCTGACGCCTGGAAGAGTTGATAACGAACAAAATGGAAAAACGAAAATCGTAAAAAAATACCAAAGATTGTTGAACTTTTGTTTGGTTTTGAACTTTTTGATTGTTTGTGATTGGTTTTGAAACACATTTGAAACATTATGAAGGCATTTTGGTTTGCGATTGGTTTTGATACACATTTGATACATTTTAAAATTTTCGGTCCTAAGTGGTCCTAGTACCGATTTTCCCGTCCCGAAACCGAAACCGAACCGGTACCGTACTGGTACATACGGTTCGGTTTTCGATACCAATTTTTAGTCCCAAAAAAATTCGGTACCAACCAGTTCGGTCCCGATCTCATCCCTAGGTTAGACCCCTTTCGATTTCATTCATAATATCTTTATTAAAAAAAGTGAAGTATACATGTATCATTTGTCATAATCTTTTTTATTCCAATGTACCACTTGCAATTATTGGTTCCAAATCCACATATTTGACCACAGAAAAGTCAACATTAACTTTCAAATCATTTACCAAATATATCATCAAGAAATTTCTTATAGGTGTTAGAAACAAAAACATAATCATCTTCGTTAAGGGATGATTCAATCATCAATCTAATAAAATAAAATAAAAAACTTGACGGAAATACAAACTTGAAGATCGAAAACCGTCATTCGATAACTATAACTTTGAGCGATTGGTAAACGGCCGGGGTCACACGTGCTGAAATCACATCGGAAACGACCAGAATAGCGTCTCCAGTTTTCACCATCCCTTTTGCTTTCAATAGATCAGTGGTCCTAGAAATATTAGCATCCATATCATCTGATAACTCAAACGCGATGGGGACAACTCCCCATTGCAAATTCAACGCCATTCTTGTGCTGTTTTCGTTTGTGAATGCAAATATCGGAGGGTTTGGTCGGTTGCGAGATAAAAGTGACGCCATTTCTCCATGTTTTGTGTACACAAAAATGGCATCCACTTCAAGGTTATTTGCTGCATACACAAAACAAAGGTTGATTTTGATCAAGTCTACCACTCTAGGAACTTGACACTTTGGGGTAATTTGTACTAGTCTAGCCCCCTTTCGACACTATGGTAAATTATGTGTCCATCTAACCTCCTTTGGAGAGGTTGTGTTAGAATCCAATATCGGCTAGACTTGAATGGGGTTCCACGTATTCTCATATGCAGTGGCAGATCCAGAATTTTTGCCTAGTAGGGGCACCCTTAAGGTGGATTAAAGGTCCATAAAGTCACCCTTTATGTGTTTTGAGCCTAATTTCAATATTTAGAGAGATTTTTAAAGTTTTTTTTTTGTTGATTCCAAGAGCTTTTCTTGGTTTTTTGGTTGATTTCGAATTATTTTTTTGGTTGGTGGAGGTCAGGTGGCTGGTGGGGCCAGGCTAGATATTACTAGGGGGAACTATGAAAAAAATAGTTTTTAACCTACGAAATTTCTTTTTTTTTTTAGTTTTAATGGGGCCCTCCACCCACCTTTTACACTCTAGGTCCACCACTGCATGTATAGTATCATATTCTAGGTCCATCATTCTAGGGACTTCACTCTAGGACAATCTGTGTCCGTCTAGTCTTTATTGGAAAGGTGTGTCAGAATCCTATAGCGTGTAGACTTGAACTATTTCTTCATAATATATGTTGTAACCTCCCTACCCTTCTCGAGAGCTTTTTAGGATAGTAATCTAACAGGGTTCGACATATTTTGTATCTGATAATTGAAAAGATAACAAATCAAGAAACTGAAATTACCCATTTGGCCAGCACAGTTGCAGATTTGCTCGGCTATTCTATCCGGCAACGACACTCCAAGTGGAGGAAGAAATCTTTGAGCCTGGTTCACCTCACGACTCCATAGTTCCATTCGGGTGCTAGCCATTCGTAGCACGGATATAGCCTTTAGACCATACGATCCCATTGCTGATTCACCAGATAGCATCAGGGCATCAGCACTTTGTCGAACGGCCTCAGAAACATCTGCAACCTTTTGAAAATGTGACAACTTTAAGATCTATTCAAATCTTTTTTTAGCGTAACTAAATGAAAATTCGTTTGAAAAATCATACTTCAGCTCGAGTTGGGGTAGGATATTCAATCATTGACTCAAGAAGCTGCGAGGCCACAATTACTGGCTTGTTTAGCCGCCTGCAAAGATCGATTATCTCTTCTTGCACTGTTGGAACCTGTTCTAATGGTATTTCGACTCCAAGATCGCCTCTTGCCACCATGATTCCATCCGATGCTTCCACAATTTCTTCTAGATTCTTTAAAGATTCCAAACTCTCGATCTTTGCCAAAACCTTGATGAATCTGCACATTACATTATATATATAGGGTCAGGTTCACGGGAAAACGGAAAAAAAACGGAAAAAAAACGGAAAACTGAGGAACACCCTAGTAGCCATTCATCCGGACGATATGCATTTGTGCATACAGGTAATTTGTAAATTGCACACGTGCATAAAAACCAAAAAACAACTTAATTTACTTGTATGCACAAGTGCATACCGTTCGGATGAAGGCTACCAGGTGTTCCTCAGTTTTCCATATATATTAGAGCCTCACATGGGCTAGACTTTCAGGTCAAAGGGTCTAGAAACTAATCACAAACGCAGGCTTACTTATTTTTAGTGAGTAGATGATCCTTTAAATACTTGATGGCAGCAGCATCGTTCACAAATGAGACTGCAATAAAATCAACACCTTCGGATGTTCCGAACTCGATATCAGACCAATCCTGTTGATCATACACCATGAATTAAAATTCGTAACAAGGAATATAAGAGTCATTATAACAAACAACATTTTTGCATCAAAAACACCTTAAGATCATCAAGTTTCCTAAGAATTCCTTTAAAATTTCTAACCTTTGCAGATAACGTCGGGAGCTCATGATGTTTGTCGACAAGTTTCCCATTTCGCCATAAGCTCAGTTTAGCTCGAGGTAAAAGTAAGCCGGGGTCCGTGCACTTGCATCGTAAGTCATTTCCGATCCTTTCTATGACTTCAAACGTCGCCATTCCTCCATCAACAACAAGCTCATCACCCTCTGAGATTCCTGATACCAAAAGTATATAAATTTCAATTACATTCAAATTCGATAAACAAAAAAGAACGAAACTGAAGCCAGATTAGTCAAGAAACCTTCATTAAAGCCTTCATAGCTTGCTTGCACAGTGAAAGGCCGAGAACCCCTGAATTTTTCGGTTGTAAAGAACCAAATTGATCCATCCTAATAGTCAAATATGAATTGAAAATTGAATCTTTATACTGTTTTTGACCTTTAATCCCATAAAAAAGTAGAGGGAGGTTAGAGGAAAACCTCAAATAAAACAGAAAATTGAAGAACATGCACAAGTGCACACCGTCTAGACGAACGGCTACCAGGATGTTCTTCATTTTTCCGTTTTTTAGGTTTCCCTGAACCCTTAAAAAGTATATAAAAAAACTAGAATAAAAAGATTTAAAAGATAAAAAAAAACTTGAAAGAGAATTGACCTCTGCTTTGACAGAGGAAGGAGCTCCATGGTCAACAACATGAATTTGACTTCCTTCTGTATCAATCATCACAGAAACACAAAACCCTTTTTCTTGATTCAATTTCTTGATCTTTCTAATCACATCTTGATGCCAATCTCTAGTATTATGACACATATTAAGCCTGGCTACATTCATCCCTCCTAAAGCCAATCTCTCCAATTCTTCATAAGAACAAGAAGATGGGCCCACTGTGCACACAAGCTTAGTCTTCCTCATGCCCACAAACCCATTTTCCATCAACTCTGTCTCCTTCACCACATCAAACCCTAAACCCTCAATTTTCTTAAAACCCTTTAATTCTTCATTAGCCACAGAACCCACTTGCAATACAGCCTTAGTCACCAAACCATTCAATTTCTTCTCATTTAAACCAAATCTCATGGTTGAAACAGGAACACCAAAACCAAATCCAATTCTTTTCAAATCCAACCATGATGATATGAGAGGCAAATCAGCAGCAATCAAAGCCATGAGGTGAATTTAAAAGAGTTTGGAAGATGGGTTAGATTAAAGATGGGATTTTTATGAAAAATTTAAAGATGAAAAACTGATTAGTGATGTGGGGTTTGAGTTTTGGTCAAGAAAAAAAGAATAAAGAATGAAAGTAAGCAAGCAAGAATTAAATATGAGAGGGCATATTCTATGGAACCGTGGTTGAAAGAATGAAGAAACCCTAGTTGGGCAGGGGTTTAAGAAAAGAAAAGAAAGGAGGAGTTGTTTGGTTAGTAGGGGTGGTTTGGGAGTGCGTTTGAAAACTGCTTCTCCTTGTTGACTTATCACTTATCTCTTTCCCTAAAAAGTCACTTTGAAGATGGTTTTCAAAAAACTGCTTATTTCCTTCTTGAAAACGTGATAAGATGTTTTTTTTTAAATCCAAACACTCACCTCCTTCCTGAAAACGCAATAAGGAGAAAAGGAATTTTCATAGGCAGTTCCAAACACAGGTCTGTTGAAGGAATGAATACTTGGCGGGATTTTAAGATTCGTGAGCCACAAGGTTACCGTCATCAATGTTAGGTTTTCGTTTCCAACGTTAGATATGTATGATATATTTTGATTCTAATATTTTATTTTATATTTTAGTTTTGATAATTTTATAATTTATTTAGCCTTATTTTTTAGAAATCGTTAATTTAATAATGATATAATTTATTTTAGGCTTAATTTAGGAGTAACTTCTTTATAAAAAAATAGTTAAGTATTCTTTCACAATTTAATAATTATTCTAATTATATTTTAGTCTTTATATTTAAAATCAGATGTTTATCTTGTATTTGATTATATTTATTAGTTAGCTATTAGTTCAAACATGCAATTTTAAAAGGTTGTGCCTCGTGTATCATTTATTTATAATCTTGAAAATAAGCCAAAAACCCGAACCGTACCCGAACTGAAATGAGGTGTTTATGTAAAACCCGAATCCGAAAATCCGAAACCCGTCTTTTTTGGGGTATTTTTGGGTTCAAGTTGGGTTTGATTTTTCGTCACCTGGCCCGTTAGAAAGCCCGACATATACATATAGATATACATATTATATAAACATATAATTTTTTTTATCTAATTATCCTTTAAAAATCCTAAATCCTAATCGTCGTACCATTTTCTATATAATAAACCGATAATCAATTCTTTCAATCATCGTCAAAATCGATTAAATATTATAATTTTTTTTTGCATATAACTGTACCCCCGACCCGACCGAACCCAACCTGAAACTCGAACCCGAAGTAATCCGAAACTCAATGTTTGGGCTTGAATTCCATATCTGAAATCCGGCCGGGTTATTGATTTGACCACCTAAACCCGCCCGAACCCGTCCGATGTCCGATGCACACCTCTAACTTTAACTAATATGCATCAATAAACGGTACTTTATGCATAAAAATTTATTTTTAAGATTTTTCTTAAATATTTTATAATAGCATAGATGTTTAAACGATTCTTTGAAAATTCTCTAAAAAAATTCAAAATAGAGAATTGAAAGTTTAAAATTACTAAAAAATATGTTCTTCATTTTAGAAATTATAATATTGACTATTTTATTAAGATTTTTCATTTATCTAATAAATTATAGATTCTTTCTCTAGTAATTTTGAAGTTCCATATTGATGGGAATATATTTTAAAAAATATCTGTATTTCATCGTTATATTTTTGGGAAATTCTTCAAAGAGTAAATTGCATTTTTGGTCCCTGTGGTTATCTGATTTCTTTGAAAGAGGGACCTAAACTTCAGTATCTCAACTTGTGGTCCCTCAGTTTTGGTATTTGCTCCAAATCCAGTCCCTGGTCACTAACACCGTTTATTTCCTCAGTTAGTGCCAGGGGTAGTTTCGTCTTTCCACAATTTTCCCTCTCATTTTAACCACTTTCGTTCTCCTTCCTTCTCCTACCTCTCACTCCCTTTACGACTTCCTTCTCCAACCTGAAACTCCCTGGTTTCTTCAAAATTAGCGAGACATGGTGGTGTGCTACTGTGGTAGTGAAGCAAGCTTAAAAACAGCATGGACACAAGCAAACCCAGGACGTAGGTTCTATTCTTGTAGAAGTATGGTAAGATCTCGTTTCCTCCATTTTCTTAAGATCCCCTGTTTCCTCCATTTTCTTAAAATTTCTTACATTTTCTGTTTTCTCCATTTTCTTAAGATCCCATGTTTCCTCCATTTTCTTAAAATTTCTTACATTTTCTGTTTCCTCCATTTTCTTAACCTCTCCTTAATTTCCCTGTTACAGGGTGGTAGAAGATGTTGTTTTTTTGGATGGTTTGATCCACCAATTTGTGCTCGGGCTATAGATGTTGTCCCTGGGTTACTGAGGACAAAGCATAAACTTGAAGAAGTTATCAAAGAAAGAGACAGTGAAATTAAGACATTGCAGTTGGTTTTGGTGCTTAGTTGGTTTTTTTTAGGATATGCATGTATTCTGGTATGAAGTAGTCTTAGTTGGGTTAGTTTTGGTGCTTTAGTTGGGTTTGTCTTTATGTTTAAGATCAATGTAGTACATTAGTTAGAATCAATGAAAATGGTTTAATGAAAATCTGTGTTTGACATAATATTTGTGTTTGACATAATTTAATGAAAATCTGTGTTTGACATAATATTTGTGTTTGACATAATTTAATGAAAACATTATGTTTGACATAATAAGTACCAACACAATAAACTTGAATACATATGCTAATAAGCAACACAATAAGTACCAAAACATGAACTTGCATGCCATACATACATATCTATTGTTTGTCAGCCATACATACATATCTATTGTTTGTCAACCATACATACCTACTTATCTTGTCAAATTACACAAGTACCAAAACATTGTTTACCAACCATCAATAACTAACATTGTTGATCAACCATCAACAACTACCATAAACACATAATCATAAGTATCAAAACAACCACCATAAACAGAACACAATAAGTACCAAAAGAACCACCATTGTTTATCAACCATCAACCACCAAGCCTTGGTTCACAGCAAGCTGTGAACCTGACCCATTCCCCTGACATGTCCTGGAATTATGCCCCAACTGCTTACACCTATGACAAGTGACTGTGATCCCTTTCCTTGATAGTTTTCCAGACCTCTTCTGGCTCTGAGTTTGAGACATCTCTTCAGCAGTCTTCTTCCTCTTTTTCTTTGGCCTGCCCACTTGTGTATGATAATCTGGTGGAACCAAAGTGGTCATGCAGTTTCCTTTGTCCCAAAGCATGCTTCCATTGATTGGCTCAATCTTGAACCTGTACATCTCCCTCCATGTGCTAAGCCTGTATGATTGGTCCACCCATGATTCAGGGTCCTCATTCTGTCCATTTAATGTCATATTCCAGTTAGTAGCCACTGCATGTTTACAAGGAATTCCTGTTAATTCCCACCTTCTACAAGAGCATGTCCTTGCTCTAACATCAACTATGCACTGGTCATTCCAAGGTCCAGACACCTGTCACAAGAAAAATATCAGAACAATATCATGTAGTAGTAAATTTATGCTAAATATCAAAATTATGTAGTGGCACCATACCTGGTACCTATCTCCTCCATTATACACCACCTGGTATTTGCTTGCTTCTTTCTTCACTGACTCCATTATCTTGTTTGCAGTTGGGGTCAGTGGTCCATCACAACCCTCAATCACTTTTAAAACATTTACAATTCTCTTCATAAGATACACCCTAATGTACTCCAAGCAAGAATGAATTGGTTTGTCCCTAGCATCAATGATTTGCCTATTGAATACCCCACACATATTATTTAGAAGCACATCAGAGTGACATCTACCTGTATGCATCACCAACACATCAGTCTAATTAAGATATAAATTAATACAGTGTATGCTACCTAAACACATATCAGTCTAATTAAGATATAAATTAATACAGTGTATGCTACCTAATTAGGATTGAATTAATACAGTGTATGCTACCTAATTAGGATAGAAATTAAGACACTATTTACCTGTGAAGTGTGATCTGCTCCAATGTTGGGGGGGTATGTTATTCAACCATGTATGACAATCCTTATTGAATGTTTTTAAGTTCTCCATTGCTGATCTAAATTGGGGGACAGTAGGAGCTGTTGCACATTTCCATAAAAGATCTTTGTATGCCTTACCTTTCCAGCGAAGCTTCATATTTTCTTGTATGTGCCTAAGACAATATCTATGTTCAGCATTTGGAAATAGCCTTTCAATTGCTGGAAGAATGCCCTATATGCAACAGAATTAAGACATGAGTAAGCTAATTAAGACATAAGCTAATTAAGACATAAGCTAATTAAGACATATGCTAATTAAGACATAAGCTAATTAAGACATATGCTAATTAAGACACAAATATGCAAGAGAATTAACACATAAGTAATACCTTTTGCCTATCACTGATGAATGCGAAGTTGGAATTGGCTTGAAGACCAAGGTCATCTCCAAGGTACTCTAGGAACCACTGCCATGAACTTGATGATTCAGACTCTACCACTGCATAAGCCACTGGGTAGATGCCATGGTTAGGGTCAATACCTACAGCTGTTAATACTTGTCCAGGAAAAGGCCCCTTCATAAATGTGCCATCTAATCCCAACAAACCCCTTCTACCAGCTCTAAAACCACTTTTCAAAGGTCCCAAACATATGTAAACCCTTTTGAATTTTCTAGTATCACTCTCAGGGTTAGCATCTGCCTCAACCTCCAATTTGACAGTCATATCTGGGTTGCACCTTTTCACCTCATTTAGGTAATCCCTCAACTGAATATACTGTAATTCATAGTCCCCCCAAATCCTCTTGTTGGCTAGCTGTTTTACCCTCATTGCTTTGGAAGGTGATACATGAATTTGAAACTTCTCAGACAGATGGGATTGGATTGATCTCAATGGCATATTCGGATCCAGCTTCAGATGCTCTGTGATATGTTTGGATAGATAACTTGCAGTTGTCATACCTACCTCCCTTGTTTGGAAACATTTGTGAGTGGAGAAATAGGTTTTCACTCTCCACGTTGCTTCCCTTTTAGTAGTTGAGAGGTACAAAACCCATGGACAACTAGGCCCATTGGACTTTCTCCATTTACTCTTCCTGCCATATCCAGGCCCATTGGGCCCTGTTTCATCCGTTATTAAGTTAGGCAGTGAACCCCTGCAAACTGCCCTTATCCTAGTTGCATCATTCTTCACCAGAACTATGTCTCTTCTACTCTCAGTTGCATACTCCTTGATTAAAGACTTGATTGTGTCTTTGTTACCAAATGACTGTCCTAAGTAAAAGTCAACACATTGCCCCTTACAACCTCTATGGCTAACTCCTTTGAATTGACTGGCTAACTCATCTTCAGAATCAAAGTTGTCAATGTCAAAAGGATCTACATCACCATCTACATTATGGCTTTCACTTTCTTCTCCATCTACTCCCATCCACTCTCCATGTGCATCCACATAATCATGTATTGATAAATCAAAATTATCAATTGAATCATAGCAATTGCTATCATGACTCTCAATAATCTCATGGTTGCCACTCTCATCAGCATCATAGTTCAAGTCCACTGCCTGGTATAAATCAAGGCCATTGTTCAACTCAACTACATTGTTCAAGTCAACTACATTGTTGAAGGCTACTACATTGTTCAAGTTAAGACCTTGGTTTAAATCACCCCCCTGTCCCTGTTGAACCCCCTGACCTTGTCCTATTTCTGGTAAATCAGATTCCAATCCAAGAAAAGGTATTGAGGAAAAGTGCAAATTATCAAAACTTTGATTCAAATCTATGTTTTCCTCAGTGTTTGCTTTGGCATGTTCTATGAAAACTTCAATCTCTTGGACCCCAGGGACATACTTTTTCAAATTTAAAATATCATCTTCATTGCTTAAAGGTTGCAACCCATTATCAAGGTCAGTGGATGGAATCAAGAAATTGTAAAACATTACATCCTCCTGTTTGTAACCTAATTCTTTCATGATATTGTGGAAATGATGAACTGTCAGGTGATCAGTGTTTATCAAATCAACAAAATCAACCTTACCATGAACGTATCTCCTTCCAGGAGTATCTGTGAACAAACCTCCATGGTTGATTTTTGCTGCTATCAAAGTTGGGTAAATATCTATGACAAAAGAAAAGAAAAATCAGGTTACAAAATGCATGTAGTGATCGAATGGTGTAAAATACTCAAAACAGAGCATAAGAACTTACTATAAACATCTGTCGGATTCCAATCATCATCTAACTCGCTTCTTAAAATCCACGATGATGACATTGTGTTCTTGATGATTATCCGAATGCCTTGAGTGAATGTGTGTGAGTGAATGTGTGTGACTGAGAGTGTGAGGAGTCAACCCATTTGGAATACAAATCGGTTCGTAAATGAGGTGTTTAGTTCAAATGAGAGGGAAAAATATGGAAAGACGAAACTACCCCTGGCACTAACTGAGGAAATAAACGGTGTTAGTGACCAGGGACTGGATTTGGAGCAAAATTGAAAACTGAGGGACCACTCTTTGAGATATTGAAGTTTAGGTCCCTCTTTCAAAGAAATACTATAACCACAGGGACCAAAAATGCAATTCACTCTTCTACAAATATAGATTATTTCTTGTGTTGGTTTTGTATTTAGGCAGGGTGGGACATCCATAGCTTTAAAGAATGAGAGCATTGACACGAGAGGGTATCCAAAAAACTTAGGAAATTTAATTAAAATACCCAAAGTTTGACTTTAACTTGCCAAAATACTCATTTTCTTGTTTAAATTGCTGAAATACCCATTTTTTCCGCGGTGGAACCCGCGATCGTTGGACCCACAACCACATGGCACGACGTGGCACCGGGTTTGGCCGTTTCTCCCGCTATTCCCCCTCAAGTTTGCCCGCGGCTACGCTTTTTACCCCTCAACTTTGCCCGCGGGACCACTTTTGGCCCCTGTCCCGCGATTGTGTCCCGCGGTAGTCCCGCGATTTTTCGATATTTGCAGTTTTGGCCCCTCTAGTTTGGGGCAAATTAAAAAAAGCATAAATGGTCCCTATGGTTTTTTTAGGTTATCATTTTATGTAATTGAGGTTTTTAATGTATTGTTTCCTTTCCATTTTAATGTATTTAATATAGAAATTAATTAAAGAAAATGTTTTCCCCATTTTAAGTTATTTGACAAAGAAATTAATTAAAACATCAGTTATTGCAAATCATCTTCCCAACCGAAAGGGATACAGTGCAGGTAAACAAAGAAATCTATGACTGGAATGCGTCCTGGATTCCAGTGATGAAGTTAACTTTTTCCTTGATGACGTCCTCCATTCCGGTGATGAAGAAATCTATGACTGAAAAAGTAATTGCAAGATTCGTCTGCAAAAGGAAGTCTGCTCTTGAATAAAGGTCTTTCATTAGGCTGAAAAGTAGTCTTTAAGTAGTCTAAGGATTAATGCACATGTGAATCAAGAAATAAATTCTTGTTCATTCAATAATCTCTGTATTAGGATTACCGCAAGTTTCAAAAACCTACTTACTAGGTGTTGAAAAATTTTAGTAAAAATATGGTTTTTACTAAACTTTGGACACATTTAAATATATATATATATATATATATATATATATGTGTGTGTGTTGTATATAACTAACTCTTAGTGGTTTTATGTTCTCCTATATGAGAGCTTCGAAACGATATATAATGCGTCCAAAACGGAGTATGTGTGAATGAGATATCGATACTCAAATAATAGGCTTTTTAGGCTTCAAGTTAAAAACTTTAACAAAATAATAAACAAAATTATAACTTCAAGTTAAATACTATAACAAAATAAGTTAACAAAGTTTAAATAACAATCATTTAATGCTACATAAACAACCTAATCATTTTGTCGTGGAACACAATGAGCATAAATGCTCTCCGCCATATGTTTGCGAAACTCCATGGCCACTTCTTCGGTGCAGGAAGCGTGTAAATCTACCACATCGTCTGAAATCAAGACGCTGACATTACGGCATAACCAGACACCGCAATCCGCATTGATCCCTTGTTGGTGTGGTACATGCTTGGCGAGCTTATGACGGAAAAGCATTGACTTTTCGAGACGGTCCATATCCCTGATTATACTAAAGAACTCTGGCAGCTGATCTTTAAATTCGGCAACATGGTCATTCAAAGCGTCTGTATAGACACGGGCAGGGTCACTGTCATATAGGGTCAGCAACATACGACCAAGATCAAACACCCCGAGCACCCAATGTTTAGGATGAATGCAGATAGGGATGTACACCTGAAATATTACAATATTAGACAACTTAGTTAGCAACCAAACAACTTAAATAAAATAAGAGTAAAACGATTTACATACAATATCGAGGTACCGCCAAGAAACCCCTTCCTGACCATTGCATGAGTTAGCCACAGAGGCGGGACCTTGATGAGGAAGGACTATGTAATGAAAGAAAGTACTGTGAATGATGGTCCACCTCGTGTCTGGTCCACGGGAACTTTGGAGCATGGCGACCCAACAATCTATATGTTATACATAAAAAATAGATGGTTAGACATGTAATATAAATATATTTGATTATATGACTATAGTTAAACTTCATACTAACCACATCCTCTAAATCAGAGTCCAAAGGGTCAACTGCCAGCAATATTTTGAAAAAGCCGGGGGTGATGTCCAGGCTCAAGTAAGGGATGAATATCAGGCGGGGGAGGTCACCAGTCTGGCACAGGTTCAATATATCCGAGGCCGGAAGACGCTCCGGTGAAGCCATCTTTCCCTTTCCCGCTTTCTTTCCTGCTTTCTTTCCCGCCTTCTTTCCCGCTCCCTTTCCTGTCACCTTTGGACTGGCTCTCTTTTCAAGAGGGGGCGGTGTGGTAGATCCTTGTCGGCCAAATATTGGGGTACCGAACCATGATGAAGCTTTCCTATTCCGCTTCGGCCTATCAGGTTCTACCACATCCATCGGGTCAATTTCCGGCTTCGAGAAGTGGTCCTCGACAATTTCCGAGCACCGTAAGTCCTCTCCCGACCCCATCGACTGAAAATTAACTTATTAGATGTTTTAAGTACAATTTCATCATGTTCACAATTAAACCAAAACTACCAAAATAACTTACAGTCATAGTATGTGGTGGCGGTGTGACGTACGACGGCCCCGGCATGTCCGGCCTGTAAAAGTCTGTCTGCGGTATTCCAAGGAGGTCCGTGAATGATGAGGTGTCGAACGTCGACGTTGGGTGTGTATAACCCCCTGCCTCCATCATCCCAGTCTGCATGACATAATTAATTTTAACAGTTACCAACTTAGGAACGAATATATAACTACATTGGTTATTCAGTGTGACTTACACTCTCCGGGAATGTCGAATAGGATGTGGTGGCAAACGACGGCATTTGGGTTGTGTAACCCCCTGGCCCCGACATCCCGACCTGCGTGACATTGATCATTATAAGAGTTAAAAATTTAGGAACGAATATATAACTACATTGGTTATTCAGTGTGACTTACACTCTCCGGGAATGACGGATGGGATGTGGTGGCAAACGGCGTCGGTACCCCCTGTCCGAACGGAACGGAGATCGGCGTCGTACCCGACAGCTAAAACAAATATGGAACGTAATATTAATATACAAACTAAAAGATCGTGGCCGACAAATTAAGTTAAACACTAACATGAACAGCGCGAAACTGTCTGACGAATGCCTCCAGATCGTCTAAATGTGTGTCTTGGGGCCCGTGGACGTAGTCCCACAGCTCGTCATGACTGCCACGAAATGGCCCATAGACGGGTGTCGGATCTTGATGGGAGGGGGAAGGGGCCGCCTCATATCGATCGAAAGCGGGCGGCTGATATCGATCGAAAGGGGACGGCTGATATCGATTGGAAGGGAGCCTCGCGTCGTCTTCCTCATCTTCGTCAGATGAGGAACTAGACCTATGATGTCGTGCCAACTCTCTATCGATAAAGGTCACGCTGTTTCTGTACCAAGGTGTGTCCCTCTCGGTATCCGTAGCCACAAGGTTTTCAAGAGGCGCATACGGCGGCTAAATATATGGTAAAACACATTCAAACTTAATAACAGGGAATAACGTAGGAAACATTGTAAACATAGTGAAAGAACTTACAGTGCGTGACCGGCTGAAGAACGCAATGCAATTGTTCCTACTAAGGTTATTAATCCTGTCCCAACGGGTTCCCCTAATGAACCTGTCGGTGCGTGTGGTGAAATTTTGACGGGCGATGGGAAACATCTCCAAGATCCATATCTGTAATTACACAAGAATAGCAAGTACGTAAAAAGGAAAGCCAAACAGTGTGTATGTATTATTGTTTATGTTATATACTACTTATCTAACCTTGAAGGCGTATGTAAATCCAGCAAGAGCCATCTTCGCATGTATGTCGCCGCGTCTGGCGATGGCTCGATGCATATGTCTGTAGGTATATGTCCAGATTTGGCTACCCCACGGATACCTGCTAAACAAATGCAAATCCTCGAGGGCCGTAAGGACCGTCTCGGAAGCATACTGGCTCCACTCACGGCCCATGAAGGCCATCTCCACCGTCACCACCAAGCATACACGGACAACATCCTCGTCGCTAATGGCAGAAAGACCATCTTTCATCGTGTCCACGACTGTCCTCAGCCTCAAACGAGATGGTCTTTCATCAGGCCAAACCCTACTAACCCAAGTAATGTTTGATAACGGAGGAAGGGGGTTCGTCTCCAAAAAGTAGTCCTGTAATAAGACAGAACTCGCGACGGCCAAACCGCATATGATGCCCGAAGACATCAAAATACATCTCCTCCTCATCAGCATTGGAGACCTCGACCTCCAACTGTAAACACATGTGGACTAGCATGGGGTCGCCACCGCTCATGGTAAGATCCAGCCATGGACCGAAAGGTGTCCCTCTGAAGATCTCATCAACCCCAGTTACCCGATCTCCTAAAGCGGCGAAGTGCTGTCTCATCTCTACGATGAACGAAAGGCGACACCTTAACGTCAAGTCGATCGTTAAAAAATCACGCTGCATAGAAAATTCACGGATGTTATAATGCTTGTTTGGTTTATTGGGTTGATAATTATTTGTGTATTTTAGTTTTAGAAAAGAACCCACTCAATCAATTGGACTTCCAGGTAGCAGTGGAATCACAAGGATTGCTTAAGTCCCCACATACCTTAGGGCTATTTACACCCGTTTGACAAAATCCAAATAAATATGTTGTGGTTTTTTTATTTCAATGTAACATTGTTATACATACATATTAGGGCTTCGGAAGTGTAACTTCCAATAATTATTTATGAGTAGGAAACTCAAAAGAAAGATAAACAATTAAATAATTCACTAAAGTTTATGGACCTAAGTTGGCATTCACTAAAGTTTATGGACCTAAGTTGTCAATTAGCAAAGTTTATGGACCTAAGTTGTCAATTAGCAAAGTTTAGGGACCTAAGTTGTCATTCACCAAAGTTTAGGGACCTAGGTTGTCATTCACCATAGTTTAGGGACCTAGGTTGTCATTCACTAAAGTTTAGGGACCTAAGTTGTCATTCACCATAGTTTAGGGACCTAAGTTATCATTCACTAAAGTTTAGGGACCTAAGTTGTCATTCACTAAAGTTTATGGACCTAAGTTGTCATTCACCATAGTTTAGGAACCTAAGTTGTCATTCACTAAAGTTTAGGGACCTAAGTTGTCATTCACCATAGTTTAGGGACCTAAGTTGTCATTCACTAAAGTTTAGGACCTAAGTTGTCATTCACTAAAGTTTAGGGACCTAAGTTGTCATTCATCATAGTTTACACATACACCAACTTTTTTTATAAAAAAACACTAACATTTATTTTATAAAACTCACTCTAACATTTAATTTTTTTAAAAAACACTCTTTTTATAACCAAAAAAACACTAACAACACCTACTTTTTTTATAAAAAAACTTACATTTATTTATATAAAACTCACTCTAACATTTAATTTTTTTAAAAAACACTCTTTTTTTATAACAAAAAAAACACTAACACCTACTTTTTTTTTTATAAAAAAACTTTAACATTTATTTCTATAAATAACACCAATTTTTTTTAAAAAACACTAACTTATTTTTATAAACTCACTCTAACATTTAATTCTTATAAAAACACTCTCTTTTTATAACCAAAAAAACACTAACACCTACTTTTTTTATAAAAAAAACTTTAACATTTATTTCTATAAATAACGCCAACTTTTTAAAAAAAAACACTAACTTATTTTTTATAAACTCACCCTAACATTTAATTCTTATAAAAACACTATCTTTTTATAACCAAAAAAACACTAACACCTACTTTTTTTATAAAAAAACTTTAACATTTATTTCTATAAATAACACCAACTTTTAAAAAAACACTAACTTATTTTTTATAAACTCACCCTAACATTTATTTTTGGAAAATACACTCATCTTTTTTTAACAAATAAACACTAACATATTTTTTATAAAACCACTTTAACATTTATAACAACAAAGTTTAAACAACAAAGTTTACATATTATATATTTCAAAAATTTAAGATAACAACAAAGTTTAAACAACATTCAAACAACAAAGTTTAAACAACAAAGTTCAAACAACAAAGTCTAAACAACAAAGTTCAAACAACAAAGTTTACATATCATAATTTACCAACAAAGTTTACATATCATATATTTTGAAAATTTAAGATAACAACAACAAACTACAAAAAGTTAAGAAAAATGACTTACAACATCCCTAACATGTGACATCTTCAAACCGAGCGCGTAATCGATACGGGAAGTTGAAAGAGTTTGGAAAGAGTTTGGAGAGATTATTAAAAAATGGTGGTGGCCGGATTTGGTCCCCCACCCTCTCTCTTTATAGCCGACATTGGACACCCTCAAACCCTAAACACTTATAAAAAATTTGGGTTTCAACCCCAGCCCTACACGTGGCAAAAAAATCCCGCGATCGCGGGACCCAGTCGCGGGACAGGGTAATTTTTGTAAACGCGGTCAAACTTGAGGGGGAATAGCAGGAGAAATGGCCAAACCCGGTGCCACGTCGTGCCACGTGGTTGTGGGTCCCGTGATCGCAGGTCCCACCGCGGAAAAAATGGGTATTTCGGCAATTTGAACGAGAAAATGGGTATTTTGACAAGTCAAAGTCAAAATTTGGGTATTTTAATTAAATTCCCAAAAACTTAAAGTAATGACTAATTTTTTGTTATTTTAATTTTTATGTTTCTAGAGACAAATTGATGTTTTAGATTTTTATAATCAAGTTTATTTAATTTATATTTTCCAGATAATAATTGACCTGATAGATTTTAGGGAATTTAATTAAAATACTTCAAGTTTGACTTTGAGTTACACAACTGCCCCCTCTCTCTCCCATTTTACGAAAATATCCCCTAATCCTGCGATTTTGTTCGCCATCGCGGACCCGGCCCACATGGCCCGTGAAGTTGGTCCGTGATGGTCCCATATTTTCAGTTTTGGTCCCTGTCCGCGATTGGCCGCGATTTGGGCCGCGGTTTTGATGTTTTTGGGGGTTTTCACGTGTTTTTGCATGTTTTTACTGTTTTTTTTCACACTTATTATCTAAGTTGTTTCAATTATTGTACTTGAAGATGAATTTGTGGTTGCAATTCATCTTCCCCACTGAAATTTCATCCATAAATATCAGTAAAATGCAATCCATAATCGTTCATCCATTCCATTGTGGTTGCAAATCACATCCATTCCATTCTTCTTTCTTGCTTTCTTTCTTCATCATTTCAGTATTTTCTTTCTGAGATACTACTAAAAAATGAGTTCAGTTGTTGCAAAAGCTAAGCTATATTTCTGTTACGATGGTGAATGGGTGCAAGACAACAATCAGTGGAATTTTGCACATAAATCTAAGCATGGTGTAAAATTGCCAGTAAACTTTACTCATAAGAAGTTTCTTGCATACGCCATGCAAAAATGTGGAATCGAACCTTCTGCTATTTGCAAGTTAGTGTACAAGAATGATGATGGGTCAATGGTGGAGTTATCCAATGATGGAGATATCTCTGGTTTTCTGCAATTTGCAGCCCAGTCAGAAAGACCTCCAACACTTTTTGTGTATGCCGAATCATCGGTGTGAGACGAAGGTGATGACAAAGACGATGACGAAGGTGATGACGAAGACCTCCAACTGGAGCCTGATTCTCAATTTCAGACGTCTTACAACCCAACAGTTTATTCGGATCATACATATGGTCTTAACGACTGTTATCCTGATTTTGTTCCGGAGACGCAAGAAGAAGAAGAAGAAGAAGACCAAGAAAGATGTATGAACAACTCTCTACGTATTTATATAATTTGGAGCTGCAGAATCCATGTACAGTCACCACGATAAGGACCGATTCAAAGGACGTTTTGAGTTGTGCTTTGTTGCCCTTGTGTAACACATCGAAATTCCCATAATTTTGTATGAGAAACGTTTAAAGTATTAGAAGGTGTTATTTTAAAAAGTTATGTCATATTTTAAGTCGGAGGGTCGAAAGGGTATTTGACCATAGTTTTGGATTAAATAGTAATTGGTGAAATCTGACTTATAAAAATAGGAAGTCAGTGAGATTGAGAATATCTCAATTTCTATGTTTGGAGTCGGTTTGGAAAAGCAGAGAAGAAAACTCAACTTCACGGTTCGCTTTCGGTTATTGATTTGTATTGGTGAAATAGAATCGAATTTGGAGTTCTGATTTTGGCTTCCATCGATTTCGAATTCGTATCAGGTGAGTTCATCTACTATGTTCAGCTTTAATAGAATTGGTAAGTTAAATTGAAATGGTTTTATAAACTCAATGATATCTCTATGAAATGAATACTACATACTATCTGAATTTTGGGATAGAAATCGTATGATTCAGATTGGTTATCGATCGAATCCGGAAGTTAAATTTTCCGGATAAGCTTATATTTCCGGAGGGGTTTATTCGGAATCCGGAAGTTATATTTCCGGAGGGGTATATCCGGAATCCGGAAGTTATATTTCCGAAGGGGTATATCCAGAATCCGGAAACTATATTTCTGAAGGGGTATATCCGAAATCCGGAAGTTATATTTCCGGAGGGGTTTATCCGGAATCCGGAAGTGATATTTTCGGAGGGGTATATCAGAATTCCGGAAGTTATATTTCCGGAGGGGTTTATCCGGAATCCGGAAGTTATATTTTTGGAGGGGTATACCCGGAATTCGGAAGTTATATTTCCGGAGGGGTATATCCAGAAATTATATCTCCGGAGGGGGATATCCGGATAGTGTAATTTCGGGTAAAATTTTAATTAAATGAGATATTATAAGTTTACCGGATGTTACCGGATTTCTTTGGATTCCGGAATTTACCGGATACGTATTCCGGATTTGATTTCCGGATTGGTTTTTCGGATTGATTCTGGATTATTTTGCCGGACAAGTTTGTTTTGGATAATTTATTGTATGAAATTGTCCTGATCAAGTGTTTTTACAAATATGAGACATATCTTGATTATTTTAACTGTGCGAAAATAATTATAACTCGACTGTGAGTTAATATGTGTTTTGATTTGGTACGTCCGTATGTTAGGAAGTGTAATGGATCCATAGGCACTAGCATCATTTGATAAATGAGGAATACACCGGGCGCTTAATGGTAATTCCCATTTAGTATTGTGATTGATAAACGTGGAATATGCGTGGCGCTAATCGTAATTCCCGTTGATTTGAAATGAGGAATAGGTCGGGCTCTAATGGTAATTCCCATTTCGTATTGTGACTTGAAATCAAGGAATAGGCGTGGCGCTAATCATAATTCCCGATTTCTATTGGAAGATAACGGATATGCATGACTCTTAATTGTAATCCCTACTTCCACTCCAAGAAATAGGCATGGCGCTAATTGTAATTTCTTGGACATGAGCAATAATCTAGCATCCGTGGTGATTCGTAGTGCCGCTCTGGAACATGATGCTATGACTTACTTAGTGTTTGTCATACTCATGGAATCAGGTATGATTCCCGTCATCGAAAGATGTTATGTGTGTACGGTAAGAAAGTTGCGATCAGGTTAAATTTATATGCTTTGTTTATAAATTTGGTTTTCAAAGCTTATAAAGATTTTGATTTGAAAATTGTATGTTCTCACTAGGCGTAAGCCTAATCTTTTCAAATTAAATTTCTTACCAGGTACTAGCTCGGGAAGGGATACGAAGGGATGAGTGTCGAGGAGTACCAGAACTGTATTTTTGGAGACGCTATGGAGAATTTAGTGGAACATGGATTATTTTGGAGATCGTTTAGACAACCCGTATAATCTGATCTTAATGTTAAGGATTAGATTAGTAGGTTGTTTTTGATAAGTTCAATTGTACATATGAACCTTCGTAACTAATTCTCCATTTATGTATGAAAGTATTGGAACATGTTGTAGAATACTTTGTTAAATTCAAGGTTTAAATTTATTGTGTTTTTAGGGTGTTTTAGTTTGGTATCAGAGTCGTAGTTTAAGTGAACTAGGTATGATTGTTAGATACCTAGACTTAAGCTGAGGTGATTAAGATATGATTTGTGAGATTGGGTAGAAGTACTAAGACGGGATAGTCTTAGATTCGACGGAAATACGTGAATTAAGAACTGTGATGATGGTAACGAGAATTCTTATGTATAGTATGTTCATAATTTCAATTAGCTACTGTTATTATGAATATATTGTTACGTAGGCATACTTGTTTTTAATTGTTACGGTGATTAATGAACGCAAAAGTACGTTTCTTGTGTTGGGTTGTGTATAGCCATTTCTCATGGTTACCTTTATGTGTTATCAGATTACGATGGTTAATACACCAAACAGATCTTCTACTTATTCAGAAGATAGAGTAGCAAACGAACTTGTTGAAAATCAACCTGAAAGGAGTGGAGCTTATGAGAGTCCACCAAGGCCACCTATCCTGGGAGAAGGAGAAAGTCAAGCACATTGGACGAACGTCGGTACTTCCAACCCGGTGACGACGGAGTCTACTATGGAGTCCCGAATGATGGAAAATATGATGCGAGTTATGAATGTCGCATTGACTCAGCAACAAGAGATGTTCATGAAAATGTTGAATGACCGAAGTGCCGAGTCACAAAGACCGGAGTTGGGTACTGGTACCGTAAACCCACCTGTTAATCCGGTGCAGAATGTAAATAGGAGGATGGAGAAAGTTTGTTCCTATAAGACATTTTTAAGTTGCAAGCCACCTGAATTTGTTGGTTCTGACAATCCAATTGAGTGCATGAATTGGATTAAAGAGATGGAACAAGCATTTAGGGCTTGTGAATGTGATGAAGAATCAAAGGTCAGATTTCGATCTCAAATGTTACGAGGAAACACTTTGACATGGTGGAATATTGTGACATCAATAGTGACGACTCCAGTTTTGGCAGCCATGAACTGAGAATTGTTTAAAAAGAAGATTTTAGAAGAATACTGCAATGAGAACGAAATGGATCATATTGAAGAAGAGTTTCGAACGCTTAAGAAGGGAAATTCGTCAGTAAGAGAGTATACTCGAATTTTCTTGGAAAAGCTGAACTTAGTGGGGCATGTGGTCCCAACTGAAAAAGAAAAGATCAAGGCGTATCTGAAAGGCTTACCAGTTGATATGATGTCTAGAGTCAGAAATTCCAAAGCTTTGACTCTGAGAGAGACGATTGAAGAAGCAAAGATTATGGAAGAGGTATATGCAAGAGATAAGGCTGAGAAGGCTCAAGTAGGAGAAAAGAGAAAGTGGGAAGGTCGATCGGAACCTTCGCAAAGACCGAAGCCTTTTACAAAGAACACTCGTTTTGAACCTCGTCGGGAACCGAATTGGTGCCAGAAGTATAAAATCAAACATTTTAGTCCGTGTCAAGTGACTTCATTAGAATGTTTCAAGTGTGGTAAGAGTGGTAACACCATGAGGAACTGTCCCATCCAAGGGTCGACATGTTTTGAATGTAAGCAGCCCGGTCATTACCGAAGAGATTGCCCAAAGTTAAAGAAAAGAGAAATCAAGAGACGATGCTTAATACTCCAAAACCAACGGGCAGAGCTTTTCACATGACGGCTGAAGAAGCTAAAGAGTTAACGGATGTGGTTTATGGTACATTTCTTGTTGACTTTATTCCTGCACGAGTATTATTTGATTGTGGTGTCAATATGCCTTTCATATCGCGATCGTTTTACCAAAAGTTAGCTATGTCTGTCACTACCTTGGAAGATGCCTTAGTAGTAGAAATAGCTAACGGAAGTCAAGTCTTAGTTCGTGAGAAACTTAAAAGTTGCACCTTTATGATAGAAGGAAATGAATTTCCAATTGATTTGATTTTGATGGAAATTAGTGGGTTTGATATAGTCGTTGGTATGGATTGGTTGTCGAGTAATCAGGCTGAAATTCTTTGTGCTAAGAAATTAATTCGAATACCCATACCCGAAAATGATGTTGTACTCATCTATGGGGAAAAGAGAAAAGGGGATGTTCCATTGATTTCTATAGCCAAAGCGCGTAAGTGTCTATCAAAAGAATGTTCATCCAATTTAGCATATGTTTTAGATGCTAAATTAGAGAAGAAGCGAATTGAGGATATAAAGGTGGTATGTGAATTTCAACATGTGTTCCCCGATGATCTTCCAAGCTTACCACCAGAACGACAAGTGGAATTCAAGACTGATCTTGTTCCAGGAGCAGCACTGATAAAACGTGCACCGTATCGATTAACACCGGCTGAAATGAAGGAAATGATGTCTCAATTACAAGAATTGCTTGAAAAGGGTTTTGTTAGGCCAAGTTCATCACATTGGGGAGCTCCAGTATTATTTGTTAAAAAGAAGGATGGCACTATGAGAATGTGCATCGACTACAGGGAGTTGAATAAGGTGACCATTAAGAATAAGTATCCACTCCCAAGGATTGACGACTTGTTCGATCAACTTCAAGGCGCGGGATGCTTCTCAAATATTGACCTAAGGTCGGGCTATCATCAAGTAAGGATAAGAGATGAAAATATACCCAAGACGACGTTTAGAACAAGGTATGGGCATTATGAATTCCTCGTGATGCCTTTTGGGTTGACAAACGCTCCAGCTGTGTTCATGGATTTAATGAACATGGTGTTTTGACCATTCTTAGACAAGTCAGTCATCGTATTCATTGATGACATACTTGCTTATTCAAAGAATGAAGTCGATCACGAATGTCACCTTCGTGAAGTCTTAGATGTTATGAGAAAAGAGAAATTGTACGCCAAATTTTCAAAATGTGAATTTTGGTTAAAGAAGGTACAGTTTCTCGGTCATGTGATTACTTCTGAAGGATTCAAAGTAGATTCGGCTAAAATAGAATCAATGATGAATTGGGAGACACCGAAGAACGTATCCGAGAAACGAAGCTTCTTGGGTTTGGCAGGTTATTATCGACGGTTTATAAAGGATTTCTCTAAGATCGCTTCTGCCTTGACGATTCTGACACGGAAGAATATAAAGTTTGTATGGACTGAAAAGCAAGAGTCAGCCTTTAGGACTTTACAAAAGAAGTTATGTGAAGCTCCTGTCCTTGCACTACCAGAAGGAACAGAAGATTTGGTTGTATATAGTGATGCGTCAAAGATGGGTTTGGGGTGTGTAATGATGCAACGTGGCAAAGTGATTGCTTACACATCAAGACAACTCAAGGAGCATGAAAAGAATTATCCTACCCATGATTTAGAATTGACAGCCGTAGTATTTGCTTTGAAACTATGGCGGCATTATTTATATGGAACGAAGTGCACTCTTTTCACTGATCATAGGAGTTTGAAACATGTCTTTGATTAGAAAGAGCTGAATATGAGGCAACGTCGTTGGTTAGAACTACTTAAGGATTATGATTGCGAATTGCATTACCATCCTGGTAAAACAAATGTTGTGGCTGATGCCTTGAGTAAGAAAGAATACAGTGGATGCTTAAAAGCAACCAACAATCGAATTGATGTGATGTCGAGTCTGATTGAAAGAATCAAAGTGGCACAAACGGAAACTTTATTAGAAGAAAATCTGAAAGAGGAAGTTATGGTTAAGCAACGTCTTCATTTGACTGAAGATAGCCGTAAATATATTATTTCAAGGTCGTATTTGGGTGCCAAAGATTGGGGGGAAACCGAGAGTTATCTCTTGAAGACGCCCATAAATCTAAATATTCTATACATCCTGGAAGTACTAAAATGTATAGAGATTTGAAACTACATTATTGGTGGCCAGCTATGAAACTAGATGTGGCACAATGTGTAGAAAGTTGTGTGACGTGTTCGTTGGTGAAGGCCGAACATCAACGACCTTATGGAAGTCTACAATCCTTGGAGATTCCAGAATGGAAGTGGGACAAGATTACCATGGATTTTGTGACTAAAGTACCAAAGACTTTAAAGGTAACAATACTATTTGGGTAATCATAGACCGGTTAACTAAAAGTGCTCATTTCTTACCAAAGAAAGAAGCTTCACCGATTGATAAACTAGCCAATTATATATTGATGAGATGGTATCAAGACATGGTATACCTGTGTCTATAGTTTCTGACCGTGACAGCCGATTTACTTCAAGATTTTGGCAGTCACTACAAGAAGAATTGGGTACAAGAGTGAATTTGAGCACTGCATATCATCCACAAACGGATGGGCAAAGTGAAAGAACCATTCAGACTTTGGAAGACATGCTCAGGTCTTGTGTAATCGATTTTGGAGGTAACTGGGATACGCATTTACCCTTAGTGGAGTTTGCGTACGATAATAGTTATCATTCCAGTATCGGAAGAGCACCTTTTGAAGCCTTATATGGACGAAAATGTAGAACTCCAGTATGTTGGTTGGAAGATGGAGAAAAGCAATTTGCTGGTCCTGAAAATGTGCAACAAACGACCGATAAAGTGAAAGAAATTCAGAAACACATGAAGGCGGCTCAAGATCGACATAAGAGTTACGCCGATCCGAAAAGAAGACCAAAAGAATTCCAAGTTGGGGAGCGGGTAATGTTAAAGGTATCTCCATGGAAAGGTATTATAAGGTTTGGGAAGCGTGGAAAGTTAAGTCCTCGTTTTCTTGTGCCTTTCACTATAACCAAGAGAATGGGACTTCAAGCCTATCAGTTAGATCTTCCACCTGAGTTGGAAGGAATTCATAATACTTTCCATGTTTGTTATCTTCGGAAATGTCTAGCCGAAGAGGAAAATGTTATACCATTTTCTGAAATAAAAGTGGATGAGAAGAGTCGTTATGTGGAGGAACCTGAAGCAATTCTGGAAAGGACGACTAAAAAGCTACGACATAAAGAAGTGATCATGGTTAAAGTACAGTGGAAACATCATAGAGATGCTAACGTGACTTGGGAAGCTGAAGAGGATATGAAGAATAGATATCCTCACTCGTTTGTATAGTTTCGATTTCGAGGGCGAAATCATTTTCAGGTTGGGGAGATTTGTAACACCTCGAAATTCCCATAATTTTGTATGAGGAACGTTTAAAGTATTAGAGGGTGTTATTTTAAAACGTTGTGTAAAATTTTAAGTCGGGGGGTCGAAAGGGTATTTGACCATAGTTTTGGATTAAATAGTAATTGGTGAAATCTGACTTATAAAAATAGGAAGTCAGTGAGATTGAGAATATCTCAATTTCTATGTTTAGAGTCGGTTTGGAAAAGCAGAGAAGAAAACTCAACTTCACGGTTCGCTTTCGGTTATTGATTTGTATCGGTGAAATAGAATCGAATTTGGAGTTCTGATTTTGGCTTCCATCGATTTCGAATTCGTATCAGGTGAGTTCATCTACTCTGTTCTGCTTTAATAAAATTGGTAAGTTAAATTGAAATGGTTTTATAAACTCAATGATATCTCTATGAAATGAATACTAAAGAGTATCTGAATTTTGGGATAGAAATCGTATGAATCAGATTGGTTATCGATCGAATCCGGAAGTTAAATTATCCGGAATCCGGAAGTTATATTTCCGGAGGGGTATATCCGGAATCCGGAAGCTATATTTCCGGAGGGGTATATCCAGAATCCGAAGATATATTTCCGGAGGGGTTTATCCGGAATCCGGAAGTCATATTTTCGGAGGGGTATATCCGGAATCCGGAAGTTATATTTCCGGAGGGGTTTATCCGGAATCCGGAAGTTATATTTCTAGAGGGGTATATTCGGAATCCGGAAGTTATATTTCCGGAGGGGTATATCCGGAAGTTATATCTCCGGAGGGGGATATCCGGATAATGTAATTCCAGGTAAAATTTTAATTAAATGAGATATTATAAGTTTACCGGATGTTACCGAATTTCTTTGGATTCCGAAATTTACCGGATACATGTTACGAATTTGATTTCCGGATTGGTTTTTCGGATTGGTTCCAGATTATTTTGCCGGACAAGTTTGTTTTGGATAATTTACTGTATGAAATTGTCCTGATCAAGTGTTTTTACGAATATGAGACATATCTTGATTATTTTAACTGTGCGAAAATAATTATAGCTCGACTACGAGTTAATATGTGTTTTGATTTGGTACGTCTGTATGTTAGGAAGTGTAATGGATCCATAGACACTAGCATCATTTGATAAATGAGGAATCCGCCGGGCGTTTAATGGTAATTCCCATTTAGTATTGTGATTGATAAACGTGGAATAGGCGTGACGCTAATCGTAATTCCCGTTGATTTGAAATGAGGAATAGGTCGGGCTCTAATGGTAATTCCCATTTGGTATTGTGACTTGAAATCAAGGAATAGGCGTGGCGCTAATCATAATTCCCGATTTCTATTGGAAGATAACGGATAGGCATGACTCTTAATTGTAATCCCTACTTCCACTCCAAGAAATAGGCATGGCGCTAATTGTAATTTCTTGGACATGAGCAATAATCTAGCATCCGTGGTGATTCGTAGTGGCGCTCTGGAACATGATCCTATGACTTACTTAGTGTTTGTCATACTCATGGAATCGGGTATGATCCCCGTCATCGAAAGATGTTATGTGTGTACGGTAAGAAAGTTGCGATCATGTTAAATTTATATGCTTTATTTATAAATTTGGTTGTCAAAGCTTATAAAGATTTTGATTTGAAAATTGGATGTTCTCACTAGACGTAAGACTAATCTTTTCAAATTAAATTTTATTACCAGGTACTAGCTCAGGAAGGGATACGAAGGGATGAGTGTCGAGGAGTACCAGAACTGTATTTTTGGAGACGCTATGGAGAATTTAGTGGAACATGGATTATTTTGGAGATCGTTTAGACAACCCGTATAATCTGATCTTAATGTAAGGATTAGATTAGTAGGTTGTTTTTGATAAGTTCAGTTGTACATATGAACCTTCATAACTAATTCTCCATTTATGTGTGAAAGTATTGGAAGATGTTGTAGAATACTTTGTTAAATTCGAGGTTTAAATTTATTGTGTTTTTAGGGTGTTTCACCTTGAACCTGCGGTACGTATATTAACACGTCATATGTTTACACATTATAAATTATAACATTTACAAAGGGAAACCACCTACGTTTTTGCAGATCCACGCATTTCTGGCAAATCTGCGTCGTATCCTAGTAATAGACGCTGCCCATTTAAAGGGTCGTTACTTGGGTATGATGTTCCTGGCGGTTTCCCTGGACGGGAATAACAACATCGTGCCCGTAGCTTTCGGAGTAGGCAAGTCCGAGACCGGGGAGGAGTGGAGTTGGTTTCTTTCCATGTTGAGACAAAGTATCGGAGACCCGAAAGGGTTGGTGTTTATGTCCGACAGGACTGCTTCCATAAGCGCCGCAATCTCTGCCACGTACCCAAACACCCGTCACGCCCTATGTTGTCTACATTTGGAGATGAACGCAAAAAGCCAGGACAAACGTATTACAACATACCACACCACCTACTGGAATGCACGCAAAGCGTATACGGTTCAGGAGTTTGACCGGTACATGATTGCACTACGAGTTAGTGCCGATCGTGCAACAAAAGTTATGGACGATACTGGACCGGAGAGGTGGTTGAGGGACCATTTTCCTGCATAACGTTATGACATTCTGACCTCCAATAGTGCAGAGTTGGTGAATGCACTCTTCCGTTTTGCTCGTAGATTACCGATTGTACAACTTATGGAGTACTTCCAGACCTTTCAACAAGAGTGGTACCAACTTCGACGGCAAAAAGGAGGTGAAATGCATAATAGACTCACACCAAAGGCGGAGGAGATAATTCTCAAAAGGGCGGGAAGGGCTGCGGCATGGAGGGTAAGCGAAATTGGGTATGGGAAGTACCAGATTTGGGATAACCGTTTTGACGCGACTGTCGATATGACCGACCATGTTTGTTCATGTATGCAATGGCAATACTCTGGGTTACCGTGCGGTCATGCCATCGCAGCTGCAAGGCATATGGGTCTTAGAGATTGTAGTGATTTGGCTGTAAATTTCTACACGTCCGAAACTTACCGAGAAACATATCGGGAGGTAATCAATCCAGCAGGACCCCCTGAATCATGGGTGTCTCCACACGTCCCCCTTCCGCCATGATATCCACCGTTAATAACTAAGAACAGCGCCGGGAGACCAAGAAAGAACGATCGACGTCCATCTCGTGGTGAAGATCCGATACAGAGAAAATGTAGTGGGTGCCAAGCAGTAGGACATACTCGTGGAGAGTGTCCAACTCCTGCCCCTTCAAGCGTGCCAAGGAGTAGACGTTCAGTTAGCTAAAGAAGTAGCACACAGGGCCCATCGGAGCTAGAACCACATGGAAGTCTAAGATATGATAGCATTGACCTGAACATTGATTTCCCTTGATTTTAACGACTAAATCTTGTATGCTAAGTGCTCTTATTTTTATATATAACATGATTTTATCTACTTTATCGTCCCGTGTAATTTAGCAAACATAAGGGACCTAAGTTGTAATTTAGCAAAGATAAGGGACCTAAGTTGTAGTTTAGCAAAGATAAGGGACTTAAGTTGTAATTTAGCAAACATAAGGGACCTAAGTTGTATTATAGCAAAGATAAGGGACAAAAGTTGAAACAAGTGAAAATGGGGCCCCATCGCGGGCAAACTTCGCGGGCCAAAATGGTCGGGTCTGCAATCGCGACCCAATTCGCGAGATTAGGGGGCAGTTTAGCAAAATGGTAGAGAAAGGGGGTAGTTTTGTAAGTCAAAGTCAAACTTGGGATAGTTTAATTAAATACCCTAGATTTTATCAATTTTAATTTTTGAAATATTCTTTTCTCAAAGGAACATTTACCGAATTGTTAATAATATTTTATAGGGACCCCTATTTTATAATAGAAATATCTAAGATAATCTATTTTTTATACTATAGTTTTTTAATGGATTGCTATCTTTTAATTCTAAATGTAATCTAAATCATTTATTTCTTTAAAGAAAAATCTAAACCACTAATATTTGAAATTTATTATTTTCTAATCAATACTATATTATAAAACATTTATGAAAAACTCTTAAAAACAATCTATAAAGCTTTAGGTACTGCTATTTAATGCCGATTACTTAAAATCTCTTAAAAACAACTAATGAAGTTTTATGTACCATTGTTAATGCTAATTACTTAATTAGTCTTTATCTCTAACTCCTTCCTTTTAGGGGCTGTTTGTTTACCTCTTAATGGTTACATTAAGAGGTAACCTCTGAATCGCTAAGAGGTATAGACTGTTTGGTAAAAAAAATGACCTCTTAATGGTTACAAAAACCTCTGAGCCATTTTGCATCTCACCCCACACTCAACCATTCAGAGTTGTTATTCTTCCAATTTTGCCCTTCTCACTTCTCTCCTTCTCTCGACTTCTCTAACCCATGAATTGCATCAAAAACCTCCAAAACAGCAGCCGCTGGAACCACAGCTCTGTTTATATGACCACCAACAGCATCAAGTGCGTCTCTTTGAGCACGAATTGGACGAACTGCAGCTTCTAAAGATGGTAATCTTTGATCAATCTCTTCTAATCTAGGGCCAGATTTTTTTATCGATAACTCTAGGGTTCTAGATTTCTCTAAATTAACCTTCAAAGACTTCCTTGCCGACATCAAATTCGCAATCCCATCGTCACCCACCGACCACATTTTCTAACCCTAGATTCGAGTTTCTCAGTCTAAACCCCAAATACCAGAATTAATTTACCCACAAGAACAGATCTATTAAACATCGTAATTTAATCTAATTGATATCAATCTCTGGTGTAAGGTAAAAATTTATTATTTTAATTTCATTATTAGTAATGTTAATTGTTAAGATTTATTTGATTTAGGGTTTAGAAATCGATTTTGGTTTAGGGATCAGAGAAATCGATTTTGGTTTAGGGCAATGCAGATGCAATTAGGGTTTGGTGAAATTGGTCAATAAAATTTTTTTATTGGAGAGGGTTAAAATGGTAATTTGTTGTTATTCAGACCCATCATTCAGAACCGTTACCAAACAACCAAATTTCATTCTGCACTCAACCATACAGATCCTCTCAACCATTATGACATCTCAACCATTCTGCTCTTAACCATTCTGCAATTGCCAAACAGCCCCTTAGTCCTTATCTCCAACTCCCTACAAATTCTCAAATGGTAAACCCTTAAAAAACCATCGTTCTTTAATCCACATTAGTTACCTAATTAATCTCTATCTCTTAACCCCTTTCAAATCCTCAAATCATAAACCCCTCAAAAAAGCGTCATTCTTTGTACTAATTTATAAAAAAAAATATTATAATTTTCTCAAAACTACACAAAACCGTTTTATAAAATCGACAACGATAAAAAGCAAAACAAAACATTAAAATCAAGATATATCGCGCTACATTGCACGAGTACCCTTCTAGTAAAGTTAAAAGATCCAACTGAAATCTTTTTAGAAATTATAACTTCATCATCTAAATTTTTTAGTTTTTCAAAATTAAAAAATCAGTTAGGATTATATTCCATCTAAACTATTTATGCAATTTGTTTTTCTTTGATTTTATTATATTTCAATTATTTATTTTAATAAAAAATAGAGGGTGTTTTTTATTTAAAAAGAAAGTTGTAAATACACATTTAATCACAACTCTTGGATCAAACTAGTTTAATGCTTAGAGCAATTCATACAGAATTTTGTATTTTTTTTTTAAAATAGAAATTTAAAAGTTAAATCTCTAAAAAAAGTTAGAACATCTTCAAAGGATTCTCTATTTTAGAAATTATACAAGTAATTATGTTATTAAAATATGAGATACAATTCATAAAATATTATTTCTCTCTTAAATATTTAATTGAAAGCATTTTTATTGATAGAATGAATGAAAAAAATCCGCTCTCAAATGTTGTGTCGTTTTGTTGGACCTGCTTGTTTTTTATTGGTTTCTTTACAAAGCTTGTTTTTCAAAATAAAAATAATATAACATTTTTGGCAAGACATCTCAAACAAAAAAAAGTTAACTATTTTCCATTTTTTTTGTTTATTAAGGGGCCGTTTACCAAAGGCTTATCCGGGTAAGCACTTACTGGTAATTTCAATACTATAGTTTACTTACCGGGTAAGATTTTAGTCTACCAAAACGGTATCCTACACTACAATTTTTCCGGTAAGCGCTAACCGTGGTAAGAGTCTTTCACCATCACTTACCGGGGTAAGACTTTCGGACTCTCGGTTCTTGCCTTAACTCTTACCGGGCAAGATTTTTTGTCCTTGTCATATTGATTCAGTAAGATAATGTGACTTGATAAGCGCTTACTCGGATAAGCGTTTGGTAAACGGCCCCTAAGTTATATTTTTTTATTAACATTGTACCTTTTTTAAATGAAGATTTTGAAAATATTCTTAGAATAAAAAAAGGGAAATTAATTAAAATACCCAAAGTTTGACTTTGACTTACCAAAATACCCAATTTCTCGCTGAATTTACCAAAAATACCCATATTTTCTGCGATGGGTCCCGCGATCGCGGACCCGTGCCCACGTGGCACCCATGTTTGGCCAAAATGTCCCGCGGAGCCCCTTAACTATGCCCGCGGAGACAAGATTGGCCCCTGTTCGCGATGACCTTCCGCGATAGGCACAAAATTTACAATTTTGGTCATTTTTTGCACGAATCTTTGCATGCTTTTACTGTTTTTTTCCACAATTATTGTACTTTGAAGACCAATTTGTGGTTGAAATTCACTGGCTTGTTTCATCAATGTTGAATCATTGTACTTGGAATACCAATTTGTGGTTGCAATTCATGTTGGTTGTTTCATCAATGTTGGTTGTTTCATCAATAAGATTTCATCCATAAATATCAGTAAAATGCAATCCATAATTCACACCCATTCCATACTTCTTTCTTGCTTTCTTTCTTCAGTATTTTGTTTTTGAGATACTACTGAAAAAATGAGTTCATCTGTTGCAAAAGCTAAGTTATTTTTCTGTTTCGATGGTGAATAGATGCAAGGCAACAATGAGTGGAATTTTGCTTATAAATCTAAGCATGGTGTAAAATTGTCAGTAAACTATACTTATCATAAGTTTGTTGCATACGCCGGCCATGCAAAAATGTGGAATCGACCCTTCTGTTGTTTGCAAGTTAGTGTTTAAAAATGGTGATGGGTCAATTATGGAGTTATCCAACGATGGGGATATCTCTGGTTTTCTGCACTTTGCAGCCGAATCAGAAAGACCTCCATTACTTTTTGTGTATGCCGATTCATCGGTGTGCGACAAAGACGATGACGAAGGTGATGACGACGGTGATGACGAAGACCTTCAAATGGAGGAGCCTGATTTTGTTCCGGAGACGCAACAACAACAACCACAAGAAGAAGAAGAAAAAGAAGACCAAGAAGGACGCTTTGCTGGAGTTGCCGACGACGAAACCCATGTTTTCACAATAGGTAATTCTGATATAGACAAATCAGATACCGATTGTGATGAGGACGAAGAATATACCCCTAGTAATAAATCATTTAGTCAATTAAATGACTTTTTTGATATTCCCCCTATTCTTCCAGACCCGAATACTCATACACAAACCTACGAACTTACACCTTATATGCGCAGTTCAAGGATACAAGTAGGTGAGATATTTGATTCGAAGGATGAGTTGGCCACCAGGTCGGAATTAATTTCATGGAAGAGGGTTTCGAAAGTTACACGCCAAGATCCGACAAAACCAGATACGAAGTTATATGTGGGAGAGAAAATTGTAATTGGAGGCTGTACGCGAGGTCCGTGGGCGACAAAGGAGGGATATTTGTCATTAGAAAGTTGCACGACGAACACACTTGTTCGAGGACGCAACTGAATCCCAACCACAAACAAGCCACCAAAAGGACTTTGGGTGCGATACTGAAAAACAAATTTCTTGATGCTAGCAGGTCAATGCGTCCAAAGGACATCGTAAACTATGTACACCAGCAGTACGGGATCACAATTGGTTACCACCAAGGCTGGCGTGCGCGATGCAGGGCACTGCTAATGGTCAGAGGCACGTTCGAGGAGTCGTATGAACGACTCCCTAGGTATTTATATAATTTGCAGCTTCACAATCCAGGTACGGTCACCCATATAAGGACCGATTCAAATGGACGGTTTGAGATGTGCTTCGTTGCCTTTGGACCCGCGGTACGTATTTTACCACGTCATATGTTTACACATTATAAACTATAACATTTACAAAGGGAAACCACCTACGTTTTTGCAGATCCGCACATTTGTGGCAAATCTGCGTCGTGTCCTGGTAATAGACGCTGCCCATTTAAAGGGCCCTTACTTGGGTATGATGTTCCTGGAGGTTGCCATGGACGGGAATAACTCCATCGTTCCCGTAGCTTTCGGAGTAGGCAAGTCCGAAACCGGGGAGGAGTGGATTTGGTTTATGTCCATGTTAAGACAAGCTATCGGAGACCCGCAAGGGTTGGTGTTTATGTCCGACAGGGCTCCTTCCATAAGCGCCGCAATCTCTGCCATGTACCCAAACGCCCCTCACGCCTTATGTTGTCGACATTTGGAGATGAACGCCAAAGGCCAGGACAAACGTATTACCACCTACCACGATGTCTACTGGAAGGCATGCAAAGCATATACGGCTCGGGACTTTGACCGGTACATGAATGTTCTACGAGTTAGTGCCAACAAAGCAGCCAAAGTCATGGACGATGTTGGACCGGAGAGGTGGTCCGCAGTCTATTTTCCTGCACAACGGTACGACATTTTGACCTCCAATAGTGCAGAGTCGGTGAATGTACTCTCCCGTTTCGCGCGCAGATGTCCGATTCTTACTCTTATGGAGTACTTTCGGGCCTTTCAACAAGAGTGGTACCAACGTCGACGCCGAAAAGGAGCTGAGATGCATAATAGACTCACACCAGCGGCGGAGGAGATAGTTCTCCTCAGGGCGGGTCACGCGTCAACATGGAGGGTAAGCAAAATCGGGTATAGGAGGTATTAGGTTCGAGATAACCAACTTGACGCGACTGTCCATATGACCGACCATGTTTGTTCATGTTTCCAATGGCAAAAATCTGGGTTACCGTGCGGCCATGCCATCGCTGAGGCAAGGCATATGGTTCGTAGAGATTGCAGCAACTTGGCTGTAAGTTTCTTCATGTCCGAAACTTACCGGGCAACATATGCAGAGGTAATAAATCCAGCTGGACCCCCTGAAGCATGGGTGTATCCACCCGACCCCCTTCCGCCATGCTATCCACTGTTAAACACTAAGAACAGAGCCGAGAGACTGAGAAAGAACGACCGACGTCCATCACGTGGTGAAGGTTAGATACAACGAAAATGTACTCGGTGCCAATGCGTAGGACATACTCGTGGAGAGTGTCCAAATCCCGCCCCTTCAACCGTGCCAAGGAGTAGACGTTCAGTCAGCCAACTAAGTAACACGCAGGGCCCATCGGAGCTTGAGCCTCATGGAACTATATCATATGATACCGTTGATCTGAACATTGATTTCGCTTGATTGGGACGATAAATATTGTATGTTTAGTGCGCTTGTTTTGATATATAACATGATTTTATCTACTTTATCGGTCCGTTGTAATTTATCAAACATAACTAATGTACGTTGATCTGAACATTGATTTTCCTTGATTGGGACCAGTTATCTTTTGAAAGGTACTTGAAACAGAACATGGTCACATGGCATGGGATGATGATCATAATGGTAGTAGTCTAAATGGAGAGAATAGTAATGGTTATATAGAACTATATCATATGATAGCGTTGACAGGGACCTAAGTTGTGTTAGAGCAAAGACAGGGACCAAAAATAGCCAACATGCAGTAAAAGCATCCACATTTGCCTATAAATAACTTACGCTAGATTAGTCGTAAAACACATATACGAGAACATGGCATCCCCAAACCTTCATGTTTGGTGCTTTAGGCGTTTATCTGTAACACCCTAAAAACAGGGCCAATTAAAACCTCAAAATAAACAAGTTATGATCACCAAAATATCAGACTTTTATAACCAGAGGATCAAAAGTGAAGTTTTATGTACATAAACATCTAACTTGAATAATCCTATTAATCTAATTATATCAACATAATCAGATTACTAGATTATCTAAGCTTTGTCCCAAAAATCATCAAAAGAGAATCTTGATCCTTTGACACCTATATAAGTCTGATTTCTTCCAACATCTGCATCTCACTCTCCCAGACTACTTCCCAGAGCTTGTACCTGGTAAGAAAATTTAATTTGAAACATTAGGCTTTCGCCTAGTGAGAATATTCAAATCAAATTAAAATTTAACAACTAAAATATTAACAAATATATCAAACCTGTTATCAACCATCTTACCGTACCAAAGCTCTTTTCAACAACAGGAATCCACCCAATTCCCATCCTTATGACTAATTCATCTAGTCGTATCACTATCAACCAACAATTACTTTAAATCCCACTTGATTATAAGTAATCTTCAACCCCAAGAAATTACAGTTTCTATACCTGCTTATTTCTTAGTCCGAAAGTAGAGATTACAAATTTCAATATTTGTTTATCTCCAAATTTAAAATGAAGATATCAAATCTTCCGCCTGAAATGGGAATTACAAACTCTATGTCTGCCTATTCCACATTTCACTATCTCACCATCTTGAATCACTGGCCCCCAAATGGGATTTAATTTATATAGCGCTTAACAACAAGGGCCCTCACAGATGATTCAAGATTCACTCCAACAACTAGAAATAACATCCCTTCAGTCAATGGCTGGAAATTGGTTCCCATTAAACCGTACAAAGTAGCCCCCTGATGACCGGATGCCTATTTCTAGCCAACGCAACACAGTAACTGTGTATCATCACTCTTTCTATCGTATACTATATTTGTACGATATATCATATATTCTATATGTCTATATACAGAATATTAATTACCACAATTATCCCCATTCTTGCCAATTAGCAACGAGGATCAACATCTCAAATGTTAACTATAAGATCGGACTCATAAATAAGTCCTTTACAATTATTTATAACATGGCTTTCGTATCAAAATCTGAATTATAATCATATAACAAATAGCATATAAATATCAGATTGCATTTCACATAAAAGCCTCAAAACTGCTACTGAAGGTCCACAAAAGTCGCAAGCCATTGCTTGCGTTTTCCTCCAAAATTCGCAAGTCAAGCTTGCGAGTTTCATAAAATTCGCAAGCCTCTCTTGCGAGTTTATCTAAAATTCGCAGGCCAAGGTTGCGAGATTCTCTAAATTCGCAGGCCAAGGTTGCGAGATTCTCTAAATTCGCAGGCCAAGGTTGCGAGATTCTCTAAATTCGCAGGCCAAAGTTGCGAGATTTAGACTACTGTTCATCATCTTCTACCTTTATTAAGCCAGACATCATTTTTCAGTTTTAAGCATGTATCAGATGATTCTAAACAAGTAAAACATGTCTATTATCATCTTAATTGCAAAGTTTTAACATGAATGAATAAACTCACCTTACTAAAATCTGAACACTTCTTGAACACAGACTCTTCAAACCAGCATCTTAATCAATCAGCTGGACCATAAAACTTAAAATCAAATGCTTCCCATTCAAGAAATCAGTACCACAACTTAATTTCTTACCTCAATTTCACCAAATTCTGATTCCTTCTTCTTCTTCTTTTTCTCTTTCTCTATCTCGGTTTCTATCTCTCTCTGTTTCTCGATTCTTTTGATCCCAGACAACAAACCCCAAAATAAAGTAATCTTACTTATTCTAAGTAAGACACCTCAGTTAAATTAGATGAGTCATCACCCAATTTAACAATTAATACTCCAACTTTGAACAAAAGACAAAATCAACCCTTCAAGTTGAAATTTCTTAAAAACTTTAACTTTAACAAAATTACAAACTTAACCTCAAAGTTTATAATTATAATTTATTAAAATACAACGGAAATTCAAGATGTTACAATACTCCCCAACTTGAAATTGATTTCGTCCTCGAAATCAAAAGCATAAATAATTGAAGGTACCTATCCCTCATACTTTCTTTCGACTCTAAAGCCACATTAACAACTCAAAGATATAATACCATTATACTTAATAATCACTCTCTTAGATTGTAATTTATCAAATTATTTCTCTAAGATCGATTCTCACTCCTTCACATAACAACTTTTCTCATCAATTATGCTTCAATAACTATGACAATCCATCATTGCATCCATGACTTACACGTTTCTTTGATACAAAATGCTATCACCTTCTCACATTACTATCGCACCACACAAACACGCTGCAACCAAGCACTAAGGGGTTGTATATCAAAGGTGATAACTCCATTGAACTTGTAGTATGACTACATTCTTAAGTCCAATCTTTCTATCCTTGCTTCCCCACGTTAGTATGGAATACTATTTTCACGTATTACATATCTCTTTCTCCCAACTTTCCACATACCGATAGTATTTTCTCCTTACGAAACATAACTAAACAGTTTCACCAAGATTTCTAACTTAAAACATTCAACCAAGTTATCTTGAAACGACATTACCGTTCGAAGTTACTACCATTCTTAGATCTTCAACTAATAATTTCTCGTACATTTCTTTCACACATAAGGAGCAACTTATATTCCTTAACGACCTTGCCTCCGCTACACCGCATTGACCGACATACTCATCATCTTTATTAAATTTCCAGTGATTCAAAATACAACTTAATTGGCAACTCATACCATCAAAATTTCTTTGGATAAACACTCACCACTGCTCCGACATTCTATTCCGATATAAGCCATATTACCAAGTTATCTTACAAACCACATGCTCCATCAACTTTATTGACAAATAGTACTTTCCAACCGGAATTCCCGAAACTTCCATTCGGATACTTCCTCTTTCTAACATCACGTCTCATAATAGATGACACATGTATCTTGGCAATTAATGCCACTACTCGTTCGTACATTCTCCACCCATAACATTTACCACAAACCATGTCTCTCATAGTCATTCGTACATAATTAATTTTATAATCTTGTTTTCTCGCCCAAATACCCGAGTCTATATCACTAAATATCTCCTCCCCAACTTTAGTTGAACTACCACTCACGATTTTCTATTTATCTTGAACTTATTCGTTCTTACTAGCTCTTTGTGATTCCAATACGTTGCATAGACAGGGTACAATTCCTCACAGATCAACACAATCTATACACCCCCTTTGTTCATCTCTAGTATTTCATCTTTTATAAATCTTCCACATCGTAAGTAAACACTTATCTAAAAGCAACAGTCCTTCACTGTTCTAACAATCCCACAAAGTGATCCTTCAACTTTTAAGCTTCTGATTTAAACTTAACATTCATACATGATCCCAAAAGGATAACCAATGCATTCACGTCATATAAACTTCAATTTACAATACCGTTCATGCAAGTTCAACCCCAAGCCTACGTCAAGCTTATCAAATCGGGTCAAAGTTCTTAAGACTTAACTAAGTCCAAAACCGAGTCATCTACTCAAAGGATCTAAAGATTATTTATCAATATCAACCCACGCAATTTAAATACATCTAACTCACATTATGCAACATACGCTCCGAGGCGTGATAATCTTACGACCCCTTCATTGCTACTTTCCCAATGAAGTCAATTCATTTGCAAGTACACGTAAATGCAACTCTTTTCATACTCCACAATGTATATAATACGCCCAGGTTCATTAGTTCCAAAGATACTAAGAACAAGTAAAATATCAAACAGTCTTCACACCCAAGACCAACACTTAAACCGTCACTGGTTCAAATACAATGCAATTAAGCATATAACACATCCAATACTCCATCTCGAGTCACTAAAATTGACAAACATTCAAAAGACTCATTTGAATATAAATCAGGCCTTTAAGGCCAAAACAAACGTTTGGTTAAACACGTGTCACTCACACGGTTACGTAAACCAAAATGCCTCTTTACTCAAAATCTTTACCTTATTAATCCCTTAATTGGCCATCGGCCCCAAAATAAAAGTTTATCACTCTCAAAACATTCACATGGTCGGATTTACAAAAATCCCCCAACTCTCACGTTCACATTTTCAAAATGTAACACGTCAAAATTATTGCACAACCACAAAAAAAAACACTAAAAGCGTGCTTCGACCACATAACTTTCACTTATGCCATAATTAATCAAATTTTTTTTTCATTAATGATTTATTCGTCAATCATTCAAAATCCCCCAATTGTGTCGCAGTCGCACACACTAATAACCACTTTGCGCATACCCTCTGCATAACAGCATACCGGTATCGCTCACGGTTTTGTTCCTACCCGCACAGGCATACGCGGGACGCATCCAGACCGCACCCAGTGACAGACAAAAGGCCTCATACACCTTACACAACTATCGCCTTCAAAGTCAAAACTTGACATGTCAATACTTGACATGTCAATACTTGACATGTCAATACTTCCTTAACCCTGAACCTAATCCTTCCTCCAGACACGACCGACCCTCGGCAACTGTATTACTAGTCACCGAACAAGGGTACAGACCCTCATATTATTGTTACTAAAGTCCACTTTCGACTCTCCCACTGTTCATCTCTCATTTGAATACAATTACCAAAACCACAAACTTTCTCCCAAGGTTTATCCAACACCTCTCCACTCTTGGAGTTCTTTCTTAGCTTATAGCGTAATACTCTATGACCTAGCGAGTTCATAGCCTTCATGCATGACAATATAATAAATAACTCAATCCACACTTTTCTCATTTAAATAAACAACATTCGGAACAACGTGGGCACACACGACCCCAATCATTTTCATAACTCCCATGTACTACACAACGATCTCAAAAATCGTTTGTATATAAATTTTCGTAAAACTCAATCTTTCTCAACCAAAAGATGTTGTTACAACAGTAATATCTTAAATGAAGATCTTTTCATACAACAAAAGTTTAAAATTTACTGACACAAAGTAAACTAGTCGTTTCTCACACTCATTTATATGATATCATCAAATCAATACCTTTGTTGGTTATAAAAAGTTTACTGATCAACACTTTCTTGACCTATTTGCTATCATACAACTTTTTATGTAAAGTATGAAGTATTTTGCAAGTTGCTAAGCTTCAAAATTTCGTTAGGCAGCGTAATTGAATTTGCCCCTTTTCTTTAAATACATACTTGCACATACTAATTCATCCTTGAATAAAACTGTTATTTATGCATTTGGTTTGAAATCAAGAAAACTCATGTAACACACACTAAAACACCAAGCATAAAACTTACTCGCAATGAAGGCTACTTACTCAAACAAGGTTAATCGTTTTACTTACGTAACTTATCATTGACACTCTACTTCCGACCAGAGGTCGCCCTCTCGGCCTTATAATAATTGCTATACATGCATTCCATGGCCCCCATACTCAACCATGTCATACTAATTCCGTCTTAATCAATCATCTCATACTCTATCTCTGCACATATCAAATCACCTATTAAAGGTTGCCTTGGCGGACTTTCATGAGTCCCGCCAATTACAGGTTGTCCTTCCAACCCCCAATCATTTACTGCTCTGTCCTCTAAAGGACCTTGGTGGCGTATTCACCATCACTCTACTATAACTTACAGGGATAACCACGAGAAATGGTTATGCACTTACATACATACAAAACGTACTTTACCGATCGTTAGTCACTGTAACAATTCAGAAATAGACATGCCCGTGTAACAATATATTCATAATAACAGTAGCTAATTGAAATTGTGAACATATCATACAGGAGAATCCCCGTTATCATTGTCACAACACTAATTTCACGTATTTCCGTTAACTCTAAGACTATCCCGTCTTAACACTTCTACCCATATCTCACATATCATAACCTACTACATCTCAGCTTAAGTCTAAGTATCTCATCAGCATACTTAGTTCGCTTAAACTAGTGCTCTGATACCATACTGTAAAACCCTAAAAACAGGGCCAATTAAAACCTCAAAATAAACAAGTTATGATCACCAAAATATCAGACTTTTATAACCAGAGGATCAAAAGTGAAGTTTTATGTACATAAACATCTAACTTGAATAATCCTATTAATCTAATTATATCAACATAATCAGATTACTAGATTATCTAAGCTTTGTCCCAAAAATCATCAAAAGAGAATCTTGATCCTTTGACATCTATATAAGTCTGATTTCTTCCAACATCTGCATCTCACTCTCCCAGACTACTTCCTAGAGCTTGTACCTGGTAAGAAAATTTAATTTGAAACATTAGGCTTTCGCCTAGTGAGAATATTCAAATCAAATTAAAATTTAACAACTAAAATATTAACAAATATATCAAACCTGTTATCAACAATCTTACCGTACCAAAGCTCTTTTCAACAACAGGAATCCACCCAATTCCCATCCTTATGACTAATTCATCTAGTCGTATCACTATCAACCAACAATTACTTTAAATCCCACTTGATTATAAGTAATCTTCCAACCCCAAGAAATTACAGTTTCTATACCTGCTTATTTCTTAGTCCGAAAGTAGAGATTACAAATTTCAATACTTGTTTATCTCCAAATTTAAAATGAAGATATCAAATCTTCCGCCTGAAATGGGAATTACAAACTCAATGTCTGCCTATTCCACATTTCACTATCTCACCATCTTGAATCACTGGCCCCCAAATGGGATTTAATTTATATAGCGCTTAACAACAAGGGCCCTCACAGATGATTCAAGATTCACTCCAACAACTAGAAATAACATCCCTTCAGTCAATGGCTGAAAATTGGTTCCCATTAAACCGTACAAAGTAGCCCCCTGATGACCGGATGCCTATTTCTAGCCAACGCAACACAGTAACTGTGTATCATCACTCTTTCTATCGTATACTATATTTGTACGATATATCATATATTCTATATGTCTATATACAGAATATTAATTACCACAATTATCCCCATTCTTGCCAATTAGCAACGAGGATCAACATCTCAAATGTTAACTATAAGATCGGACTCATAAATAAGTCCTTTACAATTATTTATAACATGGCTTTCGTATCAAAATCTGAATTATAATCATATAACAAATAGCATATAAATATCAGATTGCATTTCACATAAAAGCCTCAAAACTGCTACTGAAGGTCCACAAAATTCGCAAGCCATTGCTTGCGTTTTCCTCCAAAATTCGCAAGCCATTGCTTGCGTTTTCCTCCAAAATTCGCAAGTCAACCTTGCGAGTTTCATAAAATTCGCAAGCCTCTCTTGCGAGTTTCTCTAAAATTCGCAGGCCAAGGTTGCGAGATTCTCTAAATTCGCAGGCCAAGGTTGCGAGATTCTCTAAATTTTCAGGCCAAAGTTGCGAGATTTAGACTACTGTTCATCATCTTCTACCTTTATTAAGCCAGACATCATTTTTCAGTTTTAAGCATGTATCAGATGATTCTAAACAAGTAAAACATGTCTATTATCATCTTAATTGCAAAGTTTTAACATGAATGAATAAACTCACCTTACTAAAATCTGAACACTTCTTGAACACAGACTCTTCAAACCAGCAACTTAATTAATCAGCTGGACCATAAAACTTAAAATCAAATGCTTCCCATTCAAGAAATCTGTACCACAACTTAATTTCTTACCTCAATTTCACCAAATTTTGATTCCTTCTTCTTCTTCTTTTTCTCTTTCTCTATCTCGGTTTCTATCTCTCTCTGTTTCTCGATTCTTTTGATCCCAGACAACAAAACCCAAAAGCAAAGTAATCTTACTTATTCTAAGTAAGACACCTCAGTTAAATTAGATGAGTCATCACCCAATTTAACAATTAATACTCCAACTTTGAACAAAAGACAAAATCAACCCTTCAAGTTGAAATTTCTTAAAAACTTTAACTTTAACAAAATTACAAACTTAACCTCAAAGTTTATAATTATAATTTATAAAAATACAACGGAAATTCAAGATGTTACATTATCTGAATCGCTTTCAGATACTGGCAAAGAGTTATATGGTTAGTGTGCATGTTTCATTGAGTTTTGCTTGTTACTACCGTTGTTCTACGAACTAACTATATTAATTAATGTTCATCAACAGATGCATATCCACAGTTGTTCACCATGAAAGTCCACCATGGTGGGTACTTCACGAAACCACCCAGAAGACATTATTTCCGTTGTCTAGAAATTTATGTTGACATGTTAGATGTGGAGGATCTTTCTATGCAACTGCTTGAACAGATCATGAAAGAGCTGGACTATGAAGAACCAAAATATAATAGGTTATATTTTAAGAGGCCGAATGCAGACTTCTTGACTGGACTAGTAGAATTGAGTACCGACGAAGATGTAGCCAACATACGCCAATATGTTGACGGCCATACTGTGATTGAAGTGTACATCGAGAAAGTGGAACTTAACACTTTGAGACTCGTCTCGCCAGAGCATGTAAGAAGTCGACCCAGATTGTCAAAAACCAAACCATCGTCTAGCCGTAGCCTCAAATTTGGATAATTATGTACTGTATTTAGTAGTATGTGTTTGTTATGAAATAATCTTGTATAACATCTATGAGTTGTATTTTTAATATGAACCACTTTTCAGACAAATTTCAGACTACTTAAACACTACTTTTCAGACAAATTAAGACCTTTATTCATGAGCAAACTTCAACATGAAACATCAACATAAAAACTCCAGGAAGGAAACAACAACATACAAACAGGAAAGGAAAAGTACAAAACAACAACACATAAACAACAAAGTACTAAAGCAACACCCGTACCACCACCTACTGAAAAATTGCTTTAGTTTGATCAATCCAACTTTGCTTGTCGCTTACCTTCGCTTGAAGAATTGCGAAGTCTTGCAAAATGTGGTGAATTTCTTCTTTTTCTCGACGAATATGAGCCTCCCTATCTTTTATATCCCATTTCATCATTTTGATCTCCTTTTCTTCCACTTCGATCCTTATCAAGTGGACTTCCTTCCTGGCCATCATCTGTTTCCACTCTTCTGTCAGTTGGTCTATCTCTTTTTCCCTTTCTGCTATCGCGATCTGGAGTTTAGGTGGCATTCTTTCAGGTGTAGACGATGGGTTAGATGACGATGCCATTTGTTTACTGAAGAAAGAAAGCAAGAAAGAAAGCAAGAAGGAAAGCAAGTCAAAGAAAGCAAGAAAGAAGGATGGAATGGTGTGAATTATGGATTGCATTTTACTGATATTTATGGATGAAATCTCAAACATGCCAGTGAATTTCAACCACAAATTGGTCTTCAAAGTACAATTAATTGTGGAAAAAAACAGTAAAAACATGCAAAGATTCGTGAAAAAAGGACCAAAATTGTAAATTTTGTGCCTATCGCGGAAGGTCATCGCGGACAGGGGCCAATCTTGTCTCTGCGGGCATAGTTGGGTGGCTTCGCGGGACATTTTGGCCAAACATGGGTGCCACGTGAGCACGTGTACGCGATCGCGGGACCCATCGCGAAAAATATGGGTATTTAGATAAAATCAGTGAGAAATTGGGTATTTTGGTAAGTCAAAGTCAAACTTTGGATATTTTAATTAATTTCCCAAAAAAACACAAACAAAATACATTTTCAGAAAAATAGTCATTTTCAGTGGCTAGAGTATTTAAAATAAATAGTCATTAAAATGAATTTTAATAAATTCATATAATTAAGTTTGTCATTAATAAAAATAAGATTAAATATATAGTGGCCAAAGTATTTAAAATAAATAGTCATTTTCAGAAAAATATTGCCCAACAATTTACTCTTTTCAATTCACAAAAATGGCATTTGACATGGTTGTAACTTGTAACAATATTAGTGTTAGAGATGGGATTGGATATGAATAGTAATATTTTAATAATTAATTATTGTTAATAATTAATTATTGTTAATAATTGAATCAAAGGTTCTTTAATAATAATAGGCCAACCAAACCATTCTCAAATTAAAGAATTCCCATTCATAAGGCCGTGTGTACCACCTTCGGGTACCACGGCGGGTTCACCATCGGGTTGGGGGCGGGTTGACGGTACGGGTAGGGCGGGTTCACATCGGGTTCATGGTCGCGAGTAAGGGTGGGTTCGGGAACCCGGCGTAATTTTGTTTTATTTTTTATTTTTTTTAAATATAACCGTTTACCAACGGTTCTTTTTTTTTTTTATTTTTTTTCAAATTATACACACTATATATATTAACCTCTACCACCTTCATTTTTTCACACCAAAAAATATCTTAAATTCAATACTTTCTTCCATTTCTTTCAATTTCAATACTTTCTTCCATCATGAATTCAAACACCACACCTACATTCCGTCGTAACCGATCGAGGAGTTCGGATACACCGCAACAAGACCCGGACCTTGGCTTCCAAGCATTTGCTCAACAAGGTTATATTCCTCATCAATTTACATATCAATGTTTGCTCCAACAAGGTTTTACTCCCGCTAATCACCAACTTCCTCAACCCGCGGCTTTCAACACCGGAATCGATCTCGAAGAGGAGTTTGTTCCTGAAACCCAATAACCGCAAACACCACGATCGATCTCGACACAACAATCAAACCCGGAACGACAACCAAACCCGACACCAACGCAAGAGGGAAAAAGAAAAAATTTGAAAATAGAGCCACCCGACAGATGTGGAGTAAAGAGGAGGAAGTGGCGTTAGTGTCGGCGTGGGTTGACGTTTCGGAGGACCCCGTTGTCGGTAACGCACAAAGCGGTGGTACTATTTTTATTATTATTATTATTCTTATACTTTAATTTATATAAATGTAGAGAGTTTTTGGAAGCGAATCGAGAAGGTGTTTTATAAATTTGTGGGTCGCCAAAATTATAGAACATTTCATCAACTGAACACCAAATTTAAAGACCTAAACAAGAAAATAACGTGTTTTGCCGGCATCTACAACAACTTGGTCAATAATAGATCAAGCAGAATGAGTGAAACCGATATTTTACAAACGACACACTACCGGTACTGAGAGGATAATGGGGTTCCTTTCATCCATGAACAAGTTTGGGAGGTCCTTAAAAAATATCCAAAATGGAATCCGGTTCCAACGATGTCGACAAATACATCCCGGGCTTCAAAACGTACCAAAACTTCCGATGATGACGAAGAAGATGTTCGGGTCGACGAGATAGAGCAACTTCAACGACCCATCGGGAGAAACAAGGCAAAAAGGGCATCAACGAGTAATACGACCGGGTCGAATCCGGACGAAAGCGTTACTCAGTTGATGAGTCAAATAAGCTCGTTCAACCATCGGGCTGACAATACAATGGATTACAAAATGAAAAAACTTGAACTCGAAGAAAAACAGTTGCAACTCGAGTTAGAAAAACGATTTGATAAAGACTTCGAGTTTTTCATAGCCCCGCATGATCACCTTACGGGAGATATTTTGAGGGCTACTTTGGCGAAGAAAGAGAGAATTAGAAAATTACATAATTTTTAATATTAGCTTTTAGTGTTTTGTATTTTGTAATTTTTAAATTTTTAATGATGTTATGAATTTTTATTTTTATTATTTATCTTATTTTTATTTATTAAAAAATATATGAATATTTTTATTTTGTTAAATAATTAAATGTATAAATAAAAGAATTAAAAAAGTTGATGTGGCGCTGAGGTGGCATCAGGGTTCAGAGGGTATGATAGGAAGCGGTACTCCACTTTAGGGTAAGGAGGGTAGGAAAGAGAAAAGCTGATGTACCGCTGAGGTGACATCAGGGTTAAGTGGGTATGATAGGAAGCGGTACTCATGGTCTAACTGATCATGGTGCAACTACGGGTCCCGCTCTTATCAATAATTCAAGTTTTACAATAAAATATTTGCTATCATTTGGGATTAAAATACGTAACCTCGCTTCCTCTAAATTTAAAGGGAAAAGTTTTAAAAAACAATTGAGAGACGAGGGAAGCAATGTCATTAATATGTGGACTTGTGGAGTTTGAATGTGTAGCATTTGAAAATTGTAAAATTGATTTTTGTTCCTTTCTATTAAAACTTTTATAACATGTTATAACTAGTTTTTTTGGTTTAATTGATTTAAGTAACTAAATTTTAAAAGTTTAATAGTTTATAAATTAGAGAAAATTGTATGAAAATGGAATCAACTTTCACTCTTTCCTATTTTGAGGAACCAACTTTTAAAATCGTCATTCAAGGGTCTAGACCAAACTTTATGTTTATTTAAGGATTCGGTTAACCTGTTCAGCTGGTAACAGGTAAATTAAAATGACATGACAAGTAATAATAAAAAATACATATGAGGTGGATATTATTTGCCACATCATTATCACTAAAATAACTAAAGATTCGGAAATTAAAACTAAAACTGAAGCGACATATCGAATTCCCGCTTAGTTTTTTCTCAGATCGTCTGCACCTCCTATCGCAACCCTAGCTCCGACCATCCACAGCCGCAGGTCTGTGCTTCTTCTTCGTTGCTCCGGCCATCCACGTTCTTCTCCGTCGAAAACCCTAGCCGTCGCTCCGGCCATCCACAACCACATGTCCGTGCTTCTTCTCCGTTCCACGTTCTTCTCCGTCGAAAACCCTAGTTGTCGCTCCCATCAGGTATGCTACCACTGCTTGCTTTTGTTTACTGTTTTCGATTGTCTTCTGTTTTCGTTTACGTTCAACATCGATTGTCTATTGTTTTCGTTTTTTTCATACCATCGATTGTTTATTGTTTTTTCATATTGAAGTGGAAGCGGCTCTCATTGAGCATTACAGGAAGCTATGGGACTACGGTGAGAAGATTAGAAGGAGTAATACGGGATCAATAGTTAAAATAAGTGTTGAGGTAGGTCCGGATAATAGAAATTATTTTCAGAGATTTTATGTGTGGTTTAAGGGTATCAAAGAAGGTTGATTATCGGGGTGTAGGAGATTCATTGGCTTGAATGGATGCTTTCTAAAAACTGTATGTAAAGGAGAGTTGTTAAGTGCAATAGGGAAGGATAGTAACAACCAAACCTATCCTCTTGCTTGGGTTGTGGTGGAGGTTGAAAGCAAAGACAGTTGGAAGTGGTTTTTAGATTATTTAATGTAGGACATTGGATTAACTGATCGGCTATGGGTAACATTGATGTCCGATCAACATAAGGTAATATACGCGTAATTAATTGCACACACTTGTCTATCTATTATGAATGTAATATTGTAATTAGTTAATTATATTTTGTTAATACATGGACTTGTTGAAGCTGTTAAAGAGGTATTCCCAATTTTAGGAAAAAGTACACCGACATCCAGTTCAGATCTTTGTTTTGGGCCGCATCCAAGTCAGGGACACCACAAGAATTTGAAGGAATTATGCCATAAATTAAAAGCTTGTCTCAACATGCTTACGATCATTTGATGGAAAGACAACCGTCGACATGGTCAAGGGCTTTCTTCAAGACGGACACATCATGTGATACTGTAGAAAACGGAGCAAGTGAGTGTTTTAACTCTTTAATTGTCTTATCTAGGAGAAAGCCTATAATAACAATGCTCGAGGAGATTAGAGCTCTTGTGATGGAAAGGGTGGTTAGGATGAGCAACAAAGCATGCAAATGGGATGATGAATTTTGTCTAAATATAAGAAAGAAAGTTGAGAAAATAAAGAGTTAATGCGGTATGTTTATGATTATGTTTTTTATGCATATAAGGTAATTTACTTTATATTTTTTATGCATATAAGGTCATTTATTTGCACGTTTTGGCGTGTTGCTCCTAATTGTGGGAATCTTTTCGATGTAAGACAGGGACTAGAAGGCATTGTTGTCGACACTCAATCTAGAACATGCACTTGTAGGAGTTGGCAAGTTTCTGGAATTCCTTGTCCACATGCTGTTGCAGCGATATACTTCATTCACGAAGATCCAACTAAGTTTGTGTCTCCCTTATTTTTAACGACAAATTTCACTAACACATACAAGCACATGATAAACCCTTTGAATGGAATCAAACTTTGGCCAAGGACAGATTTTGCCAAGCTTTTGCCCCCAACATCTAGACGCATGCCTGGTAGACCTACAATAGCTAAAAGGAAAGATTCAAGTGAAAGGGGTAGTCAAAGTAGAAGAAATGCATACGGCCATGAAGTTGTAGTCAAAACGGAGCAAGTGAGTGTTTTAACTCTTTGATTGTCTTATCTAGGAGAAAACCAATAATAACAATGCTCGAGGAGATTAGAGCTCTTGTGATGGAAATGGTGGTTAGGATGAGCAACAAAGCATGCAAATGGGATGATGAAATTTGTCCAAATATAAGAAAGAAAGTTGAGAAAAATAAAGAGTTAATGCGGTATGTTTATGATTATGTTTTTTTTTATGCATATAAGGTAATTTAGGGGCCGTTTACCAAATGCTTACCCCGGTAAGTGCTTACCAAGTTGCATTTGCCGTAAGAACGAGGCAAGGACCAAGAGTCTTACCAGATAAGTGAGGGTGATGGATCTTACCACGGTTAGCGCTTACCGGGTAAATATTACATACGATGCCGTTTTTGTGGACTAAAATCTTACCCGGTAAGTAAGCGATAGTGTTGAATTTTTCCGGTAAGCGCTTACCGGGTAAGTATTTGGTAAACGGCCCCTTACTTTATATTTTTTATGCATATAAGGTCATTTATTTGCACGTTTTGGCATGTTGCTCCTAATGGTGGGAATCTTTTCGAAGTAAGACAAGGACTAGAAGGCTTTGTTGTCGACACTCAATCCAGAACATGCACTTGTAGGAGTTGGCAAGTTTCTGGAATTCCTTGTCCACATGCTGTTGCAGCGATATACTTCATTCACGAAGATCCAACTAAGTTTGTGTCTCCCTTATTTTTAACGACAAATTTCACTAACACATACAAGCACATGATAAACCCTTTGAATGGGATCAAACTTTGGCCAAGGACAGATTTTGCCAAGCTTTTGCCCCCAACATCTAGACGCATGCCCGGTAGACCTACAATAGCTAGAAGGAAAGATTCAAGTGAAAGGGGTAGTCAAAGTAGAAGAAATGCATACGGCCATGAAGTTGTAGTCAAATCAGGGAGAAAGATGACTTGTAAAAATAAAAAGAAAGATGCACCGATTCGGCCGAAAAATCCAATTGGTAGGCTAAGAAAAAACCATACACAAGAAGAAGATTTGGTTATTGGAAGGGGTTCAAGAGGAAGGGGTTGAAGATGTTGAAAAATGAAGATTTTTATTTTGGTTGCAAACTTTTATTTTGATTATCTTTTATTTTGATATTTATTAGGCAACCATCCTAAAATGATTTGTTAGGCAAACCATCCAAAAATGAAATTTATATGGATCATTTCTAAAACAAACGAGACGTGTGAGTAAAAAATAAAATTTATTGTATTAGTTTTTTATTAAAATAAATTTTTTAAAAAATGAAATGTGGAATAATTATTTTTCAAATAAAAAAATAAAAAAATAAAATAATAAAAAAATAAAAAAAATAAAAAAATAAAAAAAATTTGCCATGTCCGCATTTTAGATTAATTTTTATAATTAAAATAATGACGTGGAATCTTAGTTGGCAAAAAAGTAAGGTGATGTCAATATTAACACGTCAACAAGTTAACCGGACCCTTAAATAAACATAAAGTTTGGTCCAGACCCTTGAATGACGATTTTAAAAGTTGGTTCCCCAAAATAGGAAATGGATGAAAGTTGGTTCTATTTTTAATGCAATTTTTCCTTTATAAGTTAAAAAAAGAGTAAATTACTGTTTTGGTCCCTGAGGTATGGCAAATATTACGAAAGTGGTCCCATTACTTCAGAAATTACCTTTTTGGTCCCCCACGTATGGACTTTGTTACGAAAATGGTCCTTATCACTGACGTCCGTCTAATTCAGGCCGTTAACCCTCACCACGTGAGACGCACACGAGGGTATTTTTGTTAATACACTTTTCCTTTTTCCCTCTCTTTTAAAAACACCGATTAAAACCCTTGGTTACCCTTTATAATCTCCATTATTACACTCGAGCTTGGTATGGTCTTCTTCTTCTTTCTCACTTCTGCTCTGCTCGACAAATTGCAACAATGGCACACATGTGGATTATACGTCAACCAAACCTACCAATGGACCCATATGAAGTATATGGTAAGTTTATTTTTTGAGTTCTCACCAAACCTACTGATCGAATGATGCTCTGTTTTTACAAAAAAAAACCATGTTTTCTTCTTGTTTGCAGAACACTATCCAGGGTTGATTTCGATGAAGATTCATCATGGTGGGTTATTTACTAGAAGTCCAGGAATGAAGTACATTCTTGGTAAGGTAAGTTATGTTGATTTAATAGATGTTGATGAGCTTAGTGTGCATGAAATAGACTTGATGATGGTAAAGCTAGGTTATAATCCTGAGGGCAGGATGTATTATAACTTTTGCATTCCAGAAGATGACCTAGACTTTGGCCTTGAACCTTTGGGCAATGATCAAGATATTTTGAACTTAGTGGGATATACAAACAAGTTTAAAATAATAGACTTATACATTGAACATGGTAGAACTACTCTGAACACATATGAAAGGTCTACTGGTAAAAGGAAATTGGTTATAGAGGAGATTTTAGAGAATAACTCTCCAGAAATGAATATAACAAGAAAAAGAGCAATTGAGAATGGGTGTTCTTCCACCTCAGCTAAAAAACAATTATGCATTGAATGGAGTCAGCCTGATCAAGTTACATTGAAGAACACTCAACACAGTGAGGTTGTTGACAATACCCAACTCTCTGAGGGCAATGCAGATGTAATGGATTTTGACTTAAATAAACTAGATGAGGGTGACCATCAAGAGCAGGGCAATACAGAGGCAGTGGAGTTTGGGTTGAATGACCAGGATGGATATGATTCTGAAACACCAATAGAGGGAGTGGAGTTTGACTACACTGAGTATATTCAGTTTGAGGATGATATTTTAGAGCAGGAACAGGTGCATCAACAAGAGCAGTCTCTTTATAGGGCCAAGGCACAAGAAGAGCTTGATAAGGGCAAGACAGTACAAAAGGGTGATGATGACATGGAAGATTTTGAGGATATATGTATAGACATGGAATATTTTGAGAGTGGTGAGGAGTCTGAGTTTGAAAGTGGAAGGAAAATGGCACTACATAAACATAGAAAGGTTAATGAAGTTAAGGCAATACAATTTTATGTTGGTCAACAGTTTGGAAGTAAGAAAGACATAAGAAAAGCAATCACAGACCACTCAATTCAGACTAGGAGGGATCTGTGTTTTATTAAAAATGATAAGGTAAGAATGAGGGTGAGATGCAAAGGAAAAGCTCTTGAAAGTGGAGGTACAACTAGTGATGGGCCTAACACTGATGGGCTTAACACTGATGGGCCTGAGGTAGCATGTCCTTGGGTGTTACTTATTTCCACAGATAACAAACATAAAACATGGACTGTGAAGACCTACAAAGACCAACACAAGTGTTTACAATCCAGACATGTGAGGCATTGTACAACCACCTTTCTCTCTCAACAAGTTGAAGAAACCATAGTTCCTAACCCAGATATCCCCATGAAAGCTTTGGCAGAAGGACTAGCTAAGAAGTATGAGGTTAGGGTTCATAAAATGAAGGCATACAGAGCAAAGGCAATTGCAATAAAAAAGGTAAGAGGAGATTACCATGACCAATATGATGAATTAAGGGACTATGTCTTGGAGCTTAAGAGAGCAAACCCAGGTACCACAGTGAAATTGGCGGTGGAAGATGAAACCAACCCAGACTCCCCAACAAGACAGTTCAAACGGATCTACATTTGTATTGGTTCCCTTAAGGATGGCTTCAAAGCATGTGGAAAGGAGTTGTTGGGCCTGGATGGATGTTTCATGAAAGGTCCTTTTCCAGGCCAGATCTTGACTGCAGTTGGGGTTGACCCAAACCAGGGTATCTATCCCTTAGCATATGCCATAGTTAAAGCTGAGACAACAGAATCTTGGACATGGTTCTTGGAGTGCTTGGGTAATGACTTGGATCTGAGTTCAAATTCAAATTTTACTTTCATCAGTGATAGGCAAAAGGTAATTTTCTATGCTTTGCTAATTTTTGTATTGGTTCTTGTTGCTAATGTAGTACTAACTTCTGCTACCTTTGTTCCAATTAGGGAATTATACCTGCAATGGCTAAGGTATTCCCATGTGCAGAGCACAGGTTCTGTCTTAGGCACATTCATGAAAACATGAATAAGACTTGGAAGGGAAAAGTGTACAAGGATGCTCTATGGAGATGTGCAACAGCACCAACACTGCCCCAATTTCAGAAATGCATGGATGACTTGAAGGTGTTGGATAAGAAGGCTTTTGAGTATTTGAAGGACATTCCAGCTGTTCATTGGTCAAGAGCCCATTTTACAGGTTAATTATCCTTTTAAGTCTTTTTGAGTATTTGAAGGAAATTGCATAGTAACCCATATCTCTTTCACATGTACAGGTAGAGCTCACTGTGATGTTCTATTGAACAACATGTGTGAGGTCTTCAATAGACAACTTGTAGATGGTCGTGACAAGCCTATCATCACAGCATTGGAGTATATTAGAGAATACCTCATGAAGAGGATTGTTAATGTAGGGAGGTTGATTGCAAAGAGTGAGGGGCTTCTGACACCAACAGCCACAAAATTTTTGGAGTTGAACAAGACACAAGCTGCACAGTATGTGGTTCTTTGGAATGGTGGGGACAAGTACCAAGTGAGTGGGCCATGGCAGGATCAATGTGTTGTTGATTCAGGAAGGAAGACATGCACATGTAGGAAGTGGGAGCTGACAGGAATACCATGTAGGCATGCAGTTTCCACAATTTGGTGTATGGCAGCTAATGGAGAAGGGATTGGTTTACCTGAAGATTTGGTGCATGAGAGTTACAAGATGGCAACATGGAAGAAGGTGTATGAGTTCAAGGTTGGGCCTCTGAGTGGGAAGGAATTTTGGCCAAAGAGTGATTGTGCAGTGAAGCTAATTCCACCAGTCCATCATACACAGGTTGGGAGGCCCAAGAAGAAGAGAAGGAAGGGTGCAGATGAGTTAAGCCAACCTGTTAAAGGTTTCAAGCTTTCCAAGTGTGGAAAGACTGTCACTTGTGCATACTGCAAGAAGCCTGGGCACAACTCCAGGGCTTGTAAAGGACAGGAAGCCAATCCTTAGTTGGATGTTTGTTGGATGTTTGATCTTTTGTAATCTCCCTAACATGTTTCCTTATGTTTATTTAACATTCCAGTGATGGTAATATGCTGTTAGTTGGATGAACATTAGTTTTGTGGTTGCATTAATGGTTATGTACCTTCCTTTTGTAATGGTTAAACCTTCCTTTGGTTCAAGTAATGGTTAAACCTTCTTTTTGTTGAATGTAGTTTTATTGTTATGAAAATTTAAACTAGTTTACAGGGAAATTGGTTGTACAAACTAGTTTTGGTTATTTACAGGGAAATTGGTTGTACAAACAACATCAATCTGCTATTTCATTCAACACTACAACAAACAGGGAAATTGTTGTACAAACAACATCAATCTGCTATTTCATTCAACACTACAACAAACAGGGAAATTGTTTACAAACAACATCAATCTGCTATTTCATTCAATGACAACAAAATCCAAAGGATTACAATAACCATTTAAGGCATTCCCACTTACTACAGAGAGCAAAAATCCCACTTACTACAGACAGCAAAAAACAGGACACAATACAAATCCATAAACACAAACACAAGGAAATGGTTACATTTACTCAAAACACAAACACAAGGAAAATGATAAAAAACATGACCCAACTGATTAACAGTAACTTCTTCATTCTTCTAGCCTCCACAACTTGTGCCCTCAATTTTTCTTCAATTAGGTTTCTTGACCTCAATAAACCAGGTATAACCACTTGGGATCGAGCACACATTGGTGGATCAACCCAACCAATAAAGGGGCAATTGCTTCCCTGTAAAAAAATTGATTTGAGAGAACAAACATAAAATCGTAATTTTGGCACATACCCTAAAAACTTACAGGGCGGGAACATGAGAAGAATCTTCGCCCTGGGTTTGCATTTGTCCACGAAGTTAGGATCACAGTATACCCACCACAGTAACACAACACCATGGTCTTTCTTAGCTTGAGAGCTTCAATGGAGATTGGAGAAGAAGGTTGTTGTTGGGGGAGGGGGTATAACAGGTTTTAATCGATGTTTTTAAAAGAGAGGGAAAAAGGAAAAGTGTATTGACAAAAATACCCTCGTGTGCGTCTCACGTGGTGAGGGTTAACGGCCTGAATTAGACGGACGCCAGTGATAAGGACCATTTTCGTAACAAAGTCCATACGTGGGGGACCAAAAAGGTAATTTCTGAAGTACTGGGACCACTTTCGTAAATTTTGCCATACCTCAGGGACCAAAACAGTAATTTACTCTTAAAAAAATTTGAAGGACTTGAATTTGACATGAATTTGTGAAGATACAGTTTTTTGGATCAATATACTCTCAGAATATTTATAGCATTTTTTTTATATAAATTATCTTTTTAGAATTTACATTTTAATTATTAACATTTGTTAAAATGGGTAGTAATCTTTTCCTAACAAAATAAAAAAGGGAAATCAATTGCGGAATGTGGAAAGCTATTAGCTACATTCTTATTAAATTTATCAAAATAGCATTAGGTCTGCAAAAAAATAGGTCCGTAATTGCGGACCACCTTAAAAAAACGAATCTGATCGATTTTCTTAAAAAAAGTTGGATATTACAGACCCATGTCCGCAATTGAGAACCCGAGTCGATTTTTTTAAAGGAAAATCGATAAAATATGACATATTTTGATGTTTTTAAGCTAGGTTCACAATTGCGGATATGGTGATATTTTGATAAATTTAAGGAAAATCACATTAAAAAAATGGCTATTTCAATTAATTTCCCAATAAAAATGACATGTTATATATATATGATTGGTGATATATATAAATATATAAAAATGTACATCTATTCATATCAAAATCATGTTAAATCATTGTAAATATAAAAAATAAGTTTTTGATGCATGTGATAGAGTAAATTAGTTGATACACGGCTGAAATAAGTAGCTTGATGTTATAGAATAGAAGCACAAGTCAACAGAATCGATTAACAACTTCAAATTACTACTCTACCCCTAATCCATCTAAATCTAAATCTAGATCTAAGTTAGAAATCGATCCCAGCACTCCAAGATTGGTGCAACAGTCATGAACAAGTCGCTGCTTGGCTTTTCATCAATCTGCTAGATCTCCTAATTGGTGTCACCATCACTTCATCTCCCTACAAAAACACCAAACAAACAATATCAACAATACTGAAATATTAAACACAAAACATAATTTCATAAATTGCGAAACCGTTTCTACTCACCTTCTTAATGGGAATTCTTTCGTACGTAGTGAAGCTTCCATAAGACGGAGAACCCATCGAGAAATCTGATGAAGAAGAAGCCAACGACTCTCTTTTATTGCTGCTAGTTTTTGCCTTATTATTACCCTTTTGAACGCTGTTTGTTTCTGAAGAACAAGATTCACTGCGCGTATCGGCATCACAAAGAGTAGAAATTGTTGCATTAGAATTAGATTTCCTTTTAATCGTGTAAAAGAAGGCGGAAGCAGCCAGGATCGCCATCGAAAAACCAGCTAAACAGATGGTGTTGATCGATATGGTTGAAAAAGTGGTCAAAGTTTCTGATTGGGTAACAACAGAATCCGTCAAACTAGAATCGATTTCTAGATCATTGACCACCATTTCTGATTTAGTTTCGGGTATGGGTATGGTTTCAGAATCGGTCACAGGAATTGAAGCTATTATTTCACTTGACCCATCTTCAAGATTCAAACTTTTTTGCACCAAATCATCTTCAAACTGTTCATCGGGTTGAAATCGAATCTCATTCTGTTCTTCAATCACAACTTCTTCTGGTACCTCAACTTCCATCACTATTTCATCATCAACTTCCATCACTATTTCATCCTCCATTTCTTCCTCAAAATCTTGAATTTCTTCTTCAAGTTCTTGAATTTCAGACATTTCAGCATCGATGTAACCAGTTTCAATGTGGGTATAGAAGATAAGTTCTTCTTGCAGGGGAGAAGTTGTCAAGTTAAAAAACTTTATGGAGGTAATCTTGTGGGTTGAACTAAAATGGGATTTCAGTTGGGAGAGGTAAGAAAGGAAATCGATTGACCACTGCTTAACATGTTCAGCAAATTCATTAAAAGACTCTTTTGCAAATGCACCAAACTTCAAAGATTCTTGATAAATCTCTGGGAAACTAAAGTCTTTATATATCGGCAAATCCATGGGTGGTGAATCCGTAAAAGAAAACGAAAAACACGCTATTAGGAACATCACAGAAAGCAAAAAAATAGTCTTCGATCGTCTAAAAACTTGAGGTTTCGACGCCTTTTTGACCACAAAATCAGATTGTTTTTCTTCTAAAACCATTTCTGATAAATCCTCTGATGACCCAAGAACCGAATCTTCTAATTCGACTTCTTTTTCTACTTCTTGTTCCTCTTCAGCATCTGATGAGTTCTCAGACAGATTAAAGCTGTCTTCGAGTTTAGTAACATCATCTTCTCCATAATCATCGTTCACATTTGATTTATTTAACAAGATTTCGATTCGTGGGTTTGGTTTGTAACGAAGAAACTGAGGTCTAGGTGAAAGAAAATTCTTTTTGGGATCGTATGGAGGAAGAGAGGGGTGATCAAGAGGGGCAATGATCGGTGAAGTTTGTGGAGAACAACAAAAAGGTCGAATCTTTGGACATGAATCAACAACATTAACGAAATCCGAGAATATTTCTGTTGAATCATTAATTGAACTAAAAGTTACCTTACGAACCGGAGGAGTTTCTAGAACGATTTCTTTTTGTTCAAGATTTATCGACTCTTGTAAACCCTCTTCGATTTTGGTGGTTTCTTCAGATTTCAAATCCGAATCTTTGCCCAAGAACTGGATGGAAGTTCTTAGGACATCGTTCTTTTCGCCCAAAACTTTCTTTCTTGGTGACGGAGTGAACTTCGAAGAAGCTGAGATCGTTGGCGCCATGAAATTCTTTGAACCACCCTTTGCTGGTGACCGAATAGTATCCTTGTGGTTCTCTTTTCCATCTTGAAACATCGAATTACCAACGCTTTTGCGGATGATCGGACCCTTTTTCACATGATCTAGTAACAGAAAACAAAAAAGAATCAAAACCCAGTTCATAAAACAAACAAAATCTCAAAAGAATCAGAAACCCATTTCTTTAAATAACCTAAAACTCAAAAAAATCAAAACCCATTTCATAAAATAACCCAAAACACAAAGGAATCAGAAACCCATTTCTTAAAATAACCTAACACTCAAGAAAATCAAAACCCATTTCATAAAATAACCTAAAACTCAAAAAAACCAAAACCCATTTCATAAAATAACCTAAAACTCAAGAAAAACAAAACCCATTTCATAAAATAATCTAAAACTCACAAGGATCAAAACCCACTTCATAAAACAAATAAAAACTCGAACTCATGAATCGAAGATGAAGCGTACCTATTGTAGCAGGGCTGTTTGCAGGGGTAGGTGGATTTAAACTTCTAGGGTTTGTGAGTGCAGTGGGTTTGGCAAAAGGGTTGCCATTGAAACTCCTTCTGGTGGTTGAATTCATCTCGGAATTTCTACAGTTTCTTGATAAAAGTGGGGAAGGAGATCTGTTGGGTGCAATATTCGCCATTCAAGTATGCGAGTCTTGTTCGATTGGGAGAAAGAAAGATGAAGAAAGAAATCTTTTTGTGAATAAATTTGAATTGTAAGTGTGTTTGGTAACGTAAATAGAGGAGGGGGATTTGCAGAGCTTTAAATGGGTGATATTGGAATTTGACCGTTAGGGTTTTAAATGGATTAATTTATTGTGAATAAAAAGGGAATAAAGATGTAGCCGTTGGCCAAGGGTTTTACCTTTTCTCTTGTTTCTATTTTATAATTCAATTTAAAGTAAATTACAAATTTAGTCCCCATGGTTATATGCAATTCTGGATTGAGTCCTCCAAAGTCCAAACAAAATAATTACATGCGAAGTCAGTATAATTTTCTTTTTATTACGGATTGGGTCATTTGTTCTAACTTTATTAACTTTTGTTTTGTTAACTTAGGGTGCGTTTGGTACGCAAAACATGGTGGAACAGGACAGAACAGAACAGGTTTGTCCCATGTTTGGCATGACTATAAGTGGGACACACTAGAACAAGGTAGAACAAGTGTGGGACAAGCTTGTCCCTCCCCAACCCCCTGGAACTAAGTAGAACAAGCCCTAATTGACCAACATACCCTTTAAAAAAAAGAACTAAACCTATTGATTCCTCCCTGAGATCGTCGCCTCCATGCACGAGGCTTGAAATCGTCGCCTCCATGCCTGACCTATCTACTCCTCACCTGACCTATCGATTCCTCACCTGAAATCGTCATCTGACTTAGCGATTCCTCACCTGAAATCGTCACCTGAGATCGTCGCCTCCATGCCTGAGACCTGAAATCGTCGCCTGAAATCTTCACCTGAAATCGTCGCCTCGATGCTAAACCAAAACCCATTGACATCGTCTTCTCCATGAACAGGTTCTCGATTTTCAACCTAAAATTATCTGATTTTGTGAGCTGCGATTTTGGAATCTCATTTTGTGATAAGTTTCTTCTATTTTGTGATCTGATTTTGGAATTTGTAATACATGATTTTTTTTTGTTTTTTCTTGCTGAATCTTAGCTTGTATGTGTGTTTTTTCTTGCTGATTTTGGAACTGACCTACAATTTGTGTTTTTTTTGTTTGTATGTATATGTATGTGTTCTTTCTTGATGCCAAAACCATGATTCTTTTGTTTTTTCTTGCTGAATTTTGTTTGTGATTCTGTTATTTTGGTGCAACTCATGTATGTATATTTTTCAAATGTGATATTGTCTAACAGAACATGTATCATGTATGTATCTTTTGCAAGAACACTAAGCAAATCATCAAGGTTAAATTGGTCATTTAACAGGTCCTGTTCTGTCCAGTCCAATCCTATATATGTCTTACCAAACGCTGAACAACTGTCATGTCCCGTCCTGTCCTGTTATGTCGTGTCTGCGTACCAAACGCACCCTTAGGGAATTTAATCAATTTAACTTTTAATCTATTTTTTAGAAATTACATATTATATATCTTATTAGTATATTTATTATATTATAATAATATATTTATATTAAAGTATGTATTATGTATAACTCGACATCCCCTCCCCCTAAACAACGTCCAACACTCTCAATCTTCTCCGACAACTCTCTCCACTCACCACCACACTCAGACGCTCCACTGTTCACCACTGAACTCGACGTTTCCCTCAACCATCCCCTCCAACAACGTCCCTGTCGGCGCCTTCTATCTGCTCCGGCCAACATCGTCGTTTTCTCCTCGATGTTTTCCTCTTCTATTCGTTTCTCTACTACAATCGGCGACAGTGAATCTTAATCCTTGAGCAATCTTCGAGGTTACAGGTTCTGCTTAGGTGGTTGTTCAGATCGTCCCTGTCGTGATGTTCCTACTTCCCCATCGGACATTGTGACCTTTACCCACTCTAGTTTATTGGTGGACCACACACTTGCAACTCCGACGATTTTCGTCCCCCCACACACATGGAGGTTAAATCTTCATCTTGGTTCTATTTCATCATTTGAGTTCGATATCTTCGCCTGCCCCTAGCTCTTATCATGTCATTTTGTAGAATGATTTTCCCCATGATAAATAAAAAACCACCTTCCATAGACACATAAAAGATCATTATCCTTTAAGTCCCACCTTCCACTGACATCTTTTCGTTTGTAGGTGGGTGGGGGTGATTGCAGGTTGGTGGATGTGGTTTGGGTGTGGGAGGTTGTAGACTAGTCGATGGGTTTGGGGAATGTGTAAGAGAAGGTACGTCTATTGTATGACTTTTTGTTTTTTAATGTAAAATGAGAGTTAAATAGTAAAATGACTAGATTGTCCCTGACTTAACAAAGTTAAAGTTAATGGTGTTAGAGCCAGGGACCTAATCCATAACAAAAGTGAAATGTAATAACCTAAAAACTTCAACAGACATAACATAGATAAATAAATCCCAAAACGGGTCCCAATACATAAAGTATTCATAAACAGATCATTAAGAGTCTGAACAATTCAAAATTTGCAGCGGAAAGGTATTCTATCCACAGCCGAGAGATCTATCTAAGCAGCACAATAATTGAGCTATAGTGTTCCTCGCTAAAGTCTCCATCTCTAAGCTCAAACCATCTCTTTACCTTTGCTCGAAGCACCACTAGTGCGCGTCCCTGAAAATGGTTTAGTTTTGAAAAGGGAGGGTTAGACCAAACGGTCTAGTGGATTCCCTTCAAAAGCGGTTATAACAACAAGTATAAATCACTTCTTTAACAAGTCGTGCATAACAAAATAAAACTCCATACATGGGTACTTGCATAGTGTTCAAGGATCATACAAACCAGAACCACGATCGGGGCCCAAGAAGACTCCCCTCTCGCCTCATATCGGGGCCCAAGCAGACTCCCCATTACCCGAATAGGAAGGAAACGAATTTCATCCTACCGGTTCATATCAAACTCCCAAGGGATCGTCGGATCCCAAGGTACACTGATCCCACTGTGCAACCCGACTCCACATAGCATATACACATAACTATCAATAAATCACAATGCGTGAAATCTTTATAAACAGTTTAAACACGCTGAATAAGCCTTTCTAAAACATACTTTCATGAGAGGATTTATAAAAACTTGTAAACAAATCGTACTCGCAAAGCATACCATGACCAGTAAAAATATTTAACATCTCGTTCCATGTAAAAAGGGTTAAAGGAACTCACCTGGTTGTAGAGATTTCCCACACACACGCCACCCTCTTGAACAAGCCGGAATGATCCGACCACCTAAAGCATACCACCAAAACTCAGCAACTAATTACCCGGACACAAACTACCGGACATCTAGACTGTCCGGACTGCTACTTCACGGATGCCTATCCGGTACTTCTTTCCGGGTCATCCGGAAACCACTGTCTGGACCATACCATACGGAGAAGCTATCCGCATGCAAATACCCGGAACATTATCCGAAAACCACTATCCGATCACCCAATATCCGGACATTCTTGTCCGGAAACTCTTACTATCCAAACCCAAGATTTACCCGGACACTCACGCTATCCGGGTGGGGCGATTCACCGGGTAGTCGCACTGTCAGATCTCTAAGTTCCCAAAAATAGAATTATGAATGCGATTTAGCCTCAACTTTTGTTAGATATCTGAAATGGTTACATTTTCTATTTAAAACAGCTAATTATCCCACCCTTAACCTTATTTAAAGATACAAGTCCAAAAACCCACAAAAACTTAATCAGAAGGAAGCACAGTGTTCTACCCCAATCCACCCAAAATCCTTGAATACAAAGGCATACACTACACAATAAGGAGAAGGGATTTAAGCTTACCAATTGACGATTTCTTGGTAGAGTTTTGCTTGTCGATTTTTGTTCTCTACTCCTTTTCTCGTTTCCTTTCTCAGCCGCCAAACACAAGAGTTGATGTAGAATGAGGAGAGACCTAGGGATTCGTTCCCTTATATACCTTCCATTAATTGCAATTAGGTCCCTCCTTAACTGTTCCCCCTTTTCACTTTGGCCAAAAACTTTCCACTTATTACAACAAATAACCGGTTGTTAAACACTCCCCCCTTAAAAGAATTTCATCCCCGGAATTCCCTTGTCGAAAAGATGTGGGTACTTCGCCCTCATCTCCGACTCCAACTCCCAGGTTGCCTCTTGACCCTTGTGATATCGCCACTGAACCTTTACAAGGCTGATCTCCTTGTTCGTCAATTTCTTCATCTTAAAATCCGAAATGCTTCGGTCTCTTCTACGAAATTTATTTTTTCGTCTACTCTTACGTCCTTCAGTGGCACGGCCTTCTCTACGTCCGCTAGACACTTCCTCAGATTTGAGACGTGAAACGCATTATGAATACCTCGTAGCTCTTTGGATAGGTTCAACCTATAAGCCACTTCCCCAATTTGTTCGGTGATTTCAGACGGTCCGATGTATTGAGGACTCAACCTTCTCCTTTTTCTGAAGCGTACAACTCCCTTCCATGCAGATATCCTTAACAGCACATTATCCCCGACCTGAAACTCTATGTCCTTCCGTCTTCTATCAGCATAACTCTTTTGTCGATCCGGGGCGACCTTCAGTGTTTCCCGCACCTGGACTATCTTGTCCAAGGTCATTTGTACGATCTCTGGTCTATCCAACCGCCTTTCCCCAACCTCATTCCAACACAAAGGTGTTCGACATTTTCTACCGTAGAGCACCTCATACGGCGCTGCCTTGATACTCGAGTGATAACTATTGTTGTAGGCAAACTCGATCAATGGCAAATTTTTCTCCCATGAGCCTTGAAAATCTAGGGCGCAAGCCCTTAACATATCTTCCAACGTTTGGATCGTCCGCTCGCTCTGACCGTCAGTCTGAGGATGATACGTGGTACTCATCTTGATTTGCGACCTCATTTCCTTTTGGAAGCTTCTCCAAAATGCAGAGGTAAACCTGCTATCCCGGTCTGACACTATTGACGACGGTACACCATGACGGGTTACAACCTCATCGATGTACAACTTTGCTAACCTTTCCAACGAGTAAGTTTCCTTTATGGGTAAGAAGTGCGCCGATTTCGTAAGCCGATCCACGATCACCCATATTGCGTCATAGCCCTTTGGAGTCCTGGGTAGATGAGTTACGAAGTCTATCGTGATCAGATCCCATTTCCACATTGGTATTTCTAAAGGCTGAAGCTTTCCATAAGGCCGTTGATGCTCGATCTTTACCCGTGAACACGTCATACACCTTTCCACAAAATGAGCTATGTCCTTCTTCATTCCAGGCCACCAATAATCCTGACGTAGATCCCCGTACATCTTATTAGTTCCTGGATGGATCGTATACTTTGACTTGTGCGCTTCCTCCAAAATCACGTTCCTAAGCTCTCCGAACTTCGGAACCCAAATTCTCCCACTGAGTCATTTCATCCCTCGATTATCTTCCACTAAGGAGGTCGTTTGCCCTACCATCCTTTCTTTCTTAAGATTCTCCGTTGCTAACGCTTCAGCTTGACATTTCTTTATCTCGGCTAACAAATTAAACGTCACCTCGACCCCCATGGCCACAATTTTGGGAGTCTCATTCCTTTCCTTTCGACTCAAGGCGTCGGCCACCACGTTGGCCTTTCCTGGGTGATACTCAATCTTGCAATCGTAATTTGTCAACAACCCGATCCACCTTCTTTGGCGCATATTCAACTATTTTTTTATCAAAGAGGTGGCAAAGACTTTTGTGATCCGTGAAAATCTGACACTTCGTCCCATAGAGATAATGTCGCCAAATTTTCAAAGCGAAAACCACGGCCGCCAATTCCAAATCATGAGTGGGGTACCGAGCTTCGTGATCCTTCAACTGCCGAGAGGCATATGCAATTACCTTCCCACGTTGCATTAGAACACAACCCAAACCCAGCTTCGACGCATCACAATATACCACAAAATCGTCCGAACCGTCCGGTAATGACAACATCGGCGCGCTACTCAACATATCCTTCAGCTTCTGAAAAACTTCGTCTTGAGCCTCTGACCAGGAGAACTTAACACTCTTCTTGGTCAAAGAAGTCAATGGCGTAGCGATACACGAAAAGTCTTTAATAAACTTTCGATAGTATCCCGCTAATTCGAGGAAACGTCGAACTTCTGACGGATTCTTAGGTTGTTCCCAATCTCGGATGGCCTCAATCTTAGATGGATCCACCATTATCCCCATCTTAGACACCACGTGTCCGAGGAACTGTACCTCCCTCAACCAGAATTCGCACTTGGAGAACTTCGCATACAGTTTCTCTTGCTTCAATAACTCTAAAATCATCCGAAGATGGCCCTCGTGCTCCTTCTCCGACCTTGAAAACACCAATATGTCGTCTATGAACATGATCAAGAACTTGTCCAAAGAAGGTTGGCACACCCTGTTCATCAGGTCCATAAAGGCTGTCGGGGCATTGGTTAGCCCATATGGCATGACCAAGAACTCGTAGTGCCCATACCTAGTCCTGAAAGCAGTTTTCGTTATGTCCTCCTCCCTTACTTTGAGTTGGTGATAGCTGTTACAACTTTGACTACACCCTATAAAAAGATGTTTCGTTTAAAATAAATAAACCTTGACGCAAGTATACATCTTGGCCTATTATCGTCCTCAAACAAGTAATAATGGTACAAAAGTACCGAATATCGATCCCACAGGGAAGCGTGGAAAAGTTTCTCTTTAAAAGTCCAGTTCGTAAAAGCGAGTTTCAGATGGCGAATTCGAAAACAATATTTTGGTGGTTTTGTTGACAACTAATGACAGAAATCAGTTATAAAAAGAAGCACAGGGTATAAAGATCCGTTGGGATGATAATAATAATTGAATACGAAGATGAGACGGCATTCCTTAGTTATCTCAAGTGTCGACTATTTTATGATACAACGTACCGAGTGTCAATTGGTCAATTGTGATACACCATAAAACATAACATTGATTTAAATAACTTTGGACAATCATGCAGTACGATACACCTCTCTATTTAATTATCGGTCTCGGTCCTAACTTCACTTTATACCCCGAACTAGGACGCTTAGCCCATCATCGTTCGGTTTCTAATTATAAATGATGTATTAACAAAAAAACAAATAATGGAGATGGACAATACACAAACAAACTACAATACTTATTGTTAAAAGTACGTAACTTGTCGTGCAAGTAACCAATTCTCGAAAATCTAATTATAGCTCTTAGAAAAACAGTTTGAAGATAAAAATAAGATGTATGAACTGAGAAGTTAACGACAACTTTAAATAACAAGGAAAGTCTTGTTTTAAATGTGGAAATCTAAAACGAAAATACCTCATGAGTGTAACGGGATTCTTTGTATCAAAACTTCTATAACTCAATTAATTATATTCAACCGTGAACCCGAAAGTATTAGTCGGACTTCCGGTGAATGATAATCAATGGAATCGTATTAGAATTGATATTATAAAATCCAAAAACGTTAATTAAATTATAGATGAAAGTGAAACATGTAAATAACGACTTTTCTTTATAGCGTATTCCTTTCAATTCTATGGACTATACTCAACAGTGAACCAATCTAGTTGGGGATCCGAAAGTATTAGTCGGACTTCCGGTGAGTGATAGTTACGGAATCGTTATCGGAACGTATACAAATTGGGTCATTGTTTACTTATGCGAACCGAAAGTAAAATGAGTGCAAACAATCCGTATGGGACTGCTACATACAATCGAACATACACACACACAGTTAAAACAGTTCAAGCAACGAAAGAAAGATAGAAACACAACATATATTATCTAACGAGTGATAACAATGGTTGAACCGAAAAGGCTCAAACCGAAGGGACTAGCTTCAGCTGTGAATACCAAATGCTATGGAGATGCTAAGCTAATAATCTACTTGATCAACAACTAATTTGAAGATGGCTGCATATCACAGCCGGCTATGTCTCTATATAGCATGATCGTGGCTTGAAGAAGAAGAAAGGATCCATGGATCTGATCCATGGATCTGATCCATGGATCGGGTAAGATCCATGGCTTTTTTTTATCTATGGGCCAACTTAGCAATGCAAACCAAAAAGCCCAATTGTTGTTTTATCTAGATACAAGGTGGAACCGGTCCATTATACCGACCCAATTCGGTTTTATCCGACCCAAAAAGAGTGTTTATAAATCCGAGAGTTTATGTGCATGGCCCAAAAAAAAGAGAATCCATCCAAAAACGTTCAAAGTTGCAGCCCGCTACTATCTTGCACTGCATACGTCAAAACTGGATTCTATACGGACGCATCATCAAACCTGAAATGCACATACATAATTTAGCTTTTTGTTGTATTTTTCTTAATTTTATATGAAAACGGTAAAGTTTATTTTCTGCTTATAATTGCTAGAAAACATTATCTAAATGACTCAATGGGGAACGAAAATGAGCTCAAAAATTGGAATTAAACGCTTAAAATAGGGTTAATAAATAACCTTATCACAACTGCAAATTCGAACTGTTGCTTGCCCCTAAGCAACTTTATTAAGAATGCAATTTTTGAGCTACTTATTTTTTATTATTAAGAACTAGTATTTTTCCCTAATCACAATACCAACAAACACACTCTTTCCATTATGTTCACTTCATGCAGTTTGATAGCCACCCATAAAATAATTGCTCAACATCTCACATCAAAAATTATCAACCATAAGCTAGCCAACTAATTCCTTGATTAATTAGAATCCATTTATTGCAACCATGAGGGGCTCATGCATTTGGCTTTTTCATTGAATTTCTTGCATGCCTTTTCCAAGCTTTTTATGGCACAATTTTTCTGCCGTCTTTTATTTGTGAGGCTTGAAATGAGACACATTGGTCTCTTTGGTGTCTTTGACACTTTTCTGAATGCACTGAAAATTTTGCCGAAGCTATGCTTCGTTTATGAAAATTTTCAAATTTGGTACATTTTCGACTTTTGGAACACTTGATGCAAAGAGATGTATGTGTTCATGAGATGATATGGGCATGATCATGAAATGTTTACCATATCATCCCCCCTCCCAAAACTGGGAGGGTTAAATGTCCTCATTGAACATTATGTGTATAGGCATTGTGTTTGCATGGAGAAAGGTGGTGAATATGAATGTTGCATGGATTCTAACAAAAAGTTGGTGAATCAAAGAATTACAAGGCTAGTTCTAGTGATACAAAAATGGAAGAATTGAGACTTGTTATTTTATTCAGGCTATCAACGCAAACAATGAACAAATGAAATCAAGTGTGAATTGTGTGTAAGGTGACATGAAGAAAATAATAGTTACTCAACATTCAACAATCCCAGACTCTATTATCTAACATGCATGAAACGAAAGACTTTTATTCTAAAGCAGTAAAGGGTTTGATAGAACACGAAACCTGTCCTACTCATCGTGAGTAGGTTGCTGCCCGGCAGGTTTCCACAATAGCTCCAAAGGGAATGAGGGGAGATCTTTCACCAATTCAGGGTGCTCTTTCATCCACATCGCACACTGCAAATCATCCTTCGCTTTTTCATACTGAAACCATCGCTCAACACGCCTCACCATCTCCTTCATCATACCTCTCATCTCAACATTCTCATCGGATATCTGCTCATTCAATTGCCTAATCTGTTTAGTTATCAGAACCATGTGCTCTTTTAGGGTTGCTTTGATGTCACCTTTTAGAAAATGGATGCTTGCTTCCAAAGACGCAAATCCATCACCATTCGGTTCGGGTTTGAAAATCGTGTTATTTCGCATCAATCTATCCACGTTGGTTTTGTCTAAAAACATTTTCTCATTTGAAAATTCATCCATGGGTAAAGTGACGACGTTTACTTGTTCCATCAACGCATGTATAATTGTTGGGTATGACATACGTGCATTGGATCTCTCAATACCCCCAACAATTATATCAGAAATAAATCGACCAACATTAAACTTTAGTTCGGACATAATGCAATAAAGAATAAACACTCTCGTCATGCGAAGTGATGCATCGTGAGAAGTGGGAAATAACGTGTGCCTAAGAAAATAAAACCACACATTTGCCTCGGGTTTGAGACAATTGGTACGTAAAAAACGTGTATTTCCCTTAAACTCCCATTCAGACCCATCATGAGCAATAACATTCAAAATATTTTCCAAGTCCTCATCAGATGCACAATCAACCAATCTTTGAAACTCAGAATACCGGGGTGGTTTAAGTCCCAAAACTTGATTTATGGCTGTGGCCAAAAAATCAATAGTAGTTTGTCGGACTTTGATTTCTACACCGTTTGTAACAGCAAGTTCAGTGTAGAAATCTCTCACCCAGTCCAGATTGAACTTGGTATTCATTTCACATAACTTTTCCCATCCTAACTTTGTGATTGTGTACCTAAATTTTGGGTGTGCAAGAAGTGCACTCACGTGGAATGACTTGGGTGTGTGACAAATTTTTGAACTAAAATTAGCATGTGGTAAGAAAGCTTCATGACAACTAAACATTTCAGATTTAGATAAAAATGTATTAGGTGAGATACCCACTTTTGCTTTACCCTTGTCCACAACAGTTGGTGGAGTGGTTTGTTGGGGCTCCTCAAGCTCCTCGATTCTTACTGTGTTCTCGTCTCCATGTTCTTTTAGAGCTTCCCTTTCTTCTTCCTCGATCCTTCTCTTCTTTACCTTCTCAGTGTGAGCTTCGATCACGCCCTTAAATCTCCTTTTGTACTGAATAGGTGCACTTGTTGCGTCTAAGGGTTGTTGTGGGTTCAAACCGTTCGATGGTTGGGGGTTCAAAGGAGCCAGATTAGGGTGTTGGCGGTGAGCAAAGGGTATCGATGAAGATGAAGTGGGGAGGGGGGGGGGGGTAGATAGGGTTTGGTCTAGTGGAGTGAACAGTGTGAAAGGATGAATGGGGGTTTGGAACAACTTCACCATGAGAGTTCAGGATGATCACCCATGGGATTGCATGAGACCCACATGGAAGAGGGTTTTGTTGTTGTTGCCTCAGAGGGGGAAATCCAGGTGGAGGTGATACAGGCCTTCGAAATGTCAGCGGTCCATGATCAAATCGATGAAGGAAGTCTTTGGTCGAGATGAAAGTACGATCGAAAGCTCCGGTGATCATCCGACGATTTTCCGGCGACTCTTGGAAAATAGAGTTGAGGTCAGGCGCAACCGAGTTGCTGGACATAGCGTTGTAAGGTGGGTTCCCAAAACTTGATCGAGGTTGAGATTGTTGAGGTTGCATCGCCAAAGAATCAGCGATAGAAGCGAGAGTGAGAAGAGATGAGGGAGGGTTATTTTGTCAGGGGTGTTTGGAAATGGTCCGAAATTCATGTTTCGGTTCATGATTTGAGGTAGAATTGAATAAGAGTGGGTGGAAGACGAAGAGCCGATGGCTGTTCGGTTTTGGTGAGCATCGCCATTGCCTCCGACGATTCTTCTTATAGTCGATAGGAGAAGCCATCAAGTACACTTTTGGATTTTGGAGCAGAAGTCTGATGTGTACAGTTATTTTGTGTCGGAATCGAGACTAGAATTGCCGGCGCTGGTGATGTTGTAATACCCCGGGTAAGTTCGTTAGTTAAACGTTAGTTCCGCTAAATTTATTTAACTTTATAATTAATGTTTAGGGTGAATTTGGGTTAAATTAGGAGTTAAAAGTGTTTTGGTCATTAAGGGATAGTTTAGGGGCTAAAATGGTAACTTGGTCTAATAATATCCCTTTAGGCAATCATATATTTCATAACAGAAATTAACCAGATTTAAGGTGTGTGAGTGTTTTGGAGAGAAAAGAAGCAAAAGAAGAAAAAGAAGGTTAGGGCTTCAAATTGGAATACTTGGAAGTAAAATTAAGGTATGTTTCTGTTATGTTTTATGTTCATAATGGTTAGTAGATTGTTTCTATCGGTTTGGAATCAACAAAATCGAACTGGTATAAACCATAGTTGAATTCTCGGTGAAATTAGGGATGAACAGTAGCAGTTTCCGGACACAAATTGAAGGTGTCCGGATAGTTTTGTTAGTAGTGTCTGGACGGTGTTTTATCCGGGTAAGTTCCTTTTTCCTAATGTTTTCCGGATGAATTCAGATACCGGATGGTATCCGGATTACTTTGGTATCCGGATGTCGTCCGGATTGTATAGGTTGTCCGGAAAAGTCTTGTTGTCCGGAAAAGTCATGCTGTCCGGAAAAATGGTGTTGTCCGGATAACTTATGGTATCCGGATACTTTTGCTGTTTGGCCAATATTAAGAGTTTAGATGCTGTCGAGTATCCAGTAACCTGTATTTTGTTAACCATTAGATAGGGAATTAATGAGAACTGACTATTCTGTGGTCTTGACTTGAGTACGGGTTTGGGGGCAACATTTGAGGATTTGAGTTCTTTAGAGTTCTTAGCTTTAGTAAGACTTATGTGTTTTATGTGGTAAAGAGATATCTGTATCTATTTGTTACAGATCCTGTGAATTCTGGGTAAAGGACTGAACTTGTTTAGAAGGCTTGGAAACGTGTTGATAAGCAATCAGGTGAGTTTTACTTTAAAACGTTTTGAAACTGGAATACATATATGTGTGTATTGGATATGTGATAAATGGTGTGACTATGTTTATATTTGAATTATAATATGTTGAGATATTGTAATTACGTGAGTATTATATTATGTTATAATACGTTGGCCGGGCATAGGACCGGTGTGTTGGCTGTAGTTGCTGTATAGTGTTGATTGGCTGTAGTTGTTGTACAATGTTGTTTATTAGTTGGCTTGCAACCAACTAATATGGCCATTGGAAAGAGACAGAGAATTACGCGATGAGTGAGTTATGATTGATAACTGTGTTTGTATTATGTGAATGTTGCTGTGCAAAGGAATTTCAAAGAAACATGGATTTTCTCACTTAGACCATTAGGTCTAACCCTCATTTTTGTTTTAAATATGTATTCCAGGTCGATGATCAAGTAAGAGCAAATAGGAAGGATAGTCGTTGCCTAGCTTTTGGGAAGACTTGTGTTATGAAGATCATGAAGTGTTTTTGTATTTATGGCTTTGTTGTTAGTCATAATGTAATTTATTTATTCAAAAAGTTTGTACTGAATTACTTATTATGTCTAGTAAGACTATGGGACCGAATATGAAATATGATGTATCTTTTGATGAAATTATGTTGTGAAATGTATGTTATTTGTATATATGAAATCATGGGATGTTACAGATGGTATCAGAGCCCTAGTTTAAGGGATTTAGGTATTAGTATCTGTACCTAGACTTAAATTGCATGTGAAGTAGGATGTCCCTATTATTGTAGAACCTTGGGGTGTTAAATATAAAAAGGTAGAAGGAACATCATGAAAGGTAATTTCATTATTACACCTGGCCAGTGTAATTGTGATCTTACAGGTACATGTTTGAACTGGAATATCTTGTTATATGGGGTATGTGATTATGTTTATATTAACCTTGTCTGATTCAACAGAATGGCAAGTGGTACGAGACAAACAAATCGGGAAGGAGGAGGAAACCCGAATAGAACCAATCCAACAGCCGGAGGAAGGGGAAGAGGGGGAGAAAGAGGCAGAGGCAGAACTGGGGGCAGAGTTCAGGGGCGTGGTACGGAGTTTGTTACGAGGGACGACTTAGCGGTCGAAATGGGAAGATTACAGGCAAATATCCAGGCTATGTTCAACCAAACTCATACTACTGAAACAGAGAGACCAGATCCTACTCATGAAGAGGAGATGCCCATTACACCTACTGTCGTACCAGTAGTGAAGAAGTGTGACTACAAAATGTTCTTAAGTTGTAAGCCTCCAACTTACTCAGGAGATCGGGATCCGGTAAAAGCTATGAAGTGGCTGAAGGAAATAGAAGCTATCTTCAAGACTCGTAAGTGCGCGGAAGAGGATAGGGTACTTTATGGAGCCGCAATGTTGAAAGGTGACGCTTTATACTGGTGGGAAGCTCATATTTCTTCGGGAGGTTCTGACATATATTCTACCTTCTCGTGGGAAGAATTTGTTATAGCTTTCAGGAAGCAGTTCTGTCCTCATGCAGCGGTTAAACAACTAGAGGGGGAGTTTATGAACTTGCAACAAGGGAATTTATTTGTTCGGGACTACACTGCTCGTTTTTTGGAAAAATCTCGTTTTGCAGAATATTATGTTGCCACGGAGGCCATGAAGATTGAAAGGTTTATCTTCGGGTTGAATGCAGAAGTCAGGAGTTTGGTAATTGCTAAAGGACCCGAAACTTTCTACGCTGCAGTAGATGCCGCAGAAACCGTGGAACAGGATAAAGGAAGAAATACTAGCGACAAAGGTACAGGAAAAAGGAAGTGGGAAGGACCACAACACGATCCAAAGAAGTTCAGGTTTCAGAGATACGATAACCGTCCACCTTTCCGACCAACGGAAAGACCTTGTCTGAAATGCAACCGTATCCACCAAGGGAATTGTCAGGTTGACTCGCGGGTTTGTTATAGGTGTGGGAAGACTGGGCATATTGTTAAGGATTGTCGTGTAACGCGGTTCTGTTTTTCATGTAATTCTCCGGATCACATACAGTCTGATTGTCCGAGGGGAAGAATACAACAAGGGGGTACGTCAGGGAAACCAACGGTTGTCAGACCGGTAGTACCAAGACTAGAGCCACCAAGAACAAGGGGACGTGCATTCCAGATGACAGAGCAAGAAGCAGATGAGACTCCTGATGTGGTTACATGTACATTCTTAATAAATTCTACACGTGCTAAAGTGTTATTTGATTCCGGTGCAAACCGATCGTTTGTGTTGCCTTCTTTTGCTGCCTATATGCATTTAAAGCCTAAAGTGTTAGATCATGCGTTAATGGTAGATACGGCTAATGATAATTAAGTACCGATTAGTGAGGTATTTGATAGTTGTGTGATAAATATAGATGGGTGTGGAGTGCCTATTTAGTTATTTCCTATAGCCTTGATCGAGTTTGATGTGGTGGTGGGAATGGATTGGTTAGCCGAGAATCAAACTAGTATAGTTTTTGCAATAAGAAGTTGATAAATGTTGTTTTACCTGAGAAAGGACCAGTAGTGATTTATGGTGACCGTAGAAATCATCAGTCTTGCCTTATCTCTTTGTTGAAAGCTCGTAAGTGTATCAATAAAGGCTGCTCAAGTTACTTAGCTTATGTGATAGATATTAAGCTAGAAAAGAGTGAGCTGAGAGATATTCCGGTTGTTCGTGAATTTCCGGAAGTTTTTCCAGAAGTTTTTCCAGAAGATCTGACTAGCCTTCCGCACGTTAGACAAGTAGAGTTTGGAATAGATCTGATTCCTGGAGCCACTCCTGTTGCCCGTGCACCGTATCGTCTGGCACCTCCAGAGATGAAAGAGATGATGGCACAACTACAAGACTTATCCGATAAAGGCTTCATCAGACCTAGTTCTTCGCCGTGGGGAGCACCAGTGCTGTTTGTGAAAAAGAAGGATGGATCGATGAGAATGTGTATTGACTACCGGGAACTGAATAAGCACACGATCAAGAATAAGTATCCGCTACCCAGAATTGATGACCTCTTCGATCAGTTAGTTGGAGCTTGTTATTTCTCCAAGATTGATCTAAGGTCTGGTTACCATCAGTTGAAGGTGAAAGAAGAAGATGTTCTGAAAACTGCTTTTCGCACGAGGTATGGTCATTATGAATTCTTAGTGATGCCGTTTGGATTGACGAACGCTCCAGCTGCTTTTATGGATTTAATGAATCGGGTATGTAAGCTGTATCTCGATAACTTTGTTATTGTATTTATCGATGATATACTTATCTATTCCCGATCCAAAGAGGGTCACGCACAGCATCTTCGTTTGATTCTGGAATTGTTGAAGAAGGAACAGTTATACGCAAAGTTCTCTAAATGTGAATTCTGGTTACGGGAAGTTCAGTTTCTCGGACATGTAGTTTCTGGGAAAGGTATTCAAGTTGACCCGACGAAGATTGAAGCAATTGAAAAGTGGGAACCGCCGAGAACGCCAACGGAAGTACGAAGTTTTCTGGGTTTAGCCGGGTATTATCGAAAGTTTATAAAAGACTTCTCTCGTATCGCGACGCCTTTGACTAAGCTGACTCGGAAGAATCTAAAGTTTGAATGGAAAGCAGAACAGGATGAAGCATTCCGGATATTGAAAGAGAAACTGTGCAGCGCGCCTATTTTGTCATTACCAGAAGGTTCCGAGGACTTTGTTGTTTACAGTGATGCTTCCAAACTGGGATTGGGGTGTATACTAATGCAGCGTGGAAAGGTTATAGCTTATGCTTCTCGTCAACTAAAGGATCATGAAAGACAGTACCCTACACACGACATGGAGCTGGCAGCAGTTGTATTCGCGTTGGAGATTTGGAGACATTATCTTTACGGTTCTAAATGTCAAATTTATACCGATCATAAGAGTCTCCAACATCTTTTCGATCAGAAGGAACTAAATATGAGGCAAAGAAGATGGCTAGAATTGGTGAATGATTACGACTGTGAAATTCTTTATCATCCGGGAAAGGCGAATGTGGTGGCCGATGCACTGAGTCATCAAGAAAGAAGTGGAACAATAAAAGCTATCTCACTACGAGCTGAACTCCTACCTAATATCTTTGATGAATTGCAGAAATGTCAAGTAGAAGCCTATCAGGAAGAATATCTGAAATCAGAACGGTTAGTGGGGTTATCAGCATTGCTAGTGAAAAATGATTGTGGGTAATTGTGTCTGGGGAACAGAATATGGGTGCCTCGTTTGGGTGGTTTACGTGATCGGGTACTACAAGAAGCTCATCAATCTCGATTCTCTATTCATCCAGGTACGAACAAGATGTATAAAGATCTGAAACAGTTTTATTGGTGGCCGGGAATAAAAAGGAATATTGCTCAGTATGTGGAAGGTTGTACTACTTGTAAGAAGGTAAAGATTGAACATCAAAAGCCGTTTGGTCAGTTACAACGATTAGAAATACCAATGTGGAAATGGGATCAGATTACTACAAATTTCATCACAAAGCTACCAAGGACTCCGAAGGGATTTGATGCCATTTGGGTGATCGTTGACAGATTGACGAAGTCTGCTCACTTCCTACCAATAAAAGAAACTGATTCATTGGAACGATTAGCCAAGTTGTACATCAATGAAATAGTAACTCGACATGGGGTTCCAATCTCAATTATTTCTGATCGTGACAGCCGTTTTACTTCAAGATTCTGGAGGAGTTTTCAAAAAGAAATGGGTACACAAATAAAGCTAAGTACGACGTATCATCCTCAAACTGACGGCTAGAGTGAGCGAACAATCCAGACTTTAGAAGATATGCTACGGGCTTGCATTGTTGAATTTGGGGGATCGTGGGATAAGCATTTACCATTGATAGAATTTGCCTACAACAACAGTTACCATTCCAGCATTCAAGCGGCACCGTTTGAAGTTTTGTATGGTAGAAAATGTCGAACTCCTTTGTGTTGGAACGAAGTGGGAGAGAAACAGCTAGCGGGACCGGATATAGTTCAGTTAACCGCGGATAAGGTTACTCAGATTCGAGAAAGATTGAAAGTGTCCCAAGACAGACAGAAAAGCTACGCCGACCGACGACGGAAACCGTTAGAGTTCCAAGTTGGAGATTTTGTAATGTTAAAAGTCTCACCTTGGAAAGGAGTCATCCGATTTGGGAAACAAGGTAAACTGAGCCCGAGGTACATTGGATCGTTTGCAATTACAGAAAGAACTGGTGAAGTAGCCTACATGTTAGATCTTCTGCAGAGTTAAGCAGAATCCATAATGCGTTCCACGTATCCAATTTCCGAAAGTGTTTGGTTACGCCAGATCAGGCAATGTCTCTACCCGAAATACAGGTTGATGAAAAGTTGAATTATGTAGAAGAACCAGAAGCCATTGTTGACCACAAAGTTAAAGTGTTGCGGAACAAAGTAATCAGACAAGTGAAAGTTCAATGGAGACATCATAGGGGTCAGGATGCTACTTGGGAATCGGAGTCAGAAATGAGAACTAAGTACCCGTACCTTTTTGCCTAATCGAATTCCGGGACAGAATTCTTTTAAGGGGGAGATGATGTAATACCCCGGGTAAGTTCGTTAGTTAAACGTTAGTTCCGTTAAATATATTTAACTTTATAATTAATGTTTAGGGTGAATTTGGGTTAAATTAGGAGTTAAAAGTGTTTTGGTCATTAAGGGATAGTTTAGGGGCTAAAATGGTAACTTGGTCTAATAATATCCCTTTAGGCAATCAGATATTTCATAACAGAAATTATCTAGATTTAAGGTGTGTGAGTGTTTTGGAGAGAAAAGAAGCAAAAGAAGAAAAAGAAGGTTATGGCTTCAAATTGGAATACTTGGAAGTAAAATTAAGGTATGTTTCTGTTATGTTTTATGTTCATAATGGTTAGTAGATTGTTTCTATCGGGTTGGAATCAACAAAATCGAATTGGTATAAACCTTAGTTAAATTCTGGGTGAAATTAGGGATGAACAGCAGCAGTTTCCGGACACAAATTGAAGGTGTCCGGATAGTTTTGTTAGTAGTGTCCGGACGGTGTTTTATCCGGGTAAGTTCCTTTTTCCTAATGTTTTCCAGATGAATTCAGATACCGGATGGTATCCGGATGTCGTCCGGATTGTATAGGTTGTCCGAAAAAGTCTTGTTGTCCGGAAAAGTGGTGTTGTCCGGATAACTTATGGTATCCGGATACTTTTGCTGTTTGGCCAATATTGAGAGTTTAGATGCTGTCGAGTATCCAGTAACCTGTATTTTGTTAACCATTAGATAGGGAATGAATGAGAACTGACTATTCTGTGGTCTTGACTTGAGTACGGGTTTGGGGGCAACATTTGAGGATTTGAGTTCTTTAGAGGTCTTAGCCTTAGTAAGACTTATGTGTTTTATGTGGTAAAGAGATATCTGTATCTATTTGTTACAGATCCTGTGAATTCTGGGTAAAGGACTGAACTTGTTTAGAAGGCTTGGAAACGTGTTGATAAGCAATCAGGTGAGTTTTACTTTAAAACGTTTTGAAACTGGAATACATATATGTGTGTATTGGATATGTGATAAATGGTGTGACTATGTTTATATTTGAATTATAATATGTTGAGATATTGTAATTACGTGAGTATTATATTATGTTATAATACGTTGGCCGGGCATAGGACCGGTGTGTTGGCTGTAGTTGTTGTACAGTGTTGATTGGCTGTAGTTGTTGTACAATGTTGTTTATTAGTTGGCTTGCAACCAACTAATATGGCCATTGGAAAGAGACAGAGAATTACGCAATGAGTGAGTTATGATTGATAATTGTGTTTGTATTATGTGAATGTTGGTGTGCAAAGGAATTTCAAAGAAACAGGGATTTTCTCACTTAGACCATTAGGTCTAACCCTCATTTTTGTTTTAAATATGTATTCCAGGTCAAGGATCAAGTAAGAGCAAATAGGAAGGATAATCGTTGCCTAGTTTTTGGGAAGACTTGTGTTATGAAGATCATGAAGTGTTTTTGTATTTATGGCTTTGTTGTTAGTCATAATGTAATTTATTTAGTCAAAAAGTTTGTACTGAATTACTTATTATGTCTAGTAAGACTATGGGACCGAATATGAAATATGATGTATATTTTGATGAAATTATTTTGTGAAATGTATGTTATTTGTATATATGAAATCATGGGATGTTACAGATGTGTTCAGGCGTCATGGGGAAGAGGAGGGAGATGAGAGGTTTTGTTTGGTTAAGGTTGAAACAGGAAAACAACAAAATCAATATTATACTCCTTAAATCACAATTAAAAATGAGTTAGATTTTAGAAATCTTCCAATGCCCATTTAGTTCGGTCAACTGATTTAGTCCAAATTCAATCATAATAAAATCTGATTTTGTGCTTTTATTAATCTCAAAGGCCCACGATTTTTAGAAAAAAAATGTCTCACTCTTGGGCTCAATCTTAGTCCGAAATCGGTTGGGCTAAAATATCAAGTCCATCCAAATAATTGCGTTGGGCCACCAGTTTGTTTACTAAGAAAAATTGGTGTATCCGAGCCCATTTGGTTAGGAATTGCTTATTTATCTCGAGTGCGTTAAAATTATCGTTTTGCTCAGATTATTCCTCAAAATCAGAGTTTTAAACAAAATACCTTCATAAAAACTCTAAATAAAAATTTGGCTAAGAGCTGAATTTTTTTATTTTCTTCCCATGATAGTTAGATTACCAAAACTTTCCTGCGTATACCCTTCCCAAAACCTTGAAGTAAAATTGGAATATTTTTGGTTTTTTTCTTTTCTTTTTATACAGTAAAATAGATTCATATTTTCTTTTTCTTTTAAAATAGATATTTACACTTTCTTGGATTAAAATCCAAGATCTTACCGTGGTGGTCATTCTAGGAGATGAACAACCTCGATAGGTTGTTGTGTCAGTGTAGAGGGTTCGATAAAAGGTTTTACCCTTTGTCCGTTTACCTTGAAAGTAGTTCCTTTCTCTGGATCAATTAATTCAACAACACCATAGGGGAAAACTTTTGCAATCTGATATGGTCCCATCCACCTAGAATTTAGCTTGCCTGGAAATAACCTGAGTGTAGAATTGAAAAGTAGGACTTGTTGTCCTTTAGGCTGCGTTTGGTTGTGGGACAAGAGAGGAACAGAACAGAACAGAACAAGGACTTTTGTCCCATATTTGGCGTGACTTAAGATGGAACAGAACAGAACTAAGTAGAACAAACATGGAACACATGTGTTCCACCAAAAACCATGGAACTAAGTGGAACAAGGAGCTTTTTGACAAAAATACCCCCTTCTTCTTCTTCTTTGTTTCCCACCACCACCACCACCACCGCCACCGCCACCACCACCGCCACCGCCACCGCCACCACCACCACCACCACCACCGCCACCACCGCCACCGCCACCACCACCACCACCACCACCACCGCCACCACCGCCACCGCCGCCACCACCGCCACCACCACCACCGCCACCACCACCACCACCGCCACCACCACCACCACCACCACCGCCACCACTAAATAACCCACTGGGGGTAAATTTGTCATTTTGTTAGTCCTGTTCTGTTCTGTCCAGTTTAGTTATGTTCTACCAAACGCTGGACAGCTGTTCTGTTCTGTCCTGTTCTGTCCTGTCCTGCAACCAAACGCACCCTCAAAGAACTCCTTTTGAACAATTTTTTTGTCATGCCATTTTTTGTGTTTTCCTTGTAAAGTTTGGCATTTTCATAGGAAAAATTCCTATGCTCTTCTAGTTCACATAATTGCAAAGTTCTTTTTCTTCCGGCATCGTCTAAACTCATGTTAAGTTCCTTAATGGCCCAATTGGCCTTGTGCTCCAGTTCAACAGGTAAGTGGCAGGCCTTTCCAAAAACCAACTTATAGGGAGACATTCCAACAGGGGTTTTGTAAGCAGTACGATAAGCCCACAGGGCATCATCCAATTTGGAGGCCCAGTCTTTTCTGTATGGCTTGACTACCTTGGCTAAAATTCTCTTTATTTCCCTATTGGACAATTCAGCCAAACCATTGGTTTGAGGGTGGTAAGCAGTAGCCACCATGTGCTGAATATTGTATTTTTCTAAGACTTCCTCCAGTAAGTTATTTATGAAGTGAGTGCCCTCATCACTGATCAAGGCACGTGGTGTACCAAATTGCGTGAAAATGTGCTTTGTAAGAAATTTGACAATTGTTTTAGCATCATTGGAGTGGCAGGCCATAACCTCCACCCACTTGGAAACATAGTCTACAGCTACCAAGATGTAGGCACACTTGTTAGACAATGGAAAAGGTCCCATGAAATCAATGCCCCAAACATCAAATAATTCCACTTCTAAAATTCCATTTAAGGGCATTTCATTCCGTTGAGAGATGTTTCCACTCCTTTGACACTCATTGCATCTTTTTGCAAAGTTGCGAGCATCATTGTTTAGGGTAGGCAGTAAAATCCTGATTGTAAGACTTTAGCAGCCGTCCTATGTCCACCAAAGTGACCTCCACATGGACCTGTATGGCAATGATGTAAAATAGAAGTCACTTTTTCTTTTGGGATGCACCTTCTTATTACCCGATCTGCACAAACTTTAAACAAATATGGATCATCCCACATGAACTTTTTAGAATCAAAAATGAGTTTCTTTCTTTGATGTTTGTTATGTTCCTTGGGAATGATCCCACAAGCAAGATAATTAACAATATCTACAAACCAAGGTAATGCAGTATGTTGTACAACTAAAATTCTTTCATCTGAAAAAACCTCACATATATCACTTTTGTGTTCTTTTGTGTCTTGTTTTTCCAGTCTTGACAAGTGGTCAACCACTTGATTATTTATACCCTTTCTATCAACAATCTCCAAATCAAATTCTTGCAATAACAAGACCCACCAAATTAACCTAGGTTTTGCATCTTTTTTAGAAATAAGATACTTGATGGCAACATGGCCAGTGTGGACAGTTACCTTGGCACCCATCAAGTATGATCTAAAATTTTCAAAAGCAAAAACCACAGCTAATAATTCCTTTTCAGTGGTGATGTAATTAATTTGAGCCTCATTAAGGGTTTTACTAGCATGGTAAATGGAATGAAAAACTTTATTCTTCCTTTGGCCTAGAACAACTCCAACAACCCAATCACTAGCATCACTCATAATTTCGAAAGGTAAGGACCAATCATGCGCCACTATTACAGGAGCAGTGACCAATGCTTCTTTTAAGATTTTAAAAGCCTTTTTACATTCTTCATCAAAGTTGAAAGCATGGTCAAGCTGTAGTAGTGTACACAAAGGTTTGGATATTTTGGAAAAATCTTTGATAAACCTTCGGTAAAAACCTGCATGGCCTAAGAAACTTCTGATCCATTTTACAGTGGTTGGTTCAGGTAAATTTGCAATCACTTCCAACTTTGCCTTATCAACCTCAATACCTCTATTGGAAGTGAGATGTCCTAACACAATGCCCTCTTTAACCATAAAGTGACATTTTTCCTAGTTTAAAACCAAATTCGTTTCTTCACATCTTGTAAGGCTTTTCTCAAGGATTTCTAAACACAGATCATATGATGTCCCATACACAGAAAAATCATCCATGAAGACTTCCATGGATTGTTCAAGCATATCTGAAAAAATAGACATCATACATCTTTGGAAAGTGGCAGGAGCATTACAAAGTCCAAAAGGCATTCTTCTGAAAGCAAAAGTACCATAAGGGCAAGTAAAAGTGGTTTTCTCTTGATCTTCTGGTGCAATGGCAATTTGATTGTAGCCTGAGTAACCGTCTAAGAAACAATAAAACTCTTTTCCCGCTAGTCTGTCTAACATTTGGTCTATGAAGGGTAATGGAAAATGATCTTTTTGTGTAGGTTGGTTAAGCTTCCGGTAATCCATACATATCCTCCAACCTGATACTACTCTAGTGGGTATAAGTTCATTTTTCTCATTAGTTATTATAGTTACTCCACCTTTCTTGGGTACACACTGCACAGGACTGACACATGTACTACTAGCAATAGGATGGATTATGCCAGCATCAAGCCATTTTAAAATCTCTTTTTTCACAACCTCTTTCATCATTGGATTAAGTCTTCTTTGAGGTTCAACTGAGGTGATATCTTTATTTTCTAAAATGATTTTATGTTGACAAATGGTAGGGCTTATACCCTTTAAATCAGCTATGGTCCATCATATGGCTTTAGTGTGTTGTTTTAACATACTAACCAACTTTTCCTCTTGATCATATTCTAATGAGGATGAGATAATGACTGGAAACTTCCCTGGTTCTCCTAAAAAGGCATATTTCAAATGTGAGGGGAGTTGTTTCTAGGGGTGAGCAGCGGAACTGGGTACCCGCCTTTGGAACCGGAACCGCTCCGGAACTGCCGGTTCCGGAACCGGAACCGATGTGACTGGTTCCGGTTCCTAAAATAACGGAACCGATGTGACTGGGTCCGGTTCCGGTTCCCATTTTTTTAGAACCGCTACCCGTTGGGTACCCGCCGGGACCGGTTCCGGGACCGGGTACCCGGAACCGCTGGGTACCCAGAACCGGAACCGCTGGGTACCCGATACATTTTAATAGAAAATATCTAATATTTAATATTTATTACATATTTAATCTATGTGAAAAAAATATCTAAATTAGATTAATAATTAAAATTTTAAAATTATCTAAATTAAGATTACTAGTTTAAGAAAAAAATGTTAAAGAACATTCATAAAAGGTTGACAAATTGTATATATAGTGTTAGGCCTTAAAAAAATTGTTTACTCGTAGCGATGTGGGAGCTGGCAGCACCATCTTTCAGTTTTTGATGAAAGACCTTGTCCCACATCGAAAATTTTGAGAAAATCATGCCTCATCTTTCAGTATATATAACCCTCATCTCTTCCCTTTCAATTGCAACTAGTTCATTACATTGCTTGGGTTTAGCCTTTGGCTTGAGCCCTTTCCCTTGAGCCCTTTGGCTTGAGGCTTTGTAAAAATATTAATGGAGCACCCTATTAGAGTGGTTGCACCATTTGTTTTTTTAAATATAAATGTGTTCGATTAAAGTTTGTTTAAGTTCGTTTGTGTTCATTTAGGTTCGTTTGTTTGTGTTCGTTTAACATTTTAACAAACAAACATAAACGACTATATTTTTTAAACGAACGTACACGAACACCAAAAATGCTTATGGAAGAAGTTGTTGGACATTTAAAATGTTAAAAATTAAAAAAACAATTGGTAGGCGGGTACCCGGAACCGGAACCGGAACCGGTTCCCAGCGGTTCCGGGACCGGTTCCAAAATTATGAGAACCGACGGGAGTGGTTCCGGTTCCGGTTCCTTCTTTCTAGGAACCGCCGGTTCCGGTTCCATGAAAATAGGCCGGGTACCCGGTATTGCTCACCCCTAGTTGTTTCAGCTCTAAGTCTGGAGCACAGTCTAAAGAAGGCACACGGGTTTTCCTATCCTTATTTTCTAAAACTTCAACAACAGAGGTGACCTGTATGTCTTCTAAGTCCTCAAACTCTGCATCATCCTTCTCACTATCAAATTCTCCAATTCCCATTATTTCCTCAAAACTTTGATCTTGACACCAAGATTCAATCAAGCCTAATGTAGAGCATTCCTCTCTTTCTTCAGGATATTTAAGGGAGTCCAACACATTAAAAGTTAACTGTTGGTCTTGAACTCTCATGGTGAGTTCACCTTTTTGGACATCAATCAAAGTTCTACCTGTAGCTAAGAAAGGCCTTCCTAAGATAATAGGAATGTCTTTATCTGCTTCAAAGTCTAAGATGATAAAATCTGCAGAGAAAATGAACTTATCAACCTGGACAAGGACATCTTCAATCTTACCCTTAGGCCAAGCTATAGACTTGTTTGCAAGTAAAAGGGAAACAGTTGTGGGTCTAGCTTCACCTATGCCTAAAGTGTTAAAAACAGATAAAGGCATGAGGTTTACACTGGCACCTAAGTCACATAGGGCTTGTCCTACTTCTTTTCCTCCTATGGAACATGGGATTGTAAAACTTCCAGGGTCTTTCATCTTTGGAGGGATTTTGTTGGACAACATAGCACTACAACCTTCAGTTAGAGCTACAGTCTCATACTCATACTCATTCAACTTTTTCTTTTTGCTTAAAATGTCTTTCAAAAACTTTGCATAAGTTGGCATTTGTTCAATGGCTTCAACTAAAGGAATGTTGATATGCAACTGTTTAAAAACGTCTAAAAACTTTTTGAAAATTGCAATTCTTATTTCTCATTCTTCATCCTTTGGGGATAAGGAATGTAAAGATGAATTGTTGTAGGAGGTATAGTCTGTAGAAGAGTAGGTGCTGCTGTTGTAGGTAGGGTTTTGTCTTTCTTATCATCACTAGGAACTTTGGGACTACCACCAGCTTGTGACACATCCCCTACAGGTTTTTCTTTGGTTTGATCTTTCTTGGGATCCTCAGGAGTTAACAACGGGACAGTTGGAATGGTAGTGGTGTCATTGGGCCCAATAGTGTTTTCTGGCCCAATAGTTCCACTAGAATGAGCAGTGCTTGAAACTGTATTTTTCTTTTCTGGGTCTGCTTTGTTTGTTTTTATTAAATATTTTTGTATATTTTCTGGTAAATCCTTACCACTCCTCAAAGTTACAGCTTTTACATGCTCTTTTCCGATTCTCGGTGGTACTTCAGTATCACTAGGCAAAGAACCTGGAGGTCGTTTCCTCATTTCCAAGGCTATTTGGCCCATTTGAGTCTCCAAATTTTTTATGGATGCCTGAGTTTGGGACATAAATCCCTTCATCATTGCTTCCAAAGAAGTAGATGACTCTGCATGATGGTTTGACTTTTGATAAAAAGCATGTTCGTTATTTTGAGAATTTGCGTGCTGATTATTTTGAGGTCTATGCTGAAATTGTTGGTTCTGGCCTTGCAACTTAGGTGGTGTTGGATTTAAAGATGGACTATGCCATGAAAAATTAGGATGGTTTCTCCACTCAGGGTTGTAAGTCTGAGAAAATGGACCTCCTTTATTATTGTTGTTATTATTATTATGACCGACGTAGTTGATACGTTCAGGATTTCCAGGACAATGTTCAAAATTATGGCCATCACCACAATACGTGCACTGTATAGACTGGACAGTAGGAGGAGGTGCAACAGGGTTGAGTGTCACAGCATTGAGGTTTTTAATCAAAGATGCCATGTCACTTAACTGTGTAGATATTAATGCGTAAGCATCGGGATCTTGTACTCTTGTTGTCCTTCTAGATGGCAATGCACGTGGATCAGCCCACTGACCATTGTTATTTGAAATCCTTTCCAGGATGTCATATCCTTCATTATAGGTACAAGATGTGAAAGCTCCGTTTGCAGTAGCGTCGAGCATTTGTTTTGCAGTAATATTTAAACCACTGTAAAATGTTTCTAACTGAATGCAATACGGAATGCCATGGGGAGGGCATTTTCTCAAAAGCTCTTTGTACCTATCCCATGCATCAGGAACTGCCTCATCGTCCATTTGTTTAAAAGTACAAATTGCATTTCTGGACTTAGCATTCCTCGTGGGTGAAAAATATTTTTTTAAAAATTTCTCCGCCATTTGGGCCCATGTAGTTATAGAGTCTGGCTTCAAAGAGTTATACCAAGATCTTGCACTGTCTCTTAATGAGTAGAGAAAAAGTGTTAATTTTAGTGCATCATCTTCAACTCCCGGAAGCTTAAAAGAATCTGTAATTTCCATAAAAGACCGTAGATGAGAATGAGGATCCTCAGTTGCAAAACCAGCGTACTGGCCGTTAGTTTGTAACATATGGAACATGATTGGTTTTAATTCAAAATGGTGTGCTTGCAAAGTTGGTTTTAAAATTCCTGAATGTAACTGCGTTAAAACAGGAACCGCGTATGACATAATACCACCATCCTTAGAATTAGCTAACCGAAAAATATTTTGTTCCTCATCATCAATGTTATTTAATGGCGGGTTTTCTGGAATTTTATTATTAATAGGTCGCCCATCAGGATTGACAAATGGAGGAGCTTCCTCATAATCCGACATAGACTCAATATCAGACATCTCAGGAGAGTTTAAGACTTGGTTAGCTCTTTGAATTCTTCTTCGTTGTCTAAACGTTCGTTCAATATCGGGATCAAATTGGAATAATTCACCATGAGGCAACCTTGGCATACACTATATATTTTTTTGGTTTTTCAAATAGGTGGTAGAAAAACTTGCTTTTAAAAACTTTACTATAAGTAAAAGAAAAACTTCTAGTGTGCTTCCCTGGCAGCGGCGCCAAAAACTTGTTACAACTTTGACTACACCCTATAAAAAGATGTTTCGTTTAAAATAAATAAACCTTGACGCAAGTATACATCTTGGACTATTATCGTCCTCAAACAAGTAATAATGGTACAAAAGTACCGAATATCGATCCCACAGGGAAGCGTGGAAAAGTTTCTCTTTAAAAGTCCAGTTCGTAAAAGCGAGTTTCAGATGGCGAATTCGAAAACAATATTTTGGTGGTTTTGTTGACAACTAATGACAGAAATCAGTTATAAAAAGAAGCACAGGGTATAAAGATCCGTTGGGATGATAATAATAATTGAATACGAAGATGAGACGGCATTCCTTAGTTATCTCAAGTGTCGACTATGTTATGATACAACGTACCGAGTGTCAATTGGTCAATTGTGATACACCATAAAACATAACATTGATTTAAATAACTTTGGACAATCATGCAGTACGAAAACGGTAAAGTTTATTTTTTTATACGGCTGCATCATCAAACCTGAAATGCACATACATAATTTAGCTTTTTGTTGTATTTTTCTTAATTTTATATGAAAACGGTAAAGTTTATTTTTTGCTTATAATTGCAAGAAAACATTATCTAAATGACTCAATGGGGAACGAAAATGAGCTCAAAAATTAGAATTAAACGCTTAAAATAGGGTTAATAAATAACCCTATCAATAGCCCGACCTCAAGTCTATCTTGGAGATATAACTGGCTCCTTGCAGCTGATCGAATAGGTCGTCGATTCTTGGTATAGGTGTAACGACCCGATATCTCAAACATGCATCAATTAACATATATTGCATAACATCGTTACATGACAGAAGATACATCATAGATCACACAAGGTCCCTTCAGTCTCAAAACTATAAAATACATATTTGAGTATCCACTATCCGCTAATAACTTACAATACATTTCGTAATACTATTCAAACAAAACTATACATAAGAACTTCCTATTCATCATCAGTCATCCAAAAGCATCCTACACTTTATCCTTGCCTTTATACCTTCCTTGACCTGGAATACATATTTTTGAAAACAAAATGAGGGTTAGACCAAACGGTCTAGTGAGATAATCCCTGTCAGTTTAGTAATCCTTTTGCAAAACACAAATAAACAACAAGTATTTAAATACCAAGCAAGACTCGTGCATTGTGTACATCTCCTCATTCCCATGGCCATATTAGATGGTTGCGAGCCAACTAATAAATTATCTCCGCTGCACTTACATACAACCAACTTCGTTGTCCCTCCGTACAGCCAAAACTCCACCGGTCCTAAGCCCGGCCAACGTGCTCTCGTGTAGTGAAATACTCGTATAAATATAATATACACTCCAATATATTATATTTCAAACATAAGCACATAATCACACTCTATATCACATTCTCAATCCACATATAAGTATTCCAATTTGAAAACGTTTTGAAGTAAGACTCACATGTTTGCTTATCAAAATGCTTCCAAGCTTTTCCCAAAAGATTCAGTCTTTCACCCAAAATTCCCAGAATCTGAAATAAGTTAAATACAAATATCTCCTTACCAATTGAACACATAAGACATACTAGTAGGTTACGAACCCTAGATAAATCTATCTGACTCTGATCCTCAAAAGTGACCAAACAACCAATGTTTCCGGATACCACAAAACTATCCGGACAACAAGACCAATCCGGACAACATGACTTTTCGGACAACATCAATAATCCGGACGACATCCGGAAACCAAACTAACCCGGATACCACCCGGTATCTTAATTCATCCGGAAACTATAGAAAAAGAGATACTTACCGAATACTTGTATGTCCGGACACTAGCCATAGGAATTACCGGACACCACCAAAAGAAACTACCGGACACATTCAACTTGTGTCCGGAAACCTCTGTCGGATTACCCAATTCTACCCAGAAATCGACAGAATTTATCCCCATATATGAAATCGATGATTCTAATCCGATAGGAACTATCTACTAGCAATTACAAACATAAAACATAAAGGAAACATACCTTAAATCACTTCCAAGCACATCAATTGAAGCCTTAACCTAACTTCTTCTTCTTTTCTCCTTCTTGTCTCAAAACACACACACACACACACTGATATTTCTGCCTTATGAAATATCTGAAGTCTGAAAGGATGTATATCAACCCAATTTACACTTTTGGCCTTGAACTATTCAGAAATGACCCAAAACACCCTTAACTTCTAACTTACCCAAACTTACTCTAAACATCCAATTTTAAAGTTAACTAAATTTAACGAAAAGGGGAATTTAACTAACGAACTTACCCGGGGTATTACATCATCTCCCCCTTAAAAGAATTCCGTCCCGGAATTCGGTTAAGTGAAAAGGTATGAATACTTATCACTACTACTTCGAACTCAATCAAAGCCATAGAAACTAACTGAATAGACACCCCACACCTATCTATATCTCTAACACAGATAAGCAACAAAAGAACGGAAATACCAATAACCATTTTGCACCGAAGTCAGATAACACCTTAGCACGTATAAAGTTTGTTAGAAATGTACCTGTAACCACATCCGGAATTTCCTCCTCTTCTTGTGCTGTCATTTGGAAGACACGACCTTTTGCTTTCGGTACCTCAGGCCCTTGTACCCCTCCCGACCTAACACCCGTTGGTCTCACCGTCATACTACCCTGTTGTGCTTTCCATTGTGGACAATCTAACTGAATATGATCAGGGGAATTGCAATGAAAACATAATCGAGTCACCCAACAGTCCTTAGCGATATGACCCGACTTTCCACACGTGTAGCAATTTCGGGAATCAACATAGCAGTTTCCTTGATGAATGTGGTTGCATTTTGGACATGGTCTTTCAACTGGTCTGAAAGGTGAACGACTATCAAACCTCGGGGTTCGTACTCCTTCAAATCGTACGTCATTTCTTCCAATTTTCTTTTCCCAAAACTTCTATCACTAGCATCCCTCCCTTTATCTCTTTCTACATTTTCTGCGGCATCTACTGCAGCTGAGAAGGTTTCCAATCCCTTTGCAATCACTAGACTTCTGATTTCTGACTTTAACCCAAAGATAAACCTTTCCATCTTAAGTGCCTCCGTGGCAACATAGTACTCTGCGAAACGAGACTTCTCCAGGAAACGAGCAATATAATCCCTAACCGATAAACTCCCCTGTTGTAGGTTCATGAATTCTTCTTCCAGCTGTCTAACTGCTGCTTGCGGACAAAACTGTCTCTTGAAAGCTGTAGTGAATTCGTCCCAAGAAAAAGTAGAATACACATCAGATCCTCTAGAGGTAATGAGAGCTTCCCACCAATATAACGCATCCGCCTTCAACATTGCAGTTCCATATAGCACTCTATCTTCGTCGGCGCATTTACTGGTTTTGAAGATAGCTTCTATCTCTTTTAGCCACCTCATAGCCTTCACTGTATCTCTTTCTCCTGAGTAGGTTGGAGGTTTGCAACTTAGAAACATCTTATAATCACACTTCCTTGGCATCGGTATGACAGTAGGTGTAATGGGCATCTCGTCTTCCAAACTAGGATCTGGTATTTCAGTCTCAGTATGACGAGTTCGGTCAAACATAGCTTGTATATTTGCTTGTAGTCTTCCCATTTTAGCCGCCAAATCGTCCCTTGTAACAAATTCCGTACCTCGCAACTTAACTCTGCCTCCTGTTCTGCCCCTACCTCGTTCTCCCCCTCTTCCCCTTGTCTCGACTGTTGGATTCGTTCGATTAGGATTTCCTTATCCCTCTCTATTTGTACGTCGAGTACCACTTGCCATTCTGTAGGTTTCAACAAGGTTAATATACACGTAAGCACATACCCCATATAATAAGGTTTTCCAGTTCAAACATGTACCTGTAAGTTCAAGATTACACTGGCCAAATGTAATTTGAAATTACCTTACATGATGTTCCTTCTACCTTTTATATTTAGCATCCCAAGGTTCTAAAATAATAGGGACATCCTACTTCACATGCAGTTTAAGTCTAGGTATGGATCCGAATACCTAAATCCCTTAAACTAGGGCTCTGATACTATCTGTAACGACCCGGTGTCTCAAACATGCGTCAATTAACATATATTGCATAACATCGTTACATAACAGAAGATACATCATAGATCACACAAGGTCCCTTCAGTCTCAAAACTATAAAATACATATTTGAGTATCCACTATCCGCTAATAACTTACAATACATTTCGTTATATTATTCAAACAAAACTATACATAAGAACTTCCTATTCATCCAAAAGCATCCTACACTTTATCTTTGCCTTTATACCTTATTTGACCTGGAATACATATTTTTGAAAACAAAATGAGGGTTAGACCAAACGGTCTAGTGAGATAATCCCTGTCAGTTTAGTAATCCTTTTGTAAAACAAAAATAAACAACAAGTATTTAAATACCAAGCAAGACTCGTGCATTGTGTACATTTCCTCATTCCCATGGCCATATTAGATGGTTGCGAGCCAACTAATAAATTATCTCCGCTGCACTTACATACAGCCAACTCCGCTGTCCCTCCGTACAGCCAAAACTCCACCGGTCCTAAGCCCGGCCAACGTGCTCTCGTGTAGTGAAATACTCGTATAAATATAATATACACTCCAATATATTATATTTCAAAGATAAGCACATAATCACACTCTATATCACATTCTCAATCCACATATAAGTATTCCAATTTGAAAACGTTTTGAAGTAAAACTCACCTGTTTGCTTATCAAAATGCTTCCAAGCTTTTCCCAAAAGATTCAGTCTTTCACCCAAAATTCACAGAATCTGAAATAAGTTTAATACAAATATCTCCTTACCAATTGAACACATAAGACATACTAGTAGGTTACGAACCCTAGATAAATCTATCTGACTCTGATCCTCAAAAGTGACCAAACAACCAATGTTTCCGGATACCACAAAACTATCCGGACAACAAGACCAATACGGACAGCATGACTTTCCGGACAACATCAATAATTCGGACGACATCCGGAAACCAAAGTAACCCGGATACCACCCGGTATCTTAATTCATCCGGAAACTATAGAAAAAGAGATACTTACCGGATACTTGTCTGTCCGGACACTAGCCATAGGAATTACCGGACACCACCAAAAGAAACTACCGGACACATTCAACTTGTGTCCGGAAACCTCTGTCGGTTTACCCAATTCTACCCAGAAATCGACAGAATTTAACCCCAGATATGAAATCGATGATTCTAATCCGACAGGAACTATCTACTAGCAATTACAAACATAAAACATAAAGGAAACATACCTTAAATCACTTCCAAGCACATCAATTGAATCATTAACCTAACTTCTTCTTCTTTTCTGCTTCTTCTCTCAAAACGCACACACACACACACACCCTGATATTTCTGCCTTATGAAATATCTGAAGTCTGAAAGGATGTATATCAACCCAATTTACACTTTTGGCCTTGAACTATTCAGAAATGACCCAAAACACCCTTAACTTCTAACTTACCCAAACTTACTCTAAACATCCAATTTTAAAGTTAACTAAATTTAACGAAAAGGGGAATTTAACTAACGAACTTACCCGGGGTATTACAATAGGATACTTGTTCTTAATCGTGACTTTGTTGAGTTCATGGTAATCTATGCACATTCGCATGGTCCCATCTTTGTTTTTCACGAAGAGTACTGGCGCTCCCCATGGAGACGTACTCGGTATAACGAATCCCTTGTCTAATGACTCTTGCAACTGAGTCATCATTTCTTTCATATCAGAAGGCGCTAACCTATAAGGTGTGAGGCCGATTGGTGCGGCTCCAGGCACCAAGTCGATTCTGAACTCGATCTGACGATCCGGGGGTAGACTTGTCAAGTCATCCGGAAATACCTCCGGGTATTCACTTACCACTCGCACATCCTCCACCCTACGTTTATCTTTCTTAGCGTCCACTACATATACTAAGAATCCTCGATAACCCTTCCTCAAGCATCTAGTAGCATTAATCATCTAAATAAGGCTAGTACTCCTATATCGACGGTTCCCATAGATCACCACCGAACACTTATCTGGCAACCGAACCCGAATTAGTTTCTTATTGCAAACAATACTAGCATTATTCTTAGCTAGCCAATCCATACCCAACACCACATCAAACTCTCCCATTGCCATGAGATACAACTGCATAGGCACCAGATTTCCCCCTATGTCTATGACACAATCCTTTACCACATCTCTAATACACACTCGGTTATCATCTGCAGTTTCTACCTCTAATGCCCTCTCCAAACGCTTAGGTTTCACCCCAAGCATTTCATAAACACATGCGATACAAAAGAGAGATTTGCTCCCGAGTCAAATAACACCTTGGCACACAAAGAGTTTACCAAAAACGTACTTGTCACAACATCCAGAATCTCCCCCGCCTCCTTTACTGACATGTGGAACGCACGCCCTTTCGGACGCGTCATCTCCGCTCTCTTGTCATTCCCTTTTCCCCCATGACGTTCACCATACTGAGTTGGTCCTCCTTTCTTCAGCTACGGACAATCATACCGCATATGACCCATTGACCCACATTGAAAGCACGATTTTCCACTAGGACAATCCTTCGACATGTGACCGGGCAACCCACACCGGTAACAAGATCTGGAGCCGGCCATACATTCTCCCTGATGCACACGGTTACACTTACCACACGGTTTGTTGAACACCTCTCGATTCCCGTGATTTTCTGGTCGAAACGTCTTCCCTTTCTTCGCATCATTACTTGGTCCTCTCATTTCCTTTTCCCTCCTCCCTTCTCCGTCACCTGATGGTTCTTTTCTTTTTCGGTTAACTTGGCTGCATTAATGGCCGCCTGAAAAGTAGTGGGGTTCCTTGTTGAGGCCAACTCCCTAATACTGCTCTTCAACCCATACAGGTATCTTTCCACACGCCGATCCTCAGTCGGCACATAAAGTTCAGCAAAACGAGATTTCTCAATAAACTTTGAGGTGTACTCCCGCACTGTCATTTCCCCTGTTCCAAACTCAAGAATTCTTCCTCCAACCTCTTCACTGCCGCCAGCGGGCAGAACTGTTCTCTAATCTTCCCCACAAAAGTTTCCCAAGTCATCTCCTTAGCCGCTGTCGATCCCTTACATCTGGTCTCCGCATCCCACCAGTACACTGCATTGGATTTTAGCATGGATAGAGCAAACATCACCCTATCCCCATCCGAACACTTACAAGTATCGAAGACTAGCTCCATTTCTCTAACCCACTTCATTGCCAGCACAGGGTCACACTCTTCATTGAACGTAAGAGGCTTACACGAGGCAAACGCCTTGTAGTTACTTTCTTTAGCTGCAGACTCATTCACCACCAGTTGGGTCGACTACGAGTGACCCCCAGTACCAGATACCAGTGGGCTTGATAATTCCGCGCTCTCCTTGCTCTCACTTGCCTCTTTGCTTCCAGACACTGACTGATCCTGCTTGGCAAGGAGGGCTTGCAGTGTCTCTTGAATCTTGCCTAGCTCAGTAGCCAGGTTTTCTCGCGTCACAAACGCAGATGCGTGTCCCCGACCGCGTCCCCTCGGCTGGTTATGCACCCTTACTGTAGTTGAACTCTCCTGCTGAGATACTTCCCGATAAACCGGCATCTCCACGCTCCTTGCCCTACGGCTCACTCGTGTTGTCTTTCAGATTGGGTTTCCTCCATTGGTTTCGTCCACTTGGGTGGCGGATTGGCGGGGCGTCCTCCCCCGTCCCCTACCGCGACCCCTACCTCTTCCCCGAGTACCAGCCTGCCTCGGGGGCTCTTGCGGTCCGTTAGCGAGGACCTCCCCATTATGAACTCTCCCTTCAGCAGGTACAAACCTGCTCCTTAGCGTCCTTCCATCCATGACGAGAAACTGAAAGAAACCGACGATTAACCCACACTCGACAATAAGTTCGCTATATAAGGCAATTTAAGTATGCACATTTACCTGTAAATTCACGGTTACACTGGCCAGGTGTAACCCTAAATTTACCTTACATGACAGTGATCTTTCCTAGAGGCAATCCTATATCTCGGCTGTGTTCCTCATCCTACAGTTTAAATTTAGGCCCGTCCGGTCACCTAAATCCCTTAAACTATGGCTCTGATACCATTTGTAACAACCCAAAAACTTCAACATACATAACATAGATAAATAAATCCCAAAACGGGTCCCAATACATAAAGTATTCATAAACAAATCATTAAGAGTCTAAACAATTCAAAAGTTGCAGCGGAAAGGTAATTTATCCACAGCCGAAAGATCTATCTAAGCAGCACAATAATTGAGCTATAGTGTTCCTCGCTAAAGTCTCCATCTCTAAGCTCAAGCCATCTCTTTACCTTTGCTCGAAGCACCACTAGTGCGCTTCCCTGAAAATGGTTTAGTTTTGAAAAACGAGGGTTAGACCAAACGCTCTAGTGAATTCCCTTCAAAAGCGGTTATAACAACAAGTATAGATCACTTCTTTAACAAATCGTGCATGACAACATAAAACTCCATACATGGGTACTTGCACAGTATTCACGGATCATAAAAACCAGAACCACGATCGGGGCCCAAGAAGACTCCCCTCTCGCCTCATATCGGGGCCCAAGCAGACTCCCCATTACCCGAATAGGAAGGAAACGAATTCCATCCTACCGGTTCATATCAAACTCCCAAGGGATCATCGGATCCCAAGGTACACTGATCCTACTGTGCAACCCGACTCCACATAGCATATACACATAGCTATCAATAAATCACAATGCGTGAAATCTTTATAAACAGTTTAATCATGCTGAATAAGCCTTTCTAAAACATACTTTCATGAGAGGATTTATAAAAAATTGTAAACAAATCCTACTCGCAAAGCATACCATGATCAGTAAAAATATTTAACATCTCGTTCCACATAAAAATGGTTAAGGGAACTCACCTGGTTGTAGAGATTTCCTACGCACACGCCACCCTCTTGAACAAACCGGAATGATCCGACCACCTAAAGCATACCACCAAAACTCAGCAACTAATTATCCAGAGACAAACTACCGGACATCTAGACTGTCCGGAACTGCTACTTCCCGGATGCCTATCCGGTACTTCTTTCCGGGTCATCCGGAAACTACTGTCCGGACCATAATATCCGGAGAAGCTATTTGCACGCAACTACCCGGAACATTATCCGGAAACCACTATCCGGTCACGCACTATCCGGACATTCTTGTCCGGAAACTCTTACTATCTGAACCCAAGATTTACCCGGACACTCACGCTATCCGGGTGGGGCGATTTACCGGGTAGTCGCACTGTCACATCTCTAAGTTCCCAAAAATCGAATTGTGAATGCGATTTAGCATGAACTTTTGTTAGATATCCGAAATGGTTACATTTTCGAATTAAAACAGCTAATTATCCCACCCTTAACCTTATTTAAAGATACAAGTCCAAAGACCCACAAAAACTTAATCAGAAGGAAGCAGAGTGCTCTACTTCTACTCCAATCCACCCAAAATCCTTGAATACAAAGGCATACACCACACAATAAGGAGAAGGGATTGAAGTTTACCAATTGACGATTTCTTGGTAGAGTTTTGCTTGTCGATTTCTGTTCTCTTCTCCCTTTCTCGTTTCCTTTCTCAGGCGCCAAACACAAGAATTGATGTAGAATGAGGAGAGACCTAGGGATTTGTTCCCTTGTATACCTTCCATTAATTGCAATTAGGTCTCTCCTTAACTTTTCCCCCTTTTTCACTTTGGCCACAAACTTTCCACTTATTACAACAAATAATCGGTTGTTACATGAAATCATAATGACCATACATGTAATTATTTTGTTTGAGGGACCCAATCCAAAAATCCTATATAACCTCACGGACGAAATGTGTAATTACTCTTCAATTTATTTCCCAGGTTACGGCACCCCATGTTAATGGTTTTATTTTGTTTTAAAAATAAATAAATAATTCAATTTTTATTATGAGAAAATTAAGTATTTCGTCCATGTAGTTAGAATTTATAGTCCTTGTTCCTTTTTTGTAAATTCAATAGATAATTCTTTATTGTTATCATTTTTAACGAGTTATATCTTTGTGGTTGAATTTTTTTAATCAGTTGGATTATGTGATTATAGCTTTTTAATGATTTCGGTCCCTAAATAAATCGACGATTCGGGTCCTTGTGGTTGCATTAAGGACCCAACTCATTATACAACCATAAGGACACGATTCGATTGAATTTTCAAACAAAAAAAGGACAAATGACTATTAAAAACATATAACCACATGGAAGAAACATGTAATATACTCCTTAATTAATTAGAAAGGTACCCGCCCACTTAGTAAGTCTTAAAACCCAACGGGTAATGGTTCCAAAAAATGAGAATTAGAACCGGAGCCAGTCTTAATCGGTTTCCTATTTTAGAAACCTGAACCAATCACATCGGTTCCGGAACTGGTAGTTCCGATGCTCATCCCTAGCGACTTCTTCAGGCTGTTTGGCCTCTTTTTTGGTCCATTTTCACTTATTCTTTTTGCTAAACGTTATTGAACAACATACATCAACAAATTATACAACTATACAAACTCAAACTGATTGTTATTAAGAAAATCAAAGAAATATTACAACCCTAAAATTAGAACAAGATGTTCTTTTAACTAATTCTAGAGGATGAAGATGAGAGAAATATGTAGAGAGCAAAAAGAGTGAATACGGCTGTGTGAAAAATGAAAACAAGATCCTATCAACTGAAACCCTAATCCTCTTTATATAACAACCTTCATATTTACACTTCAGATCCTTCAACTATGCACCGACGTTTGTAGCAAACCCTCATCTATAAACCGCCTTACTCCGGAATCCTTGTAGTTCACCAGTAAGTGAAAACCAGTCCCTAAGCTTCTTAGCTTCTTCATCTTTACTATTATTCACTTTATTCTCCTTGACTTGTCTAAACAATAAATACAAAACAATAATTTAGATGATGACAAGATTGAACAAATGCTAAACTATTTTAACACCCTCCCTCAATCTTGACATCTAAATAAATCTAACATATGTAACTTATTACAAAGATACTTATGCTGATTTATTCCAAGGGATTTAGTAAAAATATCTGCAGGATTCTCAACTGAATGAACTTTAATAGTTTTAAGAAATCCTGAAGATACTCTTTGTCGAACTTGATGAACGTCTATTTCAATATGTTTAGTACGCTCATGAAAAACCGGATTATTTGCAATTAAAATTGCAGATTTGTTATCACAATGAAGATTTACAGGAAGTAAATCATTTACTTTTAACTCTTGTAAAAGACCTACTACCCATATAATCTCACATAGAGCAGATGCCATTGCTCTATATTCTGATTCCGCAGAAGAACGAGAAACAGTCGTTTGTTTCTTGCTCTTCCAAGAAACCATACAATTACCAAGAAATAAACAAAAACCAGTTACTGACCTTCTAGTGGATAAACATTTGCCCCAATCAGCATCCACATACATATTCAGTTTAAAAACAGAATCTACTGAGAAATTTACACCATTACCTGGAGATGCTTTTAGATAACGCAATACTCTAAGAGCCAACTTAAGATGAGATAACCTTGGAGCATGCATAAACTGGCTTAAGCAATGTACTGCAAAAGCTATATCAGGTCTGGTATGTAACAGATATATCAACTTACCAATCAATTTCTGAAAACTAGTAAACTCTTTTAAGAGAGGATCCTTTGAATCAGATCCACTTGACTCAGTTACTATCAAGTTCATATCCATTGTAGTACCAATGGGTTTAACACCCAAATACCCAAATTCATTTAAAAGTTCAAGACAATACTTACGTTGTGAGATACAGATTCCTTGTTCATTTCTTAAAATCTCTATTCCTAAGAAAATTTTCAAATCACCTAAGTCTTTGATTTTAAAATTTGATCTTAAATGTTCTTTAACCTTATTTATTTCATTTTCACAGTTTCCTGTTAAAATAATGTCATCAACGTAAACTAATAAAGCAATAAAAACAGAACCTTTATTTTTAATGAACAATGAATAATCACTCTCACTTTGAACAAAATCATTTTTAATTAAACAAGATGATAACTTTTCATACCATTGTCTTGGAGCTTGCTTTAAACCATATAAAGATTTAACTAACTTACAAACTCTTTTATCATTAGCTGAAAAGTACCCAGGAGGTAAGGACATGTAGACCTCTTCAGACAAGTCACCATATAAAAACGCATTGTTCACATCTAACTGACACAAAGACCAATTATTTTGAACAGCTAAAGCAATTACACAGCGCACAGTAACCATTTTAACTACAGGAGAAAAAGTCTCTTCATAGTCCAATCCCTCCCTTTGAGAATACCCCTTGGCAACAAGCCTGGCTTTATACCTTTCCACTTCTCCAGTGGACTTGTACTTTATTTTGTAAATCCATCTACAGCCTATAGCCTTACGACCAAGGGGTAAATCAGACAAAACCCAAGTTTTATTTCTATATAAGGCTTCCATTTCCTCATTCATTGCTGAAACCCAGTTTTGATCCTTAGAGGCCTCAAAAAAATTACTGGGTTCAACAGCTTTATTAAGGGTGGAAACAAAGCAGAAATTATCCTTGTTTAGAAAAGAATAGTTAACTACTTTTTCTATTCCATATTTAACTTTCCCTTCAACCACATAATCAATAAAGCGTTTAGGAAAAGTTGAAGGACGACTAGACTTCCTAATAGAACATGTATTAGGATCAATAGAAGAAGCACCCTCAGGAGGAGAACCCAACCTATCATCATTATTTTGAACACTTAAGGGACTAAATTCACACTGATCGTTTGCTGCCAAATCAGTATCGCCAGAACTTTGAGATTCGGCAGCTCTATTTATATTAGTGCCACCAGAATCTTGAAATTCGGCAGTTCTGTTGATATTATCATTATTACCTCTGAAATTACTTTGGCTGCCCCAACGATCAGAATTGGAATTATTATGAACTTCAGCATTTGAATTATCCCCAGAATTATCCCCAGGTTGAGTTTTCTCCGTATTCTCATCATCGGGTATTTTTAGAGAGAAAGCATCAGTGTGAACATAGATTGAATCAAAAAAGTTTAAAGAATTTAGACCACTTTTGTCTAAAGCTGGTTTGGTTTCACTCATCTTAAATGGAAAAATTGTTTCATAAAATTTCACATCACGAGAAATAATGATTTGTTTGGATTCTAGACTATAAAGTCTATACCCCTTTTTTGAATTTGCATAACCAAGAAGAACACATTTTTCAGCACGAGCTGTAAATTTATCCGAATTGTTAGGTTTAATTGCAAAACAAAGACATCCGAATTTTTTTAGATGAGTAAGAACAGGAGGAAAACCAAACACAAGTTCATAAGGACACCTTCCATTTAAAACAGAAGATGGGGTTCTGTTTATAAGGTATGTAGCAGTGAGAATGCACTCACTCCACATATTTAATGGAACGTCTCCTTGGAACATTAGAGCTCTAGCAACGTTTAACAAGTGTCTATGTTTACGTTCAACAACCCCATTTTGTTGGGGAGTGTAAACACATGAGGTTTGATGAATAATGCCCTTTATTTTAAAAAAAATCAACCAACCTATTATTGATAAACTCAGAACCATTATCACTCCTGAACACCTTAACAGATTTCCCATACCGAGTAAGAAGTAAGCTGTGAAAATTAATAACAATGTCAACCACCTCATCCTTAGATCTTAACAAATAAACCCATACGGAACGAGTAAAATCATCTACCACTGTTAAGAAATAACGATAGCCTTCTTTACTAGGCACACGATATGGTCCCCACAGATCAATGTGTACTAAGTCACCTAAGGAGCTGGTCTTATGCTCACTCAGATTAAACCTGTCACGAGCTTGTTTAGCCTTATGGCATATCTCACACGGGACAGATTCGCCTCCATTACTTAAGTTCAACCTATTTTTCAACACATTTAAAACTTGATCTGCTGGATGACCTAAACGACTGTGCCAAAGTTGTCGTGATGCATTACAGTAAATAGACATGTTAGAGCAATTAACATCGTTCTCTAAATCTTTAGACTTAATGACAATAGATTTATCAGGTTGATCAAATAAGTACAAACCTCCATGTTCACTACCAGTCCCCACAACTTTCATTGCAGGAAAGCCCTGAATAAGAAAACATTTGTATTCGTTAAATGCCACAAAAATCTTGTTATCTTTAGCAAGTTTGTGCACAGATAATAGGTTTACATTGAAGTCTGGAATAACAAGGACATCACACAATGTGACTTTATCATTTAATTTGAAGTTTCCAATTTTATTTATGATGGCTTCATCACCATTTGGTTGAGTGACTTTTAATCTAAGGTCAGAAATATCTACCACATTTTCCAGGCAAGAGACTGAAGAAGTCATATGCTGGTTAGCACCAGAGTCAACAATCCAACTATACTTATGTAATTTTGAAGATACATTAGACATATTAGCCATACCAGCAAACATACCAGCCATATTGACAGCAATTCCATCAGGTGGTTTCTGATCAATAAGAGACAACAGCTTGTGGACTTGATCTTCAGTGAGGGAAGATGCAGGACCACGACCAATACTATCAGAGGAAGAGACATGACTCGAGAAGGGTTTAGCAGATTGATTAGATTTGTTTTTAGTGAATTGAAAGTCCTTTGGAAATCCAACCAGCTTAAAACACCGCTCAATAGTGTGGCCATTCAATCCACAATGTTTACATACCAATTGAGGTTTTCCAGATTGCCTTTTATTGTTTGTAGTTTTTCCAAAAAAGGCAGTGTTTTGAGCCTTAGTATCAGTAGAGACACGAGTCCCACCTCGGTGAGACTCTTCCCTTGATACCAAAGAAAATGCAGTCTTGACAGAAGGAAGAGGTTCAATCATTAAAATGTTACTCCTCACATTAACATACATATCGTCAAGACCCATTAAAAATTGCATTAGTTTTAACAGCTGATTATGTTTTGAAAAATCCTGAGCAGCGTTACAAGTACATGATGGCAGTTTTATTAGGGCATCAAACTGTTTCCAAAGGGAGTTCAATTTGTGATAGTATTCAGAGACAGAGGTTGCATTCTGACTTAAGGAATTAATTTTCTGATGCAAGTTAAAAGTCACAGATCCATCGATTTTATCATAGGTTTCCTTAAGTTCTTCCCATACTGCAGAAGCAACTCTGGAAAAAACTTGACTAACAAACAGCTCCTCAGATATGGAACTTAAAATCCAAGATAGAACAACAGAGTTGCACCTGTCCCACTGCTTTCCTAACACTTCATTATCAGTGGGACGAGATACAGTACAATTTATAAATCCCAATTTGTTTTTAGTTTCTAAGGCCAAAATCATAGCACATGACCACACCTTGTAATTTTCTGTACCACTCAACTTCATACTCATAATAGAAATACCAGAAGTATCACTTGGGTGGAGATAAAGAGGATCTCCAAAATCAAGCTTAGCAATCAAGGATTGCTCTTCTTGATTTTTGGGGGCTTCTCCAACCGTCATGATAACTTTAGAGAAGATACACACACAGAGTACAAAAAAAAACTAGAAGATCTCAGCAGGATTCCTTGCCACTCAGAGATGGTAGGTCAAGCCCACCTCCTAGTTACCAAACAGAAGAAGGGAAGAAGACTTACAGTGGGTCAATGCTGAGTAGTTTATAGATCAGGAACTTACGGATATTCTTTTATTTAAAAAGGGACATGCACAGCGGAAACACAGTCGCGAGTCTCTGAAGAGAAGACTAGCGAAAGGAAAGTATACCTGAACAGATAATGAGACACAGACGTGAACAAGGTTCAGGACAGTGAGTGGAGAGCAACTCCAGACAACCCTCAACTATTTAGAACCTTGAACAGATCTGGTAAAAAAAATTTCAATCCAACAGAATGTATCACAGAGGGAAAAAACAGACGTTAGTTGTTGGAAAGGAATCACAAGATCTTATCTCAGATCCAACAAAAAAGAGATGATGTATACAGTTGATATAGAGAACAAGCTTTGTTTCAGATCTGAACAAAAAATAAGAACCGGTGAAAGTGAAGGAACATACAGGAAAAAAAACTGAAACACTCTAATTAGAGGCTTAAACACACAACATTGCTCGTACAACAAAGATCTAAGGGATCTTATTTACAGATCTGAATAGCCTTAGATTCGAGCTTCACGAGTGATAATCCTCAGATCATAAGCAAAGTACAGACGGGTTATGTGATTAAGGAAATAAGCAACGTGAAATAGTGTGAACCAGTGGCTTAAAAATAAGAAACACGGGTAGATTAACAGTTCTTGTACGTTCTAATCACAGAGATAAGGAACAGATTGTTTATGCAGTCTTTACAAACTTAAAAGTATGGTGCAACCATACATAGTTATGGCTTCACGAGAGATAACTCTCAGATCACAAGCATGCAAGAAACAACCAGAAAAAGTTCGAAAAACAACCCAGAAATATGTTCGAAGAAAAAAAAGGTTTGTGTCAAACAAAGTTTACGAAACAGATCTGCAGTTGGAACACAACTATGTATGAAACAGCAACCACAGAAAAAAAGAACGAGCAAAGAGACAGATCTGCAGATCTGAAATCAACAGTTGAAAGAAAAATTGAACACACAAACTTCGCTAGATCAGAAACGATTCAACGAAGGAGTTTAAAGCAAACAGATCGAGATCTGCAGTTGTTTTAACAATCTGTTGAAAATCTATATTTTGATTTACAACAAAAAACGATTTAACCAAAACGATTTAAGATCTTGTTTGAAAAAGATTGAGTAGCTAAGAATTAATAGAACACAACAGATGAAGAAGAACGAGATTAGAAACAATCACAGGTGAAATACAAGGTCTCACCAGAGATTTAGACGTCGATGTATGGAGTGCAGCAGATCGACAAGTCGGGCTCTGATACCATATTGAACAACATACATCAACAAATTATACAACTCTACAAACTCAAACTGATTGTTATTAAGAAAATCAAAGAAATATTACAACCCTAAAATTAGAACAAGATGTTCTTTTAACTAATTCTAGAGGATGAAGATGAGAGAAATATGTAGAGAGCAAAAAGATTGAATACGGCTGTGTGAAAAATGAAAACAAGATCCTATCAACTGAAACCCTAATCCTATTTATATAACAACCTTCATATTTACACTTCAGATCCTTCAACTATGCACCGACGTTTGTAGCAAACCCTCATCTATAAACCGCCTTACTCTGGAATCCTTGTAGTTCACCAGTAAGTGAAAACCAGTCCCTAAGCTACTTAGCTTCTTCATCTCTACTATTATTCACTTTATTCTCCTTGACTTGTCTAAACAATAAATACAAAACAATAATTTAGATGATGACAAGATTGAACAAATGCTAAACTATTTTAACAAACGTCAACCATCAAGTATTGAGTTTCAATTGCTCATATAAAGTTTGGGTTAAAACCCCACTTGAAAATTAGTACAAAAACGTAAAATTCGACCTACTAACCATATATTGAAATTTGGTTGGGTATTTTACCTCCAATCATCGATAAACAGAGCTTTCATACAAGGATTTTCGAGCTGCGATTTCTCTCTCGATTATTTTTGCGAAATCTTGACCTTCTGGAACCAAAAAATGTAGAGGAAAGTCTTGGCTACTTAAACCTTTAAATTTTTGGCTTTTCCGTTGACTAGATGAGCCAATAGAGGGCTTCAAACATTGCTCGACGTCTTCAAACTGAAAATTACAGATATGATAGATTTACAAAAACGGGTTCCTCTGGTTTAGACATGTTTACGTCCGGCATTACCCCTTAACTTTCAGAAAATGACATTTGACCCCCTGACTTCAATTCTTTGGTCAACATTACACTTTTCATTAATAATCTGACTTCAATACTTTATACTTTAGCCCGATTGCATGTAAATTTCTTTATTCACCTCTCATTTTCGTTAAATGGTATAATTGATCCCCTTTCACGTTTTTCTTCACATTTTTAGTCCAAAAAAATAAAACTCATTTTGTTTTATTTTCCTTTTTTTCTTTCTTTTCTTTTCATATCTATTTATTTTGCCCATTCTTTGTCACAATTTTATTAAATTAAAAAATATTCATTAATGAATTTAATTTAGAAGTATTGATGAAATTATTATAATTGTATAATTTATAACAAAAAAAGCATTTTTAATATATTTTAATTAAGCTATAATTATGTATTTTTTTCATATGATAAATGTGTAAAAATGAAAAATGAAACACAAATAATATAAAGAGTAAACTATTATTTTTGTCCGCATGATTTGAAACATATTGCGATTTATGTCGTTGTGGTTTTGAAATCGCAATTTTCGTCCAGATATGACGACTATAGTAGTGGCATGGTATTATGGGTTGGGAGTTGGGCAAGGTGGGTCGGGGTGTGGGGTAGGTAGTAGTTGTGACATCGACAATAGTGGCGTGGTGAGTGGGTTGGGGGTGGGGGCATGACCGCGACAATAGTAGCATGTTCGTGGGAGGGGCATGGGGTCGGCGAGGGGTAGGCAATGTTTGTTAAATTGGATGCAAATGGATGAAATTCGATTCTTTCACTTATGGAAAGGAATGATAATTCATTAATTTGTGGAATTCAAACAATTCCATCCATTTCCATATGTGAACCTATTATATGAATTTGAATTTGGACAAAGGAATTGACCATTCTAATTACCTTGAAATCCTTTGAATTCTTCGAACCAAACAACACCTAACCGTTATATATTTTTCTAGTTATTCTAACACTTGAAATCAATCTACAATACGATAAACTCCCTTGGCTACAAAATTGTAGAAGCATTTCAACTTGTTGGTGTCTTGATAAGAAATCCATAGATCTCAACTAACATCCAATTCTTCTTAATTTTGGAAACAAGGCATATACTTATAGATTACAATGTCTAAACCATCGTGTCCATTTTTTACGGAAGAAAGGTATGAAAAGGGAAGAAAAGTATGGAGAAAAGAAAAAAATATCGTGTTCGAGTTTTTTAAGAGGGAAATTAAAGGAAATTAATGTTGATTTTCCTCCTAAATATGGATGATATTTCAATCCGTCTGCGACCTCCATGAAAGTTAACTTGGATGACTTGTGTGGATCGATATATAGAAAGTCATTAGAATCGTCGTGGGGTGCTGTGTTCGAACGGTCTAGTTAGTACACACAATGAAGAATGCAAAATAGCATAAATTAAGCTTACCTAATTATATTTTGTATGGGTATTTAATTATATATACCGGTCTTAGGATTTAATTCCACATCTCACGCATCTATTATGGGGTAGACCATGAGAACATTCGTACCTTTGTGTGGGTGATAGAACATAATATTGAATTGGCCAAACCCCTTGTTTTATATATATATATATATATATATTTTTATATATCATACCGGTCAACCAAGAATTTGAAGTTTCGAATTTTGGTATGAATCTAATTCTTCCAATCAACTTGTTTTGATTTACATATATATGAATGAAAAGTAAATTATTAATCACATTCTTCAATTCAACTCTCAAAATTAATCTCGACTCTCAAAACTATCAATCATCGTTCCACCCAATTGACTAACAACAACCTTATTAGACATCGATTTGTAGAGTTGCTAGGATGACAAAATTATTCGGTTTCAGAATAATAAACGACGTGCAAAAACTGAATAAGGATTAAAAAGGTTTCTCGCCGGGAACGTTGCCTGGAGGGTCGTAATTGCAAACAACCAAGTAGCAAGGAGAGTCTGGAGGATCACATTTAACCCTAGCACATCCAAGGCGTTGCGAATTTTTCCAAACTGCTTGAGTATAATGGGTACACTTGCAACCATCCACGCACTTGTTCTCACCGTAATTATAATCCAACCGCTCATCAAGCCACATTTGCACTGCATATGAACCATTGAGATTGGGTCCGGCCGCCATATTCTCACCACACCTACCAGAGTGTATCATTTTACAATCCTTCCTTTGGTTGGCCCATGCCTCCGCCTCTTTAGCTAATTCGGGGTCCCAGGTCAGCTGAGGCACTTCCATTAGTGTTCTAAGACAGCTATGAGCGTCAATGTAGTCTTGTGGTTCGCTGTGGGCATGAGATAAACGTAGAACTGCCACTGATATAACAAGAAAAAGAAAGACGCTATGCCAATGAAATCCCATTTTGGTTGGTATATGAGATAACTGTTTGGAATATGTTGGAATTAAATGATCGACAGGTATTTATAGGGTGAAATATACTTTGCAATATAGATCAAGTCAAAGTGAAATGCAAAAAGTAAGGCTTGAATGAGCAAAAATGGACACTTTGATGGAGGAAATATTGGGCAGAAAACTACCACATCTAAATCCTAAATATAGGGGTGCCTTGCTCCTTTTGACACATCACATAGGCAAAGTAGATTAGTTTGGTACACCACACAATATGAATTATATATTCAGTCGTATATATAAAAGGTACTAATTATAATATCATGGGTTAATAAATATATTAAAATAATGGAATTCATTACTTAAATACATGTTATCACAAGAAAATTTTCAAGTCAAATTAGTTGTCTTAATCTAATGTTTATTAATTTTAACCCTTTTCCATTTCAAGGTTACAAATAATTACTAACAAGATAGAATAATTGATAATCATCTTTATAAAAAATTGATCATAAAAAACTAATAAATTATATCATTATTTTTAAATCTAAACTTTAAAAGATAATGAAATTTTGATTTAAACTAGTTATATAAATAACGAATAAATTGCATTAATTAGTTTTTCATTTTTGGTTTATTGTAAAATTTTACATCCTGCTGCACACAAAATAGTAATAGGCTAATGCATCTATACAAAAGCAAACTTAAATGAGACCCATAAATTAAAACCAACTATTTATGAATTAACCATAATTAATATAGTAGTAAATATTATTGGTAAAGTTCGTGAAAAATAATAAAAATCATGCCTTCAAAAAAATATAGAATCAATTTTACCTTTTTCAAACGGTACATCATTCTAATTATATGTAACCTACTAGGCTACAAGTAAGGTTTTGAAGTAAAAAAAATCTTATATCAGTTTTACTTTTCTCAAAACATACGTCATTCTAACTTTACGCAAAAGTCGGTACCTCGTTTTGATCTTTTAATTCTCCCTCTTTTGATAGATAAAAAATATATCAAAAAAAGGGAGATCGATGATAGGAGCCAACAACGTGATAGGATGTAACACCCCAAGTTTCCCGACTTTTTGGTTTTTGGGAAAACGGACGTCCGCATAGGGACAAAGTCGGACGTCCGTGTCCAGCCAAAAGTCCACGGGTCGTCCGCGGAAGCAGCAAAGAATTTGTGGGTTTGGATCAACTCAAGGGTCGGACGTCCGCATGGTGGCTTAGCCGGACGTCCGCGTAGGGCCTGGTGAGATATTTTGTTGCTTTTAAGAGACTTTTTCCCTCTCTCTTCCCTCACTTCATTTCACAACCCTAAATCAGATTTCTCTCCCTCTCTGAAAACCGATTTCCTCCCTAAGAAACCTCAAACCCTTCATCCTCTTCTTCATCTTCTCCACTCAAACCAAACTCATTTCCACCATTGTTGAAGGTATGGAAGCTTGAAACTTTTGTGGGAGACTAGGAGCTTTTGCTTTGAGGATTCAAGTGATGAAGGTAATCTCTCTACCGTTGTTGTTGTTTTCACCTTCTCTTCTATTTTGGGGTATTGTTAGGTGATTTTGGTTGTGCTTGGTTGAGGTGATCTTCTCCTTAATCACCTATGAAAATTACGGTTTTGGTATAAGTTGAGATCTTGATGTAAAATGTTTGGGGAATGATTGTTATGGTTGGAAACTTATGGATCTAGGTTTTTGGAAGATTTGACATTCGTGTTTCTTCAAAGGAGCTTACGTTTGGGAAAAATCTAGATTTAACCTAAATCTAGTAAGGTGAGTTCAAGTTGATGTGTGAAAACGTTGTACATGCCAAAAATGTTATTTTCCAAGTACTTAAGTGTTTTACATGAAAATTATCAATTGTTGAGTTATTTGGTGGGTTTTGACTTTTGAAATATTTAACTTTGTAAATATGGTAAAACACCCATGTTTGGGATTTTTGGGAAACTTGATAGTTAAATCATAAATGAAAATGTTTTGATGCTTTATTTTATAAATGGAGTCTACTTGATGCGAAAATGCAATTTTAGTGTATATTTTGGAAATATGCATATAGTACGTTATGGGACGATTTGAAAATGTAACGGTGTGAGTCCTTGAAAAAGAGGGTTGTCCTAACCCAATGTCTTGTTTCGGATTTTCATGGATTCGAAATATTTATTGACAAAGATGTGTGTTGCTACGTTTAATCTCATTTTATGACTTTTCACGATTGATCTTTTGAGTTAGTCGAGCTTATGGCTCGGTAATGGATTTTGTTAAGTCTTGGGGACATTTGTCCAGTTTTGAAAGCTTAAAGTCGAGTTTTGGTCGCGATTTATGTTTATTGGGGAATTACATGTTTTGAATGCATTTGGTCATTCGTTTGAGGTCATGTAATGTTTTAGACCTTATTTGCTATGGATCCATATGCACTTGAGTTTTTTACGTTCAATGATGAGACGCTAGTTTCTCTCATTTTAGCACGGAATATGCATCGGGTTTCATGGTAAGTAAGATGTGGGCCTATATGGTCGGGCATCGTCCCATGGGCAGTAAGGTGTAATTCCATATGTGTTTGGCACGGGATAGGCATCGGGTTTCATGATAAGTAAGATATGGGCCTATATGGTCGGGCATCGTCCCATGGGCAGTAAGGTGTAATCCCAATGTGCTTGTTTTTGTGGATTTAGAGTGACCCAATGTATAGACCCGGAGTGGTTGAAATTGGGGCCTCCCAAGTCTCCTCGAGCAATAGACCTGGAGTGGTTGAGCTCGATATGTTATGAGAATAGTCCACATGTTTGTTTTATTACATAGTTATGTGACCCACTTTTGTGTTCCGTCACGTGCAATGTAAACGGGCCTCCCCCGTCACCGAAAGGTGTTGCTTTGGGTATTTATTTTTATCCATGTTTTCGGTGACGTATTATATTTATATGAATTGTTTTCCATGATAATGAGTTGTGGTTTATGCTTCATCCGTGTTTGGGATGTTTTGAATAATAGCGATTTATTCATGATTTCAATCATTTTGGGAGATCAAATTCTATTTCACTTTTCAAGTTGGTTTTGGGATGAGTCCATTATGCGAATCGTTTTATATTAAGGCTTTCATCACAGGATTTGTGTGCGTTGGAAAATGGGTGGTTTGCATCTAAAGTAAATCCCTTTTTAAACTCATGATTTAAATTGCACCTCTCTCGTTTTACGAATTATATAACCATGATAAAACTCTTGAACTCACTAGGAGTTAGTCTAACCTTTTTATTTGTCGGCATGTGCAACAGGTTCCGGTTGGGATGTAGTTCTATTGACACTGTGAAGAATGGATAGCTAGTTGGGTGCTCAAGAAGTATATAGCTTGGTGAAGTTTTCCGTATTTGGGAAATAGCAACTTGATTTTGGGGTTGAGTAACACCCGACCTTTTGTAGTCTTAGCGAATGACTTAGGTTTTGATTGTGGAAAATTTAATGTTGTACCTTGAGGTAATTCCAGGAATGGTTTGTAGAAGGAATTTTATCCTTAAGTGGTTATTTTATTGAAAATTTTATTTAGTTGCTCTTTCCCAATTCGAGGGTGTTACATGTTGGTATCAGAGCATAAGTTTGAGAGAACTAGGTGTTGATTTTGGATACCTAGACTCAAACTAGCGTTCTTTTAAGTAAATGAAAGTGTGATTGCACCATTAGACACTTTAAGATAGGATGTTTTGAGTTCGATGGAGTCGCTAGAAACGAGAATCACGTCTAGAGCAGCAAGGATAATTATGTACGGTACGTTCATAATTACACCTGGCCAGTGTTATGGTGAACCTACTAGTTACATGTGCATACTTGAACTACTTTAATGTGATGATCGTTGGGGTAGTGAATAAGTTTCTAAGCGAGTAGTCGTTGGAATAGATGGACGATTTTAGCATTAGTCACTTGGAGTGACAATAAGCATGATAATTGCATTAAGTGGACCATTTCTAGTCGAAGTTGATGGTTGCATTAGAACCATAGGCTTATTGAATCGACCTTATTTCGAGGAGAAATCGTAAGGTTAATCGATGTAACTTCCAATTTTGCCTGAAGATGTTTGAGCATCCGGATGACGATAGTGTGACCGAAGGAATTTGGAGGAGTGTGGTTTGAGACGTTAAGTGCCGACTAAATTCATGCACAAAATTTATTTTTAAGATAAATTGCATCAGTTATTTCTTGTGTTTCAAATCCTCGTGTGGATTGTGTTACAAAATCTCGGAAAAACGTTTAGCACACACAAGATTTTAAATCATGGTTTTGAACACGCATGAAATTATTTTATTGCGGAGATTGCAAATTTTGTCGAGAATTGCTTTATTTTGTTGTTGTCCAACGTTACTTTCGGATACAGTGGTATCCATGTTTTAATGTTGTTAAGGTGTTGGACAAGTAACTACGGCTTATGACTTTAACATTGGATCTCCTCCACATATGTTAAGGTTCGGACGGAAAGTTATCTTCCATTATGTCTATGTCAAGTTTTATTGGAAATTTATTTAATGCGACTTTTGCTGAACAATGTTGTTTGTATGGTATTACAACAAAAAGGGAATTTTCGAAATTTTGACATTTTAGTCATGATTTTGCTTTATGAAATTTGATTTTTGGAGGCAAAAGGTTTGGCACCATTTGGTTGATTTGAGGCCATTGAGCCCATAGAGTTTTACGGAGTTTTGTTTTACGGCGTTTTGTGTCGCGTGAGTGCAATTTGTAATGCGCATGCTTTAGTTACTATGTGTGTTAATTTTGGATTATATTGGGCATTCTGTCTCATCGGGTTTTGTTGAGAAATATTATTTTATGCCGCAAGGCGACCAAAAGGAATGTTTTTGGAACTTTGACGTCGCGTATTTCTCTTTTGAAGATTTGTGTTAGTACATTTCGTTGCAATATGTTCAATGTACGGATTGATTTATACGTGACGTGAGTAATGCATGGAAGAACATCCTGATAGTATTTCTTAACGATTTGTTTTATGCGTTTTCGATTAATTGATTATTTTATTATCCTTTCACGCAAATGCATGGTATTGATCTAGGAGTATGCATAACTTGGTAGCCACTAATCCTCGACACTTTGATAAATGAATTGTGAATGAAAATGTTTTATTAATTCATTGCATAAGTGGAGGTCTTTTGGTCAAAGTATGTTTTAGTGTTGTGGGGATCATGCATGGTTTACGATACGGTACATTTTGAAAACACGAATGTGTGAGTCGTTGAACTTTGGTCAATTTTGGCTTGATGAACATTTTGCAAAACTGTAAACCTTTTTGGTTTTGGAGAAAATGTGTATTTTGAGTATTTTAATGAGTAAATTTTAAGCATTAACATTTTAACGTTTTATATTACAAGTGAAAAACTTTTAGTGCAAATGTTCCGTGATTGGGATTTTGGAAAATTATTTGTCTTAACCTAGAGTGCGTGGAATTATTTAAGTTTTTGGAACATTAATGCGCACTGTTTGTATGATTAGAAGTTTGAAGTCGATTTAAACCCTTTTTGGCGTCAACCATTTACAAGCACTTATTATTCTCCTATGTTTTGAGAAAACACATTAACGTGTGTGAGTTCTGTCAAAGAGGTTTTACCCTATGTCATTATATGGCTAAATGAGAAATTTTTGAAACTTGAACTAATGAAATTGTCTGTTTCGAAAGTTTAGTATGGACTGCCTATTGCATGTAATTTTATTTCCGGAAAACCACTAGGAACGTGTTACAAGTTTGCATGCATATTCCAATTTGAGACTTCCTCATGATGTTTTATTCGATATCTTCAAATGATGAAAAAGTATTGATTTTTTTGTCTTTAAACTTGAACTGACACAAATCATTTTATGTTTTAACCAAAGTATATTTATGGATCGTTTAACTGGTTTTGTGAAATAAACTGACGTGTGCAAACCTTGTTGGTGGATTTTGTTCCATGTCATTTGATGGTTAAAAAGGAATTTTTGGGAGTCGTATGACGTTTAAACTCCTTTTGAAGTATGTACAAATAGGAAATTAATTTACGTGCATGACATAAATCAATCCATGTTAGGACCGTAGTGGTTCCTTTCAAAGAAGTTGTTTAATATGTTTTTGCGTTTTGTTAATAATCTAAATTACAGTGAAATAGTTTTCAATATGATTTTCATATGTAGATTTAACCTAAATCTAGCAAGGTGAGTTCAAATTAATTTGTGAAAACGTTGTACATGCCAAAAATGTTATTTTCCAAATACTTAAGCGTTTTACATGAAAAATATCAATTGTTGAGTTATTTGGTGGGTTTTGACTTTTGAAATATTTAACCTTGTAAATATGGTAAAACACCCATGCATGGGATTTTTGGGAAACTTGATAGTTAAATCATAAAAGAAAATGTTTTGATGCTTTATTTTATAAATGGAGACTACTTGATGCGAAAATGCATTTTTAGTGTATATTTTGGAAATATGCATATAGTACGTTATGGGACGATTTGAAAATGTAACGGTGTGAGTCCCTTGAAAAATAGGGTTGTCCTAACCCAATGTCTTGTTTCGGGTTTTCATAGATTCGAAATATTTATTGACAAAGGTGTGTGTTGCTACGTTAAATCTCATTTTATGACTTTTCACGATTGATCTTTTGACTTAGTCGAGCTTATGGCTCGGTAATGGATTTTGTTAAGTCTTTGGGACATTTGTCCAGTTTTGAAAGCTTAAAGTCGAGTTTTGGTCGCGATTTATGTTTATTGGGGAATTACATGTTTTGAATGCATTTGGTCATTCGTTTGGGGCCATGTATGTTTTAGACCTTATTTTCTATGGATCCATAGGTGTAACATCTCGATTTTTGTATAAAGTGTTAAGATGGGTTTTATTGATTAATGTATGATTTATTATGTGATAGATTAATTTTAGAGTTTAACCCCGAATAAGTTACGTTATTTGTTTTACGGAGTTATAAGTTAAGGGGTAAACTTTAATTTTAATTTATAAGTTGGAGGGTATAAATTGTCATTTGATGATAGTTGAGGGGCTAAATTGGTTAAGATGATGAAAGTTATCACCATCACCGCCTCATTTACATATGAATGGATAAGAGATATTTCTTTATTCTAGTTTTGGTGTGTGTGTGTGTACTTTGTACGGCAAAAGAGAAAGAGAGAGAGAGAGAGAGAGAGAGAACCGTAAGAAGGAGAAGAAGAAAGAAAAGAAGTTTTCTACTGCAAATTAAGAGTACAAACTGGTGTTAACATAGGTATGATTCTCACTTAAATTACTTCTTTTATGATTAAGAAGTTTTATAATGGGTTATATTTTGGGTTATGATAATTTTGGAAATATATGGAGTATCTGGGTTTAGAACCTATTTCTATAGATGATATTAAACATATCTGCAAAATTATAGATGCATGCATAGCTTAAAAATATCAATTTGGACTTAAATACGTTTTCAGTTGGTTGAGACATTGATGAACGCAGTTAGTTGCGATAAGGTTGGTAGCTGCGATAAGATTGAATGTCGCAACTTTGGGTTGCGACAAGATTAATTGTATCGCAATAGTTGGTTGCGATAAGTTGCATCTCGCAACAGTTGGTTGCGATAAGTAGAGGATATCGCAACAGTGGGTTGCGACAAGTACTGTGTCGCAAGTAGTAGGTTCCGACAAGTATTATCGCAATTAGTGGGTTGCGATAAGTGACGAGAATGTTGGGTTATTTAGGATTCTTAGTCTTTTAAGAGTCCTATTTAGTAGATGAATATAAATACCATCTGTATTTGGGTATTTCAGACTTTGTGAAGTTTGGTGACGGAATTCCTTACAAAAAGTAAAGTAAGAGTGACGCTACTGCTATCAGGTGAGTTCATTCTTACCTTACCCTTTTTTTATAATGTTTTTAAATTATGGTAAGGTGCATTTTTATAATGAAATGTTTTGGATGGATTTTGGAAGAATGATTTTATGAAGTAAAATTGGTTATCTTAAATTGATGGTTTGCTTAATTTTATTAACGTTATTTGAAAATGATTTATATTAAGCAATAACCCGTATGAGTACAAATAAGTGTAATGGATTCATAGGCACTAGTTTTTATGAACACATGGAATAGGCGTGGACTAATCGTAATTCCATTGTGTATGATAAACGTGGAATAGGCGTGGACTAATTGTAATTCCCGTTTAGATGAAATGAGGAATGGGCGTGGACTAATCGTAATTCCCATTTCTAAGGAAGGAAAGAGATTGACATGTGTAATTGTAATCCCTACTTCCTTTCGAAGAAATTGACATGTGTAATTGTGATTTCTTGGATACGAGCATTAATCTAGAATCCATGGAGATTCGTAGTGGGCTCTTGAACATGATATCATGACTGACTTGGTGTCGGTCATATTCATGGAATCGGGTTTAACCCCGTCATCGTAAGATGTTGATTCAAATTGGTAAGAAAGATGGTAAACCAGGTTTGTTATGCCTTGTTTACATTGATTTTAAAAGTATTATTTTGAAACCGAATGTTCTCACTAGGCGTTAGCCTAATCGTTTCAAATTATATTTTCTTACCAGGTACTAGCTCCGGGAAATAAAGGGATGTGTGACGAGAGCTTTTGGAATAGTGGAGAAGTTAATGAATATTGAGGCTTTTTGATGGATTGCTTAGATAACTTAGTTAATCTGATTATAGTGACATTATTAGATTAATAGGTTATTTGAAGAATTCGATATTTGTAAATATGATCCTCATAGTTAATTATCTGCTTATGTATAAAGTTTGGAAGATTAATGTTTAAATCTTGTTATAAACTGAGGTTTAAAATAGCCCTGATTTTTAGGGTGTTACAATATGGTATCAGAGCACTAGTTTAAGAGAACTAGGTATGGTAGTGATATACCTAGACTTAAGCTGAGATGAATTAAGTTATGATATGTGAGAAATGGGTAGAAGTATTAAGACGGGATACGTGAAATTAGTACTGTAACGATGGTAACGAGGATTCTCATGTATAGTATGTTCACAATTTCAATTAGCTACTGTTATTATGCATATATTGCTACACAAGCATACTTGTTTCTAAATTGTTACAGTGACTAATGAACGGTAAAGTACGTTTCGTGTGTCTGAATATGTGTAACCATTTCTTATGGTTATTTCTTGTGTTATGTCAGCACGATGGTGAATACACCGCCAAGGTCTCCAAATTCTTCGGAGGAAAGAGCGGTATTGAACTGGGGAGAAAAGAGACCTGAAATAGGTGAAACTCATGAGAGTCCGCCGAGATTACCTTCTATGGGAGGAGCGGACAGTCGGGTACACAAAACGAGTACCAGTACCGCCGCCCAAGAAACGCCGGAATCGACGGTGGAGTCTCGTATGATGGAGAACATGACGCAATTGATGAATAAAGCAATGGCACAACAAATTGAAATGTTTATGAAAGCGCTGAATGATCGAAGTTCGGAGTTAAGGCGAACGGAGACTGATACTGGTATAATAACTCAAATTCGTAATCCCGTGATAGATGTTGAAAGGAGGGTGGAAAGAGTCTGCTCATATAAAACGTTTCTAAGCTGTAAACCGCCAGAGTTTATCGGAGCAGACAACCCAATGGCATGCATGAATTGGCTCAGGGAAATGGAACAAGCCTTTCGAACTTGTTATTGTGATGAGAAGTCGAAAGTCAGATTTGGGTCTCAGATGTTACGAGGTAATGCGTTGACTTGGTGGAACATAGTGACGGCTACTGTGACGGCTCCAGTCTTAGCGGCTATGACATGGGAGTCATTCAAGAAAAAGATTTTGGAAGAATATTGCAATGAAAACGAGATGGATAGAATTGAAGAAGAGTTTCGGACTCTTAAGAAAGGTAATTCATCTGTTAGAAAGTATACTGAATCCTTTATGGAGAAGCTGAACTTAGTGAGGTATGTGGCTCCGACTGAGAAGGATAAGATTAAAGCGTATTTGAAGGGTTTGCCAGCGGACATGATGTCCCGTGTACGAAATGCTAAAGCTTCAATGCTGAGGGAGACAATTGAGGAAGCCAAAGTTATGGAAGAAGTCTATGCTAAAGACAAGGAAGAAAAGACTCAAGTAGGAGAGAAACGGAAATGGGAGGGCCGATCAGAGTCTTCTCAGAAATCAAAAGCATTTGGTAAAAGTACTCGTTATGACTCTCGTCGGGAGCTGAATTGGTGCCCGAAGTGTCGGAGTAAGCACTTTGGTCTATGTCGAGTGACCACACTGGAATGTTATAAATGTGGTAAAAGTGGGCATACTATAAATAACTGTCCGGTTCAAGGATCTACATGCTACGAGTGCAAACAACCTGGTCATTTCCGCCGGGATTGCCCAAAGCTGAAAAAAAGTGGAGACCAAAGCAAGAAATTAGATGTTCCTAAACCAACGGGCCGAGCGTTTCATATGACAGCTGACGAAGCCAAAGAATCGAAAGACGTCGTTTCTGGTACCTTCTTCGTTAATTCCATTCATGCGCGCATTTTATTTGACTGTGGTGCAAATTTGTCGTGTGTGTCCAAATCATTCTATCACAAGTTAGTTGTGCCTGTCACTACTTTGGAAGATGCCTTAGTAGTCGAGATAGCTAACTGAGGTAAAGGCTTATTCATGAAAGATTTGAGGGTTGTTTAATTTCAATTGGAGAAACGAAATTTCTGATCGACTTGTTGTTGATGGAAATTGGAAGGTTCGATGTGATTGTGGGTATGGACTGGCTGACAGTCAACCAGGAAGAAATTCTTTGTGCAAAGAAATTAATTCGGATTCCGATAGCCGATAAGAGAAAAGGGGAAGTTCCGTTGATTTCTATTGCAAAAGTGCGTAAATGTTTAGTTAAAGGATGTTCATCCTATTTAGCGTATGTTCTAGATGTAAAGGCAGAAAAGAAACAAGTGGAGGATATAAGGGTGGTAGGTGATTTTCCAGACGTATTTCCCGATGATCTTCCAGGTCTACCATCTAAACGAAAAGTTGAATTTCTAATTGATCTCGTTCCGGGAGCGGCACCGATCGCGCGTGCACCGTATCGCTTAGCGCCAGCCGAAATGAAAGAGATGATGTCTCAGTTACAAGAGTTATTAGACAAGGGTTTTATTAGACCAAGTTCTTCACCTTAGGGAGCTCCGGTATTGTTTGTTAAGAAAAAGGATGGCACTATGTGAATGTGCATCGACTATCGTGAGGTGAATAAGGTGACAATTAAGAACAAGTATCCGCTTCCCAGGATTGATGACCTGTTCGATCAACTCCAGGGTGCGGGATGCTTTTCCAAGATTGATTTGAGGTCGGGGTACCATCAAGTTCGAGTAAGAGATGAAGATATCCCGACGACAGCGTTTAGAACGAGGTACGGACATTATAAATTCCTTGTAATGCCATTTGGATTGACTAATGCTCCAGCCGTGTTCATGGATCTGATGAACAGAGTATGTCGACCATTCTTAGATAAGTTTGTCATTGTATTCATTGATGACATACTTATTTATTCTAAGAATGAAGACGATCATGAATGCCATCTTCGTGAAGTCTTAGAAGTGTTGAGAAAAGATAAATTGTACGCTAAGTTCTCGAAATGTGAATTCTGGTTAAAAGAGGTACAATTTCTAAGGCATGTAATTACTTCGGAAGGAGTCAAAGTAGATCCAGCAAAGATCGAAGCAATGACGAACTAGAAGACACCGAAGAGCGCGTCTGAAATAAGAAGTTTCTTGGGTCTAGCAGGTTACTATCAGAGGTTTATCAAAGACTTCTCAAAGATTGCTTCTGCTTTGACCGTGTTGACTAGAAAGAATGTAAAGTTTGTTTGGACTGAAAAGCAAGAGTCAGCTTTCAGAACTCTACGTCAGAAGTTGTGTGAAGCTCCTATTCTTGCATTACCGGAAGGAACGGAAGATCTAGTCGTGTATAGTGATGCATCAAAGATGGGTTTGGGGTGTGTGTTGATGCAACGAGGCAAGGTGATTGCTTATGCATCAAGACAACTCAAAGAACATGAGAAGAATTACCCTACCCATGATTTGGAATTGGCAGCGGTCGTGTTTGCATTAAAACTATGGCGTCATTATCTGTATGGAACAAAGTGTACTCTCTTCACTGGTCACAAGAGCTTACATCATGTCTTTGATCAGAAAGAATTGAACATGAGGCAAAGGCGTTGGTTAGAACTACTTAAAGACTATGACTATGAATTGCATTACCATCCCGGTAAAGCAAATGTTGTAGCTGATGCTTTAAGTAGAAAAGAATATAATGGGTGCTTGAAAATGACTAACGCCAGGATTGACGTGACATCAAGTTTGATTGAAAGGATAAAAGAAGCACAAGTGGAAGCCTTATTGGAAGGAAATCTGAAAGATGAAGTCATGAGCAAGCAGCATCTTCAACTGACTGAAAATAGCCGTGGAATTAAGTTGTTCCAAGGCTGTGTTTGGGTGCTAAAGGTTGGAGGAAATCGAGAGTTGATTCTCGAAGACGCTCATAAATCTAAGTATTCTATACATCTTGTAAGTACTAAGATGTATAGAGATCTGAAATTGCGTTATTGGTGGCCAGCTATGAAAGTAGATGTGGCACGAATAGTAGAAAAGTGTAGGACATGTTCATTAGTAAAAGCTGAACATCAAAAGCCTTACGGAAGTTTTCAGTCTTTGGAAATTTCGGAATGGAAATGGGACAAGATTACCATGGATTTCGTGACGAAGTTACCGAGAACGCAAAAGGGTAACGACACTATATGGGTAATCGTGGATCGATTGACCAAAAGTGCTCATTTTCTAGCTATGAAAGAAGCGTCACCGATAGATAAATTGGCGAAGCTGTATATTGATGAAGTGGTGTCAAGGCATGGTATATCGGTGTCTATAGTGTCGGATCGTGATAGTCAGTTTACCTCGAGGTTTTGGCAGTCACTACAAGAAGAATTGGGTACGAAAGTTAATTTGAGCATTGCTTACCATCCACAAACCGACGGGCAAAACGAAAGAACTATTAAAACTTTGGAGGATATGCTCAGGTCGTGTGTGTTAGACTTTGGAGGTAACTGGGATACGCATCTACCGTTAGTAGAATTTGCGTATAACAATAGTTATCATTCCAGTATTAATAGCACCTTTCAAAGCTTTGTATGGTCGGAAATGTAGAACTCCGGTGTGTTGGTTAGAAGCTGGAGAAAAGCAGTTTGCTGGTCCGGAACTTGTACAACAAACGACTGATAAGGTGAAAGAAATTCGGAAGCATATGAAAGCGGCTCAAGATAGACAAAAGAGTTACGCTGATCCGAAAAGAAGACCAAAAGAATTCCAAGTTGGGGAGCGCGTAATGCTTAAGGTATCCCCGTGGAAAGGTGTGATAAGGTTTGGTAAACGTGGAAAGTTGAGTCCTCGTTTTCTAGGACCCTTCACCATAACCAAGAGAGTTGGATTGAAAGCATATCAGTTGGATCTTCCACCTGAACTGGAAGGAATCCATAATATTTTTCATGTTTGCTACCTTCGGAAATGTTTAGCCGAAGAGAATGATGTGATTCCACTTACTGACGTAAAAGTGGATGAAAAGAGCCGTTGTGTAGAAGAACCGAAGGCGATTTTGGAAAGATCGGTTAGAAAGTTACGTAATAATAAAGAAGTAGTTATGTTAAAGGTACAATGGAAACATCATCGAGGTGCTAATGTGACTTTAGAGTCGGAGGAGGATATGAAGATTAGATATCCTCACTTGTTTACCTAGCTTTGATTTCGGGGACGAAATCATTTTCAAGTTGGGGAGTATTGTAACATCTCGATTTTTGTATAAAGTGTTAAGATGGGTTTTATTGATTAATGTATGATTTATTATGTGATAGATTAATTTTAGAGTTTAACGCCGAATAAGTTACGTTATTTGTTTTACGGAGTTTTAAGTTAAGGGGTAAACTTTAATTTTAATTTATAAGTTGGAGGGTATAAATTGTCATTTGATGATAGTTGAGGGGCTAAATTGGTTAAGATGATGAAAGTTATCACCATCACCGCCTCATTTACATATGAATGGATAAGAGATATTTCTTCATTCTAGTTTTGGTGTTTGTGTGTACTTTGTACGGCAAAAGAGAAAGAGAGAGAGAACCGTAAGAAGGAGAAGAAGAAAGAAAAGAAGTTTTCTGCTGCAAATTAAGAGTACAAACTGGTGTTAACATAGGTATGATTCTCACTTAAATTACTTCTTTTATGATTAAGAAGTTTTATAATGGGTTATATTTTGGGTTATGATAATTTTGGAAAGATATGGAGTATCTGGGTTAATAACCTATTTCTATAGATGATATTAAACATATCTGCAAAATTATAGATGCATGCATAGCTTAAAAATATCAATTTGGACTTAAATACGTTTTCAGTTGGTTGAGACATTGATGAACGCAGTTAGTTGCGATAAGGTTGATAGCTGCGATAAGATTGAATGTCGCAACTTTGGGTTGCGACAAGATTAATTGTATCGCAATAGTTGGTTGCGATAAGTTGCATGTCGCAACAGTTGGTTGCGATAAGTAGAGGATATCGCAACAGTGGGTTGCGACAAGTACTGTGTCGCAAGTAGTAGGTTGCGACAAGTATTATCGCAATTAGTGGGTTGCGATAAGTGACGAGAATGTTGGGTTATTTAGGATTCTTAGTCTTTTAAGAGTCATATTTAGTAGATTAATATAAATACCATCTGTATTTGGGTATTTCATACTTTGTGAAGTTTGGTGACGGAATTCCTTACAAAAAGTAAAGTAAGAGTGACGCTACTGCTATCAGGTGAGTTCATTCTTACCTTACCCTTTTTATAATGTTTTCAAATTATGGTAAGGTGCATTTTTATAATGAAATGTTTTGGATGGATTTTGGAAGAATGATTTTATGAAGTAAAATCGGTTATCTTAAATTGATGGTTTGCTTAATTTCATTAACGTTATTTGAAAATGATTTATATTAAGCAATAACCCGTATGAGTACAAATAAGTGTAATAGATCCATAGGCACTAGTTTTTATGAACACATGGAATAGGCGTGGACTAATCGTAATTCCAGTGTGTATGATAAACGTGGAATAGGCGTGGACTAATCGTAATTCCCATTTAGATTAAATGAGGAATAGGCGTGGACTAATCGTAATTCCCATTTCTAAGGAAGGAAAGAGATTGACATGTGTAATTGTAATCCCTACTTCCTTTCCAAGAAATTGACATGTGTAATTGTGATTTCTTGGATACGAGCATTAATCTAGAATCCGTGGAGATTCATAGTGGGCTCTTGAACATGATATCATGACTGACTTGGTGCCGGTCATATTCATGGAATCGGGTTTAACCCCGTCATCGTAAGATGTTGATTCAAATTGGTAAGAAAGATGGTAAACCAGGTTTGTTATGCCTTGTTTACATTGATTTTAAAAGTATTATTTTGAAACCGAATGTTCTCACTAGGCGTTAGCCTAATCGTTTCAAATTATATTTTCTTACCAGGTACTAGCTCCGGGAAATAAAGGGATGTGTTACGAGAGCTTTTGGAATAGTGGAGAAGTTAATGAATATTGAGGCTTTTTGATGGATTGCTTAGATAACTTAGTTAATCTGATTATAGTGACATGATTAGATTAATAGGTTATTTGAAGAATTCGATATTTGTAAATATGATCCTCATAGTTAATTCTCTGCTTATGTATAAAGTTTGGAAGATTAATGTTTAAATCTTGTTATAAACTAAGGTTTAAATTAACCCTGATTTTTAGGGTGTTACAATAGGCACTTGAGATTTTTACGTTCAATGATGAGACGCTAGTTTCTCTCATTTTTGCACAGAATATGCATCGGGTTTCATGGTAAGTAAGATGTGGGCCTATATGGTCGGGCATCGTCTCATGGGCAGTAAGGTGTAATTCCATATGTGCTTGGCACGGGATAGGCATCGGGTTTCATGGTAAGTAAGATGTGGGCCTATATGGTCAGGCATCGTCCCATGGGCAGTAAGGTGTAATCCCAATGTGCTTGTTTTTGTGGATTTGGAGTGACTCAATGTATAGACCTGCAGTGGTTGAAATTGGGGGCTCCCAAGTCTCCTCGGGCAATAGAGCTGGAGTGGTTGAGCTCTATATGTTATGAGAATAGTCCACTTGTTTGATTTATTACATAGTTATGTGACCCACTTTTGTGTTCCGTCACGTGCAATGTAAACGGGCCTCCCCCGTCACCGAAAGGTGTTGCTTTGGGTATTTATTTTTATCCATGTTTTCGGTGACGTATTATATTTATATGAATTGTTTTCCATGATAATGAGTTGTGGTTTATGCTTCATCCGTGTTTGGGATGTTTTGAATAATAACGATTTATTTATGATTTCAATCATTTTGGGAGTTCAAATTCTATTTCACTTTTCAAGTTGGTTTTGGGATGAGTCCATTATGCGAATCGTTTTATATTAAGGCTTTCATCACGGGATTTGTGTGCGTTGGAAAATGGGTGGTTTGCATCTAAAGTAAATCCTTTTTTAAACTCATGATTTAAATTGCACCTCTCTCGTTTTACGAATTATATAACCATGATAAAACTCTTGAACTCACTAGGCGTTAGCCTAAACTTTTTATTTGTCGGCATGTGCAACAGGTTCCGGTTGGGATGTAGTTCTAGTTGGGTGCTCAAGAAGTATATAGCTTGGTGAAGTCTTCCGCATTTGAGAAATAGCAACTTGATTTTGGGGTTGAGTAACACCCGACCTTTTGTAGTCTTAGCGAATGACTTAGGTTTTGATTGTGGAAAATTTAATGTTGTACCTTGAGGTAATTCCAAGAATGGTTTGTAGGAGGAATTTTATCCTTAAGTGGTTATTTTATTGAAAATTTTATTTAGTTGTTTTTTCCCAATTCGAGGGTGTTACATAGGAGATATGGAGAACGAACAACGACAAGGCGACAAGGGGTGGCAAACGGGAGCGATATCGTTGTTTCCGAGGGGTTTGAATGACATAGGTTTTGAGAACGGTAAAAAATCAATTTAAGATTCTTTTACTTTAAAACCTTCGTAGGTCGGCTACAGGTATTTTGTTTTTGTTAAAATAATGTTGGTAACCAATTTTTAACAGTTCAATAATTTATTTACTGAACTTAATCGTTTAAAATAAGAAATTTTAATGGTTTTGTTATTAAAAAGGAATAGTTCAGAAACTTAGTCATTCAAAATGAGCAAGTTTTAATGATTTTTTTATTCAAAAAAATAATTTAGGAATTTAATTATTCAGAATGGAATAACTCGTTGAGTTTCTCTTTAACTTTTCATAATTTATATTATATACAACAAATATAACTTGCACACAGTACTCCTCATATTTGGTAAGTTTAAAACCTTTGAGCTTTATGATGGTTGGGTTACGTCAATGGCTCTTAGGTGCTGTTCGGTTCATTTTATATTAAGACCTGTATGAAATAGATGTGAAAATGGAATTGTTTGTTATACGGGTAGTTTGGGAAATTGAGGAAAATTAGATGGTTGAGTGTAAAGGAGTAAGGATTTCTAGCTGACCAGTTAAGTCACTCTCTAAGCGAATAAGCCACAACCGAACAACTTGTTATGGCTGACCGAATAAGCCATATAAGCCATATAGGCTATACAACTCATTAAGCCACAACCGAACAACCCCTTAATCTTAGCTAAATAAAAACCGTATAGTGGAAACACTCGACCTCTCTCAAACTCCTCTGGTATAAATAACAATCTCTTTCATTTTTTTCCGCAACAAAGAAGGGTGGAACAAATTTTTTTACTTAGAGTAGTCCTAGATCTTAAACACGATTATGTCTAGACCTATGAATCAACAATTATTTTTCTTTTTATTAAGGCATCGTTTGACAAAAAAAAGCTAGCTTATAAGCTAGTTTTTTTTTTCTGGGTACATCGTTTGACACGATTTTGTCTAGACCTATGCGTACATGTTTGTGAAATTCCAATATTGTGTAACACCCCGCTTACCACGACACAATATTGTCCGCTTTGCCCCACTGGCTCACGGCTTTGTTCTTGGCGACCTGGCAAGGACTTCGCAAGGACTTCCCAGGAGGTCACCCATCCTGGTACTACTCCCACCCAAGCACGCTTAACCACAGAGTTCCCGAGGAACCCGCATGCTTGTGGCCCCAAAACGCGTTGTGTCTGGTAAGGCCAAGGTTTACTAATATACCCAGCATCTCTCCTGCCCTCTAAAGGATGTGGGATATGCCTAAGGTGTTACACACACCCCCCCTTAGGGACTCATCGTCCTCGATGAGGTTTGCCCCACCATCCCGAACGGCACAGGAGTGGCTCTGATACCATTTGTAACACCCCGCTTACCACGACACAATATTGTCCGCTTTGCCCCACTGGCTCACGGCTTTGTTCTTGGCGACCTGGCAAGGACTTCGCAAGGACTTCCCAGGAGGTCACCCATCCTGGTACTACTCCCACCCAAGCACGCTTAACCACAGAGTTCCCGAGGAACCCGCATGCTTGTGGCCCCAAAACGCGTTGTGTCTGGTAAGGCCAAGGTTTACTAATATACCCAGCATCTCTCCTGCCCTCTAAAGGATGTGGGATATGCCTAAGGTGTTACACATTTGTAACAACCCAAAACTTGAACATACAAGCTAGAAGCTACCTCTTTAGTTCATAACGCCAAAAACGGCTCAACATGGTCCCACTAACAAGATTTACAATACAGGGTTCGCGGAAATAACCCTAAATACAGCTGAGAAAATCTAACTAAACATTTCAAAGGAGATTCTTCTAATTCCTTCTAGCGCAAGCTCCGATCTACGTCTTGCCAAAACTCTAAACGTGCCCTCGACTACTGCTTACCTGAAAAAGGTTTTAGTTTTGAAAAGCGAGGGTTAGACCATGAGGTCTAGTGAGTTCCCTCCACACCAAGTCACGCCAAAATATTTCAGTTTATAAAATCAGTTATGAAAGCATTGTATAAATCATAACTAGCACACAAAGTTCATATGCACACATTGACACATGCTACTGGCACGCGCTAAAGTCACACACACCGTGACAGCGCTATCGGGCACACACCTCCCATGTCACACACACCGTGACAGCGTAATCGGGCACACACCGCCCATGTCACACACACCGTGACAGCGTAGTCGGGCACACACCGCGCATGTCACACACACCGTGACAGCGTAGTCGGGCACACACCGCCCATGTCACACACACCGTGACAGCGTAATCGGGCACACACCGTCCATGTCACACAAAAGCCAGAGCATGGTCACACACATTTAAATCACACATATAAACCACACTTATGAATCGCACATTCATACCCTGCCTTGAAATAAAAGCAGTTGAAAAGCACAATGTTACATAATAATCTTCAAGCACACTGTTTCTTCATTTGAAACACATACTGTCACACAATTAATCATCGCTTGAAACAGCAGCAGTTGTATAACACACTGTTAGATAAAATCCCCACCACACACCTTCAACGTTTTGCCATAAAAGTAATTGAAAAGCACACAGTTAAATAATAACCATTCCACACACTAAACCTTCAGTTTGTAATAACAGTATTTGGAAAACCCACCATTAGACAATAATAGTCAACCACACACTTGTATAAAATTTAGGTTCAGAAAGACTCACCTGACGTCTTGATTAATCCTCTTACTAAATGGATCCTCCCTTCAACTGCACCTATAAGGATACATACTACCACGATAAGCCACTTGATGGAATTACACACTCACACAGATTGCCCCTCGGTCTATCAGTCTGCACTACTATGTCATACCACACTTTCCGGACACTGTATCCGGATAGTCAAAACTATCCGGACAACCAGAGTTATCCGGACAACCTACCCGGACACCCAAGACCATTCGGAAAACTATCCGGACAACCAGAGTTATCCGGACAACCTACCCGGACACCCAAGACCATTCGGACAACTATCCGGAAAACCAAAATTATCCGGACCCACAAAGGTTTCCGGTTAACTACCAGAAACTGCTGCCAAAATTCTACCCGGACACATCTCTCATCCGGACACCACCAATCGTCCGTACACTACCCTGACTTGAGGGTTTCCGGACGCTACGAGAAAAACCCAGAAACGCAGAAAGTTGCATAATCTCAAGTCCTAATTCCCTCAACACCTCCAGATTAGCAAAATGGGTCGATAGCTACACACTAACCCAAACTACAACACCCCTTACGCAGAATAATGGGGAAACACGATAAACTCACAAAATCTAAGTTTCTTTTCTAATTTCTCCCAATACACACACTAAATTATAGAGGGATAGGATTTGATTTACCTGGATGATTATGGAGTTCTTCCCAAAACTCAACTGAAAATCGCAGCTCCTTCTTCCTCTATTGCCAAAATCCCTTTTCTTGTTCTTTCTTCCAGCCACACACAACACACACTAGACAAAAGCTTAAAATGAGAAATTAGGGTTTTCCCTTCCTTTTTATGCTTTTCTCACTAAACACCATACTTTTAGTTCTTTACACTTAGACCACACAAATTTCTAAATTCGAAATTCTTCCACAAATTCTAATTATGACTAAATTAAAATCTTGGTTATTACAATATCCTCCCCTCAAAAGAATTCCGTCCCCGGAATTCCATTTTCAAACAAACGAGGATATCGAGTCCTCATGTCTGATTCCAATTCCCAAGTTGCCTCTTGCCCCTTATGGCATCGCCACTGAACTTCCACTAGAGACACTTCTTTACTCTAAACCTTGCACCGACTCCTACATGGAATTCGATAACTCTCCTCCTACTGCTCACATAAACCAGTGGCGGTCTCGAGCCACGCTTACCCTCTCGCGAAAATGTTCGACCTATCGGTGGTCAACCGTGTGACCTCCGGTCTCACACAAAATCATTCACACATCTAGACTCAAATATTGTCCGCTTTGTCCGCACACCTTGACTCACGGTTTTAAAACGCGTCTGATAGGGGAGGTATCAAGTTCCTCTTATAAGGCAACCTTTGTTCCCCTCCCCAACCAATGTGGGATCTTACAATCCACCCCCCTTGGGAGCCCAGCGTCCTCGCTGGCACACCAGTCCGGTTCCCGGCTCTGATACCATTTGTAACAACCCAAAACTTGAACATACAAGCTAGAAGCTACCTCTTTAGTTCATAACGCCAAAAACGGCTCAACATGGTCCCACTAACAAGATTTACAATACAGGGTTCGCGGAAATAACCCTAAATACAGCTGAGAAAATCTAACTAAACATTTCAAAGGAGATTCTTCTAATTCCTTCTAGCGCAAGCTCCGATCCACGTCTTGCCAAAACTCTAAACGTGCCCTCGACTACTGCTTACCTGAAAAAGGTTTTAGTTTTGAAAAGCGAGGGTTAGACCATGAGGTCTAGTGAGTTCCCTCCACACCAAGTCACGCCAAAATATTTCAGTTTATAAAATCATTTATGAAAGCATTGTATAAATCATAACTAGCACACAAAGTTGATATGCACACATTGACACATGCTACTGGCACGTGCTAAAGTCACACACACCGTGACAACGCTATCGGGCACACACCGCCCATGTCACACACACCGTGACAGCGTAATCGGGCACACACCGGCCATGTCACACACACCATGACAGCGTAGTCGGGCACACACCGCCCATGTCACACACACCGTGACAGCGTAATCGGGCACACACCGCCCATGTCACACACACCGTGACAGCGTAGTCGGGCACACACCGCCCATGTCACACACACCGTGACTGCGTAATCGGGCACACACCGTCCATGTCACACAAAAGCCAGAGCATGGTCACACACATTTAAATCACACATATAAACCACACTTATGAATCGCACATTCATACCCTGCCTTGAAATAAAAGCAGTTGAAAAGCACAATGTTACATAATAATCTTCAAGCACACTGTTTCTTCATTTGAAACACATATTGTCACACAATTAATCATCGCTTGAAACAGCAGCAGTTGTATAACACACTGTTAGATAAAATCCCCACCACACACCTTCATCGTTTTGCCATAAAAGTAATTGAAAAGCACACAGGTAAATAATAACCATGCCACACACTAAACCTTCAGTTTGTAATAACAGTATTTGGAAAACCCACCATTAGACAATAATAGTCAACCACACACTTGTATAAAATTTAGGTTCAGAAAGACTCACCTGACGTCCTGCTTAATCCTCTTACTAAATGGATCCTCCCTTCAACTGCACCTATAAGGATACATACTACCACGATAAGCCACTTGATGGAATTACACACTCACACAGATTGCCCCTCGGTCTATCAGTCTGCACTACTATGTCATACCACACTTTCCGGACACTGTATCCGGATAGTCAAAACTATCCGGACAACCAGAGTTATCCGGACAACCTACCCGGACACCCAAGACCATTCGGAAAACTATCCTGACAACCAGAGTTATCCGGACAACCTACCCGGACACCCAAGACCATTCGGACAACTATCCGGACAACCAAAATTATCCGGACCCACAAAGGTTTCCGGTTAACTACCGGAAACTGCTGCCAAAATTCTACCCGGACACATCTCTCATCCGGACACCACCAATCGTCCGGACACTACCCTGACTTGAGGGTTTCCGGACGCTACGAGAAAAACCCAGAAACGCAGAAAGTTGCATAATCTCAAGTCCTAATTCCCTCAACACCTCCAGATTAGCAAAATGGGTCGATAGCTACACACTAACCCAAACTACAACACCCCTTACGCAGAATAATGGGGAAACACGATAAACTCACAAAATCTAAGTTTCTTTTCTAATTTCCCCCAATACACACACTAAATTAGAGAGGGATAGGATTTGATTTACCTGGATGATTATGGAGTTCTTCCCAAAACTCAACTGAAAATCGCAGCTCCTTCTTCCTCTATTGCCAAAATCCCTTTTCTTGTTCTTTCTTCCAGCCACACACAACACACACTAGACAAAAGCTTAAAATGAGAAATTAGGGTTTTCCCTTCCTTTTTATGCTTTTCTCACTAAACACCATACTTTTAGTTCTTTACACTTAGACCACACAAATTTCTAAATTCGAAATTCTTCCACAAATTCTAATTATGACTAAATTAAAATCTTGGTTATTACAATATCCTCCCCTCAAAAGAATTCCGTCCCCGGAATTCCATTTTCAAACAAACGAGGATATCGAGTCCTCATGTCTGATTCCAATTCCCAAGTTGCCTCTTGCCCCTTATGGCATCGCCACTGAACTTCCACTAGAGACACTTCTTTACTCTAAACCTTGCACCGACTCCTACATGGAATTCGATAACTCTCCTCCTACTGCTCACATAAACCAGTGGCGGTCTCGAGCCACGCTTACCCTCTCGCGAAAATGTTCGACCTATCGGTGGTCAACCGTGTGACCTCCGGTCTCACACAAAATCATTCACACATCTAGACTCAAATATTGTCCGCTTTGTCCGCACACCTTGACTCACGGTTTTAAAACGCGTCTGATAGGGGAGGTATCAAGTTCCTCTTATAAGGCAACCTTTGTTCCCCTCCCCAACCAATGTGGGATCTTACAATCCACCCCCCTTGGGAGCCCAGCGTCCTCGCTGGCACACCAGTCCGGTTCCCGGCTCTGATACCATTTGTAACAACCCTAAACTTGAACATACAAGCTAGAAGCTACCTCTTTAGTTCATAACGCCAAAAACGGCTCAACATGGTCCCACTAACAAGATTTACAATACAGGGTTCGCGGAAATAACCCTAAATACAGCTGAGAAAATCTAACTAAACATTTCAAAGGAGATTCTTCTAATTCCTTCTAGCGCAAGCTCCGATCCACGTCTTGCCAAAACTCTAAACGTGCCCTCGACTACTGCTTACCTGAAAAAGGTTTTAGTTTTGAAAAGCGAGGGTTAGACCATGAGGTCTAGTGAGTTCCCTCCACACCAAGTCACGCCAAAATATTTCAGTTTATAAAATCATTTATGAAAGCATTGTATAAATCATAACTAGCACACAAAGTTGATATGCACACATTGACACATGCTACTGGCACGTGCTAAAGTCACACACACCGTGACAACGCTATCGGGCACACACCGCCCATGTCACACACACCGTGACAGCGTAATCGGGCACACACCGCCCATGTCACACACACCATGACAGCGTAGTCGGGCACACACCGCCCATGTCACACACACCGTGACAGCGTAATCGGGCACACACCGCCCATGTCACACACACCGTGACAGCGTAATCGGGCACACACCGTCCATGTCACACAAAAGCCAGAGCATGGTCACACACATTTAAATCACACATATAAACCACACTTATGAATCGCACATTCATACCCTGCCTTGAAATAAAAGCAGTTGAAAAGCACAATGTTACATAATAATCTTCAAGCACACTGTTTCTTCATTTGAAACACATATTGTCACACAATTAATCATCGCTTGAAACAGCAGCAGTTGTATAACACACTGTTAGATAAAATCCTCACCACACACCTTCATCGTTTTGCCATAAAAGTAATTGAAAAGCACACAGTTAAATAATAACCATGCCACACACTAAACCTTCAGTTTGTAATAACAGTATTTGGAAAACCCACCATTAGACAATAATAGTCAACCACACACTTGTATAAAATTTAGGTTCAGAAAGACTCACCTGACGTCCTGCTTAATCCTCTTACTAAATGGATCCTCCCTTCAACTGCACCTATAAGGATACATACTACCACGATAAGCCACTTGATGGAATTACACACTCACACAGATTGCCCCTCGGTCTATCAGTCTGCACTACTATGTCATACCACACTTTCCGGACACTGTATCCGGATAGTCAAAACTATCCGGACAACCAGAGTTATCCGGACAACCTACCCGGACACCCAAGACCATTCGGAAAACTATCCTGACAACCAGAGTTATCCGGACAACCTACCCGGACACCCAAGACCATTCGGACAACTATCCGGACAACCAAAATTATCCGGACCCACAAAGGTTTCCGGTTAACTACCGGAAACTGCTGCCAAAATTCTACCCGGACACATCTCTCATCCGGACACCACCAATCGTCCGGACACTACCCTGACTTGAGGGTTTCCGGACGCTACGAGAAAAACCCAGAAACGCAGAAAGTTGCATAATCTCAAGTCCTAATTCCCTCAACACCTCCAGATTAGCAAAATGGGTCGATAGCTACACACTAACCCAAACTACAACACCCCTTACGCAGAATAATGGGGAAACACGATAAACTCACAAAATCTAAGTTTCTTTTCTAATTTCCCCCAATACACACACTAAATTAGAGAGGGATAGGATTTGATTTACCTGGATGATTATGGAGTTCTTCCCAAAACTCAACTGAAAATCGCAGCTCCTTCTTCCTCTATTGCCAAAATCCCTTTTCTTGTTCTTTCTTCCAGCCACACACAACACACACTAGACAAAAGCTTAAAATGAGAAATTAGGGTTTTCCCTTCCTTTTTATGCTTTTCTCACTAAAAACCATACTTTTAGTTCTTTACACTTAGACCACACAATTTTCTAAATTCGAAATTCTTCCACAAATTCTAATTATGACTAAATTAAAATCTTGGTTATTACATATTGCCCTCATTATTATTAATTAACTATTATTATAAATAAATATTAATTTTTTAAATTTAATTAACAAATATTAATTAATGTTAACTGAAAATTATTAAATTTTTAATTTTTAATTGTTTAGAGATATTGTTGATCATATAAATTATTTTTATATATATTTTTATTTTAATCAGTATATTTTAATTATCGATTACTAATCTTTTTTAATTATTATTTGATAACTTTCTTCATAATGTATGTAACAGTTATTTAAAATCATAAAGTAATATATATTTTTTTCTAAAACTTTCAAATTCAAAATTTATAGTATATATGTAATAATAAATTTTAAATTCTTTTAATTAGTATGCTATATTATTGAATTTTTCTTACTTCATTGATTATATTAATTAACATATTATATTGCTATAAATTTGTTTTAATTATATAATTAAATATTGTAATTGATAATTTTTTTAAGATGTCATTTAAGTTCATTTTACATATTTATAAGTTACTTTTGTCAAACATAACTTTTTCATCAGCTGGCTTATCAGCTACCGGCTAGTTTATGAGACAACATTTAACTTATCAGCTAGTTTGTCAAACATAGCCTAAATATTTTGCCACGACCTTCAAATATCTCATCGATTTCACTGCAATGTCAATATCACAACAATTCAACATGGAAATACTTAACGTAAGAGATAACTACTGGACTCGCATCAAGCAAATATACCAAGCTTAACACTTTCAAACCAATATTCCAACCACATGAAAATTTCAATATAACAAAGTATCCTATATGATAAACATAACATTTTGAAATTAGAATTGTCGGATTCAATAACATTAACACTTAGCAAAAGCGGATTTCTATATAACAAAAATCTTTAATATATAATTTCTAACAATTTAAAATAACAATTAACATATGCATTCATTAATCAATTCTAGATTACTACTAGGTGAGGATTTCAATAATCAAGAAGAGTGTGAGAGCGGTAAACCATACAAAATAAGCATTCATACTAAAGGGCTTGCTACACCGGTAAACTCTAAAAACTGATTTACCAAACTTGAAAGGGAAGGTGAATACCGACTCAGGGTCGGGAGGAAGCGTAATTAAAGCAATGGCTCGCGCAAATTAAGTCATGGACTGGTACGTGTACGAGGGAAAAGGGGCAAGCGCTGGCCGGAACTAGGATGAATTGAATAAGCAGGGGAGGAACTGAAGTTGAAATTCCTTAAGGGGTCCATGAGAGCCTTAGGGGACGTTTGGTTCACAGAATAAAATTTGGTGGAATTGAATTAATCCATCCAAGTTTTTTTTTTTTGAACAGCAGAACATTATATAGCCACCAGAGCCTATCAAGTATTGAGAAAAGCGATGAGGGAAAAGCTTCTGCTCTACAGCATGATAGATTTCCAGCTGGGAAAGGATCTCGGTCTCAAACATCTGGATCTACGACCACCAGAGGATCGCTGCCCACCAGACGCCATACCAAACTCAATCATCACAGAACCACGGTTTGGGTTAGTATTTCAAAACCCTCAAGGCGAAACTAAACTATTTGTATGCATGGACTGTCAGAAGTACGCAACAAATACTCTGAACAAGTTCAGAGCAAGCCTTGTGAAATACAGAGGTTCAAAGAAAATGGAAAAAGATGCTGCAGATACAATCATAAGAGAGATTGACGCAACAATTCGCCTAAGAGAACTCTGCATCAGATTCTACAAAGAAATCAGAAAAGTCGGCAGAGACAACAGAAGCTACAACGATTTCAAAGATGCCAAAATCTGATTCTCAGACCTCCAATCTCTACAAACAAAGTTTTATCTTTCATTGTACTCAAATGTAAAATGCCTCTGGCATATTTTTAAATGAAAGAAATTTCGAGGTATTGTTTAACCTCTGTCTTATCCAACTTAGCCTAACTAAACTCAAAGTCAAATTTTTATTTTTCACTACTTAGGGGGAGATTGTTAGCTTCAATCTTCCTAATCATAGAAATACTTAGAAGTAGTGAAAAATAGGCTAAGTATAGAAAAGCCTCTCGCAGAGGCTCTGCCTCTTCTTCCAGAAGATCAAGTCCAGAAAGCCACAGAAGCTACAGAGGTAATCACAGAACCTCTGTAGTGCGCAAGAAGAAGATCAACTCGGAAACAAGTGGACTGCTCCACAGAAGGTCAGACCATAGAACCTCTGTAATGCCTTACAGAGCCTCTGTGGTCTGCTATGAAGACTTGGAAGATATTACTGGATACGTTCATCAACTTGCATGGAAAAGTACTGTCAAAACACGTGTCAAGCTCTGAGTGGACTCAATAGGGCATGGTACAAAATAGACGTCTGCGCCATTTAATGCATTTACCAATAGTACATCTGCTCCATTAAATGCGCATGGCTCAAACAACTGCTCACACCATCCAGTTCACTATTCATGCCGTAAAAGGAACAGTGACCTACTTCATAGTCTTCTAAGAGTAGTATAAAAGGAAGTCTCATGTTGAGATCTTCCTAAGAACGAATACACAAGGAATCACGAATACTCTCAAGCTTTATTGTCAAATATCTGAGTGTTATATTCTCACACACACCAACAGTTCTTAATCTGTTCTTCGTGTTCTTATTATATATTGAATAACAGTAACTGTTCAAGAAATCCTTTTTATTCCTTACTGTTTTCTTTATATATGTGCGTTCTAATATCTATCAAACATATCTGTTAGTTTAATACGCTTCCGCATCAAACTCTAAACTCAACTAATAGACTGTTAATCTTGATTAAGCGTATCTGGGTTCCAACAAGCACCCAGTGGCTTTGGTTTGTATTTAATAAAAACCCACAAACTCATAATTTACTCAAAAATCAATATATTTTATTAAATATATATATATTTAATAAAAACCCACAAAAGTGCTCAGTGGAAGGAGAAGTCGTTAAAGTTTGCTTTTTTCTTCCCTTAAATGATTTGTAATAGAAATAATTACATTTAATTTAGAATATAATTATAAAAGAGTTAAAATGGTCATTTTTTGTCGGTAAGCACTTACCAAAAAAGACTTCGTAAACACTCTTACCCGGATAGCACTTACCGGGGACAGCACTTACCCAAGACAGCACTCTTACCCGGACAGCACTTACCCGGAAAGAGTTGGTAAACGGCCCCTAACAGTTATTTAAAATCATAAAGTAATATATATTTTTTTCTAAAACTTTCAAATTCAAAATTTATAGTATATATGTAATAATAAATTTTAAATTCTTTTAATTAGTATGCTATATTATTGAATTTTTCTTTACTTCATTGATTATATTAATTAACATATTATATTGCTATAAATTTGTTTAATTATATAATTAAATATTGTAATTGATAATTTTTTTAAGATGTCATTTAAGTTCATTTTACATATTTATAAGTTACTTTTGTCAAACATAACTTTTTCATCAGCTGGCTTATCAGCTACCGGCTAGTTTATGAGACAACATTTATCTTATCAGCTAGTTTGTCAAACATAGCCTAAATATTTTGCCACAACCTTCAAATATCTCATCGATTTCACTGCAATGTCAATATCACAACAATTCAACATGGAAATACTTAACGTAAGAGATAACTACTGGACTCGCATCAAGCAAATATACCAAGCTTAACACTTTCAAACCAATATTCCAACAACATGAAAATTTCAATATAACAAAGTATCCAATATGATAAACATAACATTTTGAAATTAGAATTGTCGGATTCAATAACATTAACACTTAGCAAAAGCGGATTTCTATATAACAAAAATCTTTAATATATAATTTCTAACAATTTAAAATAACAATTAACATATGCATTCATTAATCAATTCTAGATTACTACTAGGTGAGGATTTCAATAATCAAGAAGAGTGTGAGAGCGGTAAACCATACAAAATAAGCATTCATACTAAAGGGCTTGCTACACCGGTAAACTCTAAAAACTGATTTACCAAACTTGAAAGGGAAGGTGAATACCGACTCAGGGTCGGGAGGAAGCGTAATTAAAGCAATGACTCGCGCAAATTAAGTCATGGAGTGGTACGTGTACGAGGGAAAAGGGGCAAGCGCTGGCCGGAACTAGGATGAATTGAATAAGCAGGGGAGGAACTGAAGTTGAAATTCCTTAAGGGGTCCATGAGAGCCTTAGGGGACGTTTGGTTCACAGAATAAAATTTGGTGGAATTGAATTAATCCATCCAAGTTTTTTTTTTTTTGAACAGCAGAACATTATATAGCCACCAAATAAGCCCAAAACAGGCCAAATACAAGAGCAAACGTATCCAAAACCACCTACAAACGAGCAGCGAAAAAGGCACAAAAAACCACCCCCAAATACAAGTAACGACCCTAAATAAGCAGTATCAGACACTATCGAGCATAAGAAATCAAACAGCCTCAAGTTTGTGAGGGACAAACCCGAGTAGCCAACTTAAACAAAACCAAACAGCCCCTCTGAATTTAGACGGAGCAGAAATGGACAACCTACTTCAGAGAGTGCTAAAGATATGTACCATAATGTCATTTGTATTCCTTTATTTAGATTGTATATTTCTAGTAAATTACCGTGATTATCGCTAATTACCAATCATAGCCTAATTTGTAGCCAATGTAATATTATATATTTGGCACATATGAATGAGAAAAGGCAAGGGATTCTTCAATTGATTTCAGAAAGAATTTGACTTTGAAAGAAATAGAATGAAATTTGACCATGCGTTTGGCTTACACGAATTGGAATGAAATCTCGCAAAAAAATGGAAATATGTATCTCTCGAGGGTGGGTGACGGTTCACTACAAAAATCGACCCTATCAATGACGGAAAATTTTGTTGCTGATCTGTGACTGAAATGTTTTCCGTCCCTAATTCGTCATTGAAAGTCCGTCGTTGAAAAGGTGGTGGGTGATACTATCAGCGACGGGCTACGAAGGAACTCAGCGACGGATAGCGACGGTCTCATTTAGTGACGGAATCAGCGACGCGACGGGTTAATTTAGCGACAGATTAACAATGGAAAATATCAGCGACGGATTAGTGACGGCTCGTATCAGTGACGATTAGCGAAAACACGGATTTCAGTCAATATCCATCACTATTTTCGGTTATCTATACTACTATATTAAAATTGTATGAAGGTTATTTTGAAATTTTAAGATAACAGCGGTGCGTACAACCCTTTAAAGCACACTTTCTTCAACTTCACAACCTCTTTACGTGAATCTCTCCTAATTCAATATTTTTTTTAATTTATAAATTACATTTAATACCCTTAGATTTAGTTTACTTTTAGTCCCTTACTTTTTTATTTTTTATTTTTGATTCTTATCACATTAACATAAATAATCACATATAAACTAAAATGCATTAAAAATACATTTTTTTACAAATTGTATCATTGTAATCGTCTCGTAAATACTTTCAAAATAATCCTAATATTGAATATTTTTATTTACTTATATTATTAAGAGTAAATTACGGATTTGGTCCTTGTGGTTTGTTCAAAATTACGGATTTCGTCCCTAAACTTCATTTATTATGGAAATGGTCGCCGAGCGATGCACTTTCCATTGGATTCGGTCCCTGCCCCTAACGTCCATCCATTTCTTCCGTTAATCCAAGGGTAATTATGTCTTTTCTGTATTTAACCATTTCCCTTTTCCTTTTTATTTTTTTTCTTGAATCTTCTTGAATCTTCATCTTCTCCAGCATGAACATGAATCTTCATCTTCTCCAACATGAAAAACATGAATCTTCATCTTCTCCAACATGTACAACATGAACAACACCATATTTTTTTCTTGAATCTCGATAGATTTTGCAGGGTATGATTAATTTTGAGTCAAGCTGCAGCAAGAACAACAAATCTTTGGGGGCAAAACAGAACAAAATCAAGATTTCCCAATTCATTTTAGGTCATTCTCATCAACCAAATACTTGTAAGTAATTACATGGTTACGAGATGGGTTATTAACAACATATAGCAATTAATACAACAATATTTCCCATATGATGTAATACAACAATTAATACATCAATTAATACATCAATTACTATTTCCATTTCTCGATTGAAATTGTTGCCTAATTTCCTTCTTTATCTTCAATTTGTTGTATTTCTATTTGGGTAACGATTGGTTTGATTTCATCAAAATCAAGAAATCTTGAATAATTGGGTCCTGGAGAACAGAAGAAGAAGAGGTATGTAGATCTGGATTGTATGGATTTACCTTCACCGAGGTGCAGAAAACAGGGACGAAAACCATAAAAGGTGCATAAACTTTGTGATTTGAAATTGGGGGAAAATGGATTTACATGATGAAATTGAGGAAACTTTAGTTGTTCTTGATTTAAGGTTCTTAGTGTTCTTGATGAAGATGAACATGATGAAGAAGATTCAAGAAAAAAAATACAAAAGAAAAGGGAAATGATTAAATACTGAAAAGACAGAATTACCCTTGGAGTTAACGGAAGAAATGGATAAACATTAGGGGCAGGGACCAAATCCAATGGAAAGTGTATCGCTCGGGGACCATTTCCATAATAAATGAAGTTTAGGGACGAAATCCGTAAACAAGGACCAAATCCGTAATTTACTCTATTATTAAATATCATGAATATGTATAGGTTTTCATTTTTCATTTTACATCTTATCATATTAAAAATAAATAAAATACATTATAAAATATATTTTTTTGAAATTATATCATTATAATATTCTCCTCAATAATTTCAAAATAAGTTTATTATTAAATATTTTTTAATTTAATAATCTTGTAAAATATCATAAATAATTTTTAAACTTGTTCACTTTTACATCTTTTTCTATATTCATTAAACAAAAATCATATTTTTGTTTATTCTTGAATTTTTAAGAGATACAAATCTCAATACATCATATAGAAGTTTACAAGCTTCAAAACCTCCCGTTTAACATTATAATTAAAAATATTTATTTATTTATTTTTTAATTACATTTTATAGCATTACAATTAGTTATTAATTTACTTTATCTTTCTTCTCTTTTTATTTTTCATTTTACAATTTTATCATATTAACATACATAATCGTATATAAACTAAAATACATTAAACAAACAAATATGTTTCTTTTTTTTTACAAATTATATCGTTATGACCGTCTCATCAAAACCTTCAAAATGGACTCAAATGCTATGGGTTTGAAGACCCCACAAACAATGAATCTTTTTCAAACGTTTTTGACCAGTTGACCATATTGACCTTTAAATTTATACAAATGTCATAAGATTTAAAAACACATAAAACTATAAAATTGACATCGTGTAATGGAGAATAAAACTGAGCATGAAACAAGATTATTTCTTTCGAGTTCTTGGCTATAGACTTGAAATGGTATGCCGTCATGCGCGGTGCGTATCTAGTCTATTTAAAAAAATATGCTACTGCATTTCCTGTATTTTTATACAAAATCTGCTATAAATTCAAATTTTGATTAAAAATTTAAATTCACTTATTTTCATGTACAAATACACATGTAAATAGTACTATTTTATTTACATCCTCAATTTTCTAAAATGTTATTCAACAAAAAAAAAATTCCATACACACGGAGGAATGCTATCTAAGAAGCAAAACTAAGGTCACTAGTTTCCATAATGACGAGCAAAGCGAAGAATCACAAAATGCAGTCAAGCATACCAGCGTTGCTCTTCATCATCGAACACGAGCAAAATCGGAAGGAACAAAGGAACCCAATTTTTTTTTAAAATCAATAAAACTCTTGTATTAAGACGAGAAATGTAGAAGATTAAAATGAATAACAATTTCTCTCTATGAGGCCACTCTCTTTTCACACACACACCTTGGTATACTATTCACAATGACCTCCTTCCTCACAAACCCTACAAATGGGTATTTATACCATTGACCAACACTAGCTAATTACTTGACTTTGACTAATATTGACTAATTACAATTAGCCCTAAATCTTGGATACATTATTGTACTAACAAATTCTTAACACCAAAATCATATGTGATTTTGTTCTAACTAACTTGGATAGAATGTTTCTGTTAACTTTGCAACTTTAAAGCATATGTGCTCATCCACCATAAGATCATAAATGATCAAAACTAAAACACAAATTAAATGATGAAGGATACAAGGAGACTTCTTCCAAACCCTAGAATGCATCTTTAGAATCTCCTTTGTTTTCTTCTTCATCTTGCTTCCACATCGTCTTCCTTTCTTGACTCATAGATCTCCGGTTAATACATAGAACGACTACCTCTCTAGCTATCTTCCTTGTTGCCATAGATGTCGTTCATGGATGCCTCCATGAAATCACATGGATGGATGATCGTTCATAGATCTCTGGTGAATACATAAAACGACTACCTCTCTGCCTTCCTTGCCGCCATGGATGTCGTTCATGGATGCCGCCATGAAATCATCTTCCACATCGTCTTCCTTCCTTGCCGCCATGGATGTCGTTCATGGATGCCACCATGAAATCAAATGAATGGATGATCGGAAGAACATGAATGGTTCGGGTCTAAATTGTGTGTGTGTGTGTGTGAGAGAGAGAGAGAGAGAGAGAGAGAGAGAGATTGGATCATTAGCATATTCTGACTTATTTGCCCTTTTAACCCGAGTTTTGGATATTATTATTTATGGAGTTTTTCTTAAAAATAATTGGTTGAGAATTATTCCTTTATGTTTTTTAAATAGTTGTCATTCTCGTATGATCCACCTTTTATATATATATAGAGAGAGAGAGAGAGGAAGGATCATGCGAGAAGTTAAACGTTATGCGAGAAGTGTTTAATCATATATATGATTACACTGCATGTGAGTGTGTTTAATCATATATGATTAAACGTCTATGTATTGCCAATGTAACCTATATATTCTTAATCATATATGATTAAGCTTGTGTATCATATATGATTACACACTTCTCGTATTCTCGCATAAGGTTTAGTTTCTCGTTTGAACCTGCCCCTATATATATATATATATAATCACACGTATGAATTTAAACCAAATACATTTGAATACATAAATGTAAAGAGACATCAACATCAAGTGAAAATAGCTAGGCATATTGAGTTATTGACAGTAACATGAAATTTTGGCAAACTAAATAAAAAAATAGCTAGACATATATGTGAATAAAGAATTCCTATACCTAAACTTGATGTTCATTCTTATATATATCCAGCCAATTATATAAAGATTCATTCATCAACATATTTTGATCTATTATACACTTTCTAGTTAACCTTAATTTTTATTTCTTTGAACGATGATGTGTCAATGCATGATTAATGAACGGGAAAATGAAGTTTTGGAACATTGAATTTGTATTCCACATACGTAGCCATCTCACCGGGTTGTTGACTCCACTTAATTAACATACGAATCAACATTTCGTTAAAAGTTTGGATGTTAATTTCAATGAAATGTGTCACAATATCCTAATTTGGAGACTACATAAGGCTATTGCTATAAAGATCCAACTTATTATTGAGATAAATATAAAATTACACGAATATATCTATCTCTAATCAACTATTTCTTTTTCACCTTTTTCAAGTAACAATAACTAATATGAAAACGTAAATACAAGCACTCCACACTCTGATTCCCCAGAAGTATCGATCACATCAAATTTGTTAGCGTTCCACCCAACTTCAATTGGTAGTAGAATTGCTTACGTGATAAAATTATTTCATTGCAGAATAAATGACTTAAAAAAAGAGCGAGGATTAATAAGGCAATTCACCAATATAGTTCCCTGGAGGGTCATAATTGCAAACGATTACATAATAAGTTTCCTCGGGAGGGTTGCATTTAACCCTAGCACATCCGACTTTTTGCGTATTTTTCCAAATTACTTGAGTATAATGGCCACAAGGTCCTATGCACTCGTTCTTGTCGTAGTAGAAGTTCCTTCTCTCATCAATCCACATTTGCACCGCCCACCTACCACTAAGGTCATGCCCTTTAGCCATGTTCTCACCGCCCCCTTCAGAGTGTATCATTTGACAATCTTTCCTTTGGGCGGCCCACGCTTCCGCTCGTTTAGCCACTTTATCGTCCCAACATAGAGGAGGCAAAGCCAAAGCCTTTCTAATACAATTATGCATATCAACATAGTCCTGTGGCTCACTGTGTGCATGAGATAAACGTAGTATTGCCAATGATATCACAAGAAGAAGCATGATGTTATGCCAATGTCCCATCTTTCTATACGAGGTGACTATATTGACAAATGGGTATTTATATGTTGTCAACATTGAGGAAGTCAAAGTCAAATGCAAAAGGTGAGGAAGAATAACAGGAAACCATGCAAACAAGGACACATTAATGGAGCAAAAACTCCCCAACTAAAATTTTGGGCAGAAAACAACCGCAATTAAATCCTAAGCGTTAGATAATTCTCTTAATTGAAAAAATCAACAAATAATTATTAACCATTACTTGGAAAGAGAAAATAGAGTTTGCCATATTTATTAGGGTTCTTTGTTCCTTTTCCACGACAATCAACAATTGGAAAAACACATAAATTAAATTTTATCACATCATTTTGTTTTTTTTTAAATCTTTTGAAAGATGCTTAAAAAATCTTTTCAATAATATTCAGGCAAACTAGCTGATAAGCTAGCTGTTGACTGATAAGCTTGGTAGCTGATAAGCTAGCTGATGAAAAAGTCACGTTTGCAAAACTAGCTTATAAACATGTAAAATGACCAAAAAGGGCATCTTCAATCATGTATCACTTACAATATTTAATTATATAATTAATTTTTTTTTTGCAATATGATACATTAATTAATACAACCAATGTAATAAAAAAATTAAATAACATAGCATGTTAATTAAAAGAATTTAAAATTTATTACTACATATATATACTATAAATTTTGAATTTGTTAAAACATGTTTTAGAAGAAATATATATTAATTTATGATTTTAAATAACCGTCACATACGATATGAAAAAATAATTGAAAAGATAAATAGTAATTGATAATTAAAATATATTTGTTGTTATTAAAAAATAAATAAAAATAATTTATATGATTAACAATAACTCTAACCAAATAAAAATTAATATTAATGTATAATTAAAATTTAATTTAATAATTTTCATTTAATATTAATTAAATTTAAAAAATTAATATTTATTTATAATAATAGTTAATGAATAATAATTGATATTAATAAGGGTAATATTGTAATATTCACAAAAAGATACTGAAAAACTACTTCAAGTAGCGTTTCAAAAAGCTAGCTTATGGTCATCCAAACATGTATCCAGAAAAAAAGCTAGCTTATCAGCTAGCTTTTTTTTTGCCAAACAACGCCTCATTCATTTATACTTTTATAGTAGATAAGTGAAGAAATTAAACGTTTCTCGTTTTCACCATAACTTTTATTTTCACATGATCTCAAGTGTTTGTGTAACACACACGCGTTAGAATGATTATTGTTGCTTTTGGGTTTTTATCTTTTGAAAGCGAATTGATTGATTACATCTTCATTTGCAGCATGGACAAGTATTTCTCTTCCTATGGCACAAATCACACAATCATTCAAAAAATATCACAAATCCTACTTCACAAGCTTCAATGCAGAAAAACAACTCCTAACTATTATGGTTGCAAATGGCAAAGCCAATTTCTAATTTTAATAATCGATAGACCAAAGCAAATGTAGATGTTTCCTTGTTTCCATCAACAATGTTAGTACCAAAATGTGTTCAAGATTTAGAGAGTATTTGCAATAGTCAAAGTCAAGGTCAAGGTCAAAGTTAGTAAATGTAAAAAGTCAAAGGTATAAATAGGGTAATGTAAGGGAATTGTGACTTGTGAGAGAGGTTATTTAGAGGTTTGCATATGTAGAGTGTGTGTGTGTGATTGGAGAGATGACTCTCTAGAGAGAGAAACTAGATCTAAACTCATATTTTGTATTTCTCGCTCATCTATTCAAGATCTATTGCTTAATTCATTGTTACATGAAACTCTCAATTGGTATCGGAGCCTAGCAGAGGAATTTGTGCATCAATTCAAAGAGTTTAACCCCGAGTAAGTTACGTTATTTTGTTTTATGGAGTTATAAGTTAAGGGGTAAACTTTAATTTTAATTTATAAGTTGAGGGATGTAAATTGTCATTTGATGTTAGTTAAGGGACTAGTTTGGTTAAGAGATGAATGAGGTGTCAACACCACCGCCTCAATTGATTAAGTGAGGGAGGTGTCCTCATATTATCATTTTGATAACTTAAATGTGTGTGTTGTGTACGGAAAGAGAAAGAGAGAGAGAACGAGAAAGAAAGACAAAGAAGAAGAAGAAGAAGAAGAAGAAGAAGAAAACTGAATTATTCAGCTGGAAAGTGTAGTTACAACCTGTGAGAATCAAAGGTATGTTTCTATTAAAATTACTCTTTTATGTTTATAAAGATTTCTAATGGTTTAGAAATAGGTCTTGATGATTTTGGAAGGATATGTGAAATCTGAGTATATGATTATGTTCTGTTAATAGTCTTAAGCATATCTGCATATTTACAGAATTATTCATGGCTTAAAACTATAAATTTCTGGGCTGAATATGATTTCAGTTAGTTGAGATAGTTATGAATGTCGCAGTAGTAAGTTGCGATAGTTATGATAGATTGCGATAAATATGAATGTCGCAACCTTGGGTTGCGACAAGAAGGTTGTATCGCAACAGATGGTTGCGATAAGATGCTTGTCGCAACAGTTGGTTGCGATAAGATGAGGATGTCGCAACAGTGGGTTGCGGCAAGTACCGTGTGTTGCGACAAGGGTTATCGCAGCTAGTGGGTTGCGATAAGAGTCGAGAATTTTGGTTATTTAGGATTCTTAGTCTTTTAGGGTCCTGTACAGTAGATTAATACTAGTACAATATGTATTTGGGTATTTCAGATCTCTGTGAAGTTGGTGACGGAAATTCTTACGACTTTGAGAAAGTAAAGTAAGAGTGACGCGACTACTATCAGGTGAGTTCATTCTAACCTTACCTTTTTATAACGTATTTAAATTACGGTAAGGTATATATATTTTTATAAAGAGATATTTCCTGAATGAGTGTTGGATGGATGACTATACGAGATTTAACTATTTGTTTTAATGGGCAATTGGGTATATAAATTTATAGCAATGACCCGTGAGTGATGATATTGATTATTAGACTTATGATATGAGAAACCTATAAAATATGATTTGCTCATACTGAATGATATGAGGAATCTATATGGTAGAAATGTGATTTGCTCATACTGAATGCTATGAGGAATCTATAGTAAGTAAATAACCTGCACGAGTGTGAATATGTATAATGGATTCATAGGCACTAGTGTTTTGTTATCATGTGGAATAGGCGTGACACTAATCGTAATTCCCGTGATTTGAATAAATGTGGAATAGGCCGGGCTCTAAAGGTAATTCCCATTTTGTGTTATGATGTAATAAACGTGGAATAGACAGGGCTCTTAATGGTAATTCCCGTTGGTTGAAATGAGGATTAGACTGGGCGCTTAATGGTAAATCCCATTTCGTGTTATGATGAGAAATCGTGGAATAGGCGTGGCGCTAATCGTAATTCCCGATTTCTATGGGAAGATAAGGGATAGGCTGGGCACTGAATGGTAATTCCTACTTCCACTTCAAGAAATAGGCATGGCACTAATTGTAATTTCTTTATATGAGCAACGATCTAGAATCCATGGAGATTCGTAGTGGGCTATTGAATATGATATCATGACTGACTTGTGTTGGTCATATTTATATTCCTGTTGACTAGGAATGAATGATTAGGCAACATAGAATTTCTATTCATGTATAAATGAGGGAATAGGCAAAGTATAGTTGCTATTCGTATTTAAGATGTGGAAACATGAATTAGACGAAGTGTAAGGGTTGTTTTCCTTTGCTTTCGGCGGAATAGAAATAGGCAATATATAAGTGTTATTTCTGTTTCTATTTCCAAGGAGAAGGTATGGTGATTGAATGTAAGTCTTTAGGCTTGATCGATAAACTAGAATCCGTGATGATTCGTAATAGGCTATTGAATATGGTGTTATGGCTTTTTGAATGATAGTCATACTCATGGGATTGAGTATGATTCGGTTATTATGAGATGAGTACGAGTATGGTAAGAACGAGTGTAAGTCAAGTTTGATAAACCTTGTTTACATTGATTTAAAAGTATTATTTTTGAAACTGAATGTTCTCACTAGGCGTTAGCCTAATCGTTTCAAATTATATTTTCTTACCAGGTATGAGTTCAGGGAAGTAATGGGACGAGTGAAGAGTTTATGTTGACGACAAGTTGATGTAAATTAACTTTTGTCATTATTTTCACTAGTTAAAAACGTTTATGTTATGGATATTAGATGCGTAAATCCTTTTATTTCAGGTTTAATTTTACCCTGATTTTTAGGGTGTTACAATATGGTATCAGAGCTGTAGTTTAAGCGAACTAGGTATGATAATGAGATACCTAGACTTAAGTTGAGATGAATTAAGATATGATATGTGTGAAATGGGTAAAAGTACTAAGACGGGATAGTCTTAGAGTCAACGGGAATATGTGAAGTTAGTACTATAACAATGGTAACGAGGATTCTCATGTATAGTATGTTCATAATTTCAATTAGCTATTGTTATTCTGAATATATTATTACACAAGTATACTTGTTGCTAAATTGTCACAATGACTAATGAGCGGTAAACTATGTTTCGTGTGTTTGGATATGTGTAACCATTTCTTATGGTTATTTCTTTGTATTATGTTAGAACGATGGTGAATACGCCACCAATGTCCCCTATTTCTTCGAGGGATAGGGCCGTGATTGATTGGTCAGTGGAAAGGCGACCTGAAATAGGTGAAACACATGAAAGTCCGCCGAGGTTACCTGCTATGGGAGGAGCGGACAGTCGGGTACACAGAACGAGTACCAGTACCGTTAACACTGAGACGACGGAGTCCACGATGGAGTCTCGTATGATGGAAAACATGACGCGAATGATGAATACATCAATGACTCAACAAACAGAGATGTTTATGAAAGCGCTGAATGATCGAAGTTCGGAGTTACGTCGAACGGAGACTGATAGTGGAGTAAGAAATCAAATTCGTAATCCTGTAACAGAGGTTGAAAGGAGGGTGGAAAGAGTCTGCTCATATAAAACGTTTTTAAGTTGTAAACCGCCAGAGTTTACCGGAGCAGACAATCCTGTGGCATGCATGAATTGGCTCAGGGAAATGGAACAAGCTTTCCGAGCTTGTGAATGTGATGAAAAGTCGAAGGTCAGATTTGGGTCTCAAATGCTACGAGGTAATGCGTTGACTTGGTGGAACGTAATGACGTCTACTGTGACGACTTCAGTCTTAGTGGCTATGACATGGGAGTCGTTCAAGAAAAAGATTTTGGAAGAATATTGCAACGAAAATGAAATGGATAGGATTAAAGAATAGTTTCGGACTCTGAAGAAGGGTACTTCTACTGTTAGGAAGTATATTGAATCCTTTATGGAGAAGCTGAACTTAGTGGGGCATGTGGCTCCGACTGAGAAGGATAAGATTAAAGCTTATTTAAAGGGTTTGCCAGCGGATATGATGTCCCGGGTAAGAAATGCTAAAGCTACAACGTTGAGAGAGACAATTGAGGAAGCTAAGGTTATGGAAGAGGTTTATGCAAAAGATAAAGCTGAGAAAGCTCGCATAGGAGAGAAAAGAAAAGGGGAAGGACAATCAGAATCTTCGCATGGGTCGAAGCCCTTTATTGATAATACTTATTTTGAGCCTCGTCAGGAGTTAAATTGGTGCCAAAAATGTAAAAGTAAACACTATGGTCCATGTAGGGTGACTTGGCTAGAATGTTTCAAGTGTGGCAAGAGTGGTCATACCATAGGGATTTGTCCCATACAAGGACCGACATGTTTTGAGTGTCAACAGCCAGGCCATTATCGAAAAGATTGCCCAAAGCTAAAGAAGAGTGGAAATGTAACACCCCGCTTACCACGACACAATATTGTCCGCTTTGCCCCACTGGCTCACGGCTTTGTTCTTGGCGACCTGGCAAGGACTTCCCAGGGGGTCACCCATCCTGGTACTACTCCCACCCAAGCACGCTTAACCACAGAGTTCCCAAGGAACCCGCATGCTTGTGGCCCCAAAACGCGTTGTGTTTGGTAAGTCCAAGGTTTACTAATATACCCAGCATCTCTCCTGTCCACGGCCGATGTGGGATTTGCCTAAGGTGTTACACACACCCCCCCCTTAGGGACTCATCGTCCTCGATGAGGTTTGCCCCACCATCCCGAACGACACAGGAGTGGCTCTGATACCATTTGTAACACCCCGCTTACCACGACACAATATTGTCCGCTTTGCCCCACTGGCTCACGGCTTTGTTCTTGGCGACCTGGCGAGGACTTCCCAGGGGGTCACCCATCCTGGTACTACTCCCACCCAAGCACGCTTAACCACAGAGTTCCCAAGGAACCCGCATGCTTGTGGCCCCAAAACGCGTTGTGTCTGGTAAGGCCAAGGTTTACTAATATACCCAGCATCTCTCCTGTCCACGGCCGATGTGGGATTTGCCTAAGGTGTTGCAGGAAATCAAGAGAAGAAACACAATATTCCAAGGCCAACGGGCTGAGTATTGTATACGATGGCGGAGGGAATTAAGGGATCGTCGGGTGTACTTTCGGTATATAATTTTGTAAATCGTATACGTGTGTGTGTGTATTATGAAATAGTATGCTAGCTTGTCTTTTTGTACTATAATCTTTTGTTAAAAGTTAGCTATACTAGTTACTGTTTTGAAAGATGCTTAAATGGTTAAAATAATATCACGTTCTAGTTGGATATAGATTTGATGATTTTATAGTTGTTTCAAGAAGATCTGCAAATTTTCAAGTTGGGGAGTGGGTAATAGTGAAAGTTTCAAGAGTGAGATAACGTGGGAAGTTGAGTCCTTGTTCTTTCTGGATCTTTAATTGTAATTAAGTATGTAAGACTTGAAGTGGAGGAATACATGATATATTTTATGTTGGTATGATATGATTCACTTACTGAAATAAGAGTAGGCGAGAAGAATCGTTGTGTGGAGAAACCGGAGATGATTTTGGAAAGATCGATTAGAAAGTTACGTAATAATAAGGAAGTAGTTATGTTAAAGGTACAATGGAAACATCATCGAGGTGCTAATGTGACATTAGAATCGGAAGAGGATACGAAGAATAGATATCCTCATTTTGTTTACCTAGCTTTGATTTCGAGGACGAAATCATTTTCAAGTTGGGGAGTATTGTAACATCTCGATTTTTATAAAGGATTACGTTTGGTTTATTAAATAATTTGAGTATAATTATTTGATAAGTTATGATCGGTTATGTGATAGATTAATTTTAGAGTTTAACCCCGAGTAAGTTACGTTATTTTGTTTTATGGAGTTATAAGTTAAGGGGTAAACTTTAATTTTAATTTATAAGTTGAGGGATGTAAATTGTCATTTGATGTTAGTTAAGGGACTAGTTTGGTTAAGAGATGAATGAGGTGTCAACACCACCGCCTCAATTGATTAAGTGAGGGAGGTGTCCTCATATTATCATTTTGATAACTTAAATGTGTGTGTTGTGTACGGAAAGAGAAAGAGAGAGAGAACGAGAAAGAAAGACAAAGAAGAAGAAGAAGAAGAAGAAGAAGAAGAAGAAAACTGAATTATTCAGCTGGAAAGTGTAGTTACAACCTGTGAGAATCAAAGGTATGTTTCTATATAAATTACTCTTTTATGTTTATAAAGATTTCTAATGGTTTAGAAATGGGTCTTGATGATTTTGGAAGGATATGTGAAATCTGAGTATATGATTATGTTCTGTTAATAGTCTTAAGCATATCTGCATATTTACAGAATTATTCATGGCTTAAAACAATAAATTTCTGGGTTGAATATGATTTCAGTTAGTTGAGATAGTTATGAATGTCGCAGTAGTAAGTTGCGATAGTTATGATAGATTGCGATAAATATGAATGTCGCAACCTTGGGTTGCGACAAGAAGGTTGTATCGCAACAGATGGTTGCGATAAGATGCTTGTCGCAACAGTTGGTTGCGATAAGATGAGGATGTCGCAACAGTGGGTTGCGGCAAGTACCGTGTGTTGCGACAAGGGTTATCGCAGCTAGTGGGTTGCGATAAGAGTCGAGAATTTTGGTTATTTAGGATTCTTAGTCTTTTAGGGTCCTGTACAGTAGATTAATACTAGTACAATATGTATTTGGGTATTTCAGATCTCTGTGAAGTTGGTGACGGAAATTCTTACGACTTTGAGAAAGTAAAGTAAGAGTGACACGACTACTATCAGGTGAGTTCATTCTAACCTTACCTTTTTATAACGTATTTAAATTACGGTAAGGTATATATATTTTTATAAAGAGATATTTCCTGAATGAGTGTTGGATGGATGACTATACGAGATTTAACTATTTGTTTTAATGGGCAATTGGGTATATAAATTTATAGCAATGACCCGTGAGTGATGCTATTGATTATTAGACTTATGATATGAGAAACCTATAAAATATGATTTTCTCATACTGAATGATATGAGGAATCTATGTGGTAGAAATGTGATTTGCTCATACTGAATGCTATGAGGAATCTATAGTAAGTAAATAACCTGCACGAGTGTGAATATGTATAATGGATTCATAGGCACTAGTGTTTTGTTATCATGTGGAATAGGCGTGGCACTAATCGTAATTCCCGTGATTTGAATAAATGTGGAATAGGCCGGGCTCTAAAGGTAATTCCCATTTTGTGTTATGATGTAATAAACGTGGAATAGACAGGGATCTTAATGGTAATTCCCGTTGGTTGAAATGAGGATTAGACCGGGCGCTTAATGGTAAATCCCATTTCGTGTCATGATGAGAAATCGTGGAATAGGCGTGGCGCTAATCGTAATTCCCGATTTCTATGGGAAGATAAGGGATAAGCCGGGCACTGAATGGTAATTCCTACTTCCACTTCAAGAAATAGGCATGGCACTAATTGTAATTTCTTTATATGAGCAACGATCTAGAACCCGTGGAGATTCGTAGTGGGCTCTTGAATATGATATCATGACTGACTTGTGTTGGTCATATTTATATTCCCGTTGACTAGGAATGAATGATTAGGCAACATAGAATTGCTATTCATGTATAAATGAGGGAATAGGCAAAGTATAGTTGCTATTCGTATTTAAGATGTGGAAACATGAATTAGACGAAGTGCAAGGGTTGTTTTCCTTTCCTTTCAGCGGATTAGAAATAGGCAATATATAAGTGTTATTTCTGTTTCTATTTCCAAGGAGAAGGTATGGTGATTGAATGTAAGTCTTTAGGCTTGATCGATAAACTATAATCCGTGATGATTCGTAATAGGCTATTGAATATGGTGTTATGGCTTTTTGAATGATAGTCATACTAATGGGATTGAGTATGATTCGGTTATTATGAGATGAGTACGAGTATGGTAAGAACGAGTGTAAGTCAAGTTTGATAAACCTTGTTTACATTGATTTAAAAGTATTATTTTTGAAACTGAATGTTCTCACTAGGCGTTAGCCTAATCGTTTCAAATTATATTTTCTTACCAGGTATGAGTTCAGGGAAGTAATGGGACGAGTGAAGAGTTTATGGTGACGACACGTTGATGTAAATTAACTTTTGTCATTATTTTCACTAGTTAAGAACGTTTATGTTATGGATATTAGATGCGTAAATCCTTTTATTTCAGGTTTAATTTTACCCTGACTTTTAGGGTGTTACAATTGAAGCCTCATAGATGAATTTTTCTTTACATTCCAAACATCTTGGAACGTTCAGAATCCAAAAAGGATAAGAAATCAGTTAAATACGTGGTCTGAAAGTCGTCGCCGGATTCTGGATTTTATTCACCCGAAAAACGCAAAAGTGGTCGGAGTTCGTCATTGTCGCAAGTTCAAGGTTCTCGCATAATAATTTTTGTCGCAAGATCATCCTTCTCGCATGTTATATGTGTGATAAACGTACGATCATGGTGTGCGATTAAGTTTATCGCACGTCAACCCCATCAGCCAGAAAAATGAAAATCGCCGGAAAGTTCAATGGTTACCGTGTGTTTATCGCATGACCATTCTTATCGCGTGATCAACAAGGTCGTTCCTGGTATTCTAGAGGCCCTTTGCGAAAAACTATACGTACTATTTGTTTTTTCATATTTTTTATTAAATTATTTTTTTACTATATTTGTCTTGTAATAAATCGACCGATAATTTATTTTTGAATCTGATCAAATTGTCCATCTTTTCTTCCCTTTTGAACAAAATTTTAATGTTATTATGTTAGCATAGATTCAAAATTTATAACTGGGTTTCTAACTTTTAATTAATGTTAACGTTTTCTTTCATAACTCCTTTAATAAAGGGTCTATGAGGAGGTAGGTGGTATGAGAGTGAAGAAGGGACATGAATAAGAATCATATTTCTATAAAATTGATGAACCATTATTGATAATTACACACTCATATCAACATAATGTATCATCATTAAAATCAATATATTAAATATTAAAGGTGTGTCAAAAAACATATAGAAAAAAGGGAAATTAATTAAAATACCCCAAGTTTGAATTCCCTTTACCAAAATACCCTAAATCTCTTTCACTTTACCAAAATGCCACAACTGCCTGCGATGGGGCCCGCGATCGCGGGCTAGGGCGTACGTGGCACCCCGTGTTTGGCCAAAGTGTCCCGCGGAGCCCCTCAACTATGGACGCGGTGACACTTTTGGTCCCTCCCCCCGGTGGAAGCCCGTGATAGGCCAAAAATTTACAATTTCAGCCCCTGTACTTGAACGAATCTTGCATGCTTTTACTGTTTTTTTCCACAATTATTGTACTTTGAAGACCAATTTGTGGTTAAAATTCACTGGTTTGTTTGAGATTTCATCCATAAATATGAGTGATATGCAATCCATAATTCACACTCATTTCTTGCTCTTTCTTGATTTCTCTTTTGCTTTCTTTGTTTAAGTTGCTTTCTCTCTTGATTTCTCTCATTTCATCCACAAATGGCATCTTCAACAAACCCTAAGTCTACTGCTGAAAAAATGCCACCTAAAATCGAGATCGCCATAGCAAAAAGGGAAAAGGAGATAGAGGAACTAACACAAGAGTGGAAACAAATGATGGACAGGAAGGCAGTCCACTTGAGAAAGATCGAAGAGGAAGATAAGGAGATCAAAAGGATGAAAGGGGATATAAAAGCTAGGGAGGCTCGTATTCGTCGAGAACAAGAAGCAATTCACCATATTCTGCAAGACTTCGCAATTCTTCAAGCGAAGGTAAACGATAAGCAAGCTTGGATTGATGAAACTAAAGCAATTTTTGAGTAGGTGGTGGTTGTTTTAGTTGTTTTGTATTTGTTTTTTGTTGTTTTGATTTTTTTTACTGTGTTGTTGTTTTGTATTTTTTTTGTTGTTTTGTACTTTGTTGCTCATGAATAAAGGCTTTTAATTTGTCTGAAAAGTAGTTTTTAAGTAGTCTGAATTTTGTCTGAAAAGTGGTTCATGTGAAAAATAACTGGTCCCAATCAATGTTCAGATCAACGCACATAAGTTATGTTTGATAAATTACAACGCACTAAACATACAATATTTATCGTCTCAATCAATGTTCAGATAAACAGAATCATATGATATAGTTCCATGTGGTTCATGTGAAAAATACAACTCATAAATGTTATACAAGATTATTTCATAGCAAACACATACTAGTAAATACAATACAAATTTATCAAAACAGCCGAGTACACAAGAATTCCGAATCTCTGTGCACTTGACATCCCGTATAGGTTGGCTGATTGGAGTTTTAAGCCGCTGAACCACGGTTAGGTTGGATACATCATGCAAGGTCAAGTCAGAGGTTACCTCATTCGGATAAACAAACATGGGGTTTTACTTGTTAATGATGCTAGATTTTGGTAGCCGTACTCTATCCACGTGGGCCCGCAACGAGCCTGTTTTTGAATTCTTATGGCACGTTTAGATCAACAGTATCATATGATATAGTTTTATGTGGTTCAAGCTCTGACAGACCCGCGGTGTTACTTAGTTGAGTGCTTGTGCGTCTACTCCTTGGCACGGTTGAAGGGGCGGGATTTGGACACTCTCCACGAGTATGTCCTACGCATTGGCACCGAGTACATCTTCGCTGTATCGAAGCTTCACCACGTGATGGACGTCGGTCGTTCTTTCTCGGTCTCCCGACTCTGTTCTTATTGATTAAAGGTGGATAACATGGCGGAAGCGGGTCGGGTGGAGACACCCATGCTTCAGGGGGTCTAGCTGGGTTTATTACCTCCACGTATGTTCTCCGGTAATATTCGGACCTGAAGAAAGGAACAGCCAAGTCGCTGCAATCTCTACGACCCATATATCTTGCCGCAACGATGGCATGGCCGCACGGTAACCCAGATTTTTCCCATTCGTGACACGAACAAGTGTGGTCGGTCATATGCACAATCGCGTGAACATGGCCATCCTGAACCTCGTACCTCCCATACCCGATTTCTCTTACCGCCCATGTCGACGTGCGACGCGCCCTGTTCTGAACTATCTCCTCCGCCGTTGGTGTGAGTGCATTTTGCTTCTCAGCTCCTTTTCGGCGTCGAAGTTGGTACCACTCTTGTTGAAAGGCCCGAAAGTAGTCCATAAGATTAACAATCGGACATCTACGCGCAAAACGAGAGAGTGCATTCACCGACTCTGCACTATTGGAGGTCAGAATGTCATACCGTTGTCCAGGAAAATGGGCCGCGGACCACATCTCCGGTCCAGCTTCGTCCATGACTTTGGCTGCTTCCTTGGCACTAAATCGTAGCAGATTCATGTACCGGTTAAACTCTCGATCCGTATATGCTCTGCATGCCGCCCAGTAGACATCCTTATGGATGGTAATACGTCTGTCCTTGGTTTTGGCGTTCATCTCCAAATGTCGACAGCATATGGCGTGAGGGGCGTTTAGGTACATGGCAGAGATTGCGGCGCTTATGGAAGGAGCCCTGTCGGACATAAACACCAACCCTTGCGGGTCTCCGATAGCTTGTCTCAACATGGACAGAAACCAAGTCCACTCGTCCCCGGTTTCGGACTTGCCTACGCCGAAAGCTACTAGAACGATGGAGTTATCCCCGTCCATGGCAACCGCCAGGAACATCATACCCAAGTAACGGCCCTTTAAATGGGCTGCGTCTATTACCAGGACACGACGTAGATTTGCCACAAATGTGCGGATCTGCAAAAACATAGGTGGTTTTGCTTTGTAAATGTTATAGTTTATAATGTGTAAACATATGACGTGTTAAAATACGTACCGCGGGTCCAAGGGCCACGAAGCACATCTCAAACCGTCCACGTGAATCGGTCCGTAGCTGCGTGATAGTACCAGGGTTCTGCAGCTGCAAATTATATAAATATGTTGGGAGTCGTTCATACGACTCCTCGAACGTGCCTCTCACCATAAGCAGTGCCTGGCATCGCGCACGCCACGCTTGGTGGTAACCAATCGTGACGCCGAACTGCTGGTGAACATCGTGGACGATGTCCTTTGGACGCAATGACCTGCTAACATCAAGAAATTTGTTTTTCAGTATCGCACCCAAAGTCTTTTTGCCGGCTTGTTTGTGGTGGGGATTCAGTTGCGTCCTCGTACAAGTGTGTACGTCGTGCAACTTTCTAATCATTAACGCCCCTCCTTTGGGACCCGTGTGAATCGCGTACATCCTCCACTCACAGTTTTCTCTGGCACATTCAACTATGTATCTGCTTTTGTCAAATTTCGGCGTGTGACTTTGGAAACCCTCTTCCAAGAACTTAAGTCCGACCTGACTTGCCAAGATATCCTTCGAATCGAATATCTGACCTACTCTTAACCTTTCACTGCGAATATAAGGTGTAGGTTCGTAGGTTTGTGACTGGGTATTCTGGTCTGGAAGAATAGGAGGCATATCAAAAAAGTCATTTATCTAACTACATGATTTTCTACTAGGGGTATATTCTTCGTGATCATCACTATCGGTATCTGATCTGTCTATATCAGCATTACCCGTTTTGAAAACGTAGGTTTCGTCATCAGCAACTCCAGCACAACGTCCTTCTTGTGGTTGTGGTTGTTGTTGTTGCGTCTCCGGAACATAATCAGGAATACAGTCGTTAAGACCATATGCATGATCGAAATGAACTGTTGGGCCGTGGGACACCTGAGAATCAGTCTACTCTATTTGGAGGTCTTCATCATCAGCGTCGTCGTCACCGTCGTCGTCACCTTCGTCGTCGTCTTCGTCGGATTCGGCGGCATACACAAAAAGTAATGGCGGCCTTTCTGAATCTGCTGCAAAGTGCAGAAAACCAGAGATATCCCCATCGTTGGATAAATCCACAAATGACCCATCAGCATTTTTAAACACTAACTTGCAAACAGCAGAAGGGTTGATTCCACATTTTTGCATGGCATATGCAACAAACTTCTGATAAGTATAGTTTACTGACAATTTTACACCATGCTTAGATTTATAAGCAAAATTCCACTCATTGTTATCTTGCACCCATTCACCATCAAAACAGAAATATAGCTTAGCCTTTGCAACAGATGAACTCATTTTTTCAGTAGTATCTCAAAAACAAAATATTGAAGAAAGAAAACAAGAAAGAAGTATGGAATCGGTGTGTGGATTATGGATTGCATTTTGCATCTATTTATGGATGAAACAACCAACATTGATGACAACCAGTTGTAACGTCCCAAAAATTACAATAAATTTTAACTTTTAAAAATAAGCATTTTAATAAATGAAACCTCATTAAATATCCAAAACCGTTTCGTTTGCAAAATTAACAATAAATATTCTCGTTAATAATAAACAACGGAATTAAATCGTGTAAATGATCAGTCTCATTCTCATAAATATCAAACCCTTCGCGCGCGCCAGTGTGTACCCGTCACGCCTTGGAGCCACCAGTACCTGAAACCACATTTATAGGAAAAGGGTAAGCACAAAGCTTAGTGAATTCCATCACATGCGCAGATAGCAATTATATGCACATCACCCCTATCCGCACATGAGCAACAACACAACGGTTACATAATTCAAGTAAACACATACAAGTAATTATGTACTCAACTCCTCGGTCCCACCGAGCCCTCGGTCCCACCGAGTTCACACAACATTTCTATCCACTTCCTCGGTCCCACCGAGCCCTCGGTCCCACCGAGTTCACACAACATTTCTACCCGCTTCCTCGGTCCCACCGAGCCCTTGGTCCCACCGATTTCACACAACATTTCTACCCGCTTCCTCGGTCCCACCGAGCCCTCGGTCCCACCGAGTTCACACAACATTTCTACCCGCTTCCTCGGTCCCACCGAGCCCTCGGTCCCACCGAGTTGTACGTATTACACATTTATACTAAGCATTTAAACCAATCAAATATTACGCACCACAAACAACTAGTTCACACCACAAAGACAGTAGTACATACAAACTACTAACATGCATACAATCCCTAACTACACAGTGAGAGAACTCACCTCAAAAGCAAAGTAGATGTCCTCAACAGCAAAACGAGTCGGCCAACTCCAACTCACATTTTTCCACCTAAATAAGTGATATCAAACGTCAAAGCGAAGTCCTAACCCAAAGTCACAACTATAAGTTACACACGAAAATCCAGCTTTTACTCTAAGATTTACAGGTCTGTTCGGGACCTGTTTAGCCCCTCTTAAACTCATCAACTCAGAAATATTATTCCATAACTAGAGAATTCTATGTCTTAGGGTTCCAGGGACATATCTTACGCGCTCTAACGATTTTCCTACAATTTAATATGAATTTTCTAAAAGCGGGACGCGAGTCTGCCGAAATCGGACCTGCTGTAAGAACAGCTAAAATACACCTAGCTAGAGGCCGAACCAGACTTTCGCTAAAACACGAAAAGTGTGCCCGACACAGAATGTGAACCGTGGGCACCTGTTTCGCCTCAATCCGAGCTATGACGGAAAGGTTATGAACGAAATAAAACTGGGCAGAATGATAGTGATCACATAAAAATGATGACTTTATTGAAAACGGTTTGGTTAAACAACAACGGTTTAGGGTTCCGCCAAGGTGGTTTAGGGTTTGGGCCGTGGCCACTACCCACTGCCACCTCCGGCAGTGGGGCACGGCGGCGGCAGCGGCGCTCCGGCGACCACCCAAGTCGCACCCACAATCTAAAGAAACACCCCAAACATCCGCACCCAACCTTACGGTCTTTACTCACGCTCCTCTCCCTTCCCTTACGCCTAAAACACTCCTGCCCTACATCCCCAATCATTCACCGGTGGCGGAAGATGGCGGCGACGCCGCCGACAGCCGAGGCGGTGGCGGCGGTTGCCTACAGCGTTGTCGACGAAAAAGTAGTAAAAACAAAGGAAAGGACGTTTACCTCGAAACGACGCACCCGACCGGTCTAAATACCTCGGTCCTTGATGCTCTCCTCTCTCTCTCTCTCTAAAACTCTGACGAAATAGCGGTGGTGGCTGCGATTTCCGGCGGTGGCGAAGGAAGACAAGGGGGGGAGAAGTCTCGGCCGTGACCACAAGGGAGAAGAAGGAATAGTGTATGGTTTTTTTATCTTTGCTAATCCACGAAACCGAACAACACACAAGGGAGTTATGGGGCTCGGTTAAATGCATGGGCCGACCCCATGCTAAGACTTTGGCCTTTAGACAATTTTGGCCCCTCAACAACTCCCAAAGGCTCTATAAACACCCTACCAGAATATGAACACTTAGGGTCAACGGTGCTAACTCTCGGCAACTTAAATGATCCCGGAAGAAAATCAATGACAAAAACTTAATTAAGCGACGAGAAAGATTTAAAAGAAAAATATTTATACGTACCGGAACACGGGCTTTACAACTCTCCCCCGCTTGGATTAGACTTCGTCCTCGAAGTCCACGCCTGCAAACAGCTCCGGGTAGTTTTCTCGCATCTCAGCCTCGGGTTCCCAAGTCCATTCAGAACCCTTTCGGTGTTGCCACTGGACTTTCACTAACTGGAATCTAAATTTCTCACACCGTCTAAAAATTGCTCGAATACTTTTCTTACCAGCAAAACTCCTTCAATAACACTCAAATTATGATCGGAAGAACACTCCAACAACTGGATTCATACCTAGTCAAACGACTTCGGTTGTCTCCCAATCTTAGATATTCCATACATCCCGATTCAAATCTCAAGCTCTAACCATTCTAAAGTTGCTTACCAATATACCCTACTGGATACTCGAATCCGATCATTCCTACCATTAACTGTCGATTAACTTCCACGAGTTCTAATAGACTCCCGAAATTTATTTCACACGGATCATCAAACCAGTAAATTTATAATCACCCACGAAGGTCATTCCACCATGACCATTCATCACAAGTTAGCATTCCAGGTTTACTACTACCATCACCATAATTATTTTAAAATCGGCTACAATTCTCCGATTACACTAAAGGTGTTTGGCCTCCAGACCAAAAGTCGACACCTAAATATACCACTTACCTCAAAAAGGTTACCGCGCATTTATTCTCTTAATTACAAAGGGCATCATTCCCTTAACCGATACTATTCGGCCTACAGTACCAACACGCGTGGAATACCCAACCTTCCACCGTCGACGTATCTTCCACACTTGCTCATCGAAGCCAAGTTACACCGCATCGAGGATACACCTTGACGTCTACCTCCCACGTAACGCCTTAAGGCCCGGCACATCGGAACTACCTCCCAGGTAAGTGCCCAAGACTATATCCTCCTAGTGCCTACTGGAAAGTCAAGGTCATAAAACATGAATACCGGGGTCCCACCCCGAGATACCCAACTAACCATTCCAACGACTGACTAACATGCCTATGGATCCAATGCAAAACAGTCTACCAACAACATGCCTATCCCGGAATGACTCACTCACCCAAACATGGAAATACTCAACGTGCAATAAATGCAAAACTGTGCAACAAAAACAACCCATCAACAAGACTCCACATCGAGCCATTAAAACCGTGCAATTGACCCATGACTATCTCAAAGTCAAAACCGAGCAAAATGCTCCACGCTTACTAGACCCATAAGTCGGTCAAAAACGCGTTTAAATAAAGTTTAAGCAAACAATACTCTAAAATCAACATTAGTCCTAAAACTCAATACGGGTTTAACAAAAGAGTTTTCCAGAAGGACTAACGCCCTTAAAGTTCTCAAAATGACACATAACACTTAAAAGCGCATTTCCCAAATGGTTTAAAAAATCATTTACAAAATATTTTCAACACCAAGATTTTTCATCTCAAAAAGATCATATGCAATAAAACTACTATTACCAGGTCGGTAGTTACGCAAAAATGGACACGCTCATCTCACATAGTAAAATCATGTTGAAAATCATTCCATTGCCGTTCAGTTTACTTACAAAACACAAAGCGTAATGAATAATTTCTTTTAAAACGAACCACCACGGTTCTGGTATGGATTGATTCACGACATGCATGCAAGGTAACTGCTCAATTCAAACGGCGTGCAACAATTTTTCAAAATTCTAAAACACAATCCATATAAAGATTGGAAACACAAGAATTAGCTAATGCAATTTTATTTTCAAAATCAAACTTTGTGCATGACTTAGTCAGCATTCTACATCTCGACTCGTACTACTCCAAATCCCTCCGGTCCACTATCGTCATCCGGACATTTAAACCTCTTAGGGCAAGTTGGAATTCACGTCAAATCATCTTACGGCTTTTCCTCAAAACAAAGTCGGCTCAAAAGCCTATGATTCTAGCACAATCATCAATCTTGACCCGAAATGGTCTACTTAAAACAAATATTACATCAGCAACCTCAACCACAAGTGGACAGCCTAACCGTCCTATACTACGGCCCAAACGCCCACTACAAGTGTAAGGCACGAAATAATGGGTAGCCCCGCTATCAAACATCACTACGGCAGACACCGAGTTAACTAAGAACGTACTTAATCACACAGCTTAAGCAAAATGCAACTACATACAATAATCAATAAAAGAAATTAAGTGATGAAATATACCTGTCACCACTTTAGGCGTAGCCTGTGCCTCCTCCACCGTCAGTTGATGAACTCTACCTCGGACCGCCTCGGGTCCAGCTTGACCCACACGACCATCAGTAATACGCAAGGGAGTAGCCGTAGGAGCTCCTTGTGCCCCACCCCCAACAGTAACCCTCGGATTCGGGCAGTTGGCCTTCACGTGGCCCGTCTGTTTGCAGTTAAAACAGACCATCAGTGGTACCCTGCAATCCCGACCGTAGTGTCCTACCTGGCCACACTTGAAACAATTGTCGTTTCTCCTTCCGCTACTATCCTTGGTTTTAAACCCACCGCTCCTTTGATTCAAGAGCGAGTCCGAAAACTTCGTTTTCTTTGGAACCGCCGATTCTGGTGCAACGGCCTGTGCCGTTTTCCTCTTCTTAGTCCGTTCCTCTAACTCAGGTTCCTGTCTCCGAGCAGCCTCCATCATCACTACTACTTCATCACGAACGGCGGTAATAATCTCGGGGATTGCCTCCCTAATAGCATGCTTTACTTCAGCCGCGATCAACTCACGTATCTGCTCAGTAGTGAGTTCAATACTAACATTCGGTTCAACACCGTTGTTCCTCCTTGTGATGGCCATTCTAGGTAATAATACAACGAGCTATTAGCACACAATAACTCATACTAACAACGCTCACGCTCAACTCCTCGGATTCCTCGTGACTTTCCCCGACTCGAGCATTGATCATGTGTTTCCGATAGTAGGAGCTCTACTACTACCTTCCACACCTATCATCACTCGTTCCGAGTTCCATCCGAAGTGTCCAAGTAGTTTCTCGCCGATAACTACACCCATATGCCCGTACCAGCATATGTACGCACTCTTCCTAGCTCCCTAGGAATTCCACCTCGAAACACTACCCTTGCTACAACGAAATCCCTACTAGCCATCACGAGTTGCCTCGCGAATACCCCGTCACATGCAGCGTGAAACAAATAGACAGTCGAATACAAGATTCTATCCTAGAACGGTTGGACTCAAACAAGAGCTGCGCAATAGAACTAAATCAAATATTCTAAGGCTATGTGATTCTTACTGCATACAACCTATAGGGCATTCACTTAACAACCTACCATGACTAGCATAAATTCCTACTAGCAAGCAATGAACATGTAGTACAGTGTAAATAGCACAAGCAATCTAGCATGCATACTCCTATGATCTAGAAAGCAATAAATACACTAAGTACTGTACCTTTTCCCTTGGCTCCGGCTGACTGTACACACTGCGCCCTCGATCACCGTTTCTCAAACGCATTTTCCTTTCTTTTATTTTCCAAAAATTTTAAAGAAAATTTTATAGCCGCAAACTTGAGATCAAACACACCGAAATGTATTTGATTCGCTCAAGCTGTGCTCTGATACCAAGTTGTAACGTCCCAATAATTACAATAAATTTTAACTTTTAAAAATAAACATTTTAATAAATGAAACCTCATTAAATATCCAAAACCGTTTCGTTTGCAAACTTAACAATAAATATTCTCGTTAATAATAAACAGCGGAATTAAATCATGTAAATGATCAGTCTCATTCTCATAAATATCAAACCCTTCGCGCGCGCCGGTGTGTACCCGTCACGCCTTGGAGCCACTAGTACCTGAAACCACATTTATAGGAAAAGAGTAAGCACAAAGCTTAGTGAATTCCATCACATGTGCAGATAGTAATTATATGCACATCACCCCTATCCGCACATGAGCAACAACACAACGGTTACATAATTCAAGTAAACACATACAAGTAATTATGTACTCAACTCCTCGGTCCCACCGAGCCCTCGGTCCCACCGAGTTCACACAACATTTCTACCCGCTTCCTCGGTCCCACCGAGCCCTCGGTCCCACCGAGTTCACACAACATTTCTACCCGCTTCCTCGGTCCCACTGAGCCCTCGGTCCCACCGAGTTCACACAACATTTCTACCCGCTTCCTCGGTCCCACCGAGTTGTACGTATTACACATTTATACTAAGCATTTAAACCAATCAAATATTACGCACCACAAACAACTAGTTCACACCACAAAGACAGTAGTACATACAAACTACTAACATGCATACAATCCCTAACTACACAGTGAGAGAACTCACCTCAAAAGCAAAGTAGATGTCCTCAACAGCAAAACGAGTCGGCCAACTCCAACTCACCTTTTTCCACCTAAATAAGTGATATCAAAAGTCAAAGCGAAGTCCTAACCCAAAGTCACAACTATAAGTTACACACGAAAATCCAGCTTTTACTCTAAGATTTACAGGTCTGTTCGGGATCTGTTTAGCCCCTCTTAAACTCATCAACTCAGAAATATTATTCCATAAATAGAGAATTCTATGTCTTAGGGTTCCAGGGACATATCGTACGCGCTCTAACGATTTTCCTACAATTTAATATGAATTTTCTAAAAGCGGGACGCGAGTCTGCCGAAATCGGACCTGCTGTAAGAACAGCTAAAATACACCTAGCTAGAGGCCGAACCAGACTTTTGCTAAAACACGAAAAGTGTGCCCGACACAGAATGTGAACCGTGGGCACCAGTTTCGCCTCAATCCGAGCTACAACGGAAAGGTTATGAACGAAATAAAACTGGGCAGAATGATAGCGATCACATAAAAATGATGACTTTATTGAAAACGGTTTGGTTAAACAACAACGGTTTAGGGTTCCGCCAAGGTGGTTTAGGGTTTGGGCTCTGGCCACTACCCACTGCCACCTCCGGCAGTGGGGCACGGCGGCGGCGGCGCTCAGGCGACCACCCAACTCGCACCCACAATCTAAAGAAACACCCCAAACATCTGCACCCAACCTTACGGTCTTTACTCACGCTCCTCTCCCTTCCCTTACGCCTAAAACGCTCCTGCCCTACACCCCCAATCATTCACCGGTGGCGGAAGATGGCGGCGACGCCGCCGACAGCCGAGGCGGCGGCGGCGGTTGCCTACAGCGTTGTCGACGGAAAAGTAGTAAAAACAAAGGAAAGGACGTTTACCTCGAAACGACACACCCGACCGGTCTAAATACCTCGGTCCTTGATGCTCTCTCTCTCTCTAAAACTCTGACGAAACAGCGGTGGTGGCTGCGATTTCCGGCGGTGGCGAAGGAAGACAAGGGGGGGGAGAAGTCTCGGCCGTGACCACAAGGGAGAAGAAGGAATAGTGTAGGGTTTTTTTTATCTTTGCTAATCCACGAAACCGAACAACACACAAGGGAGTTATGGGGCTCGGTTAGATGCATGGGCCGACCCCATGCTAAGACTTTGGCCTTTAGACAATTTTGGCCCCTCAACAACTCCCAAAGGCTCTATAAACACCCTACCAGAATATGAACACTTAGGGTCAACGGTGCTAACTCTCGGCAACTTAAATGATCCCGGAAGAAAATCAATGACAAAAACTTAATTAAGCGACGAGAAAGATTTAAAATAAAATTATTTATACGTACCGGAACACGGGCTTTACACCAATCTCTCATTTCATCCACAAATTGGTATTCCAAAAGCACTGATTCAACATTGATGAAACAAGCCAGTGGATTTTAACCACAAATTGGTCTTCAAAGTATAATAATTGTGGAAAAAAAACAGAAACAAACAGTAAAAGCATGTAAGATTCGTTCAAATACAGGGGCCAAAAATGAAATTTTTTTGCCCACCGCGGGCCTATCGCGGGCAACCTCTGCGGGGAGGGACCAAAAGTGTCACCGCGGCCATAGTTGAGGGGCTCCGCGGGACACTTTGGCCAAACATGGGGTGCCACGTACGCCCTAGCCCGCGATCGCGGGCCCCATCGCGGGCAGTTGTGGCATTTTGGTAAAGTGAAAGAGATTTAGGGTATTTTGGTAAAGGGAATTCAAACTTTGGGTATTTTAATTAATTTCCCTATAAAAAAATCAATAAATAGTAAAAAATCTAAATTTTGTTAAATATTGAAAAAAATACATAAGATAAATCATTAAAAAACACTAAACATCTAAAGTTATTCAAAACACCCCTGTTAGCTATTTCAAATTTGTTATTTCTAACATTGACAATCTAAATTTAAAGTCTCTAAAAAATTACATTCGATTTCGAACAACTATTTTATTTAACAATTTCCACATTATTTATATTATTACAATATTTTATAAGTTTATTATCTCAAAAACATTTTTGAAAAAAATATATAAGAATAAAAATATAAAATAAGAACTTTAGATTTGAATTTTGGAGGACATTGTATAAAAAATATATTAAAACAATCATATAATTAATTTACTTATCATAGTAAAAAAAAGCTATATATAAGTCATCTAAAAAATATTAAAAATAAAAAAATTGTTAAAAGGTTTATATATTTAGTTTAGGTAATTAATTAAAATGCCACAAGTTTGACCAACACTTACCAAAATGCCACAAATCTCTCCCAGTTTGCAAAAATGTCATTTTTTCCTGCGATGCGAGCCCGCGATCGCGGGCCCAGGGACCATTTTTGACACTTTTTGAAACTTGCAGGGACCATTTTTGAAAAATTCCATCCCACGGTCGTGGGCTCCAATCGCGGGGGTTTTATTTTTGTGACTTTTCAATTGCAAGGGACCATTTTTGAAAAATTCCATGGACCATTTTTGAAAAATTGAACCGCGTCAGGTTGAAAAGTCCTGCGGCACATGCTTTTTATTGATTTTTAATTGTAATTTACACTTTCAACCCCTATACTTATTTACCTACTTTACTTTATACCTTTTACTTTCATAATTTAAATTTTACATTTAACACATATAATCGTTTATTAACGAAAATACGTTAAAAAAATACGTTTTAATTTTAACAAGTTACACCATTATAATCGTCTCTTCGATACGTTCGAAATGAGCTCAATCTTGAATTTTTTTGGATTTATATATTTTAATATATATCATATACACTACATAAAAAAATTATATTTAAAATTCATACCCTTATAGTTAATTATTAAATTTATGGTACATCTTTTTTTTTTTTTTCAATTTTGTTTTACACTTCTATCGCATTAACATAATAATCATATATTAACTAATTCATTAAATCGTTTTAAATTATTATTATTTGAATGTGTTTATAAATATCGTGAATGGCAATAGGAGAAGGTTTCACGAGAAGAATATGAAATGGGGTTTTAACAAGTTGGTATCACTAGACTCATTTAAGAATTGTGAAAATGGGTATTTGTCGAACGATGATTCATGTGTGTTTGGAACTGAAGTATTTGCAGTTACAGAGTATGCACAAAAGGATCGATGTCTGTCCATCACAAAGCCTCCGCCAATTTGTAATACTTACACTTGGACCATCGATAATAAAATAAATAAAACGTATTTTTACTATAAGAGTACCATAAATTAAATAATTAACTATAAGGGTATGAATTTTAATTATAAAAAATATTTTTTATGTAGTATATATGATATATATTAAAATATATAAATCCAAAAAAATTCAAGATTGGGCTCATTTCGAACGTATCGAAGAGACGATTATAATAGCGTAACTTGTTAAAATTAAAACGTATTTTTTTAACGTATTATAGTTAATAAACGATTATATGTGTTAAATGTAAAATTAAAATTATGAAAGTAAAAGATATAAAGTAAAGTAGGTAAATAAGTATAGGGGTTGAAAGTGTAAATTACAATTAAAAATCAATAAAAAGCATGTGCCGCGGGACTTTTCAACCGTGACCGCGGTTCAATTTTTCAAAAATGGTCCCTGGAATTTTTCAAAAATGGTCTCTTTCAATTGAAAAGTCACAAAAATAAAACCCCCGCGATTGGAGCCCACGACCGTGAGATGGAATTTTTCAAAAATGGTCCCTGCAAGTTTCAAAAAGTGTCAAAAATGGTCCCTGGGCTCGCGATCGCGGGAAAAAATGGCATTTTCGCAAACTGGGAGAGATTTGTGGCATTTTGGTAAGTGTTGGTCAAATTTTAATTTTTTTTAATAAAAACAAAATTAATTGGAAGAAATATAATAAAGCTACTTTTTTAATAAAGACAAAATTAATTGAAAAAAAGAATACCTAACAGGAGTCGAACCTTGGATGAAAGGTAGAATGCATGACATGAAAGAGTCTAACCACTGGGCTAGGACTGATTTTGTAAGGATTTGCGTCAAATAATTTATATAGTATTATTATTATAAATAAATATTAAAAAATATTTGAAGGCACCCGACAATCGGAGGCCCTGTGCAGTAGAACCTTTTAGAACACCCTAAGTCCCTAAAGCACGGCCTGGTGATCAAGGTTATCACATACTCATTTTTGTCGCAGATTCATTCTCATCGCACGTTTCATGTGCGACAAAAAACACTGTGCGATCAAAATATTATCGCACGGCGTTTTACCGGAAAAATGTCATCTCGCCGGAGTGGGTATTTGATGTTCCAATCTTGTTGCATATCTTGACTTCATCGTGAAAAACTGTTGTTTGGTAATCTAAAAACATAAAGGAAGCAAAAGATGTTGATTTGAACGTGAAGAATCGAAGAAAACGCAGCTGAAAATTCTGTGTTCATCGTGATTCGTGAGGTTGATGATGAACAGTACTAACGGTCCGTTAGTACGCCGTATTTTTAGGTTTAAGAATTTTAGGTTTAAGAATTTTAGATATTAACAGTTTTGGTCCCTGTATTTTTAGGTTTAAGAATTTTACCATTTTAGTCCTTATATTTTTCAGGTTTGGTCAATTTAGTCCCTAGAGTTGTTAAGTTTTAGAATTTATCTTTTTCAGTCCCTTTAGTTTTAATTTTTAGATTTTGTCAATTTTAGTCCTTGTTTTTGTCAAGTTTTAGTATTTTACACTTTTAGTCCTTGTTTTTCGTTTTAGTTTCGTAAGTTGTCATATTTAGTCCCTATTTTTCGTTATTTTTCATTTTTCGTCGATTTTATCAGTTTTTGCTTGCATTTATCCGTTACTGATATATTTTTCTCATATTTTGCAGGTTTGCTGATTTAAAGTTCAGTTTTCTGCATTAATTTTTCGGAATTAGTTTTTGGAAGACAAATTTACAATTTGTTTTTCAAATTTTATTTTTTCAAATTTTTCTGACTTTAATCGATTTTCTCTGTTCGTTCAAGCGCACAAATTCTACTTCTCACGAAGTATCTGTTAACGATATTTTATTTTAGCATTTCAGGTAACAATGTCAAAATATCTAAGTTGGTGGAGTAATGATTTGAAGATAACGCATTTAGAACACGAACTTGAAAAGGAAAAAAATGAGTGGTAGCAGACTTCAGAGTGAAAATTTTAAATATAGGGCTGAGAATACAGAAAAAAATAAAGATATTGGCTATTATAGAACAAAACTTGTTGAGCTGAAAACACAAGCTGATGTGAAGAAGTGTGATTGTCAATCTAAAGCAAGTCTGATGATTTCTTTAAAGGAAAAGAATGTCGAGCTGACAAAGAGGATATCTGATTTTGAACAAGTGATGAGAAAAGAAAGAGATGACATAAAAGAGATCGGGGAAAAAGCAAAAGCTTTGGAAACTGAAAATGCTGAGTTAAAGCATAAGAATTATGAGTTTGCTAAGGCGGTTTCTAAGTTGCAAATGGAGGTTACAAAAGAAAAAGTAGATTTTCAGAAAGCAAAAGACGAGATTCAAATAGAAACACAAGTTTATGCGAAAGAGAGAAAATATTTTGAAAATGAACGAAATACTTGTGCGAAAGAGAGACAAGATTTTGAAAATGAACAAAATATTTTTGCAAATGAACGAAAGATGTTTAGACAAAAGGTTTCTGATTTTTCAAAGAAATGTATTGAGGAAAAGAAAGCTATTGAGCTTAGATGCATAAAACTTTCAAATCAAAACTCTGATTTTGAAAAAGTTCTATTTCTTGAAAAGAAAAGTTTGAGAAAGAAAGAGCGGAGTCTGACGTTAAAAGAAAATCCTTTGAGACAAAGAGTGCTGAGCTTGCATAGAAAAATTTTGACTTGGAATTTTTGTTGGAACAAGAGAGAAAAGAGTTTGGTGAAAAGAGAGATATCTTTGAAAAAGAAAAGAAGAGCTTTCAAAAGAAAAATATGGAGATTTTGAAAGAAATTGTTGATAAAGGAAGATATTTGGAAAAGGATTTTGAAGAGGAGAGAAACATCTTTCAGGATGAAATCTCAAAGCTAACAAGGAAGTTGTCTGCCTTAGAAACGGAAGCTATGAAAGAGCAGAAGATCAAATCTGATCTACATAAGAAGTTTGATTTGATTTCTCGAGAAAGGAATGCTCTGTCCGACAAAGTTCAGAAACTGGAAGCAATTAACTTCAAAGTTGAATTATCTGAACAATTTAGTGCCGATACTATTGTTCAATCGCCGTATGATGATTCAACTGCTTCGGAATGTTCATTCAAGACTGCTTCTGGTTCAGTTCATGAACATATTTCTTCGACAAAGTCCACCAAATCAAGCAATCCTTCAAAAGATCAGATGCGTCCTTCTAATCTTTTCTATAACCATGCTACTAAAAGTTTAGATACTCCTATCTTTAAGCCTGTTAAGATGGTTTGGAAGGTAAAAGGATCTACTCCTAAAAGAAATGCACCAAAATCATCTGGTCCTCCACCTACGGTGAACAAGAAGAACAATGCTTCTAAAGGTAAGTCTTTTGTTAAACCTAATCCTGTTTATTCTGCAAATCATTTTAAATCATTTGATTAGGTTAGCACAAAAGCAAATTTCCTGTTCTTCTTGTGGAACTCGTGATTTTGTTAAGAAAGAAAATATTCAGTACTGGTATGGTACTTATAATATTTCTTCAAATCGATCTGCATTTAACAAGCCAGGACCCAAGTTTCGTTGGGTACCAAAATATACTTAATCTGTTTTGCAGGTTTATCATGTGTGGTGCTGATTGTCAGAACTATACCAAACACATGACTGGAAAACAGAAGAGAAGTGTGTAGATCTTTGAAGAGGAGTACCCGTGCTTTCAATTTTCATATACTGAATTATTTGCATATTTTCAGGGGGAGAAATTATAACTTTTTGATATATTTTGTGCTTATTGATAAATCTTTCTGTATGTTTCTTTGTAGGGGGAGCATACACAATAATGACTTTTAAACACTTTAGTTTAGAACCCGCAACATACAAGTTTATGGTTTATAAACACATCAGTTTAGAACCTGAGCATACAAGATATTTGACTTCTGATTATTTCAGATCAGGACTCGTTCATCAATGTGTTTGACTTCTAAACATATCAGTTTAGAACTCGTACTTCATTGTTTTATACTTTGATTGTTACATCTACTGATTTTGTTTTGTTAAGATATTTTTCAGATTTTGAAGGGAAGCTTATCTGATTTTTAATCAGTCTATCATGTTTTGAGGGGGAGCTTAAACGTTTGATTGTAAGTATCTTCTAAACTCAATATGAGATTTTTTGAAAGGCGAACGACTTTCCAGCATGAAAAACCTGTTCTTAAATGTTCAAACCACTTCTCGATTCTCAAACAGATTTTATGAATTTAGAAGTGTGATTTTAAATGTTTTTCATGTATATCCCGGGTTGTTATATCATTGTTTCTGACCGTGTGTTTCCAAAAATTAATACTTGCGTATTATCTTGTCTATACTTTCAAGTACTCATACACACCGGTTCAGCTTGTTATTAACTTTGTTATTACCATATCTCAAAAATGAAACATTTTTTCGATGGTAATACTCCCGTTTGTATTTCAATTTTGTTGAGCATCATATATTATTTCAACGTGAGAATTAAACGTTTCATTCAAAGATTGTTTATATTTGTTTATATAAACAAAATGCAGTTCTTTGATACCCTATTCCTTAAATGATTATCCTCCATATTTGATCTGATTGATACATTGTCAAATTCTCAAACAAGTCTTTTGAAATCATTTCATTCATTCAATATTCTTGTTTTGGGTAATCTTCAAAGTTCAAATGCTTAAATTGTTAAATCTTGAATCCATAGGGGGAGAATGTTAGTACCAAAATGTATTCAAGATTTAGAGAGTATTTGCAATAGTCAAACTCAAGGTCAAAGTTAGTAAATGTAAAAAGTCAAATGTATAAATAGGGTAATGTAAGGGAATTGTGAGAGAGGTCATTTAGAGGTTTGCATACGTAAAGTGTGTGTGTGTGTGTGTGATTGGAGAGATGACTCTCTACAGAGAGAGTCTAGAGAAAGAAACTAGATCTAAACTCATATTTTGTATTTCTCTCTCATCTATTCAAGATCTATTGCTTAATTCATTGTTACATGAAACTCTCAAATAATCTAGCAATGTCGGATATGCATTTCAAATAGAAACGAAAACAAAGTCAAGTATTTTAACATTTTTTGAAAATGTTAACGGAATAGATTGTGGTATGCAAGCTTTATTAACATTGTTATATTATGAATGATTTAGAAATTATTTAATTTATCTTAATACATATTAAGTAATATGTAAAATCAATTTTTTTAAAGTATAATGTTGTAATAAAAAATATCACATCATGGATATTAACATGTGATATGGAAATCTTGTAACTTAATTATGTCATTTCACCTTAATTCAGATCCAAAGGTTACTCATTGCTATAACATGTAAACTTTTCAATATATTGTTTATATCATCAATAATAACATTGAATTCAAGTAATAACTCATATAAACCGTTCTTTCCCATTATTCTTATACATAGGCGTGTAGCTCAGTTGGCAAAGGGGTGATGTGATTTTTCCCAATACATAAAAGGTCATGGGTTCGATCCCAGACCCCTCCACTAGCCTCAGCCGCTGAGTGAGCCAAAAAATGCCCCCTCACATTGGTGTCTTTGGAGGCAGGTTCCGTGTGGGGCCGGTTAGGGTTGCCGGTAATCAACTTTTTGCCCAATATTAATCAATAATTATTTCTAAATTAATATTTGTAATACCCTTGAATATGTTTATTTTATTGCGTTTAAAAGTCCATGGGTGTTTATGTTATTTATCCTTTTCTAAAGGGTAATATTTTTAAAATTTAGAAACCCACTTAAATGGGTTTGTTAGTTTTGTTTCTTTCTAGATGAATTTATCCAAAAGAATTGTGTATGTAGGTGTGTGAGAGAGAGAGAGAGAGAGAGAGAGAGAGAGAGAGAGAGAGAGATTGGATTGAGAGAAAAAAATCATATGAAGGAGTTTTATCTCTTTGTTTTCCTTCAAGATTGTTTCTCCATGTTTGCAAGGTGTGTGTGAGGGTTTTTATTCTACAAATATTTTGTGTATGATTTGATGGTGAAATCGAGTCTAGAGGAGAAAAGGTGCAGAAGTGGAAGTTTTAATTCAAATCCTTACTTTCCTTGAGCGTTTTGGTAAGAATCTCTCTCATTTATTTCCTTTTAATTTAGGATTTATAGTAGTTAAGTTAATTGATTTGATTTATCTAATTGAGTTTTAGATGGAATTAATTTCTAAGGAAAATATTTTCTGTTTCTTTAGTTAAAAGTTTGAGTTTGTATCTCAAGATTCAATATCTTGTGAGGTGGAAAAATTGAATACCTCCATTTTTGAGTCGTTAGATTATTTTGATGATTTTGGTGGATTGATTTATTAATGGTTATTGGAAAAACTTTTTGGACATAAAACTGTTAGTTTTATGGAACAAGATCCGAGTTTTATATGAAGGAAAGTTTGGTATGGAGTTTTGGTTGGAAATATGGATTTTGGTCGAAACAGGGAAGAAAAGAGATGTAATAAGATTATTGTATTTTTCGATTTTTTCGTTTTTCTTCCGTGTCTTTTTGTGGTCTTTTGGAGTTTCGTGTGGGACATGATAAGTTTATTATAGTTAAGGATTTGATTTAATTGTTTAGTTTGTGATCCGTATTACCTTGATTCAGATCGCGTTCGGTTTGATAATTCATTATCGGTTAAAGAATTTTATCCTCATATATGGGATTAAGGTGAGTTTTCTTCTAACCATTTTCGAACTGGAATGCATTTATTATTAAATGGTTAACTTTATGATATGAACGATATCGGTATGTGAGATTTTGTTACAAATGGTTATATTACGGTATTGCACTATTGCGCTGTGCTAGAACGCCAACTACACTTATCGCGATGTGCTAGAACGCCAACAACACTATCACGCTGTGCTAGAAATCCAGCTTCACTATTATCGCGTTATGCTAGAACGCCAGCAATATTGTGAGATGTTGTGCTTGAAGGCCAACAGAGTGTATTGTGAGATATTGTTCTTTAAGGCCAACAGAGTGAATTGTTGAGTTGTGCTTAAGTGCCAACGATGAAGTAAAATAATCAAGGGTTTTATATATAAACTTGTCAATATATGGTTTTATACAAACTGATCTTATAATGGTATTGAAATTACAAGGATTATCTCACTAGACCATTTGGTCTAACCTTCATTTTGGTCTCGAAATATGCATTTCAGGGCAAGCGCGTGTAAACGATAAGGGGAAAAGAAAGATGCGATCTTATCATTTTTTCTAAATATCTGTGAAGTTGACTGAATCATGTGAAAGTTGCTTTTAAACTTTGTAAATATCTCTTGTGTATGTGAATAACTTTAAGAAAAAGTTTGTAGCGACTTTTGTATCTTTGTATAGTTTTAGACTTTGGGACCCAACATGTAACCACTATGGTTTGTTTTTGTTTAAATTATTTGTTATGTGCTATTTGAAAGGGTGGGTTGTTACAATTGGTATCAGAGTCTATGTTTAAGGGATTTAGGTATTCGGATGAATACCTAGACTTAAACTGCATGTTTTTTCTTATATGAACTTAAGATGTCCCTGTTGTGTATAGAACCTTGGGATATTAAATATAAAGGGTAGAAAGAACGAAATGTAAGGTAAATTCAAATTACATCTAGCCAATGTAATCCTGAACTTATAGGTGCATGTTTGAACTCGAATACCTTATTATATTGGGTACGTGATTAAATGTATATGAATAACGTGTAAAATTACAGGATGGCCAACAACCCTCGACAATTTGTGAGAAATGAAATTGATAATCTGGAAAGGACAATTCCTCCAACTAGTAATATTCGTGAAACAACTTCAAATGTTTGAGGACGTAGAGGTCGAGCCAGAGGTCGGGGTCGAGCTCAAGATACTGAGTATGTTACACGAGCTGACTTAGCCGCAGAATTGGGTAAACTTCAATCCAATTTACAAGCTTGGTTTAGGCAACCTCACAATACCGAAGATGAATAATCGAGGAGCTTGGACCTATTTCAGAAACGAAGGCACCTATTCCAACTATTATTGTTCCAAAAAGATGTGACTACAAAATGTTTTTGGCCTGTAAACCTCCAACGTATTCTGGAGAGCATGATCATGTTAAAGCAATGCGTTGGTTAAAAGAAGTTGAATCAATTTTCAAAACCAGTAAATGTGTGGACGAAGATAGAGTTTCGTTTGGGTTTGCTTTACTTAAATCAGATGCATTGTACTAGTAGGAAGTTTTGGCGTCTTATAAAGGGCCAAATGTTTTTGAAACAATGACTTGGGAAGATTTTACAAAAGCATTCAAAGATCAGTTTTGTCCACAAACTGCAGTTAGACAGATAGAAGAAGAGTTTATGAATTTAGAACAAGGTCACATAACTGTTCGGGACACACTGCAAAATTTCTAGAAAAGTCTCAATTTGCTGATTACTACCTAGCTACTGAAGCACGAAAAGTGGAAATATATGTTTTTGGATTAAAAGCTTCTATCAAAGAATTTGTGTTTGCTATGCGTCCGGACACGTTTACATATGCAGTTGATGCCGCGGAAACTACTGAAAGAGATAAAGGCCGAGAATTGAGTGAGAAGAGCAGAGAGAAAAGAAAATGGAAGGGACCACCATCTGAATCTAAAAAGCCAATATTTAATAGATTTGATAATCGCCAGACTGTTAGGTTCAATGAAAGACCATGTCCGAAATGTAATCGAATTCATAGAGGTGATTGTAATCCGGATCCGAGAAATTGTTACAAGTGTGGGGAATCGGGACATATTGCTAGAGATTGTCAGATCACTCGACTTTGTTATTATTGCAATTCTCCGAATCATCTGCAATATGATTGTCTAGAATTGAAAGCTCAGGGAGTCAATGTATCTGAGAATAATCAAGGAAACAAGGAAATAGGGGAGATACTTGAAAGCCTGATCATCCTAAAGTAAAAGGGCGTGCATTTAAGATGTCGACTATTGAGGAAGAAGAAACTGCTGACGTAGTGACAGGTACATTCTTATAAACTCCGTATGTGCTAAGGTGCTATTTGACCCATGCAAATCTTTTATTTGCATCTTCTTTAATAATTAAATGATTGCATGATCGTTCGTTAAGAAATTATTTGATGTTTTTTAAAGACTAAGTCTTTATATAATCTAAGTGGACAATTATTATTGTGCGTTTTTTTAACTTATTGAATTGTGGTATTAAGTTAGTTGAAGATGAAAAATAAGGTGATCTTAATTTTTTTTATCGATTATCAGTCGAGTTTGAGATTATTAAAAAAAATCGCGTGTTACGTGAGTTTAATCAGAGTTGTGCAGCGAAATCGTGGTAATCCATTACCCTCAGTAGTTGTCTGATTGAATTCCGGGATGAAATTCTTTTAAGAGGGAGATATTGTAATACCCTTGAATATGTTTATTATTTGCGTTTAAAAGTCCATGGGTGTTTATGTTATTTATCCTTTTCTAAAGGGTTATATTTTTAAAATTTAGAAACCCACTTAAACGGGTTTGTTAGTTTTGTTTCTTTTTAGATGGATTTATCCAAAAGAATTGTTTATGTGGGTGTGCTTTTGAGAGATATGAGAGAGAGAGAGAGAGAGAGAAAGAGAGAGAGAGAGAGATTGGATTTTGTGAAAAAAATCATATGAAGGAGTTTTATCTCTTTGTTTTCCTTCAAAATTGTTTCTCCATGTTTGCAAGGTGTGTGTGAGGGTTTTTAATCTACAGATATTTTGTGTATCATTTTGTGTATGATTTGATGGTGAAATCGAGTCCATAGGAGAAAAAGTGCAGAAGTGGAAGTTTTAATTCAAATCCTTACTTTCCTTTAGCGTTTTGGTAAGAATCTCTCTCATTTATTTACTTTTAATTTAGGATTTATGGTAGTTAAGTTTATTGATTTGATTTATCTAATTGAGTTTTAATTGGAATTAATTTCTAAGGAAAATATTTTCTGTTTCTTTAGTTAAAAGTTTGAGTTTGTATCTCAAGATTCAATATCTTGTGAGGTGGAAAAACTGAATACCTCCATTTTTGAGTCGTTAGATTATTTTGATGATTTTGGTGGATTGATTTATTAATGGTTATTGGAAATGCTTTTTGGACATAAAACTGTTAGTTTTATGGAACAAGATCCGAGTTTTATACGAAGGAAAGTTTGGTATGGAGTTTTGGTTGGAAATATGGATTTTGGTCGAAACAGGAAAGAAAAGAAATGTAATAAGATTATTGTATTTTTTTGATTTTTTCGTTTTTCTTCCGTATCTTTTTGTGGTCTTTTGGAGTTTCGTGTGGGACACTTTTAGTCCTTATTTTGTCAAGTTTAGAACTTTACACGTTTAGTCCTTGTTCTTCGTTTTACTTTCGTAAGTCGTCAGTTTTAGTCCTTATTCTTCATTATTTTTCATTGTTCATCGTTTTTATCAGTTTTTGCCTGCATTTATCGATAACTGATATATTTTTCTCATATTTTGCAGGTTTACCGATTTAAAGTCCAGTTTTTCGCATTAATTTTTCGAAATTAATTTTTGAAGACAAATTTACAATTTGTTTTTTGAATTTTTTTTCTGACTTTAATCGATTTTCTCTGATCGTTCAAGCGCACAAATTCTACTTCTCACGAAGTATCTGTTAACGATCCGTCAGTTTTATTTTTTCAGGTAACAATGTCTCTAAAGGAGGAAAATGCTATTCTCAAGGACAAGATGTCAACTCTCGAAGCAAAAGTTGAATCACAAAATTTTGAGTCCTTTACTATAAATGAATTTATGATTCAACAGGACTTACTAACCATCAAAGCAGTTGATTTAACTGAAAAACTAAGAAAAACTCATGAAACAATAAACTCTCAAAGACAACTAATCATTGAACATAATACGTTAAGTGATGGGTGAAAAAGAGCAAAGCTGAATTTGATGAGAGTCAAGCTTATTTTCGAAGGAGAATGACTGAATTATCAGAAAAACTTGAAAGTTCAGAAACAAAGAAAGATGAGTTTGAAAAGCTGCTACATGCTTACAAAGATAGAAACTCCGAATTAACCAAGAAAGCAAATAGTCTGGAGGAAAAGTTGTATAAAATTGCTCAGACTGAGCAGACGATTCATCTCAACAAGCCGAAAATCTTTAGATACAATAATGACAAATGGGGCTTGGGATATGATAATCCTCAGTATTTGAAAACTGCTTTAACCAAGTCTCCTACTTTATACAAGTTTGAATGGCTCGATCTTCCATCTTAGGATCCTAAATATAAAATCGATTGGCTTAATCAAAAAGACCATGAGGCTGCGGAAGAGGTTAAGAGAAAAACCACTGTTAAAATGCAACTTCCTTTCGTCTACGAATGGGAAAATAGTAAGGCTTTGGTTTGGAATTGGAAGCAAACCTTGTCTAATGACTATTTCCAGAGCTATGCGGTCGAACAACCAAAGGAGAGTGAAAACCCCGTTTTTGAAGGAAAAATTTATTATCCTCCTTTGGTACTCAAACAAAAGCTCGTAGACCTTGAAAGCAAGATTAATGACATCAGAAATGATGACAAGCTTGCTTTTGAGATTGAGAAAGAAGTTATGTTTACAGTAATTTCAAATGGCTTAAACAGCGAAAGAGAAAAGTCTGAGAAGAAACTTTCTGAGTTTTCAAAGAAATGTTTTCAAGAAAAGAAAGCTATTGAGCTTAGATGGTTAAAACTTTCACAACAAGTTTCTGATTTTCAAAAGATGTTATTTCTTGAGAAAGAAAGAGTGGAGTTTGATGTAGAAAGAAAATCCTTTGAGACAAAAAAGTGCTGAGCTTTCAAAGAAAATATTTGACTTGGAAAATGTTTTGGATGAAGAGAGAAAAGATTTTGCTGAGAAGAAGAATTTATTTGAAAGAGAGAAACAATCTTTTAAGATGAAGAGTGTAGGATCTGTTAATGATTTATCTGACAAGAGGAAGGTTTTAGGAAAGGATTTTGATACTAAAAGAAAATATTTTGAGGCCGACATGTTGAAATTGACAAGAAAGCTTTCTAAGTTAGCTACAAAATGTATGATGGAGAAGAAGGTTAAATCTGATCTTCAAAGAAAGTTTGATTTGATGTGCAAAGAAAGAAATATCTTGGTGAACAAAGTTAAAGAAATTGAAGACATAATCTTTAAAGTTGAGGTTTCCAGACAAGCAAGTCCTGACACGATTGTTCAGACTCCACTTATTGACTCAACTGGTTCTGAATGTTCCTTTAAGACGGCTTCAAGTTCAATCCATAAAGATGTTTCTTCAAAGGGATTTGATAGATCAAAGGGTTTGTCAAAGAATCAGATTCGTCCTTCTAATCTCTTTTATAAACATTCTGCTGATAATTCGGATGCTTCTATTTCAAGGCCTACAAAAAATCTTGTCTTCAAAAGAGTAAAGATGGTATGGAAAGTGAAAGGTTCAACTTCTGAAAAAGATTCCCCAAAGTCATATGTTCCTCCACCTAAGGTGAACAAGAAGAACAACGCTTCTAAAGGTAAGTCTTTTGTTAAACCTAATCCTGTTTATTCTGCAAATTATTTGATTAGGTTAGCACAAAAGCAAATCTGTTGTTCTTATTATGGAACTCATGATTTTGTCAAGAAAGAAAATGTTCAATACGGGTATGGTACTTACAACATCTCTTCAAATCGAACTGCACATAACAAGCCAGGACCCAAGTTCCATTGGGTACCAAAATCTACTTAATCTGTTTTGCAGGTTCATCATGTGTGGTGCTGATTGTCAGAACTATACCAAACACATGACTGGAAAACATAAGAGAAGTGTGCAGATCTTTGAAGAGGAGTACCCGTGCTTTCAATTTTCATATGCTGAACTATTCGCATAATTTCAGGGGGAAAGATTCAAAACATTTGATACATTTGTGCTTATTGACATATCTTTTTATGCTTCTTTGTAGGGGGAGCATACACAATAATGGTTTCTGAATAATTCAGTTCAGAACCCGCACTTCAATAATGTTTTAATGGTTTCTAAACACATAAATTTAGAACCCGGATTTCAAAGAGATTATGGTTTCTAAACACCCCAGTTTAGAACCCGAGCTTACATATGTTTGACTTCTGATCATTTCAGATCAGTTTATTTCAAAAATACTTTCTAAATCTAGAAGTGTGTTTTTAAATGATTTTCATGTATATCTCGGATTCTATCATTGTTTCTGACCGTGTGTTTCTAAAGATTAATACTTGCGTATTATCTTGTCTATATACTTTCAAGTATTCATAGACACCAGTTCAGCTTCTTTTGACTTTATTACCATGTCTCAAAACGAAACAATTTTTCGATGGTAATACTCCCGTTTGTGTTTCACTTTTGTTGAGCATCATATTCATTTCAGCGTAAGAGCTTAACCGTTTCATTCAAAGATTGTTTATATTTGTTCATATAAACAAAATTCAATTCTTTGATACCCTAAGCGTTCATGATTATCCTTCCTATTTGATCAAAGTGATACATTGTCAGATTCTCAAACAAGTCTTTCGAATACACTTCATTCATTCAATATCCTTGTTTTGAGAAATCATCAAAGGTCAAATGCTCAAATACTCATGATAATTCTTGAGAAGCATGCATTCTGATGACAATTGTAACACCCCAAAGTTTGGGTTTTGGCATTTTAATGTAGTGCATTTATTTTAGCATTAAGTTTGATTTTTTTTATGTTGCTAAGCATTTTGGGAATTAAGAGAAAATGTGATGAATAAATATAGATATATTATGTATATTTATATTAGTTATGTTGGAGGGTTAAGGTGAAAGGTGGTTGGAAGTGAGAGGGGTCAAAGGAAAATATTTTCAAAATTTGAAAATAAGGATTAGGATAACCAAAATCCCGTTTTTTGGGAAGATAGAGTTTGAAGGAGAAATTGACGCTCCATACTCGATTATAAATCGCATGGGCTGGCTCTGTGGATTCGCAGAAGAGTAGAGCACAAAAGGCCTTTGGAATCCGAGAGAAAAAGAAAGAAACGAAGGAGAATTTCGTCGTCAAAGCGGTTAGGGTTTCTTGGAGTTTTTCGTCGAATTGGAGGTGAGTAACGTGTTTAAGTTTAAGAATTTGGTTCCTTAGTGTTCGTTTTTAATTATAGAATGCTTTAGATATAACCCCAACTCTTAATTTTGGCCGGAAGGCCCTCGATTTGGCCGGAAATCTTTGTTAGTGATGATTGGGTGAAAACCCGAACCTTTGAACTCAAAACTAGAGCTCCTCAGTTCATTAAAAATTATGGTTTTGTTTCTATAGTTAGTGTAAATTATTTCTAAGGAGTTAATGCAAAAAGAATGACGAAAAACGATCAAGAATTGAGACGATTTTGCTAAAAACCGTGCCAAGGACTGCACAATTTCGTTCTGGGTCGTGAACCGGGTCTTGGGGCGGGTCTGACTGATGGTTGGACTACCCACCCATGAGAGATTTTGGGCCAGCTTCAGTTTGGGTCCAAAGACTAATAAAAACAAACTATATTTTGGTTGGGCCAATTCTGATGGATCCGAAATATTATTGGACTCATAAGAAAAATAAATTTGCTTTATATTTTGGGTTTAAAATATAAGTTTAGCATTTGTTATTATTTTCTATATATTGTAAAGGGTTCACGAAATAAAATTTATTCAATTACTCCAATTTTAATCTGAAAGTTTTTAATATATATATGTATATATATTTTAAGCTTGAAAAACAAAAGAAAAATGTTTATTCGTTTCGTTATTAAAGTATCAAGTTTCATAGGAATTTATTGATTAGCAAGTTTATCTTTTGTCGTAACTAAGTGTAAAAGAAGAGTTTAATGGAGCTCTAGGTTGAGAAAAATCAAAGGTGGCCAAATGAGTGAGAGGTCGTATGAGTTAAGAAGAGTCGGGTAGACTCAAATATATATATATATATATATATATATATATATAGGGGCGACGCCGCCGACAGCCGAGGCGGCGGCGGCGGTTGCCTACAGCGTTGTCGACGGAAAAGTAGTAAAAACAAAGGAAAGGACGTTTACCTCGAAACGACACACCCGACCGGTCTAAATACCTCGGTCCTTGATGCTCTCCTCTCTCTCTCTCTAAAACTCTGACGAAACAGCGGTGGTGGCTGCGATTTCCGGCGGTGGCGAAGGAAGACAAGCGGGGGGGAGAAGTCTCGGCCGTGACCACAAGGGAGAAGAAGGAATAGTGTAGGGTTTTTTTTATCTTTGCTAATCCACGAAACCGAACAACACACAAGGGAGTTATGGGGCTCGGTTAGATGCATGGGCCGACCCCATGCTAAGACTTTGGCCTTTAGACAATTTTGGCCCCTCAACAACTCCCAAAGGCTCTATAAACACCCTACCAGAATATGAACACTTAGGGTCAACGGTGCTAACTCTCGGCAACTTAAATGATCCCGGAAGAAAATCAATGACAAAAACTTAATTAAGCGACGAGAAAGATTTAAAAGAAAATTATTTATACGTACCGGAACACGGGCTTTACACCAATCTCTCATTTCATCCACAAATTGGTATTCCAAAAGCACTGATTCAACATTGATGAAACAAGCCAGTGAATTTTAACCACAAATTGGTCTTCAAAGTACAATAATTGTGGAAAAAAAACAGAAACAAACAGTAAAAGCATGTAAGATTCGTTCAAATACAGGGGCCAAAAATGAAATTTTTTTGCCCACCGCGGGCCTATCGCGGGCAACCTCTGCGGGGAGGGACCAAAAGTGTCACCGCGGCCATAGTTGAGGGGCTCCGCGGGACACTTTGGCCAAACATGGGGTGCCACGTACGCCCTAGCCCGCGATCGCGGGCCCCATCGCGGGCAGTTGTGGCATTTTGGTAAAGTGAAAGAGATTTAGGGTATTTTGGTAAAAGGAATTCAAACTTGGGGTATTTTAATTAATTTCCCTATAAAAAATCAATAAATAGTAAAAAATCTAAATTTTGTTAAATATTGAAAAAAATACATAAGATAAATCATTAAAAAACACTAAACATCTAAAGTTATTCAAAACACCCCTGTTAGCTATTTCAAATTTGTTATTTCTAACATTGACAATCTAAATTTAAAGTCTCTAAAAAATTACATTCGATTTCGAACAACTATTTTATTTAACAATTTCAACATTATTTATATTATTACAATATTTTATAAGTTTATTATCTCAAAAACATTTTTGAAAAAAATATATAAGAATAAAAATATAAAATAAGAACTTTAGATTTGAATTTTGGAGGACATTGTATAAAAAATATATTAAAACAATCATATAATTAATTTACTTATCATAGTAAAAAAAAGCTATATTTAAGTCATCTAAAAAATATTAAAAATAAAAAAATTGTTAAAAGATTTATATATTTAGTTTAGGTAATTAATTAAAATGCCACAATTTTGACCAACACTTACCAAAATGCCACAAATCTCTCCCAGTTTGCAAAAATGTCATTTTTTCCTGCGATGCGAGCCCGCGATCGCGGGCCCAGGGACCATTTTTTACACTTTTTGAAACTTGCAGGGACCATTTTTGAAAAATTCCATCCCACGGTCGTGGGCTCCAGTCGCGGGGGTTTTATTTTTGTGACTTTTCAATTGCAAGGGACCATTTTTGAAAAATTCCATGGACCATTTTTGAAAAATTGAACGGTTGAAAAGTCCTGCGGCACATGCTTTTTATTGATTTTTAATTGTAATTTACACTTTCAACCCCTATACTTATTTACCTACTTTACTTTATACCTTTTACTTTCATAATTTAAATTTTACATTTAACACATATAATTGTTTATTAACGAAAATACGTTAAAAAAATACGTTTTAATTTTAACAAGTTACACCATTATAATCGTCTCTTCGATACGTTCGAAATGAGCTCAATCTTGAATTTTTTTGGAGTTATATATTTTAATATATATCATATACACTACATAAAAAAATTATATTTAAAATTCATACCCTTATAGTTAATTATTAAATTTATGGTACATCTTTTTTTTTTTCAATTTTGTTTTACACTTCTATCGCATTAACATAATAATCATATATTAACTAATTCATTAAATCGTTTTAAATTATTATTATTTGAATGTGTTTATAAATATCGTGAATGGCAATAGGAGAAGGTTTCACGAGAAGAATATGAAATGTGGTTTTAACAAGTTGGTATCACTGGACTAATTTAAGAATTGTGAAAATGGGTATTTGTCGAACGATGATTCATGTGTGTTTGGAACTGAAGTATTTGCAGTTACAGAGTATGCACAAAAGGATCGATGTCTGTCCATCACAAAGCCTCGGCCAATTTGTAATACTTACACTTGGACCATCGATAATAAAATAAATAAAACGTATTTTTACTATAAGAGTACCATAAATTAAATAATTAACTATAAGGGTATGAATTTTAATTATAAAAAATATTTTTTATGTAGTATATATGATATATATTAAAATATATAAATCCAAAAAAATTCAAGATTGGGCTCATTTCGAACGTATCGAAGAGACGATTATAATAGCGTAACTTGTTAAAATTAAAACGTATTTTTTTAACGTATTATAGTTAATAAACGATTATATGTGTTAAATGTAAAATTAAAATTATGAAAGTAAAAGATAAAAAGTAAAGTAGGTAAATAAGTATAGGGGTTGAAAGTGTAAATTACAATTAAAAATCAATAAAAAGCATGTGCCGCGGGACTTTTCAACCGTGACCGCGGTTCAATTTTTCAAAAATGGTCCCTGGAATTTTTCAAAAATGGTCTCTTGCAATTGAAAAGTCACAAAAATAAAACCCCCGCGATTGGAGCCCACGACCGTGAGATGGAATTTTTCAAAAATGGTCCCTGCAAGTTTCAAAAACTGTCAAAAATGGTCCCTGGGCTCGCGATCGCGGGAAAAAATGGCATTTTCGCAAACTGGGAGAGATTTGTGGCATTTTGGTAAGTGTTGGTCAAATTTTAATTTTTTTTAATAAAAACAAAATTAATTGGAAGAAATATAATAAAGCTACTTTTTTAATAAAGACAAAATTAATTGAAAAAAAGAATACCTAACAGGAGTCGAACCTTGGATGAAAGGTAGAATGCATGACATGAAAGAGTCTAACCACTGGGCTAGGACTGATTTTGTAAGGATTTGCGTCAAATAATTTATATAGTATTATTATTATAAATAAATATTAAAAAATATTTGAAGGCACCCGACAATCGGAGGCCCTGTGCAGTAGAACCTTTTAGAACACCCTAAGTCCATAAAGCACGGCCTGGTGATCAAGGTTATCACATACTCATTTTTGTCGCAGATTCATTCTCATCGCACGTTTCATGTGCGACAAAAAACACTGTGCGATCAAAATATTATCGCACGGCGTTTTACCGGAAAAATGTCATCTCGCCGGAGTGGGTATTTGATGTTCCAATCTTGTTGCATATCTTGACTTCATCGTGAAAAACTGTTGTTTGGTAATCTAAAAACATAAAGGAAGCAAAAGATGTTGATTTGAACGTGAAGAATCGAAGAAAACGCAGCTGAAAATTCTGTGTTCATCGTGATTCGTGAGGTTGATGATGAACAGTACTAACGGTCCGTTAGTACGCCGTATTTTTAGGTTTAAGAATTTTAGGTTTAAGAATTTTAGATATTAACAGTTTTGGTCCCTGTATTTTTAGGTTTAAGAATTTTACCATTTTAGTCCTTATATTTTTCAGGTTTGGTCAATTTAGTCCCTAGAGTTGTTAAGTTTTAGAATTTATCTTTTTCAGTCCCTTTAGTTTTAATTTTTAGATTTTGTCAATTTTAGTCCTTGTTTTTGTCAAGTTTTAGTATTTTACACTTTTAGTCCTTGTTTTTCGTTTTAGTTTCGTAAGTTGTCATATTTAGTCCCTATTTTTCGTTATTTTTCATTTTTCGTCGATTTTATCAGTTTTTGCTTGCATTTATCCGTTACTGATATATTTTTCTCATATTTTGCAGGTTTGCTGATTTAAAGTTCAGTTTTCTGCATTAATTTTTCGGAATTAGTTTTTGGAAGACAAATTTACAATTTGTTTTTCAAATTTTAATTTTGAAAATTTTTCTGACTTTAATCGATTTTCTCTATTCGTTCAAGCGCACAAATTCTACTTCTCACGAAGTATCTGTTAACGATATTTTATTTTAGCATTTCAGGTAACAATGTCAAAATATCTAAGTTGGTGGAGTAATGATTTTCAGATAACGCATTTAGAACACGAACTTGAAAAGGAAAAAAATGAGTGGTAGCAGACTTCAGCGTGAAAATTTTAAATATAGGGCTGAGAATGCAGAAAAAAATAAAGATATTGGCTATTATAGAACAAAACTTGTTGAGCTGAATACACAAGCTGATGTGAAGAAGTGTGATTGTCAATCTAAAGCAAGTCTGATGATTTCTTTAAAGGAAAAGAATGTCGAGCTGACAAAGAGGATATCTGATTTTGAACAAGTGATGAGAAAAGAAAGAGATGACATAAAAGAGATCGGGGAAAAAGCAAAAGCTTTGGAAACTGAAAATGCTGAGTTAAAGCATAAGAATTATGAGTTTGCTAAGGCGGTTTCTAAGTTGCAAATGGAGGTTACAAAAGAAAAAGTAGATTTTCAGAAAGCAAAAGACGAGATTCAAATAGAAACACAAGTTTATGCGAAAGAGAGAAAATATTTTGAAAATGAACGAAATACTTGTGCGAAAGAGAGACAAGATTTTGAAAATGAACAAAATATTTTTGCAAATGAACGAAAGATGTTTAGACAAAAGGTTTCTGATTTTTCAAAGAAATGTATTGAGGAAAAGAAAGCTATTGAGCTTAGATGCATAAAACTTTCAAATCAAAACTCTGATTTTGAAAAAGTTCTATTTCTTGAAAAGAAAAGTTTGAGAAAGAAAGAGCGGAGTCTGACGTTAAAAGAAAATCCTTTGAGACAAAGAGTGCTGAGCTTGCATAGAAAATTTTTGACTTGGAATTTTTGTTGGAACAAGAGAGAAAAGAGTTTGGTGAAAAGAGAGATATCTTTGAAAAAGAAAAGAAGAGCTTTCAAAAGAAAAATATGGAGATTTTCAAAGAAATTGTTGATAAAGGAAGATATTTGGAAAAGGATTTTGAAGAGGAGAGAAACATCTTTCAGGATGAAATCTCAAAGCTAACAAGGAAGTTGTCTGCCTTAGAAACGGAAGCTATGAAAGAGCAGAAGATCAAATCTGATCTACAGAAGAAGTTTGATTTGATTTCTCGAGAAAGGAATGCTCTGTCCGACAAAGTTCAGAAACTGGAAGCAATTAACTTCAAAGTTGAATTATCTGAACAATTTAGTGCCGATACTATTGTTCAATCGCCGTATGATGATTCAACTGCTTCGGAATGTTCATTCAAGACTGCTTCTGGTTCAGTTCATGAACATATTTCTTCGACAAAGTCCACCAAATCAAGCAATCCTTCAAAAGATCAGATGCGTCCTTCTAATCTTTTCTATAACCATGCTACTAAAAGTTTAGATACTCCTATCTTTAAGCCTGTTAAGATGGTTTGGAAGGTAAAAGGATCTACTCCTAAAAGAAATGCACCAAAATCATCTGGTCCTCCACCTACGGTGAACAAGAAGAACAATGCTTCTAAAGGTAAGTCTTTTGTTAAACCTAATCCTGTTTATTCTGCAAATCATTTTAAATCATTTGATTAGGTTAGCACAAAAGCAAATTTCCTGTTCTTCTTGTGGAACTCATGATTTTGTTAAGAAAGAAAATATTCAGTACTAGTATGGTACTTATAATATTTCTTCAAATCGATCTGCATTTAACAAGCCAGGACCCAAGTTTCGTTGGGTACCAAAATATACTTAATCTGTTTTGCAGGTTTATCATGTGTGGTGCTGATTGTCAGAACTATACCAAACACATGAATGGAAAACAGAAGAGAAGTGTGTAGATCTTTGAAGAGGAGTATCCGTGCTTTCAATTTTCATATACTGAATTATTTGCATATTTTCAGGGGGAGAAATTCTAACTTTTTGATATATTTTGTGCTTATTGATAAATCTTTCTGTATGTTTCTTTGTAGGGGGAGCATACACAATAATGACTTTTAAACACTTTAGTTTAGAACCCGCAACATACAAGTTTATGGTTTATAAACACATCAGTTTAGAACCTGAGCATACAAGATATTTGACTTCTGATTATTTCAGATCAGGACTCGTTCATCAATGTGTTTGACTTCTAAACATATCATTTTAGAACTCGTACTTCATTGTTTTATACTTTGATTGTTACATCTACTGATTTTGTTTTGTTAAGATATTTTTTAGATTTTGAAGGGAAGCTTATCTGATTTTTAATCAGTCTATCATGTTTTGAGGGGGAGCTTAAACGTTTGATTGTAAGTATCTTCTAAACTCAATCTGAGATTGTTTGAAAGGCGAACGACTTTCCAGCATGAAAAACCTGTTCTTAAATGTTCAAACCACTTCTCGATTCTCAAACAGATTTTATGAATTTAGAAGTGTGATTTTAAATGTTTTTCATGTATATCCCGGGTTGTTATATCATTGTTTCTGACCGTGTGTTTCCAAAAATTAATACTTGCGTATTATCTTGTCTATACTTTCAAGTACTCATACACACCGGTTCAGCTTGTTATTAACTTTGTTATTACCATATCTCAAAAATGAAACATTTTTTCGATGGTAATACTCCCGTTTGTATTTCAATTTTGTTGAGCATCATATATTATTTCAACGTGAGAATTAAACGTTTCATTCAAAGATTGTTTATATTTGTTTATATAAACAAAATGCAGTTCTTTGATACCCTATTCCTTAAATGATTATCCTCCATATTTGATCTGATTGATACATTGTCAAATTCTCAAACAAGTCTTTCGAAATCATTTCATTCATTCAATATTCTTGTTTTGAGTAATCTTCAAAGTTCAAATGCTTAAATTTTCATGACATTATTGAGGAGCATACATTCTTATGACAATGTTATTAAAAAAAAAACTGAGATTTATAACTGTTCAAGTTAAACTGTTGAACAACATATCTTTTAGGACAAAATTTCATAGGAATCAGTGTGAGATCATAAAGAACTTCTATGGATCCACGTTAACCGGTGTTTCCTACCCAAGAAGTTATCATTGAGTGATTGAGGGGTGAGGGGTCGAAATCAAAGAGTGGGGGAGATAACTCATCCGGTTGAGTAATCTCATTGTGCTGAGGTAAAATGAAAATAAGAGTTTGGTTAGAAGAAAGCGAATTAAAAACAGAAAGAGGGTGTGAGAAGAGAGTTAAAAGAATAAGAGAACTCTGCACCAACCACTTTCTGAGCCGGGCAGCCACACTACTGATTGGTTCGCATTCTTTGGTGACCATAATTGAAACAGGCAGTGAGCCCATGCCAACTCTTGCATTAACCCCACCAGCTACTAATTTATTTCTCAACAAAGAAATGTTTCAATTTTTCTTGGGGACGCGGCATATTATCTATCTTATCTTCAATCAGAATGTTTAGATATTGAAAAAGAAGGAAGTTTGCCCCACCTTCGCACTTCAATCATGCACATTGAGTCCGTGGAAAACTTGTTGCTGTCTCAACAGTTTACACAATTTAAGCATATTATTCAAGCATAAGTTGCTTCAATCATTTCTACACTTACACATACACACAAGGAATATGTTTTCTTGTCATAACGTTCATAGAAATTCCTGAGTGTTTTTCGATGATTGAATGGAAGCCCTGGAGGAGTGAACATCAAAAAGCTCCTTTCCAAAGTGCATTCGTTGTACTAAGTGGCTTTGTGCAACTTACAGGCATATTAACTATTTCATTCGTTGATTCAGGGTTACAACTTTCAAATAATCTGGATTTGAAAAGATTTGGATACACATATTTTGGAATTGACGGTTGAACAGATCAAAAGGCAGAGATTGTTTCTGGTATTCAAAGATTGCTGAAATTGAAAAGAGTTTTGATGATCATGATGCTCACAATCATAAAAAAGGGGGAGAAATATCAAACAGAAGAAAAAGGAGAGATCTTGAATATTTCAATTTCCGAGAGTCAAGGAGATATTTTCCAAAGTCAAAGAAAGGCAACTCAAGATGTGTCAATGTTCAAAGATTATTATTGTTCAAGAGGTGAAGATACAAGTACAGTTGGTTCTTAAAGATAATTCAAGAACGTTGTTAAAGCTCAAACCCAGTTAAAGCTTAAAGATTGTTCAAAGCATGATGAAGTTTATCAAAGCTCAAAGCTGCAAAGATCAATGATTTGAAGATATAAAGATTTTGTTTTGAGGACTTTGATCAATGCTACACAGATTTGAAGTTCGTGTTTCAAGACTTTGTGACTATTTGTTTCTGAAGAGCCTAATGATGATTAAAGCTGTCTAAGTGGATTCTTGAAGATAAAGCTTATCTGAAGATTCGTCAAAGAGTTTAAAGTGTTGAAGATATGAAGATTAAAGAGCTGAAGACTGCCGTTATAAATTGTTAAATCTTGAATCCATAGGGGGAGAATGTTAGTACCAAAATGTATTCAAGATTTAGAGAGTATTTGCAATAGTCAAACTCAAGGTCAAAGTTAGTAAATGTAAAAAGTCAAATGTATAAATAGGGTAATGTAAGGGAATTGTGAGAGAGGTCATTTAGAGGTTTGCATACGTAAAGTGTGTGTGTGTGTGTGATTGGAGAGATGACTCTCTACAGAGAGAGTCTAGAGAAAGAAACTAGATCTAAACTCATATTTTGTATTTCTCTCTCATCTATTCAAGATCTATTGCTTAATTCATTGTTACATGAAACTCTCAAATAATCTAGCAATGTCGGATATGCATTTCAAATAGAAACGAAAACAAAGTCAAGTATTTTAACATTTTTTGAAAATGTTAACGGAATAGATTGTGGTATGCAAGCTTTATTAACATTGTTATATTATGAATGATTTAGAAATTATTTAATTTATCTTAATACATATTAAGTAATATGTAAAATCAATTTTTTAAAGTATAATGTTGTAATAAAAAATATCACATCATGGATATTAACATGTGATATGGAAATCTTGTAACTTAATTATGTCATTTCACCTTAATTCAGATCCAAAGGTTACTCATTGCTATAACATGTAAACTTTTCAATATATTGTTTATATCATCAATAATAACATTGAATTCAAGTAATAACTCATATAAACCGTTCTTTCCCATTATTCTTATACATAGGCGTGTAGCTCAGTTGGCAAAGGGGTGATGTGATTTTTCCCAATACATAAAAGGTCATGGGTTCAATCCCAGGCCCCTCCACTAGCCTCAGCCGCTGAGTGAGCCAAAAAATGCCCCCTCACATTGGTGTCTTTGGAGGCAGGTTCCGTGTGGGGCCGGTTAGGGTTGCCGGTAATCAACTTTTTGCCCAATATTAATCAATAATTATTTCTAAATTAATATTTGTAATACCCTTGAATATGTTTATTATTTGCGTTTAAAAGTCCATGGGTGTTTATGTTATTTATCCTTTTCTAAAGGGTAATATTTTTAAAATTTAGAAACCCACTTAAATGGGTTTGTTAGTTTTGTTTCTTTCTAGATGAATTTATCCAAAAGAATTGTGTATGTAGGTGAGAGAGAGAGAGAGAGAGAGAGAGAGAGAGAGAGAGAGAGAGAGAGAGAGAGAGAGAGAGAGAGAGAGAGAGAGAGAGAGAGAGAGAGAGAGAGAGAGAGAGAGAGAAAAATCATATGAAGGAGTTTTATCTCTTTGTTTTCCTTCAAGATTGTTTCTCCATGTTTGCAAGGTGTGTGTGAGGGTTTTTATTCTACAAATATTTTGTGTATGATTTGATGGTGAAATCGAGTCTAGAGGAGAAAAGGTGCAGAAGTGGAAGTTTTAATTCAAATCCTTACTTTCCTTGAGCGTTTTGGTAAGAATCTCTCTCATTTATTTCCTTTTAATTTAGGATTTATAGTAGTTAAGTTAATTGATTTGATTTATCTAATTGAGTTTTAGTTGGAATTAATTTCTAAGAAAAATATTTTCTGTTTCTTTAGTTAAAAGTTTGAGTTTGTATCTCAAGATTCAATATCTTGTGAGGTGGAAAAATTGAATACCTCCATTTTTGAGTCGTTAGATTATTTTGATGATTTTGGTGGATTGATTTATTAATGGTTATTGGAAAAGCTTTTTGGACATAAAACTGTTAGTTTTATGGAACAAGATCCGAGTTTTATATGAAGGAAAGTTTGGTATGGAGTTTTGGTTGGAAATATGGATTTTGGTCGAAACAGGGAAGAAAAGAGATGTAATAAGATTATTGTATTTTTCGATTTTTTCGTTTTTCTTCCGTGTCTTTTTGTGGTCTTTTGGAGTTTCGTGTGGGACATGATAAGTTTATTATAGTTAAGGATTTGATTTAATTGTTTAGTTTGTGATCCGTATTACCTTGATTCAGATCGCGTTCGGTTTGATAATTCATTATCGGTTAAAGAATTTTATCCTCATATATGGGATTAAGGTGAGTTTTCTTCTAACCATTTTCGAACTGGAATGCATTTATTATTAAATGGTTAACTTTATGATATGAACGATATCGGTATGTGAGATTTTGTTACAAATGGTTATATTACGGTATTGCACTATTGCGATGTGCTAGAACGCCAACTACACTTATCGCGATGTGCTAGAACGCCAACAACACTATCACGCTGTGCTAGAAATCCAGCTTCACTATTATCGCGTTATGCTAGAACGCCAGCAATATTGTGAGATGTTGTGCTTGAAGGCTAACAGAGTGTATTGTGAGATATTGTTCTTTAAGGCCAACAGAGTGAATTGTTGAGTTGTGCTTAAGTGCCAACGATGAAGTAAAATAATCAAGGGTTTTATATATAAACTTGTCAATATATGGTTTTATACAAACTGATCTTATAATGGTATTGAAATTACAAGGATTATCTCACTAGACCATTTGGTCTAACCTTCATTTTGGTTTCGAAATATGCATTTCAGGGCAAGCGCGTGTAAACGATAAGGGGAAAAGAAAGACGCGATCTTATCATTTTGTCTAAATATCTGTGAAGTTGACTGAATCATGTGAAAGTTGCTTTTAAACTTTGTAAATATCTCTTGTGTATGTGAATAACTTTAAGAAAAAGTTTGTAGCGACTTTTGTATCTTTGTATAGTTTTAGACTTTGGGACCCAACATGTAACCACTATGGTTTGTTTTTGTTTAAATTATTTGTTATGTGCTATTTGAAAGGGTGGGTTGTTACAATTGGTATCAGAGTCTATGTTTAAGGGATTTAGGTATTCGGATGAATACCTAGACTTAAACTGCATGTTTTTTCTTATATGAACTTAAGATGTCCCTGTTGTGTATAGAACCTTGGGATATTAAATATAAAGGGTAGAAAGAACGAAATGTAAGGTAAATTCAAATTACATCTAGCCAATGTAATCCTGAACTTATAGGTGCATGTTTGAACTCGAATACCTTATTATATTGGGTACGTGATTAAATGTATATGAATAACGTGTAAAATTACAGGATGGCCAACAACCCTCGACAATTTGTGAGAAATGAAATTGATAATCTGGAAAGGACAATTCCTCCAACTAGTAATATTCGTGAAACAACTTCAAATGTTTGAGGACGTAGAGGTCGAGCCAGAGGTCGGGGTCGAGCTCAAGATACTGAGTATGTTACACGAGCTGACTTAGCCGCAGAATTGGGTAAACTTCAATCCAATTTACAAGCTTGGTTTAGGCAACCTCACAATACCGAAGATGAATAATCGAGGAGCTTGGACCTATTTCATAAACGAAGGCACCTATTCCAACTATTATTGTTCCAAAAAGATGTGACTACAAAATGTTTTTGGCCTGTAAACCTCCAACGTATTCTGGAGAGCATGATCATGTTAAAGCAATGCGTTGGTTAAAAGAAGTTGAATCAATTTTCAAAACCAGTAAATGTGTGGACGAAGATAGAGTTTCGTTTGGGTTTGCTTTACTTAAATCAGATGCATTGTACTAGTAGGAAGTTTTGGCGTCTTATAAAGGGCCAAATGTTTTTGAAACAATGACTTGGGAAGATTTTACAAAAGCATTCAAAGATCAGTTTTGTCCACAAACTGCAGTTAGACAGATAGAAGAAGAGTTTATGAATTTAGAACAAGGTCACATGACTGTTCGGGACACACTGCAAAATTTCTAGAAAAGTCTCAATTTGCTGATTACTACCTAGCTACTGAAGCACGAAAAGTGGAAATATATGTTTTTGGATTAAAAGCTTCTATCAGAGAATTTGTGTTTGCTATGCGTCCGGACACGTTTACATATGCAGTTGATGCCGCGGAAACTACTGAAAGAGATAAAGGCCGAGAATTGAGTGAGAAGAGCAGAGAGAAAAGAAAATGGAAGGGACCACCATCTGAATCTAAAAAGCCAGTATTTAATAGATTTGATAATCGCCAGACTGTTAGGTTCAATGAAAGACCATGTCCGAAATGTAATCGAATTCATAGAGGTGATTGTAATCCGGATCCGAGAAATTGTTACAAGTGTGGGGAATCGGGACATATTGCTAGAGATTGTCAGATCACTCGACTTTGTTATTATTGCAATTCTCCGAATCATCTGCAATATGATTGTCTAGAATTGAAAGCTCAGGGAGTCAATGTATCTGAGAATAATCAAGGAAACAAGGAAATAGGGGAGATACTCGAAAGCCTGATCATCCTAAAGTAAAAGGGCGTGCATTTAAGATGTCGACTATTGAGGAAGAAGAAACTGCTGACGTAGTGACAGGTACATTCTTATAAACTCCGTATGTGCTAAGGTGCTATTTGACCCATGCAAATCTTTTATTTGCATCTTCTTTAATAATTAAATGATTGCATGATCGTTCGTTAAGAAATTATTTGATGTTTTTTAAAGACTAAGTCTTTATATAATCTAAGTGGACAATTATTATTGTGCGTTTTTTTAACTTATTGAATTGTGGTATTAAGTTAGTTGAAGATGAAAAATAAGGTGATCTTAATTTTTTTATCGATTATCGGTCGAGTTTGAGATTATTAAAAAAAATCGCGTGTTACGTGAGTTTAATCAGAGTTGTGCAGCGAAATCGTGGTAATCCATTACCCTCAGTAGTTGTCTGATTGAATTCCGAGATGAAATTCTTTTAAGAGGGCGATATTGTAATACCCTTGAATATGTTTATTATTTGCGTTTAAAAGTCCATGGGTGTTTATGTTATTTATCCTTTTCTAAAGGGTTATATTTTTAAAATTTAGAAACCCACTTAAACGGGTTTGTTAGTTTTGTTTCTTTTTAGATGGATTTATCCAAAAGAATTGTTTATGTGGGTGTGCTTTTGAGAGATATGAGAGAGAGAGAGAGAAAGAGAGAGAGAGAGATTGGATTTTGTGAAAAAAATCATATGAAGGAGTTTTATCTCTTTGTTTTCCTTCAAAATTGTTTCTCCATGTTTGCAAGGTGTGTGTGAGGGTTTTTAATCTACAGATATTTTGTGTATCATTTTGTGTATGATTTGATGGTGAAATCGAGTCCAGAGGAGAAAAAGTGCAGAAGTGGAAGTTTTAATTCAAATCCTTACTTTCCTTTAGCGTTTTGGTAAGAATCTCTCTCATTTATTTACTTTTAATTTAGGATTTATGGTAGTTAAGTTTATTGATTTGATTTATCTAATTGAGTTTTAATTGGAATTAATTTCTAAGGAAAATATTTTCTGTTTCTTTAGTTAAAAGTTTGAGTTTGTATCTCAAGATTCAATATCTTGTGAGGTGGAAAAACTGAATACCTCCATTTTTGAGTCGTTAGATTATTTTGATGATTTTGGTGGATTGATTTATTAATGGTTATTGGAAAAGCTTTTTGGACATAAAACTGTTAGTTTTATGGAACAAGATCCGAGTTTTATACGAAGGAAAGTTTGGTATGGAGTTTTGGTTGGAAATATGGATTTTGGTCGAAACAGGAAAGAAAGGAGATGTAATAAGATTATTGTATTTTTTTGATTTTTTCGTTTTTCTTCCGTATCTTTTTGTGGTCTTTTGGAGTTTCGTGTGGGACACTTTTAGTCCTTATTTTGTCAAGTTTAGAACTTTACACGTTTAGTCCTTGTTTTTCGTTTTACTTTCGTAAGTCGTCAGTTTTAGTCCTTATTCTTCATTATTTTTCATTGTTCATCGTTTTTATCAGTTTTTGCCTGCATTTATCGATAACTGATATATTTTTCTCATATTTTGCAGGTTTACCGATTTAAAGTCCAGTTTTTCGCATTAATTTTTCGAAATTAATTTTTGAAGACAAATTTACAATTTGTTTTTTGAATTTTTTTTCTGACTTTAATCGATTTTCTCTGATCGTTCAAGCGCACAAATTCTACTTCTCACGAAGTATCTGTTAACGATCCGTCAGTTTTATTTTTTCAGGTAACAATGTCTCTAAAGGAGGAAAATGCTATTTTCAAGGACAAGATGTCAACTCTCGAAGCAAAAGTTGAATCACAAAATTTTGAGTCCTTTACTATAAATGAATTTATGATTCAACAGGACTTACTAACCATCAAAGCAGTTGATTTAACTGAAAAACTAAGAAAAACTCATGAAACAATAAACTCTCAAAGACAACTAATCATTGAACATAATACGTTAAGTGATGGGTGAAAAAGAGCAAAGCTGAATTTGATGAGAGTCAAGCTTATTTTCGAAGGAGAATGACTGAATTATCAGAAAAACTTGAAAGTTCAGAAACAAAGAAAGATGAGTTTGAAAAGCTGCTACATGCTTACAAAGATAGAAACTCCGAATTAACCAAGAAAGCAAATAGTCTGGAGGAAAAGTTGTATATAATTGCTCAGACTGAGCAGACGATTCATCTCAACAAGCCGAAAATCTTTAGATACAATAATGACAAATGGGGCTTGGGATATGATAATCCTCAGTATTTGAAAACTGCTTTAACCAAGTCTCCTACTTTATACAAGTTTGAATGGCTCGATCTTCCATCTTGGGATCCTAAATATAAAATCGATTGGCTTAATCAAAAAGACCATGAGGCTGCGGAAGAGGTTAAGAGAAAAACCACTGTTAAAATGCAACTTCCTTTCGTCTACGAATGGGAAAATAGTAAGGCTTTGGTTTGGAATTGGAAGCAAACCTTGTCTAATGACTATTTCCAGAGCTATGCGGTCGAACAACCAAAGGAGAGTGAAAACCCCGTTTTTGAAGGAAAAATTTATTATCCTCCTTTGGTACTCGAACAAAAGCTCGTAGACCTTGAAAGCAAGATTAATGACATCAGAAATGATGACAAGCTTGCTTTTGAGATTGAGAAAGAAGTTATGTTTACAGTAATTTCAAATGGCTTAAACAGCGAAAGAGAAAAGTCTGAGAAGAAACTTTCTGAGTTTTCAAAGAAATGTTTTCAAGAAAAGAAAGCTATTGAGCTTAGATGGTTAAAACTTTCACAACAAGTTTCTGATTTTCAAAAGATGTTATTTCTTGAGAAAGAAAGAGTGGAGTTTGATGTAGAAAGAAAATCCTTTGAGACAAAAAAGTGCTGAGCTTTCAAAGAAAATATTTGACTTGGAAAATGTTTTGGATGAAGAGAGAAAAGATTTTGCTGAGAAGAAGAATTTATTTGAAAGAGAGAAACAATCTTTTAAGATGAAGAGTGTAGGATCTGTTAATGATTTATCTGACAAGAGGAAGGTTTTAGGAAAGGATTTTGATACTAAAAGAAAATATTTTGAGGCCGACATGTTGAAATTGACAAGAAAGCTTTCTAAGTTAGCTACAAAATGTATGATGGAGAAGAAGGTTAAATCTGATCTTCAAAGAAAGTTTGATTTGATGTGCAAAGAAAGAAATATCTTGGTCAACAAAGTTAAAGAAATTGAAGACATAATCTTTAAAGTTGAGGTTTCCAGACAAGCAAGTCCTGACACGATTGTTCAGACTCCACTTATTGACTCAACTGGTTCTGAATGTTCGTTTAAGACGGCTTCAAGTTCAATCCATAAAGATGTTTCTTCAAAGGGATTTGATAGATCAAAGGGTTTGTCAAAGAATCAGATTCGTCCTTCTAATCTCTTTTATAAACATTCTGCTGATAATTCGGATGCTTCTATTTCAAGGCCTACAAAAAATCTTGTCTTCAAAAGAGTAAAGATGGTATGGAAAGTGAAAGGTTCAACTTCTGAAAAAGATTCCCCAAAGTCATATGTTCCTCCACCTAAGGTGAACAAGAAGAACAACGCTTCTAAAGGTAAGTCTTTTGTTAAACCTAATCCTGTTTATTCTGCAAATTATTTGATTAGGTTAGCACAAAAGCAAATCTGTTGTTCTTATTATGGAACTCATGATTTTGTCAAGAAAGAAAATGTTCAATACTGGTATGGTACTTACAACATCTCTTCAAATCGAACTGCACATAACAAGCCAGGACCCAAGTTCCGTTGGGTACCAAAATCTACTTAATCTGTTTTGCAGGTTCATCATGTGTGGTGCTGATTGTCAGAACTATACCAAACACATGACTGGAAAACATAAGAGAAGTGTGCAGATCTTTGAAGAGGAGTACTCGTGCTTTCAATTTTCATATGCTGAACTATTCGCATAATTTCAGGGGGAAAGATTCAAAACATTTGATACATTTGTGCTTATTGACATATCTTTTTATGCTTCTTTGTAGGGGGAGCATACACAATAATGGTTTCTGAATAATTCAGTTCAGAACCCGCACTTCAATAATGTTTTAATGGTTTCTAAACACATCAATTTAGAACCCGGATTTCAAAGAGATTATGGTTTCTAAACACCCCAGTTTAGAACCCGAGCTTACATATGTTTGACTTCTGATCATTTCAGATCACTTCTTTATTTCAAAAAGACTTTCTAAATCTAGAAGTGTGTTTTTAAATGATTTTCATGTATATCTCGGATTCTATCATTGTTTCTGACCGTGTGTTTCTAAAGATTAATACTTGCGTATTATCTTGTCTATATACTTTCAAGTATTCATAGACACCAGTTCAGCTTCTTTTGACTTTATTACCATGTCTCAAAACGAAACAATTTTTCGATGGTAATACTCCCGTTTGTGTTTCACTTTTGTTGAGCATCATATTCATTTCAGCGTAAGAGCTTAACCGTTTCATTCAAAGATTGTTTATGTTTGTTCATATAAACAAAATTCAATTCTTTGATACCCTAAGCGTTCATGATTATCCTTCCTATTTGATCAAAGTGATACATTGTCAGATTCTCAAACAAGTCTTTCGAATACACTTCATTCATTCAATATCCTTGTTTTGAGAAATCTTCAAAGGTCAAATGCTCAAATACTCATGATAATTCTTGAGAAGCATGCATTCTGATGACAATTGTAACACCCCAAAGTTTGGGTTTTGGCATTTTAATGTAGTGCATTTATTTTAGCATTAAGTTTGATTTTTTTTATGTTGCTAAGCATTTTGGGAATTAAGAGAAAATGTGATGAATAAATATAGATATATTATGTATATTTATATTAGTTATGTTGGAGGGTTAAGGTGAAAGGTGGTTGGAAGTGAGAGGGGTCAAAGGAAAATATTTTCAAAATTTGAAAATAAGGATTAGGATAACCAAAATCCCGTTTTTTGGGAAGATAGAGTTTGAAGGAGAAATTGACGCTCCATACTCGATTATAAATCGCATGGGCTGGCTCTGTGGATTCGCAGAAGAGTAGAGCACAAAAGGCCTTTGGAATCCGAGAGAAAAAGAAAGAAACGAAGGAGAATTTCGTCGTCAAAGCGGTTAGGGTTTCTTGGAGTTTTTCGTCGAATTGGAGGTGAGTAACGTGTTTAAGTTTAAGAATTTGGTTCCTTAGTGTTCGTTTTTAATTATAGAATGCTTTAGATATAACCCCAACTCTTAATTTTGGCCGGAAGGCCCTCGATTTGGCCGGAAATCTTTGTTAGTGATGATTGGGTGAAAACCCGAACCTTTGAACTCAAAACTAGAGCTCCTCAGTTCATTAAAAATTATGGTTTTGTTTCTATAGTTAGTGTAAATTATTTCTAAGGAGTTAATGCAAAAAGAATGACGAAAAACGATCAAGAATTGAGACGATTTTGCTAAAAACCGTGCCAAGGACTGCACAATTTCGTTCTAGGTCGTGAACCGGGTCTTGGGGCGGGTCTGACTGATGGTTGGACTACCCACCCATGAGAGATTTTGGGCCAACTTCAGTTTGGGTCCAAAGACTAATAAAAACAAACTATATTTTGGTTGGGCCAATTCTGATGGATCCGAAGTATTATTGGACTCATAAGAAAAATAAATTTGCTTTATATTTTGGGTTTAAAATATAAGTTTAGCATTTGTTATTATTTTCTATATATTGTAAAGGGTTCACGAAATAAAATTTATTCAATTACTCCAATTTTAATCTGAAAGTTTTTAATATATATGTATATATATTTTAAGCTTGAAAAACAAAAGAAAAATGTTTATTCGTTTCGTTATTAAAGTATCAAGTTTCATAGGAATTTATTGATTAGCAAGTTTATCATTTGTCGTAACTAAGTGTAAAAGAAGAGTTTAATGGAGCTCTAGGTTGAGAAAAATCAAAGGTGGCCAAATGAGTGAGAGGTCGTATGAGTTAAGAAGAGTCGGGTAGACTCAATATATATATATATATATATATATATATATATATATATATATATATATATATATATATATATTCATGAAGCCAAATTTACAAAATCATAAAGCTAGGTATGGTTTGTACGAGTTTGTACAAATACACTGGTTTGCAAAAAATACCCAGCCTATATATATATATATATATATATATATATATATATATATATATATATATATAGATAGATAGATAGATAGATCGATGAGAAAATCCTTAGTAGTCGTTATGAAGTGTGTAGGTAGGATTGTCGACGAGTCAATAACGCTTAAACACCAATGTGAGTTTCATGTGATTTTGAAGTTGGGATACATGCTTATTTGAAAAGATGTTTTACAAGTGATCTAATTGTTTACGATGTTTTATGAAAGTGCATGATCGATGTGTTATTTAAGCATGAATGAAGTATTTTGAAATGCATGAAAAGTTTTTATGATGTTTTTGGGTCGGTAAAGATGGCGGGAAATCGCATATGATGTTTTGACCGGTATATGTTGCGAAGTACCTCTGTACCGTGTCGGTAGATGTTATCCAGTACATGTATCACGAGTTATACCTCTGTACTTGGTTCGACGATATTAACGATGTTTCGATCGGTACATGTTGCGAAGTACCTTTGTACTGATTCGATGGATTAGATGTAGTATATGTATCGTGAGGTATACCTCTGTACTTAAAGATTTGATGTTATCGACGATGTTGACCCATATAGTACATGATGTATGATTTTGTCAAGATGATTTATTAACATGCATGATTTTTGACGATGATGTTTTCTCGAAGCTTGCTTTATATATCTGAAATGTTTTATATTCAAGTTTTTGTTTATGTAAGCCATGAACTCACTAAGCGTAAAGCTGACCCAAGCATGTATCTCAGGGTTTGATAAGGCTGAGAGCTCGAAGGGAAAGGAGAAGATTTAGCCGATGTTTAGCTTTATTCGTTCGATTTTAAGTTTATTTAGATGATGTTATTTATTTTAGTACTTTTGATATTGATGTAAAGACTTCTGCTGCTAGGTTTTTAATTTAAGTTACTATTTGATTGAGGTATATGTTGATTGTTAAGCCGTCAAAGTCCCTGGATTTTGGGGGGTGACAACAATGTTATTTAAAAAGCTGAGATTTATAATTGTTCAAGATAAACTGTGAAACAACACATCTTTTTTTAAAAAAAAATTCATGGGAATCAGTGTGAGAACTAAAAGAACTTCTATGGATCCACATTAACCAGTGTTTCCTACCCAATAAGTCATCCTCGAGTGATTGAGGGGTGAGGGGTCGAAATCAAAGAGTGGGGGAGATAACTCATCCGGTTGAGTAATCTCATTGTGCTGAGGTAAAATGAAAAAGAGAGTTTGGTTAGCAGTGAGCTGATTAAAAACAGAAAGAGGGTGTGAGAACAGAGTTAAAAGAATAAGAGAACTCTGCACCAACCAATTTCTGAGTCGGGCAGCCACATCACTGATTGGTTCACATTCTTTGGTGACCATCATTGAAACAGGCAATTAGCCCATGCCAACTCTTGCATTAAACCCCACCAGCTACTCATTTCTTTCTAAACAAATAAATGTTTCAATTTTTCTTGGGGACGCAACATATTATTTATCTAATCTTCACTCGGAAGATTTGGATATTGAAAAAGAAGGAAGTTTGCCCCACCTTTGCACTTCAATCATGCACATTGAGTTCGTGAAAAACTTGTTGCTGTCTCAACAGTTTACACAATTTGAGCCTATCTACTAATCAAACATAAGTTGCTTCAATCATTTCTACACTTGCACGTACACACACGGAATATGTTTTCTTGTCATAACGTTCATAGAAATTCCTTCGTGTTTTTGATGATTGAATGGAAGCCCTGGAGGAGTGAACATCAAAAAGCTCATTTCCAAAGTACATCCGTTGTACTAAGTGGCTTTGTGCAACTTACAGGCATTCTAACTGATCCATCCGTTGTTTCAGGGTTACCACTTTTATAGTATCTGAATTTGAAAAGATTCGGATAAACAATTTTGGAATTGACGGATAAACAGATCAAAAGGAGGAGATTATTTCTGGTACTCAAAGAGAATGCAGAAATTGAAAAGAATTTTGATGATCATGATGCTCACAATCATCAAAAAGGGGGAGAAATATCAAATAGAAGAAAAGGGAGAGATTTCAATTTCCAAGAAAGAGATATTTGTCAAAGTCGAAGAAGTTCAAGATAAAGTGTTTCCGAGAGATAAGTTCAAGACAGTTTGTTCAATATGATCAAATGTGTGAAGATACAAAGACAATTCGTGCTTAAAGATTATTCAAGAATGTCTTAAAGCTCAAAGCCCGTTAAACCTCAAACCCCGTTCATGTTCAAATACTGAAGAAATTTGCCAAAAGTCAAAGCTGCAAAGATTAGTGATTCGAAGATATAAAGATTTGTTCTTTTGAAGACTTTGATCAACGCAACACAGATTTGAAGTTCGTGTTTCAAGACTTTGTGACTATTTGTTTCTGAAGAGCCTAATGAAGATTTAAAGCTGTCAATGTGGATTTTTGAAGATAAAAGCTTATCTGAAGATTCGTCAAAGGTTTAAAGTGTTGAAGATCTGAAGATCAAAAGAGCTGAAGACTGTCGTCATAATTTTTTAAATCTTGAATCCATAGGAGAAGATTGTTAGTACATAATGTATTCAAGATTTAGGATAATTACAATTAGTCAACAATAGTCAAAGTCAAGGTAGTTGTTAGTGATGGTCAAATCATATAAATAGGGTATTGTGGGGAGTATGGTCATTGTTGTGATCAGCATAGCATACGTGAGTGTGTGTGTGTGTGAAAATAGAGAGATGACCTCTTGAGAGAGAATTAGATCTTCAATCATAACTTGTATCAATTCTCATCTCTAATCTAGTTCTATTGTGTTAAATCATTGTTATCTGAAAACTCTCAGTCGAGTATCGATACACATCGATATACCGTTTGTCAAGTGTCGATTAACACGAAAAACTACTAATTTTCTAACCGGTTAATCTAATCTAGTTAGCCATCTGGTGTCTTTCGATTCAATAAACCTTCCATAATTTATTGGACATAGTTCAAGAGTTGCAACCTCACAATGGACGATGCGTTTGTGTGAATGTTTAATTGTCTTTTGTGATTTAATATCTTAATCTCTATATGTTTTATCCTCTGAAAGGGGAACTCAGTCATGGTTTTCATTAGTTATTTCACATCATCCCAACCAAGAAAATACTTATTTTTTTGCATGTTGCTTCTTCTGCTTATAGAAAACCCTAAGTTCATCATCTGTTGGTTTACAGAAAACCCTAATTTCATGTTGTATTGAAAATTTTAAACAATAAGAAGAATAAAAAATGAATTACCCCATTGAGCTTGCCATCGTATCTACCAGATCTCTGCGCTTCAAAGAAGAGAATACTTTTGGTGAGTGGCTGGCCAAACTCATGTCCACCTGCTAAAGCCAAAGGTACAATATCATAATAAGAAGAAACAAAGTAGTTCCCAAAAAAGGATCCGCGCGGCCAATCTCTTGGTTTACCTTAAAGAGACTCTGAGAGAAGGAAAACCTCGAGATTTTTTGAAAATTATTTAATTTATAAGGCAGGTAGTAAGATCATCTGCAAATTTTTTTCTAACGTGCCACATTAGTTTTACAATAATATATTCCATATCAACGCAAGATTAAACTCTCTTCTAAAGTAATAAATTATAATATAAATAATAAATTAATTATAAAATATAGATAACTAAAATTTTTATTTTTGTTTCTTTTACTATATATAGTTTGTGTACGTTTATCTATTAGTATTTATATTTGGGAAATTAATTAAAATGAACCAAGTTCGTAATTGTGTTACAGAAATACCCCATCTCTCTCTCGGTTTACAAAAATACCCATTTCACCCACGATTTGACCCTCGATCGCGAATTAAAATAAAAAATTAAAAAAACCACAATTTGTTCCCATGATGAGAAATGACAAAAAGGGGAAATTAATTAGACAGAAAATGGGATCTGCGATTTAATAGGAAATGAGAAAGGGATCCGCGATCTAATAGGAAATGAGAAAGGTTTTAGACCATCCACACACCTGCAAAACCATACTCCTTTCTAAAGTGTCACATCAGCTTTGAAATAACACATTCCACACACATGCAAAACCAAACTCATTTCTAAACTAATAAATTATAATATAAATAATATTAATAATTAATGTTTAAACAAACAAACAAATTAATTAAATTAAAAAATGCTTTTGTTTAATATATCTATTTTGTGAAAGGTCTTTCAAGCCACATGACATACCATGTCACCTTGTAAGGAGTCTTGCAAGACATGTGTGGATGCTCTTATATGCATCCGACAATATCACTTTATGTAGCGATCCGCGATTTATTTTGGGGAATTTTAAAATGATAAAATGGACCCATCCACGAAAATTCCCTTAAAAGGGGAAATTACTTTATGTAGTGTTGTTTTGCATACAAAATGATCAAATATCAAAATGATCAAAATCAAAAATTATGTGATAAAGGGATCCATCCGCGATATAAAAACATATTTATAAGTGGTCCCCAAATATTTTGTCATATACTCTCCATCCCCGATCACGAGTTAAGTCGCGGAAAAATTGGGTAGTTTTGTAAAGTGGGAGAGAGATGGGTTAATTTTGTAACCGAATTACGAACTTGCTCTATTTTAATTTATTTCCCTTTATATTTTCGTAATTTTTTATATTAATTTATTTTTATTTTAGTAGTTTAAATAAAAAACATTGCATAAAAAATATCATTGATTTAAAATAAATCACGGGTAAGAAATTTTAACAAAAATAATAAAAAATAATGTTCAAATAAATTAATAAATGAATTAAATTCAATAAAAATATTAATGACTAATGTATAAACAAACTAATAAATTAATTAAATTAAACAAAAATGTATTTGTTTTATATATTTATTTGTGAAAGACATTTCTAAATATAAAAGGACTTGTTAAACTTGCAAGACCTTGCAATATACATGACATGTCATGTTATTTTGCAAGGTCTTTTGCAAAATGGGTATGGATGCTATAAAGACGTTGAACTGAAATGGCTGTTTAAATGCGTGTGAGTATTGGGAAATAAAGCAAAATTAACTAGTTTTAAGTATCTAACAAAAGGCTAGTTATGAATCCAATTTTCTTGTTATTACGGATTGAATATTCCAATTTGGAAAGTACATTATGATATTCCTATAAAGATCAATTTAATATTAAGAGAAATATAAAATTACACGAATATATCTATCTCTAATCAACTATTTCTTTTTCACCTTTTTCAAGTAACAATAACTAATATGAAAACGTAAATACAAGCACTCCACACTCTGATTCCCCAGAAGTATCGATCACATCAAATTTGTTAGCGTTCCACCCAACTTCAATTGGTAGTAGAATTGCTTACGTGATAAAATTATTTCATTGCAGAATAAATGACTTAAAAAAAGAGCGAGGATTAATAAGGCAATTCACCGATATAGTTCCCTGGAGGGTCATAATTGCAAACGATTACGTAATAAGTTTCCTCGGGAGGGTTGCATTTAACCCTAGCACATCCGACTTTTTGCGTATTTTTCCAAATTACTTGAGTATAATGGCCACAAGGTCCTATGCACTCGTTCTTGTCGTAGTAGAAGTTCCTTCTCTCATCAATCCACATTTGCACCGCCCACCTACCACTAAGGTCATGCCCTTTAGCCATGTTCTCACCGCCCCCTTCAGAGTGTATCATTTGACAATCTTTCCTTTGGGCGGCCCACGCTTCCGCTCGTTTAGCCACTTTATCGTCCCAACATAGAGGAGGCAAAGCCAAAGCCTTTCTAATACAATTATGCATATCAACATAGTCCTGTGGCTCACTGTGTGCATGAGATAAACGTAGTATTGCCAATGATATCACAAGAAGAAGCATGATGTTATGCCAATGTCCCATCTTTCTATACGAGGTGACTATATTGACAAATGGGTATTTATATGTTGTCAACATTGAGGAAGTCAAAGTCAAATGCAAAACGTGAGGAAGAATAACAGGAAACCATGCAAACAAGGACACTTTAATGGAGCAAAAACTCCCCAACTAAAATTTTGGGCAGAAAACAACCGCAATTAAATCCTAAGCATTAGATAATACTCTTAATTGACAAAATAAACAAATAATTGTGGACCATTACTTTGAAAGAGAAAATAGAGTAAGCCATAATTATTAGGGGTTTTTGTTTATTTTCCACGCCAATCAACCATCCGAAAAACACACAAATTAACTATTATTCTTGCATGATCTTAAGTCTAAGTAACACGCATGTTGGAATAATTGTTGTTCTTTTTAGGTTTTTATCTTTTGAAAGCGAATCGACTGATCACATCTTCATTTGCAACATTGACAAGTGTTTCTCTTATTATGGCACAAATTACACAAGCATTCAAAAAAAATTCACAAATCCAATTGCACAAATCCTACTTCAAAAGTTTCATTGCATAAAAACATCCCATAACTGATATGGTTGCAAATGGTAAAGCCAATTTCTAATTTCAGTAATCGATAGACCAAAACAAATGTAGATATGTATATGTTTCTTTTTTCCATCACGAAGCTAGCGATGTTCGATATATATTTCAAATAGTTACGAAAACAAAGCAAGGTATATATTTGGTTACATTTTTCGTTTTTAATTAGTAACAAAAATAAAGTTAGTTATGACATTAGATATACTTTTCAAGTAGTAGTGGATCCAAGAAATTTTGCCAATAATATCACAAAATAATTATTATAATAAATAAAGCTTTAAACTTAATTATAAAACTATGACATGCACATACTCCTTTTTTGGCTATTTTTATCGATTAAATATATATTAGATATTTAAGTCATTAAAAAGCGATAGCTCTATTTTTTTTTTAAAAAATATATTTTAAAACTTTACAACTAAGACCATCCGTAGCGGAGCTCGGGCTCACGGCGGGTAGAAGGCGGGATCCAACGAGTTTGGGTACAGGGGGGGGGGGGGGGGCTCGGGCTTAGGGCGGGTTCCAGCCCCAGGTTCCCCAACTCGTTGATACCCGAAATCTTTTTTTTTTTAAATAAATTCAAATATGAACGTTTGGCAACGGTTACTTTTAAAAAAAATTAATTTTTTTTTTCAATTTAATCACACTATATATATAATCTTAACCCATTTTATTTTTCACACAAAACAACTCTCTCATTCTCTTCCATTCTCTTTCATTCTCTATATTTTAAACAATATGGATTCGCCACAACCCGGTTCACCGACCGCATTTAATTTATGTAGACACCGACGAGTACTTGCATTATCCGTAGACACCGACGAGTACTTGCATTTAATTCATTCTCTTCCAGTCTCTTCCATCATCATCCGTAGACACCGACGAGTATTTGCATCTACAAAGGGAAATTTTTGTAGGCTTGGTTCGAGAGACTGCACAATTAATTTATGGTAGCACCGCCTCATCGTCAAGAAGAGAACCGAGGGCCGCGAACATAGAAAGAGGTCGAGTAGATGCAAACGAGCGGCTTATGCGGGACTACTTTGGCAACAACCCGGTTTATACACCGGATATGTTTAGGCGGCGGTTCAGGATGAGGAGGCAGCTATTCGAACGAATAGTTGAAGATTTACAAGGACAATATCCATATTTTACACTTCGGTTGGACGCCAGTTACAAAAAAGGTTTTTCTCCGATACAAAAGTGTACTTCCGCTATTCGGCAATTGGCGTATGGAGTAGCTGCTGACTCACTTGACGAGTAATCCGTATGGGAGAGAAAACGTCACGAGATTGTGTGCACAAATTCTGCACAGGTATTATTGAACTGTATGGTCAAAAATATTTACGCAAGCCTACTTTTATTGATATTCAGAAGTTGTACGCCACGAATGAAGCTAAACACGGATTTCCCGGCATGCTCGGAAGCGTAGACTGTACTCATTGGGCGTGGGCAAATTGTCCGGTAGCATGGCGAGGTCAATTCATGAGAGGTGATCATGAGCACCCGACAATCATGTTAGAAGCAGTGGCCTCTCAAGATCTATGGATCTGGCACACATACTTTGGTGTTGCCGGTTCCAACAACGACATCAATGTTCTCAATCAGTCGCCCATCTTCAACGATGTATATGATGGAAAAGCACCCGAGTGCCCTTTTGAGGTGAATGAAGTCACCTACAAGCACGTATATTATCTAGCGGATGTGATATATCCGGAATGGGCTACTTTCGTACAATCATTTACGTGCCCAAATGACCCTAAACGGCAAAAGTTCAAGTCCGCGCAAGAAGCGGCACGTAAAGATGTTGAACGAGCTTTTGACGTGCTTAAACAACGTTGGCATATACTTCATAACCCGGCACGCGGATGGCATCCGACAAGATTGGGAAACATTATGTACGCTTGTGTCATATTACACAATATGATACTCGAAGACGAACACCATGCTATTTGTGGTGGCGATGAAAACGACTTTTTCACGGATGATATCGAAACCCAAATCAGTGAGGAACAACGCGCGGCAAATGTTCGAGAAGTCAAAAACCGGGACACTCATAATAACATTCAGTCGGATTTGGTCGAACATATTTGGCGTATCCAAGTTCCCAACAATGACGACGAGTAGATTTTTAAATTTATTTTGTAATTTTTAAATTTATTTTGTAATTTTTATTTTTAATGAATGATATGAATTTTTATTTTTATTATTTATCTTATTTTTATTTATTAAAAAATATATAAATATTTTTATTTTGTTAAATAATTAAATGTATAAATAAAAGAATTAAAAAAAATGAGGTGGCAAGAGGGTATGAGGGTATTGGTACTCCACTTTTGGGTAAGGAGAGGGTAAGGAGAAAAACTGATGTGGCGCTGAGGTGGCAAGAGGGTTTGAGGATATTGGTACTGATGGCCTAACCGATTGATGGTGCATGTCTAATTTTCACTTGGTGATTCTATATGATTGAATTAAGATACAACATATTAACCTCAAATATAATAAACAAATAAACCTAAAGTTATAAAAAGTTAACACCAAATATAAGCCAACTAACCTACAAAGTTAGTTCTAAATTAAGAAATAAACCCTACAGTCGAAACATTCACTACAAGAAAAATGACTTTCAGAAAAGGTTTTCTTTTATATTTAAAAATTTGAAAAACTTTTTTAGATGTTTTAGAGAAGCTATTCACTTCAGTCAATAACCTTCCCTATAAAACGTCAAGTAAAGGTTCTAAGGAGGGTTTTCGGAAGGTGCATTTATATATGTTGACCATTATAGAAGCTTTTTTGGGCTTCGATACACTTTCAAAGTTTATCTAATGGTTGGCAGATTAAAAAAAGGCTTCTCTAAAAGTATGTTATCAATGATGGTTTTTAACGTCATTAAAACGTGCCTTTAGAGACACTACAAAACAAATTGCCTTTACCCACAAAATTCATCAAGAAAAATTCCGTCGGTGATTATCCAAGAATCACCTATAAAAAGTATCAATGGTTCGGTAGAAGTTGCGATGTTTTTCGAGAAAATACCAATGGATCACTCAGAGAATCACCGAGTAATCTGTCACTGATTTGCATTACCCATAAAAAATTTATCCACCAACTTTTGTGATGGTTTTGTGACGAATCACCCTATAGCGACAGATTTCCCATAAAAAGTTTGTATGTAAAAGGTTTTATTTTAGTAGTGAGAAGGTTTTTCAAAACGTTTCTCTAAAGAGATAGACTTTAGACAGGACTGGACATGACAGAACAGGACATGACAGGACAGACAAGAGGGTAGGATAGGACTGGACAGGACGGGACATGACAAGTGATATGTCTCGTGTTTGGTAGGACTGGACATGGCAAGATTAGACAAGTTTCCCCTAAAAGTTGTTTGAAGATTTTATATATCATATAATAGTTATAAATGGCGCAAATAAAGTATGTATTTAAATAAGAATACAAGGTATATATTTAAATAATAATACAAGGTGGTGGTAAGCGCGAAGGACGAGTCATGAAAATAGCAGTTGACTTAAATGTGTGCGACGATGGAGGTGGTCGACGATGGTGGTGGTGGTGGACGGTGGATGAGGAGGTTGTTACAGTGGAGAAAGAAGTGGAAGTGGCCTCCGGCGGTTGGCGGTGATTGGTGGAGGTGGTCGACGATGGTGGTGGCGGTGGATGGTGGTTGAGGAGGTTGTTGTAGTGGAGGAAGAAGTGGAAGTGGTAGTCGGTCGTTGGCGGTGGCGGTGGCTATCGATGATCGTCGGTGGTGGCGGCGGCAATGGATGGTGGTGATCGATGGAGGTGGAGGTTGTTGTAGTGGAGGAAGAAGTGGAAGTGGTCGTCGGTCGTTGGGAGTGGCTACCGATGACCGTCGGTGGTGGTGATCGATGGAGGTGGAGATTGTTGTAGTGGAGGAAGAGAGGGAAGTGGTCAATGGTGGTTGGCGGTGGCTACCGGAGGTGACGATCGATGAAGGTGGAGGTGGTCAACGATGGTGGTGGTGGCGGCGTTAGGCGGTGGTTACGGAGTTGGAGGTGGAGGTGGCCAATGATGATAATGGTGGTGGTTGTCGAGGTGGTGGTAGAATAAACACCATATTGGGGTTATATATATCAAATGAGGGTAGATCAATAAGTTTTTAATTTGTGTCAATCTTGTCCCATGTTGTTCCACCTATTTTGGTGGAATAAGAAAAAAGCCCTTTTTGTCCCATCCTGTCCCACCTTGTCCCAGTCCCATGTTGCGCCAAACGTGGGACAGTGAACTTTTGTGTTGTCCCATGTCATGCCAAACTGAGACAGTGAGTTTTGTCCCATCCTGTCCCATGTACCAAACGCAACCTTAGTGACGCTTTTTGTAAGCTTTTCTAAAGGTATGCTTTAGTTACACTATCCTAGACCTTTTCTGATTGTTATCCTTAGAGTTTAGATAAGTATAATCAAAACCTTCTCTAAAAGTATATGCTTTAGTTACACTTTCTTGTAAACCTTCTCGAAAGGTATCATTTAGTTACCCTTTGGGAAAAAAAATTCCTTCTCTAAAAGGTATAATATATATATTTAGGGGTAGATTCTTTTGCAAATCACCCTAATTTTATAAACTGAGCAAACCGTTAATTTTATTGATTAGTTAATGAAATTGTTTAATTTAATTAAATTGTTTCATAAATACGTTTTTGGATGAAAGTGTTTCATATATTTGTGTTTTTTTGTAAAAATGAAAAAGTTGCGTTGACATGAACCAGTTTCATTTTTACATAAAAACACAAATATATGAAATAATTTCATCAAAAAAACAATTATATGGAACAATTTAATGAACCAATTTAATTAACTTAACCAATGAAATCGATGATGTTCACGGTTTACAAAATTAGGGTGGTCTGGCGAGTTTGTTGACAATTTAGGACTTGTAGATACTAGCATAACATTTCCTATTCATAGATTTGTGCCTACCTTTATATATTTAGATACAAAATTATATATTTTTGAAATGGAAGTTAGAGTAGTAGATCTTTTAGCCCTTTATCGTCGTGGAGGGAAAATTGGACTATTCGGTGGATCCAGCGTGGGTAAAACAATACTCAATATGGAATTCATTAACAATATTGCCAAAGCTCATGGAGGCAAAATGCGGCAAAAGTACGGAAAATCCATGAACCGACCTGAACATCTCCACTCCCTAGGATTAGATGTCCGCTGTCAGGTTGGGCAAAAGTAAGGAAAATCCAGGGGTCACGGACCGACCATAGAACTCTATTCAATAAGTGGAAAGCATTAGTTGTCCACTGTCAGGTTGGGCACATAGTAGAAATGAATACTATATGGTAGGCACATGAAATTCTTTGGCCTTAAATCACGGTATTCAGGAAGAATAAGTTGTTCCAGCTCGATATCGTCAAGAATTCCTGACTATTGCATGGGAACATGGTTTTTTTCGTTATATCTATGATGTACCTGGAGCTTATTGACAAAACGAATCAATTCAGGTAGTCCTTTGTCGTTCCGATGGTGACTAGATCAACGCGTTATTGCTGTAAGAGGAGCTCCCATTGAAAATCACTATGAATCTTTGGGGACCCATTATGAGATTTATGACAATATCTAATAGCAAGAAGTATAAAAAGGAAATTATATATATATATATATATATATATATATATATATATATATATTTGAACCACTATTGGTCATATTTTTTTTATTGAGGAATAGACGAAGTCATACAAGGGTTTTGGCAGGGCTTTTCTAATTCTATGCTACCAGCAGGAATGCGAGTCTCGCCGCTTTAACTAGGACTATAATTGTGGAATTTCTACATGAATCAGATCTAGAAAATGAAGTTTTCCAATAATTGACTCAAACATATTGTCAAATTCTACTCGACGCAATATGAAGGTAGTGATGGCACAATGGGCCACTCATGTCTTTTACAACAAAAGGATAGACGGAACGACCATGAAGCGACTTATTAGTCGATTTATTGATCACTATGGAGTACAATTTGTGCTACAACCCTTCCTATCTGAGAGAAAGTGAGGAAGTGGATTGTTATTTGTGCAATTGGTACTTCGAACTTGGAACAAGCATGAAGAAATTAACGATACTTCTTTATCCTTTGAATTGTCTGTCGGATCGGTCACTTAAGATCTTTGGTATCTACCCGGACCTGATAAAAAAATGAGATCGCTCCTTATGAACTCGTTGAGAATGATTATGGTCTAGTTTATGGCCTATTAGAAGTAGAAGGCGCTCTGGTGAGATCCTTATGGACATGCAGTCAGTTTGATAAGGATCGAGTGATATCGTTTCCTCGACCCGAACCAAGGAACCCCTTAGATATGATGCAAAATGAATCTTGTTTTATCCATGATCATATATTTCTCTATAAAAAGGACAATTTGGAGTTTGGAGAAGAGGAAGGAGAAGAAGCCCTCGACCCATAACAAATAAAGGAAGATTTATTCAATCATATAGTTGGGCTCTTAGAATATGGTGCCCTTGGGGTTTTTTATTTGATTGTATCGATAGGCCCAATTTTTGAAACAAAATTTTTAAATTAGACCAATACTTCCAACTGAATGAGTCTGAATAAAGAATCCATGGATGAAGATAGAAAAGTAGATTTCTAAATTCTAATCGTAACTAAATCTTCAATTTTTGTTTTGGTTTGTAGCAAATAAATTGAAGCAAATAACGTCTTTAGTTTACTAGAGACATCGACGTATTATTTTAGCTCGATGGAAATAAAATATATTTTCTTAGGATCCTCTCAAATAGAAATAGAGAACGAAGTAACTAGAAGGATTATTAGAATCGTCTTATTCTCGAGGGATCATCTAGGCGAAGGATCGTGTGAGAATTTGACGTCAACGTGAGAAGCTTAAAAGTGGATCTGAACCGTTGATAACTTTTAAACAAATGCCCTCCCATGAATTTCGGCTTAGAAATGAATTGATTCGGTGGATATCGGTGCATCTTATCTCAATACATCTCATCTTAATGTGCATTTATTTCTCATCCAACAGTTGATAACCATTTATCATGTTTCTCGCGTTAACCTTAACTTTTTGCCGGAACCCAACCCTATTTATACCATCCATATTTCAGCTATATATAGGCGAAAGATCGTGTGAGAAGTTAAAGTTTACGTGAGAAGCGTGAGAAGTCGATCTAAACCGTTGATCACCTTTAATCAAATGGCCTCCCATGAATTGTACCTTAGAAGAGAATTGATCTGGTGCATCTCGATGCATTTTATGTCGATGCATCTCATCCTAATGTGCATCTATTTTACCGGAACCCAACCCTATATATATTACAATAAAATAAATAAAGAATATCAGTCAAGAATGACATCAAAAATCCTAAAACGATATAATTCTATATATCTATCATTAAAAGAAGCATTTTTCAAAACAAACATAATGTTTCAACGAATCCTCACATTTGTACATATTTATATAAAAAAGCATTTAAAATCACATTACAACAACACATGATCTTTAATGTGCCAATTCCCCTCTTATATATGCAACAAGTAAATAGGACATCAAAGCGGCTTCATTTCATTTCTTTAACTGATCATCAAACACATGCATATACATTGTAATGCAATCTACAATGCCTACTTAGGGGCTGATAAACCAAAAAAGAAAATTTTAAGCTTAATGGACCCAAAATTTGCATTAAAGTTGAGAAAAACAATTTCTTTAACACCAAATTTAAGTATCTATGCACATGCTACAAAGCCAATAACACAAGTTGACACCTCCATTAGCAATAAAAATGAAGCAACAATAATTAACACCTCCAAAATTCATACTCATTTTCTAAATCCAAAAAAACCAATATATTATCCACACCTTATTTATCCCTTTATATCCGATCCATCGAGAAATGACAGTCCCCCTTCCCCCTTTATAACCATCATGAGATTTAAAATAAAAAGCTCCCAAAACCCAATCTCTTTAAATCCAACTCAAATTGAGAGGGAAAACCCATTAGAGTATGAAGTAAACTTGATAGATAGAGGTTAGCAACCATATGTAAATTTGAGTAGTGGCTGATCCAAAAATTTGGCCAAGCGGCATCTTTAATTAATTTGGATCAAATGCCCGTAAAGCCGTCTGATGTGTTTTTTTTTGCCGAAATCCACCTTTAGGAGACTTTTTAAATTTTACGATTGATTACAAGAGATTTTTTAGGGTTTTTGTTTTTTCGAGCGATTTTTTTAAAGTTTTTTGGTTGATTTCATTTTTTTGTTTGATCATGAGGGACGTTTTTTAGTCTTTGGTTGATTTCATTGTAATTTTTTTTGCTTTTTAATACAGACTAATATAGAAAATCAGAACAAAAAAATAAATCGTAGAAAATTAGAATAGACAAATAAACTCTCGATAAACTCGTGTAAATATAATCGTATAACTAATTTTATATGAGTAAAGATCAATAACCAAATAGATGATGCAATTTGGCCATTGCATAAGAAAAAAGAAGATATAGCAACCTCCAAAATGGAAATCCATGACAAGACCAATCCAATTGATCATAAATAGATTATCAAACACATGAATATATGCAATTATGTTATGCAATCTGCATGTAATGACAACTTGGGGACTTGATGAACAAAAAATGAGTGTTTTAAGTTCAATGGACCCAAATTTACATTGAAGTTGAGAGCAATAATTTCTTTAACACGAAATTCGACTTTTAGACACATTTTAAGTAAAAAACATTTTAAAAAACTTTAGGTACGGTTTTTATAGCGTATTATTCGATTTCAAATTCTTCTATGAAAATCATCTTACGTTTTGTTACATTTTTCACTTTTGTCATGTAGTTCCTTCTTTAAAAGTCACCTTTAGATACATTTCTAAACCATTCTCTAAAGTTTCCTTCTCTAAAACCTCTTTTTTCTGGTAGTGATATTAATATTGATTTAATTCTAAAATTTAAAAAGTTAAGGTCAAATATACACAAAATAACCATAAATAGTTGGTTAATATGTTGTTATATATAACATTATTATATCACTATAAATATTGCTATCTTGAGAATGAGAGAGAGAGCGAGAGCGGGAGGGAAAGTGAGGGAGAGATCAGGCGAGGGGGCTAGGAATCGAGAGACACAGTACAAGGACCCGACTGAGTGTAGACGTATCGATAGGAATCTTACTTCGTTCATCTTTTTCAACTTCCCGGAAGGCTGGGAAGTATCCCATTTGTGGAGGGTTTTCAAAAGATTTGGTGATGTTGGAGATATCTACATGGCCAGAAAAAGAACGCAAAATAATAAGAAATTTGGGTTCGTGAGATTCAGAAATGTGTTTAACAAGGAAGCAATGAAAAATCGGTTAAAGGGGATCTGGATTGGAACATATAAACTAAGATTTTTTTTTTGGCAAAGTCCAATAACTTTGGAGTAGGGAGTAAAGAGACTAGGACGACCTATGCAAACAAGGAGAGGAAAGATAACACAGATGATCGTAATTGTGATCGGGATCGATCTTATTGTGATGTAGTTAAAGGGCGACAGAGGCTTCCATCCCAAAAGGAAAAGGACAAAACGGAGGTAGAGGAAGTGATAGTTCATTGGAACTCGGAGGATGAAGCCAAAAAGAGGTTGAGGTTGTGTTTGATTGGGAACGTCTTGGCCCTTGAAAATTTAGAAGCAATTAGGGCCCTTTGCAAACCAGAGAAATCGCTAGACTGCTCGGTGAAACTTCTGGGGGGAAGAAATATTCTTTTGGCTTTCGAAAAGGAGGAATTGATGGGAAACCTGTTAAACAATTGTTGGATATAGTGTCCAGAGTCATTAACTATTGGTAATATTTCTAATAATAGCAGGGTCCTTTTAGGTTGCCCTTAAGACCCAAATAAACAATCAGAAGAATAAAAGGGAGTTAAAGCAATTAGTTTATTAATTTGTCATTTGATGATGAATTAATTATAAGCTACAATATAATTAATTAAATTAATTATATAAAGTACATGGACTAAATGATAATTGGTTAAAATAGTTTTAACAAGCTTATCGGTTCAAGGGGCTAGTTGTAAAATAGAGATAACTTGGTCGAGAAGCAGAAGAGGGGTTATAAATAAACTGCTAGGGGTCAAACCCTAGTTGGTTTTTTAGATCTCTCTCGGGTGGCCGTCGACCTCCCCTTCTTGATTGTTGGCATTTTGTGTTCTTAAGTGTGAGCCACTAGTGGGATTCATACTATTGGTCCTTGACATCCAAGAAGCGAGATCAAATGTTTGATTCATCATTGTGGTTTTCGACAATCACAATAAACAAGTAAGTATTCTTGGTTCATTCTTTTGTAGTTAATTATCTAGAACATATGTATCCTTATAGGTTGTTAGTTTGTATTGCCATAGATGATATTTTAAAATATGTTTCCGTTGCCTATATCATATGGTTGTAGGTTTGCTCAAAACCTTTTAGTGGTATCAGAGCCATAGTTCTTAGATATTAGCTCAAAAGTAGTTTCAATTTGATTTGCAAAACTATTTGTGTTGGTTTAGGGTTTTCGAAATTTAGGGTTTGAGGTTACAAAATCGATTTCAAAATTTTTGCGGCCATTGGATTGCTTAATCCCTAAGTTAGGGTTTCATGGTCATAACCTCAAAACCTATTTTTTTTTGGAAGCTAAAATTTTTTACTTGCATAAAAGGTTTTGTATTATTAGCGATTAAGTTTTATCGAAATCCCTAAAGGGTATAGGGTAGTCGTTTTTTTATGCAGTGTTATACCCTAATTGTTTTTGGCTAGTTTCTTAACTTGCCTAAAAAAACACAAAAAAATATTGAGTTTTGGCCAATATTGAATAGATAATCTTACATATTTTCTTACCTTATATGGATATATTTAAGTTTGAATAATATTGTAAGATAAATATTAACATTATTTATATAGTGAATATAAATTGTATGTCAAATATTTACATTAATTATTAGCATGTGTCCTTACATGTTTAATTGGAAGTAATTATGGAAACGATTATATTAATTATTAAATGTGTCCTCACATGGTTAATTAGAATTAATTAGATAATCATAATTTTAAATTGTTTAAAATTCCATTCAATTTATATATATATATATATATATATTAGACCTTAATTATATATATAAAAATTAAATTATACATTGATAGTCAAATCGAGACTAGGCGTACTCACTATAATCACTCTAAGGGGGTTTAAGGAGGTTACCTATAATATAGTTGCCGAATGAGTCAATGGTTTTTAAAACGCCATGCGTTACCATACTCACCGCCTCTTGTGTGGACTAGTGGAATTACCGAAAAAGTTTGATAGGTCAATGTGACAAGTTAAAAGTGTTAGTCCCAGATGGCTATAACAAGTATTGTAGAAGGGGGGGGGGGGTTGAATACAATACTCAAAATTTTCACAATTTTAATTCTATTATTGAAAATCTTTCAACAAGAATTACATATAGATAACTTAAGACTGTTGCGGAAAAGAACAGATAAACTATTATAACAATCTTACACAAAGTATACTAACAAAACAACTAAGAACACTTAGAACAAAGCTATAAAGTTTTTAAGCAATATGGAGATTTCTTGCACTGAGAGAGATTTCCAAAAAGCGTTGTTTGCATGGAGCCTTCTACTTCCTTTTATAGTGAAGATACGAGTACTGTGCATTAAATGCACAGGACACTTGTCATAAGGAGATTGGATAGAAGGTGTAGTACTCTGAAAAGTTGATGTTTCCAAATCACCTTTTTCCTTGGAACCAGGAAGAATGCCCATGCTGATTTAGACGTTATCTAAAAGTGGACAAAGTACTAAGTGGACACTTTTACCAACCACCGGATTATTGCCAAAACTGGAAGATCTTCTTGATGTGTTTTCCAAGACAATTTTATCGATGATGTTCCACCGATATAACTGTCATTGGTCTTTAAAATCATCTGCAAGAAAATCAATTTACACGAAGATCCCACTGATTTGAGTATCCTCATCGGTGGGAAGAAGTCCACCGATTTGAGTATCTTCATCGGTGGGATTATGTCCACCGATTCCTGAAGACAACATCGGTGGGATTATATCCACCGATTCTTGAAGACACCATCGGTGGTGAGGAAGTCCACCGATGTGTGAGAACACAATTGGTGGTGATGACATGTATGTATCTTGGAAGAGTCTTCTTGATTCCGCATAGAAAATATCTTCAAGCTTGGTTTCGGTTGATCTTCGACTTCACCGAACAATTGCTATCTTGTACAAGACATTTAAAGAACCTTGCTAAAATATTCTAAGTAAAACACAGGGAAGAACATCGGTGAGTCAATTTCAAATCTTGGTGACCCAACAATCTCCCCCTATTTGAATTTGAGCTCTATCCTTAGAATATTTTAAGAGTAATAGGAAGTAAAATGCATTTTGACCCTTTTTACTCTTTTTGGGTTCTTTTCACATAGACCATTCTTTTTGTTCTTTTTGATCTATTTTTCTTTTGTATGAGTATGTATACTATAGACAGTATTTACAAGTAAAGTAATTATGTGCAACAAGGGAATTCAAAAATAAGAGTACTTGCATTACCGAAATGTTGATTACATTTGGAAATGAGGAGAATCTTGCAGGTACTTAGAAAAATTTAAAATGAAAACACACAGATCATTTTTTCATTTTCTGTCGGCGCTTGATTTCTGTAAGGATGTTCTGATAGAGAGGATGTGCTTCGGGGATGTTAGGCACCAGATTGGATATGCCTTCAATAAATTTGATATCGGCCAAGGGGATTTGAGCGAACCTGAAGAAACGTCGGCGACCAAATCCATCATTGAAGTATAATCCAGGAATCGGTGGGAGGCTTATCGTGGTTGAGGGATAAGTGGTTGACGTGGGAAGAGACAAGTTTAAATTGTCCACATAGGGAATCCTTCCTTTCTTTGCCAAGTCTTTGAAGATGTTATCGGTGACCTTTTGGTTCTTGGTATTCGGTAGGCGGATATCTTCCTTGAGGGATTGAAGTTTGGCTCTATCATCGGTGGAGAGGATGATGTTATGTTTCTTTTTCACTTCTTTCATTTTATTCAACAAGCCTTCAATGTAATCGATGAATACATCTTTCTTCGGATTTATGCTCTTCACTAGAAGTTTAGAGAGTTCAAACCATTCAGTGAGGCCGAATTGTTTGAGGTGGTAATCTCTAATACTTCTTGGCACGCCTTCTTCTCTTTCAATGATCAGTCTAATGTCGGCAGGATTGGCTTTAGAAGTGGCAATTTTGATACCAGTGATTGGAGATCTGTTGGTTCGGTAGTGCATCGTCTTTTTGTACCAAGAAATTTCTTCTTTCTTTTCTTCCTCTAAAGCACTTAAGACCGATTCTTGAGTTTTGATGGGGTCGGTGGATTGGGCTTTTGCGGATTCTTCCTTGGCAGCTTTTAGAGAGAGAGCTTGAGATTCATCCAAAGCTTTCTGAGCAAGTCTAGCCTCCTCAATTTCTTGAGGAGATAGACCGAGATCGGTGGTAGATGCTTGAGATGGAGGTTTGAGCTTTAGTGTTTGAGCACCCTCAGGTCGGCCCCCATACTTTGCCAATTCCTTCTTCTTCTTTTCTTCTTTTGCAAATTCTTCGGCCGAGATAACTTTCTTGCCTTGTCTTTGGGAGCCTTGCTAGCTTGCTCCCCCTCAGAAGATGCAAGGATTTTCTCCCCCTCAACTGTTGCATTAGTTGTCTCCACCGATGGAGAATTCGGTGGAGGTGAAGATTTTGGTGGTGGAGATGATTTCGATGGTGGTGAAACATGTGGAGTAACTTTCGAAGAGGATCTTTCCACCGATTGTTGAGGAGGTAAGGAAGAGCCAAAAGGTTTTGGTGATATACCTGGAAGATCGGTGGATTTCTTTGAAATGCGGATGTGTGCTTGATCGGTGGAATGAGAAGGCTGATTGCTGTTTGTTCGTTTGACCGAAGGCAATTTCGGTGGTGGTTCAGATTTCTCCCCCTCAGCAATAGCCGCCTCAGTCTTAACCTTTAAACCCAAGAGAGTAAAGACCTTATCAAGCTTTAAGTGGAGAAGTTCGATACTGGCAGGAGTAACGTTGGTTAAAGTGAAGTCACCCAGATCCAAATCCCAATCCAAGCTTTTCTCTAGGAGATCAACCTTTTGATGAAGTGATTCAAGGGAGTCCGAGAGACGGGTCCGAAGATTTTGATGCCGACGGGCCTCACTATTTAGACGAAAGAGCTCAGCATCTTTAACTGTTGTTGAGGCTTTGAAGGCACCGAAAGAAACGGCAAGGTCGGAGTGAGAAGAGGTCAAAGATTCCACCTTAGTTGATAATAATGCTAAGTTTTCAGATAAAGGCCGAAGAGCTTCCCGAATAGTATCTGCTAAAAGCTGAGGTTGCCGAGACTCGAGCACCGATACCCGATCATTAGTTTGAGCAATAAAGGAGACTGTGGCTTGTTTGAGTGATTCGAATTGAGTACCCACCATCCTACATTGACGGGCACTCTCTTGTACCTCAGAGATGAGGTCACTTGCAGCCGAATACCTGTAATAGGAGGATCACGAACCTCCGGTAGATCGAAACGTGGAAATGTAGGTTATAACCGGGAATGAGGTAGAGGTAGGATTTTGTCGTCAACAGTTGGGGAGGAAGATGGATGAGTGCATAAAGGATCGGTGTAAAGAACCCTTTGTCGGGGTATCGACGGGGGAGATCGGTGTGGGGTGGGAGATCGGTGTGGGGTTGGAGATCGGTGTGGGGTGGGAGATCGGTGTGGGGTAGGTGATAGGTGTGGGGTAGGTGATCGGTGAGGTGAAGTGATCGGGGTTGTGATTTTCGGTGATGAGGAAGTGTGTTTCGATGGTAAAGCTTGATCGATGGTGAGATCGTCGGTGATCATGGCAACAATCGATTCATTGGAAATGTTTCTGGGAGAGCCAGTGTCCTCCAATAAAAAATCAAAGAAGTTTCTTGGGGGGGACTTTTCTGTGGGGGAACCCTCAGCGAGTTGTGCATCATCGATCTCAAAATGATCGGGTGTAAAGCTGTGTAGTGCGAATTCGGTGCCTTCGAGGGGAGAGACCTCGAAGTCATCTCCACCACCCAACGAAGTAGGTGATGAGGTAAGATGTGGGATCTCCAAATGTACAACCGATGCCTGTGGAGAGGCAACGGAGGAGTCGGTATGGGTTGCAACGGATTCCCTTGGCCCGGAGGGTTGAAGTTCAACAACTGGCGATTTTTGAGAATCGTCAGTTGGCTTAGTCGGTGGGGCCGAAAGCTTTCGAGACCTCTTTAAAGGAGATCTCGAAGGGGATGATGAGAGCCTCCGCTTGTGAGATGGGATTTGAACCGGGGAAGCCTCCGAGGGATCTCTCGGTGACGTGGTTCGAGAAGCGGGTGCGGAGGTGTCGGTGGCCTTACGTTGTTTCTTTTTAGCGTCACCCGACGTCACTCGAGGACGGGGAGAAGGGACCACTACAACTTCGGGTTCCTCGGGAACTTCCGGGTGTTGAAACCCGGGAGCTTCCGCATCACCCCAGTGAAGATCGGGAGATATAGAAAAAGAAATCATACCTTGGCGTAGAGGGCGATCATTAGCGAGACGGCCAATATTGAGAGTCTTTTAGCCAACAAAAGGGGATAACCAGTCGTAAGAAAAACGAGGAGATTGAGACTTGCGATCCGAGTTCAAAGCCGAGCCAAGCTTGTGTTGTAGAATCATGGAGATGAAACACGGATATGCTACATGGCATCGTTTTGGGTGTTTGATCACTTCAGTCAGCTCAGTAAAGAAATACTGAGCAAAATCCACCTTTCTTTGAAAAATTAGAGCATGGGCTAGTTTGGTAATATAAGAAGGGGACTGGTCTTGACCACTTGTCTTTCTAGAGAGACAATGAATCACATGAGCAAAGAAGAAGTTACAAACACCACCCATTTTGTTGCGAGTGAGAGTACCTGGGCCTTTTGAGGATTTGGAGACTTTGTCATCAGATTGGTGCACATAGCCAATAGCACTGATAACTTGTTCAAGAAAGTTATCGACGTGGATGTCTTCATAAGAGGAGAAAGCATCGATCTTGAGGGCACGACGAACGTCATCAACACCAAATGTGAGATCGTGATCACCTTCCTCGTCAGTGAGAATGGATGCATGGATGGCTTCGTTAGATGGGTCGTACACACAGGTCAAAAGTTGCCAATGAGCATCTTGCTCATTTTTTGATTGCAAGAAAAAGCATGGAGGAGAGGAGATCAAGTTAAGAAGTTGATGATGGTGTTGAACTCTGGATGTGCGGGATCGGATTCGAACCGTGCGACGTGGTTGCAAGGGTTGAATATGAGGTCTTCAAAGCATGTTGGTATCTTGGTGGGTGCCATTGTTGCAGGTGAGAAGAGAGAAGAAAGAAAACTTTGGATGGTTGTAGGTTTCGAAATAGGGAGACGAAGGAGGAAGAATGGAGAGGGAGAAGACGAGGGATTGAATATATATAGGTGATATGGCGAGGGATTATGGCTTCAAAATATAGAGGGAACGGTTATGAGGGTGAGAGAGGAAGGAATAAATAAAATAAACTAATTTGAAAAAAGGTAATGATGAGGGTTTTGGGGATGTGTGGTCAAAAACGGCTTGGAATGGGAAAGGTCAGCTATCACTCTGACACTTAGGGTTTCTCTTAGGCGCATGGGTGCATGGGGAAACGTACGAGATAAGCTTCGAATAATCGGTGGTCGAAAGAGATAGAACCCACCGATTTGAGGATGGTGTCGGTGAAGAGAAGAACACCAATGTAGAGGGTTGAGTTTGAAAATACGATCGTTGGTGAGGAGAGTCACTTCGGTGGTTGAAAATTGCTATGGAGATTGGTGACATCGGTGGAAAAGATTCAGGTGAATTTCGGTGAAGTGCAAGGCCACCGATGAGGATTGACCTAGAAGGTCGTTGTCGGTGAAGAGTTTGATCACCGAAAGCAATTAACACCGAAGGTCATTACCACCGAAAAGGCAAATCCCTTTTTTTTATAGGTGGTGGATTCACCTCCTAAATGTTGCACATTCCAAGTTCACTTATCAGAAAATTGAACCTGGCTTCATCCAAGGGTTTGGTGAACAAGTCTGCAAGCTGAAGATGTGTAGGAATGAAGTGCAGCTCAATGTCACCTTTGGAAATGTGATCCCTGATGAAATGATATCTGATGTCTATGTGCTTTGATCTTGAGTGCAAGACAGGATTATTTGCAATGGCAATTGCACTAGAGTTATCACATATGATGGGAACTTTGGAGTAGTTTTGATTGTAGTCCTTCAATTGATTTTTCATCCACATGATCTGAGCACAGCAGCTTCCAGCAGCTACATATTCAGCCTCAATAGTAGAGGTTGACACAGAGTTTTGTTTCTTGCTGGACCAACTTACTAATTTGCCACCAAGGAGTTGGCAGCTACCTGTGGTACTTTTTCTATCAATCTTGGAACCTGCATAATCTGAATCTGAATACCCAATTAGTTCAAAGCCTGAGTCTTTGGGATACCAAAGACCCAGGTGCATGGTACCTTTTAGATACCTGAAAATCCGTTTAACAGCATCCAAATGAGATTTCTTTGGATTGGCTTGATAACGGGCACAAAGACAGGTAGCAAACATAATATTCGGTCTGCTAGCAGTTAAGTAAAGGAGAGAACCAATCATACCCCGATAATGGGTAACATCCACAGATTCCCCATTTAAATCAGCATCAAATTTCAAAGGTGGTGCCATGGGAGTTTTCATAGGAGAGTTGTCTAAAAAGTTGAATTTCTTCAGAAGGTCACGAATATATTTACTTTGATTTATAAAAATTCCTTCTGAAGATTGTTTGACCTGAAGGCCCAAAAAGAATGTAAGCTCTCCCATCATGCTCATCTCATATTCACTCATCATGAGAGAAGCAAACTCATCACATAGTGATTCATCAGTGGCACCAAAGATGATGTCATCAACATAAATTTGGACAAGAATGAGATTACCTGAGGTCTTCTTGATAAAGAGAGTGTTGTCAATTTGACCTCTAGAGTATCCATTTTTCAGAAGAAAGACAGCAAGAGTGTCATACCAGGCACGAGGAGCTTGTTTGAGACCATAGAGAGCCTTATCAAGTCTGTACACATAGTCAGGATGAGCTGGGTCTTCAAAACCAGGTGGCTGTTTCACATAGACTTCCTCTGCATGCTCCCCATTGAGGAAAGCACTTTTGACATCCATCTGAAAGACCCTAAAATTTTGGTGGGCAGCATGAGCCAAGAAAATTCTTATGGCTTCAAGTCTTGCAACAGGGGCAAAAGTTTCATCATAATCAATGCCTTCTTCCTGTCGGTATCCTTGAGCAACCAATCTGGCCTTATTTCTGATAACTGTACCATCTTCATCCATCTTGTTCCTGAAGATCCATTTGGTTCCAATGATTGTCTTCTTTCGGGGTCTAGGAACCAATCTCCAAACTTTGTTTCTCTCAAATTGAGAAAGCTCTTCTTGAATGGCAGTGATCCAACAAGGATCTGCAAGAGCTTCATCAATCTTCTTGGGTTCAAAAAGAGAAAGAAAGTTCACATAGAGACAAATATTTCCAACTTCTCTGCGAGTTTGGACACCTACTTGTTGATCACCAATGATTTGATCTATGGGGTGATCTTTGGTCCATTTTTGTGGCAGGAGGTAGAGGTAGTGGAACATTTTGTGTGGAAGAAATCGGTGGAGTGGGATCAGAGGATCGGTGGAAAGCAGTATTATCGGTGGAGGGTATGGTATCGGTGGAAAGGTGCATATCGGCAGTAGGATTTATGTCGGTGGGAGAATGAATATTGGTGGAAGGATGCACTATGGAAGATGACCCAACTTGGTTATTTGATGGGTTCAAAGGAATGAAAGATGCTTCGGTGGAGTTAACTATGGGAACATCACCTATGCATGAGGAAATCCACTTGTGCAATTCATCATCATCATTTGAAAGAGATGATGATCTTAGGTCATCAAATTTGACATGGATAGACTCATCAATGCATTTTCTCTTGAGATTGTACACACGATATGCTTTGGAGGATAAAAAGTATCCAACAAAAATACCTTCATCAGCTTTGGGATCAAACTTCCCAAGATTGTCACGATCATTTAGAATAAAGCACACACAGCCAAAAACATGAAGAAAGCCAATATTTGGTTTTCTGCCATGGAAAACTTCATATGGGGTCTTATCATGTCTTTTGGAAATCACAGACCTATTTTGGGTAAAGCAAGCAGTATTAACAGCTTCAGCCCAAAAATAGGTGGGAAGATTTGATTCACTTAGCATAGATCTAGCAGCCTCACCTAGAGTTCTGTTTTTCCTTTCCACCACACCATTTTGCTGAGGAGTTCTGACAGCAGAGAAATTTTGAGAAATTCCTTTCTCATTAAAGAAGTCTTCAAGAGCACTGTTTCTGAATTCAGTACCATTGTCACTTCTCACCGATCTCACAAGCTGCCCATTTAGAACTTTGTTTTTCTTGACAAAGTTGATGATATCTTCAGTTGCATCACTTTTATACCTGAGAAAAGATACCCAAGTATATCTAGTAAATTCATCAACAATAACAAGAATGTACCTTTTGCCACCAAGACTAGGAGTGCTGACTGGTCCACATAGATCCATGTGTAGCATCTGAAGAGGAAGAGTGATGGAGGAGCATTGCTTGGTCTTGAAGGATGTTTTGGTGAGCTTCCCTTTTTCACATGCATCACACAACTTTTCTTTGGCAAAGTTCAACTTTGGCATGCTAGTCACCAGTTCTTTGTTTGAGATTTTATGGAGTGTTTTGAAGTTCAGATGAGATAGACGTTTATGCCACAGCCAGTTCCTTTTGGCTGTGTCATCTGACACAAAGCAGACATTGGATGAATTTTTACTTAGTCCCATATCAATGATATAGACATTTTCCATCCTTTTTCCAGATAACACCACATTAAAGTTCTTGTCCACAACAGTACAGATACAAAGTTCAAAGATAACTTTATATCCAAGATCACACAGTTGGCTAATGCTGAGAAGATTATACATGAGACCTTCAACAAATGCCACTTTGTTGAAAGTGACAGATCCATTAGTGAGAGTTCCATATCCTTTGGTGTAACCTTTAGAGTTGTCACCAAAAGTTACAGATGGACCTTTTCCAGACACATAGTTGATGAGAAGAGATTTATTCCCCGTCATGTGGCGTGAGCACCCACTATCCAGATACCATATTTGATGGTGCTCAAAAGCCTGCATGCACACACAAATTAGTTCTTAGGTACCCATTTGGTGGTGGGTCCTTTTGGGTTAGAAGAGGAAGAGTCCTTAGGTTTGATTCTTTCAATTCTTTCCTTTGGACAATCCTTTGCAAGATGAAAAGTGTCACCACAGTTATAACACTTTCTGTAAACAAAAAGCTTTTTGGGTTTTTGCAATTCTTCTTTTCCTTTTCTCATGACATTAACTTGAACGTTTTTAGGACCAAAGGATGAGGAGTGAGAAGGAAAGCTTAAAGTCCCATCACTTGAGGTGGAGGCAAACTTGGAAAGATCTCTTGAAGAATTTTTGAAATGATTTTTCCCAAGCTCCACCGATTTCTCTTTTGAGTTTGTAAGTCTCACAGATCTGGGAAGAAAATCGGTGGGAGAGTTACATATCGGTGGAGAATTGACTTCGGTGGAATTAGATTTAACTCTTTTGATAGACGTTGATTTTTAAAGATCAGAAGGAGGGACATATTCATCAATCGCTAAATCTTTTAAAAGATCATGGATGGGTTTTGAAAAATCATTGGAGTCCTCTTTTTCCATGTTTTGAGCAGACGAAGATTCTTTAGCTTTTATGAACATTCCAAACTTTAAAGCTTCACCTAGATCTAAAGAGTTTAAAGAAATAGAGTCGTAAGAACTTGAGTCTGAAGCATCATCCCATACACTAGAGGTAGGCTCAAGAGTTTGAGAAGAGGCGTCAGAGATGGTCTTTCCATAGCCTAAACCAAATTTATTGTTAACATAAATTTAATCTTTAAAGATTTGCACAAGATTCTTTGAAGAACTTGTCCATTTCTTAACAGTCTCTTGTTCTCTTTTTAATTTCTTAAAAAGTTTGTTTTTCTCTTTTGAGATCACATGATTTATGATTTTTAGATCCTCAAGCTCAGCTTTGATTTCCTCAAACTTTTCAAGTTTAGACATGCAAATTTCAAGTTTAGATGTTAGTTCTTTAACTTGAATAGATTTTCTTTTCTTACCATCCTTAACAGAATAAAAGTCTTTGGTTAAAGATTCATAGGCATCAATCTTTTCACTATCAGTCATATCATTAAAAGGATGTACCTGAGAGTATGATGTCGAGCACCCAGTTGACACCAAAGCCATTAGAGAGGTAGCTTTTTCAGAATCTTCCACATCTTCTGAGATGGCCATAAAGCACTTGTTGGGAGAGTTGTTGTCACTGTCAGAGGTCTCTGCTTCCCAATCATGAATTTCGGCCATGAGGCCCTTTCCTTTTCTTAGGAGACCCTCATTTCTCTCCTTTTCTTTCTTGTATTTTGCTTTGTACTTCTCAGCCCTTTCTTGATGATCTTTGGTTGAGGATTGAGTATCTTTCTTGGCAAGGTTTGATTTGAAAGTGTTATTTTTGGGTTTTTCAAACTTGGAGGAAAACTTGTCAGAAGATGAATTTCTAGAGTTCATCACACGCTTACTTCTGCACTCAGCTGCAAAGTGTCCTTTCTTTCCACAGTTAAAACATTCCTCGTTTGTCTTATCAGTTGAGGAAGCTTTTGTAGAGGAGAATGGTTTTCTAAAAGATTTGGATTTGTTCGAAAAACGAGATCTGTTTTTGAAACTAGCTAACATGGCAATTTCATCAGACAACTGCTTAACCGTGATTTCTTCACCTTCATCATCGGCATCACTTAGATATGCCTCCGATTGGTGAGAAGAGTTGCTTTGGGTTTCATTGTCAGAATCTGATTAAGGATAGGTGATACGTGGAACACTTTGAGATTTCTTGGAATTTTCACTGACAAGGGCAATAGAAGTGCCCTTTATTTCTTTGATGAAAGATTTCCTTTGTAACTTGGTTTGCTCAAAGTTGAAGAGAGTTCCATATAAAACAGTTAAAGGCATGTACTCAAGGTCCTTGGAAGTTTTGATACAAGTGCACATGTTTTCCCAATAATCAGGAAGACAATCCATGAACTTGTTTAAAACTTCCTCATTATCATAGACTCTACCTAGTAACTTCAGATCATTCAAAAGAGAGTTAAAACGATTATAATAGCTAGGAAGAGATTCACCTTTTTCATGAGTGAAAAGTTCATACTTTCTTATGAGGGAAATCTTTTTTCATTTCTTCACTTCCTCTGTACCTTCGTACATAACACATAGTGTGGTCCACATCTCTTTAGCAGTTTCAAAGTTAACTAGAGAATGATAGACTTCATCAGGAAGTGAAAGAGCAATGATTGCTCTAAGCTTTGAATCAAGAGTAACCAAACGTTTTTCCTCATCAGTATATTTCTTTGGATTTTTGAGAATATAACGTCCAGTACCTTTAGCTTTCTCTTTGTCGGAAGGCTCAGAATCATCGGAGTCACTAGAGACTTCCTTTTCAGCGGTTTCCTTACTAGACCTCTGCGTTTCATAGCGAGCCCAGACTCTAGGGATAATGGGTCCCTCTTTGAGAATGGTTGGATATCTAGTATCCACTCCTTCCATGAATAGCATCATACGACTTTTCCAAAGAGAAAAGTTGTTAGGGTTAAACTTAGGAGGTTTGGTAATGGAACCATTTTCAGCAAAGTTGTTTTGAAAAGAGTTTTCAATAGTTGAAGATGATGAGGCAGCCATCGCAGATCAAGTTTATGAGTTAAACTTTTCTGCTCTGATACCACTTGTTAGTCCCAGATGGCTATAACAAGTATTGTAGAAGGGAGGGGGGGGGGGGGGGTTGAATACAATACTCAAAATTTTCACAATTTTAATTCTATTATTGAAACTCTTTCAACAAGAATTACACATAGAAAACTTAAGACTGTTGCGGAAAAGAACAGATAAACTATTCTAACAATCTTACACAAAGTATACTAACAAAACAACTAAGAACACTTAGAACAAAGCTATAAAGTTTTTAAGCAATATGGAGATTTCTTGCACTGAGAGAGATTTCCAAAAAGCGTTGTTTGCATGGAGCCTTCTACTTCCTTTTATAGTGAAGATACGAGTACTGTGCATTAAATGCACATGACACTTGTAATAAGGAGATTGGATAGAAGGTGTAGTACTCTGAAAAATTGATGTTTCCAAATCACCTTTTTCCTTAGAACCAGGAAGAATGCCCATGCTGATTTAGACGTTATCTAAAAGTGGACAAAGTACTAAGTGGACACTTTTACCAACCACTGGATTATTGCCAAAACTGGAAGATCTTCTTGATGTGTTTTCCAAGACAATTTTATCGATGATGTTCCACCGATATAACTGTCATTGGTCTTTAAAATCATCTGCAAGAAAATCCATTTACATGAAGATCCCACTGATTTGAGTATCCTCATCGGTGGGAAGAAGTCCACCGATTTGAGTATCTTCATCGGTGGGATTATGTCCACCGATTCCTGAAGAAAACATCGGTGGGATTATATCCACCGATTCTTGAAGACACCATCAGTGGTGAGGAAGTCCACCGATGTGTGAGAACTCAATTGGTGGTGATGACTTGTATGTATCTTGGAAGAGTCTTCTTGATTCCGCACATAAAATCTCTTCAAGCTTGGTTTCGGTTGATCTTCGACTTCACCGAACAATTGCTATCTTGTACAAGACATTTAAAGAACCTTGCTAAAATATTCTAAGTAAAACACAGGGAAGAACATCGGTGAGTCAATTTCAAATCCTGGTGACCCAACAAAAAGTATTAACTATGAAGTATAAAACCAAAGTCCCGTTTTAGATATACTAAGAAATGTGAAAGTCTTATGCTACCCATGAGAAGAACACACATATTCTTATAGTTTGTTAACGGAGCGTGTGCGGTTTACCGGCACGTTAATGTGAAACTATAGTCGAAAATGATGTGGCGCTCGTGATTCTCAAGCGTACTTGAGCCGAGGGGTCCATGTGTTTTTGCATGGTCGATTCACCATCTAGTTTGTGATCCTCGGCATCCCAGTCACAAATAGAAGATAAGCATAATCGAGATTAACATGCCATTGACATAAGTCAGTGAATCTCAAAAGACCTAGGAGTTTCATAGTGAATGAAATTAACAAATAGCATTTGTTTACCTAAATAACCTTGTGATGTGATTACGGCATCCCTTTTCGCATCATAGAGTAAAATATGGATCCTAGCCTTGTTAAATATTTTTGGATAATTATTTTTTAAGGGTTAAATATCAAACTAACTAAAAAAAACTATATCTACAAATGGCTGAAAATATTCCTCCTCCTCCTCCTCCTACTCACTCAACATCCAACCTTACGTTACTCTCTATCCTAAGTAAAGATAAGATGACTGGGCCAAACTACTTGGATTGGATTCGTACCTTGAGAATTGCCTTGAGGTACGAAGACAAAGAATATTTGCTCGACGAGGATCTTCCTATACTTAATGATGATGCAAGCCCTGAAGCAGTAACTGAATATAACAAGCAATTCGCGGAATCCACAAAAGTCGCGTGTCTCATGTTGGCGTCCATGTCCCCGGAACTTCAAAAGAGTTTCGAGAACATGGGGGCGTTTGAACTAAATGAGCAACTTCGTGAAATGTTTCAGGAGCAAGCGAGGCAAGAAAGGTTCCAAGTCGTAAAATCGCTTGTGGAATGTAAGCAACAGGACGGTGCCCCTATATGTGCGCATGTGCAAAAGATGAAAGTGTACATTGACAGGTTAGGAAATCTAGGTGTCGATTTCCCAAGAGAGCTTGCCATTGACATGGTGCTAAACTCTCTTAGTGGGGCATATAAACAGTTCATAGTGAACTTCAATATGAACAATATGAACAATATGGACAAGACCTTGATGGAGCTCCATGGCATGTTGAGATCTGCTGAAGCAAGTATGGGTAAGACCCAAAGTGCTCACTCAACTGCTCCCGTCCTGGCCATTAGGGAAGGTGGCTGTAAGAAGAAGAAAGTTTCTCATCCCAAAGGGAAGGGAAAGGCTAAAGTTGTTCCTCACAACAAAGGCCTTAAGAGAAAAACTGATTCTTCTGACATACCACCCATAAGTGACCCTAAAGAGGCCATATGCTTTTACTGTCAAGAAAGGGGCCATTGGAAGAGAAACTGCCCAAAATATCTGGAGGACTTGAAAATGAACAAGGTCAAAGGGTGTGGCACCTTAGGTATTTTTACAATTGAACTCCATAGTACTTCGATTTCTAACTCTTGGGTCCTTGATACGGGATGTGGTACTCACATTTGCTCTAATTTCCAGGGACTAAAGGAAAGTAGGACGATGAAGCATGGGGAGCTGAATCTGATCATGGGAAACAGGATGACTGCCGCTGTTACCAAGATTGGAAATTTTGAGCTCATGCTTAGTAGTGGTTTTTCAATAAAGTTATTAGATTGTTGCTACTCGCCGGAAATGGCTCGAATCATTATTTCTTTTCATGCATTGTACAAGGATGGTTTTGAATTTCAATTTGATAATAATAATGGTTGCATTTTGGTTTATAAACATGGTTGTTTTTATTTTAAAGCCTCTCCTTGTAATGGCGTGTATGAAAGCGTGATTTGTGTTGGTAGAAATAATAATAAATTAACTCTAAATGTTGGTTCCTCCAATAGTGAATTGGATAAATCGTCGTTATGGCATCATCGTCTTGGCCACATAAACAAGAAATGCATCGCCAAGCTCCAATCGGACAGGATCTTGGAACCATTTGGCTTAAAGTCGGATGAAGAATGCGAGTCTTGCTTACTTGGCAAGATTACAAAAGCACCTTTCAAAGGAAAAATGGAAAGGGGTAAGGATCTGTTGGACTTAATCCACACAGATGTATGTGGACCGTTCAGATCTGCCACGAGAAACGGTGAGAGATACTTTGTTACCTTTATTGACGATTTCAGTAGATATGGATTTATCTATTTGATGAAAAACAAATCGGACACCTTTGAAGTGTTCAAAGGATTCAAAAACGAAGTAGAAAACCAACTGGGCAAGAAGATCAAGATGCTCCGGTCCGACAGGGGTGGAGAATACTTGAGTCATGAATTCTACGACTATCTAAGGGATTGTGGAATAGTTTCGCAATTATCTCCTCCCAGAACACCACAACTCAATGGTGTTGCTGAGAGAAGAAATCGAACGCTACTTGATATGGTTCGGTCCATGATGAGTCGTGCTACACTTCCAATATCGTTCTGGGGCTATGCCTTAGAAACTGCAGCTCATATCTTAAACCTCGTTCCAACTAAGAAGGTTGCAAAGACACCCTCTGAAATATGGACTGGGACTCGTCCCTCGTTAGCACATATAAAGGTCTGGGGTTGTGAAGTCTTCGTTCGGCACGAAACTAACGACAAGCTAGAACCTAGAGCAGAGAAGTGTCGGTTCATTGGTTATCCCTACAAATCCTTTGGATATATATTTTACAAGCCTTCTGAGAACAAAGTGTTTGTAGCTAGAAGGGGTGTCTTCCAAGAAAGGGAGCTCATTTCCAATGAGGATAGTGGGAGCAGTATTGATCTTGAAGAAATTCAAGAAACAACCAATGATGAACCTATAGTTGACACTATCCCTCAACATGAGGTTGAACCACCTGTTGAGGAAACTAATATACCTCCACCACCTCTTCGCAGAACTAGTAGAGTTAGTAGAGTTAATCGACCTCCTGAGTTTTATTATGGTTTTCATATTACAAAGGAAGGAGATACACTAGTCAATGATAAAACATTTGATATTGCGAATGAGCCATCCAACTACAAGGAAGCGATGGCAGGCCCTGAGGCTGCCAAGTGGAAAAAGGCCATGGAGAGAGAGATTCAATCTATGTACGATAACCAAGTTTGGAAATTGGTTGATCATACACCAGGTCGCAAGACAGTTGGGTGTAAGTGGATCTTCAAAAAGAAGACCGACATGGATGGGAATGTGCACACATTCAAGGCTAGACTGGTTGCAAAAGGTTACACTCAAACTAAAGGGATTGATTATGATGAAACCTTCTCACCAGTGGCAAAGATTAAGTCTATCAGGATATTGCTTGCCATAGCTGCATTTCATAACTATGAAGTATGGCAAATGGATGTAAAAACCGCTTTCCTCAATGGGAAACTTGATAAGGATGTGTATATGGCACAACCTGAAGGTTTTGTACATACCGAGTATCCATATAAGGTGTGTAAGCTTGAAAGATCCATTTATGGACTTAAACAAGCGTCTCGTATCTGGAATCTTTGTTTTCATGAAAAGGTCAAGGAGTTTGGATTTTCTCGAAGCGAAGATGAGTCCTGCGTATATGTTAAGGCTAGTGGGAGTAATGTTGTATTTCTAGTCTTGTATGTTGATGACATACTACTCATAGGAAACGATATTCCGATGTTGCAAGATGTAAAGGTCTGGCTCGGGAAATGTTTCGCTATGAAAGATTTGGGAAATGCAGCATACATACTTGGAATAAGAATTTATCGAGATAGAACCAAGCGTTTAATTGGACTTAGCCAAAGTACATACTTGGATAAGATATTGAAGAAATTCAATATGAGTGAATCCAAGAGAGGGTATTTGCCCATGCAACATGGCATAAGATTGAGTAAAGATCAATGTCCCAGCACTAGTAAAGAACTGGACAGAATGAGTCGAATTCCATATGCATCTGCTATAGGATCGATCATGTATGCCATGACATGTACTAGACCTGATGTCTCAATTGCTTTAAGCATGGTGAGTAGATATCAAGGGAACCCAGGCGAAAGTCATTGGACGGCTGTAAAGAACATTCTTAAGTATCTTCGGAGGACTAAAGATGTGTTCTTAGTCTATGGTGGAAAAGATGAATTACGAGTAACAGGTTATACTGATGCGAGTTTCCAGACAGATCGAGATGATTCTCGGTCGCAGTCAGGATGGGTGTTCTTGTTGAATGGTGGTTCCGTGACTTGGAAAAGTTCCAAACAGGACACCGTGGCTGACTCCACGTGTGAATCAGAATATATCGCAGCTATTGAAGCAGCGAAAGAGGCTGCATGGTTGAAGAATTTCATAGGTGATCTGGGCGTTGTACCAAGCATCAGTGAACCCATTGAAATATTCTGTGATAACGAAGGTGCAGTCGCATTGACTAAAGAACCTAAAGACCATGGGAAGTCAAAGCACATAGAGAGGAAGTATCACTTTGTGCGACTCAAGGTTGCGGAAAACCAGATCGTGGTGAGTAGAGTGCCGACTGAAGAGAATCCGACGGATCCTTTCACGAAAGCATTAACTCGACCCAAACATGAGTATCATACTGAAGCCATAGGTGTTAGAATTATCAATATACCTTGAATGTTTTAGTTGTTAGTTTGATGTATTAAAAACGTAATAAATTGTATTTGATTTGGAGATTATTATATGGAGATTATAATATATGCTGGATTGCGTCCTTTTACATTTAATTTATTATCGTGTTTCGTTTTGCATGTTTAGAACCAACTTCCTGAGTATTAATTTACTTAAACCTCCACAGTCAGTCATACTCCTGGAAGTAAGTAGTGATTCAAGACTGTCATGGAGTGTTAGAAGCATAGAGAATGCAACTAACACTCATGAGTACTTAATGGTGATTTGGGTATTGGAACAACCCGCACTCAAAAGTTTACTTCATGGATTAAGTCAGAGTAATTTTGAGATGATAATATTTTATGTTCTTCAAACGGAGATACATAGAGTTTTGCTCTAGGATTCTGTTATGCCTTGGTGTGCTCCAACGCTGACCGTAACTGGCAGCTATACAGGGTATGTCCATGTATAATATGATGAGTAGAAATGAACTGTGTAGTCAAAGTTTATTTGTTCCTTCTGCCTAAACAGGAGAAGCGATATCCATGGGCCCCTCGATGATTTGGTGTTGACATTAAGTGTTTGGCCAAACCCTGACTAGAATTGATGTGTTCAATTGGGTAGTCTGATGAATTCAACACATATCGGAAATCGGGAAACATAATCTTGATCCATGAGATAGACATTTATCCATGTCTCAGGTTCATATGATATCTTGTAGAACAAAGGAACATTAAATCACTTATTTTAGGACCGAATCTTTATTAGAGTTCGGCAGCTGCATTGGATGGCTTGCTCTCTGCTGATTATTTGAAAGTGTTGAACCAAATAGAGTTAATAACTTGTCCAAGTGGGAGACTGTTGGATATAGTGTCCAGAGTCATTAACTATTGGTAATATTTCTAATAATAGCAGGGTCCTTTTGGGTTGCCCTTAAGACCCAAATAAACAATCAGAAGAATAAAAGGGAGTTAAAGCAATTAGTTTATTAATTTGTCATTTGATGATGAATTAATTATAAGCTACAATATAATTAATTAGATTAATTATATAAAGTACAGGGACTAAATGATAATTGGTTAAAATAGTTTTAACAAGCTTATCGGTTCAATGGGACTAGTTGTAAAATAGAGATAACTTGGTCGAGAAACAGAAGAGGGGTTATAAATAAACTGCTAGGGGTCAAACCCTAGTTGGTTTTTTGGATCTCTCTCGGGTGGCCGTCGACCTCCCTCTCTCTCCCAAATCGTAAACCCTAATAAGGGTTTAGGGTTTAAGCCTCTTCTTGATTGTTGGCATTTGGTGTTCTTAAGTGTGAGCCACTAGAGGGATTCATACTATTGGTCCTTGACATCCAAGAAGCAAGATCAAAGGTTTGATTCATCATTGTGGTTTTCGACAATCACAATAAACAAGTAAGTATTCTTGGTTCATTCTTTTGTAGTTAATTATCTAGAACATATGTATCCTTATCGCTGTGTTCTCGAAATTCATTTTACGAAGGAAAGGAAAGGAAAGGGAGGGAAAGGGAAGGAAAGTAAAAAAAAACTCGTGTTCTCGAAACTTTTTTAGGAGAGAAAGGAAAGGAAACGGAAGGAAAATAATGATAAGTTTCCTTCCAAAACTTTCCTCCCAAATGTGGGAGGAAAGGGAAGGAAAGCAATTAAAAATAATTACTAAAATTATTAAAATTACAAAACTACCCAATCTTTCATTATAATAGATATATTTTAAGGGTATTTTAGAAAAAAATGACGTCTTTCCTTTCATTTCTCTCCTATTCAAGAACACGAATAAATATTTTGTTTCCTTTCCTTTCCTTCTTTTTCCTTCGCTTTCGAGAGCACAAATAAAAAAATTATTTTCCCTTCCTTTCTTTTCTCTCCCTTTCTTTTCTCTCCTGATTAGAGAACACAGCGTATAGGTTGTTAGTTTGTATTGCCATAAATGATATTTTAAAATATGCTTCCGTTGCCTATATCATGTGGTTGTAGGTTTGCTCAAAACCTTTCAACAATTAGGCCCATGGAATTCAGCAGTGGGTGAAGGATTTGAGACGTTGGTCGAAGGGCTTCTGTTCCGCAGAAAGGATAGTGTGGTTGAAGATCCATGGGGTACCATTGCATGCATGGAATCAGGAGATTTTCACTAAAATTGTGGCAAGATGGGGGAAAGTCATCAAGCTGGTGAATTGTGATTGGGTAACAAGTAGGAATCTGGAACACGGTAAGGTACTGATTGCAACGTCGATAAGAACTCAGATAGATGATCTTAGATGCATCAAAATTGATAACCTATTCTATAGATTAAGTGTAAGGGAGGAAAACATTGATGCCATGATCCATCTCGAGGAAGACGACTGTTCGGATTGGGAGGGGGATGAATCATCCATTCCATCCGAATGGTCGGAGGAGGAAGGGGGGACGACGACTGGGTAATGAAAGAAAGATGGGTAGAAGGTCTGATGGGAGATGAAAGTGCTCAGAACGATGAAATTGATCAGATCGGTAATAAGAGGCAACAAAATGGTGAATGGCCTCTGCAATCAAAGGAAGATCCGATAGGGGAGACACCTCTGGCGAAAACAACGCCGGTGACGGGATCAGAGGTGGAAGAAAGTTTTGGAAGTGTGGCGGCGAACACGATAGTCGAAGAGTCTAAAATGGAGATACCAATTCCAAAGGCGGCTAATAATGAGGTCAATAATGGGGTCACGTGGGAGGAACAATTCAAAAACCTATCTGAAACAGGTGGGCTAGAAAACAAAAAGGTGGTCCAAAAGGTTAACACAAATGGACAAGAGGGAGGGAAGCCCAGTTTCGTGAAAGATTAAATAATTGACAAAGAGGCCCAAGAAAAGCTGATGAGCCCAGATTTCTGGGCAAGGAAAAAAAATCGAAGGAGGCCCAAGATGTGGTTTCACGATCAGATTTGGGTGAGAAGCAAGACTAAAAAAACAAAGAAGGGGGGATAAACACTAATGCTCTTGGAAAGATGAAGTTATGCGATCAAAAAGAAGGTAAAGCCATGGGTGGGAAGATGAGTAATGGAGGAAGTTTACGGGAGGGAGAAAACGAGAAACAGAAATTAAAAAAGGGGGATGTGAGAAATTTGGGGAGGGGAAAGATGAGCTTTCACCTAATCAAACAATTGGCTAGATCGAACAACCAAAAAGGTGTCCAAAAGAAGAATTTGTTGGGAGGAGAAGTGAGCAGGTCAGATAAATTCAAAAGGAAAAGCAAATTGTCGGTAAATTCGAAGAATCAAGCAGTAGCAGCAAACGAACTGAAAAGTACGGATTGCTCGAAAAATGCAGTTGATTTTGGAAAGAAACTAGGCCTCGTTTGGGATGAGGCTAGCGACGGCGGGAAGAAAGATGGAAGGTAGGCAGAAGATAATAGAAGTAAGTATTTGTCTTGGTAGTACGTGATCGCTTGGTATAATTCATGAAGATAATATCAATCAATATTAGAGGTTTGGGAGGGGCTGTCAAAAAAAAAATGGGTGCGTGATTTATGTTTAAAAGAAAAAGTGAACACAATTGGAATACAAGAAACAAAGGTGAAGAAATGGAGTGAAAGTCAAGTAGCGTCCCTTTGGGGTTATGGTGATTTTGATTACGTGCATTCCGAAGCAGTGGATAACTCGGGTGGTTTATTATTAATTTGGGATAGGAAAGAGTTTTCCTGCCAAGGTTTTATTGCGGAAAAAAACTTCGTGGTTGCGGTGGGCAAGTGGAGAGGGATTGATGACCAAGTGGGTTTGGTGAACGTGTACGGTCCAAGATTGGCTAAAGAAAGGGAAGTTTTATGGAAGCAATTAGAGATACTTTGTGACAAGGACGAGGTAAGATGGTGTATATTCGGAGACTTCAATGAAGTTAGAGGAAATCACGAAAGACTTAATTCTGTCACAAACAAAAAAGGTGCGGAGCTTTTTAACGAGTTCATTCAGAATAGTCGGTTGGTGGAGATTCCTTTGGGGGGACAAAAGTACACGAGGGTTAGTGATGATGGTAAAAAGTATAGTAAATTGGATAGATTTTTTATTTCCAATGATTCAAGTGAGGTATGAAAAAATTTGGGGGTAAGGGCGCTAGAAAGTATTTGGTTGGATCACTTTTCGATCATGTTATGGGACAACAAGGGGGACTTCGTGTTGGTCCCGAAGGGTTATACAAGTTTTTAGAAGGGGGGGGGGGGGGGTGAATACAAACACACGTTTTTACTTTTCTAAATTGTTTATTGATAAATCAAGACAATTTACAACTTGTTGCGGAACAAGATTAAGGATAAACCTAATCTAAACAAGTCCTGAGAAACATTAAGTTTCTTGCACTAGAAAGAGTTAAAGAAATTACGAATAATAACTTAACAATAAGAGAGAAATAAGAAGATGGTCCGAGCACACCTCATTTCTGAAGTAGGGTTCTTCTTATATACTGCATGCATTTAATGCATGGCATTATTGCTTTACACGTGGCAGCAGCTGAGTGGTTGCATGTCATTGACCTTTGTAGACAACCTTAGTAGCCGCATGGTGCACAGTGTAGAATCAGAGTTATTGTACGGTCATAGACAAAAAGGATGTCCGTTCTGACAGTTCGTACGGAGACGTGCAAGGGAGGTAAGACAATAGTACTTTGTAAGGAGACTTCATGATCATTTTTCGTTGAAACAATTCTTTATCAGCGAATGATAAAGTTCAACGATTGCTGAAGTCTTCTACTTGATACTTCACGTTGAGTGGACAAATCTTGGCTTCGCTGATATCCGCATCAGTTCATTAGTAGACTTGTCGCTGGTTCTTGAGCTTGATCTTCGACTTCCGCGTAGAACATATGTTGACGTGAAACTTGTCTTCAGGGATCATAAGTAAACAACTAACTTATCAGCGATCATCTCATAGACTGAACAGGCTCAGAGCTACTCGATGAACATAGTTCGCTGACTATTTAACTTTAAAGAGCGAGAGTTACTATCAGCGGTACTGAAACAGTCTTAGTACTTATCCGCGATAGTGAAACTCTAATACATATCATTTACTTACAATTTTCACTAAGTGTTAAGAGAGGGTCATTATCAAATCACTGAGGGTTTGGATCAACAATCCCCCCTATTTGATTATGACATAGCAATAGAGAAAATTGCTATTTAATGGAAACATAAGGATAAAAAGAACTCATAAAATATTTGTCCCTTTTATAGTTTTCTGGGATCTTTTCAGTACTGATGGAGTAAAGTACATTCGCTGAAATTTTTCTTTAAACTTCGTAAAGATTACAGAGGGAAGTGAAAAAAATTACAAGTACAGCAAATAAAATTACAAGTACAGAAGATGTAGACAGATAAGGATAGAAAGAATTACAAGGCGATCCTATCCGTCAAAAGGTTCTTCCTTAATGAGAAGTTCATCAAGGGTCTTTGATGTGGGAATCATCCAGTCAGGGACCATTAGACCTTGATCCTTTTTGTTCTTTGCTTCTTCAAAGATCAGCGGCTTGAGGTGACGTGCCTGAATGTCGCGTCTGACTTCACACCAGTGTATTAGGTCTCTGAGCTGTTCGATGGGAGTGATTGGAAGCTCAGATATGCGTTGAAAGTGTTGTTGTCCATAGCAGTCTAGAAAGAAGATGCCATAGGGTTCACTTACGACTTTTCCAGGGATGAAAGTTTCACCAGGAGGCAGGGAGGTGTCAAGTACTGAGAGGTCAGGGTCACGACCAAGTACTTCTTCGCGTGAGAAACCTATACTTGTTTCATTCCGTATAGGAGGACCTGAATCTGAGGTTTTCTTTTTCTTTGCAGAGGCCCTTCTTTGTTGAGGTGGAAGAATAGTGGAAGGAGGAATATCCACAGCAGAAGAAACCAAGTCGATATGAGAATTTAAAATTTTCTCGACATGTCTCTTGAACTTTGAGCGAGATCGCTGAATGGCTAATTTCACTTCCAACCATTCAGAGAAACCAAACTTCTCTAATGAAGTAGCGTAGAAGGTTTGCTTGGTTTTGTCTTCTCTGAATACGTCAACTTCAACAACAGGAACGTCTACAAACGTTTTTCCTCTGATATTTACCTTGATGATTTTGGATGGTCGAGATCGATAGTTCAGCATTTCTTTACACCATTCCAAAGTCGAATCAGATACCTTAGTCTTTTCTTCAACGATCCTTTGGGCATCATCCCATAGCTGACGTTGGACATCAATGGGAGTTCTTTTCAGCGAGGGGTCTTTCACCGATTGTTGGACAAGCTGGAAGGCGAGAGCCTTATCTTTTTCTTCAGCTTCCTTCTTTTCGGCGAGTAATCTTTCAGCTCTTAAATGATCCTCGTATTCTTTCCTTGATATCCTGAACTTTGTGGGAGCAGGGATTTTGTCACGTGGAAGAATGATTCGCTGATCTTCAAGCTGTTTGATCATTGCATCTCTCTTTTCTTGATCCTCTTCACTTAGCTTTTGAGGAGCCAAGGAAGGCCTGTTTTTGTGAGAGAGCAGCTGTTCTTCAGGTTCATCAGTCTCAGTGGTTAAATCTAAGACTGGGATTATTTCTTCAGCACTTGTGGCTGGGATTATTGATGGTGTTATTGTAGGAGCTTCAGCGGGATCCTCAAACAGGGGAGAGGACTAGCTGAAACACATCGATTGTTTAAGTAAGAACATGGGAAGAAAGAGATAGAGAAAAGAATGTGGTTAAGTGTATAGAGGTTTTAAGGATAGAAGGATTGAGATTGAGAAGGGATAGAGGAGGGATGCAGTGTAAGGGAATAGAAGGTAGTGTACCTGACAAACTGGCTTTTGAAGCAAGATCGTCAGATTGTCTTCTTCAGCGAGGCCTTTGTTTTTGCCTTTGTCAGCTTCAGACGCTGCAGGCTTTGTCTTGGTCCGCTCCCCTGAAGGTTCTTTTATCTCGATCCCTTTTTGAGCTGGGGCTTTTGCAACAGACTGGACATAGAAGAGGTCGTCATCATCATCGTCATCATCATCATCTTTAGGGGATGATGATGGTTCTTCATCAGAGATGTCGACAGGTCCATCGTCTTCAGCTTCTTCTTCAGACTCGACCTCTTCAGCATAAGGTTCGGTCACGTCAGCAGCAGCTTCCTTAAGTTACTCATCGAGTTGCTCCCCCTCAGATACATAGGGAGGTTTCTTGGTTTCCTCAGGGTTTTCAACTCCCTGAGGTTGTGAAGTAGAAGTAGCAGCAGCAGCAGTTTCAATACCCTCCCCCTCAGCATTATGGGGAAGGTCTTCTTTAGTCTTCTCCCCCTCTTCCACATTATGGTTGGGGGAGGTAACAGATTGTTCAGCAGCAGCAGTATGTATTTGGTCCCTGTCTTCCAGGCCAGATATCCCAACACAGTTCTCAATCATTGCTAATCTGATTTCCAGGCCAGTTATAGCAGGATTGATCTTTTGAAGATCCTCTCGATCGACCTGAGTAAAATGAGAAGTTGGGGCGTTCAGGCGATCGAGTACTTTCTGAACAATTTCTTTGACGGCGGAGACCTCAGTCTTGATCGTGGAGACTTCACCCTTAAGAGAACCAACCTCTGTCTTCAATGATGTGACTTCATTGGACAGAGTGGTGAAGTTTGTTGAAAGAGAGGTGGTGGCGGTTGAATTGTTAGCGAGGGTGGTAGAAAATTGAGCAATGCTACCATCCACCTTCTCCAGATCAGCTTTGGAGGCTTTTGTATCAACGATCTCGGACAACTTTTTGAGTTTCTCTCCAGCGTCTGTAACCGCTGAAGAGTTCGTGGAGAGAATGGTGTTGTAATTTTCCACCTTTGTTTCCAGGGCCTTCAGGGAGGTGTTGATATCTCCCAAATTAGGACCTGAAACAGTTATTAACTTATGAACAGAGGAAAGCTCAGACGTTTGGGGTAGAGAGAGAGAGAGGAGTGTTTGGGATTGTGTGTATACCTGCAGGCGGGTTGGCGAAGTTGTCGAACCCTTTGTGTCCTGAATGATATTCCATGTCGCCTTCAAGAGTACCTTGGCGCATGGAGGTGCCTGCGGATCCTAAGTTTGCATCCATCATCGTATTTAGAGTGTCTGCAGCTGAGTCATGTACGATGAAGGGTGTCCCTGAGAAAGTTGGGAAAATTGGTGGAGAGACCAAAGATTGAGTAGGAGGAATGAAGGATGAGAATGATGGTTGGGTGCGATGTTCAGCGTCGGATCCGCTGACAATCACTTCAGTCTGTAGAGAGGCTGAAGGAGGTGGGTTCATTTCCAAGTTTATAACTTCAGCGTTTAGAGACGCTGAAGCCGGGATGGAAGGGGTGGCTTGATCAGCTGTGGCAGAGCGTACCACTGAACTATCCATCAGCTCTTCAAGATGAGTTGTGGAGTCTTCAGCATGTGAATGCTTGGGGGGGGGTTGCTCATTGGTTTTCTTGATTCTTTTGGAACCAAGTTGGGAAGATGAGTGTTTCCTTTTTCGAGAAGGAGTGGAGGGTGCAACGTGGGTATCAGCGGTGGGGATTTCCACTGAATGAGCTGCAGAAGTAGAAGAAGGAGGATTGAGAAGAGATAAGATAGTAGAAAGACGTACCTCGTTTTCCAGTGGCTTGAAGTCGAGCACCTTAGGGCCAACCTGAGAGAGTCTCAGATCACCCTCTTTTGGGTATTTGTCCCCAAGTCCAAGTTGAAAGATGGCGCTGATGAATCTGGGATAAGGAACCCATGAAGGTCTTTCAACCATATCCACTCTGAACGCAAGGTTGTCGTAGATGATTGAGGCCCAGTCAACATTTAGACCTTTCAGCAATGCATAACCCATTGCTTGCTGAGGTTGAGCAGCTTGATCAGAAGAGCCACTCTTCGCTGTCATGCAGCTTATCAGATGTGCGAAGATGAAGTTCATCTCGCTGGGCATTTTGGACTTCTTGATCATGGTCAGTTTCTTCTCAGGATTCTTGTCCCTTCCAGTGTCCCATGCGTAACCCATTGCATCGAAGAATGCAGTGATGGCTTCCCTATCAGCATGGTTTTTGTGGTTTGGGAGAGGGACAAAGCAGTTTTCTTTGGTAGAGGTAGGAAGACTCAGTGCTTTCCTGATAATGGCAGGGTTGATTTTGGTGGTGCCAAATTTGGTGTCACACATAATGGAGTCAACGATCTTCGTTGGGTGTTTGGCATGGGATACCTGAGCTCTTCTGGCAGTATACCAGAACTGAGATAGTAGGAATTGATGAGAAGGGGGTGTAATAGTCAGGGCTGTAGATAAGCAACATGTTTTGAGGTAATTCACAGCATCATCCAGATGTGTGACTTGCTTTCGAGGAGGAAACTCGAAAAGCGCATGGAGGTTGTTCGATTTTGAAAAATCGACTTCCTCAAGCTTGAACTTGACCTGAGGTGCTTTGATGAGAGTCAGTTTCTTTGCAGCAGTGGATTTCTCAGTGGTAGGAGCAGGAGTAGAAGATTCCATTTCTGTTTAACATATCAACCATGAACACAGATAAAGAGTAGTCTTAATGTGAAAGATTTTCCAATAAGATGTTTTCGAATTTTGTCCATTTCATTCAGACAGAAATGTCTTAATGAAGATTAGGTTTTCTTGTTTTGAAAAAGAAATGCAAACCCAGTAAAAGTCTTGTTTTCCATTTTCCTTTAGATAAGGATTCTGGAAAAAAACGAATGAAGAACAATTTTAGGATTTTGAGTTTTAAACTTGAAGAACAACCATGAAAAGGTTGTGTTCATAAAACCATGAAAGAAATGATTTCATTTTAGAAAGGTTTCTTTTGTTTGATCTGTTAAAAGCAACAAGAAGATCAGAAACAAGTTATGAAGGTGAATAATAAGAATATTAACCTGGTAATCGAAGAAGAAGATGAACAATTTTCTGGAAATAAGTAACTGTAAATCTTTTCTTGCCTGGAGAAGAAGATGTTCGCGTAAAAAGAAAAATATAAACCCGAAATAGTTTATAAAGTGAGATTTGAGAGAGAGAAAAACTAGAGCGGGAAAGTTTTTCATCATGACACGGACACGTGTTTGCATTTGATTGGATGGTAAACGAAACGTGCAAACGTGTGTCAGAAAAAGAACGTGCCAGGGTTTATCCGTTGTGATGATGTCACAAACGTCCTTTCATATTTTAGGATGTCTCTGAGGTTTTGAAAGCTCAGGGACTATTTTGAAAAACATGAAGCACTGAATGGAAATATCAGTGTTAGTTTAAGAAATTTCAAAGTATCGCTGTTAAGGAAGAGATATTCAGCGATGTGATTTGTTTTGAAATCTTCCATTTACATGCGAATGTCAGCGAGTAAAGAGAGACATACCTTGATATCAGCGAATCAACTTTGTTCAGAGAGAAGATGCTGGAATGGGTTATATAAGTTGGTTTTATCCGATCGCTGATCAAATGTGAACTACTGAAGATTTTACTCTTCAAAGTTCAGCATTCCAAGCTCGCTGAAGAGAAAGTTGAATCTTGTCTCATCAAGAGGTTTGGTGAATAGATCAGCTAACTGATAGTCAGTTGGGATAAAATGAAGTTCTATATCACCATTCATCACATGATCTCTGATAAAATGATACCTGATTTCGATATGTTTGGTCTTTGAGTGTAGCACTGGATTGTTGGCTATAGCGATGGTACTTGTGCTGTCGCAATAGATTGGAATTTTTGAGAGCTGAAGGTCATAGTCTAGTAGTTGATTTCTCATCCACAAGACCTGAGAACAACAGCTTCCAGCGGCTACATACTCAGGTTCAGTAGTTGAGGTGGATACTGAGTTTTGCTTTTTACTTATCCAACTCACCAGCTTTCCACCTAGGAGCTGACAGCCTCCTGTGCTGCTTTTCCTATCCAATTTGCAACCTGTAAAATCACTATCTGAATAGACGATTAGATCAAACCCTGAATCTTTGGGATACTAAAGACCTAGGTTCATAGTACCCTTAAGGTAACGAAAGATTCGCTTTACAACGATCATACGAGATTCCTTAGGTTCAGCTTGATATCGTGCACACAAACAGGTTGCGTACATAATATCGGGTCGGCTAGCTGTAAGATACAAGAGAGAGCCGATCATCCCACGATACAGCGTGACATTAACAGGTATTCCATTTGAATCCTTGTTTAGTGTCAGCGGTGGTGCCATAGGTGTTTTCATAGCTGAACTGTGAGTTAAATCGAATTTCTTCAGAATATATTTAACATACTTTCCCTGATTAATGAAAGTTCCTTTTTCATTCTGTTTTATCTGAAGACCAAGGAAATATGTTAGCTCACCCATCATACTCATTTTATACTCTTCTTTCATTCTATCAGCGAAACTAGTACAAAGGTCAGGGTTAGTAGAACCAAATATAATGTCATCAACATATATCTGAACAAGAATGATATGACCTTTCACTATTTTGAAAAATAGAGTTTTGTCGATTTTACCTCGCTCAAAATTTTCAATTAGGAGATAAGAGGATAGAGTGTCATACCATGCACGTGGAGCTTGCTTTAAGCCATAAAGTGCCTTATCCAGTTTATAAACATAACCTGGATGCTTGGGATCTGAGAATCCTGGAGATTGTTCCACATAGACTTCTTCATTCAGCTTTCCATTGAGAATTGCTGACTTAACATCCATTTGATATACTTTGAAGTCTTTGTGTACAGCGTATGCTAAGAATAGACGAATAGATTCTAGTCTTGCTACTGGAGCAAATGTTTCGTTGTAGTCTATACCTTCCTCTTGTTTGTATCCCTGAGCAACAAGTCGGGCCTTGTTGCGGGTTACAGTTCCATGTTCGTCCAATTTGTTTCGATAGACCCATTTAGTGCCTATCACTGTCTTGGCAGTTGGTCTTCGAACAAGATTCCAAACTTTGTTTCTTTCGAATTCAGTTAGCTCTTCTTGCATAGCGTTGACCTAGTTTGGATCTTTGAGGGCATCATCTATTTTCTTTGGTTCAATCAGAGAAATAAAGTTAACAAATAAACAAATATTACCTGCACTTCGTCGAGTCTGAACACCAGCGTTTGGATCACCAAGGATTTGATCAATTGGGTGATTTACAGTCCATCGCTGAGCCGGAACATGAATCGCTGACTCAAATTGAACTGGAGGAGCTGAAGATGAGGCTTCAGCAACTTCTGGAATATCAGCCAAGAGAGGAGTAGGTGCAGATGTCATCTCATTCACTGATTGCTGAGAAGTAGATGGAATGTCTGAGAAGTAGATGAGGCATAGTGTTTAAAGGAACAGCTGAGACCCATGATGTTTCAGCTTCACTATTCTGCATGTTTGGGATGATAGTAGGACCATCATCTTCAACGGTATGAGTATGAGGAGTGGGAATATCTTCTGAATCACCAAGATGAGAAAACATCCATTGATTCAGTTCTTCAGTATCAGCAGAAGGTCGAGAATTCGCTGAACGGGATTCGTCAAATGTGACGTGAATAGTTTCTTCAACAGTTTGTCTTCTTCGATTGAAGACTCTGAAGGCTTTGGACACTGAGGAGTACCCAAGAAAGATTCCATCATCAGCCTTAGGATCAAACTTTCCAAGGGCATCTCTGTTGTTCAGTATGAAACACTGACATCCAAAGATGTGAAGAAAGCTAATTGAAGGCTTTCTCCCATGAAAAAGTTCATAGGCTGTTTTATTAAATCTTTTGACTATCAGCGACCTGTTTTGCGTAAAACAAGCAGTGTTGACAGCTTCTGTCCAAAACTGAGTAGGCAGGTGAGAATCGTTGAGCATTGAACGTGCAGCTTCAATAATAGTTCTATTTCTTCTTTCAGCGAATCCGTTTTGTTGCGGTGTTCTCACTGAAGAAAAGTTGTGAGAAATACCCTTACTCTCAAAGAAGGAATCAAGAGAACTGTTTTTGAATTCAATCCCATGATCACTCCTTATTGAGCGAACGGTCAAGTTGTTCAGGGTTTCCATCTTCCTGACAAAGGTGATGAGTTCTTCAGGTGTGTCACTCTTAGAATGGAGAAACATTACCCATGTATAGCGAGATAACTCATCAACTATGACCAGCGTATATTTCTTTCCAGCGATGGATTGTTTGTTAACAGGGCCAAACAAATCCATATGGAGAAGTTGTAGAGGAGATGACACTGAGGAAACTTGCTTTGACTTAAAGCTTGCTTTGGTCTGCTTGCCTTTCTCACACGCTGAACATAAGGATTCTTTGGCGTATGAGTGCTGAGGTAGACCAGTGACTAACTCTTTAGAAGAAAGAGTGTTCAGTGTCTTGAAGTTGAGATGAGAGAGCCTCTTATGCCATAGCCAGTTGACATCAGATGAGGATTTTGAGAAGAAACATGAGTTCTTAGTGGTTGTTGAGTCCATGTTTATTACATAAACATTTTCTAAACGATAACCGCTGAGAGCTATCTTCTCCTTTTTGTCAGCGACAAAGCAGGATTCCTTAGTAAAGATTACTTTGTTATCCTTGTCGCAAAGCTGACTGATGATTAGAAGATTATGCTTCAGCCCTTCAACATATGCAACTCTTCTGAAGGTTGTTGTACCATTAGAGAGTACACCAAACCCTCGGGTATGTCCTTTTCCATTTCCACCAAAAGTTACAGAGGGACCTTTCTCTTCTTTGTACTCAGTAAGCAGGTTCTTCTTACCAATCATGTGTCTAGAGCATCCGCTATCGAGATACCAGATACCCTTCTTAACCTGCATTACAAAGGAATATTAGTTTGTCTTGGGTACCCACTTTACCATGTGTACACACTTGTCAGTGGGGGTAGAAGAGGAGGTGGAAGGTTCAGCAGTCTTCGCAGCATTTGAAGATTCAGCTTTGTCAGTCTTCACTTTGGTTAATTTCTTAACCTCAGTGGTCTTCTTTGCCTTGGGGGCAATGATCTTCACCTTAGCTATCTTTTCAGTTTGGGTGGCTGTGTGGCACTTACTAGCAATATGATTGGTAAGTCCACAGTGATAACATTTCTTATAACTAAAAGTAGTTTTAGGACCATTTGCATGCTGAGCTTTTGATTTTGAATTTGAAGGACCAACACCAAGTAAGCTATTGGCTTTTGAAATGGGAGGAACATTCAGTTCTTCGGATTTCTTACCAATAATTTCCACTTTGATTCTAGGAGTAGATCGCTGAATAGATCCACGCTGAATAAAACCAGGGATCTTATTCTTTGAACCAGAGGGATAAGTCACTGAAGCTTTAGAAGCGTCCAGCTTTGGTACAAAGGTACCCTTCTGAGGATTTTGGTTAAAAACAATTCCTTTACCTTTATTTTTAAAGATTGAGGTAGGTTTTGGATAAACTACTTTTTCTTTACCTTTAGAAGTTAAGGTAGAGATTTCCTCAGGGATAGATGATACGAACATTCCAAACTTAAGCATGGAACGGTCAGTGGTTGGTTTTAGAGTATCAGCTTTGTAACCAAGACCACGTTTATCACTCAGGGGAATCTGAGACTTAATTATCTCAGTGATCTTTGTTGAGGAGTTATACCATCCATCAACAGTAGCTTTTTCAGCTTTTAATGCAGCGATAGCTTCTTTGCGCTCGATTTTGACTAGCTGATTTAGGTGAACTTGATCTTTAAAATCTTCTTCAATTTTAGAAAGATTTTCTATTTGAAGGTGACAGTTTTTAAGCTGTTCAGCGAGATCAAGGTTTTGATTTTTAACAAGAGTTTTGCCATTCATGGCTTCATATAAACTTCTAGTCAGGAGATCGATCTTTTGAAGACTATCAGCTTCATCAATATTTAAAATATTGGTAAAGAAGGAAGGTGATACCTTAGTAGCAGAGGTTGAAGTAGAGGGAATGTCAGAATTTTCTTCCTCATCTTCAAGTTTGGCCATAAGACATAGATTGGCTTCCTCATCATCTTCAGAGTCAGATATTTCTTCTTCGTCAGAGGCAGCCCAATCATAGTCAGCCATAAGGCCGTTGCCTTTCTTCTTAAAGGTTTTCAGCTTTGAATACCTTTCTTTCAGCTTTTTGTATTTTTCATCTCTAGTCCTGTGAGTAAAGTTTTTTCTTGGGAAAAGTTGAGGGTCTAGAGACTTTCTTTGACCTGCACTCGCTAGCAAAATGTCCTATCTTTTCACAGTTATAGCAAGTAGCAGTAGCCTTATCAACAGGGGTTGATGATCTTGGCTTGTCAGTAATAGCAAGAGGTTTATTCCTTTTGAAATTACTCTTTCTAGCAAATCTCCTGAACTTATTAGCCAGGAATGCCAGAGTTTCATCATTATCTGAAACGTCAGAGTCTGATGATCTTTCAGAGTTAGTTTCCAACTCATTGACAGTGATAGTCGATCGCTGAGTGGAAGGTGACTCTAAGATTAAAGCAACAGGGGTGCTTTTGGAATCTTTTACAAGATTCTTCTTAAGATGACTCGATTGCTCATGATTCAGCATCGTGCCATATAAGGTAGAAAGGGTCATTGATTTTAGATCCTTTGACAACTTGAGACACATAGAATAACTGTCCCAGCTTTCAGGTAAACATTCAAAGAACTTTGTCAGTACTTCATAGTTAGAATATTCCTTGCCAACAGTTTTCAGATCTATTATTAAGCAGTTAAAACGTTGGTGTACTTCAGAGAGAGTTTCATTCTTACCACAAATGAAGCTTTCATACTGTCTTACCAGGTTGATCTTTCGAGAGTCCTGGACTTCAGAAGTACCTTCATACTGATCACAGATTGTGTCCCACATAGCTTTTGAGGTTTTCAGGTTCATGACGGAATGGTAGACTTCGTCAGGAAGAGCCATGGCTGGCTTTGGTGTCGATAACCACTTTCTTCTTATCTTCATCAGTCCACATATGAATTTCCTTGGGAATCAGCCTTTCTGGAATAGCAGGTCTATTCTCAGCGGCTGGAACTGCAGGATCAATTCTTATAGGAATATATGGGCCGTTTTCAAGATAGTAAGGCATAGTAGGGTCTACACCTTCTAAGAAGAGAATCATCCTATTTTTTCATAGATTAAAATTATCTCTGGAGAATCTAGGCGGTTTTGCAAGAGACCCGTTGTCAATATAGTTGGTGTTTATGTTGGTAGCCATTTTAAGAAATAGCAAGGAAGAGAAATCTTAGTATAGATTAGATCTTGTTTATGAGATTAAACAAATCTGCTCTGATACCACTTGTTGGTCCCGAAGGGTTATACAAGTTTGTAGAAGGGGGGGGGGGGGGTTCAATACAAACACACGTTTTTACTTTTCTAAATTGTTTATTGATAAATCAAGACAATTTACAACTTGTTGCGGAACAAGATTAAGGATAAACCTAATCTAAATAAGTCATGAGAAACACTAAGTTTCTTGCACTAGAAAGAGTTAAAGAAATTACGAATAATAACTTAACAATAAGAGAGAAATAAGAAGATGGTCCGAGCACACCTCATTTCTGAAGTAGGGTTCTTCTTATATACTGCATGCATTTAATGGATGGCAGTATTGCTTTACACGTGGCAGCAGCTGAGTGGTTGCATGTCATTGACCTTTGTAGACAACCTTAGTAGCCGCATGGTGCACAGTGTAGAATCAGAGTTGTTGTACGATCATAGACAAAAAGGATGTCCGTTCTGACAGTTCGTACGGAGACGTGCAAGGGAGGTAAGACAATAGTACTTTGTAAGGAGACTTCATGATCAGCTTTCGTTGAAACAATTCTTTATCAGCGAATGATAAAGTTCAGCGATTGTTTAAGTCTTCTACTTGATACTTCACGTTGAGTGGACAAATCTTGGCTTCGCTGATATCCGCATCAGTTCATTAGTAGACTTGTCGCTGGTTCTTGAGCTTGATCTTCGACTTCAGTGTAGAACATATGTTGACGTGAAACTTGTCTTCAGGGATCATAAGTAAACAACTAACTTATCAGCGATCATCTCATAGACTGAACAGGCTCAGAGCTACTCGATGAACATAGTTCGCTGACTATTTAACTTTAAAGAGCGAGAGTTACTATCAGCGGTAATGAAACAGTCTTAGTACTTATCAGCGATAGTGAAACTCTAATACATATCATTTACTTACAATTTTCACTAAGTGTTAAGAGAGGGTCATTATCAAATCACTGAGGGTTTGGATCAACACTTCGGACCAAAACCGTTCAAGATTTTTGACATTTGGCTAGAAGGTGAAGATATCGAAAAGATGATCAAGGAAGCTTGGAATATAAACGGGACTTCACGGTCCCCGGACGTTGTGTTTAAAGACAAATTAAAAAATGTGAAATTGGCATTGAAAAGAATGAGCAATGAAAGATTCGGGAAGTTAGACGGAGAGATAGAGAAGAGTAAGGAAGAAGAACGGAAATTGGAAATGTAAGCCGTAAGTAGACATCTCGATGAGGACGAAAGGAACCGATGGGTGGAATGTCGAAAAATTTGGTTGGAAGGAGAACATAAGAAAGTCGACATAGCGAGCCAAAAGGCGAAAATCAAGTGGGTTAAGGACGGGGATGAGAACTCCAAACTCTTCCACGCGGCAATAATGATGAGAGAAAGAGTAAATGGGATCCGAGGCTTGAATGTAAATTCATGTTGGACGGAGGAACCATTGATAATTAAAGAAGCGATTTTTGACTTTTGTAAGTCAAAATTCACAGCTCAAAACAGGGCTGGTCCGAGGTTAAAAAGTGATAAATTCAAAACTTTGTCGGGGGAAGAGGACGAAAGTTTGGAGAGGCCGTTTACGGAAGATGAGGTTGGTGAAGCGGTTAAATTGTGCGGAAGTAAGAAGTCACCCGGCCTGGACGGAATAACTTTCACGTTTATAAAAAAGTATTGGGAGATTATAAAAGAAGACCTCATGAAGGCGTTGACGAACTTTTGGGAAAAGGCGGAGATAAAAAGGGGGTGTAACGCATCGTTTTTAACACTTATTCCGAAGAATAAAAACTCGATTGGGCTAAACGAGTATAGACCGATTAGCCTTATCGGGGTTTTTTACAAGATTCTAGCGAAAGTTTTGGCGGAAAGAATGAAAAAGGTTTTGGGAAGGGTAATAGGGGAGACTCAATCGGCGTTTTTAAAAAATAGGAACATCATTGACGGGATCCTAATCGCAAATGAAGTAGTAGAATATATTCAAAGATCGAAAAAGAAAGGAATGGTGTTCAAGGTGGACTTTGAGAAGGCATATGATTCGGTGGAATGGGGCTTTTTGCTTGATACATTGAAGGCAATGGGATTTGGTAGCAAATGGTGTTCGTGGATGAAAGCTTGTTTAGAGTCGGCCTAGGCCTCGGTATTGGTCAACGGATCTCCCACAAAAGAATTCATTATGGAGAAAGGGTTAAGGCAAGGCGATCCGTTAGCCCCGTTCCTATTCTTGGTGGTAGCGGAAAGCTTGAATGTTATGATGTTAGAGGCGAGAGAAAAAGGTTTGTATGAAGGGCTAAATATTGGGAAAAGGGAAGTAGTGATGACTCATCTCTGTTCCTTAGGTATCGGGATTAAAAATTAACATTAGTAAAAGCAAGTTATTTGGCGTGGGGGTGTTAGAAGAAGAGATACAAAATTGGGCTAATGGTTTGGGGTGCGGTCATGGTGTATTGCCTTTCACTTATCTCAGATTGTCGGTTGGTGCGAGGATGAGCAAAATTGACAATTGGAAGGCGGTATTAGAGAAGACGAGGAACAAGTTGGATGCTTGGAAGGCGAAGTTAATTTCGTTCGGAGGTAGATTAACTATGGTACAGTCGATTCTCGGTTCCATATCCTTGTATTTCTTCTCTCTTTTTAAAGCCCCGAGTGGAGTGATCCGTGAGCTAGAGCGTGTGCGAAGTGGCCTCTTTTGGGGTGGGGGAAAGGGTCCGATTCTAAGAGAGTGATGTCTTGGGTCAAGTGGGAAAACGTGTTGAGAGAGTTTAAGCACGGAGGGTTAAATGTGGGGAATCTTCAAGCTTGTAATTGGGCTTTATTAGGGAAATGGTGGTGGTGATTTTATAAGGAAAAAGAGGCTCTTTCGGTAAAAGTGGTAAAAAGCATCTATGGAGATGAGGGGGGTCTTAAGGGGGAGGTTGGGCTCAATGTGGGGAGGTTATCGGTTTGGTCGAATATTGGTAAGATAGGTAAAGAGTTGGATAAAGTGGGTCTTGATTTCTCGTCATCCTTTGGGGTAGAAGTAGGGAATGGTAGTGACACGAAAGTGTGGGAGGATAGATGGATAGAAGAGATCAAGCGAATTGGGCCTTGAGTGTGGATGGATCGTTTTCATTACAACAACTCAAGTCTTTAATTGAAGAAAAAGAGGTGACTAGAGGTAACATTCCAGTAGCAACATGGTGGTCAAAGACAATTCCAAAAAAATTGGCATTTTTGTGTGGAGAGTTAGACAAGGCAGAATACCGTGTAGAACAATCCTAGACAAAATGGGGTTAGATATCCTGTCGGTGTTATGCCCAAGATGCGAGAAGGAAGAAGAAACGATTGATCACGCTTTGGTAAAGTGTCATGAGGTGCAGAAAATATGGCAGGAAATGTTTCGTTGGTGGAGAAGAGTCTTTCACGGTTTGGACCCGTTAAATGACGTGCTACAATCTGCAGACTGGAATGAGGAGAACCAATTCAGGCCGAATCGTTGGAAAAATGCGGTTTGGTCGTTCCTGTACCTAATATGGGGAAATCGCAACAACATCGTTTTCAAAGGTGAAGATAAGAGGCTGGAATAATCGTTTTTCGAGTTTCAAAGGAGGAGCTTCGAATGGATTGCGAGAAGGTGTAACGGCAAAAAAATCGAGTGGTCGGTGTGGCTAGCGGAGCCCGAAAGCAGGGACGGGCCTAGAAGCTTTTTTATACGGTGGCACCATATTTTTTCAAACGGTTTTTATCGACATGTGTATCTTTTTTACCAACGTTCAATATCGCCCGATATGTTTTTAGCCAAATTTCGGTGTTTCGATTTTTAAATTTTTTGGCTTGATTTTAGGGATTTTAAAGTTTTTAACGATTTTGAGAGACTTTTTCGGTATTTTTGGTTGATTTCAGGAGTTTTTTTTTTCGTTTTTCGGGTTAATTTTAAGAGTTTTTTGGAGGTAACAAAATTGAACGGAAAACCCGGAACAGCCATATGTAATTTGTAAACACACACTAAATACTAATTAACATTTAACAGTTAACAAAATTGAACAAATCAAGTAATCAACAAATCAAAAAAGTTAACAGTTAACATAATGAACAAATCAAGTAATCAACAACTTAACAGTTAACATAATGAACAAATCAAGTAATCAAGTAATCAACAAAATTAAACAGAAAACCCTAAACCCTAGTAATTAATAATGAACAAATCAACAAATTGAACAAATCAGATAAAATCATAATAACAAAATAGAAATTGAGAATTCAGACAAATAGAAATTGATAGTGAACAAATTGATAATGAACAAAATTGAACAGTCAAATAGAAATTGGGAATTAAGAATTTCAGATTTGAGTATTTGACACATTCATTCAGTCATTTGACTATTTGAGGTTTGCGAAATCAAAAAACAGAGAGAAGAGTGAGTTACCTACTGAGTTGATTCATTCAAATTGAGTTTTGGCTGCTGAGTAAGATCGATTGAGTGGCTGCTGAGTGAGTGGCTGCTGAGTGAAATCAATTCTGTCATTTTTGTGAGTTTTGGCTGGAAATCGTTCTATAAGAATGAGGCTATAAACTAAAACAGTAAAAATCTAAATTAGGTATAAGGACTATTATGGACTGGGCTGGAATTGGGCTAAATAATAAAAAAAATGGGTTCATGGACTGGGTAAGATAAGACACGGAACAGCCATAAAGCAAAAAAAATATTGGAAAAAGTTATAATTGCAGATGGAGCATGAGGGATTCGAACACTGGACCATCACCAAACAAGGAACACGCCTAATAGAAGCGCTCTACGAGTGCGCTAAAGGTAGTTTTTGAAAAACCTTGCGTTAAATAATTTATATACTAACTTTATATAAATCGATACGGTGGCATCTCTACGAAAATGGATTTTTTTCCCTTTCGCCGGAGAATTAATACGGTGGCACGTGCCACCACGTGCCCTTCATCAGGTCCGTCCCTGCCCGAAAGCCTTCTGCGATAGTTCTCAAGATCGTTCACGCTCCTGGTTTGTAGTCCTCTGGTTCGGTTGCCTCAATATTGGCACTCCGGAGGCTACACGTGCAGGGTGGAACAGCAGTGCATCACCGGCAGCTTAATCCATTAAGCTGTTGTCTAAAGGTTGGTTTCGACCCAGTGTGTAGTCAGGTCGCGTTTGGGCATCTCGGCATAGGTTTTCTTCTGGCAAACCGATCCGGTTTTGCCTCTGTTTTTTCCACATTGGTGCTGTTGATTTTTTTTTTCCCATTTTTTGTGGGTCTTAGCTTCTGGTTTGGTGTTGCTGCTGTTCGGTGTAGGCTTATGGGTCTGTGTGGTGTTGTTGAAACTTGTGGCATAATTGGTTTTGGTAGTAGTAACGAATGGCTTTTAAAAAAAAATTATTATATCACTATAAACAAATTAATTTCAACCAAACAAACTCTAATAATACATTTGTATTCACGTTAAATTTTATTAAAAAAATTTCAAGAATGTCAACACAAACATCGAGACGAATATGTAGTTAATAGAGATTAAATATTGCATTTATCATACATAATTGTAATTAATGTTAAAACAGAATATTGATTACTGTCCCATGTTTGGTAAAAATTTTATCAGTTTATGTGGAACAAACACGAACAAAGTGAATCAATATGGAACATACATGTCCCATTACACATCATGGACAAGGAGGAACACATTTATGTTTTACCAATATAACCATAAAATAAAATCCAACATCAAATACGACTTCTATTTTGTATTCTATTGATATTTTAAAGTTTATTTATTGTGTTTTATGCTCTTTAAACTTTTACTTTACCTTCCTAAATTTTTTTATGGTTTCTAATATGTTTTGATTAGTTTATGTAAATTATTAAATACAAATATTAAAAAAATAAAGAAAATGTTAGAAAATAAATATTGGAAATAACATAATTTTTTTTGTCACTTTAATCGTCTTAAAAAAATCTTTCTAATAAATTATTTTGTTATAAAAAATATTTATTTTATTATAATTTACTAAATTACATAATTAATCATAACATATATGAAATATATAAATAACTTATTAAGGGTAAATTGGTCAATGTTATATGTTATGTTCTGTCAAGTACTGTCTTACCAAAATTGAACATATGTTATGTCTTGTCTCGTCCCGTCGTGTTTTATCCTATCTGCATACCAAGTGCACCCTTAATATTTATTGTTTCACTCAAAAAAAAACTTACGGTTTCACACTTATATACTTTAAAGAACAAAATACATTTAGGCCCTACATTTTTATAGTTTCAGGGGCAACCATAACCATACCAATAGGCTTCAAGTTAGCAATCTATCATAAAATTGCAAATTATTAATGTAGAAGTGAAGTTCATGGTGAAAATTCATTCTTTGCACACTGCTAAAATCAACCGGATACAATTCATTTCACTCAAATTAACCTAGAAACTTCCATGGGTTAAAGTCACAAAATAAGTCATGCAGAATTAAAAGTTGAAATTTATAATGTAATATCGTTTGCTTAGTTCACTACAAAACAAAAGGTTTTCACCGATAGAAAAGTTTGTCAGAAATCCGTCGGTGAATATCAGATCGGTCAGTGATCCATCAATAAAGGTCTATCGGACAAAATATGGTGGGTAAAGCCATGACTGTGACGGTTGACTGACGGATCAACGAGTGCCAACTTCACTAACAGCCAAATATCACCGATAGATCACCGATGATTAGAGTTACTAAAAACTTTCATTACCGACGTATCACTGATGGTTCTGACTGATATAATGGATCACCAACGACCCTTTTTACTGACCGATCACCAAGGGTAGTCCTCGACGAATTACCAACAACCACAAGAATAAATAATAAAAAATTATATAAAACAATTTATAGACATTGGTAATCGTTAACCGACGAATTACGGCTTATTGTGAAAAATTAAAGATATACGGATTTTGGCCGGTGATTAATCGGTAACGGTTTCTGTCGTCAGTAATTTTGGTCGGTGATACCTCTTTTTCTAGTAGTGATGGTTTTTTTGGTGCAATGACCAACACGTAGCAATAGAAAACGATTATCTTAATTAATAGATAATCATAGTCATAAAATTGTATATATCATCAAACTCATATTACAAACAATCAATACAAACTAAAACAGGAATGATTTAAACTTCAAGAGAATTGAATTTTAATAAGAAAACCCTAATCTAGAAATAAGTATGAAACCCTAATTCTAGAAAGAGGAAGAGATGAGAGAAAGTTTGTAAAGAGAATTGTGTTAAAATGAATCGTGTTATCGAAGACTCCAACTACTTCTTCCTTTATATACTTCAGTTTCCTTTGTGCAACTTTAGTCCTCCAACCTTCATCAAACATGCTCCGCTAACCCTGTGCTTCCACGAGATGTGAGGCGCAATCCACAAGAAATAAAGTTTCCTAAGTTTAGTCCTTGATCTATTTAACAAACAACAAAGAAACCACCTTAAGTTAGTAAAATGTCAAGATTGAACTAATTGTGTCTTACCTTTTAACACCCTCCCTCAATCTTGACATCTGAACAAATCCAATAACTTTAATTTTCCACAAAGATAATTATGTTGACTTATACCAAGTGACTTGGTAAAAATATCTGTTGGATTTTCTGTTGAAGCAACTTTAACAGTTTTCAACATTCCAGAAGCTACTTTGTTTCTCACTTGGTGTACATCAATTTCAATATGTTTTGTTCTTTCACGGAAACTGGGTTATTCTCAATTTGAATAGCAGACTTGTTGTCACAATGTAAATTTATAGGAAGCAAATTTTTAATTTTCAAATCTGTCAAAATGCTTGAAACCCAAATAATCTCACAGAGTGCAGAGGCATTGCCTTGTACTCCGATTCTGCAGAAGAGCGAGAAACAGTAGTTTGTTTCTTACTCTTCCATGATATCATGCTATTGCCCAAGAAAAGACAATAGCCAGTGACTGAGCGCCGTGTCGTAAGACACTTTCCCTAGTCAGCGTCAACGTAAACGTTTAATTTAAAATCAGTAGAAGGAGAAAAATTAACTCCTTTACGTGGTGACAATTTTAAATACCGTAATACTCTAAGAGCCAACTTCAAATGAGATAAGCGGGGTGAATGCATAAACTGACTTAAACAGTGTACAACAAATGCAATATCCGGTCTAGTAGCAAGAAGATATATTAATCTTCCTACTAGCCTTTGAAAAGCAGTAAAATCCTTTAAGGGAGGATCTTTAGAATCTGAACCTAAAGAGTCCGTAACAACTAAATTCATATCCATTGGTGTACCTATAGGTTTAACACCTAGGTAACCAAAATCACTTAATAATTCCAAACAGTATTTTCTTTGAGACATACAAATTCCTTTTTCTATCCTCAAAATTTCTATTCCCAAAAAGAACTTTAACTCACCCAAATCTTTTATTTTAAAACTAGACTGTAAATGATCTTTTACTTTCTTTATTTCAGATAAATCATTTCCAGTAAGAACAATGTCATCAACATAAACTAAAAGAATTAAAAACACAGAATTAACACTTTTAGTAAACAGTGAGTAGTCGCTAGAACATTGCACAAAACCAAAATCATCTAAGCAGGAAGACAACTTTTCATACCACTGCCGTGGAGACTGTTTTAAACCATAGAGAGATTTCATTAGTTTACATACTCTACGATCATTTAGTGTAAAATATCCCGGAGGTAACGACATATGCACATCTTAAGCAAGATCACCATAAAGAAATGCGTTGTTTACATCTAGTTGGCACAATGGCCACTGATTTTGAACGGCCAAAGCGATTACACAACGGACTGTCACCATTTTAACTACTGGAGAAAAAGTCTCCTCGTAATCCAAACCTTCCCTTTGGGAATAGACCTTTGCAACTAATCTGGCCTTATATCTCTCTATTTCTCCACTAGACTTGTATTTTGTTTTGTAAACCCATCAACACCCAATGGGTTTACGACCAGGAGGCAAATCTGTTAGAACCCATGTAATATTCCTATACAGAGCCTCCATCTCGTCTTTCATTGCAATGACCCAATTTTGGTCCTTACAAGCCTCATAAAAGGTTTCAGGCTCTACAGCTTTATTTAAGGCCGAAACAAAACAAAAAATTTCCTGACTAAGTCTAGCATAGTTGACTACCTTTTCAAGTCCATATTTTACTTTACCCTCAACTATATAATCACTGAATCATCGTGGCAAGTTTGAAGGACGACTAGATTTCCTAACTAGAGTTGTATTTGGCTGAGAAGAATTACCCTCAGAAGGGGAACTCAAGTTTTCATCATGATGTTGAACACGTAAGGGACTAAACTCAGCCTCCCCATGATCATGATCATGATCAGCCTCCCCATGATCATTGGCAACCACATTAGTACTGCCAGGATCAACAGATCTAGTAGATCTATTGGTTGAAGGATTATTAGAACTGCCAGAATTACTTCTGGTAGTCCTATCACGACCACCCAAATGATCATGGTTGCTGTTATTATTATTCAAATGACCATGGTTGCTATTATTTTTTTCAGACGTATTAATACTTGAACTTTCTTGAGCACTCTCCCTATTATCATCATCGGGTGGGTCAAGATCGAAATCATTAGTTTGAACAAAAATGGAATCGAAAAAATTTAAAGTATTCAAATCACTAGAACCAGAATATTGTTTGGTTGCACTCATTTTAAATGGAAAAATAGTTTCGTAAAACTTTACATCTCTAGAAACAATTATTTGTTTTGAATCAAGGCTATATAACCTATATCCTTTCTTGGAATTAGAATAGCCAAGCAAAACACATTTTTCACTTCTAGACGAAAATTTATCAGTATTATTTTGTTTAATAGCAAAGCATAAACACCCAAAATTCCTTAAATGAGTTAAAACAGGTGCAAAACCATATACAAGATCATAAGGAGACTTCCCATTAAGAACTGACGAAGGAGTTCTATTTATGAGATATGTGGCAGTGAGAATGCACTCACTCCATATATTTAATGGGACTTCTCCATGAAACATAAGTGCCCTAGCAACATTGAGTAAATGACGATGCTTGCGTTCTACAACCCCATTCTGTTGAGGTGTAGAATTGAGGTGTATATACGCAAGACGTTTGATGAATGATTCCTTTCCTTTTAAAAAACTCACCTAACATGTTATTTACAAATTCATATCCATTATCACTTCTGAACATCTTTATATGTTTTCCAAATTGAGTAATCAGCAAGCTGTGAAAAGCCACAATATTATCATAAACTTCATTTTTATGTTTTAACAAATAAACCCACACTGTGCGAGTAAATCATCAACTATAGTTAAGAAATACTTGTAGCCTTCTCTACTTGCCACACGATAAGGACCCCATAAATCGATGTGAATTAAATCACCAAGACTCTTAGTAGTGTGGTCACTAAGATTGAATTTATCTCTAGCATGTTTCGCCTTATGACAGATTTCACAAGGACCAACATTCAAACTATTTCCTAAATTCAACTTATGTTTTAAAACATTTAGAACTTGGTCAGCCGGGTGTCCTAGACGGCTATGCCATAGTTGATGGGAAACATTACAGAAAATAGACATGTGGGACGAATTCACACTATGACTAGAACATGGAACAAAAGATTTACTTGTGGTGGCATGATCAAAGAAGTAAAGACCTCCTCGTTCACTACCAGTCCCCACAACTTTCATTGCAAGTAAATCCTGAATTAGGAAACACTTGAATTCATTAAATCCCACAAAAATCTTACTGTCTCTAGCAATTTTATGGACATACAACAAATTAACATGGAAATCTGGAATAACCAACACATCAAACAAGGTAACATTATCATTTAGTTTGAAATTTCCAATTTTATTGATTATGGCTTCATCACCATTAGGTTGTGTTACCTTTAACATTAAATCAGAAATATCTACCACATTTTCCAAACAAGCCACAGAAGATGTCATGTGCTGATTAGCACCTGAATCTATGATCCAACAAGATTTGTTTAATTTTGAAGACAAGGCAGAAATAGTAGATGTGTTAGCAGAGAACATACCAGCCATATTGCCAGCAATTCTCTCAGATTGTTTTGGATCTATGAGGGACAGTAGTTTGGTTATTTGTTCTTCAGTGAGAGAGGATGAAGGGTTCTGACTCTGAACAAAAGTATCAGTAGTGCAAGCATTGTTTGATGAAGACTTAGGAAATTGATTAGTCTTAGTTTTAGTAAACTAAAAATCTTTAGGAAAACCAATCAATTTAAAGCATCTCTCAATAGTATGTCCATTTAGTCCACAATGTTTACACACAAGAGGAGTTTTTCCTGACTGTTTCTAAGTATTAGAAGCTTTTCCAAAAAAGGCAGAGTTTTGGCCTTTGGTATCAGAAGATGAACGAGACATACCACGATGAGATTCTTCTCTTGATACCAAAGAGAATGCAGTTTTAACAGAGGGCAGAGGTTCCGTTGTTAAAATATTACTTCTTATGTGAACATACATGTCATCTAGCCCCATTAAAAACTGCATCATTTTTATTAACTGATTATGCTTTGAAAACTCATGAGATGCATTGTATGTACATGAGGGAAGTTTTATTAATCCATCAAATTGTTTCCAAAGGGAATTTAACTTGTGATAATACTCAGAAACAGGAACACCATTTTGGTTTAAGCAATTAATTTTCTGATACAGATTAAAAGTAACAGATCCATCGATTTTGTCATATGTTTCCTTTAGTTCTTCCTAAACTTGGGAAGCAACTTTAGAAAACACCTGACTAACAAATGAATCCTCAGATACAGAGCCAAGAATCCAAGATAGAACAACAGAGTTACATCTATCCCACTGCATTGCAAGAATTTCATTTTCAGTAGGACGTACAACAGAACCATTAATGTAACAACCCGGTTTCCAAATACACACAAATGACATAGATTTCATAATATAACTTTACTACAAAAGATACACCATTTAACATTTACGGTCCCCTAGTCTTTATAACTACAATAAATAATTCAGTACAAACTTTTTGCTAATAATCACATGATCATTACTAAACAAAATAGTTACATAACACTTCATGGATCTTCATTAAGCATACATCTTCAAAAGAAATTCCTAGATATTCCTATCACTTGTCCTTATTTGCTCCACAACCTGGAATACATATTTTAAAACAAAATGAGGGTTAGACCTAGCGGTCTAAGTGAGAAAAATCCCTGTTAGTTTTAAAATCCTTTGCACAAATACCATATACATAATCCAAAGATGAATACCAATTAAGACTCGTGCATCATGTAATTCCTGTCTCATTTTCCATGGCCATATTAGTTGGTTGCAAGCCAACTAATAAATTAACTCCGCTGTACGAAAATTACAGCCAACACCGCTGTCCCTTCGTACAGCCAACTCCACCGGTCCTAAGCCCGGCCAACTTGTACTCGTATAGTGTAATACTCGTATAAATATAATATACATCTCAATATATCATACTTCATACATATACACATAATTACACAAATTATCACATTCTCAATCCACATATATATGTATTCCAGTTTGAAAACATTTTTAAGTAAAACTCATCTGATTGTGTATCACAAACTCCTTTCAAGCTATTTTCAAGCACTCCAATCTTTTACCCCGAATTCACAGAATCTGAAACCAAATAAATACAAATATCTCTTTAAAGACTAAAAACTCTAAAATCCCAAAATCCTCGACTCATATCGCAACCAACTAAAATGATAAACCTTGTCGCAACACATTTCACATGTCGCAATTAACTACTGCGACACAGTAGCATATCGCAACCAACTGTTGCGATATACATCATGTCGCAACCAACTATTGCGATATACCACAAGTCGCAACTGACCATTGCGATATCAAGAGCTTGTCGCAACCCAAGGTTGCGATATTCATGAATGTCGCAACTCAAGGTTGCGATACCTATGATGTTCATCAATATCTCAGTTAACTAAATTCATCCTAAACCCAGAAATTTATAGTTTTAGACCATGAATGTTTCCGATATTTTTGCAGATATGTTTAAGACTATAAATAGAACCTAGTCATATACTCAGATTTCCCAAAACATCCTTAAATCATCAAAACCCATCTATAAACGTATATAAAACTTTATCTAAACAAAAAGGATAGATTTAAAAGAAAGCATACCTTTAATCTTCACAAGATGAACTCTCTAATTGCAGCAACAATCTTGTCTTTCTTCTCCTTCCTGTTCTACGGCCCTATCTCTCTCTCTCTTTTTCTCTCTAACCGAAAACAAAACCACACACACACACTTAGAGAGTTTTGGTTTATCTAAAAGAATGACACCTATCCTAAATGAAATAAAAAGGGCGGTTGTGATGTAAGGTTTGGCTAGAAAGACCAAACAAACCCTAAGCTTTTCCCATTTAGCAAAACACACCCTCTAATTTCTAAATGAAAATTAAAACTTACCCCTTAACTTATAAAACTACTTAAACCAAAATAATAAGGATTTAATTAGACCAATAACATACTTGGTTATTACAACATCTCCCCCTTAAAAGAATTCCGTCCCGAAATTCAGTTAAGTGAAAAGATGAGGGTATTTGGTTCTCATTTCTAACTCTGATTCCCAAGTAGCATCCTGACCTCTATGATGTCTCCACTGAACTTTCACTTGTTTGATTACTTTGTTCCGCAACACTTTAACTTTGTGGTCAACTATGGCTTCAGGTTCATCCACATAATTCAGCTTTTCATCAACTTGTATATCTGGTAGAGAAACGGCTAGATCTGGATTAATCAAACACTTTTGAAAATTCGATACGTGAAACGCGTTGTGAATCCTGCTTAACTCTGGCGGAAGATCCAACCTGTAGGCTACTTCATCGATCCTTTCCGTAATTGAAAACGGCCCGATGTACCTTGGACTAAGCTTACCTTGTTTCCCAAATCGAATGACTCTTTTCCAAGGTGAGACTTTCAACATTACGAAATCTCCAACTTGGAATTCTAACGGCTTTCGGCGTCGGTTAGCGTAGATTTTCTGTCTGTCTTGAGCCACTTTCAATCGTTCCCTAATCTGAGTAATCTTATCCGCGGTTAACTGAACTATATCTGGTCCCGCTAACAGTTTTTCTCCCACTTCGTTCCAACACGGAGGCATTCGGCATTTTCTACCATACAGAACTTCAAACGGTGCCGCTTGTATGCTGGAATGATAACTGTTGTTGTAGGAAAATTCAATCAACGACAAATTCTTATCCCATGATCCCCCAAAATCAACAATGCAGGCTCGTAGCATATCTTCCAAAGTCTGAATTGTTCGTTCGCTCTGACCGTCAGTTTGAGGATGGTATGTCATACTCAACTTTATCTGCGTTCCCATTTCTTTTTGAAAACTCCTCCAGAATCTTGAAGTAAAACGACTATCACGATCAGAAATAATCGAGATTGGAACTCCATGTCGAGTTACTATTTCATCAATGTACAACTTGGCTAATCGTTCCAACGAATCAGTTTCTTTTATTGGTAGAAAGTGAGCAGACTTTGTCAACCTGTCAACGATCACCCAAATGGCATCAAATCCTTTCGGAGTTCTTGGTAGCTTTGTAATGAAATCTGTAGTAATCTGATCCCATTTCCACATAGGTATTTCTAGACGTTGTAACTGACCAAAAGGCTTTTGATGTTCAATCTTTACTTTCTTACACGTGGTACAACCTTCCACATACTGAGCAATGCTTCTTTTATTCCCGGCCACCAATAAAATTGTTTCAGATCTTTATACATCTTATTCGTACCTGGGTGAATAGAGAAACGAGATTGATGAGCTTCTTGTAGTACACGATCACGTAAACCACCCAAACGAGGCACCCAGATTCTGTTTCCCAAACACAATAACCCACGATCATCTTTTACGAGTGATGCTGATATCCCCACTAACCGTTCTGATTTCAAATGTTCTTCTTGAAAAGCTTCCACTTGACACTTCTTCAATTCGTCAAAGATGTTAGGTAGAAGTTCAGATCGTAATGCAATGGCTTTTATTGTTCCACTTCTTTCTTGACGACTCAGTGCATCAGCTACCACATTCGCCTTTCCCGGATGATAAAGAATTTCACAGTCGTAATCATTCACCAGTTCTAACCATCTTCTTTGTCTCATATTTAACTCCCGCTGATCGAAAAGATGTTGAAGACTCCTATGATCAGTAAAAATTTGACATTTAGAACCGTAGAGATAGTGTCTCCAAATCTTTAGCGCGAACACAACTGCTGCAAGTTCCATGTCATGTGTAGGATACTGCCGTTCATGATCCTTTAGTTGACGAGAAGCATAAGCAATAACTTTCCCACGCTGCATTAGTACACAACCCAATCCCAGTTTGGAAGCATCACTGTAAACAACAAAATCTTCGGAACCTTCTGGTAGTGACAATATCGGCGCACTACAGAGTCTCTCTTTCAATATTCGGAATGCTTCATCCTGTTCTGCTTTCCATTCAAACTTTATATTCTTCCGGGTCAGCTTGGTTAGAGGCGTAGCAATACGAGAAAAATATTTTATAAACTTTCGATAATACCCGGCTAAACCCAGAAAACTTCGTACTTCCGTTGGCGTTCTCGGCGGTTCCCACTTTTCAATTGCTTCTACTTTCGTCGGATCAACTTGAATACCTTTCTCGGAAACTACATGTCCGAGAAATTGAACTTCCCGTAGCCAGAATTCACATTTAGAAAATTTAGCACACAACTGTTCCTTCTTCAGCAATTCCAAAATCAAACGAAGATGTTGGGCGTGTTCTTCTTTGGTTCAGGAATAAATAAGAATATCATCGATAAACACAATAACAAATTTATCGAGACATGGCTTACATACCCGATTCATTAGATCCATAAAAGCAGCTGGAGCGTTCGTCAGTCCAAACGGCATCACCAGGAATTCATAGTGACCGTACCTTGTGCGAAAAGCAGTTTTCAGAACGTCTTCTTCTTTAACCTTCAGCTGGTGATAACCAGATCTTAGATCAATCTTGGAGAAATAACAAGCTCCAACTATTTGATCGAAGAGGTCATCAATTCTGGGAAGCGGAAAATTGTTCTTGATCGTGCGCTTATTCAGTTCCCGGTAATCAATACACATTCTCATCGAACCATCCTTCTTTTTCACAAACAAGAGTGGTACACCCCACGGCGAAGAACTGGGTCTGATGAAGCCCTTATCGGATAGGTCTTGCAGTTGTGTCATCATTTCCTTCATCTCTGGAGGTGCCAGACGATACGGTGCACGGGCAACAGGAGCGGCTCCAGGAACTAGGTCTATACCAAACTCTACTTGTCTAACGGAAGGAAGACTATTCAAGTCTTCAGGGAAAACTTCTGGAAATTCACGGACAATAGGAATATCTTCCAACTTATTCTTTTCTGTCTTAATATCTATCACATAGGCTAAGTAACTCGGGTAACCTTTGCTGACACACTTACGAGCTTTTAACATAGATATAAGGCAAGACTGATGATTTCTACGATCACCATAAATCACTACTGGTCCCTCTCAGGCAAGACAACATTGATTAACTTCTTATCACAAACAATGTTAGCCTGATTCTCGGCTAACCAATCCATCCCCACTACTACATCAAACTCAATCAAGGCTATAGGATATAATTGAATAGGTACTCGACACCCCTTTATATTTATCACACAACTATCAAAAACCTCTTTAAGGGATACTTGATTATCATTTGCAGTATCTACCATTAAAGCATGATCTAACACTTTAGGCTTTAAATGCATATAAGCAGCAAATGAAGGAGACACAAACGATCGGTTTGCACCGGAGTCAAATAGAACTTTAGCACGTGTAGAGTTTATTAAAAATGTACTTGTAACCACATCCGGAGTTTCCTCCGCTTCTTGTGATGTCATCTGAAATGCACGGCCCCTTGCTTTTGGTTGCTCTGGCCTTTGTACTACTGGTCTAACACCCACTGATCTCCCCGACGTACCCCCTTGCTGTACTCTTCCCCTCGGACAATCAGACTGAATATGATCCGAAGAATTACATGAGAAACAAAACCCCGTTACTCGACAATCTTTACCAACATGTCCGGTCTTCCCACACCTATAACAAACCCGGGGATCAACTTGACAATTTCTTTGGTGGATACGATTGCATTTCGGACAAGGTCTTTCCGCTGGTCGGAAAGGCGGACGATTATCAAACCTTTAAAACCTGGACTTCTTTGGATCATACTGTGGTCCTTCCCACTTTCTTTTTCCCATACCTTTATCACTAGCGTTTCTCCCTTTATCCTGTTCCATGGTTTCCGCGGCGTCTACTGCGGCTGAGAAGGTTTCTGGTCCTTCAGCAATCACCAGACTTCTGACTTCTGAATTCAACCGAAAGATAAACCTCTCAATCTTCACTGCCTCCGTGGCAACGTAGTATTCCGCGAAACGAGACTTTTCCAGAAAACGAGCGGTATAGTCCCGAACTGATAAATTCCCTTGCTGCTAGTTCATAAACCCCCCTTCCAATTGTTTAACTGCTGCTTGGGGACAAAACTGTTTCCTGAAAGCTATAACGAATTCTTCCCAAGAGAAAGTAGAATATGTGTCAGATCCTCCAAAAGAAATAAGAGCTTCCCACCAGTATAGAGCATCGGCTTTTAGCATTGCAATCCCATATAGTATTCTATCCTCTTCGGCATACTTACTAGTTTTGAAGATAGCTTCTATTTCTTTCAGCCACCTCATAGCTTTCACTGGTTCCCTTTCTCCTGAGTAGGTCGGAGGTTTGCAACTTAGGAACATTTTATAATCACACTTCTTCGTCACTGGTACGACAGTCTGTGTAATGGGCATTTCATCCTCCGGACCAGGATCTGGTATTTCGGTTTCAGTATTATGAGTTCGGTTGAACATGGCTTGGATATTTGCCTGTAATCTTCCCATTTCAGCCGCTAAGTCGTCTCTTGTAACGAATTCTGCACCTCGCGGTTGAACTCTGTCGCCTATTCTGCCTCTACCTCTTTCTCCCCCTCTTCCCCTTGTCCCAACTGTTGGATTCGTTCTATTAGGATTTCCTCTTCCCTCTCGATTCGTTTGTCGAGTACCACTTGCCATTTTGTAGATTCAAACAAGGTTAATATACACATAAGCACATACCCCATATAACAAGGTATTCCAGTTCAAACATGTACCTGTAAGATCATAATTACACTGGCCAGGTGTAATCTGAAATTACCTTACATGATGTTCCTTCTACCTTTTTATATTTAACATCCCAAGGTTCTAGAATAATAGGAACATCCTACTTCACATGTAGTTTAAGTCTAGGTACAGATACGAATACCTAAATCCCTTAAACTAGGGCTCTGATACCATCTGTAACAACCCGGTTTCCAAATACACATAAATGACATAGATTTCATAATATAACTTTACTACAAAAGATACACCATTTAACATTTACGGTCCCCTAGTCTTTATAACTACAATAAATAATTCAGTACAAACTTTTTGCTAATAATCACATGATCATTACTAAACAAAATAGTTACATAACACTTCATGGATCTTCATTAAGCATACATCTTCAAAAGAAATTCCTAGATATTCCTATCACTTGTCCTTATTTGCTCCACCACCTGGAATACATATTTTAAAACAAAATGAGGGTTAGACCGAGCGGTCTAAGTGAGAAAATCCCTGTTAGTTTTAAAATCCTTTGCACAAATACCATATACATAATCCAAAGATGAATACCAATTAAGACTCGTGCATCATGTAATTCCTGTCTCATTTTCCATGGCCATATTAGTTGGTTGCAAGCCAACTAATAAATTAACTCCGCTGTACGAAAATTACAGCCAACACCGCTGTCCCTCCGTACAGCCAACTCCACCGGTCCTAAGCCCGGCCAACTTGTACTCGTATAGTGTAATACTCGTATAAATATAATATACATCTCAATATATCATACTTCATACATATACACATAATTACACAAATTATCACATTCTCAATCCACATATATATGTATTCCAGTTTGAAAACATTTTTAAGTAAAACTCACCTGATTACGTATCACAAACTCCTTTCAAGCTATTTTCAAGCACTCCAATCTTTTACCCTAAATTCACAGAATCTGAAACCAAATAAATACAGATATCTCTTTAAAGACTAAAAACTCTAAAATCCCAAAATCCTCGACTCATATCGCAACCAACTAAAATGATAAACCTTGTCGCAACACATTGCACATGTCGCAATTAACTACTGCGACACAGTAGCATATCGCAACCAACTGTTGCGATATACATCATGTCGCAACCAACTATTGCGATATACCACAAGTCGCAACTGACCATTGCGATATCAAGAGCTTGTCGCAACCCAAGGTTGCGATATTCACGAATGTCGCAACTCAAGGTTGCGATACCTATGATGTTCATCAATATCTCAGTTAACTAAATTCATCCTAAACCCAGAAATTTATAGTTTTAGACCATGAATGTTTCCGATATTTTTGCAGATATGTTCAAGACTATAAATAGAACCTAGTCATATACTCAGATTTCCCAAAACATCCTTAAATCATCAAAACCCATCTATAAACTTATATAAAACTTTATCTAAACAAAAAGGATAGATTTAAAAGAAAGCATACCTTTAATCTTCACAAGATGAACTCTCTAATTCCAGCAACAATCTTGTCTTTCTTTTCCTTCCTCTTCTACGGCCCTATCTCTCTCTTTTTCTCTCTAACCGAAAACTAAACCACACACACACACTTAGAGAGTTTTGGTTTATCTAAAAGAATGACACCTATCCTAAATGAAATAAAAAGGGCGGTTGTGATGTAAGGTTTGGCTAGAAAGACCAAACAAACCCTAAGCTTTTCCCATTTAGCAAAACACACCCTCTAATTTCTAAATGAAAATTAAAACTTACCCCTTAACTTATAAAACTACTTAAACCAAAATAATAAGGATTTAATTAGACCAATAACATACCTGGTTATTACAATTAACAAAACCAAGTTTATTTTTGGTTTCAAGAGCAAGAACCATAACACATGACCAAACTTTATAGTTCTCAGTACCAGTTAACTTTAGGCCTAAAATAGAAGCTCCAGTATTATCACTAGGATGGAGGAATAAGGGATCTCCAAAATCCAGCTTAGCAATAAGAGATTGCTCTTCTGTATTTTTAGATGCTTCTCCTCCAGTCATGATATCAGCAGAGAAACAGAACCAAAAAGCAAGGTGAAAACTGAGAAGCTTAATTAGCAGGATTCCTTGCCACTAAGTGATGGTAGGTCAAGCTAACTTCTCAGTCACCGAAGATAAGAAAAAGATCGAAAGAACAGGGTTCACAGAGGATGAAAGAGATAAGAAGACTTACAGAGATCTTGCGATATTATTGATGAAATGATGTCACAAGTGCTGATATAAGGTAATAGGTACTTACAACACAAATAGAACACTGGTTTTTTGACGAGTAGCACAGCGAAAACAAGTGTCAGATCTCTGATAGAACAGAGATCATAATCCACAACTGAACAGAAACAAGAGACTAGATAGAGTCACAATCTGACACTGAGATGGAGGACATCGTCCAAATAAACCATCACAAGGTTAGATCTAGACGAACGTGGCCTCAACAAGGTCTCACAGGCACACAAACAACAGAATAATACAAAGCCTCACGGGCACTTGATACAAAGAGGTCAGATCTAGAACAAGAATAACAGATCTAGAATAAGAATATGTACGCACAAGTATGTACAATAACAGATCTAAACAGAAATATGTACACACAAGTATGTACAATCACAGATCTAGAACAAGAATTTGTACGCACACGTATAACAAGAATATGTACGCACAAGTATGTACAATAACAGATCTAAACAGAAATATGTACACACAAGTATGTACAATAACATATCTAATATACACACAAAAGAATACCAGGTATCAGAATCTACAAGACACAGTGAACGGAAACTTCAGAGAGCAAAACAGGCAAGAATCAACCCAGGTTAGATTCTTGTATTCATTGTTTGACCTTTGAAGACTAATACCTATATAGTGTCCTTAAACCACACTACGGTGTTGAATGTGTAAACAAGACAAGATACTCGGATCAACAGAGAAGAGAGTAGCCTGATTTATACACACTCAAACCAACGTATGCATGCGATGAGCAGAAAATTAATCGACAGTCCAGATCTAAAGAGATAGGAATCGAAATTAGTATGTAAGAAAACCTGATCGACAGTCCAAATCTAAAGAGATAGGAATTAATCGACTACAGAAATGCACACAAAAGAACAGATCTACACGAACCACAGATGAGTTGAATAGATTTGGAACAAAAAAAGCAACAACCAGAAACTGAATCGTTTAAACAATACTTCAAATAGTTCAGATTTAAACAGAGTAAGAACTAGAAGTAAGAAAACAACACAAACAATCCGGTTTAAAATTTTCTCTTAAATTTTGAGGAAAGATGAACACATATATAAAAGGATGAACACAGATATAACGATTTGTTTTCTAACAACAAGAACTATACGAAAAAATGTTTTTAGAAAACAAAAGAAGAGTTGAGTTTGATGAACACTATCATACCACAGAAACGGCGAAAGAAGATCGAGATCAGAACCTCTGCTCTGATACCATCATAAAATTGTATATATCATCAAACTCATATTACAAACAATCAACACAAACTAAAACAGGAATGATTTAAACTTCAAGAGAATTGAAGTTTAATGAGAAAACCCTAATCTAGAAATAAGTATGAAACCCTAATTCTAGAAAGAGGAAGAGATGAGAGAAAGTTTGTAAAGAGAATTATGTTAAAATTGAAAGGTTTTGTTAAACCGTACTACCACATGATATATGCAACGGAAGCATATTTAAAATTGAATCATCCATGGCAATACTAACAAACAACTTATAAAGATGCATACGTTCTAGATGATTAACTACAATAGAAAGAATCAATAACACTTACTTGTTTCTTGTGATTGTCGAAAACACAAAGATGAATTAAACCTTGTTCTTGCTTCTTGGATGTCAAGGATCAATAGTGTGAATCCCTCTAGTGGCTCACACTTAAGAACACCAAACCAACAATCAAGATTGAAGCTTTAACCCTAAACCCTTGGAAGGGTTTACGATTTTGGGAGGGAGGAGAGGGGAGGCTACGGCCTTGTGAGAGAGAGAGATCACACCAAAAAAAATCATCCTAGGGTTTGATCCCTAGCATCTTATTTATAACCTCTCTATTTACAAGTAGCCCCCTTGAACAGATAAGCTTGAAAAAAACTATTTTAACGAGTTATCATTTAGTCCCTATAATTAATCTAATTAATTATATTGTAGCTTGTAATTAATTTATCATCAAATGACAAATTAATAATCTAACTACATTAATTCCCTTTCATTCTTCTGATTGTTTATTTGGGTCTTAAGGGCAACCCAAAAGGACCCTACTATTATTAGAAATATTACCAATAGTTAATGACTCTGGACACTATATCCAACAGTCTCCCACTTGGACAAGTTATTAACTCTATTTGGTTTAACTCTTTCAAATAATCAGCAGAGCGCAAGCCATCCAATGCAGCTGCCGAACTCTGATAAAGATTCGGTCCTAAGATAAATGATTTAATGCTCCTTTGTTCTACAAGATATCATATGATCCTGAGACATGGATAAACGTCTATCTCGTGGATCAAGGTTATGTTTCCCGATTTCTGATATGTGTTGAATTCATCAGGCTACTCAATTGAACACATCAATTCTAGTCAGGGTTTGGCCAAACACTTAGTGTCAACACAAAATCATCGAGGGGCCCATGGATATCGCTTCTCCTGTTTAGGCAGAAGGAACAAATAAACTTTGACTACACAGTTCATTTCTATTCATCATATTATACATGGGCATACCCTGTATAACTGCCAGTCACGGTCAGCGTTGGAGCACACCAAGGCATAACAGAATCCTAGAGCAAAACTCTATGCATCTCTATTTGAAGAACATAAAATATTATTATCTCAAAATTACTCTGACTTAATCCATGAAGTAAACTTTTGAGTGCGGGTCGTTTCAATACCCAAATCACCATTAGGTACTCATGAGTGTTAGTTGCATTCTCTATGCTTTCGACACTTCATGACAGTCTTGAATCACTACTTACTTCCAGGAGTATGACTGACTGTGGAGGTTTAAGTAAATTAATACTCAGGAAGTTGGTTCTAAACATGCAAAACGAAACAATAATAAATTAAATGTAAATGGACGCAATCCAACATATATTATAATCTCCATATAATAATCTCTAAATCAAATACAATTTATTACGTTTTAATACATCAAACTAGCAACTAAAATATTCAAAGTATATTGATAATTCTAACACCTATGGCTTCAGTATGATACTCATGTTTGGGTCGAGTCAATGATTTCGTGAAAGAATCCGCCAGATTCTCTTCAGTTGGCACTCTACTCACCACGATCTGTTTTTCCGCAACCTTGTGTCGCACAAGGTGATACTTCCTCTGTATGTGCTTTGACTTCCCATGGTCTTTAGGTTCTTTAGTCAATGCGACTGCACCTTCGTTATCACATAAGATTTCAATGGGTTCACTGATGCTTGGTACAACGCCCAGACCACCTATGAAATTCTTCAACCATGCAGCCTCTTTCGCTGCCTCACTTGCTGCGATATATTCTGATTCACACGTGGAGTCAGCCACCGTATCCTGTTTGGAACTTTTCCAAGTCACGGCCTCACCATTCAACAAGAACACCCATCCTGACTGCGAGCGGGAGTCATCCCGATCTGTCTGGAAACTCGCATCAGTATAACCTGTTACTCGTAATTCATCTTTTCCACCATAGACTAAGAACATATCTTTAGTCCTCCGAAGATACTTAAGAATGTTCTTTACAGCCGTCCAATGACTTTCGCCTGGGTTCCCTTGATATCTACTCACCATGCTTAAAGCAAATGAGACATCAGGTCTAGTACATGTCATGGCATACATGATCGATCCTATAGCAGATGCATATGGAATTCGACTCATTCTGTCCAGTTCTTTGCTAGTGCTGGGACATTGATCTTTGCTAAATCTTATGCCATGTTGCATGGGCAAAAACCCTTTCTTGGATTCACTCATATTGAATTTCTTCAATATCTTATCCAAGTATGTACTTTGGCTAAGTCCAATTAAACGCTTGGTTCTATCTCGATAAATTCTTATTCCAAGTATGTATGCTGCATTTCCCAAATCTTTCATAGCGAAACATTTCCCGAGCCAGACCTTTACATCTTGCAACATCGGAATATGGTTTCCTATGAGTAGTATGTCATCAACATACAAGACTAGAAATACAACATTACTCCCACTAGCCTTAACATATACGCAGGACTCATCTTCGCTTCGAGAAAATCCAAATTCCTTGACTTGTTCATGAAAACAAAGATTCCAGCTACGAGACGCTTGTTTAAGTCCATAAATGGATCTTTCAAGCTTACACACTTTATCTGGATACTCGGTATGTACAAAACCTTCAGGCTGTGCCATATACACATCCTCATCAAGTTTCCCATTGAGGAAAACGGTTTTTACATCCATTTGCCATACTTCATAGTCATGAAATGCAGCTATGGCAAGCAATATCCTGAGAGACTTAATCTTTGCCACTGGTGAGAAGGTTTCATCATAATCAATTCCTTGAGTTTGAGTGTAACCTTTTGCAACCAGTCTAGCCTTGAATGTGTGCACATTCCCATCTATGTCGGTCTTCTTTTTGAAAATCCACTTACACCCAAGTGTCTTGCGACCTGGTGTGTGATCAACCAATTTCCAAACTTGGTTATCGTACATAGATTGAATCTCGCTTTCCATGGCCTCTTTCCATTTGGCAGCCTCAGGGCCTGCCATCGCTTCCTCGTAGTTGGATGGCTCATCCGCACTATCAAATGTTTTATCATTGACTAGTGTGTCTCCTTCCTTTGTAATATGAAAACCATAATAAAACTTAGGAGGTTGACTTACTCTACTAGTTCTGCGAAGAGGTGGTGGAGGTATGTTAGTTTCCTCAACAGGTGGTTCAACCTCATGTTGAGGGCTAGTGTCAACTATAGGTTCATCATTGGTTGTTTCTTGAATTTCTTCAAGATCAATGCTGCTCCCACTATCCCTTTTGGAAATGAGTTCCCTTTCTTGGAAGACTCCCCCTTCTAGCTACAAACACTTTGTTCTCCGAAGGTTTGTAAAATATATATCCAAAGGATTTGTAGGGATAACCAATGAACCGACATTTCTATGCTCTAGGTTCTAGCTTGTCGTTAGTTTCGCGTCGAACAAAGACTTCACAACCCCAGACCTTTATATGTGCCAACGAGGGACGAGTCCCAGTCCACATTTCAGAGGGTGTCTTTGCAACCTTCTTAGTTGGAACGAGGTTTAAGATATGAGCTGCAGTTTCTAAGGCATAGCCCCAGAACGATATTGGAAGTGTAGCACGACTCATCATGGACCGAACCATATCAAGTAGCATTCGATTTCTTCTCTCAGCAACACCATTGAGTTGTGGTGTTCTGGGAGGAGATAATTGCGAAACTATTCCACAATCCCTTAGATAGTCGTAGAATTCATGACTCAAGTATTCTCCACCCCTGTCAGATCGGAGCATCTTGATCTTCTTGCCCAGTTGGTTTTCTACTTCGTTTTTTAATCCTTTAAACACTTCAAAGGTGTCCGATTTGTTTTTCATCAGATAGATAAATCCATATCTGATAGGCGGGTTTACACCCCCCCTAAATCTAACCGCAAGTGTACGGGTCGAAGTCAAGTAATAGTACTTGGAAAGTACGAGTATCGAATCACGGGGAACTAGGAACTAAGTATCACAATTACTATAAGCTCTATTAACTGGACTGTCGAATTTAGAGATGGTTGGTTTTAAAAATACTAATTGCAGAAAATAAATCAAGCACAAGACAGACAATGAACAGCTTGGAATTCAGATAGAGAAAACAGTTGAGGGTTGGAAATCCTTAGGTTTTCACATATGAACATCAGACTTAAAACAAATACCAGTTATTTCCGTTAATGAATATCCAATCTTGATCTAACCATTATTCTCTCTCGAGTTACAACGGTTATATTCGTAAAGCATGGTTCTTTAGCAAGTTACCATGAGTTTTATCTTGACAACACAAGTTAAATCTCTCGATCTCACCCTATGTAGTTCAAAACACTTTAAGTACAGATTATAACGAGCCTAAGGTTTACTCGGTATATCTCTATCCTTTCTTACCTTAGGCGTGTGATTTTTAGTTCTTTTTGATAATTAACTCTCTTGAACTCAATTAGCAACAACAAATCAATCATAAATTGGCCAGATTCATAATAGCATTAAGAGCAAAATCACATGCATTCATTAAATCGGAAAAACTGATAAAAGTCACTCGTCATCCATCTATATGTTCAATCCTAATTCAATCCAACCCCCAACATCTAAAGATTAGTTCATGATGTTGGGGGAATCAATTACAAGAGAAAGGCAAACAAATACGAATGTAAACATAGTAACTGTGATCGTGGTGAATGTGAAAGATAAAGTGATGAACTCCCTTCTCCCGTGATTGAATCTACTTTGCGTCGTGAACGTGTCCTCGATTGATTCTCTTTCGTCGCTCCAAAAGGTGTCACTTAGCTCTGAAAATCGCCACTGGACTGCCCACCGTCGTGTCTCGAAAACTGGATCTCGAAAAGTGACCTAAAACCCGGCTTAAAATACTGATTTTCGCGAAACAGTGGGTTACGCCACTTGCCACGCGACTTGCAAGTCGTGTGTGTCATTTTTACTGCGCGGGTCGTTTTCTGGTTCGCGGATCGGGTCCTGGTTCGGTCGTGGGTCTTGGGTTTTGCTTTTGGGCTTCCGTTAGGCTTCGTTTGGACTCGTTTTGGGCTCTTCTTAGCTTCTTTTCTCGATGTATGCCGCCTTTTAGCTAACCTGCATAATTCACTAGATAAACCGTAAAATACACGCCTTTTTACTTGAACACAAGCCAATCTCATTGGTTTGAGAACTGAAAATAACGCCAAAAAGTGGCGTTATCAACAACCCCAAACCGAGCGTTGCTTGTCCCCAAGCAAATTAGCGATAAAAACAGAATGAAAGCATATATCTTGTGAAATCATAATAACTGCACAATTCCCAAACGGTACCACGTGATGCATCGGTGATTTCCCATACCCGTGAATGTCTATCTCACTATCGCCTCATCCTTATTTTGTCCGATCTATGACCTTCCATTGTGAGTTGAACTCGTGACCATTCCGATTACATTAGGGTTAGACCAAGTCAAACATACTCGGGAAAACATTTCGCCTCGACCCTACCTCGCGGGATACTCTCTTCGCACTCGAACCTAGGTTATCGCTCGTGTTGTCATGTTTAAGGAGGTTATGTACAAGAATACGCAATAATTGCATGACAACTCTATTGAAAGACGCACAAATGTCCAAAAGTTTGATCTCAGAAAGAAATCAAGTAGCAAGACAGGGAATATCAGTAAAGGTAGTCATAAACCGTACTCACATTTTCGAAAAGATCATCCAGGTCTTTACACGGGTTGTAATGGGGCTAAGGTCAAGGCCAAGAAATGAAGGGTAAAAAGGATTAAAAATCCTCGGTGTGTCAATCATTGGTAATTCCTGAACTCTCGTTGCTTCACATTCGCTTACTTGGCCCTTTTCGTCACTATTGGAGTCGCATTGACTCTCTTATTTTGCAGCTCTAACTATTATCTAAATAACTGTATTATATTATATTATTTTTTTGGGACTTCATTGGTCCTCTTTTCTATTTCTCGGGTTACATTGACCCATTTTATTCTCATGACTGGCCGGAATTCTTTCTTTTCTGCTCTATCTCTAGTAGTTCATTACTGCTTCCGATTGACACACTTTCGGATAAGGGTTGGCTAAGGCTTTTGGTTAATGGGTTAATGGTGGGTTTAGAAATAATTAAGGTGCGTGTTTGGCTGCAAAGGGGGTTATGGATACACACAGAAGGGTGAAAGGGAACGATAGCTAAAAATGGTTTAAAAATAAAACACATAATGCCTGGAATCATATCTTAAGGTCCATACGATATGGTCTACTATACCCTTACCTAATATCCCGATGTTCGTCTTTGCTACTCAATGCAATAATGTAGCGAGATCATTCTACATTCACGACAAGGAATTCGAAATAGTGTATATGACTTAAGTGTATGAATCCCTCAAAATGAAAAACGTCTTTAGGCTCAAAACTCACTATCGGGTGGTCTCCACTAATGTCCCTAGTCATGTCCTTTCCCGGTCCTTCCCTAACGGTCACGTCACTATTACAAGATTCTTCCCACAATGGTTGGTCTCAATCATTCAAAACGAAAATTTTAGCTACTATGACCTAGACACTCAGAAATGCAGGAAATCTACGTGCAGAACTTGGGCCCGATTGGGCAACCCCAAACCTTACCCACACATTGTCCCCAATGTGCAAGCAAAGTCGTAGGCGATGCGACTCGAATCATTGTGCAGTTATTACAGGTATAAAAAAGACGGGGAAAGCATTAACATAGCATAGCAAAAAGAAATCCCAACTTTCTAAAATGGGCACCCCAAACATAGGCCGTGGCCTAGGTTTGCCAAATAAAAGCCAACCCGAGGTTTGCACAGGGTTTAAAGAATTGAGTGTGTAGATGTGAAAAAGATAAGGCACCCCAAACCTAAGTGAAACTTAGGTTTGTTGCATCTCGTTAAACTACTCAAAAATTGATCATCATACACCACTCATTAATTAGCAAGGTTTAGAACGTACCTGTTTTGCCCGGACGAAGGAGGATTCTTGAAAGGTTGAACATCAATCGGAGGGGATAGGGAGAACATGCAAAACAAAAGAAATCAAAGCAAAAGCCAAAAATGCAGGAAGATGAAACACACAAAGCAAGAAAGGAATAAAAAAAACTGCACGAAAAACAAAACGAAGCAACAGGGACTCCCGCGGTTTAGCCCGCGACTTGCAAGTCGCGTGGCAAACCGCGTAACCTACTGTTTCAGAAAACAAACAGAGGGTCCCGCGGCTTGCTGCGCGGTATGCATACCGCGTGCAAAGCCGCGTATGTCCCTGTTTCAAAATATTTTTGGCTTTTTCGATTTTGTGACTCAAACTAAAAATAATAAAAGGAAACAAACCTTGGTGGGTTGCCTCCCACCCAGTGCCTTTTTTTAAAGTCGTGGCATGACTATGTGGGGCTCAGTTAGGCTTGGTGTCCGCTGGGTCAAATCGCCCACACTTGCGATTCCTCGCGGACTTCTCTACTCCTTCCTCTCTTTCACCACTTCCTCTTTCAAGCAACTTGAACCTTACATTCTCACCGCCGACTCTGAATGTGATTTCACCCTCTTCCATGTCAATCAAAGCTCTCCCGGTGGCTAGGAATGATCGTCCCAAGATCATCGGGACCTCTTCATCCTCATCTATATCTATCACCACAAAGTCTACCGGGAAGTAGAACTTACCAACCTTAATTAGCACGTCCTCAATCACGCCGTATGGGTATCTTATTGACCGATCAGCAAGCTTGAGTGTCATGAACGTTGGACTCACCTCGCCCAATCCAAGTTTCCTGAAAATAGAAAGGGGCATCAAATTAGTACTAGCCCCTAAATCACACAAAACTTTATTGAATGAAAACTTCCCGATTTGGATAGGGATAGAAAAACTCCCTGGATCATTGAGCTTCTGGGGAAGCTTATTCTGAAAGATTGCGCTACACTCTTCAGTGAGTGCAACGGTGGATTGGTGATCAATTGCCCTCTTTTTGGAAAGGATCTCTTTCATGAATTTCATGTAAGAGGGCATTTGGGCGAGAGCATCTGCAAAAGGAATATTGATCGTTAGCTTTTTAAATACTTCAATAAATTTTGAAAAATTGACCTCATCCTTATTCGCTTTCAGCCTGCTCGGGTAAGGTACTCTCGGTACTGCCGGATTGACCGGTGGTGTCACTTCTTTCTCCTTCAGCCTTTCCTTCATCTCACAATCTTTATCAACTTCTAATTCACCCATATCTACCATCTCAGACTCTTCCTCGGCTTTCTTTGGTGAAGACTTGCTTACTGGGTTTCTAATCAACTCCTTGCCACTTCTCAGATGAATGGCATTGCAATGTTCCCGGTTAGTCTTTTCGGGTTGACTTGGGAAAGTACCGGGAGGTCGGGTTTGTAGGGCCTCGGAAATCTGCCCCACTTGCCTTTCCAAAATCTTGATGGAGGCGGTGTTTTGTTCGGTAGCCGCCTTGACAGTGTTGATTGTGCTTGCTAATCCCTCGACTGTGCTGTCCATCTTGGACATGAACTTCATCATCATCTCTTCTAGGCCCAACTTCTTTTCCCCGAATGGTCCTTCATTTCTTTGATTAAAACCTGGAGGATGGTAGGCATTGTTAGTACTACGAGAATTAAAAGAGTTAGAGAAATTACCTTGCTGTGGTTGACCGGGCTGATTCCATGAAAGATTGGGATGCTTTTTCCACCCCTCGTTATAAGTGTTCGAGAAGGGGTCGTTTCTCGGTTGGTTCCGGTTTTGCACAAAATGGACCTGATCAGGTTCTTGAAGACTGCCTCCTTGCAAATGGCTCGTAATCGCTGCTAGTTGGGTTTTTATCTCTTTAAGTTCATCTGATTCCCGAACACTCGCTACTCGTGCAACGGAAGATCGTGGTGTGGAATAGCTATGCTCGGCTAGGTTCTCGATCAACTCGATTGCTTCCTCATACGTCTTGTTCATGAGCGCCCCACCCGCTGCAGCAGTGATGTCATTCTTGAATTGCGGGTGAAGGCCTCCAAAGAACGTTTGGATTATGACCCAACCATGAAGACCGTGATGTGGACACTTCTTCAACATGTCCTTATATCTCTCCCATGCCTCGTAGAGTGTCTCTTGGTCCCATTGCGCGAAATGTGTAATATCGGCCATTAACTGCGCGGTTCTTCCCGGTGGGAAGAATTTCTGGAGGAACGCTGCCTTCAGTTGTGCCCAAGTGGTGATAAGATCTGATGGAAGGCCCTCTATCCAAATTTCAGCTCTACCTTTTAGAGAGAAGCTGAAAAGTCTTAGCTTAATCGCGTTCTCTTCCATCCCGTTGATTTTGAAGGTGCTGCAAATCCTCTCGAATGCACGGAGATGTGCATGAGGATCTTCGGTCGGTGCTCCTCCAAATTGATTCTGTTGTACCATTACGATGGTACTCGGCTTGATCTCGAAGTAGTTAGCCGCAGTGGTAGGTGGTTAAATTCCTATGCGTGCCGCTGCCACATTTGGGTCGGCAAACGATCGCATAGGAACCCTTTCCGGAGGTGGTGGTGGATTATTGCGAGGTGGGTCATTGCGGGGTCTTTCGTCGCCCATTTCTAATTTCTTCTTAGCTTTTGATTCTTTACGTAGGCGACGTGCAGTTCTCTCTATTTCCGGATCGAGTTGTTCGATCTCTTTTCCTCGGGTCGTCCTTGGCATAAACTAAGTGGTACCTGAAAAGAAGAAAGTAAAGTCAATAATCCAAAAACTGAAAGTGATGGGAAAATGACAAGAAAAGAAAATGCCCAATCTAATAACGCGTATAGATGGTAGTGCTATTAGCTACAACTAGTTCCCCGACAACGGCGCCAAAAACTTGATAGGCGGGTTTACACCCCCCCTAAATCTAACCGCAAGTGTACGGGTCAAAGGCAAGTAATAGTACTTGGAAAGTACGAGTATCGAATCACGGGGAACTAGGAACTAAGTATCACAATTACTATAAGCTCTATTAACTGGACTGTCGAATTTAGAGATGGTTGGTTTTAAAAATACTAATTGCAGAAAATAAATCAAGCACAAGACAGACAATGAACAGCTTGGAATTCAGATAGAGAAAACAGTTGAGGGTTGGAAATCCTTAGGTTTTCACATATGAACATCAGACTTAAAACAAATACCAGTTATTTCCGATGAATATCCAATCTTGATCTAACCATTATTCTCTCTCGAGTTACAACGGTTATATTCGTAAAGCATGGTTCTTTCGCAAGTTACCATGAGTTTTATCTTGACAACACAAGTTAAATCTCTCGATCTCACCCTATGTAGTTCAAAACACTTTAAGTACAGATTATAACGAGACTAAGGTTTACTCGGTATATCTCTATCCTTTCTTACCTTAGCCGTGTGATTTTTAGTTCTTTTTGATAATTAACTCTCTCGAACTCAATTAGCAACAACAAATCAATCATAAATTGGCCAGATTCATAATAGCATTAAGAGCAATATCACATGCATTCATTAAATCGGAAAAACTGATAAAAGTCACTCGTCATCCATCTATATGTTCAATCCTAATTCAATCCAACCCCCAACATCTAAAGATTAGTTCATGATGTTGGGGGATTCAATTACAAGAGAAAGGAAAACAAATACGAATGTAAACATAGTAACTGTGATCGTGGTGAATGTGAAAGATAAAGTGATGAACTCCCTTCTCCCGTGATTGAATCTACTTTGCGTCGTGAACGTGTCCTCGATTGATTCTCTTTCGTCGCTCCAAAAGGTGTCACTTGGCTCTGAAAATCGCCCCTGGACTGCCCACCGTCGTGTCTCGAAAATTGGATCTCGAAAAGTGACCTAAAACCCGACTTAAAATACTGATTTTCGCGAAACAGTGGGTTACGCCACTTGCCACGCGACTTGCAAGTCGCGTGGTAAGTCGCGCGTGTCATTTTTACTGCGCGGGTCGTTTTCTGGTTCGCGGATCGGGTCCTGGTTCGGTCGTGGGTCTTGGGTTTTGCTTGTGGGCTTCCGTTAGGCTTCGTTTGGACTCGTTTTGGGCTCTTCTTAGCTTCTTTTCTCGATGTATGCCGCCTTTTAGCTAACCTGCATAATTCACTAGATAAACCGTAAAATACACGCCTTTTTACTTGAACACAAGCCAATCTTATTGGTTTGAGAACTGAAAATAACGCCAAAAAGTGGCGTTATCAATATCTACTGAAATCGTCAGTAAAGGTAACAAAGTATCTTTCACCGTTTCTTGTGGCAGATCTGAATGGTCCACATACATCTGTGTGGATTAAGTCTAACAGATCCTTACCCCTTTCCATTTTTCCTTTGAAAGGTGCTTTCGTCATCTTGCCAAGTAAACAAGACTCGCATTCTTCATTAGACTTTAAGTCAAATGGTTCCAAGACCCCGTCCGATTGGAGCTTGGCGATGCGTTTCTTGTTTATGTGGCCAAGACGATGATGCCATAACGATGGTTTATCCAATTCACTATTGGAGGAATCAACATTTAGAGTTAAGTTATTATTATTTCTACCAACACAAATCACGCTTTCATACATACCATTACAAGGAGAGGATTTAAAATAAAAACAACCATTTTATAAACCAAAATGCAACCATCATTATTATCAAATTGAAATTCAAAACCATCCTTGTACAATGCATGAAAAAAAATAATGTTTCGAGCCATTTCTGGCGAGTAGCAACAATCTAATAACTTTATTGAAAAACCACTACTAATCACGAGCTCAAAATCTCCAATCATGGTAACAGCGGCAGTCATCCTGTTTCCCATGATCAGATTCAACTCCCCATGCTTCAACGTCCTACTTCCCTTTAGTCCCTGAAAATTAGAGCAAATGTGAGTACCACATCCCGTATCAAGGACCCAAGAGTTAGAAATCGATGTACTATGGAGTTCAATTGTAAAAATACCTGAGGTGCCACACCCTTTGACCTTGTTCATTTTCAAGTCCTCCAGATATTTTGGGCAGCTTCTCTTCCAATGGCCCTTTCCTTGACAGTAAAAGCATATGGCCTCTTTAGGGTCACTTATGGGTGGTATGTCAGAAAAATCAGCTTTTCTCTTAAGGCCTTGGTTGTGTGGAACAACTTTAGCCTTTCCCTTCCCTTTGGGATGAGAAATTTTCTTCTTCTTATAGCCACCTTCCCTAATGGCCAGGACGGGAGCAGTTGAGTGACAACTTTGGGTCTTACCCATACTTGCTTCAGCAGATCTCAACATGCCATGGAGTTCCATCAAGGTCTTGTCTATATTATTCATATTGAAGTTCACTATGAACTGTTTATATGCCCCACTAAGAGAGTTTAGCACCATGTCAATGGTAAGCTCTCTTGGGAAATCGACACCTAGATTGCCTAACCTGTCAATGTACGCTTTCATCTTTAGCACATGCGCACATACAGGGGCACCGTCCTGTTGCTTACATTCCATAAGCGATTTTACGACTTGGAACCTTTCTTGCCTTGCTTGCTCCTGAAACATTTCACGAAGCTGCTCATTTAGTTCAAACGCCCCCATGTTCTCGAAACTCTTTTGAAGTTCCGGGGACATGGACGCCAACATGAGACACGCGACTTTTGTGGATTCCGCGAATTGCTTATTGTATTCATTTACTGCTTCAGGGCTTGCATCATCATTAAGTATAGGAAGATCCTCGTCGAGCAAATACTCTTTGTCTTCGTACCTCAAGGCAATTCTCAAGGCACGAATCCAATCCAAGTAGTTTGGCCCAGTTAGCTTATCTTTACTTAGGATAGAGAGTAATGTAAGGTTGGATGTTGAGTGAGAAGGAGGAGGAGGAGGATTATTTTCAGCCATCTGTAGATATAGATTTTTCGTTAGTTTGATATTTAACCCTTAAAATAATTTTCCAAAAATATTTAACAAGGCTAGGATCCATATTTTATCTTATGATGTGAAAAGGGATGCCGTAATCACATCACAAGGTTATTTTAGGTAAACAAATGCTATTTGTTAATTTCATTCACTATGAAACTCCTAGGTCTTTTGAGATTCATTGACTTATGTCAATGGCATGTTAATCTCGATTATGCTTATCTTCCTTTTGTGAATGGGATGCCGAGGATCACAAACAAGATAGTAAATCGACCATGGATAAACACATGGACCCCTCGGCTCAAGTACGCTTGAGAATCACGAGCGCCACATCATTTTCAACTATAGTTTCACATTAACGTGCCGGCAAACCGCACACGCTCCGTTAACAAACTATAAGATTATGTGTGTTCTTCATCATGGGTAGCATACGACTTTCACATTTCTTAATATATCTAAAATGGGATTTTCGTTTTATACTTCATAGTTAATACTTTTAACTTGTCACATTGACCTATCAAACCTTTTCAGTAATTCCACTAGTCCACACAAGAGGCGGTGAGTTTGGTAACACATGGCGTTTTAAAAACCCTTGACTCATTCGGTAACCATATTATAGGTAACTTCCTTAAACCCCCTTAGAGTGTTTATAGTGAGTACGCCTAGTCTCGGTTTGACTATCAATGTATTATTTAATCATATATATATAATTGAGGTCTAATATATATATAAAAATTGAATGAAATTTTAAACAATTTAAAATTATGATTATCCAATTAATTCTAATTAACCATGTGAGCACATATTTAACAATTAATATAATTGTTTCCATATTTGATTCCAATTAAACATGTGAGGACATATGCTAATAATTAATGTGAATATTTGACATATAAATTATATTCACTATATAAATAATGTCAATGTTTATCTTACAATATTTATTCAAACTTGAATATATTTGTTTATTGTAAGAAGGTATTTAAGATTATCTTATTCAATTCAAGATTATCCATTCGATATTTGTCATAGCTTATTATTGATGTGTTTTCTTAGGCAAGTTAGGAAACTAGCCATACACAATTAGGTATAACAAGCAAAAAAAAAACGACTACTACGCCATACACAATTATGGTATTATATGCATAAAAAACGACTACTACCCTATACCCTTTAGGGATACCAATAAAACTTTAATTGCTAAAAATAGAAACTTTTTCATGCAAGCAAGAATTTTTTTTAGTTTCCAAAATTATAGCTTTTGAGGTTATGACCATGAAACCCTAACTTAGAGATTAAGCAATTCAATGGCCACAAACTTACTGCACTATGTCGAAAATAAAACGGGTGCCTTCTGGACCTCAAACGATTAATCCAACCGTCCAGAAGGTAAAACAGAATGTCGTGAAACTACTGTCCAAATAACGCGACGATCCGACGGTTCAAACTCCGGGAATAGGTAAAACGGCTCGTTGCGTTTTTCCAGAAAATTCAATACGAATTTTATGCTATTGAGCTAAAATCTAAGAACTTTGGCTCTGATACCACTGAAAGATTTTTGTTAAACCGTACTACCACATGATATAGGCAACGGAAGCATATTTAGAATTGAATCATCCATGGCAATACAAACAAACAACTTATAAAGATGCATACGTTCTAGATGATTAACTACAATAGAAAGAATAAAGAACACTTACTTGTTTCTTGTGATTGTCGAAAACACAAAGATGAATTAACCTTGTTCTTGCTTCTTGGATGTCAAGGATCAATAGTGTGAATCCCTCTAGTGGCTCACACTTAAGAACACCAAACCAACAATCAAGATTGAAGCTTTAAACCCTAAACCCTTATTTAGGGTTTACGATTTTGGGAGGGAGGCGAGGGGAGGTTACGGCCTCAATAGAGAGAGAGAGAGAGAGAGAGATTGATCAAAAAACTCATTAGGGTTTGATCCCTAGTAGTTTATTTATAATCCCCTTATTTACACCTAGCTCCCTTGAAACGATAAGCTTGTTAAAAAACTCTTTTAACCAATTATCATTTAGTCCCTCCAATTAATTATATTGTAGCTTATAATTAATTTATCATCAAATGACAAATTAATAAACTAACTACTTTAACTCCCTTTCATTCTTCTGATTGTTATTTGGGTCTTAAGGGCAACCCAAAAGGACCCTGCTATTATTAGAAATATTACCAATAGTTAATGACTCTGGACACTATGTCCAACAAAAATGAATCGTGTTATCGAAGACTCCAGCTACTTCTTCCTTTATATACTTCAGTTTCCGTTGTGCAACTTTAGTCCTCCAACCTTCATCAAACATGCTCCGCTAACCCTGTGCTTCCACGAGATGTGAGGCGCAGTCCACAAGAAATAAAGTTTCCTAAGTTTAGTCCTTGATCTATTTAACAAACAACAAAGAAACCACCTTAAGTTAGTAGAATGTCAAGATTGAACTAAATTGTGTCCTACCTTTTAACACATAGTTGCTCTGAAAACGCATATATATACAAACACTCCATATAGTTCGACTCTATATATCTCCAAGAAGTATAAATTTCATCAAATTTGTTAACATTCCACGTACCCAATTGACTAATACAAAACTTCGATGGCTCGTGAGTTGCATACATGACAAAACTATTCTATTACAGAATAAATGACACGATCACAAAACAATAAGGACTAATTAATAAGGACGCACGCCAATATAGTTCCCTGGAGGATCATAATTACAAACAACCACGTAATAACCCTCGTACTGAGGATTATCACATTTAACCCTAGCACATCCAAGATGTTTTGTATCTTTCCAAACTACTTGAGTATAATGGCCACAAGGTCCATCACACTTGTTCGTGCAAATGTCGTAGTTCTTTCTCTCATCAAGCCACAATTGCACTGCCCACAAAGCATTGAGGTTAGGACCCATAGCCATGTTCTCACCGCCCCCTTCAGAGTGTATCATTGAACAATCTTTCCTTTTGATGACCCATGCCTGCGCTCGTTGAGCCACTTTATCGTCCCAACATAGAGGAGGCAAACCCAATGCTTTTCTAATACAGTTATGCATATCAACGAAGTCGTGTTGCTCCTGGTGTGGATGCTCCTTGTGTGGATGTTCCTTGTGTGGATCCTTGTGTAGATGTTCCCTGTGTGCATGAGATAAATGTAAAATTGTCAATGTTATAACAACAAGTATGATGTTCCTCCAATGTCGTCCCATGTTTCTATGAGTTGACAATATTGACGAATGGGTATTATTTATAAGGTGACATATGTTGTGAATATAGAAGTCGTCAAAGTGAAAAGCATGCAAAAAGGACTCTTTAATGGACAAAAAGTTCCACAATTTTCACTCCACTAAATTATTGGGCAGAAAACCACCTCAATTAAATGCTAAACATCAAAACAGTTTTATAATTGACAAAATCAACAAACATCGTGAACCATTACTTTGAATGTAAAAAATAGGATTACATTATTTTGTTTTTCTTTTTTAAAAATCCTTTTAATAAATATTTTAAAACAAAATCCCTAGAAGGCTTTCATAGACTCATATGTCATTCGGAAATCCTTCGATAAGGGTGACCTCCTTCGATGATTCGTGGCTAAAAATATGTTGATCAACATTCTTGTTGGTAAAACCTATCACCGACGGATCCCCAAAGGAAGACACTGTTGGATTGCCGAAGGGTTGTTTCAACGATGGATTGCGGAAAATTAATAATCACTAAATTAAGGATTGCGATAAACATATATAACTCACCTCCAGATTGGCAAAGGCTAAACTCAACAACGATTATTAAGAGCCCGTTTGTAATTTGTTGGAACAAAAAAGAGCGACTTCTAGTAGATTAATAACAATATATAATTGAGATCCAAAACTAAAAACACGAGTCGAAATCATGAGTGATAGCGAATATTGAGAGTGTTTTTTTTCTGTGATTGGGACAATTCATCCAACACCTCCAACACTTGTATATTATTTTAGATGGCCAAAACCCCCAAAAAACGGCTAGTTTAAGTCCACAACGACTATAAAGTAGTTTTTTTTGGAAACGACAATGTATTAAAAAGCTAGTCGGAGGCTAGCGGAAGGAATTACAGTGAACCAAAACAAAGTAAAGGAGAGATTCTCCAAGTATAGACATCTTTCACACTCGCCTTATGCCTATACATCATCCATCTAAAAGAATTGTCAATGATCGAATCAAAAAGATCTTTCCTCTTAGGCGTTGATTTATTGAACATGACTCTATTACAAAAGCTCCGGATAGAGTAACAAGTAGCAAACGTAATAGCCTCCAAGGGAATGAAGAGAGGTGGGTTGTATCTATTCTTTCCAAAGCCGCTCCAAGGGAATGAAAAGAGGAACAAGGGAACTACCACTAACTTCCCAGTCTTCTCCAAACCGCAGCAGCTAGAAATGTCACAAGAGAAAAGAGAATGATCGACCGTTTCGATGACTTGCTTGCAAAGCGGACACAGGGTATTATCGAGATCTATACCCATGACGCTTCAACTTTGCTTTAACAAGAATTCGTCCTTGTAAAGCCCTCCAACAAAAGATGTTGATTTTGGATGGAACAAGGTTGTTCCATCTGGTTGTGAAGTTTCCATTTTCAAGCACCATAGACTCGATTTTTTCTCTTGTAGCTTTGAAATAGAAGTCTCGTCGCTGGAAAGTCACCATTTTCCTAACGGCTACATTTTTTTGAAAAATGCAACACGGCCTTTTTAGGCTTTCTTTAACCGATCCCTTCGAATGCCACCAAGCTTTTTTAACCGGTCCCTTTGGGCCTTTTTTTAACCGGGTCTTGTAATCGGGTCTACAGAATCAATATACCTTAACAATGCGATTTTTCCAAAAAAAGACTCGCCATAACTGATCAGGCCATAACAGCTGGCACAACACCAAATGTCACTTAGGCAACAATGGAAAAATGTTTCCTAAGAGGGGTTTATGTGTTGCCTAAGACTTAGGCAACATGCCTATGTTTCCTAAGCAGTGTTGCCTTCTCAATGTTGCATAAGAACCTAGGCAACATAAGCAAACATCGTATGTTGCCTAAGCGGACTCCTTAAGCAACACACAACAGATTGTGTTGCCTATGAAAAAAACATATGTTGCACCAAAGAAACACTAAGGCAACATTAGATTTATGCATGTGTTGCCTAAAATATCAACTTAGACAACATACTCTTCTACATATGTTGCCTTTGAACTACGATTAAAATAATATAATATTTCTCTTAGGAAACACTTATAGATAAGTTGCCTAATATGTTTTATATATAAAAAAATATTACCGCTCATTTTGTGCACCATGATGCAATTATTTAACTTGCATGTTTTCTACAAACTCTCATAAACAAACAAACTCGTGTAAATCGACAAACAACTCCAATAACCAAACATAACTAATAAGTTCAATAATTAAAAGATAACGTTTTTCCTAAGTAAATACAAAAGTAGATAACATCAATACAAAAATAACCACTAGCAACACCGCACATGCGCATTAAATATAAAAATAAAAAATTAACCTAGATCATTGTTTGTCGGGGTTGTGGAGTTGGAGTTTGCATCACTAGCAACACCGCACATGCGCATTAAAGATTCTATCATCTTTCTTTGTTCGGCGGCTTCTTTTCTTTGTTTAGCGGCTTCTTTTTTGCCTCTTCTTGTCCCTCTTTTAGTAAGCGAATCTCCTCGTCACGCTCGGCAAGTTGTTGCCGCAAATCATCCTCGTTAACCGTAGACACCGACATAAAGGTTCCTTTCGCCGGACCTCTCATCCTCGGAGCTCGAACCGCCAAGCTACCCATACCTCGAACAACCGTCCCTACCGACGGACCAACTATTTGCTCAATTATTGATATTTCTTTTTCAATTGGGCAACGCATTGGAGGAACAACAGAATCTGAAGTGTCATCAGAATCATTCTTTATCTTCTCAATAGCTTCCTCAACAAGTTTCTGTAAATATGATTCAAACAATTATTAACATGTTAAAAACTATAAACGACATTGTTTTTAATTACAATTATTGCAAGTGTTTAAATTATATATGGATAAAAAGTGCATTATTTATTTTCTTTGCAAATCATCATACTATAAGTACTTACTTTACGATCTTCGCTTTTAGTGGTCTCAGCAATTGTACCAAGATAAGGAGCCACGTGTCCGTTAGCTTGAAGTCTATAAGCCCTAAACCGGAACAAAGTCGGTCCCGATTTATGCTCGATCCTATTTTTGGACAATTTTGTTTCCAACATCCTTTTTGATTTATTCTACAACATGAGAAACACTTATTTTACAATCTAAACTCAACAATAATTTGTATATTTAATTATATACTCGTTAAATACCTTCCATGTTTCTTCTTCAAAAAGTTTGCACAAAAAGTCCCACTGATTTGGTCGATGTACAAAGTTTTTCAGAATGGGGAGACGGCCTTGATGCTTGTACAACGTGTGGCAATCGGTTTTCCATCTATTGTATGTGTGACGCGCAGTTGCGTGGATCCAATCAAATAGGGCTTCACCCGGAAGTCCATCAAAATCAATCTTAAAAAAACCCTGAAAAGCAAATACAAATCAACATTTTTCGCTGCGATGCGGTAGATATATTTGTAACCTCGTCGTGTTGATCCCACACAGTATATTTTTTCATTATACCAACATTTTTCAAATGATAAATTATATCTGCCTCATCTTGAAATAACATGTTGCCACAATCTATGCAGGGGCATTTGTAATAACCATTCCAACTCACTGAATTATTTTTAGCAAATTCCAAAAATGAATATATTCCCAAAATGTATTTTTCCTCGAATCTTCTTAAATTCATCCAACTTTTATTAACATTTTCTGTCATGTCTATATGTGAAAAATAAATACATAAATAAATTAAGAGCTAAACGTATTTTTAGCAATCCAAATTTACATGAGATAAACATGGAATAACAACAAAATTAGACTAAATAGGATAATAATTACCTAAGAATCTCTAAATGTCTTTTACGATGAGAACGTTTGTTGGAAGCCAAAAGTCGCCAAGATCGCTCCAAATCACGTTCTAGTTTTACATGATGTAAACATGAAATAACTACAAAATCATATAAAATAAAATAAAGTAAGAGTTAAATGTATTTTTAGACACGTAGTAATCCAAATTTAGACGAGATAAACGTGAAATAACAACAAAGTTATATATACAAAATAGGATATAATTACCTAAGAAAATCTAAATGTCTTTTGACGATGAAAACGTTTGTTGGAAGCAAGATTCGCTCCAAATCACGTTCCAAATTTAAATGATATAAACGTGAAATAACTACAAATTAGACAAAATAAAATAATACTTACCTAAGAATCTTTAAATGACCTTTGATGATAAAAACAACGTTTGTTGAAGCCACAAGTCGTTAAAAGCGCGTCCCAATTCTTTGGAAACGATTTTTTTGAAATGGAGAAAAATGTTGGAATGAAGATGAAATGTTGGAAATGGGGGAACTATCAATATATATTAATAACTGTGATCTTAGGCAACATAGAAACAAGAAAATATGTTGCCTAAGTGAGCTCTTACGCAACAAATACAATAGATTATATGTTGCCTAAGTAAAAGTAGATGTCAACCTTAAATCGTCAGTACACGAACTATTACATTTTCAACTACGTATATTTATTTATATTTTTAACCTTAGGCAACATAGAAACAAGAAAATATGTTGCCTAAGCGACATCTTACGCAACAAATACAATAGATTATATGTTGCTTAAGTAAAAGTAAGTGTCAACCTTAAATCATTCCGTACATGAGTTATTAAGTTTTCAACTACCTATATATATATTTATTTAATTTTTTACCTTAGGTAACATAGAAACAAGAAAATATGTTGCCTAAGATAATTTCATTGATTTAAAAAAAACATTATACTACTAATGCAACATAAGGTAATATGTTGCTTAAGATACTTGAGGCAACATATAATTATTTATATGTTGCATAAGGTCTCACTTAGGCAACATAGAACTATACTTTGCCTAAGAGGAAACTTAGACAACATATATTAGCCTTTGTTGCCTAAGCTTATCTTAAACAACATAGGAAATTAACCTATGTTGTCTAAGGCAACATTTGGTGTAGTGTGGTAGTCCTAGTCCATGCCCCTATCAGCCCCAGTTCCGAGTCCTTCCCGGTACTTCAGCATAACGAATCCCTCCTTGTGGTTGTTCTAAAGCATCCACAATCATGGACAAGACAATTTCACATCAACTTTCTTTTTTCTATACATTCCAAAAACCCATATACTAATGTCTTTTTTCATCTTGAATCGGTCATGATTAATGCATATATAGGTCTCATATTTTTCATTTACTCATTTTATTTTCAAGAAATAAAAATTACTTTTTTTTAAAAATATGGAATATAATGATAATAACAATCAATATACAAAATAATAAAATTAAATATCAAGGTAATAGGAAATAAAAGTTTAAAATATATACTTTATGTGCAAAGAGTGCATAAACAATTTTTTCATTCAAATTATTTAAACTCGATTTACTCTTTTAACAAATAACAATTTTAGAATGATACAATTAATAAAACATTAAACTTACTCTTTTTAAATACGAAAGAAAAGAGTCTGGCTAGTTCTAATTCATGCCATATGGCATGGATCGGTTCCTTGCAACGGTTTAGGGAAAATATGAGCGGTTGTGGATTTGTAAATAAGCCCGTTGCGGATGATCTTAGGAGGAGTTTGTAAATGTTTCTAAAGTGATTACTGTAAATCTAAGGGGTCGTTTACCTAATCACTTACCCGGGTAAGTGCTTAGTGGTAAAATTCAACACTATCATATACTTCTCGAGTAAGATTTTAGTTCACAACCACAAGGGTTGTGGCGTACTGGTTAAGGCCCTGAGGATGTGGTGGAATATCCCCTCTGTCCAGGGTTCGAATCCAGGCGTACACAACAATTGTGGCCATTGAGGTGTAATCAGGGTTGATGTCTTACGGTCATAAATTGCCAAGGGATTAGTCTAGGCATAGCCTAGGACACCCTTCTAAAAAAAAGATTTTAGTCCACCAAAATGGCATCGTATGCAACAATTTAACCGGTAAGCGCTAACCGTGGTAAGAGTCGTCGCACTCACTTACCGGGTAAAACTCTCGGTCCTTGCTTTCAACTCTCGGTCGTTGCTTCCACTCTTACCGGATAAGATTCTTGGTCCTTGCCATATTCATCAGGTAAACTAATATGACTTGATAAGCACTTACCCCGGTAAGCGTTTTGTAAACGGCCATAAGTTATAATAATTAGTTTTGAGTATCTGATGAAACTATGACTCCATTTCTTTGATTAGTAGGATCAAAATAATGAAATATAGAGAAGAAGAAGAAAGAAATTGTTGTAAAATCTAATTATTGATATAATTGTAAATTTACATGACTATCCCTATATATCTTTCACCAACTATTTTCCTTTTCACATTTTCAAGTTCCAATAATCACTTTGAAAATGCACATACAAAAATTCCACCCCATTTGCCATTTGGAGCATTATTAGACGCCAACTCGTTGAGAATAAATGACGTGAGAAAAAGAATAAGAAGTAATTAATAAGGATGCTCGCCAACAATGTTCCCTGGAGGGTCATAATTGCAAACGACCAAGTTGCAAGGATTTTCGGGAGGGTCACATTTAACCATAGCACATCCCACACGTTCCGTATTTCTCCAAACTACTTGAGTATAATGACCACACATTTTTGTGCACTTGTTTTCTTTGTAGTTGTAGTGCGGTCTCTCATCAACCCACATTTGTACCGCATACGAACCATTAATGTCTGGCCCAGATGCCATGTTCTCACCAGACCTGCCGGAGTGTATCATCTGACAATCCTTCCTTTGTTGCGCCCACGACTCCGCAGCTTTAGCCAATTCGGGGTCCCAACATAGAGGAGGCAATTCCAATACTCTTCGAATACAACTATGGGCTTGGAGATAGTCATGTGGTTCACTATGTGCATCAGATAAATGTACAATTGCCATTGCTAAAGCAAGAACAAGTGAGATATTATGCCAATATCCCATTTTGCTATATGTTTCGAGTTTGATTGACATTAATGCATGAGTATTTGTAGGGTGAAATGTATGTTGTCGCAAAAAGTGAGGAAGAATAACAGGAAAACAAAAAGGACATTTCAATGGAGCAAAATGTTTCAACTAATAAGAGTTTCAATAATAATTCTTTGGTAGAAATCTTTGGTAGAAATGCCACCATAACTAATTCTTTAAAAGTTTACTAATAATAACCATCATCAAACGTCAACAACTTCACTCTCAGATGAAAACGGATTGTTTTTCCAAAATTTATGGGTTTATTTTATAATTCAAATTTAAAACACTCCAATTGTGTATTTTTGGTTTTTTCCATATGTTACAAGTGTATGAAAACTGATAATAAGAGTTTCAACACATTGGTTTATAACAAACTAAGTTGATGACATTATTAACAACAGGTTCATAACACTCTCCTAATTGTTCCGGAAATGTATGAATACCAAGTACTACACCTACAACTAGCGCACATCCAGTTTAACAAATGGCACACAATTTATAAATAACAATTGGGTACTAAAATGGGCATACATTCTTGTGAAATAATATTTTTTTAACAATTGGTATCAGATTGTCATCCCAGAACAAGTAATCAATCTATAATAACATCAAAGGAAGCTATCTCTATATTCATTCAATGATCAAAAGCTCACAATATGGATTGAAATACAATACTTGTGTGTGTGGCTAGTGTGTGTAGAGAAATGACCTAATTCCTAAAGAGGAAATAAGCAAACTATATATACCTATGATAAGTTTGACACAATGACATATTAGGTTCCTCTACTTGGTACAATCATAATTAAGCACTAACAATCTCTCCCTTTGTACCAATGTAGAGGCAAAAGATTTAGACGTCTACCGGGGTCACGTACTTCTTTCGAATACCAAAGATGATCTCGAATCTTCGTAAGGCATGCCGGTACTCCTTCCGGTAGTTGATGGCTTCAATCACTTGGTTGATCATGTCCTTTTCTTTATCTGTGAGCTTTACCTCTCCATTTGCATCCAGACGTAGCTTGCTTTCCATGTGAACCAAAATTATCTTCATAGTACCCTCATAGAACTTGTTGATCTCTATAACTCTCATGAATCTCTTCTTTGAGTCAGTATCAAGGTAGACAACCCCGAGCTCAGGCTTTTTCAATACGGTGTAGGCGGGGATACCTTGAATATCAGGCAAGGGTCTGTTTGGTCTTCTGATGTTCACATGAGCTTGATGAGATTCCAAAGCCATCTGGAAGTCTGTAATGTATGAGAACTTCAGGATATTTCTCATAAATTTCTTCACACTCTGGTAAGCAGCATCATATTCAATCTTCTTCTCTGGGCGGGAGGCTAGGAGGTTGTAAAGGCTCAGGAGATCATCTAGTTTCAAACTCTTGAAGTCAGCCTCAGAGAACACGCATTCAGAACCATCAGATCTCAAGACGGTGAACTCAGGATAAAAGACGTTGAACAGCTTTTGAGATTCAACCTTTAGCACCTTCATTATCATGTTGTCTGATCTGACAACACCTGTTTCTCTGTCTTTATTTTTCATGACGTACAAAAACTCGATCTTCTTCAGTGACGGCCAGTCCTCAATACCATAAACTTTCTCCAAGTTGATTCGCTGAACATCCCGTACATAAAGTTCTTTCCTTAGGGTCTCTAGATACGGAGTCAGGAGTGTCACTCTTTCTCCCGTAGCCACGTACCTCGGTTCAGCATCAATAACAACTTGATAGATTCGGAGTTTTGCCTCAAGTACTGGATCTCTGATCTTTCCATCATGAATTACCGGAGCCTGTGGAGCAGAAGTACCTACACCCGGATCTGCTATTTCTGGTTGTAGAGGAGCATCATCTTCGGATTCACCTTCCATAACCTGATCCCCAGTAGTTTCAAATTCATCATCCAGAGCATCCACCATTTCTTCTTTGATCTTGTAGTTCAACCGCTCTAGCTCTTCCTCTGAATCAATATAGATGATGTCAACAAGCATATCATCGGCCATCCGCTCGTCCGCCGTTCTATTGTCAACAGCCGAAGGCTTTTCAACCCTGGTTATGACATCAGCTAGAACATCCATTTCAGTATCTAGTTCAGCATCTTGTACCTGTATCACGTCAGTCGCCGTTCCAGCTTCAGTTGTTTCACGTTCACCGATTGAACCCATTCATTTCACGTAGTCGCACCACTAGACTGACCAACCCTTGCTCTCTTCTCCCCCTCATGAAGATCAGGATCATCCGGGTCATCATGCCTTTGTTTTTGTGGAGCTTGAGCTTGTATCCCACATTTCTCTTCGACAGCCTTATGCCTGTTATTGATGGAGGTGAATCCGTTCATCATAGCATTCATCATATCTGTCATAGACTCGGTTAGACGCTGAAAGTCGATGCTAGAAGGTGGTTGGTTTGAGGTTGGGTATGTTGACGGAGTAAACCAATTAGGTCAACTTCTTCAGCAGTACTAGAGTCGCTTTTGGCTAGTAGTCGGGCTAACAGCTCTGATTTGAGCTGGTCTTCTGGGATTTGGTGTAACGGTACTGGTGGTGGTGTATGTGGATCGGATTCATTGCGAGATGGTTGATTCGGAGGAGTTGACGACGATTCAGCAACGCCTTTGCCTTTGATGGCTCTGCTTACTTCTTGTGCTAATCGGTCAACCGAACCTTGCATGGCCCGTCGGTGTTGCAAATAGGCAGTTTCAATTGCGCCTAAAGCAGACGCCAATAATGGGAGTGTGATATAGTATGGACGCGGTCCAAGCATTTGTAAAGCCTGTTCTGGACGAAAATTGGGAAACATGTGCCTAACATCCGGACCACTTAGGTTACCGGTTATAGTAGCGGTTGTAACAACCGTATTGCCTGTGTTCATGGATGGCATAGTGTTGACCATGACAGGACTTCCACCCTGTCCTCGCGAGGCGCCAACAAATGGCGGCCTAACTCTGGGTGTTTCGGTTGGAGCACGGAAGCTCTCAACTTGGTGTTGTACCATCATATGTGTCCTAGGAAAAGATGTTTTACCGAATGGTCCTAGACTCGGTGCGTTAAAGAAAGGTCGGTGGCCGGGGCAGGAGCCTACCTGTTTCAATACCAGCAAACACCGAATGTGTTGCCGATAGACTTTGTGCTAAATCCCCTGTGGAAAATGAAACACCGATCTGTTGAGAGACCGATGAGTGGCTTGGAGGGGTTGTGCTATGCATGGATGGGTGCACCACGGCTTGTTCAATACGCAATGGCGACGTACGCTCATTGGTAGAAGATGTGGGGTACCCGGCTTGGATCGGTGTGGGGAGAGTTGGTAGTTAAAACTTTGTCCAACTCTATCACAGCTTCACTCAATTCTTTTCTCCCTCTATCCTCACCACTAACTATATTTTCCACTTCTTCTTCTACTTCTTCGTTTACATTGGAAGGACCCGCGACATCAGTAGCAGTGTCGGAGAATCCGATGTTCAGTGTGGAATCAGCATCGTAACTCACAACACATGGTCTCCGACCCATATGCCTTGGAATTAGATGGGCCAGCGGGTCATGATTGGAGTCATCGTCGTTGTCATCAGCATCATCAAAAGGTGGAAAGACTGGTGCTTCCTCATCATCAGAAGATGAGGCAGCAGCATCAGCTGAGTTCCAGGAGATATCATCGTCAAAGATCTTGACTGGAGGAGGTCAAGGTGGTGGTTGAGCTGGTCGTGAAGAGGATGTCTGGCCAACAGTCCGTAATCTTCTCCCGACTCTCTTTCTTTTCGGTCTCCTCACCTCTCGTTGTTCAAGAACCCCATGTTCTTGAACCCCCTCGACATTCTGACCCTCACCTCCTAGTAGGTTTGCATCGTGGGGAGGTCCCTCCGGTTCTGGCTGGACCACCAATGCATTTTCTAGCCTATATTGCCTAACTACCCAGGACTGTTGGTCAGCATAAGCTAGTACGTATTCTCGGATGACGGCTATGTGAGAAAAATCCACGTGGCTTGGCATCTTTAGGTAATGCATCCACTGGCTCGGGCCTCGTGGAGCATCTGCACGTCGGGGAATCTCCTGATTATCTTCCATAATCTGATGAATCAGAATCTGGAAGAATCTTTGATAGGGCACAAAGGTTCTATTCTTCTTCGGGCGAGCCTTGTCTTCGACGAGCTCGATAAGCTCATTCCATAGTAGGATTGCGTAATCGATGTTTCGATTAAATGCGAAGGCGTGAAACATTCATAGGATCGGCAGGGTTGTCTTGTCTAGGCCTGTGTGTTTGGAAGTCATACATCGGTTAAAAATAGAGCATAGTGTGTACCATATAGGTGGAAGATGCTTGCATCTGAATTGTGATGATCCGGTTAGAACTTGGTTGTCGGGGTCTTGGTATCCAAGACTGCGGATGTCTTCGAATAATTGCACTTCAGGAACCGGATCCTCAAAATTCTCTGAGTATGGTAGGTTAAGAGCACGACGAAGTCCTCGTAGGGTGATTCTAGCATCAAAGTGGTCAACTCTGGCCGTGAAATGTGGTGTACGACCAGTAGGATGGAATTCGAGAGTACCCCAGAATTGTTGAAGGTATATGGCCGGTACAAGCTCGACTCTGGTAAGTGCAGTTCGTAGAGGATGGCCGCGAATGATCTCTACGATGATTTGATTGTCAAAGGAAACCGCATGATCCAAATGATGGTTGTTGGCTTCAAAGTTCATAAATGAACCCCTCGGGTAAATTTCTTCATCCTGGTCACGAGCATTGACGGACGGGTGGGATGAACGATGCGAACGGATGATGGTGTTTTCATCCGAAGAGTTCCCATCATGTTGAGCCATCTGAACCACTTAACAGTTTAGAACAGTGCCAAAGTTGAATTTTGCCTTGAATTTTTTTTTTCAAAAATACCCTAAGTCTTGGGCTTATCGCAACCCACACCAAAATCCTTATCGCAGGCAAAGAGTTATCGCAACGTGAAGTGTGTGACAAGAAGTTATCGCAACACATTGATTGCGATAAGATCTTGTCGCAACTCACGATTGCGATAAGTTTGAATGAAAGACCGTTGCGATAGTTATGAGTTTTTGAATGTGAGTTGGTTGCGACATGTATGAACACCGAAATAAAAACCAAGTGTTCAACCCATATTATCTATTTTTCGCACAAAACATGTTAAAAACTATACCACTAGAATCACAAAGCACTCGACAGTGAAACCCTAGCATAGTTAACTACACAAACACACAAACACATAGATTGAATCGCAGAAATGAAAGAACATCGACCCTAAAACCCTAAATCGACTGTAACTTCAGATTTAATGGATAAACACGAGTGAGAATCAGGATACAATACCTCGAGAGTGATCTGAATTGATTGCACGGAACAGAAATCGCTAAAACTTCTTGGAAATCGAAAGGCACAAAAGCAGTTTTGAGAGTGAAGAGGGTTTTGAGATGAGACAAGTATGAAGAACCCTCTCTGCTATATATACGATTTTTCAAAAGTGACACGTGGCACAATGAGATTGGTCCAAAGATTTGACCTGCCACAGTGTCAGTTGTCGCAATGAACAAGTTGCGATAACCTCTGAATCTTATCGCAACAGAAGGTTGCGACAAGATATTGTTCCCATGGTCTTATCACAATGCAAGGTTGCGATAAGAAATCCACTTGGTTTCATCACAACAGAAGGTTGCGATAAAACACTGTTTACTGAGATATCGCAAGTGAAGGTTGCGATAACAGTTAAACTTGGACATTTTTAGATAAAATTTAAAAGATTTTGTCACATTGGAAGATGTCCAACTTCCAATTGAAGAAGCACGCAAGGTTTTTGAAATATTTTCACTCCCCCTTAAATGATGCAAGTATGTTAAGAAAAATTGATATTCATCATTTAAGAGTTTGTGTCTAAAACAAATTAGAGAACATACCTTGTGATCGTCAAGTTAGGAGCACATGAAATCAACACTTACAAGCTAAGTCAGATATGCACACTCCCCCTATTCTTGTGCATACATCTTATAATGTACTCCCCCTGAGACTATGAAACATCTTATGCAGACATAGATATCATAACAAGAATGTAAAGTGACAAAAAGAATAAACAATGAAAAATAACAAAGACATGAAAATAAAATATCTTATATTGAGAATAGAATGTGATGAAAATTTGAATGTATCAATCTAGATAGAGATAACTAGATTGAAATACACATATTTCCATCCATTATATGATCAATATAGAATATTAACCTTTCATGTTCAACATGCCGAGCTTGGATACTGTTTGGGCAAAAAATCACGTCGCCCGACCACGACCAAAACAGGTAAGACGCATGTCCTAAGCTATATCTTGTATTAAGATAAGGTCTCAACAAGAACCCAGAAAACATCCGTCGTCTCCCGTAAAAGGTAAGTCGTACGTCCCCCATGACGCTCGACCATTGCATCGCCCGTCCCGTACGACCATCGCGTAAGATCACTGCACCTTCGACCAAAGCTAACGTTAACCTTGACTGTTACGTTTGTTAAGTATTTAATGCAGGAGTCAAAGCCATTAACAGCAAGCAGCCGTAACGGACGAAGAACATTATGGATAATCACTTTGGCAACCGTTTCCAGCCGTTATAGCCGTTGATCAAAGCATTAATGGAGCTAATTAATGACGCGAAGACTATAAATACCAAGCTAAGTCTTCACATCAAGGATCATCAGTTAACATCCGATACACATCAAATATCCGGCGATTAACAACCGAAGAAATATTCAAGGACAACATAAGTGAAGAACTTAATCACGAAGAATCACTCTCGACGCACGACAACAGCCCTCGACCAGCAGTTCAAACTTTGTTTCGTACACGACAAACACCTGTTTTTACGTTCAAACACTTGTACTTTACATTTCGAAGCATTTTCTTCATTTGTATTGTAATCACTGTACGATCGACACCAGTATCCAAGGACATCGCCCCTGATTGGCGACCATAGTGCAGCGACGACATCCCCTATCGTCCGCAGGTTTTTTCCTCGATTGAGGTTTTTCCTGCGTCATCAAATCCCTTGTTTCTTTATTTTATTTATCGTCGCACGTCTCTTCGAAAGATCCTTTCTTTAGTTGATTAAGTCCACATCGACCTTAAGTTGTCCCTTTGGTGCGATTTTTGGCATTAACAGTTTGGCGCCATCCGTGGGACTACATCTAGAGAAAATCATCGACGAACGTGCATTCTACTAATAGTTTCTTGGAGTTTCTTCTATTTTCTGTTGCAGGAAAATGGCAGCCCCTGGAAATCCGCAGCAAGCCGTCGCTCAGATGTATCAGGAGCTCGATGTTGCCAGGAATCAACTCAATGCAATGGCAGAGCAGAATCGCAGAGCAGCTGAAGAGATCGCTCGACTAAGGAATCCTTTTGGACCCCAAAATGGTCCTAGACCATTCATCCAGAATCCAGGTCCGGGACCAAGCCCGTCCGCATAGAATCAGCATCCAGGTCCATTCATGCAGAATCAGCATCCAGGTCCATTCATGCAGAATCAGCAGCCGGGTCCGTTCATTCCGAATCCCCAGTCTAGGCAGATTCCCCCTCAGCACATCCGACCACCACCCTTGAACAATGGATCCCAACCATTGCAAGGTGGCGCCCAGCCGTTTCAGAATGGATCCCAGCCATTTTCCCAATCGTTCCAAAGTGGTCCGCAACCTTTCCAGCAAGGATCGCAAATTTTCCAGCAGAGATCGCAGCCATTTCAGCATAGACCACAATCGTTTCAGAATGGACCGCAGCAATTCCACTATGGGTCGCAGCCATATTTTGTTTTGTTCAACGGGGACACCAATGGTTCGTCGCATGGTAATGGCACTAGTCCAGGGACCAATCCCTCGACAGGGGCAAATCCTGATCTTAACGATCACGTCGCCCAGCGTTTGAAGATGTTAGAAGACCAAAATGAGCGCGTCCTGTCCTTGCTCGCCAAGTTTCCTGAGGCAGCCGTGCCTGTCGACGTCGAGTCTCGCTTGGGGTATCAGGCGTCGCCCTTCATCGACGAGATCGCCTCCGTCGAGGTCCCAAAGAAGTATAACATTCCTGCCTTCACTCCCAAGTATTCGGGTGTGACCGATCCAAACGAGCATGTCGCGCAGTATAAGCAGCTCATGTGGATGATCTCGATTCCACACATGTACCAGAAAGTATGCAAGTGCAAGAGTTTCGGGGCGACTCTCACTGGTCCAACTCTCCAGTGGTTGATCAATCTCAAACCCAAATCTATCGGGTCGTTCGCCGAATTGGTCAACCAATTCTCCCGGCAATTCGCCAGCAGTCGTAAGATGGAAAAGCAGACTAGTGATCTGTACTATGTCGTGTAGAAGACCAGTGAGTCTATTCGAAGTTATTTCAATAGATTCAATGCCGAAATGATCAGTATCCGCAATTGTGACATCAAAACTGCGATCGAAGCTTATAAGCGTGGTCTAGACGATAGTTCAGGTCTATATATCGATCTGACCAAGTATCCCCCAGAGACTTTCGAAGACGTCCGAGCTCGAACCTTATCATATATGAGGGTCGAAGATGATGCCGCCTTTCGCCGCAAGCATACTGACGACAAGAAGTCGTTAGGCATCAGAAAACCAGAGTTCAAGACAAAGGTTGTTTCCAGAATCGAGCCAGCGCGCCAAATTTCAATTGTTCGTTTCAAGACGAAAGCAGAGGCCAAGACCGCGACTAAGTTCACTCAGTACCCCAAGATATCCTCTTACGAATTCAAAAGGACCGCTAAGGACCTAGTCGAAGCTCTGAAAAGTTCCCAAGCGACCATTCGATGGCCAAAGAAGTCCGACCTGGACGATGCTAAAAAAGACAAATCAAAGTGGTGCGACTTCCACGTCGATCATGGTCATGTGACAGACGATTGTATCGCATTGACGAAGGAATTAGCGTATCATTTCCCGAAAGGAAATCTCAAGGATATCATCGACGATGTCGCTATTCCAGCTAATAGCCATCGACCGTCGACCCCCGAGCACGCGAAAGTCGTCAATTGCATCACCGGTGGTTCAGACGTATGTGGTCTGACGTATTCCACGGCCAAGCATCATGCCAGTCAGGCACCCGACGATCGGCCTATTCCTCGCTCGTCCAGACCCAAAGGAGATTTGGAGCTAGAAGCCATGAAGATTGTGTTCGAACACGTCGACCTGGGCGACTCGTATCAGAAGCATCACGACGGGTTGATCATTCAGCTCACAGTCGGTAACTGTCTAACGCGTCGAGTCTTGATCGACGGGGGCAGCTCAGCAAATGTCATTTTTCTCAACACCATCAAAGCCATGGGAATCGATCGCTCAGAAATCACCCGACGTTCGACGACCTTGGTCGGTTTCAACGGAGAAGCGACGAGCACCTTCAGAGAGATAATCATGCCCATCTATGCCGGAGGAGTCAACAAGCAGACCAAGTTCAGTGTCATCGATTGTGCGTCAGCCTATAACATCATCTTAGGTCGACCATGGATCCATGATATGAAAGTCGTTCCTTCGACGTATCATCAAATATTGAAATTCCCTACGCCATGGGGAATCCAGGAGATCAAAAGTGAGCCAAAAGTCGCTCGTGAGTGCTACAAGTCTACCTTGAAGCCGCGGAAATAAACTAAAGTCGCAAGATCAAGCTCTCGACAGGATCGCCGTGTCGTTCTGTCATTTAAAACCTGTCTTTTCCTCCCAAAGAGAATAAGGTAATAAATGACAGGGGGCAAATAGAGAGAGTCTGAAAAGGTATGTTCCCTAACTCTTTTTCATACGATTTTTTCCCACGAACGACTATTGACTTAAGCATCGGAGGGTCGTCGGCTAGCCAACGACCAACCCTTGACATCGTTTTACCGCAGAATCGCATGACAACTTATCGCAGAATCGCACGACAGTAATCATCTACGACTTGAATATTGCAAAGTCGCCACGATGCAAATGAATGAACCTACGATTTAGACACCCTTACACAGGGGCAAACGATTAGAATTCGTTATACGATCTTGTCATATGATTTTCTGAACTTAGAAAAATTCTTCTTTTTTATACCCTGAATGGATGCTTTAATCGCATGTTCTTATATTTAACAGTTCATCGTATGACATCGAGAGTCTTAGTCGCATGATTTCATATATACCTTATGTTCAATTTCATAAATTAAATATGAGCATAAAAGCAAAAGATATATGATAACGCCACTTTTTGGCGTTATTTTCAGTTCTCAAACCAATGAGATTGACTTGTATTCAAGTAAAAAGACGTGTATTTTACGGTTTATCTAGTGATTTATACAGGTTATCTAAAAGGCGGTAATCCTCGAGAAAAGAAGCTAAAAAGAGCCCAAAATGAGTCCAAACGAAGCCTAACGGAAGCCCAAAAGTCAAGCCCAAGATCCGCGAACCAGAAATCAACCCACGCAGCAAAAAGCATACGCGCGACTTGCCACACGACTTGCAAGTCGCGTGGTAGGTCGCGTAACCCACTGTTTGTCGATTTTAAGCTGTTAATTTCGGGATTTAGGTCATTCATTCGATAGGCAACTTTCACACGACGGCCAGAGCAGTTCCAGGGGCGATTTTCAGAGCCAAGTGACACCTTTTGGAGCGACGAGAGAGAATCAATTGAGAGCTCATTCACGACGCGAAGTAGATTCCACCACGGAAGAAGGGAGTTCATCACTACATCTTTCACATTCACCACGATCACGTTAATCATGTTTACATACACTTCCATTATCTTTTCTTTTGTGTTTGAATCAACCACCGACATGAACTAACCGGTTCATGTTGGGGGTTGGAATGAATTCGGTTTATTAAGCATGTAAACAATTGACTTAATATTTTATCAGTTTTTCCGTTATTAATGAAGCATGTGATTTTGTGTTTAATGCCTTTGAGAGTCTAGCTAGCTTTCAATTGATTTATTATTTTCAGTTGAGTTCGAGAGAATTAACTGTTCAAAAGAACTAGGAATTGCATGCCTAAGACGATAAATCGGTGATAGAGATATATCGAATAAGTCTTAGTCCCAATTGAACCGTTAGGTTGAAATCGAGAGATGAAATCTAGCCGTTTAATATAAATCTGGTGCTTAATGTGTTTTGGAATCCATAAGTTGAGGTCGAGAGATTTAACTTGTCCTTTTCAAAATAAAATCCGTTGTTGCTTGAAAGAGAACAACGGTGATCTTAAAAGATTTGGGAATCATTAAAGGGATAACTTGGTAATTGTTTTGAGTCAAGCGTTTGCATGTGGAAAACCTTAGGATTTCTAACCCCCAACTTTCTCTCTATCGAAGTTTCCTAAGTCGTTATTTGTTTCGTTTGTGTTTGAGTTGTAATTTACTTTCTGCAATTAAGTAGTTTAACAATAGCCAACCATCTCTCAATTCGACAGCTCAGTTAATAGCGATTGTAGTAATTGTGATACTTAGTTCTTGTTGGGAACTGAAGATTTGCTAAGTATGGTTAGTACTGCCAGAACAACATTAGTGCTGCCAGATCAAAGTTAGTACTGCTTATGCAATGGTTACTACTGCAAGACAAAGTTAATACTGCTAGACCATTGTTAGTACTGCTGATACATTAATGCTGCTGGAACAAGGTTAGTACTGCTAGTCAAGTTAGTACTGCTGGAACAAGTTAATGCTGCTGGAATGAGTTAATACTGCTGAAATGAATTAGTGCTGCTGGAGAATATTAGTACTGCTCATGCTGAATGAAGATTAATACTGCTGATGTGACAAGGTTGGAATGCGAAGATTTTGGAGATAAAAGTGGAATGAATGAAGATAAGCTTAAAGAAGATTCAGAAGATCAATTTATTTTTGATAGTTATCTTGTACTTATTGTGTATAAATAGTTGTTGATAGATAGCTAATAGTGAGATATACGTGAGATACAATTCGATTTTGTTTAGAGAGAATTAACCTCAAGGTTTAAAACCCTATTTCTAGAGAAGTAGAAGTCGTCTTGATTGAGCCTGTTCATCAAGATTGAGGTTTGGTTGTAAGCTTGTGAGTCGAATCAGTGAATACAAACAGCTGTGTGTTTTCTGATATATTGTTCTTTGATTGTGCGAATTAAAGTTCTATTCCGCAGATTCTTTAATTCTGAATTCTAAGTATTATTAGTCTTGTTAAGATTCGATCCTGACAAGTGGTATCAGAGCTTGTGTTTCTTAGAATTCTACAATTATTATGGACAATTCTATTGAATCAAACAGTACTTTTGATTGGAGTGATCAAGCAGAAGAGGCAATTCAGAATCATGCACTCATGGCATAAGTCTCAGATATTCCTACTGAGGTAAAATCTAATCTCTGTTCTCAAGCTTGTATAAACACTGTTAAAAGGTATAGAGATCACAATCAGGGAATGTGTGATGACCTTAAGAGATTAGAAAAGGACAGAAAAGATTATGTAGTAATTGTTGAGAAGTTTGAAGAACAGATTAGGGCTTTTCAAGCCAATGAACTTCAACACTCCTATGATACAAACTACTGGAAATGGGAAAAGGGTGGTCTAGAGTTCCAGCTTAAAGAATCCAGGGAAGAGTGTGAGAAACTAAAAGGAGAGCTTGAGAAAGTTAAACTTGATATAGAAAAGTTTAATTGTGCCTCTAAAGTCATGGACAACATAATCAACTCTCAAATCCATAGTAAGTTGAAACCAGGCATAGGGTACAATGCCACACCCCCACCCTACAACAACAACTACATCCCTCCTAAGTCAGACCTATTAGAAACCAAGGATAGGAAGGACTTACCTGAAGGAGCTACTAAAATAGATCCATCAGATGAAGTTGTTGTGGAGGATAAAACTGAAAAAGAAGAGTCTAAGAAAAGGAACAAGAATGTCAGTGGTGAGATTCCCTTAGAGAATTACATAAAGACTAATGAGGATGGTGGAAGTCCCTGGGATAAGAACAATGAGATGAAAAGATCTGAAAAAGGAAAGGGAGTTCATTATACACAGACCACTGTTGTGAAGTCCAATACCTGTGAACATTGTTCTTGCAAGAATTTTCAAAAGGATGAGCCCCAAAAACATGATAAAAGGAGGGGAAATCAAAGAAATTGGAATAACCAGTGGGCACAACAGCAAGGAGTTGATCTGCAAAGGATTAACAGACCAAAACCTTGTTTTATTTGTGGCAAATTGAATCATCTTGCCAAATACTGTTATTTCAATCCTATTAACCAAAAGAAAAGTTTTCAAAAAAGTTTTCAAAAATCTTCTGGTTATAGGAAGCCTGCAAGGAATAATGTGGCTAAGAAACAAGCTAAATCCAAAAGCCACATGAGAAAACAGACTGAAAAGGAATGTGTCAATATATGGGTCCCCAAAAGCACTAATGTTAGTACTGATACCTCAGATAGTGCTGCTGACAAGGATAGTGCTGCTAGAAGCAATACTACTGCCAATACTGCTGCTAGCAGTGTTAGTGCTGCTAACTCTGTTAGTGCTGCTAACTCTGTTAGTGCTGCTAACTCTGTTAGTGCTGCAAACTCTGTTAGTGCTGCTAACTCAGTTAGTGCTGCTAACTCTGTTAGTACTGCTAACTCTGTTAGTGCTGCTAACTCTGTTAGTCCTTCTTCTAAGGTTAATATTGCTTCTAGTTTTTGTGCTGCTAGACCAATCATATTGACAAAGTTCTCCAGTACTGCAGTACCTAAGTTTGAAAATCTCATCAAAACCCAGTGCAAGTACTTTGATGAGCAAGGGAGACCCAAGACCACTTTGGCTTGGGTTCCCAATAAAAACTAATTGATTTATCTTATGTGCAGGGCAACCAACAGCTCAAGGAGAAGAGCATCTGGCATGTTGATAGTGGTTGCTCTAGGCACATGACAGGTAACATGTCCTGCCTCAAGAATTTCAAAAGAATTGATGGAGGACGTGTTGCTTTTGGGAATAATTCTGAAGGAGGTAAGATAAGTGGTAAAGGTGATATGTCAAAAGGTAAGATGGACAAGTGCTGCAAAGTGTAAGTATAGTTACTACTGCCAGTGCAGAGTTTCTACTGCTAGTACATATTTTCTACTGCTAATGTGTAGTTAATACTGCTTTGTAGTTAATACTGCTTAGTTGTTAATACTGCATGTGTAGTTAATACTACTTAGTAGTTAATACTGCTTTGTAGTTAATACTGCTTAGTAGTTAATACTGCATGTGTAGTTAATACTGCTTTGTAGTTAGTACTGCTTAGTTGTTAATACTGCATGTGTAGTTAATACTGCTTTGTTGTTAATACTGCTTAGTAGTTAATACTGCTTGTGTAGTTAATACTGTTGTGTAGTTAATATTGCCTTGCAGTTAATACTGCTCAGTCGTTAATACTGCCAAGTGGTTAATACTGCTTTTAAAGAAAATCAGGGCTAGTACTGCTATAAATACTCTTTCAGCCCGCCAAAGTTCATAACGTCTCTTTGCATTCAATTTATCTCTCTCTCGTTCTAACCTTTTCTCCCAAGAATCTCTGTGTTTTCTATCCAAATCCTCAGGAAGAATGACGACAATGGAGTTTGTCGATGAGCACAATGAGATTGCGATGCTTCAGAAGCCAAAGCAGGCCGCAGGATTTCATGATATTGTGGATTTTCTCAAGTCCTCACACATCTCTCATGCCCTAACAGTGTGCTCAACCATATATATCGAGCATCAAAAGCAATTTTGGGAGAATGCCGCTGTTATTTTCGAAGATGGGCAGAAAATCATTCGAACAAGGGTTTGTGACAAACCCTTGAAGGTCACAGAGGAGGTTATTCGCATCACTCTTCACTTAGATGATGCCTCAGGTATAACCTATCTATCTAATGATGAACTTTTCTCGACCTTACCAAGAATGGGGTATGAAGGTCCCATTGGCGTTTTTAAATTCTTCAAGTCAAAATTCTACACCCAATGGCGATTTCTTGTTCATACTCTTATGCACTGTATTTCAAAGAAAACAACTGGATGGAGTGAGTTTAGCAGTACCATTGCTTATGCCTTGGTCTGCTTAACCACTGCCAGAAAGTTCAATTTTTCAGCAATGATTTTTAATGATCTTGTGGCAAACCTAGAATCCAAAAAGAAATTTTACATGTATCCCAGGTTTGTCCAAGAAGTAATTAACCATGAATTGACGGATTTACCTCAATCTGCTGAGGTATATGTGCCAAAACCCCCTAAAGGGAAGGTTTTCTCAAATATGAGAAGAATTCCTAGGGACTCGGAAGGAGTTGACACACCATTGTTCTCTACAATGATGGTTGTGTCCCACACCACTGAAGGTATGGCATCAGGGTCAAGGCCCCCATTAGACACACCCACTGATGACCAATCCCAACCTTCCATCACCAAAGACATCCCGCAGTCCATTCTTTTAAGACCCACTCCCAAAATCACCAAGAAGTTTGAAAGAAGAAAGGTACACAAGGTTCCTTCCCTTGGTGTATCTCCTAAAAGCCCAAAGCCTACAAGCCCTCTATTGGAGCATTCTCCAATAGAGAATATCAAAAGGGTAACCAAAGGGGTGTCTCCCAACCCCAAGAAGGTGCTCTCTAAGGAGAAGGATGAGCATGTGGGCTGCAAGGCTGCCACTACTTCTGCTAGCAAAGAGAAGGACAGTGGTAACATCAATAAGACCTTCCCCACGGCAACTCAGAATGTGAAAACATTCAGAGGACCCAGGCTCCAAGAAACCATGGGAGTAGGCAGTGCTTTTGCTAAACAAAAGACACCTACTAAAATTTCCAGTGATCCTTTAACGGAGGTAAACACTCCTAAACAGGGTGAGGATAGATATACTTATGAGGAATTGATGGAAACCATTGCCAACATCAACATTGATGTCATGAATCAGCAGAAGGAGATTGATGAGCTTAAAAAGGTGATTCTTTATCAACACACCAAGATAGAGAAAAATAAGAAGATGATCACCAAGCTGCTGCAAAGAAGAAAGAAAGCTCAGTATGTTCTGAGAAGGAGAAGATCAACCACTGATGCTTCCAAAAAGGGGGAGTTAGAAACTGAACTAAACATGGAGGATGCAAAGGTTGAGGGGGAGAATGAGCATAAAGTTGAGGGGGAGGCTGAGCAGGTTGCAGAAGTTGCAAAGGAAGCAGAAAGTGAGAAAGCAACAGTAACTGAAGCAGCAGAAACCACAGAAAAAGCAGTAGAAACAGTTAATGCAGCAGTATCTGAGATTGAAGCAGCAGTAACTGAAATTATACATAGTCTTGTTGATGCAGCAGTATCTGATAGTGAGAAGGAAGCAGTATCTGTTTCTACAGTAACTAAACCTGAGATTGAAGCAGAGGTATTTGAGATGGTGAAAGCAGCAGTATCAAAGATTTTAAAAGAAGCAGTAACAGAAAAAGCAATAGAAATGATTAATGCTGCTAGTCAAAAAGCAGCAGAAACCATTCAAGCAGCAGAAATGGTTAATGCTGCTGAAAAACATAAGGCAGCAGAAACCATTCCTGAAGCAGCAGAAACAAAGGAAACAGCTGAAACCATTCCTGAAGCTGTTAAAACACTCAAAAGAACCAAGATGATGTCAAACAAAAGACCAAGACCAAAGTCTATAGCTTCAAAGAAGAAAGTTGTAAATAAGCCTAGGGTGGAACCCAGTGTAGAAGAAGCTAAGGAGGAAGTTGTGAAAGAGAAAGCTGATCATAAAGTTGCTGAAGAAGAAGTGGCAACTCCATCAGGTCAACCAAGCAATGTACAATCACCAACAAATACTCAATGTGATATGTATATTACTGTGGTTGATTCTAGTCCTATCAAAGTTAAACCATTAGCTTCTATGGCTCCTAAAATCATCTTCTGGGATACTTTGAAAGATCAGAGAAAGGAGTACATTAGAGTAAAAAGAGCAGATGGGAAGTTTGAGGTCAGTTCTACATGGGGAAGACTTTTAAGGATGTGCTCTAGATCAGATTTGGAAGAGATGTTCAAGGTGGGAATGAAGCTTTATGGAAATATGCTGACTGAGAATGGAATGTCCATCACCAAAATGGTACTTGAATATTTGTGTCTAATGTTCAATACAGAAGCAGTTAAGTATTTGACAGAAAGGCAATTTCAAACTGTTACCAACTGGATGCTTTTTGAAAATTGTGGTGTGTATGTCATAACACTTGACTATGCATATCATGAGTATTATTTGGTGGATAAAATATACGAGCACAGCATGACAAGGTTGAAAGGAATGCTAAAAACTAAGTTGGTGAGTAACAAAGATTCTAAGATGGCAAGATACCTGGTAAGAAGGATCTTAAATCAAAGTTTGGGATTGAATCCTGACTTGTGTGTTCAAGACTAAGTTTTGGAAGCATCATCATCTGAAGAACTTGACTTCTCTTTCTAAAAGTCAAGTTAGGGGGAGATTGTTGGGAACTGAAGATTTGCTAAGTATGGTTAGTACTGCCAGAACAACATTAGTGCTGCCAGATCAAAGTTAGTACTGCTTATGCAATGGTTACTACTGCAAGACAAAGTTAATACTGCTAGATCATTGTTAGTACTGCTGATACATTAATGCTGCTGGAACAAGGTTAGTACTGCTAGTCAAGTTAGTACTGCTGGAACAAGTTAATGCTGCTGGAATGAGTTAATACTGCTGAAATGAATTAGTGCTGCTGGAGAATATTAGTACTGCTCATGCTGAATGAAGATTAATACTGCTGATGTGACAAGGTTGGAATGCGAAGATTTTGGAGATAAAAGTGGAATGAATGAAGATATGCTTAAAGAAGATTCAGAAGATCAATTTATTTTTGATAGTTATCTTGTACTTATTGTGTATAAATAGTTGTTGATAGATAGCTAATATTGAGATATACGTGAGATACAATTCGATTTTGTTTAGAGAGAATTAACCTCAAGGTTTAAAACCCTATTTCTAGAGAAGTAGAAGTCGTCTTGATTGAGCCTGTTCATCAAGATTGAGGTTTGGTTGTAAGCTTGTGAGTCGAATCAGTGAATACAAACAGCTGTGTGTTTTCTGATATATTGTTCTTTGATTGTGCGAATTAAAGTTCTATTCCGTAGATTCTTTAATTCTGAATTCTAAGTATTATTAGTCTTGTTAAGATTCGATCCTGACAGTTCCTAGTTCCCGTGGATTCGATACTCGTACTTACCGTACGTTATTACTTGATTCGACACCGTACACTTGCGGTTAGGTTTAGGGGGGTGTAACTCGCCCTATCAAGTTTTTGGCGCCGTTGCCGGGGAACTAGTTGTAACTAATAACACTACCATCTATAGGCGCTATTAGATTGAGCATTTTTATTTTGTTTTATTCCATCACTTTTAATTTCTGGATTGTTAATTCTGGTTACTCTCTTTTTCAGGTACTAATTGGTTTATGCCAAGGAGCACCCGAGGGAAGAAAATCGAACCACTCGTTCCAGAAATCGAAAGAACCGTCCGCCGAATACGCAAGGAATCTAAAGCCCAAAGGAAATTAGAGATGAGTGACGAGAGACCTCGCAATAACCCACCACCACCGCCGGAAAGGCGACCTATGCGGTCGTTTGCCGACCCGAATGTGGCAGCGGCACGCATAGGCATTCAAGCACCAACCACCGCGGCTAATTACTTCGAGATCAAGCCGAGTACCATCGTCATGGTACAACAGAACCAATTCGGGGGAGCACCGACTGAAGATCCCCACGCGCATCTACGGGCATTTGAACGGATCTGCAATACGTTCAAGATCAACGGGATGGAAGAGAACGCGATCAAGCTAAGACTTTTCAGCTTCTCCCTAAAAGGTAGAGCTGAAATTTGGATAGAGGGCCTCCCATCAGATCTTATCACCACATGGGTAGACTTGAAAGCTGCTTTCCTCCAAAAATTCTTTCCTCCGAGCAGAACTGCCGAACTAATGGCAGAGATCACCCACTTCGCGCAATGGGACCAAGAAACGTTGTACGAGGCTTGGGAACGTTACAAGGAAATGATCAAGAAATGTCCTCATCATGGCTTGCAAGGTTGGGTCATCATCCAAACCTTCTATAGTGGACTCCACCCGCAATTTAAGAACGACATCACAGCTGCGGCGGGTGGAGCATTAATGGATAAGTCTTATGAGGAAGCGTGTGAGCTGATCGAGAATCTGGCTGAACATAGTTTTACTACTCCACGATCCGATGTTAGAAGAGTAGCAAGTGTGCAGGAAAGTAGTGAGCTGAATGAACTGAAAGCTCAACTAGCCTTTATCACGAATCATCTGAATAGAGGTAATCCGGGAGAACCTTATCAGGTTCAGTTTGTGCAAAACCGGAACCAGTCGAGGAACGATCCTTTCTCGAACACCTATAATGAAGGGTGGAAAAAGCACCCTAATCTTTCATGGGTCAACCTCAACAACAACCAGGTAATTCATCTAACTCTTTTAATTCTTTTCATACTAACAATGCTTACCGTCCTCCAGGTTTCAACCAAAGGAACGAAGGACCATCCGGAGAGAAGAAGTCGGGACTTGAGGACATGATGATGAAGTTCATGACGAAGATGGAAAGCACGGTTGAGGGATTAGCGAGCACGGTGAGTACAGTCAAAGCTGCAACCGATCAGAATACGACTTCAATTAAGATTCTCGAGAGGTAGTGGGGCAGATTAGTGAAGCCCTACAAAACCGACCTCCCGGAACCTTTCCCAGTCAAACCGAAAGGACTAACCGGGAAACATGCAATGCCATTTATCTGAGAAATGGCAAGGAGCCGAATGGAGAGCCATTACGAGAGTCGTCATCAAGGGAGACCGGTCCGAAAGAGAAAGAGATCGAGAGCATTAAAGTGATTGAACTAGAAGCTGATAAAGAGTGTGCAATAAAAGAGAACTCGGAGGGTGAAGAGAGCAAGCAGTGTGAAGAGAGCAAGCAGTGTGAAGAGAACAAGCTAAAGCAACCACCGGTCAAGCCAGAAATTCCGAGAGTGCCATACCCGAATAGACTGAAAGCAAATAAGGATGATGTTAATTTTTCGAAATTTACTGATGTATTTAAAAAACTAACTATTAACATCCCTTTTGCAGATGCCTTAGCACAAATGCCCTCTTACATGAAGTTCATGAAAGAGATCTTATCCAAGAAGAGGGCAATCGACCACCAGTCTACAGTTGCACTTACTGAGGAGTGCAGCGCGATCATTCGGAACAAGCTTCCCCCAAAGCGTAAAGATCCAGGGAGTTTTTCTATCCCTATTCAAATTGGAAAGTTTTCTTTTAATAAAGTATTATGTGATTTAGGGGCGAGTATTAACTTAATGCCTCTCTCTATTTTCAGGAAACTCGGATTGGGGGAAGTGAGCCCAACATACATGACGCTGAAGCTCGCAAATAGATCAATCGTGTACCCGTACGGAGTAGTGGAGGATGTGCTGATCAAGGTCGGAAAGTTCTACTTCCCGGTGGACTTTGTGGTGCTGGATATCGATGAAGATGAGAAGTCCCACTTATTTTGGGAAGATCATTTTTAGCCACGGGCCGAGCGTTGATAGATGTGGATGAAGGAGAGATAACATTTAGAGTCGGTGGCGAAAAGGTAAATTTCAAAATGTTCGAGAAGGTGCGAGGACGAATAGAAGAATCCGCGAAAAATCGCAAGTGTGGGCGATCCAATTCTGCGGACACCGAGCCAAGCTGAGAGCCACACAGTCGTGCCACGACTTTAACTACGGCGCTGGGTGGGAGGCAACCCACCAAGGTTTGCGTTTTCTTCTATTTCCAGTTTTGAGTGTGTTTTAATTCAAAAAAAATGTGAAAAATCGAAAAATGAAAAAGTGAAACAGAGGCTTACGCGACTTGTGCCGCGACTTACAAGCCGCGTGCCAAGTCGCGGGGCCTTCTGTTTGGTTTTCAGTTTTTTGCGTTGTGTGTTTCATTCTTCGTTTTCTTTCGCTCTCTTTTGCTTGTTTAGTTTGTTTTGCATAGTTCCCTTCTCCGCCATCCCCGATGTTTTCCAACTGGGCGTTCCAATCTTTAAGAGGATCCTATGCGTCCGGGCAAACAGGTACGCTCTCAACTTTGTCTGTTTAACGAGTGGTGTATGATGTATGGTCTTTATTAGTTAAGCGAGATGCCACAAACCTAAGTTTCACTTAGGTTTGGGGTGCCTCATTTTTCATCATCTACACACTCAACCTTTTTACCCTGTGCAAACCTCGGTTTCACCGAGGTTTAGGGTTGGCTTTCATTTGACAAACCTAGGCCACGACCTAGGTTTGCGGTGCCCATATTAGAAATTTTGGGTTTTCTTTTGATGTTATGTAATGCCTTGCCTGTCCTTTGTGATACCTATAATAACTGCACAATGATTCGAGTCGCATCACCTACGACTTTACTTGCACATTGGGGACAATGTGTGGGTAAGGTTTGGGGTCGCCCAATCGGGCCCAAGTTATGCACGTAGATTTCCTGCACTTCTGAGTGTCTAGATCATAACAGCTAAATTTTTGTTTTGAATGATTGAGACCAACCATTGTGGGAAGAATCTTGTGATAGTGACGTGACCATTAGGGAAGGACCGCGAAAGGACATGACTAGGGACATTAGTGGAGACCACCCGATAGTGAGTTTTGAGCCTAAAAGACGTTTTTCATTTCGAGGGATTCATACACCTAATTCTTATACACTTTTTCGAATTCCTTATCGTGAATGTAGAATGATCTCGCTACATTATTGCATTGAGTAGCAAAGACGAACCTCGGGATATTGGGTAAGGGTAGAGTAGACCATATCGTGTGGACCTTAAGATATGATTCCAGGCATTATGTGTTTTGTTTTTAACCATTTTAGCTATCGTTACCGTTTACCCTTCTGTGTGTATCCATAACCCCCTTTGCAGCCAAACACGCACCTTAATTCTTTCTAAACCCACCATTAAACCTTTAGCCAAAAGCCTTAGCCAACCCTTATCCGAAAGTGTGTCAATTAGAGGCGGTAATGAACTACGAGAGATAGAGCAGAAGAGAAGAGAACAGGCCAGTCATGAGAATAAAATGGGTCAATGTAACCTAAGAAATAGAAAAGAGGGCCAATGATGCCAAAAAAAAAGAGGACCAATGAAGTCCCAACTTGAAAAAAAAATTACAAAAAGGAAATAAATACAGTTATTTAGATAGTAGTTAGAGCAGTAGTCAAATAAGAGAGTCAACGCGACTCCAATAGTGACAAAAAGGGCCAAGTGAGCGAGTGTGAAGCAACAAGAGTTCAGAATTGCGAATGATTGACACGCCGAGGATTTTTGATCCTTTCTACCCTTCGTTCCTCAGCCATAGCCCTAGCCCCATTACAACCCTTGTAAAGACCTGGATGATCTTTTGGAAGATGTGATTACGGTATACGACCACCCTCATCGATATTCCCTGTCTTGCTACTTGACTCCTTCTGAGATCAAATTTTTGGACAATTGTGCGTCTTTCCTTAGAGTTGTCATGTAATAATTTGAGTATTCTTGTACATAACCTCCTTAAACATGACAACACGAGCGATAACCTAGGTTCGAGTGCAAAGAGAGTATCCTGTGAGGTAGGGTCGAGGCGAAATGTTTTCCCTAGTATGTTTGGACCTAGTCTAACCCGAACGTAATCGGAACAGTCACGAGTTCAACTCCCAATGGAAGGTCATAGATCAAACGAAATAAGAATGAGGCAAGAGTGAGATAGATATTCACGGGTATGGGAAATCACCGATGCACCACTTGGTGCCGATTGGGAATTGTGCAGTTATTATTATTATTATTATTTCACTAATGTGTGCTTTATTTCTATTTTATCGCTAATTTGCTTGGGGACAAGCAACGCTCGGTTTGTGGTTGTTGATAACGCCACTTTTTGGCGTTATTTTCAGTTCTCAAACCAATGAGATTGGCTTGTATTCAAGTAAAAAGGCGTGTATTTTACGGTTTATCTAGTGATTTATACAGGTTATCTAAAAGGCGGTAATCCTCGAGAAAAGAAGCTAAAAAGAGCCCAAAACGAGTCCAAACGAAGCCTAACGGAAGCCCAAAAGTCAAGCCCAAGACCCGCAACCGAACCAGGACCCGATCCGCGAACCAGAAATCGACCCACGCAGCAAAAAGCATACGCACGACTTGCCACACGACTTGCAAGTCGCGTGGTAGGCAGCGTAACCCACTGTTTGTCGATTTTAAGCTGTTAATTTCGGGATTTAGGTCATTCATTCGATAGGCAACTTTCACACGACGGCCAGAGCAGTTCCAGGGGAGATTTTCAGAGCCAAGTGACACCTTTTGGAGAAACGAGAGAGAATCAATCGAGAGCTCGTTCACGACGCGAAGTAGATTCCACCACTGAAGAAGGGAGTTCATCACTACATCTTTCACATTCACCACGATCACGTTAATCATGTTTACATACACTTCCATTATCTTTTCTTCTGTGTTTGAATCCATCACCGACATGAACTAACCGGTTCATGTTGGGGGTTGGAATGAATTCGGTTTATTAAGCATGTAAACAATTGACTTAATATTTTATCAGTTTTTCCGTTATTAATGAAGCATGTGATTTTGTGTTTAATGCCTTTGAGAGTCTAGCTAGCTTTAAATTGATTTATTATTTTCAGTTGAGTTCGAGAGAATTAACTGTTCAAAAGAACTTGGAATTGCATGCCTAAGACGATAAATCGGTGATAGAGATATATCGAATAAGTCTTAGTCCCAATTGAACCGTTAGGTTGAAATCGAGAGATGAAATCTAGCCGTTTAATATAAATCTGGTGCTTAATGTGTTTTGGAATCCATAAGTTAAGGTCGAGAGATTTAACTTGTCCTTTTCAAAATAAAATTCGTTGTTGCTTGAAAGAGAACAACGGTGATCTTAAAAGATTTGGGAATCATTAAAGGGATAACTTGGTAATTGTTTTGAGTCAAGCGTTTGCATGTGGAAAACCTTAGGATTTCTAACCCCCAACTTTCTCTCTATCGAAGTTTCCTAAGTTCTTATTTGTTTCGTTTGTGTTTGAGTTGTAATTTACTTTCTGCAATTAAGTAGTTTAACAATAGCCAACCATCTCTCAATTCGACAGCTCAGTTAATAGCGATTGTAGTAATTGTGATACTTAGTTCCTAGTTCCCGTGGATTCGATACTCGTACTTACCGTACGTTATTACTTGATTCGACACCATACACTTGCGGTTAGATTTAGGGGGGTGTAACTCGCCCTATCAATATATTCATTGAGTAACCCATTAAGTACATACTCGACCCCCGATAGGTCGAGTGGCGAAAACAACAAGGAAAGAAAAAAATCTAGACTGCAGGGGGAACATCGGTCGCATCCCTGCCCGAAGTCCCGACCTGAGGGCCTTCATTCGCCACTCCTCCCGCACGAATCTCTTGCAGCTCATACTGAGCATCGAAAAGTTGGATAGCCAGCTCATCGGCACGCGCCAAAGCCAACCTCTCCCTTTCTAACGCCGCTTCCTCTCTTTTCAAGGCTGACGCCACCAACTCCTCAACTTTCGACATCTCGGCGTGCAATGCCAAAGACGACTGGCGCGTCTGAAAATACACAAGAAAGTGCTAGACAACGACGGAAAACGCCAAACGATGAAACAAGTCATGAAAGATCGACACCTACTATGAACGCCAGACTGGCAACTTGAGATCTTATCTCTCCGGCCGGAACCCCATGAAAACGCTCCCCGAAAGATGGGAGCAAATACTTCTCCAAGTAAGGAAACATTGTCATCCCGTCTAGGACCCTATCTGCCATAAAATCAGACGGTAACGTGAAGTTAACCGTCATGACTTTGGTCGAGGACCCCTTGCCCCTGTCGGCAGACGTAGGGGTCGACACCTGAGACACCGGTTTCGTCACCGTCGCCGGAGGCGCAGAACTCGCTGGTGTCGCATCCATCACGCCAAGACGGCTAGATGACGCCCTCGCCTCTTCAGGCAGAACAACTCTCGATGAGTTATCAACCCTCGACGACGGTTCCCTCAGGACTGTCCTCTTGGTTCTCTTTTGGCTCGACCCAGCTGTCGAGACATTTTCACCCCGAAGGGCACGCATGACCTGCTTCCCTCTCGCCTTAGAGACCAATTTCCTCTCGGTCGGCACTGATCAAGAAATACAAGAAACGTCAGATAGAATAAACAAAATAAAATAAAGACTACGGTATGCTTACCAGTCGCCTCTTCCTGCACGTCCTCATCTCCCTCGTCTTCTTCTTCAAAATCTTCTATCGCGTCCTCGTCCTCGGCCGCTGATTGCCACGTAACGAAAGATCGGTCGTCAATACTAAGACTCAAGAACTTGTTAATCTTAGCTTGGGAATCCACATTCGGCTTCACTTCATCGAACCGGATCTCTGAAGGCAACAGGAGGAGAATGATAAGTAAAAGTCATAAAAATAAATGAAACTCAGAAACGACGAAGCATACCCGTCTTATTCCAGTCTAACTGCATCCAATCGCTGCCAGAGTCCAGTGAATCAGTACGAACAAATAGATACCTTGACTTCCACCCGCGATCATTGACGCCAGTCCCCAAAACCAAGGTACGATCACCCCTGAACTTGGAATAAGGACTATAATGCCAGTTCTTATCCCTTTTAACTTGATACGCCGCCAAGAAATCATTCATGATCATAGGTGACTCCCACTTCGCGGACGCCCGCTCGATAACCAAAAGAACTCGCCATAGTTGGGGCATCAGTTTCCCTGGCGACACATCGAAATCTTGCATGAATGACTTGGATAAACCAAAAAACGGCCATTGAAACCCTATCTTAAAAGGATACTCATACAAAACAAGATATCCCTCAGGACAATCCTTAGAACGCACGATCCCCGGACACTGCAACTCTATATTCGCAGGGATTTTTGCTAAACTCCTAAAAGCATCTAAGTCTACATGATTCATGATAAGACTAGCAGGCTCTGTCGACATTGTGTATCAGAGGAAAGAATGAGGTCTTATATAAGCACGCTAAATCTCGAAGAACCTAACCAAGTCGAAGATTTGCAAAGATTTGAATAAGCTCGGATGAAGAATGGTAAGGAATCAAGGAGAAATCTCTTCCCAAGTAAACACTTCAAATGCGTAAACAAGAAAAGATCTGCCATGATCTTTATTTATGCGGACGATCGCATCAGATCGACCCCTCTGATAATTGCCACGCATCAACGATCTTTCGCCTACTCGCACAGATCATCAACACCTGTCCCCGACAGCTGGTAATCATCATCGTACGTCAGCATGACGTCACGACCTCGTTCCTCTTTCGACTTCTCATTCAGTTAGAAGCGGACTAGTCTAGTTCCAAGACGATTAAAGGTAATTTTCCCTTGCCTTATTTTCTCACGCGTCTGATTGATAAAATTTAAAACTTAAACTTGACATTCAATTTTCAAATTTTGGGGGCAAACTGTTTGGGCAAAAAATCACGTCGCTCGACCATGACCAATACAGGTAAGACGCATGTCCTAAGCTATATCTTGTATTAAGATAAGGTCTCAACAAGAACCCAGAAAACATCCGTCGTCTCCCGTAAAAGGTAAGTCGTACGTCCCACATGACGCTCGACCATAGCATCGCTCGTCCCATACGACCATCGCGTAAGATCACTGCACCTTCGACCAAAGCTAACGTTAACCTTGACTGTTACGTTTGTTAAGTACTTAATGCAGGAGTCAAAGCCATTAACAGCAAGCAGCCGTAAAGGACGAAGAACATTATGGATAATCACTCCGGCAACCATTTCCAGCCGTTGTAGCCGTTGATCAAAGCATTAATGGAGCTAATTAATGACGCGAAGACTATAAATACCAAGCTAAGTCTTCACATCAAGGATCATCAGTTAACATCTGATACACATCAAATATCCGGCGATTAACAACCGAAGCAATATTCAAGGACAACAGAAGTGAAGAACTTAATCTCGAAGAATCGCTCTCGACGCACGACAACAGCCCTCGACCAGCAGTTTAAACTTTGTTTCGTACACGACAAACACCTGTTTTTACGTTCAAACACTTGTACTTTACATTTTGAAGCATTTTCTTCATTTATATTGTAATCACTGTACCATCGACACCAGTATCCAAGGACATCGCCCCTGATTGGCGACCATAGTGCAGCGACGACATCTCCTGTCGTCCGCAGGTTTTTTCCTCGATTGAGGTTTTTCATGCGTCATCAAATCCCTTGTTTCTTTATTTTATTTATCGTCGCACGTCTCGTCGAAAGATCCTTTCTTTAGTTGATTAAGTCCACATCGACCTTAAGTTGTCCCTTTGGTGCGATTTTTGGCATTAACAGATACTAAGAAATTAAATCGTTTTTCATCCAAGGCTTTCGTAAAGAGATCGGCAAGTTGATACTCAGTTGTGACAAAGTATAATTCAATCGTACCTTTTTCGACATGATCTTTAATAAAATGATACCTGATGTCGATGTGTTTGGTCTTTGTATGCTGAACCGGGTTAGCTGATATTGCAATTGCACTCTTGCTGTCACAGTAAATGGGAATCTTCTCGTACTTGAAGCCGTAGTCTATCAGTTGAGTCTTCATCCACAGAACCTGTGAACAACAACTGGCAGCAGCAACATATTCTGCCTCCGCGGTTGATGTTGAAACAGAGTTCTGTTTCCTCAAAGACCAACTTACCAGTTTGTCACCCAAAAACTGCACATGACCAGATGTGCTCTTTCGGTCTAGCATACTACCTCCATGATCCGCATCAGAATATGCAGTGAGTTCGAATCTCGTTCCCTTTGGGTACCACAGACCAAGGTACGGTGTCCCCTTCAAATATCGAAAGATCCTTTTAACAGCACCAATATGTGATTCTTTTGGTTGTGCCTGAAATCTTGCACATAAACAAGTCGAAAACATTATATCTGGACGACTCGCAGTCAGGTACATTAATGAGCCTATCATCCCTCGGTAATTCTTAACATCTACATCTTCACCATTGATAGGCAGGTTTGCACCCCCCTAAATCTAACCGCAAGTGTACGGGTCGAAGTCAAGTAATAGTACAAAAGTACGAGTATCGAACACAGGGAACTAGGAACTAAGTATCACAATGACTATAAAATCTATTAACTAAACGATCGTAATTTTGAGTTGTGGTTTATAACTTGTTTTAAAAACTAAATAAAAACAAAAATCGATTAACAGCAGGTTTTGAAAGAACTCTGATAGAGAAAAGGTTGAGGGTTGGACTTCCTATGGAAATACTACTGATGAACGAATACCCGAACGATAATTATCACTGATTATTTCTATGAACCCTAGTTTGTAAAAGTCACTGTTATTCTTTCTCAAGCAATAACAGATTTTATTCCAAGACACGTAGGTTTTATCTCTCGATCAACACCTAAGGTTTTAAAATTCATTAGGTCAAACTATTTCGAGCAGAAAGTGATTCGGCTATCTCTACCCGAATCTCCTTTCCGGCACTTGATTACTTGATCTAGTTCTTAATTAATTTTCTCAAACTTAATCAAAAACCATGAAAGTCAATTGAAGGTGATCAGACTACAATTGATGATTAAAACTGAATTCAAATGCTTCATAAATCAAATCTGGTCAAAACAATCATTCTGTTACACGTCATCCATCGTAAAATCCATAGTTGTTCCAACCCCCAACATCTAAAGATTAGTTCATGTTGGGTGGATAAAAACACTAGAAAAAGGATAGAAAGTGGTGTGTGAAATCATAGTGATCGTAAACGGTAAGAATGTACGATGAATCCCTACTTTCTCGGCTCTAATCCAGATCTCGTAGTGAACTCTCCTCAATAAATCCTCTCTCGTGGCTCCAAAGTACGTGAAAGTGCTCTGAAAATCGCCCCTCCGCTGCCTACCGTCGCACGTGTCTAGATAATGACCTAAAAGTCGGAAAACGCCAAGTATATGAATGAAACAGACACTTGCGCGGTTTGTCCCGCGGCTTCAAGCCACGTGGAAATCCGCGCGCTTTTCTGATGATCTCGGGTCAGGTTTGGTTCGCGGATCTGGGTACGGGTCTTTGGCTTGGATCTCGGGCTCTCTTTGGGCTTTGATATGGGCTCTCTTTTGGCTCTTTTTCGCTCCTTTTCTCGATAACTATCTTCTCTCGGATAACCTGCAAAATCTCGCCTTTTTGCTTCAATACAAGCCAATCTCATGGGTTTATGGACTGAAAATAATGCCAAAAAGTGGCGTTATCAACAACCCCAAACCGAGCATTGCTTGTCCTCAAGCAAATTAGCGAAAAAAATAGAAATAAAGCATATATCCGTGAAATAATAACAACACAACTCTCAATCGGTACCACGTTATGCACTGGTGATTTCCCATACTCGCGAATGCTTATCTCATCCTAGCCTCATCCTTATTCTGTTTGATCTATGGCCTTCCATTGTGAGTTGAACTCGTGACTGTTCCGATTACATTAAGGTCGCACTAGGTCCACACATACTAGGGAAAACATTTCGCCTCGACCCTACCTCACGGGATACTCTCATTTCACTCGAACCTAGGTTGTCGCACATGTTGTCATGTATAAGGAAGTTATGTACAAGAATACTCAATAATTACATGACAACTCTATTGAAAGATGCACACATGTCCAAAAAGTCGATCTCAGAAGGAAATCAAGTAGCAAGATAGGGACTATCAGTAAAGGTGGTCGTATACCCTAATCACATTTTCCAGAAGATCATCCAGGTGTTTACAAGGGTTGTAACGGGGTTAGGGTTGTGGCTAAGAAACGAAGGGTAAAAGGATCAAAAATCCTCTGTGTGTCAGCCTTTAGCAGTTCGGCCCTCCTTGTCACTGATGGAGTCCCTTTGACTCTCTTATTTAGCTGCTATAAATACAATATAACTAACTGTATTATATTTTTTTTGTGGGGCATCATTGGCCCTCTTTTCTTTAATTGGAGCGACATTGGCCCTTTTTCTAGCTCTTGGGTTAAAATGACCCAATTTAGTCTCATGACTGGCCTGTCCTTCTTCTTTTCTGTTCTATCTTCTGCTGTTCATTCCTGCTTCTGATTGACACACTTTCGGATAAGGGTTGGCTAAGGTTTTTTTATTAGGGTTTCACGGTGGGTTTAGAAACGAACAAGGTGAGTGTTTGGCTGCAAAAATGGATTATGGATACACACATAATGGGTCGAAAGAAACGATAGCTAAAAATGGTTAAACATACACACAATGCCTGGAATCATCTCTTAAGGTCCACACGATATGGTCTACTACACCCTTACCCAATATCCCGATGGTTGTCTTTGCTACTCAATGCAATATTATAGCGAGATCACTCTATAATCACGACAAGGAATTCGAAAAGTGTATATGAATTTCGTGTTTAAATCCCTCGAAATGAAAAAAACGTCTTTTAGGCTCAAATCTCGCTATTGGGTGGTCTCCACTAATGTCCCTAGTCATTTCTTTTCCCGGTCCTTCCCTAATGGTCACGTTACTATCACAAGGTTCTCCCCACAATGGTCGGTCTCAATCATCCAAAACAAAAATTATTGGCTACAATGATCTAACCATTCATAAGTGTGGGACATCAACGTGCATACACGGGGGCCCGATTGGCAACCCCAAACCTTACCCACACATTGTCCCCAATGTGCAGGCAAATGGTACAAAGTGTGACAATATAGTTGTGTGTTATTACATTCATCCGACAGAAACAAAATAAAACAGTACAGAATCATCAAGAACATATTAAATCAAAAGAGCATGAAAACCAACCCAACTACTGGCACGAAGATGATGCACCCCCATCTCGCCGGCCCCTCACTCTCCTCCGGCCTTGGGGTTCTGCTGGCGGTGCTTGTGGTGGTTGTGGTGGTGGAAATCCAGCTTGGGTGAGACGCGCGTCAAAACCATCCAAGCGTATGGTCATGTTTTGGAAGTTACGATCCATCCGCTCATCCGATCTCCTCCTCTCGGTCGTCATCTGATCCATAAATCGGCGCATATACGGAGGTGTGTTGCCGTCGTGCACCGCAGCCTCCGCTGGTGGTGCCTCCGGATCGAAGTCAGGATCACTATCCGAGGCACTCTCGGACGAACTGTAGATCGGTTCGGCAAGACGCCGCCTTTGGTAATCGGGATCCGCTCGCCTTCTCTCCTCAGGCTTTGCGCCGTCGTGATTTGGTGCGAATATTGCGTGCTCCAGAAGTCCCCTTTGGATGCGGTGAGGTGTCCTATCGGGACACCGGCTTCCCTACAAAAATGAGTTATCAAGAAAGGGAACGGTAAGATACCGTCGAGGGTCATACCTGCGTCCAAAATCTCCATCCATATGATGTGCCCGATATCCATCGGGAGGTTGTTGTGTAGGGAGTATAGGACTTCCGCCACTTGGCTGTCGGCGGTGGTGTTATGAGTAGAAGGCTTTAAGGAAGCCTTGACGAACAGCATGAGGAAGGCAATATCATAGTGCATCTCTCTTTTCAAGATGTGTTGTTCCCTTTTGTTCCACCCCGTGCGTCCATCTCGCCGTAGAGATGCGGCGATGGTCGAGCTTAATTGCTCCCGGAACGCAGGGGTGAGGAGATAGGCCATAGGTTGCGTTCAATTCGGGCCGGCGGGGGGCGTGAAAGTAAGCATCTATGTCGTTCAGAGAGATCCGGACCTCCCTGTCACCCATCTTTACCACGCATTGTAACGACCCGGTTTCCCAAACATACAACAAATAACATACATTGCATAACTTCATTACATTCATAATAAAAGGTACATCACAAACCAAGTACGGTCTCAATAGTCTTGACATTACAAAACATATAAAAGCTTCCTAATCAACATCCGTCAAAAGCTTCCTACACTTCATCCTCTCCTGCCGATCCTTAACCTGGAAAACATATTTTTGAAACAAAATGAGGGTTAGACCAAACGGGTCTAGTGAGTTAATCCCGGTCCTTTCCAAAATCATTATCAAACCTTTTATGTAAATCCTTTGTATCAAAATAGTTTAGATAAACCTTTCGTAAAATATAAACATACCACACGTATTTAAATACCAATCCAGACTCGTGCATCGTGTACATCTCATTCACCTTATTCCTCCACAAATGGCCATATTAGTTGGTAGCAAGCCAACTAATAAATCAACAACCGGTCCGCTCACCGGAACCCGGCTACCTGTCGGTCCGCACACCGGAACCCGACTACTCACCGGTCCGCACACCGGAACCCGGCTACACACCGGTCCGCACACCGGAACCCGGTAACAAGTGCACTCGTGTAGTGCAAAGCTTATATAAATACAATATATATCTCATTACATCATATTGTCATTTATATACACATAATCATATTCCTACCACACAATCATCTCATATATATATACACATATATATGTATTCCAGTTCAAAAACGTTTTAAAGCAAAACTCACCTTGAATGCTTAAAATACGCTTCCAAGCCTTTCTCCGAGCTATCCGTTCCTTTATCCAAATACCTCAGAATCTGAAACCATTTACATACAAATATCTCCTTACCAACTCATGTATAAGACTTACTAGCAGGTTATGGACTCTAGATACATCTACATAACTTTTATCCTCAAAATTACCCAAACAGCCAAGTTATCCGGACAACCCAAACAACCCGGACAACATGACTTTTCCGGACAACCTCAGTAATCCGGAAAGCAAGACTAATCCGGACAACACGACTTATCCGGACAACACAAGGAATCCGGACGCCATCCGGACTCTAAATCACCCGGAAACTCTCAAACAAATCATCCGGACACTATCAATAAACTACCCGGACACCACCCAAGAAACTACCCGGATACCTTCATATTATTCGGACACCTCTGACTGTTTATCCCATTTTCACCCAGAAATCGACTGAATCATTAACAGAAGTAATTCTAACTATTCTACTCCGATAGAAACATTCAGCTATCAATTATACACATAATATGTAAAGAAAACATACCTCAAACACTTCCAAATGAATCAATTTGATGCCTTTACCCTTCTTTTATTCTTCTCCCTTTTTCTCTCAAAACACACACATACACCTACTGATTTTCTGCTGATGTGAGGATAACTTGACACCTAATCAGATATTATTAACTTAATTTACCCATCTAGCCCCTAAACTCTTCATTAAAGACTAAAACACCTTTATCTTATAAACTTATCCAAACTTACCCTAAATAGTAACTTTAAGGTTAAATAAACTAAACGGAATTGAATTTTTAACTAACGGATTTACCCAGGGTATTACATTATCTCCCCCTTAAAAGAATTCCGTCCCGGAATTCGGTTAAGCAATAAACGAGGGTAACTACTATCATGTCCTATCCAATGGTCCTTCACTCTGATCATTACATTCGACTACTTCCTCCCATTCTCTTCTCAACATAAAACACGTTTTCTCCAAGGATAGCACACTAGAAAGTACTCACTCTTAACAGATCCTATAAGCTATCTTTCTTTCGCCTCCAAACCAATTGCACGCACCTAATTTCAACAACTACTATACTTTACTAACAACTTCACCATACCTCATATCAGAAGCTTAATCGAGTCAATCCGAAATCATACTCAATGCTCAAAATAACTTCACATTTTCCATTTCTCAAACGGTAATACCCTATTCTTTAGCTAACTATCTACTGCCACTCCATTCTCTTATTCTTGAATAACACTACTACACACCGCCTAGACATCCATACCTCTCCCCACATACTTTTGACACCTTCACACAACTTACAAACAAAATTCCGAGCAGAGGTTTCCACTTATACTCACTCCATATCCTCACAAATCCACCACTTAATCTCACGAAATTCATCACTACTACACCTCGCACATTCACTAATTATAAACTGCCACCATCTTATCCACATTACCCCACACATTTAAACAATACCTTTCTTGATAGCGTCAACGATCACATTAAGTATAATCTACACAACATACTAAACTGTCGCCTTCATGACTAGGTCAAGACTTTACGCACTATCGTTACCTTCCACACACAATTCATCACGTTCTACATACCGCTATTATTCTTTACACTCAAGCCATCACACTCCACACTAACAGATTAGAACAACAATAATTAAACACACCCTTCTATATCTCTAACACAATTATCAAATATTTTTCTAACACAAATAATAAAATTGAAAACACAAAAGAATCGGTTTGCACCGAAGTCAGATAACACTTTAGCACGTATAAAGTTTATAGAAATATACTTGTCTTCATCTCTATCCATACGTCGAGTTCAACTTGCCACTCTGTTGATTTCAACAAGGTTAATATACACGTAAGCACATACCCAATATAACAAGATATTTCGGTTCAACATGTACTGGTAAGTTCCCGCTTACACTGGCCAGGTGTAATTTGAACATACCTTACATGATGTTCCTTCTACCTTTTTATACTTAATATCCCCAGGTTTTAAAATAATAAGGACATCCTACTTCACATGCAGTTTAAGTCTAGGTATAAATCCAAATACCTAAATCTCTTAAACTAGGGCTCTGATACCATTTGTAACGACCCGGTTTCCCAAACATACAACAAATAACATACATTGCATAACTTCATTACATTCATAATAGAAGGTACATCACAAACCAAGTACGGTCTCAATAGTCTTGACATTACAAAACATATAAAAGCTTCCTAATCAACATCCGTCAAAAGCTTCCTACACTTCATCCTCTCCTGCCGATCCTTAACCTGGAAAACATATTTTTGAAACAAAATGAGGGCTAGACCAAACGGGTCTAGTGAGTTAATCCCGGTCCTTTCCAAAATCATTATCAAACCTTTTATGTAAATCCTTTGTATCAAAATAGTTTAGATAAACCTTTCGTAAAATATAAACATACCACACGTATTTAAATACCAATCCAGACTCGTGCATCGTGTACATCTCATTCACCTTATTCCTCCACAAATGGCCATATTAGTTGGTAGCAAGCCAACTAATAAATCAACAACCGGTCCGCTCACCGGAACCCGGCTACCTGTCGGTCCGCACACCGGAACCCGACTACTCACCGGTCCGCACACCGGAACCCGGCTACACACCGGTCCGCACACCGGAACCCGGTAACAAGTGCACTCGTGTAGTGCAAAGCTTATATAAATACAATATATATCTCATTACATCATATTGTCATTTATATACACATAATCATATTCCTACCACATAATCATCTCATATATATATACACATATATATGTATTCCAGTTCAAAAACGTTTTAAAGCAAAACTCACCTTGAATGCTTAAAATACGCTTCCAAGCCTTTCTCCGAGCTATCCGTTCCTTTATCCAAATACCTCAGAATCTGAAACCATTTACATACAAATATCTCCTTACCAACTCATGTATAAGACTTACTAGCAGGTTATGGACTCTAGATACATCTACATAACTTTTATCCTCAAAATTACCCAAACAGCCAAGTTATCCGGACAACCCAAACAACCCGGACAACATGACTTTTCCGGACAACCTCAGTAATCCGGACAACACGACTTATCCGGACAACACAAGGAATCCGGACGCCATCCGGACTCTAAATCACCCGGAAACTCTCAAACAAATCATCCGGACACTATCAATAAACTACCCGGACACCACCCAAGAAACTACCCGGATACCTTCATATTATCCGGACACCTCTGACTGTTTATCCCATTTTCACCCAGAAATCGACTGAATCATTAACATAAGTAATTCTAACTATTCTACTCCGATAGAAACATTCAGCTATCAATTATACACATAATATGTAAAGAAAACATACCTCAAACACTTCCAAATGAATCAATTTGATGCCTTTACCCTTCTTTTCTTCTTCTCCCTTTTTCTCTCAAAACACACACATACACCTACTGATTTTCTGCTGATGTGAGGATAACTTGACACCTAATCAGATATTATTAACTTAATTTACCCATCTAGCCCCTAAACTCTTCATTAAAGACTAAAACACCTTTATCTTATAAACTTATCCAAACTTACCCTAAATAGTAACTTTAAGGTTAAATAAACTTAACGGAATTGAATTTTTAACTAACGGATTTACCCGGGGTATTACACGCATCGTTCGTGGTATACCGCCAGGATCATACATGCAAAAAAATCTCTAACCGTGGCAATGCAATACTTGGGAGGGGTTCGGATGAATCCCTCCCAAGAATGTTGCCGGATGATCTTCGGCACCCTTGAACCACCCGGTAGGTCCGCAATCCTGATGCCTCGCTCCCCGAAAGGATTGCATGCGTTCACCCTCATCTGCTCGTGTCGCTCGTTCCTATCGGGATTCTGGTGATCAAACATCTGTCTCCGGTTGTTGGATGAATCTGTTCGTATTCCGGAAAGGAGAGGTAGGTGCTTGGATGGGTCCTTATATCTGCACAATAAAAGCATAAACTCAAATGAGTTATCTCGCTCATAGCCACCCCAAACCTCGGTATAACCGAGGTTTGCAAAGGGTTAAATGTGAGTGTATGACTGATGAAAAGGGAGGTACCCCAAACCTAAGTGAAACTTAGGTTTGTTGCATCTCCTTTTCTTTATGTGTACGTACAGATAAAAACTCACAATTCTCATGCATGCAGATTACCAATAAAATACTGTTTAGCTCATGCATCTTGACTAAAAATCACCACATATTTCCCTAGTGCACACATCTAAAAATCCATCAACAGTTTGCACTATTGGACAATAAATCGAACCCCAAATCTAATTGAAACTTAGGTTTGGCTATGCTTGCACTAAAAGACAAAATCCACAAAATTAACGTAGGGACTTCATGTTGCCAAGAAATCCCTCACTTAACATTTATGCACAAAAGTGGGATTATTCCACCAAACCACAGATCTTGCATACCAGCACTTTCCCCCCTTTTACTTCCCAAAAATTTTCCCATCACAAATACTAAGCACATAATCCCACAACAGTGACATACTCAGTTGTATAAAAGCATATTAGCACAATCTAAACCCACAACAAGTATGTATTCACATTTTGAGCATAAATCAACAGTAAAGCATCACAGTTGTGAGAAATCAACATTGGGAAAACACATACAGCAAATAACATGAAAGATGAGGAAAAGAGAAACCCACTTACATCACACCATTGCATATGACGACCAAAAGAATTAAGAAATAAGTTACATACCTTGGTCTTGAAGAATCTAAGCACACAAACTCTGAAAATGGAAGAAGATCACTTGAGAAACGATGGACACAAGGAGAGAAGTCGTGAGGAGGAAGAGAGAGTTTCGAGAAGGGAGAGAGAGAGTAGTTGCAGGATTTGAAGAAGAGAGAAGAAGAAATGGAAAGCAGAAAAGAGAAATGACATAATGTAACAAAACTCTGCACACAAAACGACACCAAACCCTAATCGACCAGGTGAGACGCGCGGTTTTCCACGCGGTTTGGAAGCCGCGCAACATACCGCGTAAGTATCTGTTTCGAAAACCTCTCCAGTGACACCCACGGTTTTGGCTGCGGTATGCAAGCAGCGGACTATACCGCGTAACCCCCTGTTCACAAACTCCCCCAGAGCTCCCCGCGGCTTATCACGCGGTTTGGAAACCGCGTAACATACCGCGCATGTCTCTGTCATTTTTCATTTTTTCATTTTTTTTAAATAAAAACACGCTAAAAACGTATAAAACGAAAACAAACCTTGGTGGGTTGCCTCCCACCCAGCGCCTTGGTTTCGGTCGTGGCTCGACCTTCCTTCTGATTACTCCTTCGGCTCATCCAAATACGTGGCTTCAGATGCCATCGTCTCTCCTCCATAATAGGGTTTCACTCGCTGGCCGTTCACTTTGAAGGCCGCCCCGTCGTTTCCTTGTAGCTCCACTGCTCCATACGGGTATACCTCCTTGACGGTGAACGGACCAGACCACTTAGACTTCAACTTTCCTGGAAATAAACGAAGACGTGAGTTAAATAGTAAAACACTCATTCCAGGAATAATTACCTTTTCACGGAGTCGCTGGTCATGGAATCTTTTGGTCCTCTCCTTGTAGATTAAGGCATTTTCGAATGCATCCAGCCGGATTTCTTCTAATTCACACAGTTGTAGTAATCTCTTCTTTCCGGCTGTATCCAGCTCCATGTTCAGTTTCTTGATCGCCCAAAACGCTCTACACTCGAGTTCAACTGGTAGATGACACGATTTTCCATACACTAGACGGTAGGGAGTGGTACCAAGAGGGGTTTTGTACGCTGTCCGATACGCCCACAATGCATCATCTAACTTCAATGACCAGTCCTTCCTGGATGAGTTCACTGTCTTTTCCAGAATCTGCTTCAGTTCCCGATTGGACACTTCCGCGAGGCCGTTGGCTTGTGGGTGATATGGTGTAGTGACTTTATGCTTCACCGAGTACTTCTTTAGCACCGCATCCAGATACCGATTACAGAAGTGGCTTCCACAATCACTAATCAGGGCTCTCAGAACTCCAAACCTCGCAAAGATATTCTTCCGTAGGAAGTTAATCACTACTTTAGAATCGTTTGTAGGAGTCGCGATTGCCTCCACCCACTTAGATACGTAATCCACTGCTACCAGGATATACTCATTCCGATACGAGTTCGGGAACGGTCCCATAAAGTCTATGCCCCACACGTCGAAGAGTTCGACTTCCATGAAGATCTGCATCGGCATCTCATCCCGCTTAGATATGTTCCCCGTTCTTTGACACCGATCGCACTTAGATATGAACTCTCGAGTCTCTTTGAACATAGTCGGCCAAAAGAAACCCGATTGTCAAAACTTTACAACTTCGGTCGGTGCTGAAATGGCCTCCGCATTCTAAGGTGTGACAATGGTTCAAAATGCCGGCCTTCTCTTCCTCCGGAACACATCTCCTGATCATCCCGTCGGCACATGACCTATACAAGTACGGCTCATCCCAATAGTACCTTTTGGCCTCAAAGAGAAATCTCTTCTTTTGGTGGGAGTTCATCTGATAAGGCACTACTCCTCCCACCAAGTAATTCACCATGTCCGCGAACCAGGGCTCCGAGTGACTAACCTTCAAAAGCTGCTCATCCGGAAACGAGTCATTGATGATGGTCTTATCCTTCTTTTGCTCTTCACCTTCCTCGAGTCTCGAGAGGTGATCCGCCACAGTGTTCTCCGACCCCTTCTTATCCAGAATCTCCAAGTCGAACTCTTGGAGTAACAATACCCATCGTATGAGTCTCGGTTTAGCATCCTTCTTGGCCATTAGATGTTTTAAAGCGGAGTGGTCAGTGTAGACAATTACCTTGGCCCCCACTAGATATTACCGAAACTTCTTGCAAGCATAGACAACCGCTAACAGTTCCTTCTCGGTAGTTGTAACACCCGTAATTTCGGATAAGTTCAACTTCGATTCAGTGAGGAATCGATCTTTTAAGAAAATTATGGAAAATAGGATTTGGAGTTAAATCCTAGATTTGATAGTGTTGTTGGATGGAGAATTCAAATACGAGTCCAACGGGCCTTTCCGGAGCAAAAACGGAGCTAAAACGAAGAAGATTTGGTCAAAACAACTTTCGGTACAATCTCGGCTAAAGTGACCAGCGAAAGTGACACTTGTGTCACTCTCGCCGTGTCACTCTCACTGGTTTTGTACCGAGGGTTTTTGGAGGTTCAGCGAGTATGATACACGCGAAAGTGACATGGTCACTTTCGCAGTGTCACTTTCGCCGAGTTTGTACCGTGAGCATTTTGGGTAGCGGGCGAGAGTGACCCAGCGATTGTGACATGGTCACTCTCGCCGTGTCACAATCGCGAGCGGACTCCAGTGTGTTTTAAACCCTTTTCTTCTTCCTTCTTCTTCATTTTATATCTATATCTCGACCCAACTCTCTCTCTCAGCCGATTTTTCTCAGGAACACTATCCCCTCCCCTCTCCTTCCTCATTTCTTCACCAAATAAAACCCTCTTCCACCATTGATGAGTATTTGGGAGTTTGGAGCTTTTGTGGAGACTAGGAGCTCGTTTTTGGATGATTCAAATGGTTAAGGTAATCTTTCCCTACCCAATAGTTGTTATTGTTGTTGATTTCATCTTCTTTCCATCTTGTGATGATGTTGAACGATTTTGGTGATGATGGGTTAAGGAAATATGGTTTACCTCATATTTAAGAACTAGGGTTTGACATATTTGGGGGTTTTGATGTGTTATGGTTAAGGAATGATTATTTATGGTTGGAACTTGTGGATCTAGGTTTTTGGAAGATTTGGCTTGAAGATGTAAACTTCATCAAAGGAGCATACGTTGGAGAAACCCGATATTTAGCTAAATCTAGCAAGGTAAGTTCAAGTTACTTGCGAAAACTTTGTACATGCCAAAATGAGTATTTTCCAAACATTTGTGTGTTTTACTTGAAAATATACGTGGTTGAGTTATTTGGATAATTTAACTCTTTTGAAATGTTTATCTTTATAAATGTGTAAAACACCCATATTTGGGGCTTTTGAATATTTGGATGGTTAGAAATCATATTTTGTCTTTAAAAGGTTAATTGCTCAAAATGAGGTTTATTTGACGGTTTAATCATGTTAGTGTAAATTGATTTTATAAACCACGTGGGAAATACCCGATTTAGTGTCAAGAGTTATTTTGAGAATTGTAAAGGTGTGAGTCCTTTTGGGAAAACCCTTTTTGCTTAACAGTGTCGGGTTTTGGGTTAATAACGGCTTTGTGGTATTTGTTTACCTAACTGAGGTTTAGATGCATTTTATTGCACATTATTGATATTTGCATGCTTGGGTGTTTTGTCATTCCGGGTTGAGCATGTTTTGGTAGACTGTGTTGCATTGGATCCATAGGCAAGTGAGTCAGTCTTTATTTGATGGTCTATCTTTTTATGGACGAGGAGAGGACTATGGGGACGCATGGTTATATGCGTAGGCCGTGGGGGCCACTAGCGAGTAGGCAATAAGGGACATTGAAGTCCTTGAGGTGTAACTCGTCTAGACTGGATATGCACTAAGGTGCCCTGTAAGTCCTTGAGGCGTAACTCTACGAGGTATGCAATAAAGGCAATTTATTTTGGTCTGATGATGTCTTTATGGCATGGAAGTAATGACCGGGGCTTGAGGTTGTGATGTCTTTATGGCATGGGAACTAAGGTCGGGACTTGAGGTGTAATCCAGTAACATTGCGAGTGACTTAACTTTGTGTGCCCGTCACTTTCGATGGAATCGGGTCTCCCCCGTCACCGAAAGGTGTTGTATTTGGGTAATTACTTTTATCCATATTTTCGGTGACGTACTTTATTTATATGAAATGTCTTCATGGTTCAATTACAGAGTTTTTATGCCTCATTTATTTGGATGTTTTAAATATTGGAATTTTGTCCATGTTTATAATTCTTGGGATATTTACGTCTAAACATGTTTTGAGTGAGTTAGAGTTGGAATTCATTTTAGAAAACGCTTTATACACTTTGGGAACTTTTCTCCTAGATTTTGTGTACGTTGGAAATTGAGTCATTTATGCCCACTTGGGAAACCCTTTGGAAATAATAATCTTTGTCGCAACTTTCAACGAAAGATTTATCTAAATCATGACTAAAACCACAACCTTCCGATTTATGATTTTTATGTAGTCATGATAAAATGCTTGAACTCACTAGGCGTAAGCCTAACCCTTTTTATTTGTCGGCATGTGCAACAGGCTCAGGTTGGGGTAACTCTAGCTACATTATGAAGTGGCGGGTGCTAGTAGTGTGCACGAGAGGTGAAGTGTGTAGTGAAGTCTTCCGCACTTGTTTGGACTAGCAACTTGTGTTGTGTTAAGTGACACCCGTTTAGGTTGGTTTTTTTTTTGGGAAATTATAGTGTTTTTAATTCCAAGGTATTTTGAGGAATAAATTGTAGAAATGAATTTATCTATTTTGGTTGATTATTGAATTTTAAAGTTAGTTGCTCGTTCCAAATTTTAGGGTGTTACAAGTTGGTATCAGAGCATAAGTTTGAGAGATTTAGGTGTTGATTTTGGATACCTAGACTCAAACTAGCGTTTGTTTAAGTAAATGAGAGTGAAATTCACCTTTAGGCACTTTAAGATAGGATGTTTCGAAGTCAATGTGTGTTGTTAGAAACGAGAATCATGTCGTGAGTAACAAGGATAATCATGTACGGTGCGTTCATAGTGACACCTGGCCAGTGCCATGGTGAACCTACTAGTACATGTGCATACTTGAATTACTTTAATGTGATGATCGTTGGGGTAGCGAAGGAGATTCTAAGCTAGTAGTCATTTGAATAGATGGACGATTCTAGTATTAGTCACTTGAGGTGACGATAAGCATGATATTTGCTTTAAGTAGACCGTTTCGGGTCAAGATTGATGGTTGGACTAGAACCATAGGCTTATTGAGCCGAATTTGATTTGAGGAAAAACCGTAAGGATAATTGATGTAATTTACGACCTTGCCTTAAGAGGTTAAAGCATCCGGATGACAATAGTGGATCAGAGAATTTTGGAGGAGTATGAGTGAAGACGTTGAATGCCGATTGAGTCATGCACAAAGCTTATTTTGAAAATAAACTGCATCAATTATTTCTTGTGTTTCAAATCCTTATATGGATTGTGTTATGAATTTTGGGAAATGTTTGGCACACACACAAGATTTTGAATCATGGTTTTAATGTGCACGAAACCACTTTATTGCGAGAGTCGCAAACTCCGCCGGGATTTGTTTTGCCTTATTTCATTGTTGTTCAATATTTGTTTTGGATATAATGATAATCATATTTTATGATGTTTAAGATGTTGGGCAATAACTACGGCTTGTGACTTTAACATTGGATCTCCTCCACATATGTTATAGTTTGGACGGAAAGTTATTTTCCATTATGTCCATGTAAAGTTATTTTGGGAATTTGTTTAAGGTGAGTTGTTAAATAATGTTGTTTATATGGTATTACCATGGAAAGGGATTTTTGGAATTTTGGCATCTCATTCATGATCTTGCTTATAACAATTTGGCTTTGGAAGCACAACGTTGGTGCTATTTTATTGACTTGGAGTCATTGAGTCCATTGAAGTTCATGGAGTTTTGTTGAACGACGTTTTGGGTCGCGTGAGTACAGTTTTATAATGTGCATACTCTACTTAATTATGTGAAAATTTATGAGTTAAGTTGGGCATTTGGTCCCACTCGAGTTTTGTTGAGAAAAATTAATTTTATGCCATAAGGCGACTAAAAAGAGATGAGTTGGGAACTCTAGTGTTGCGTAACTTTTCTTGCAAAAGGTTTGTGTTACTAAGTATTTCGTTGCATATAGTTCAGTGTATGGATTGATTTATGCGCGGCTTAAGTGATGCATGAAAGAACATTTTGGGTGACATATCACAACAATTTGCTTGGTGCGCTTTCGGTCAGTTAAATATTTTATTATCATTTTATGTAAAGGCGTTACATCGACTTAGGGGTATGCATAGCTTGGTAACCATTGTTTCTCGGTACTTTGATAAACGAGTCATGCATGAAAATGTTTCCTTTATTCCTTGTTTAAATGAAAGGCTATTTGGTCAAAGTATGTTTTAATGGTTTGGGGATCACGGGTGGTTTACGATACGCGATATTTGAAATACACGAAAGCACGAGTCGTTGACTTTGGTCCATTTTGAATTGCCGAATATTTTGGAAAATTGAAAACCTTTTGGTTTGGAGGAAATGTGTATTTTGAGTATATCTTTTACAAATACATTTTAAGCACCGACATTTTGACGTTTTGTGTTCCAAGTACGAAACTTTAAGGAATTGCTTCGTGATGAAGATTTTAGAAAATTGTTGTATAAAATTATGGTGCGTATAATTTCTTATGTTTTGGACTTTGACGCACATCGTTGGTACAATTTGGGAATTGAAAATAAGTTGAACCTTTTGGTGTCAACAAATTAGTAACACTTATTTCCTCATATGTTTTGGAATAACGCACTGTTGTGTGCAAGTTTGCCAAAGACGTTTTATTCAAATGGCATTATAGGACCGGACAGGAAATTTTGAGAAATTGATTTAAAGAGTTTCCTCTTTAGGCAAATTGGTCGCGAACTGTTTGATGCATGTAATTTCGTTTTAAAGAAATTTTAATGGTAATGTTACAAGCTTGCATGTCTACCCCAATGTGAAGTTGTTTAATGTTTTAGTCGATATTTTCGTGTGATGGAAACATATGGGTTTTTGTATTAATTAAGGAAATTACACAAGTCCTTTTGTGTTTTGACTAAGAATATTGGTAAACCGTTCTATCGTTTTGTGTAATAAACTGACGCGTGCAAAATTTTGTTTGTAAACCTTGCTTCATGTCGTTTTATGGTTGACAAGGAAATTTTGGAGTCAAATGTCGTTTGGACCTCTTCTGAAATACGTGCACACCTTGTGTTGCACCCTGTTAAAGGTCGAGCAGTCACTTTACATGCACGTCGCGAGTCAATCCATATTAGAACCGTGGCGGTTCATTTCAAATAAATTATTTATTATGCTTTTGCGTTTTGTGGGTAAATTGAACTGCAACGAAATGATTTTCAACATGATTTTCATATGAGGGACGAGCGTGTCCAGTTTTACGTAACTACCGAACTGATAATAGTAGTAGTCTTATTGCGTACGTGTATTTGAGATGAAAATCTTGATGTTGAAAATATATTGTGAATAGTTTTGATTTAATTGGCATATTTATTGAATGACGTGCTTGAAAACCTTGAACTCAATAGGACCTTGGAAAGGGTATGTAACCTAGTTAAAGGTAAGGGCGTGTAACACTTCGACGGTGGAAGGTTGAGTATTCCACGCGTGTTGGTATTAAGGGCCGAATGATATCGGTAGCAAGGTAATTGTATTGGTGGTAATTGGAGGGCAGACTTGCGGTAACGCTTTTCGAGGTTGGTATAACCATTTGATGACGACATTAATTTTGTGGAAACCCTCGGTAAACGGAACTCGTGTGTTCCGAGTTTGGTGATATAATTAGGTGTCGACTTTTGGGCTTGAGGCCAAGCACCTTAGTGTACTCGGGAGACTGTAGCCCGATTTTAAAGGAATGAGGGCAATGGTAGTAGTAACCTTAAGATGCCCACCTTCGGGTGTGATTAATGAACCTGTCAGATAATGATTCATGTGAGATGAATTTTGGAGCCTAATAGAACTTGTTGGAGTTAATCGGCAGTTAATGGTAGGAATGATCGAAATTGATGATTCAGTTGGGTGCGTTAGTGAACAAACCTTGGGATGAATTAGAGTCGAAAACTGAAACCGGGAAGTATGGAACATCCTAAGGTTGGGAGACGACCGGAATCGTTTGGTTGGGAGTTTCCCGATGGTGGGAATGTTTATCCGAACATAAGTACAGTGTACTTGAAGGGGGTTTCGTTGGTAAGAAATTATTCAAGGAATTGCCTTTTATAAGACTGTGTGGGGAATTTAGATTCCGGTTAGGAATTGATTATTTATGGTCGACAGTAAGTCGGTTGGTTTTGGATTGTAAAGGATGTAGATTTCGAGGACGAAATCATCCTAAGGTTGGGAGGATTGTAACACCCGTAATTTCGGATAAGTTCAACTTCGATTCAGTGAGGAATCGATCTTTTAAGAAAATTATGGAAAATAGGATTTGGAGTTAAATCCTAGATTTGATAGTGTTGTTGGATGGAGAATTCAAATACGAGTCCAACGGGCCTTTCCGGAGCAAAAACGGAGCTAAAACGAAGAAGATTTGGTCAAAACAACTTTCGGTACAATCTCGGCTAAAGTGACCAGCGAAAGTGACACTTGTGTCACTCTCGCCGTGTCACTCTCGCTGGTTTTGTACCGAGGGTTTTTGGAGTATCAGCGAGTATGACACACGCGAAAGTGACATGGTCACTTTCACAGTGTCACTTTCGCCGAGTTTGTACCGTGAGCATTTTGGGTAGCGGGCGAGAGTGACCCGGCGATTGTGACATGGTCACTCTCGCCGTGTCACAATCGCGAGCGGACTCCAGTGTGTTTTAAACCCTTTTCTTCTTCCTTCTTCTTCATTTTATATCTATATCTCGACCCAACTCTCGCTCTCAGCCGATTTTTCTCAGGAACACTATCCCCTCCCCTCTCCTTCCTCATTTCTTCACCAAATAAAACCCTCTTCCACCATTGATGAGTATTTGGGAGTTTGGAGCTTTTGTGGAGACTAGGAGCTCGTTTTTGGATGATTCAAATGGTTAAGGTAATCTTTCCCTACCCAATAGTTGTTATTGTTGTTGATTTCATCTTCTTTCCATCTTGTGATGATGTTGAACGATTTTGGTGATGATGGGTTAAGGAAATATGGTTTACCTCATATTTAAGAACTAGGGTTTGACATATTTGGGGGTTTTGATGTGTTATGGTTAGGGAATGATTATTTATGGTTGGAACTTGTGGATCTAGGTTTTTGGAAGATTTGGCTTGAAGATGTAAACTTCATCAAAGGAGCATACATTGGAGAAACCCTAGATTTAGCTAAATCTAGCAAGGTGAGTTCAAGTTACTTGCGAAAACTTTGTACATGCCAAAATGAGTATTTTCCAAACATTTGTGTGTTTTACTTGAAAATATACGTGGTTGAGTTATTTGGATAATTTAACTCTTTTGAAATGTTTATCTTTATAAATGTGTAAAACACCCATATTTGGGGCTTTTGAATATTTGGATGGTTAGAAATCATATTTTGTCTTTAAAAGGTTAATTGCTCAAAATGAGGTTTATTTGACGGTTTAATCATGTTAGTGTAAATTGATTTTATAAACCATGTGGGAAATACCCGATTTAGTGTCAAGAGTTATTTTGAGAATTGTAAAGGTACCCTTTTTGCTTAACCGTGTCAGGTTTTGGGTTAATAACGGCTTTGTGGTATTTGTTTACCTAACTGAGGTTTAGATGCATTTTATTGCACATTATTGATATTTGCATGCTTGGGTGTTTTGTCATTCCGGGTTGAGCATGTTTTGGTAGACTGTGTTGCATTGGATCCATAGGCAAGTGAGTCAGTCTTTATTTGATGGTCTATCTTTTTGTGGACGAGGAGAGGACTATGGGGACGCATGGTTATATGCGTAGGCCGTGGGGGCCACTAGCGAGTAGGCAATAAGGGACATTGAAGTCCTTGAGGTGTAACTCGTCTAGACTGGATATGCACTAAGGTGCCCTGTAAGTCCTTGAGGTGTAACTCTACGGGGTATGCAATAAAGGCAATTTATTTTGGTCTGATGATGTCTTTATGGCATGGAAGTAATGACCGGGGCTTGAGGTTGTGATGTCTTTATGGCATGGGAACTAAGGTCGGGACTTGAGGTGTAATCCAGTAACATTGCGAGTGACTTAACTTTGTGTGCCCGTCACTTTCGATGGAATCGGGTCTCCCCCGTCACCGAAAGGTGTTGTATTTGGGTAATTACCTTTATCCATATTTTCGGTGACGTACTTTATTTATATGAAATGTCTTCATGGTTCAATTACAGAGTTTTTATGCCTCATTTATTTGGATGTTTTAAATATTGGAATTTTGTCCATGTTTATAATTCTTGGGATATTTACGTCTAAACATGTTTTGAGTGAGTTGGAGTTGGAATTCATTTTAGAAAACGCTTTATACACTTTGGGAACTTTTCTCCTAGATTTTGTGTACGTTGGAAATTGAGTCATTTATGCCCACTTGGGAAACCCTTTGGAAATAATAATCTTTGTCGCAACTTTCAACGAAAGATTTATCTAAATCATGACTAAAACCACAACCTTCCGATTTATGATTTTTATGTAGTCATGATAAAATGCTTGAACTCACTAGGCGTAAGCCTAACCCTTTTTATTTGTCGGCATGTGCAACAGGCTCAGGTTGGGGTAACTCTAGCTACATTATGAAGTGGCGGGAGCTAGTAGTGTGCACGAGAGGTGAAGTGTGTAGTGAAGTCTTCCGCACTTGTTTGGACTAGCAACTTGTGTTGTATTAAGTGACACCCGTTTAGGTTGTTTTTTTTTGGTAAATTATAGTGTTTTTAATTCCAAGGTATTTTGAGGAATAAATTGTAGAAATGAATTTATCTATTTTGGTTGATTATTGAATTTTAAAGTTAGTTGCTCGTTCCAAATTTTAGGGTGTTACAGTAGTCGCATAGTTGAGCTGAGCATCATCCAAGGTCTTACTCGCATAGTAGATCACATGCATCCGCTTATCCTTCTTTTGACCCAATACCGCTCCAACAGCGGTGTCACTCGCATCGCACATCAAAGTAAATGGCAAACTCCAATCGGGAGCCGTGAGAATCGGTGCGGATATCAACTCCTTCTTTAACCTGTCAAAAGAAGATATACAATCATCAGTTAAATCGAATTTAGCAACTTTAAGCAATAAAGAACACATAGGTTTAGTAATCTAAGAAAAATCCTTAATAAACCGCCGGTAGAACCCGACATGCCCCAAGAAGCTTCGGACTCCCTTGACGGAGTTCGGGTAAGGAAGATTCTCAATCACCGCTACCTTTGCCTTATCCACTTCAATCCCAGCCTTTGACACATTATGGCCAAGTACTATCCCCTCGGTCACCACGAAGTGACACTTCTCCCAATTCAGGACAAGACTCGTCTCTTCACATCTTTGTAGGACGGCTTCCAAGTGTTCCAAACATGTGTCAAAAGATGGTCCGAACACCGAAAAAAGTCATCCATGAAAATCTATATGGTCCGCTCCCCCATATCCGAGAATATTGCCATCATGCATCGTTGGCAGGTAGCCGGAGCATTGCACAAACCGAATGGCATACGACGGTATGCAAATGTTCTGTACGGACAAGTAAAGGTCGTCTTATCTTGGTCCTCGGGTGCAATAGGAATCTGGTTGTACCCGGAATAACCATCAAGGAAACAGTAGTACTCGTGCCCGGATAACCGCTCCAACATCTGATCAATGAACGGAAGAGGGAAGTGATCTTTTTTTGTCGCATCATTCAGCTTTCGGTAATCAATACACACCCTCCAACCAGTAACTGTTCGGGGCGGGATCAACGGTTATACCACCCTTCTTTGGCACTACTTGGACCGGGCTCACCCATGGACTATCCGGAACCGGATAGATAATTCCAGCATTAAGGAGTTTTAGAACCTCCTTTCAGACCACCTCTTTCATATTTGGGTTGAGCCGACGTTGGTGTTGAACTACCGGTCGGTGCCCTTCTTCCAAATTGATGCGGTGTGAACAAAAAGTTGGACTCAAGCCTTTGAGGTCGGCTATCGTCCATCCAATCACAGCTTGGTGTTCTCTCAACACTCGAAGTAACTTCTCTTTTTTCTCGGGACTTAACTTGGATGCAATGATTACCGATAAAGTTTCCTTATCTCCCAAGTATGCATACTCGAGATGATCGGGCAGCGGCTTGAGCTCGAGCTTTGGTGGTATCTTCGAGGAAGGTTCGGACTTGGGAATTGGTTCTCCCAAATCTTCAATGACCGGTCTTCTCGGGCCTTTGTATGATGGCGATGCATTTAATTGCATCACACTCTCGCTTTTTGGATCATCATCGGTACCCATCAACGCATTATTCAATTGATCGCTAGAAACTTGCACGCCACATGTTTCTCTCATCAAGGAATCCATCACATCTACCCGGTAGCACTCATTCGGTCCCATGCTTTGCTTGGCTTCCCGGAAAACGTTGAAGACAGCTTCTTCGTTACCCACTCTCAAGGTGAGCTTTCCTCCTTTTACGTCGATAAGTGCTCCTCCCGTGGCTAAGAACGGTCTACCCATAATCAATGGTATCTCTTTATCCTCATCCATGTCGAGGATCACGAAGTCAACTGGAAGATAAAACTTGTCCACCTTGACCAGCACATCTTCAATTACGCCATACGGGTACTTGATGGATCTGTCAGCAAGCTGCAAGGTCACATTAGTCGGTTGCACCTCTCCAAGTCCGAGTTTCCTGAAAATAGACAAAGGCATTAAATTAATACTCGCTCCAAGATCACATAAAGCCTTACTAAATTCAGAATTGCCTATATTAACAGGGATAGTAAAACTCCCTGGATCCTTAAGCTTCGAGGGAAGCTTATGCTGGATGATTGCGCTGCACTCCTCAGTAAGTGCAACTGTCGCATGCTCCTCAATCTTCCTTTTGTTAGAAAGGATGTCTTTCAAGAACATCACATATGAGGGTATTTGTGCCAAAGCATCTGCAAAAGGGATGTTAATATGTAACTTTTTAAATACTTCAAGAAATTTTGAAAATATAACATCATCCCTATGTGCTTTAAGCCTGCTCGGATAGGGCACTTTTGGTGCTGCCGGCTTGATCGGTGGTTGCTTCGGAATAGTAGGGTGCTCTTGCTTCTTCTCTTCACTCTATGAGTTCTCTTCAATCACGAACTCTTCATCGGCCTCCAACTCATCCATGTCAATAATCTCGACCCCTTGCCTTTTGGGCTCGGTTACCTTTGATGAAGGCTCTCGTGTCGGGTCTCTAATCAGATCTCTGCCACTCCTCAGATGAATGGCCTTGCAATCTTCCCGGTTTGTTCTTTCGGCCTGGCTCGGAAATTTCCCGGGTGCTCAGTTTTGTAGGGCTTCAGAGATCTGCCCTACTTGCCTTTCAAGGAGCCTTATAGATGCTGTGTTCTGATCAGTAGCCGCTTTGACCGTGTTGACTGTACCGGCTAATCCCTCAACCGTGCTGTCCATTTTAGACATGAACTTCATCATCATGTCTTCTAGCCCCGGCTTCTTCTCTCCGGATTGTCCTTCATTGGATTTCCGTTGGTTGTAACCTGGAGGACGATAGACATTGTTAGCATTAGAAGAATTAGAAAAGTTGGAGTTATTACCGTATTACTGCTGCTGTTGTTGGCCCATGGTTTGTTGCCCTTGCGGTTGGCTCCAAGAAAAATTAGGGTGCTTTTTCCAACCCTCATTGTATGTGTTCGAAAATGGATCATTCTTGGCCGGTTGTTCCGATTTTGCAGAAATTGAACTTGCTCCGGCTCATTCACGGGTGGTGCCATATCCGACATACCCTCGTCCATCATAAATGCGTATTGAAGAGAAGATCCCTTCATCTGACTCGTGAGTGCGTTCAGTTGAGCTTTTATGGCTTTCAGCTCGTCACTCTCTTGCACACTCGCAACTCTTCTAACTGCTGATCTCGGAGTAGAAAAACTATGTTCGGCCAGATTATCGATAATCTCACATGCATCCTCATAGGACTTATCCATTAGGGCTCCACCCGCCGCAGCTGTGATGTCGTTTTTAAACCGCGGGTGAAGTCCACTGAAGAAGGTTTGGATGATGACCCAACCTTGTAACCCATGATGAGGGCATTTCTTGATCATGTCTTTGTACCTCTCCCAAGCTTCATACAGTGTCTCTTGATCCCATTGAGCGAAATGGGTGATTTCAGCCATGAGTTGGGCGGTTCTGCTTGGTGGGAAAATTTTCTGGAGGAAGGCTGCTTTCAGTTGTGCCCAGGTGGTGATCGAGTCCGATTGGATACTTTCAGTCCAAGTTATGGCTCTACCTTTGAGTGAAAAGCTGAAAAGTCTCAGCTTGATGGCATCCTCGTTCACCCCATTTATCTTGAACGTGTTGCAAATCCTCTCAAATGCACGAAGATGTGCATGAGGATCTTCTGTTGGGGCTCCTCCATACTGATTCTGCTGTACCATCACGATGGTACTCGGTTTGATCTCAAAGTAATTCGCCCCAGTAGTGGGCGCTTGGATGCCTATGCGTACGGCTGCCACGTTCGGATCGGCAAACGATCGCATAGGGCGTCTCTCAGGAGGAGCTTCGTCACCCATCTCGATCTTGATATCTTTTTTTTGCTTTTGTTTCTTTTTGTAATCGACGGGCGGTTCTTTCAATCTCCGGATTGATCGGTTCAATTTTCTCTCCATGGGTTTTCCTTGGCATAAACCAATTAGTACCTGAAATGGAAAGTAAACAGAATTAGCAATCCAAAAACTGAAGGAGATGAAATAAAATAACAAAAATAAAAAAAAAAAATTGTTCAATGTAATAGCGCTTATAGTTGGTAGTGCTATCAGTTGCAACTAGTTCCCTGGCAACGGCGCCAAAAACTTGATAGGTGGGTTTGCACCCCCCTAAATCTAACCGCAAGTGTACGGGTCGAAGTCAAGTAATAGTACCAAAGTACGAGTATCGAACACAGGGAACTAGGAACTAAGTATCACAATGACTATAAAATCTATTAACTGAACGATCGTAATTTTGAGTTGTGGTTTATAACTTGTTTTAAAAACTAAATAAAAACAAAAATCGATTAACAGCAGGTTTTGAAAGAACTCTGATAGAGAAAAGGTTGAGGGTTGGACTTCCTATGGAAATACTACTGATGAACGAATACCCGAACGATAATTATCACTGATTATTTCTATGAACCCTAGTTTGTAAAAGTCACTGTTATTCTTTCTCAAGCAATAACAGATTTTATTCCAAGACACGTAGGTTTTATCTCTCGATCAACACCTAAGGTCAAACTGTTTCGAGCAGAAAGTGATTCGGCTATCTATACCCGAATCTCCTTTCCGGCACTTGATTACTTGATCTAGTTCTTAATTAATTTTCTCAAACATAATAAAACACCATGAAAGTCAATTGAAGGTGATCAGACTACAATTGATAATTAAAACTGAATTCAAATGCTTCATAAATCAAATCAGGTCAAAACAATCATTCGGTTACACGTCATCCATCGTAAAATACATAGTTGTTCCAACCCCTAACATCTAAAGATTAGTTCATGTTGGGGTGGATAAAAACACTAGAAAAAGGGTAGAATGTACGATGAATCCCTTCTTTCTCGGCTCTAATCCAGTTCTCGTAGTGAACTCTCCTCAATCAATCCTCTCTCGTGGCTCCAAAGTATGTGAAAGTGCTCTGAAAATTGCCCCTCCGCTGCCTACCGTCGCACGTGTCGAGATAATGACCTAAAAGTCGGAAAACGCCAAGTATAGGAATGAAACAGGCACTTGCGCGGTTTGTCCCGCGGCTTCAAGCCGCGTGGAAAGCCGCGCGCTTTTCTGATGTTTCCGGGTCAGGTTTGGTTTGCGGATCTGGGTACGGGTCTTGGGCTTGGATCTCGGGCTCTCGTTGGGCATCGATATGGGCTCTCTTTTGGCTCTTTTTCGCTCCTTTTCTGATGACTATCTTCTCTCGGATAACCTGCACATCTCACTAGATAAACCGTAAAATCTCGCCTTTTTGCTTCAATACAAGCCAATCTCATTGGTTTATGGACTGAAAATAACGCCAAAAAGTGGCGTTATCAACCATCTGGATCCGGACCAATTTTAGATCCAGGAGCCATAGGTGTACCAATCGAGGTACAGTTTTCCATCTTGAATTTCTTCAGGATGTCAAACACATACTTTGATCGGTTGATGAAGATACCTGTTGAGAATTGCTTGACTTGTAATCCAAGAAATAAATTAATCTCTCCCATCATACTCATCTAGAATCTAGTCATCATAATGCCCGAAAACCAAGTACATAATCCAGGGTCAGTTGAACCAAATATAATATCATCAACGTAAATTTGTACCAGAAGGATCTCACCATTTTTATGCAGAGTGAAGAGAGTTGTGTCGATTTTACCTTTCCGAAAGCCGGCACCACGTAGGTAGGTAGATAAGATTTTGTACCAGGCTCGAGGGGCTTGCTTGAGACCGTAGAGAGCTTTGTCAAGAATGTAGACGTGATCTGGTTTATCTTTGTCTACAAAACCCTCCGGTTGAGAAACATATACTTCTTCTTTCAAGACACCGTTCAAGAAAGCAGTCTTCACGTCCATTTGATAGACAGTGAAGTTTCTGAAAGCGGCAAATGAAAGAAACATCCGGATTGCCTCTAAGCGAGCCACCAGTGCGTAGGTCTCATCGTAATCAATTCCCTCTTATTGCCTGTACCCTTTCACTACAAGGCGTACTTTGTTTCTCACAACAATCCTATCTTTATCTTTCTTATTCTTCAGGACCCACTTTGTACCAATTACCGTTTTACCCTTGGGTCTAGGAACTAGTCTCCACACGTTTAATGCTTCAAAAGAATTCAACTCATCTTGCATGGCAATGATCCAATCCGGATCTTCTAAGGCTTGTCGAAATGTTGTGGGCTCAACTTGACTTAGAAAGAGCGCGTCAAGGACTTCGTTAGCCGTTGCAGATCTTGTCTTTATAGGTTCGGATACGTCACCAATGACTTGTTCAATGGGGTGACTCTTAGTCCATCTTTTTGAATGTGGGAGGAGAGATACAGCACCTTCATTGGGATCCACTAAGGTGGGATCTTTATCAAAATTCAACTCTATTGTCAAGGTTGGTTCCGGTTGTGGGGCTGGTTCATTAACAGAAGAGTCAACAAGAACTGCCACCGGATCTGCTTCAGAAGATGACTCAGGTATGTTAGTAGAATCATCATCATTGACGTTAGAAGTTGTACCCGACGAAGAAGCACCATTCATGGATACACGTTGTATTGCTTGTGGAGATGCCATATGCGTGTTACTTGAAGACGAAGCAGGAGTTGTTGTACCAATTGTAGGAGTAGTCAGTACCGGTGAAGGCCCTTACATTGTAGCATGAGCTGGTGGTGTAGTAACATTGCTCCTGTTATTGATAGATGAAGAAGGTTTATCATTACCAAAATAATCATCATAAAAATGTTCAAACAATAAATCAAGATCATTAGGTTTAGAGTTAGAAGTGGAAGCTTGATCCTTGTTTGAAGATCTAGTCATCATTGGACGGATTTGTCCAGATGATAGAATTCCAGATATTACGGGTTCTGTACTATTTTGCACAGAAGCCAAGTCTTCAGTTTCGTCGAATCTGACATTTATGCTTTCCTTCACAGTTCTGGAGGACTTGAGATAGACTCTGTACGCTTTTAACGTGAGCGAGTATCCAATAAAGACTCCCTCAATACCCTTTGGACTAAATTTGTACAGATTGTCCTTATCATTCAGCACAACACACCTGCATCCAAAAACACGAAAGTAGTGTATGACAGGTTTTCTATTATTAATCAGTTCATATGGAGTTTTACCAAACCGTCGATGGATAATAGAACGGTTTTGTGTATAGCATGCCGTAGAAACAGCTTCGGCCCATAGAAACAGAGGTAGATCAACATAAGACAGCATCGTTCTGGCGGCTTCAACAAGTGTGTGGTTCTGTCTTTCAACGACTCCGTTCTACTGAGGTGTTCTAGTCGCAGAATATTGATGAGATATTCCTAATGATTTAAAGAAATCATCAAGAGTCTTGTTTTTGAACTCTGTCCCGTTGTCTGACCTAACAGTCTGAACTGTTTGTTGACGATTCACTTGGAGCTGTTTGATTAACGAGACGATCAAGTCAGGGGTTTCATCTTTTCATTGAAGAAACTTGACCCAAGTGTATCTCGAATAATCATCGACAATGACTAACACGTATCGTTTGGCACTGATACTCTGAGTCTTCATCGGACCATAGAGATCTATATGAAGGATTTCCAAAGGTTTGGGTGTGCTGGGTTCGGGTTTTGGTGGGTAAGGAGCTCACTTTATCTTCCCCTTCTCACAAGCAGTACAGAAGTTGTCTTTCTCAAACTGCAGAACTGGTAGACCTATAACTAAATCACCCAACGTTAGCTTTTGAATGTAACGAAAGTTGATATGAGATAGTCGTCTATGCCATAACCAACTCTTTTCCATTGTTGACTTAGTCATCAGACACACGTCATTCTTCGGCTTAATCTTTGATAGGTCAATAGTGTACATATTTGACTTTCTAGAACCAACTAGAAGTTCATTTCCTTCGTCGGTTAGAACTGCACACCGGGTCTTTTTGAAATGGACTTCTAGGTCTTTGTCACAAAACTGACCTATGCTAAACAAGTTATGTCCCAAGCCTTCAACATAATTCACTTTGGTGATCCTGACGTTGTCTGTTACTATATCTCCATAACCCAAGATTGGAGAGTACTGATCATTCCCAAACTTAACTTTCCCTCCATCTTTTTCCACAAAGTTGCTCAACAGCTCCTTTCTACCTGTCATGTGTTTTGAGCAACCAGAATCCAAATACCACACATGACGGAGCTGCAAAATGGAATTTAAATAGTTTTAGGTACCCATTGCCAATTGGGTCCTTTCGGGTTAGAAGAATTCACAGGTTTTTTGAGGTGTTGTGGTTATAATATCTATTTGTGTAAAAACTATTGGAACCATAGAAATTATAACCAAACCAAGAAGAATAATCAGACTTGCAGATCAAATCATCTACACCACATGAAGAAAAACAAATTTGATCATGTGCTAAATAAATCAGTTGTTGCATTGAAGAAATCTTGTACGGAATAACAAGTTTTTGTTTGTTGGAAGCAACACGATTACTAACAGTAGAAACAAAAGTGTTTTTCTTGGAATGAAAAGCGACATTAGATGATTTTCTCTGGGCCACATCATGTGTGGACTCCTTTATTCTCCACTCTAACCGCGAGTTGTTTCTTAAATAACGATCTGAAACGGAATCAAAATAAGAATCGTAAGCGTAGGAATTTTGAGCTCGAGAAGATTTAGATTTGCGCTTATTTTTCTTCTTTTTCTTTTTCTTTTTCTCAACGGTTTTAGAAGATTCCCCTTCGAAGAAATTCTTCTCGGGTTCCTCTTCCTTGATCAAAAAATCAGAGTGATCTGGAAGTTTAGCACCAAAATCAAATTGAACATCTTTTTGTTGTGCTTTGTTACCCTTCCCTTCACAAGGAATGTCTCTAACACAATCAACCTTAATGTCATCAGAAGAAGAGTGCTGGAAGATATCACAAGAGTTTTCATTAACAGGTTGTTTCTCAAGATCAAAAGGTTCAAAATCATCAAAGTCGTCCACAGTCATGCTTCTGAAAAGAGTATTGCCCATGGAGGCTTTGCATGAAGAAGCATCTGAATCAGAGGAAAGTTTACTCGCAAACTCTGTCATAGCTTCAGTGGATAAAGTTGACAATTTTGCCATAAGTCTTGAGATTTCATTTTGGAAGTATTCTCTATTAGTCTTAAAATCTTTTCTCTCTTTGGTCAAAACTTTTTCTAAATCAGATATTTTCTTTGAAAATATCACACATTCAGTTTCAATAGATTTTCTTTCAAACTTAAATAGCTCTCTTTCTGTCTCAATTTGTTCTTTTTCAAGAAACAACATTTTCTGAAAATCAGAGACTTGTTTTGAAAGATTCAAGCATCTAAGTTCAAGAGATTTCTTTTCTTCAAATATTTTTGTTGACGATTCAGAAACAACCTTTTCAGACTTATCTCTCTTGCTATTTATCAAAACAGTTAACATAACTTCCTTTTCAATATCAAAAGCAAGTTGATCATCATTTCTGATTTCCTCAATTTTTCTTTTAATATTCAACTCAAGATCGACAAGCTTCTGTTCGAGTACTAAAGGAGGATAATATGTTTTTCCTTCAAAAACGGGTTTTGATACAATATCCTTTAGTGGCTCAACAACATATCTTTGAAAATAGTCATTAGACAAAGTTTGTTTCCAATTCCAAATTAGTGCCTTCCTATTTTCATTTTCGTAGACAAAAGGAAGTTGCATTGTCACAATTGTCTTTCTTTTAATCTCTTCCTCAGTCCCTTGTTCTTCCTCATTAAGCCAATTGATTCTGTATTTAGGTTCTATGGATGGAAGCTTAAGCCATTCAAACTTGTAAAGACATGGTGCCTTTTTCAAAGCATTTTCCAAGTAATGAGTATTGTCATATCCCACACCCCATTTCGAGTTGTAACATCTGAAATTCTTAGGCGTGTTTAGAAAAATGGTTTGTTCAGATTGACCAAGTTTGTACAGCTTCTCTTCCAGACTACTTGCTTTTTCGTTCAATTCGTTGTTAATGTCTTTATACGATTGCAACAATTGTTCAAGCTCATTCTTCCTATTTTCAGAAACTCTTACTTTTTCATCCATTTCATCCATTCTTTCTCGGAAATAAGTTCGAGATTGTTCGATCTTAACGCGTTCCTTTTTCAACTCATCATTAAACTTGTTATGGTCAATAATTATCTGTCTTTGTGATTCTATCGTCTTATGCGCATTATTGAGTTTCTCAGTTAATTCATCTTGTTTTAATGTGAGGACTTTAAAACTGATTAGCAAAGTGATTAACGGTGCAGGAATCTACCTCATTTGTCTCAGGCGCCGCACCAGCCTCTGAATCCTCACCTTCTCTGCTCATCAGGCACATATTTGCTAAAGCGGTTGTCTCCTACTCTCTTTCATCATCAGTTAGATCCAACCAATATTCTTCCTCCACCAGAAGTGCAATTCCAGACTCCTTCTGTTCTGCCAACAGTGCCTTCTTCTTGTAGTAGTCGGAATCCCTTACCTTTGGTTTCCAGCACTCTTTGGAGAAATTGTCGGACTTCCCACAATTGTAACACTTTTGCTCTTCATCTTTTCTTTCACCAAACTTCTTCACCTTACCATCTTCCTTTTGGTCATCAAACTGTTTCCTTGACTCAATCCGATTCTTGTGCTCAAAGTTTTTAAAACCGGATGAGTAACGTTGATTGTTTGATCCAGGAGTCTTCACAAATTTCCTCTGGAAGGCCCTTGATAGAAGCATCATTGCCTTCTTCACGCTTTCCGCCTCATCCAGATCATCCTGATCTATCCCATAATCCGCTTTCTGAATAACCTTACCCTTATCAGCATACTTTCTTGACATCAAAGCTATCGGTTCACTCTCAAACTCATCATCCTCTTCTTTCTTCTCAGTCACAGCTGTCTTCTTTTCCTTCTTATCCTTCTTCTCCTTTTTCATCAACTTCTTCTTTTTCAAATCAGCATCATCCTCATCTTGCTTTAATGTTTCAAACATCTGTTGTAGCGGAAGAGAATCCAGGTTAGAATTCTGTTTCATTCTATGAGCATACTTCTTCCATTCGGGCTGAAGCACGCTCAAGAACTTCACATTAGTCTCGATGATGGATTTCGATATCTTGTAACTGTTGAGATCATTTAGGATGGTTGTGAAACGATCATATGCATCGTCTAGACTCTCACCATCCTTCTGCTTGAAATTCTCATATGTGTTGATGATGTTTGAGACTTTCATTTGATTTTCCACTTCTGAACCTTGATACAACTTGATCAGCTCATCAAACATTCTTTTCCCTGTTTCACTCAAATTGTCAACCTTCCAATATATGTTGTTGGTTAAAGCTTGCATAACCAGTGACCTAGCCGCTTTATCAGCTTTGTGTTTTAGTAGTTCATCACCGGTGTATTCTGATGGGTCAAGAAGTCTTCTATTTGTACCATCTGGGTCTGCGCGATACGCTGCTTGTTGTACGCCGTTTTTCAAAGAATTATAGATTAGAGCCCCGTTTTCTTGTCGTTCCACATAGTCAAGAAATCTGTCTTTCCATATTTTAAAGTCTTTTGGGAATAGAACTGGCGGTTTATCTTTTCAACCTATGGTCAAAATATATATGTTTGATCTGATTAGGAAATAGTGATAACACAAACTTTTGTCTCAACACACTGATGTCGCAAACCACACTTGTCGCAGCCCAAAGCATGTCGCAACACAACCCTTGTCGCAACCAACGGATATCGCAACACACAACTTGTCGCAATGACAAAACTTGTCGCAATAAGAAAGTATGTTGCAATAATAAAATCTTGTCGCAATAAGAAACTTGTCGCAATAAGAAACTTGTCGCAAAGAGAAATTCTTGTTGCAATAAGAAACTTGTCGCAAAGGTAAAAAGGGTCTTATCGCAACAGATGGTTGAGATAAGTTACTATTCAAAACACTGATGATTGCAATAAGGCTCTTGTCGCAAGTGACTCTTGCGATATGGCACTGTTCACACTTGCGATAGATATGAAACTTTTAGGGTTGCGATAGTTATGAAGATTCAAAGTGTTCTTGAGTCGAATCATCAAAACAAATCAGAACATGCTGAAATTTGGTACGCAGGTTCGTGACACTATTCTGGGTAACTTTAATGCTTCGTGTTTTGTCCAAAAACCAACAAAAAGTGGTTTTTCGATGCAAAACAGAGTGCAGAAATACAAAAGTCCGAAAATGGGAAAAATGCACAATCTGAGCTTCTAACCTAGTGATTTTGCGGAATAAAAACACTCAGGACTAGTCTAATAACAACCCTTGATCGATTCTAATCCATTAAAAGAACTCTAATGGCTAAAATCAACCAAAAAGATGAAGAACACTCAACTTTTGCAAAAAAACCCTTTCAATCCTAATCTGATCATTGTGATATACAAGCTCTGATACCAATTGAGAGTGATTCAAGTAACAATGATAAACAATAAAACCACTTGATTGAGAGGAGAATCAATAAGATTGGAATGGAAACCTAATTCTCTCTCATTTACACACACACACCATGGATAGCCTCTATTGTGTGCTCTCTCTCCTCTCTACAAACCCTAACATTTGGGTTTATATACCCTTGACCAACACAATACCTATTTTGACTTTGACTAATATTGACTAATTACAATTAGCCCTAAATCTTGGATACATTGTGTACTAACAGCGCGTTCATGGAAAACCGGATTGTTTGCAATCTGAATTGCAGATTTGTTATCACGGTTAAGACTTACCGGAAGTAAATCTTTTACTTTCAACTCTTCCAAAATACTAAGTACCCAGATTATTTCACATAGAGCCGACGCCATGGCTCTATACTCAGATTCTGTTGAAGAGCGAGAAACTATTGTTTGTTTCTTACTCTTCCAGGAAATCATACAATTTCCTAAAAAAAGACAGTAACCAGTTACATATCTACGCGTGGACAAACACTTGCCCCAATCTGCATCAACAAACACATTTAACTTGAAATCAGAAGACAGAAAAATTAACTTCTTTACCTGGGGCAACTTTCAGATAACGAAGCACCCTAAGAGCTAGTTTTAGATGAGATAACCTTGGTGCATGCATGAACTGGCTCAGACAATGAATAGTAAATGCAATATCTGGTCTTGTAGCTAATAGATAGATCAACTTACCAACTAGTTTTTGAAAACCAGAAAAATCCTTTAATGGAGGATCTTTAGAATCTGAACCACATGAATATGTCACCACTAAGTTCATATCCATGGGAGTACCAATTGGTTTGACTCCCAAATGTCTAAACTCGTTTAAAAGTTCTAGACAGTACTTACGTTGTGACATACAAATACCTCGTTCAGTTCTAAGAATTTCTATACCAAGGAAAATTTTTAACTCACCCAAATCCTTGATCTTAGAACTTGATTTTAAATGTTCTTTTACGTTGTTTATTTCATTAATGCAATTTCCAGTTAGTATAATATCATCCACATATACTAACAAAATAAGAAAAATAGAACCTACACTTTTAGTAAAAAGAGAATAGTCACTTGAGCTTTGATAAAACCCATTTTCAACCAAACAGGAGGATAGTTTTTCATACCACTGCCTAGGAGCCTGCTTTAAACCATACAAAGATTTAACCAATTTGCAAACTCTTTTGTCATTAGAAGAAAAATACCATGGAGGTAAGGACATGTACACTTCTTCAGTTAAATCACCATACAAAAATACATTATTTACATCCAATTGACACAAAGGCCAATCATATTGAACAGCCAATGCAATAACACAACGTAAAGTAACCATTTTAACTACTGGAGAAAAAGTTTCCTCATAGTCAATCCTTCCCTTTGAGAATACCCCTTAGCCACTAACCTAGCTTTATACCTTTCAATCTCACCAGTGGACTTATATTTTATTTTATATATCCACCTACATCCAATAGGTTTATAGCCAGGTGGTAGTTCAGTTAAAACCCAATATATATTCCTATATAAGGCTTCCATTTCGTCATTCATAGCATTTACCCAATTTCGATCACTACAAGCCTCATAAAAGTTACTAGGTTCAATAGCCTTATTTAAAGTAGAAACAAATCAAAAAATTATCTTTGTTAAGAAATGAATAATTGACAACTTGTTCTTTACCATATTTGACCTTTCCTTCAACAACATAATCAACAAACCGTTTAGGCAAATTTGAAGGACGACTTAATTTTCTAGTAGAGGTAATATTAAGATCAGTAGTAGATGCACCCTCAGCAGGGGAACTCAACCTTACATCATTATGACGAACACTTAAAGGACTAAATTCAGTACCACACTGATCATCGGCAGCCATAACAGTATTAGTACTACCAGAACCATTAGGTTCGGCAGCCCTGCTACTTTCTATGTTAGTATCGTTCAAATCAGTAGTACTGCCAGGATTTACTCCAGTAACCCTATTTAGGCCACCAAGATGATCAGGGTTACTGATAATATCAGAATTTGAATTAGTCCCGTGTTGAGTTTTCTCCCTAGTCTCATCATAGGGTGTTTCAGAGGTGAACTCATTAGTCTGAAATATTGAATCTAAAAAGTTTAAAGTATTTAGAAATTTTGAATCTAAAGCATGTTTGGTTGCACTCATCTTAAATGGAAAAATAGTTTCGTAAAACTTCACATCTCGTGAAATTACAATCTGCTTGGAATCTAGACTATAAAGTCCATATCCCTTCTTTGAATTTGAATATCCCAACAAAACACATTTTTCAGCACGTGCAGAAAACTTATCAGTAATATTAGGTTTAATTGCAAAACAGAGACACCCAAAATTTCTTAAATGAGAAAGCACAGGCGCAAATCCAAACACTAGTTCATAAGGGCACTTTCCATTTAAAACAGAAGAAGGAGTTCTGTTTATAAGATATGTGGCTGTAAGTATACACTCACTCCACATATTCAATGGAATGTCCCCTTGGAACATTAAAGCTCTAGAAACGTTTAACAAGTGCCTATGCTTGCGTTCTACTACCCCGTTTTGTTGGGGAGTATATACGCAAGTAGTTTGATGAACAATACCTTTATCTTTAAAAAATTCTACTAACCTATTATTAACAAATTCAGTACCATTATCACTTCTGAACACCTTAACGGACTTGCCAAATTGATTTAGGAGTAAACTGTAAAATCCACCAATACAATCAAAGACTTCATCTTTATTTTTCAATAAGTAAACCCACACAGAACGAGTAAAGTCATCTACCACAGTTAAAAAATAACGATAACCCTCTCTACTAGACACACGATAGGGACCCCACAAGTCAATGTGCACTAAGTCCCCCAAGTTAATGGTTTTATGTTCACTAAGATTAAACTTGTCTCTAGCTTGTTTAGCTTTATGACATATCTCACAAGGAACTGACATACTACCATCACTTAGATTCAATTTATTTTTCAACACAGTTAGCACCTGATCAGCAGGATGCCCTAGGCGAGTGCCAAAGTTGACGTCAAACATTACAGTATATAGACATATTTGAAGTATTGATATTATTACTAAAACTCCTAGAACCAACCACACCATTTTGATTAACTTGATCAAATAAGTACAAACCTCCTCTTTAACTACCAGTCCCCACAACTTTCATTGCAGGAAAGTCCTGGATCAGAAAACATTTACACTCATTAAACCCAACAAAAATTTTGTTATCTCTAGCAATTTTATGCACAGATAATAAGTTCACATGAAAATCAGGAATAACAAGTACATCAAACAATGTGACCTTATCATTTAGTTTAAAATTTCCAATCTTATTAATGATAGCTTCATCACCATTTGGTTGAGTTACTTTCAAATTAAGATCAGAAATATCAACTACATTGTCTAAACAGGAAACAGAAGAGGTCATGTGTTGGTTTGCACCAGAATCAATAATCCAACCATACTTGTTTAAATTTGAAGATATTTTGGAAATACTTGACATGCCAGAAAACATACCAGCCATATTGACGGCAAGGCCATCAGTCAGTTTATGATCAATGAGCAACAATAATTTGTTGATTTTCTCTTCAGTGAGGGAGGAGGAGATAGAGGAACCACGACTGGTGCCATCAGTAGTGGTTGCACTGCTATTAAAGGACTTGACAGGTTGATTGGTTTTATTTTTCGTGAACTGGAAATCTTTTGGGAAACCAATTAATTTGAAACATCTCTCAATAGTGTGACCATTTATGTTTACATTGCAAATTAGGTTTTCCTGTTTGCTTTTTATTATTATTAGAAGTTTTCCCAAAAAATGCAGATGTCTGACCCTTAGTATCAGAAACAGTACGGGTCACACCCCGGTGTGACTCTTCTCTAGATACCAAGGAGAAGGCAGTTTTAACTGAGGGGAGAGGATCAGTCATTAATATGTTACTTCTCACATTAACGTACATGTCATCTAGACCCATCAAAAACTGCATCAGTTTCAACAGTTGAGTATGTTTTGAAAATCGTGAGTTGCATTACAAGAACATGCAGGTAATTTCACTAAGGCATCAAATTGTTTCCAAAGAGAATTGAGTTTGTGATAGTAATTTCACTAAGGCACCATTTTGATTTAAGGAATTTATCTTCTGATGTAAGTTAAAATTCACAGATCCATCTATTTTATCATAAGTCTCTCTAAGTTCATCCCAAACTTCAGAAGCAACCCTTGAAAAAACTTGACTCACAAACAATTTATCAGAAATAGAGTTAAGAATCCAAGATAAAACCACAGAGTTGCATCTGTCCCACTATTTACCTAAAATCTCATTATCAGTAGAACGAGATACAGAACCATTTATGAAACCCCATTTATTTTTAGTTTCTAAAGCCAAAATCATAGCACACGACCACACTTAATAATTCTCAGTACCACTTAGCTTTATACTCATAATAGGAACGCCTGAAGTATCACTTGGATGGAGATAAAGTAGGTCCCCAAAATCAAGTTTAGAAATCAGAGATTGCTCCACTTGATTTTTGGACCCTTCTCCCTCTCCAACAATCATGATAACGGCAAGTAAAAACAAATCACACAAGGTAAAAACTAGAAGACCATGCGACAGGATTCCTTGCCACTTGTAGTGGTAGGTCAAGTCAATCTCCTAATTACCAAGAAGAAATGATATGAGATAGGATCACACCACACACGTGAGCAGGGAAGAGAGAACTTACAGTGAGGTCAGCAACAACAGAGTGAATAACAGGAACAACTTACAGATGTTCTTGTTAGAACAGCACAGCGGAACGTAAGCAAACACGTCTCTGAAATAGAGACTAGGAACTACACCTGAACAAAAAAGCAAAACAACACCAGAGAGGAGAAGGCCCAAACAGTGAGTGGAGAGAAAGAATACACCAAACAGAACTCAACGTATCTGAAGCCTTAACCAGATCTGGAGCTTAACAGGCACAAAACCAAAGAGAATCACGTGACAGATCTAATCAAAAAATAGATCTAGCTTCACGAGAGAAGTGTCTCAGATCATCAGTTGATAATGTACATGCAATGAAATTATTCAACTGAACTATATTACACAAGCAAGAACATAACAGGAAATCAAGAATACAAAAGTATTAAAGGCAGAACATACAGATCTAACCAGATATAAGCAGATCTACTATTAGATCAAGCGAATATAGCTGGATAGTAATAGATCTGTAGGTAATCAAACAGTTTCATACAAGATATGATAAAACATAAAGCAATCTGAGTAAGAACAACAGATCTAGACAGGTCTTATATGGATCTAAGAAGAAACGTACGAGATAACCTCAAGAACAATGCACTAATCACACACAACTAGAGCAATCATGAGAAACACTTTATAACCAAACAGAAATGTTCAGATCCATAAAGAGGATAAGAACATGTTATTGTGATAGTCAAACGCTCTTGATGAGAAGATTTGAATCTATCCAGATACAATCTTCTCATGTAGAGTGAAAAATGAAAAGCAGAAAGTCAAACTACTTTAGAAAAATCGAAATAAACCTAAAACAGATAGGAGAAATCGATTTTGTTAAGCAACTAAGTAAAATAGTTGAACTATATCAGATTAAACGATGGAGTGAAAATGATAGATGAAGTGATAGTGAAAAACAACCACAGATCTGAGTAAATCTCCTCAGATCGATTTATGAATTTCTTTTCTTAAAAAAACAACATAAGAATGATATGAATTGCTTTTCTTAAAACAACAGAAGAATCACAGATCTGAGTAGAACTCCTCAGATCGATTTATGAATTTATTTTCTTAAAAAACAACAGAAGAATGATCGAGATGAGCGAACTCACCTAATAGAAAAAAAGGATGAGCATATTCGTTGATGAGGTTTGCGGTTCTTTAAGATCAAAGAACAGATCGAGCACAAGGCTTTGATACCATCTACAAACAATTACCTCAACAAATCTAACAACAAAACTTTAACACTATTTCATATATTCAAAAATATAAAAGATACAATCTCTAAACTAGAACAAAACGTAACTTAGATTCTAGAGAGAGAGAAAGAGAGAAACAGCTGTGAAAAGAAAATAAAAAATGAGATGAATGAAGGAATACAAAACCCTAAACATCATTTATATACTATGTACAATATTTCCATTTTAGCCCCTTAACTTCTGTTAGTCCTAGATTGATCAGGTATCAACGATTCAATGAGAAACAACAAGAACAGATAATGATTTCAACTTGTCATCCCTCTCATATTCAATAATCAATATAGTTACAAAAGGTTTGAATGGAAAACAAATTATCTCTCTCTAAACAACTAAGCTCTCGATGAATATGTGAATCGATTAACCTAATTCTAAGGTTAACATAACCTTATATACTTAGGCCTTTAAACACACAAGGCCTAAGACCATTAAGCAATTAAGCCCAATTATCCTAAACTAAGCCCTTTTATAATTAAAGGCTTTTACAAAAAGATTAATTAAACAAATTAAGCTCTAAACTAATTATTTATATATCTTTCTAATATGTAGGACATTTTTTGTCCTAACAATCTCCCCCTAAAGATATATAAATAAAAATCGGTCTTGAAATCTTCAGATCTTAATCTTCTCTCCTTCTTTTGAATCATTGGAAGACTTCGGTGTTGCTTGTCTTCATGTCTTCAACGCTCCCCCTTGAATAAAGCTCTTGGTCTTCATATCTTCAACTTTGTAACCAGATTCGGTGAACAACGAATTTGTCTTTGAACCGCGAGTTGACTTTGCTTTCAGCTTCAGCTTGTAGAACCAATATGCTCGTTGGAGGAAATAGAGGCGAACACCACTTGATGAAGGATGAGAAGAATTTACCACTAGTAGGCACTTTGAACTCTTTTCGCTTTGAGCTCTTTTCGGAACTGTTACTCCCCCTCGGCTGATACTCCCCCTCGACTTTTGCATGGGGACTTCTTTACTCCCCCTCGGCTTGTGCATACTCCCCCTCAACTTGAAAAAACGGTGTCTTTGAATATGTACCCTTTCTCCCCCTCATGATGAGTAGGAGCATCCGGAGCATCATGCACGTTCAAAGACAATAGTGATGAGTAGCAAAAATTCCAGATCAAAACATGATAGTAACCAGGGTAATCAGCTAACACAGAAACACATTAGTAACTGTTATCACAACAATTTAAAAAATTGTGTGGCATGTGTTCAGAGTTGGCAATGGGGTATCTCTGATAGGACTTCCAGTTATCATTGAAGTAAAATATTGACAATTACCTCTCAAACTGTTCTGGCAATATCACAAAGATATGCGATTGGAATCACAAAGACTCGTGCATGTGTGAAAGAATCAGATGATATCTGTTTGGCTCAAAATATTGGTTTAACCTGGGACGCAAGTTAAAAATCAATAGACATAGTGAATAGAATGTGAAGTTCGGAGACCGGAGCTGGTGTCTTCCTTTTTCAACATCTAAGACCTCCGAGTGAGAGGAATAGATAGAGTATGTGCTAATTCTTCGTGAATATGTGAAACAAGCATCTGTTGGGAGATATTTGAGTGGTTGGGTGGGGTGACACGAGTTATCGACACTGGGTCCATGTCTGTTTCAATATTCATCTCCAAAGATCGAGAATGAATAGATTGTGTGGCTACCCGGATAACTGACTCTGTTTGGTAAGGACCAATAATTCTTTTAAGTCCTGTCACATCCTCACCATTTATTCTTTTCTCTCCAAACTCATCTATCATCTAGACCCCTCACTGTTGTCTATAAAGGATGTGTTTCTTGGGTAGGTCCTTCCGGTTCTGGCTTGACCATAGAAACAATGTAAGACCTAACACTCCTTTCATGCATCGAGTATGGCAGTTTAGTAAAACAGTTGAAGTACGAGTTCTGAACTGAATTATTCAGAAGTCAAGACATTTAAGTACGAGTCCTGATCTGAGGTGATCAGAAGTCATTAAAATGAAGTCCGGGTTCTGAACTGAATTATTCAGAAGTCATAGTTGAAAGACCAGAATTTCAAGAAACAGATTCAAGCGCAAAACAGAATGACTCAATAAGCACAGTATTTGCAAGAAATGAAACAATGATCAGAAAGTTTAATTGTGAGGAACAAGTCACAATTAATATAACAGATAAGAATTGAATCATTATTATGAAATGATGAACTATGAACACTAAGTGGAATTCAAAAACGGGTGTATTTCCATCGAAAAATCAACAAACATTTGAGACATGGAAATAACTAAATCAAGGAAGTGTTGATCATGGAAATCATGGAAGTTAAACTTAGATAATAACAAACGCAAGTAAGTTATTAAGAATGAATTGCCATGGTGTTTGAATTCAGTTAGAGTTCACATACCTTGCATAAGATAGTACTCCCCCTCAAAATTGGCCTAACCTTTGAATGCTCGTCATGTGAAAAGAATCTTCGAATTTAAATGCACGTGACATTCCTGCAAAATAGATTAGAGGGATTTTGGTATCCATCTTGGGATGGATCATTGACGGTTAGATGCCCTATGAGGACCTGGGATACTATAAGTACCATACCAATACTGAGTATGGTCTTTCTTCACAAAGTCACTTGTTCCACAATAAGAGCAACACAGCTTCTGTGCAGATAAGCTGGTCAGTTTATTAACAGAGTAAACTCGATCAGTTTTCACAAAAGGTTTAGCGTGGAAAGCTGTGTTGTTCTTGGCATTCTTTACAGGGACGGATGACTTTGGAGCAGGAGTGGTTCCTTTAACTCTCCACTCCATTTTTACTTTCTTGAAAGATGGATTATCTTTATTATTAACACGAGAATTGTAGAAAAGATTGGAAGGTCGAATCTGATCTTTTGAAAAATTATTTGATTTGACAAAAATCTTTGAATCAGATTTAACCTTTTGTTTCTTCAAAGACTCGGTAGTTAATTCAGATAATCTATTTGTAAGCTTAGAAATCTCAGTCTGAAAGATCTTTCTTTCTTTTGCAAAATCATCTTTCAAACATTTAGTTCTAAAGCCTTCAACCTTCATTTTCTCATTCTCTTTGCTTAGAATGTCTAATTCTTTCTCCAGATCGGATATTTTCAAAGAAAGTTCTCTATTCCTTTTAGAAAAAGATTTGCGTTCAGTTTCAAACTTTTCTCTTTCAAAAAACAAAACTTTTTCAAAGTCGGAGATTTGTGTTGAAAGTTTTAGACATCTAAGCTCAAGACTTTTCTTCTCTTCAAGAGATTTGGTTGAAAACCCAGATTGCTTTTGAAGAAGCAATTCTTTCTCCTTTTCAAAAACCTTTTCAAAATTAGTTAGTTTATTTTTAAGCTCAAGGTTTTCAATGTACAGGAGTTTACCTTTCTCTTCTTCTCCAGCAAGCTTCTCAGAGCTCTTCTAGATTTGAGATTTGAGCTCCTTCAGTTCTTTTATGTACTTGTTGCACAAATCATCTGCTTGCTTGATATTCTTTTCACACAGACTCTCTTGCCCTTTCTCAGTCTTCTTGATATCACCTCGTGATGATAAATCAGATAACTTCCTTTTCAGCTCAGAGTTTTCAGACTCTAATGCTGTTGCCTTTTCTTCAGACTTGGCAAGCTTCTCAGAATATTCGGAAATTTGCAGTTTATGTTTTTCGTTTAACTTGCTGCAGAATTCGTCTTGTTGCTTGATATTCTTTTCATAACGTTTTTCACTTTCACTACAATTCGGATTGTAGCAGTACATTGCTCTTGACATTGTTACCTGAAAAATTATGATCTTTAATCGGTGTTGATTTTGAAGAATCAAAAATGCGGAAGAAAAACAAAAATTAAATTTGAAAAACAAATTTATAAAATAAATTTGTTTTAAAGATTTAAAATCTGATTATAGTTGGAACGAACGAAATCAAACTTCGAGAATGAAACCTGCGAGAAAAACAAACCAAGTTAGATCAAGAACGACGAAAATAAATCACAAAAAAATAATAGTCGCTAATAAGATCAAACTGTCGCAAAAAGTCTCAAACGTCATAACAAAAATTGCAAATCGATTGATAAGAAAAATTGCAACTTTCGTTAAAATTCTCGATCACGAGACGTGCGGTAACTCGGGTACCGACGAGAACTTATCAACCAAACTTACTAACACACAACTTACCGGATGAAAAAAGAACTTACCGGATGAAAATTGTGACTTACCGGGTGGAAGTTATGTGCGATTTACCGGATAAAGGGAGTTACCGGATGATGCACTTTTCCGGACAAAAGATTCTTACCGGATAAAACTTACCAGATAAAAAAGTTACCGGAAACAATTGATTTTACCGGATGAAACAATAAACAACAAACTTACCGGGTGAAGAGAGCTTTCCGGATGATATGAAACTTGTGACTTACCGGATAAAATGAAGTTTGGTTTACCGCGTGATTGAGGTTCTCGCAAATGTAGCACTTACCGGATAATGTAATGGGACTTACCGGATGAATTTAGATTTACCGGGACTTGAGACGGTGTTGAACTCGTTGTGATTGTCAAGGTAATCAACAAAAAAACTATTAGTAAAAACTGTGAAAATTGTGATTGCATGTCAATTCATGTAACAACAAATAAAAACTAATTCAAGTAAGAATTGATGATACATGCAACCATGTAGGTGAAAATTGATGTAAGCATGCAAACATGTAGGAGACTTTGTATGGTATCCGGGAAAAACAAAGGTGACTGGAGAGTTGTTTTGTCCGGAAAAATCTTTTTGTCCGGAGACTAGATTTCAACAAAATATCCGGATACTTGTGTTTTCATCCGGGAACAAGAAAATTATCAGGAAACTTACCCGGAAACAATAGGAACGTCCGGTAACCACGGCTGTGGTTGCAATTCGGATTTGGAATCGATAGGGTTGCTTGATTTCACTCCTGTAGGGTTAGATTTTGACCATAAACACAAAAACAAACATACTCAAATCGATTTTTGAGCAAAATATATCCTATTTTTCACAAATCACCACAAAAACTTGAAGAACACCAAAACCTCAAGATTTGATTTTTAACTTGCAAAATTAATAGCTTTGAGTCCTTGTAATCGCAGATAAAGTCTAGATTAAGGCAATTAACCAATCGAGATACAACTAACGAATTATTAAAACAATGAAAGAGGTTTGCAAACCGATTGAAGAACGATTTTCTTCAAAAATTACTGCACTTTTACGAAAATCGTTTAGATGCCTTTTGGACCTCAAACGATTAATCCAACTGGTCAGAATGTGAAACAAGATGTCCCGAAGCTACTGTCCAAAAATCGCGACGATCTGACGGTTCAATCTCCGGGAATAGGCGAAACGGCTGGTTGTGTTTTCCAGAAAAATCAACTACGAAAATTAAACTTTTTCTCGCTTTCGTTCGATTTCTTTCGTATCTTCAATTCACCGATTCTGCTCTGATACCAATTGTTAATCCTAGATTGATCAGGTAACAACGATTCAATGAGAAACAACAAGAACATATAATGATTTCAACTTGTCATCCCTCTCATATTCAATAATCAAGATAGTTACAAAAGGTTTGAATGGAAAACAAACTATCTCTCTCTAAACAACTAAGCTCTCGATGAATATGTGAATCGATTAACCTAATTCTAAGGTTAACATAACCTTATATACTTAGGCCTTTAAACACACAAGGCCTAAGACCATTAAGCAATTAAGCCCAATTATCCTAAACTAAGCCCTTTTATAATTAAAGGCTTTTACAAAAAGATTAATTAAACAAATTAAGCTCTAAATTAATTATTTATATATCTTTCTAATATGTAGGACATTTTTTGTCCTAACAACTTCTGAATCCTTACTCCGCTACCCTCCAACTTCATAAGAACATGAAGCGCCATCCTTGTACTTTCAGAATCAGCATCAGCTTCAAATCAACTTTCATCTCTTCTACACTTAACCCCCTCACATATCTGAAACATTACAATTCCATAAATTAGAAAATGACAAAATTGGAAATTAGTGTTCTTACCTTTTAACATTAAGTTTACTAAAATGATGATGCCTTTGGCTTGTTTTAGATGCATATCATCATAATATATTTATATTTATTTAAGACGTACAGTTGTCAATCCTGGTAAGGTTATATGCCAACGTAGTTTCAATCCTAGCTAGTAAGGTTTCTCGCCAATATAGTTTCTTGGAGGTTCATAATTACAAGTACTAAACCATGCTTTATTCACGCACCTAACCCTAGCACACCCAAGTCGAACCGGTGTTTTCCAAACCACTTGCGTATAATGCCCACACATCTTGAAAATAGCACACTTGTTCGACTTATAATTATGGTTAGCCTTCTCTTCGACCCACAACCTCACTACTTCTAGACCCGAGAGCTCTCCTGTCCCCCACACAATATTCTCATTGTATTTATTGTTGTTGGAGTGTCGTAGTGCACAATCAACCTTCCTTTGATTGGCATAATTTTTGGCGAATTGAGCCACTGTAGCATCCCACTTCATAGGCCCTAAACCAACCTATTTTCGAGCCGCATTGTAGGCATCAACAAAGTCTTGTGGTGCATTTTGGGCATGAGAATGTAGAATTGACGCTAATATAACAAAAACAAGTGATATGTAATGTTGGGACCCCATATTGGTCTATCATATATCAACTCATTAGTGTTTAAATATGTTTTAAGTTTATTGATGTTGTGATTGAATTATATGAATTGTATTCATGGGGAAATATTGATGTGAATATGAAAGTAGCGTAACAAAGTTGAAAACGAAGAGGAATATTTTATGGAGTACAAAGTTACAATTTTTTTTTGTTCAACTCCATTTTTAGGTAAGTAACCACCATGAAATTACTAAATCATATCATAAACATAGAGACAACTAGTGAAGCTATATATCATAAACTACTATATATTTATACATAGAGTCGTAGAGACACTAGATGTGGTTTGCTCAAATTTTGGATACGGTTACTGAAACAAACTATTTACACTGATGATCTCTAACTTTTCAACTTCATAACACTTAAGGTCCCTTAAGTTAACATTGTCAGTTAATAACTGTTAGAAGCGTGTAGGATCCCATATAACAATTTGAATCCATGATCTAAAGAAAATATGTAAAGGGAAGAAATTTAGATCAAAGCAGTTAATAAATTATAGACGATTAATTAAGATGAAGAACAATATGATCATAGAGTCGTAGTCATATGATTAATCATGGGAATAAATCTTAAATGGATTGCAAATGATGAGGGTATTTGGAAATGAAGTGTTTCTAAAAAAACAACCCACATCACAAATTACAAACGAGGAAGGAGACTCCTATTTATAGGAAAATACAAAAAATAGTGATTTTTTTAAAAAATTTGGGACTGACAATCTCCCCTAACTATTAAAATGAAAACACTAAAACGAAAATCACTTTTAAATTGCAAATGATATTCACATTTTACTTTCAGAATATGAAGCATCCCTTAGATATGACAATCACGTAGCTCCCACTTGATGTAGCAACATCATTCAAAAATAGAACTCTTTTAAGTCTTGTCGTCCTCTGAAAAATAACTCCACAAGTAGCAGCACTATCTGTGGGATGCGAGTCTAGAGGAATTAGAGCTCTGACATAGGTTGCTACCTCTAGAATTTCTTCTGTCGGTTAAGTTACAGATGAGCTACACCTCATCTGCACACGATTCCATCCAAATCTAAGGTACATCTGATGTGCTGGTCAAAATGTAGCTCTGGCTTTGGGAAGCTTGTCCAGAGGTCTTTAGAAGGTATGGATAATAAGGCTTGATAATTCTGACCTTCAAGACTTGGAAACTTTAGAGAGGGTCTGGACTTGAAACACAATCTTGCATGCTCCACTTAACATGATGCTCTATGTGAAGAAATCTTCCAAATATGACCAAGTAGAACTTGGTAAACTTCAGAGACTCTGTATAACTAAACTAGAGGCTCTAGATTATCAGGAAGAAATCTTCCTAAAATGAGGAACCCGAAATGAGTATCAACAAAATATATGCTCTAATAGATGACCTTGAAACCACCAAGTGTGTAACTCTGAGAGCCTCGATGTGAGATCAAAGGATTAGAATTAGACTTGATAGTTCTTTGATTCTTCACGGAATTTCAACAGTGTGTTTTCCATTGCAAGAAAATATCTCTAGTGAAGTGTTGGTTCTAAGCTGTAATTCTTGATCCTTTGTTGTTCGAAAGCATTCTCTAATGAAAATTGGGTCCAGAACTGAGATGAACTGAAGTCATGGCCATTCTAAACTCCAAAAATACATTTGATGTGTGCGTTAAGCAAATCATTCAGAAGTTAGATGTGTCTTATTGCAAGGCACAATACCCACTCATCATTTATTAAAAATCTTTTGACAACAAAGAAGGCTACTGTCCAGCACCATTGTACTGACTTCTACGATGCTTTTGACCATGAAAAATCTGGAGTTATGGAAAACTCAAAACATAAACATTGTAGATCAGTATGTTAGGTTACCATAGAACAATCTCACATTTATTGGTACTCGGACAAATAAGATACGCTAAGAATGTCAAAACTGTAAATATGTCAACAACTTATGCTTTAATGCATTCCAGCCTCGTATCCACCTTTTGGTCTTGTGCCCCCACTGGTTGGCTTATCTAGAGGTAGGCCTATCTCTGGTAAGTTTTTCTTGAGCACACCGGTATCTCTGGTCATGAAGGCATAACTACCTCTAGTCTTTGAAACTCAAATCAGCAAAGGTTATTGTCCAGCAACATTACACCAACTTTGACACTAATTTATATCTCTGAATATTGCAAAAACTCAAAACATAAAAGTGTAGTCTATTATCTGTTTATAGAATCTAGAAACATCGTCTTTGGAGCTTGGACGACTAAGATATGATCATAGTACCACAGTTGTGCAGATATGTCCAGCAGCTTCTAGTTCAACGTCTTAGCTTCTGGTTGAGTAGCCCTGATGAGGTTGATTTATTAACATCATTTGCATCACTTTTGTCATCTTTTTAAGTGTTAAGTAGTATAGTCTATTGAGTCTTGTCTTCTCTTTGCATATTTTTTAGCTTTTGGGAATTGGTACTTGAATTGAGTTGGAATGGGTTTAATTGATCAAAACGCTTATTTCATGTTTTTCCTACATATTCCTACAGAAGGGATGCCGACACTAATCCTACAGGAAGCTACAAGATGGGCTGATGGATGTTTTTTTTGTACTTTTGGGCTTTGCTTGATGGGCCGAATTTGGAGCTTACTTGAAGAATTCTTGGGCCTAATCTTGTGCCAACTTTTGTACTAAACCATGGGCTCCAATTTAACTCTTTTAGGCTAAACTTTTATTTTAACTTTAGACTTTACTTATTTATCATGGGCCTTAAGTCCACTTTTAGTTATATATATATATATATATATATATATATATATATATATATATATATAGGCGGGTTCAAACGAGGAGCGTAACAATTTAAGAAAACGCGAGGAGCACCGTCCATGTACAAAATCACATGTGATTCACAGTACAAACCGCGGGACAAACCGAGCGCTTTGTAAACCACGGGACAAACCGCACGGGTCCAGAGTTTTGATCACATATGATTTTGTATGTGAATCACATGTGATTTTGTACATGGGCGGCCGTTCTCGTGCTTCTCGTAAATAGTTAGCGTTCTCGTTTGAACCTTTTTTTTCTCTCTCTCTCTCTCTATATATATATATATATATATATAGCCTTAGGTTCAATAGAGAAGTGCAAATATTTAGAGAAGTAGAGAAGTAAAAAAACACGGGTCCGTTCATATATAAACAGTCATATATGAACGTTCATATATGAACGTTCAGATATGAACGTTCAGATATGACTGTTATATGAACGTTCATTTATGAACGTTCATATATGACTGTTTATATATGAACGTTCATATATGAACGTTCATATATGAACGTTCATATATGACTGTTATATGAACGTTCATATATGAACGTTCATATATGACTGTTTATATATGAACGTTCATATATGAACGGACCCGTGTTTTTTTACTTCTCTACTTCTCTAAATATTTGCACTTCTCTATTGAACCTTTCCCTATATATATATATATATATATATATATATATATATATATATATATGTAGCCAATGTAAGCATGAGAGACATCACTCACCTATCATCTCATTTTAATTAGTCTTTTCACTTATCATCTCATTTCAGCCCTTTGGTTTCTCTTGTTCTTGGAAACAAATGCAATACAAGTGGTTTTCTTTATTAATGAAGTGTTGCAAGTTTTCTCTACTCATCTCTTTTAATTACTGTCTTCACGACATTTTTACAAGGGATCGATTTTATATATAGTGCAAACACACTATTATGACCAAAGTTCCAATTGATTATTGTGTAATTCTAATTACTTATTCCTTTCATTTCCGTTTGGCTTGGTAATTTGGTTTTTCACTTTTGGAGAACAGTTTGATTGTGGCACGTGTTTATTATCCAGAAAGCCGATGTATGGTTTTCATGAGTGAAATGAGTAAGTCTTTTATTTATGAAACGATACTTAGCGCCCAAGTTTCCGATTTCTTATTCGTATTTACTTTCTAGTCATTTACTTTATGTAATTTACATTATCGCAACTTTACATTCCTTATTTTTGTTTTCTTATTATTTACTTTCCGCGATTTACTTTCTCGCACTTTATTTCATGCAACTTAATTATTGTTATTTACATTTCCTTGCACTTTAATTTTAATGTGTTTTTAAAGAAATATTTACTGGCGCAACAAGCTTCGTTTCCTAAATACTAGTACTTGCAATTTATTTCATGCATTTTCCATCTCCATTATATGTTTTTACATCTTTTTCAAAAAGAAACCGAGCAATGATAGGCTAACAACCGTAGCTTGCGGTGTAAACTGGAGTTAATATTTAAGTCGGTAAAAAGGTGTATCGAATATAGTCTTATCGTTATTTAAACCAGGTTATCAAATATTTCATTGAAGATTACATCTAATTAATTAATAACTAATTACATGTACAAAAATGTGTTAGCTTTTCATAAGTTACTTAAATATTGAATCTGACATAATGTAAGTTTACTATAATATCTTTATAACGGATTAGCTGTATCATTGTATCTATCTTAACAAACCTTTGCACCCTTTGCTTCTTTTTACAATTGATTTTTCATAGTGATATTTAAACACCCAACAAAAAAGATTTCTTCGAATTTATCATCTGAAATTAGTTTTTAAAGACTGGACTTTATGAGAAACCTTTACAAACCTTCCCTGTGGATCGATATCTGTTACTTGTATCGTTATTACTTGTTAAAAAGACGGTAGTAGATCAAGATGTATACTTGCATTGAGACCTATTTGCATGTATTTTAAGATTGTATAAACCGCACAACAACCCCTTCTGCTATAAAGAACACAATTCTTCAGAGGTTGTGGGCCTTCATTCTAGAGGGTTTGAACCTTCGTATCAGAGACTCTGGACGTTCTATCAAGACGCAGATCTGACTTGATGACCCTTCTACATTTCGAATCTTTGAAAACTCAAAACATGATATTTGTATATCTATCTATTTTCTATCAAGGGCCATTTGAGTAGCCTCAATTGGTGTCTTGATGAGTGAGATATGAACAATATAGCACAACATCGTAAATCTGACAGCATCTTGATTTTCATTAATCGCCATAAAATGGAATCACGTTTTGCACGACCAAATCACAATCAAAGCGTTGATTTCAAAACATTGGTTCTGGACATATAAAATGCTACATTATCATACCATTTCAAGAAACCAAATTTCTCATAAGCAATTCATCACACCCCTTGTGTGCATAAGCACTTTTTAACAATTTGGTTTTGATTTTTTTCCTACAACTACCATCCTTCTTTTCAGATCTCATGAACATATACTTGTTGAATCGAATATGAGCAAAATCAAAAATGAATTTGAATACAAATAGGTTGAAAACAATTTGAATGAAATTCTCGAGAACAATTCGAAACAAGGTATGAAAATGATGAATAACAAAGATCTAGAAAATAGATGAAACAAACTGGATTTAATGAGATGAATTGACAAATTCGACCGATTTGACTCTGAATAATCAATCTGCTCCGATACTAATTATAAGATCCCAGATCTCAAATTAAGTTAATGATCTAAAGAAACTTGGTGATGGGGTTAGATACCAAGTTACAAAACGCAAAAAACGCAATTCTCGCTCACAATTCTCGATTTCTCGCTAACTCGGTTTGTTTTTCGCAACTTCTCAATCTCTCACTTCTTCCATCTTTCGCTCAAAATGGCCGGCGGTGATGCATCAAACAAACAAATTAGAGAAGTTATTGCCGAGCACGGACGAAAATCCGAATTTTGGAATGGTTATAATATGGTGGTTCTCATGAATGGGAACAAAAAGATATGAATCGACCGGAACTCTTCAATACTATCAACCATGGGAGGATTAAGTGTATTTTTTTATAATTCAATGTATTTTTTTAATGTATCGTTCAATCGAAACTATAATAAAACACATTTTTATGTATATTTGAATGACTCAATTACACATGTTTAAGTGTATTAGAATAATATTTATAAATTTTAATTTTTTTTGTTAAGGCCCGGTTCCGGCCCGGTTTTAGTCCCGGTTTCAAGGCTTGGATATACAAAAGCCTAAACTAGTCGGGTTCTAGATGCCTAAGCCCGGCCCAGGCCCAAAAAAAGCCCAGTTTTTTGAATAGTGTTTCGATCCGGTTTGCAGTGAGGTCCAGCTCGATATTTTGGTCTCTCTAGTTATAGGCGCCTTCTTTTATTTTCCTCTTTGGCTGCTTTTTGGGGCTCTTTTTTCGCCTTATTTTATATAAATATAAATATGATTTACATTAATTGTAATAGAGTCATAGAGATCACCAATTAAAAATACAAATACTAATAACAACAATTATTTGTATAATTAGACCCATCCTTTAGCTTGTTAAATCTGGGTTACAGAACAGAACAGGGCCCCACAAAAATTATGGGACCCATTATTTTTTATTTACTAAGGCACTATTTTATAACCCATCTTTAAGTACTTCCATTTAATCGGCTAAGCAAAACAAAGACTTTTCGATCTTCTTCTTACTTCTATTCCCGATTCATCCTATGATTGAAATCCAATGTTTCAAAAAACAAATATATCTACTTTTGATATTCGATGAATTTTGTAGTACTCATGCCGTTACACTAATTAGGGGTGTTTGGTTCATGAATTTTGAAATAGTTGGAATGAATTTAAATGGATAATTCATTTGACCAAATTTTAAATCCTACGTTTGATTCACATAATGAAAATGATAGATTGAATTCCCTTGAATTTCACAAATTAAGGAATTCATCATACTCTTTGGCTTAAATGAAATAATTGAATTCCATTTAATTTCTACCAACAAAACGCATGGTCAATTTTCATTCCAATTTCTTTAAAGTTAAATTCTTTGAATGAATTCCAATTACATCAAATTTAATTACGCGAACCAAACGTCCCCTTCAGAATCTTCCTTTTAAGAGCAGTAAAATACAATTTTATTCATAGTTATTTTTCATTTCTTATATATTTATAACTAAGCATTCTTCACAAGAGCATCTTGATTTTACTACCACACATATATAATCACAAGACACATCTACACATATTCTTTTGTAACCAAATTCACTCCTAGCTAGTATGGTTTCTCACCGACAATGTTCCCCGTAGGATCATAATAGCAAACCACCAACCAAGTATTTTTATTTTTACCGCAATTAACCTTGGCACACCCAATAACGGTCGATTTTCTCCAAACCAGTTGAGTATAATGCCCACACGCGTTCTTCTTATAGCAAGAGTTCGATCTGTAATCATACATAGATATCTCTTTGTACCACAAGTACACCGCTTCGACACCTGTGAAATCTTCCCCTGACCCCGTGGCACGATTCTCACCGTATTTTGAAGAGTATGGCGAGTTCTCCTGTGCACAGTTAGCTTTTTTTTGATTGGCATAGTTTTCAGCTAATTTAGCCAACTTATCGTCCCACTTCACACCCTCCACATTAACCCATCTTCGAACCTGATTGTGGGCAACCACGTAGTCTAGTGGTCTATTTTGGGCATAAGAGAAGTGTAGATATGCTACCAATATAGCACAAACAAGTGACATGTTATGTGAGTATCCCATATTGCTATATTTACTCATCAATCTTTAAAACACGTTGTAAGTTCATTGTAATTAAATGGGGTTTATATAGGGAGAAATTGACGTGAATACGAAAGTGTTAGATAGTATAGAGGCCTTATGGGCTGTGGGTTGGGCCTTGCCCTTTGGTTTGGTTTTAGGCCTTTTGTATAGTTTAGCTTAGGATTAGGTTTGGTATATATATTTTAGGTTATCAGTATTATTCATTCTTCATCTTCTTCTTGTATCATTGTAAGAACAAAGCTAGCTTATGAAACCCTAACCATTTTCTTGCATTTCTTCTTCATCTATCAAAGTTATCATGGTATCAGAGGAAGGTTAATCTCGTTTCTTCTCTCAAGTACTGTTAATCTCAAGCACTCATGTGCGCGGAAATCGCTCGGCACTCGTCTTCTGGTTCGAGAATCAGTTTCTCCTGGTTCGATCTTCTTCTAGTTTGGTTTTCTTTTGCTTGAGAATCGCCTTTGGTATACAATATCTTTATAATCTCTGTGTTTCTTTCGATTTTTGCTTACTATTTCTCGCTTGCAATGGCTGGAAACGATTCTCTCGAAGCCATTAGTATTCGTTTAGATGGGAAAAATTACTCCTATTGGAGTTATGTCTTGAAAAACTTTCTGAAGGGAAAGAAAATGTGGGGTTATGTTTCTGGCACCATTGTGAAACCAACAGTAGCAAAAGAACTTGAACTTTGGGAAGTTGAGAATTCGAAAATTATCACTTGGATAAACAATTCTGTTGAACCTTCAATTGGTGTTCAGTTGGCAAATTATGAAATAGGCAAGGAAGTATGGGACCATCTTGAGAGACTGTATACACAGTCTAATTTTGCAAAACAGTATCAGTTAGAAGCTGATATCCGAGCACTTGAACAGAGAGAGATGAGTATTCAGGACTCTTATTCAACAATGACAGATTTGTGGGATCAGTTAGCTCTTACTGAATCCGCTGAATTGCGTGCATTTGGACCCTACATTGCCCGTAGGGAAGAACAGAGATTGGTGCAGTTTCTCATGCCTCTAAGAAGCGACTTTGAAGGACTCCGTAGTAACATCTTGCATCGCACCCCACTTCCCTCAGTTGATTCAGTAGTAAGTGAATTGTTGGCTGATGAAACTCGTCTAAAGACACAAATAGGAAAGGGTATTCTTCCGATTCCAAGCCCTTCTGTTTTGGTTGTTCCTTATAGGTATCCTGCTCAAAATCAGAATAAGAGTCGTCCGAGAGTCGGATTTGATGAATGCAGCTTTTGTAAGAAAAAGGGCCATTGGAAGTCTCAATGTCCAGAGCTTATGGGTCGAAATTCTTCTATGCAGTCCGGTCATCCGCGACAACCACATCGCTTCTTTCCTCAAGTTAGCACTGCTGCCGCCGTTCCTCCATCTCGGTCAACTACTAATCCTACTCTTGCATCCATAACTGAACAACTCCATAAGCTTCTTGATGTTAAGTCTCATGCCATGTCCGTCTCTTCTCCCATAGGTCAGTCGATTGATAACGAATCAGGTATGAATCCAACTACATGGATTTTAGATTCTGGTGCTTCTTTTCACATGTCTCCGAATGCTAAATTATTTGCTTCTGTAAAACCTATGCCATACTTGCCTGTCACGACTGCTGATGGTACTCCTATGCCATTAGCAGGCATTGGTCCTATTATGGGTCCAAAATTCTCTCTTCCTAATGTTTATCACATTCCAAAACTCTCATTGAATCTTGTGTCTGTTGGTCAATTATTTGATTCTGGTTATAAAGTATTCGTTTGTCGTCTAAGTCATCTAATTTTTATTTGTGGCATTCACGCCTTGGACATGTTTCTGTTTATCGTTTAAAATACTTGGCTTCTTCTGGAAATTTGGGAAATTTGCAAACTCATGATATTTCTAATTGCAGTGGTTGAAAACTTGCAAAATTTTCAGCTTTGCCTTTTAAATTAAGCAAATCTCTGTCTGTTGCACCTTTTGATTTGATTCATTCTGATGTGTGGGGACCATCTCCTTTTCCTACAAAAGGAGGGTCTCGATATTATGTATTTTTCATTGATGATTGTACTCGTTTTTGTTGGATTTTTCTCATGAAACATCGTTCAAAATTCTTTGCTGTTTATTGTCGTTTTCGTGCATATGTTAAAACCCAGCATAATTCTGTGATTAAATGTTTTCGGTGTGATTTGGGAGGAGAATATACCTCCAATAAATTCTGTGAATTACTTGCTTTAGATGGAACTAGTTACCAGACATCGTGTACAGACACTCTCGAGCAGAATGGTGTTGCTAAAAGAAAACATAGACATATCCTTGAAACTGCTCGTTCTCTCTTGTTGTCTTCTTCGGTTCCTAACCAATTCTGAGGTGAAGCCGTTCTTACTGCTGTCAATCTGATCAACAAAATTCCATCCTCAATCACCTCAGGTATATCTCCCTTTCAGAAACTTTATGGTCGTTGCCCTGATTATTCCTCTCTACGTGTCTTTGGCTGCACTTGCTTTGTACTTCGTCCACATGTAGAACGTGACAAATTATCTTCTAAATCTGCTGTCTGTGTCTTTCTTCGTTATGGTGAAGGACAAAAAGGTTATCGTTGCTTTGACCCTACCTCTCAAAAATTATATGTTTCTCGGCATGTTGTGTTTCTTGAGCATATTCCTTTCTATTCCATTCCTAAAAATGACCACAACTTGACAAAGTTAGATGTCATTAATCTTGATCCGTTCGTTGAGCAAGTAAACTCTACTCAGACTTCAGATACTCTTGCAATGGACGAACATGCTACTGATACTTCATTGCCTGACATTGCTGCCCCTCCTCCTACTGTCACTCAAGATGCACCTGAGAATGTGGATCCACCTCGACAATCTCAACGTCCTCGTAAGTCTACTCGTCTACCAGAATTTGCTTACTCTACCTATTCTCCCTCTTTTACTTCGTTCTTAGCTTCTATACACTCTCTTTCTGAACCTTCATCTTATAAAGAAGCAGTTACTAACCCTCTTTGGCAGCATGCCATGAGTGAGGAACTTGAGGCTTTGCAAAAGACCCATACTTGGGATTTGGTTCCACTTCCGGAAGGTAAGTGTGCCATTGGTTCCCGATGGGTATACAAAATCAAGACAAAATCTGATGGATCTGTTGAACGTTACAAAGCCCGGCTTGTAGCTAAGGGCTTTACTCAGGAATGTGGTTTGGACTTTGAGGATACATTTTCCCCGGTAGCCAAAATGACTACAATTCGCACTCTTATTGCCATTGCTGCTGTTCGCAAGTGGAATATTTCACAAATGGATGTTAAGAATGCCTTTTTGAATGGTGACTTGAATGAGGAAGTATACATGGCTCTTCCTCCCGGTGTTCTTCATAAAACGGGTGAAGTTTGCAAGCTTAGAAAAGCTCTATATGGGCTTAAACAGGCCCCACGAGCTTGGTTTGAAAAGTTCTCTGATGTTATTCTGTCTCTTGGATTCTCTAATAGTGAACATGATTCTGCTCTCTTTGTCAAGCATACTTCTGCAGGTCGTATATTGCTTTCGTTATACGTTGATGACATGATTATCACCGGTGATGATCTTCAAGGAATTCATACCTTAAAGTCAGAATTAGCTGCACAGTTTGAGATGAAAGATTTTGGTCCTCTTCGATATTTCTTAGGTATTGAGGTTGCTTCTTCTCCCAGAGGTTATCTGCTTTCTCAATCTAAATATACTGCTGAAATTATTGATCGAGCTTGCCTCACTGATACTCGTGTTGTGGACTCTCCTTCTGAATTGAATGTCGAGTATTCACCAACAGATGGTTCTCCCCTCAAAGACCCTACCTTGTACCGTACTCATTGGGCAGCTGTTGTGCGTATTCTACGTTATCTTCGGGGTACCATGTTCCGAAGTCTATTGCTATCCTCCACATCTTCTCTGGAACTACGGGCATAGTCTGATGCCTCTTATGCACGCAATCCTACAGACCGTCGATCTGTTACAGGTTTCTGTGTCTTCCTGGGAGAATCACTTATTTCGTGGAAAAGTAAGAAACAATTTGTGGGTTCTCTTTCTTCCACTGAAGCTGAATACCGTGCTATACTTCCAAGGAGATCATTTGGTTGCGTTGGCTGCTTGCTGATATGGGTGTCTTTCATCATCATCCCACTCCTATGTACTGTGACAATCGTAGTGCCATTCAGATTGCTCACAACTCGGTTTTTCATGAACGTACCAAGCATATAGAGGTTGATTGCCACTTTAATCGCCAACATCTCAAACGTGGCAATCTTTCCTTACCGTTTGTAAGCTCTACGTTACAACTTGCAGATTTCTTTACGAAGTCTCACACGATCTCTCGCTTTCGCTTCCTTGTTAGCAAACTCTCGATGCTTCTTGCTCCAGCATCATGAGTTTGAGGGGGGGGGGTGTTAGATAGTATAGAGGCCTTATGGGCTGTGGGCTGGGCCTTGCCCTTTGGTTTGGTTTTAGGCCTTCTGTATAGTTTAGCTTAGGATTAGGTTTGGTATATATATTTTAGGTTATCAGTATTATTCATTCTTCTTCTTCTTGTATCATTGTAAGAACAAAGCTAGCTTATGAAACCCTAACCATTTTCTTGCATTTCTTATTCATCTATCAAAGTTATCAGAAAGAACCCAAAGAAAGACGAAAACATAGTGGACATTTTCATGGAGCAAAAGGTTGCAATTTTTTTTGTTAACTTAAATCTTAGGCAGAAGAACCGCCATACCTAATTAATCCTAAACATAGCAAACTAGCCAAGTTATGGTGAATTATTTAAAATTATACAAATACAAAAAGGAAAGGAAACATAATCAGTCGTGTAAAATATGTTTTTCACAAAAGTATATATATCTGGGCAAAAAAAGTCGATTACAGGTAATAGTAATAGGTCTCACATTGAACCCGCCTTTAATACCATTTCCAATGAACCCTCTATTTTACTCTCTATCTTTATTTTACTCTCTAAAACCTCTTCAAATGAACCCTTTATTTTACTCTCTATAATAGAGAAATGAATAGTAAATTCATACTCAATTTGTTTCTAAATTTTTGATAATTACAAAATGGTTCTTCAATTTTTTAGATTATTGTATTTTTATTTTATTCGTTGTCTAATACCAATTTTAATAAACTTGAAGTATATTTATCTTTAAGTTTAAAATTCAATTTAAATTTATCCAACTAATTGTGAAAATAAATATAAGGTTATTGTGAAAATAAAAATATAAGGATACAATTTATAAAGTTAACAAATATAAGGGTATTATTGAAAATATATGTAATCAAAATAAAAGATAACATACTTGGAGTATTTCCTTTAGAGTAAAAAATAGAGTAATACATTCTCTATTTTTTACTCTATAATATAGAGTAAAATAGAAAGTTACATTGGACATTAATGTGAGGTGGCTTTTTTGAGCTCACTCAGTGTCTGAAACTAGCGAGAAGCCGAGCCTAGCGAGGGCCTTGGGATCGAACCCAAATGTTATATCGTCCTTGTGTAATTGCAATGCATTTTTCTAATTAAGTATATAATATCACTACAAAAAAACATAATTTCCGACGGTATATTCCGTCGGTAAGCCGTCGCTAAAGGCTAAAATCCGTAGGAAATCCGTTGGAAACCGGAGTCGCAAATTATTTGGTAGGCAATTGGTTTTCCGACGGGTATTAGCGACGACTTACCGACTATCGGGATCAACGACGAACAAGCGATGACGGGGATCCCCTACGGAATAGCGACGGAGCGACCGACCGACGGATTACCGAAAAAAAAAATTTATAGCGATGACATGTAATCGTAATTTGCCATTAACGTAAAACCAAAAATAATTTATAGCGATGACATATAATCTTTATAAGCAATATTATGAGAATATGATAAAGGCCACATAGAGACTGTCATCGTTATAGGTAGAGATGGCCAAACCGGCCCGACTCGGCCCCGCCAGTTTTTTAAAAAATATAGTCGTTTCTAACGGTAATATAAACGTTTTAAGCATTTGTGACCGTTTTTTTGGTATTTTATGGTTCCTAAACACTATAAATAAGATACTTGGTGTATGGGTTAGATACCAAGTTACAAAACGCAATTCTCTCTCACAATTCTCGATTTCTCGCTAACTCGTGTTTGTTTTTCGCAACTTCTCAATCTCTCAATTATTCTATCTTTCGCTCAAAATGGCCGGCGGTGATGCATCAAACGAACAAATTAGAGAAGTTATTGCCGACCACGGACGAAAATCCGAAGTTTGGAATGGTTATAATTTGGTGGTTCTCTTGAATGGGAACAAAAAGATTTGAATCGACCGAAACTCTTCAATACTATCAACCGTGAGAGGATTAAGTGTATTTTCTTTATAATTCAATCTATTTTTTTAATGTACAGTTCAATCGAAAATATAATAAAACGTATTTTTAAGTATATTTGAGCGACCCAATTACGCATTTTTAAGTGTATTAGAATAATAATTATAAATTATAACCTTTTTTTGTTCTGGCTCGGATAATTAGACCCATCGGTTACAAAACAGGGCCCGTGCCCACAAGATCATGGGACCCATTTAGGGCACTATTTTATAACCCATCTTTAAGTAGTTCTATTAATTGGCTGAGAAAAACAAAGACTCTTCGATCTTCTTCTTACTTCTTTTCCCGATTCATCCTATGATTGAAAACCTCAAATGTTTCAAGAAACGAAGATATCTACTCTTGATATTCGATGACAACAGTTTGGTTTTTAGCGATTTCTTTTAGTTTTCACGTATTCAATTTTTAAAATATGAGAAAACTATGTCTCAGGTATAAATAAATCATAATACCATTGGTTTAGACTCTAGAGATTTCTAGTTTATCAATTATCATCAACAATTCAACATCCAACTATTTTTGTCAAAGTATCAGTTGAGTAAAAAAGAATTCTTTTTTATTTTTTAGTACTCAAGCCGTTACACTAATTAGGGATGTTTGGTTCATGAATTTTGAAATAATTGGAATGAATTTGAATGGATAATTCATTTGACCAAATTTTAAATCGTATGTTTGATTCACATAATGATTATGATGGATTGAATTCCATTAAATTTCACAAATTAAGGAACTCGTCATACTCTTTGGCTTAAATGAAAGAATTGAATTCCATTTAATTCCTACCAACAAAAGGCATGGTCAAATTTCATTTCAATTTCTTTAAAGTTGAATTCTTTGAATGAATTCCAATTACATCAAATTTAATTACGCGAACCAAACACCCCCTTCAGAATCTTCATTTCCAAGACCAGTAAAATACAATTTTATTCATAGTTATTTTTTATTTCTTATATATTTATAACTAAGCATTCTTCACAAGAGCATCTTGATTTTACTACCACACATAAATAATCACAAGACACATCTACACATATTCTTTTGTAACGTCAATCAGGTTGAGCGCAGTGGTTGATCGCCCTGGGTGATGTGGTGGAATATCCCATCTACCCAGGGTTCGATCTCAGACGTCCTCAACATTGATAAGACATCTTTAAGGTTTAAAATTGTCAGAAATTAGTCCGGACTGTGTCTGGGATACCCTTTCGATATTCTTTTATAACCAAATTCACTCCTAGCTAGTATGGTTTCTCACCTACAATGTTCCCCGGAGGATCATAATAGCAAATCACGAACCAAGTATTTTTACCGCAATTAACCCTGGCACACCCAATAAGGGTCGATTTTCTCCAAACCACTTGAGTATAATGCCCACACGCGTTCTTCTGTTTGCAAGAGTTCGACTTGTAATCATACATGGCTTTCTCTTTGAACCACAAGTACACCACATAGACACCTGTGAAATCATCCTCTTGATCATCTGAACACATGGCACGATTCACACCGTATTTTGAAGAGTATGACGAGTCTTCCTTTGCACAGTTAGTTTTTTTTATTGGCATAGTTTTCAGCCAATATAGCCAACTTATCGTCCCACTTCACGGGCCTCACACCAACCCATCTTCGAACCTGATTGTGGGCAATCACGTAGTCTTGTGGTGCATTTTGGGCATAAGAGAAGTGTAGATATGCTACCAATATAGCACAAACAAGTGACATGTTATGTGAGTACCCCATATTGCTATTAAATACTCATCAATCTTTAAAACACGTTGTAAGTTCATTGCAATTAAATGGTGTTTATATACGGAGAAATTGATGTGAATAAGAAAGAACCCAAAGAAAGACGAAAACATAGTGGATATTTTCATGGAGCAAAAGGTTGCAAATTTTTTAGTTAACTTAAATGTTAGGTAGAAGAACCGCCATACCTAATTAATCTTAAACATAGCAAACTAGCCAAGTTATGGTGAATTATTTTAAATTATACAAATACAAAAAGGAAGGAAACATAATCAGTCACGTAAAATATGTTTTTCACAAAAGTATATATAGCAGCTATATATCTGGGCAAAAAAAGTCGATTATAGGTAACAGTAATCGGTCTCATATTGAACCCGTCTTTAAGACCATTTTCAATGAACCCTCTATTTTACTCTCTATCTTTATTTTACTCTCTAAAACCTCTCCAATGAACCATTTATTTTACTCTATATAATAGAGAAATAAATAGTAAATTCATACTCTAATTTTTTCTAAATTTTTGATAATTACGAAATTGTCCTTCATTTTTTAAATTATTGTATTTTATTTTATTTGTTGTCTGATACCAATTTTAATAAACTAGAATTATATTTATCTGTAAGTTTTAAATTCATTTTAAATTTATCCAACTAATTGTGAAAATAAATATAAGGTTATTGTGAAAATAAAAAATATAAGGACACAATTTATAAAGTTACTAAATATAAGGGTATTATTGAAAATATATGTAATCAAAATAAAAGAGAATATACTTGGAATATTTCTTTTAAAGTAAAAAAATAGAGTAACACACCGGAGAAGACATAACACATTCTCTATTTTTTACTCTATAATAGAGAGTAAAATAGAGAATCACTACTAAACATACCACATTTTCCGGAGGAATAATCCGCCGGAAAAGGCTATTTTCGGCGGATTTTCCGGCGGATACGGCTGCCGGAGTTTCGGGTGCCGCTAAAGTGTTTTCCGGCGGATTGACCATTTTCAGCGGATTCCCAGTAATTTTTTTTTTCATTTTTAATTTTTCTGACTTGATTAATTAAATTAGTGATTAAGATTAATTTTCCGGCGGATAATCCGCAGGAAAGTTTATTAAATTTTAAAAAATAAAACTTAATTTTAAAAATTGAATTTTAAATTTAAATTTTTAATTATATAATCCGTTGGAAATTCTGTATATTTTTTTTAAAAAAATTGATTTTTCATATCTATTTCAATCTGGCGACCACAAAATTGATTTTATATTTTTTCCATTTTTAATTTTTCTGGCTTGATTAATTAAACTAGTCATATACCAACACAATGCAACAGAGCTAAAAATATAAACGAATTTTAATAAATAAATTAAAACTAATTGTTCCAATCCAATCCAATCCAATCTACATAGATGAGATTCCACCATACAAATTTATGGTTGAAAGTTCTTTGTAGCTATTTCCAACCTGCAGTCTCAAAACAAGAAAAAACAGTCAAAGCAAACAAAATCATCATAATTGAACATGTTTATAACCCCAAAACAGATTTTGAATAATTTGGCATATGGCCATTGAAACAATACCAAACAACTTTAGAAAACCACCTAAAGTGAACCAATTTGACAAAAAATGAGATGACCTGCAGAAGAAAACCAGTTCCAACTCCAATCCACCATCCTTATTTCTCCATTAAGCTACCAGTTAGAAAACCAAAAAAACAGCAACAAACTTGAAACCCCAAAATATCAATATACGAATCTATTGATATTTTAAAATAAACAAGCCGAAGCAGATAATGAAAATTGCAATGTTCATACCTGAAATCGCATATGGAGGGGGAGAGAGGCACTGATGCGGTGATGGCGATAGAAATAAAAAAATCGAGGAGAGGCTCCATCTGTTATCCGACGACGTGTTCTTGTATAAGAAGAGATTGACGGATTCGAAGAGGTGGTTGAGGGTGAGGCCGCCAGATTCTTGGATGATGAAGGATTGATGGTGAGTTGGGTGGAGAGGGAGTTGAATAGGGTTTGGAAGTAGTGGTGGATGTTGGTGGGGATGAGGTCGGCGACGATGGTGCAGAGGAGGAAGGCGTGCGGAGGAGGAGGATGCGGTGGTTGCTTAGGGTTTTGGGAGAATGGATGGGAGAGGGATGAGAGGCGTGGGAGGACAAGTTTTGGGAGGGAGGCATGAGGTATTAGGATTAGGGTTTTATTTATTTTGGGCTTTATTTTTTTGGGGGGATAACGAAGATTTTGGGAATTGGTGGGAAATAAGATATTTTAGGATAAAACAATTTATATGTAAAATAAATATAACATTATTAATATATATATATATATATATATATATATAATTTTACTTAAAATAAATTATTAATGTAATAGATATATTACTTTAATTAATAAATTTTAAATTTTATAAATTATTTTATTAAATGTAATGCGTATTAGTGGTTCTTAATGAACTAAGTTGGGTTTTGATGGGCTTTAGCGACTCTTAAAACCCAATAAAACCTATTAAAACCCAACAAAACTCAGTACAATCCACTAAAACACATTAAAGCATAATAGATACATATGCATGTATGTACTACCTAAAACCGTCCTTTCAGGCCCAAAACAGTTTATCAAAGCCTAAAACGGTCAATTAAAACCCAATATGGTCCATTAAAGCACAAAAGACAATTTTATGTAGGTTTATACTACATATATGCATGTGGTGTGTATTGGGTTCTATAAAACTATTATGAAACACTACAGCTTATTAAGAACCATTATAGCCCAACAAGACATTTTATGACATATTAAGGCTCAATAACACCAACAGTGACTTATTACGTGTTTGTTTGCATGTATGCACCATATATATATATATATATATATATATATATATATCTGATAACGCCATTTTTGGCGTTATTTTAGAACCACTTTCCATGTTTAAATTGCTTGAATTCCAAACAAACGAAGCGTATTTCACGGTTTATTCATGAGTTTTTCAGGAATCCATGTTTCGAGAATAAACGAAGAGTTTGGTGCGAAAGAAGCGAATTATATACGAAAATGAAGTATCCGACAAGTTGATGGCGAATGAAGGAAGTACGAGTCAATTCGTGGGTCAAAACTCGGAGAAATGCGTTAAAGAAACTCAATTAGGTGCCACCGAGAATTGTCAAGTTGGGCCGGCAAGAAAATGGAAAATCTTAATTGTTGCAAAACAGTGCCTACCGGTACTTGTGTCGGTACTTAAGTCTCGGTGCAACTATCGACAGCATGGATTTTACAAAACAATGCCTACCGAGACTTCTGTCGGTACTTAACTCTCGGTGTAAGTATCGACGACGTGCTGATACGTTTTTAAAGCCTTTTCACCTAGGGTTTTGATTCATACTTCACCATATCGACTAGAGAGAGGCAAGGAACGATTTTGGGGCAACTTGGGGCGATTTTCCATAGTTTTTAATTACGATTAACGCTACGAAATCATCGTGAAACGCCGGATTAACAAAGATCAATTCCTTGTTCGTAGGTATTGCGATTCAACAAAAAGGAAGTTTGTTCATACATCGATCTATTGTTCAAGAGACCATGTCTACCATACTTTCTCTCCTTTTTGCTTTGGGTTTTAACACCCCCAACATGAACTAATCTTAGATTGTTGGGGGGTTGGATGAACTTTGGTTTGTAAGCATGCGAACACGAAATCTTGTGATTCTTATCAGTTTTTCTAATCAATGAAACATATGAATTTGGTTTTAATGCTTTTGTGAGCCTGATCACCTTGCAAATTGATTTAGTTGTTCTGAATTAGATTCGAGAGAATGATTCTATAACTTGAATTGAATTTGTATGCCTAGGGTGAGAAATTGGATAGAGATATACCAAGTAAACCCTAGTACTTGTTTTTTACAAGTACTAGGTTGAGATCTAGGTTGAGATCGAGAGATGAAACTTACGTTTTCTAGAAATAACTCTATTGTTGCTCGAGAGAGAATAACAGTTACTTACGTGATTGTGTAATCACTTGATTGGATTAGTCTGATAATTATCATAAGTGGAGTGTTCTTTGTGAAACCATTGGGATTCCAATCCTCAACTACTTTTCTCCCGAAAAATCCAAATTTGTTCTTTGCTTTTACTCTAAAGTTTCTTTATTTAATTTAGTTATTAATCGTTTATCAACAATTCATCAAATCGGATCGTTCAGTTAATAGTGAATATAGTAATTGTGATACTCAGTTCCTAGTTCCCTTGGTTCGATACTCGTACTTCCAAGTACTTATTACTTGATTTGACCCGTACACTTGCGGTTAGTTTAGGAGGGTGTAAACCCGCGTATCAATATGCATGTGGTGTATATTGGCCTCTATAATACTATTAAGAACCACTATAGCCTATTAAGAACCATTATAGCATAACTAGTTGTGTACCCGCGCAATGCGGCGGGATGCAAAGGTTCTATAAAGATAAATTCAGTTTTCACAATGACAACATGTATTAGTTTGTAAGCACTCGTCATAAGTTTCAACAGATCGCATGGCTAGCAGACCCCGGGAGAAGCCATGAATTTAGGGGTGTAAATGAGACGAGACAACTCGCGAGCTACTCGAGATCGACTCGGTCAAAGCTCGGTCAACACTCGACTCGAATGTGCTCGACTCGACATACTAACGAGTCGAGTCGAGTTACCTGATACTCGACTCGATAAGCTCGTGAGATATTCGAATTAATTTTATATATAATAAAGTTTATATTATTACTTTATATATAATAAAGTTTATATTATTACTTATTATATTTATTAATTATAAATAATAGAAAAATTAAAATTTAATTTAATTTTAAATTTAAATGTGAAATTTAAGTATACCAATAGTCCAATACCATGTAACCTGCGGCCCGGCCCGCCTAACTCTTTTAAAAATAATTTTTTTTGAAGCAAATTAATTAAAGAAACCCTAAAACCATATCATCCTTATTTCCTTTCCATTTGAGTTCTTGAATGACGGTGCACAGCTGACCTCTTCCTCTCTTTCTCTTAGACATCGATCTCCTTCCTCTCTCAGACTTAAGCCGACGACGACCGCCGACGCCGCTGATGACAGCCGACGACTGCCGCCGCTGACGACCGCCGACGACTGCCGCCGCTGACGACCGTCGACCAGACCAGACATCGATCTTCTTACTCTCTCTTGATCTCTCAGTATGTTACTCTCTCTTGATTAATCTGCTTATAAATCGACATTTTTGATTGTGTATTTGTGTTTATATAATCTGCTTATATAATCTGATTGTGTTTATATAATCTGCTTATATATAATCTAATTGTGTTTATATAATCTGCTTATATATAATATTGAATGTGTTTAATTTATTTCTGTTATAGAGATGTGTTAGTTACTAAGTTGGACTATTGGAGTATGTTTTAGTTGGAATTTGAATGTTTTTAATTTGTTTTTGTTTTTATTGTAGGAGAGTGAAGAACAACAAAAAAAACTTCATTCAAGTACCATTCAAGGAACCCGAAAGTACCGTTCAAGGAACCCAACCATTGAATTGAAATTAAATCGTATTTTGCTTTTTGATGGATTTATAATGTAATTTGGTTTTAATATTGTAATTTTCGACTTCGTTTTGCTTTTGGTTGCAAGTTACGACTAGTTTCGGCTTTATTTTGTATTTGGTTGTAAACTTTAAATTTTCTGGATTTTTTAGTTCGTAATTTAGATTTATTTCGAGCTTCTAATAATGTTATATATTAAAAAAGTTCGAGCTTGGTTCGAGTTCGAGCTCGAGTTCGAGCTTGAAACGAGCTCGAGTTCGAGCTTGATTCGAGCTTGAAACGAGCTCGAGTTTGAGCTCGGGAATTAGGTTTCGAGTCGAGTTCGAGTTTGGGTTTTTACTACTCGCGAGTTTTCGAGTCGAGTTCGAGCTCGAGTATTGGTTTTCGAGTTCGAGTCGAGTATACTGATACTCGAGCTCGACTCGCATCATTTACACCCCTAGCCATGATAACTTTTGTGAACACCATAAGCAGATTTGAGTTATATAACTAAAAGAATAGGTTCTTTTTTGATATCTCTTGCGTAAACCCATATTAATTTTTCAATGCCTTATAGTCGTTTACTAAACACTTATCCGCTAAATGTTTAACTTTCCAATGCCTTAGGGGATGTTTACCAAACACTTACCTCCTAAACGTTTTCTAAGTTAAGCATAATAAATAGTCTACTTAAATCTAATATGGGTACTTTTAAGTTCCCACATAATAGATACTACACAACTACAAATGATGTTTGCTCCTATCAGTTGAGCTTCAAACCAGTTTCTGTCGGGAACGCCTTTCCACGATGGTTGAAGCTCATGAAGTTCATATTCGAGGGTAGAGACACAACCCTGCATACCAACAATTTACAAAAATTACAACCTTGCTGCTTCAAGTGATTAAATACCAAAAAAATCATTACTCATGTGTGTTTAAGGCTGCTTCTTCAATCAAAAGATGCAGTTATCAAATAGTTTTGGTTGTTGCAGAAAGTGAAGTCAAAATCATGTAGTTTACATCATAAACAATAATTGGCTTGAAGCAAAAAGTGCAACTAAATAAATGTCAAACATGTAGTTTTTCTTGTCGTTTGGCATACTAAGGAAAAAGAAATGAGAACAATTGAGATTCAATTTATTAGAACGAAAAAGAGATTAAGGGGTCTTTTACCAAATGCATATCATGGAAAAATCAACAACCTCAATTACCATATCGGATAACATTAAGCATTAACCGGTTATGAGTCTTCTCCCTCACCGAATAAGATTTTTGGTTCACTTCTATGCTCACTCGATAAGCTACTACTAATATCTCTAATCAGCCTCTAAACATGGCCCAAAATAGCCTCGAAACGGCTTCCAAACAGTCCCTATTTCTGCTGATAACTTTTAGCCAAAAAAACAGCCCCTTTAACAGCTAATTTTTAGCCACAAACAGCCCATTTAGCTGCTGAATTTTAGCCACAAAACAACCTCTTTAGCTGCTAATTTTTAGCCACAAACAGCCCATTTAGCTGCTGAATTTTAGCCACAAAACAGTCTCTTTAGCTACTGATTTTAACCCACAAAACAATCCCTTTAGCTACCAATTTTGAGCCTACACAATCCATGAACCAAGGTTGCACCCTGCTACTGTTTCCTAGACTCAAAACATCCAGAATGGACTTACAGACTTGGTTAGAACAACAGTAATATGAGATAGGTAAGAAAAGACAGTTACAAATTCCATACTCTAAAGGCCATATGGAAGTCAAAAACTAAAGAGTCAAATGAATGCATGGAGCTTTCAAAATAGGATGGGAGGAGAAACCCCTTTTAGCAATTAAAAAAATATACCAATTTTAAAACCATCATGAGAATAAAATTTGATTTTTAATGTCCTCAATTGCAGCACGTTTACTTGAAGAAGCATCCAAGACCTAGAGATTTGCCAAAGTTGATAGGCCGTCCATTTCCGCAATACCATTATGGTTCAAGTATAGTTCTTCTATTCTAATGTGTTACATTCGAGGACATGGCAGAGAACCATATAATTATAAATAGTTGCATTAGTCATTCTGGAAGAAAATCCATATAAAGGGTTTACTTTTTAAATAAAGTTACCTCTACTCCTTTCATAGAAGTTAGTAGATTGCTTTGCAAACTGAGTTTCCTAATGCATTTTAATGCACATAAGTTGATGGCCTTTATACGATTACGACCTAACCATAGCTCCTGTAAGTTTGTCAAGTTCTGCAGATTCTAGTTCACCTAAATGAGCAAAGAAATTTCTTGTGGACAGTATTACTTGAAGGACCGGTCAACACCAAAAACTCTCATTGGAAATTTTGATCGAACACTTGGAGTTCATCAAAAAACAAAGAAAGTGAATACAAGATATCTAAAAAATCAAACACATTTAGCCTAATCCAACAATGAGGAAACCTGGAGATGAGAAATTCCAATGGAGAAATCGAACAAACCTGGAGATGAGAAATTCAATGGAGAAATCGAGAAAACCTGGAGATGATAAATGGAGTGGAGAAATCGAGACTTTGAACAAACAGGATCAAATCTAAAATTAGAACTACTCGTGGAGATGGAGAAATCGAGCAAACCTGGAGATTAGAAATCGAGTAGATGATTCGAGAAGTTGAATAGACAAAAGAAAACTGGTTATTAGAACTACTCATGGAGACGGAGAAACTGGTTATTTAAATTTTGAATTTGGGGGTGGGGTGGAGAAATTAGTTTGAATTCATAGAAAAAGGAGAAGTCAGCGTATACATGTATCAACCTGCATTTTTTTATGTGGAAAAAAAAATGAGACACGGAATAGGAAAGAAGAATGTTGGGGGGAAGAAAGCAAGGTCTGAAGTATCCATTTTTGGAGGTGGCGTGTGATGGAATTGAAAAACAAATTCAAAATAGAAACATCAACAAGTTAGGATATAAAGGAATCTGATAAGTTACCATTTGAAAAAAAGATGGCATCAATACTTGTACATTGTGTTTAAAAAATGATACTTAAGAGATTTTTAAAATTTAAGCTTTAAATTGTTGTACATTATGCCTTAAAAATTGTAATTAAGATACTTGGTCTAAACCAATATTAAAGTAGTATAGATATAGATATAGATATAGATAAGAACCACTACAAATTTAATTAAAATACCAAAAGTTTGACTTTGACTTACCAAAATACCCATTTCTCTCCCGAATTTGCCAAAATACCCATTAATTCCCCGATATATCCCGCGATCGCGGGATAAGGCACACGTGGCCCGTTATTTTGGCCAAAAGGTCCCGCGGCACCCCCCAACTATGCCCGCGGTTACAGTTTTGGTCCCTCCCCGCGACTGATCCCGCGACAATCCCGCGATCAGACAAAAAATGACAATTTTGGTCCTTTTTGCACGAATCTTTGCATGATTTTACTGTTTTTTCTACAATTATTGTACTTTGAAGACCAATTTGTGGTTCAAATTCACTGGCATGTTTGATATTTCATCCATAAATATCAGTAAAATGTCAGTAAAGTGATGTGGTAGTCGTAGACATGAATGTGTTTACCTTATTGTCACATGAATGTTTGAGATTTCATCCATAAATATCAGTAAATGCCAGTGAATTTGAACCACAAATTGGTCTTCAAAGTACAATAATTGTGGAAAAAAACAGTAAAAACATGCAAAGATTCGTGCAAAAAGGACAAAAAATGTCATTTTTTTGTCTGATCGCGGGATGGTCGCGGGGTCAATCACGGGGAGGGACCAAAACTGTAACCGCGGGCATAGTCGGGGGGTGCCGTGAGACCTTTTGGCCAAAATAGCGGGCCACGTGTGCTCTATCCCACGTTCGCGGGATATATCGTGGAATTAATGGGTATTTTGGCAAATTCGAGAGAGAAATTAGTATTTTGGTAAGTCAAAGTCAAACTTTGGGTATTTTAATTAAATTCCCTATTAAGAACCCCTATAGCCCAACAAAATCTTTTATGACGTATCAAAGCCAAATAACACCAGTGGTAACTTATTACGTGTTTGTATGTAGGTTTGTACTACATATATGCATGTAGTGTGTATTGAGCCCTATAAGACTATTAAGAACCACTACAACTTATTAAGAACCATTATAGCCCAACAAGACATTTTATGACATATTAAGGCTCAATAACACCAACAGTAACTTATTATGTGTTTGTATGCATGTATGCATCATACATATATGCATGTGGTGTATATTGGCCTCTATAATACTATTAAGAACCACAATAGCATATTAAGACCACTACATACTATTAAATGTTTAGTTTCCGGCGGAATTTGTTTTTCTTTAACATTTATAAAAAAGGCTTAAAAATATAAAAGGTTTCCGGCGGATCCAAAAAAAATTTATTTTTCTTTTAAATTTATAAAAAAACGTTTAAAAAAAATATAAAAGGTTTCCGCGGATTTCCGAATAATCAAAATTTTTTTTTTTAAATTTATAAAAAATGTTTAAAAAATTTCCGGCGGATCCCAAAAATATTATTTTTCTCTTAAATTAAAAAAAAGGTTTAAAAAATATGACAGGTTTCCGGCGGATCCAAAAATATTTAATTTTCTTTTAAATTTATAAAAAAAAGGTTTTAATAAAATTTAAAAGGTTTCCAGCGGATTCCCGACGGATCCAAAAATATTAATTTTTTATTTAAATTAAAAAAAACGTTTAAAATTAATAAAATACGTTTCCGGCAGATCCAAAATATTTAATTTTCTTTTAAACTTATAAAAACGTTTAAAAAAAAATACGTTTCCGGGTGGATCCAAAAATATTTAGTTTTCTTTTAAATTTATAAAACCGTTTTAAAAAAATAAAATCCGTTTCTGGCGTATACATAAATAATTATTTTTCTATTTAATTTATAAAACCATTTTAAAAAAATAAAATCCGTTTCCGGCGGATCCAAAAATATTTAATTTTCTTTTAAGTTTATTAAACCGTTTTAAAAAAATAAAATCCTTTTCCGATGGATTTTAATTAATAAAAATAAATAATTAACATCCGCCGGAAATGTTGGTTAATTAACCGTTGTTTATTTTAAAAATAATTAATTACATATTAATTCCAAATCCGTCGGAAATCCGCCGGAAACGAGACATACTTTTTTTAAAAAATAAATATATATTATCGGCGGATTTCTGGCGGAAGTTAACGGGATTTGACTTTTTTAATTTCCGTCGGAAATCCGCCGGAAATCCGTCGATAATATATATTTTTTCTTTTAAATTTATAAAACCGTTTTAAAAAAATAAAATCCGTTTCCGACGGCTTTCCGGCGGATCCAAAAATATTTAATTTTCTTTTAAATTTATAAAACTGTTTTAAAAAAATAAAATCCGTTTCCGGCGGATTTCCGGTAGATCCAAAAATATTTAATTTTCTTTTAAATTTATAAAACCGTTTCAAAAAAATTAAAATCCGTTTCCGGCGGATTTCCGGTAGATCCAAAAATATTTATTTTTCTTTTAAATTTATAAAACCGTTTCAAAAAAATTAAAATCCGTTTCCGACGGATCCAAAAACATTTATTTTCTATTAAATTTATAAAACCATTTTAAAAAAATAAAATCATTTTCCGGCGAAATTCCGGATTTTAATTAATAAAAATAATTAATTAACATCCACCGGCAATGTTGGTTAATTAACCGTTGTTTATTTTAAAAACAATTAATTACATATTAATTCCAAATCCGTCGGAAATCCGTCGAAAACGAGCCATATTTTGAAATATATATATATATATATATATATATATAGGGTTGGGTTCACGTGAGACCAACCTGTTTTCGTGAGACCGTGAGACCACAAAATAACACTAAAACTTCACAACGATTCATTGTGAAGGTAAGCAAAACAGCGAACCTTCACAGCAAAAACAATGTGAAGGTTTACCTTCACAATACCTTCACAGTCTTTTACTGTGAAGGTTTAGTGTTATTTTTTTGGTCTCACGGGTCTCACGGAAATGGCTTGGTCTCACATGATCTCAAGTCTATATATATATATATATATATATTATCGGTGGATTTTCGGCTGTAATAACCCAGTTTGGAGTGTAGAAAATAAAATGAAGTTCAGTGGCCAAAGTGTAATAAGCAAACGTTTAGTGCTCAAGTGTGATAGAGATAAATAAGGGTAAAACCCTATTTTACCTGATTTCATCAAAATCAGTGTGTGCGACTACTGTGTGAATTGGGAGAAACCTTGTTCTTGAAGAAGTATTGGAGAATCGAAGCTGGGAAGGAGAAACATCACTCTTATTGAGGTAAATTCCTTCTCCTTAAACTATTTTTCGGCAGAGTAATGTTCGAATCTTGGCATGGACTTTGAACTATGGAGTTTTGGGTTTTGGAGAACTTTTGGTTGATACCTCCTCTGCGAGAAGTTTAAATGAGTGTTTTATCCCACCTAAATTGGATTCGGAAGCCTAATGTTAACACTCGCTAATCGTGGATATTGATGGCTTCTTGGTGGTCGTATCTTATGATCGATTTTAGAGCCATATCGAGGGGTGAATCGGGGTTTGTCAGTGTGATAGAAACCCCATTTGTCCGGGAATCGCACAATCCGTAAAGAGTGTCGAGTCTGGATACCAGAGTGCGAATCCAGAAGTTGTTGTCCGGAAAGCGTCGGACTCCGGAGTGGAATCCGGAAGTACTAGAATCCGAAATTAGATCCGGAAGTGTGTCGAAATCCGGAATGTAGTCCGGAATTTGTACCGGAAACCGTAATAGAGTCCGGGAGTGCCGAGTCCAGAATTTAGTCCGAAAAGTGAGTCTAGAACCCGAATTTCCCATGTCCGGGACTTTCAGTTGTCAGTAGAATTCGAGTGTGCCGAGAGACTTATCTAGCCTTGTGTGTTGGGTGCAAATGTAGGTGCGAGTAGAGGATCAACGGTTGTAAGTAAGAACTCCTAGCGGGGGACTTCAAGTGAGTCTTTCTAACTGAAAGTGTGTTGATTTATGTATTACTTGAAACGCATGAGATGTGATGATACTGCATGTTTTACTTGTTTGAGAAAGTTAAGAAGTTATGTATGCATACATTTGGAAGTGGGCATATTTTGGCTAAGTCGGGGACTGTGGCCCGCCAGTGCTCATACCGGGGGGGGGGGGGGGAGTGTCCCATTTATGTCATGGGAGGTGTGACCCAATACGGCAGTGTGAGACTGACACGTTGTCACGGGTGTGCGTGACTTCAGTATGCCATGTATATGGGTAGTTCTTACGTGTGAAAGTTTAAATGTTTTAAAGATGGGAAGAGTTTGTAAATGCTTATAAACCGTTTAAAATGTTTTTTGTGGTGCAAATGTTTATTTCTAGAGGGAACTCACTAGACCTTATGGTCTAACCCTCGCTTTTCCAAAAACTAAACCATTTTCAGGTAAGCACTTAGTAGAAGGCCTTAGTAAGGGCAGAGAGAAAGCGTGAGCGTGAAGCCTTGGACTAGAAGGATGTCGTGATATTTAGCATGTCAAGCATAGTCTTTAGAAATCTCAGTTGTGTAATAGATCGTTTTAGCAAACCTTGTGTTGTACTCGCATATTTGAGATGGTATATTGAGGCTGTTTCGGCAAGTTATTTAATTTAATGTCGTTATGCTTTATTGGTTGAGTTGGGTTGTTACAGTTGGTATCATAGCCCTAGTTTAAAGGATGTAGGTGACCGGATGGGCCTAAACTTAAATTATGGAGTAGGAGGACACAACTGAGAAATAGGAAGCCTTTAGGGAGGACCTTGATCACTGAGATCTCAGGACGATGGTAGCGAGGACTCTCATGTAAGGTAAATTCAAATCACATCCGTCCAATGTCATTATGAATTTACATGTGCATGGGTGTGCTTGATTACTGTTGTTCGGTTGTTCGATAGAAGGGGTAGTGTGTAGAGAGTAGTGGTAGTGTGTAGAGTTCTAACCTTGCCATGATGGCAATGGTTTAGTGTGTTGTGCGAGACCGTTCATGGTGTGAGTGATGACATCATCTAGAAGGAGTATTGTTTGAATTATGGGTGGTCGGGTGAGGTAGAATCTCCTGGGTTCGTAAGGGAAGAGAAATTGATTGGAGGTGCGCTCCTAATTTCTGATGATTCTTCATTCTGGGAGTTTTAGATGTCGATGAATTGGGATCTTGAGAGTTTCAACTCAAGAATCGGATAGTAGAGATGTGTTTTCTTACTCTCTAGTCAGTGGAAGAGTGGCAAGGGTAGTTGAGAAAAGGTAGACGTGTTGGTTGGTAATATGAAGCGATGATAGGATGAAAAGAGGCATACCGGTATGTGATAACGCCACTTTTTGGCGTTATTTTCGGTTCTCAAACCAACGAGATTGGCTTGTACTCAAGTAAAAAGGCGGGTATTTTACGGTTTATTGAGTGATTTACGCAGGTTATATAAAAGGCGGCATTCCTCGGAAATAGAAGCGAAAAAGAGCCCAAAACGAGTCAAAACGAAGCCTAACGGAAGCCCAAAAGCCAAGCCCAAGACCCGCGACCGAACCAGGACCCGACCCGCGAACCAGAAACAACCCAGAGCAGCATCTGAAACCCGCGTGACTTTCCACGCGACTTGCAAGTCGCGTGGAAGGTCGCGTATCCCTCTGTTTGTCGAAAATCAGTTTTATAAGTCGGGATTTAGGTCACTTTTTCGGTATCCAACTTACGGCAGACGATTGGGAGCAGTTCGGGGGCGATTTTCAGAGCCACGTGACACCATTTGGAGCGAAGATCGAGAATCAATCGAAGGATCGTTCAAGACGCAAAGGAGATTTCAACACGGGGAAAGGGAGTTCATCAACTCATCTTACACATTCACCACGATCACGTTACCATGTTCACTTTCACTTTTGTTTCTCTTTCTTTTGTGTATGAATCCCCCAACATCATGAACTAACTTTAAGATGTTGGGGGTTGGATTGAATTAGGATTGAACATATGATGGATGACGAATGATTTTTATCAGTTTTCGATTTAATGAATGCATGTGATTTTGTTCTTAATGCCTTTGTGAGCGTAGCTAACTTGCAATTGTTTTATTGTTGTCAATTATGTTCGAGAGAATCAATTGAGATCTAGAATTAGGAATTACATGTCTAAAGTAAGAAAGGATAGAGATCCAGATAAGCTGCCCCAAAAGCTTACAGATCCAGGGAGTTTCTCGATTCCTATTCAAATTGGCAGTTTTAATTTTGATAAAGTTCTATGTGATTTAGGGGCAAGTATTAATCTGATGCATCTTTCTGTTTTTAGGAAGCTCGGACTGGGTGAGGTAAGCCCAACATATATGACATTGAAGCTGGCCGATCGATCGATAAGGTACCCATACGGGGTAATTGAGGACGTGCTCATCAAAGTAGGTAAGTTTTACTTTCCTGTCGACTTCGTAGTAATAGACATAGATGAAGACGAGGAGGTCCCGTTAATTCTGGGGAGATCCTTCCTGGCTACGAGTCGAGCATTGGTCGATATGGAAGAAGGTGAGATAACTTTCCGGGTAGGCGGTGAGAGAGTAATCTTCAAGATGTTTGAGAAGGCGGGAGGTCGAAGTGAAGGAGAGGCTGGAGCTGGTCATGGAGGACCGAAGATGAAGGAAGCCGCGAAGAATCGCAAGTGTGGGCGATTTGACCCCGCGAACACTGAGCCAAGTTGAAACCGCACAGTCGTGCCACGACTTTAAATAAGGCGCTGGGTGGGAGGCAACCCACCAAGGTTTGTTTCAGTTTAGTCTTTTTAGTTAAGTGTGCTCTATTTCAGAAAAACCATAAAAATCGAAAAATCGAAAAAAGCCAAAAATATTTTGAAACAGGGACATACGCGGCTTTACACGCGGTTTGTATACCGCGCAGCAAGCCGCGGGACCCTCTGTTGGTTTTCTGAAACAGAGGGTTACGCGGTTTTCCACGCGACTTGCAAGTCGCGGGCTAAACCGCGTGAGTCCCATTTGCCCCGTTTTTTCGTTTTTCGTGCAGTTTTTGTTCCCTTTCTTGCTTTGTGTGTTTTCTGTTTTTGTTTTGTGTCTTTCCCTTGTCTTGCATGTTCTCCCTATCTCCTCTAAGTGCTCAACCAATCAAGAATCCTCCGGCCGGGCAAAACAGGTATGTTCTAAATCCTTCTCTGCTAAAAGAGTGGTGTTTGATGTGTTATTCTATTTCAAGTGCACGAGATGCAACAAACCTAAGTTTCACTTAGGTTTGGGGTGCCTCATCTTTCACATCTATACACACTCACTTTTGACCCTGTGCAAACCTCGGTTTCACCGAGGTTTGGGGTTGGCTTTTATTTGGCAAACATAGGCCACGGCCTAGGTTTGGGGTGCCCAGTTTAGAAATTTTGGGGATTTCTTTTTTCTTGCTATGTTAATGTTTTACCCGTCCTCTTTATACCTGTAAATAACTGCACAATGATTGAGTCGCATCACCTACGACTTTGCTTGCACATTGGGGACAATGTGTGGGCAAGGTTTGGGGTTGCCCAATCGGGCCCAAGCTTATGCACGTACATTTCCTGTATTTCTGAGTGTCTAGATCAAAGTAGCTAAATTTTTTGTTTTGAATGATTGAGACCGACCATTGGGGGAAGAATCTTGTGATAGCGACGTGACCGTTAGGGAAGGACCGGGAAAGGATATGACTAGGGACATTAGTGGAGACCACCCGATAGTGAGATTTTGAGCCTAAAAGACGTTTTTCATTTCGAGGGATTTATACACTTAAGTCACATACACTTTTTCGAATTCCTTGTCGTGAATGTAGAATGATCTCGCTACATTATTGCATTGAGTAGCAAAGACAACCATCGGGATATTAGGTGAGGGTATAGTAGACCATATCGTGTGGACCTCAAGAAATGATTCCAGGCATTGTGTGTTTGTTTAACCTTTTTAGCTATCGTTTCCCTTTTTACCCTTAGTGTGTATCCATAGCCATTTTGCAGCCAAACACCCACCTTATTTCTTTCTAAACCCATCATTTACCCTTTAGCCAAAAGCCTTAGCTAACCCTTATCCGAAAGTGTGTCAATCGGAAGCAGTAATGAACCAATAGAGTGAGAGCATAAAAGAAGAACTCCGGCCAGCAATGAGAATAAAACGGGTCAATGTAACCCGAGAAGTAGAAAAGAGGACCAATGAAGTCCCAAAAAAAATCAGTTATTTAGATATTAGCTATAGCAGAAAATAAAGAGAGTTAAAGCAACTCCAATAGTGACGAAGAGGGCCAAATAAGAGAGCGAAAAACCATAGAGTTCGGAACTGCCAATGATTGACATGCCAAGGATATTTGAACCCTTTTACCCGTCGTTTCATAACCATAGCCTTAGCCCCATTACAACCCGTGTAAAGACCTGGATAATCTTTTGGAAAATGTGATTACGGTTTACGACTACCTTTACCGATATTCCCTATCTTGCTACTTGATTCCGTCTGAGATCAAAATTTTGGACATTTGTGCGTCTTTCTTGAGAGTTGTCATGACATTTGAGTATTCTTGCACATAACCTCCTTAAACATGACAACACGAGCGATAACCTAGGTTCGAGTGCAAAGAGAGTATCCCGTGAGGTAGGGTCGAGGCGAAATGTTTTCCCTAGTATGTTTGGACCTAGTCTAACCCTGATGTGATCGGAACAGTCACGAGTTCAACTCCCAATGGAAGGTCATAGGTCAAACGAAATGAGAATGAGGCGAGAGTGAGATAGATATTCACGGGTATGGGAAATCACCGATGCATCACTTGGTACCGATTGGAATTGTGCAGTTATTATTCTTTCTGAGATATATGCTTTTATTCTGTTTTGTCGCTAATTGGCTTGGGGACAAGCAACGCTCGGTTTGGGGTTGTTGATAACGCCACTTTTTGGCGTTATTTTCGGTTCTCAAACCAACGAGATTGGCTTGTACTCAAGTAAAAAGGCGGGTATTTTACGGTTTATTGAGTGATTTACGCAGGTTATATAAAAGGCGGCATTCCTCGGAAATAGAAGCGAAAAAGAGCCCAAAACGAGTCAAAACGAAGCCTAACGGAAGCCCAAAAGCCAAGCCCAAGACCCGCGACCGAACCAGGACCCGACCCGCGAACCAGAAACAACCCAGAGCAGCATCTGAAACCCGCGCGACTTTCCACGCGACTTGCAAGTCGCGTGGAAGGTCGCGTATCCCTCTGTTTGTCGAAAATCAGTTTTATAAGTCGGGATTTAGGTCACTTTTTCGGTATCCAACTTACGGCAGACGATTGGGAGCAGTTCGGGGGCGATTTTCAGAGCCACGTGACACCATTCGGAGCGAAGATCGAGAATCAATCGAAGGATCGTTCAAGACGCAAAGGAGATTTCAACACGGGGAAAGGGAGTTCATCAACTCATCTTACACATTCACCACGATCACGTTACCATGTTCACTTTCACTTTTGTTTCTCTTTCTTTTGTGTATGAATCCCCCAACATCATGAACTAACTTCAATCAGCAACAACAGAGTGAATAACAGGAACAACTTACATATGTTCTTGTTAGAACAGCATAGCGGAACGTAAGCAAACACGTCTCTGAAATAGAGACTAGGAACTACACCTGAACAAAAAAGCAAAACAACACCAGAGAGGAGAAGGCCCAAACAGTGAGTGGAGAGAAAGAATACACCAAACAGAACTCAACGTATCTGAAGCCTTAACCAGATCTGGAGCTTAACAGGCACAAAACCAAAGAGAATCACGTGACAGATCTAATCAAAAAATAGATCTAGCTTCACGAGAGAAGTATCTCAGATCATCAGTTGATTATGTACATGCAATGAAATAATTCAACTGAACTATATTACACAAGCAAGAACATAACAGGAAATCAAGAATACAAAAGTATTAAAGGCAGAACATACAGATCTAACCAGATATAAGCAGATCTACTATTAGATCAAGCGAATATAGCTAGATAGTAATAGATCTGTAGGTAATCAAACAGTTTCATACAAGATATGATAAAACATAAAGCAATCTGAGTAAGAACAACAGATCTAGACAGGTCTTATATGGATCTAAGAAGAAACGTACGAGATAACCTCAAGAACAATGCACTAATCACACACAACTAGAGCAATCATGAGAAACACTTTATAACCAAACCGAAATGTTCAGATCCATAAAGAGGATAAGAACATGTTACTGTGATAGTCAAACACTCTTGATGAGAAGATTTGAATCTATCCAGATACAATCTTCTCATGTAGAGTGAAAAATGAAAAGCAGAAAGTCAAACTACTTTAGAAAAATCGAAATAAACCTAAAACAGATAGGAGAAATCGATTTTGTTAAGCAACTAAGTAAAATAGTTGAACTATATCAGATTAAACGATGGAGTGAAAATGATAGATGAAGTGATAGTGAAAAACAACCACAGATCTGAGTAAATCTCCTCAGATCGATTTATGAATTTCTTTTCTTAAAAAAACAACATAAGAATGATATGAGTTGCTTTTCTTAAAACAACAGAAGAATCACAGATCTGAGTAGAACTCCTCAGATCGATTTATGAATTTCTTTTCTTAAAAAACAACAGAAGAATGATATGAGTTACTTTTCTTAAAAACAACAGAAGAATGATCGAGATGAGCGAACTCACCTAATAGAAAAAAAGGATGAGCATATTCGTTGATGAGGTTTGCGGTTCTTTAAGATCAAAGAACAGATCGAGCACAAGGCTTTGATACCATCTACAAACAATTACCTCAACAAATCTAACAACAAAACATTAACACTATTTCATATATTCAAAAATATAAAAGATACAATCTCTAAACTAGAACAAAACGTAACTTAGATTCTAGAGAGAGAGAAAGAGAGAAACAGCTGTGAAAAGAAAAGAAAAAATGAGATGAATGAATGAATACAAAACCCTAAACATCATTTATATACAATGTACAATATTTCCATTTTAGCCCCTTAACTTCTGTTAGTCCTAGATTGATCAGGTAACAACGATTCAATGAGAAACAACAAGAACAGATAATGATTTCAACTTGTCATCCCTCTCATATTCAATAATCAAGATAGTTACAAAAGGTTTGAATGGAAAACAAATTATCTCTCTCTAAACAACTAAGCTCTCGATGAATATGTGAATCGATTAACCTAATTCTAAGGTTAACATAACCTTATATACTTAGGCCTTTAAACACACAAGGCCTAAGACCATTAAGCAATTAAGCCCAATTATCCTAAACTAAGCCCTTTTATAATTAAAGGCTTTTACAAAAAGATTAATTAAACAAATTAAGCTCTAAACTAATTATTTATATATCTTTCTAATATGTAGGACATTTTTTGTCCTAACAATCTCCCCCTAAAGATATATAAATAAAAATCGGTCTTGAAATCTTCAGATCTTGATCTTCTCTCCTTCTTTTGAATCATTGGAAGACTTCGGTGTTGCTTGTCTTCATGTCTTCAACGCTCCCCCTTGAATAAAGCTCTTGGTCTTCATATCTTCAACTTTGTAACCAGATTCGGTGAACAACGAATTTGTCTTTGAACCGCGAGTTGACTTTGCTTTCAGCTTCAGCTTGTAGAACCAATATGCTCGTTGGAGGAAATAGAGGCGAACACCACTTGATGAAGGATGAGAAGAATTTACCACTAGTAGGCACTTTGAACTCTTTTCGCTTTGAGCTCTTTTCGGAACTGTTACTCCCCCTCGGCTGATACTCCCCCTCGACTTTTGCATGGGGACTTCTTTACTCCCCCTCGGCTTGTGCATACTCCCCCTCAACTTGAAAAAACGGTGTCTTTGAATATGTACCCTTTCTCCCCCTCATGATGAGTAGGAGCATCCGGAGCATCATGCACGTTCAAAGACAATAGTGATGAGTAGCAAAAATTCCAGATCAAAACATGATAGTAACCAGGGTAATCAGCTAACACAAAAACACATTAGTAACTGTTATCACAACAATTTAAAAAATTGTGTGGCCTGTGTTCAGAGTTGGCAATGGGGTATCTCTGATAGGACTTCCAGTTATCATTGAAGTAAATTTTTTTGAAAATTACCTCTCAAACTGTTCCGGCAATATCACAAAGATATGCGATTGGAATCACAAAGACTCGTGCATGTGTGAAAGAATCAGATGATATCTGTTTGGCTCAAAATATTGGTTTAACCTGGGACGCAAGTTAAAAATCAATAGACATAGTGAATAGAATGTGAAGTTCGGAGACCGGAGATGGTGTCTTCCTTTTTCAACATCTAAGACCTCCGAGTGAGGAATAGATAGAGTATGTGCTAATTCTCCGTGAATATGTGAAACAAGCATCTGTTGGGAGATATTTGAGTGGTTGGGTGGGGTGACACGAGTTATCGACACTGGGTCCATGTATGTTTCAATATTCATCTCCAAAGATCGAGAATGAATAGATTGTGTGGCTACCCGGATAACTGACTCTGTTTGGTAAGGACCAATAATTCTTTTAAGTCCTGTCACATCCTCACCATTTATTCTTTTCTCTCCAAACTCATCTATCATCTAGACCCCTCACTGTTGTCTATAAAGGATGTGTTTCTTGGGTAGGTCCTTCCGGTTCTGGCTTGACCATAGAAACAATGTAAGACCTAACACTCCTTTCATGCATCGAGTATGGCAGTTTAGTAAAACAGTTGAAGTACGAGTTCTGAACTGAATTATTCAGAAGTCAAGACATTTAAGTACGAGTCCTGATCTGAGGTGATCAGAAGTCATTAAAATGAAGTCCGGGTTCTGAACTGAATTATTCAGAAGTCATAGTTGAAAGACCAGAATTTCAAGAAACAGATTCAAGCGCAAAACAGAATGACTCAATAAGCACAGTATTTGCAAGAAATGAAACAATGATCAGAAAGTTTAATTGTGAGGAACAAGTCACAATTAATATAACAGATAAGAATTGAATCATTATTATGAAATGATGAACTATGAACACAAAGTGGAATTCAAAAACGGGTGTATTTCCATCGAAAAATCAACAAACATTTGAGACATGGAAATAACTAAATCAAGTAAGTGTTGATCATGGAAATCATGGAAGTTAAACTTAGATAATAACAAACGCAAGTAAGTTATTAAGAATGAATTGCCATGGTGTTTGAATTCAGTTAGAGTTCACATACCTTGCATAAGATAGTACTCCCCCTCAAAATTGGCCTAACCTTTGAATGCTCGTCATGTGAAAAGAATCTTCGAATTTAAATGCACATGACATTCCTGCAAAATAGATTAGAGGGATTTTGGTATCCATCTTGGGATGGATCCTTGACGGTTAGATGCCCTATGAGGACCTGGGATACTATAAGTACCATACCAATACTGAGTATGGTCTTTCTTCACAAAGTCACTTGTTCCACAATAAGAGCAACACAGCTTCTGTGCAGATAAGCTGGTCAGTTTATTAACAGAGTAAACTCGATCAGTTTTCACAAAAGGTTTAGCGTGGAAAGCTGTGTTGTTCTTGGCTTTCTTTACAGGGACGGATGACTTTGGAGCAGGAGTGGTTCCTTTAACTCTCCACTCCATTTTTACTTTCTTGAAAGATGGATTATCTTTATTATTAACACGAGAATTGTAGAAAAGATTGGAAGGTCGAATCTGATCTTTTGAAAAATTATTTGATTTGACATAAATCTTTGAATCAGATTTAACCTTTTGTTTCTTCAAAGACTCGGTAGTTAATTCAGATAATCTATTTGTAATCTTAGAAATCTAAGTCTGAAAGATCTTTCTTTCTTTTGCAAAATCATCTTTCAAACATTTAGTTCTAAAGCCTTCAACCTTCATTTTCTCATTCTCTTTGCTTAGAATGTCTAATTCTTTCTCCAGATCGGATATTTTCAAAGAAAGTTCTCCATTCCTTTTAGAAAAAGATTTGCGTTCAGTTTCAAACTTTTCTCTTTCAAAAAACAAAACTTTTTCAAAGTCGGAGATTTGTGTTGAAAGTTTTAGACATCTAAGCTCAAGACTTTTCTTCTCTTCAAGAGATTTGGTTGAAAACCCATATTGCTTTTGAAGAAGCAATTCTTTCTCCTTTTCAAAAACCTTTTCAAAATTAGTTAGTTTATTTTTAAGCTCAAGGTTTTCAATGTACAGGAGTTTACCTTTCTCTTCTTCTCCAGCAAGCTTCTCAGAGCTCTTCTAGATTTGAGATTTGAGCTCCTTCAGTTCTTTTATGTACTTGTTGCACAAATCATCTGCTTGCTTGATATTCTTTTCACACAGACTCGCTTGCCCTTTCTCAGTCTTCTTGATATCACCTCGTGATGATAAATCAGACAACTTCCTTTTCAGCTCAGAGTTTTCAGACTCTAATGCTGTTGCCTTTTCTTCAGACTTGGCAAGCTTCTCAGAATATTCGGAAATTTGCAGTTTATGTTTTTCGTTTAACTTGCTGCAGAATTCGTCTTGTTGCTTGATATTCTTTTCATAACGTTTTTCACTTTCACTACAATTCGGATTGTAGCAGTACATTGCTCTTGACATTGTTACCTGAAAAATTATGATCTTTAATCGGTGTTGATTTTGAAGAATCAAAAATGCGGAAGAAAAACAAAAATTAAATTTGAAAAACAAATTTATAAAATAAATTTGTTTTAAAGATTTAAAATCTGATTATAGTTGGAACGAACGAAATCAAACTTCGAGAATGAAACCTGCGAGAAAAACAAACCAAGTTAGATCAATAACGACGAAAATAAATCACAAAAAAATAATAGTCGCTAATAAGATCAAACTGTCGCAAAAAGTCTCAAACGTCACAACAAAAATTCTAAATCGATTGATAAGAAAAATTGCAACTTTCGTTAAAATTCTCGATCACGAGACGTGCGGTAACTCGGGTACCGACGAGAACTTATCAACCAAACTTACTAACACACAACTTACCGGATGAAAAAGAACTTACCGGATGAAAATTGTGACTTACCGGGTGGAAGTTATGTGCGATTTACCGGATAAAGGGAGTTACCGGATGATGCACTTTTCCGGACAAAAGATTCTTACCGGATAAAACTTACCAGATAAAAAAGTTACCGGAAACAATTGATTTTACCGGATGAAACAATAAACAACAAACTTACCGGGTGAAGAGAGCTTTCTGGATGATATGAAACTTGTGACTTACCGGATAAAATGAAGTTTGGTTTACCGCGTGATTGAGGTTCTCGCAAATGTAGCACTTACCGGATAATGTAATGGGACTTACCGGATGAATTTAGATTTACCGGGACTTGAGACGGTGTTGAACTCGTTGTGATTGTCAAGGTAATCAACAAAAAAACTATTAGTAAAAACTGTGAAAATTGTGATTGCATGTCAATTCATGTAACAACAAATAAAAACTAATTCAAGTAAGAATTGATGATACATGCAACCATGTAGGTGAAAATTGATGTAAGCATGCAAACATGTAGGAGACTTTGTATGGTATCCGGGAAAAACAAAGGTGACTGGAGAGTTGTTTTGGATACGGTTACTGAAACAAACTATTTACACTGATGATCTCTAACTTTTCAACTTCATAACACTTAAGGTCCCTTAAGTTAACATTGTCAGTTAATAACTGTTAGAAGCGTGTAGGATCCCATATAACAATTTGAATCCATGATCTAAAGAAAATATGTAAAGGGAAGAAATTTAGATCAAAGCAGTTTATAAATGATAGACGATTAATTAAGATGAAGAACAATATGATCATAGAGTCGTAGTCATATGATTAATCGTGGGAATAAATCTTAAATGGATTGCAAATGATGAGGGTATTTGGAAATGAAGTGTTTCTAAAAAAACAACCCACATCACAAATTACAAACGAGGAAGGAGACTCCTATTTATAGGAAAATACAAAAAATAGTGATTTTTTTAAAAAAATTGGGACTGACAATCTCCCCTAACTTTAAAAGGAAAACACTAAAACGAAAATCACTTTTAAATTGCAAATGATATTCACATTTTACTTTCAGAATATGAAGCATCCCTTAGATATGACAATCACGTAGCTCCCACTTGATGTAGCAACATCATTCAAAAATAGAACTCTTTTAAGTCTTGTCGTCCTCTAAGAAATAACTCCACAAGTAACAGCACTATCTGTGGGATGCGAGTCTAGAGGAATTAGAGCTCTGACATAGGTTGCTACCTCTAGAATTTCTTCGGTCGGTTAAGTTACAGATGAGCTAGACCTCATCTACACACGATTCCATCCAAATCTAAGGTACATCTGATGTGCTAGTCAAAATGTAGCTCTGGCTTTGGGAAGCTTGTCCAGAGGTCTTTAGAAGGTATGGATAATAAGGCTTGATAATTCTGACCTTCAAGACTTGGAAACTTTAGAGAGGGTCTGGACTTGAAACACAATCTTGCATGCTCCACTTAACATGATGCTCTATGTGAAGAAATCTTCCAAATATGACCAAGTAGAACTTGGTAAACTTCAGAGACTCTGTATAACTAAACTAGAGGCTCTGGATTATCAGGAAGAAATCTTCCTAAAATGAGGAACCCGAAATGAGTATCAACAAAATATATGCTCTAATAGATGACCTTGAAACCACCAAGTGTGTAACTCTGAGAGCCTCGATGTGAGATCAAAGGATTAGAATTAGACTTGATAGTTCTTTGATTCTTCACGAAATTTCAACAGTGTATTTTCCATTGCAAGAAAATATCTCTAGTGAAGTGTTGGTTCTAAGCTGTAATTCTTGATCCTTTGTTGTTCGAAAGCATTCTCTAATGAAAATTGGGTCCAGAACTGAGATGAACTGAAGTCGTGGCCATTCTAAACTCCAAAAATACATTTGATGTGTGCGTTAAGCAAGTCATTCAGAAGTTAGATGTGTCTTATTGCAAGACACAATACCCACTCATCATTTATTAAAAATCTTTTGACAACAAAGAAGGCTACTGTCCAGCACCATTGTACTGACTTCTACGATGCTTTTGATCATGAAAAATCTAGAGTTATGGAAAACTCAAAACATAAACATTGTAGATCAGTATGTTAGGTTACCATAGAACAATCTCACATTTATTGGTACTCGGACAAATAAGATACGCTAAAAATGTCAAAACTGTAAATATGTCAACAACTTATGCTTTAATGCATTCCAGCCTCGTATCCACCTTTTGGTCTTGTGCCCCCACTGGTTGGCTTATCTAGAGGTAGACCTATCTCTGGTAAGTTTTTCTTGAGCACACCGGTATCTCTGGTCATGAAGGCATAACTACCTCTAGTCTTTGAAACTCAAATCAGCAAAGGTTATTGTCCAGCAACATTACACCAACTTTGACACTAATTTATATCTCTGAATATTGCAAAAACTCAAAACATAAAAGTGTAGTCTATTATCTGTTTATAGAATCTAGAAACATCGTCTTTGGAGCTTGGATGACTAAGATATGATCATAGTACCACAGTTGTGCAGATATGTCCAGCAGCTTCTAGTTCAACGTCTTAGCTTCTGGTTGAGTAGCCCTGATGAGGTTGATTTATTAACATCATTTGCATCACTTTTGTCATCTTTTTAAGTGTTAAGTAGTATAGTCTATTGAGTCTTGTCTTCTCTTTGCATATTTTTTAGCTTTTGGGAATTGGTACTTGAATTGAGTTGGAATGGGTTTAATTGATCAAAACGCTTATTTCATGTTTTTCCTACATATTCCTATAGAAGGGATGCCGACACTAATCCTACAGGAAGCTACAAGATGGGCTGATGGATGTTTTTTTTGTACTTTTGGGCTTTGCTTGATGGGCCGAATTTGGAGCTTACTTGAAGAATTCTTGGGCCTAATCTTGTGCCAACTTTTGTACTAAACCATGGGCTCCAATTTAACTCTTTTGGGCTAAACTTTTATTTTAACTTTAGACTTTACTTATTTATCATGGGCCTTAAGTCCACTTTTAGTTATATATATATATATATATATATATATATATAGGCAGGTTCAAACGAGGAGCGTAACAATTTAAGAAAACGCGAGGAGCACCGTCCATGTACAAAATCACATGTGATTCACAGTACAAACCGCGGGACAAACCGAGCGCTTTGTAAACCACGGGACAAACCGCACGGGTCCAGAGTTTTGATCACATATGATTTTGTATGTGAATCACATGTGATTTTGTACATGGGCGGCCGTTCTCGTGCTTCTCGTAAATAGTTAGCGTTCTCGTTTGAACCTTTCTCTCTCTCTCTCTCTCTCTCTCTCTCTCTATATATATATATATATATATATATATATATATATATATATATATATATGTAGCCAATGTAAGCATGAGAGACATCACTCACCTATCATCTCATTTTAATTAGTCTTTTCACTTATCATCTCATTTCAGCCCTTTGGTTTCTCTTGTTCTTGGAAACAAATGCAATACAAGTGGTTTTCTTTATTAATGAAGTGTTGCAAGTTTTCTCTACTCATCTCTTTTAATTACTGTCTTCACGACATTTTTACAAGGGATCGATTTTATATATAGTGCAAACACACTATTATGACCAAAGTTCCAATTGATTATTGTGTAGTTCTAATTACTTATTCCTTTCATTTCCGTTTGGCTTGGTAATTTGGTTTTTCACTTTTGGAGAACAGTTTGATTGTGGCTCGTGTTTATTATCCAAAAAGACGATGTATGGTTTTCATGAGTGAAATGAGTAAGTCTTTTATTTATGAAACGATACTTAGCGCCCAAGTTTCCGATTTCTTATTCGTATTTACTTTCTAGTCATTTAATTTATGTAATTTACATTATCGCAACTTTACATTCCTTATTTTTGTTTTCTTATTATTTACTTTCCGCGATTTACTTTCTCGCACTTTATTTCCTGCAACTTAATTATTGTTATTTACATTTCCTTGCACTTTAATTTTAATGTGTTTTTAAAGAAATATTTACTTGCGCAACAAGCTTCGTTTCCTAAATACTAGTACTTGCAATTTATTTCATGCATTTTCCATCTCCATTATATGTTTTTACATCTTTTTCAAAAAGAAACCAAGCGATGATAGGCTAACAACCGTAGCTTGCGGTGTAAACTGGAGTTAATATTTAAGTCGGTAAAAAAGTGTATCGAATATAGTCTTATCGTTATTTAAACCAGGTTATCAAATATTTCATTGAAGATTACATCTAATTAATTAATAACTAATTACATGTACAAAAATGTGTTAGCTTTTCATAAGTTACTTAAATATTGAATCTGACATAATGTAAGTTTACTATAATATCTTTATAACGGATTAGCTGTATCATTGTATCTATCTTAACAAACCTTTGCACCCTTTGCTTCTTTTTACAATTGATTTTTCATAGTGATATTTAAACACCCAACAAAAAAGATTTCTTCGAATTTATCATCTGAAATTAGTTTTTAAAGACTGGACTTTATGAGAAACCTTTACAAACCTTCCCTGTGGATCGATATCTGTTACTTGTATCGTTATTACTTGTTAAAAAGACGGTAGTAGATCAAGATGTATACTTGCATTGAGACCTATTTGCATGTATTTTAAGATTGTATAAACCGCACAACAACCCCTTCTGCTATAAAGAACACAATTCTTCAGAGGTTGTGGGCCTTCATTCTAGAGGGTTTGAACCTTCGTATCAGAGACTCTGGACGTTCTATCAAGACGCAGATCTGACTTGATGACCCTTCTACATTTCGAATCTTTGAAAACTCAAAACATGATATTTGTATATCTATCTATTTTCTATCAAGGGCCATTTGAGTAGCCTCAATTGGTGTCTTGATGAGTGAGATATGAACAATATAGCACAACATCGTAAATCTGACAGCATCTTGATTTTCATTAATCGCCATAAAATGGAATCACGTTTTGCACGACCAAATCACAATCAAAGCGTTGATTTCAAAACATTGGTTCTGGACATATAAAATGCTACATTATCATACCATTTCAAGAAACCAAATTTCTCATAAGCAATTCATCACACCCCTTGTGTGCATAAGCACTTTTTAACAATTTGGTTTTGATTTTTTTCCTACAACTACCATCCTTCTTTTCAGATCTCATGAACATATACTTGTTGAATCGAATATGAGCAAAATCAAAAATGAATTTGAATACAAATAGGTTGAAAACAATTTGAATGAAATTCTCGAGAACAATTCGAAACAAGGTATGAAAATGATGAATAACAAAGATCTAGAAAATAGATGAAACAAACTGGATTTAATGAGATGAATTGACAAATTCGACCGATTTGACTATGAATAATCAATCTGCTCCGATACTAATTATAAGATCCCAGATCTCAAATTAAGTTAATGATCTAAAGAAAAAATGTAAAGCGGAAAATTTTTAGAACAAAACACTTTATAAATGCGAGAATGATTAATCAAGATGAAGATGAATCATAGAATCGTAGTCATATGATTAATCGTGACCATAAATATTACATGAATTCGAAATAATGAGGGTATTTGGAGATGGAGTGTTTTAAAAAAAAACTCATATTCACAAATTACAAATGGAGAAATGGTATTTGTAGGGAATACAAATTTTTTTGATGTTCTTACTTTACATTCAAGTTTTCCTTTTTACACTTTTAACTTAAAAATTGGAACTAACAAAGAGGCAAATCATTACTTGACAAACGACAGGGACCAAAAGTATAATTCACTTTAAATTAATTCTGATTTAAATATTTATTTAAAAGATATTTTTTAAAAAAATACTTTTATTCACATATTTTATTTAAAAATTTACTCACATTAATATTTAAGAATACTATTCACATATTTATATAAAAATATATTCATATATAAATATCAAAATATTAATTAACCGTACTTAAAAACATTTTAACTAAAAATAATTTATTATTAAAAGATATTTATTGACATAAAATATTTTTAACTTACGTATTTATTTAAAAATATATTCACCTATAATAATCAAAATATTTTTTTGTTGCCGGTATTTAAAATATATTTTTTAAATAATATATGTAAATCATAATTAAATTTAGAATGAATTGCATTCTTGGTCCCTGTAGTTTATTCAAATAATAATTTGACCTTTCTAACGATTGCTAACTGACAGTGTTAACTTGAGGTACCTTGGATGTTATATAAGATTGAAAAGTTAGGGACCATCAGTTTAGATAGTTTGTTTTAGAGACCATATCCAAAATTTGAGCAAACCGTAGGAACCACCTATGTAATTCATTTTTATACATATATTGTCGATTTTAAGTAAAATTAAACGTTATATCAAAATATTACATAACAAAATAGTAAAACAAATAATAAATAAACAGGGACGTCCGCTACTAGAAAAATGGGGCATAGTGACAGATATTAGCGACGGGTTCACTCCATCGCTAATTAGCAACGGATAGAACACAAATTCTATCTGTCGGTAATCCCTTAACTAGCAACAAATAGGTCTTTTTGGTTGATTAGGGACAAAACGGGTTTGTGGTGGTCCATTTACCTTCTAGCACAGATAATTATGGAGAAAGTCATTCGATACAATTACAACGTCCAAAATTGGATATTCACTTGTAATAGATTAGTCGCTTGTCGGATAACTGAACCGATTCAATTCGGGTTGGGTTCCCATTGGACAACCCAGTTTTCGTGAGATCTCTATGAGGGTTTAGTATGTGCTTTATGGGAAGGTTTTATGTGTTTATCTTGTGAAGGTTCGTGGTATATTTCATGAGAATTATTGTTCGATTTTTTTCGTATGAAGGTTTGCTGTTGTGAAGGTTTTGTATTTCTTTTGTTGTAAATGTCTGGTATTTTCTTATGAAGGTTTGATGAGATCAACATAACCAAGGTCTAAGTGAAATATTTGAATAAGTGGTTCAAAATATTGGATGCATTCAGTTTAATTAATAAGTGGATAACTAATTGTAATATTCAATGGGTATAAATATATAACTAATTGGATTTGTCGCACTATACAATAGGCATGGGTTATAGTGATGACATATGTCATTCATTGCCAATGTAAAGTTGTCGTTATAGGTGTGATATTTTTAAATTAGCATATGGAAAACTTATAGGCATGATAAGAGATCGCAAATTGCGACGACACCTTATAGAGATGACATGTAATCGTAATTGGCCATAACCGTAAAACCAAAAAATAATTTATAGCGACGACATATCATCTGTATAAGCAATATTATGATAATATGATAAAGGCCACATAGAGACTGTCATCGTCATAGGTAGAGATGGCCAAACCGGCCCGGTCCTGGCCCGACCCGACACCCGAAGTCCAGCCCGCCTGAAGCATGCTCGGTCCGCCTAAGGCCCAGACCTTGGCCCGTCGGTTGCTACCAGCGCGAGAATATGGATGTTTCGCCGGCCCGACCCGTCCTGGCCCCGTCAGTTTTTTTAAAAAAATATAGCCGTTTTTAACGGTAATATAGCCGTTTTTATGCATTTGTGACCGTTTTTTTTGGTATTTTATGGATCCTAAACACTATAAATAAGAAACTTGGTGATGGGGTTAGATACCAAGTTACAAAACGCAAAAAACGCAATTCTCGCTCACAATTCTCGATTTCTCGCTAACTCGGTTTGTTTTTCGCAACTTCTCAATCTCTCACTTCTTCCATCTTTCGCTCAAAATGGCCGGCGGTGATGCATCAAACAAACAAATTAGAGAAGTTATTGTCGAGCACGGACGAAAATCCGAATTTTGGAATGGTTATAATATGGTGGTTCTAATGAATGGGAACAAAAAGATATGAATCGACCGGAACTCTTCAATACTATCAACCATGGGAGGATTAAGTGTATTTTTTTATAATTCAATGTATTTTTTTAATGTATCGTTCAATCGAAACTATAATAAAACACATTTTTAAGTATATTTGAATGACTCAATTACACATGTTTAAGTGTATTAGAATAATATTTATAAATTTTAATTTTTTTTGTTAAGGCCCGGTTCCGGCCCGGTTTTAGTCCCGGTTTCAAGGCTTGGATATACAAAAGCCTAAACTAGTCGGGTTCTAGATGCCTAAGCCCGGCCCAGGCCCAAAAAAAGCCCAGTTTTTTGAATAGTGTTTCGATCCGGTTTGCAGTGAGGTCCAACTCGATATTTTGGTCTCTCTAGTTATAGGCGCCTTCTTTTATTTTCCTCTTTGGCTGCTTTTTGGGGCTCTTTTTTCGCCTTATTTTATATAAATATAAATATGATTTACATTAATTGTAATAGAGTCATAGAGATCACCAATTAAAAATACAAATACTAATAACAACAATTATTTGTATAATTAGACCCATCCTTTAGCTTGTTAAATCTGGGTTACAGAACAGAACAGGGCCCCACAAAAATTATGGGACCCATTATTTTTTATTTACTAAGGCACTATTTTATAACCCATCTTTAAGTACTTCCATTTAATCGGCTAAGCAAAACAAAGACTTTTCGATCTTCTTCTTACTTCTATTCCCGATTCATCCTATGATTGAAATCCAATGTTTCAAAAAAACAAATATATCTACTTTTGATATTCGATGACTTTTGTAGTACTCATGCCGTTACACTAATTAGGGGTGTTTGGTTCATGAATTTTGAAATAGTTGGAATGAATTTAAATGGATAATTCATTTGACCAAATTTTAAATCCTACGTTTGATTCACATAATGAAAATGATAGATTGAATTCCCTTAAACTTCACAAATTAAGGAATTCATCATACTCTTTGGCTTAAATGAAATAATTGAATTCCATTTAATTTCTACCAACAAAACGCATGGTCAATTTTCATTCCAATTTCTTTAAAGTTAAATTCTTTGAATGAATTCCAATTACATCAAATTTAATTACGCGAACCAAACGCCCCCTTCAGAATCTTCCTTTCAAGAGCAGTAAAATACAATTTTATTCATAGTTATTTTTCATTTCTTATATATTTATAACTAAGCATTCTTCACAAGAGCATCTTGATTTTACTACCACACATATATAATCACAAGACACATCTACACATATTCTTTTGTAACCAAATTCACTCCTAGCTAGTATGGTTTCTCACCGACAATGTTCCCCGTAGGATCATAATAGCAAACCACCAACCAAGTATTTTTATTTTTACCGCAATTAACCTTGGCACACCCAATAACGGTCAATTTTCTCCAAACCAGTTGAGTATAATGCCCACACGCGTTCTTCTTAGAGCAAGAGTTCGATCTGTAATCATACATAGATATCTCTTTGTACCACAAGTACACCGCTTCGACACCTGTGAAATCTTCCCCTGACCCCGTGGCACGATTCTCACCGTATTTTGAAGAGTATGGCGAGTTCTCCTGTGCACAGTTAGCTTTTTTTTTATTGGCATAGTTTTCAGCTAATTTAGCCAACTTATCGTCCCACTTCACACCCTCCACATTAACCCATCTTCGAACCTGATTGTGGGCAACCACGTAGTCTAGTGGTCTATTTTGGGCATAAGAGAAGTGTAGATATGCTACCAATATAGCACAAACAAGTGACATGTTATGTGAGTATCCCATATTGCTATATTTACTCATCAATCTTTAAAACACGTTGTAAGTTCATTGTAATTAAATGGGGTTTATATAGGGAGAAATTGACGTGAATACGAAAGTGTTAGATAGTATAGAGGCCTTATGGGCTGTGGGCTGGGCCTTGCCCTTTGGTTTGGTTTTAGGCCTTTTGTATAGTTTAGCTTAGGATTAGGTTTGGTATATATATTTTAGGTTATCAGTATTATTCATTCTTCATCTTCTTCTTGTATCATTGTAAGAACAAAGCTAGCTTATGAAACCCTAACCATTTTCTTGCATTTCTTCTTCATCTATCAAAGTTATCATGGTATCAGAGCAAGGTTAATCTCGTTTCTTCTCTCAAGTACTGTTAATCTCAAGCACTCATGTGCGCGGAAATCGCTCGACACTCGTCTTCTGGTTCGAGAATCAGTTTCTTCTGGTTCGATCTTCTTTTAGTTTGGTTTTCTTTTGCTTGAGAATCGCCTTTGGTATACAATATCTTTATAATCTCTGTGTTTCTTTCGATATTTGCTTACTATTTCTCGCTTGCAATGGCTGGAAACGATTCTCTCGAAGCCATTAGTATTCGTTTAGATGGGAAAAATTACTCTTATTGGAGTTATGTCTTGAAAAACTTTCTAAAGGGAAAGAAAATGTGGGGTTATGTTTCTGGCACCATTGTGAAACCAACAGTAGCAAAAGAACTTGAACTTTGGGAAGTTGAGAATTCGAAAATTATCACTTGGATAAACAATTATGTTGAACCTTCAATTGGTGTTCAGTTGGCAAATTATGAAATAGGCAAGGAAGTATGGGACCATCTTGAGAGACTGTATACACAGTCTAATTTTGCAAAACAGTATCAGTTAGAAGCTGATATCCGAGCACTTGAACAGAGAGAGATGAGTATTCAGGACTTTTATTCAACAATGACAGATTTGTGGGATCAGTTAGCTCTTACTGAATCCGCTGAATTGCATGTATTTGGACCCTACATTGCCCGTAGGGAAGAACAGAGATTGGTGCAGTTTCTCATGGCTCTAAGAAGCGACTTTGAAGGACTCCGTAGTAACATCTTGCATCGCACCCCACTTCCCTCAGTTGATTCAGTAGTAAGTGAATTGTTGGCTGATGAAACTCGTCTAAAGACACAAATAGGAAAGGGTATTCTTCCGATTCCAAGCCCTTCTGTTTTGGTTGTTCCTTATAGGTATCCTGCTCAAAATCAGAATAAGAGTCGTCCGAGAGTCGGATTTGATGAATGCAGCTTTTGTAAGAAAAAGGTCCATTGGAAGTCTCAATGTCCAGAGCTTATGGGTCGAAATTCTTCTATGCAGTCCGGTCATCCGCGACAACCACATCGCTTCTCTCCTCAAGTTAGCACTGCTGCCGCCGTTCCTCCATCTCGGTCAACTACTAATCCTACTCTTGCATCCATAACTGAACAACTCCAGAAGCTTCTTGATGTTAAGTCTCATGCCATGTCCGTCTCTTCTCCCATAGGTCAGTCGATTGATAACGAATCAGGTATGAATCCAACTACATGGATTTTAGATTCTGGTGCTTCTTTTCACATGTCTCCGAATGCTAAATTATTTGCTTCTGTAAAACCTATGCCATCCTTGCCTGTCACGACTGCTGATGGTACTCCTATGCCATTAGCAGGCATTGGTCCTATTATGGGTCCAAAATTCTCTCTTCCTAATGTTTATCACATTCCAAAACTCTCATTGAATCTTGTGTCTGTTGGTCAATTATTTGATTCTGGTTATAAAGTATTCGTTTGTCGTCTAAGTCATCTAATTTTTATTTGTGGCATTCACGCCTTGGACATGTTTCTGTTTATCGTTTAAAATACTTGGCTTCTTCTGGAAATTTGGGAAATTTGCAAACTCATGATATTTCTAATTGCAGTGGTTGTAAACTTGCAAAATTTTCAGCTTTGCCTTTTAAATTAAGCAAATCTCTGTCTGTTGCACCTTTTGATTTGATTCATTCTGATGTGTGGGGACCATCTCCTTTTCCTACAAAAGGAGGGTCTCGATATTATGTATTTTTCATTGATGATTGTACTCGTTTTTGTTGGATTTTTCTCATGAAACATCGTTCAAAATTCTTTGCTGTTTATTGTCGTTTTCGTGCATATGTTAAAACCCAGCATAATTCTGTGATTAAATGTTTTCGGTGTGATTTGGGAGGAGAATATACCTCCAATAAATTCTGTGAATTACTTGCTTTAGATGGAACTAGTTACCAGACATCGTGTACAGACACTCTCGAGCAGAATGGTGTTGCTAAAAGAAAACATAGACATATCCTTGAAACTGCTCGTTCTCTTTTGTTGTGTTCTTCGGTTCCTAACCAATTCTGAGGTGAAGCCGTTCTTACTGCTGTCAATCTGATCAACAAAATTCCATCCTCAATCACCTCAGGTATATCTCCCTTTCAGAAACTTTATGGTCGTTGCCCTGATTATTCCTCTCTACGTGTCTTTGGCTGCACTTGCTTTGTACTTCGTCCACATGTAGAACGTGACAAATTATCTTCTAAATCTGCTGTCTGTGTCTTTCTTGGTTATGGTGAAGGACAAAAAGGTTATCGTTGCTTTGACCCTACCTCTCAAAAATTATATGTTTCTCGGCATGTTGTGTTTCTTGAGCATATTCCTTTATATTCCATTCCTAAAAATGACCACAACTTGACAAAGTTAGATGTCATTAATCTTGATCCGTTCGTTGAGCAAGTAAACTCTACTCAGACTTCAGATACTCTTGCAATGGACGAACATGCTACTGATACTTCAATGCCTGACATTGCTGCCCCTCCTCCTACTGTCACTCAAGATGCACCTGAGAATGTGGATCCACCTCGACAATCTCAACGTCCTCGTAAGTCTACTCGTCTACCAGAATTTTCTTACTCTACCTATTCTCCATCTTTTACTTCGTTCTTAGCTTCTATACACTCTCTTTCTGAACCTTCATCTTATAAAGAAGCAGTTACTAACCCTCTTTGGCAGCATGCCATGAGTGAGGAACTTGAGGCTTTGCAAAAGACCCATACTTGGGATTTGGTTCCACTTCCGGAAGGTAAGCGTGCCATTGGTTCCCAATGGGTATACAAAATCAAGACAAAATCTGATGGATCTGTTGAACGTTACAAAGCCCGGCTTGTAGTTAAGGGCTTTACTCAGGAATGTGGTTTGGACTTTGAGGATACATTTGCCCCGGTAGCTAAAATGACTACAATTCGCACTCTTATTGCCGTTGCTGCTGTTCGCAAGTGGAATATTTCACAAATGGATGTTAAGAATGCCTTTTTGAATGGTGACTTGAATGAGGAAGTATACATGGCTCTTCCTCCCGGTGTTATTCATAAAACGGGTGAAGTTTGCAAGCTTAGAAAAGCTCTATATGGGCTTAAATAGGCCCCACGAGCTTGGTTTGAAAAGTTCTCTGATGTTATTCTATCTCTTGGATTCTCTAATAGTGAACATGATTCTGCTCTCTTTGTCAAGCATACTTCTGCAGGTCGTATATTGCTTTCGTTATACGTTGATGACATGATTATCACCGGTGATGATCTTCAAGGAATTCATACCTTAAAGTCAGAATTAGCTGCACAGTTTGAGATGAAAGATTTTGGTCCTCTTCGATATTTCTTAGGTATTGAGGTTGCTTCTTCTCCCAGAGGTTATCTGCTTTCTCAATCTAAATATACTGCTGAAATTATTGATCGAGCTCGCCTCACTGATACTCGTGTTGTGGACTCTCCTTCTGAATTGAATGTCGAGTATTCACCAACAGATGGTTCTCCCCTCAAAGACCCTACCTTGTACCGTACTCATTGGGCAGCTGTTGTGCGTATTCTACGTTATCTTCGGGGTACCATGTTCCGAAGTCTATTGCTATCCTCCACATCTTCTCTTGAACTACGAGCATACTCTGATGCCTCTTATGCACGCAATCCTACAGACCGTCGATCTGTTACAGGTTTCTGTGTCTTCCTGGGAGAATCACTTATTTCGTGGAAAAGTAAGAAACAATCTGTGGGTTTTCTTTCTTCCACTGAAGCTGAATACCGTGCTATACTTCCAAGAAGATCATTTGGTTGCGTTGGCTGCTTGCTGATATGGGTGTCTTTCATCATCATCCCACTCCTATGTACTGTGACAATCGTAGTGCCATTCAGATTGCTCACAACTCGGTTTTTCATGAACGTACCAAGCATATAGAGGTTGATTGCCACTTTAATCGCCAACATCTCAAACGTGGCAATCTTTCCTTACCGTTTGTAAGCTCTACGTTACAACTTGCAGATTTCTTTACGAAGTCTCACACGATCTCTCGCTTTCGCTTCCTTGTTAGCAAACTCTCGATGCTTCTTGCTCCAGCATCATGAGTTTGAGGGGGGGGGGGTGTTAGATAGTATAGAGGCCTTATGGGCTGTGGGCTGGGCCTTGCCCTTTGGTTTGGTTTTAGGCCTTCTGTATAGTTTAGCTTAGGATTAGGTTTGGTATATATATTTTAGGTTATCAGTATTATTCATTCTTCTTCTTCTTGTATCATTGTAAGAACAAAGCTAGCTTATGAAACCCTAACCATTTTTTTGCATTTCTTATTCATCTATCAAAGTTATCAGAAAGAACCCAAAGAAAGACGAAAACATAGTGGACATTTTCATGGAGTAAAAGGTTGCAATTTTTTTTGTTAACTTAAATCTTAGGCAGAAGAACCGCCATACCTAATTAATCCTAAACATAGCAAACTAGCCAAGTTATGGTGAATTATTTAAAATTATACAAATACAAAAAGGAAAGGAAACATAATCAGTCGTGTAAAATATGTTTTTCACAAAAGTATATATATCTGGGCAAAAAAAGTCGATTACAGGTAATAGTAATAGGTCTCACATTGAACCCGCCTTTAATACCATTTCCAATGAACCCTCTATTTTACTCTCTATCTTTATTTTACTCTCTAAAACCTCTTCAAATGAACCCTTTATTTTACTCTCTATAATAGAGAAATGAATAGTAAATTCATACTCAATTTTTTTTCTAAATTTTTGATAATTACAAAATGGTTCTTCAATTTTTTAGATTATTGTATTTTTATTTTATTCGTTGTCTAATACCAATTTTAATAAACTAGAAGTATATTTATCTTTAAGTTTAAAATTCAATTTAAATTTATCCAACTAATTGTGAAAATAAATATAAGGTTATTGTGAAAATAAAAAATATAAGGATACAATTTATAAAGTTAACAAATATAAGGGTATTATTGAAAATATATGTAATCAAAATAAAAGATAACATACTTGGAGTATTTCCTTTAGAGTAAAAAATAGAGTAATACATTCTCTATTTTTTACTCTATAATAGAGAGTAAAATAGAAAGTTACATTGGACATTAATGTGAGGTGGCTTTTTTGAGCTCACTCAGTGTCTGAAACTAGCGAGAAGCCGAGCCTAGCGAGGGCCTTGGGATCGAACCCAAATGTTATATCGTCCTTGTGTAATTGCAATGCATTTTTCTAATTAAGTATATAATATCACTACAAAAAAACATAATTTCCGACGGTATATTCCGTCGGTAAGCCGTCGCTAAAGGCTAAAATCCGTAGGAAATCCGTTGGAAACCGGAGTCGCAAATTATTTGGTAGGCAATTGGTTTTCCGACGGGTATTAGCGACGACTTACCGACTATCGGGATCAACGACGAACAAGCGATGACGGGGATCCCCTACGGAATAGCGACGGAGCGACCGACCGACGGATTACCGAAAAAAAATAATTTATAGCGATGACATGTAATCGTAATTTGCCATTAACGTAAAACCAAAAATAATTTATAGCGATGACATATAATCTTTATAAGCAATATTATGAGAATATGATAAAGGCCACATAGAGACTGTCATCGTTATAGGTAGAGATGGCCAAACCGGCCCGACTCGGCCCCACCAGTTTTTTTAAAAATATAGTCGTTTCTAACGGTAATATAAACGTTTTAAGCATTTGTGACCGTTTTTTTGGTATTTTATGGTTCCTAAACACTATAAATAAGATACTTGGTGTATGGATTAGATACCAAGTTACAAAACGCAATTCTCTCTCACAATTCTCGATTTCTCGCTAACTCGTGTTTGTTTTTCGCAACTTCTCAATCTCTCAATTATTCTATCTTTCGCTCAAAATGGCCGGCGGTGATGCATCAAACGAACAAATTAGAGAAGTTATTGCCGACCACGGACGAAAATCCGAAGTTTGGAATGGTTATAATTTGGTGGTTCTCTTGAATGGGAACAAAAAGATTTGAATCGACCGAAACTCTTCAATACTATCAACCGTGAGAGGATTAAGTGTATTTTCTTTATAATTCAATCTATTTTTTTAATGTACAGTTCAATCGAAAATATAATAAAACGTATTTTTAAGTATATTTGAGCGACCCAATTACGCATTTTTAAGTGTATTAGAATAATAATTATAAATTATAACTTTTTTTTTGTTCTGGCTCGGATAATTAGACCCATCGGTTACAAAACAGGGCCCGTGCCCACAAGATCATGGGACCCATTTAGGGCACTATTTTATAACCCATCTTTAAGTAGTTCTATTAATTGGCTGAGAAAAACAAAGACTCTTCGATCTTCTTCTTACTTCTTTTCCCGATTCATCCTATGATTGAAAACCTCAAATGTTTCAAGAAACGAAGATATCTACTCTTGATATTCGATGACAACAGTTTGGTTTTTAGCGATTTCTTTTAGTTTTCACGTATTCAATTTTTAAAATATGAGAAAACTATGTCTCAGGTATAAATAAATCATAATACCATTGGTTTAGACTCTAGAGATTTCTAGTTTATCAATTATCATCAACAATTCAACATCCAACTATTTTTGTCAAAGTATCAGTTGAGTAAAAAAGAATTCTTTTTTATTTTTTAGTACTCAAGCCGTTACACTAATTAGGGATGTTTGGTTCATGAATTTTGAAATAATTGGAATGAATTTGAATGGATAATTTTTAAATCGTATGTTTGATTCACATAATGATTATGATGGATTGAATTCCATTAAATTTCACAAATTAAGGAACTCGTCATACTCTTTGGCTTAAATGAAAGAATTGAATTCCATTTAATTCCTACCAACAAAAGGCATGGTCAAATTTCATTTCAATTTCTTTAAAGTTGAATTCTTTGAATGAATTCCAATTACATCAAATTTAATTACGCGAACCAAACACCCCCTTCAGAATCTTCATTTCCAAGACCAGTAAAATACAATTTTATTCATAGTTATTTTTTATTTATTATATATTTATAACTAAGCATTCTTCACAAGAGCATCTTGATTTTACTACCACACATAAATAATCACAAGACACATCTACACATATTCTTTTGTAACGTCAATCAGGTTGAGCGCAGTGGTTGATCGCCCTGGGTGATGTGGTGGAATATCCCATCTACCCAGGGTTCGATCTCAGACGTCCTCAACATTGATAAGACATCTTTAAGGTTTAAAATTGTCAGAAATTAGTCCGGACTGTGTCTGGGATACCCTTTCGATATTCTTTTGTAACCAAATACACTCCTAGCTAGTATGGTTTCTCACCTACAATGTTCCCCGGAGGATCATAATAGCAAATCACGAACCAAGTATTTTTACCGCAATTAACCCTGGCACACCCAATAAGGGTCGATTTTCTCCAAACCACTTGAGTATAATGCCCACACGCGTTCTTCTGTTTGCAAGAGTTCGACTTGTAATCATACATGGCTTTCTCTTTGAACCACAAGTACACCACATAGACACCTGTGAAATCATCCTCTTGATCATCTGAACACATGGCACGATTCACACCGTATGTTGAAGAGTATGACGAGTCTTCCTTTGCACAGTTAGTTTTTTTTATTGGCATAGTTTTCAGCCAATATAGCCAACTTATCGTCCCACTTCACGGGCCTCACACCAACCCATCTTCGAACCTGATTGTGGGCAATCACGTAGTCTTGTGGTGCATTTTGGGCATAAGAGAAGTGTAGATATGCTACCAATATAGCACAAACAAGTGGCATGTTATGTGAGTACCCCATATTGCTATTAAATACTCATCAATCTTTAAAACACGTTGTAAGTTCATTGCAATTAAATGGTGTTTATATACGGAGAAATTGATGTGAATAAGAAAGAACCCAAAGAAAGACGAAAACATAGTGGATATTTTCATGGAGCAAAAGGTTGCAAATTTTTTAGTTAACTTAAATGTTAGGTAGAAGAACCGCCATACCTAATTAATCTTAAACATAGCAAACTAGCCAAGTTATGGTGAATTATTTTAAATTATACAAATACAAAAATGAAGGAAACATAATCAGTCACGTAAAATATGTTTTTCACAAAAGTATATATAGCAGCTATATATCTGGGCAAAAAAAGTCGATTATAGGTAACAGTAATCGGTCTCATATTGAACCCGTCTTTAAGACCATTTTCAATGAACCCTCTATTTTACTCTCTATCTTTATTTTACTCTCTAAAACCTCTCCAATGAACCATTTATTTTACTCTATATAATAGAGAAATGAATAGTAAATTCATACTCTAATTTTTTCTAAATTTTTGATAATTACGAAATTGTCCTTCAATTTTTTAGATTATTGTATTTTATTTTATTTGTTGTCTGATACCAATTTTAATAAACTAGAATTATATTTATCTTTAAGTTTTAAATTCATTTTAAATTTATCCAACTAATTGTGAAAATAAATATAAGGTTATTGTGAAAATAAAAAATATAAGGACACAATTTATAAAGTTACTAAATATAAGGGTATTATTGAAGATATATGTAATCAAAATAAAAGAGAATATACTTGGAATATTTCTTTTAAAGTAAAAAATAGAGTAATACACCGGAGAAGACATAACACATTCTCTATTTTTTACTCTATAATAGAGAGTAAAATAGAGAATCACTACTAAACATACCACATTTTCCGGAGGAATAATCCGCCGGAAAAGGCTATTTTCGGCGGATTTTCCGGCGGATACGGCTGCCGGAGTTCCGGGTGCCGCTAAAGTGTTTTCCGGCGGATTGACCATTTTCAGCGGATTCCCAGTAATTTTTTTTTTCATTTTTAATTTTTCTGACTTGATTAATTAAATTAGTGATTAAGATTAATTTTCCGGCGGATAATCCGCAGGAAAGTTTATTAAATTTTAAAAAATAAAACTTAATTTTAAAAATTGAATTTTAAATTTAAATTTTTAATTATATAATCCGTCGGAAATCCGTCGGAAATTCTGTATATTTTTTTTAAAAAATTGATTTTTCATATCTATTTCAATCTGGCCACCACAGAATTGATTTTATATTTTTTCCATTTTTAATTTTTCTGGCTTGATTAATTAAACTAGTCATATACCAACACAATGCAACAGAGCTAAAAATATAAACGAATTTTAATAAATAAATTAAAACTAATTGTTCCAATCCAATCCAATCCAATCTACATAGATGAGATTCCACCATACAAAGATATGAACTAACAAATTTATGGTTGAAAGTTCTTTGTAGCTATTTCCAACCTGCAGTCTCAAAACAAGAAAAAACAGTCAAAGCAAACAAAATCATCATAATTGAACATGTTTATAACCCAAAACAGATTTTGAATAATTTGGCATATGGCCATTGAAACAATACCAAACAACTTTAGAAAACCACCTAAAGTGAACCAATTTGACAAAAAATGAGATGACCTGCAGAAGAAAACCAGTTCCAACTCCAATCCACCATCCTTATTTCTCCATTAAGCTACCAGTTAGAAAACCAAAAATACAGCAACAAACTTGAAACCCCAAAATATCAATATACGAATCTATTGATATTTTAAAATAAACAAGCCGAAGCAGATAATGAAAATTGCAATGTTCATACCTGAAATCGCATATGGAGGGGGAGAGAGGCACTGATGCGGTGATGGCGATAGAAATAAAAAAATCGAGGAGAGGCTCCATCTGTTATCCGACGACGTGTTCTTGTATAAGAAGAGATTGACGGATTCGAAGAGGTGGTTGAGGGTGAGGCCGTCAGATTCTTGGATGATGATGGATTGATGGTGAGTTGGGTGGAGAGGGAGTTGAATAGGGTTTGGAAGTAGTGGTGGATGTTGGTGGGGATGAGGTCGGCGACGATGGTGCAGAGGAGGAGGGCGTGCGGAGGAGGAGGATGCGGTGGTTGCTTAGGGTTTTGGGAGAATGGATGGGAGAGGGATGAGAGGCGTGGGAGGACAAGTTTTGGGAGGGAGGCATGAGGTATTAGGATTAGGGTTTTATTTATTTTGGGCTTTATTTATTTTGGGGGGATAACGAAGATTTTGGGAATTGGTGGGAAATAAGATATTTTAGGATAAAACAATTTATATGTAAAATAAATATAACATTATTAATATATATATATATATATATATATATATATATATATATATATATATAAATAATTTTACTTAAAATAAATTATTAATGTAATAGATATATTACTTTAATTAATAAATTTTAAATTTTATAAATTATTTTATTAAATGTAATGCGTATTAGTGGTTCTTAATGAACTAAGTTGGGTTTTGATGGGCTTTAGCGACTCTTAAAACCCAATAAAACCTATTAAAACCCAACAAAACTCAGTACAATCCACTAAAACACATTAAAGCATAATAGATACATATGCATGTATGTACTACCTAAAACCGTCCTTTCAGGCCCAAAACAGTTTAGCAAAGCCTAACACGGTCAATTAAAACCCAATATGGTCCATTAAAGCACAAAAGACTATTTTATGTAGGTTTATACTACATATATGCATGTGGTGTGTATTGAGTTCTATAAAACTATTATGAAACACTACAGCTTATTAAGAACCATTATAGCCCAACAAGACATTTTATGACATATGAAGGCTCAATAACACCAACAGTGACTTATTACGTGTTTGTTTGCATGTATGCACCATATATATATATATATATATATATCTGATAACGCCATTTTTGGCGTTATTTTAGAACCACTTTCCATGGTTAAATTGCTTGAATTCCAAACAAACGAAGCGTATTTCACGGTTTATTCATGAGTTTTTCAGGAATCCATGTTTCGAGAATAAACGAAGAGTTTGGTGCGAAAGAAGCGAATTATATACGAAAATGAAGTATCCGACAAGTTGATGGCGAATGAAGGAAATACGAGTCAATTCGTGGGTCAAAACTCGGAGAAATGCGTTAAAGAAACTCAATTAGGTGCCACCGAGAATTGTCAAGTTGGGCCGGCAAGAAAATGGAAAATCTTAATTGTTGCAAAACAGTGCCTACCGGTACTTGTGTCGGTACTTAAGTCTCGGTGCAACTATCGACAGCCTGGATTTTACAAAACAATGCCTACCGAGACTTCTGTCGATACTTAACTCTCGGTGTAAGTATCGACGACGTGCTGATACGTTTTTAAAGCCTTTTCACCTAGGGTTTTGATTCATACTTCACCATATCGACTAGAGAGAGGCAAGGAACGATTTTGGGGCAACTTGGGGCGATTTTCCATAGTTTTTAATTACGATTAACGCTACGAAATCATCGTGAAACGCCGGATTAACAAAGATCAATTCCTTGTTCGTAGGTATTGCGATTCAACAAAAAGGAAGTTTGTTCATACATCGATCTATTGTTCAAGAGACCATGTCTACCATACTTTCTCTCCTTTTTGCTTTGGGTGTTAACACCCCCAACATGAACTAATCTTAGATTGTTGGGGGGTTGGATGAACTTTGGTTTGTAAGCATGCGAACACGAAATCTTGTGATTCTTATCAGTTTTTCTAATCAATGAAACATATGAATTTGGTTTTAATGCTTTTGTGAGCCTGATCACCTTGCAAATTGATTTAGTTGTTCTGAATTAGATTCGAGAGAATGATTCTATAACTTGAATTGAATTTGTATGCCTAGGGTGAGAAATTGGATAGAGATATACCAAGTAAACCCTAGTACTTGTTTTTTACAAGTACTAGGTTGAGATCTAGGTTGAGATCGAGAGATGAAACTTACGTTTTCTAGAAATAACTCTATTGTTGCTCGAGAGAGAATAACAGTTACTTACGTGATTGTGTAATCACTTGATTGGATTAGTCTGATAATTATCATAAGTGGAGTGTTCTTTGTGAAACCATTGGGATTCCAATCCTCAACTACTTTTCTCCCGAAAAATCCAAATTTGTTCTTTGCTTTTACTCTAAAGTTTCTTTATTTAATTTAGTTATTAATCGTTTATCAACAATTCATCAAATCGGATCGTTCAGTTAATAGTGAATATAGTAATTGTGATACTCAGTTCCTAGTTCCCTTGGTTCGATACTCGTACTTCCAAGTACTTATTACTTGATTTGACCCGTACACTTGCGGTTAGTTTAGGAGGGTGTAAACCCGCGTATCAATATGCATGTGGTGTATATTGGCCTCTATAATACTATTAAGAACCACTATAGCCTATTAAGAACCATTATAGCATAACTAGTTGTGTACCCGCGCAATGCGGCGGGATGCAAAGGTTCTATAAAGATAAATTCAGTTTTCACAATGACAACATGTATTAGTTTGTAAGCACTCGTCATAAGTTTCAACAGATCGCATGGCTAGCAGACCCCGGGAGAAGCCATGAATTTAGGGGTGTAAATGAGACGAGACAACTCGCGAGCTACTCGAGATCGACTCGGTCAAAGCTCGGTCAACACTCGACTCGAATGTGCTCGACTCGACATACTAACGAGTCGAGTCGAGTTACCTGATACTCGACTCGATAAGCTCGTGAGATATTCGAATTAATTTTATATATAATAAAGTTTATATTATTACTTTATATATAATAAAGTTTATATTATTACTTATTATATTTATTAATTATAAATAATAGAAAAATTAAAATTTAATTTAATTTTAAATTTAAATGTGAAATTTAAGTATACCAATAGTCCAATACCATGTAACCTGCGGCCCGGCCCGCCTAACTCTTTTAAAAATAATTTTTTTTGAAGCAAATTAATTAAAGAAACCCTAAAACCATATCATCCTTATTTCCTTTCCATTTGAGTTCTTGAATGACGGCGCACAGCTGACCTCTTCCTCTCTTTATCTTAGACATCGATCTCCTTCCTCTCTCAGACTTAAGCCGACGACGACCGCCGACGCCGCTGACGACAGCCGACGACTGCTGCCGCTGACGACCGCTGACGACCGTCGACCAGACCAGACATCGATCTCCTTACTCTCTCTTGATCTCTCACTATGTTACTCTCTCTTGATTAATCTGCTTATAAATCGACATTTTTGATTGTGTATTTGTGTTTATATAATCTGCTTATATAATCTGATTGTGTTTATATAATCTGCTTATATATAATCTAATTGTGTTTATATAATCTGCTTATATATAATATTGAATGTGTTTAATTTATTTCTGTTATAGAGATGTGTTAGTTACTAAGTTGGACTATTGGAGTATGTTTTAGTTGGAATTTGAATGTTTTTAATTTGTTTTTGTTTTTATTGTAGGAGAGTGAAGAACAACAAAAAAAATCTTCATTCAAGTACCATTCAAGGAACCCGAAAGTACCGTTCAAGGAACCCAACCATTGAATTGAAATTAAATCGTATTTTGCTTTTTGATGGATTTATAATGTAATTTGGTTTTAATATTGTAATTTTCGACTTCGTTTTGCTTTTGGTTGCAAGTTACGACTAGTTTCGGCTTTATTTTGTATTTGGTTGTAAACTTTAAATTTTCTGGATTTTTTAGTTCGTAATTTAGATTTATTTCGAGCTTCTAATAATGTTATATATTAAAAAAGTTCGAGCTTGGTTAGAGTTCGAGCTTGAAACGAGCTCGAGTTTGAGCTCGGGAATTAGGTTTCGAGTCGAGTTCGAGTTTGGGTTTTTACTACTCGCGAGTTTTCGAGTCGAGTTCGAGCTCGAGTATTGGTTTTCGAGTTCGAGTCGAGTATACTGATACTCGAGCTCGACTCGCATCATTTACACCCCTAGCCATGATAACTTTTGTGAACACCATAAGCAGATTTGAGTTATATAACTAAAAGAATAGGTTCTTTTTTGATATCTCTTGCGTAAACCCATATTAATTTTTCAATGCCTTATAGTCGTTTACTAAACACTTATCCGCTAAATGTTTAACTTTCCAATGCCTTAGGGGATGTTTACCAAACACTTACCTCCTAAACGTTTTCTAAGTTAAGCATAATAAATAGTCTACTTAAATCTAATATGGGTACTTTTAAGTTCCCACATAATAGATACTACACAACTACAAATGATGTTTGCTCCTATCAGTTGAGCTTCAAACCAGTTTCTGTCGGGAACGCCTTTCCACGATGGTTGAAGCTCATGAAGTTCATATTCGAGGGTAGAGACACAACCCTGCATACCAACAATTTACAAAAATTACAACCTTGCTGCTTCAAGTGATTAAATACCAAAAAAATCATTACTCATGTGTGTTTAAGGCTGCTTCTTCAATCAAAAGATGCAGTTATCAAATAGTTTTGGTTGTTGCAGAAAGTGAAGTCAAAATCATGAAGTTTACATCATAAACAATAATTGGCTTGAAGCAAAAAGTGCAGCTAAATAAATGTCAAACATGTAGTTTTTCTTGTCGTTTGGCATACTAAGGAAAAAGAAATGAGAACAATTGAGATTCAATTTATTAAAACGAAAAAGAGATTAAGGGGTCTTTTACCAAATGCATATCATGGAAAAATCAACAACCTCAATTACCATATCGGATAACATTAAGCATTAACCGGTTATGAGTCTTCTCCCTCACCGAATAAGATTTTTGGTTCACTTCTATGCTCACTCGATAAGCTACTACTAATAGCTCTAATCAGCCTCTAAACATGGCCCAAAATAGCCTCGAAACGGCTTCCAAACAGTCCCTATTTCTGCTGATAACTTTTAGCCAAAAAACAGCCCCTTTAACAGCTAATTTTTAGCCACAAACATCCCATTTAGCTGCTGAATTTTAGCCACAAAACAGTCTCTTTAGCTACTGATTTTAACCCACAAAACAATCCCTTTAGCTACCAATTTCGAGCCTACACAATCCATGAACCAAGGTTGCACCCTGCTAGTGTTTCCTAGACTCAAAACATCCAGAATGGACTTACAGACTTGGTTAGAACAACAGTAATATGAGATAGGTAAGAAAAGACAGTTACAAATTCCATACTCTAAAGGCCATATGGAAGTCAAAAACTAAAGAGTCAAATGAATGCATGGAGCATTCAAAATAGGATGGGAGGAGAAACCCCTTTTAGCAATTAAAAAAATATACCAATTTTAAAACCATCATGAGAATAAAATTTGATTTTTAATGTCCTCAATTGCAGCACGTTTACTTGAAGAAGCATCCAAGACCTAGAGATTTGCCAAAGTTGATAGGCCGTCCATTTCCGCAATACCATTATGGTTCAAGTATAGTTCTTCTATTCTAATGTGTTACATTCGAGGACATGGCAGAGAACCATATAATTATAAATAGTTGCATTAGTCATTCTGGAAGAAAATCCATATAAAGGGTTTACTTTTTAAATAAAGTTACCTCTACTCCTTTCATAGAAGTTAGTAGATTGCTTTGCAAACTGAGTTTCCTAATGCATTTTAATGCACATAAGTTGATGGCCTTTATACGATTACGACCTAACCATAGCTCCTGTAAGTTTGTCAAGTTCTGCAGATTCTAGTTCACCTAAATGAGCAAAGAAATTTCTTGTGGACAGTATTACTTGAAGGACCGGTCAACACCAAAAACTCTCATTGGAAACTTTGATCGAACACTTGGAGTTCATCAAAAAACAAAGAAAGTGAATACAAGATATCTAAAAAATCAAACACATTTAGCCTAATCCAACAATGAGGAAACCTGGAGATGAGAAATTCCAATGGAGAAATCGAACAAACCTGGAGATGAGAAATTCAATGGAGAAATCGAGAAAACCTGGAGATGATAAATGGAGTGGAGAAATCGAGACTTTGAACAAACAGGATCAAATATAAAATTAGAACTACTCGTGGAGATGGAGAAATCGAGCAAACCTGGAGTAGATGATTCGAGAAGTTGAATAGACAAAAGAAAACTGGTTATTAGAACTACTCATGGAGACGGAGAAACTGGTTATTTGAATTTTGAATTTGGGGGTGGGGGTGGAGAAATTAGTTTGAATTCATAGAAAAAGGAGAAGTCAGCGTATACATGTATCAACCTGCATTTTTTTATGTGGAAAAAAAAAGATGAGACACGGAATAGGAAAGAAGAATGTTGGGGGGAAGAAAGCAAGGTCTGAAGTATCCATTTTTGGAGGTGGCGTGTGATGGAATTGAAAAACAAATTCAAAATAGAAACATCAACAAGTTAGGATATAAAGGAATCTGATAAGTTACCATTTGAAAAAAAGATGGCATCAATACTTGTACATTGTGTTTAAAAAATGATACTTAAGAGATTTTTAAAATTTAAGCTTTAAATTGTTGTACATTATGCCTTAAAAATTGTAATTAAGATACTTGGTCTAAACCAATATTAAAGTAGTATAGATATAGATATAGATATAGATAAGAACCACTACAAATTTAATTAAAATACCAAAAGTTTGACTTTGACTTACCAAAATACCCATTTCTCTCCCGAATTTGCCAAAATACCCATTAATTCCCCGATATATCCCGCGATCGCGGGATAAGGCACACGTGGCCCGTTATTTTGGCCAAAAGGTCCCGCGGCACCCCCCAACTATGCCCGCGGTTACAGTTTTGGTCCCTCCCCGCGACTGATCCCGCGACAATCCCGCGATCAGACAAAAAATGACAATTTTGGTCCTTTTTGCACGAATCTTTGCATGATTTTACTATTTTTTCTACAATTATTGTACTTTGAAGACCAATTTGTGGATCAAATTCACTGGCATGTTTGAGATTTCATCCATAAATATCAGTAAAATGTCAGTAAAGTGATGTGGTAGTCGTAGACATGAATGTGTTTACCTTATTGTCACATGAATGTTTGAGATTTCATCCATAAATATCAGTAAATGCCAGTGAATTTGAACCACAAATTGGTCTTCAAAGTACAATAATTGTGGAAAAAAACAGTAAAAACATGCAAAGATTCGTGCAAAAAGGACAAAAAATGTCATTTTTTTGTCTGATCGCGGGATGGTCGCGGGGTCAGTCACGGGGAGGGACCAAAACTGTAACCGCGGGCATAGTCGGGGGGTGCCGCGAGACCTTTTGGCCAAAATAGCGGGCCACGTGTGCTCTATCCCACGATCGCGGGATATATCGTGGAATTAATGGGTATTTTGGCAAATTCGAGAGAGAAATTAGTATTTTGGTAAGTCAAAGTCAAACTTTGGGTATTTTAATTAAATTCCCTATTAAGAACCCCTATAGCCCAACAAAATCTTTTATGACGTATCAAAGCCAAATAACACCAGTGGTAACTTATTACGTGTTTGTATGTAGGTTTGTACTACATATATGCATGTAGTGTGTATTGAGCCCTATAAGACTATTAAGAACCACTACAACTTATTAAGAACCATTATAGCCCAACAAGACATTTTATGACATATTAAGGCTCAATAACACCAACAGTAACTTATTATGTGTTTGTATGCATGTATGCATCATACATATATGCATGTGGTGTATATTGGCCTCTATAATACTATTAAGAACCACAATAGCATATTAAGACCACTACATACTATTAAATGTTTAGTTTCCGGCGGAATTTGTTTTTCTTTAACATTTATAAAAAAGGCTTAAAAAATATAAAAGGTTTCCGGCGGATCCAAAAAAAATTTATTTTTCTTTTAAATTTATAAAAAAAACGTTTAAAAAAAATATAAAAGGTTTCCGCGGATTTCCGGATAATCAAAATTTTTTTTTTTTAAATTTATAAAAAATGTTTAAAAAATATAAAAGATTTCCGGCGGATCCCAAAAATATTATTTTTCTCTTAAATTAAAGGTTTAAAAAATATAACAGGTTTCCGGCGGATCCAAAAATATTTAATTTTCTTTTAAATTTATAAAAAAAGGTTTTAATAAAATTTAAAAGGTTTCCAGCGGATTCCCGACGGATCCAAAAATATTAATTTTTTATTTAAATTAAAAAAAACGTTTAAAATTAATAAAATACGTTTCCGGCAGATCCAAAATATTTAATTTTCTTTTAAACTTATAAAAACGTTTAAAAAAATAAAATACGTTTCCGGGTGGATCCAAAAATATTTAGTTTTCTTTTAAATTTATAAAACCGTTTTAAAAAAATAAAATCCGTTTCTGGCGTATACAAAAATAATTATTTTTCTATTTAATTTATAAAACCATTTTAAAAAAATAAAATCCGTTTCCGGCGGATCCAAAAATATTTAATTTTCTTTTAAGTTTATTAAACCGTTTTAAAAAAATAAAATCCTTTTCCGATGGATTTTAATTAATAAAAATAAATAATTAACATCCGCCGGAAATGTTGGTTAATTAACCGTTGTTTATTTTAAAAATAATTAATTACATATTAATTCCAAATCCGTCGGATATCCGCCGGAAACGAGACATACTTTTTTTAAAAAATAAATATATATTATCGGCCGATTTCTGGCGGAAGTTAACGGGATTTGACTTTTTTAATTTCCGTCGGAAATCCGCCGGAAATCCGTCGATAATATATATTTTTTCTTTTAAATTTATAAAACCGTTTTAAAAAAATAAAATCCGTTTCCGACGGCTTTCCGGCGGATCCAAAAATATTTAATTTTCTTTTAAATTTATAAAACTGTTTTAAAAAAATAAAATCCGTTTCCGGCGTATTTCCGGTAGATCCAAAAATATTTATTTTTCTTTTAAATTTATAAAACCGTTTCAAAAAAATTAAAATCCGTTTCCGGCGGATTTCCGGTAGATCCAAAAATATTTATTTTTCTTTTAAATTTATAAAACCGTTTCAAAAAAATTAAAATCCGTTTCCGACGGATCCAAAAACATTTATTTTCTATTAAATTTATAAAACCATTTTAAAAAAATACAATCATTTTCCGGCGAAATTCCGGATTTTAATTAATAAAAATAATTAATTAACATCCACCGGCAATGTTGGTTAATTAACTGTTGTTTATTTTAAAAACAATTAATTACATATTAATTCCAAATCCGTCGGAAATCCGTCGAAAACGAGCCATATTTTGAAATATATATATATATATATATATATATATATAGGGTTGGGTTCACGTGAGACCAACCTGTTTTCGTGAGACCGTGAGACCACAAAATAACACTAAAACTTCACAACGATTCATTGTGAAGGTAAGCAAAACAGCGAACCTTCACAGCAAAAACAATGTGAAAGTTTACCTTCACAATACCTTCATAGTCTTTTACTGTGAAGGTTTAGTGTTATTTTTTTGGTCTCACGGGTCTCACGAAAATGGCTTGGTTTCACATGATCTCAAGTCTATATATATTATCGGCAGATTTTCGGCTGTAATAACCCAGTTTGGAGTGTAGAAAATAAAATGAAGTTCAGTGGCCAAAGTGTAATAAGCAAACGTTTAGTGCTCAAGTGTGATAGAGATAAATAAGGGTAAAACCCTATTTACCCTGATTTCATCAAAATCAGTGTGTGCGACTACTGTGTGAATTGGGAGAAACCTTGTTCTTGAAGAAGTATTGGAGAATCGAAGCTGGGAAGGAGAAACATCACTCTTATTGAGGTAAATTCCTTCTCCTTAAACTATTTTTCGGCAGAGTAATGTTCGAATCTTGGCATGGACTTTGAACTATGGAGTTTTGGGTTTTGGAGAACTTTTGGTTGATACCTCCTCTGCGAGAAGTTTAAATGAGTGTTTTATCCCACCTAAATTGGATTCGGAAGCCTAATGTTAACACTCGCTAATCGTGGATATTGATGGATTCTTGGTGGTCGTATCTTATGATCGATTTTAGAGCCATATCGAGGGGTGAATCGGGGTTTGTTAGTGTGATAGAAACCCCATTTGTTCGGGAATCGCACAATCCGTAAAGAGTGTCGAGTCTGGATACCAGAGTGCGAATCCAGAAGTTGTTGTCCGGAAAGCGTCGGACTCCGGAGTGGAATCCGGAAGTACTAGAATCCGGAATTAGATCCGGAAGTGTGTCGGAATCCGGAATGTAGTCCGGAATTTGTACCGAAAACCGGAATAGAGTCCGGGAGTGCCGAGTCCAGAATTTAGTCCGAAAAGTGAGTCTAGAACCCGAATTTCCCATGTCCGGGACTTTCAGTTTTCAGTAGAATTCGAGTGTGCCGAGAGACTTATCTAGCCTTGTGTGTTGGGTGCAAATGTAGGTGCGAGTAGAGGATCAACGGTTGTAAGTAAGAACTCCTAGCGGGGGACTTCAAGTGAGTCTTTCTAACTGAAAGTGTGTTGATTTATGTATTACTTGAAACGCATGAGATGTGACGATACTGCATGTTTTACTTGTTTGAGAAAGTTAAGAAGTTATGTATGCATACATTTGGAAGTGGGCATATTTTGGCTAAGTCGGGGACTGTGGCCCGCCAGTGCTCATACCGGGGGAGGGGGGGGGGGGGGGGGAGTGTCCCATTTATGTCATGGGAGGTGTGACCCAATACGGCAGTGTGAGACTGACACGTTGTCACGGGTGTGCGTGACTTCAGTATGCCATGTACATGGGTAGTTCTTACGTGTGAAAGTTTAAATGTTTTAAAGATGGGAAGAGTTTGTAAATGCTTATAAACCGTTTAAAATGTTTTATGTGGTGCAAATGTTTATTTCTAGAGGGAACTCACTAGACCTTATGGTCTAACCCTCGCTTTTCCAAAAACTAAACCATTTTCAGGTAAGCACTTAGTAGAAGGCCTTAGTAAGGGCAGAGAGAAAGCGTGAGCGTGAAGCCTTGGACTAGAAGGATGTCGTGATATTTAGCATGTCAAGCATAGTCTTTAGAAATCTCAGTTGTGTAATAGATCGTTTTAGCAAACCTTGTGTTGTACTCGCATATTTGAGATGGTATATTGAGGCTGTTTCGGCAAGTTATTTAATTTAATGTCGTTATGCTTTATTGGTTGAGTTGGGTTGTTACAGTTGGTATCAGAGCCCTAGTTTAAAGGATTTAGGTGACCGGATGGGCCTAAACTTAAATTATGGAGTAGGAGGACACAACTGAGAAATAGGAAGCCTTTAGGGAGGACCTTGATCACTGACATCTCAGGACGATGGTAGCGAGGACTCTCATGTAAGGTAAATTCAAATCACATCTGGCCAATGTCATTATGAATTTACATGTGCATAGGTGTTGTTGATTACTGTTGTTCGGTTGTTCGATAGAGGGGGTAGTGTGTAGAGAGTAGCGGTAGTGTGTAGAGTTCTAACCTTGCCATGATGGCAATGGTTTAGTGTGTTGTGCGAGACCGTTCATGGTGTGAGTGATGACATCATCTAGAAGGAGTATTGTTTGAATTATGGGTGGTCGGGTGAGGTAGAATCTCTTGGGTTCGTAAGGGAAGAGAAATTGATTGGAGGTGCGCTCCTAATTTCTGATGATTCTTCATTCTGGGAGTTTTAGATGTCGATGAATTGGGATCTTGAGAGTTTCAACTCAAGAATCGGATAGTAGAGATGTGTTTTCTTACTCTCTAGTCAGTGGAAGAGTGGCAAGGGTAGTTGAGAAAAGGTAGACGTGTTGGTTGGTAATATGAAGCGATGATAGGATAAAAAGTGGCATACCGGTATGTGATAACGCCACTTATTGGCGTTATTTTCGGTTCTCAAACCAACGAGATTGGCTTGTACTCAAGTAAAAAGGCGGGTATTTTACGGTTTATTGAGTGATTTACGCAGGTTATATAAAAGGCGGCATTCCTCGGAAATAGAAGCGAAAAAGAGCCCAAAACGAGTCAAAACGAAGCCTAACGGAAGCCCAAAAGCCAAGCCCAAGACCCGCGAACCAGAAACAACCCAGAGCAGCATCTGAAACCCGCGCGATTTTCCACGCGACTTGCAAGTCGCGTGGAAGGTCGCGTATCCCTCTGTTTGTCGAAAATCAGTTTTATAAGTCGGGATTTAGGTCTCTTTTTCGGTATCCAACTTACGGCAGACGATTGGGAGCAGTTCGGGGGCGATTTTCAGAGCCACGTGACACCATTTGGAGCGAAGATCGAGAATCAATCGAAGGATCGTTCAAGACGCAAAGGAGATTTCAACACGGGGAAAGGGAGTTCATCAACTCATCTTACACATTCACCACGATCACGTTACCATGTTCACTTTCACTTTTGTTTCTCTTTCTTTTGTGTATGAATCCCCCAACATCATGAACTAACTTTAAGATGTTGGGGGTTGGATTGAATTAGGATTGAACATATGATGGATGACGAATGATTTTTATCAGTTTTCCGATTTAATGAATGCATGTGATTTTGTTCTTAATGCCTTTGTGAGCGTAGCTAACTTGCAATTGTTTTATTGTTGTCAATTATGTTCGAGAGAATCAATTGAGATCTAGAATTAGGAATTACATGTCTAAAGTAAGAAAGGATAGAGATATACCGAGTAAACTTTAGTCTCATAATAATCTACGCTTAATGTGTTTTGAACTATATAAGGTGAGATCGAGAGATTAATCTTGTATTTGTTTTCGAAATAAACTTCATGGTAGCTTGAGAAAGCATCATGTTGTTACACATATAACTGTTGTTACTTGAGAGAGAGCAATGGTTAGATCAAGGTTGAGTAGTCATTAACGGAATTAACTGGTATTTGTCATTAGTCTGATATTCATATGTGAAACCTAAGGATATCCAACCCTCAACTGTTTCTCCATCTGAATTCCAAAACTGCTTACTAGTTGTCTGGTGTTTGTTTGATTTTAATTTCTGCAAGTAATTAGTTATAACACCAAATCTCAAAATTTGACAGTCCAATTAATAGTTCTTGTAGTAATTGTGATATTTAGTTCCTAGTTCCCGTAGATTCGATACTCGTACTTCCGTACACTATTACTTGATTCGACCCGTACACTTGCGGTAAGATCCGCGGGGTGTCAAAACCCCGTGTCAAGTTTTTGGCGCCGTTGCCGGGGAGCTAGTTGCAGCTAATAGCACTACTAGCTATACGCGCTATTAGATTGGACATTTTTATTTTATTTATTTATTTCGTATTTTATTTCATCACTTTGAATTTCTGGATTGCTAAGCTTGTTATTTTCTCTTCAGGTGCTAGTGGTTTATGCCAAAGGAAACCCGAGGGAAAGGAATCGAGCCAATCGATCCGGAAATCGAAAGAACCGCTCGTCGGCTACGTAAAGAAGCGAAAGCGAGAAGAAATCTGAAAGTCGAAATGTCTGACGACGAGAGACCTCCACGTAATGATCCGCCTCGCAACAACCCACCACCACCTCCTGCGAGACGTCCTATGAGGTCGTTCGCCGATCCGAATGTGGCGGCGGCCCGAATAGGCATTCAAGCGCCCGCTACTGGGGCAAACTACTTCGAGCTGAAGCCGAGCACCATCGTGATGGTGCAGCAAAACCAGTATGGAGGGACACCGACAGAAGACCCTCATGCACACCTTCGTGCATTTGAGCGGGTTTGCAACACTTTCAAGATCAATGGCATGAACGAAGATGCCATCAAGCTGCGATTATTTGGATTCTCCCTCAAAGGCCGAGCCGAAGCATGGACCGAGAGCATCCAGCCAGATTCGGTCACCACATGGGCACAATTGAAGGCCGCATTCCTTCAAAAGTTCTTTCCCCCGAGTCGGACCGCCCAACTAATGGCCGAGATCACCCATTTCGCACAATGGGATCAAGAAACGTTATATGAGGCTTGGGAGCGCTTTAAGGACATGATCAAGAAATGTCCTCACCATGGGTTACAAGATTGGGTCATCATTCAGACTTTCTTTAGTGGCCTTCACCCGCAGTTTAACAATGATATCACTGCTGCCGCGGGTGGAGCACTAATGGATAAATCTTATGAAGAGGCATGCGAGCTGATTGAAAATCTTGCCGAGCATAGTTTTTCCACTCCAAGGGCTGATGTTAGAAGAGTCGCGAGTGTTCGGGAGTCGGATGAGCTTAAGGAACTAAAAGCTCAACTAGCTTTTATCACGGACCGTATGAAGGGAAGCAATCTGGGAGAACCTGAACATGTTCAATTTATGCAAAACCGAAACCATCAGCCGCGAGACGATCCATTCTCCAACACTTATAACGAGGGGTGGAAAAAGCACCCCAATCTTTCATGGAGTCAGTCGGGTCATCCGCAACCAGGTAATTTTTCTAACTCTTCTAATTTCCCTAATACTAATAATGTTTATCGTCCTCCAGGTTTTAATCAAAGAAATGAAGGGCCATCCGGAGAAAAGAAACCGGGATTAGAAGAGATGATGATGAAGTTCATGTCGAAAATGGACAGCACGGTCGAGGGATTAGCGAGCACGATCAACACGGTGAAAGCCGCAACTGAGCAAAATACGACTGCAATAAAGATTCTCGAAAGACAAGTAGGGCAGATTTCTGAAGCCCTACAAACCCGACCTCCCGGAGCATTCCCGAGTATGGCTGAAAAGAGGAACCAAGAGAACTGTAGCGCCATTTATTTGAGGAGCGGAAAGGGACTGAATAGAGAACCGTCATCTGAAGAGACCGAGCCCGATAGAGAGAGTTCGAATGAAGAAAAAGAGGTCGTGGTTGAAGAGAGCAAGAAGAGTGAAGAGAAGAAGAAAGAAGAAACACCACCGGTCAAGCCAGAAATCCCGAGAGTACCCTACCCAAGCAGGCTGAAAGCAAATAAGGACCAGTTCATTTTTCTAAATTTCTTGATGTCTTTAAAAAGCTAACCATTAATATCCCGTTTGCAGATGCGCTTACACAAATGCCCTCTTACGCAAAGTTCATGAAAGAGATCCTCTCCAAAAAGAGGGCACTTGATCACCAGGCCACCGTTGCACTCACTGAAGAGTGCAGCGCAATTTTCCAGATAAGCTGCCCCTAAAGCTTACAGATCCAGGGAGTTTCTCGATTCCTATTCAAATTGGCAGTTTTAATTTTGATAAAGTTCTATGTGATTTAGGGGCAAGTATTAATCTGATGCATCTTTCTGTTTTTAGGAAGCTCGGACTGGGTGAGGTAAGCCCAACATATATGACATTGAAGCTGGCCGATCGATCGATAAGGTACCCATACGGGGTAATTGAGGACGTGCTCATCAAAGTAGGTAAGTTTTACTTTCCTGTCGACTTCGTAGTAATAGACATATATGAAGACGAGGAGGTCCCGTTAATTCTGGGGAGATCCTTCCTGGCTACGAGTCGAGCATTGGTCGATATGGAAGAAGGTGAGATAACTTTCCGGGTAGGCGGTGAGAGAGTAATCTTCAAGATGTTTGAGAAGGCGGGAGGTCGAAGTGAAGGAGAGGCTGGAGCTGGTCATGGAGGACCGAAGATGAAGGAAGCCGCGAAGAATCGCAAGTGTGGGCGATTTGACCCCGCGGACACTGAGGCAAGTTGAAACCGCACAGTCGTGCCACGACTTTAAATAAGGCGCTGGGTGGGAGGCAACCCACCAAGGTTTGTTTCAGTTTAGTCTTTTTAGTTAAGTGTGCTCTATTTCAGAAAAACCATAAAAATCGAAAAATCGAAAAAAGCCAAAAATATTTTGAAACAGGGACATACGCGGCTTTACACGCGGTTTGTATACCGCGCAGCAAGCCGCGGGACCCTCTGTTGGTTTTCTGAAACAGAGGGTTACGCGGTTTTCCACGCGACTTGCAAGTCGCGGGCTAAACCGCGTGAGTCCCATTTGCCCCGTTTTTTCGTTTTTCATGCAGTTTTTGTTCCCTTTCTTCCTTTGTGTGTTTTCTGTTTTTGTTTTGTGTCTTTCCCTTGTCTTGCATGTTCTCCCTATCTCCTCTAAGTGCTCAACCAATCAAGAATCCTCCGGCCGGGCAAAACAGGTATGTTCTAAATCCTTCTCTGCTAAAAGAGTGGTGTTTGATGTGTTATTCTATTTCAAGTGCACGAGATGCAACAAACCTAAGTTTCACTTAGGTTTGGGGTGCCTCATCTTTCACATCTATACACACTCACTTTTGACCCTGTGCAAACCTCGGTTTCACCGAGGTTTGGGGTTGGCTTTTATTTGGCAAACCTAGGCCACGACCTAGGTTTGGGGTGCCCAGTTTAGAAATTTTGGGGATTTCTTTTTTCTTGCTATGTTAATGTTTTACCCGTCCTCTTTATACCTGTAAATAACTGCACAATGATTGAGTCGCATCACCTACGACTTTGCTTGCACATTGGGGACAATGTGTGGGCAAGGTTTAGGGTTGCCCAATCAGGCCCAAGCTTATGCACGTAGATTTCCTGCATTTCTGAGTGTCTAGATCAAAGTAGCTAAATTTTTTGTTTTGAATGATTGAGACCGACCATTGGGGGAAGAATCTTGTGATAGCGACGTGACCGTTAGGGAAGGACCGGGAAAGGATATGACTAGGGACATTAGTGGAGACCACCCGATAGTGAGATTTTGAGCCTAAAAGACGTTTTTCATTTCGTGGGATTTATACACTTAAGTCACATACACTTTTTCGAATTCCTTGTCGTGAATGTAGAATGATCTCGCTACATTATTGCATTGAGTAGCAAAGACAACCATCGGAATATTAGGTGAGGGTATAGTAGAACTGTTGATCCAAACCCTCAGTGATTTGATAATGACCCTATCTTAAATACTTAGTGAAAATTGTAAGTAAACAATATGTATCAGAGTTTCACTATCGCTGATAAGTACTAAGATCTTACAGTACTGCTGATAGGAACTCTCGCTCTTTTAGATTAAACATTCAGCGAACACTGTTCACCATATCGCTGAGTCTGTTCAGTCCTTATGGTGATCGCTGATAAGTTAGTTGTTTACTTATGATCCCTGAAGACAAGATTCACGTCAACAAAGGTTCTACGCTGAAGTCGAAGATTAAGCTCAAGAACCAGCGACAAGTCTCCTAATGAACTGATGCGGATCAGCGAAGACTCGGATTTGTCCACTCAACGTGAAGTATCAAGTACAAGACTTCAGCTATCGCTGAACTTTATCATTCGCTGAATAGTAAACGATAATCGCTGAATCAACGAAAGCTGATCATGAAGTCCTCCGTACAAAGTACTTTTGTCTTAACCTCCCTTGCACGCCACCGTACGAAATGTCAGAAAAGAACCTCCGAAAATCTGAAATCGTACAACCACTCTGATACTACACTGTTCATTCATGCGGCTACTAAGGTTGTCAACAAAGGTCAATGACATGCAACCAATCCGCTGATGACACGTGTAAAGTGTATACTGAATTGCATTAAATGCATGCAGTATATAAAGAGATGAACTCACTTCATTTGAAGTAACTTGCTAACTCTGGACAAGTTCAAATCTCTCTTAAGATAGGATTTTATTAGTAATCTCCTCATCTTTCTTAGTGCAAGAAACCTTAGTGTTCCAACTTGTTTAGATTTAGGTTTATCCTTAATCTTGTTTCCGCAACAAGCTGTAAATTGTTAATGATTTATCAATAAACAATTTAGAAAAGTAAAATAGTGTGTTTGTATTCAACCCCCCCCCCCCCCCCCCCCCTTCTACAAACTTGTATAGGCCTTTCGGGACCAACAAGTGGTATCAGAGCAGATTTGTTTAATCTCATAAACAAGATCTAATCTAAGATATTTCTCTTCCTAGCTATTATCTGAAAATGGCCAACACAAACACAAACACTCACTATATAGACAATGGTTCTCTTGCAAAACCCCCTAGATTTTCCAGAGATAACTTCAACTTGTGGAAAAATAGGATGACACTCTTCTTAGAAGGTGCAGACCCTACTATACCTTACTATCTTGAAAACGGCCCACACATCCCTGTAACAATTGATCCTGCAGTTCCAGCCACTGCAACTAGAGCTGCTATTCCAGAAAGGCTGATTCCAAAGGAAATCCATCATTGGACCGATGAAGACAAGAAGAAAGTGGCTATAGATACAAAAGCCAGATCCATACTATCCATGGCCCTTCCTGACGAAGTCTACCATTCCGTCATGAACCTGAAATCCTCAAAAGCCATGTGGGACACAATATGTGTTCAGTATGAAGGAACGTCTGAAGTCCAGGATTCAAGAAAGATCAACCTGGTAAGACAATACGAAAGCTTCATTTCTGGTAAGAATGAAACTCTCTCTGAAGTTCATCAACGTTTTAATTGCTTAATTATAGATCTAAAAACGGTTGGTAAGGAATATTCTAACTTTGAAGTGCTGACAAAGTTTTTAGAATGTTTACCTGAAAGCTGGGACAATTATTCCATGTGTCTCAAGCTGTCAAAAGATCTAAGATCAATGACACTTGCTACCTTATATGGCACATTGCTGAATCATGAGCAATCTAGCCATCTTAAGAAGAATCTTGTAAAAGATTCCAAAAGCACCCCTGTTGCTTTAATCTCAGAGGAACCTTCTACTCAGCGACCCGTGGTCACTATCACTGAGTTAGAAAGTAACTCTGAAAGGTCATTAGATTCTGATTCTTCAGATGATGATGAATCCTTGGCTCTCCTAACTAAAAAGTTCAGGAGATTCGCCAAGAAGAAAATGTTTAGAAAGAACAAAACTCTTTCTATAGCTGACAAGCCTAAGTCATCAGCTTTTGTTGATAAGGCTACTGCTACTTGTTTCAACTGCGAAAAGATAGGTCATTTCGCTAACGAGTGCAGGTCAAAGAAAATCATGAGACCTTCAGCTTTTACAAAGAAATCCTTTGTTCCAAGGAATAAAGACGACAAATACTCAAAGCTGAAGGAGAAGTATGCAAAGCTGAAAAGCTTTAAGAAGAAAGGAAAAGGCCTGATGGCTGACTATGATTGGGCTGCTTCTGATGAAGAAGCCTCATCATCTGATTCTGAAGATGATGAAGCAAATCAATGTCTCATGGCCAAGATTGAAGAAGAGGAAGAAAGTTCAGACATTCCCTCCACTTCAACATCTGCCATTCAGGTATCACCTTCCTTCTTTTCCAATATTGTAAATATTGATGAAGCTGATAGTCTCCGTAAAATCGAACTGCTGACTAGAAGTTTATACGAAGCCATGAACGGCAAAGCTGTGGTTGAAAACCAAAATCTTGATCTCACTGAAAAGCTTAAAAACTGCCACTTTCAAATAGAAAAGCTTTCTAAATTTGAAGAAGATTTTAAAGATCAAGTCCATTTATATCAGCTAGTCAAAATCGAACGAGCGGAAGCTATCGCTGCATTAAAAGCTGAACAAGCTAATGTTGAAGGATGGTGTAATTCTTCAACAAAGATCACTGAGATAATTAAGGCTCAGATTCCTCTGAGTGATAAACGTGGTCTGGGTTATAAATATGATACTCCAATACCAACCACTGAACGTTCAATGCTTAAATTTGGAACGTTCGTATCCTCAGTAGCTGACACTTCTTCATCTCAGTACTCCTCGTCGGTTACACCAATCCCTGAGGAAACTCCTACCTCCTCAAAAGGTAAGGAGAAAATGGTTTATTCAAAACCTACCTCTATCTCTAAAGACAAAGGTAAAGGAATTGTTATTTATCAAAATCCTCAGAAGGGTACCTTAGTACCTAAGCTGAATGCTTCCAAAGCCTTAGTGATTCATTCATCTGGTTCTAGAAATCAGACCTCTGGATCAGTTCAGCGACCTACTCCTAGACTCAGAGTAGATGTCCTTGGTAAGAAATCTGAAGAACTGAATGTTCGTCCTATTTCAAAAACCAATAGTGTACTTGGTGCTGGCACTTCTAATTCCAAATTAAAAGCTCAGCACTCAAGTGGTCCTAGAACTAATTTTAGTTATAGGAAATGTTATCACTGTGGACTTACCGATCATATTGCAAGTAAATGTCCCACAGCCACCAAAGCTGATAAGATAGCTAAGGTGAAGATAGCACCCAAGAAGACCAAACCAGTTGCAATTCAGGTCAAGGTGACTCCTACCTCTGAGGTCAAGAAATTGACCAAAGTGAAGAAAGACAAAGCTGAATCTTCAAATGCTGCGAAGACTGCTGAACCCATTCCAACCACTTCCACTGACAAACGCGTATACATGGCGAAGTGGGTACCCAAGCAAAACTAATCTTCCTTTGTATTGCAGGTTAAGAAGGGTATCTGGTATCTCGATAGCGGATGCTCTAGACACATGACTGGAAAGAAAAGCCTGCTCGCTGAATACAAGGAAGAGAAGGGTCCCTCTGTGACTTTCGATGGAAATGGAAAAGGACCCACCCGAGGGTATGGTGTACTTTCAAATGGTACAACATCCTTCAGAAGAGTCGCATATGTTGAAGGGCTGAAGCATAATCTTCTGAGCATCAGTCAGCTTTGCAACATGGATAACAAAGTGATTTTCACTAAGGAATCCTGCTTTGTCTCTGACAAAAAGGAGAAGATAGCTCTCAGCGGTTATCGTTTGGAAAATGTTTACGTTATAAACATGGACTCAACAACCACTGAGAACTCCTGTTTCTTCTCAAAGGCATCTTCTGATGTCAACTGGCTATGGCACAAGAGGCTCTCACATCTCAACTTCAAGACACTGAATACTCTTTCATCCAAAGAGTTAGTCACTGGTCTACCTCAACATTCATACGCCAAAGAATCCTTATGTTCAGCGTGTGAAAAAGGGAAGCAGACCAAGGCAAGCTTTAAGTCAAAGCAAGTTTCCTCAGTGTCATCTCCTCTTCAACTACTCCATATGGATTTGTTTGGCCCCGTTAACAAACAATCCATCGCTGGAAAGAAATATACGCTGGTCATAGTTGATGAATTCTCTCGTTACACATGGGTAATGTTTCTCCGTTCTAAGAGTGACACCCCTGAAGAACTCATCACCTTTGTTCGGAAGATGGAAACTCTGAACAATATGACTGTTCGCTCAATAAGGAGTGATCATGGAACTGAATTCAAAAACAGTTCTCTTGATTCCTTCCTTGAGAGCAAGGGTATTTCTCACAACTTTTCGTCAGTGAGAACACCACAATTATTGAAGCTGCACGTTCAATGCTCAGCGATTCTCACCTGCCTACTCAGTTTTGGGTAGAAGCTGTCAACACGGCTTGTTTTACGCAAAACAGGTCGCTGATAGTCAAAAGATTCAAAAAGACAGCCTATGAACTTTTTCATGGGAGAAAGCCTTCAATCAGCTTTCTTCACATCTTTGGTTGTCAGTGTTTCATACTGAACAACAGAGATGCCCTTGGAAAGTTTGATCCTAAAGCTGATGATGGAATCTTTCTTGGATACTCCTCAGTTTCCAAAGCCTTCAGAGTCTTCAACCGAAGAAGACAAACTGTAGAAGAAACTATTCACGTCACGTTTGACGAATCCCGTTCAGCGAACTCTAAACCGAACGCTGATACAGAAGAACTGAATCAATGGATGTTTTCTCATCTTGGTGATTCAGAAGATGTTCCTACTACTCATGCTCATACAACTGAAAATGATGGTCCTACTATCATTCCCAATATGCAGAATAGTGAAGCTGAAACATCTTGGGTCTCAGTTGTTCCTATAAACACTATACCCGCAGTTGATCCAAATGTCTCAGAAATTCCATCTATTTCTCAGCAATCAGTGAATGAAGTGACAAATGCAAGCATTCCTCTCTTAGCTGATAATCCAGAAGTAGCTGAAGCCTCATCTTCAGTTTCTCCAGTTCAGACTGAGTCAGCGACGCATGCTCCGGCTCAGCGATGGACTGTAAATCACCCAATCGATCAAATTCTTGGTGATCCCAACGCTGGTATTCAGACTCGTAGAAGTGCAGGTAATATTTGTTTATTTGTTAACTTTATTTCTCTAACTGAACCAAAGAAAATAGATGATGCCCTCAGAGATCCAAACTGGGTCAGCGCTATGCAAGAAGAGCTGACTGAATTCGAAAGAAACAAAGTTTGGAAACTTGTTCGGAGACCAACTGACAAAACAGTGATAGGCACTAAGTGGGTCTATCGAAACAAGTTGGACGAACATGGTACTGTAACTCGCAACAAAGCTCGTCTTGTTGCTCAGGGATACAGACAAGAGGAAGGCATAGATTATGACGAAACCTTTGCTCCAGTAGCAAGACTTGAATCTATTCGTCTTTTCTTAGCATATGCTGTACACAAAAACTTCACTGTACATCAAATGGATGTTAAGTCAGCGTTTCTAAATGGAAAGCTGAATGAAGAAGTTTATGTGGAACAACCTCCAGGATTCTCAGATCCTAAGCGTCCAGGTTATGTTTATAAGCTGGATAAGGCACTTTATGGATTGAAGCAAGCTCCTCGTGCATGGTATGACACTCTTTCTACTTATCTCCACCTTGAAAAATTTGAGAGAGGTAAGATTGACAAAACTTTGTTTTTTAGAAAAATAAAAGGTCATATCATTTTAGTTCAAATATATGTTGATGACATTATATTTGGTTCTACTAACCCTGAGCTTTGTACTCGTTTCGCTGATAGAATGAAAGATGAGTATAAAATGAGTATGATGGGTGAACTAACATATTTCCTTGGTCTTCAGATTAAGCAAACTGAAAAAGGAACTTTTATAAATCAGGGAAAGTATGTTAAAGATATGCTGAGGAAATTCGACTTAACTGAAAGTTCAGCTATGAAAACCCCTATGGCACCACCGCTGATACTTGATAAGGACACAAAGGGTGTTCCTGTCAATGTCACGCTGTACCGTGGGATGATCGGCTCACTACTGTATCTTACAGCTAGCCGACCCGATATTATGTTTGCAACATGTTTGTGCGCACGATATCAAGCTGAACCTAAGATATCCCATATGAAAGCTGTAAAGGGAATCTTTCGATATCTTAAGGGCACAACGAATCTAGGTCTTTGGTATCCCAAAGATTCAGGATTCGATCTAACCGCCTATTCAGACAGTGATTTTGCAGGTTGCAAAATGGATAGGAAAAGCACCACAGGAGGATGTCAGCTACTGGGTGGAAAGCTGGTAAGTTGGACAAGTAAGAAGCAAAACTCAGTGTCCACTTCCACAGCTGAAGCTGAGTATGTAGCCGCTGGAAGCTGCTGTTCTAAAGTCTTGTGGATGAGAAATCAACTACTAGACTATGATCTTCAGCTCTCCAAAATTCCAATCTATTGCGACAGCACAAGTGCCATCGCTATAGCAAACAATCCAGTGCTACACTCAAAGACAAAACACATAGAAATCAGATATCATTTTATCAGAGATCATGTGATGAATGGTGATATAGAACTTCATTTTATCCCAACTGATTATCAGTTAGCTGATTTGTTTACCAAACCTCTTGATGAGACAAGATTCAACTTTCTCATCAGCGAGCTTGGAATGCTGAACTTTGAAGGATAAATCTTCAGCGGTTCACATTTAATCAGCGATACGTTTATAAATTCTTGTATAGGCTCTCGGATAAAATAAACTTGTACAATCCATATCATCATCTTCTCTCTGAATAAATTTGGTTAAACTGATATCAAGGTATGTTTTCTCTCTCTGACAAAACGCATGAAAATGCAAGATTTCAAATTCTTACATCGCTGAATATCTCTTCCTTAACAGCGATATTTTGAAATTTCTTAAAACCCTCACTGATATTTCTATTCAGTGCTTCATATTTTCCAAAGAGTCCTTGAGTTTTTCAAAACCTCAGAGACAACGAAAGAATGTGAAAGGACAGTTGTGACGTCATTGCAACGGATAACACCAGGCACGCTCTTTTTCTGACACATGTTTGCACGTTTCGTTGTCTATCCAATCAAATGCAAACACGTGTCCGTGTCATGATGAAAAACTTTCCCGCTCAAGTTTTTCTCTCTCTACTCTCTTCCTATATAAACACTCTCAAAGTTTATATTTGTCTTTTACGCGAATCAATCTTTCTCCGCAAGAAAAGAACACTGTTGCATTTTGTGCTCTCAATCTTCAAGAACTGTTCATCATCTTCTTCATCAAACTCAAGGTTAATATGTTCTTATCTATTATCAAATGCGAATAACTTGTTTTCGATCTTATCATTGTTTTACACAAGATCAAACAAAAGAACTCAAAAATAAAATCATTTTCTTTCATGGTTTTATAAACCCAACCATTTCATGGTTGTTCTTCAAGTTTTAAATCTAAAATCTTAAACTTGTTCTTCTTTCGTATCCATTTTTTAAGAAACTGGAATACAGGGCTTATGGGTGTTATATTCGTTTTTTTTAAAAACAAGAAAAACCCTAATCTTCATTAAGACTTTTTTGTCTGAATGAAATGGACAAAATTCGAAAAATCTTAATGGAAATTTTCTTTCCACATTAAGATAATTCTTATTTGTTAACATCTTTGGTTGAACTGATAATACAGTGAAATGGCAACTTCAAAGCTGAATGTTACCGCTGAGTCCATCTCCGCTGATTCTGAGGAACTGGAAATCACTAAAGCTCCTCAGGTTAAGTTTGAGCTGGATCAACTAGACTGGACAAAGGCAAACAACCTCTCAGCGCTTCTCGAGTTTCCTCCTCGGAAGCAGGTATCCCATCTAGACGACGCTGTAAATCTTTTGAAGAATAGCCCCATCTACACAGCACTGACAATCACACCTCCTGCCAGTCAGCGTCTCTTATCCCAATTCTGGTACTCTGCCAGACACACCGACCTACCCTCCGCCAAAGATCCATCTAAAACCATCGACTGCATACTCAGCGATACTGAGTATGGCACCATCAAGATAACCCCCGCAATAATCCGCAAAGCCCTGAAATTCCCCAACGCTACCTCAGAAAATCCTTTCATTCCATTACCTGACCACAAGAAGCACGCTGACAGGGAAGAAATCATTGCTTTCCTTGATGCGATGGGTTACATCTGGGAGACTGGAAGAGACAAGCTACATGAGAAGAAGCTGACGCTGATAAAGAAATCCAAGATGCCCAGCGAGATGAACTTCATCTTCGCTCACCTGATCAGCTGCATGACAGCGAAATCCGGATCTTCTGATCAAGCCGCTCAACCTCAGCAGGCCATGGGTTACGCACTGCTGAAAGGTCTCAACATTGACTGGGCCTCCATCATCTATGAAGACCTCATTCAACGTGTTGATTCTGCCGCTGACCGACCAACATGGGTTCCTTACCCACGATTCATCAGCGCCATCTTTCAATATGGCCTGAAGGACAGCTATCCTGAGGGTGATCTGAAACTCTCTCAGATTGGCCCTAAAGTTCTCGACTTCAAGCCTGTCGCCAACGAGGTACGTCTCTCTACCCTTCTCACTCTACTTAATTCTCCGCTTTCTGTGGCTCCTTCAGCGACAATACCCCTCGCTGATTCCCAGGCCACAAAATCCATTCCTTCTAAGAAAAGGAAACAATCTCTTACCCCTCTTGATTCCAAAAGGATCAAGAAAACCAAGGAGCAACCCCAGCAATTCCATGCTGAAGACTCCTCAGCTCATTCTGAAGAGCTGAAGGAAAGTTCCGTGGTACGCTCTGCCACACCAATTCAAGCCATCCCTTCTAAACCTACTTCAGCGTCCTTAAACGCTGAGGTTAGAACTTTGGAATCTACCCAACCTTCTTCAGTCTCTCAAAAGACTGATGAAGTACTTCTCAGCGAATCCAACGCTGAACTTGAAACCCAACCCCAATTCTTATCCTTCGATCCTCCCTCTATTTCTTTGGACACTCCTCCAGCTAAAACTGGAGATGCCATCATTCAAGAAGCCGTTGAAGCTTCTCAGCGAATGACGAAGAAAGGACCTGCAGAGATCTCCATCCCTCACGGAACTTTTGAGGGAGATATGGAACACTATAGAGGGACTCGAAACTTTGATGAGTTCGTCAACGCTCCTGCAGGTACAGATCCCACCTTAAACACTGTAACTAAACCTGAAACTTCTGAGCTTTCCTTTGTTCACAAGTACTTATATGTTACAGGTCCTTATTTGGGAGACATCAACCAGTCTCTGAAGTCCATGGAGATGAAACTTACAGATCTCACCACCGGTCTGTCAAATAACTCTACAGTTGTAACAAACGCTGGAGAGAATCTGACGAAGCTGACTACTGTGGTGGAAAAGAAGGCCTCCTCTGATGACATCAAAGGCCTTGATAAAACTCTCGCCGACTTTGCCAAAGTGCTCTCCGACATCTACACTGACTACACCAACCTCAAATCGTCAGTTTCCACCGTTTCCAGCGAGGTTACAACGCTGAAGAAATCGGTTGGTACACTCGAAGGTGATATGTCAGTGGTCAAGACCGACTTGGGCTCAGTGAAGACCGACCTTGGTTCTGTCAAGACAATGATCGAGACGCTGGTGAACAAGGCAAACAATCCAGCTCCTGCTCCGGCCCCTGCACCTATTTTGGACTCATTCACCGCAGAGGATCGCCAAGAGCTGAAGAAAATCACGCCTGCTATTTCTGGCCTAGAAGACAGAATAGCTAAGCTTGAAGGTTGTGTGAAAATCTCTTGCCCAGAAGACAGAGATAACACCAATGCTGAGTCTACCCATTCCTCCCCCGCCCATCATGAGAAAGAGGGGGAGAAGAGCGCTGAACAAGAGAAGAGCGCTGAAGATCAAAATAAGAGCGCTGAAGACCTTTCCCATGATGAATCTATCAGGGGAGAGGGTAATGAAGATCTGGTTACTGGACCTCAGGGAGATGAAAACCCTGAGGGAACCGAGAACCTCGCCTCTGTATCTGAGGGGGAGCAACTCGAAGAAGATGCTGAGGAATCCGAAGCAGAAGAAGACGAAGACATCGACATCCCTGAAGCTGAACCATCCTCCTCTCCAAGGAACGATGATGATGATGATGATGAAGATGACGAATTCTTTGTCGTCAAACCTGCTCCTCGAAAAGCTCTTAAAGGGATCGTGATAACCGAATCCACAGGGGAGAAGACAAAAACAAAGCACTCAGCCTCTGGCGCTGAGAAAAGCAAAGACAAAGGCATCGCTGAAGATGATAATCTGGCGATCTTGCTTGCAAAGCCGATTTGTCAGGTACACTAAACTTATTTTTCCTTCCCTGATCATCTCTGAACAATCAGTTATCCATTCCACAAACACCATACACATCCACATTATTTTTTTTCTATTTTTTCTACCCAAGTTCTTCTACCCAGTTCTTATTTGTAAGATCGCTGCGTTTCAGCTAGTCCTCTCCCCTGTTTGAGGATATCGCTGAAGGCTCTACTATTGCGACTTCACCAATAATTCCAGCTACCGCTGAAGACATAATCCCAGTCTTAGATTTAATCTCTGAGACTGATGAACCAGAAGAACAACCTCTCTCGCACAGAAACAGACCTTCCTCAGTTTCTCAAAGGCTGAGTGAAGAAGATCAAAAGAGGAGAGAAGAAATGATAAAGCGATTCGAGGATCAGCGAATCATTCTAAGGCGCGATCAACTACCTTCAGTTCCTCCTAAGTTCAAAATTTCAAAAGCTGAATACCAGGAACATCTCAGAGCTGAACGCCTCATCGCTGAAAGGAAGGAAGCTGAAGATAAAGACAGAGAATACGCCATCAAGCTCACTCAAGAATCTGTCAAAGACCCCAAGCTGAAGCGTATTCCCATTCAAATCCAACGAAAGCTTTGGGAACAAGCCCAGAAGATCGTGGAAAAGAAAGCTGAAGTTTCTCAGACCACCCTGATCTGGTGTAAAGAGAAAATCCACTTCAGATATCGTCCAGCGAAGATCAACAAGGTATTCATCTCTGGAAGAACCTCCATCGGAGTACCTATTGTTGACATCAAACTGTTCAGAGAAGATGGCACATCTGAAACCTTTCGCGCTGACACTGTAAAAAGGTATGGTCTCTCTGAATGGCTGGAGATGAGGTTAGCTATCCAACCATCACAATCTAAGTACAAGGATCATTTCGAAAAGCTGATAAACAGATAGATCGATTTGATATCTTCTTGTGTGGATATTCCTCCTGTTCCTGATCTAAAGCCGAAAAGAAAAAGGGGCTCACCAAAGAAGAAACGTCAAGATTCAAACTCAGGTCCTGTCATACGAAATGAAACTGGAATTGGTTTCTCTCGCGCTGAAGTACTTGGTCCTGATCCTGATCTATCTGCCCTTGACATCTCTTTGCCACCATGTGAACTTTTCGTCCCTGGTAAAGTCATCAGTAATCCTTATGGAATATTCTTTCTTGACTACGACGGACGTAAATGCTTTCAACGGATCGCTGAGCTTCCAATCACTCCAATCGAACAGCTCAGAGATCTCATCTACTGGTGCGACTTCAGAAAAGACATTCAGGCACGACACCTAAAACCCTTGATTTTTGAAGCTGCTCTGAAGCTAAAGAATAAAGGAGAAAAGGTTCCTGACTGGATGATTCCAACTGAAAAGACAACCCTTGATGAACTTCTCATTAAGGAAGAACCCTTTGAAGGCTGACAACAATCACCTCATTCTCTATTGTATCAGTCATCCTTCAGTACTTGTAATTTATTTCGCTTGTACTTGTAATCTTTCTTATTCAAATTGTAACCTGATTCAAAGATTTAAAGAAAGATTTCAGCGAATGTACTTTACTCCATCAGTACTGAAAAGATCCCAGAAAACAGTAAAAGGGACAAATATTTTATGAGTTCTTTTTAACCTTATGTTTTCATTAAATAGCAATTTTCTTTGTTGCTATGTCATAATCAAATAGGGGGAGATTGTTGATCCAAACCCTCAGTGATTTGATAATGACCCTATCTTAAATACTTAGTGAAAATTGTAAGTAAACAATATGTATCAGAGTTTCACTATTGTTGATAAGTACTAAGATCTTACAGTACTGCTGATAGGAACTCTCGCTCTTTTAGATTAAACATTCAGCGAACACTGTTCACCATATCGCTGAGTCTGTTCAGTCCTTATGGTGATCGCTGATAAGTTAGTTGTTTACTTATGATCCCTGAAGACAAGATTCACGTCAACAAAGGTTCTACGCTGAAGTCGAAGATTAAGCTCAAGAACCAGCGACAAGTCTCCTAATGAACTGATGCGGATCAGCGAAGACTCGGATTTGTCCACTCAACGTGAAGTATCAAGTACAAGACTTCAGCTATCGCTGAACTTTATCATTCGCTGAATAGTAAACGATAATCGCTGAATCAACGAAAGCTGATCATGAAGTCCTCCGTACAAAGTACTTTTGTCTTAACCTCCCTTGCACGCCACCGTACGAAATGTCAGAAAAGAACCTCCGAAAATCTGAAATCGTACAACCACTATGATACTACACTGTTCATTCATGCGGCTACTAAGGTTGTCAACAAAGGTCAATGACATGCAACCAATCCGCTGATGACACGTGTAAAGTGTATACTGAATTGCATTAAATGCATGCAGTATATAAAGAGATGAACTCACTTCATTTGAAGTAACTTGCTAACTCTGGACAAGTTCAAATCTCTCTTAAGATAGGATTTTATTAGTAATCTCCTCATCTTTCTTAGTGCAAGAAACCTTAGTGTTCCAACTTGTTTAGATTTAGGTTTATCCTTAATCCTGTTTCCGCAACAAGCTGTAAATTGTTAATGATTTATCAATAAACAATTTAGAAAAGTAAAATAGTGTGTTTGTATTCAACCCCCCCCCCCCCTTCTACAAACTTGTATAGGCCTTTCGGGACCAACAAGAACATATCGTGTGGACCTCAAGAAATGATTCCAGGCATTGTGTGTTTGTTTAACCTTTTTAACTATCGTTTCCTTTTTTACCCTTAGTGTGTATCCATAGCCATTTTGCAGCCAAACACCCACATTATTTCTTTCTAAACCTATCATTTACCCTTTAGCCAAAAGCCTTAGCCAACCCTTATCCGAAAGTGTGTCAATCGGAAGCAGTAATGAACCAATAGAGTGAGAGCATAAAAGAAGAACTCCGGCCAGCAATGAGAATAAAACGGGTCAATGTAACCCGAGAAGTAGAAAAGAGGACCAATGAAGTCCCAAAAAAAGCAGTTATTTAGATATTAGCTATAGCAGAAAATAAAGAGAGTTAAAGCAACTCCAATAGTGACGAAGAGGGCCAAATAAGAGAGCGAAAAACCATAGAGTTCGGAACTGCCAATGATTGACATGCCAAGGATATTTGAACCTTTTTACCCGTCGTTTCATAACCATAGCCTTAGCCCCATTACAACCCGTGTAAAGACCTGGATAATCTTTTGGAAAATGTGATTACGGTTTACGACTACCTTTACCGATATTCCCTATCTTGCTACTTGATTCCGTCTGAGATCAAAATTTTGGACATTTGTGCGTCTTTCTTGAGAGTTGTCATGACATTTGAGTATTCTTGCACATAACCTCCTTAAACATGACAACACGAGCGATAACCTAGGTTCGAGTGCAAAGAGAGTATCCCGTGAGGTAGGGTCGAGGCGAAATGTTTTCCCTAGTATGTTTGGACCTAGTCTAACCCTGATGTGATCGGAACAGTCACGAGTTCAACTCCCAATGGAAGGTCATAGGTCAAACGAAATGAGAATGAGGCGAGAGTGAGATAGATATTCACGGGTATGGGAAATCACCGATGCATCACTTGGTACCGATTGGAATTGTGCAGTTATTATTCTTTCTGAGATATATGCTTTTATTCTGTTTTGTCGCTAATTTGCTTGGGGACAAGCAACGCTCGGTTTGGGGTTGTTGATAACGCCACTTTTTGGCGTTATTTTCGGTTCTCAAACCAACGAGATTGGCTTGTACTCAAGTAAAAAGGCGGGTATTTTACGGTTTATTGAGTGATTTACGCAGGTTATATAAAAGGCGGCATTCCTCGGAAATAGAAGCGAAAAGAGCCCAAAACGAGTCAAAACGAAGCCTAACGGAAGCCCAAAAGCCAAGCCCAAGACCCGCGACCGAACCAGGACCCGACCCGCGAACCAGAAACAACCTAGAGCAGCATCTGAAACCCGCTCGACTTTCCACGCGACTTGCAAGTCGCGTGGAAGGTCGCGTATCCCTCTGTTTGTCGAAAATCAGTTTTATAAGTCGGGATTTAGGTCACTTTTTCGGTATCCAACTTACGGCAGACGATTGGGAGCAGTTCGGGGGCGATTTTCAAAGCCACGTGACACCATTTGGAGCGAAGATCGAGAATCAATCGAAGGATCGTTCAAGACGCAAAGGAGATTTCAACACGGGGAAAGGGAGTTCATCAACTCATCTTACACATTCACCACGATCACGTTACCATGTTCACTTTCACTTTTGTTTCTCTTTCTTTTGTGTATGAATCCCCCAACATCATGAACTAACTTTAAGATTTTGGGGGTTGGATTGAATTAGGATTGAACATATGATGGATGACGAATGATTTTTATCAGTTTTCCGATTTAATGAATGCATGTGATTTTGTTCTTAATGCCTTTGTGAGCGTAGCTAACTTGCAATTGTTTTATTGTTGTCAATTATGTTCGAGAGAATCAATTGAGATCTAGAATTAGGAATTACATGTCTAAAGTAAGAAAGGATAGAGATATACCGAGTAAACTTTAGTCTCATAATAATCTACGCTTAATGTGTTTTGAACTATATAAGGTGAGATCGAGAGATTAATCTTGTATTTGTTTTCGAAATAAACTTCATGGTAGCTTGAGAAAGCATCATGTTGTTACACATATAACTGTTGTTACTTGAGAGAGATCAATGGTTAGATCAAGGTTGAGTAGTCATTAACGGAATTAACTGGTATTTGTCATTAGTCTGATATTCATATGTGAAACCTAAGGATATCCAACCCTCAACTGTTTCTCCATCTGAATTCCAAAACTGCTTACTAGTTGTCTGGTGTTTGTTTGATTTTAATTTCTGCAAGTAATTAGTTATAACAATATGTGGGGGAGACACCGGTACCAAATATTGTTGCAGATGTGAGAAACCTAATGGTTTAGTCGGATGTAAAGCGCCGGTGTTGAGTTGACGTGAAAGTCAACGGTTAACCTTGCTTGAGTGAATAACCTTCAATGTAAAGTGAGTCATGCATTGTATTTTCAAACAAGTCATATGAGTTTTTCATGTCAATTACAGGTGCGCGCGCGTGCGTGTGTGTGCTTTGTAAGTTTCTGGAATTGAAAATGAGTTGGCGCGTGCAAGCGTGTGTTTGGAGGAAAATATACTTTTATTTACGTTGTGTGATAAATTTTGAACTTGGCGAAATAGCGACTTGTTACACCTCTTTTACGAGTGATTTAACCTTTGTTGTAGGAATCATCAAAACATTTGATCTCATGGCTTTATAAGCGGAGTCAGCATGGACACATTGTTGTCATATCAGCGAGTGTGAGAGTCGACCGACCCTCACAGTGTGGGTGATTTTGTTGTGTTTTAAATATTTACACGAAAAATGTTTTAGTGAATGTACTTTCGATTGATGGACAAGGTGGTGAGATATCATGGGTTGCGTGTGAGCGATCCTTGAGATCGATGTATATGTAGCTATTTTATGACGGTGTCATGTCGTGCATGTCTAATCTCATTTTGTGGCGTATTTTCAAATGTGCGAAACGATTTAAATCATTGTGGTCATGCATGAAGGCTATGAACTCGCTAGATAGTGAGAGATATCGTATTTAAGGGTGAAGGAAAGTTTCGAGAGTGGAAATGTGTGGTTGGTGTTTCCTTTTAGGGAGGACGGCGTTTAACTGCAGTCTTAGTCGTTGACTTTAGAGATGTTTGTATTATGGTAGTCCTCGCTCTTGTGTGGTAACTTCGAAGTAGGCAAGACACTTCGAAGGGGGTAGCGTTGTAGTATATTGATTCATATTTCTATATCGTATAAGCAAACATAAGCGCATATGATCAAAGCATTCATTCAGAACATGAAATTTTTCTAAGTTGAAGAACTTAGATTGTGGGGTCGTTAGACCTTACGATCGTATGATTTGATCATACGATAAACTTGAATCATGTGTTCCTGCAGGAGAATGACCAAGTCATGGACTTGATTATTTACGTCGTGCGACCATGCGAAATTAAAATCATATAGTAGACTTGGTGACTACTGTCGTGCAATTCTACGATAAAACAATGTCATGGGTTGGTCGTTGGCTAACCAACGACCCATCGATGCTTAAGTCAGTAGTCGTTTGTGATAAAAAATCGTATGAAAGGAATGAAAAAGAGATAGGGAACATACCTTTTCAGATTCTATTTTTAGTGGGGTATTTGCCCCCTGTCATTTAATATCCCATTCTTCTCGGGAGAAAGTGGGTTTTAAATGACAGATCGACACAGAGATTTTGAAGAATATCGTCCATGTCTGCGTCGACCGTGCTTTCGTGCGACAGGGCAAGATAGTCGACTTGCGGAAAAGATATCAATTTATCTAAGAAGTCAGGGATAGAGGGATGAACCTGTCGAGATTTTGCAGTTATGTCTCTTGCAACTGCTTGACAGTCTATTTTCGCGGCTTCAAGGTGGCTTTATAGCAATCTCGAGCGACTTTTTGCTCGCTTCTGATCTCTTGGATTCCCCACGGCGTAGGGAATTTTATGATTTGATGATATGTCGAGGGAACGGCTTTCATTTCATGAATCCATGGTCGACCTAAGATGATGTTATAGGCTGGCGCACAGTCGATAACACTGAACTTAGTTTGCTTGTTGACTCCTCCGGCGTAGACGGGCAAGATTATCTCTCCGAAGGTGCTCGTCGCTTCTCCATTGAAACCGACCAAAGTCGTCGAACGTCGGGTGATTTCCGAGTGATCGATTCCCATGGCTTTGATGGTGTTGAGAAAAATAACATTTGCCGAGCTGCCCCCGTCGATCAAGACTCGACGCGTTAGACAGTTACCGACCGTGATCTGAATGATCAACCCGTCATGATGCTTCTAATACGAGTCGCCAAGGTCTACGTGGTCGAACACAATCTTCATGGCTTCTAGCTCCAAATCTCCTTTGGGTCTAGACGAGCGAGGAATAGGCCGATCATCGGGCGCCTGACTGGCATGACGCTTGGCTGCGGAGTACGTCAGACCACACACGTCCGAACCACCGGTGATGCAATTGATGATCTTTGCAAGCTTGGGCACTGACGATCGGTGGCTATTAGCTGGAAGAACGACATCATCAATAATATCTTTGAGATTACCTTGTGGAATATGATATGCCAATTCCTTCTTGAGTGCGATACAATCATCTGGTGCATGACCATGGTCGACGTGGAAGTCGCACCACTTTGATGGTTGCTTGGGTGGTCTTCAGAGCTTCGACTAAGTCTTTACCTGACCCTTTGAACCCATAAGAGGAGATCTTGGGGTACACGGGGAATTTAGTCGCGGTTTTAGCTTCTGCCTTCGTCTTGAAACGAACGTTTGAAATCTGACGCGCTGGCTCTATTCTGGATATGGCTTTCGGCTTGAATTCTGGCTTCTTGACACCTAACGGTCTCTTGTGGTCAGTGTGTTAGCGATGAAAGGCTGCGTCGACTTTGACCCTCATATATGCTAAGGTTCGAGCTCAGACGTCTTCGAAAGTCTCTGGGGGATACTTGGTCAGATCGATATATAGACCTGAACTATCGTCTAGACCACGCTTATAAGCTTCGATCGCAGTTTTGATGTCACAATTGCGGATACTGATCATTTCGGCATTGAATCTATTGAAATAACTTCGAATAGACTCACTGGTCTTCTGCACGACATAGTACAGATCACTAGTCTGCTTTTCCATCTTACGACTGCTGGCGAATTGGTTGACCAATTCGGCGAACGACCCGATAGATTTGGGTTTGAGATTGATCAACCACTGGAGAGTTGGACCAGTGAGAGTCTCCCCGAAACTCTTGCACATGCATACTTCCTGGTACATGTGTGGAATCGAGATTGTCCACATGAGCTGCTTATACTGCGCGACATGCTCGGTTGGATCGGTCACACCCGAATACTTGGGAGTGAAGGCAGAAATGTTATACTTCTTTGGGACCTCGATGGTGGAGATCTCGTCGATGAAGAGCGAAGCCTGATACCCCGAGCGAGGCTCGACGTCAACAGGCACGGTTGCCCCAGGCAACTTGGCAAGCAAGGACAGGACGCGCTCATTTTGGTCTTCTAACGTCTTCAAACGCTGGGCGACGGGATCGTTAAGATCAGGATTTGCCCCTGTCGAGGGATTGGTCCCTGGACTAGTGCCATTTCTATGCGACGAACCATTGGTGTCACCGTTGAACGGAACAAAATATGGCTGTGACCCATAGTGGAATTGCTGCGGTCCATTCTGAAACGATTGTGGTCCATGCTGAAATGGTTGCGATCTCTGCTGGAAAGATTGCGATCCTTGCTGGAGAGGTTGCGATCCTTGCTGGAAAGGTTGCGGACCACTTTGGAACGGCTGGGATTCATTCTGAAACGGCTGGGCGCCACCTTGCAATGGTTGGGATCCATTGTTCAAGGGTGGTGGTCGGATGTGCTGAGAGGGAATCTGCCCAGACTGGGGATTCGGTATGAACGAACCCGGCTGCTGGTTCTGCATGAATGGACCTGGATGCTGATTCTGCGCGGACGGGCCTGGTCCCGGACCTGGATTTTGGATGAATGGTCTAGGACCATTCTGGGGTCCAAAAGGATTCCTTAGCCGCACGATTTCTTCAGCTACTCTGCGATTCTGCTCTGCCATTGCATTGAGTTGATTCCTGGCAACCTCGAGCTCCTGATACATCTGAGCGACGGCTTGCTGCGGATTTCCAGGGGCTGCCATTTTCCTGCAACAGAAAATAGAAGAAACTCCAAGAAACTATTAGTAGAATGCACGTTCGTCGAGGATTTTCTCTAGATGTAGTCCCACGGATGGTGTTTGGGCAAAAAATCACGTCGTATGACCACGACCAGAGCAGGTAAGACGCACATTATAATCCAAATCTTGTATTAAGTTAAGGTCTCGACAAGAAAACATCCGTCGTCTCCCGTAAAAGGTATGTCGTACGTCTCCTAGGACGCTCGACCATAGCATCGCCCATCCCGTACGACATTCGCGTAAGATCATTGCACCTTCGACCAAAGCTAACGTTAACCTTGACTGTTACGTTTGTTAAGTATTTAATGCAGGAGTCAAAGCCATTAACAGCAAGCAGCCGTAACGGACGAAGAGCGTTATGGATAATCACTCCGGCGACCGTTTCCATCCGTTGATCAAATCATTAATGGAGCTAATTAATAACACGAAGACTATAAAAGACAAGCTAAAGCCTCATTTCAGGGGACATCAGTTAACCTCCAATATACATCAACGAACATCACTAAACAGCAGAGAAAATCATCCAAACTCATAGCAAAGAACATTCAAACTCTGGAGATCAAGTACTGAAAGCCAGAACCTTACAGCGAACTCAAGAACACTCGAAAGAAAGCTCAAGTATCGCTCTCGATGCACGACAACAGACCTCGACCAACAGTTGATTACACTTTGTATTCACACACGACAAACACCTGTTTTAAATTTAAACACTTGTACTTTAAATTTCGAAGCTTTTCCTTCATTTGTATTGTAATCATCGTACGACCAACGCCAGTACCAAGGACGTCGCCCCTGATTGGCGACCATAGTGCAGCGACGACACCCACTGTCGTCCGCAGGTTTTTTCCTCACCTGAGGTTTTTCCTGCATCATCAAATCCCTTGTCTCGTTTATTTTTTCCCTCGTTGCACGTCTCGTCGAAAGGTCCTTTCTTTAGTTGATTAAGTCCACATCGACCTTAAGTTGTCCCTTTGGTGCGATTTTTGGCATTAACAGTTTGGCGCCATCCGTGGGACTACATCTAGAGAAAATCCTCGACGAACGTGCACCCTACTAACAGTTTCTTGGAGTTTTTTCTGCTCTCTATTACAGGAACAATGGCAGCCCCTGGAAATCCGCAGCAAGCTGTTGCTCAGATGTATCAGGAGCTCGAAATCGCCAGGAATCAGCTCAATGCAATGGCAGAGCAGAATCGCAGAGCAGCTGAGGAGATCGCGCGGTTAAGAAATCCTCTTGGGCCTCAAAATGGTCCTAGGCCGTTCGTGCAGAACCCAATTGCAAGATCGTTCGACCAGAATGGCCCTAGACCATTTATCCCGAATCCAGGTTCATCCGCGCAGAATCAACATCCAGGCCCGTTCATGCAGAATCAACAGCCAGGGCCGTTCAACCCAAATCCTCAATTTGGGACAGTTCCTCCTCAGCACATAAGGCCACCACCCGTGAATAATGGGTTTCAGCCACTACAAGGGTCGCAATCTTTCCAGCAGGGGTCGCAACCATTTCAGCAGCCATTTCAGAATGGACCTCAAGGTGGATCGCAGCCTTTCCAGCAAGGATCGCAGCCGTTTCAGAATGGACCACAGCAATTCCACTATGGGTCGCAGCCATATTCTATTCCGTTCAATGGGGACACCAATGGTTCATCGCATGGTAATGGCACTAGCCCAAGGACCAATCCCTCGACAGGGGCAAATCCTGATCTTAACGATCCCGTCGCCCAGCGTTTGAAGATGTTAGAAGACCAAAATGAGCGCGTCCTGTCCTTGCTCGCCAATTTGCCTGGGGCAGCCATGCCTATCGACGTCGAGCCTCACTCGGGATATCAGGCATCACCCTTCATCGACGAGATTGCCACCGTCGAGGTCCCAAAGAAGTATAACATTTCTGCCTTCACTCCCAAGTATTCGGGTGTGACCGATCCAACCGAGCATGTCGTGCAGTATAAGCAGCTCATGTGGACAATCTCGATCCCATTTATGTACCAGGAAGTATGCATGTGTAAGAGTTTCGTAGCAACTCTCACTAGTCTAGCTCTCCAATGGTTAATAAATTTCAAACCCAAGTCCATCGGGTCGTTTGCTGAGTTGGTTAACCAGTTCTCCCAGCAATTCGCCAGCAGTTGTAAGATGGAGAAGCAGACCAGCGACCTATATTACATCGTGCAGAAAGCTAATGAGTCTATTCGAAGTTATTTCAATAGATTCAATGCTAAAATGATCAGCATCCGCAATTGCGACGTCAAAACCGCGATCGAAGCCTATAAGCGTGGTCTGGACGATAGTTCGGGTCTATATACCGATCTAACCAAGTATCCCCCAGAGACTTTCGAAGACGTCTGAGCTCGAACCTTAGCATATTTGAGGGTCGAAGATGATGCCGCCTTTCATCGCAAGCACACTGACGACAAGAAGTCGTTAGGCGTCAGAAAGCCAGAGTTCAAAACAAAGGCTGTTTCCAGAACATAGCCCGCGCGCCAAATTTCAAATGTTCGTTTCAAGATGAAAGCAGAAACCAAGACCGCGACTAAATTCACTCAGTACCCCAAGATATCCTCTTACGGATTCAAAGGATCTGCAAAGGACTTAGTCGGAGCTCTGAAGACCGCTCAAGCTACCATTCGATGGCCAAAGAAATCCGACCTGGACGACGCTAAGAAAGACAAATCAAAGTGGTGCGACTACCATGCCGATCATGGTCATGCGACAGACGACTGTATTGCATTGAAGAAGGAATTAGCGTATCATTTCCCAAAAGGAAATCTCAAAGACATCATCGATGATGTCGTTACCCCAGCTAGCAGCCATCGACCGTCGACCCCCGAGCATGCAAAGGTTGTCAAGTGAATCACCGGTGGTTCAGACGTATGTGGTCTGACGTATTCTGTAGCCAAGCATCACGCCAGTAAAGCGCCCGACGATCAGCCTATTCCTCTCTCGTCTAGGCCCAAAGGAGATTTGGAGCTAGAAGCTATAAAGATTGTGTTCGACCACGTCGACCTTGGCGACTCGTATCAGAAGCATCACGACGGGTTGATCATTCAGCTCACAGTCGGTAACTGCCTAACGCGTAAAGTCTTGATCGACGGGGGCAGCTCAGCAAATGTTATTTTTCTCAACACCATCAAAGCCATGGGAATCGATCGATCGGAAATCACCCGACGTTCGACGACTTTGGTCGATTTCAATGGAGAAGCGACGAGCACCTTCGGAGAGATAATCTTGCCCGTCTACGCTAGAGGAGTCAACAAGAAGACCAAGTTCAGTGTCATCGATTGTGCGTCGGCCTATAACATCATCTTAGGACGACCATGGATCCATGATATGAAAGCCGTTCCCTCGACGTATCATCAAATGTTGAAATTCCCGACGCCATGGGGAATCCAGGAGATCAAGAGTGAGCCAAAAGTCGCTCGTGAATGCTACAAGTCTACCTTGAAGCCAAGAAAATAAACTAAAGTCGCAAGATCAAAGCTCTCGACAGGTTCGTTCCTCTATCCCTAAATTAATATCTTTTCCACAGGGATAAATCTACTATGGTGCCTCGTCGCACGACAATATAGTCGACCGCATGACAATATTTATTCGTGTCATTCTGTCATTTAAAACCTGTCTTTTCCTCCCAAAAAGGATACGGTAATAAATGACAGGGGGCAAATAGAGAGAGTCTGAAATGGTACGTTCTCTAGCTCTTTCTAGCTCTTTCTCATACGATTTTTTCTCACAAATAATTTACTGACTTAAGCATCGGAGGGTCGTTGGTGAGCCAACGACAAACCCCCGACATCATTTTATCGCAGGATCGCATGACAATAATCACTAAGTCTACTATATGATTTTAAATTTGCAGGGTCGCACGACATATATGATCAGGTCTGTGACTTGATCATCCCTCCATAAGGGCATACGATACAAACTCATTATACGATCTAATCGTACGATCGCAAAGTCTAAACGATTTTACCCCTAAATCTCTTAACTTAGAAAATGCTTTAATCGCGTGTTCACATATTTGTTTTACTCATCGTATTACAATGTATGCCTCAGTCGCATGATTTCCTATGTGTCTATGTTCAAATTCATAATTAAACATGGTTTGGATAAAGCATAAAGTTCAAACAAAAGTTGCGTTCATTATATAAACCATCAAGTACATAATCAACCACTAACGGTCGAGCAGCACAAACAAACAAATGCATTTTTTCTAAGGTTGTGGAGGAGCATCGATCACAACCTCGTCCGATACCTCATACTGAAAACCCTCGCTAGCCTCCTCCTCGACCTCCTTCTCGTCATCCAAGTCGAGATCTCTCTCGGTCCCGGCTCTCTCATAAAAGAGACGCAGCTCATCTAACGCTGAAGCCAAAGGATCCTTGCCCTGCAGGTGACGTCGGATAACTGCCGCACGTGCAGTAAGTCGAGCATAAGAAAAGAAAGACTTATTTTCGTCCTTCAACTCATCAGACTCCTTCTTCAAATTTTTCACCTTAGTCGTGATTCCCTCGACTTCCTTCCTCTTCGCGGTTACGGATTCCTTCATCCCCTCCAGCTCCTTTCTCTGGTCGCGCATCAAAGTTAGGGACTCCTTCAAACGCGAGTTTATCTCGTCTCTTGTATGACTAAGGGCATCCAATTCGTCTAGAGCATGGTCAAGACGCACCGACATCGCTTCTTCATGCTCCAAAGCAGCTTTCTCTTTAGCTAATGCTGCATCTTCATCTTTGGTAACAGAAGCCGTTAAAACCTCTATATTCGTCGTTTCGGCCTGCAATGCCAGGGAAGCTTGGAACGCCTGAAGAATCATAATATGAGCGACATTTAGTGAACAACGACAATGACAACGACAAACGACAAGTCTTGAAAGAAAGACTTACCAAGAATAAGAGTCTAGCTGCATGGAGCTCTTTCTTCTCAAAAGAAAACCCATCAAAACGCTCTCTGAAAGACGGAAGCAAGTATTTTTCCAAATGGGGGAACAACTTCGTCTCGTCCAAGACATTGTCGTCCAGAAAACCCGACGGCAACGTAAAGTTGACCGTCGTTTCCCCCACAGGTCCCTTCTGCGCGCCTTTGCCCCTGTCGACCGATGAAGGGCCAGATAGGACGACGGGAGACATCGTCGCCAGTTGCGCAGTATCCACAAATTTTGCGCCGGTCGTGTCAAACACAACCGACGCCTTCGCCTTCCTGGACAAGGCAACCCTCGATGGGTTACCCGTCTTCAAAGACGGTTCCCTCACCTTTGTCCTCTTTAAGAGGCCCGATCCGGCTATCGGGACCTCTTTTCTATTTAGGACTCTCGACCCAGTTGTCGAAACGTACTTCTCCCTCGCCCCGCGAGCTACTTCGACTTGGGCCATCTTCCTAGCAACAGAAGATGTCGCCTGCGCTTGAGATTCACCTATACGGTAAAAGAAAGAAATTAGACGATTCAGAACAGAGAAAGACCAGGTCAAGCGAAAAGAAGACAAAAGGATACTTACCAATTATCTCTACCTCTGGTTCTTCGCTCTTCTCTTCCTCCTTAGTCTTCTCAGAGTCCTCCTCTTCTTCTTTCTCCTCTCGACCCATCCTCATTCTATCGCTCAAGAAAACGGTGTCATCATCCTCGTCTATCAAATGACGCGTGACGTACGACCGGTCTTCAGTACTAAATTCCAAGAACTTTTCGATCTTAGCGCGAGAAGCATCATCCGGCTCTACCTTATCGAAATCAATATCTACGCATAAAAAAGAAGATCAGTCAAAAAAACAATCGAGCAACAGAATAACATGAAACGTACAATCAAAGGCTCACCCATCATATTCCAACCCTCCCTAATCCAGTCACTATCAGTGTCCAGCGTCGACATCCGTACGAATACATACCTCTTCTTCCATCCACGGTCGTTGACCGCAGTATTTAAAACCAGGGTACGATCACCCTTGAACATTGAAAACAAACTATAGCGACGGTACCGGTCATTCTTGACCTTATACGCCGTCAAAAGGTCCCTCACATTCATCGGTGGATTCCAGTTGGAGGTAAGTCGTTCGATGATCAAGATAACTCGCCAGAACTGGGGCATCAATTGCCCCAGCGAAAGATCAAATTCACACATGAACTCTTTGACTAAAGGCGAATATGGCCAGTGAAAGCCTATTTTGAACGGATATTCGTATATAACAACGTACCCCTCAGGGCACATTTCCGGTCGAACCTTGCCAACCTTGCTTACGGTAATCCCCATGGGAATCCTCGCTAGACTTCTAAAGTCGTCGAGATCTTCTTCGTTTTTAATGGTGCTTCTAGGCTCTGTCGACATTGCCAGCCCCGTTAAATTGATTTGCACTTCTGAAAGGCCCCAAATATCCCAGTTTTTTCTAGGCTTTCTAGCGATAGACTTGCGCCGCATACGTAAACTGGAGGGTCGTATCTTATATGATCTCAGAAAAACTTAAGTTAGGTCAACGATTCTTGCAAGTTTTAATCGAACGGAAATCGCCAAGAAAAGATCCATCATAATCTTTATGCAGTCGATCATGTCAGGTCGAGCCCTTTGATGATCACCGCGTGCTCTCGTCCCTTCGAATGACCGCAGGGATCGTCGACACCTATCATCGACAGCTGGTAAGCACAATCGTGTGTCACCATGACGTCACGCCCTCGTTCCCTTTTCAACTTCTCGTTCAGTTAAAGGCGAACCGGTCCAGTTCCACGACAACTAGGTAAGTCCCTCAACCCAGGTCACAAGTCTAAGCGTTCGACAAGCAAAATTTAAAACTTAAATTTGACATTCAATTTTCAAATTTTGGGGGCAAACTGTTTGGGCAAAAAATCACGTCGTATGACCACGACCAGAGTAGGTAAGACGCACATTATAATCCAAATCTTGTATTAAGTTAAGGTCTCGACAAGAAAACATCCGTCGTCTCCCGTAAAAGGTAAGTCGTACGTCTCCTATGACGCTCGACCATAGCATCGCCCGTCCCATACGACCATCGCGTAAGATCATTGCACCTTCGACCAAAGCTAACGTTAACCTTGACTGTTACGTTTGTTAAGTATTTAATGCAGGAGTCAAAGCCATTAATAGCAAGCAGCCGTAACAGACGAAGAGCATTATGGATAATCACTCCGGTGACCGTTTCCATCCGTTGTAGCCGTTTATCAAATCATTAACGGAGCTAATTAATGGCACAAAGACTATAAAAGACAAGCTAAAGCCTCATTTCAGGGGACATCAGTTAACCTCCAATATACATCAGCAAACATCACCAAACAGCAGAGAAAATCATCCAAACTCATAGCAAAGAACATTCAAACTCTGGAGATCAAGTACTGAAAGCCAGAACCTTACAGCGAACTCAAGAACACTCGAAAGAAAGCTCAAGTATCGCTCTCGACGCACGACAACAGACCTCGACCAACAGTTGATTACACTTTGTATTCACACACGACAAACACCTGTTTTTACATTTAAACACTTGTACTTTACATTTCGAAGCTTTTCCTTCATTTGTATTGTAATCATCGTACGACCGATGCCAGTACCAAGGACGTCGCCCCTGATTGGCGACCATAGTGCAGCGACGACACCCACTGTCATCCGCAGGTTTTTTCCTCGCTTGAGGTTTTTCCTGCGTCATCAAATCCCTTGTCTCGTTTATTTTTCCCTCGTTGCACGTCTCGTCGAAAGGTCCTTTCTTTAGTTGATTAAGTCCACATCGACCTTAAGTTGTCCCTTTGGTGCGATTTTTGGCATTAACAGATGGCGCCAAACTGTTAATGCCAAAAATCGCACCAGAGGGACAACTTAAGGTCGATGTGGACTTAAACAACTAAAGAAAGAATCTTTCGACGAAACGTGCGACAAGGATAAAAATAAAGAAACAAGGGATTTGATGACGCAGGAAAAACCTCAATCGAGGAAAAAACCTGCGGACGACAGGGGGTGTCGTCGCTGCACTATGGTCGCCAATCAGGGGCGATGTCCTTGGGTACTGGTGTCGATCGTACAGTGATTACAATACAGATGAAGAAAATGCTTCAAAATGTAAAGTACAAGTGTTTGAACGTAAAAACAGGTGTTTGTCGTGTACGAAACAAAGTGTGAACTGCTGGTCGAGGGCTGTTGTCGTGCGTCGAGAGCGATACTTAGAATAGTAGTTCTTCACTTCAGATGTTCTCGAATATTGCTCCGGTTGTTAATCGTCGGATATTTGATGTGTATCAGATGTTAACTGATGATCCTTGATGTGAAGACTTAGCTTGGTATTTATAGTCTTCGCGTCATTAATTAGCTCCATTAATGCTTTGATCAACGACTGGAAACGGTTGCCGGAGTGATTATCCATAATGTTCTTCGTCCGTTATGGCTGTTTGCTGTTAATGGCTTTGACCCCTGTATTAAATACTTAACAAACGTAACAGTCAAGGTTAACGTTAGTTTTGTTCGAAGGTGCAGTGATCGTACGCGATGGTCGTACGGGACGGGCGATGCTATGGTCGAGCGTTATGGGGGACGTACGACTTACCTTTTACGGGAGACGACGAATGTTTTCTGGGTTCTTGTTGAGACCTTATCTTAATATAAGATATAGCTTAGGACATGCGTCTTACCTGTTTTGGTCGTGGTCGGGCGACGTGATTTTTTGCTCAAACAGCCGCTGGATCTTATGTCGCCGGTCTAGCGTTCATGGTAAGTCTATGTTTCAAGACTTTGTTTTTCATTTGTCGTTGTCGTTGTCGCTGTCGTTGTCGTTATCGCTGTCGTTGTTGTTATCGTTGTCATGCATTTAATTAACGGATTTTTTGTATTTCAGACGTTTCAGTCCTCTCTGGCTCTGCATGCCGAGACGATAAAGATTGAGGGTCTAACACCTTCGGCCCTCAAGAGGGAGAATTCAGCGTTGGAGAGGAAGAAGTCTGCCCTTGCGCGTGTCGAGGATATGTCGATACATCTCGATGATGCGTTGGACAGGCTAGAAGCTGTTAGTCATGCAAGGGACGACGTGAACTCTCTTCTGAAGGAGTCATTTTCTGTGGTTGCAGATCAGAGAGAGGCGCTAGACAGGATGCGAGCAGCTTTGGACACGAAGGAAAAAGAGATCGAGGGATCAAAGTCCAAGGTGGCGGTCCTGGAAAAGGAGGTAGGAAAGCTTAAGGAAGAGGCCGCGTCGACCTTTGCCTTAGGTCGATTGACTGCACGGGCGGCGATCATGCGGCAGCATTTGTCAGCAAAAACTCCTCTGGCCTCGGCGTCGAGCGAACTTGCTTTCTTTTTGAGCGAGGTCGGGTCCACAAGGGACCTTGATTCTGATGACGAGAAAGAGGTTGAGGAGGAAGAGGTTGTAGACGAAGGTCTCCAGGGTGAGGCCTCGGGCAAGGATGCCGTCGACGCTCCTCCTAATGTTTAGTGGCGTTTTTATCTTTGTTTTTGAGTATTCGACCGTTGGTGTTCGAGTTACTTATATGTAGTTATATATTCTATGGATGAAACTTTACTTTTCCATTGAACTCGTGCGTTGTTTTGGTTTACATATGTCGTGGGTAAATATATAATACCAACCACAAAATTCATCAAGTATAGAATAAATAAAAGAATCGTGCGACTAGGCATCCATTGTAATTACAAAGACGAGCACATAAGTCATAAGACTTTGATATTTTAAGATTGCGTTGGCAAGCATAAATACATGCGACCAAGGCATTTATTCAGAACATGGGATTTTTCTAAGTTAAGAAACTCAGATCACGGGGTCGCTGGGCAAGGATAATTGTACGACCATGTCGTACGACGAAATTCGAGTCGTCTGTTCCTGCGATAAAATAATCATGCCGTAGACCTGAATACTTATGTCATGCAATCGTGCGAGATTATAGTCACGTAGTAGACTTAGCAACTTATGTCGTGTGATCTGTGATAAAACAACGTCAGAGGTTGGTCGTTGGTTAATCAACGACCCTCCGATGCTTAAGTCAGTAATCGTCGAGATAAAAAATAGTATGATAGGAGGAATGGTTTCAGAGAAGAGGAAAATTACCTTTACTTTCCCAGATTTTCCGTCTAAAGGGGGGATGTTTTCCCCTCGTCATTTAACACCTTATTCCTTTTGGGATTAAATGACGAATTCGACATTGATTTGCTGATCGTGCGATCGGTCGAAATAGCGTTCCTGTAAGAAAGATATTAGTTCATTTTTATAGTAGGGATCGAGGGACTAACCTGTCGAGACTTTCTGATTGTGTTTGCTTCGACCTAGGATGCCTTTGTCGACCCGTAACTGCGAGATGGCCTACTTTCGCGGTTTCAGGGTGGTCTTATAGCAGTCACGGGCGACTTTCGGCTCAGTTTTGATCTCCTGGATTCCCCACGGCGTAGGGAATTTCATGGTCTGATGGTACGTCGAGGGGACCGCTTTCATTTCATGGATCCACGGTCGTCCTAAGATGACGTTATAGGCCGATGAGCAGTCAATAACGCTGAATTTGGTCTGCTTATTGATTCCCCCGGCATAGACAAGCAATATGATTTCTCCAAAGGTACTCGTTGTTTCTCCATTGAAACCGACCAAGGTTGTCGAACGTCGAGTGATTTCCGATCGATCGATTCCCATTGCTTTGATGGTATCAAGGAAGGTGACATTCGCTGAACTGCCTCCATCGACCAAGACTCGCCTAGTTAAACAATTACCAATCGTGAGTTGAATGATCAACCCGTCATGATGCTTTTGATACAAATCACCGAGTTCGTCTTGGTCAAACGAAATCTTCATAGCTTCTAACTCTAGATCCTCTTTTGGTCTTGATGAACGAGGGATAGGACGATCGTCAGGTGCTTGACTGGCATGACGTTTGGCTGTGGAATATGTTAGACTGCATACCTCGGAACCATCGGTGATGCAGTTGACGACCTTTGTGTGATTGGGGGTTTGCGGTCGATTGTCGTTCTCGTTACTTGGAGTAACGATATTATCGATGATATCTTTGAGATTGCCCTTCGGAACATGATATGCTAACTCTTTTTTGAGAGCTATGCAATCATCTGTCGCATGGCCATGGTCGACATGGAAATTGCACCATTTCGACTTATCCTTCTTATCATCACTTTGTTCGGACTTCTTTGGCCATCAGATGATCGCCTGGGAAGTTTTCAGAGCTTCGACCAAATCCTTAGTGGTCCCTTCGAATCCGTACGAGGAAATCTTAGGGTACTGAGGGAATTTAGTCGCAGTTTTGAACTCTGCTTTCTTCTTGAACCGGACGTTCGAGATTTGGCGTGTGGGATCCGGTTTAGATGCTGCTTTTATTTTGAAATCTGGCTTCTTAACACCAAGCGGCCTCTTATCATCGGTGTGCTTACGATGAAAGGCAGCATCGTCTTCCACCCTCATATAAGTAAGGGTTCTGGCTCGGACATCTTCGAAATTTTCCGGGGGGGGGGGGGGGGGGGTACTTAGTCAGATCGGTGTACAAACCCGAACTGTCGTCGAGACCACGCTTGTAGGCTTCGATTGCGGTCTTGACATCGCAGTTGTGGACACTGATCATCTCAGCGTTAAACCTGTTGAAATAACTTCGAATGGATTCACCGGTCTTCTGAATGACATAATATAGATCGCTGGTCTGCTTCTCCATCATGCGACTACTGGCGAATTGCTGGGAGAACTGGTTGACTAATTCAGCGAACGACCCGATGGATTTGGGTTTGAGATTAATCAACCACTGGAGGGCAGGACCTGTGAGAGTTGCCCCAAAACTCTTGCTCATGCTAACTTCTTGATACGTGTGTGGGATGTGCTCCGTTGGATCAGTCACCCATGAATACTTGGGCGTGAAGGCGGGATACTTTTTCGCGACATCGACAGTCGCTATCGTGTCGATAAAAGGTGACGCTTGATACCCCGATCGGGGCACGACATCGACGAGTACAGCTGCCCCTGGAAATTTAGCGAGTAAGGATAGGACACGATCATTCTGATCCTCTAACATCTTCAATCACTGGGCGACGGGGTCGTTAGGATCTGAACCGATCGGAGGAATGACTCCCGAACTGGTACCATTTCCATATGACGATCCATTAGCGTCCCCGTTGAAAGGAACATAAAATGGTTGGGACCCATTCTGAAATGGCTGCGACCCATTCTGCATGGGAGGCGGCCTTATATACTGAGGAGGAACTGTTCCGAATTGGGGATTTGGGTTGAACGTTTCGGGCTGCTGATTCTGCATGAATGGACCTGGCCCTGGATTACGGATGAACGGAGCTGAACCAGGGTTATGGACGAATGGAACGGATCCTGGGTTCTGACCGAACGATCCTTGGCCTGGATTCTGGACGGATGGTTGTTTGGGCAAAATTTCACCAGTCTTGACTGTTAATGCCAAAAATCGCACCAAAGGGACAACTTAAGGTCGATGTGGACTTAAACAACTAAAGAAAGGATCTTTCGACGAGACGTGCGACGAGAATAAAAATAAAGAGACAAGGGATTTGATGACGCAGGAAAAACCTCAATCGAGGAAAAAACCTACGGACGACAGGGGGTGTCGTCGCTGCACTATGGTCGCCAATCAGGGGCGATGTCCTTGGGTATTGGTGTTGATCGTACAATGATTACAATACAAATGAAGAAAATGATTCGAAATGTAAAGTACAAGTGTTTGAATGTAAAAATATGTGTTTGTCGTGTTCGAAACAAAGTTTGAACTGCTGGTCGAGGGCTGTTGTCGTGCGTCGAGAGCGATTCTTCGAGATTAAGTTCTTCACTTCTGTTGTTCTTGAATAATGCTTCGGTTGTTAATCGCCGGATATTCGATGTATATCGGATGTTAACTGATGATCCTTGATGTGAAGACTTAGCTTGGTATTTATAGTCTTCGCGTCATTAATTAGCTCCATTAATGCTTTGATCAACGGCTACAACGGCTGGAAACGGTTGCCGGAGTGATTATCCATAATGTTCTTCGTCCGTTACGGCTGCTTGCTATTAATGGCTTTGACTCATGCATTAAATACTTAACAAACGTAACAGTCAAGGTTAATGTTAGCTTTGGTCGAAGGTGCAATGATCTTACGCGATGGTCGTACGGGACGGGCGATGCTAAGGTCGAGCGTCATGGGGGACGTACGACTAACCTTTTATAGGAGACGACGGATGTTTTCTGGGTTCTTGTCGAGACCTTATCTTAATACAAGATATAGTCCCTAATCATACGTCTTACCTGTTCTGGTCGTGGTCGAGCGACGTGATTTTTTGCCCAAACAGTTTGCCCCCAAAATTTGAAAATTGAATGTCAAATTTAAGTTTTAAATTTTGTCAATCAGACGCATAGGAAATAAGACAAGAGTTAGAAATTACCTCAATCGCCTTGGAACTAGACTAGTCCGTTTCTAACTGAACGAGAAGTTGAAAAGGGAACGAGGTCGTGACGTCATGATGACACACGATTGTGCTTACCAGCTGTCGATGACATGTGTTGAAGATCTGGGCGGGCATGCGAAAGGACGGGGATGCGCGACGGTCATCCAGGGATTCGATTTGATGCGTTTTGTTTGTATAAATAAAGATCATGGAAGATCTTTTCTTGTTTACGCATTTGAAGTGTTTACATGGGAAGAGACTTCGCCTTGATTCCTTACCATTCTTCATCCGAGCTTATTCGAATCTTTGCAAATCTTCGTCTTGGTTAGGTTCTTTGAGATTTAGCGTGCTTATATAAGACCTCATTCTTTACACAATGTCGACAGAGCATGCTAGTCTTATCATGAATCATGTAGACTTAGATGTTTTTAGGAGTTTAGCAAAAATCCCTGCGAATATAGAGTTGCGGTGTCCGGGGATCGTGCGTTCTAAGGATTGTCCTGAGGGATATCTTGTTTTGTATGAGTATCCTTTTAAGATAGAGTTTCAATGGCCGTTTTCTGGTTTATCCAAGTCATTCATGCAAGATTTCGATGTGTCGCCAGGGCAACTGATGCCCCAACTATGGCGAGTTCTTTTGGTTATCGAGCGGGCGTCCGCGAAGTGGGAATCACCTATGATCATGAATGATTTCTTGGCGGCGTATCAAGTTAAAAGGGATAAGAACTGGCGTTATAGTCTTTATTCCAAGTTCAGGGGTGATCGTACCTTGGTTTTGGGGACTGGCGTCAATGATCGCGGGTAGAAGTCAAGGTATGTATTTGTTCGTACCGATTCACTGGACTCTAGCGGCGATTGGATGCGGTCAGACTGGAATAAGACGGGTATGCTTCGTCGTTGAGTTTCATTTATTTTTATGACTTTTACCTATCATTCTCCTCCTGTTACCTTCAGAGATCCGGTTCGATGAAGTGAAGCCGAATGTGGATTCCCAGGCTAAGATTAACAAGTTCTTGAGTCTTAGTGTTGACGACCGATCTGTCATTACGTGGCAATCAGCGGCCGAGGACGAGGACGCGATAGAAGATTTTGAAGAAGAAGACAAGGGAGATGAGGACGTGCAGGAAGAGGCGACTGGTAAGCATACCGTAGTCTTTATTTTATTTTGTTTACTCTATCTGACGTTTCTTGTATTTCTTGATCAGTGCCGACCGAGAGGAAATCGGTCTCTAAGGCGAGAGGGAAGCAGGTCATGCGTGCCCTTCGGGGTGAAAATGTCTCGACAGCTGGGTCGAGCCAAAAGAGAACCAAGAGGACAGTCCTGAGGGAACCGTCGTCGAGGGTTGATAACTCATCGAGAGTTGTTCTGCCTGAAGAGGCGAGGGCGTCATCTAGCCGTCCTGGCGTGATGGACGCGACACCAGCGAGTTCTGCGCCTCCGGCGACGGTGACGAAACCGGTGTCTCAGGTGTCGACCCCTACGTCTGCCGACAGGGGCAAGGGGTCCTCGGCCGAAGTAATGACGGTTAACTTCACGTTACCGTTTGATTTTATGGCAGATAGGGTCCTAGACGGGACGACGTTGTTTCCTTACTTGGAGAAGTATTTGCTCCCATCTTTCAGGGAGCGTTTTCATGGGGTTCCGGCCGGAGAGATAAGATCTCAAGTTGCCAGTCTGGCGTTCACAGTAAGTGTCAATCTTTCATGACTTGTTTCATCGTTTGGCGTTGTCCGTCGTTGTCTAACACTTTCTGGTGTATTTTCAGACGTTCCAGTCGTCTTTGGCATTGCACGCCGAGATGTCGAAAGTTGAGGAGTTGGTGGCGTCAGCCTTGAAAAGAGAGGAAACGGCGTTAGAAAGGGAGAGGTTGGCTTTGGCGCGTGCCGATGAGCTGGCTATCCAGCTTTTCGATGCTCAGTATGAGCTGCAGGAGATTCGTGCGGGAGGAGTGGCGAATGAAGGTCCTCGGGTCGGGACTTCGAGCAGGGATACGACCGATGTGTTGGAATATGCTCGTGTCATAATATATAATTATATGGCTAGATACACATGGGCCTATAGGGTCACACTAAATACACTGAGATACCATTTAATATATAATGTAATTATTGTATTTACATTATATTAATAGCCTAAGTAACATGGGGTAATTAAATGGGCACAAATCATTAATAGTGGATTAATGGGTTTGTATTGGATTTCAGTTAATAGCTAGCCTATTAACTAGGCCCATGAAGATTTACTACGGAGAACCTTTAACAGGCCCAAGGTAGCTTTAGGGTTCATTAATAAATAGAAATGTTAATGACCTAATTAAGCTAACCTAATTTTTCCTCTCCTCTCTCTAAAATCGGCACCCCACCCTTAGCCCTCTCTTGGGTTTTTCCACTTTGATCTTCTAGCTTCGTTCTTGATTAATTGAAGCTACAAGATCCGTTACTAAGGAGGACTAGCATCCGGTGGTGATCAAGGAGGTGTAGTGTGGACTACTCTAGAGGCATTCTCCATTGAATGCTTGGTTTCAAAAGAGCACACAAGTAGATCCCGATTGGTGTACAAATCACGCTACAAAGGTATATCGTTATTTGTATTTCTAGTTTAATTATATTGGCAATACGTTGATCCTTTTGGTGATTATTCCGCTGCGTTATTATATATGTTTATTTTGTGTTTCTTTTCATAATCACCAACAGTGGTATCAGAGCCATCGTATGTGCCATATGATTAACTTGTATATGTAAAAGTGGCTAAAACTATTTCTGAAAATTTCGACCATCGTTGGGTCTAAAATAATGTATTTTAAGATCCTATAGCCACAAGTTACATATACTAATCGTAGATTAATTATTGTAGTTTTTCTTCGTTTTCGTTGGCTTGTTTTTTTACTTATTGTAAGTGTTTTAGATCCATGGTAAAACATGCATTTTTATCATGGACCAAGCCAACAATCTTAATGATATTGTATTATTATGTTGATGTGCAAAACCGATGAAAACCTTGACCGTTTGTGTGCTTTGTTTAATTATTTGTCGAGTTTTTGGGTTGTAATAGTTTAGGCAATTTTTTTTTCTTCTTGATTTAGTAGTAGATAAATGTATTTTATCAAATATTGTAACCATTGCTCGGAATCGAATGGCGACAAGTTAGAGACGAGAAGCATTTTTCGGAGCTGCTGGACAGCCGGCGCGAAAAATGGATTTCCCGGAGTTTGGCACATCGGATTGGGCTGATTCTTGTTGCTGGAGTTCCATAAGACGTAGGGGCACATTTTTGCAGAAGGATGTTTCGATTGGGGAAGACTCCTTCCATGTCGTTTCGGACCCCGAAGCTGCTGCGTTTTTCCAGACAGTTTTGTGTTCGAATGTTCTTGTGGGGTCTACTTGCTCTTGATAGTCTTGGAGCAAGTGGGAGCCCAAAAAGGGTTTATGTTGACCCGTCCTTAGTTGCCCTCTTGGTCCGTGTGATGGCTCACGAGATCAAGCATAGGTGTTCATCGGTTGAGGTTTTGCACATTTTGGTTGTGTGTTTATTTTCTTTTATGTTGCATTGTTATCTATGTCTTTGATATTATAACTTGCAAATGGGATTTTCAAACATAAAATTAAACACATACCACTTTTAAAACTAAATCTAAAGATTTAGTTAATATAAGTTTAAATTGGATTTGAAACTTAAATCTATTGTTTTATATAAATAACGCTTAAAAGAGTTTTATCGGTTATTTAATTTATGTAATGTCCAAGCTAATTAATATCTCATATAGGTTATATATTAAATGGACATCTCGACACACATAAAATAAAACAAATTAGAATCCAAGTTAAGAAATGTTTTTAACTTATGCTACGAATGAAGAATGTATGCTTCTTTCGTACATTTTTTTGACACGTTTTATCAAAATACTATACCCGTCACAATTTTAAGTCATGCCGTCCAATTAGCTTGAAATCCCTCGCCATTACCTTTTGCCTATGCGTGAGACCTAGGTTGAATTGTAATCCCGAGGTGATTGTTGTCTATGCGTGAGACCTAGATCTATTTTCACATGATTTCAAATTGGATGACTTAATCGAGTTAAGCAGGTGAGACCTTAACCCGAGGCAAGGATGGGACTAAACATGCCAGCTTGACACTAGTTGCTCGGCCACTAGATGCCATGGGTCCCATAAGGATCTAAGAATTGCACTTGTAATGCAATTGGTAAACGTCACCTACCTATTGAATCTATCATTGCTAGCAGATCAACTGATGTGATGATAGAACCTCAATGAGGATCTTAGCCTTTTTCGTAAATTAATTGTTTTAAAAGTAAAACTTGGGTAGTTAATTTAAAAAAAAGGATTAACTATTGAAATTACTAATTTTGAACTTTGTATGTCTGTAAATGTCAACAACAAATCAAACCCTAAGCAACTCAACTATCAGGTCAGTTCTTGAAAAAGAGAAACTGACAGGAATCAACTTTATCGACTGGTATCGAAATTTGAGGATCGTCCTCAGAGCTGAAAATAAGTTGATCCATCTGGAAGAGGCCTTACCTGAGGCACCTTCTGCCACTGCTTCTGCTGCAGTTCGCACAGCCTACACCCGTAGGTTTAACGAACAACAAGAAGTAGCTGCTCTCATGCTGGTGAGCATGACCCCCGAGATCCAAAAGAACATGGAGGAACTCACAGCATTTGAGATGTTACGAGAGTTGAAAACTATGTTTCAACAACAGGCAGAACAAGAACTGTTTGAAACAGTCAAAGCATTCCACGCTTGTAAACAGGAGGATGGCCAGTCAGTTAGCTCTTACGTCTTGAAGACGAAAGGCTATCTTGACCATATGGAGCGTCTTGGTTACCCCATGCCACAAGTTCTTGGAGTGAGCTTGATTCTTGCCTCACTATCCAAGGACTATGACCAGTTTGTTATGAACTATAACATGCATAGCATGGGGAAGACTATCTCTGAACTGCATGCTATGCTGAAGCTTGCAGAGCAAGGGATGCCAAAGAAAGCTCCTGCTGTTCTAGCAATCAGGGAAGGAAAAATCCAGAAATCCAAACCGCAAGCACAGGGCAAGGGTTGTGGCAAGGGTAAACATGTTTATAAACCTAAACCTAAGATCCCCCCACCTGCTAAAAAGGAGCACCCTGCAAAGGACGCCACCTGCCATCACTGTGGAGTGATAGGCCACTGGAAGAGGAACTTTCCTACTTACCTGGTAGAGTTGAAGAAGAACAAAGCTACCCCGGCTAGCACATCAGGTATCTTCACTATAGAACTCTATGCTTTCCCTAGTAAATCCTGGGTTTATGATACCGGTTGTGGAACTCACATTTGTAATAATGTGCAGGGACTAAGGGAAGTAGAAAGCTAAACGACGGAGCTTTGGACCTGTACGTAGGCAATGGAATGCGTGCAGCTGTTAAAGCTATAGGGAGCTTTGATCTTATCCTTCCTAATGGATTGATTCTTGTTTTAGACAATTGTAATTATGCACCTACTATTACTAGGGGTATTGTTTCGCTTTCTCGTTTGAAGAAAAATGGTTTTATCCATGTTTTTACGGATTATGGCATTTCGGTTTCTAAGGATAATATATTTTATTTTAATGCTATTCCTCGTGATGATATTTTGGAAATTGACATGGATAATCTTGTTTCAAACGATAGTTCTATATACACGTGTAGCACTAAGAAATCCAAACGTAATTTGGATTCAACTTACCTATGGCACTGCCGTCTTTGCCACATAAGCAAGAAACGCATTATAAAGCTGCAACACGATGGGCTTCTAAAGTCATCCGATGATGAGTCGTTTGATAAATGCCTCTCTTGCATATCTGGGAAAATGACAAGAAAACCTTTCTCCCATGTAGGTGAAAGAGCCAAAGATCTTCTTGGACTCATACATACTGATGTATGTGGCCCATTTAGAACTGTGTCTAGGGAAGGTGCTAACTACTTCATCACTCTCACTGATGATTTCGGTCGCTATGGTTATGTTTACTTGATTAAACATAAACATGAAGCCTTTGAAACGTTCAAAGCCTTTCAAAGTGAAGTAGAAAATCAACTCGGCAAGACTATTAAGGCTCTCCGATCTGATCGAGGAGGAGAGCATATGAGTCAAGAGTTTTTAGACCATCTGACTAAGTGTGGGATTGTCTCACAATTAACTCCTCCATGCACTCCACAACATAATGGTGTATCTGAAAGGAGAAATCGAACTTTGCTAGACATGGTTCGATCCATGATGAGTCTAACTACTTTGCCACTGTCCTTTTGGGGTTGTGCTCTAGAGTCTGCTGCTCGCATACTCAATATGGTTCCGACAAAGAAGGTTGATAAGACACCATATGAAATATGGTACGGGAAAGTCCCTAATCTGTCTTACTTGAAGGTCTGGGGTTATGAGGCTCTCGTCAAACGAGACACACCGAACAAACTTGAGCCTAGATCTATCAAGTGTATCTTCGTAGGGTACCCAAAGAAAACAATGGGTTACTATTTCTACTACCCACCCGAAAACAAAATATTTGTTGCTCGGTATGCTGAGTTTCTTGAGAACAGTCTCATTTTACAAGAAGCAAGTGGGAGCACAGTAGACCTTGACGAGATTCAAAGCGAAGATGCGCAACCTCCTGGTGACACTAGCGAACATCACGCTGAGGTTGAACATGCAGATGTTGAACCACAGAATGATGTAATTCCCATTCGTAGATCTGCAAGGACACCTCGAGCACCTAAACGATATAGTTATTATATCGATGTTGAGGAGCAGAATTTTGGGGATCATGGTGAACCCTCTAACTATCAAGCTGCATTGTTGGATCTAGAATCCGATAAATGGCTTGAAGCTATGAATGCTGAAATGCAATCCATGAAAGACAATCAAGTCTGGAACTTGGTTGATCTTCCTCCGAACAGCAAGACTGTCGAAAGCAAGTGGATCTTCAAGAAGAAGACCGACATGGATGGCAATGTACACACCTATAAAGCTCGTCTAGTAGCAAAGGGTTACACTCAAACCTACGGGGTTGACTATGAAGAAACCTTCTCGCCTGTTGCTGACGTTAAAGCTATTAGGATTCTTATAGCCATATCAGCGTACCATGACTATGAGATTTGGCAAATGGATGTCAAAACCGCTTTCTTGAACGGTCACCTTGATGAAGATGTTTACATGGTGCAACCTGAGGGTTTTGTGAATCCGAAACATCCCGAGAAAGTATGCAAGCTTCAAAGATCCATTTATGGACTGAAGCAAGCATCCAGAAGTTGGAATAAAAGGTTCGATGAGGAAATCAAAACGTATGGTTTCACTCAAAACCTTGATGAGCCATGTGTATATATGAGAGCTAGTGGGAGCATCGTCGTTTTTATAATCTTATATGTTGATGACATATTGCTCATGGGGAACAACGTTCCAATGCTACAAGATGTCAAATCCTGGCTTGGAAAATGTTTTGTCATGAAAGATTTAGGCGAAGCGGCGTACATCCTAGGAATCAAGATCTATCGAGATAGATCGAAGCGGTTAATTGGTTTAAGTCAAAGTGCGTACATTGACAAAATTCTAAAACGGTTTAGAATGGATGCTTCCAAACGTGGAAGTCTTCCAATGCAACACAATGTAAACTTGAGTAAGACTCAGGGACCCTCCACACCTGATGAGGTGAAGCGGATGAAGGGAATCCCCTATGCTTCGGCTGTGGGATCCATCATGTATGCAGTGAGGTGAACTAGACCTGATGTAGCGTTCTCTCAGAACCTTACTAGTAGATACCATCAGAATCCAGGAGAAAGTCACTGGACTGCTGTTAAGAACATACTGAAGTATCTTCGAAATACCAAAGATATGTTCCTTGTTTATGGGGGTGATATAGAAAGAGAGCTCAGTGTTACTTGCTACACTGATGCTAGTTTCGAAACAGATCGAGATGATTCTCGATCTTAGACTGGCTACGTTTTCGTCATGAACGGAGGCGCTGTTGACTGGAAGAGTGCTAAGCAAAGCACTATTGCGATGTCTTCTACAGAAGCTGAATACATAGCTACTTCCGAAGCTGCAATGGAGGCTGTTTGGATACGGAAATTCATTTCTGGGCTTGGCGTTGTCCCCAGTAATGAAAGACCCATGGATATGTACTGCGATAATTCTGGTGCCATTATCATAGCCAACGAACCTGGAGTTCAAAAGGGCGCCAAACACTTTCGCCGAAAGGCTCACTACATTCGAGAGGCTATCGAGATGGGTGATATTCGTCTTCTCAAAGTTCACACAGATGACAACTTAGCTGATCCTTTTACGAAGCCAATGTCTTGTACCAAACATATCGAGCATGCTAGGAACATTGGACTTCGACCAGCTAGTAGTCTCATGTAGATCTGTTTTTAGTAATTGAATAATTGGAACGTTGAACCGTTTTTATTTTCACAATGAATTGATGTAACTGGTATGATCGTTTTCATTTATATCAACTATGTTCTATATTTGCATGTTTAATCCATGAATAAATTATTTGTTCAAAATTGTCCATTGTCAGTTGATGATACGAGAGTATCACCGAATTAAGGCAAATGTGAGCGTATTGGTGATATTCATTAGTGAATGAATGTTAATGATGATGCCACCAAACTCACATGTTGTTCATTGGTGATGAACATTGGACTGACCCAACCTACGAGAGTTCACTACATGGATCAGCGTCACCAGTGAATCTCGCAAATGGTTATGTCACTCGTCCTTAGACTTGAGATGCAAGCAGGTTTTGTATGGGTGGAATGTCGGTCTTTGATATGGTTAAACGCTGTCCTGAATAAGGCTGCTATAAAAATCATCTTCAGGAGTGACATGAAGCACATGACAGGCACTTGCAGTCAAAATAGGATTTGTTCCTCTACATGTAATGGAGTTAGATACTACTGGGCCCCTCGATGAATTGAATAGATGTTTGTACGGCCGTACCCAAATGTAATTAAGATGATGCTTGATTAATTTGGTAATCTACTTCAACAAACAGATCGAGAAACAGAATCGTTGAATAATTAGAATGACATATGATCCATGTCTAGTATTCAACAAGGTATCTGTAACAAAGGGATGACTGATTTAATAAACCATTTAAAATGAGACGTTTAAAGAAACTAGCCTCATATGTCTCTAGGGGCATTGGCGTGTTGCTAGACGCTAACCTTTGCTTGTATAATTACTTGTTATTATGACGTGTGCAAGTGGGAGCTGTTGGAATACGCTCGTGTCATAATATATAATTATATGGCTAGATACACATGGGCCTATAGGGTCACACACAATACACTGAGATACCATTTAATATATAATGTAATTATTGTATTTACATTATATTAATAGCCTAAGTAACATGGGGTAATTAAATGGGCACAAATCATTAATAGTGGATTAATGGGTTTGTATTGGATTTAAGTTAATAGCTAGCCTATTAACTTAATTAATTCAAGGCCCATGAAGATTTACTAGGGAGAACCTTTAAGAGGCCCAAGATAGCTTTAGGGTTCATTAATAAATAGAAATGTTAATGACCTAATTAAGCTAACCTAATTTTTCCTCTCCTCTCTCTAAAATCGGCGCCCCACCCTTAGCCCTCTCTTGGGTTTTTCCACTTTGATCTTCTAGCTTCGTTCTTGATTAATTGAAGCTACAAGATCCGTTACTAAGGAGGACTAGCATCCGGTGGTGATCAAGGAGGTGTAGTGTGGACTACTCTAGAGGCATTCTCTATTGAATGCTTGGTTTCAAAAGAGCACACAAGTAGATCCCGATTGGTGTACAAATCACTCTATAAAGGTATATCGTTATTTGTATTTCTAGTTTAATTATATTGGCAATACGTTGATCCTTTTGGTGATTATTACGCTGCGTTATTATATATGTTTATTTTGTGTTTCTTTTCATAATCACCAACATGATGTTCCCCCTGCCGTCTAGAATTTTCCTTTCCTTGTTTGTTTTGCCATTCGACCAATCGGGGATCGAGTATGTATATAATGGTTTACTTAATGAATATATCTTTTGCTTATGCTTTATTCGAATCACATTTGATTATAAAGTCGAACATAAGATACATATGAAATCATGCGACTAAGGCACTCATTGTAATACGATAATAAGAACGTAAAACAAATAAAAACACGCGATTAAAGCATCCATTCAGGGTATAAAAGCTAAGAAACTTAGATGTAAGTTATTTAGGCTTTGCGATTGTACGACGAGATCGTACGGGGAATTTGCGTCGTATGCCCCTGTGGAGGGATGGTCAGGGAAGAAAATCCTGATTGTTTATGTCGTGCGATTCTGCGAATTTAAAGTCATCTAGTAGACTTAATCATTACTGCCGTGCGATTCTGCGATAATCTGTCGTGCGATTCTGCGATAAAACGATGTCGGGGGTTGGTCGTTGGCTAGCCAACGACCCTCCGATGCTTAAGTCAGTAAACGTTTTGTGAGAAAAAATCGTATGAAAAAGAGTTATAGAACGTACCATTTCAGACTCTCTCTATTTTCCCCCTGTCATTTATTACCTTATTCTTTTTGGGAGGAAAAGATAGGTTTTAAATGACAGAATGACACGGAGAAATATTGTCCAGCGTTGACTATGTTGTCGTGCGACCGGACACCATAGCGACATTTTCGACTCATTCTCGATCTTCAGGATTCCCAGTGGCGTAGGGGATTTTAATTGACAACTTTTGTATGCTCGGGAGTCGACGGTCGATGGCTATTAGCTGGAATAGCGACATCATCGATGATATCCTTGAGATTTCCTTTCGGGAAATGATACGCTAATTCTTTCATCAATGCGATACAATCGTCTGTCGCATGACCATGATCGACGTGGAAGTCACACCACTTTGATTTGTCTTTTTTAGCATCGTCCAGGTCGGGCTTCTTTGGCCATCAAATGGTCGCTTGGGAACTTTTCAGAGCTTCGACTAGGTCCTTAGCGGTCCCTTTGAATTCGTAAGAGGATATCTTGGGGTACTGAGTGAACTTAGTCGCGGTCTTGGCTTCTGCTTTCATCTTGAAACGAACATTTGAAATTTGGCACGCAGGCTCTATTCTGGAAACAACCTTTGTCTTGAACTCTGGCTTTCTGACGCCTAACGACTTCTTGTCGTCAGTGTGCTTGCGACGAAAGGCGGCATCATCTTCGACCCTCATATATGCTAAGGTTCGAGCTCGGACGTCTTCAAAAGTCTCTGGGGGATACTTGGTCAGATCGATATATAGACCTGAACTATCGTCCAGACCACGCTTATAGGCTTCGATCGCAGTTTTGATGTCACAATTGCGGATAGTGATCATTTCGGCATTGAATCTATTGAAATAACTTCGAATAGACTCATTGGTCTTCTGCACGACATAGTACAGATCACTAGTCTGCTTTTCCATCTTACGACTGCTGGCGAATTGCCGGGAGAATTGGTTGACCAATTCGGCGAACGACCCTATAGATTTGGGTTTGAGATTGATCTACCACTGGAGAGCTGGACCAGTGAGAGTCGCCCCGAAACTCTTGTACATGCATACTTCCTGGTACATGTGTGGAGTCGAGATTGTCCACATGAGCTGCTTATACTGCGCGACATGCTCGGTTGGATCGGTCACACCCGAATACTTGGGAGTGAAGGCAGGAATGTTATACTTCTTTGAGACCTCGACGGTGGCAATCTCGTCGATGAAGGGCGATGCCTGATACCCCGAGCGAGGCTCGACGTCGACAGGCACGGCTGCCCCAGGTAACTTGGCGAGCAAGGACAGGACGCGCTTATTTTGGTCTTCTAACATCTTCAAACGCTGGGCGACGGGATCGTTAAGATCAGGATTTGCCCCTGTTGAGGGATTGGTCCCTGGATTAGTGCCATTACCATCCGACGAACCATTGGTGTCCCCGTTGAACGGGACAAAATATAGTTGCGACCCATAGTGGAATTGTTGCGGTCCATTCTGAAACGATTGTGGTCCCTGCTGAAATGGCTGCGATCTCTGCTGGAAAGATTGCGATCCTTGCTGGAAAGGTTGCGGACCATTTTGGAATGGCTGGGAAAACGGCTGGGATCCATTCTGAAACGGCTGGGCGCCACCTTGCAATGGTTGGGATCTATTGTTCAAGGATGGTGGTCGGATGTGCTGAGGGGGAATTTCCTCAGACTGGGGATTCGGAATGAACGAACCCGGCTGCTGATTCTGCATGAATGGACCTGGATGCTGATTCTGCGCGGACGGGCCTGGTCCCGGACCTGGATTCTAGATGAATGGTCTAGGACCATTCTGGGGTCCAAAAGGATTCCTTAGCCGCGCAATCTCTTCAGCTGCTCTGCGATTCTGTTCTGCCATTGCATTGAGTTGATTCCTGGCAACCTCGAGCTCATAATACATCCGAGCGACGGCTTGCTGTGGATTTCCAGGGGCTGCCATTTTCCTGCAATAGAAAATAGAAGAAACTCCAAGAAACTATTAGTAGAATGCACGTTCGTCGAGGATTTTCTCTAGATGTGGTCCCACGGATGGCGCCAAACTGTTAATGCCAAAAATCGCACCAAAGGGACAACTTAAGGTCGATGTGGACTTAAACAACTAAAGAAAGGATCTTTCGAAGAGAATAAAAACAAAGAGACAAGGGATTTGATGACGCGGGAAAAACCTCAATCGAGGAAAAAACCTGCGGACGACAGGGGGTGTCGTCGCTGCACTATGGTCGCCAATCAGGGGCGATGTCCTTGGGTATTGGTGTCGATCGTACAGTGATTACAATACAAATGAAGAAAATGCTTCGAAATGTAAAGTACAAGTGTTTGAATGTAATATGTGTTTGTCGTGTTCGAAACAAAGTTTGAACTGCTGGTCGAGGGCTGTTGTCGTGCGTCGAGAGCGATTCTTCGAGATTAAGTTCTTCACTTATGTTGTTCTTGAATATTGCTTCGGTTGTTAATCGCCGGATATTCGATGTGTATCGGATGTTAACTGATGATCCTTGATGTGAAGACTTAGCTTGGTATTTATAGTATTCGCGTCATTAATTAGCTCCATTAATGCTTTGATCAACGGCTACAACGGCTGGAAACGGTTGCCGGAGTGATTATCCATAATGTTCTTCGTCCGTTACGGCTGCTTGCTGTTAATGGCTTTGACTCCTGCATTAAATACTTAACAAACGTAACAGTCAAGGTTAACGTTAGCTTTGGTCGAAGGTGCAGTGATCTTACGCGATGGTCGTACGGGACGGGCGATGCTATGGTCGAGCGTCATGGGGGACGTTCGACTTACCTTTTGTTGGATCTATATGCTCAAGAATGATTATAAAATAATATTACCGGTAATATATGATCCTATAGGGTCACACCTAACAACAAGTAGACACCGATTTAATATTTATAAGAACTTGATTCTTGATAAATATTATTATTTCTTGATAAATATTATTAATTATATTATTGAATATAATTCATAATATTAGATGCAAATGAAAGTTTCTTATTTATTAAAATGAGATGAGTTCATATTTAATAAGAAGTTAAAAGTAGGGATTATATGTAATAAGTTTAAATAGTTAAAATAGTGATTTTAACAAATTTAAACTACAAGGGACCAAAGTGTAACTTTTGCATGGAAGCTTCAAATTCTATTGGACCATTTTTGGGTCCAATGAGAAAGAAGTCTTTGGTTACAAAGGGGTGTGAGCTAGTCATTTTGAAGGACACACTTGAAAAACACTAAAGTGAATTTTGCTCTCACTCTCTCCCTCTCCTCTTGGTTTCGGCCGAAATACACACACATAGTGTGTGTATTTTTCTTCTTTTCTTCTGTTTTAAATACTAGTGTAGTATTTACAAAGAAGTGATTCTTGCATCTCATCTCAAGAAAAGTACTAGCATACTTTGGTGTTGGAGCTTGTCGGTGGACTACTCTAGAGGAGCTCTATTTTGGGTTCTACCATCTTCATCAACTTCCAACCTCCCAAGAGGATTCAAAGTCTACAAAGGTTGTATTGTCTAAACTCTCTTGGTATGTTTTTATTTATCTTTTCATGCATGTAACAAGATCCTTGGTGGGAATAAAATGGTTTTATGTTTTTGTTCAAAAACTAAATTTTTGCTTCCGTTGCGTATTTATTTTTACATCTTATGAGTTTTTGAAACCGGGTTTTGAACATAAAATCCCAAGAAGTGGTATCAGAGCCTAAGTTATAAGGCATGATTAGTAAATATGTTTTTTTTGGTAAAAACTTGGTTTTTGGAAGCCATGGATAAAATTTCATTTTTGTATGAAAAGTTCATGCATGGCTTCTTTGGCAACTTGTTTGTGAAAGTTTTATATTTTATGTAACAAAATTTTAACATGCATTTTTGTTACATAAAGGTTGCCTTAGAAAAACAAAGTGTTGTTTTATTTTATTTTTGTTTATGATAAATGTGCATAAACAAGCCATGGACCAATATGTTGGTTGTTGTTTTTTTTTTAAAAAATTTGTTATAATTTTTATTATTATTCATGTTAGTTTGTAATAGTAAATAGGTTTTATTATTTCATGGTTCTTTTGTTCATTTTGTAAGTATTAGATTAGTTGTTAGAACTAGTTTTACTTTATAAAATGTAACAAGAAGAAGGCCAACATGGAGCTTGAAGATGGAGCTTGATGCATGGAGATGCTAAAGCAAGTGGGAGCTTGTTTTTTTTATTTATTTTTTGTCCCTTAGGAATGGACTTGACATTTCTTGTTTTGGCTCACAAGAAATGTCATTAGAAATGGCTTTGTTTTATGCACATTCTTTTGCATGCTTATGGTTGATTATGTTCTTTTGATGCGTTAAAATATAAGATATTGTATGCTAGTAAAAAACATAAAATTGGTTCAAACGCGCTTATTTAAAATTGTTTAAAGTTGAAGCGACAATTTTTAAAATTAGATTTTAAATGAACCAAGTTTAAAATAGAGATTTTATATCAACCAATTTTTAAAATGGAGATTTTAAAATTGATAACATGCAAATTGGTTCAAATACATTTTATGTAAAATTGTTTATTTAAAAATGAATTTTAACTATCTCAAAACTATAAGGGTTAAATTGAAAGATTGCATGTTATCTCATTGGTCATTTTGGGAGGCAATGTGATGGCATGTGCAAGTATATTTTATTAATATACTTGCTAGACACTTGTTTATAAAAGACATCATTGACCAATACATTAGTAACTTGGTTTGTACTTTTTCTACATATTTTATATGTTTATATTTTATGTTGATATTATCATGTATGATTGAAATAGGTTCTAGCATACTAGATAATATTTTGAACATAAAATAAATCATCTTTTGGATTTTGGCTTTCAAAATAACATTTTAAAAGTAAAATGGTTAAAATGGGTTTTATAAATAAAATGAGTTTTATTCTAAAAACCCATAAAATTTTGAAATGTCAAAGTAAATTAAAATGACGATTTTAAAAACTCTTACAAACTCCAAGTGTCATGTGATATTGGATGCATGCAATAATATGGTACCATGAGTTTTAAAAAATTAAAATTGAGATTTTAAATGGAAATTTCAAAACTCATACAAACTCATAGTCTAGTATTAATAAAATGTTTATTAAGAGACTATAAATGGTTCTTATAGTGCTCAAACTCAAAAACTAATATTTGATATTAAAAATTGATGACACATAATTAGTTGATAAAATTAAGATTTTATTTAAACTAATAGGAACCATTTGATGAGAAATAAGTTTGTACCATATATTATTAAATACATGCAATACTAAAATGTTTTTAAAACTAGAATTATAAAACATTATAAATCCCTTTTTCTAAACGCAAGTCATATGCCGTCCTTTTGAGAAACACTCAATACGTCACTATGACACCCTTGTGGGATAAAGGTCACCTAACCACTTGGATTGTCTTGTGATGGATGAGGTGATTCTTATGTCTTTGTGGGATAAAGGTCACCTAACCGCATGGATGTAAGTTTCACACGTTGTTTCAAGTAGGATGACTTGATTGGGAATCTTTTGTGATAAAGGTCACCTAAGCACTAGAGACCCAAGGCATAGATGGGATCAAGCATGCCAATTAACAAACAAGATGTTAAGGATCCCATAAAGCTAGGAATTACATTCGATGTAATCGATAAACGTTATCTACCTTGTTGGATTAAATGGACGGGATAAAGGTCACCTAACCGTTTCATTTGTTTTGCAACGTTGGATCCTAGATTTTGTGCAAATTAATGTTTTTAGAAAACTAAAGGCTAATTAATTTGCTAAAAATTAACATTGAAAATACTATATTAACTTTGTTAAATTTTGTAGATGGCCTAAAATGCAAACACTACAATTAACACATCCCTAAGACCTTTTCTTTTGGAAGAAATGTTAACCACTCAGAACTTCCCAATTTGTTTTCAAAACATTGAGACGCGTTCTCAGACGTGAAAACAAATTATACGTACTCCTCATACCTATTCCTCAAGAACCTCCTCTTACCTACATAGAAGCTAACGATACTTGATTGAAACATAATGATGATTCAATCAATGTATCACGTCTTATGCTTGAAACCATGGTTCCATCCTTACTAGAAAGAATGGAAACGTTTCCACTGAGGGCATTTGACATGGTAAACCGATTACCAAAATATTACCAAATGTATATGGTCCGTGAACGCTTCGATACAATTGGACAAATACCAATATGTAAGCTCTCATATTCACAAAATGAGGACGCACCTTGACTATTTGGATAGACTTGGCTATCCTTATTCCAATGGGAGAGCCGTAGATGTGATCCTCAAATCTCTGACCAACGCATTTGATGTTTTTGTGGAGAATCTGAATATAGTGATAGATGAGGCAACATTGGTCATAGAAGAGGAGATTGTCCTTCTGAGAAATAAATGTTTTCTAACGAAGGAAAGTCCTTCAGGTATCAATATTAAAGATAGAACTTTTACTTTCTATCTTACACTTATGTATTTGATACTAAGTATAGAACTCACTTTTGTAATATGTTACAAATAATCAAGAAAGGTAAATGACTGAAAGACAAGCAAAATGGTGATCCATATAAGCCAGGAAGCAAGATTGCGTACCAAGCTTATAGGAGATTTTATTATGAAACCATATGGCTTGTATTGTTAAACAAGTTTGTTTCGAACAATGTTTAAATTTAGTTTGACTAAATTATTATTTTTTCAGTCATATGTTTGTTGATTGAATGAAATTCACTTAACCGTTTTGGAAACGATTATATTCATATTCAAAATGAATTATTCTATATTGAGAAATAGTTCTCTTAATTGAATAATAAAGTGAATCTCAAAAGTCTTCTAAAACATAATTCTATATAAATACCATAAGACTCAAATGTGATTTGAATCAAGTCTACACATGAAATAGTCAACTTAATCAAGAAAATTAAACGCATATCTTTTTTTTCAAAACTGTAGTATTTTGAAACTAAATATAAATATTTTCATTTGATATATGCGATCTTGATAAAGTTGAATATAGCTCTTTTCTCTAATTTATAGAGAAGAAGAAAAAGTTTTTTTTAGAATTAATACATATAGATGTATATGGTCTCTCAAAACCAAGTCTAGATATGGTGATAGATAATACCTTCACTGACGATTTCAATTGTTGAAGTTTATGGAACATAAAGATGAAGCATTTGATGTAATTCAAGTTGTTTCAAAGTGAAGATTGAGAAAACAAGTTAGCAGGACCATTAAAGTCTTTTCTAATATAGAAAGATAGTAACTAAACCAAGAACTCTTGGATCATCATAGAAATTGTGTACATCCGAAAGGATGAACCAAACCTTATTAAAATGGTTCGCTCTATGATGAGTAGAAGTACTATTCCTATATCAAATTCGGAATTATGCCCTAGTTAAAGTAATCCGTACTTTTTGACACCAACCAAAAAGGTAGACAAAACACCTTATAAGATTTCGTATGAAAAGTTTTTTCATCCTTAATCTTAGTTGAAGGTGTGGGTTTATGAAGCTCATGTGAGACAATAAGCGTCAAGTAAACTCGACCCAATATCTACCAAATGCATATGTTGTAGAATATACTATAAATTGTTTTATATACCGATTCTACAAACCCACAAACAATAAAATTGTTTATTGTTCCAAAGCCAAGTTCTTAGAAAGCAAGATTTTCTTTTGGCAAGGCATGTGGGAGTGTTAAGGAACTTGAAGGGAATCAAGAACTTCATAACCTAATGCACTTATTGGTTGGCACTAGTTATCAAACAAAGGTCGTTGAAACTGAGCGATTTGATTGATCAGAAACTTAGTAATAACACCAAGTGTTCGCAAATCTAGTAGAATCATTCAGAAATTCGAGAGATATCGATTTCTTATAAAGAATGATGTATGACTGGGTTCTAGTAAACCCATCAACTGCTAAAGTGCTATGTCAGATTCTGAATCTGGTGAGTGGCTTAGAGTCATGAACACTGAGATACAATCCATTCATGGATCAGTACAAGTATCTCAAAACTGGAATCTTCATTTTGACAGGAAAATTAAAAGTTTAATTTTCATCAAAATAAAAGATGACTCATGTATTTGCTAAAACTAGTGGGAGCGCAGTAAAATTCCTAATCCTGTATGTGCAAGACATACTAGTAGTTGGAAATTAACTTTCCGACATAGCAAAACATCATGTTTTGGCTCGGACAGTATTTCCTCAATAAAAGACTTAGAAAGGGCTAATTTTGTTCTTGGAATAAAGATCTTTAGAGATTAGATCAAGACGACTTATAGGTTTAAGTCAAAGTGCATATGTTGACATGATCTTGAAAGGTTCAAGATGCAAGGCTCTAAAGGTAGTTTCTTGCAAATATGATATGGCATCATTTTGAGCATGTCTCAATATTCTAGCACAAAAGATGAGCTAGATAAAATGATTAGTATTCCATATGCTTCGGCAATTGGATCTATCATATATGCCATGACATGCACTAGATCGAGCGTGTCAAAATGCTTTAGAGCATTAGAAAACAATACCAACGAAAAACGAGGGAAGGTCATTGGATGACTATAAAGAACGATTTAAGGTACTTAGAAAGAACCAAGGAAGTGTTCTTTAACTGAGGGATGGAAGAAGATCATAGCAAAATGTTGCACTAATGATAGCTTCCATAAAGATTGGGAAGGTTCTCAATCACAAAAGGGAAATGTCTTCATTGTGAATGAAGAACTAGTTCGTTTGAAAAGGTTCAAGGCGAAGGTCAAATTGCATAATACACTACAAATAAGAACACACTGCCGCTTTAGAAGCCGCAAGAGAAAGATGTTTGGATGAAAGAGTTCATTGAAAAGCTAGGTAGACGCCTCCCATTCAGGATCACCTAGAAATCCTTTGTGAGAATGTGGGTGCCATTACGCAAGCTAAAGGACCCTATCTCACATCAGAGTACCAAGCATCTACTCCAAACATTTAACTATATTTGGAATAAAGTTAAAAATGGAGATGTTAGTGTTCACAAAGTTTACTCAAATCAAGTTTCTGGATGAACCCATTCATGAAGCTCCTTATATAAGCTAAACTTGAAGGGTCATGTTTGAGCTTTAGAACTTCGTTATTCTAGTGATGGGATTTGATTTGAATCTAGTATTTGGATATTGGAACAAGTAAAGCAACAAGTATAGTATTTAGTTAGATATATGGGATATAATCTTTTCATACTCGTTGTGTTCTATATTAGCATGTTTAAATCCTTGAATAAATTAGTTATTATAAATGTCCATAGTCGATCATAGTTGTGGGAGCAACTATGAAGTAAGACTAATGTGAATTGGATTGGTTGACTTTTAAAAGTAAAAGTGGCAAAGTGTTGCAACCAAGTTCATAGGTACTTGTTAGGGAACGAGTACTGGACCTGACCCGCTTCAAGATCACCTCATGGATCGTCGTCATAAGTGATTCTTGAATAAAGGTAGTATCTTTGTATCCTTCGACCTGAGATGCATATTAGGGACTTAAGTGTAGGGAGTACTATGCTTTGATATGGTTAAACGTTGATCTTTAACAAGGCAGTTATAAAGACCATCATTAGGCATGGCATGAACTGCATGAGAGGCGTATGTATTCAAGAAGGGATTTGTTCCTCTTAATGTTTTAAGAGTGAGACATCTAAGGCGCCTTACCAAAAGTTGAACAACAAATGAGAATGATAGCGATCCATGTCTCACGTTCAACATGATGTCCGAACAAAGGGATAACTGATATCACACCTAATACATCAATTGAAGCTATGAGCTCGTGGGAATTGGATGTTGTTGAATGGCACTTACAGTCATATGTTGCTGGGGGCAGTGAGATGTTGCTAGACGTCCACCACTGTCTATATTATTCCATAATGCAATCTTGAGCAAGTGGGAGATTGTTGGATCTATATGCTCAAGAATGATTATAAAATAATATTACCGGTAATATATGATCCTATAGGGTCACACCGAACAACAAGTAGACATCGATTTAATATTTATAAGAACTTGATTCTTGATAAATATTATTATTTCTTCATAAATATTATTAATTATATTATTGAATATAATTCATAATATTAGATGCAAATGAAAGTTTCTTATTTATTAAAATGAGATGAGTTCATATTTAATAAGAAGTTAAAAGTAGGGATTATATGTAATAAGTTTAAATAGTTAAAATAGTGATTTTAACAAATTTAAACTACAAGGGACCAAAGTGTAACTTTTTTTGGGTCCATTTTTGGGTCCAATGAGAAAGAAGTCTTTGGTTACAAAGGGTTGTGAGCTAGTCATTTTGAAGGACACACTTGAAAAACACCAAAGTGAATTTTGCTCTCACTCTCTCCCTCTCCTCTTGGTTTCGGCCGAAATACACACACACATAGTGTGTGTATTTTTCTTCTTTTCTTCTCTTTTAAATACTAGTGTAGTATTTACAAAGAAGTGATTCTTGCATCTCATCTCAAGAAAAGTACTAGCATACTTTGGTGTTGGAGCTTGTCGGTGGACTACTCTAGAGGAGCTCTATTTTGGGTTCTACCATCTTTATCAACTTCCAACCTCCCAAGAGGATTCAAAGTCTACAAAGGTTGTATTGTCTAAACTCTCTTGGTATGTTTTTATTTATCTTTTCATGCATGTAACAAGATCCTTGGTGGGAATAAAATGGTTTTATGTTTTTGTTCAAAAACTAAATTTTTGCTTCCGTTGCGTATTTATTTTTACATCTTATGAGTTTTTGAAACCGGGTTTTGAACATAAAATCCCAACACCTTTTACGGGAGACAACGGATGTTTTATGGGTTCTTGTCGAGACCTTATCTTAATACAAGATATAGTCCCTAATCATACGTCTTACCTGTTCTGGTCGTGGTCGAGCGACGTGATTTTTTGCCCAAACATCGACCACGACCAAGGTAAGGAAAACACTTATTCCCTTTTTGATAAAGAAGGTAAAATCATAGTACTTTATCTCTTGATTAAAAGATTAAATCAAAAGTCTTTTACCTCACGACACTCGACCTCTACGTCGCCTAGTTCACACGATCGTCGCAAAGAACCATGCGACCTCGACCGACTAACGCGCTATACAACTGTTATGTTTGTTCAAGTGTTTAATGCAGGAGTCAACACTATTAATGGACAACGACTATAACCGACGAGGTCAGTTATGAACATCTAATTCCGCATTGAAGACAACGTCCGTTACAACAATTATCAAAGTCCTTAATGAGCCAATTAAAGTGCCCGAACACTATAAATTCCAAGTTCAATCATCGTTTTCGGGGCATCGAATAACAGAGAGAGAAGACATCGAACAACAAAGATAAGTATTCAAACTCCGAAGAACGCTCAAAGCAAAGAACTCTCCCTCGTAGAATCGCTCTCGACGCAAGACAATCACACACGACATTTCATTTTTACACACGACACACACTCTTTTACACATTGAAAACACTTGTTACTTTACATTTCGAAGTCTTTTCCTTCAATTGTATTGTAATCTCTGTACGATCGACACCAGTAACCAAGGACATCGCCCCTGATTGGCGATCATAGTGCAGCGACGACTTCCACAGTCGTCCGCGGGTTTTTTCCTCGTTGAGGTTTTTCTCGCGTCATCAAATTCTCTGTCTCGTTTACATTTCTGTCTTTATCGCACGCTTTTGTCGAATTATTCCTTTCTTTAGTTGTTACAGGTCCACATTCACCTTAAGTTGTACTTTGGTGCGATTTTTGGCATTAACAGTTTGGCGCCATCCGTGGGACCCCATCTAGAGAAAATCTTCGACAAATGTGCGTCGTACTAACGGTTTCTTGGAGTTTCTCTTGTTTTCTGTTTCAGGAAGATGGCAGCCCCAGGAAATCAAGAGCATGTTATTGACCATATGTATCAAGAACTTGAAGTCGCTCGAAATCAAATCAACGCCATGGCAGAGCAGAGTCGCATAACAGCTGAGGAGATCGCACGATTAAGGAACCCCCTTGGACCTCAGAATGGTCCCAGACTGTTCACGCAAAATCCAGATCCAGGGTCATTCTGCCAAAATGGTCCTAGACCATTCGCGCATAACCCAGTTCCAGGATCAGGTCCATTTGCTCAGAATCAGCATCCAGGTCCGTTCATGCAGAACCAGCAGCCAGGGCCGTTCAACCCAAATCCCCAGTTCGGGATGGTTCCTCCTCAGCATATAAGGCCACCGCCCATGCAGAATGGATCACACCCATTTCAGAATGGGTCGCAGCCATTTCAGAATGGGTCGCAGCCATTTCAGAATGGGTCGCAGCCGTTTTATAATGGGTCACAGCCGCATTTTGTCCCTTTCAACGGGGACGCCAATGGTTCGTCGCATGACAATGGCACCAGTTCAGGAGTCAATCCGCAGACAGGTGCGAATTCTAACCCTAATGACCCCGTCACCCAACGATTGAAGATGCTGGAAGATCAGAACGAGCGTGTCCTATCTTTGCTCGCCAAGCTACCCGGGGCAGCCGTGCCCGTCGACGTCGAGCCTTGATCAGGCTTTCAGGCATCACCTTTTGTCGATGAGATCGCGAGCATCGAGGTCCCAAAGAAATACAACGTCCCTGCCTTCATGCCCAAGTATTCGGGAGTGACCGATCCGACAGAGCATGTCGCGCAGTATAAGCAACTCATGTGGACGGTCTCGATCCCACACATGTATCAGGAAGTATGCATGTGCAAAAGTTTCGGTGCGACTCTCACTGGTCCTGCTCTCCAATGGTTGCTCAATCTCAAGCCCAAGTCAATCGGGTCATTCGCTGAATTGGTCAACCAATTCTGTCAGCAATTCGCCAGCAGTCGCAAGATGGAGAAGCAGACCAGTGACCTGTATTATGTTATGCAGAAGACCAATAAGTCTATTCGAAGTTATTTCAATAGATTCAATGCAGAGATGATCAGTATCCGCAATTGTGACGTCAGAACCGCGATCGAAGCTTATAAGCGTGGTCTGGACGAAAACTCAGGTTTATACACTGACCTGACCAAGTATCCCCCGGAAAATTTCGAAGACGTCCGAGCCCGAACAGTAGCATATATGAGGGTAGAGGATGACGCTGCCTTTCGTCGTAAGCATACCAACGACAAGAGGTCGTTAGGTGTAGAAGCAAAAATTCAAGACGAAGGCAATTTCCAAAATAGAGCCCGCGCGCCAGATCTCGAACGTCCGATTCAAGACGAAAGCAGAGGCTAAGACCGTGACCAAGTTTCCTCAGTACCCCAAGATATCCTCTTACGGGTTCAAAGGGTCCACTAAGGAATTGGTCGAAGCTCTGAAGACCGCCCAGCGACCATTCGATGGCCAAAGAAGTTCGATCACGACGACGCTAAGAAAGATAAATCTAAGTGGTGCGACTTCCATGTCGACCATGGTCACGCGACAGATGATTGCATAGCCCTAAAAAGGAGCTAGCATATCACGTTCCGAAAGGCAACCTCAAAGATATCATCAATGACGTCGTTACTTCGTTGGAAGCTATGAAGATCGTATTCGACCAAGACGACCTCGACGACTCGTATCAAAGACATCATGATGGGTTGATCATTCAACTCACGATTGGTAATTGTTTAACTCGACGCGTCTTGCTCGACGGGGGCAGTTCAGCAAACGTCATTTCCCTTAACACCATCAAGGCCATGGTAATCGATCGCTCGGAAATCACCCGACGTTCGACAACTTTGGTCGGTTTCAATGGAGGAGCAACGAGCACCATTGGAGAAATTATCGTGCCCGTCTATGCCGGAGGAGTCAATAAGCAGACCAAGTTCAGCGTCATCGACTGTGCGTCGGCCTATAACATCATATTAGGTCGACCATGGATCCATGAAATGAAAGCCGTTCCTTCGACGTATCATCAGACCCTGAAATTCTTTACGCCATGGGGAATCCAGGAAATAAAAAATAAGCCAAAAGTCGCTCGTGATTGCTATAAGACCACCCTGAAGCCGCGAAAATAAACTGTCTGACAGTCACAGGATTATGCATGACCATAAGGTCTCGACAGGTTCGTCCTTTTATCTTTAACCTTAAAGATAAACTCATGTCTCTCCTACAGGAATATGCCGATTATTTTTTCCTTGTCGCACGAAAATACGGTCAACATAGACATCTATGTTATTTCTCGAGATCTCAGTGTCGATCCGTCATTTAAAACCTATTCTCTCCTGAAGGGGATAGAGTAATAAATGACGGGGGGCAAATACTCCATTAAATAAAGAAGAATCTGAGAAGGTATGTTTCCTAATCTTTTCTCTCCTTTCATACGATTTCTTATCACGAACGATTACTGACTTAAGCATCGAAGGGTCGTTGGTCAGCCAACGACCAACCTCTAACATTGTTTTTTCGCAGAATCGCACGACAATAAACATACGCCTCTAGTTTCGCAAGGTCGCATGACATAGACGGTCAGGCCTATGACGTGATCATCCTTCCATAGGAACATACGATTCGCAGTTCATTGCATGACTTAGTCATACGATCGCAAGGTCTAACGACCTTACGACCCAAGTTTCTTGACTTAGAAAATTTTCATACTCTGAATGTATGCTTTTATCGCATGTGCTTACGTTTGTATACACGATTTAAAAGTCTTATGGCTTGCGTTCTAGTTATTATGTTGCAATGATGCCTAAGTCGCACGATTTCTTGGTTATTCTTTACTTAGTGAATTTTGCAATTGATAATTGTATTCATTTATAAAAGCGCAAGTTCGACAGAAGTCTAAGTTTCATTCATAAACTGTCGATTACATTAAAAAGGAACTCGACCACCAGCGGTCGATCGATAAACAAAGGTAAAGAAATTTTTTAGATTTGAGGAGGGACATCGGTCGCATCCTTGCCCGAGGCCTCGCCCTGAAGACCTTCGCCTACCACCTCCTCCTCGATGTCCTTCTCATCATCTGAATCGAGGTCTCTCACAGTCCCGACGCCCTTCAAGTAAATGTCGAGCTCTTCCGACGCCGAAGCAAGAGGGTCCTTCCCTAATAGGTGTCGCCTCATAATCACCGCCCTAGGGGTCAGACGAGCTATGGAAAAAACGGACTTACCCTCGTCCTTAGCAGCTTGCACCTCTTTCTCCAGACCCTCTACCCTAGACTAGGAATCCTCAACCTCCTTTGTAGCTGCAGCCAAGGATTCCTTAACCTTGCCTATCTCCTCCCTCTGACCGGCAATCGGGAGCAAGGACTGCGTCAGGCGATGATTAAGATCATCCTTTGCACGACCAACGACCTCTAGATGTTTCATAGCGTCATCAAGACGCTTAGACAAATCCTCGCGCTCTGCGGCGACCTTCGCCCTATCCAACTCCGCGTTCTCCCTCTCGTGCGCATCAAACGTTAGATCCTTTATCTTCATCATCTCACCCCGCAAAGCTAGGGAAGCCTGGAACGCCTGCAAAATCATAAAACAAACATTGTTAATAAAACATACGACAGCGATAACGACAATGACAACGACAAACGAACCAAGTCTTGAAAGAAAGACTTACCATGAATGCCAGCCCGGCGACATGAGCTCCCGTCTCCTCGATAAGAAACCCCACGAAACGCTCCCTGAAAGAAGGGAGCATATATTTCCCCAGATGAGGAAATAGGTTCGTCCCGTCTAGGACACTATTGACCGTCGTGACCTTGGGCCCTCCCGTCGGCTGATCCTTGCCCTCGTCGGCCGACAAAGGATCCGACGTGGCTGACGGGGACTTCGCTGTTTCTGCCGGAGGCGCAGAACTGATAGGCATTGCAGCAATCACACTAGAAGACGTCTTCTTGGGCGATGCGACCTTTGCCTTCTTGGGTGTAACGACTCTCGACGAGTCATGAACCCCCGAAGACGATTCCCTCAGAATCGTCGTCCTCGTCTTCTTCGGGAGTTCAGGACTAGCAGACATGGCCTTTAACCTCTTCTCCCTGCCCTGACGAGCAAGCTCAAGTTTAGCTGCTCTTTTAGCAGAGACGGTCGGCACCTTGGGGTGTGATTCTCCTAGAAATCAGAGGGTATAAGATAAGAAAATTTAGATTAAGCAGAAAGAACTAAGAAGGTACACTCACCAGTCATTTCTCCTTCATTTCTCGACTCTTTCTCTTCTCCCTCTTTTTCCTCATGCCTCTTCCCCCGATTCTCTCCTAAGTACACTAAGTCCTCGTCATTGTCCACCAATGGTCGTGCGACAAACGACCGCTCTACGACGCTGAACTCCCGAAAAGCATTGATCCTTGCTTGAGAGTTGGAATAAGGCTTCACGTCCTCGAACTTGATGGCTGTCGACATAAAAACGGCAAGTTAAAGATTAGGTAAAAATCACAAACGACATATGACAATGAAATTACAAAGCTCACCCGACGTATTCCATCCGGTCCTAATCCACTCACTCTCGGAATCAAGGGTCGACTTGCGCACGAAAACATACAGAGTCTTCCATTTACGATCGTTCACATTAGTCTTTAAGACCAAGGTACGGTCACCTTTAAGCTTAGAATATAAGCTACAACGATGGCACCCGTCCTTCTTGGCTTGATAAGCCAAGAGGAGGTCGCGTACATTCATGGGAGTATCCCATTTCTTAGTGACACGCTCGATCACTTGTACGACTCGCCAGAATTAGGGCATTAGCTGACCTGGTGCTAAGTCAAATTCTAGCATAAAAGCCTTGGCTAAATGCGAGTAAGGCCACTCGAAACCTATCTTAAAGGTGTATTTGTAGACTACAATGTACCCCTCGGGGCATTCATTTGATCGAATCTGACCTGCGCAGATTAGTTCAATCCACGCAGGGATCTTAGGTAAGCTTCTAAACTCATCGAGGTCCGATTGTTCTTGAATAGTGCTTTCAGGATCTATCGACATTGCTAACAAGAATTAAAGAAATCAACAGAAATCGTACCTTATATAAGCGCTCTAGACCTCGAACAATCTTAACCAAGTCGAAGATTCTTACGGGATCAGGAAAGATTGGACGAAGAATGGCAAGGAAATCAAGGCAAGATCTCTCTGAGTAAACTTTTCAAAAGCATAAAGAGGAAATGATCCGTCAAGGTCTCTATTTATGCAAGAAATTAGATTGGGCCGACTCCCTTTGATGATCGCCACACGTCCCCGTCTTTTTGTATGACAACACGAATCGTCGACACTTGTCAGAGACAGCTGGTAAGCACAATCGTGCATCAGTATGACGTCACGATCTCGTTTCCTTTTCGACTTCTCGTTCAGTTAAAATCGAATCGATCCAGTTCCAAGATAACTAAGGTGACTTTCGACACGTGTCATAATCTTATGCGTCCGACTGACAAAATTTAAATTCGAATTTGCCATCCTACTTTCAAAATTTGGGGGCAAACTGTTTGGGCAAAATTTCACCGGTCTCGACCACGACCAAGGTAAGGAAAACACTTATTCCCTTTTTCATAAACAAGGTAAAATCATAGTACTTTATCTCTCGATTAAAAGATTAAATCGAAAGTCTTTTACCTCACGACACTCGACCTCGACGTCGCCCAGTTCACACGATCGTCGCATAGAACCATGCGATCTCGACCAACTAACGCGCTATACAACTGTTATGTTTGTTCAAGTGTTTAATGCAGGAGTCAACGCTATTAATGGACAACGGCTATAACCGACGAGGTCAGTTATGAACATCTAATTCCGCATTGAAGACAACGTCCGTTACAGCAATTATCAAAGTCCTTAATGAGTCAATTAAAGGGCCCGGAGACTATAAATTCCAAGTTCAATCATCGTTTTCGGGGCATCGAATAACAGAGAGAGATAAGACATCGAACAAAAAAAATAAGTATTCAAACTCCGAAGAACGCTCAAAGCAAAGAACTCTCCCTCGAAGAATCGCTCTCGACGCAAGACAATCACACACGACATTTCATTTTTACACACGACGCACACTCTTTTACATATTGAAAACACTTGTTACTTTACTTTTCGAAGTCTTTTCCTTCAATTGTATTGTAATCTCTGTACGATCGACACCAGTAACCAAGGACTTCGCCCCTGATTGGCGACCATAGTGCAGCGACGACTTCCACAGTCGTCCACGGGTTTTTTCCTCGTTGAGGTTTTTCCCGCGTCATCAAATTCTCTGTCTCGTTTACATTTCTGTATTTATCGCACGCTTTTTTCGAATGATTCATTTCTTTAGTTGTTAAAGTCCACATCGACCTTAAGTTGTTCTTTGGTGCGATTTTTGGCATTAACAATGGTCTTGGACCGTTCTGTGATCCGAAGGGATTCCTCAGCCGCGCGATTTCCTCGGCTGCTCTTCGATTCTGCTCAGCCATGGCATTAATTTGATTTTGCGCAACTTCCAGCTCCTGATACATCTGAGCAATGACTTGCTCTAGGTTTCTAGTGGCTGCCATTTTCCTGAAATAGAGAATAGTAGAAACTACAAGAAACCGTTAGTAACGCGCACGTTTTGTCGAAGATTTTCTCTAGATGGGGCCCCACGGATGGCGCCAAACTGTTAATGACAAAAATCGTCCAAAAGGATAACTTAAGGTTGATTGTGGAATTTTAACAACTAAAGAAAAGAATCTATCGACAAAGCGTACGACAAAGGTGAAAGACGTAAATGAGACAGAGATTTGATGATGCGGGAAAAACCTCAAAGAGGAAAAAACCCGTGGACGACTGTGGAAGTCGTCGCTGTACTATGATCGCCAAACAGGGGCGATATCCTTATGTTTCAGGTGTCGATCGTACAAAGATTACAATACAAGTGAAAGAAAATACTTTAAATGTAAAGTAACGCGTGTTTCGAATGTAAAAAATGAGTGTGTCATGTGTGAGGACTGTAGGTCGAGAGTGTAAGTCGTGCGTCGAAAGCGATCACTTGAGAGAGAATTCTTTGCTTCGGGTGTTCTTGAGTACGCCGTGTGATTCTAGAATTCGATCTCCCCAAATGATGGCTTTGTCTTCGTATTTATAGTCTTCGAATACATTTAGTGATACCATTAATTCTTCTAGTAATGGTCGTAACGGTCTTCGTCGTTTAATGCTCATAATTGCTCTGTCGGTTTCGTCCGTTGGTCATAAATATTATTGACCTGCATTAAATGATGAAATCATAACAGAAGAATCGTACGTTAGTTGGTCGAGGTCGTACATTTATACAAGACGGTCGAGGTCGAGAGGTACTCTGGACTTCGGTTTTGGTCGAAGGACGAAATGCTTTATGATTTTGACTTTCGTTAAGGAGAAGCGTAACGAATGTTCTTAGCATCGCGGTCGTGGCCGAGACTGGTGATTTTTTACCCAAACAGTGAGTTGTTCTTTGGAAGCATGTTTTATGTTTTTAGAAGGAAGTAGAAGAAGGAAGTTGAATGTAGTGCTCGGAATGAAGGGCCATTGGGTTAGAATTGGTGATAGTGTGGGAAATATTCCAAGTGAGCTTGTTGTTCGGAGTTAAGCTAATGGGAATAGTTTTGTGCGAGCATGGACACTTCTTGCTGGTGAGTGGGTGGAGCTTGAATTTATTTCTTATGTGATGGACGATTGTCGGAGGCAACTAGAATTTGAATGTGTATTTTCAAGATTGGTTCGGTTTGGTTGGTGGCTGCTTCAGATGTTGGAGTGTGGACGTTTCGCACTTTTAGCTAAGTATAGTGTAGGGTGACGATGTGGTGAGAACGTATGAATTGTTTATCATTAATGAATTGTAGTCAGTGCAATTCAGGCAAGGAAGTGTTATCTGCTTTAGACGTATATCGTGTTGGGGAAAGCGATTGTAGAATTGGGTGTTATCTGTTGAAGAAGATCATAACTGCGAGTTAAGGTGATATTCAAGGATGATCTCATGATTAAGTTGGGGTTTTAAGCGTCGTTATTTTAATAAGGGATTTATGTCGTTGTGGCGTTAACCTGTGTATATTCGTTCTTTTACGGACGTGAAGTTGTGTGTGAAACTCTTAATTTGGCGCGTTTTAAAACCGTGGGTCTAGGTGTGTGGAAAGTATTGTGTTCAGTTGGCCTTAGGCGTTATTTTTACGTTACGCGGATTTTCTGGGTTAAAGTGTAGCCAACCGAAGGTGTGATAATTCGTTGGTATACGCCCTATTGTTGAAGGGTTATGCTTAAGGGGAGCAATAGAATCCGTAGGGAAGCAAAGAGTTTGACATGTGCGGTTATCTATGATCCTCCAAGAATAAAGATGTATCGTGGGAAAGAGGCATCTGGTGAGACCAAAGGTCGCGCGGTTGACTGCCGATAAGTCAACCAGATTCACGGGAAGTTAAGGGTGGCTCAAGACCGCCGCGGGGATAGGTGAGCAAAAGGAGGAGATCGATTAAAATTCCCAGTAGGAGACATTGTGATGTTTAAAGTTTCGTCGTGAAAGACGTTGTGTGTTTGGAAAGAAAGGGGAGCTAAGGCCTAGGTAGGTCGGGCCGTTCTCCATCACCGAGTGTGTAGGTGAGATGGCGTATAAGCAGGAGTTGCCCGAGGATCTTTGGGGAGTTCATTCGACCTCTCAGGTGTCGAATCTAAGGAAGTACTTGGCCGAGGAAAATGGCAGTACCGTTGAAAGATAGTCGTGTGGACGAGAGGTTGAAATGTGTTGAGGAGTCGTTGGCGATCGTGGATCGCAAGGTCAAAAAGTTGAGGAATAAAGAAATCTTGCTAGTGAAAGTTCAATGGTGCTTCCATAAGGGGCAAGAAACAACTTGGGAAGTGGAATCGAATATAAGGACGTGTTTCCCTCATTTGTTCGAAGATGGAATTCCGGGGACAGAATTCTTTTGAGGGGAGGATGTTGTAATAGCCCAATTTGGAGTGTAGAAAAAAAAAATGAAGTTTAGTGGCCAAAGTGTAATAAGCAAAAGTTTAGTGCTCAAGTGTGATAGAGATAAATAAGGGTAAAACCCTATTTACCCTGATTTCATCAAAATCAGTGTGTGTGGCTACTGTGTGATATAGGAGAAACCTTGTTCTTGAAGAAGCATTGGAGAATCGAAGCTGGGAAGGAGAAACATCACTCTAATTGAGGTAAATTCCTTCTCCTTAACCTGTTTTTCGGTAGAGTAATGTTAGAATCTTGGTGTGGACTTTAAACTATGGAGTTGTGGGTTTTGGAGACCTTTTGGTTGATACCTCCTCTGTGAGAAGTTTAACTGAGTGTTTTATCCCACCTAAATTGGATTGGGAAACCTAATGTTAACACTCGCTAATCGTGGATATCGATGGCTTCTTGATGGTTGTATCTTATGATCGATTTTAGAGCCATATCGAGGGGTGAATCGGGGTTTGTCAATGCAATAGAAACCCTATTTGTTTGGGAATCGCACAGTCCGGAAAGAGTGTCGACTTCGGATACTGAAGTGCGAATCCGGTAGTTGTTTTCCGGAAGCTGGTTGTCCGGAAAGCGTCGGACTCCAGAGTGGAATCCATAAGTACCGAAATCCGGAATTGGGTCCGAAAGTGTGCCGGAATCTGGAATGTAGTCTGGAATTTGTACAAGAAACTGGAATAGAGTCCGGGAGTGCCGAATCCAGAATTTAGTCTGGAAAGTGAGTCCAGAACCCGAATTTCCCATGTCCAGGACTTTCAGTTGTCAGTAGAATTCGAGTGTGCAGAGAGAATTATCTAGCCTTGTGTGTTGGGTGCAAATGTAGGTGCGAGTAGAGGATCAACGGTTGCAAGTAAGAACTCCTAGCGGAGGACTTCAGGTGAGTCTTTCTAACTTAAAGTGTGTTGATTTATGTATTACTTGAAATGCATGAGATATGACGATGCTGCATGTTTTATCCTTTATATGAAACTGCATGTTTTACTTGTTTGAGAAAGTTAAGAAGTTATGTATGCATACATTTGGAAGTGGGCATGTTTGGCTAAGTCGGGGGTTGTGCCCCGCAAGTGCTCATATCGGGGGGAGTGTCCCGTTTATGCCTTGGGAGGTGTGACCTAATACGGCAGTGTGAGACTGACACGTTGTCACGGGTGTGCGTGACTTTAGTGTGCCATGTACATGGGTAGTTCTTGCGTATGAAAGTTTAAATGTTTTAAAGATGGGAAGAGTTTGTAAATGCTTATAAACCGTTTAAAATGTTTTATGTGGTACAAATGTTTGTTTCTAGAGGGAACTTACTAGACCTCATGGTCTAACCCTCGATTTTCCAAAAACTAAACCATTTTCAGGTAAGCACTTAGTAGAAGGCCTTAGTAGGGGCAGAGTGAAAGCGCGAGCGTGAAGCCTTGGACTAGAAGGATGCCGTGATATTTAGCATGTCAAGTATAGTCTTTAGAAATCTAAGTTGTGTAATAGATCGTTTCCGCAAACCTTGTGTTGTACTCGCATATTTGAGATGGTATATTGAGGTCGTTTCGGCAAGTTATTTAATTTAATGTCGTTATGCTTTATTGGTTGAGTTGGGTTGTTACACCGACGGAAGTCAATGGGGTTTGACTTTTTTAATTTCCGTCGGAAATCCGCTGGAAAGTTTCCGACGTAGAATCCGCCCGAAAAATCTGCCGAAAAAATGTGGTTTGTTTAGTAGTGATAATTACATTGAACATTAATGTGAGATGGCCTTTTTGAGCTCACTCAGTGTCTGAAACTAGCGAGAAGTCGGGCCTAGCGAGGGCCCTGGGATCGAACCCAAATGTTATATCGTCCTTGTGTAATAGTAAAATGCATTTTTCTAAGTATATAATATCACTACAAAAAAACATAATTTCCAACGGTATATTCCGTCGGTACGCCGTCGCTAAAGGCTAAAATCCGTAGGAAATCCGTTGGAAACCAGAGTCGCAAATTATTTGGTAGACAATTGGTTTTCCGATGAATTACCGACATATATTAGCGACGAATTAGCGACTACCGGGATCAACGACGAACAAGCGACGACGGGGATCTGTTAGGGTCAAAATCAGGTTGAATAGAAGTTCAAGGGTTAAATTGCTATTAATCATTTTGAGCCTTTTATGTGTAATGGGCCATGGGCTTGAATGTCATGGGCCCATGGTATATAATGTTTTGTATGCCTTAGAATTAAGGCTAGTTGTCATATTACACTTTCCATCGCATTGTAATTCTCTCTGATTAATGAAAGATATATGGTTGTATTCTACATATTGATTTCTACTGTTGGTTGCACTGATCCGGAACTCTCAATTGGTATCAGAGCATACGGAAGATTCGATTCAAAGTGATAAAAGGTTTCTGGTAAGAATTCTATTCAAGTTTTCGACTGTGTTTTTGCCATTCAAACTCATATTTTGAATCTGTGAAAATTGCTTATTTTCGTTTATTGCATTCTGTTAGTATCATCATTATAATCGATTCTGCAATTTTTCATTGTCCAATTCGATCATCTTATATGGTTTTAAGCAAAATCAATTTCACAAGTTTTTGGTCTCTATTCTTGCAAAAATCAAAATTTTTCTATCAAGAACTTGTTATTTGGCTTCAAATTCGATTCGGGTATTGTTAGCATTGTGTTTTGTCGAGTTTCTAACCTTTCAGTAACGATTCTAAGCAACCCTAATCGATTTCCAATCGTCTTGGATACCATAGCCGCACTTACCGGACACCACAACCGTGGTTACCGGATCCCATCCCATTGTTACCGGGTAAGTTTCCATATCTATCTCTTGTTACCGGGTAACTCAAAGTTACCATTACTTTCCGGACATCACTCCCGGTAAGTCCCAGCTACCGGATATCACTCCCGGTAAGTGCCAATTACCGGACAAGTTCCCGGTAAGTGCATCCGATAACCACATCCGGTAACTACCATTTCACTAGGACATATCTCTTCATCCGGTAAGTACCCCCACCCGGTAAACTAGTTATCTGTTTTAATTGTTATCGGCAAGTTCTTGCTTTATTTAATTTATCCGGTAAGCTTGTCATCCAGTCACATCCAGTTATCCGGTAAGCTCTTCATCCGGTAAGCACTTCCACCCGGTAAGTTTGCTATTTGTCTTTTTCACATTCGGTAAGTTTTTGCTGACTCATCCGGTAAACCTGTTTCATCCGGTAACACTCAGTTATCCGATAACCTGTGTTTACCCGGATTCCTCTGCTGATTGAACACTCTCACACACAATCTGATCCGGACACTTCCAGATCAGACATCTTATATCCGGATTCCTATCCGGTAAGTTCAGTCTAGTTGATTTCCTACCTGTCTTAGCATAAACCACTCTTAGAACCTGCGTTAGGACACCACTCTTAGTGTCTTGCATTAGGTATGTGAACCTATCCATCAAGATTTTTTTAATCAAATGCAATCTCTTGCTGAACGGATAGATTCCTACAAGGCCACCACTGATGAACAACTGCTTGAAATTAATTTTTTAACTGAAAAGCTAGATGTTCAAAAGCGGATAACTGAAAAGTACAAGTCCGAAATTGCCAATTTAAAAGAAAAATGCAAAAATCTTTCAATAGCACCCACGTACTTAAGGGCCAAGATATCTGAACTACATTCACAGCTAGATCAGTGTGCTAATGAGAAAGGAGAGATTGTTTATCAATGCTCTACTCTTCAAATTCAGCATAAGGAGTTTGTCAATAAAATAATTGATCTCGAAATCAAACTCCACAAAAGAGGCCAAACAGAGCAGACTATTCATATGAATAAACCCAAGGAATTCACATACTTTAACAAGGAATGGGGAATCGGATACGATAACCCACATTACTTGAAAAAGGGTATCCACCTCACACTTACTCTCTATGATTTTGGGTGTCTGGGTATGGACAAAAAGTATCCAGAGTTTAAGATAAGATGGACTGGCCCTTTTGAACCTAAAAAGGAAGAGGAAACTAAGGAATATAAGCGCAAACACACGACTAAAATGCAACTTCCTTTTTGTTATGAGCCTACAAACTATTCTTATGAGAAAAATCCAAAGAAATACCTCTCGAATGACTACTTTGACTGCTATAAGGTTGTAACGCCCAAGGATTCCTCCAAACAGGATGAGGTCCAAGCAACCGAACCCAAGACTGAGACAGACGAGTTCAAACTCTATGTTCCCCCTCTCGTCTTGGAAGCAAAAATAGTCGAGTTAGAGGAGTCACTCGAGAAGGAAAGGTTATGTTTTCAAAAGGAAAAACAAGCGCTTATCACAAAACTTGAGAATCTCAAATCCGAGAAAACCGAAGCTGTGTCGGATGAAGGACAGGAAATCCTTTGGGGTGAAATAAATAAGCTCACATCAAAACTATCTGCCTTGGCAACAGAAGCGATTAAGGAGTATACGAGAAATGGTCAACTCCAAAAGAAGATTGACCTACTCCAAAATGAAAACCAGATTTCACCCGAACTTTCCTCCAACTCATCAGATACATCCTCGTATAAAGCTTTCATGGGACAAATCTCTTCATAAGACGATAAAGAGTCTCAAGATAAGTGTGTGTTAAGGAATTTAAACTCTGAAATTTTCCTAGCTTCCGCACTAAATTCCCCTAAACACACAATCACAAAGTGTTCCTCGCCTTCCTCGGCCAATCCAAGTCCAGTGATTCCGGATATAGATTTTTCAGAATTTATGAATTCCGAGGGTAATTCTAAGGAAGAGTTTGAAACGTTCCCCTTCGACAAACCTCTTCTAAGTCATACTGAGTTTCTTTCACCAGTAGTTAATCGACCGATCAATTTTCAAAAGGGCGAATGTTCCAAACCTAAGACCCCGGCTGTGATTAAGGTTTCTAAAACTGCGTCACATTCTCAAAAACAATCACAGCCGAGGCAAAAGACCGAGCGATCGACTGAAAAAAAATCCTGCTTCCTCAAAATCCACTGACCATGCCGTCAATGTTGTTTCAGATAAAACCGGTCGGGTTAAACAGGACAAACTAGCTAAGGAATCTATCGAGAAAGAAGCATTGAAGTCATTTAATACTGTTTTCTATCCTAGAATGAACATGCATGATTGTGCTTTGAACCATAAGAATGATTTTGTTGAACAAGATGTTAATTTTCCGATTAAACTTTATTCTATTCAACAATTAATTCAGTTATCGCATAATTGTCTGTGTTGTTCTAGTTGTGGTTGGAATGACTTCGATGACATTAGAAATTCACCTGATTAGTTTGGTTCTTACCATGTCTTTAACTCAAAACCAAATCGCAAACCCCGTAAAAGCAAAAAGAAACATAATACAAAACGGGGTTCCCAATCAGCGGTTAAACCCAAGCAAGAAAGGAAACCCATTTCACAACGGGTTCCTCCTACTGAGGGTAAACCTACACCCAAGAGGAAACCTGTCTCAAAACAGGATCCTCCGACAGGTGTAAAACCTAACCCTCTAGGACCCATTTTCAAATGGGTACCTAAAGTCCGCTAAACTTGTTTTTGCAGGACGATCATGTGTAGTACTTAGATTCTGGATGCTCCAAGCACATGACCGGAAGGAGGGAGATGCTCATGAACTACATGGAAACATATTGCAGAGACGTGAGATTCAGAAACGATGACCAGGCACCGATTCTGGGCTACAGCGACATTTTCCAAGACAAGATCACGATAAAGAAAGTCTCATACATCGCAGGATTGGGACAATCTGTTCAGCATCGGCCAATTCTGCGATAAAGATCTCGAGCCCAGATTCAAAGCCAAAAGGTGTAGCTGTTGGTCCCGAAGGCCTATACAAGTTTGTAGAAGGGGGGGTTGAATACAAACACACAGATTTTACTTTTCTAAATTGTTTATTGATAAATCATTAACAATTTACAACTTGTTGCGGAAACAAGATTAAGGATAAACCTAAATCTAAACAAGTTGGAACACTAAGATTTCTTGCACTAAGAGAGATAAGGAAATTACTAATAATAACCTATCTGAGATAAGAGATTTGAACTTGTCCAGAGTTAGCAAGTTACTTCAAAAGAAGTGAGTTCATCTCTTTATATACTGCATGCATTTAATGCAAGTCAGTATATACTTTACACGTGTCATCAGCTGGTTGGTTGCATGTCATTGACTTTTGTTGACAACCTTAGTAGCCGTAAGGATGAACAGTGTAGTATCAGAGTGGTTGTACGATTTCAGATTTTTGGAGGTTCTTTTCTGACATTTCGTACGGAGGCGTGCAAGGGTGGTTAAGACAAAAGTACTTTGTACGGAGGACTTCATGATCACCTTTCGTTGATTCAGCGATTATCATTTTTTATTCAGCGAATGATAAAGTTCAGCGATAGCTGAAGTCTTGTACTTGATACTTCACGTTGAGTGGACAAATCTGAGTCTTCGCTGATCCGCATCAGTTCATTAGGAGACTTGTCGCTGGTTCTTGAGCTTGATCTTCGACTTCAGCGTAGAACCTTTGTTGACGTGAAACTTGTCTTCAGGGATCATAAGTAAACAACTAACTTATCAGCGATCATCAAAATGACTGAACAGACTCAGAGCATTAATGGTGAACAGTTTCGCTGAATGTTTAACTTAAAGAGCGAGAGTTCCTATCAGCGGTACTGGAAGATCTTAGTACTTATCAACGATAGTGAAACTCTGATACATATTGTTTACTTACAATTTTCACTAAGTATAAGAGAGGGTCATTATCAAATCACTGAGGGTTTAGATCAACAGTAGCGTCCACACTGACGACGGAACTGAACTACTGGGTGGAACGTGAAAGACCAACCTCTACACCATCGACCTATCAGCCCTGAAGACCGATGACTCTGTCTGCCTGATGTCAAAGGCCAATTCCCAGCAAGCGTGGATTTGGCATCGACATCTTTCGCACCTGAACTTCAAGAATATTAACAAACTGGTGCTTGGCGGTCACGTGAAAGGCATGCCCGAACTTCAATTCGTGAAGGACCGACTCTGCGAGGCATGCGAAATGGGAAAGATGAAGCGAGAGACGCACAAATCGAAGGTCGCTCTGAGCACATCACGGTCCCTCGAACTTATCCATATGGGTAGGTTCTCTGTCTTCTTGGCCAGAGAGACCTACGCGAACTTCAATCTTAGCTAATCTGTCTTCAAGGCCAGAAATAGCAGGATTGATCTTCTTCAGCTCTGTGCGATCTGCCGCTGTGAAGTTTTCAGTTTTAGGGACGGGTGCAGGAGCAGGATCAGGAGTATTGGCTTTGTTCAGCAGCTGCTCGACCATTGTCTTTATCGAACTAACATCGGTCTTTACAGAGCCTAAGTCAGTTGTCAGAGTTTGGACATTTTTCTTCACATCAGACATATCTCCCTCGAGTGTTCCAACAGATGTCTTCAGCGTTGTTAGTTCGCCGGACATGGAGGAAACTGAGTTTTTGAGTGAGGTGTAGTCTGTGTAGATATCAGCGAGCACCTTAGCGAAATCGCTGAGAGTCTTATCAACTTGCTTCAAGTCATCTGTGGAAGCCTTCTTCTCCACCACCTTTGTCAGCTTTATCAAATTTTCTCCAGCGATGGTTACAGCTGTAGAGTTGTTGGAGAGTGTGGTGGTGAGACCTGTCAGCTTTGTTTCCACGGACTTCAGAGAAGCGTTGATGTCTCCCAAATTAGGACCTGTAACACATAAGTACTTGTGAACAAAGGAAAGCTAAGAAGTTTCAGGTTTAGTTACAGTGTATATGGGTTGATTTGTACCTGCAGGAGGATTGATGAACTCGTCAAAGTTGCGGATTCCTGAAAAATGTTCCATATCATCCTCAAAAGTTCGGTGAGGAATGGTGATCTCTGCAAGTCCTGTCTTCATCATTCTTTGAGAAGCGTCAGCGGAGGCTTCTGGAATGATGGCATCTCCAGTGTTCTTTGGAGGAGTGTCCAAGTGAGTAGAGGGAGAAGCGAAGGATAAAAATTGGGTTCGGGTACAGAGTTCAGCGTTGGATTCGCTGAAAATCACTTCATCAGTCTTTGGAGAGACTGAAGGAGGTTGGGTAGGTTCCAAGTTTCTAACCTCAGCGTTTAGAGACGCTGAAGCCGGGATTGAAGGGATGGTTTGAATGGGTGTGGCAGAGCGTACCACAGAACTTTCCTTCAGCTCTGCAGAATGAGCTGAGGAGTCTTCAGCAGGAGATTGCTGGGGCTGCTCCTTGGTTTTCTTGATCCTTTTGGAACCAAGTTGGATTGAAGAGTGTTTCCTTTTCTTAGAAGGAGAGGATTGTCTGGCCGGGGTATCAGCGATGGGTATTGTCGCTGAAGGAGCCACAGAAGTCGAAGAAGTGGGGTAGAGAAGAGTAAGAAGGGTAGAAAGACGTACCTCATTTTCGACAGGTTTGAAGTCGAGCACCTTAGGGCCAACCTGAGAGAGTTTCAGGTCACCCTCTTTCGGGTAGCTGTCCTTCAGGCCATATTGAAAGATGGCGCTGATGAATCTTGGGTATGGAACCCATGCAGGTCTGTCAGCGGCAGAGTTTACTCTTTGCAGCAAGTCATCATAAATGAGAGATGCCCAATCAATGTGTAGACCTTTCAGCAGAGCGTATCCAATTGCTTGATGAGGTTGAGCGTCTTGATCAGAAGAGCCGGTCTTGGCAGTCATGCAGCTGATAAGGTGAGCGAAGATGAAGTTCATCTCGCTGGGCATTTTTGATTTCTTCAGCAGGGCCAGCTTCTTCTCAGGCTTCTTGTCTCTGCCAATTTCCCATACATAGCCCATTGCATCAAAAAATGCAATAAGAGCTTCTTTGTCAGCGTGCTTTTTGTGGTCAGGGAATGGAACAAAAGGCTTTTCTTTTGTAGCGATGGGAAAGTTTAGAGCTTTGCAAATGATGGCTGGTGTGATCTTTATTGTGCCATATTCAGTATCGCAGAGGATACAATCAATTGTTTTGGAGGGATCTTTGGCGGATGGTAGCTGAGAGTGTCTGGCAGAGTACCAGAACTGGGATAGCAATAGCTGACTTGCAGGAGGTGTAATGGTCAGGGCTGTTGAAATGCAGCTATTCTTAAGAAAATTTACAGCATCATCCAGATGTGTAACTTGCTTTCGAGGAGGAAACTCGAAAAGCGCAGAGAGGTTGTTTATCTTGGTCCAATCAAGTTGATCCATAGTAAACTTAACCTGTGGAGCCATGATGATATCCACTTCCTCATAGTCAGAAGAGATGTTCTCAGCGGTGGCATGAATCTTGGAAGTTGCCATATCTCTGTATTATCAGTTCAACCAAAGATGTTAACAAATAAGAATTATCTTAATGTGGAAAGAAATTTCCATTAAGATGTTTCGAATTTTATCCATTTCATTCAGACAAAAATGTCTTAATGAAGATTAGGGGTTTTCTTGATTTTTGAAAGAAATGTAAAACCCATTGAATCTTGTTATCCAGTTTTCTATTAAGAAATTAGATTCTGGAAACGAATGAAGAACAAGTTTAAGATTTTTGCATTTAAACTTGAAGAACAACCATGAAATGGTTGTGTTCATAAAACCATGAAAGAAATGATTTCATTTTACAAAGTTCTTTTGTTTGATCTTGTTAAAACAATGAGAAGATCGGAAACAAGTTATACGCATTTGGTAATAAATAAGGACATATTAACCTTGATGTTTGATGAAGAAGATGATGAACAGTTCTTGAGGTTTTTGAGAGCACAAATGCAACAGAGAATTCTTTGTTGCGGAGGAAGATTTGATCGCGTAAAAAACAAATATAAACCAAGAGTTTGTTTATATAGAGATTTTAGAAAGAGAAAATCTTGAGCGGGAAAAGATTTTCATCATGACACGGACACGTGTTTGCATTTGATTGGCGAAAGAACGAAACGTGCAAACGTGTGTCAGAAAGAAGAACGTGCCGAGGTTTATCCGTTGCAATGACGTCACAACTGTCCTTTCATATTCTTGGTTGTCTCTGAGGTTTTGAAAAACTCAGGGACTCTTTGAAAACATGAAGCACTGAATAGAAATATCAGTGAAGGTTTTAAGAAATTTCAAAAAGTCGCTGTTAAGAAAGAGATATTCAGCGATGCAATATGTTTTGAAATCTTGCATTTACATGCGATTTGTCAGAGAGAGAAAACATACCTTGATATCAGCGAATCAAGTTTATTCAGAGAGAGAATGATAGAATGGGTTATACAAGTTGATTTTATCCTATCGCTGATCAATGTGAACCGCTGAAGGTTTTATCCTTCAAAGTTCAGCATTCCAAGCTCGCTGATGAGAAAGTTGAATCTTGTCTCATCAAGAGGTTTGGTAAATAGATCAGCTAACTGATAATCAGTTGGAATAAAATGAAGTTCTATATCACCATTTATCACATGATCTTTGATAAAATGATATCTGATTTCGATGTGTTTTGTCTTTGAGTGTAGCACTGGGTTGTTGGCTATAGCGATGGCACTTGTGCTGTCGCAATAGATTGGAATTTTTGAGAGCTGAAGATCTTAGTCTAGTAGCTGATTTCTCATCCACAAGACCTGAGAATAGCAGCTTCCAGCGGCTACATACTCAGCTTCAGCTGTGGAAGTGGATACTGAGTTTTGCTTCTTACTTGTCCAACTTACCAGCTTTCCACCCAGGAGCTGACATCCTCCTGTGGTGCTTTTCCTATCCATTTTACAACCTGTAAAATCACTATCTGAATATGCAGTTAGATCGAATCCTGAGTCTTTGGGATACCAAAGACCTAGATTTGCTGTACCCTTAAGATATCGAAAGATTCGCTTTACAGCTTTCATATGAGATATCTTAGGTTCAGCTTGATATCGTGCACACAAGCATGTTGCAAACATAATATCGGGTCAGCTAGCTGTAAGATACAATAGAGAGCCGATCATCCCACGGTACAACGTAACATTGACAGGAACACCCTTTGTGTCCTTATCAAGTGTCAGCGGTGGTGCCATAGGGGTTTTCATAGCTGAACTTTCAGTTAAGTCGAATTTCATCAGCATATCTTTAACATATTTTCCGTGATTTATAAAAGTTTCTTTTTCAGTTTGCTTAATCTGAAGACCAAGGAAATATGTTAGTTCACCCATCATGCTCATTTTATACTCATCTTTCATTCTATCAGCGAAACGAGTACAAAGCTCAGGGTTAGTAGAACCAAATATAATGTCATCAACATATATTTGAACTAGAATGATATGACCTTTCACTTTTCTAAAAAATAGAGTTTTGTTAATCTTACCTCGCTCAAATTTTTCAATATGGAGATAAGTGGCAAGAGTGTCATACCATGCACGTGGAGCTTGCTTCAAGCCATAAAGTGCCTTATCCAGTTTATAAACATAATCTGGATGCTTAGGATCTGAGAATCCTGGAGGTTGTTCCACATAGACTTCTTCATTCAGCTTTCCATTTAGAAACGCTGACTTAACATCCATCTGATGTACTTTGAAGTTTTTGTGTACAGCATATGCTAAGAATAGACGAATAGATTCAAGTCTTGCTACAGGAGCAAATGTTTCGTCATAATCTATGCCTTCCTCTTGTCTGTATCCCTGAGCAACAAGACGAGCTTTGTTGCGGGTTACAGTACCATGTTCGTCCAACTTGTTTCGATAGACCCATTTAGTGCCTATCACAGTTTTGTCAGTTGGTCTTCGAACAAGTTTCCAAACTTTGTTTCTTTCAAATTCAGTCAGCTCTTCTTGCATGGCGCTGACCCAGTTTGGATCTTTGAGGGCATCATCTACCTTCTTTGGTTCAGTTAGTGAAATAAAATTTACAAATAAGCAAATATTACCTGCACTTCGTCGAGTCTGAATCCCAGCGTTTGGATCACCAAGAATTTGATCAATTGGGTGATTTATAGTCCATCGCTGAGCCGGAGCGTGAGACGCTGACTCAACTTGATCTTGAGGAGCTGAAGATGAAGCTTCAGCGACGTCGGGAGTATCAGCCAAGAGAGGAATGGATGCAGTTGTCATTATATTCACTGATTGCTGAGAAGTAGATGGAATGTCTGAGACATTTGGATCAACTGCAGGTATAGTGTTTATAGGAACAGCTGAGACCCATGATGTTTCAGCTTCACTATTCTGCAAGTTTGGAATGATAGTGGGACTATCATCTTCTACTGGATGAGCATGTGGAGTGGGAATATCTTCTGAATCACCAAGATGAGAAAACATCCATTGATTCAGTTCTTCTGTATCAGCGTTCGGTTTAGATTTCGCTGAACGGGATTCGTCAAACGTGACGTGAATAGTTTCTTCTACAGTTTGTCTTCTTCGATTGAAGACTCTGAAGGCTTTGGAAACTGAGGAGTATCCAAGAAAGATTCCATCATCAGCCTTAGGATCAAACTTTCCAAGAGCATCTCTATTGTTCAGTATGAAACACTGACAACCAAAGATGTGAAGAAAGCTGATTGAGGGCTTTCTCCCATGAAAAAGTTCATAGGCTGTTTTATTGAATCTTTTGACTATCAGCGACCTGTTTTGCGTAAAACAAGCAGTGTTGACAGCTTCTGCCCAAAACTGAGTAGGCAGATGAGAATCGCTGAGCATTGAACGTGCAGCTTCAATAATTGTTCTATTTCTTCTTTCAGCGACTCCATTTTGTTGCGGTGTTCTCACTGACGAAAAGTTGTGAGAAATACCCTTACTCTCAAAGAAGGAATCAAGAGAACTGTTTTTGAATTCAGTCCCATGATCACTCCTTATTGAGCGAACGGTCAGATTGTTCAGGGTTTCCATCTTCCGAACAAAGGTGATGAGTTCTTCAGGGGTGTCACTCTTAGAACGGAGAAACATTACCCAAGTGAAGCGAGAGAATTCATCAACTATGACCAGCGTATATTTCTTTCCAGCGATGGATTGTTTGTTAACAGGGCCAAACAAATCCATATGGAGTAGTTGTAGAGGAGATGACACTGAAGAAACTTGCTTTGATTTAAAGCTTGCTTTGGTCTGCTTCCCTTTTTCACACGCTGAACATAAGGACTCTTTGGCGTATGAATGCTGAGGTAGACCAGTGACTAACTCTTTTGACGAAAGAGTGTTCAGTGTCTTGAAATTTAGATGAGAGATCCTCTTATGCCATAGCCAGTTGACATCAGATGAGGCCTTTGAGAAGAAACAGGAGTTCTCAGTGGTTGTTGAGTCCATGTTTATTACATAAACATTTTCCAAACGATAACCGCTGAGAGCTATCTTCTCCTTTTTGTCAGAGACAAAGCAGGATTCCTTAGTAAAAATTACTTTGTTATCCATGTCGCAAAGCTGACTGATGCTTAGAAGATTATGCTTCAGCCCTTCAACATATGCGACTCTTCTGAAGGAGGTTGTACCATTTGAAAGTACACCATACCCTCGGGTATGTCCTTTTCCATTTCCACCGAAAGTCACAGAAGGACCTTTCTCTTCCTTGTATTCAGCGAGCAGGCTTTTCTTTCCAGTCATGTGTCTAGAGCATCCGCTATCGAGATACCAGATACCCTTCTTAACCTGCAATACAAAGGAAGATTAGTTTTTCTTAGGTACCCACTTAACCATGTATATACGTTTGTCAGTGGAAGTGGTTGGAATGGAAGGTTCAACAGTCTTCGCAGCATTTGAAGATTCAACTTTGTCTTTCTTCACTTTGGTTAATTTCTTAACCTCAGTGGTAGAATTCACCTTGACCTGATTTGCACCAGGGTTGGTCTTCTTTGCCTTGGGGGCAATCTTCACCTTAGCTATCTTTTCAGCTTTGGTGGCTGTGGGGCACTTACTAGCAATATGATCAGTGAGTCCACAGTGATAACATTTCCTATAGTTAAAAGTAGTTCTAGGACCATTTGAATGCTGGGCTTTTAATTTTGAATTGGAAGAGCCAGCACCAAGTAAACTATTGGCTTTAGAAATGGGACGAACATTCAGTTCTTCAGATTTCTTACCAAGGACATCCACTCTGAGTCTAGGAGTAGATCGCTGAATAGATCCAGAGATCAGCTTCTTTGATCTAGAGGGATGTGTCACTGAAGCTTTAGAAGCATTCATCTTTGGTACTAAAGTACCCTTCTGAGGATTTTGATAAATAACAATTCCTTTACCTTTGTCTTTAGAGACAGAGGTAGATTTTGAATAAACCATTTTCTCCTTGCCTTTTGAGGAGGTAGGAGTTTCCTCAGGGATTGGTGTAATGGACGAGGAGCACTGAGAAGATGAAGTATCAGCGACTGAGGATACGAACGTTCCAAATTTAAGCATTGAACGCTCATTGGTTGGTTTTGAAGTTTCATATTTGTTACCCAAACCACGTTTATCACTCAGTGGAATTTGAGACTTTATTATCTCAATGATCTTTGTTGAGGAATTACACCATCCTTCAACAGTAGTTTTTTCAGCTTTTAATGCAGCGATAGCTTCTGCTCGTTCGATTTTGACTAGCTGATTTAAATATACTTGATCTTTAAAATCTTCTTCAATTTTAGAAAGCTTTTCTATTTGAAGATGACAGTTTTTAAGCTTTTCAGCGAGACCAAGGTTTTGGTTTTCAACCACAGTTTTGCCGTTCATGGCTTCGTATAAACTTCTAGTCAAGAGATCGATCTTACGGAGACTATCAGCTTCATCAATATTTGCAATATTGGTAAAGAAAGAAGGTGATACATGAATAGCAGAGGTTGAAGTGGAGGGAATGTCTGAACTTTCTTCCTCTTCTTCAATCTTGGCCATGAGACATTGATTTGCTTCATCATCTTCAGAGTCAGATGATGATGCTTCTTCATCAGAAGCAGCCCAATCATAGTCAGCCATCAGGCCTTTGCCTTTCTTCTTAAATCTTTTCAGCTTCGCATATTTTTCTTTCAGCTTTGAGTATTTGTCATCTTTATTCCTTGGAACAAAGGATTTCTTTGTAAAAGCTGAGGGTCTAGAAACTTTCTTAGACCTGCACTCGTTAGCAAAATGTCCTATCTTTTCGCAGTTAAAACAAGTAGCAGTAGCCTTATCAACAAAAACTGATGATTTAGGCTTGTCAGTTATGGAAAGAGGTTTGTTCTTTCTAAACATTTTCTTCTTGGCAAATCTCCTGAACTTTTTAGTTAGGAGAGCCAAGGATTCATCATCATCTGAAGAAACAGAATCTGATGACCTTTCAGAGTTACTCTCTAACTCAGTGATAGTGACCGAGGGTCGCTGAGTAGAAGGTTCCGCTGAGATTAAAGCAACAGGGGTGCTTTTGGAATCTTTTACAAGATTCTTCTTAAGATGGCTTGATTGCTCATGATTCAGCAACGTGCCATATAAGGTAGCAAGGGTCATTGATTTTAGATCCTTTGACAGCTTGAGACACATGGAATAATTGTCCCAGCTTTCAGGTAAACATTCTAGAAACTTTGTCAGCACTTCAAATTTAGAATATTCCTTACCAACAGTTTTCAGATCTATAATTAAACAATTAAAACGTTGGTGAACTTCAGAGAGAGTTTCATTCTTACTAGAAATGAAGCTTTCGTATTGTCTTACCAGGTTGATCTTTCTTGAGTCATGGACTTCAGACGTTCCTTCATACTGAACACATATTGTGTCCCACATGGCTTTTGATGTTTTCAGATTCATGACGGAATGGTAGACTTCGTCAGGAAGAGCCATGGATAGTATGGATCTGGCTTTTGTATCTATAGCCACTTTCTTCTTATCTTCATCAGTCCATTGATGGATTTCTTTAGGTACCAGCCTTTCTGGAATAGCAGGTCTATTCTCAGCGCCTGGAACTACAGCATCAATTCTTACAGGGATGAATGGACCATTCTCAAGATAGTAAGGCATAGTAGGGTCTACACCTTCTAAGAAGAGTGTCATCCTATTTTTCCATAAGTTGAAGTTATCTTTGGAAAATCTAGGGGGTTTTGCAAGAGAACCATTGTCTATATAATTTGTGTTTGTGTTGGTGGCCATTTTCAGATAATAGCAAGGAAGAGAAATATCTTAGATTAGATCTTGTTTATGAGATTAAACAAATCTGCTCTGATACCACTTGTTGGTCCCGAAGGCCTATACAAGTTTGTAGAAGGGGGGGGGGGGGGGGGTTGAATACAAACACACAGATTTTACTTTTCTAAATTGTTTATTGATAAATCATTAACAATTTACAGCTTGTTGCGGAAACAAGATTAAGGATAAACCTAAATCTAAACAAGTTGGAACACTAAGATTTCTTGCACTAAGAGAGATAAGGAAATTACTAATAATAACCTATCTGAGATAAGAGATTTGAACTTGTCCAGAGTTAGCAAGTTACTTCAAAAGAAGTGAGTTCATCTCTTTATATACTGCATGCATTTAATGCAAGTCAGTATATACTTTACACGTGTCATCAGCTGGTTGGTTGCATGTCATTGACTTTTGTTGACAACCTTAGTAGCCGTAAGGATGAACAGTGTAGTATCAGAGTGGTTGTACGATTTCAGATTTTCGGAGGTTCTTTTCTGACATTTCGTACGGAGGCGTGCAAGGGTGGTTAAGACAAAAGTACTTTGTACGGAGGACTTCATGATCACCTTTCGTTGATTCAGCGATTATCATTTTCTATTCAGCGAATGATAAAGTTCAGCGATAGCTTAAGTCTTGTACTTGATACTTCACGTTGAGTGGACAAATCTGAGTCTTCGCTGATCCGCATCAGTTCATTAGGAGACTTGTCGCTGGTTCTTGAGCTTGATCTTCGACTTCAGCGTAGAACCTTTGTTGACGTGAAACTTGTCTTCAGGGATCATAAGTAAACAACTAACTTATCAGCGATAATCATAATGACTGAACAGACTCAGAGCATTAATGGTGAACAGTTTCGCTGAAAGTTTAACTTAAAGAGCGAGAGTTCCTATCAGCGGTACTGGAAGATCTTAGTACTTATCAGCGATAGTGAAACTCTGATACATATTGTTTACTTACAATTTTCACTAAGTATAAGAGAGGGTCATTATCAAATCACTGAGGGTTTAGATCAACAGTAGCGTCCACACTGACGACGGAACCGAACTACTAGTTGGAACGTGAAAGACCAACCTCTACACCATCGACCTATCAGCCCTGAAGACCGATGACTCTGTCTGCCTGATGTCAAAGGCCAATTCCCAGCAAGCGTGGATTTGGCATCGACGTCTCTCGCACCTGAACTTCAAGAATATCAACAAACTGGTGCTTGGCGGTCACGTGAAAGGCATGCCCGAACTTCAATTCGTGAAGGACCGACTCTGCGAGGCATGCGAAATGGGAAAGATTAAGCGAGAGACGCACAAATCGAAGGTCGCTCTGAGCACATCACGGTCCCTCGAACTTATCCATATGGATTTGTGTGTACCGATTCGTGTTCAGAGCATCAACAAACGCAAGTACGTCCTGGTGATGGTGGATGATTTATCATGCTACACTTGGGTGAAGTTCCTACGCTCGAAGGACGAAACCCCGGAGCTGATCATCAACCACTTGAAGACTATATACAACTGAACCATCGACGGCAAGTTCAGACCATCAGGACCGACAACGGGACGGAGTTTAAAAATCAAACGGTGAACGAATACCTAACTTCAGTCGGTATCTCGCAAACTTTCTCGGCCGCCCGCACTCCTCAACAAAACAGAGTGGTGGAAAGATGCAACCTTACCCTCGTCGAAGCCGCGCGCACGATGCTATCACAGTCTAAACTGCCTCTATTTCTATGGACCGAAGCGGTGTCAACTGCATGCTACACGCAAAACCGCTCCATCATCAACAAGCGGTTCAACAAGACACCATACGAGATCATCAACAACCGCGTTCCGAACATCTAGTATTTCCACGCATTCGGATGCACGTGCTACGTCCTCAATGACAAAGATGACCTCGGCAAATTCAATCTGAAGGCAGATGAAGGAGTTTTCATAGGATACTCCATGCAGGCTAAGGCGTATCGAGTTTACAACAAACGGACCAAAACCGTTACCGAGAGTGTAAACGTGACATTCGACGAAGCCGCGGAATTGGCTTCTGAACAAATCAGTTCAGAACCCGGTTTAACCGGTGTGCTAGCTTTCGAACTTTCGCGTTCGAGATCTGCACAAACGACATTAAATCTGAATCACGCATCTACGTCGAATGCTCATCTTTCTGATTTAGATTTACTGTTTCAATACTTTTATGATGATATGTTTAACATTTCTACCCCTCATGTCTCAGCGCAACCAAGAATTGAATCTGCTCAAATCAAGGACTCGACGAATCTCTCCGGTCCGCCGCCCTTGACTAGCACTCCAACGATCACTGTGGAGGCACCTCAGCCCTCATCATCAACATCATCTGATACAACCATCCCCACAGAGGAACCAGTTCAAAACCCGAAGATCGCTCCTGAAGATTCGTCCTCAACGTCACTCGTAGATCAACCTGTGCCTTCCTCGGAACCAGAAGTTGCTCAACCTTCGACGAATCTACCAAAGTCTCCTCTGAGAAACCAGCTTGCTACACTTGAAGCCGTACAAGACCTTCCGACTGGTGGATACGTGGATCCGGACACATCACACTCCACACAGCAGTCGCTTCTACACACCACCAAATGGACCAAAGCTCATCCCCTGCACCAGATTATCGGTGATCCCTCTACACACCAGTTCAAACACAAGGCACATCGGCCAACTTCTGCCTTTTCTCTAGCTTCTTGAGTAAGATAGAGCCTAATACCGTCTCTGAAGCTTTAGAAGATCCGGACTGGGTCATGGCCATGCAAGAGGAACTCAATCAATTTGAGGCCCTCATAGTATGGCGACTCGTCCCACGTCCGACTCACAAGACGGTCATCGGCACTAAATGGATCTTCAAGAACAAGAAGGACGATGACGGAATCATCGTACAAAACAAGGCGCGTCTCGTGTCCAAGGGATACCGTCAACAAGAAGGGATCGACTATGACGAGACATACGCTCCGGTAGCGAGAATCGAAGCAATACGTATGTTCCTTGCATACGCCACGCACAAAAACTTCACGGTCTTCCAAATGGATGTGAAGACCGCACTCCTCAACGGCGAGATCAAGGAAGAGGTATACGTATCGCAACCGGACGGGTTCGTAGATGAGAAGAAGCCCAATCATGTCTACATTCTAGACAAGGCGCTTTACGGTTTGAAACAAGCTCCATGGGCCTGGTCTGATGCACTGTCCAAGTTCTTAATAAAATTGGGTTTCTCAAAAGGTAAAATCGATACAACCTTATTTATTAAAAACGAAGAGGGTCATATAGTCTTGGTTCAAGTGTACGTTGACGACATCATTTTTGGATCTTCTAAACCGCTATTTTGCAAGAATTTTGCCAAATTAATGAGCCAATATTTTAAAATGAGTATTGTTTGGGTAAAAAATCACTAGTCTCGGCCACGACTGCGACGCTAAGAACATTCGTAACGCTTCTCCTTAACGAAAGTCAAAATCATAAAGCATTTCGTCCTTCGACCAAAACCGAAGTCCAGAGTACCTCTCGACCTCGACCGTCTTGTATAAACATACGACCTCGACCAACTAACGTACGATTCTTCTGTTATGATTTCATCATTTAATGAAGGTCAATAATATTTATGGCCAACGGACGAAACCGACAGAGCAATTATGAGCATTAAACGACGAAGACCGTTACGACCGTTACTAGAAGAATTAATGGTATCACTAAATGTATTCGAAGACTATAAATACGAAGACAAAGCCATCATTTAGGGAGATCGAATTCTGGAATCACACGGCGTACTCAAGAACATCCGAAGCAAAGAATTCTCTCTCAAGTGATCGCTTTCGACGCACGACTTACACTCTCGACCTACAGTCCTTGCACACGACACACTCGTTTTTTACATTCGAAACACTCGTTACTTTACATTTAAAGTATTTTCTTTCACTTGTATTGTAATCTCTGTACGATCGACACCTGAAACATAAGGATATCGCCCCTGTTTGGTGATCATAGTGCAGCGACGACTTCCACATTCGTCCACGGGTTTTTTCCTCGTTGAGGTTTTTCCCGCGTCATCAAATCTCTGTCTCATTTACGTCTTTCGCCTTTGTCGTACGCTTTGTCGATAGATTCTTTTCTTTAGTTGTTAAAATTCCACAATCAACCTTAAGTTATCCTTTTGGACGATTTTTGGCATTAACAGTTTGGCGCCATCCGTGGGGCCCCATCTAGAGAAAATCTTCGACAAAACGTGCGCGTTACTAACGGTTTCTTGTAGTATCTACTATTCTCTGTTTTAGGAAAATGGTAGCCATTGGAAACCCAGAGCAAGTCATTGCTCAGATGTATCAGGAGCTAGAAGTTGCGTGAAATCAAATGAATGCCATGGCTGAGCAGAATCGAAGAGCAGCTGAGGAAATCGCGCGGCTGAGGAATCCCTTCGGATCACAGAACGGTCCAAGACCATACGTCCAGAATCCAGGTCAAGGATCATTCGGTCAGAACCCAGGATCCGTTCCATTCGTTCATAACCCTGGTTCAGCTCCGTTCATCCGTAATGCAGAATCAGCAGCCTGGAACGTTCAACCCAAATCCCCAATTCAGAACAGTTCCTCCTCAGTATATAAGGCCGCCTCCCATGCAGAATGGGTCGCAGCCGTTTCAAAATGGGTCACAGCCATTTCAGAATGGGTCGCAGCCATTTCAGAATGGATCCCAACCATTTTTCGTTCCTTTCAACGGGGACGCTAATGGATCGTCATATGGAAATGGTGCCAGTTCGGGAGTCATTCCTCCGATCGGTCCAGATCCTAACGACCTCGTCGCGCAGCGATTGAAGATGTTAGAGGATCAGAATGATCGTGTCCTATTCTTACTCGCTAAATTGCCAGGGGTAGCTGTACCCGTCGATGTCGAGCCCCGATCGGGGTATCAAGCGTCACCTTTTATCGACAGGATAGCGACTGTCGATGTCCCAAAGAAGTATAATATCCCTGCGTTCACGCCCAAGTATTCAGGGGTGACTGATCTAATGGAGCACATCACGCAATATAACCAGCTCATGTGGACGGTCTCAATCCCACACATGTATCAAGAAGTCTGCATGTGCAAGAGTTTTGGGGCAACTCTTACAGGTCCTGCCCTCCAGTGGTTGATTAATCTCAAACCCAAATCCATTGGGTCGTTCGCTGAATTAGTCAACCAGTTCTCCCAACAATTCGCCAGTAGTCGCAAGATGGAGAAGCAGACCAACGATCTATATTATGTCATTTAGAAGACCGGTGAATCCATTCGGAGTTATTTCAATAGGTTTAACGCTGAGATGACCAGTGTCCGCAACTGCGATGTCAAGACCGCAATCGAAGCCTACAAGCGCGGTCTCGACGACAGTTCGGGTTTGTACACCAATCTGACTAAGTACCCCCCGGAAAATTTCGAAGATGTCCGAGCCAGAACCCTTGCTTATATGAGGGTGGAAGACGATGCTGCCTTTCGTCGTAAGCACACCGATGATAAGAGGTCGCTTGGTGTTAAGAAACCAGAATTCAAAATAAAAGCAGCATCCAAACCGGAGCCCACACGCCAAATCACGAACGTCCGGTTCAAGACGAAAGTAGAGTTCAAGACTGCGACTAAATTCCCTCAGTACCCTAAGATTTCCTCATACGGATTCGAAGGGACCACTAAGGATTTGGTCGAAGCTCTGAAAACTTCCCAGGCGACCATCTGATGGCCAAAGAAGTCCGAACAAAGCGATGATAAGAATGATATGTCGAAATGGTGCGATTTCCATGTCGACCATGGCCATGCGACAGATGATTGCATAGCTCTCAAAAAAGAGTTAGCATATCATGTTCCGAAAGGCAATCTCAAAGATATCATCGATAATATCGTTACTCCGAGTAACGAGAATGACAATCGACCGCAAACCCCCGATAACACAAAGGTCGTCAACTGCATCACCGGTGGTTCCGAGGTATGCGGTCTAACATATTCCGCAGCCAAACGTCATGCCAGTCAAGCACCTGACGATCGTCCTATCCCTCATTCATCAAGACCAAAAGAGGATCTAGAGTTAGAAGCTATGAAGATTTTGTTTGACCAAGACGACCTCGGTGATTTGTATCAAAAGCATCATGACGGGTTGATCATTCAACTCACGATTGGTAATTGTTTAACCAGGCGAGTCTTGGTCGATGGAGGCAGTCCAGCGAACGTCACCTTCCTTGATACCATCAAATCCATGGGAATCGATCGATCGGAAATCACCCGATGTTCGACAACCTTGGTCGGTTTCAATGGAGAAGCGACGAGTACCTTTGGAGAAATCATATTGCCTGTCTATGTCGGGGGAATCAATAAGCAGACCAAATTCAGCGTTATTGACTGCTCGTCGGCCTATAACGTCATCTTAGGCCGACCGTGGATCCATGAAATGAAAGCGGTCCCCTCGACGTACCATCAGACCATGAAATTCCCTATGCCGTGGGGAATCTAGGAGATCAGAAGTGAGCCAAAAGTCGCCCGTGACTGCTATAAGACCACCCTGAAACCATGAAAGTAGGCCATCTCGCAGTTACGGGTCAACAAAGGCATCCTAGGTCGACGCAAACACAATCAGAAAGTCTCAATAGGTTAGTCCCTTGATCCCTACTATAAAAATGAACTAATATATTTCTTACAGGAACGCTATTTTGACCGATCGCACGATCAGCAACTCAATGTCGAATTCGTCATTTAATCCCAAAAGGAATAAGGTTTTAAATGACGAGGGGCAAACATCCCCCTTTAGATGGAAAATCTGCGAAAGTAAAGGTAATTTTCCTCTTCTCTGAAACCATTCCTCCTATCATACGATTTTTTATCTCGACGATTACTGACTTAAGCATCGGAGGGTCGTTGGTTAACCAACGACCAACCTCTGACGTTGTTTTATCACAAATCACACGACATAAGTTGCTAAGTCTACTACGTGACTTTAATCTTGCAAGATTGCATGACATAAGTATTCAGGTCTATGGCATGATTATTTTATCGCAGGAACAGACGACTTGAATTTTGTCCTACGACATGGTCGTACAATTATCCTTGCCCAGCGACACCGTGATCTGAGTTTCTTAACTTAGAAAAATCCTATGTTCTGAATAAATTCCTTGGTCGCATGTATTTATGCTTGCCAACGCAATCTTAAAATATCAAAGTCTTATGACTTATGTGCTCGTCTTTGTAATTACAATGGATGCCTAGTCGCACGATTCTTTTATTTATTCTATACTTAATGAATTTCGTGGTTGGTATTATATATTTACCCACGACATATGTAAACCAAAACAACGCACAAGTTCAACGGAAAAGCAAAGTTTCATCCATAGAATATATAACTACATATAAGTAACTCGACCACCAACGGTCGAATACTAAAAAACAAAGATAAAAACGCCACTAAACATTAGGAGGAGCGTCGACGACATCCTTGCCCGAGGCCTCACCCTGGAGACCTTCGTCTACAACCTCTTCCTCCTCAACCTCTTTCTCGTCATCAGAATCAAGGTCCCTTGTGGACCCGACCTCGCTAAAAAAGAAAGCAAGTTCGCTCGACGCCGAGGCCAGAGGAGTTTTTCCTGACAAATGCTGCCGCATGATCGCCGCCTGTGCAGTCAATCGACCTAAGGCAAAGGTCGACGCGGCCTCTTCCTTAAACTTTCCTACCTCCTTTTCCAGGACCGCCACCTTGGACTTTGATCCCTCGATCTCTTTTTCCTTCGTGTCCAAAGCTGCTCGCATCCTGTCTAGCTCCTCTCTCTGATCTGCAACCACAGAAAAGGACTCCTTCAGACGAGAGTTCACGTCGTCCCTTGCATGACTAACAGCTTCTAGCCTGTCCAACGCATCATCGAGACGTATTGACATATCTGATAGGCAGGTTTACACCCCCCTAAATCTACCGCAAGTGTACGGGTCGAATCAAGTAATAGTACTTTGAAAGTACGAGTATCGAACCAAAGGAACCAGGTGTCAAGTACCACAATGACTGTATATATTATTAATTAGACGAATGCAAATTGATTTGGTTTGTTGATTATCGGAACACGAATTAAAACTTTAACTAATTCAGATAAGAGAGAGAGTTGGAGGGTTGGTTTTCCTCATGAAAACAATCAATTAGCTAAACAGGTTTGACATGATTGAAATAACTTCAGGATGAAAAACATAATCACAATCCATTACTATACTCTATCAAGCTATAGCAAAAATCATTCAAAACATTGTATCATATTTCGATCTAGACAATTATAATTGAACAATCAGTGATTAAAACCCACAAAGAACGACATATCATATTTCTATCTCAAAATCGTCCAAGACATAAAGGATTAATCAAATCTCAAAACTTCTCTCAAACGTTAAAAGATTCATACAATCAAATAATAGTTGATCGGACTATTACAAGCATTAAGAACAATCCCAAATGTTTCATCCATCTAAATCAAACCAAACACATCTATCTGTAAAGCTAAACGATTATCAAACCATGATTCACACCAACCCCCCAACATGAACGTATTAGTTCATATTGGGGGTTTCAAAACTCAGAAACGAAAAGATTGAAACGAAAGTAAACATGAATGTTCTAAAAGAAAATGAAATCTATTGACTCCCTGAAAAGCTTTAGCAGCAGATGAACGTATTCGATCCGCCCTGTTGATTCTCGTTACTTGATGTTTCTAGCCCTCTTCTCGCCTTCAAAAGTCGCCTTTTATCTCCCAAAATCGCCCCGAGAGAGTCCCCAGCCGTGATAGATTGATGATAACCCTAAAATGAGAAAAATAGGGCTTTAAAACGCATCTGATAATTGGCGCTAGACATGGCGCTACTTGGGTCGCTCCATAAGGCGCGCCATACTTTGGAATTCACTTCTTCAAAAATCCGCGCTCTCTTTGGCGAGAGTTGGGTCGCGCCACAGGTCGCGCCAACTTCTGTTTGCCCCAACTTTGACTTTTCTAGATTTCGAGATCTTCTTCGGAAAATATACGCGATCCTCTTTTTCGCTCCGGAATGCTGTAAACTTGCTCCGATTGATCCAAAAACTCTTCCTTCAACATTCTTTCATAGAAACCTGTACTTACTCACAAAAACCATTAAATTCTACTATTTTTACTCGGGAACTTACAACAAACAGAACGAATTCGGGATCAAAATAATGTCAGAAAACGACGTTATCAACAACCCCAAACTGAGCGTTGCTTGTCCCCAAGAAAAATAGCGACACAAATAAGCATTCAACTACCAACCAAACAATCGCCATTTTGGGTTGTCGAGAATATTATTAGTGATCTCTAGTCAACTCAACAACCACCACGAGTTAACTGTGAGATGGACACCACCCAGCAGACCTAGATATGGGATTCTAAACAGTACAAGTTTGGGAAAGGGAGTTATCAGGGACCACACCACACTTGAGTGTACCTAGAATAAACACATACATAGAGAGAATTTTGCCTTGACCCTACCTCACGGTTTTCTCTCTTCACTCGAGCCCTAGGTTTCACACATGTTGTCATGCTTTCAGAAGTTGGGTACAAGAATTCACAAAGCATGCATGAACAACATTTAAACAAGAATGCACAGTTGTATACAAATGGATCTCAGAAGGAATCCACTATCAAGACTAGGACATAGAAATGTTGCTTCGCCATTCTTTTAGAAACTCACCATGTTGAACTTAGATCTTTGAATGGGCCATGGTTGCTGCTTTCGGATGGAGGTCAATGGCTTTACAATCCTCAGAAGGAGGTTTGCTGATAATTGGGTGACCCTCTCGTTTTCTTTCGCTCATACTTCTCAACTCTTTATTTGAACTCCCTGAACTGACCCCTCAGTTTTATATATATATTTTTTGGCAAACCCTTTTATGACTGATTGACTGGGTATGCGGGGGGTTTTTTTTAAGGGGGTACAACGGTTTTCTTTTGGGTACTTGGAGTTATGAACAACAGTGGGATTAGCAGCAACCAAAAACTTGATGATTTCACACATGGTTTGTTCACAAAGATAGGCGAAAGCTTCACTCCTATTCCTATGAATGTCTTTGATAACGGATACAAGTTATAACGAGATCAACTACAACAATGACCAAAAGACTAAATGAGAAGTGTATCGAGTAGTGTGTAGTCTCTCAGAATCGAAATCAGCAGATGTATGGCTCAACAACTCATGGGTGGTCTCCACTAATGTCTCTGTGTATGCATTCACCTAGATCCAACCTCGTGCTATATTATCCTTTTTAACTCCTCCCCCCAAAATTAGTGTCTTCGAACTCTCACACTAAATCATGCTAAACTGGTTGCCCATTCCTCACTATAAACAGTGTGATTGTTCAATCCCCTGAGATCAACAAATGATAGACTCGACAAACCACCCCAAACCAGAGACACACATTGTCCTCAATGGAACCAATTAACAGCACACAAGATAAACACGAAAATTGCAAAGCGGTACAGATAAAAATAATTATGCCACCCCAAACCTAATCTCTAGATTAGGTTTGTTTTCTCACAAGGAATCGTACAACGATAAAGTTCAAGTGAAAACAGGGACCCCAAACCTTGGTGAAACCGAGGTTTGGGAAGAGGTGTTGTGTAGATACCTTTCAGGATGCATGCGCGGACCACTGTTCACTCGTTTTTGCCCTTTCTTCTGCTGCCTTGCTCATGGTCATAACAGGATTGCTTTTCAGAGATCAAAAACTAAACACAAAAAACAACAAACAACAAACAACAAACAAAAGCAAAAACCCACAATATAAGAAATTGCTAAAATAAAAAAAATAATAAAATTAACCCTATGGTGGGTTGCCTCCCACCCAGCGCCTTGGTTTCGGTCGTGGCTCGACCTTCCGTCTGATCATTCCTTAGGCTTTTCATGATTGCCCGGCTCCTCTTCAACTTGACCTCGTACGTTCTCGAACATTTTGAACACCGCTTTCTCATCGCCAACCCTCAGGGTCATTTTGCCTTCTTCCATGTCGATCAGCGCTCTACTCGTGGCCAGGAAGGATCTTCCCAATATCAGCGGGACCTCTATATCTTCATCAATATCCAGCACCACAAAGTCCACCAGAAAGTAGAACTTGCCAACCTTGATGAGCACATCTTCTACCACTCCATATGGGTACACTATAGATCTATCCGCGAGCTTAAGGGTCATGTATGTTGGATTTACCTCTCCCAAGCCAAGTTTCCTGAAAACAGATAATGGCATCAAGTTAATACTTGCTCCTAAATCACATAACACTTTATCAAAATTAAGATTCCCCATTTGAATAGGGATTGATAAACTCCCTGGATCCTTAAGCTTCGGGGGAAGCTTGTTTTGAATGATCGCACTGCACTCTTCAGTAAGTGCAATGGTAGCTTGGTGTTCGACTGCCCTCTTCTTGGATAATATCTCCTTCATGAACTTGAGATATGTCGGCAATTGGGCTAGTGTCTCTGCGAAGGGAATGTTGATGTGTAGCTTCTTGAAGATGTCAAGGAACTTCTTGAATTGTTCCTCATCTTTATGTGCCTTTGCTCGATTCGGAAATGGTAGCGGTGGCACATACGGGTTGACTGGTGGTTGCTTCTTCTTCTTTTCTCCATCCTCCGGGTTTTCCTTCGCCATACCTTCTTCACCGGCTTCCTTCCCATCCACTTCTATGATCTCGACATCTTGCATTTTGAGCTCGGTTTCCTTTGATGACGTTTCTCGTGTAGGCTTATTGATCAGCTCCTTGACACTTCTCAGATAAATAGCCTTGCACTCCTCTCTTGGTATTCGTTCAGTCTAACCAAGGAATTGACCTTGAGTCCGTGATTGTAGTGCTTAAGCTATTTGTCCGACTTGTCTTTCTAACATCTTGATTGAGCCGGTATTCTGGTCAGTTATCGCCTTCACATTACCCACTGTATTTGCCAACCCTTCAACCGCACCTTCCATCTTTGACATGAATTTCATCATCCTGTCTTCTAACCCCGGCTTCTTTTCTGAAGATTGCCCCTCATCATATTTCCTCTGATTATAACCTGGGGGACGATAAACATTCTGAATATTCGGTTGAATAGTAGCTCCTCTCAATTGATTAGTCAACGCATTCAATTGTGCCTTTATAGCCTTTAACTCTTCTGTTTCCTGCACGCTTGCGACTTTTCTAATAGCAGATCTTGGAGTGGAATAGCTATGTTCTGCCAAATTCTCTATCAACTCGACCGCTTCCTCATAGGACTTGTTCATTAAGGCTCCACCTGCAGCAGTTGTGAGGTCATTCTTAAACTGAGGATTTAATCCCACATAGAATGTTTGGATAATCATCCACTCTTGTAACCCATGATGTGGACACTTCTTGAGCATCGCTTTGTATCTTTCCCATGCCTCGTACAAAGACTCTTGATCCCATTGCGAGAAATGCGTGATGTCGGATAACAGTTGAGTCGTTCGGCCCGGTGGGAAGAACTTGTTGAGATAGCCTGTAACTATGTCGTTCCAAGTTCGAATTGACCCCGGTGGTATATTCTCTTCCCAAGTAGTGGCTCGATCCCTCAATGAAAACGGGAACAACCGGATCTTGATAGAATCTTGATCAACCTCATTCACCTTAAAAGTATTGCATATTTTTTCGAAAGCGCGCAAGTGTGCATGGGGGTATTCGGTTGCTGCACCTCCAAACATGTTCGATTGCACCAATTGGATGGTACCAAGCTTGATTTCAAAATTATTCGCAGCTATCGAGGTGCATATGGTCCTCGTTGTGCAGCTCCGATGTTTGGGTTGGCGAAATTCCTCATTGGTACCCTTTGTGGTGGCGGCGGTGGTTGATTGACATTGGGATTGACGTTGTGATGGATCCCATGATTGGCGTTGTGATTGAGATTTTGATTGATCCCATTGTTGACATTGTTTTTGATTGATCCCATTTATTGTGGTTCTGATTGTTCGCGTTTATATTTGGTATTGGTTGACCATTACCCATGGGCATCCCCTCTTCCCAATCATCGCCCACATGGTTGTTGACGTCGGCCATTCTGTTTCGTGCTTGTCGTCTCAGGTCTCTGGAAGTTCGTTCTATCTCCGAGTCAATCGGTACTAATTCCCGAAATAGTCTCCTTCTTGGCATAAACCAAGAGGTAACCTGACACAGAGAATATAGAATCTCAAAACCCCAAAATATATGAACTTTAATGCAAATTAAAGTAAAATAAAACTGGGTGTCTAATGTAATAACTTCAACAGCTGGTAGTGATATTCACACAAAATAGGTTCCCCGGCAACGGCGCCAAAAACTTGATAGGCGGGTTTACACCCCCCTAAATCTACCGCAAGTGTACGGGTCGAATCAAGTAATAGTACTTTGAAAGTACGAGTATCGAACCAAAGGAACCAGGTGTCAAGTACCACAATGACTGTATATATTATTAATTAGAAGAATGCAAATTGATTTGGTTTGTTGATTATCGGAACACGAATTAAAACTTTAACTAATTCAGATAAGAGAGAGAGTTGGAGGGTTGGTTTTCCTCATGAAAACAATCAATTAGCTAAACAGGTTTGACATGATTGAAATAACTTCAGGATGAAAAACATAATCACAATCCATTACTATACTCTATCAAGCTATAGCAAAAATCATTCAAAACATTGTATCATCTTTCGATCTAGACAATTATAATTGAACAATCAGTGATTAAAAGCCACAAAGAACGACATATCATATTTCTATCTCAAAATCGTCCAAGACATAAAGGATTAATCAAATCTCAAAACTTCTCCCAAACGTTAAAAGATTCATACAATCAAATAATAGTTGATCGGACTATTACAAGCATTAAGAACAATCCCAAATGTTTCATCCATCTAAATCAAACCAAACACATCTATCTATAAAGCTAAACGATTATCAAACCATGGTTCACACCAACCCCCCAACATGAACGGATTAGTTCATATTGGGGGTTTCAAAACTCAGAAACGAAAAGATTGAAATGAAAGTAAACATGAATGTTCTAAAAGAAAATGAATTCTATTGACTCCCTGAAAAGCTTTAGCAGCCGATGAACGCATTCGATCCGTCCTGTTGATTCTCGTTACTTGATGTTTCTAGCCCTCTTATCTCCTTCAAAAGTTGCCTTTTATCTCCCAAAATCGCCCCGAGAGAGTCCCCAGCCGTGATAGATTGATGATAACCCAAAAATGAGAAAAATAGGGCTTTAAAACGCATCTGATAATTGGCACTAGACATGGCGCTACTTGGGTCGCGCCATAAAGCGCGCCACTCTCTGGAATTCACTTCTTCAAAAATCCGCGCTCTCTTTGGCGCTAGCTGGGTCGCGCCAGCTTCTGTTTACCCCAACTTTGACTTTTCTAGATTTCGAGCTCTTCTTCGGAAAATATACGCGATCCACTTTTTCGCTCTGGAATGCTGTAAACTTGCTCCGATTGATCCAAAAACTCTTCCTTCAACATTCTTTCATAGAAACATGTACTTACTCACAAAAACCATTAAATTCTACTATTTTTACTCGGGAACTTACAACAAACAGAACGAATTCGGGATCAAAATAATGTCGGAAAACGACATTATCAATATCCTCGACACGCGCAAGGGCAGACTTCTCCCTCTCCAACGCTGCATTCTCCATCTTGAGGGCCGAAGCTGTTATACCCTCAATCTTTATCGTCTCGACATGCCGAACCAGAGAGGACTGGAACGTCTAAAATATAAAAATCCGTTAATTAAATGCACGACAACGATAACAACAACGACAGCGATAACGACAACGACAGCGACAACGACAACGACGACGACAAATGAAAAACAAAGTCTTGAAAGATAGACTTACCATGAACGCCAGACCGGCGACATAAGATCCCGCGGCCTACATAGAAACCCCATTAAAACGTTCCCTGAAGGCGGGAAGATGAAACTTGTCCAAATGGGGAAACAAGCTTGTCCCGTCCAGGACATTGACCACCATGAAATCCGCCGGCAAGGTAAAATTCACCGTCGTTTCCTCTGTCGTCCACGCGCCCTTGCCCTTGTCGGCCGATGCAGGGCCTGACGCGGCAGCAGGAGACCCCGTTGATTTCGCCGGATGCGCAGAATCGAAGGGCATCGTGTCGACCGTGTCGAAAGTCTTCTCGAAAGATGCGGTCGACACCTTCGCCTTTTAAGGAGAAACGACTCTCGATGAGCCGTCCGTCTTCAAAGACGGTTCCTTTCGGACGAGCGTCCTCGCCCTCTTGGGGACTCCCGACCCCGTTGTCGGAGCCTCTTTTCTCTTGAGAACTCCCGACCCAGCTGTCGGGGCTTCTTTCCTTCTTTCCTTCGCTTGGCGAGCCAGTTCGGCCTGAGTCGCCCTCTTGGCCATCGCCAACGACACCTTCGACTGCGGCTGTTGAGATTCCTGTTGAGATTCCTGTTGGGATTCTTATTGAGGTGCTCCTGTGAAACAAATAAGAAAAGGTAAGTAAAATACAGAGGCGAGAGAATATGTATGTTAAAACAGAGTAGGATACACTTACCGGTCATCTCTACCTCTGTCTCCTCTTCATTCTTCTCCTCAAATTCCTCGGTATCCTAAGACTCGTTCGCTTCTCCTTTCTCCTTTTCTTCTTTCTCTCCCTCCTCTCGACCCAACTGTATCCTATCACTCAAGAATACCACGTCGTCATCTTCATCTACCAGTTGACGTGTGACAAACGATCTGTCCTCGACACTAATCTCCAAGAACTTCTCGATTTTAGCCTTGGAATCGTCGTTGGGTTCTACACTGTCAAAATTGATATCTGAAAACACAAATAAAGGAGATTAGTTGAAAAGCAAAACAATAAAAATAACAAAGGAGACACTCGGCCGCAGTTAAAACTCACCAGCCATGTTTCATCCGGACCTGATGCAATCACTATCAGTATCCAACGTCGCTACTCGTACGAAGACGTATCTGGTCTTCCATTTGCGGTCATTGACCGCAGTTTTTTAGACCAAGGTACGGTCGCCCTTATACCTCGAGAAAAGGCTGTAACGACGGTACTAATCCTTCTTGACCTGGTAAGCGGCCAAGAGGTCTTTTATGTTCATCGGCGACTCCCAGTGCGAAGTAAGTCGCTCGATGACCTGAATCACCCTCCGGAATTGGGGCATCAGTTGTCCAGGTGAGAGGTCGAACTCGCACATAAAAGACTTCGCTAAAGGAGAATAGGGCCACTCGAAACCTATTCTAAAGGGATACTCGTATATCACGACGTACCCCTCGGTACACATCTCTGGTCGAATACCTCCGGCCTTGCTCACAGAGATCCCCGCAGGGATTTTTGCTAAAAGCCTAAAGTCATCTATAGCATCCTGATCCTGGATGGTACTCCTAGGCTCGGTCGACATCGTTAATCCCGTCAGCAATAATTGCCATTCTGAAAAGCCCCAAATGTCCCAGTTCTTCCTAGGTTTCCTAGCTATTGACGTACGACGCATACAAAGACTACATAATCGTACCTTATATAGAAGCTCTAAAAACCTCGAAATCTCTAACTTGATCGAAGATTCTTGCAGGTTTTGAAAAGATTCGACGGAGAATAGCGAGCAAATCGAAGAAAATCTCTCTTAAAAACTCTCTGAAATCGTAAGGAAGAAAAAATTCGTCAAGGATCACTATTTATGGAAATGATCGTGTCAGATCGAGCCTCTCGATAGCCGACACGTACCCCCGCCTTTTCAAATGCTCGACATATCGTCGACACCTGGCATTTACAGCTGTTATGCACAATCGTGCGTCAGCATGATGTCACGACGTTATCCTCTTTTCAACTTCTTCTCTAGTTAGAATTGGACCAATCTAGTTCCAAAACAACCGAAAAGATTTTTTAGCACGTGTCACGACCCTAGACGTCTGACTAAGCAAAATTTAAAAACTTTGAAAAACTTGGACTTGCCACTCCACTTTTTAAATTTTGGGGGCAAACTGTTTGGGTAAAAAATCACCAGTCTCGGCCACGACCGCGACGCTAAGAACATTCGTTACGCTTCTCCTTAACGAAAGTCAAAATCATAAAGCATTTCATCCTTCGACCAAAACCGAAGTCCAGAGTACCTCTCGACCTCAACCGTCTTGTATAAACGTACGACCTCGACCAACTAACGTACGATTCTTCTGTTATGATTTCATCATTTAATGTAGGTCAATAGAATTTATGGCCAACGGACGAAACCGACAGAGCAATTAGGAGCATTAAACGACGAAGATCGTTACGACCGTTACTAGTAGAATTAATGGTATCACTAAATGTATTCGAAGACTATAAATACTAAGACAAAGAGATCATTTGGGGAGATCGAATTCTGGAATCACACGGCGTACTCAAGAACATTCGAAGCAAAGAATTCTCTCTCAAGTGATCGCTTTCGACGCACGACTTACACTCTCGACCTACAGTCCTTGCACACGACACACTCGTTTTTTACATTCGAAACACTCGTTACTTTACATTTAAAGTATTTTGTTTCACTTGTATTGTAATCTCTGTACGATCGACACCTGAAACATAAGGATATCGCCCCTGTTTGGCGATCATAGTGCAGCGACGACTTCCACAGTCGTCCGTGGGTTTTTTCCTCGTTGAGGTTTTTCCTGCGTCATCAAATCTCTGTCTCATTTACGTCTTTCGCCTTTGTCGTACGCTTTGTCGATAGATTCTTTTCTTTAGTTGTTAAAATTCCACAATCAACCTTAAGTTATCCTTTTGGACGATTTTTGGCATTAACAAGTATGTTGTGTGAGATGAATTTCTTCCTTGGTCTTCAAGTTAAACAACTGTCGATCGGGATATTCATAAATCAGGCTAAATACATTTGGAATTTCTTAAGAAATTCCAGATGGAACAGTCCTCAACGATGAAGACTCCCATAGCACCCGGTACAAAGTTACACGCCGACCCTAATGGAAAGGATGTGGACACTAAAACGTACCGGGGAATGATTGGTTCATTAACGTATCTCACTGCTTGTAGACCGGACATTATGTTTGCAACATTTCTTTACGCCCGGTTTCAGTCAAAACCAAAAGAGTCTCACTTAATCGCTGTTAAACGAATTTTTCGTTATTTGAGAGGTACTGTTGATCTTGGCTTGTGGTACCCGAAAGAGACAGATTTTGAGCTTTTAGCATATTCTGATGCGGATCACGCGGGTCATGGTGAGTTGGGCATCCAAGAAGCAGCAGTGTGTCTCTACGTCGACTGCCGAGGCAGAATACGTGGCTGCCACAAGCTGCTGTTCACAAGTGATATGGATGCGCACACAACTCAAGGATTACGGTTTCACTTACACCAAGGTGCCCATCTACTGCGACTCGAAGAGTGCAATTTCAATATCCAGCAATCCGGTACAACATACAAAGACGAAGCACATAGACGTTCGGTACCATTTTATCAAGGATCACATTGAAAGAGGTACAGTCGAACTCTACTTTGTAAATACAAAACATCAGTTAGCAGACATGTTTACAAAACCCCTGGACGAAAAAAGCTTTAATTATCTAGTGTCCAGGTTAGGTATGCTAAATCTGAAGACTTGATCTGATTGTGTGCCAGATACAAGTTCCATACATCTACGAGATACTGTCTAATCATCATCTACTGTTCACACTCCAGATGATTGAGTATACACTTTCTCGCATCTATATTCTACTTGTATCAGTTACATTGTTAGGTTAAGTCTCTGTATTAATTAGGTAGATTTCATTTGATTGGTTTCTTTTCACGTGTGTTTCCTTCTAGTTATAATTGTCGTCTGATTTATTTGGTATATATATGTGCTTTCACAAGTTGTTCATGTGTTCAGGGGGAGCACGAACAAGTATCAGGTAAGTATACTCTAATTTTAAGGGGGAGTGTCACACATATTTTTTTAAAAGTTCCAAACGGTTTTTTTGTGTGTGGACATTCCTTAGTGCACTTCACATCACACTCCGTGCACATTCTGAGGGAGGGCATTATCCTATTGGTTCATCATTTTGAGGGGGAGCGACAAACAATTTTTTTTCTTCTTTAAAAGGTTTCAAAGTTTTTTTAAGAGTTGTCGTCTCCTCGATGCATTCACATGCACGTTCCGAGGGGGAGCAGGGAAATACCCGTGCTAAGGTCGTGGGGGAGCGGGACATTTTTTTTAAGAAAGAGTCAAATGTTTCAAAATTTTAGGCTTTTCGGACACTTACCCGGTAAGTAACCGGGTAACCATTGTTACCGGGTACACTTACCGAACCGGGTAAGTTACCGGGTAACTTATCCGGTAAGTAGGCATCCGGAAACCTCATAACCCTTTACCTAGAAACCTGATAGAAAACCCTCAAAATCTCTCTCGACTGCCTCACGTTCGATAACTGACAAATCACTCACTCAAGTGCACCATTCTTCTCGAAATCAAAGGTATGTGTCCCACATCTACTTTCGATTACTTTACAACCTTTGATTCGATTTTGCACCGCCGATTTGAGTCGAGTTTAGGATCGACCAAAAGTTTTCAAAACCCACATTAGATCGTATCACATTCCAGTCAAATTTAGGTCATTTCTACACCGATTAATGATAGTTTGGGGCATTCACTTACGTTTAGAACTACCTAGACCATGTAGATCTGTGTTTGGCTGGTGTTTGGTTTGATTTGCGTACCCCAACCACCACGTCCAGTAACCCTAGGTTACCCGGTAACCGCCATCTCGTCCGGTAACATTCATGTTACCCGGACACATTCGTCATACCCGGTAAGCCCTATTGTTCGGTAACCTTGTCCATCCGGTAACCCATGTCGTCCGGATACTCTTGTATCCGGTAAGTTCGACAATCCGGATTGGATCTCATCCGGTAACCTTTGTTTATCCGGAAACTTTGTCCGATATCTTAGCATCATCCGGTAACTGTTGTTTGTCCGGTAACTCTCAATTACCGGGTAACCGATTTCCATCCGATAGGTACCCCTTCACCCGGTAACCTCTATTTTATCCGGTAAGTCCTATCTGTTCGGATACCCTGTTTATCCGGACACTGCTTGAGTCCTGTTCCTTTGCCATTTTTCAAACATTGGCATTCCCAATGTCATGCTCCAACTGCCAGTTCTCAATTAACCGCTAATTGAGCCATTTAAATGCTAAGGTACGCATCAAAGTTGGGTTTATACCGTCCAAGATCTGACACTGTGCTTTATCAGGTATACTAATGGCGGATCACCAAGAGCAACCACAGCAGAACATTCCTCCTCTAGAGGAATTTATTGACGATGCGGCCGACAATGCCTTGGTTCCCGAGGACCATGGCATTGAGATCTCACCAAACAACCACCATCTCGACGCCGCCGAATTCCGACCCACACACCCAGTAGTCGTTGATATCATGCTCGGCCACCCACTTCGCAGAGCACTCACTGCCACAACTAATGTGCCTGTACTATACGTTTACCAAGTGTGGCGCACGGCCAGAGTTGTCACTGCCAACAACAGTCAAACCATTTCGGCACGCATCGACCATCATCCATTCACCCTCACACCGGAGTCCTTCCGCCGACTCCTAGCTCTTCCGGAACCTACTGCCGGAGGCAACGCCGCATATGCCCCCTCCGTCGATGAAGTAACACTCTGCGCTGACATCCGCGCTCTTGAGTATCATCACGAGCTCAACCGCCCCTCAGCCTTCAACCGCAAATACATCGCGCCCGTCTGGTACACGTTATTTACCATCTTGAACAGATGTCTGTCCTCCCGATGGAAGGGGATAGACCAATGCACCGTAGACTTCCTACGCTTATTTCACGCTGTATGCTACAACCGGCACATCGACTACTCAGCAATCATTTGGCGTGAACTGGTGCAAGCCATCCGACAAATTGGCGAATCCAAAGAAAAGCAGTTCCTCCCGTTCCCTCGTTTTCTTTCTCTGGCCATCCGACAACACATGGAGGAGAATCCACTTATACCGAGACGCGTCAATCATCCGGTAAGTCCCCAGTTTAACTTATAGTACTTAGTGATTCGCAATCCACCAGATACCCCAACCATTCCTATCCCAGAACACCTACTGGCACACGCGGACCCCAATGCACTGAGTGTGATAGAATATATGCGAGAGTTAGGGAATCCCATGGTCCAGCCAGAGCCGGAGGGACCTCCCCAGGGACATAGAGCTGAGCGACGTGAGGGTCCAAGGACGAGAGGAGGTAGAGCCCGGGTAGATGGGGCTCCCGGACGGGGTGTCTTGAGAGTACGTGGGAGGGGAACAGGCGCGGGCGGTGCATTGGATACGCATGCCGGTACAACCCAATCCAGCTAACCCGGTACAAGCCAACAACCACCTGTACAAACCACTCGTCCGTCTGATGAGGCCGGACCATCGACTGGATTACACGAGGTCCCGGTCACTTCTGCCACCTAATTACTCAAAGAAGATCCCGGTACGGATACCACTAAGCCGATATCTCCGTACACACAGGTAGAAACTGTCGACTCCGACAGCACGGACACCGATACGAACCAAGCCATTCGTGCATCCCTGATTCCACACCGTATCAGCCGTTACCCTCCATTAACTGAAGATTCTCCTTCCGCCTCACCTACGCCCTCTTCCATCCCAACAGCTGAGCCTATCATGGGAGACACAAGGAGAGAGGAGGGAGTATTAGTTGAAAATCCAGAAGTGGTGAGACAGAGGAAGTTAGATCGAAAAAGAATCATGAGGGAGAAAGCCGTAAAAATAAAGAGGCTTCAGAGTGAACCAAGCCTAGTGTCGTCCAGGTAGCCGCATCTGCTACTTCGTCTCATTTGTTGGGACGAGGTATTAAAGAAGTCGTCATGGACCTAGCGGCGCAATTGCACACCCCACCAAGCCACTCACCCATCTCTCAACAGATGGGTGTTTCATTTGAACACGGGGATTTAGCACATAATCTACCTTTCTCTCAATCGGAGAGCTTAGGTATTGAAAATAGAGAGCAGCTGCTGTTTGGGTAAAAAATCACACCCTCGACCGACCTGAGAAACACCCTCGACATGACCCATGGACATTGATTACCCCCGACCGACAAGGATAATACCCGTTATTATCATATCCCCGACATACGCTAATAACCACGATAATTGCTTATTGAAAGACATCTGGTGTCAATAGTTACTCAAGACAGTGTCTTTACATCTCATGATCGCACGTCACGTGTCGCATGTTACACATCGCACGTCGTATGACATACATCGCTAGCGACACGTCGCCAGTCACACGTCACTAAGTCTTATGTCACCAATTACAACTCGTCGGTCTTACGTCGACAAGTCTCCTGTCGATTAGCCTTACATCGCTTTGGTCCAGCGGCAGCATCGTTCTGACATCTTGGTCTTACGACCTAGTAGACTTACGACCTGATCTTGCGACATTATCATGCTAGTCTTACGACATTTTTATAAGACTATCCTTATAATAAGATAAGGCCCGACAAAGGCCCAAAAAGCCTCTGTCGTCATTCTTAAAAGGTAAGTCGAGAGTTCCTCGCGACACTCGACCTCGACGTCGCCTGCTCCATACGACCGTCGCATGAGATTATGCAACCTCGACCAACTAACGTTCACAATGACTGTTACGTTTGTTAAATGTTTAATGCAGGAGTCAACACTCTTTATGAGCAATGACTATAACCGACGAAGTCATTAACGAGCATTTAATCCCACATTGAAGACAGCGACCGTTACAAGACCAATCATCAAAGGAGCATTCAATGCCCGACAGCGGTTATAAAGCGCGCCATAAAGGCACCATTAATAGCCGACGGAGGCTATAAAAAAGCCTATGCTGCAACCAATTCAGGGGGGAGAACATAAAACACTGAAATCAAACACTCAAACTCTAGAAATCACATACAGAAAGCTATCATCTAGCACCGAATTCCAGAATACTACAGCGAGCTCAAGAACAACAGAAGCAAAGAACTTTCTCTTGAAGAATCGCTCTCGACGCACGACAACAGCCTTCGACCAACAGTTGTTTACACTTTGTATTCACACACGACAAACACTTGTCTTACATTCCAAACACTTGTACTTTACATTTCGAAGCATTCTCTTCATTTGTATTGTAATCACTGTACGATCGACACAAGTACCCAAGGACATCGCCCCTGATTGGCGACCATAGTGCAGCGACGACACCCCCTGTAGTCCGTAGGTTTTTTCCTCGATTGAGGTTTTTCCTGCGTCATCAAATCCCTTGTTTCTTTATTTTATTCCTCGTCGCACGTCTCGTCGAAAGATCCTTTCTTTAGTTGATTAAGTCCACATCGACCTTAAGTTGTCCCTTTGGTGCGATTTTTGGCATTAACAGTTTGGCGCCCACCGTGGGACTACATCTAGAGAAAATCTTCGACGAACGTGCGTTTCTACTAACGATCTTGCAAAGTTTTTGCTACACGCAGGTACATAGCAAATCTTCAAGATCCCATGATTCAACATCAATCCGAATTGAATACGGCTCGAAGCCAGATTCAAGCCCTGATAAAAAAATGCTCCATCAAAGTATCGCATGTACTGCATCATCCAAGGGACTCGGGGGCTCGGAACACCCATCACAAACTGAAAAAATACCACGTTTGATTTTGAAAGTCCTCGGTAAAAGGCGCTTATCGACTCCATGTTACGGTAACTGTGACAGCTTACTTAGAACAATCCTATATATATATATATATATACTCTAAGTATATTTTCCTCGTTTAAAATATTTTGATCTAATATACGATCATTGATTCAAGCATCAAAAGATCATTGGTCAAAACCAACGACCACCCCCGATTTTACGTTGCAGACTCGCAAGATCATGTGAATATAGGTCTTACGATGTATATCGTGAGAAACAAAAATCTCTAGGACTCACATCGCAAGTCTTACGATTTATGTCGTGAGGAAAAAAGTCTCTATGACTTAAAGCGTAGGTTGCAATTTATAGTCGTCAGTAAAAGACGACTTACGTTTTTCTTATGATCGCCAGATATGGCAAAATCAAGTTGCAATTTATAGTCGTCTCATTTTTTCTTATGATCGCCAGTCATGGCAAACGCATGTTGCGACTTTTAGTCGTCTCACATTTGTTGTGATCACCAGTCACGACAGATACAGGTAAAAATTCTCGGTCGCCAATAAAAGCGACTTGCATATTGAAATCGCATCGCTAGTCATTGCATTTGTCTTCAATAAAGACGACTTGCATACTCATAATCACCAGTCATGGTAAGATGCATGTCAAAACACAAAAGTCGCCAATAAGAAATCTGAAATAGATTGGTCGTGCGATATCCGAAATTGTCTGCAACAATAGATCCTAGTTCGTAAGCAACAGGACTCGACAGTTCTGTGAAGACCGCGACATCAAGCTGACAACCTCGACACCCAGGGGCAAGCGGTCAAGCGACACTTCAGCAAGAACGTCAAAGCTAAAAGGCGACTACGTTCCCCGTCGAGTGTTCCAAAGCACTCAAGAGCTTAATGCAGGTAAACTTTCCACCAAGTGGGAAGGTCCTTGTCATATCTCAGAAAGTCATGGATAAAGAGGCCTATCGGCTCTCAACCCTCGACAATCAAGATATCCCACGTAGTTGGAATGCAACGCACCTAAAAAGGTATTTCCCCTAAGCCTTTTTTCCTTCTTTCACATGATTTTTTATCCATCATAGCGACTACTGACTTAAGCATCGGAGGGTCGTTGGCTAGCCAACGACCAACTTCTGACATTGTTTTACCGTAGGATCGCACGACATTAGTTACTAAGTCTATTATATGACTCTAGTCTCGCAGGATCGAACGATAAATAAGTCTATCGTACGACCTCAACCTCGCAAGGTCGCACGACATAAGTAATCGGGTCTATGACTTGATCATTCTATCACAGGAACACATGATTCAAAGTTTATCGTATGATCAAATCACACGATCATAAGGTCTAGCGACCCCACAATCTAAGTTCTTTAACTTAGAAAAATTTCATGTTCTGAATGAATGCTTTGATCGCGCGCGCTTACGCTTGCTTATACGATTCAAAAATATGAAAGTCTTATGACTTACGTTCTAATCGTTGTATTACAATGGATGCCCAAGTCACACGACTTCATTTGTAACGTCCCAAAAATTACAAGGAATTTAAAATTTTTAAAAGTAATTCATTTCATTATAATCAAACCAAAAGTTAACAAATCCCATTACAATAAGAATAAACGTCGTTATTTAAAACCGTCAACAAAGTTTAAGCAGCGGAAAAGTTATATAATTCAATCCCCATTTACTAAAAATCAATTCAAACGATCTTTGTCTTGCGCCCGTGTGTACCGTCACGCCCGACTGCTACTCGCACCTGAAAACATAAAATTTTGGGAAGGGGTAAGCACGAAGCTTAGTGAATTCAATCCTTACATAGGATCGCAATTATATCAGCATCACCCTTAAACATACCAGCACATAAATTTCTTGGAACATCCATAAGAATATATATCACGATTAATAATAATCCTTATGCTCCTTGGAACCACCATCAAGAAGACATAATCACAACACTTTATACCAATGCACATACTTCTTGGAACAACCATCAAGAAGATATATCACGATTAATAATAATCCTTATGCTCCTTGGAACCACCATCAAGAAGACATAATCACAACACATTATACCAATGCACATACTTCTTGGAACAACCATCAAGAAGATATATCATGATTAATAATAATCCTTATGCTCCTTGGAACCACCATCAAGAAGACATAATCACAACACATTATACCAATACACATACTCCTTGGAACAACCATCAAGAAGATATATCACGATTAATAATAATCCTTATGCTCCTTGGAACCACCATCAAGAAGACATAATCACAACACATTATACCAATACACATACTTCTTGGAACAACCATCAAGAAGTGGCCTTAAACTTCTTGGAACAACCCTCAAGAAGATATAATCACAACTCATTATACAAACGCATATACCTCTTGGAACATCCATCAAGAAATACATCAATCACAGTTCAATATATACATACAAATATATATATTCCACACCACAATAATATCAACAAACAATCATAATCAACACACTCAAACTATTGCAACACGAATATAATCCCCATCCTATATAGTGAGAGAACTCACCTCAAACGCAAAGCTTATGACCTCAACCGCAACACGAACCGGCCAACACCAGTTCACCTTTTTCCACCTAAATAAGCGTTAACAATTGTCAAAGTGACGCCCCAAACCAAAGCCACGACTACTAACTTTAAAAACACATTTTCCAGTTTTTACTCTCAACACACAGGTCTGTTCGGGACCTGTTTAACCCCTTATAAACTGATTAAACCAGAAATATTTTTCCATAATCACAAAGTCCCATGTCTTAGGGTTCCAGGGACATATCGCACGCGCTCTAACGATTTTTCTACAATTTATAACGAATTATTTACGAATGGAACATAAAACTGACGAAATCCCGACCTGCTGTAAAAACAGCAGTTTTACGCCTAGATAGAGGCCGAACCAAACTTTCGCTAAAACACGAAAAACGTGCCCGACACCGAATGTGAACCGTGGGCACCGGATTTGTCTCAATCCGAGTTACGACGAGAAAGTTACGCGCGAAAGAAAACTGGACAGAAACTAAATATTACATAAAATGATAAAACGGTTTCCACACCAACCCACTAACGGTATGAGGGTTCGCCGCCCAGTGGTTTCGAGGTCTGGTCGCGGCCACCAACCACTGCCCTTTCCGGCAGCGGTGGTCGCCGTAGGCGGCGGCGGCCGGCGGCCATTCTTTTCTCAAACTAACGATTAACGACGAGAGAAACAACAAACGGGAAAACGGTTCTTACCTCGCGACGACAACGACGGTGCAACTGCAGAATTACTCCGGCCACTTCTCCTTCTCGCCGCTGCACTCTCTCTCTTCCTCGATTTCTCTCTCTCTCCCTCTCGGTTTCTCTCTCTCTCTCTTCTCTTTTCCGGCCGGCGACGACGAAAGAAAAGGGAGAAAGGCCGTAGGTTTTAGTTTTTGCTATGCTTCTTTCTTCTTTTCTTGTGAGTTACGGCACCAACTCCACCAAATGAGAAAGGGTTTGGTTTAAGAAAAGCATGGGCCGAAACTTATGCAAGTTTTGGCCCTTTGACACTAATGGTCCCTCAACTAAAAACCTTCTCGCAATTAACCCAAAATTCCGACATTTTTAACGATTAGGTCCAACTCGACTAACCCCGTTAACGGAACCACATTAAATCAAACTTAAAAGAAAAGAATTAATACAAATAAATTACATACCGGGATACGGACTTTACAACTCTCCCCCACTTGGATTAGACTTCGTCCTCAAAGTCTCTGCCTACGAATAGCTCCGGATAGTTCTCCCTCATCTCAATCTCAGGTTCCTTAGTCCACTTGAAATCCCTTCTAAAACTTCTCGAATACTTTTCTAACTAACGTACTCCTTTTGGGACACTGGGATTATGATCGGCAGAACACCCCAACAATTGGAATCATTCCTAGCCAAGCGACTTCGGTTGTCCCCCCAACCTTAGATATTCCATACCTCCCGATTCAAATCTCAAGCTCTAAACATTCTAAAGTTGCTTACCAATATACCCAACTGGATACTCGGATCCGATCATTCCTACTATTAACTGTCGATTAACTCCTACGAGTTCTACTAGACTCCCAAAATTCACCTTACACGAATCGTCAAACCAGTAAATTTAAAATCACTCACGCAGGTCATTCCACCATAACCATTCACCACAAGCAAACATCTCAGGGTTACTACTACCATCAACATAATTTCCTTAAAATCGGCTACAATTCCCCAATTACACTAAGGTGTTTGGCCTTGAGCTCAAAAATCGACACCTAAATATACTACTGACTTCAAAAAGGTTACTGCGCATTTATTCTCTTAATTACAAAGGGCATCATTCCCTTAACCGATACTATTCGGCCAACAGTACCAACACGCGTGGAATACCCAACCTTCCACCGTCGACATATCTTCCACACTCGCTCTACGAAGCCTAGCTACACCGCATCAAGATACACCTTAACGTCTACCTCCCAGGTACGTGCTCAAGACTATACCCTCCTAGTGCCCACTGGAAAGTCAAAGTCATAACACATGAGTACCGGGGTCCCACCCCGAGATACCCAACCGACCGTTACCAACGACGACTGACATGACCAAGGATCCAATGCAAACAGTCTGCCAACAACATGCCTATCCCAGAATGACTCACTCACCCAAACATGTAAATACTCAACGTGCAATAAATGCAAACTGTGCAACAAAACAACCCATCGACAAGACTCCACATCGAGCCATTAAAACCGTGCAATTGACCCATGACTATCTCAAAGTCAAAACCGAGCAAAATGCTCCACGCTTGCTAGACCCATGAGTCGGTCAAAAACGCGTTTAAATAAAGTTTAAGCAAGCAATACTCTAAAATCAACATTAGTCCCAACCTCGACACGGGTTAAACAAAAGAGTTTTCCAGAAGGACTCACACTCTTAAAAATTCTCAAAATGACACATAACACTTATAAGCGCACTTCCCAAATGGTTTACAAAATCATTTACAAAATATTTTCAACGTCAAGATTTTTCATTTCAAAAAGACCGTAAGCAATAAAACTACTATTACCAGGTCGGTAGTTACGCAAAAATGGATACGCTCATCTCACACAGTAAAATCATGTTGAAAATCATTCCATTTCTGTTTAGTTTACTTACAAAGCACAAAGCGTAATGAATAATTTCTTAAAACAAAATGGACCGTCACTGTTCTAGTATGGATTGACTCATGACACGTACTCAAAGTAACCGCTCGATTTTACACCGGGTGCGACAAAAGTGTGCACATACTTTCAAAATCAGTTCCACGACATTTGACCCCAAAATTCCTCTTTTTCAACATAAAATGTCGTGGCACAGGGTTCACCAGCAAATCTTACGCGCGTCGGCTAGTCATACAAAACGATCAAACGGTTTACAAATATATTTTTGTTAAAACACAACTGTCTCGTGTAAGTTTCAAACTTAAAGATAAAAAACCAATATGTTTCCATCATTTGAAAATATCGACTAAAACCTCATAAAATCTCAAAAGGTAGGGTTCTTTAAATTGATTTCCAAGATCTCCCCAAATGGTCACATAAACAAATAAGATATGCACCTCGTGAAATTAAACCCACACGACTCAACATGCCGTAAAACAAAACTTATTTTAACCAAATCACTCAAATAGCTTTATACGGACATCGTGGAATGTAACTTTTCGTCTCAACTCTAACATATGTGGAGGAGTTCCAATGTTAAAGTCACAAGCCGTAGTCACTTGCCCAACATTTTAAACACCACAAAACACGGATATCATCTTACCCGAAAGAACCGTTGGAAAAATAACGAAATGAGACAAATTCTAACAAAGTTTGCACTCCCGTGATAAAACGATTTCATACACTTTCAAAACCGTATTTCAAAATCTTGTGTGTGTGCTGAACATTTCCCAAAATTCCAAAACACCATCCATAAAATGATTTGAAACACAAGAATTTGTTAATGGAATCTATTTCAAAATCAAACTTTGTGCATGACTTAGTCGGCATTCTACGCCTTGACTCCTACTCCTCCAAATCTCTCTGGTCCACTAACATCATTCGGACATTTAAACCTCTTAGGCAAGTTGGGAAATTACATCAAATAATCCCTACGATTTTTCCTCAAATCAAAGTCGGCTCTATAAGCCTATGATTCTAGCACAATCATCCATCTTGGCCCGACACAAACATCATCCTCATCGTCACTCCAAGTGATTAATACTAGAATCGTCCTTTTATTCCAACGACTACTAATTTATAACCTTCGTCACTACCCCAACGATCATCACCTCAAGCAAAACAAGTACCCATCTGTACTAGTAGGTTCACTATTGTTGCTCCTCCTTGTGATGGCTATTCTGGGTAGATATTACAACGAGTTATTAGCACATAATAACTTGCACTAACAACGCTCACGCTCAACTCCTTGGATTCCTCGTGACATCCCCCGACTCGAGCATTGATCCTGTGTTTTCGATAGTAGGAGCTCTTCTACTATCTTCCACACCTATCATCACTCGTTTCGAGTTCCATCCGATGTGTCCAAGTAGTTCCTTGCCGAAAACTATACACATATGCCCGCACCGGCATATGTACACACTCTTCCTAGCTCCCTAGGAATAATCATAATACCCCACTACCCTTGCTAGGGCGGGACTCCCACTAACCCTGACGAGTTGCCTCGTTAACGCACAGTCGTATACAGTGGAAACCAGATAGACATTCGAATATAAGATTCTATCCTACAACGGTTGGACTCAAACAAGAGTTGCGCAATAGAACTAAATCCAACATTCTAAGGCTATTCGGTTCCTACCGCATACAACCGATAGTGCATTCACTTAACACCCTATCAAGGTTGGCATAACCTCCTATTAACAAGCAACAAACACGCAGTACAGTGTAATAAGCACCAAGCAATATAGCATACATACTCCTATGTTCTAGAAAGCAATTTAGCATACGTACTCATATGTAAACGCTATTCCCAGCTCACTAGGAACTACATCTCATCCACTACCCTTGCTACAACGGAATCCCTATTAGCCATAACGAGCTGCCTCGCGAATACCCAGTCGCATGCAGCGTGAATCAAATAGACATTCGAATACAAGATTCTATCCTAGAACGGTTGGACTCAAACAAGAGCTGCGCAATAGAACTAAATCAAATATTCTAAGGCTATATGATTCTTACTGCATACAACCTATAGGGCCTTCACTTAACAACCTACTATAACTAGCATTGCTTCCTACTAGCAAGCAATCATCATACAGTACAGTGTAAACAACATAGGCAATCTAGCATGCATACCCTATGATCTAGAAAGCGATAAATACACTAAGTACTATACCTTCCCACTTAGCGTCGGCTGACTGTACACACCGCGCCCTCGATCACCGTTTCCCAAACGGGTTTTCCTTTTTCCTTTATTCTCAAAGATTTTAGTAAAAGAGTTTAAAACTTCATAGCCGCAACTTGAGACCAAACACACAGAGATGTGTTTGATTCACTCAAGCTGTGCTCTGATACCAAGTTGTAACGTCCCAAAAATTACAAGGAATTTAAAATTTTTAAAAGTAATTCATTTCATTATAATCAAACCAAAAGTTAACAAATCCCATTACAATAAGAATAAACGTCGTTATTTAAAACCGTCAACAAAGTTTAAGCAGCGGAAAGGTTATATAATTCAATCCCCATTTACTAAAAATCAATTCAAACGATCTTTGTCTTGCGCCCGTGTGTACCGTCACGCCCGACTGCTACTCGCACCTGAAAACATAAGATTTTGGGAAGGGGTAAGCACGAAGCTTAGTGAATTCAATCCTTACATAGGATCGCAATTATATCAGCATCACCCTTAAACATACCAGCACATAAATTTCTTGGAACATCTATCAAGAAAATATATCACGATTAATAATAATCCTTATGCTCCTTGGAACCACCATCAAGAAGACATAATCACAACACATTATACCAATGCACATACTTCTTGGAACAACCATCAAGAAGATATATCACGATTAATAATAATCCTTATGCTCCTTGGAACCACCATCAAGAAGACATAATCACAACACATTATACCAATGCACATACTTCTTGGAACAACCATCAAGAAGATATATCATGATTAATAATAATCCTTATGCTCCTTGGAACCACCATCAAGAAGACATAATCACAACACATTATACCAATACACATACTCCTTGGAACAACCATCAAGAAGATATATCACGATTAATAATAATCCTTATGCTCCTTGGAACCACCATCATGAAGACATAATCACAACACATTATACCAATACACATACTTCTTGGAACAACCATCAAGAAGTGGCCTTATACTTCTTGGAACAACCCTCAAGAAGATATAATCACAACTCATTATACAAACGCATATACCTCTTGGAACATCCATCAAGAAATACATCAATCACAGTTCAATATATACATACAAATATATATATTCCACACCACAATAATATCAACAAACAATCATAATCAACACACTCAAACTATTGCAACACGAATATAATCCCCATCCTATATAGTGAGAGAACTCACCTCAAACGCAAAGCTTATGACCTCAACCGCAACACGAACCGGCCAACACCAGTTCACCTTTTTCCACCTAAATAAGCGTTAACAATTGTCAAAGTGACGCCCCAAACCAAAGCCACGACTACTAACTTTAAAAACACATTTTCCAGTTTTTACTCTCAACACACAGGTCTGTTCGGGACCTGTTTAACCCCTTATAAACTGATTAAACCAGAAATATTTTTCCATAATCACAAAGTCCCATGTCTTAGGGTTCCAGGGACATATCGCACGCGCTCTAACGATTTTTCTACAATTTATAACGAATTATTTACGAATGGAACATAAAACTGACGAAATCCCGACCTGCTGTAAAAACAGCAGTTTTACGCCTAGATAGAGGCCGAACCAAACTTTCGCTAAAACACGAAAAACGTGCCCGACACCGAATGTGAACCGTGGGCACCGGATTTGTCTCAATCCGAGTTACGACGAGAAAGTTACGCGCGAAAGAAAACTGGACAGAAACTAAATATTACATAAAATGATAAAACGGTTTCCACACCAACCCACTAACGGTATGAGGGTTCGCCGCCCAGTGGTTTCGAGGTCTGGTCGCGGCCACCACCCACTGCCCTTTCCGGCAGCGGTGGTCGCCGTAGGCGGCGGCGGCCGGCGGCGATTCTTTTCTCAAACTAACGATTAACGACGAGAGAAACAACAAACGGGAAAACGGTTCTTACCTCGCGACGACAACGACGGTGCAACTGCAGAATTACTCCGGCCACTTCTCCTTCTCGCCGCTGCACTCTCTCTCTTCCTCGATTTCTCTCTCTCTCCCTCTCGGTTTCTCTCTCTCTCTCTTCTCTTTTCCGGCCGGCGACGACGAAAGAAAAGGGAGAAAGGCCGTAGGTTTTAGTTTTTGCTATGCTTCTTTCTTCTTTTCTTGTGAGTTACGGCACCAACTCCACCAAATGAGAAAGGGTTTGGTTTAAGAAAAGCATGGGCCGAAACTTATGCAAGTTTTGGCCCTTTGACACTAATGGTCCCTCAACTAAAAACCTTCTCGCAATTAACCCAAAATTCCGACATTTTTAACGATTAGGTCCAACTCGACTAACCCCGTTAACGGAACCACATTAAATCAAACTTAAAAGAAAAGAATTAATACTAATAAATTACATACCGGGATACGGGCTTTACGTCATTTTTGTACTTAATGAATTTTTTCAGTTGATATTACATCTGTCCATGACGTGTAATACGCAGGTTCAATAGAAAGGTAATTTTTTACCGATTATCGCTAAACTTACAATTAGCTAAAAAAAACTAGACACAACGTGACTTAGGTCTCCAACGACCAGACCACGACGGATGTGAACGCCAGACCACGACGGCTCGAACGCTAGAACATAGGTCTCTAACGACTGCATCGGCTCGAACGCCAAAACATATGTCTCTAACGACCGTATCGGCTGTGAACGCCAGATCACAGGACCACGTCGACCGGGAACGCCAACCTGACGACATGGACCCCTGTCTCCTCGATAGGAAAACGCTCCCTGAAAGACGGGAGCAAATATTTCCTTAGATGAGGAAACAACGTCGTCCCGTCTAGGACACCATCGGCCGATAACCCGTCCCCCTTGTCGGCAGACGCTGGGGACAACACCTGGGACACTAGCTTCGTCACTGTCGCTGGAAACGCCGAACTTGCCGGTGTCGCGTCCATCACACCAGAATGGATGGATGACGCCCTCGCCTCCTTAGGCGTGACAACTCTCGACGAAACGTCAGCCCTCGAAGACGGTTCCTTCAGGACTATCGTCCCTGTCTTCTTCAATATTCCCGACCCAGCTGTCGGGGCATTCTTTCTCCTTTCCCGGCCTCGAAGGGCAAGCGCAACTTGCGTCGCCTTCTTTGGTTGACCAAGTCAGTTTTCCTCTGATGATCTTAGCAAAAGTAACACGTCTCCGTAGAGACACATGTTTTGGTACGAGATCTGAAATTCAAATGGCTTTGAAATTCAAATCTCGGTGTGCTAACTGTTTGGGTAAAAAAATCACACCCTCGACCGACCTGGGAAACACCCTCGACATGACCCATGGACATTGATTACCCCCGACCAACAAGGATAATACCCGTTATTATCATATCCCCGACATACGCTAATAACCACGATAATTGCTTATTGAAAGACATCTGGTGTCAATAGTTACTCAAGACAGTGTCTTTACATCTCATGATCGCACGTCACGTGTCGCATGTTACACATCGCACGTCGTATGACATACATCGTTAGCGACACGTCGCCAGTCACACGTCACTAAGTCTTATGTCACCAATTACAACTCGTCGGTCTTACGTCGACAAGTCTCCTGTCGATTAGCCTTACATCGCTTTGGTCCAGCGGCAGCATCGTCCTGACATCTTGGTCTTACGACCTAGTAGACTTACGACCTGATCTTGCCACATTATCATCCTAGTCTTACGACATTTTTATAAGACTATCCTTATAATAAGATAAGGCCCGATAAAGGCCCAAAAAGCCTCTGTCGTCATTCTTAAAAGGTAAGTCGAGAGTTCCTCGCGACACTCGACCTCGACGTCGCCTGCTCCATACGACCGTCGCATGAGATTATGCAACCTCGATCAACTAACGTTCACTATGACTGTTACGTTTGTTAAATGTTTAATGCAGGAGTCAACACTCTTTATGAGCAACGGCTATACCGACGAAGTCATTAACGAGCATTTAATCCCACATTGAAGACAGCGATCGTTACAAGACCAATCATCAAAGGAGCATTCAATGCCCGACAGCGGTTATAAAGCGCGCCATAAAGGCACTATTAATAGCCGACGGAGGCTATAAAAAAGCCTATGCTGCAACCAATTCAGGGGGGAGAACATAAAACACTGAAATCAAACACTCAAACTCTAGAAATCACATACAGAAAGCTATCATGTAGCACCGAATTCCAGAATACTACAGCGAGCTCAAGAACAACAGAAGCAAAGAACTTTCTCTTGAAGAATCGCTCTCGACGCACGACAACAGCCTTCGACCAACAGTTGTTTACACTTTGTATTCACACACGACAAACACTTGTCATACATTCCAAACACTTGTACTTTACATTTCGAAGCAATCTATTCATTTGTATTGTAATCACTGTACGATCGACACAAGTACCCAAGGACATCGCCCCTGATTGGCGACCATAGTGCAGCGACGACACCCCCTGTCGTCCGCAGGTTTTTTCCTCGATTGAGGTTTTTCCTGCGTCATCCAATCCCTTGTTTCTTTATTTTATTCCTCGTCGCACGTCTCGTCGAAAGATCCTTTCTTTAGTTGATTAAGTCCACATCGACCTTAAGTTGTCCCTTTGGTGCGATTTTTGGCATTAACAGCTGCCCCCACTCTCGACATCTTTTAATGCACCATCGAGTCTAGATCCATTTGCTACATATTTCGAATCCTTCACTAGGACACAGACTGAGACTTAAAATGTCGGCGAATTAAGTTACCCGACCGGAACACCCGTAGTATGTCCACCTCAGAGTGGAATACAAGGATCGGGTGAAAATCATGCCACAGTCAACATCATGTCAGCTGTGAAACCAGGTGGTCCTACCTCTACGGTAGGTACCTCAACGGGTGCTCTAAGTGACCCCGGTGCTACCTTACCCGACTTCGTGTCAAGGGAGTATTTGGACGACGCCCTAAAGATTGTCCAATAGAAACTGACGGAGGAGTTCTGGACCAAGCTCGACAAGGTAAAATCTCTGCTTAAAGGAAAGAAAAGGCTGGTAGTACCCGACACCGCACCGATCCCTCCACCGACACCTGCACAACCCATTTAATCGGTGGATACCTTGAAGACCATGCTTCCTGCCCAACTTTTACAGACAACAGATACCGACTCCTCGACTGAAGCAGATCTTATCTCCGTTCTTCGGTCACAATCTTCTGCTCAGTCGTCTACCGTCAATAGTCGTATGGATCAGCTTAACGCGACTCTCAAGGATGTAAAGAAAGCCCTATCCACGTTATCCGAAAGAGTCACCTCCATGGAAGAAACCTGCAAAAGTCAAGTCGGCGGACTAAAGCGAAGACACGATGATCAGGATGATCCTGATCACCGTGAGGGGAGAATAAAAGACTGCGATTGGCCGAGTCCACCCCGATCCTTACTGATATTACTACAACGGTTCAACATGAACCGTCAACTATGGAAACTGCAACCGAAGACGAACCTGGAGCGTAGTTGAGCTTAGCTGAGATGGTCATAGACATGGACATCTCAGACGACGAAGACCCAACGGTTGAAAAGCCCGAGGGAGAAACACAGGAATTGGTCACTTATTCTGCATCAGAAAGGCATGCACTTGATCTGATTGATCCAGATTCCGAGATTGACCCCGAGACTGAAAATGCATGGTACGAAAAAGCCGCCAGTGCAATAAATCTCCAGGTAAATTTGATCTTTCCTACTGATGAAGACGACAACGTTGATTATGACCAGTTTCTGCTACAAAATCTGTATGGTACACCTGCCCACACTACACAGGCTCCAGAGACTTCTACGATACCCGATACGTCAACTGCTATAAATCCAACATCTCCTCAACAACCAACTGCTTCTGATCATCCTCCTCCTCAACAGCAATAAATCCGTTGGGAGAAGATCATGATCCTTATTCCTCACTTGGAGGAATCACTGAAGAAGCTTTACGTTCACAGGTTACGCCCATCGAGCCAACATTCTGCCTTGGGATTTCCCATTTTGACAAGGAATACCAAAGCCAGTACTTAAATGCCATGAAGAGGTGTCTGCCAGTTAGCCAAGTCCGGACCAAGCACAAAATCTCTGAAGTTGTCAACATCCAAACAGGCCGAATCCTTAGAGTCATGTTTCCAGTATTCACCGTCCGACACGAAGACTGTAATGAATGGAGATTTTCCGAAGCTAACTTTAAGAAACTTAGACCGTTTGACTTCTACGCTATACTGAATGACCTCCGAACAAGAACCGTCCAACCACTTCATGTAACCAAAGCGCTCGAGGCTGTCCGTTGATTCCTGATTCACAAAATCATGATGTCTTACCTCACAGACTTTCAAATGGGAATCGAGAACAGAGCAAAGAAGGTAAACCTGCTGAAACCAAACCTGAAAGCCCTCGAGCTGAAGATGTATCCCGAGAACGCACTGCTTCTAGAACCGAAATTTGGGATCGTATACCTCAACAATCAGAAAGAAAAGAGGTTTCTTCGCTTTAGCCTGGTCGACAGATTCTACGATGGCACACTCCTCAAAGTAAGAGATGCTCTTCGTAACATCATCAATTATGAATCCGAAAATCGCAAATCATCGTTTGTCCCCAATTCAAATGAGACAACCGTACGAGAAGCATTAGAAGTGATAGAAGACCGCATCAACCACCACAGAGCCATCCGAATGTCCGAGATCCACTTTGCGCTTCGAAAGAGGTACGTCGACAACTGGCGCGAACTCGAACTTCAATTCAAAGGGGGAGATTGTTAGTGTCCAAATCAGGTTGAATAAAAGTTCAAGGGTTAAATTGCTATTAATCATTTTGAGCCTTTTATGTGTAATGGGCCATGGGCTTGAATGTCATGGGACCATGGTATATAATGTTTTGTATGCCTTAGAATTAAGGCTAGTTGTCATATTACAATTTCAATCGCATTGTAATTCTCTCTGATTAATGAAAGATATATGGATGACATATTGAAATCATACTGATTGTATTCTACATATTGATTTCTACTGTTCGTTGCACTGATCTGGAACTATCAGGATCACCTACGGAATAGCGACGGAGCGACCTACCGACGGATTACCGACGACCATCATTCGTCGGTAATTTTAATTAAATTAAACTAAATTAAATTAAATTAAAATTGTTTTAAAAATTAAATTATATAATTAAAACATTACCAACGGATTATCCATCGGTAAGTTGTATTTTAATTAAAAAAACAATTAAAATACAGAAAAACCTATACAAAACTTGTACAAAAACCTGTCGTACACTGCTATATCCAAATTGTAAAGCCCGTATCCCGGAATGTAATTTATTAGTCTTAATTATTTTCTTTCAAGTTTGATTTATCGTGGTTTCCGTTAACGGGGTTAGTCAAGTTGGGTCTAATCGTTAAATTATCGGAACTTTTGGTTAGTTGCGAGAGGTTGATAAGTGGAGGGGCTAATTGTGCCAAAGGCCCAAAAACCCCCCATGGGTTTCGGCCCATGCAGTAAAGTGACGAGATCCATATGTTTTGTAGGGTGTTGGTGGCGTGTGAAGTAAACAAAAGAAAAAAAAATTAAACCCTTGATTTGTTGTTGTGTGGCATAAGAAGGAATACCAAGAAACAAAACCACAAAGAACCCTACGGCCCTTTGTATTGTTTTGGTGTGGTTGTCGGCCGGAGGTGGAAACCGAGAGAGAGAGAGAGAGATCGAAGAGAGAGAAGCCAGGAGAAATATAGCGGCTGCTGCCGGCGACGAGGAGAGAGGAGGAAAGAGGTGATCGACGGCGGGTTCGGTCGGTTTAGAGGGCGAGAAAGCGTTGCATCGAGGTAACCGTGATCGTTCGTTGTTTTTCTTTGATTTTTGTTCGTCGCAAGGTTATCGCAAACCACCACCACCGCCGCGGCAGCCATGGCCGCCGGCGATGTGGCCACCACCGCATGCCGCTGCTGTGACGGTTGTGGTTGTGTGTGCGGGTGGGTTCGCGTTAGAGCAATCGAGAGAGAGGAGGACGGTGGTGCGAGAGGGTATCGGGGTTATGTACGTGTGTGTGTGATCGCCGCCGACCACCACCGCCGCCGGAGGCGGCAGGGGGGTGGTGCACGGCTGTTGTTACATCTTGGTATGATCTGTTTCCAGTAAGTTTTAGGCTTCCCGGGGCTGTTTGGATTAAGCTTTGACTTAATAGAATTATGATCATTTGTTATCATTTCATGTGAGTTGCTCAGTTTCTGTCCCTGTTTTGTATCGAGCATAACTTCTGCTAGGAATGTCGGATTGGGATGAAACCAGTGCCAAAAGTTCCCATTCTGAGTCTAGTAAGTTTCTTATGTTTTGCGGAAAAACCGGTTCGGACCTTAGCTAGTGTCAAACTGCTGTTTTATAACGAAAGGTGCTGTTTTTCGCTGTGCAGTTAACCAGTTTTGTAAAATCCATAATAAATTATAGAAAAATCGTTAGGACGCGTGTAATACGTCCCTGGAAAGCTAAGACCCGGACCTAGCGGGTAGTTAATTTTAATTGAGGATTATCTGGGTTTAAGGAGGTCGAAACAGGTCCCGAACAGACCTGGTTTTCTAAGCCAAAAAGTCGTTTTAGCGACAGTTTAATCGTGCGTCATGTTTTAGGGTCCGGGCCTCGTGTGGATACGTTTTAACGTTCGTTTAGGTGTCGGGAAGTGATCTTGGATTTGTGGAGCTTGAATTATTGTTTGTGAGCTAGGCGCGCTTACGAGGTGAGTTCTCTCACTATTTTTAATATCGGTTACTTTTACATTACGGTAGCACGTGTGTGGTAGCTTTATTTAATTGTGATGTGGGACTAGATAGTGGGGTGTCTAGTGGGACCTTTATTGTCATGTATACGCGGGTGGCGTAGGAACTCGGTGGGGCCGAAGTTTGTATACGCGGGTGGCGTAGGAACTCGGTGGGGCCGAAGTTTGTATACGCGGGTGGCGTAGGAACTCGGTGGGGCCGGAATTGTATACGCGGGTGGCGTAGAAACTCGGTGGGACCGGGTAATGCTTGCACGGTTATCGTGTGGTCGGTGGGACCGACGTATGCCTTTTTGGGTGGGATGGTGTAGGTATGCATGTTTATGATTTGTTCGTAGACTTGTATGCTTGTTTATATGCAACTATCTGTTTTAGGGGTAGTGTGGAATAACTGTGTTAATTATGGTGGTTGAATTCACTAAGCTTCGTGCTTACCCTTTCCCAATAAAATGTGGTTTCAGGTACGAGTGGTTCCAAGGCGTGACGAGTACACACTGGCGCGCGTGAAGAGCTGATTGTTATTAAGATTTACGATTATCATTTTTAAACCATTTATTCCGCCGTTTACCGTTTCTAGAGAATATTTATTATTGAGTTACAAACGAAACGTTTTGAATGATTTAATGAGTTTAATTAATGAGATGTTGTTTAAAAAAAGGTTTAAATTCCTTGAAATTTTTGGGACGTTACAACTTGGTATCAGAGCACAGCTTGAGTGAATCAAACACATCTCGGTGTGTTTGGTCTCAAGTTGCGGCTATGAAGTTTTAAACTCTTTTACTAAAATCTTGCGAATAAAGAAAAACCCGTTTGGGAAACGGTGAACGGAGGCGCAGTGTGTACAGTCAGCCGACGCTACGTGGGAAGGTACGGTACTTAGTGTATTTATCGCTTTCTAGATCATAGGGTATGCATGCTAGATTGCCTATGTTGTTTACACTGTACTGTATGATGATTGCTTGCTAGTGGAAATCAATGCTAGTCATAGTAGATTGTTAAGTGGAGGCCCTATAGGTTGTATGCAGTAAGAATCATATAGCCTTAGAATATTTGATTTAGTTCTATTGCGCAGCTCTTGTTTGAGTCCAACCGTTCTAGGATAGAATTTTATATTCGAATGTCTATTTGATTCACGCTGCATGCAACTGGGTATTCGCGAGGCAACTCGTTATGGCTAATGGGGATTCCGTGGTAGCAAGGGTAGTGGGATGAGATGAAAGTCCTAGTGAGTTGGGAATAGCGTTTACATATGAGTACGTATGCAAAATTGCTTTCTAGAACATAGGAGTATGTATGCTAGATTGCTTGGTGCTTAATACACTGTATTGTATGGTTGTTACTTGCTATTAGGAACTTATGCTAACTTTGATAGGTTGTTAAGCGAATGCACTATAGGTTGTATGCGGTAGGAACCGAATAGCCTTAGAATGTTGGATTTAGTTCTATTGCGCAGCTCTTGTTTGAGTCCAACCGTTGTAGGATAGAATCTTATATTCGAATGTCTATCTGGTTTCCACTGTATACGACTGTGCGTTTACGAGGCGACTCGTCAGGGTTAGTGGGGGTTCCGCCCTGGCAAGGGTAGTGGGGTATTATGTTTATTCCTAGGGAGCTAGGAAGAGTGTGTATATGCGTCAATATGGACATACGTGTATGGTTTTTGTTTGGGCGAGCAACTACTTGGATACTCGGGATGGGACTCGGAGCGGACAGTGATAGGTGTAGATGGTAGTAGTAGAGCTCCTACTACCGGAAGCACAGGATCAATGTTCGAGTCGGGGAAAGTCGCGAGGAATCCAAGGAGTCGAGCGTGAGCGTGGTAGGGTGAGTTATTATGTGCTAATGACTCGTTGTAATTTCTTTTCCTAGAATGGTCAACACTAGAAGAAACGACGCGGCTGAACCGCGGGCTGAGGCCGGGATCACCGAGGAACAGATGTAAAGCCCGTATCCCGGTATGTAATTTATTAGTATTAATTCTTTTCTTTTAAGTTTGATTTAATGTGGTTTCCGTTAACGGGGTTAGTCGAGTTGGACCTAATCGTTAAAATTTGGGAATTTCGATTAGTGGCGAGAAGGCTTTTAGTTGAGGGGCCATTTGTGTCAAGGGACAAAACTTGCATAAGTTTTTGGCCCATGCTTTCATTATCCAAATCCATGTTTTCTTTTTATGTTTGTGGTGTCGTGAACTTGAAGCAAAGGAGAAACAAGGAACATAAACAAAACCCTACGACTATCCCCTTCCCCCCCCCCCCCTTTGTGGTTGTTGTTTTCGGCCGAGAAGAGAGAGAGAGAAATCGAAGAGAGAGAGAGGGAAAGAGAGAAGCCGAGAGAGAGAAAGAGGGTGCTGCCGGCGACGAGGAGAGAGGAGGAAGAAGGTGATCGCCGGCGAGTTCGGTCGGATTAGAGGACGAGAAAACGTTGCGTCGAGGTAGTTCGTAAACCTTTCGTTTGTTATTTGTCAAAAACCGCCGCAAACCGCCACCACCACCGCCGCAACCACGGCTGCCGGCGGTGGGGCCGCCGCTGCACGCCGCTGTGGTGGCGGCAGGGGGTGCGTATGGGTGTGTGGGTGTGTGCGGGTGTGCAGTTGCGGAGGAGTCGGGAGTGGGTGACGTTGGGAGGTCTCGCCGGAGGGTGTTACCGTAACCCTCGTCGCCGCCGCCAACCATCACCGCTGCCGGAGGCGGAAGTGGGTGGTGCTCGGTGGTTGTCCAGCGTAGTACAGACCTTTCCGGTAAGCTTGTAGGCTGTTCGGGTCTGTTTGGGTTAAGCTATGTCTTAATGGGTTTATAAACAATATTTGTCATTTCATGTGAAAACGTTTGTCTGCCACTGTTTTGCGACGGCCATAACTTTTCCGTCGTAGCTCGGATTGAGGCGAATCCGGTTCCCACGGTTCACATTCTGTGCCGGGCACACCTTTTGTGTTTTAGCGGAAGTCCGATCCGGCCTCTAGCTAGGCGTAAATTGGCTGTTTATACAGCAGGTCCGGATGTGTCAGTTCGTGTCCCGTTTTAAAAGTCCCAGTTTCTGCCACTGTTTTGGGAAAGCCATAACTTTTCTTAGGAACGTCGTATTGGGGTGAAACCAGTGCCAAAATCTCCCATTCTGAGTCTAGTAATTTTCTTATGTTTTGCGGAAAAACCAGTTCGGACCATAGCTAGTGTGAAACTGCTGTTTTGTACTGAAAGGTACTGTTTTTCGCTGTGCAGCAGGTTGGTTTTGTAAAATCCATAATAAATTGTAGAAAAATCGTTAGAGCGCGTGCGATATGTCCCTGGAACCCTAAGGCATGGGACTTTGTGTTTATGGAAAAATATTTCTTGTTTAATCAGTTTTTGAGGGGTTAAACAGGTCCCGAACAGACCTGCGTATTGAGAGTAAAAACTGGAAATTATGCGTTTTAAAGCTAGTAGTCGTGGCCTTGGTTTGGGGGCGTCATTTTGATAATTGTTAACGTTTGTTTAGGTGGAAAAAGGTGATTGGGTGTTGGCCAGTTCGCGTTGCGGTTAAGGCTATAAGTTTGCGTTTGAGGTGAGTTCTCTCACTATATAGGATGGGGATTATATCTGTGTTGCTATGGTTGTATGTGATGATTATGATTGTTTGTTGATATGGTTGTGGTATGGAATACTTATGTATTTGTGTGTATATATTAGATTGTGTTTGATGTGCTTCTTGATGGTGGTTCCAAGTAGCATAATGTTTATTTTATATCTTCTTGAGGGTTGTTCCAAGAAGCTTGAGGCCACTCCTTGATGGTGGTTCCAAGGAGTGTGTGTTTTAGTTTAACATGGCGTGATTATGTCTTCTTGATGGTGGTTCCAAGGAGCATAATGTTTATTGTTATTTGTGATTATGTCTTCTTGATGGTGGTTCCAAGGAGCATAATGTTTATTATTATTGTGATTATGTCTTTTTGATGGTGGTTCCAAGGAGCATAATGTTTATTATTATTTGTGATTATGTCTTCTTGATGGTGGTTCCAAGGAGCATAATGTTTATTATTATTTGTGATTATGTCTTCTTGATGGTGGTTCCAAGGAGCATAATGTTTATTATTATTTGTGATTATGTCTTCTTGATGGTGGTTCCAAGGAGCATAATGTTTATTATTATTTGTGATATGTTTTCTTGATGGATGTTCCGAGAAATGTATGTGCTGGTATGTTAAAGGTGATGCCGATATAATTGCGATCCTATGTAAGGATTGAATTCACTAAGCTTCGTGCTTACCCCTTCCCAAATTCTTATGATTTCAGGTGCGAGTAGCAGTCGAGCGTGACAGTACACACGGGCGCAAGGCGAAGATAGTTTGGTTTGATTTTTAATAAATGGGGATGGATTTATATACTTTTCCGCTGCTTAAACTTGGTTGACGATTTTAATTAACGATGTTATTCCTTATTGTAACGTGATTCGTTAACTCTTGGTTTGATTATAATGAAATGAATGGTTTTAAAAATTTTAAATTTCCTTGTAATTTTTGGGATGTTACAACTTGGTATCAGAGCACAGCTTGAGTGAATCAGACACATCTCGGTGTGTTTGGTCTCAAGTTGCGGCTATGAAGTTTTAAATTCTTTTACAAAAATCTTTTAGAATAAAGGGAAAAGGAAAACCCGTTGGGAAACGGTGATCGAGGGCGCAGTCTGTACAGTCAGCCGACGCTATTTGGGAAGGTACGGTACTTAGTGTAATTATTGCTTTCTAGGCATAGGGTATGCATGCTAGATTGCCTATGTTGTTTACACTGTACTTTATGATGACTGCTTGCTGGTAGGAATCAATGCTAGTTATAGTAGGTTGTTAAGTGAAGGCCCTATAGGTTGTATGCAGTAAGAATCATATAGCCTTAGAATATTTGATTTAGTTCTATTGCGCAGCTCTTGTTTGAGTCCAACCGATCTAGGATAGAATCTTGTATTCGAATGTCTATTTGATTCACGCTGCATGCGACTGGGTATTCGTGAGGCAACTCGTTAGTACAGGTGTGTACTTGTTTTGCTTTGATGGGATGATCGTTGGGGTAGTGACGAAGGTTATAAATTAGTCGTCGTTGGAATAAAAAGGACGATTCCAGTATTAATCACTTGGAGTGATGATAAAGATGATGTTTGTTTCGGGTCAAGGTGGATGATTGTGCTAGAATCATAGGCTTATAGAGCCGACTTTGATTTGAGGAAAAATCGTAGGGATTATTTGATGTAATTTTCCAACTTGCCTAAGAGGTGTAAATGTCCGGATGACGTTTGTGGATCGGAGAGTTTTGGAGGGGTATGAGTCGAGACGTCGGATGCTGATTGAGTCATGCAAAAAGTTTGATTTTGAAGTAGATTGCATCAACAAATTCTTGTGTTTCAAATCATTTATTGGATGGTGTTTTGGAATTTTGGGAAATGTTCAGCACACACACAAGATTTTGAAATATGGTTTTGAAAGTGTATGAAATCGTTTTATCACGGGAGTGCAAACTTTGTTAGAATTTGTCTCATCTCGTTATTTTTCCAACGGTTCTTTCGGGTAAGATGATATCCGTGTTTTGTGGTGTTTAAAATGTTGGGCAAGTGACTACGGCTTGTGACTTTAACATTGGAACTCCTCCACATATGTTAGAGTTGAGACGGAAAGTTACATTCCACGATGTTTGTATAAAGCTTTTTGAGTGAGTTGGTTAAAATAAGTTCTGTTTTACGGCATGTTGAGTCGTGTGGGTTTAATTTCACGAGGTGCATATCTTATTTGTTTATGTGACCATTTGGGGAAATCTTGGAAATCAATTTAAAGAACCCCACCTTTTGAGATTTTATGAGGTTTTAGTCGATATTTTCAAATGATGAAAACAGATTGGTTTTTATTTTTAAGTTTGAAACTTACACGAAACAGTTGTGCTTTAACAAAAGTATATTTGTAAACCGTTTCATCGTTTTGTATGACTAGCCGACGCACGTAAGATTTGTTTGTGAACCCTGTGCCACGACATTTTATGTTGGAAAAAGAGGAATTTTGGGGTCAAATGTCGTGGAACTGATTTTGAAATTATGTGCACACTTTTGTCGCACCCGGTGTAAGGTCGAGCGGTTACTTTAAATGCATGTCATGAGTCAATTCATACTAGAACCGTGAAGGTTTATTTTCAAAGAAATTATTTATTTCGCTTACGTTTTGTGAGTTAACTAAGCTGCAATGAAATGATTTTCAACATGATTTTCATATGTGGGACGAGCGTGTCCATTTTTGCGTAACTACCGACCTGGTAATAGTAGTTTTATTGCTTACGGTCTTTTTGAAATGAAGAGTCTTGAAGTTGAAAACATTTTGTAAATGATTTTGTAAACCATTTGGGAAGTGCGCTTATAAGTGTTATGTGTCATTTTGAGAATTTTAAGGGTGTGAGTCCTTTTGGAAAACTCTTTTGTTTAACTCGTCTCGAGTTTGGGACTAATGTTATTTAAGAGTATTGCTTGCTTAAACTTTATTTAAACGCGTTTTTGACCGACTTATGGGTCTAGCAAGCGTGGAGCATTTTGCTCGGTTTTGACTTTGAGATAGTCATGGGTCAATTGCACGGTTTTTAATGGCTCGATGTGAAGTTTTGTTGATGGGTTGATTTGTTGCACAATTTTGCACTTATTGCACGTTGCGTAGTTACATGCTGGGTGAGTGAGTCATTCTGGGATAGGCATGTTGTTGGTAGACTGTTTGCATTAAATCCTTGGTCAGGTCAGTCAGACGTTGGTAACGGTCGGTTGGGTATCTCGGGGTGGGACCCCGGTATCCATGTTTTATGACTTTGACTTTCCAGTAGGCACTAAGAGGATACAGTCTTGGGCACTTACCTGAGAGGTATTTCCGATGTGCCGGGACTTGAGACGTACCTGGGAGGTAGGCGTTAAGGTATATCTTGTTACGGTGTAACTAGGTTTCCTAGGGCGGGTAATGGTAGTAGTAACCCTGAGATGCCTACTTGTGATGAATGGTTGTGGGGGAATGACCTTCGTGGGTGATTATAAATTTACTGGTTTGACGATGCGTGTAAGGTAAGTTTTGGGAGTCTATTAGAACTCGTAGGAATTAATCGACGATTAATGGTAGGAATGATCGGATCCGAGTCTCCAGATGGGTATATTGGTGGGCAAGTTTAGAATGGTTAGAGCTTGAGATTTGACTCGGGATGTATGGAATATCTAAGGTTGGGGGACAACCGAAGTCGCTTGGCTAGGAATGATTCCAATTGTTGGGGTGTTCTGCCGATCATAATCCCAGTGTCCTAGAAGGAGTACGTTAGTTAGAAAAGTATTCGAGAAGTTTTAGAAGGGATTTCAAGTGGACTTAGGAACCTGAGGTTGAGATGAGGGAGAACTATCCGGAGCTATTCGTAGACAGAGACTTCGAGGACAAAGTCTAATCCAAGTGGGGGAGAGTTGTAAAGCCCGTATCCCGGTATGTAATTTATTAGTATTAATTCTTTTCTTTTAAGTTTGATTTAATGTGGTTTCCGTTAACGGGGTTAGTCGAGTTGGACCTAATCGTTAAAATGTCGGAATTTCGATTAGTTGCGAGAAGGCTTTTAGTTGAGGGGCCATTTGTGTCAAGGGCCAAAACTTGCATAAGTTTTTGGCCCATGCTTTCATAAACCAAATCCATGTTTTCTTTTTATGTTTGTGGTGTCGTGAACTTGAAGCAAAGGAGAAACAAGGAACATAAAAAAAAACCTACGGCTATCCCCTCCCCCCCCCCCCCCCCCTTTGTGGTTGTTGTTTTCGGCCGAGAAGAGAGAGAGAGAGAGAAATCGAAGAGAGAGAGAAATCGAAGAGAGAGAGAGAAGGAAAGAGAGAAGCCGAGAGAGAGAAAGAGGGTGCTGCCGGCGACGAGGAGAGAGGAGGAAGAAGGTGATCGTCGGCGAGTTCGGTCGGATTAGAGGATGAGAAAACGTTGCGTCGAGGTAGTTCGTAAACCTTTCGTTTGTTATTTGTCAAAAACCGCCGCAAACCGCCACCACCACCGCCGCAGCCACGACTGCCGGCGGTGGGGCCGCCGCTGCACGCCGCTGTGGTGGTGGCAGGGGGTGCGTATGGGTGTGTGGGTGTGTGCGGGTGTGCAGTTGCGGAGGAGTCGGGAGTGGGTGACGTTGGGAGGTCTCGCCGGAGGGTGTTACCGTAACCCTCGTCGCCGCCGCCAACCATCACCGCTGCCGGAGGCGGAAGTGGATGGTGCTCGGTGGTTGTCCAGCGTAGTACAGCCCTTTCCAGTAAGCTTGTAGGCTGTTCGGGTCTGTTTGGGTTAAGCTATGTCTTAATGGGTTTATAAACAATATTTGTCATTTCATGTGAAAACATTTGTCTGCCACTGTTTTGCGACGGCCATAACTTTTCCGTCGTAGCTCGGATTGAGGCGAATCCGGTGCCCACGGTTCACATTCTGTGCCGGGCACACCTTTTGTGTTTTAGCGGAAGTCCGATCCGGCCTCTAGCTAGGCGTAAATTGGCTGTTTATACAGCAGGTCCGGATGTGTCAGTTCGTGTCCCGTTTTAAAAGTCACAGTTTCTGCCACTGTTTTGGGAAAGCCATAACTTTTCATAGGAACGTCGTATTGGGGTGAAACCAGTGCCAAAATCTCCCATTCTGAGTCTAGTAAGGGGCTGTTTACTTGCTCTTTTCGGGTAAGTGATGTCCGGGTAAGAGTGCTGTCCCGGGTAAGTGTTGTCCCCGGTAAGTACTGTCTGGATAAGAGTGTTTACCAAGTGGTTTTTGGTAAGTGCTTACCGACAAAAAAATGACCATTTTAACCCTTATGTATTTATATGCTAAATTAAATGTAATTATTTCTATTATAAATCATTTAATGGAAGAAAAAAAACAAACTTCATACTTTAAATAATTGTTTACCAATAATATACTCTCATTTAGATATCAGGATCAATTGTTGAATCATCATCTTTATTATTCTGATAATAAGCTTCACCTTCTTCAATCTCACTCTCTAATTCCAGTTTTCCACCTCCAACACCAACACCATACCTCAAACTCAACTCCTCCTTCTCATCTCTACTCCCAACAGAAATCATCCAAAAAAACCCACCAATCCAACACCCTTTTCCTCTAATAAAACTCTTTTCTTTTTTCTTTTTCCAGAAAATATATCTCAAAACAACAAAACCTTGCTTCACCAAACAACCACAAAACTTCAAAATCTCATCTACCCAATTCAGATAATCAAAAACCCATCAAAACGCACATAAAATTTTTCAAAAAAATCAAGATCGGGAATATAAAAATTAATTTTCACCAAACAAGATTAATTACCCACAAAGAAAATATTGATCTTGTCGGTTCTTTAGCTGATCTCGGATCAAATTGGGTAAAAATCGCTGAAATTAGAGCTAACTTTTTACGATCTTCATTTAGACGAAATCAATGATCGAGGCCGACGATTGTGATGGGAGCGAGTGAAGCTCTGATGATGATGACGATGGAGGAGTAGAAATGACGGCCAAGAGAAAACCCTAAACGTAAAAAAGGGGTAACAGTGGAATAATAAAATCTGACCCGGGTAAGCAACATTTTCGTGCTGGCTCAGAAAGATCTCGGTCAGATCGCGGTCAGATCACAGTCAGATCTCGGTCAGATTTACAGTTTGGTAAACAATCTGACTGCTGACCGAGTCAGCATTGCTGACCGGTCAGCGCCTAGTAAACAGCCCCTAAGTTTCTTATGTTTTGCGGAAAAACCAGTTCGGACCATAGCTAGTGTCAAACTGCTGTTTTGTACTGAAAGGTACTGTTTTTCGCTGTGCAGCAGGTTGGTTTTGTAAAATCCATAATAAATTGTAGAAAAATCGTTAGAGCGCGTGCGATATGTCCCTGGAACCCTAAGGCATGGGACTTTGTGTTTATGGAAAAATATTTCTTGTTTAATCAGTTTTTGAGGGGTTAAACAGGTCCCGAACAGACCTGCGTATTGAGAGTAAAAACTGGAAATTATGCGTTTTAAAGCTAGTAGTCGTGGCCTTGGTTTGGGGCGTCATTTTGATAATTGTTAACGTTTGTTTAGGTGGAAAAAGGTGATTGGGTGTTGGCCGGTTCGCGTTGCGGTTAAGGCTATAAGTTTGCGTTCGAGGTGAGTTCTCTCACTATATAGGATGGGGATTATATTTGTGTTGCTATGGTTGTATGTGATGATTATGATTGTTTGTTGATATGGTTGTGGTATGGAATACTTATGTATTTGTGTGTATATATTAGATTGTGTTTGATGTGCTTCTTGATGGTGGTTCCAAGTAGCATAATGTTTATTTTATATCTTCTTGAGGGTTGTTCCAAGAAGCTTGAGGCCACTCCTTGATGGTGGTTCCAAGGAGTGTGTGTTTTAGTTTAACATGGCGTGATTATGTCTTCTTGATGGTGGTTCCAAGGAGCATAATGTTTATTGTTATTTGTGATTATGTCTTCTTGATGGTGGTTCCAAGGAGCATAATGTTTATTATTATTGTGATTATGTCTTCTTGATGGTGGTTCCAAGGAGCATAATGTTTATTGTTATTTGTGATTATGTCTTCTTGATGGTGGTTCCAAGGAGCATAATGTTTATTATTATTGTGATTATGTCTTCTTGATGGTGGTTCCAAGGAGCATAATGTTTATTATTATTTGTGATTATGTCTTCTTGATGGTGGTTCCAAGGAGCATAATGTTTATTATTATTTGTGATTATGCCTTCTTGATGGTGGTTCCAAGGAGCATAATGTTTATTATTATTTGTGATTATGTCTTCTTGATGGTGGTTCCAAGGAGCATAATGTTTATTATTATTTGTGATTATGTCTTCTTGATGGTGGTTCCAAGGAGCATAATGTTTATTATTATTTGTGATATGTTTTCTTGATGGATGTTCCGAGAAATGTATGTGCTGGTATGTTAAAGGTGATGCCGATATAATTGCGATCCTATGTAAGGATTGAATTCACTAAGCTTCGTGCTTACCCCTTCCCAAATTCTTATGATTTCAGGTGCGAGTAGCAGTCGAGCGTGACAGTACACACGGGCGCAAGGGGAAGATAGTTTGGTTTGATTTTTAATAAATGGGGATGGATTTATATACTTTTCCGCTGCTTAAACTTGGTTGACGATTTTAATTAACGATGTTATTCCTTATTGTAACGTGATTCGTTAACTCTTGGTTTGATTATAATTAAATGAATGGTTTTAAAATTTTTAAATTTCCTTGTAATTTTTGGGATGTTACAACAGATTAGAGAGATGATTGCTACCGAGGTAGCATACGCGATCGGGGAGGCGATTCCCGAGATTATCACTGCCATCCGAGATGAGGTGGTGGTTCTGATGGAGGAGCGAATTGCAGCGATTCCACCGCCTGCGGGGGGACAGCCCCGTACCCGAGAGTTCCAGTATCGGGACCTCTCCGCCTGTTCTCCACCTGAGTTCAAGGGAGACCCGAACCCGATTATCAGTATGAGGTGGATATCCGATATGGAGTGCGCTTTTCTGACCAGTGGTTGCCCGGATAATCTGAAGGTTCGTTTTGCCGTGAACTTGCTACGTGGCGGAGCAAAGGATTGGTGTGCTACAGCGTTGACGCTCGCCGAGCGCACTACTTTGACTTGGGAGGAGTTCGTCGTCCGTTTTCGCGCAGAATATGTACCTCCGGTAGATATGGAGCGGATCGCCAAGGAGTTCCTGGAGCTCACGCAAACTACAGAGACGGTGAAAGAAATGAACCGTAAGTTCACCGAGATGGCATTGTTTTGTCCCCAGTATGCCGCCTCGGAAGAGATGAAGATGTCGCGGTATAAAGATATGTTGCGTACCGAGATTAGGGAATTTGTGAGCACGGCGCAGTATGCTTCCTTATCTGAGATGATGGATGCGGCCTGGAGGAGGGAACTCGAGTTAGAAACCCAAGCGAAGAAGAGGAAGGCGGCACAGGCGGTGACGCCGATCTCTGCGGTGCCACAGAAGTCGAAGTTCACTGATTCGCGCGCGGGTTCGAGGAGTGGCGGGTTAAAGCCCAGGGATACCGGAATGAGAAGATCTGAAGGGTGTTTTAAGTGTGGACAGTCCGGTCATTTTAGCCGGGATTGTAGGGTGCCGTTAATGGTCTGCTTTAACTACAAACAGACGGGCCATGTGAAGGCCAACTGTCCTAGTGCGAGGGTAGCAGATTTGAGTGGGGCACAGGGGGCGCCTGCGAATGCCCCATTGCGTATTACTGATGGTCGAACGGGTCAGCCGGGGACGGAAGCGGCTCGAGGCAGAGTTCACCAGCTGACGGTGGAGGAGGCACAGGCTACGCCTAAAGTGGTGACAGGTATATTTTTCCACTTGTTTCTGTTTTTGATTATCGTATATAGTTGCTTTTTGCTTAAGCTGTGAGATTAAGTGTGTTCTTAGTTAACTCGGTGTCTGCTGTAGTGATGCTTGATAGCGGGGCTACCCATTATTTTCGTGCCTCACACTTGTAGTGAGCGTTTGGGCCGTAGTATAGGACGGCTAGGCTGTCCACTTGTGGTCGAGGTTGCTGTTGTAATATATGTTTTAAGTAGACTGTTTCGGGTCGAGGTTGAAGATTGACCTAGAATTTTAGGTTTTTGAGCCGACTTTGTTTTAAGGAAAAGCCGTAAGATAATTGGACGTGATTTCCAACTTGCCCTTAGAGGTTTAAATGTCCGGATAGCGATTGTGGACCGGAGAGGTTTGGAGTAGTACGAGTCGAGACGTAGAATGCCGACTAAGTCAGGCACAAAATTTGAGTTTGAAAATAAAATTTGCCTTAACTAATCCTTGCGTTTCCTATCCTTATGGGCTGTGTTGTAGAATTTTGAGAGAATATTTTTTTTGGTAGCATTTTACCATGAGTTGTTTGGTGCGCTTTCTAGTTAGCTAAATGTTTTATTGTCAACAAACCGTTTCCTTGTTTTGTATAAATAATTGATGCGCGCAAAATTTTGGTTGGTAAAGCTTCGTTCCATATCATTTTGAATTTTGTAAGTAAACTGAACGACAATGGAATGATTTTCAACATGATTTTTACTACGTGAGACGAACGTATTCATTTTTGCGTAATCACCGACCTGGTAATAGTAGTCTATTGCATACGGTCTTTTTGAAGTGAAAAATCTTGACATTGAAAATATTTTGTAAATGATTTGTAATCCATTTGGGAAAAGCGCTTTTAAGTGTGATGTGTCGTTTTGAGCATTTACATGTTCTGGTGAGTGAGTCATTCCGGGATAGGTATGTTGTTGGTAGACTGTTTTCATTAAATCCTTGGTCAGGTTAGTCAGACGTGGTAACGGTCGGTGACTTGAGACGTACCTGGGAGGTAGGCGTTAAGGTGTATCTTGTTACGGTGTAACTAGGTTTCCTAGGGCGGGTAATGGTAGTAGTAACCCTGAGATGCCTACTTGTGATGAATGGTTGTGGTGGAATGACCTTCGTGGGTGATTATAAATTTACTGGTTTGATGATGCGTGTAAGGTAAGTTTTGGGAGTCTATTAGAACTCGTAGGAGTTAATCGATGGTTAATGGTAGGAATGATCGGATCCGAGTATCCAGTTGGGTAAACTGGTGGGCAACTTTAGAGTGGTTAGAGCTTGAGATTTGACTCGGGATGTAAGGAATATCTAAGGTTGGGGGACAACCGAAGTCGCTTGGCTTGGAATGATTCCAATTGTTGGGGTGTTCTGCCGATCATAATCCCAGTGTCCTAGAAGGAGTACGTTAGTTAGAAAAGTGTTCGAGAAGTTTTAGAAGGGATTTCAAGTGGACTTAGGAACCTGAGGTTGAGATGAGGGAGAACTATCCGGAGCTATTCGTAGGCAGAGACTTCGAGGACGAAGTCTAATCCAAGTGGGGGAGAGTTGTAAAGCCCGTATCCCGGTATGTAATTTATTAGTCTTAATTATTTTCTTTCAAGTTTGATTTATCGTGGTTTCCGTTAACGGGGTTAGTAGAGTTGGGTCTAATCGTTAAATTATCGGAACTTTTGGTTAGTTGCGAGAGGTTGATAAGTGGAGGGGCTAATTGTGCCAAAGGCCCAAAAACCCCCCATGGGTTTCGGCCCATGCAGTAAAGTGACGAGGTAGGCGTTAAGGTATATCTTGTTACGGTGTAACTAGGTTTCCTAGGGCGGGTAATGGTAGTAGTAACCCTGAGATGCCTGCTTGTGATGAATAGTTGTGGTGGAATGACCTTCGTGGGTGATTATAAATTTACTGGTTTGATGATGCGTGTAAGGTAAGTTTTTGGAGTCTATTAGAACTCGTAGGAGATAATCGATGGTTAATGGTAGGAATTATCGGATCTGAGTATCCAATTGGGTAAACTGGTGGGCAACTTTAGAGTGGTTAGAGCTTGAGATTTGACTCGGGATGTATGGAATATCTAAGGTTGGGGGACAACCGAAGTCGCTTGGCTAGGATTGATTCCAATTGTTGGGGTGTTCTGTCGATCATAATCCCAGTGTCCTAGAAGGAGTACGTTAGTTAGAAAAATGTTTGAGAAGTTTTAGAAGGGATTTCAAGTGGACTTAGGAACCTGAGGTTGAGAGGAGGGAGAACTATCCGGAGCTATTCGTAGGCAGAGACTTCGAGGACGAAGTCTAATCCAAGCGGGGGAGAGTTGTAAAGCCCGTATCCCGGTATGTAATTTATTAGTCTTAATTATTTTCTTTTAAGTTCGATTATTGTAGTTTCCGTAAACGGGGTTAGTCGAGTTGGGTCAAATCGTTAAGTATCGGAATTTTTGATTAGGGGTGAGAGGCTTGCAAGTTGGAGGACCATTTGTGACAAAGGCCAAAAACCCATATTGGGTTTCGGCCCATGCAGTATATTGTAGAAGATCCATATGTTTTGTTGTGGGGTTGGTGCCGTGAAGAAGTAACAAAAGAAAAGAAATCAAGAAACCCTAAGCACCCACCCATTCTTGTTCTAGTTTGTGCCGCACGCAAGGAAGAACGAAGAACACTAGCTTTCTTTCCTTTCCCTGCCGCCGTGAACCACCCGCCACCACCACTGTTCGTCGGAGATTTCGAGAGAGGGAGGAGCAGGTGCGGGTGTGTGGTGTTTTAGCGAGGTAAGTCGTTTCCTTCGTTTCGTTTCCTTCTCTTTTCTTTTCCGGCAAAACAACCACCGCGACGCCACCGTCGCCGTACGCCGCCGCGGTGGTGGTCGAGGGTTGGGACGGTCACGGTTGTGCGTGCGCACGGGTGTGTGTGTGCACGTATGGCAGCCGAGAGAGGGAGCGAGTGTGCGGGGGTGGTGTGGGGTGACCGAGGTGCGTTTGCGTGTGCGTGAGTGTCGCCGGAAAACCGCCGCCGCCGCCGCCGTGCCCCGCTGCCGGAGGTGGCAGTGGGTAGTGATGGTAGTAGTCCAGCCGTGACTACCTAAGACCTAAACCTGATTAGCCAAACCCAAACCCGTAACCGTAACCGTTTTATGACTTCATGTGAGGTCTTGTAATCTGCCACTGTCTTGCGTTAGCCATAACTCTTTACTCGTAACTCGGATTGGGGTAAAACTGGTGCCAAAAGTTCCCTTTCCGAGTGTAGTAACTTTTCTGTGTTTCGTGCGAAATCCAGTTCGGAACGTAGCATAGGCCCAATCGTCGTTTTATACTGAAAGGTGCTGTTTTTCACTGTTCTGCGAACTGTTCTTATAAAATCCGTAATAAATGTAGAAAAATCGTTAGGAGGTGTATAATATGTCCTTGGAACCCTAACTCAGAGTACTTTCTGGTTATGTAATTTAATTGAGGATTTTCTGGGTTTAAAGAGGTCGGAACAGGTCCCGAACAGACCTGTTTGGTTAGACCGAAAAGTCGTTTTAGTGACGGTTTAAGCGTGCGTCGTATTTTAGGGTCCGGGTCTCGTGTTAATACATTTTAACGATTGTTTAGGTGTTGGGAAGTGATCTTGGATTTGTGAAGCTTGAATTATTGTTTGTGAGCTAGGCGCGCTTACGAGGTGAGTTCTCTCACTATAACTAATGTCGGTTACTTTTTACATTACGGTTTATACGTGTGTGGTAGTTTTAATTGTTTGTGGTGCGGGACTAAGTAGTGGGGCGTCTAGTCGGACCTTTATTGTTATGACTACGCGGGTGGCGTAGTGACTCGGCGGGGCCGAGGTTTATATACGCGGGTGGCGTAGTGACTCGACGGGGCCGAGGTTTATATACGCGGGTGGCGTAGGAACCCGGGGGAGCCGGGTAATGCTTGCACGGTTATTGTGTGGTCGGGTGGACCAGCTTATGCCTTTGGGTGGGATGGTGTAGGTATGCATGTTTATGTTTTGTTCGTAGACTTGTATGCTGTTTATGTGCAATTATCTGTTTAGAGGTGGTGTGGAAGTAACTGTGTTATTTATGGTGCCTGAATTCACTAAGCTTCGTGCTTACCCTTTTCCAATAAAATTGTGGTTTCAGGTGCGAGTGGCTCCTGGGCGTGACGAGTACACACTGGCGCGTGGGAAGAGTTGATTATTTTTATGATTTTAATTTTAGACATTTATTCCGCTGTTTATTGTTCGTAAGAATATTTATTATGAGTTTTCAAATGAGATGATTGAATTATTAAATGAGTTTTTATTAATGAAATGTTACTTTAAAAATTTTAAAATTCCTTGAAATTTTGGGACGTTACAGGTGTAGGTATGCATGTTTATGATTTGTTCGTAGACTTGTATGCTTGTTTATATGCAACTATCTGTTTTAGGGGTAGTGTGGAATAACTTTGTTAATTATGGTGGTTGAATTCACTAAGCTCTGTGCTTACCCTTTCCCAATAAATTGTGGTTTCAGGTACGAGTGGTTCCAAGGCGTGACGAGTACATACTGGCGCGCGTGAAGAGCTTATTGTTATTAAGATTTACGATTATCATTTTTAAACCATTTATTCCGTTGTTTACCGTTTCTAGAGAATATTTATTATTGAGTTGCAAACGAAACGTTTTGAATGATTTAATGAGTTTAATTAATGAGATGTTGTTTTTTTTTTTAAAAAGGTTTAAATTCCTTGAAATTTTTGGGACGTTACACAAATACAATATCATTCCAATAGCGTTTGTAAACTAAATCCAATATTTTCCCAAACCGCCTCATGAAGGCTTTAAATAGCTTCGCTTTCTACTCCAATCTGTAATTTCAAATTAAAATAATTTTTAATTCAAATTATTTAAATAATAATTTATTTATTGTTATTAAATAAAGTTATATAGTATTAGTATTAAAATTATTATATATTTTTTAACATTTAATACTAAATTATTAACTAAACTTAACGGAAAATGTTAACTGCAGTTAACTTTTTCCATTAAGTCCAGTTAGATCAGGGGTATTTTAGTCAATTTAAGTTTTTTTAGGGTCAATTTTTGCCACCGCATGGCTAAATATGGGTTTTTATTCGTTTGACCTAGATTTATTACGACTAAAATGCCCTTGAGATTAACGAAAAAAATTTAACGGCCATTAGAAAAAACCACCAAAACCGTTACAAAATGACATACGTTAAGCGATACATGTACATGCGTATCCATACACACACACACACATATATATATATATATATATATCAAGGTTCAAAATAGCGTAAGGCGTGGCGTGGCGGCGAGGTCAAACCTCAAGTCTTACACGCCACGGCGAGGACGCGACGTTTTTCAAGGCGTGATAAGACGGCAAATTTGTATGTCAAATTTATAATTATATATACACATATTTGTTATCCACATATTATTCTAGTAAGATAATTATATTAAAAAAATACATTCATATTAGAAGAAGAACATATATATAGATTATTATTATAAAAATAGTTTTTGATTGAATATTTAAAATAGAACTTATAAATGTAAATTTAAAACATCGTTTTAATCGTAATTCCATAATGTTTATTAAATTTTGAAACTGTGAGTGTCGTGATTAGATAAATTTATAAAAGTAGAAAATATAAAGTTAAAAATGTAAAAACACAAAAGATAAAAAAATAAAAATAATAGAAAATAATAAAAAAAATGTGAAAATATCACGTCTTAGAAAAAACTCGCGCCGCGACGCGCCATGGTGTGAGCCACGCCATATAGAAACGTTATGGGCCATTTCGTAACGGCGGAGACGAGTCTTAGGCCATATCGCGCCATGGCGCGCCGTTTTGAACACTGATATATATATATATATATATATATATATATATATATATATATATATATATATAGAGAGAGAGAGAGAGAGAGAGAGAGGGAGGATCATACGAGAATGACAACTATTTAAAAGAATAAAGGAATAGCTCACAACCAATCATTTTGAAAAACAATACCAAAAATAATAATTTCCATAAATTAATCTAAAAGGGCAAATATGTCAAACAGGTTATTAACTACAATTTGGTGGGGTGCATAACCATTGACCATCTCGTATGATAAATCGTCCTCTTCTCTTCTCTCTTTCTCATCTCCTAAACCCTAAACATAGCCGCCGCAACCACCATCTCGCCGGTGATCTGCCGCCGCAACCACCATCTCACCTGTGATCTGCCGTCGCAACCACCATCTCGACGGCCTGACCTGCTGCTACTGCTGCTACTCAGGCGAAAAAACAGGTTATCGTGAGAGAGAGTGACCGCCGCATCTGCTCAGGCGAAAAAACAGGCTACCGCCGCAACCACCATCTCGCCGGCCTGACCTGCTGCAACCGCCGCACCTGCTCGCCGCCGCTACACCTCTTCACGATTTCCCGTCGCACGACAGCCCTTCGCCGTCGTCTCCGTCAACCGCAGTCGCCATCTCAATTTCTCTCCATCAACCGCCCTTCGCCGTCGTCTCCGTCAACCGCCGCTAATTCTTCTCTCTTCTCTCTTGTTCGACCATCGAACGCCGCCACCACCGCTGCCGATCTCTCTCTCTCTCTTGATTTTAGGATTCTCTATTGTTAATCACAAGTGATTTTATGTTTCTCTATTTGTTAATCACAAGTGATTTAGGCTTGAATTATGTGATATTATGGGATTTTAGGTTTCTATATGGTTAATCACAAGTTATTTTAGGTTTATCTATTGTTAATCACAAATGATATTATGTGATTTTGGTTTGATGCATACGATTTTGGTTTGAATGATATATTGTGAATCACAAGTGATTTTAGGTTTATCTATTGTTATTCACAAGTGATATTATGTGATTTTGGTTTGATACATACGATTTTGGTTTGAATGATATATTGTTAATCACAAGTGATTTTAGGTTTATCTATTGAATAAAGGAAAATGATACATACGATTTTGGTTTGAATGATATATTGTGATCCCTAAATTTTAGAAAGTCAATATTATCCTAAATTAATCCATAGCATAAATGACCTTAATACCCTTTTAGTCTGATTTTTGGAAATTATTATTTTTGGAATTGTTTTTAAAAATGAATGGTTGAGAGTCATTCCTTTATTCTTTTAAACAGATGTCATTCTCGTTTGAACCCACCCCTATATATATATATATATATATAGTATTATACACACACACACACACACATATATATATATATATATAGTATTATATACATACAAACATTCATACATATACATATACATACACATATAGCCATGTACACATGACATACAAACATATATGTATATATGTATATATGTACTGTATAAATACGTGTACATATACTAATATCCACATATACATATACACATACACATGTAAACCAAATAAGACAAAATATAATCCATAAAATCTGATATGTGTACTGAAAACGAAAATAAAATAAAATATTAAATTATGTTGGTAAACCGTCGGTGATTTGTGACGGATTACCGACAGAATTTAAATTTTTTAAAAAGTACATATTTTTATTATTTTCTGACGAATCACCGACGTAATTTATATAAAAATAAATCAAAATTAAAATATTATAGCGTCCGTCGATAATCCGTCGGAAACCTTTATTTTTACCGACGGATTACTGGCGGAGAAGTTTTTCGTCGCTAAAATCCAAAATCCGTCTGGATGGAGTCTGCCGGTAATTTTCGTCAGAAATAATGAGTTTTCTAGTAGTGATATTGACTACTAAATTAAAGACTTTTGCCTACAGACTTTTCCTTGGGAAATTTGTCGCTAAAAGGTGACTCGTCACAAAACCGTCACAAAAGTTTGTGGGTATACATCTCAGTTTATTATCGTCTTATAACATGTAATAATGGTACAAAGTACCGAATATCGATCCCACAGGGAAGCTTGGAAAAGTTCGTCTTTAAAAGTCTAATTTATAAAAACAGGTTTCAGATGGCGAATTCAAAGGTGATCTTTTGTTGGGAGTTTGTGAGTATCAACTAAGGAAAACCCGGTTATAAGAAGAAAGCACAGGGTATAAAGATCTATTGAGATTTAACTAATAATCAGATAAAAATACGAGACAACAAGTGTCAAATATTTTATGATACAACGAACCAGTTGTCAGTTGATTAATTGTGATCCACCATAAAATATAACATTGATTTAAATAACGTTGGACAATCATGCCGTACGATACACCTTTTTATGCTTTTATCGGTCTCGGTCCCAATTTCTCTTTATACCCCGAACTAAGGTGATTAACCCATCATCGTTCAGTTTCCAATTATAAGAGATATACGAGTTTTAAAACAAATAATGATGATGGACAATGTATTAATTAAATTAAACTTACTTGAGTTGAACGTCGTGACTTGTTGCACAAGTAATAAACCGTTTTGAGAAATTACTAATTTTATGTTATCATGACAATTATAGAGTGACTATTAAAACATGCAAATTTAATTACTACAAAGTTGACGACATGGGCGGACCTAGCATGTAAGATATGCTGTAACATCCCTTATCTTTAAAACACTCATTTAACGGAAAGTAACCTTAAAATACAGCGGAAGATTTGTAATTAAAACATTTAGATAAAATCCCATAATCTTATAGAAAAGAGTACAAGTTTGCAACTTAAAACCAATAAGTTTGAGACAAACAATATTCAACTGAAAAGCTTAGAGAATCCAAAACTATCATTCATCAAAATAAAATATAAGCTGCTGAGCTGCCGCAAATCCAAAAGCTTCAAGCTGGAGCCTTTCCTTTATTCTTCGAAGATGTACCTGCCACTAAAAGATGAATAACAACGGGGTAAGCTTTCGCTTAGTGAGCACGCACCTATACCACATATCATCATGCATACATACTCGCATAAACATAGCAATCACATACATGTAACATCCTTCCATTCCTTAAGGCACAAAGCCAATAAGGAAGGTCATAACTAGACACTGGTACCAGGCCTCTTCATACATAACATATTCCCTAGGGGTATTACTACCACCATAAGTACTCTTTCCTTTGGCAAAGCCAACATACACATAATCACACATGCAATCCAACTACATACACATAACTTACATAATATAGGTAGAGTACTCACCTGTCAAGATGTCAATTACCAAGTACTTCACAGTGTATAATAATCACCTCGTACCACCTATAACATTCATACATACACATATCATAACAAGCCCAAAAATGGAACTCTAATTCTATCCCAACTCTCATCCCGAAATGACATAGCTAGGATAGTCCAAATACCATAAAACTTTGCCAAACATCCCATTTCATACACCCCATTTCTATTGATTTCTAAACATAATACACATACCTTGCAATTCTAGACCGCGAACAACAATCCTCCTAGAACCTTTCACAACTTGAATCTTCCAAAATCACCAAATCTTTCGCCTGGAAAATACAGCAACTTCGGACACTTGGTTCTCTCTACTGGGAACTCCGATGCCAAATCCCTCCGGTCAGAATGTAGATTAGAGGGTCGTGAAGTCGCTGTGAAATTATTTCTCTAGTGAAGGGTAAAAAAAATTTATGTTCGTGAAAAGTGCAACCGTATCGTTTTGAAAGGTGCTACCATATTATTTTGGAAACTTCAATAAGGTGCAACCGTTCCATACCTCGTAATCAACCAAATAAACCAATTTCTTTTGAAATCAACCAAAAAACGGAAAAAAAACTCGTGAAGTCAACCAAAAAAACCAAAAAATTTCCTCGAAATCGAAAAAGAAACTTAACAATCCCTCGATATGAAGCAAAAAGTTTTAAAAATCTCTCAAAACGGTAGAATTAGGTTAAAAGCACATCAGATAACATTAAACGTCGGTAAAAATATGAAGACGCAGTTATAAAAACAGTGTTTTTTGTAATTATTTTTTGTCTATATTATATGGTGCCACCGTATGAAAAAAAATTCTGGGTCCGCCCCTGGTTGACGATGGATTTTATCATTAGTTATAAAACTAGAGTTACAGAAAATGAAGTTATGAATCTATGAGGAAAATCTTGTTTCAAATGTGATTTTAAAATGAAGAGTTGTTAATGATTACTTGGTGCGTTTGTTAGCGTATTAATTATGAAAACTTAATTTTAGCGTGAGTTTGGGACGAGAAAAAGTGGAACGTATGTGAAATCATTTACCGCATCGTGAACCAAAAACCATTGGGGTTCCAAAGTGATTAATTCGGATTTCCGGTTTATATTGTAAACGAAATCACACGTGAACCAAGTTTTGTTAAAAGTCGAGAATAAGGTAAGAAAAGGAACCATGATTAGAAGTATGGCAAATTGTTGGTAACAATTGACAATAACATAATTTCTAACAAACTTAGAGTAATAAAAATGAGATTAATGATTAGAGGGAGTTCTTTTACTTGTTTGATTCACAAAATCGTAAGTTCATCATTTACCAACTATGAATTCGGATGGGATGTCTTGATGGAGTTCGATTGTGTTTAAGGCCGAACCAAATATGTATAGAATGTAGTAACCAAGGATAAGTGAAGTAGTAACTAGATATGTAAACTAATACACCATATGTGTATTTATAGACACCTACAACCTGGTGCACAAGAAAAACACTAATGGGCCCTAAGATGAGAGGCCAAATCCAAAAGCTTAGTCCAACAATAGGGGTGAGCAAAACCCGACCGACCCGAAAAACACGACCGACCCGAAACCCGACCAGGCCGATCTTGGCTCACCCGACACCCCGAAACCCGAAGTACCCCGAACCCGACATTCCACCTCGGATAAAACAGATCGGTTTGGGTTGGGTTTTCCCGAACCCGAACCCGAACCCGTCCGAAATCCGAATTAATTTTTTTTTAAATTTAATAAATCGTAACTATTAATATTATATATTTCTCTAATTCTATTTTTCATTCAGTATCCGTCTCTGCAATCCTTAATTTCTCAGTACCACTTTCACACTTTGCCCTAATTGACGAAGGGAAGGGGAAGGGGAGTAGGACATCAAGCCATCAAGCCACGAAGTGACGAAGGTCCAAGGGGACGAGGACGAAGCACGAGGACGAAGTCGAAGCCTCGAACAGACAGTGGAGTGGTGACGATTGACGAAGCCTCAAACCATCGAATCGAACATATTTGTAACTTGTAAGTTCTTCACTTCTTCAGTTCATCGAATCGAACAGATTTGTAACCATCGAATCGAACAGATTTCTAACTTGATTTGATTTGTTTTCTACTTCAGTTCATCTTGATTTGTTCATGTTAGGACCATAAATGTCCTACATATTAGAAAGATATATAAATAATTATATAGTGCTTAATTGTTTTATTTAATTATTGTAAAAGCCTCATTTGTGTTAAATGGGCTTAGATTAAGTTAATGGGCCTTGGGCCTTTGGGTTAATAGGCCTTGGTATATAAGGTTATGTTAGCCTTAGGAATTAGGTTAGCAATTGATTTACATTCCTAACGATTCATTAGAGAGAGAGAGAGAGAGATAGTTGTGTTCTTAATTCTAACCTTTGTAAGTATCTTGATTTATGAATACGAGAGGGATGACAGATTGAAATCATCAATTGTTCGTGTTATTATTCATTGATTTCGTTGTTACCTGATAAATCTAGGACTAACAATTGGTATCAGAGCAGAATCGGTGATTTGAAGATACGAAAGAAATCGAACGAAAGAGAGAAAAGGCAAGAAAATTCGCAGAAAATTTTCTGGAAAATTGCAGCGAGCCGTTTCGCCTATTCCCGAAGATTGAACCGTCGGATCGTCGTGATATATGGACAGTAGCTTCGGGACATCTTGTTTCATATTCTGACCGGTTGGATTAATCGTTTGAGGTCCAGAAGGTATTCAAAAGATTTTCGTAATAGTGCAGTATTTTTTGAAGAAAATCGTTCTTCAATCGGTTTGCAAAGTTCTTTCATTGTTTTATTAATTCGTGTGCTTGATCTCGATTGTTTACTAGTGTTTTTCTGCATCTAGATCGAGTTTCAAAGGCTTTAAATTTTCAAGATTAAAATCAATTCTTGAGTTTTTTTTGTGTTCTTGAATTTTTGTGGTGATTTTTGATAAAGAGGACATACTTTGCTTAGAAATCGATTTGGGTGTGTTTGTTTTTGTGTTATTGGTCAAAATCTAACCCTACAGAAGTGAAATCAAGCAACCCTATCGATTCCAGATCAGAATTGCAATCACAGTCGTTGTTTCCGGGTAAGTTTATTTTTCTGTCACTTTTCGGGTAACACAAGGTTACCAGGTAACACAAGGTTACCGGATAGACTTTTAATGGTTACCGGATAGTTTTATTTTAAAAGGTCACCGGATAAATAATTTTAAGGTTACCGGACAAACAATTGGTTACCGGATGACATCACTTTCCGGTTGAAATCCAAATTTTCCGGGAATTTTTTTTCTTTTCTGGATACCTCACCAACGGCCGCACTTGTTGACCAAAATTCCTTGTATTTTCACGGTTGACCAATTTCTTTTGCTAATTGTTTCATCCGTAACTGTCATACATATATTATGAATAATAAGTTACTTTGGTTGACTTAAAGTGGTTTGATTTTGTTTGACTTAATTTTGTTTAGTTTGGTTTAATTTTATCTGGTAAGCTTCTCCTACGCGACTCAAGTATCCGGTAAGTTTTCGATTTCCCGGTAAGCTCAATCAACCACCCGGTAAGTATTTGTTTACATCTCATCCGGTAACCATCTTCGACCGGAAACTCCATCTTTCCGGAAAATCAGTTTTACCCGGTAAGTGTGTTCTTCCGGTAAGTACTATTTTAGCGAGAACCTTCGTCCGGTAAGTTCTCATCACATCCGGTAAGTCTCACTTTCTTATCATCCGGTAAGTTGTTTTTGCCGGTAAGTTCTCGTCGGTACCCGAGTTACCGCACATCTCGTGATTGATAAGTTTTTTAAAACGAAAGTTGCGATTTTTTAACGTTCAATTTGCAATTGTTTGTGACGTTTGAGATTATTTGCGACGATTTGCTATTATTAGCGACTATTATCAGTTTATGTGATTTTAGTTGTCGTTCTTGATCTAACTTGGTTTCTTTATCTTGCAGATTTCACTCTCGAAGAGTAATTTCGTTCGTTCGAATTCGATAATAATCAGATCTTTATTTTTGGAAACGAATTTATTTTTAGATTTGTTTTTCAAATTTAATTTTTGATTTTCTTCCTCATTTTTGATTCTTCAAAGCAACACCGATTAACGATCATAAATTTTCAGGTAACAATGTCTTATTCATCTCAGTCTGAAGCAACTTGTCAAGGCGAAGATGAGGTGATGGAGATTCTGAGCGAAAAGAAGTATGCGTCCAAGTCACCTGCTGATCCACTAGTTCTTACTTTTTCAAAACGAGGCAAATCCTCCGGCCGTAGTTCCAAACGTGCACAAGAGCCAAGTGAATCTAAACCAGAATCGGAGGAAGAAGATGGTAGTGATTCTGATCCTGAAATCACAACCTTTAAGAAATCAGTGGCTCTGCTCACCAGATCCTACCAGCAGCATTGCAAGAAGAAGGTAGCTGAGCACAAGGAGCCTGATAAGAAGGAGAAGACTGAAAAAGAGCAAACAAGACTAAATGAAAAGAATATCAAGTAGAAAGATGATTTGATCAGCAAGTACGTCAAAGAACTGAAGGAACTGAAATCTCAAATATGGAGTAGTTCTGAGAAGCTGGCTAAATCTGAAGAAAAGGCAACAGCGTTAGAGTCTGAAAACACTAAACTAAAAGGAAAGATTGCTGATTTGCCATCACATGAAGAGATAAAGTCACTTGAAGAGAAAGGTAAGCTCCTGAACTGTGAAAACCTTGAGCTTAAAAGTAAACTAAATACTCTTGAAAAGGTTTTTGAAAAGGAGAAAGAAAGCTTTGAAAAGGAAAGACAATTGCTCACACAAAAGCAATCTGGGCTTTCAACCAAATCTCTTGAAGAGAAGAAGAGACTTGAGCTGATGTGTTTAAAACTTTCAAAACAGATCTCCGACTTTGAAAAGGTTTTGATTTCAGAAAGAGAGAAATTTGAATTAGAACGCAAATCTTTCTCTAAAAAGAATGGAGAACTTTCTTTGAAAATATCCGATTTGGAGAAAGAATTAGACGTTCTAATCAAAGAGTCCGAGAAAACGAAAGTTGAAGGTTTTAGGGCTAAATGTTTAAAAGATGATTTTGAAAAAGAAAGAAAGATCTTTCGGATTGAGATTTCTAAACTTACACAGAGATTATCTGGATTAGCAACCGAGATTTTGAAGGAACAAAAGGTTAAATCTGATTTACAAAAGAAATTTGATTTAATTCTCAAAGAACGAAATGATTTATCCATTAAGGTCAAGAAACTTGAAGAAAACAAGTTCAAAGGTGTTCAACCTTCTTATGCTTCAAGTTCATTTTCTATAAATCGTTCTTCAAAGAATTTTGTCAAATCAAATGATTTTTCAAAGGATCATATTCGACCTTCCAATCTTTTCTATATTTCTCGTGTTGATAATAAAGATAATCCATCTTTCAAGAGAGTAAAAATGGAGTGGAGAGTTAAAGGAACCACTCCTGCTCCAAAGCCATTTGTCTCTGTTAAGAATGACAAGAACTACACAGCTTTCTACGCTAAACCTTTTGTGAAAACTGATCATGTTTACTCTGTTAATAAACTGATCAGCTTATCTACACAGAAGCTGTGTTGCTCTTATTGTGGTACAAATGACTTTGTGAAGAAAGACCATGCTAAGTATTGGTATGGTACTTATAGTATCCCAGTTCATCATAGGGCATCTAATCAACAAGGATCCATCAAAAGATGGATACCAAAATCCGTCTAATCTGTTTTGCAGGAATGTCATGTGCGGTTTTAATTCCTATTATTCTTTTCACATGACGATCATTCAAAGGTTATGCCACATTCGAAGGGGAGTACTATGAAAGGTAAGTGAACTTCAACTGAATTCAAAGACTGTGGTAAATCATTCTGAATAACTTACTTGTGTTTGTTATTCTCCAATTCTAATCTTCATGATTGCCACGTCCAATATTTTCTTGACTTAGTTATTTCCATGTCTCACATATTTGTTGATTTTTCGATGGAAATACACTCGTTTGAATTCCTAGTTGTTTTCCAAGTACGCTATTTCTTGCAAATGATTCCATTCTTATCTGATAATAATAATTGTGACTTGTTCTTCACAATTAAACTTTCTAATCATCGTCTCACTTCTTGCAAAATGCTGTGCTTACTGAGTCATTCTGTCTTGCACTTGATTTTGTCTCTTTGAAATTCTTTCATTTTCAACAATGACTTCTGATCATCTCAGATCAGGACTCGTACTTAAATGCCTTGACTTCTAAACATTTCAGTTTAGAACTCGCACTTCAACTGTTTTTTCTAAACTGTTATTCTCGATGCATGAAAGGAGTGTTAGGTCTTACATCGTTTCTATGGTCAAGCCAGAACCGGAAGGACCTACCCAAGAAACACATCCTTTATAGACAACAGTGAGGGGTCTAGATTGATATATGAGTTTGGAGAGAAACGAATATGGTGAGGCTGTGACAGGACTTAAAAGAATTAATTGGTCCTTACCAAACCGAGTCAGTTATCCGGGTAACTACACAATCTATTCATTCTCGTTCTTTGGAGATGAATATTGAAACAGACATGGACCCAGTGTCGATAACTCGTGTCACCCCACCCAACCACTCAAGTATCTCTCAACAGATGCGTGTTTCATATATTCACGGAGATTTAGCACATACTCTATCTATTCCTCACTCGGAGGTCTTAGATATTGAAACAGGAAGACACCAGCTCCAGTCTCCGAACTTCATATTCTATTCACTGTGTCAATTGATTTTAACTTGCGTCTCAGATTAAATCAATTTTTGAGCCAAAAAGATAGAATTTATTTTCTTTCACACATGCACGAGTCTTTGTGATTCCCATTGCATATCTTCGTGATATTGCCGGAACAGTTTGAGAGGTAATTTTTTATATTTTACTTCAGTGATAACTGGAAGTCCTATCAGAGATTCCCCATTGCCAACTCTGAACATAGGCCACACAATTTTTTTTAAATTGTTGTGATAACAGTTACTTTGTGTTTCTGTGTTAGATTTTTACCCCATTCTGGTTACTTAACGTTTGATATGAATTTTTGCTACTCGTTACTATTGTCTTTGAACGTGCATGATGCTCCGGAATCTCCTACTCATCATGAGGGGGAGAAAGGGTACATACTCAAAGACACGGATTATCAAGTTGAGGGGGAGTTAGCAAAAGCCGAGGGGGAGTAAAGAAGTCCCCATGCAAAAGCCAAGGGGGAGTAACGGTCAAGTTCCAAAATCCGATAAGACTTCAAAGTGCTTACAAGTGATCAACTCTTCTCATCGTTTATCAAGTGGTGTTCGCTTCAAAATATTTCCTCCATCGAGCATATTGGTTCTACAAATTCTTAAAGCTAAAGTTGAAAGAAAATTCAACTCGCGGTTCAAAGAAAGATTCGTTGAAGTTATGAAGATAAGAGCTATATTCAAGGGGGGGGCGTTGAAAGACATGAAGACGAGCAACATCATTGCATTTTCAAAGATTCAAGAAGGAGAGAAGATCAAGATCTGAAGATTTCAAGACCGATTTTTATTTATATATCTTTAGGGGGAGATTGTTAGGACCATAAATGTCCTACATATTAGAAAGATATATAAATAATTATATAGTGCTTAATTGTTTTATTTAATTATTGTAAAAGCCTCATTTGTGTTAAATGGGCTTAGATTAAGTTAATGGGCATTGGGCCTTTGTGTTAATAGGCCTTGGTATATAAGGTTATGTTAGCCTTAGGAATTAGGTTAGCAATTGATTTACATTCCTAACGATTCATTAGAGAGAGAGAGATAATTGTGTTCTTAATTCTAACCTTTGTAACTATCTTGATTTATGAATACGAGAGGGATGACAGATTGAAATCATCAATTGTTCGTGTTATTATTCATTGATTTCGTTGTTACCTGATAAATCTAGGACTAACAATTGGTATCAATTGTTAGGGTCAATTCATGTTGATTTAAAGTTCAGAGTTTAAACTGTAATTCTTTATTTTGAGCCTTATTAGTGAACGCCGTAGGCTTGTTAACCACGGGCCCGCATATATAATGTTCTTCTAGCTTAGAAAATTAGCTAGTTGTCTCATTTGCTTTCTCTCATTCGTATTGTAATTCTCTCTACATTGAAAGCATAATACAGGGATGACCAGTTGAAATCATTGTTCTTATTGTTTATATTACTGATTTCATAATTGTTGCACGGATCTGGATTTAACAATTGGTATCAGAGCAGACGGACGGATTCGATTCAAAGCATTCAAGTTGACTTTTGGTAATTTCTTGACTTTTCTCGTCTACCATATTCTTGATTTTTCAATATTTTGATTCTGATCAAATTGATCGATTTCGCTTATTGGGTATTGTTAGCATCATTACTATTAGTGATTCTGCAAATTTTCACATCTTAATTCGATCGTTTGAGTGGTTTATTAAGCAATTTAAGATCAAAAGTTTTAGTAGTGTTCTTGATCAAAATCGGATTTTTAGCCATAAAAACGTGTTGTTTTTGCTCTAAAATCGATTGGGTTAGTGTTGTTTTTGTGTTTGTGTTTGGCATCGTTTCTAATCTTTCAGGAACATTATTGAGCAAACCCTAATCGAGTTCCAATCGAATTTTAGAAGGCAGCCGCAGAGTTTGGACAACCCTGCCGCAGTTTCCGGACAAGCTCTACTTTCCGGGTAATTGTGTTATTCCATCCGGATTCACCTTTCTTTCCGGGTAAACCATTCAGTCCGGGTAAGTCAACATTCCGGGTAAGTCTTTATTTTCTCAATCATTCCGGGTAATTTGTTCCGGAAACCCTGATCTTTCCGGTAAAGTAATTTTTCCGGACAAGCCAAGGTTTCCGATAATCATTTTCATCCGGAATCTCTGTCATCCGGTAAGTTTTGTGTTTGATAATTCTATCCGGACATATCATCATCCGGTAAGTAATACGTCTATTTGCCATATTCGGACAGTTCTGTCTTCCGGTAACCTTCTGTTATCCGGACACTCCAAGCTATCCGGACTCTCCTACTTTATCCGGATACTTTGTGATTTTTAACTATTTTTGTCATTTGATCTGATCTGGAAACTACCTGATCAGACTCTTACTTGGATTCCTATCTAGTAAGATCACTCTTAGTTCATATTAGTCGTAGAACCTGCGTTAGGACCACTCTTAGTGCCTTGCGTTAGGTTTACTCTTTGAATCAATCTACACGTCTGACGATCACTCCGTTGCAACCTACGATGACTTCACGTGACACACTTGCTATTGGGACCGACTCCAAACCACCTTGTCTCTATCAAGGTGAGTATAGCCAATGGAGAGATAGATTCATGATCTTCATTGAATCTAAGGACAACTATGTGTACATCAAGAAAGCTCTTGAAGATGGTCCGATTCCTTGGCCGAAGAAGACCATAGCAGCAACTGCAGCAAATCCTCAAGTTAGTTATGAGGACAAGACTGAAGCTGACCTGACCGAAGAGGAAAGAGGCAGAATAGAAGGCGAAAAGTATGCTAAGAGATATCTTGTCCAAGCACTTCCCAACCCGATTTACACAGCTATCGACAGCTACAAAGGTACGACAAAAGGCATGTGGGATAAAGTGGCTAGAATGATGCGTGGGAGTGCTGTTGGCAATCAACTGAAAATCAACAGCGCAATAACCAAGTTCGATGGTTTCAAGCAGCGCAACGGCGAGACTCTCACTCAAACATATGAACGTTTCTGCTCACTTCTCAATGAACTGAACAAAAACCAGATCGTCCGTTCCAACACGGAAAATGCGCTCAAATTTCTCAACAATCTGCTACCAGAATGAAATGTGTATGCTTCTCATGTCAAGCATTACAAATTGATAGAGAACATCAGTATCAACGAACTGCATGAGACGCTTCTTCAAGACGAAGATGAAGTAAATGAACTTCTGGGCGAGAAGAAGACTGAAGCAAAGCCAGCTGCTGATCCTATAGCACTCATGTCCTCCAAGAAAGGGAAATATTTGAGCCGTCACTCCAAACGCGCTGAACAGCAAAGCTCTTCCGAATCTGAAAAGGAAGATAGTGACTCGAATGATGAAGTAGCTGACTTCAAGAAAGCTGTTGCTCTGCTCACTAAAACTTTCCAACAACAGCGATTCTATAAGAAGCCAACGTCGAATAATCAACGCTACTCCACCGCCTCCAACAAGCGCCATAATTGTCAAGACAAGCACGAGGGAAAGAAGAAAGTTGATGAGCAGGACACGTCTCAGAAGAAGGAAAAGAAGGAGAAAGAAGATAGAAAGAAGAAAGATGAACCAGTGACCTGCTACAACTGTGGAAAGCTTGGTCATTTTGCTAAAGATTGCACAAGGCCTGTGGTAAAGAATTCTCACTACTATAAGGCCAAACTGGCATTGGCTGAGCAGAAGGAAGCTGGAGAAGCTATGTTTGTGGAAAACGACTACTGGTTGGGTCGTTCTAATGATGAAAGCGATTCAGACTGTGCAAATGCTTTCATGGGCTATCACTCTCCAGCTGATGAAGAGAAGACATGTCAGGTATGTGAATCTTCTCAACAAGAGATTATGAATGATATGCAATCCCTTATTGATCAGGCGAATTCCTTTAACGCCACCACTAACGAACAAAAGCTTGATATTAGTTCACTAACCGAAAAGCTAGATGTTCAAACGCGATTAACTGAAAAACATAAGTCTGAAAATGCTATGTTAAAAGAGAAATGCAAAAACCTTACAATAGCACCTAAAGACTTAAGGGCCAAATTATCTGATCTTCAGTCTAAGTTTGATCAGTACAAGAATGAGAAAGAAGAAATCATTTATCAATGTTCTTCTCTTCAAATTCAGCACAAGGAGTTCGTTGCCAAAAGTCTCAATCTTGAAACTGTTAATGCCAAAAATCGCACCAAAGGGACAACTTAAGGTCGATATGGACTTAATCAACTAAAGAAAGGATCTTTCGACGAGACTTGCAACGAGGGAAAAAATAAACAAGACAAGTGATTTGATGACGCAGGAAAAATCTCAAACGAGGAAAAAACCTGCGGACGACAAGAGGTGTCGTCGCTGCACTATGGTCGCCAATCAGGGGCGATGTCCTTAGTACTGGCGTCGGTCGTACGATGATTACAATACAAATGAAGGAAAAGCTTCGAAATGTAAAGTACAAGTGTTTAAATGTAAAAATAGGTGTTTGTCGTGTGAATACAAAGTGTAATCAACTGTTGGTCGAGGTCTGTTGTCGTGCGTCGAGAGCGATACTTGAGCTTTCTTTCGAGTGTTCTTGAGTTCGCTGTAAGGTTCTGGCTTTCTGTACTTGATCTCCAGAGTTTGAATGTTCTTTGCTATGAGTTTGGATGATTTTCTCCGCTGTTTGGTGATGTTCGCTGATGTATATTGGAATTTAACTCATGTCCCTTGAAATGAGGCTTTAGCTCGACTTTTATAGTCTTCGTGCCATTGATTAGCTCCATTAATGATTTGATCAACGGCTGGAAACGGTCGCCGGAGTGATTATCCATAATGCTCTTCGTCCGTTACGACTGCTTGCTGTTAATGGCTTTGACTCCTGCATTAAATACTTAACAAACGTAACAGTCAAGGTTAACGTTAGCTTTGGTCGAAGGTTCAATGATCTTACGCGATGGTCGTACGGGACGGGCGATGCTATGGTCGAGCGTCATGGGAGACGTACGACTTACCTTTTACGGGAGACGATGGATGTTTTCTGGGTTCTTGTCGAGACCTTATCTTAATACAAGATTTGGATTATAACGTGCGCCTTACCTGCTCTGGTCGTGGTCGTACGACGTGATTTTTTCCCAAACAGTTTGCCCCTAAAATTTGAAAATTGAATGTCAAATTAAGTTTTAAATTTTGCTTGTCGAACGCTTAGACTTGTGACCTGGGTTGAGGGACTTACGTGGTTGTCGTGGAACTAGACCGGTTCGCCTTTAACTGAATGAGAAGTTGAAAAGGGAACGAGGTCGTGACGTCATGGTGACACACGATTGTGCTTACCAGCTGTTGATGACAGGTGTCGACGATCCCTGCGGTCATACGCAAGGACGGGGATGCGCGACGATCATCCAGGGATTCGATTTGATGCGATTGTTGGTATCAATAAAGATCACGACGGATCTTTTCTTGCCATTCTTCGAAGTGTTTATATGGGAAGAGATTTCGCCTTGATTCCTTTCCATTCTTCGCCCGAACTTACTCGAATCTTTGCAAATCTTCAAACCGCAGTTGAGAGCGTTTATATAAGACATTGTTCTGTCTTCTGATTTACAATGTCGACGGAGCCTGCTAGTCGTTTGGGCAAAAAATCATGTCGTACGACCACGACCAGAGCAGGTAAGACGCACGTTATAATCCAAATCTTGTATTAAGATAAGGTCTCGACAAGAACCCAGAAAACATCCGTCGTCTCCCGTAAAAGGTAAGTCGTACGTCTCCCATTACGCTCGACCATAGCATCGCCCGTCCCGTACGACCATCGCGTAAAATCATTGCACCTTCGACCAAAGCTAACGTTAATCTTGACTGTTACGTTTGTTAAGTATTTAATGCAGGAGTCAAAGCCATTAACAGCAAGCAGCCGTAACGGACGAAGAGCATTATGGATAATCACTCCGGCGACCGTTTCCAGCCGTTGTAGCCGTTGATCAAATCATTAATGGAGCTAATCAATGGCACGAAGACTATAAAAGTCGAAGTAAAGCCTCATTTCAAGGGACATCAGTTAACTTCAAATATACATCAACGAACATCACCAAACAGCAGAGAAAATCATCCAAACTCATAGCAAAGAACATTCAAACTCTGGAGATCAAGTACTGAAAGCCAGAACCTTACAGCGAACTCAAGAACACTCGAAAGAAAGCTCAAGTATCGCTCTCGACGCACGACAACAGACCTCGACCAACCGTTGATTACACTTTGTATTCACACGACAAACACCTGTTTTTACATTAAAACACTTGTACTTTACATTTCGAAGCTTTTCCTTCATTTATATTGTAATCATCGTACGACTGACGCCAGTACCAAGGACGTCACCCCTGATTGGCGACCATAGTGCAACGATGACACCCACTGTCGTCCACAGGTTTTTTCCTCGCTTGAGGTTTTTCCTGCGTCATCAAATTCCTTGTCTCGTTTATTTTTTCCCTCGTCGCACGTCTCGTCGAAAGATCCTTTCTTTAGTTGATTAAGTCCACGTCGACCTTAAGTTGTCTCTTTGGTGCAATTTTTGACATTAACAGTTTGGCGCCATCCGTGGGACTACATCTAGAGAAAATCCTCGACGAACGTGCACCCTACTAACAGTTTCTTGGAGTTTTTTCTGCTCTCTATTACACGAACAATGGAAGCCCCTGGAAATCTGCAGCAAGCTGTTGCTCAGATGTATCAGGAGCTTGAAGTCGCCAGGAATCAGCTCAATGCAATGGCAGAGCAGAATCGCAGAGCTGCTGAGGAGATCACACGGTTAAGAAATCCTCTTGGGCCTCAAAATGGTCCTAGGTCGTTCGTGCATAACCCAATTCCAAGATCGTTCGACCAGAATGGCCCTAGACCATTTGTCCCGAATCCAGGTTCATCTGCGCAGAATCAACATCTAGGCCCGTTCATGCAGAATCAACAGCCAGGGCCGTTCAACCCAAATCCTCAGTTTGGGACAGTTCCTCCTCAGCACATAAGGCCACCACCCGTGAATAATGGGTTTCAGCCATTACAAGGGTCACAGCCTTTCCAGCAGGGGTCACAACCATTTCAGTAGCCATTTCAGAATGGACCTCAAGGTGGATCGTAACCTTTCCAGCAAGGATCACACCCGTTTCAGAATGGACCGCAGCAATTCCACTATGGGTCGCAGCCATATTCTGTTCCATTCAACGGGGACACCAATGGTTCGTCGCATGGTAATGGCACTAGCCTAGGGACCAATCCCTCGACAGGGGCAAATCCTGATCTTAACGATCCCGTCGCCCAAAATGAGCGCGTCTTGTCCTTGCTCGCCAAGTTGCCTGGGACAGCCGTGCCTGTCGACGTCGAGTCTCGCATGGGATATCAGGCGTCGCCCTTCATCGACGAGATTGCCACCGTCGAGGTCCCAAACAAGTATAACATTCCTGCCTTCACTCCCAAGTATTCGGGTGTGACCGATCCAACCGAGCATGTCGCGCAATATAAGCAGCTCATGTGGACAATCTCGATCCCATTTATGTACCAGGAAGTATGCATGTGTAAGAGTTTCGGAGCAACTCTCACTGGTCCAGCTCTCCAATGGTTAATCAATCTCAAACCCAAGTCCATCGGGTCGTTTGCTGAGTTGGTTAACCAGTTCTCCCAGCAATTCGCCAGCAGTCGTAAGATGGAGAAGCAGACCAGCGACCTATATTACATCGTGCAGAAAGCTAATGAGTCTATTTGAAGTTATTTCAATAGATTCTATGCCGAAATGATCAGTATCCGCAATTGCGACGTCAAAACCGCGATCGAAGCATATAAGCCTGGTCTGGACGATAGTTCGGGTCTATATATCGATCTGACCAAGTATCCCCCAGAGACTTTCGAAGACGTCTGAGCTCGAACCTTAGCATATATGAGGGTCGAAGATGATGTCGCCTTTCGTCGCAAGCACACTGACGACAAGAAGTCGTTAGGCGTCAGAAAGCCAGAGTTCAAAACAAAGGCTGTTTCCAGAACAGAGCCCACGCGCCAAATTTCAAATGTTCGTTTCAAGACGAAAGCAGAAACCATGACCGCGACTAAGTTCACCCAGTACCCCAAGATATCCTCTTACGGATTCAAAGGATCCGCAAAGGACTTAGTCGGAGCTCTAAAGACCGCTCAAGCTACCATTCGATGGCCAAAGAAGTCCGACCTGGACGACGCTAAGAAAGACAAATCAAAGTGGTGTGACTTCCATGCCGATCATGGTCATGCGACAGACGACTGTATTGCATTGAAGAAGGAATTAGCGTATCATTTCCCGAAAGGAAATCTCAAAGACATCATCGATGATGTCGTTACCCCAGCTAGCAGCCATCGACCATCGACCCCCGAGCATGCAAAGGTTGTCAATTGCATCACCGGCGGTTCAGACGTATGTGGTCTGACGTATTCTGCAGCTAAGCGCCCGACGATCGGCCTATTCCTCGCTTGTCTAGGCCCAAAGGAGATTTGGAGCTAGAAGCTATGAAGATCGTGTTCGACCACGTCGATCTCGGTGACTCGTATCAGAAGCATCACGACGGGTTCATCATTCAGCTCACAGTCGGTAACTGCCTAACGCGTAGAGTCTTGATCGACGGGGGCAGCTCAGCAAATGTTATTTTTCTCAACACCATCAAAGCCATGGGAATCGATCGGTCGGAAATCATCCGACGTTCGACGACTTTGGTCGGTTTCAATGGAGAAGCGACGAGCACCTTCGGAGAGATAATCTTGCCCGTCTACGCCGGAGGAGTCAACACACAGACCAAGTTCAGTTTCATCGATTATGCGTCGGCCTATAACATCATCTTAGGACGACCATGGATCCATGATATGAAAGCCGTTCCCTCGACGTATCATCAAATGTTGAAATTCCTGACGCCATGGGGAATCCAGGAGATCAACAGTGAGCCAAAAGTCGCTCGTGAATGCTACAAGTCTACCTTGAAGCCAAGAAAATAAACTAAAGTCGCAAGATCAAAGCTCTCGATAGGTTCGTTCCTCTATCCCTAAATTAGTATCTTTTCCACAGGGATAAATCTACTATGGTGCCTTGTTGCACGACAATATAGTCGTCCGCAGGACAATATTTCTCCGTGTCATTCTGTCATTTAAAACCTGTCTTTTCCTCCCAAAAAGGATACGGTAATAAATGACAGGGGAAAATAGAGATTCTGAAATGGTACGTTCTCTAGCTCTATCTAGCTCTTTCTCATACGATTTTTTCTCACAAAACGTTTACTGACTTAAGCATCGGAGGGTCGTTGGTGAGCCAACGACCAACCCCCGGCATCATTTTATCGCAGGATCGCACGACAATAATCACTAAGTCTACTATATGATTTTAAATTCGCAGGGTCGCACGACATACATGATCAGGTCTGTGACTTGATCATCCCTCCATTGGGGCACACGATACAAACTCATTATACGATCTAATCGTACGATCGCAAAGTCTAAACGATTTTACCCCTAAATCTCTTAACTTAGAAAATGCTTTAATCGCGTGTTCACATATTTGTTTTACTCATCATATTACAATGTATGCCTCAGTCGCATGATTTCCTATGTGTCCTATGTTCAAATTCATAATTAAACATGGTTTGGATAAAGCATAAGATTCAAAGCAAAAGATATATTTGTTGAGTAAACCATCATATACATACTCAACCCTCGATAGGTCAAGTGGCAAAAACAACAAGGAAAGGAAAAATTCTAGACAACAGGGGGAACATCGGTCGTATCCCTGTTCGAAGTCCCGACCTGAGGGCCTTCATCTGCCACTCCTCCCGCACGAATCTCCTGCAGTTCATATTGAGCATCGAAAAGTTGGATGGCCAGCTCATCGACATGCGCCGTGGCCAACTTCTCCCTATCTAAAGACGCTCTCTCCCTCTCCAACGCTGCAGCTTCCCTCTCAAGAGCAGACGCCACCAGATCTTCAACTCTTGACATCTCAGGATGTAACGCCAAGGAAGACTGAAATGTCTATGAAAAATAAAAGGTGCATTCAAGAACATTCGACAAAGATTACACAAGTCATGAAAGATTGACACTCACCATGAACGCTAGACTGGCAACTCGAGATCTCATCTCTCCGGCCGGAACTCCATGAAAACGCTCCCCGAAAGACGGGAGCAAATACTTCCCCAGATGAGGGAACGACGCCGTCCCGTCTAGGACACCATCCGCCATAAAGTCAGACGGCAATGTAAAATTGACCGTCATAACTTCGGACGACGATCCCTCGCCCCTGTCGGCAGATATTGGGATCGACACTTGAGACACCGGTTTCGTCACCGTCCCCGGAAGAGCAGAACTTGCTGGTGTCGCGTCCATCACGCCAGGACGGCTAGATGACGCCCTCGCCTTCTTAGGCAGAACAACTCCCGGAGAGTTATCAACCCTCGACGACGGTTCCCTCAGGACTGTCCTCTTCGTTCTCTTCTCGCTCGACCCAGCTGTCGAAACATTTTCACCCCGAAGGGCACGCATAACCTGCTTCCCTCTCGCCCTAGAGACCGATTTCCTCTCGGTCGGTACTGATCAGGCAATACATGAAGCGTCAGACAGATAGAGTAAACGAGATAAAATAAACTATGGTACACTTACCAGTCGCCTCTTCCTGTACGTCTTCATCTCCTTCTTCTATCACGTCCTCATCCTCGTCCTCGACCGCCGATTGCCACGAAACGAAAGATCGGTCATCAACGCTAAGACTCAAGAACGAGGCTAAGATCAACAAGTTCTTAAGTCTTAGAGTTGATGACCGATCTTTCGTTTCCTGGCAATCGGTGGTCGAGGACGAGGATGAGGACGTGATAGAAGAAGGAGATGAAGACGTACATGAAGAGGCTAAGATCAACAAATTCTTGAGTCTTAGCGTTGATGACCGATCTTTCGTTTCGTGGCAATCGGCGGTCGAGGACGAGGATGAGGACGTGATAGAAGAAGGAGATGAAGACGTACAGGAAGAGGGGACTGGTAAGTATACCATAGTTTATTTTATCTCGTTTACTCTATCTGTCTGACGCTTCATGTATTTCCTGATCAGTGCCGACCGAGAGGAAATCGGACTCTAGGGCGAGAGGGAAGCAGGTTATGCGTGCCCTTCGGGGTGAAAATGTTTCGACAGCTGGGTCGAGCGAGAAGAGAACCAATAGGACAGTCCTGAGGGAACCGTCGTCGAGGGTTGATAACTCACCGGGAGTTGTTCTGCCTAAGAAGGCGAGGGCGTTATCTAGCCGTCCTGGCGTGATGGATGCGACACCAGCAAGTTCCGCGCTTCCGGCGACGGTGACGAAACCGGTGTCTCAAGTGTCGATCCCAATATCTGCCGACAGGGGCGAGGGATCATCGGCCGAAGTTATGACGGTCAATTTTACATTGCCGTCTGACTTTATGGTGGATGGTGTCCTAGACGGGACGACGTCGTTCCCTCATCTGGGGAAGTATTTGCTCCCGTCTTTCGGGAGCGTTTTCACGGAGTTCCGGCCGGAGAGATGAGATCTCGAGTTGCCAGTCTGGCATTCACGGTGAGTGTCAATCTTTCATGACTTGTGTAATCTTTGTCGAATGTTCTTGAATGCACCTTTTATTTTTCACAGACATTTCAGTCTTCCTTGGCGTTACATGCTGAGACGTCAAGAGTTGAAGATCTGGTGGCGTCTGCTCTTGAGAGGGAAGCTGCAGCATTGGAGAGGGAGAGAGCGGCTTTAGATAGGGAGAAGTTAGCCACGGCGCGTGCCGATGAGCTGGCCATCCAACTTTTCGATGCTCAATATGAACTGCAGGAGATTCGTGCGGGAGGAGTGGCAGATGAAGGCCCTCAGGTCGGGACTTCGAGCAGGGATACGACCGATGTTCCCCCTGTCGTCTAGAATTTTTCCTTTCCTTGTTGTTTTTGCCACTTCACCAATCGAGGGTTGAGTATGTATATGATGGTTTACTCAACGAATATATCTTTTGCTTTGAATCTTATGCTTTATCCAAACCATGTTTAATTATGAATTGGAACATAGGACACATAGGAAATCATGCGACTAAGGCATACATTGTAATACGATGAGTAAAACAAATATGTGAACACGCGATTAAAGCATTTTCTAAGTTAAGAGATTTAGGGGTAAAATCGTTTAGACTTTGCGATCGTACGATTAGATCGTATAATGAGTTTGTATCGTATGCCCCTATGGAGGGATGATCAAGTCACATACTTGATCATGTATGTCGTGCGACCCTGCGAATTTAAAATCATACAGTAGACTTAGTGATTATTGTCGTGCGATCCTGCGATAAAATGATGTCGGGGGTTGGTCGTTGGCTCACCAACGACCCTCCGATGCTTAAGTCAGTAAACGTTTTGTGAGAAAAAATCGTATGAGAAAGAGCTAGAAAGAGCTAGAGAACGTACCATTTCAGACACTCTCTATTTGCCCCGTGTCATTTATTACCGTATCCTTTTTAGGAGGAAAAGACAGGTTGTAAATGACAGAATGACAAGGAGAAATATTGTCCTGTGGTCGACTATATTGTCGTGCGACGAGGCACCATAGTAGATTTATCCCTGTGGAAAAGATATTAATTTAGGGATAGAGGAACGAACCTGTCGAGAGCTTTGATCTTGCGACTTTAGTTTATTTTCTTGGCTTCAAGGTAGACTTGTAGCATTCACGAGCGACTTTTGGCTCACTCTTGATCTCCTGGATTCCCCATGGCAACGGGAATTTCAACATTTGATGATACGTCGAGGGAACGACTTTCATATCATGGATCCATGGTCGTCCTAAGATGATGTTATACGCCGACACACAATCGATGACACTGAACTTGGTCTGCGTGTTGACTCCTCCGGCGTAGACGAGCAAGATTATCTCTCCGAAGGTGCTCGTCGCTTCTCCATTGAAATCGACCAAAGTCGTCGAACGTTAGGTGATTTCCGAGCGATCGATTCCCATGGCTTTGATGGTGTTGAGAAAAATAACATTTGCTGAGCTGCCCCCGTCGATCAAGACTCTACGCATTAGGCAGTTACCGACTGTGAGCTGAATGATCAACCCATCATGATGCTTCTGATACGAGTCGCCGAGGTCGACGTGGTCGAACACAATCTTCATAGCTTCTAGCTCTAAATCTCATTTGGGCCTAGACGAGAGAGGAATAGGCCCATCGTCGGGCGCCTGACTAGCTTGATGCTTGGCTGCAGAATACATCAGACCACATACGTCTGAACCACCGGTGATGCAATTGACAACCTTTGCATGCTCGGGGGTCGACAGTCGATGGCTGCTAGCTGGGGTAACGACATCATCAATGATGTCTTTGAGATTTCCTTTCGGTAAATGATACGCTAATTCCTTCTTCAATGCAATATAGTCGTCTGTCTCATGACCATGATCGGCATGGAAGTCGCACCACTTTGATTTGTCTTTCTTAGCGTCATCCAGGTCGGACTTCTTTGGCCATCGAATGGTAGCTTGAGCGGTCTTCAGAGCTCCGACTAAGTCCTTTGTAGATCCTTTGAATCTGTAAGAGGATATCTTGGGGTACTGAGTGAACTTAGTCGCGGTCTTGGTTTCTGCTTTCGTCTTGAAACGAACATTTGAAATTTGGCGCGCGGGCTCGGTTCTGGAAACAACCTTTGTTTTGAAATCTGGCTTTCTGACGCCTAACGACTTCTTGTCGTCAATGTGCTTGCGACGAAAGGCGGCATCATCTTCGACCCTCATATATGCTAAGGTTCGAGCTCGGACGTCTTCGAAAGTCTCTGGGGGATACTTGGTCAGATCGATATATAGACCCGAACTATCGTCCAGACCACGCTTATAGGCTTTGATCGCGGTTTTGACGTCGCAATTGTGGATGCTGATCATTTCGGCATTGAATCTATTGAAATAACATCGAATAGACTCATTAGCTTTCTGCACGATGTAATATAGGTCACTGGTCTGCTTCTCCATCTTACGACTGCTGGCGAATTGCTGGGAGAACTGGTTAACCAACTCAGCAAACGACCCGATGGACTTGGGTTTGAGATTGATTAACCATTGGAGAGCTGGACCAGAGAGAGTTGCTCCGAAACTCTTACACATGCATACTTCTTGGTACATAAATGGGATCGAGATTGTCCACATGAGCTGCTTATACTAGCGACATGCTCGGTTGGATCGGTCACACCCAAATACTTGGGAGTGAAGGCAGGAATGTTATACTTCTTTGGGACCTCGACGGTGGCAATCTCGTCGATGAAGGGCGACGCCTGATATCCCGAGCGAGGCTCGACGTCGACAGGCACGGCTGCCCCAGGCAACTTGGCGAGCAAGGACAGGACGCGCTCATTTTGGTCTTCTAACATCTTCAAACGCTGGGCGACGGGATCGTTAAGATCAGGATTTGCCCCTGTCGAGGGATTGGTCCCTGTGCTAGTTCCATTACAATGCGACAAACCATTGGTGTCCCCGTTGAACGGAACAGAATATGGCTGCGACCCAAAGTGGAATTGCTGCGGTCCATTCTGAAACGGCTGCGATCCTTGCTGGAAAGGCTGCGATCCACCTTGAGGTCCATTCTGAAATGGCTGCTGAAATGGTTGCGACCCCTGCTGGAAAGGTTGCGACCCTTGTAATGGCTGAAATCCATTATTCATGGGTGGTGGCCTTATGTGCTGAGGAGGAACTGTCCCAAACTGAGGATTTGGGTTGAACGACCCTGGCTGTTGATTCTGCATGAACGGGCCTGGATGTTGATTCTGCGCGGATGAACCTGGATTCGGGACAAATGGTCTAGGGCCATTCTGGTCGAACGATCTTGGAATTGGGTTCTGCACGAACGGCCTAGGACCATTTTGAGGCCTAAGAGGATTTCTTAACCGTACGATCTCCTCAGCTGCTCTGCGATTATGCTCTGCCATTGCATTGAGCTGATTCCTGGCGACTTCGAGCTACTGATACATCTGAGCAACAACTTGCTGCGGATTTCCAGGGGCTGCCATTGTTCCTGTAATAGAGAGCAGAAAAAACTCCAAGAAACTGTTAGTAGGGTGCACGTTCGTCGAGGATTTTCTCTAGATGTAGTCCCACGGATGGCGCCAAACTGTTAATGCCAAAAATCGCACCAAAGGGACAACTTAAGGTCGATGTGGACATAATCAACTAAAGAAAGGATCTTTCGACTAGACGTGCAACGAGGGAAAAAATAAACAAGACAAGGGATTTGATGACGCGAATCATGTGAATACAAATTGTAATCAACTGTTCGTCGAGGTCTGTTGTCGTGCATCGAGAGCGATACTTGAGCTTTCTTTCGAGTGTTCTTGAGTTCGCTGTAAGGTTCTGGATTTCAGTACTTGATCTCCAGAGTTTGAATGTTCTTTGCTATGAGTTTGGATGATTTTCTCTGCTGTTTGGTGATGTTCACTGATGTATATTGGAAGTTAACTGATGTCCCTTGAAATGAGGCTTTAGCTCGACTTTTATAGTCTTCGTGCCATTGATTATCTCCATTAATGATTTGATCAACGGCTGGAAACGGTCGCCAGAGTGATTATCCATAATGCTCTTCGTCCGTTACGGCTGCTTGCTGTTAATGGCTTTGACTCCTGCATTAAATACTTAACAAACGTAACAGTCAAGGTTAACGTTAGCTTTGGTCGAAGGTGCAATGATCTTACGCGATGGTCGTACGGGACGGGCGATGCTATGGTCGAGCGTCATGGGAGACGTACGACTTACCTTTTACGAGAGACGACGGATGTTTTCTGGGTTCTTGTCGAGACCTTATCTTAATACAAGATTTGGATTATAACGTGCGTCTTACCTGCTCTGGTCGTGGTCGTACGACGTGATTTTTTGCCCAAACAGAAACCAAACTTCACAAGAGGGGTCAAACTGATCAAACCATCTTTCAGAATAAACCTAAAGAGTTCACGTACTTTAACAAAGAGTGGGGAATCAGATATGATAACCCACATTATATGACAAAGGGAAGGTACCAGGTACCTACGTTATATGACTTTGCTTGTTTTGGATTAGATAAAAAGTATCCAGAATATGCAATCCAATGGACTGGTCCTCTTGAACCTGAAAAAGAAGAGGAAACTGAGGAATATAAGCGCGCACACAAACGAGGAATACAACTTCCGTTTTGTTATGAACCTTTGAGTTATTCGTATAAAAAGAACAAAAAGTATCTCTCAAATGACTACTTCGACCCCTACAAGGTTGCTAAGCCCAAGGATTCCTCCAAAAAGGATGATGACCAAGCACCCGCAACCAAGAATGAGACGGACGAGTTTAAACTCTATGTTCCTCCTCTCATCTTGGAAGCAAAGATTGTCGAGTTGGAGGAGTCGCTTGAGAAAGAAATGTCTGTTTTTCAAAACGAGAAGAAAGCGCTAATTCAGGAACTTGAGAAACTCAAATCTGAGAAAACCGAAGGTGTGTCAAATGAAGAAAAGGAAACCATTCAGTGTGAAATCAATAAGCTCTCATCGAGACTGTCTGAAGTGACAAGAGAAACGATGAAAGAGCATATGATAAATAGTCAACTCCAAGTGCAGCTTGACTTGCTCCAAACTGCGAAGCAATTTTCACCTGAACTTTCCTCTAACTCATCTGACACATCCTCGTGTAAAGCCTTCATCGGAAACATCTCTTCGCAAGAAAATAAAGTTTCTCAAGATGAGTGTGTTAAAAGGAATTTAAACTCTGATTTTTCAAACGCTTCCGCTCCGAATTCCCCAAAGCACACAACCGAAAGCACAGCGTGTTCCTCGCCTTCCTCACCTGATCTAAGTCCTGAAATTCCGGAGATTGATTTTTCAAAATACATGAACTCTGAAGGCAATTCTGATGGAGAGTTTGAGACGTTCCCTTTCGACAAACCTCTCCCGTGTCACACTGATTTTTTGTCTCAAGTAGTCAATCGCCCGGTCAATTTCTTAAAGGGTCACAGTTCTAACACAAAGGCCCCAGCTGTGATCAAGATTTCACAATCAAAACCGACTTCTAAACCTGTTTCTAGACAGCAATCACAGCTGAGGCAAAAGACCGAGCAATTGCCTACCAAAGATACCGTTCCTTCAAAAGTCACTAACCATTCCGTCCCTGTTGTTTCAGATAAAATTGGTCAAGCAAAACAAGAAAAACCAAAGTGGCTGAACAAGGAACCTGTCAAGAAGGAAGCATCAAAGTCTTTCCCTACTGCATTCAATTCTAGAATAAACAAAGACAATTGTGTTTGGAATAATTGGAATCGTTTTGAAGTTTCTTTTCTGATTAAACTTAATTCAGTTCATCAATTGATTCAATTATCGCGTGATTGTTTATGTTATTCTAGATGTGGTTGGAATGATTTTGATGAAATTAATTTAAATGATTGGTTTGGGTCATATCACATGTACAATCATAAACCCAAAAATAAACCCCATAATAATAAACAGAAATACTATAAACAATGGGGTTTCTAATCTGAGGTTAAACCACAGCGAGAGACCAAACCCAATGCAAAACGAGCCGCTCCCACTGAGGTTAAACCGGCACCAAAGAGGCAACCTGCTAAAAATAATGTTCCTCCAAAAGGTGTAAATTCTACACCAAGGAGGCAACCTGTGCCAAAACCAGTTTCTGCTAAAGGTGTACAATCTACACCTGAGGGGAAAGCTGTGTCAAAGCAAGTTCCTCCGAGAGGTGCCAAATCTAACCCTCCAGGACCCAAACAAATTTGGGTACCTAAAATCCGTTAATCTGTTTTTGCAGCACGGTCAGGTGTGGTACTTAGATTCTGGATGCTCCAAGCACATGACCGGAAGAAGGGAGCTTCTCACGAACTACAAGGAAGAATACGGTGGACACGTGAGATTTGGAAACGATAACAAGGCGCCGATCGTGGGCTACGGAGACATTGTTCAAGATAAGCTAACAATCAAGAAGGTACGACACTTCGCGGGATTGGGACACAATCTGTTCAGCATCGGGCAATTCTGCGACAAAGATCTCAAGGTTAGCTTCAAAAAGACACGGTGTAGAATCCTCAACGACGCCGGAGAGGAGCTATTGGTTGGAAAACGCGAGACCAATCTCTACACGATCGACCTCGCAACTTTGAAGCCCGATAACCCCGTCTGCCTCATGTCAAAGGCCAATTCCCAACAAGCTTGGATTTGGCATCGGAGACTATCGCACCTAAATTTTAAGAGTATCAACAAGTTGGTGCTGGGCGGACATGTAAAAGGCATGCCCGACCTTCAGTTCGTGAAGGATCGTCTCTGCGGGGCATGTGAGATGGGAAAGATGAAGCGAGTGCCGCACCCGCCGAAGGCAACTCCGAGCACGACCCGGACCCTAGAACTTATTCATATGGATCTGTGTGGGCCGATGCGTGTTCCAAGCATAAACAAGCGTAAATATGTTCTCGTGATGGTGGACGACTTCTCGCGCTACACCCGGGTGCTATTTCTACGTTCGAAAGACGAAACTATGGAGCTAATCATGGACCACCTGAAGACCGTCTAACTAAACAAAATGCAACAAGTTCAGTCTATTAGAATCGACAATGGGACGGAGTTCAAGAATCAGACGGTAGACAACTATCTGACTTCAGTCGGCATTGCTCACACCTTCTCGGCTGCACGCACTCCTCAGCAAAATGGAGTGGTGGAACGATGCAACCGCACTCTTGTCGAGACTGCTCGCACTATGCTTTCCCAAGCCAACCTGCCGCTATTTCTGTAGGCTGAAGCGGTGTCTACCGCTTGTTACACTCAAAACCGCTCCATCCTCAACAAGCGGTTCAACAAGACGCCGTACGAGTTCATGAACAACCACGTTCCGAACATCAAGTATTTTCATGCGTTCGGATGCACGTGCTACGTTCTGAACGACAAAGATAATCTCGGCAAACTCAGCCCAAAGGCGGACAAAGGAGTCTTCATCGGATACTCAATGCAGGCTAAGGCGTATCGCGTTTACAACAAACTGACCAAAGCCATTGTTGAAAGCATAAACGTGACATTCGACGAAGCCACAGATTTGGCTTCTGAACAAAACAGTTCAGAACCCGGCTTAACTGGCGTGTTAGCTTCCGGACCTCCAAGTTCGGGATCTACACAAGCGACAGTAAATCCGAATCATGCATCTTCATCGAATGATAACTCTTCTGATTTAGATTTATTGTTTAAGTATTTTTATGATGACATCTTTAATGTTTCCCCTACTGTCTCAGCATAACCTCGACTTGAAGCTGCTCGTATTGAGGACTCGTCGCACCTAGCCGGTCCGCCGCCTTCTATAAGCACGCCATCCATCACTATGGAGACAGCACAACCGTTGTCATCAACATCTACTGATACCATTATCCCCCCGGAGGAACCTGTTACAAATCCAGAGATCACTCCTGGTGATTCGTCTTCTGCTACAACCGACGATCAACTTCTGAACTCCTCAGAACCGGGAGTTGTCCAACCATCGACGAATCCTTCCCCACCTCCTACGAGAAATCAACCTGCAACACTCGAAGCGGTACAAGACCTACCTTTTGGTGGTTATGTGGATTCAGACGCGTCTCACTCTACTCAACAACCGCTTCCGCATACCACCAAATGGACGCGAGCTCATCCCTTACACCAAATCATCGGTGATCCCTCCACACCTGTTCAAACACGAGGTGCATCCGCCAACTTCTGTCTATTTTCCGGCTTCTTAAGCAACATCGAGCAGACGAACGTACGCGAAGCGCTTGAAGATCCGGACTGGATCATCGCTATGAAAGAATAGCTCAACCAATTCGAGGCTCTGAAGGTATGGCGACTGGTTCCTCGTCCAAAGAACAAGACGGTGATAGGAACCAAATGGATCTTCAAGAATAAAAAGGATGAAGACGGAATCGTCGTACGCAACAAGGCGCGTCTCGTAGCCAAGGGGTACCATCAACAAGAAGGGATCGATTATGATGAAACCTATGCTCCGGTAGCAAGAATCGAAGCCATCCGAATGTTCCTTGCTTATGCCGCACACAAGAACTTCACAGTCTTCCAAATGGATGTGAAGACCGCATTTCTCTACGGTAATGTCGAGGAAGAAGTTTATGTGTCGCAACCAGATGGATTCGTGGACGACTCGAGGCCTGAACATGTCTACATTTTAGACAAGGCGCTTTACGGTCTAAAGCAAGCTCCGCGAGCATGGTACAAAACTCTGTCCAAGTTTTTGATAAAGTCCAAATTCACACGAGGTAAAATCGATTCGACTTTATTTATCAAAAACGAAAAAGGTCACATACTCCTCGTTCAAGTGTATGTAGATGATATAATATTCGGCTCTACCAGTCCCCTATATGCTAAGAACTTTGCCACTCTTATGGGAAATTTTTTCAAAATGAGCTTGCTTTGCGAGATGAATTTCTTCCATGGTCTTCAAATTAAACAACAGTCGACCGGGATATTCATAAACAAGGCTAAGTACATCCGAGATATTCTTCGGAAATTCCAGCTGGACCAGTCCTCGCCAATGAAAACTTCCATGGTGCCCAATACAAAGATTCACGTTGATCCTCACAGAACAGATGTGAATCCTAAATTGTATCGCGGGATGATCGGTTCTCTAATGTACTTAACTGCAAGTAGGCCGGATATTATTTTCTCAACTTTCCTGTGTGCCCGATATCAATCAAAACCTAAATAATCCCATATGACAGATGTCAAACGAATCTTTCGTTATTTACGTGGTACTGCTGATCTTGGTCTGTGGTTCCCGAGAGAGACAGGCTTTGCACTATCCGCCTATTTCGACGCGGATCACGCGGGCTGCATGCTGGACCGGAAGAGCACGTCGGGTCACATTCAATTTTTGGGAGATAACCTGGTAAGTTGGGCATCAAAGAAGCAGCAATGCGTTTCAACATCAACTACCGAGGCAGAGTACGTGGCTGCCACGAGCTGTTGTTCCCAAGTCATCTGGATGAGGACGCAACTCAAAGACTATGGTTTCACGTATGTCAAGGTCCCGATTTACTGGGACTCGAAGAGTGCCATCACTATATCAAGTAACCCAGTTCAACACACCAAGACGAAGCACATCGACGTTCGGTATCACTTCATTAAGGATCACGTCGAAAGAGGTACCATCGAACTCTACTTCGTAAATACTGAACATCAGCTAGCAGACCTATTTACTAAAGCATTGGACGAAAAACGTTTTAAGACTCTTGTGTCCAAGTTAGGTATGCTAAAACTGACGACTTAATCCGATTGTGTGCCCGTTACAAGTTCCATACATATACGAGTAACTGTCTACTCATCATTCGGTGTTTACCCTCCTGATGAATGAGCACACACTTCCTCGCACTTGTATTCTACTTGTTCCAGTTACACCGTTAGATTTTGTCTCAGTATTTATTTCGTAGATTTCGTTTGTTTTCTTTCTTTCTTCGTGTGTTTCTTTTATTTCATACTGTCGTCTGTGTTTGTTTATCTATCTATCTCTGTACTTTCACGGTGTGTTCCTGTGTTCAGGGGGAGCACAAAGATGTATCAGGTAAGTTTACTCATCTTTTGAGGGGGAGCGTCACACACAATGTTTCTTGAAATGACAAAGTTTTTGTATGTGTGGGCAATCCCAAATGTACTTCTGTTAGTGGTCATCATTCGAGGGGGAGCGACACAAATTTTTTTTCTTTAAAATGTTAAAAGTTTTTTTGTGTGTGTCGGACTCCTTATTGCACAGTTTGTTATGTTCGAGGGGAGCAAGCCTTTCCCCATGCTCAGTTTGAGGGGGAGCGAGAGAAGGTCCTAGTTCAGTTCAAATTCCTGCAAAATACTCGAAACCAGGACATATTTTTTGGAAAATACCAAGTATCCGGATAGATGTCCGGAAACCTCATCTTTTCGGATGGGTTTCCGGATCGGGTCCTATCCGGATTGGATATGAACCCGGATATCTTACCCGGATTTCCTGCCCCCGTATAAAAGCCATACGGGTTTGCCCTTTCCCACTTTACCCGGATTTCTTTGCAAAACCCTAAACCCTTCGAACTCACTCTCTCACTCGGACTCCTTCAAACTCATCGATTCACACTCGTTTTTCGCTCTCACGTTTAGGTATGATGCTCGAAACTCTATCTCATTCAGGACTTGGCCTATCTCGCGCACTCAGCCACACAGATCACCCATTGATCTGAGTGCGCAACCATGTTGTAAACCCACAGTGAAGTCAATTCAACTTCGGGTCTTTAGGGTTGTAGTTTAGTCGCTATAGATGACTCTGTGTGTTCATACGTGTTTAATGATTGTCGATATTTGTTATCACACAAGTTTGAGAAAATGTTAGGACAGATTCCTGAGTTTGCGTTTCGTCCGGACACATTCATTGTGTCCGGAAAGCTTCATAGGCTTGAAGGCTTGTCCGATAAGATTCATAACTTGCAATTTTGTCTGGATTAGCTAAACACCCGGAAACCCTAGTTGTCCGGAAACCTTCGGGTTTCCGGTAAGTTCAACTACCGGGTTGTTTGTTTGTCCGGACTCCCTTGTCATTTGGAATCCCTTGTTATCCGGAAACCCCCGTTAATCGGAAACCCATTTTGTCCGGGTTGTTCTATTTATCCAGAAACTTATGCTGTCCGGACACATGTTGTCCGGATACTTAAGTTTGTCCGGAAAGTTTTGGTCTTTCCAAATTTTTGTCCGGACTCCTCTGATTTTTGTCCATTCAGTACCTGTTTCATCAATGCCAGCCCTCAATTTGTCTCAAATTGAGCCATTTATCGCAAAGGTACGCGCCGACACTTGTTCATCCGCCTCAGTTACTAACTGTGCGTTATTTTCCTACAGATACTCAATGGCGGATCAGGAGCAAAATCCTCCACAGGACCAGGAAGAACAATAAATTCCTCAAGAGGGAATTATAGATGAGGTTGCCGACAATGCCTTGGTCGACCCTGACCATGGTACTGTAATGGAGGCAAACAATCATTACCTTGACCCGGATCAGTTCCGGCCACAGCCACAACATCGTGTTCTTTTGGACATCCTTTCACGTCACCCTCTCCATGAGGCCCTCACTGCCACTGCCGATGTTCCTTTGATCTACGTGCTCCAAGTATGGTTTACTGCCCAAGTTCGCACGACCGGCAACACACAGACCATAACGGCTAGAGTAGACAACCAACCGTTCACACTGACACCTGATTCATTTCGCCGCATGCTTTCACTCCCAGCTGCCGACGCCGCAGGTCATGCACGGTACGATCCTACCGTCAATGATGAAACGTTATGCGCACAAATGCGCGCGCTCGGCTACAATTCCGCACTTCCGCAGCCATCGGCGTTCAATCGTAAGTTCCTGGCCCCCATATGTACACCCTGTTCACAATTTTGAACAAGTGTCTATCTTCACGATGGAAATGCATAGATCAATGCACCGGCGATTTTCTACGACTTGTTCACGCCGTCTGCTACAATCGCCATGTCGACTTCGCCATGATCATCTGGCGTGAACTCATGACGGCTATTCGACACATCAGAGGTACCAAGTAGAAGAAGTTCCTCCCGTACCCGCGTTTCCTCTCGCTTGCAGTTCGTCAACACATGGACGCTAATCCGGCGATACCTCGACGTGCTGCACTCCCGATATGTCCCATTAGACACTTACAGTACATGGTTATCCGCAACCCATCCAATGCGGTAGCCATGCCCATTCCCGAAGCCCTATTAGCCATCGCCGATCCCGCTGCACCGGGGGTAGTAACATATAGGGAAGAGATAGGGAATCCCTTGGTCCAGCCAGCGCCGGAGGGACCTGCCCAGGGACCTAGACCCGAGAGACGTGAGGGTCCAAGAATGAGAGGTGAAAGAGCCCGGAAAGCAGGTGCTGCCGGGCGGGGTGTGTTAGTTGTGAGAGGAAGGGGAACAAGTGTGAGTGGTGCAGCGGTATCGCAACCCAGTTCTAGCCAACCCCGTCCAACAGGCGAAGCCGGAACATCGTCCTCACGACCGGTGCTTCACCATGACTCCACACCATATCTTTCTGATCCACCTTCACCACCATATGTTGAAAACGTGGAATCTGACTCCACCGACTCCGATACCGACCGCAATATACGCCTGAAGCTCATCCCAACTGGTATCGGACCGAACCTTGATTTCACCGAAGGTACTTCTACCGCTTCACCCTCCATCCCTATTATCCAAACCCCACTACTTGAATCTGGTGACGTTAGGGAATCTGAGGGAGATTTAGTTGAAGAGTTAGAACAGGTGATACGGAGAGAACTGCGTTCGAAGTCGAACCAGGAAAGATTGAGCCGTAAAGATAACGAGGCTCTTGAGCGAACCGAACCGAGCGATATCTAGGTAACTACATCTGTTATCCCGTCTCATTTGTTGGGACGGGGTATTGAAGTAGCCTCCGTGGACCCAGCGGAGCAATTGTACGACCCCCTCAGCCACTCATCCGTCTCTCAAAAGACGGATGTTTCAGTCTCACACGGGGATATAGCACAACTTCCACCGGTCTCTCATTCGGAGAGTGCTGGTGTTGAAATAAGTGACCAGCAGCCCCCGGCCGCAACTTCATTTCGTGCACCATCGAGTCTAGAGCCTTTTGTTATTGAACATTCTTCGGTTAGGACACTTGATGCGGAACAACACCAAGTCGAGATTCTTCGTGACTCGACCAGAACGTCTGTAGTGTCTCCGTCTGGCGGAACACGAGGATCAGACGAAAATCCTACCACAGCTACCCCTATGCCAACTGTGAACGTAGGTGGCTCTACCTCTGCGATAGATGCCCTAACGGGTAATCTAAGTGATCCCGGAGTTATATTTCCCAACTTTGTGTCACTAGGGTCTCTGGACAACACCCTTAAGGCTGTCCGCGAGCAAATGGAGCAGCAAATGCAGTAGCATGTCGCCGACGAGCTCGCCAAAGTTATGCGCTAAATCAAGGGCAAAGAAAAGGTCGTCGACGCTGAAACCGCACCTGTACCTCCACCGATTCCAGCTCAACCTATCTATTCGGTGGACACCCTAAAGACGATGCTACTGGCCCAACTGCTCCAAGAATCCGAAACCATCGCCTCTACCGAAGCAGACCTGATATCCGTTCTGAAATCCCATGTCACTGCTCCTTCATCTTCCATTACCACTCGTTTAGACGCCATTGACTCGACTCTCAAGGACTACAACCAAGCGCTCACAACGCTGTCCGAGAGAGTCCGCTCACTCGAAGATACCTGCAAGAGTCAAGCAGGCGGTCTGAAACGCAAGCACGATGACCAGGATGATCCTGATCACCGTGAGGGGGAGAAACGACAATGTCTAACCGAGACCGCCACCCCGATCCAGTCTGAAACTCCAATTGTGGTTCAACAGGAACCCCCAACTGCGGCAACTACAACAGAAGCACCTGAAGCCGAGTTGCCATTAGCCGACATGGTAATAGATAGGGATATATCAGATGATGAAGACCCAACGGTTGAAAACCCTGAGGGTTCAACACAGGAACTGGTCGACTTTGATTCATCAGACATACCGCTATTGGATATGATAGATCCAGACTGTGAAGCCAACCCGGAGACCGAAGATGCATGGTATGAAAAAGCCGTCAGTGCCGTAAATCTCCAGGTAAATTTGGTTTTCTCTACTGATGAAGACGACAACATCGACTATGATCAGTTCCTGCTCCAGAATTTTTATGGTACTTCTCCCGTTCACTATGCTCAACCCACTGGAACTTCAACAAGACCTGAAACTACTTCTGCCAATATTCCGACTACTCCTCTGCAAACGACAGCATCTGATCTTCCTTCCCCTCCTCAGCATCAAATCCGTTGGGAGAAGATCATGGAACTTATCCCTCATCTGGAGGAATCTTTGAAGAAGTTGTTCGTCCACAAGCTTCGCCCGATTGAGCCGACCTTTTGCCTTGGTATTTACAACCTCAACCCCGAATACCAACGGCGTTATATCACCACAATGCAGCGATGTCTTCCAGTCAGCCAAGTCAGAACCAAGCATCAGATCACAGAGGTACTTAACATCCATTCAAGACGCGTCATGAAAATCGTCTACCCAGTATTCACTGTCCGACGTGAAGATGGGAATGAATGGAAATTCTCTGAAGCCGACTTCCAGCACCTCCGACCGTTCGACTTCCTGGCTATTCTGAAAGACCTTCGTACAAGAACCATCCGACCGCTTGAAGTTACAAAGGCGCTCGAAGCTGTTCGTCGATACCTGGTCCGTACCATTATGATGTCATATCTAACGGATTTTCAAATGGCTGTCGAGAACAGGGCGAAGAAGGTAAATCTGATAAAGCCGAATCTGCAAGCTCCTGAGTTGAATATGTATCCCGAGAACGCTATGCTTCTAGAACCAGAATTTAGGATCGCCTTCATCAATGAACATAAAGAGAAAAGATTTATGCGGTTCAGTCAGGTAGAAAGATTCTGCGACGGCACGCTCTACAAAGTTCGAGATGCTCTTCGAAAGATCATTCAGCACGAGTCCGAAAATCCAAGGGTTTCGTATGTTCCTAATCCGAATGAAATAAATGCTCGGAATGCCTTGGAATTGGTTGAAGATCGCATCGACTACCGCCGTGCTATCAGATGGTTCGAGATTCACTTCGCACTTCGCAAAAGATATGTCTACAACTGGCGAGAGCTAGAGCGAGAACTCGAACTTCAAATCAAAGGGGGAGATTGTTAGGGTCAATTTATGTTGATTTAAAGTTCAGGGTTTAAACTGTAATTTTTTATTTTGAGCCTTATTAGTGAACGGGTCGTGGGCTTGTTAACCACGGGCCCGCATATATAATGTTCTTCTAGCTTAGAAAATTAGCTAGTTGTCTCATTTGCTTTCTCCCATTCGTATTGTAATTCTCTCTACATTAAAAGCATAATACAGGGATGACCAGTTGAAATCATTGTTCTTATTGTTTATATTACTGATTTCATAATTGTTGCACGGATCTGGATTTAACAGTTCAACTTGTATGACTGGAATTAAAGCAGCAGAAAACCCTCCTGAATAACATTAAAATGGGCTGGAATTAAGGCAGCAAAAAAGGGCCTGAACCAGGCCCAACCCGACTGACCCGACCGTAACCCGACTGACCCGAAACCCAAAATGTGTTATGGACGGGTTTCGGGGTCTAAACCCTCCACCCGAAACCCGATCGGGTTTGTCGTTTTTGGGCCCGACCCGACCCGACCCGACCGATGCACACCCCTACCAAACAAATCGGCCCAAAAATTGGCCCAACCGAATGCATATCAAACCGGCCCACCAATGCCTAAAGTGTTCGGCCCAAAACAAAACAAGATCGGTGATCAAAATCCATGGCCAAAATGATCTTTATCCAAGAGTCCAAAATAGCATCCGACCCAAAAATCGAAGTCGTCCTCGTAAGCCCAAGATTCGTAATTCTTCAAGATCAAAAATCGACTTCAAACGGCCAAATCTTCAAACCTAAAATACACATATAAAATTAAGTTATTTTTATGATTTTATGATTTTTTGTGATTAAATACTTATTGTATCAAATCTTTATTTATGATTATAATTGACGAAAAATAAGCTAAAAGATGCAATTGGGAAACGGATTTTAGCTCAAAATTATAATAAAAATGGCTTTAATAGTGTTAATAAAATAACCTTATCACAACCACGTGTTTCTTGTCCTCGGGCAACTTCAATAAGGAAATTAAATTTTGAGCTATTTTATTTGTTGATCATTCACCATAATTCTCCATTACAATCATCATGTATCTCAATCACACTTTGGTTCAAAATGTTCACAGGATATGTACCGATAACACTTCATAAATTGACATCTCTCAACTTCATCACAAAAAAATGTCAACCCATATGCTAGCCACAAAATTTCTGCCTAACTAAAATCACAATGCAACCGGAATCGAGGGTAAGTGTTTGGCATTTTGTTTTGGTAAAAGCGGTGGCTTTTACCAAATTTTCCATTTTCACATTTTTGGCACAATTTTTCTGCCTTTTCTCTTTTTGAGGAATTGAAAAAAATGGACACATTGGTCCCTTTGGTGTCTTTGACACATTATTGATGCATGGAAAAACAAATGCGGAGTTTTGCTCTTTTATGCAATGTTATTTCCTTATTGTGCATATTTTTTTAATTTTGTTGATTATTTTTGGGTACGATGCATTTTGCAAAGGGATGCGTTTTTAAAATGACATGGGTACGGATATGCATGAGTTTCCATATCATTTTCCTTCCCCAAAATTTTAAAGGGTTCAATGTCCTCATTGGACAAAAAGTTGAGCAAACAAGAAAATTGGTTAAGGTGTATGGGGTTGTTGCAAGAGTGATTCTAACAAAAATGGTAATCAGAAAATTCGAGGGGTAGTTCTAGTGACATGAAATGTGCAAGAAAGAGAAAAATCCTTTTGTTGTGGCTATCAAACAATCATGTATTACAACAATTCCCTAATTGTGAAATCAAAGGATGATGATATCAAAAACAAAAATTATGATAAGTCACAAACACACATTCCCAAACATAAAGACATTACAATTAAAATGCAAATTATTTAAAGTGAATGAAATTTAAAAGGGATAGTGATGGGAATTTGAACTTGCCCTACTCGTGGTGAGTAGGTGTACGGTCAGTTGATTCCCATAAGAGATTAATGGGAAAAGGTTGGAGGTTCATCATCAGTTCCGGGTGCTCCTTTATCCAAATTTCCCGCATCACGTCATCTCGGGCCTTCTCGTACTTCAACCAACTTACTAACTTATCATCAATCCTCTTTATCATGCATGTGGTGTCATCCTTCTTCTCACTCTCAACACTCTCCTGTTTTCGGATATGTTTTGCAATCAACACTTGATGTTCTTTTAGTGTTGCCCTATGTAACACCCTCGAATTTGGAAAGAGCAACTAAATAAAATTTCGATAAAATAATCACTTAAGAAATAAAATTCCTTCTACAAACCATCCCTAGAATTACTTCAAGATAAACATAACAACTCTCACAATTTAAAACTCAAATCATACTATTGACCACTTAAGTCGGGTGTTACTTAACACCAGTACAAGTTGCTAATCCCAAAATAAATGCGGAAGACTTCACTAAACAAATCACCTCTCGTGCACTCTATTAGCACTCTCCACTTCACAGTGTAGCTAAAGCCACTCCCAACCTGAGCCTGTTGCATATGCCGACAAATAAAAAGGGTTAGGCTAACGCCTAGATAGTTCAAGCATTTTATCATGACTATATAAATTCATAAATCGAGAGGGGTGTAGTTTTAGTCATGATTTCAAAAGAGTTTACTTTAAATGAAAATCACCCATTTTCCAACTCACTCAAAATCTTTGAGAAAAGCTCCCAAATTGTATAAAGCGTTTTCCAAAATGAATTCCAACTCCAACTCACTCAAAACATGTTTGGACGTAAATATCCCAAGAAATATAAACATGGACAAAACTCCAATATTTAAAACATCCAAATAGGATGAAGCATAGAACTCTGCCAATGAACCATGAAGACATTTCATATAAATAAAGTGCGTCACCGAAAATATGGATAAAATCTTATACCTAAAAACCACACCTTTCGGTGACGGGGGAACCCGATTCTATCGAAAGTGACGGGCACACAAAGTTAGGTCACTTATGATGTTACTAGATTACACCTCAAGTCCCGGTCCTAGTTCCCATGCCATAAAGACATCACAACCTCAAACCATAAATAAATTGCCTTTATTGCATACCCCGTAGAGTTACACCTCAAGGACTTACAAGGACCACATTGTATATCCAGTCCAGACGAGTTACACCTCAAGGACTCCAATGTCCCCCATTGCCTACTCGCTAGTGGCCCCACGGCCTAACACATATAACCATGCGTCCCCATAGTCCACTGCTCGTGCACAAAGAGATAGACCATCAAATAAAGACTGACTCACATGCCTATGGATCCAATGCAACACAATCTACAAAACATGCTCAACCCAGGATGACAAAAACACCCAAGCATGTAAATATCAATAATGAGCAATAAAATGCATCAAGTTGCAATAAATGTAAACCATAAATAAGACTCCACATTGAGCCATTTAAAAACCGGACAAATGTCCCCAAACGTTCTCAAAGTCAAAACCGAGCAAAATGCTCCAAATTCGCTAGACCCTTATATAACGGTCATCATCGCATAAAATGCGTTTAAACATCAGTTGGGTAAACAAGTACCACAAAATTGTTATTAACCCAAAACTCGACACAGTTAAACAAAAGGGTTTTCCCAAAAGGACTCACACCTTTAAATCCTCAAAATGACCCTTGATACTAATTTGTGCATTTCCACATGGTTTATAAAATCAATTACACTAACATGATTAAACCACCCAATAGACATCATTTTGAGCAATTAATCTTTTAAGGGCATATTATGATTTCTACACATCAAAGTATCCAAAAGCCCCAAATATGGGTGTTTTACAACATTTATGAAGATAAATATTTCAAAAGAGTTAAACTTTCCAAATAACTCATCCATTGATATTTTCAAGTAAAACACACAAATATTTGGAAAATAACATTTTTGACATGTACAAAGTTTTCACAAATCAACTTGAACTCACCTTGCTAGATTTAGGCCAAATCTATATTTTTCTCCCAAACGTAAGCTCCTCCGAAACAACTTGCATCTTCAAGCTAAAATCTCCAAGAACCTAGATTCATAAGTTTCCAACCATAAATATTTATCCCTAAACACTTGGAATCAATTCCCCCAACACAATACATTCAAAACCACCAATAAATCAAAACCCTAATTTCCAAAACGAAGAGAAGAGAAAATTACCTCAACCACAACTTGAATCCACCAACAAAATGCTTCTAGGTTACTAAGATGATCTTCAAACATCATTTCTTGAAGAAGATGGGAGAGGATTAGAGAAACCCTAGAAAATGGGGGTGATAAGGAACACAAGTATCTTGCTAGAAATCTTTAACAATGTTCTTTAATGGAAGCTTGGTTGCAAGACGAAAGCCTCAATCAAACCCTAGCTTTGAAGTGAAGAAGGAAAGGATTTTGGGAGAGGAAAATCGCATAGAGAGAGAGAGGAATCGATCTTGATGTTGAAATAAGAGAAACTTAAGCTGAACTCTCCAAAAATCGGTATTCAAACAGAACCCGTCACCTCCACCGCGACTATGCCCTCGCGACTATGCCCAGGGCATTGTCGCGTGGCATAGTCGCTACCACCTGCCACCCTACTGCTTGATTTCACGAAACTCTCCCCCTGTCGCGACATTGACCCTCACGACTATGCCCAGGGCATAGTCGCTGGTCACAGTCACTGTGACCTGCAAGTTGCTGTCCAAACTCTCTTTTGACGTCCAAATCCGATTCTCAAGCTTGGGAACTTAAGTTGGTTGAATAATATCGCTTGTATGCATGAAAATCGTGTGTAGACACTTCATTAATTAGTCAAAGATTCGGGGTGTTACAATCATCCCAACCTTAAAAGAGATTTCGTCCTCGAAATCCAGTTCTCGCACTTCCAACGGTTATCGAGTTCAAACCTATTCATGTTCCTTCAATTTTCAACTGAGACTTAAATTGTCCTTCTTGGCTGAACTGCCTTGAAAGTCTTTGCATCGATGTTCACACCTAATATCCTGTTACGGTCAATTTAATGTTGATTTAAAGTTCAAGTGGCTAACTGTAATTCTTTAATTTGAGCCTAGTTAGTGGACGGGCCGTGGGCTTGTTTACCACGGGCCCGTCATATATAATGTTTCCATGCCTTTGTTTTTTAGGCTAAGTTGTTCATTTGCTTTCCTAAACTCTTATTGTAAAACTCTCTCAATATTGAAAGCATTATATGGATGACCAGTTGAAATCATAAAGTGTGTATCTATCTATTGATTTCATTGTTTGTTGCACGGATCTAAGACTCACAATTGGTATCAGAGTAGACGGACTACATCGATTCAAAGTACTATATTCGAATTCTGGTAAGTTTTCTCTTTTTCACGACTGTGTTCTTAATTGAATATCAATTCTTTAATTCTGGTAAAATTGATCGATTTCGTTTATTGGGTATTGTTAGTATCATTACTATTAGTGATTCTGCAAGTTTTCGTTTTCTAATTCGATCGTTTGAGTGTGTTTGTAAGCAAATTAAGTTCAAAAGTTTTGAGTGTGTTCTTGAGAAAAAATCATATTTTTAACCATCAAAACTTGTTGTTTTTGCTTCAAAATCGATTTGGGTAGTGTTATTTTTGTGTTTGGAAGTGTTTCTAATCTTTCAGGAACGTTTTTTAGCAACCCTAATCGATTCCCAATCGATTTCATCACTCCAGCCGCACTTTCCGGATAGTAGCAGCACTTTCCGGAATTTCCTTAGTTCTGTCTGGACACCACTCATTTTCCGGGTAAGTTCTCTGTTTCTTAATCTTTCCGGGTAAATTGTTCCGGAAACCCAAAGTGTCCGGTAAATCATTTTATCCGTACAACTCAAGGTATCCGATACATTTGATTTCTTCCGGAAACCCATTCCATCCGGAAAGCCTCTTATCCGAAAACTCTTTTCATCCGGTAAGTCTGTGTTAATTTTTATCGTCCGGAAACTCCTTGCACCCGGTAAGTTATTGTGTTTACTTGTTCATTCGGAAACTATTGTCTTTCGGTAACCTCTTGTTATCCGGAAACTATAGTTTGTTCGGATTCTTTGTGTTATCCGGAAACTTCTGTGTTTTTTGAACTATTTTCACTTAATCTGACCCGGACACTTCCAGGTCAGACTTCTTATCCGGATTCCTATCCGGTAAGTTCATTTCAATTGAAATCTTACCTGTTCCTAGTTCAAATCTGTCATAGAACCTACGTTAGGATACCACTCATAGTGCCTTGCGTTAGGTTTACACTTTGAATCGATCACCTCGTCTGACGATCATTCCAGTGCAACAAAGATGTCTTCACGTGACGCTCTAGCCATCGATACCGACTCCAAACCACCTTGTCTATACCAAGGTGAGTACAGCCAGTGGCGCGACAGGTTCAAAATCTTCATCAAGTGGAAGGACAACTTTGAGTACATTTGGCGAGCATTAGAAAATGGACCAATTCCTCAGCCAATGAAGACCTTTCCACCAGCTCAAGAAGGTGGTGACTCTAACACCGTGCCAAAGACTCTCTGCGATATGACCGATGATGAAAAGGGCATGCTTGAGGGAGAAAAGCATGCTAAGAGGTATCTTGTTCAAGCTATCCCCAACACGAAGATGATGCGTGGAAGCAAAGTTGGGAATCAATTGAAGATCAACATCACCATCACTAAGTTCGATGGCTTCAAACAACATACCGACGAATCCCTTTTCGAGACCTATGAACGTTTTTGTCTTCTTCTCAACGAACTTAACAAAAACCGCAACACTCGCTCCAACACTGAAAACGCGCTCAAGTTCCTCAACAACATGTTGCCAGAATGGAAGGCATTTGCATCTTATTTCAAGCACAACAACTTGATAGAGAAAGTTAGCATCCAACGCTTCTTTAAGACGGAGATGAAGTGAATGAACTTCTAAGTGAGAAGAAGTCCGTATCCAAGCCAACTACTGATCCATTAGAACTCGTGTCTTCAAAACGAGGCAAATCTTCTGGCCGACACTCCAAACGGACTCAAAAGCATAGTGAATCAGAGTCAGAACCTGAGACAAAAGAAGACAGTGATTCTGATACTGAGATTGCTTCCATCAAGAAAGCAATGGTCCTTCTCACCAAATCCTTCCAGCAGAAGTTCTACAAGCAACCTACGTCCAATAATCAGTGCTACTCCACCTCCTCCAACAAGCGCCATGATAATAAGTACAGATATGAAGGAAAGAAGAAAGCTGATGAGCCCGACCAGTCTGACAAGAAAGAGAAGACAAAGAAAAATGACCGAAAGAAGAAAGACGAACCCGTGACTTGTTATAACTGCGGGAAGCTTGGTCACTTTGCGAAAGACTGTCAAAGGCCTGTTGTGAAGAACTCTCATTATTACAAGGCCAAGCTTGCTCTAGCTGAACAAAAGGAGGCCGGAGAATCTATGTTTGTTGAGAACGAATACTGGTTGGGACGATCTGATGATGAAAGCGAATGTGATGGTACTGATGCTTTCATGGGATACCGCTCTCTTGCTGATGAAGAAAAGGCAACATCAAGTCAGGTAAGTGAATCTACTGCTCAATATTTTTTTGATCAAACACAATCTCTTACTGATCGGATAAGTTCCCATAAGGCCATCTCTAATGAACAACTGCTTGAGATTAGTTCCCTAACTGAAAAGCTAGATGTTCAAAAGAGAATAACTGAGAAATATAAGTCTGAAAATGCTAACTTAAAAGACACATGCAAAAATCTTTCAATAGCACCTAAGGACTTAAGGGCCAAATTATCTGAACTTCAGTCTCAGTTTGATCAGTGTATGAATGAGAAAGCAGAAATTGTTTATCAATGTTCTACTCTTCAAATTCAGCACAAGGAATTTGTTGCGAAAATTCTTGATCTTGAAACCAAACTCCATAAAAGAGGTCAAACGGATCAGACTATACATATGAATACACCAAAGGAGTTCACGTATTTCGACAAGGACTGGGGAATCGGATACGATAACTTGCACTACCTAAAAAAGGGTATAGCCAAGAGACCTATATTGTATGACTTTAGTTGTCTTGGAATTGCCAAAGACTATCCGGGATATGCATTTAAATGGACCGGTCCTCTTGAACCTGAAAAGGAAGAGGAAACTGAGGAATACAAGCGCACTTGCACTTCCAAAATGCAACTTCCATTTTGTTATGGATCTTTAAATTATTCCTATAAGAAAGATAAGAAGTACCTCTCGAATGACTACTTCGATTGCTATAAGGTTGCAACGTCCAAGGATTCCTCCAAGAAGGATGAGGTCCAAGCAACCGAAACCAAGACTGAGACGGATGAGTTTAAACTCTATGTTCCCCCTCTCATCTTGGAAGCTAAGTTAGTCGAGTTGGAGGAGTCATTCGAGAAAGAAAGAATGAATTTTCAAACGGAAAAGCAAGCGCTAATCCAGGATCTGAGAATCTTAAATCAGTCAAAACCGAAACTGTGTCTGATGGAGGACAGGAAATCCTTCGGTGTGAAATCAATATGCTCAAATCAAAACTGGCTACTTTGGCAACAAATACGATGAAGGAGTATACAAGAAATGGTCAGCTCCAAGAGCAGATTGACCAACTCCAATCTAAAAAGCAGATTTCACCCGATTCTTCCTCTAGCTCTTCGTACACGTCTTCGTGCAAAGCGTTTATAAGCAAAACATCTTCAACACAAGATGACAAAGATTCTCAAGACGAGGGTGTTTTAAGGAATTTGAACTCCGATTTTTTCTTAGCTTCCGCACCAAATTCCCCAAAGCACACAAGCACTAAGTGTTCCTCACCTTCCTCGACCGATCCAAGTCTTGTAATTCCGGAAGTCAATTTTTCTGAATATATGAACTCCGAAGGTAATTCTGATGGAGAGTTTGAGTCGTTACCCTTCGACAAACCTCTTCCGAGTCATACTGATTTTCTATCACCAGTGGTGAATCGACCGGTCAACTTTGAAAAGGGTGCTTGTTCAAACACAAAGGCCCCAACTATGATTGAGATTGCCAAATCTAAACCTGTTTCTCAAAACCAATCACAGCCGAGGCAAAAGACTGAGCGATTGCCTATCAAAACTCCTGGTTCTTCAAAAGTCACTGACCATCCTGTCCCTGTTGTTACAGATAGAAATGGCCGCGCAAAACAAGAAAAACCCGAGTGGCTAAACAAGGAACCTGTCAAGGATATTGCATCAAAGTCTTTCCCTACTGCTTTTAATCCTAGGATAAACAAAAACGATTATGCTTGGAATCATTGGAATATTTTTGAAGTTTCTTTTCTGATTAAACTTAATTCCGTTCATCAATTGATTCAGTTATCGCGTGATTGTTTATGTTGTTCTAATTGTGGTTGGAATGATTTTGATGACATTCAAAACAAAGATTGGTTTGGATCGTTTCATATGTATAATTCAACACCCAAAAGCAAACCTCGTAAAAATAAAAAGAAACACCATACTCAATGAGGGTACCAATCAGAGGTTAAACCACAACAGGAGAGAAAACCCATCCCCAAATGGGTTTCTCCTACTGAGGTTAAACCGGCACCAAAGAGGCAACCAGCTACAAATTCAGTTCCACCGAAAAGTGTAAAATCTACACCTAGGAGGCAACCAGTGCCAAAACCAGTTCCTTCAAACGGTGTGAATTCTACACCTAAGGGGAAATTTGTGTCAAAGCAAGTTCCTTCGAGAGGTGCCAAACATAACCCTCCAGGACCCATGCAAATATGGGTACCTAAAATCTGTTAAACCTGTTTTTGCAGCACGATCATGTGTGATACTTAGACTCTGGATGCTCCAAGCACATGACCAGACGGAGGGAGCTTCTCACGAACTACAAGGAAGAATATGGTGGAGACGTGAGATTTGGGAACGACCACAAGGCGCCGATCATTGGCTACGGCGACATTGTTCAAGACAAGATCACCATTAAGAAGGTATCACACGTCGCGGGATTGGGACACAATCTGTTCAGCATCGGCCAATTCTGCAACAAAGATCTCGAGGTTCGTTTTAAAGCCAAAAGGTGTAGAATACTCAACGACGAAGGAGAGGAGCTACTGGTTGGAAAGCGCAAGACCAACCTCTACACCATCGATCTCGCAGCCCTCAAGACCGATAACCCCGTCTACCTCATGTCAAAGGCTAATTCCGAACAAGCTTGGATTTGGCATAGAAGACTATCGCACCTCAACTTCAAAGGTATCAACAAGTTGGTGCTAGGCGGACACAAAAAAGGCATGCCCAATCTTCAATTCGTGACGGATCGTCTCTGCGGGGCATGTGAAATGGGAAAGATGAAGCGAGCGTCGCATCAGCCAAAGGCAGCTCCGAGCACGTCCCGGTACCTCGAACTTATCCATATGGATTTGTGTGGATCGATGCGTGTTCAGAGCATCAATAAGCGAAAATATGTTCTAGCGATGGTGGATGATTACTCGCGCTACACATGGGTGAAGTTTCTACGCTCGAAGGATGAAACTCCGGAGCTGATCATCAACCACCTGAACACCGTCCAACTGAACAAACAACAACAAGTTCAGACTATAAGGGCTGACAATGGGACGGAGTTCAAGAATGAAACGGTGGACGACTATCTGACGTCAGTCGGCATTTCGCACACCTTCTAGGCCGCACGCACTTCTCAGCAAAACGGAGTGGTGGAACGATGCAACCGTACCCTAGTCGAATCGGCTCGCACCATGCTTTCTCAGTCCAATCTGCCGCTATTTCTGTGGGCCGAAGCGGTGTCAACGGCTTGTTACACGCAAAACTGCCCCATCATCAACAAGCGGTTCAACAAGACGCCGTACGAGATCATGAACAACCATGTTCCGAACATCAAGTATTTTCATGCATTCAGATGCACGTGCTATGTAATGAATGACAAAGACGATCTTGGCAAATTCAGCCCAAAGGCGGACAAAGGAGTTTTCATCGGATACTCCATGCAGGCTAAGGCATATCACGTTTACAACAAACGGACAAAAGCCGTGATTGAAAGTGTAAACGTGACATTCGACGAAGCCGCATATTTGGCTTCTGAACATCTCAGTTCGGAACCCGGTTTAACTGGCGTGCTAGCTTCTGAACATCCTCGTTAAGGATCTGCACAAGCGACAGTAAATCCGAATCATGCATCTTCATCGAATGCTGAATCTTATGATTTAGATATATTGTTTAAGTACTTTTATGATGACATATTTAAGGATTCTACTCCTACTGTCTCAGCACAACCTCGACTTGAAGCTGCTCGTATTGAGGATTCGGCGAATCTATCCAGTCCGCCACCTTCTACAAGCACGTCGTCCATCACTGTGGAGACAGCTCAACCATCATCATCGACTTCTACTGATACTGTTATCCCCCCAGAGGAACCAATCACAAACCTGGAGATCGCTCCTAATGATTCATCATCTACTACAATAGACGATCAACCAGAAGTTGTTCAACCATCGACGAATCCTCCCCCGCCTCCTCCAAGAAACCAACCTGCGACACTTGAAGCAGTACAAGACCTACCATCTGGTGATTACGTGGATCCGGACTCTACTCACTCAACTCAACAGCCGCTTCTACACACTACTAGACGGACGAAAGCTCACCCTCTACACCAAATCATCGGTGATCCCTCTACTCCTGTTCGCACACGAGGTACTTCCGCCAACTTTTGTCTCTTCTCCGGCTTCTTAAGCAAGATAGAGCCGATGAACGTACGTGAAGCACTTGAAGATCCGGACTGGATCATCTCTATGCAAGAAGAGCTCAACCAATTCGAATCTCTGAAGGTATGGCGACTGGTCCCACGTCCAACTCACAAGACGGTGATCGGCACCAAGTGGATCTTCAAAAATAAGAAGGACGAAGACGGCATCGTCGTACGCAACAAGGCGCGTCTCGTGGCCAAGGGGTACCGTTAGCAAGAAGGGATCGACTATGATGAGACCTACGCTCTGGTGGCACGAATCGAAGCCATTCGCATGTTCTTTGCTTACGCCGCGCACAAGAACTTCACGATCTTCCAAGTGGATGTGAAGACCGCTTTCCTCTACGGCGATATCAAGGAAGAGGTGTACGTCTCGCAACTAGAAGGATTCGTGGACGATTCGAAGCCTAATCATGTCTACGTTCTAGACAAGGCGCTTTATGTTCTAAAGCAAGCTCCGCGAGCCTGGTACAACACTCTATCTGAGTTCTTGCTCAAATCTGAATTTACACGAGGTAAGATAGATTCGACTCTGTTTATAAAGAATGAAAAAGGTCATATTGTCTTAGTACAAGTGTATGTCGATGACATAATTTTCGGGTCTACTAATCCTCAATATGCTAAGAACTTTGCCAATCTTATGGGACAATTTTTTAAAATGAGTATGCTTTGTGAGATGAATTTTTTCCTTGGTCTTCAAGTTAAGCAACTGTCGACCGGGATATTCATAAACCAGGCTATGTACATCCGGGATATTCTTAGGAAATACCAGATGGAACAGTCCTCACCAATGAAAACTCCTATGGCAACCGGTACAAAGATTCACGCCGATCTTAACGGAAAGGATGTGAACACTAAATTGTATCGGGGAATGATCGGTTCTTTGATGTATCTAACCGCAAGTAGACCGGATATCATGTTTTCAACTTTTCTATGCGCACGATTTCAATCAAAACCAAAAGAGTCTCACTTAATTGTTGTAAAACGAATTTTTCGTTATTTACGTGGTACTGCTGATCTTGGCTTGTAGTACCCGAAAGAGACAGGTTTTGAGTAATCCGCTTATTCTGATGCGGACCACGCGGGCAGCATGATGGACCGGAAGAGCACATCGGGACATGTGCAGTTTTTGGGAGATAGTTTGGTGAGTTGGGCGTCCAAGAAGCAGCAATGTGTCTCTACATCAATTGCCGAGGTGGAGTACGTGGCCGCCGCGAGCTGCTGTTCTCATGTAATATGGATGCGGACGCAACTTAAGGACTACGGCTTTACGTATGTCAAGGTGCCCATTTACTGCGACTCGAAGAGCGACATTGCCATATCCAGCAACCCGGTCCAACACACCAAGACCAAACACATAGACGTTCAATATCATTTCATTAAGGATCACGTTGAAAGAGGTACGGTCGAACTCTACTTTGTAAGTACTGAGCATCAGTTAGCAGACCTATTTACAAAACCCTTGGATGAAAAACGGTTTAATACTCTTGTGTCCAAGTTAGGTATGCTAAATCTGAAGACTTAATCCGATTGTATGCCCGTTACAAGTTCCATACATCTACGAGTAACTGTCTACTCGTCATCCGGTGTTTACACTCCTGATGATTGAGCATACACTTTCTCGCACTTGTATTCTACTTGTATCAGTTACACAGTTAGATCGAGTCTCTGTATTTACTAGGTAGATTTTGTTAGTTTCCTTTCTTTCTTCGTGTGTTTCCTTTCTCTTTCATACCGTTGTTTAATTTTATCTGCTTATACCTGTGCTTTCACGAGTGTTCATGTGTTCAGGGGGAGCGTCACAAATAATTTTTCTTAAATGTGTTAAAAAGTTTTTTTGTGTGTGTGGACTCTTCCGTGTGGATTTCAACTTATGTTCATCATTTGAGGGGGAGCGACACAGTTTTTCTGTTTACGTGTCTAAAAGTTTTTTGTGTCAGACTGTCCATTGCACTATCCGAGGGGGAGCAATTTTTCCCCATTCTCAGTTTGAGGGGGAGCGAGAGGTAATTCTGTCAAAATCCCAAGGGTTTAATTTTTTTGAAAAATGAAGTTTTTGTTTGAAAAACCAAATTGTCCGGACACGTCTCCGGATATCCATTTATCCGGATAGCTTTCCGGACCGGATGGGTATCCGAGTAGACCCATCCGGAAAACTTGGTTCATATAAAATGGTCCGGACACCGTGTGTTTCATTATCCGGAAAAGTCGACCTAAAACCCAAAACCTCGTGACTTCTCTCTCTCGTTCGGACTCTATCCACATCCCCGATTCTCACTTGTGTTCTCATCCACAACCAGGTATCTCATCCTTCTCGATAACATTGTTACTGGTTTAACGCACGAAGATGCACATCTCGACCATCGATTTGGTCGATTGATATAATCCGAAACCCACTTTTGAGTTCGTATGATTTAGGGTCCTTTCGTTGTAGTATAATTAGATCTAGGCCAATACGTGTGTTTATTTCTTACTTCGACCGTACCTGCATGTTTTACAAAGTGATTGGGACTGTGTTTGCTCGATTGAACGATTTGCTTTTCGTCTGGACACATTCTTCGTGTCTGGACACATTCAAGGTCAAGATATTTTGTCCGGCAACATCCAACATCCGGAGACCTAGTTGTCCGGAAACCTCAGGGTTTCCGGTAAGTTCAACTACCAGATTGTTGATGTGTCCGGACTCCCATTTGTCCGGAAAACCCTGTCGTCCAGAATCCCTTTGTCCGAAATGTGCACTTTTATCCGGAAACCTTCAATTCACCCGGTATCATTCGTTGTCCGGACACTCTTTGTCTGGATTGTATAGGTTGTCCGGAAGGTTTGGTTATCCATTGCTTTGTCCGGACACCCCTGTTTTGTCAACACAATACCTATTTTCTCACTGCCTGTCCTCAATCTGTCTCAGATTGAGCCGTTTATTGCAAAGGTACGCGCTGATACTTGTTCATCCACCTCGGTTTCTAACTATGTTTCTTTTACAGATTTTACATGGCGGATCAGGAACAAAATCCTCAAAATCTGGAAGAGCAAATTCCGGAAGAAAAATTTATTGATGAGGCAGCTGATAACGCCTTGGTCGAACCTGACCATGGCACTGAGATAGAGCCAAACAACCATCACCTGGACCCATACTGTACGTTCTTCAAGTATGGCTCATCGCACGAGTCAACACAGCTGCTAACTCACAGACCATCACGGCGCAGATCGACAACCAACAGTTCACGCTCACACCCGACACCTTCTGTCGCCTACTTTAACTTCCAGAAGCCGACGCCGCCGGTCATCAACGCTACGACCCCGCGGTCAATGACGAGACTCTGTGCGCCCAAGTCCGCGCTCTCGAGTACAATCACGACCTCAACCGTCTATCCGGGTTCAACCGAAAGTACCTGGCCCCATCTGGTACACTATGTTTACGATTCTGAACAGATGCCTATCATCAAGATGGAAGGGCATAGATCAATGCACCGGCGACTTCCTGCGGTTATTCCATGCCGTGTGCTACAACCGCCATGTGGATTTTGAAATGATCATCTGGCGGGAGTTAGTTCAAAAGAAGTTCCTCCCCTACCCTCGTTTCCTTTTACTGGCTATGCGACAACATATGGACGCCAATCCATCCATACCGCGACGCCTAAATCATCCGGTATGTCCTCATCACCACTTGCAATATATGGTAATCCGTAACCCGTCTAACGCCATAGCCATGCCCATACCTGATGCCCTTCTGGCTCACGCAGATCCCGCTGCACCGGGTGTTGTAGCATATAGGGAAGCGTTAGGTAATCCCATGGTCCAGCCAGCGCCAGAGGGACCTCCCCAGGGACATAGACCCGAGAGACATGAGGGTCCGAGAGTAAGAGGAGGAAGGGCCCGGGCAGCTGGGGCTCCTGGGCGGGGTGTGTTGAGAGTTATCGGGAGGGGAACCGCAACAGGAGGTGCATTGGATCCACGTCCCAGTTCTAGCCAGCAACCCATAATCCCTATCACCCGACCGACAGGCGAAGCCGGAACATCGTCCTCACGACCGATGTTTCACCATGATTCCGAACCATACATATCCGACCCTCCTTCACCACCTCACCAAGTTGAAAACGTGGAATCTGACTCCACGGAATCCGATACGGACCGTTCCATACGCCTGAAATTAATACCTACCAGTATCGGACCCAATCCAGACTTTACCGAAGGTATCTCATCTGCTTTACCTAGGAACGAGGGAGTAGTAGATGTTGAGTTAGAACATGTGAGGAGGAGAGAATTACGGTCAAAACAGAACCAAGAAAGATTAAGCCGTAAAGATAAAGAGGCTTCTGAGCGACCCCAACCGAGTGATATCCGGGTAGCCACATCTGCTATCCCGTCTCATACGTTGGGACGGGGTATTGAAGAAGCCTCCGTGGACCCAGCGGAGCAATTGCACAACCTCCTTATCCAGTCATCCGTCTCTCAAAAGACGGATGTTTCAGTTTCTCATGGGGATCAAGCACAACTTCCACCGGTCTCTCACTCGGAGAGTTCTGGTGTTGAAATAAGAGACCAGCAGCCCCCGGTCTCGCCTTCATTTCGTGCACCATCGAGTCTAGAGCCATTTGAAATTGAACATTCTTCGGCTAGGACACATGATGAGGAACACCAAATCGAGATTCTTCGTGACTCGATCGGAACGTCTGTAGTGTCTCCGTCAGGCGGAACACGAGGATCGAACGGAAATCCTACCACAGCTACCGAATTGCCAACTGTGAACGTAGGTGGCTCTGCCTCTCAGGTAGATGCCTCAACGGGTAATCTAAGTGATACCGGTGTTACCTTACCCGACTTTGTGTCACAAGGGTCCCTGGACAGCACCCTCAAGGTTGTCCGCGAGGCAATGGAGCAGCACATCGCCGTCGAGCTCGACAAAATTAAGAGCTTAATCAAAGGAAAAGAAAAGGTCGTCGAAGCCGAAACTACACCTACACCTCCACCGGCTCCTACTCAGCCAACCTACTCGGTGGACACCCTCAAGACGATGCTTCTAGCTTAGCTTCTCCAACAATCCAAAACCGACACCTTAACCGAAGCAGACCTGATATCCGTTCTAAAATCCCATGTCACTGCTCCTTCGTCATCCATTACCACTCGATTGGATACCCTTGACTCGACTCTTAAGGACTTCAAACAAGCGCTTACAACGTTGTCTGAGAGAGTCCGTTCACTTGAAGATACCTGCAAGAGTCAAGCAGGCGGTCTGAAACGCAAGCACGATGATCAGGATGATCCTGATCACCGTGAGGGGGAGAAAAGACAAAGATTAACCGAGACCGTCCTGATCATCACTGAAACAACAACTGTGGTTCATCCGGAACCCTCAACTGCGGCAACGACAACCGAAGATGCCCCTGAAGCCGAGTTGCCTTTAGCCGAGATGGTAATAGATATGGATATTTCAGATGATGAAGACCCGAAGCTCAGCTTCTCCTCAACAACAACCGACAGCTTCTGATCTTCCTCCCCCTCCTCAGCAACAAATCCGTTGGGAGAAGATCACGGTACTCATTCCTCACCTGGAGGAATCCCTTAAGAAGTTGTTCGTCCACAAGCTTCGCCCAATCGAGCAGAATTTCTACCTTGGTAGTTACAGCTCCAACCCCGAATACCAACGCCGGTACATAAGCGCAATAAAGCGGTGTCTACCAATTACCCAAGTCCGAACCAAGCATAAATTCACAAAAGTGCTCAACATCCAGTCAGGCCGTATTACGAAAGTCGTTTATCCAGTTTTCACTGTCCGACGTGAAGATGGTAATGAATGGAGATTTTATGAAGCCGACTTCCAGCACCTCCAACCGTTCGACTTCCTGGTAATACTGAAAGACCTCCGTACAAGAACTATCTAACCGCTTCAAGTTACAAAGGCGCTCGAAGTTGTTCGTCGATTCCTGGTCCGTACCATCATGATGTCTTATCTCACGGACTTCCAAATGGAAATCAAGAACAGAGCGAAGAAGGTAAATCTGATAAAGCCCGATCTGAAAGCACCTGAGTTGAAGATGTATCCCGAGAACGCGCTGCTTCTAGAACCAGAATTTAGGATTGTCTACTTCAACGAACAGAAAGAAAAGAGATTTATGCGCTTCAATCAGGTTGACAGATTCTGCGACGGCACGCTCTACAAAGTTCGAGATGCTCTTCGAAACATCATCAAATATGAATCAGAAAATCCAAGGTATTCTTATGTTCCTAATTCGAATGAAATAACTACTCGGAAGGCCTTGGAGATGATTGAAGAATGCATCGACTTTCGTTGTGCTATCAAATGGTTCGAGATACACTTTGCGCTCCGTAAAAGATACGTGGAAAACTGGCATGAACTCGAACTTCAAATCAAAGGGGGATATTGTTAGGGTCAATTTAATGTTGATTTAAAGTTCAAGGGGCTAACTGTAATTCTTTAATTTGAGCCTAGTTAGTTGACGGGCCGTGGGCTTCTTTACCATGGGCCCGTCATATATAATGTTTCCTTGCCTTTGTTTTTTAGGCTAAGTTGTTCTTTTGCTTTCCTAAACTCTTATTGTAAAACTCTCTCAATATTGAAAGCATTATATGGATGACCAGTTGAAATCATAAAGTGTGTATCTATCTATTGATTTCATTGTTCGTTGCACGGATCTGAGACTCACATATCCCCTTAGGCTCATCACACTTACATCCGAGTAATGCTTAACTTACCAAAGAAGCTTATAACCACAAGACTTCGTTTTTATCCCAACGTCAACTTCAAACTCTCCAAATACTCCCGCTATTGAACTAGCATTTAATCCTAACGGATTCCATTAATGCCAACACTAACGGTCATCAATGACCCCTCATTTACACAACTCCAAAGATACGTCCAATTATCAATTATTCAACCGACATATTCTCTTACCGCACAAGGATAGTCATTTCACTAAGTCCACTTATCACATTTGAACATCTCAAGATTACTACCACTATTACCATTATTCCATTAAATCGGACTACAATCCTCCAATTACCCTAACGGTGCCAGGCATCAAGCCCAAAAGTTGAAACCTAATTATACAATCAAAATTTGAATCACAACAGACTCAACACCCGAGTTTCACTCGTCGAGCATTCTTACAAAACCAAGGTTATCAATATGGTGTCCACAAGGCCCTACACGTCCCTTTATGAGGAAACTGACCAAGACCCGACACAAAATGGTCAACAAGATGGTTACCACCAACCTCAATATAATATACCGCGAGTCTAACCCTTCAGTTACAACAAGTGCATCATCCCCGCACCCGATACCATTCGGCCTACAGTGCTATCATGCATGGAATATTCAAACCTTCCACTATCAAAGTGCTACACCCCCCCCCTCTCTTAACTGGGTTACTTCACCTTTCCAATGTTCCTATGAGTTCAAGGCTTCTCAAGCGAAATGTTTAACAAATATGCCAATCGAAAAGTTCATAAAAACTTTTAACATAAAGGTTTTCATATCAATCTAATTGCACACATAAAATCCACTACTATCAATTCAGTAGTTGTGCAAAATGGATATACTCGTCCCACAGATGAAAATCATCTTGAAAACCATTTCATTGTAGTTCAGTTCATCAACAAAACACAAAAGCGTAATAAACAACTTCTTTAAAATGAACTGCCACGTTTCTAGTATGGATTGATTCATGACATGCACGTAAAGTAACTACCCACTTTAAACGGTGTGCAACAAAAAGTTTCGCACGTACTTCAAAAGAATTTCAAATGACTTTTGACTCCACAATTCCCTTCCAACCATAAAATTGCATGGAACAAGGTTTACCAATCAAAATCTGTGCGTGTCAGTTTATTTTAAAAAAACGATGGAACGATTCATAATTAAACCTTAGTCAAAACACAAAATGACTTGTGCAACTTCCATATTTGAAGTCAAAACCAATATGTTTCCATCATTTGAAAATATCGACTAACACCTCATAAGGGAACCTCAAATTGGGGTAGGCATGCAAGCTTGTAACACTTTCCTAATAGTTTTCTTGGATCGTAATAACATGCATCAACTAGTTCACGACAAAATTTCAAAAGATGAAATTCTTTAAATTAGTTTCAAAAAAATTCTCAACCGGTCATATAATGACACTTGAGTAAAATGTTTCTGACAAGGTTTTCACATAAAAATGTGTTTTCCCAAACATAAGAGGAAATAAGTACTTATAATTTGTTGACACCGAAAAGGGTTCAAATCAACTTCCAACCTTGAGTCATACAAACAGTGCGCATTATTGTTCACACCATGAACAATTCCATGCACTCTAGGTTTAGGCAATTGATTTTCCAAAATCTCCATTACGGAGCATTTACATCAAAGGTTTCGCATTCGAAATATGAAACGTTAAAACGTCAATGCTTAAAAGTTTATTTGTTAGAAAATACTCAAAACATACATTTTCCCCAAAACTACAAGGTTTATAATTTTCCCAAAATGTTCCCCGAATCAAAATTGACTAATTGTCACGACTCACACATTGTGTTTTCAAAAGGTAATGTATTGTGAACTATGCATGATTTACCCAACACTAAAACACGCTTTGACCAAATGGCCATCATTTATACAATGAGTTAATAAAATATTTTCACCCACGATTCGTTTATCAAAGTATCGAGAAACAATGGTTACCAAGCTATGCATACCCCTAAGTCGATATAACGTATTTACATGAAAATGCTATTAAAACATTTAACTGACCGAAAGCGTATTAAGCAAATTGTACAAAGTACTACCAAGGTGTTCCTTCCTGCATTACTTACGTCATGTATAAATCAATCCACATACCGAACATGTTGCAACAAAACGTGCTAGCGCAAAACTTTGAAAGAGAAATTACGTGACACTAAAGTTTTCCAAAACTTATCTCTTTTTGGTCGCCTTATGGCATAAAATTAACATTTCTCAACAAAGCTCGAGTGGGACAAAATGCCCAACATAACTCATAAATTTTATTTTATTTTCGCATAAGTAAATGGAGTATGCACGTTGTGGAATTATACTCACAAGACTCCATGAAATGTAATGAGCTCAATGACCTCAAGTCAATAAAACGACACTAAACATTGTGCTTCCAAAAGTCAAATTGCAATAAGCAAAATCACGACTAAAACGCCAAATTCCAGAAATTCCCTTTCCATTATAATATCATATAAACAACATTAATCACAAACTTGTATAAAACAAAGTCCCCAAAATAGCTGTACGTAGACATTCTGGAAGATAACTTTCCGTCCAAACTCTAACATATGGGGAGGAGATCCAATGTTAAAGTCGTAAGCCGTAGTTACTTGCCCAATATCTTAAACATCATAAAATATGGATATAACTGCATCCGAAAGTAACGTTGGACAATAATAAAATGGAACAAGTTACGACGGGGCTTGCAACTCCCGAAATAGAATAATTTCATGCAGGTTCAAAACCCATGATTTAAAATCTTGTGTGTGTGCTAAACGTTTCCCAAAATTGTAACACAATCCATATATGGATTTGAAACACAAGAAATAGTTGATGCGATTTATTTTCAAAATAAACTTTGTGCATAACTTAGTCGGCATTCAACGTCTCAACTCATACTCCTTCGAATCCCTCTGGTCCACTATTGTCATCCGGATAATCAAACCTCATAAGGCAAGTTGGGAAATACCTTAATTAACCTTACGGTTTTTCCTCGAATCAAAGTCGGTTCGATAAGTCTATGGTTCTAATCCAACCATCAATCTTGACCCGAAACGGTCTACTTAAAGCAAATATCATGCTTATTGTCACTCTTAAGTGACTAATGCTAGAATCGTCCATCTATTCCAACGACTACTAGCTTATAAACTTCTTCACTACCCTAACGATCATCACATTAAAGCAATTCAAGTATGCACATGTACTAGTAGGTTCACCATGACACTGGCCAGGTGTCACTATGAACGCATCGTACATGATTATCCTTGTTACTCTCGACGCGATTCTCGTTCTTAACAACATCCATTGACCTCGAAACATCCTATCTTAAAGTGCCTAATAGTGAATTTCACTCTCATTTACCTAAAAGAACGCTAGTTTGAGTCTAGGTATCCACAATCAACACCTAATTCTCTCAAACTTATGCTCTGATACCAACTTGTAACACCCTCGAATTTGGAAAGAGCAACGAAATAAAATTTTGATAAAATAATCACTTAAGAAATAAAATTCCTTCTACGAACCATCCCTGTAATTACTTCAAGATAAACATAACAACTCTCACAGTTTAAAACTCAAATCATACTATGGACCACTTAAGTCGGGTGTTACTTAACACCAGTACAAGTTGTTAATCCCAAAATAAATGCGGAAGACTTCACTAAACAAATCACCTCTCGTGCACTCTATTAGCACTCGCTACTTCACAATGTAGCTAAAGCCACTCCCAACCTGAGCCTGTTGCACATGCCGACAAATAAAAAGGGTTAGGCTAACGCCTAGTGAGTTCAAGCATTTTATCATGACTATATAAATTCATAAATCGAGAGGGGTGTAGTTTTTATTGATCCAAACCCTCAGTGATTTGATAATGACCCTCTCTTAAACACTTAGTGAAAATTGTAAGTAAACAATATGTATTAGAGTTTCACTATCGCTGATAAGTACTAAGACTGTTTTCAGTACCGCTGATAGTAACTCTCGCTCGTTAAGTTAAATATTCAGCGAACTCTGTTCATCGAGTAGCTCTGAGCTTGTTCAGTCTATGAGATGATCGCTGATAGTTTAGTTTGTTTACTTATGATCCCTGAAGACAAGTTTCACGTCAACCAAAGTTCTACGCTGAAGTCGAAGATCAAGCCCAAGAACCAGCGACAAGTCTACTAATGAACTGATGCGGATATCAGCGAAGCAAGACCTGTCCATTCAACGTGAAGTATCAAGTAGAAGACTTTAGCAATCGCTGAACTTTATCATTCACTGATAAAGATCTGACTCAACGAAAGCTGATCATGAAGTCTCCTTACAAAGTACTATTGTCTTACCTCCCTTGCACGTCTCTGTACGAACTGTCAGAACGGACATCCCTTTTGTTTATGATCGTACAACAAACTCTGATTCTACACTGTGCACCATGCGGCTACTAAGGTTGTCTACAAAGGTCAATGACATGCAACCACTCAGCTACTGCCACGTGTAAAGCCATATTGCCATGCATTAAATGAATGCAGTTTATAAGAAGAACCCTACTGATAGGCGGGTTATCACCCCCCTAAATCTAACCGCAAGTGTACGGTGTCGAAATCAAGTATAACGGACTTGCAAGTCGCGTGGAAAACCGCGCGCTTTTCTGAAGTGTGCGGGTCGGTTTCTGCTTCGCGGTTCGGGTCCTGGTTCGGGTGCGGGTCTTGGGCTTCGTTTTGGCTCTTTTTGGGCTCTTTTTAGCTTCTTTTCTTGATGAACGCTGTCTTTTAGATAACCTGCAGAAATCACTCGATAAACCATAAAATCCACACCTTTTTGCTAGAATACAAGCCAATCTCATTGGTTTGAGAACTGAAAATAACGCCAAAAAGTGGCGTTATCACCTACTTCAGTTTTGAAGTGTGCTCGGACCATCTTCGTCTTTCAATCTGTGTGTTAGAATATTACACTTAATATTCTTATCTTCTTTCTATCTATTTCTAGTGCAAGAAACTTAGTGTTCTTAACTTGTTTAGATTAGGTTAATCCTTAATCTTGTTTCGTAACAAGTTGTAAATTGTCTTGATTTATCAATAAACAATTTAGAAAAGTAAAAATCGTGTGTTTGTATTCAACCCCTCCCCCCCTTCTACAAACTTATATAACCCTTCGGGACCAACAAGTGGTATCAGAGCAGATTTGTTTAATCTCATAAACAAGATCTGATCTATACTAAGATTTCTCTTCCTTGCTATTTCTAAAAATGGCTACCAATACAAACACTAACTATATTGACAATGGTTCTCTTGCAAAACCCCCTAGATTCTCCAGATATAATTTAATCTTTGGAAAAATAGGATGATTCTCTTCTTAGAAGGTGTAGACCCTACTATGCCTCACTATCTTGAAAACGGCCCATATATTCCTATAAGAATTGATCCTGTAGTTCCAGCCGCTGAGAATAGACCTGCTATTCCAGAAAGGCTGATTCCAAAGGAAATTCATATGTGGACTGATGAAGATAAGAAGAAAGTGGCTATCGACACCAAAGCCAGATCCATACTCTCCATGGCTCTTCCTGACGAAGTCTACCATTCCGTCATGAACCTGAAAACATCAAAAGCTATGTGGGACACAATCTGTGTTCAGTATGAAGGTACATCTGAAGTCCAGGACTCTCGAAAGATCAACCTGGTAAGACAGTACGAAAGCTTCATTTGTGGTAAGAATGAATCTCTCTCTGAAATACACCAATGATTTAACTGCTTAATAATAGATCTGAAAACTGTTGGTAAGGAATATTCTAACTTTGAAGTACTGAAAACGTTCTTAGAATGTTTACCTGAAAGTTGGGACAGTTATTCAATGTGTCTCAAGCTGTCAAAAGATCTTATATCTGTGACTCTTTCTACCTTATATGGCACGATGCTGAATCATGAGCAATCGAGTTATCTTAAGAAGAATCTTGTAAAAGATTCCAAAAGCACCCCTGTTACTTTAATCTCAGAGTCACCTACCACTCAGCGATCCTCTATCACTATCACTGAGTTGGAGACTAACTCTGAACGTTCATCAGATTCTGATGCTTCGGATGATGATGAAACTCTGGCATTCCTAAAAAAAAAGGTTTGTTGGCGGGGACCTCATGGCCCCGTGGTCCACTTTTGTGGGCCCTACAAGCTCTACCTCTATGAGCCTGCACCGGAAAAGACATCCTGTCTTCCCCGGATTCGAACCCTAGGCCTCAACCTACAGGCCCCCAGGTGGAAGCGTTTACGGAAGAGAGGTGGCCACTAGGCCAAAGACCTAGTGGTTAACTCTGGCATTCCTAGCTAATAAGTTCAGGAGATTTGCTAGAAAGAGTAATTCCAGAAAGAACAAAACTCTTGCTATTACTGACAAGCCAAGATCATCAACCCCTGTTGATAAGGCTACTGCTACTTGCTATAACTGTGAAAAGATAGGACATTTTGCTAGCGAGTGCAGGTCAAAGAAAGTCTCTAGACCCTCGGTTTTTCCTAAGAAAAACTTTACTCCAAGGACTAGAGATGAAAAATACAAAAGGCTGAAAGAAAGGTATTCAAAGCTGAAAACCTATAAGAAGAAAGGCAAAGGCCTGATGGCTGACTATGATTGGGCTACCTCTGACGAAGAAGAATCATCTGACTCTGAAAATGATGATGAAGCCAATCTATGTCTCATGGCCAAACGTGAAGATGAGGAAGAAAATTCTGACATTCCCTCTACTTCAACCTCTGCTACTAAGGTATCACCTTCCTTCTTTACCAATATTTTAAATATTGATGAAGCTGATAGTCTTTGAAAGATCGATCTCTTGACTAGAAGTTTATATGAAGCCATGAATGGCAAAACTGTTGTTGAAAATCAAAACCTTGATCTCGCTGAACAGCTTAAAAACTGTCACCTTCAAATAGAAAATATTTCTAAAATTGAAGAATATTTTAAAGATCAAGTTCATTTAAATTAGCTAGTCAAAATCGAACGTGAAGAAGCTATCGCTGCATTAAAAGCTGAAAAGGATACTGTTGATGGATGGTATAACTCCTCAACAAAGATCACTGAGATAATAAAGTCTCAGATTCCCCTGAGTGATAAACGTGGTCTTGGTTACAAAGCTGATACTCTAAAACCAACCACTGACCGTTCCATGCTTAAATTTGGAATGTTCGTATCCTCTATACCTGACACTTTCTCATCTCAGTGTTCCTCTTCAAAACCTCCTATTTCTGAGGAAATCTCTACCTTAACTTCAAAAGGTAAAGAGAAAATGATTTATCCAAAACCTACCTCAGTCTTTAAAGACAAAGGTAAAGGAATTACTTTTAACCCAAAACCTCAGAAGGGTACCTTTTTACCAAAGCTGAATGCTTCTAAAGCTTCAGTGACTTATCCCTCTGGCTCAAAGAATAAGATTCCTGGATTTATTCAGCGTGGATCTATTCAGCGATCTACTCCTAGAATCAAAGTGGGTACTATTGGTAAGAAATCCGAAGAACTGAATGTTCTTCCTATTTCAAATACCAAAAGTTTACTTGGTACTGGCCCTTCTAATTCAAAATCAAAAGCTCAGCATGCAAATGGTCCTAGAACTACTTTTAGTTATAGGAAATGTTATCACTGTGGACTTACCAATCATATTGCTAGTAAGTGCCCCACAGCCACCCAAGCTGAAAAGATAGCTAAGGTGAAGATCAATGCCCCCAAGGCAAAGAAGACCACTGAGGTTAAGAAATTAACCAAAGTGAAGACTGACAAAGTTGAATCTTCAAATGCTACGAAGACTGCTGAACCTTCCACCTCCTCTTCTAAACCCACTAACAAGTGTGTACACATGGTTAAGTGGGTACCCAAGACAAACTAATCTTCCTTTGTAATGCAAGTTAAGAAGGGTATCTGGTATCTCGATAACGGATGCTCTAGACACATGACTGGTAAGAAGAACCTGCTCACTGATTACAAAGAAGAGAAGGGTCCCTCTGTAACTTTCGGTGGAAACGGAAAAGGACATACCCGAGAGTTTGGTGTACTCTTTAATGGTACAACAACCTTCAGAAGAGTCGCATATTTTGAAGGGCTGAAGCATAATCTTATAAGCATCAGTCAGCTTTGCGACAAGGATAACAAAGTAATCTTTACTAAGGAATCCTGCTTTGTCGCTGACAAAAAGGAGAAGATAGCTCTCAGCGGTTATCGTTTGGAAAATGTTTATGTAATAAACATGGACTCAACAACCACTGAGAACTCATGTTTCTTCTCAAAAGCCTCGTCTGATGTCAAATGGTTATGGCATAAGAGGCTCTCTCATCTAAACTTCAAGACACTGAATACTCTTTCTTCTAAAGAGTTAGTTACTGGTCTACCTCAGCACTCATACGCCAAAGAGTCCTTATGTTCAGCGTGTGAGAAAGGCAAGCAGACCAAAGCAAGCTTTAAGTCTAAGCAAGTTTCCTCAGTGTCATCTCCTCTACAACTTCTCCATATGGATTTGTTTGGCCCTGTTAACAAACAATTCATCGCTGGAAAGAAATATACGCTGGTCATAGTTGATGAATTTTCTCGCTATACATAGGTAATGTTTCTCTGTTCAAAGAGTGACACCCCTGAAGAACTCATCACATTTGTCAGGAAGATGGAAACCCTGAACAACATGACCGTTCGCTCAATAAGGAGTGATCATGGGACTGAATTTAAAAACAGTTCTCTTGATTCCTTCTTTGAGAGTAAGGGTATTTCTCACAACTTTTCTTCAGTGAGAACACTGCAACAAATTGGAGTCGCTGAAAGAAGAAATCGAACTATTATTGAAGCTGCACGTTCCATACCCAGCGATTCTCACCTGGCTACTCAGTTTTGGGCAGAAGCTGTCAACCCTGCTTGTTTTACGCAAAACAGGTCGCTGATAGTCAAAAGATTCAACAAGACAGCCTATGAACTTTTTCATGGGAGAAAGCCTTCAATTAGCTTTCTTCACATCTTTGGATGTCAGTGTTTCATATTGAACAACAGAGATGCCCTTGGAAAGTTTGATCCTAAGGCTGATGATGGAATCTTTCTTGGATATTCTTCAATCTCCAAAGCCTTCAGAGTCTTCAATCGAAAAAGACAAACTGTAGAAGAAACTATTCACGTCACCTTTGACGAATCCCGTTCAGCAAATTCTCGACCTTCTGCTGATACTGAAGAACTGAGTCAATGGATGTTTTCACATCTTGGTGATTCAGAAGATATTCCCACTCCTCAAACTCATTCTCATACTGTTGAAGATGATTCAGTGCATCGTCTTCTACACCAGGGAGTTTAAAAGAATCTGTAATTTCCATGAAAGACCGTAAATGAGAATGAGAATCTTCAGATGCCAAACCATCGTATTGGTCGTTGGTTTGTAACATATGAAACAGTATCGGTTTTAATTCAAAGTGGCGGGTTTGCAGTGTTGGTTTAAGAATTCATGAGTATAACTGAGTTAAAACAGGAACTGCATAAGACATAATACCACCATATTTAGAATTAGCTAAACGAAAAATGTTTTGTTCCTCATCATCGAGATTATTTATTATCGGCGGAATTTCTGGATTTTCTGGATTATTAGGCTGCCCATTTGGATTGAACGGGGGGACTTCATCCTCATTGTTTGACATAGAATCGTGTTCACACATCTCGGGAGAATTTAAGACTAAATTAGCTCTTTGGATTCTTCTTCGTTGCCTGAACGTTTTTTCAATGTCGGGATCAAATTGGAAAATTTCACCGTGAGGCAATCTTGGCATGTAGTATATTATTTTTTTTCTTTTTCGAAAAGGTGGTAGAAAAACTTGATTTTATAAACTTTACTTGTAAAAAGAAAAACTTCTGGCGTGCTTCCTCGACAACGACGCCAAAAACTTGTTGGTTTGATTTGTGTACCTGAAAATATCATAAATAAACCATTACGCAAGTTTACATATCAGTCTATTATCACCTTATAACAAGTAATAATGGTACAAAGTACCGAATATCGATCCCACAGGGAAGCTTGGAAAAGTTCGTCTTTAAAAGTCTAATTTATAAAAATAGGTTTCAGATGGCGAATTCTAAGGTAATCTTTTGTTGGGAGTTTGTGAGTATCAGCTAATGAAAAATCAGTTATAAGAAGAAAGCACAGGGTATAAAGATCTATTGGAATGTAACTAATAATCAAAAAAAGATGAGACAACATTCATTCGTTATCTCAAGTGTCAAATATTTTATGATACAACGAACCAGTTGTCAGTTGATTAATTGTGATCCACCATAAAATATAACCTTGATTTAAATAACTTTGGATAATCATGCCGTACGATACACTTTTTTATCCTTTTATCGGTCTCGGTCCCAATTTCTCTTTATACCCTGAACTAAGGCGATTAGCCCATCATCGTTCAGTTTCCAAATATAAGAGATATACGAGTTTTAAAACAAATAATGAAAATGGACAATGCGTTAATTAAATTAAACTTACTTGAGTTGAACGTCGTGACTTGTTGCACAAGTAATAAACAGTTTTGAGAAATTACTAATTTTATGTTATCATGACAATTATAGAATGACAATTAAAACATGCAAATTTAATTACTACAAAGTTGACGATGAATTTTATCATTAGTTATAAAACGAAGAGTTGTTGATGATTACTTGGTGCGTTTGTTAGCGTATTAATTATGAAAACTAATTATAGCGTGAGTTTGAGGCGAGAAAAAATGGAAGTTATGTGAAATTATTTACCAAACCGTGAACCAAAAACGATTGGGGATCTGAAGTGATTAATTCGGACTTCCGGTTTATATTGTAAACGAAATCACACGTGAACCAAGTTTTGTTAAAAGTCGAGAATAAGGAAAGAAAAGGATCCGTGATTAGAAGTATGACAAATCGTTGGTAACAATTGACAACAACATAATTTCTAACAAACTTAGAGTTATAAAAATGAGATTAATGATTAAAGGGAGTTCTTTTACTTGTTTGATGCACAAAATCGTAAGTTCATCATTTACCAACTATGAATTCGGATAGGATGTCTTGATGGAGTTCGGTTGTGTTCAAGCCCGAACCAAATATATATAGAATGATATCAACCCATAATGTAGTAACCAAGGATAAGTGAAGTAGTAACTATATATGTAAACTAATACACCATATGTGTATTTATACGCACATACAACTTGGTGCACAAGAAAAACACTAACGGGCCAAAAATTGGCCCAACCGAATGCATATCAAACTGGCCCACAAATGCCTAAAGTGTTCGGCCAAAAAAAAACGAGTTCGGTGATCAAAATCCACGGCCCAAAATGATCTTTATTCGAGAGTCCAAGATTCGTAATTCTTCAAGATCAAAAATCGACTTCAAACGGCCAAATCTTCAAACCTAAAATACACATATAAAATAAAGTTATTTTTATGAGTTTATGATTTTTTTGTGATTAAATACTTATCGTATCAAATCTTTATTTATGATTATAATTGACGAAAAGTAAGCTAAAAGATGCAATTGGGAAATGTTTAGCTCAAAATTATAATTAAAATGGCTTTAATAGGGTTAATAAAATAACCCTATTAGGTGGTGCATCTATTAAAGGTTGAGCGGGCTCCCATACACAAGTTCACTTATATATGATTTTTGTAAGAGAAAAATCTTTAGCCATCTAAAATGTGCGTGCACTCACATGATTTTGATCAGGAGTTCCTTTAGGGTACGTTTGGTATGCAAACACGACAAAACAAAACGGGACATGACAGAAAAGAACATGACAGAACAGTTGTTCAACGTTTCGCCGGTAAGACCTAATTGGACAGAACAGAACAGATAACATGACCAATATCCCTAATAAGTTGTTTATATATTTTATATATTTTAATTATTTATGTAATTTATTATATTATAATGAATAAATATTTTTTATAATAAATATACTAGTAGAAAGTTTTGTTCAAGACAATTAAAGTGGTCCCAAAATAGAAAATTTATGTAGTTTTCAGATTTTATTTTTAACATTTTCTATATTTATTTACTATTAATATTTAATAACTTACATAAATTAATCAAAATATAGAAACAATATAAAAATAGTATTTTGAGGACATTAAAGTGAAAACTTACAGAACATAAAAGTACAACAAATAAAATTTAAAAAATGAATAAAATATAAAAATAATGTGTATTTAATGTTTTAGAAGATAATTATATTTTATTTTGAGGTTATATTAGTAAATAGAAGTCTGTTTCACCTTGTTCCATGAGGTGGGGGTGGAACAACCTTGTTCCACTTTTGTTCCACTCATCTTGTCAGTTCCACATTAAAAGTTCTGCCAAACCTGGAACATTGATCCCTATTCTGGTTTATCATGTCCTGTTCAGTGTACCAAACACACACTTAAATAATTTGAAACCAAATCTATATTAGAAATTAAATAAGCGTGGGATGGTGGGATTACCAATTCTATATCACATGTTAATATCTTTCAAGTGAAAGTTTAATTTTAAATCTTATAATTTTGGGCTATTTCTAAACATATTAACAACAAAGATAAAGTTAAAATGATGGAACCTACAACGTCTAAGCATTGCAACCACTATGTCAAAAGTCAAAACAACATTTTGTTAATTTTTCTTCCATTTTGATTTTAATATTTTTTTTTGAATCAGCAACAGTTTCCATTCATCTTACCAATTTACCAAATTACAATACAAATGCCCAAGGCCCAAATTACAAACTTGATTACAGAAGCCTCCTATATCAATTTAGAAACAAGAGCACTACAATTGAACAGAGGGTCGGCAGTGGTTGCCTACCCACTATTTGCGAGATACAAACATGCATAAGGTGTTCAACCACCTGCCAAATTTCTGCCAGAAAAAATAAGATAGCACAACCATTCTTCCAGATTTCTTACTTCACACACGGATCTACGAGCCACTCCGTCCATCCCCTTACCTTGTTAATCGACCTCTTCCCGATCCAATCGAAAGTCTTCCGCTGAAACTCATAAAACAAGTCTGTCAATTTCCCCCGCTCCGCCTTGAAAATCATCTTATTCTTGTGGTCCTAAATTAGGTACATAAGTGCCCATTTAACTCCCGTCCATAGTGTTCCTCACTTGGATTGTTTTCTTGGAGTAGATCTTGAACCGAACCTATTTCCTCCAACTTTTTCTTCCACCATCGTCCGGTAAGATTCCATATTTTTCTTACATCCGGACATGCTAATAGCGCATGATCCAATGTTTCTATCGATTCCCCGCACCTTGGACAAAGTATCGAATCCAAGTCGATTCCCATTTTATCCGCCCGTCCCATCGTCGGTGTTATTCCGTTGAGTCTTGATGTTAGGTCTTCGAGTTCTCCAAGTTCTCTTCCTCTCGGTTCTCGTCGCCACTTCCATTTCCATCGCCATTCTCCATCGACCCATTCTCCTCTATCCGCGATGTTTACCTCTTTCTCCTCCTCTAACCGGAAGAGTCTTGGAAAGTCTTCTTGAAGGCTTTGTAACCCGTTCCATCTATCCGACCACATTTTGGTGTCTTTTCCGTCACTGATCTTCTTGCCAAATGACCTCGTAAATCCAATGCCTTTGTTGTCCAGAAGTTGACCGATCAGAAGGATGCTCGACCATGTAGTACCTGCACCGTTAAAGCCAATAGATTTTCCCCATAGGCCCCCCTTCCCCGTATAGACTTTTTATTACATGTACCCATAACCCATTCTTTTCTATGAGGAAACGCCACCACCATTTTCCCAAAAGGCCCCTATTTAGCGATTCTAGGCTTCCTATATTAAGACTCCTTTCCCGAAAAATTTTAGTGTGTTTTCCCATTTTACCCATACTACCCCTCTTTTTATATTATTACCACCCCCTCCCCAAAAGAATCTCGACCTCACTTTCTCACACTCTTTCAACACTCCACTCGGGGCTCGAAATAAGGAGAAGTAATACAACCATAAGCTTCCCAATACCGATTTGACCAAAGTAAGTTTACGTCCAAACCAAATAAGTCTCGACTTCCACGTTGCTAGCCTCTTTGTAAATTTTTCTAATGTCGGTCTCCAATGCTCCATTCTCTTCATTGAGGTACCGACCGGAAGGCCGAGAAATATTATTTTTATGATTTATTTTCCCTCCCAATGTCAATTTATCTTAAAATATTCTGTTTTATCATCTCATTTTCAAGGCAACACATATTTATTTTAAGGATCACGGATAATACTATTTAAAAAAATGTATTTTATTTCTCAAATATACCCAATTGACTTTTTCCTTAAGTCAAACTGTGTTGACTTTCTCCCCAGGTCAAATCGTGATTTTGCGACGACACCTTATAGAGATGACATGTAATCGTAATTCTCCATTACCGTAAAACCAAAAAAAATTATAACGATGACATATCATCTTTATAAGAAATATTATGAGAATATGATAAATGTAATAACCTAGTTAGGCGTGCAAGAAATAAAGTAAAGTTTGGTGGCCAAAGTGTGAAAGAGGTAAAGTTTGGTGTGTAATTGTAGTGGATATAAATAAGAGTAGAAACCCTCATAACTCTAAATTTTACCAAATCAATGTGTGCGGCTGGAAGAGACGATTAGTGGGTGCAAAGTTCAGGAAAGTGTTAAATCAACTGGGATTTCTCCAAGGTGTGATTGGGGATTCATCACCATTCTCAAGGTAACCCTCAATTCTTCTTCTTTGCAATCTAATCATAAGGTCTTGAGTGGTGGAGTCTGAGTTTGCGTTTATCAATTTGAAAGAAAAGAAATGGAGACTGTGTATGTGTTCTCCTTATTTCTTTTAGTGTAAATCAGAAGGTTTAGCTATTAAATTGGTCGGTATCGTTATCCTCTCAATGCTAATGGTTTAACACCAAGATTTGGATTCGAGGGTGGAGTGAATGTTTAGCGTTCGTAAGATAACCAGGGACCAGAACTCGTTATCCAGAACCCATACGGAACCAGAAGCGTACCGGAATCCATAGGGAACCGGAAGCCGTGTCGGAACCCATAGAGAACCGGAAGTCGTACCGGGATCCATAGGGAACCGGAAGTAGTAACGGAACCCGTAGGAACCGAAAGCATACTGAAAACTCGGTTGGATTCCGGGAGTTTGTCCGAACCCGGGATTGGAGGTATCGGAACCCGGAACCGAGTCCTGATATGTTGGTTCGGGACTTTCGTTTAACCGTAGGCTTCTGAGTGTGTAAAGGGTCTTATCGGCTCTTTTGATTTAATACGATTGTTGGTGTGAGTAAAGGGTAGCGGTTCGGGACATCGGATCAGGTAAGTCTTTCTAAACCCAAATCTTGTACAAGTGTGATGATTTATACATATATTCCATTCATGCTTATTAACTGCTTTAATTACAAAGTAAAGAGTGTGTGTAGCTAAATGATCGATTTAAATGTGGATAGACATGTTATGCCAATGGTGTGAAATGGGGGTGTGTCCCATAATATTTATATATATGAATTCGTTTCATATATGGGCGGTGTGTGTCCTATTACGCTGTCACGGTGTGTGTGACCATAGCGTGTGCCATTAGCATGTGTCTTGGTGTGCTTTATCATGTAAGTGTGCTTCATTATGAATTTGTACAAAACCTCCTGTTGCTATTTTTTTTAATAAATGTTATTATTTATGGTGTGGCCTTGTTTGAGGGAACTCACTAGACCTCGTGGTCTAACCCTCGCTTTCAAAACCAAAAACTTTTCAGCTGAGCAGGTAGATAAGGGTAAGGGTAAGCAGTGAGATCCGGGTGAGCTTGTTGAAGCACGGATTTGAAGATTTTGATAGATGTCCAAATAGTTCTTTCGTTATGATTGTTCTCAGCTGTAAGCCGGTTGTTATGTCAACCGTTGACTTTAAAATTTTGTAAGACAATTTTGGGATATTTATGCATGCGTATTATTGTGTTGGTTTATCTTTTGTTTGGGTTGTTACAATAAAGGACACATAGAGATTGTCATCGTTATAGGTAGAGATGGCCAAACCGGCCAGATCCCGACCCGACCTGATGCCCGAAGCCCAGCCCGCCTGAAGCCCGCCCGCCTGAAGCACGCCTAACCCGCCTAAGGCCCGGACCTTGGGTCATCAGTTGCTACCAGGCCGAGAATATGGATGTTTCACCGGCCCGGCCCGACCCGGCCCCGCCAGTTATTTAAAAAATATAGCCGTTTCTAACGGTAATATAGACGTTTTGCGCATTTGTGACCGTTTTTTGGTATTTTATGGTTTCTAAACACTATAAATAAGATACTTGGTGTATGGGTTAGATACCAAGTTACAAAACGCAATTCTCTCTCTCACAATTCTCGATTTCTCGCTAACTCGTGTTTGTTTTTTGCAACTTCTCAATCTCTCAATTATTCCATCTTTCGCTCAAAATGGCCGGCGGTGATGCATCAAACGAACAAATTAGAAAAGTTATTCCCGAGCACGGACGAAAATCCGAAGTTTGGAATGGTTATAATATGGTGGTTCTCTTGAATGGGAACAAAAAGATTTGAATCGACCGGAACTCTTCAATACTATCAACCGTGAGAGGATTAATTTTTTTTTTATAATTCAATCTATTTTTTAAATGTACTGTTCAATCAAAACTATAATAAAACGTGTTTTTAAGTATATTTGAGCGACCCAATTACGCATTTTTAAGTGTAATAGAATAATATTTATAATTTTTTTTTTGTGAAGGCCCGATTCCTGCCTTCAAGGCTCGGATATACAAAAGCCTAAACGAGCCAGGCTCTAGATGCTCAAGCCCGGCCGGGGCTCAAAAAATCCCAGTTTTTGGAATAGCATTTCTACCTGGTTTACCTGGTATTTTGACCATCTCTAGTTATAGGTGCCATCTTTAATTTTCCTTTTTGGCTGATTTTTGGGGCTATCTTTTCGCAATTTTTTTTAAATAAATACGATTTAAATTAATTGTAATAGAGTCATAGAGATCAACAATTAAAAAACAAATACTAATAACAACCATTATTTGTATAATTAGACCCATCCTTTAGCTGGGTTAGAGAACATGGCCCACAAAATCATGGGACCCATTTTTTATATTTATTTAGGGCACTATTTTATAACACTTCTTTAAGTACTTCCATTAATCGGTTGAGCAAAACAAAGACTCTTCGATCTTCTTCGGTTCTTCTTACTTCTATTCCCTATTCATCCTACGATTGAAATCCTCAAATGTTTCAAAAAACAAAGATATCTACTCTTGATATTCGATGACAACGGTTTGGTTCTAGGCGATTTCTTTTAGTTTTCACATATTCAATTTTTAAAATCTGAGAAAACTATGTCTCAGGTATAAATAAATCATAATACCATTGGTTTAGACTTTAGAGATTTATGCTTTATCAATTACAATCAACAATTCAACATCCATCTATTTCTGTCAATGTATCGGTAGAAGTTATCTGTTCACCGAGTTCTAAAAGTAGAGCAAGGGTGCAGGTGCACGAAGTAGCGAGGTAAAAAAAATCTTTTTTATTTCTCTTCTGTTTCTCATATTGATTGCTATAACAGAATCTTCCTTTTAAGAGCAGTAAAATACAATTTTATTCATAGTTATTTTTCATTTCTTATATATTTATAACTAAGCATTCTTCTGTTAGAGTGTCAAAGAAAGGGGCTGCACCATGTCAATTGTAAATTGAGTTTCTTGTAGTATAAATACCATAGATTAATCATAAATGAAACATATATTCTACCAAACTTAACATCTTCACAAGAGCATCTTGATTTTACTACCACACATATATATATATATATATATATATAATCACAAGACACATCTACACATATTCTTTTGTAACCAAATTCACTCCTAGCTAGTATGGTTTCTCACCGACAATGTTCCCCGTAGGATCATAATAGCAAACCACCAACCAAGTATTTTTGTCTTTACCGCAATTAACCCTGGCACACCCAATAACGGTCGATTTTCTCCAAACCAGTTGAGTATAATGCCCACACGCGTTCTTCTTAGAGCAAGAGTTCGATCTGTAATCATACATAGATAACTCTTTGTACCACAAGTACACCGCTTCGACACCTGTGAAATCTTCCCCTGACCCCGTGGCACGATTCTCACCGTATTTTGAAGAGTATGGCGAGTTATCCTGTGCACAGTTAGCTTTTTTTTGATTGGCATAGTTTTCAGCTAATTTAGCCAACTTATCGTCCCACTTCACACCCTCCACATTAACCCATCTTCGAACCTGATTGTGGGCAACCACGTAGTCTAGTGGTCTATTTTGGGCATAAGAGAAGTGTTGATATGCTACCAATATAGCACAAACAAGTGACATGTTATGTGAGTACCTCATATTTTTATATTTACTCATCAATCTTTAAAACACGTTGTAAGTTCATTGGAATTAAACGGTGTTTATATAGGGAGAAATTGATGTGAATAAGAAAGAACCCAAAGAAAGACGAAAACATAGTGGACATTTTCATGTAGCAAAAGGTTGCAAATTTTTTGGTTAACTTAAATTTTAGGCAGAAGAACCGCCATACCTAATTACTCTTAAACATAGCAAACTAGCCAACTTATGGTGAATTATTTAAAATTATACAAGTACAAAAAGGAAGGAAACATAATCAGTCACGTAAAATATGTTTTTCACAAAAGTATATATAGCAGCTATATATCTGGGCAAAAAAAGTCGATTACAGGTATTAGTAATCGGTCTCACATTGAACCCACCTTTAAGACCATTTTTAATGAACCCTTTATTTCTCTCTATCTTTATTTTACTCTCTAAAACCTCTCCAATGAACCCTTTATTTTACTCTCTATAATAGAGAAATGAATAGTAATTCATACTCTATTTTTTTTTAAATTTGATAATTACAAAATGGTCCTTCAATTTTTTAGATTATTGTATTTTTATTTTATTCGTTGTCTAATACCAATTTTAATAAACTAGAATTATATTTATCTTTAAGTTTTAAATTCATTTTAAATTTATCCAACTAATTGTGAAAATAAATATACGGTTATTGTGAAAATAAAAAATATAAGGATACAATTTATAAAGTTAATAAATATAAAGGTATTATTGAAAATATATGTAATCAAAATAAAAGATAATATATTTGGAATATTTCTTTTAAAGTAAAAAAATAGAGTAATACACCGGAGAAGACATAACGCATTCTCTATTTTTTACTCTATAATAAAGAGTAAAATAGAGAATCACTACTAAACATACCACATTTTCCGGAGGAATAATCCGCCGAAAAAGGCTATTTTCGGCGGATTTTCCGGCGGATACTGCTGCCGGAGTTCAGGGCGCTGCAAAAGTGTTTTCCGACGGATTGACCATTTTCGACGGATTCCAACTAATTTTTTTTTTCATTTTTAATTTTTCTGACTTGATTAATTAAGTTAGTGATTAAGATTAGTTTTTCGGCGGAATTCCGGCGGATAATCCGCAGGAAAGTTTATTAAATTCTAAAAAATAAAACTTAATTTTAAAAATTGAATTTTATATTTAAATTTTTAATTATATAATCCGTCGGAAATCCGCCGGAAATTCTGTATATTTTTTTTAAAAAAAATTGATTTTTCATATCTATTTCAATCATGCCACCACAAAATTGATTTTATATTTTTTTTCCATTTTTAATTTTTCTGGCTTGATTAATTAAACTAGTCATATACCAACGCAATGCAACGGAGCTAAAAATATACACGAATTTTAATAAATAAAACAAATTGTTTCAATCCAATCCAATCTACATAGATGAGATTCCACCATACAAAGATATGAACTAACAAATTTATGGGTGAAAGTTCTTTGTAGCTATTTCCAACCTGCAGTCTCGAAACAAGAAAAAACAGTCAAAGCAAACAAAATCATCAAAATTGTACATGTTTATAACCCCAAAACATGTTTTGAATAATTTGGCCCATGGCCATTGAACAATACCAAACAACTTTAGAAAACCACCTAAAGTGAACCAATTTGACAAAGATTGAGATGACCTGCAGAAGAAAACCAGTTCCAACTCCAATCCACCATCCTTATTTCTCCATTAAGCTACCAGTTAGAAAACCAAAAGAAACAGCAACAAACTTGAAACCCCAAAATATCAATATACGAATCTATTGATATTTTAAAATAAACAAGCCGAAGCAGATAATGAAAATTGCAATGTTCATACCTAAAATCGCATATGGAGGGGGAGAGAGGCGCTGATGCGGTGATGGCGATAGAAATAAAAAAATCGAGGAGAGGCTCCAGTGTAGGGCTCCATCTGTTATCCGACGATGTGTTATTGTATAAGAAGAGATTGGCGGATTCGAAGAGGTGGTTGAGGGTGAGGTCGTCAGATTCTTGGATGATGATGGTGAGTTGGGTCTGTAACAACCCAAACAATTTTAAACATGCATTTCATAAAATTAAAACGTCCCAAAAACGTGTCCCAAAATTTCCTTACATAATATCCAAAATTTGGTTGGCGGAACAACCTACACAACTGAGAAATAAACTAAACTGAACTATAGTGTCGCTACACTATCAAGCCTCCTTGTTAACGCCGTGCTCACTTGCCAGAGCCTTTCATTGCCTGCTTTCCTGAAAAGGTTTTAATTTGAAAATGTGAGGGTTAGATCATGAGGTCTAGTGAGTCCCTCTTAACAGTTATCAAAGCATTTAAAAACAGTTTATCATTTTCAGTATAAAACTTTCATAAATCTGTTCATATAAAATCGTTCACGGATAAAGGTCCGCCCCTCGTAAATTGGCACCCTGAAGTCACCCTAAGGTGACAACGAGTCAGTCTCATGTTGCCTTACTGGGTCACACCTCCCTTGGCATAAACGGGACACACCCCCCGGCACGAGCTAGCGGACCACACCCCCCGACTTAGCCAATTTACATCAAAATCAATGTATGCATACATCCCACATAAAACTTTAAACAACTTTCATGCGATTAAAAGCATAAGAATAAAACATGGCATTTCTCATCATGTACTTGCTTTAGAAAACACATTAACAGGCACGCATTTTAGTTAGAAAACTCACCTGATGCTCTTACTTCTCTTTCCTACTCTGATCTGAACTTCCAATCGATCTGCCTGAGTGAAATGATGAAGTATATAAGCTGACTACCAACTGTCCGGATACTAAACTTACCGGACACCGTTACTTTCCGGGCAGTCCTAACTTCCCGGACGTTTCTACTTTCCGGTTGACTCTACATTCCGGACAACACCCAAATCCAGATGACACAGCTTCCTGGGTAGTTCTATTGTTCGGATACCACAACTTCCCGGATGATTCCACATCCGGATACGTTACACTTACCGGGACATTAAGCTTTCCAGACGCTCACCCGGACACCTACCTATCCTGAAGGTTTCCGGACGAACGCTGGACGAAGTTAGAGGTTGCAAATCCTATTACACGCCTCCCCATCCTCAAGATAAACCAATAAATTACCACTTAATGTTCTGTAATCAATTTCCCACCAGTTTTACTAACAAAACACATTTAAAGATGATTAAATCTCTCTATTTAGCCTCAAGTGACCTTAACATAGGAAAACTCTCAACTACTTCAATAATCAACAACCAAAACTTAAATGGAGTTATGGATTAGAGGTTACCTGATATGTTTCTTGTAGAAAACGAATTCCAATCCTTCTCTTCCTTCTGATTTCGAAACTTGAAGACCCCTCTCTTCAAAATGCCCAAAACCTTCAAGAAACCCTTTTCTCTTTTCTCTCAAAACCCAGTCGTCACAACAATCAAAATCAGTAATAGAATGTTTCTCCTAGGGTTTTGTGCCCTTTTATACGCTATTCTAAACTTACCAATTAGCCCCTCAACTTCCATTATTATCAAAACTTACCACGAGACACAAAAGTCTTTCGAAATTAATCTCGGTCGTTACAGGTGGAGAGGCAGTTGAAGAGGGTTTGGAAGTAGTGGTGGATGTTGGTGGGGATGAGGTCGGCGACGATGGTGCGGAGGAGCCGAGGAGGAGGATGCGACGGTTGCTTAGGGTTTTGGGAGAATGGATGGGAGAGGGATGAGAGGCGTGGGAGGACAAGTTTTGTTTTTGGAGGGAGGCATGAGGCATTAGGATTAGGGTTTTATTTATTTTGGGTTTTATTTATTTTGGGTTTATTTATTTTGGGGGGATAACAAAGATTTTGGGAATTGGGGGAAATAAGATATTTTAGGATAAAACAATTTATATGTAAAATAAATATAACATTATTAAAACATATATATAGTTTTATTTGAAATAAATTATTAATGTAATAGATATATTACTTTAATTAATAAATTTTAAATTTTATAAATTATTTTATTAAATGTAATGCGTATTAGTGGTTCTTAATGAACTAAGTTGCGTTTTGATGGGCTTTAGCGACTCTTAAAGCCCAATAAAAACTATTAAAACCCAACAAAACTCAGTACAGTCCACTAAAACACATTAAAGCCCAATAGATACATATGCATGTATGTACTACCCAAAACCGTCCATTCAAGCCCAAAACGGTTCATCAAAGCCCAAAACGGTCCATTAAAGCCCAATACGGTCTATTAAAGCACAAAAGACTATTTTATGTAGGTTTATACTACATACATGCATGTGGTGTGTATTGGGTTCTATAAGACTATTAAGAACCATTACAGCTTATTAAGAACCATTATAGCCCAACAAGACATTTTATGACATATTATGGCTCAATAACACCAACAGTGACTTATTACGTGTTTGTATGCATGTATGCACCATATATATGCATGTGGTGTATATTGGTCTCTATAATACTATTAAGAACCATTATAGCCTATTAAGAACCACTATAGCCTATTAAGAACCATTATAGCATAATAAGAACCACTACATACTATTAAGAACCCCTATAGCCCAACAAAATCTTTTATGACGTATCAAAGCCAAATAACACCAGTGGTAACTTATTACGTGTTTGTATGTAGGTTTGTACTACATATATGCATGTGGTGTGCATTGGGCCCTATAAGACTATTAAGAACCACTACAGCTTATTAAGAACCATTATAGCCCAACAAGAAATTTTATGACATATTAAGGCTCAATAACATCAACAGTGACTTATTACGTGTTTGTATGCAGGTATGCATCATATATATGCATGTGATGTATATTGGCCTCTATAATATTATTAAGAACCATTATAGTCTATTAAGAACCATCATAGCATATTAAGACCACTACATACTATTAAGAACCCCTATAGCCTAACTTATTACGTGCTTGTTTGTAGGTTTGTACTACATACATGCATGTGGTGTGTATTGGGCTCTATAAGACTATTAAGAATCACTACATCTTATTAAGAACCATTATAACCTATTAAGAACCATTATAGCATATTAAGAACCACTACATACTATTAAGAACCCCTATAGCCCAACAAGATCTTTTATGACTTATCAAAGCCCAATAACACCAGTGGTAACTTATTAGGTGTTTGTATGTAGGTTTGTACTACATATATGCATGTGGTGTGTATTGGTCTTATAAGACTATTAAGAACCACTACAGCTTATTAAGAACAATTATAGGCCAACAAGACATTTTATGACATATTAAGACTCAATAACACCAACAGTGACTTATTATGTGTTTGTATGCATGTATGCACCATATATATGCATGTGGTGTATATTGGCCTCTATAATACTATTAAAAACCATTATAGGCTATTAAGAACCATCATAGCATATTAAGACCACTACATACTATTAAATGTTTAGTTTCCGGCGGAATTTGTTTTTCTTTAAAATTTATAAAAAAGGTTTAAAAAAATATAAAAAGTTTCCGGCGGATCCAAATTTTTTTATTTTTCTTTTAAATTTATAAAAAACATTTAAAAAAATATAAAAGGTTTTTCACGGATTTCCGGCGAATCAAAAAAAATATTTTTCTTTTATATTTATAAAAAATGTTTAAAAAAATATAAAAGGTTTCCGGCGGATCCCAAAAATATTTATTTTTCTCTTATTTAAAAAAAGGTTTAAAAAATACAAAAGGTTTCCGGCGGATCCAAAAATATTTAATTTTCATTTAAATTTATAAAAAAAGGTTTTAATAAAATATAAAACGTTTCCGGCGGATCCAAAAATATTTATTTTTTATTTAAATTTTAAAAAAACGTTTAAAAAAATAAAATACGTTTCCGGCAGATCCAAAATATTTATTTTTCTTTTAAACTTATCAAAAACGTTTAAAAAAATAAAATCTGTTTCCGGCGGATCTAAAAATATTTAGTTTTCTTTTAAATTTATAAAACCGTTTTAAAAAAATAAAAATCGTTTCCGGCTTGTTAGGTCACGTTAGTGGAATAGAAGTATAGGGACTAATCTTGACATATCTTGTAAATACCTTATGGGTATAAAAACCTTATAGGTATAAATAGTTTGCTTAATCCTAGGTTTAGGGTTAATGATCATTGTTTAGTTTTTCACAGATTACTTTGTACGGCTGCTGCCTATTATCTTTCTGTTCATATGAATGACAAGTGAGATTTATGACTATATTGTGTTGATTCATTGTGATTGATTGTTAATCTGGGATCCATAATTGGTATCAGAGTAGAAAGACGTTTGATTCAAAGGTAATTTTTCTTATTCTGATCATTCAAGTTTTTGTCGACTGTTTCATTCAAAAAGATTTTTCTTTGCTTTGATTTAAGTGTAAAAAGCTTAAATTGAGGCTTGAAAAATCTTCTCTATTGTGTTTCTGAAATCATATTGAGTTTTGGGTTGTTTTGGTTAAGCATAAAATCATCAATATATGAGTTTTTGATTTATGGGTTTCATACTCTTTGTTCTTAATAAAAACTCAATTTTGCTTCAAAAAGTGCTTGATTAATCGATTAATTTGTTGTTTTTGCATTCCCTAGTTGCTTGTTTTGGTTCTAAAGTGTTTGCAGAAAATATATACCTAAGTCAAAAGTGGTGCAAATTCGATTTCCAGGTAAGTTTTTCGAGTTCCAGTGTTTGTTTTCGGTACTGTTCTTGAGTTCCGGTACTGGTTAATTCCGGATCCCAAGTTCCGGTTCTCTCAACTTCCGGTATCCATATTCCGATCATTGATTTCAATTCTGGATTTTGTAATTCCGGATCCTTAAAATTCCGGATCTTGTTGCTTGATTCCGGATCTTTGTTTCCGGATCCTTGCTTCCGGAACCTTAATTCCGGTTCCTTGTTGCTGGATTTCAGATTCTCTATTCCGGATCTTGCCATCTGCTCACTTTTTTTTTCTGTCAGTCTCTATTAGATTCTATTTTTCCAGTGTTCCTTTCTGTTTATTCCTGATCTCTTATGGGATTTGAGTTAGGTTACCACTCCCTTAGGAATTTGCGTTAGTTTTGCATTAGTTTGTGCGTTAGACCACTCGTTACCTTTGAATCATACCACACGTCTTACGATCACACTACTTCTCACAATGAATGCTCAAGACGCATTAGCTATCGGATCGGAACTCAAGCCTGTAACAACCCAAAACTAAAACAGGGCATGCATAGCATTAATTCATAAACATTACAAACCTGGGTCCCAAAATTTCATTACATTAGTCTCAAAACTTAGGTTGGCGGAAACAACCTATACACAACTGAGAACATACTAGCTTCTATAAGTGGCACATGCACTGTCTCTATCTGCATCTATACTCTATCCTGCACTTGCTTACTTACCTGAGCCTCCTACCATTTTCTTACCTGAAAATGGTTTAGTTTTGAAAAGCGAGCGTTAGACCAAAAGGTCTAGTGAATTCCCTCCGTAAACAGCGTACATCAACAGTATAAATCATTTCATAAAACTCATAACATTCTCCACATAAGCATCAAACATGGTACTGCATAGTGTTTAAGGATCACATAAGCTAACCGCGATCGAGGCCCAAGCAGAGTCCCCTCTCGCCTCATACCAGGGCCCAAGCAGACTCCCCTCTATCCGAGAAGGAAGGAAACGAATACCCTCCTACAAGCTCGTCACATATGCCCAAGCAGACTCCCCTTTATAAATCATTTCATGCTGCTAAATAGTTCTTTAATTAAAACATACTTTTCTTGGAAAGCATACGTAACAGTTGGTAAACAATTCATGCTCATAAATGAACCATAATCAGTAAAATATTTAGCATCTCATTTCGTGTAAAAAGGGTTTAGAGAACTCACCTGTTCTTCTCGTTTCACGATCTCTTACTTAGGCTTCCGATCTCTAGATGGAACACCTATAATATTAATAAACGTATGTCATAAGTCTTTAATTTATTACTCGAGCTTGCTCCCGAACTTAACCCAAACTTATCTAATTTGATAAGTTACATTTCTAACCCAAATACTTGTGTTCTGGACTTCACTAAACGGCCCGAAATAAAATTCTAGAACTATTAATTGAATATCGGACCAATTAATATTCGGTTCATTATTAACCTTCGGCCCACTCACAAATCACTTCCGGATCATAATTAATCCACTACCAGAATCCAATATACTTCCGGATCTAGCCCAAACATAAAAGAAATTTCCGGGACTTTAAATAATTTATGGGCTTAAGGCCCAAGACGTGATACCGGTTCTAAATAATACTAAGCCCAGACTTAGACAATTTCGGCCCACGTGGCTTCCCTAATATCATTCGGTCCACTAAAAACATTTACTGGATCCAATAATTGGATTTCGGATCCTTCAGGAATTAATTATGACAGCCCAAATGATGGAAAGCAGATTCCGAAACTCATTGGTTTATCGGCCCAACATCAGTGAACTTCAATGGGGTTCCGGATCCATAACAACATTCTGGGTCCAAGGGATACCTGGGCCAATTCCGGATCTTAGCTATAACCGTTCCGGATCTGCATGTGACTTCCAGAACTTAGCAATTTAATTCCGGATCCAACATGAGATTCAATTCCGGATCTGCTATGGGCCCATGTTCCGGATCCATTGAACTTCCGGTTCCTTTAAATCCAAACCAAAATTTCCGGATCTTGTTTTCTCTATAATTCCGGATCATATAAACATTTCCGGAACCTTAATAAATATAAATTCCGGATCATATAAATTGACTCGGTTCTCTTCTGTTAATTCTGGAACCTCGTTGCAATGCGATTCAGATTAAGACTAATACTGAGGGTTTATTCATATTAAATCGATTACCAAGTCTCCTTTCCCCACAAGTGATTCATCTCATTCTAATAAGATTATCAAACCCATTTAACATATTGTTTAAACTCTTAATTAAGGAAACCCTCAGTGTTAGGACCATAAATGTCCTACATATTAGAAAGATATATAAATAATTATTATAGAGCTTAATTAGTTTAATTAATCTTTTTTGTAAAAGCCTTTAATTATAAAAGGGTTTAGATTAGGTTAATGGGCCATGCGTCTTTGTGTTTAAAGCCTTAGTATATAAGGTGATGTTAGCCTTAGGAATTAGGTTAGCAATTGATTAGCCATCCAAGAGATTCATTAGAGAGAGAGATAGTTGTGTTCTTCATTCTAACCATTGTAACTATCTTGATTTATGAATACGAGAGGGATGACAGATTGAAATAATCAATTGTTCGTGTTATTTCTCATTGATTATATTGTTACCTGTCAAACTGGAACTAACAATTGGTATCAGAGCAGAATCTGTGATTTGAAGATACGAAAGAAATCGAGCGAAAGCAAGAAAAAGAAAGAATTTTCGTAGCTAATTTTCTGGAAAACACAACGAGCCGTTTTGCATATTCCCGGAGATTGAACCGTCGGATCGTCACGATTTTTGGACTGTAGCTTCACGACACCCCGTTTGACATTCTGAACGGTTGGATAAATCGTTTGAGGTCCAGAAGTCACCCACTTTATTTCGAAATAGTGCAGTAAGTTTGTGGTTAAATCGTTCTTCAATCGGGTTTGCAAACTCTTTCGTTGATTTATTAATTTATTTGTTTGATCTCGATAGTTTACTCGCGTTTATCTGCTGTTTATCTGCGTTTACATCGATTCTCAAAGGTTTTAATCTTTCAATTTAAAAATCAAATCTTGAGATTTTGGTGTTCTAAAAGTTTTTGTGGTGATTATTGGAAAATAGGATATATTTTGCTTAGAAATCGATTTGGGTGTGTTTGTTTTTGTGTTTTTGGTCAAAATCTAACCCTACAGAAGTGAAATCAAGCAATCCTATCGATCCCAGATCAGAATTGCAACCACAGCCGCAGTATCCGGGTAAGTTTTCCTATTTCTCATCACCTTTCCGGACAAAACCTTAATTTACCCGGATAGCACATTTTTTCTGGATAAAATAAAGTGTGCGGACATTTTCTTGGTCACTTTCCGGAAGAAACTAAGTGTCCGGATGGATTTTGTTGTTACCGGATAAAACTACAATTTTCAGGTAATTAAACCTTTCCGGGTGACTCATCTCTCACCTTTCCGGTGAAATTCTTTTCCGGCCACCCCAAATTCCACTCCTAGCATGACATATTTGACTTTCTTGAAATTCTTTTTGCATGCACACGTGATTTCATCTTAGCATTCATACATCCATCCATCCATCACTCACACATACATATCTATTGCACATCACCATCATTGCATGAATTTTTTTCCTATTAATCGATTGCATACATACATATATTTATTTGAATTATTTTTTTGTTTTGTTTATTTTAATTTCTCTTGATTGGTTTGATTTTGATCGAAAGTGCCTTATCCGGTAAGTCACAACCAACCTTCACCCGGTAAGTTCAATTTTCACCCAGTAAGCATCACATCACCCGGTAAGATCACTTGATTCTATCCGGGAACCATCTTTGTCCGGAAAGCACATTTCATCCGGTAAGTCCTCGTTACTTTTGTCCGGAAAGCTTCTCATTCGCGAATCAAGTATCCTACAACCTCCGTCCGGTAAGTTCACTTGATTTTATTTTTTCCGGTAAGTGCACTCAATCACCCGGTAAGTTGGGTTGGTAAGTTCTCGTCGGTACCCGAGTTACTGCACGTCTCGTGATTAAAAGTTTTAACAAAAGTTGCAATTTTTTTCTTAACGATTGATTTGCAATTTTTTTGTAACGCTTGAGATTATTTGCGACGATTTGATCTTTTTCGCGACATTTATCATTTTTGTGTGATTTTAAATTCACGTGTTCGATCTAACTTGGTTTGTTCTTTTGCAGATTTCAGTCTCGAAGAGTGATTTCGTTCGTTCGAATCCTATAATAATCAAATTTTAAATTTTTTAAAACGAATTTATTTTATAAATTTGTTTTTCTGATTTAATTTTTGATTTTTTTTCGCAAGTTTTATTCTTCAAAATAACACTGATTAACGATCATAATTTTTCAGGTAACAAATGTCTTATTCATCTCAGTTTGAAGCAGATCTTCAGGATTCTGATGATGAATACACAGTGTAACGTCCCTCTTTCATAAACATGCAATAACATAAATCAAGCATTCGGATTACAAAATTAAGCATGTCTTTAAATATTATCAACTAAACTAGACAAAATTGACAGCGAAAGTCTCTACAATCCACAGCCGAGTACTAACTATAGTCATCATAGCAAGACTGGAGTCTCTCTAATCTCCATGCCCTTCTTGCCTCCCCTCCTAATTCTTACTAGAAGATCCTGCTGAACGCTTACCTGAAAATGGTTTAGTTTTGAAAGTGAGGGTTAGACCTATAGGCCTAGTGAATTCCCTCCATAAAACAGCATGTATAAACAGTGAAATCAGTTTGCTGAAAACATCGTAACTCATCACATAAGGTATTGCACTGTGTATTGGATCACAAAACCATTAGCGATCGGGGCCCAAGCAGACTCCCCTTTCGCCCTCGAAGGTATCGGGGCCCAAGCAGAGTCCCCTCAACCCGCCTAGGAGGGAAACGAATTCCGACCAATAGGCTCATCATACATAACCAAGGGATCATCGATCCCGAGGCTCACTGATCCCACAATGCAGACCGACATCACATTGCACGCATATACGTTACATAAGAACATGTAAAATAAAGTCTTACAAGCATGCCTTACATTCCATCATGTCAAACTTTCTTTTAGCTATAACTGAATACGTTCGTGAGAAATATTTACTTTAGTTTACAAACATTTTATACTCGTTAAGTACCATGATCAGTAAGAAGACATTTAACATTTTTCGCCGTTAAAGGGGTTTAGGGAACTCACCTTGATTGACGTACAACGCACTTCTTAAACACCTCCAAGCTAAACCAAACGAACACCTAAGGGAATAACATTCACATCAGATTTACAGTTCTATTTTGCTGTCCGGATAATTCTTTCCGGACACAACCCCTTTTCGGACACGACCTATCCGGACACGACCTATCCGAACATCAAACTCTCCGAATAACACACCCGGACACCAAGGCTTGTCCGGAGACTCCTTTCATCCGGAAACCCTCTTGGAACACCTACCCGGGCACGTGCAACTTATCCGGACACCACCGAACAATGGCGTCCGGAGACCACGGCTGTTTCGAACTAAAAAGCTAAAAAAATGATCATCAACCCGTTTTAAGCCAATAGTTTGATTAGATATACCTAAGTGTTCATCCACCCATCCTCAAATACTCACTTAATCCATTTACAACCCCTTAAATCGGTTTATTAAGGCAAAAACCCATAAAACCCATTCTAGAGGAAAAATGGTGAAATCTCAAAGAATCATCCAAATCAGTCTTAAGAATACATACCAATAAGAGATAGAAGTACTACAATAATCAGGGGACGAATTCAGGATGTATTACCTTGCAGATTCCTCTTTGATTCCTCCTTTTCTCTTGATTTATTCCCAACCCCTTCTTTCTTTCTCTTGCCCTCTCTTAGCCGCCAAGTACCAACACAAAACACTGATTTGTTGATAATGAGGGCTGTCCTAGGGACTTGTGCCCTACACCTCTTTCACCAAATGACAAATTAGTCCCTCCAGTTAACTTTCATTTATTAGAAAAATGGCACTAAACTTTCATATATACTAGGAGAAAACCCGGTTGTTACAACACTCCCCCCCTTAAAAGAATTCCGTCCCCGGAATTGCTTATTAGAAGAGATGCGGGTATCTAGCTTTCATCTCCGACTCCAACTCCCAGGTCGCCTCCGGACCCTTGTGGTGCCGCCATTGTACCTTAACCAACTTAGTCTCCTTGCTCCGCGACTTCCTTACCTTAACATCCGTGATTGCTTCAGGTTCCTCTACAAAGTTCAATTTCTCGTCCACTTTTATGTCATTCAACGGCACCGCTTTGGTTACGTCGGCAAGACATTTCCTTAGATTAGACACATGAAACGCATTGTGAACTCCTCGCAACTCTTCCGGTAAATCCAACCTATACGCCACCTCCCCAATTCGTTCGGTAATTTCAAACGGTCCGATGTAACGTGGGCTTAACTTCCCACGTTTCCCAAATCGTACCACTCCCTTCCACGGGGATACCTTCAACAAGACAAAATCCCCGACCTGAAATTCTATGTCTTTTCGCCTCTTATCCGCATAACTCTTTTGCCGGTCGCGAGCGATCTTTAGAATCTCGCGCACTTGGACAATCTTGTCCGAAGTCAGTTGTACAATCTCTGGTCCGGCCAATTGTCTCTCTCCTACTTCGTTCCAACACAAGGGTGTCCGACATTTTCTACCGTAGAGTGCCTCAAATGGCGCTGCCTTGATGCTCGAGTGGTAACTATTATTGTAAAAGAACTCGATCAATGGTAGATGTTTTTCCCAAGAGCCTTGGAAATCTAAAGCACACGCCCTCAACATATCTTCCAATGTTTGGATCGTTCGCTCGCTCTGACCGTCGGTATGGGGATGATATTCGGTACTCATCTTGATCTGCGAACCCATTTCTCTTTGGAAGCTCCTCCAAAACGTGGAGGTAAATCTGCTATCGCGGTCAGATACTATCGATGAGGGTACCCCATGGCGGGTTACGATCTCATTGATATACAATTTTGCTAACTGCTCCAAAGAGTAAGACTCTCGTATGGGCAAGAAATGTGCTGCCTTCGTGAGACGATCAACAATCACCCATATAGCGTCATAAGCCCTTGGAGTTCTAGGAAAGTGGGTTACGAAGTCCATCGTAATTTGATCCCACTTCCACATAGGTATCTCTAATGGCTGGAGTTTCCCGTACAATCGTTGATGCTCAATCTTTACGCGCGAACACGTCATACAGGTCTCTACCAAATGAGCTACGGCCTTTTTCATTCCAGGCCACCAATAATCTCTTCGTAGGTCTCCATACATCTTGTTAGTTCCGGGGTGAATCGTGTACTTCGATTTATGAGCTTCTTCTAGAATCAGCTTTCGGAGCTCTCCGAGTTTCGGAACCTAGATTCTCCCATTGAGACATTTCACCCCTCGACTATCTTCCACTAATAAGGATGCTTTCCCTACCATTCTTTCCTTCTTAAGATTTTTAGCTTCGAACGCTTCAACCTGACATTTCTTTATTCCTGCTAACAAATTGAATGTGACCTCGGCCCTCACGGCCACAATACTGGGGGGTTTCACTTCGTTCCTTGCGACTTAAAGCGTCCGCCACTACGTTTGCCTTCCCCAGATGGTAATCGATCTTATAGTCATAGTCAGTTAGCAACTCAATCCATCTCTGTTGGCGCATATTCAACTCCTTTTGATCAAAGAGATGACATAAACTCTTGTGGTCCGTAAAGATCTAGCACTTCGTCCCATACAGATAATGTCGCCAAATCTTCAAAGCAAAAACCACTGCCGCCAATTCTAAATCGTGAGTGGGGTATCGAACTTCGTGATCCTTTAACTGCTGGGATGCATAAGCGATCACCTTACCCCGTTGCATAAGTACGCAACCCAACCCAAGCTTCGATGCATCACTGAACACCACGAAATCGTCAGAACCGTCCGGTAACGATAATACCGGAGCGCTGCTCAGCATATCCTTTAGTCTTTGGAAAGCTTCCTCTTGCTTCTCTGACCAGACAAACTTGACATTTTTCTTGGTTAAAGAAGTTAGTGGCGTGGCGATACGCGAAAAGTCCTTGATGAACTTTCAGTAATAACCAACCAGTACAAGGAAACTTCGGACTTCTGAGGGGTTTTTAGGCTGCTCCCATTCTCGGATGGCTTCGATCTTAGACGGGTCTACCATGATTCCTTTCTCAGACACCACGTGTCCGAGAAACTGCACCCCTCTTAGCCAAAACTCGCATTTAGAAAACTTCGCATGCAGCTTCTCCTGCTTTAGTAGCTCGAGAATTGTTCGAAGGTGGCTTTCGTGCTCCTCATCCGATCTTGAAAATATCAGGATATCTTCTATGAACACTATCACGAACTGGTCTAAATAAGGTTGGCACACCCTATTCATTAGGTCCATGAATGCTGCCGGGGCGTTGGTCAGCCCGAACGGCATCACCAAAATTTCGTAGTGTCCATATCTGGTCCTGAATGCAGTTTTCGGCACATCTTCCTCCCTTACTTTGAGCTGATGATAACCTGCCCTCAAGTCTATCTTGGAGAAGTAGCTGGCTCCTTGTAACTGATCAAACAGGTCGTCGATTCTCGGTATAGGATACTTGTTCTTGATCGTGACCTTGTTGAGTTCTCGGTAGTCTATGCACATTCGCATAGTACCATCCTTCTTCTTCATGAAGAGTACGGGTGCTCCCCACGGAGATGTACTCGGTCTAACGAATCCCTTATCTAATAACTCCTGCAATTGAGTCATCATTTCCCTTATTTCAGACGGCGCCAATCTATACGGTGTGCGGGCAATGGGTGCAGCTTCGGGAATCAAATCCTCTGGAAACACTTCCGGGTATTCATTAACCACTCGCACGTCACCCACCCCACGCTTCTCTTTCTTGGCGTCCAACACGTACGCCAAGAATCCTTGACACCCCTTTCTTAAACACTTAGCAGCCCTAAACATGGAGATAAGGCTAGTGGTTCTGTCACGACGATTCCCATAGATCACTATGGTATCTCCATCAGGTAACCGAATCCTGATAAGCTTTTTGTTGCAAACGATATTCGCATCATTTGCGGCTAACCAGTCCATACCCAACACTACATCAAACTCTCCCATTGCCATGGGATATAACTTCATAGACACCAACCTCCCTTCTATATCTATGACACAATCCTCTACTACCTCCTTAACATACACCCAATTATCATTGGCAGTTTCCACCTCTAGAGCTCTCTCTAAACATCTAGGCCTCACCCCCAAACATTTCATAAAAGCATGCGATACAAATGAGCGATTTGCTCCTGAATCAAATAACACCTTGGCACAAAGAGAGTTCACTAGAAACGTACCTTCCACAACATCCGGAACTTCCTCCGCCTCTTCCGCCGTCATGCGGAATGCACGTCCCTTCGGACGCGCCGGTTCTGCTCCTTTATCATTTCCTTTCCCACCTTGACGCTCTCCATACTGAGTCGATCCACCCTTCTTCACTTGTGGGCAGTCATACCGCGTGTGACCAGTAGCTCCACATTGGAAGCATGATTTCCCTTTAGGACAGTCCCTTGACATGTGACCGGGCAATCCACGCCGATAACACGAATTAGAACCTACCATGCATTCTCCCCGATTCATCTTGTTGCACTTACTACACGGCTTGCTAGCTGAATCCTTGCTAGCACGAGTTTCTGGTCGGAATATCTTTCTACTCTTAGAGTCATTACTCGGTCCATCCCATTTACGTTTATCACCACTCTTCTCAGTCGTTTGGCGAACCTTTTGTTTCTCGATCATCTCGGCCGCGTTGATGGCCGCCTGAAAGGTAGTGGGATTCCTTGTCAGAACTAGCTCGCGGATGCTACTTTTCAATCCGTGAATGAAATGTTCCACCCGTCGTTCCTCCGTTGGCACATACAAATCCGCAAAACGAGACTTCTCGATAAACTTTGTAGTATACTCACGCACTGTCATACCACCCTGATCCAAACCCAAAAATTCCTCTTCCAACCTTTTCACTGCCGCGAGTGGACAGAACAGAGCTTTGAACCTGTCCACGAACACTTCCCACAACATTCCCTTAGCCATTGTCGAGCCTTTCCCCCGGTCTCAGCATCCCACCAGTAAACTGCCTCGGACTTCAGCATGGATAGGGCATACATCACCCGATCCCCATCCGCACACTTACACGTATCAAACACCAATTCCATTTCTTTCACCCATTTCATTGCCAATACCGGATCACACTCGCCTTTGAAAGTAGGGGGCTTGCATGAGGCAAAGGCCTTGTAATTACATCCCTTACCAGTCTCTATCGGGCTTGACAGTTCCACACTTTCCCGGTTCTCGCTCGCCTCTTTGCTTTCCGAGGCCGACTCATTCTGCTTAGTGAGGAGACCTTGTAAAGTCTCCTGAATTTTACAAAGCTCAGCAGCCAGATTCTCTCGAGTGACGAATGCGGATCCACGGCCCCGACCACGTCCCCTCGTTGGGTTTCCTCTTCTTACAGAAGCTGAACTTTCCTGATGAGAGTTTTCTTGATGAGCGGGTTCCGCACTCAGTGCCCTTCGAGTCACACGTGTCGTTCTTCGAGTCGGATGTCCCTCATCCACGGCCACCTGAGTGGCGGCACGGCGGGGCATTCTTCCCCGACCCCTTCCACGACCCCTTCCGCGACCCCTACCTCTTCCGCGGTTAACCGGTCCATTCTCTAGGATCTCTTCCTCCTGACTCCTTCGCACGGCAGGTACCGACTTACTCCTCAAATTTCTTCTAGCCATTTCGCAAATACTGAAAGAAAGCAACCATTAACCATTGCTAGACTTGACATCCCAAATTGCTATATAAGGAAATCTTAAGCACGCACATGTACCTGTAAGTTCATAATTACACTGGCCGGGTGTAATCCCAAACTTACCTTACACGCTTGTCCTTGGCACCTTATTCCTAAGCGCACTTAGAGTGATCGTTCCTAGAGGCAATCCTATGTCTCGACTGTGTTTCTCATCTTAAAGTTTAAGTTTAGGCCCGATTGGTTACCTAAATCCCTTAACCTAAGGCTCTGATACCATTTGTAACGTCCCTCTTTCATAAACATGCAATAATATAAATCAAGCATTCGGATTACAAAATTAAGCTTGTCTTTAAATATTATCAACTAAACTGGACAAAATTGACAACGGAAGTCTCTACAATCCACAGCCGAGTACTAACTATAGTCATCATAGCAAGACTGGAGTCTCTCTAATCTCCATGCCCTTCTTGCCTCCCCTCCTAATTCTTACTAGAAGATCCTGCTGAACGCTTACCTGAAAATGGTTTAGTTTTGAAATCAAGGGTTAGACCAAAAGGTCTAGTGAATTCCCTCCATAAAACAGCATGTATAAACAGTGAAATCAGTTTGTTGAAAACATCGTAAATCATCACATAAGGTACTGCACTGTGTATTGGATCACATAACCATTCGCGATCGGGGCCCAAGCAGACTCCCCTTTCGCCCTCGAAGGTATCGGGGCCCAAGCAGACTCCCCTCAACCCGCCTAGGAGGGAAACGAATTCCGACCAATAGGCTCATCATACATAACCAAGGGATCATCGGATCCCGAGGCTCACTGATCCCACAATGCAGACCGACATCACATAACACGCACATACGTTACATAAGAACATGTAAAATAAAGTCTTACAAGCATGCCTTACATTCCATCATGTCAAACTTTCTTTTAGCTATAACTGAATACGTTCGTGAGAAATATGTACTTTAGTTTACAAACATTTTATACTCGTTAAGTACCATGATCAGTAAGAAGACATTTAACATTTTTCGCCGTAAAAGGGGTTTAGGGAACTCACCTTCATTGACGTACAACGCACTTCTTAAACACCTCCAAGCTAAACCAAACGAACACCTAAAGGAATAACATTCATATCAGATTTACAGTTCTATTTTGTTGTCCGGATAATTCTTTCCGGACACAACCCCTTTCCGGACACGACCTATCCGGACACGACCTATCCGAACATCAAACTCTCCGAATAACACACCCGGACACCAAGGCTTGTCTGGAGACTCCTTTCATCCGGAAACCCTCTTGGAACACCTACCCGGGCACGTGCAACTTTCCGGACACCACCAAACAATGGCGTCCGGAGACCACGGCTGTTTTGAACTAAAAAGCTAAAAAAAATGATCATCAACCCGTTTTAAGCCAATAGTTTGATTAGATATACCTAAGGGTTCATCCAACCATCCTCAAATACTCACTTAATCCATTTACAACCCCTTAAATCGGTTTATTAAGGCAAAAACCCATAAAACCCATTTTAGAGGAAAAATGGTGAAAACTCAAAGAATCATTCAAATCAGTCTTAAGAATACATACCAATAAGAGATAGAAGTACTACAATAATCAGGGGACGAATTCAAGATGTATTACCTTGCAGATTCCTCTTTGATTCCTCCTTTTCTCTTGATTTCTTCCCAAACCCTTCTTTCTTTCTCTTGCTCTCTCTTAGCCGCCAAATACCAACATAAAACACTGATTTGTTGATAATGAGGGCTGCCCTAGGGATTTGTGCCCTACACCTCTTTCACCAAATGACAAATTAGTCCCTCCAGATAACTTTCATTTATTAGAAAAATGGCACTAAACTTTCATATATACTAGGAGAAAACGCAGTTGTTACACACAGCCTTTAAGAAATCAGTGGCTCTGCTCACCAGATCCTTCCAGCAGCATTGCCATGATAAAAACGAAGGCAAGAAGAAGGTAGATAAGCAAAAGCAGCCTGATAAGAAGGAGAGGACTGAAGAAGAGCAAACAATACTATATGAAAAGAATATCAAGCAAAAAGATGATTTGATCAGCAAGTACGTCAACGAACCGAAGGAATTGAAATCTCAAATCTGGAATAGTTCTGAGAAGCTGGCTAAATCTGAAGAAAAGGCAGCGATCTTAGAAACTGAGAACACTAAGTTGAAAAGAAAGATTTCTGATTTGCCATCACAATAAGAGATAAAGGCACTTGAAGAGAAAGGTAAGCTCCTGAACTGTAAAAACCTTGAGCTTAAAAGTAAACTATATACTCTTGAAAAGGTTTTTGAAAAGGAAAAGGAAAGTTTTGAAAAAGAAAGACAAATACTTAATCAAAAGCAATCTGGTCTTTCAACCAAATCTCTTGAAGAAAAGAAGAGACTTGAGCTTATGTGTTTAAAACTTTCAAAACAGATCTCCGATTTTGAAAAAGTTTTGATTTCAGAAAGAGAGAAGTTTGAATTAGAACGAAAATCTTTCTCTAAAAAGAATGGAGAAGTTTCTTTCAAAATATCCGATTTGGAAAACGAATTAGACGTTCTAATCAAAGAGTCTGAGAAAACGAAAGTTGAAGGTTTTAGAGCTAAATGCTTGAAAGATGATTTTGCAAAAGAGAGAAAGATCTTTCAGACTGAGATTTCTAAACTTACACAGAGATTATCTGGATTAGCAACCGAGATTTTGAAGGAACAAAAGGTTAAATATGATTTACAAAAGAAATTTGATTTAATTCTCAAATAACGAAATACCTTATCCGTTAAGGTCAAGAAAATTGAAGAAAGAAAGAACAAAGGTGTTCAACCTCCTTATGCTTCAAGATCTTTTTATACAAATCGTTCTTCAAAGAATTTTGTCAAATCAAATGATTTTTCAAAAGATCAGATTCGACCTTCCAATCCTTTCGATAATTCTCGTGTTGATAACAACGACAATCCATCTTTCAAGAAAGTCAACATGGTTTGGAGAGTTAAAGGATCTGCTCCTACTCCAAAGTCATTCGTCGATGTTAAGAGTGACAAGAACAACAAAGTTTTTCATGCTAAACCTTTTGTGAAAATTGATCGAGTTTACTCTGTTAATAAACTGATCAGCTTATCGAGTTTTTCATGCTAAACCTTTTGTGAAATCTCACAAAGTTTTTCATGCTAAACCTCGTGTTGCTCTTATTGTGGAACAAGTGATTTTGTGAGTAAAGACCGTGCTAAGTATTGGTATGGTACTTATAGTATCCCCGATCCTCACTTTAATAAGGCATCTAACAAACAAGGATCCATCAAAAGATGGATACCAAAATCTGTCTAAGTATTGGTATGGTACTTATAGTATCCCCGGTCCTCACTTTAATAAGGCATCTAACAAACAAGGATCCATCAAAAGATGGATACCAAAATCTGTCTAATCTATTTTGCAGGAATGTCATGTGCGGTTTTAATTCCTATTATTCTTTTCACATGACTGCAATCAAAGGTTATGCCACATTTGAGGGGGAGTACTATGAAAGGTAAGTGAACTTCAACTGAATTCAAAGACAGTGGTAAATCGTTCTGAATAACTTACTTGTGTTAGTTATTCTCAAAATTTTAACTTCCATGATTGCCACGTGTCAATTTTTCTTGACTTAGTTATTTCCATGTCTCACATATTTGTTGATTTTTCGATGGAAATACACTCGTTTGAATTCCCAGTTGTTTTCCAAGTTCGTTATTTCTTGAAATGATTCCATTCTTATCTGATATAATAATTGTGAATTGGTCTTCACAATTAAACTTTCTGATCATTGTCTCATTTTTGCAAATACTGTGCGTACTGAGTCATTCTGTTTCGCGCTTGATTTTGTCTCCTTGAAATTCTTTCATTTTCAACAATGACTTCTGATTACTTCAGATCAGAACTCGGACTTAATTTTTATGACTTCTGATCAACTCAGATCAGGACTCGTTCTTAAATACGTTGACTTCTAAACATTTCAGTTTAGAACTCGTATTTCACTGTTTACTTAAATGCTTTTGTTGAATCCAGATCCGTGCAAGAAATATGAAATCGAAATAATAAACAATAAGAACAACGATTTCAACTGGTCATCCCTGTATTATGCTTTCAATCAGAGTGTTTACAATACGAGTAAGGAAGCAAATGAGATGATTAACCTGTTTTTCTAGGCCAATAGAACATTATATAGTTCGGGCCCGTGGTTAACAAGCCCACGGCCCATTCACTATGGACTAAGTTTAATCTGTTACAAAATACACCCTTGAACTTGAAATCAACACAAATTTCACCCTAACAATCTCCCCCTTTGATTTTGAGTTCAAGTTCGCGCTCTATCTCTTGCCAGTTGAATACGTATCGTTTGCACAACGCGAAATGAACCTCGAAGAATCTGATGGCGCGGCGGTAGTCGAGACGTTCTTCAACCATATCCAAAGCAGTCTGAGCAGTTCTTTCATTCAGATTGGGTACATAGGATACCTTTGGATTTTCGGATTCGTGCTTGATGATCTTCCGAAGAGCGTCTTGAACTTTAAGCAGAGTGCCGTCGCAAAATCGATCTACCTGACTGAACCTCATAAACATCTTTTCTTTCTGAGCGTTGAGGAAAACGATCCCAAATTCCGGTTGAAGCAGCATTGCATTCTCGGGATACATTGACAGTTCAGGAGCTTTCAGATTTGGTTTGAGCAGATTTACCTTCTTCGCTCGGTTCTCGATTGCCATTTGAAAGTCCGTAAGATAAGAGATCATAATAGAACGGACGAGGAATCGACGAACCGCTTCGAGCGCCTTTGTTACAGCAAGCGGTCGGATGGTTCTGGTGCGAAGGTCTCTCAGAATAAGCAGGAGGTCGAACGGATGGAGATGCTTAAAGTCAGCTTCAGAAAAAATCCATTCTTTTCCGTCTTCACGTCGAACAGTGAATACGGGAAAGACGATCTTCATAATTTTGTTTGACTGAATCTTTAGCACCTCTGAAATTTTATGCTTAGTTCATACCTGGTCTCTCGGGAGACACCGCTTGATGGCTTCTACGTATCGGAGTTGGCATGCTGGATCAGGACTGTAGATGCCAAGACAGAAGGTCGGCTCGATCGGGCGAATTCGGTGAACAAACAGCTTCTTCAGAGATTCCTCCAGATGAGGAATGAGGACCTTGATCTTCTCCCAACGGTTTTGTTGCTGAGGAGGGGGAGGAAGATCAGGAGTTGTCGTTTGCTGAGGAGATGTCGGGATTTCTGCATTTGAGCTTTCGGGTTGATTTGAAGTCGTAGCGGGTTGAGTCGAGTGAACGGGAGGCGTACCATAGAAATTCTGAAGCAGAAATTGGTCGTAATCAATGTTGTCGTCTTCATCAGTGGGAAACACCAAGTTTACCTCGAAGTTTACGGCTCTGGCAGCTTTTTCGTACCATGCGTCTTCGGTTTCCGGGTTGGTTTCACATGCTAGATCAATCATGGTGAGCGTTGGCATGTCTGATGGTTCTTGTGCGACCAATTCCTGTGTTGTACCCTCAGGCTTTTCAACCGTTGGGGCTTTGTCATCTAAAATATCCATGTCGATGACCATCTGTGCTAATGGCAACTCGGCTTCGGGTGTTTCTGTTGAGGTTGCCGCAGTTGGGGGTTCCTGTTGAACCACAGATGTCGTCGCAGGCTGGATCAGGGAGGCGGTCTCGGTTAGACGTTGACGCTTCTCCCCCTCACGGTGATCAGGATCCTCCTGGTCATCGTGTTTGCGTTTTAGACCGCCGGCTTGACTCTTACAAGTGTCTTCTAGTGAGCGGACCCTCTCAGACAGCGTGGCAAGCGCTTTGTTGTAGTCGTTGAGGTTCGAGTCAATGGCGTCAAGGCGTGAGGTGATGGACGAAGATGGAGCAGTGACCTGGGATCGAAGAACTGAGATCAGGTCTGCTTCGGCAGATGCGGTTGTGTCGGATTCCTGGAGCAGTTGGGCTAAGAGCATCGTCTTTAGTGTGTCCACCGAATAAGTAGGTTGTGGTGGAGTCGGTGGAGGCACAGAGGCGGTTTCAGTGTCGACGAGGTGGCCCTTTCCTTTGATAGCACGCATCGCTTTGGCAAGTTCAGCGGCTACATGTTCCTGCATTTGCTGCTCCATACCCTGTCGGACAGCCTCAAGGGTGCTGTCCAGAGACCCTTTTGACACAAAGTCGGGTAAAATAACACCGGGCTCACTTAGAGTACCCGTTGAGGTATCTACCTTGGAGGCAGAGCCACCTACGTTCACAGCTGGCGTGATAATAAATGTGGTAGGATTTCCATCCAATCCTCGTGTTCCGGAAGTCGGAGACACTATAGACGTTTCGGTCGGGTCACTAAGAGCCGCGACAAGGTGTTGTTCCGCATCAAGTGTCCTAGGCGAAGAATGTTCAGTAACAATAGGCTCTAGACTCGATGGTACACACAAAGAAGTCGAGACCGGGGGCTGCTGGTCTCTTATTTCAACACCTTGACCCTACGAATGAGGGACCGGTGGAAGTTGTGTTGAATCCCCGTGTAAGACTGAAACACCCGTCTTTTGAGAGACGGATGAGTGGCTATGGGGGTCGTGCAATTGCTCCGCTAGGTCCACGGAGTCTGTTTAATTACCCCGTCCCAACGGATGAGACGGGATAGTAGATGTGGTGACCTGGATTTCACTCGGCTGGGGTCGCTCATGAGCCTCTTTATCTTTACGGCTCGATCTTTCCTGGTTCAACTTTGAACGCAGTTCTCTCCTTCTCGCATGATCTAACTCATCACCTGTGTCTCCCTCAGATATCCTAGTGATAGGTCCGATACCTTGAGGTATTTGTCTCAGGCGTATGTTACGGTCGGTATCGGAGTCCGTGGAGTCGGATTCCACGTCTTCAACATCATGAGATGGTGACGGAGGTTCGGTGATATAAGGCTCGGTCGAGTGATGTAGAATTGGTCTGGAGGATTGACCGGCTTGGGCTGAGCTGGAACCGGGTCGCGATTCCGCTGCACCACCTACTCTCGGTCCCCTTCCTCTCACAACTAACATTCCCCGCCCGACAGCACCTGCTTGTTGGGCCCTTCCTCCTCTCGTCCTAGGACCCTCACGTCCCTCAGGCCTATTTCCCTGGGCAGGTCCCTCCGGCTCTGGCTGGACCATGGGAATTCCTAACTCTCCCCTATAAGCAACTACCCCTGGTGCAGCGGGATCGGCGATGGCTAGTAGGGCGGCAGGAATGGGCGAGGCGACCGCATCGGATGGGTTGCGGATCACCATGAATTGGAGGTATCTGATGGGGCATACCGGATGTGTAATACGTCTTGGAATGGCTGGATTCACATCCATGTGCTGACGAACGGCAAGCGATAGGAAACGCGGGTATGGGAGGAACTTCTTCTGTTTGGTTCCGCCGATGTGTCGAATGGTTGTCACAAGTTCACACCAGATTATCATGGCGAAGTCGACGTGACGGTGGTAGCACACGGCGTGAACAAGTCGTAGAAAGTCGCTGGTACAATGATCAATACCTTTCCATCGGGCGGATAGGCAGCGGTTGAGTATGGTGAATAGCGTGTACCAAATTGGCGCCAAGAACTTGCGATTGAAGACAGATGGTCGTTGAAGGTCGAAGTTGTAACCAAGGGCACGCATTTGTGCGCAAAGTGTGGCATCGTTAACGGCAGGATCGTACCGTTCATGGTTGTTGGCAGTGGCTTCCGGTAGAGACAGTAGTCTGCGAAAGGAGTCGGGCGTCAGAGTAAATGGGTGGTTGTCAATCTGCGCCGTGATGGTCTGTGTGTTGCCAATCGTGCGGACGTGTGCCGTCAGCCAGACTTGTAAAACGTAGATCAAAGGAACGTCGGCGGTGCGAGTGAGTGCCTCGCGTATGGGATGGTGCATCAGAATGTCTAGAATGACTTGATGTTGCGGGTTAGGTCTGAACAGCGTCGGGTCCAAGTAATGATTGTTGGCCTCCAACTCGATGCCATGGTCAGGATTAACCAAGGCAGCATCTGCTACTTCGTCGATGACTTCCTCCTCCCGAGGAATTTGTTCTTCCGGATTTTGTTGTTCCGCCATGTATAAATCTGTCAAAATGGCACACAGTTAGGAACGTAAACAGAAGAACAAGTGTCGGTGCGTACCTTTGCTTTGAATGGCTCAATCTGAGACATATCGAGGACGGGTAGTAAGAAAACAGGTACCAAATGAACACAACAGCAGAGGAATCTGGATAAAAATACAGGGTGTCCGGACATCTCAAAGAGTCCGGATAATAGGGTTGTCCGGATAAGCATATGCAGGTGTCCGGATAACAGGGTTGTCCGGATGGGGAAAATGAGCGACCCGGGTGTCTTATATAACCCGGGTGTTGTCCGGGATCCTGACCGATCCGGTACACCCGACCCGGATACAAGAAGAATCCGGATACACCCGAATCCGGACAGCAAGAGAATCCGGATACCAGAAGAATCCGGATGACATGATGATCCGGATAACAAGAGAATCCGGATGTCATGAGAATCCGGATGAGTCCTTTTTCGTTAAATTTCAGAAAAAACGGAATCTTTTAAGAGATCTTTCTCTCGCTCCCCCTCAGACTGAGCATGGGAATGCCATTGCTCCCCCTCGAATCGTGCAGTAGGGTGCAGTGGAGGGGTTAGATATACAGAGATTGTAGGCGTTTAGCAGAATAACAGTGTCGCTCCCCCTCAGACTGAGCATGGGAATGCCATTTCTCCCCCTCGAATCGTGCAGTAGGGTGCAGTGGAGGGGTTAAATATACAGAGATTGTAGGCGTTTAGCTGAATAACAGTGTCGCTCCCCCTCAAGTGATGACAATAATTTAGACATAGAAGGACCCACACACACAAAAAACTTTTGACGCGTAAAGAAAAAAAAATGTGTGTGACGCTCCCCCTCAAAGTATGAGTAAACTTACCTGATGTCGCAGTGTGCTCCCCCTGAACACAATGGCAAATGATGAAAGCAGAGAGATAATGAAGTAATCAAAACAAACGATGGTATGAATTAAAGGAAACACGCGAGGAAAGAGTTAACAGAGAAATAGACGAAATCTACCTAGAAAATACAGAGACTAAATCGAACTAAGTTACCGAGGCAAGTAGAATACCAGTGCGAGGAAGTGTATGATCAATCATCAAGAGTGTTAACTCCGGATGATGAGTGGACAGTTACTCGTAGAGGTATGGAACTTGTAAAGGTACACAGTCGGATTAAGTCTTCAGATTTAGCATACCGAGCTTGAACACAAGAGTTTTAAAGCGTTTTTCGTCCAAGGCTTTGGTAAAGAGGTCTGCTAGCTGATGTTCTGTATTGACGAAGTAGAGCTCGACGGTACCTCTTTCGACGTGATCTTTAATGAAATGATACCGAACGTCGATGTGCTTCGTCTTTATGTGTTGGACCGGGTTACTTGAAATTGCAATGGCGCTCTTGGAGTCACAGTATATTGGGACTTTGACATACGTGGACCCGTAGTGACTTGAGAGCAACAGCTCGCGGCGGCCACGTACTCGGCTTCGGCAGTGGATGTAGACACGCATTGTTGTTTCTTCGATGCCCATCTTACCTGTAATAACCGGGTTTATTGTGGGTTTATTTAATTTTATTATTCTAGTTTTAAAGTAAGTTTGAGATTTATTTTATGGAGTTATAAGTTAAGGGGTAGACTTTAATTTTAATTTATATAGGGATTTAAACTTGTTATGAGGTGTCTAACTTTTGTGATACTTAATAAATGTGTATGTGTGTGTTGTGTCGATAAGAGAAAGAGAGAACAAGAAAGTTGGATATTTTAATTAGTGTGTGAGGTGTCCTCCTTCTAGACAACCAATTTCTTTAAGTATGTGTGTGTGTGCTTTTGTGTTCGGCAAAAAGAAAACGAGAAAAGAGAGAGATCGAGAAAGAAGGAAAAAGAAGAAGGAAGCATATTCATATTAGTTGAATTGTAGGAAACAAATTGCGAAGGATCAAGGTATAATTTTATTTATATTTGTTGTTTTGGATAATTAATTATAGTGAAGTTTATATGGTTCTATAAATAGGTTTTGATGAATTATGGATAGTTGTTATATATAGTCTTAAGTATTTCCATAACATTCCATGGGATTCTTGAGTTATTTTATATATTATAAGGAATTTATTTATAAATAACTAGAAAAATTGGAATGGTAACCTCCTCATTTTTTTTGCCAGCACATGAGCTTTGTCAATTGCCACCACATGAGCTTATCCTCATAATTATAATTATATATACATATATAAAAGACACTTCATAATGCTTTGCCACCACATGAGCTTATCTACATATTTATATACACTTATATGAAAGAAGACTTCATAATTTTGTGCTGGGGGATGTTTGTTCGACGAGACCAAAAGAGAAAAACAAATTTGAAGATTTTCCATTTGAAGCTTTCCTTGTAGATTTTGGTTATGGGTTTATTCGTAGATTTTGTTGTTCTCGGCACTCGTGGTGACTATGTGTATGGAGTAGATCATATCATCATTCAATGTGAGTTTTTCTTTTAACCATTTTCGAACTGAAATGCATTTATTATAAATGGTTAATTTATGATGTGAATGATATCGGTATGTGAGTTTTACTTTAAAATGTTTTCAACTGGGATACATATATATGTGATATATATGAGTTAGATATGTATGGATTGAGAATATGATACGTGGTGTGATTATATGTTTACGTTAAGAGATATATATATATATATATATATTTATATATATATATGGTTGGAATGTGATGAAATGTTTATAAATGAAAATATCATATATTGAGATATGATTTGGAATGCGATAAATAGTGTAATTGTGTGTTTATGTTGAAATATAATATGATGAGATATTATATTTATGTAAGTATTACACTACACGAGAGCACGCCGAACTATGCCGGTGGAAGTGTTGGTCGTAATTGTTGTACGGCGTTGTTGGTCGTAATTGTCGTACGGCGTTGTTGGTTGTAATTGTCGTACAACGTTGAATTATTAGTTGGCTTGCTACCAACTAATATGGCCATGGGAATGAGGAATGAGGATGAGTTAAGCACGGTGCACGAGTCTTGTTTGATATTTAAATACGTGTAGTATGTTTATATTCTACGAAAGGATTACTAAAGGTTTATATAAACTATTTTGATACAAAGGATTTACATAAAAAGGTTTTATAACGATTTTGGAAAGGACCGGGATTAACTCACTAGACCCGTTTGGTCTAACCCTCATTTTGTTTTCAAAAATATGTTTTCCAGGTTGAGGATCGGCGAAGGAAAGGGATAAGAATAGGAAGCTTTTGATGGACGTTGATTAAGAAACTTTTATGTATTTTGTAGTTTCGAGACCGAAGGGACCGTTTGTGAATTATTATGTATTTTCTTTTATGAATGTAACAATGTTATGCAATATATGTTATTTGAAGCATGTTTGGGAAACCGGATCGTTACAGATGGTATCAGAGCCCTAGTTTAAGGGATTTAGGTATTTGGATTTATACCTAGACTTAAACTGCATGTGAAGTAGGATGTCCCTATTATTTTAGAACCTTGGGATGTTAAATATAAAAAGGTAGAAGGAACATCATGTAAGGTAATTTCAAATTACACCTGGCCAGTGTAATTGTGAACTTACAAGTACATGTTTGAACTGGAATACCTTATTATATTGGGTATGTGCTTATGTGTATATTAACCTTGTTGAAATCACCAGAGTGGCAAGTCGGTCGGGACGTATGGATAGAGATGAAGACAGGTATGTTCTTATAAACTCTATACGTGCTAAAGTGTTAATTGACTCCGATGCAATTGATTAAGTGTGACTCTTTAATTGCCATTTATCTGCATTAGAAAAGTATTTGATAGTTGTGTGATAGATATATGAGTTTAGTTGGTTGACTATGATTAGATAAAGTCTTGAAGTATTTCATGGTGAAATCATTTATTAATTTTGTTCTTGTATTGGGATTCATAAACTAGAAGTTTGGTATCAAAAATGGAAAAAGGAATGAAACCATTGAAATGGGTTTGTGCTCCATGAAGTAATGCCGACAAGGTATTTGTTGAAATGCCAAGAGATTTCAACTCTGTTGAGTTTTTAGTTTCTGTTCGGATATTGGAAAATTCGTATAAAATCAACTTTAATTCTAAATAAGCTCAAATTTTGCAGTTAGAAGGATCTTTCAGTCCTGGACAATTTTGTAGTTTTCACCGAGATCAAATTATGACTTTAAGCAACCCCAAACAGTGAATTACAGAAACTGGTCCTGTGAAAAACGGGAATTGCCCACTGTTTGCATAAAATTCATATATAATTGGTCGTTGCTCCAATCGAGGTGAACCCAAAGCGATATGAAGCTTAAGAGATGTAAGTACGTTTTTGTTATAGACATGATCACTTAGTTTGGCTTCTAAGTATGGTAATTAAGTCAAAATCAGAGGTGTAACTGTGCTGTGCTGTCCTGTGCAGCCCAGTTTTGGTGGTTTTGTTTATTTAACTTTAATGTTAACTTTTAACTTTGTATTTTGTTGACTCTTGGATAGAGTATGAATGAGGACGGAAATACTGTTGACTCAATTTAAGTTCGGGTTTGGGAGAAACATTTGAGGATGCGAGTTAGATAGAATTATCTGGAGTTCCTAGCCTGCTAATAAGTCTTATGAGTTCTTTTGGTAAAGAGATAGAACCTTAAGAGTGAACTAGGTTGCTGATAACCTAGACTTAAGCTGAGAGAGAATATTTATATTATGTCACTCATGTTGTAAGAAATTGATGCTTGAGAGTTTTTCGGGGTATAGAAAAGTGGTTCAAAGGAGTTGGGTGTTTACCTAATACTTCTCTTGGATTGGAGGATTTAAGTTGTAAAATGGATTTATATTATTAGTGTTATGATTAGCAGGAAGAAAGCGATGTTTAATAAATATTTGATGGTCGTGTGATGAACTTTGTGGTGTAGTTTGTAGTAGATTTATTATGAGATTAGTTGGCGATTTTTACGGTTAAGTAAAGTGAGGTTAATGTGGATGAACTTTCTTTATGGCGTTGTTTAAGTTAAAGAGTTGTTGTAGACTGTATTCTTGACTTTGCATGTTAAGTCGTTAATAATTTATATGATTGGTATTATGATTAGTGACAAGAAATTTTTAATAATTTTGACGGAATTGTAATGAATTCTTTTTGGCTTAGTTTTGTAGCGGAATTATCATGGGATGAATTGGTAATTATATTAGTTAGGTAATGTGAGAACGGTGTTGATGAATTTCATTTGCGGAGCGGTTTCAGTGAATCAAATGTTTAAGGGTTTGTGTTAGTATTTTTATGCTAAGTCAGAGATATAAGAAATTGATGTGATAACGAGTTTGTTATTTTATTAAGAAATGAATCGGTGTTGATATTATCGGATGGAAATCGGTATGAGTTATGGTGGTGAAGTTATTGAGATAGTTGAAATGTTTGAGATTGTGTTTTGTTTATATTCGAGAAATTAAGTTACTATTAGACTTTAATTTAATTTAATAATGATATATTGTTTGATGCGAAGAAGACGTAATTTGTTGAGCGCGTATGAAAGCTGTCATAAGGATTTTATAGTATCATTATTAGGGTATGATATTTTGATGTGGTATTTGTACAATTAAGAAATTTGCGTTGTAAGTTAAGGTAGATGTGTAAGTTTTTGACTCCTCATCAAGTTTTGCAGTTATGATAAGTGATGATATTAGATTGTTATTTCAAAACTATGTATGATAGGAGTTCTATTTGGAAGGTTCTTGATGGGAAGTCAAGATTGAAAGGTGAAATTGATTAAAGTATCGGGATTTAGAGACAATAATATGTTTATGTTTGGATGAATGATTTGGTGTCAAGTGCAATTAAGTATTGATGTGTGATTATCGTGGTTATGTTATGCTAGCATGAGAAATGGAAATGGTAGGATGGAGTATGCGGGTTTGATAAAAATTAAGAAACTTATCCGTGATATAAAATGTTTTTGTTGGGTATATTTTATTCCATGGAAGAGTATAAGAAATAGGTTGTAATTGCTAAGCAGGTTTTATATTGAGAATGTATGATTATGTTTTCGAATTAGTATTGTAAAAGTATAGAACACGACGTTTGTCGTAAAAGTTCGGTGGAGTTAAAAGTAGTATTAGCGTGGTAAATGTTCCGAGTAAAAAAAAATGTTGTGTTAATTGGATGAGTTTCGGGTGAGTATAAGTTATTTCTTTTTGTGATATAAGTGAACTTTCAAGTTATTTTGAACCTTCGTGGGATTTGATTATTGGTAATTCGGCAGAAAATTTTGATTGTGGTTATTTTAAGATTGGGATCGACTTTGTAGAATTGATTAATTGAGTAAATTGCGGACGATGTGTGTAAAGTTCAAATAAAGTGGGTTAATATTAATAAGTTGGTGATTATCGTTGTTTTTAAGGGGCAGATTTTTTTTTGTGGAATTAAAATTCTTGATGCTTTGGTAATATTGAGAATAATGTATTTGTTTGTAAAATGATTCTTTGGTATTATCGTTATTGAGAATAATGTGAGTTTGCGTTAAGATATCAAGTTGGGTGATTGTTATGGTTAGCCAGGAGTTTATTTTGTTGTATAGTGTAAATCTTATTGAAAACTCACGAAGTTTATAGATCATTACACTTATTGATGGTATCAGGTTTAGACGGATTTTGAACTTCTAATTTTGGGTTCTAGGAGACAATAATGTGTTGTATGAGTTTGAAAGTGATTTATGGTAAATGATTACCCTCGTTTGTTGCTTGAATGAATTCCGAGACGGAATTCTTTTAAGGGGGAGATGTTGTAATAACCGGGTTTATTTAATTTTATTATTCTAGTTTTAAAGTAAGTTTGAGATTTATTTTATGGAGTTATAAGTTAAGGGGTAGACTTTAATTTTAATTTATATAGGGATTTAAACTTGTTAAGTGAAGATAGTTGGAGGGTTGTTTGGCTAAGTATAGAATGAGGTGTCTAACTTTTGTGATACTTAATAAATGTGTATGTGTGTGTTGTGTCGATAAGAGAAAGAGAGAACAAGAAAGTTGGATATTTTAATTAGTGTGTGAGGTGTCCTCCTTCTAGACAACCAATTTCTTTAAGTATGTGTGTGTGTGCTTTTGTGTTCGGCAAAAAGAAAACGAGAAAAGAGAGAGATCGAGAAAGAAGGAAAAAGAAGAAGGAAGCATATTCATATTAGTTGAATTGTAGGAAACAAATTGCGAAGGATCAAGGTATAATTTTATTTATATTTGTTGTTTTGGATAATTAATTATAGTGAAGTTTATATGGTTCTATAAATAGGTTTTGATGAATTATGGATAGTTGTTATATATAGTCTTAAGTATTTCCATAACATTCCATGGGATTCTTGAGTTATTTTATATATTATAAGGAATTTATTTATAAATAACTAGAAAAATTGGAATGGTAACCTCCTCATTTTTTTTGCCAGCACATGAGCTTTGTCAATTGCCACCACATGAGCTTATCCTCATAATTATAATTATATATACATATATAAAAGACACTTCATAATGCTTTGCCACCACATGAGCTTATCTACATATTTATATACACTTATATGAAAGAAGACTTCATAATTTTGTGCTGGGGGATGTTTGTTCGACGAGACCAAAAGAGAAAAACAAATTTGAAGATTTTCCATTTGAAGCTTTCCTTGTAGATTTTGGTTATGGGTTTATTCGTAGATTTTGTTGTTCTCGGCACTCGTGGTGACTATGTGTATGGAGTAGATCATATCATCATTCAATGTGAGTTTTTCTTTTAACCATTTTCGAACTGAAATGCATTTATTATAAATGGTTAATTCATGATGTGAATGATATCGGTATGTGAGTTTTACTTTAAAATGTTTTCAACTGGGATACATATATATGTGATATATATGAGTTAGATATGTATGGATTGAGAATATGATACGTGGTGTGATTATATGTTTACGTTAAGAGATATATATATATTTATATATATATATGGTTGGAATGTGATGAAAGGTTTATAAATGAAAATATCATATATTGAGATATGATTTGGAATGCGATAAATAGTGTAATTGTGTGTTTATGTTGAAATATAATATGATGAGATATTATATTTATGTAAGTATTACACTACACGAGAGCACGCCGAACTATGCAGGTGGAAGTGTTGGTCGTAATTGTTGTACGGCGTTGTTGGTCGTAATTGTCGTACGGCGTTGTTGGTTGTAATTGTCGTACAACGTTGAATTATTAGTTGGCTTGCTACCAACTAATATGGCCATGGGAATGAGGAATGAGGATGAGTTAAGCACGGTGCACGAGTCTTGTTTGATATTTAAATACGTGTAGTATGTTTATATTCTACGAAAGGATTACTAAAGGTTTATATAAACTATTTTGATACAAATGATTTACATAAAAAGGTTTTATAACGATTTTGGAAAGGACCGGGATTAACTCACTAGACCCGTTTGGTCTAACCCTCATTTTGTTTTCAAAAATATGTTTTCCAGGTTGAGCATCGGCGAAGGAAAGGGATAAGAATAGGAAGCTTTTGATGGACGTTGATTAAGAAACTTTTATGTATTTTGTAGTTTCGAGACCGAAGGGACCGTTTGTGAATTATTATGTATTTTCTTTTATGAATGTAACAATGTTATGCAATATATGTTATTTGAAGCATGTTTGGGAAACCGGATCGTTACATTACCAGGCTGTCGCCCAAGAACTGAATGTGTCCCGAGGTGCTCTTGCGGTCCAACATGCATCCCGCGTGATCCGCATCCGAGTAAGCGGAAAGTCCAAAACCTGTCTCTTTCGGGTACCAAAGGCCAAGATCAGCAGTACCACGTAAATAACGAAAAATCCGTTTAACAGCATTGTAATGAGACTCTTTAGGGATGGACTGATAACGGGCGCAAAGAAATGTCGAGAACATTATGTCTGGTCTACTGGCAGTAAGGTACATTAAAGAACCGATCATTCCCCGATACAATTTGGCGTTGACATCCTTTCCGTTAGGATCGGTGTCAAGCTTTGTATTGGTTGCCATGGGAGTTTTCATTGGTGAGGACTGGTCCAATTGGAATTTTCGAAGAATATCCCTAATGTATTTGGACTGGTTAATGAAGATTCCAGTCGACAGTTGTTTAACTTGAAGACCGAGGAAAAAATTCATCTCACACAGCATACTCATTTAAAAAAAATTTCCCATGAGTTTGGCAAAGTTCTTTGCATATAAAGGATTAGTAGAACCAAAAATGATGTCATCGACATATACCTGGACTAGAATGATGTGACCCTCTTCGTTCTTTATAAATAGAGTAGAATCAATAGTACCTCGTGTAAATTTGGATTCTAACAGGAACTTTGATAGGGTGTTGTACCATGCTCGCGGGGCCTGCTTTAGACCGTATAGTGCCTTGTCCAAGATGTAGACATGATCAGGTTTTGAGTCATCCATAAATCCGTCGGGTTGCGACACGTAAACTTCTTCTTGGAGATCGCCGTAAAGAAAGGCTGTCTTCACATCCATCTGGAAGACTGTGAAGTTCTTGTGTGCAGCATAAGCGAGAAACATACGGATTGCTTCAATGCGAGCGACCAGAGCATAGGTCTCATCATAGTCGATCCCCTCTTGTTGTCGGTATCCTTTGGCCACGAGTCGCGCCTTGTTGCGAACAACGATGTCGTCTTCGTCCTTCTTATTCTTAAAAATCCATTTGGTTCCGATTACCGGCTTGTGCGTAGGACGTGGAACCAGTCACCATACCTTTAGAGCTTCGAATTGATTCAGCTCCTCTTGCATGGCTATGATCCAGTCTGGATCTTCGAGTGCTTCGCGAACGTTCGTCGGCTCGATCTTGCTTAAGAATCCGGAAAACAGGCAGAAGTTGGCAGAAGCGCCTCGTGTGCGTACAGGAGTGGAAGGATCACCGATGATCTGATGCAGGGGATGTGCCTTTGTCCATTTGGTGGTGTGCGGAAGCGTCTGTTGAGTAGAGTGAGAGGCGTCCGGATCCACATATGCACCAGATGGATGGTCTTGAACTTGTTCAAGTGTAGCAGTCGTGTTTCTTGGAGGAAGTGGGGGAGGATTCGTCGATGGTTGAACAACCTCTGGTTCCGAGGAGTTCAGAGGTTGAACATTGGTTGTAGCAGAAGACGAATCATTAGGAGCGATCTCTGAGAGTATAGGTTCCTCCGAGGGGTTACATTACCAGGTGTACTCGTATCAGATGAGGATGGTTGAGCAGTCTCCACAGATGTTGACGGCGTACTCATAGACGGTGACGGACCAGTTAAGTCGTCCGAATCCGCATTGCGAGCAGCTTCAAGTCGCGGGTGCGCTGAGACAGGTGAGGAAGAGTGAGCAGTGTCATCATAAAAGAATTCAAATAATAAATCTAAATCAGAAAGATTTTCATTCGATGAAGATGCATGATTCGGATTTACTAATGCTTGTGTAGATCCCGAACTTTGAGGTCCGGAAGCTAACACGCCAGTTAAACCGGGTTCTGAACTGAGGTGTTCAGAAGCCAAATCTGCGGCTTCGTCGAATGTCACGTTTATGTTTTCAACAACGGTTTTGGTCCATTTGTTGTAAACGCGATACGCCTTAGCCTGCATGGAGTATCCAATAAAGACTCCTTCATCCGCCTTGGGGCTGAATTTCCCGAGATCATCCTTGTCGTTTAGTACATAGCAAGTGCATCCAAATGCATGGAAGTAGCCGACGGTTGGAATGTGATTATTCATGATCTCGTACGGTGTCTTGTTGAATCGCTTGAGAAGGATAGAGCGGTTTTGCGTGTAGCAAGCTGTAGATACCGCCTCAGCCCATAGATACAACGGTAGATTTGCCTGGGATAGCATTGTTCGAGCAGCTTCAACCAGGGTACGGTTCCGTCTTTCCACCACTCCATTTTGTTGAGGAGTGCGTGCTGCAGAGAAAGTGTGTGTGATTCCCATGGATCGCAGATAGTCATCCACTTTCTGATTCTTGAACTCCGTCCCATTGTCAGTTCTGATGGACTGAACGTGTTGAAGCTTGTTCTGCTGGACAGTCTTCAGGTGATCAATGATGAGCTCCGGAGTTTCGTCCTTCGAGCGTAAGAACATCACCCATGTGTAGCGTGAGTAGTCGTCCACCATCACGAGCACGTATTTGCGTTTGTTGATGCTTGGAACACGCATTGGACCACACAAATCCATATGAATGAGTTTGAGGGTCCGGGTCGTGCTCGGAGTTGTCTTAGGCGGATGTGATGCACGAGTCATCTTTCCCTTTTCGAAGGCTCCACAGAGACGGTCCTTTACAAACGGAAGTTGGGGCACGCCTCTGACATGTTTGCCTAGCACCAGTTGATTGATACTTCTTAAGTTGAGGTGCGAAAGACGTCTATGCCAGAGCCAAACTTGGTCAGAATCAGCTTTAGACAAGAGGCAGACAGGTTTGTCGGTTTTGATTGCCGCGAGGTCGATGGTGTATAGATTGGTCTTTCGAGTCCCCACCAGTAGCTCTTCTCCGTTGTTGTTGAGGATTCGACACCGTGTGGCTTTAAACCTGACCTCGAGATCTTTATCGCAGAATTGACCGATGCTGAAGAGGTTGTGTCCTAATCCTGCTACGTAGGATACCTTCTTGATTGTTATCTTGTCTTGCACGATGTCGCCGTAGCCTACGATCGGTGACTTCTCGTTATTTCCAAATCTCACGTCTCCGCAGTATTCTTCCTTGTAATTCGTGAGAAGCTCCCTTCTTCCGGTCATGTGCTTGGAGCATCCAGAGTCTAAGTACCACACATGACCGTTCTACAAAACAAGATTAGTGACGTTTAGGTACCCAAATTTGTTTGGGTCCTTGGGGGTTAGAGTTGGCACTGCTTGGGGAAATTTGCTCTGACACAGCCTTCCCTTTAGGTGCAGATTTTACACCGTTGGAGGGAACTGGTTTTGGTACGTGTTTCCACTTGGGTGCAGAATGTGCACCTTTTGGAGGAACAGATTTTTGGGCAGATTTCCACCTGGGTGCCGGTTTAACTCCAGTAGGAGCAGCCCGTGTAGGAATGGGTTGGGTTTCCCGCTGTGGTTTAACCGTTTGATTGAAACCCCGTTTGAAATGATGTTGTTGCCGTTTATTTTGGGGTTTGCGTTTATGGAATAGGTTTTCGACAAAATAAGGCGCATACCAAGCATTATTATGAATGTCATCAAAATCATTCCAACCACAATTAGAACAACATAAACAATCATGCGATAACTGAATCAATTGATGAAGAGAGTTAATTTTAACAGGAAAAGAAATATCAAAAAGGTTCCAATTATTCCAAGCATTATTGTCTTTGTCAATTCTAGAAATGAAAGCAGGTGGGGAAGACTTTGACGCATCCTTCTTGACAGAATCCCTCTTTAGCCACTTTGGTTTTTCTTTATTAGCTTGACCATGTTTATCTGAAACAGCAGGGACAGAATGATCAGTGACTTTTGAGGAAACAGGTGGTTTAGTGGTTGATTGTTCGGTCTTTTGCTTCGGCTGTGATTGTTTTTGAACATTTGAAGCATTTTTAAGAATCTTGTTCACAGCCGGAGTCTTTGATTGTGAACAGTCGCCCTTTAGAAAGTTGACCGGACGATTAACCACTGGAGAAAAAAAATCAGGTTGACTTGGAGGACAAGTAGGGCTGGAAGTCAATGGTCCAGTTGTTTGCCTTGGCTGTGATTGCCTTTTGGAAACGGGTTTTGATTTTGGTTTAGACTGAGAAATCTTGATCACAGCTGAGGCCTTTGTTTGAGAACAACTATCCTTTAAAGAAGTAACCGGATCATCAGTCACGGGGGATAGAAAATCAGTGTGACTCGGAAGAGGTTTGTCAAAGGGAAAAAAATCAAACTCTTCATCACAGTTACCTTCGGAGTTCATGTACGCTGAGAAATCTATCATGTGAGTATCAGGAACGAAAGCAGGTGGGGAAGGCGAGGAACACTTTGTGTTTGTGTGCTTAGGGGAACTTGGTGCGGAAGCGTTTGAAAAATCAGAGTCTAAATTCCTTTTAACACAGTCGTCTTGAGAAACGTTACTTTCTTGAGAAGAGATATTTCCAATGAAAGCTTTACACGACGATGTGTCAGATAAGTTGGAAGAGAGATCAGGGGAATTCTGTTTTTGAGTTTGGAGAAGGTCAATCTGTTTTTGGAGTTGAACACTTCTCTGGTGCTCTTTCATCGTTTCTCTTGTCATTTCAGACAATTTGGATGAGAGAGTATTGATTTCCCACTGAAAGTTTTCCTTTTCCTCACTTGATACACCATCGTTTTTTTCAGATTTGAGTTTCTCAAGATCCTTAATTAATTCTTTCTTCTCATTTTGAAAAACCGACCTTTCCTTTTCGAGTGACTCCTCCAACTCGACTATCTTTGCTTCCAAGATGAGAGGGGGAACATAGAGTTTGAACTCATCCGTCTCAGTCTTGGTTGCAGGTGCTATTTCCTCATCCTTCTTGGAGGAATCCTTGGGTGTAGCTACCTTGTAGGGGTCGAAGTAGTCATTGGAAAGGTACTTTTTGTTCTTTTGATACGAGTAGTTTAATGGTTCATAACAAAATGGAAGTTGAATTCCTCGTTTGTGTGTGCGTTTATGTTCCTCGGTTTCCTCCTCTTTTTCAGGTTCAAGAGGACCAGTCCATTGAATGGCATATTCTGGATACTGTTTATCTAATCCAAAACAGGCAAAATCATACAAAGTGGGTACATGCCATCTTCCCTTTTTCAAATAGTGTGGGTTATCATATCCGATTCCCCACTCTTTGTTAAAGTACGTGAACTCTTTGGGTTTGTTCAAAAAAATGGTTTGATCAGTTTGACCCCGTTTGTGGAGTTTGGTTTCTAGATCTAGAATTTTAGCCACGTACTCCTTGTGTTGAATTTGAAGAGAAGAGCATTGATAAGTAATGTCTTCTTTCTCATTCAAGCACTGATCAAACTGACGTTGAAGATCAGATAATCTGGCCCTTAAGTCTTTAGGTGCTAAAGAAAGATTTTTGCATTTGTCTTTTAGATTAACATTTTCAGACTTATATTTCTCAGATAACTTTATTTGAACATTAAGCTTTTCAGTTATTGAACTAATTTCAAGCTTTTGTTCTGCAATCGTGGCCTTTTTAGTGATGGTTTGCCTTGAGGGAGTTTGCCTTTTTAGTGATGGTTTGCAATTGAAGTATGAAGTTTTGTAGGCAAGAGTCACATACCTGATTTGCTTTTGCCTTGTCTTCATCAGTAGACGATTGATATCCCATGAAAGCATCAGCACCTTCATAATCGTCCTCATCATCAGATCTCCCTAGCCAGTACTCATTTTCAGCGAACATTACCTCCCCAGCCTCCTTCTGTCTGGCCAGTGCAAGTTTGGCCTCATAATAGTGAGAGTTCTTCACTGTGGGTTGACGGCAGTCATTAGCGAAGTGACCGAGTTTCCCGCAGTTGTAGCATTTCACAGGTTCATCTCTCTTCTTTCGGTCACTTTTCTCTGTCTTTTCCTTCTTCTCAGACCTATCTTGCTCTTCTACCTTCTTCTTTCCTTCATACCGATCCTTATAGTCGTGACGCTTATTGGAGGCGGCGGAGAAGCGTTGACTATTGGAGGACGGCTTCTTGTAGAACTTTTGTTTTTGAAAGGATTTAGTCAGAAGGGCAATGGCTTTCATTAATTCCGATGCTTCATCATCATCATTGTCACCATCTTTTTCGTCCTCAGATTCTGATTCGGAAGAACTATGCTGTGGACCGCGTCTGGATTGACTGCTTGAAGATTTTCCTAGTTTGGAAGTCATTAGGGCAATCGGATCAGCAGATGGTTTTGGCTCATTCTTCTTCTCTCCCAGAAGCTCATTCACCTCATCTTCGTCTTGGAGAAGTGTCTCGTACAGTTCATTGATGCTTATGTTCTCTATCAAGTTGTTGTGCTTGACATGAGAAGCATACACTTTCCATTCGGGTAGCAAGTTGTTGAGGAACTTTAGTGCATTCTCAGTATTGGAACGAACAATTTTATTCTTGTTCAGTTCATTGAGGAGTAGGCAAAAACGTTCATAGGTCTGGGTAAGAAATTCACCGTTACGCTGCTTGAACCCATCGAACTTGGTTATCGCGCTATTTGCCTTTAGCTGATTTCCTACAACGCTCCCTCGCATCATTTTGGCTACTTGGTCCCACATGCCCTTAGCCGTTTCTTTGTAACTGTCTATGGCAGTGTAGATGGAATTTGGAAGGGCTTGTATCAGATATCTCTTTGCATGCTTTTCTCCTTCAGTCATGCCTCTTTCATATTCTGTCATCTCAGCAAGAGTCTTCTTCTCACGTCGAGGGTCTGTAGTTGCTGTTGCAGCTATTGCCTTCATTGGTGGGTCAATCGGGCCATTATCCAGGGCTGCCTTGATGTACTCATAGTTGTCCTTGGACTCTATGAAGATCATAAACCTATCTCGCCATTGACTGTACTCATTCGGGTAGAGACATGGTGGCTTGGTGTCGGTGCCGATTGCGAGAGCATCACGAGAAGTAGACATCTTCGGTTGCAACGGAGTGATCGTCGGACGTGTAGATTGATTCAAAGAGAAAAACTAACGCAAGGTACTACGAGTGGAGTCCTAACGCAGGTTATATATCCGTGATTTGAACTAAAATGGTCTTACTGGATAGGAATCCAAATAAGGTTGTGATCAGGAAGTGTCCAGATCGGATCGGATCGGATCAGATAGTAATCAGTTCAAAAATGAAAAAGAGTCCGGAAAGAAATAGAAAGTCCGGACAGATTGAGTTTTCCGGATAACAGAGATTACCGGATATCAAAAGTGTCCGGATGAATTAAACCAAATCTAACCGGATGACGTGAGTTTCTGGATGAGAGTGCTTACCGGATGACTCAAGATTCCGGATAACAAGGATGTCCGGATAACAAGGATTCCGGATAAAGATTATGACCGGAAACTTTGAGTTTCCGGAAACAAGATTTATCCGGATAAACTGAGTTTGAAATACTTACCCGGAAAAGAGACGTACCCAGAAAGGAGACTTACCCGGAAAGGAGAAGGAGTCCGGATGAGTTTTAACACAAACGTCCGGACAAGTTTGACTTATCCGGAAACCACGGCTGAGTTACCCGGACTCTGCGGCTGTCTTCTCCAAATCGATTGATTTTCGATTAGGGTTTCTCCAAAGTGTTCCTGAATGATTAGTAGCGATGCCTAACACGAAATAGCACTAACCCCATCGATTTTAGGGCAAAGACAACACCTTTTGATTGCAAAAATTCGATTTTTGATTAAGAACACTACAAAAAGTTTTGAACTTGCAATCAAACGAACGAATTGAGTTGTGAAAATTTGCCGAATTACTTATAAGTATGATGCTAACACAACCCAACAAACGAATTTGAACAATTTAAGTAGAATCACAGATTTGACGAATCAAGAAAAAGTTATACGTGAAATAGTCAAACTAACCAGAAATCAACGATTGAGACTTTGAATCGAATCCGTCCATCTGCTCTGATACCAATTGTTGAATCCAGATCCGTGCAACAAATATGAAATCGAAATAATAAACAATAAGAACAATGATTTCAACTGGACATCCCTGTATTATGCTTTCAATCAGAGTGTTTACAATACGAGTAGGAAAGCAAATGAGATGATTAACCTATTTTTCTAGGCTAATACAACATTATATAGTTCGGGCCCGTGGTTAACAAGCCCACGGCCCATTCACTATGGACTAAGTTTAATCTGTTACAAAATACACCCTTGAACTTGAAATCAACACAAATTTCACCCTAACAGCTTTACTCGATGCATGAAAGGAGTGTTAGGATTAACATCGTTTCTATGGTCAATCCAGAACCGGAAGGACCTACCCAAGAAACACATCCCTTATAGACATCAGTGAGGGGTCTAGCTTGATAGATGAGTTTGGAGAGAAAAGAATATGGTGAGGCTGTGACAGGACTTAAAAGAATTATTGGTCCTTACCAAACCGAGTCAGTTATCCAGGTAACCACACAATATATTAATTCTCGTTCTTTGGAGATGAATATTGAAACAGACATGGACCCAATGTCGATAACTCGTGTCGCCCCACCCAGCCACTCAAGTATCTCCCAACAGATACTTGTTTCATATATTCACGGAGATTTAGCATATAATCTATCTATTCCTCACTCGGAGGTCTTAGATATTGAAAAAGGAAGACACCAACTCCCGTCTCCGAACTTCATATTCTATTCATTGTGTCTATTGTTTTTAACTTGCGTCCCAGGTTAAATCAATTTTTGAGCCAAATCGATATAAATGATTTTTTTCACACATGCACGAGTCTTTGTGATTCCATTTGCATATATTTGTGATATTGCCGGAACAGTTTGAGAAGTTAATTTTTTAAAATTTTCCTCAGTGATAACTGGAAGTCCTATCAGAGTTTCATCATTGCCAACTCTGAATATAGGCCACACAATTTTTTTTAAAAATGTTGTGATAACAGTTACTAACGTGTTTCTGTGTTAGTTGATTACCCCATTCTGGTTACTTAATGTTTTATCTGGATTTTTTGCTACTCCTCACTTTTGTCCTTGAACGTGCATGATGCTCCGGATACTCCTACTCATCATGAGGGGGAGAAAGGGTAAAGAGTCAAAGACACATATTATCAAGTTGAGAGGGAGTTAGAAAAAGCCGAGGGGGAGTAAAGAAGTCCCCATGCAAAAGCCGAGGGGGAGTACGAGGGGGAGTAACTGTTGATCGTTTTTTAATCGAATGATTGATCTGTTCCGAGATCCAAAGAGATCAAAGTGCTTACAATTGATCAATTCTTCTCATCGTTTATCAAGTGGTGTTCGCTACAATTCAGTATTTCCTCCTTCAAGCATTTCGATTCTACAAAGTTCTTAAAGCTGAAGCTGAAAGCAAATTGCTGAAAGCAAATTCAACACGCGGTTCAAAGACAGATTCGTTGAAGATTTGAAGACCAAGAGCTTTATTCAAGGGGAGCGCTGAAATGACATGAAGACAAGCAACATTAATGCGTTTCAAAGATTCAAAAGGAAGAGAAGATCAAGAACTGAAGGTTTCAAGACCGATTTTTATTTATATATCTTTAGGGTGAGATTGTTAGGACCATAAATGTCCTACATATTAGAAAGATATATAAATAATTATTATAGAGCTTAATTAGTTTAATTAATCTTTTTTGTAAAAGCCTTTAATTATAAAAGGATTTAGATTAGGTTAATGGGCCATGAGCCTTTGTGTTTAAAGCCTTAGTATATAAGGTGATGTTAGCCTTAGGAATTAGGTTAGCAATTGATTAGCCATCCAAGAGATTCTTTAGAGAGAGAGAGATAGTTGTGTTCTTCATTCTAACCTTTGTAACTATCTTGATTTTTGAATACGAGAGGGATGATAGATTGAAATAATCAATTGTTCGTGTTATTTCTCATTGATTACATTGTTACCTGTCACACACCCTCCTCACCTTTGGCCTAGCGGTATGTGAGTCTCTTTTCTCCTAGGAGGTTAGGGGTTCAAACCTCACCAAAGGTGAGGAGGGTGTGTGAGTTTATTTGTTGCATTTGCCGTATATAAATATTATATACTTCCAAAAAAAACTCTAGAATAAAGGTTGGATTTAAGGATTACCTGATACAATCGATGAAGAATTAGACCCAACTTCCACTTTCTTTTCTAATTGGATGATTGATGAAAGCTTTTCCTTCAATTTGGTCTTGAGATCATCCATTCCCTTCTCAGGTCTTCCTTTCTAGCCGCCACACACACATAATCCCCAAAAGTGATTGTTTTTAGGGTTTTGAGCTCAAAAGTGAGATTTTTATTCCGTCTCCACAAATTATTATTTGGCCCCTGAACTTTCGATTGTTACCCAATTCTCTCCACAAAACTTGAGTCTTTTCAAGATAAGATCACGGTTATTACAACACTCCCCCCTCAAGAGAATTTCGTCCCCAGAATTCCATTATCGAAAAGATGAGGGTTCCTGGACCTCATGTCCCTTCTACACCCCAAGTTACCTCTCGCCCCCTTATGATACTTCCACTGAACCGTTACTAGTCGGACTTCTTTGTTTCTCGCCTCGTGAACCTTACTATTCACGATTTCTATCGGTTCTTCTACGTAAGTTAATCTCTCATCAACCCTGATATCCTCTAAGGAACAGTCACGTCGGCTTCTGCCAAACACTTCTTTAAGTTCGAGACATGAAATGTCGGATGAGCTCCTCTTAACTCTTCCGGTCAAGCCTAAGTTGTCCGCTACTGTTCCAACTCGTTCCAAAATATAACGAAGGTCAGCTCCTTACCCCCTGTATTCCTTGCAAGGTCGCCATCATCTCAACTTCCAAAAAGACGTGTATCACACTGTGAATCCTTCCAACATCTCATCGGGCACCCCAAGAGTTCCTTCATTGGTTTCCATGCACATTCCAGAATACTTCTCCCAGCCGACATCCGTCTATGCAGATAACACTTCCTTTTTCTCGGAACACCTTAACCACAGTTCATCAACCATTTCTTACATCCTCACCACTTCACTACTCCACACTTATACGTAACTAAAAGCAGGAACCTCCTTGATCCCTCGTTGAAGTGTTCACCTATCCGAATTAAACTTATCCTGAAACACATCAATTCCTCACTACTTGCCACGAGCGTTCAGGCATACAAACATAACTTCGGTTACCCTCACTCAACTAGGAGGAGTAGTTATGGTCACACAAAACTATTCTCAATAGCCTATCACTAAACGACTAGTTCGTTTGAACATTTCTCACAACATTACCAACTCAACCCATTCAACTGCCCTTTTCCACTTCTTTCCCGTACTTAAAACATACACAAATCCTCTTTCTCATACCCTTTCTAGGAGTTCGCACTCTTACCGATGACGAACTACACACACTACTCCACTTTTCGGTGTTACTACCAAGCTTACTACTTCCAACCTACTCACTTATTCCGACATACGATATTTACCTCCCCACGTTAGCGTGGAGCACTATCCACCAAACATTACTTGCCCCTCTCTTCCGACCCTTCCACATGCTGAAAACACTTTCTCATTACTATACATAACCAAACGGTTGCATCAAAATTCTAACTTAAGGCATTCAATCCAGTCATCACGAAACGACACCAGTGTTCGAAGTCATGACCCATTCTTTGATCTCCAAATATTATCTTCTCGGATAATTCTTTCACTCGTAAGAAACAATTTGCAATCTTTAAAGAATTCGCAGCTACTACACCACATTTTGACTAACCCATCCATCATCTCCTTTAAACTTCCAATGATTCCAAGGATATACTTACTTAACGACCCACACAAACAAAAACATTTGGCTTCTCCTTCGGTAACCGCCCACTACCGCTCTGACATTCTATTCCGATAATAGCCATATCACAAAGCCAACTTACAGACCTTGTGCTCCAACAACTTGATTAACAAATCGTACACCTCATCCGAAATCCTCGAAAAGCTTCCATCTAATGCTTCTCTTTTTAACATTACTTTACTACCACACTGACTGGCACACTTATCTTGGCAATTAATGTCACTACTCATCCGTACATTCTCTACCCCTAACATCACACCGCATACCAGATCTCTCATGGTAATTCGTACACAATTCAAACTTTCCTTCATATTCTCCCACATACATAATCGAGTCTATCTTGCTACCTTGTCCTTCCCCAACTCTAGTTGAACTATAACTCACGAGTTCCCAATTAACTCAAACATAATTGTTCTTGCTAGCTCTTTGCGATCCGTGCTCTTACATAGACAAGGCACATTCCCTCACCGATCGATATAATCGATACACTCACCTTGCTTGTGCTACATACCTCATACTTTACAAACCGTCCCACCTCGTAAGTAAAATGCTTATCCAAAGCAGTGCTCTTTCACTATCTTACATCCATACCACGCTACCCACAACTCATATTCGACGCCGAGGACATTTCATTTCTACCTCACCACACTACTCATAGCGAGTTGCTAATATTAACACCTTGATGACTTCTAGTCCTTCCCCTGGACACAACCGACCCTCGGCACTGTATTTCCAGTCACCGAACAAGGGTACAGACCCTCATACAACCGACACTAAAGTCCACTTCCGATTCTTCCACTGTCCACCTCTCCTCTTGAACACAAATACTAAAACTACAAACATTCTCCCCAGATTTGTCCAACACCTCTCCCCTGTCGGAATCTTTCCTGATCTAAAAATATAATACTCTACGACCTAGTGAGTTCATAGCCTTCATGCATGACAACGCGGTAAATAAATCATTTCGCACATTTTATCATTTTAAATAAACAACACTTGGAACTAGCTTGGGTACACACGACCCCATCACTCTCATAACTTCAATGCCCTGCACAACGATTTCGAAAATCGTTTGCATGCATCTTTCCGTAAAACTTAATCTTACTCAACCAGAACGACGTTGTTACGACAATAACACATTGAATGAAAATCCTCTGTACAACAAAATTTTAAAAGAATTTACCGACACTTGATAAACCAGTCGGCTCTCACACTCATTTCCATGACATCAACATGTCAACACTCAATTTGGTTATAAAAGTTTTGCAGGCAAATGTTTTCTTGACTTTTTGCACCAATTTGACTTATCATGAAAAGAGTGGGATATTTTGCAAATCGTTAAGCTCAAAAAAAATTTTGTGCGACGTAAATGGAATTGCCTTTTTATTAAACATACGCTTGCACCCGCTGACTCATTTCCTATCAAAATTGATATTTACACCTTTACTTTAATCACGAAAATCTCATGTAACACATGCAAAGACGCAATGCATGAAATTCTACTTGCACTTGAAGGCTACTCACTCAAACAAGGTCAACTGCTTTACTCACGCAACTTATCATTGACATTCTACTTTCGACCAGTGATCGCCCTCTCGGCCTTGTAACAACTTGCTATACATGCATTCCATGGCCCACTTACTCAACCATTTCGTACTATTTTCGTCTTGATCAATTACCTCACATTCTACCTCTACACGTTTTCAATCCGACACTGGAAAGCTCGACTAAAGAGTCAGGACTCTACTCCTTCACTCGTTCTTGAATTGACATTTTCAAGATCTCGACACTGTCCTTCTTACCCTCCCAACTGATCTATCTCACGATTTCTACAACTGGGACTCTCCATAAACAAGAGTCTTACACAAAATCAAACATTCATCCTCTTCGCACCCACAGAGATCTACCTCTAGACGCCTCATAACATTCTAAACAACATTTCTTCCCTATGATGTATACATACATCAAATCATAAATGACTTCTCATGATACTTCCCCGACGATGGGTCTCAATCTATCCCTCAGGGGTCCTTCTAACATTCTAGATTACTGAAACACACCATATAAACTAGCTTAAGACTACAACCTTGGAATAATAAGGCAGGTTAAGCACATACATGTACCTGTAAGTTCACAATTACACTGGCCAGGTGTAATCCCAAACTTACCTTACATAACTGTTCTCGGTACCCTATTAGTCCTATGTCTACTGTAGTGCCCTCCTAACGCATTTCCTGATTCTCAGTTGTGATTTCTACTTCCAAAGTTTAAGTTTAGGCTCGTCCGGTCACCTAAATCCCTTAAAATATGGCTCTGATACCATTTGTAACAACCGAAAACTAAAACAGGGCATGCATAGCATTAATTCATAAACATTACAAAACTGGGTTCCAAAATTTTATTACATCAGTCTCAAAACTTAGGTTGGCGGAAACAACCTATACACAACTGAGAACATACTAGCTTCTATAAGTGGCACATGCACTATCTCTATCTGCATCTGTACTTTATCCTACACATGCTCACTTACCTGGGCCTCCTACCATTTGCTTACCTAAAATGGTTTAGTTTTGAAAATCGAGGGTTAGACCAAAAGGTCTAGTGAATTCCCTCCGTAAACAGCGTACATCAACAGTATAAAATCATTTCATAAAACTCATAACATTCTCCACATAAGCATCAGACATGGTACTGCACAGTGTTTAAGGATCACATAAGCTAACCGCGATTGGGGCCCAAGCAGACTCCCCTCTCGACTCATACCAGGGCCCAAGCAGACTCCCCTCTATCCGAGGAGGAAGGAAACGAATTCCCTCCTACAAGCTCGTCACATATGCCCAAGGGATCATCGGATCCCGAGGTACTCCGATCCCACTGTGCAGACCGACTCCACATAACATTCACATAGCTCATCATAAATCATGAAACGTGAAATCTTTATAAATCTTTATAAATCATTTCATGATGCTAAATAGTTCTTTAATTAAAACATACTTTTCGTGGAAAGCATACGTAACAGTTGGTAAACAATTCATGCTCATAAATGAACCATAATCAGTAAAATATTTAGCATCTCATTTCGTGTAAAAGGGGTTTAGAGAACTCACTTGTTCTTCTCGTTTCACGACCTCTTACTTAGGCTTCCGATATCTAGATGAAACACCTATAATGTTAATAAACGTACGTCATAAGTCTTTAATTTATTACTCGAGCTTGCTCCCGAACTTAACCCAAACTTATCTAATTTGATAAGTTACATTTCTAACCCAAATACTTGTGTTCTGGACTTCACTTACCGGCCCGAAATACAATTCCAGAACTATTATTTGAATATCGGACCAATTAATATTCGTTTCATTATTAACCTTTGGCCCACTCACAAATCACTTCCGGATCATAATTAATCCACTACCGGAATCCAATATACTTCCGGATCTAGCCCAAACATAAAAGAAATTTCCGAGACTTTAAATAATTTCCATGCTCAAGGCCCAAGACGTGATACCAGTTCTAAATAATTGGATTTCGGATCCTTCAAGAATTAATTATGACAACCCAAATGACGGAAAGCCGATTTTGGAACTCATTGGTTTATCGGCCCAACATCAGTGAACTTAAATGGGGTTCCGGATCCATAACAACATTCTGGGTCCAATGGATAGCTGGGCCAATTTCGGATCTTAGCTATAACCATTCCAGATTTGCATGTGACTTCCGGAACTTAGCAATTTAATTCTGGATCCAACATGAGATTCAATTCCGGATCTGCTATGGGCCCATGTTCCGGGTCCATTGAACTTCCGGTTCCTTTAAATCCAAACCAAAATTTCCAGATCTTGTTTTCTCTATAATTCCGGATCATATAAACATTTCTGGAACCTTAATAAATATAAATTCTGGATCATATAAATTGACTCGGGTTCTCTTCTGTTAACTCCGGAACCTCGTTGCAATGCGATTCAGATTAAGACTAATACTGAGGATTTATTCATTTTAAATCGATTATCAAGTCTCCTTTCCCCACAAGTGATTCATATCATTCTAATAAGATTATCAAACCAATTTAACATACTGTTTAAACTCTTAATTAAGGAAACCCTCAGACAATTCAATCAATCCAGTAGAAACTCTAAAATAAAGGTTGGATTTAAGGATTACCTGATACAATCGATGAAGAATTAGACCCAACTTCCACTTTCTCTTCTAATTGGATGATTGATGAAAGCTTTTCCCTTCAATTTGGTCTTGAGATCATCCATTCCCTTCTCTGCTCTTCCATTCTAGCCGCCACACACACATAATCCCCAAAAGTGATTGTTTCTAGGGTTTTGAGCTCAAAAGTGAAAATTTTTTCTCTCTCCAAAAATTATTATTTGGCCCCTGAACTTTTGATTGTTACCTAATTCTCTCCACAAAACTTGAGTCTTTTCAAGATAAGATCACGGTTATTACACATTCTCCGATCCTGTACCGTAGGGAGTATAATGTCTGGAGGGATAGGTTTATGTGCTTCATCGAGACAAGGCCGCTATACGAAGAGATTCTCCGATCGTTGACGAAAGGACTCACTGTTCCGTCATTGATGGACGTTCCAGCACAAGAAGGTGGTCCTCCAGCTCACAAGGTGCCCAAACCTTACGACAAGTTGACAGTTGAAGAAAAAAGGAAAACCGATGGAGAAGACTTATCTAGTATATAGTCTACCCAACAATATATACTGCAGGATCGACAGCTACAAGGACACGACTAAAGGTATGTGGGACCAGCTTGCGAAGATCATGCAAGGAAGTTGTGAAGGCAATCAGATGAAGATCACCAACTGCCTCACCCGCTACGAATCCTTTAAAGCCAAACGAGGGGAATCACTCACTGAAACTTACGAACGTTTCTGCACACTACTCAACGACCTGCACAAGAACATCATCTTCAAGTCGAACCTCGAATTCAACATCAAGTTTCTCAACAACATTCAACATGAATCGAAAGGATTTGTTCTACACATCCGCCACAACCGATCTTTAGAGAGTGTTCCGCTGCATGAGCTCTACGAGATGTTGCTCCAGGATGAAGATGATGTACGTGAGCTGTTGGGAGATCAGAAGTCTAGTGAGAAGACGAAAAAAGATCCTCTTGCTCGCATGTCAAAAAAGAAAGAAAAGCAAGCACAACGCAGTTCGTATAGAGAGGAAGCGCAAAGCGAATCAGAACACGAAGATGAAGAACCTGAGAGTGATTCTGATCCCGATCTCGATAGTATCAAGAAAGCAGTTGCCTTGTTGTCCCGGGAGTATTCTCGGAAGAAGTTTTTCAAGAAGCCGACCAACAACAACCAGCGATACTCTACAAACATAAAGCGTCGGGATTATCGAGACAAGAACGACGGCAAGCACAAGTCTGATGATGGAAGAAAGAGGAATGATGAAGGGAAGCGATCTGAAGGAAAATCTGATGATAGAGCTGATGATGAACCAGTTAAATGCTACAACTACGGAAGGCGTGATCACTTCAAAAGACTGTCGGAATCCTGTGGTACGCAATGTTGAGTACTACAAGAACAAGATGCTCCTATTAAGGCAGAAAGAAGCGAGTAAAATGCTGCTGGTGGAAGATGATCATTGGCTCCTACAGACTGATGAAGAGAACGAAGACGAGGAAGCACACATATGTTATACTGGCCTCAACCCGGAAGAATCTGATTCTGAGGATGACTCTTCCGAGAACAAGAAAGACAAAAGCGAATGCCAAGTTTGCAGTTCTTCCAATGCTGACTTAATTAATCAGATGCAAGTAATGGTGCGTATATTAGATGCCTTCAAACTTAAGGTTAAAACCAAAGACGCCCATATCTCTAAGCTAGAAGCCGAAGCTAAGATCAAATATCTGAATTTACGCAAAAGTTAGAAAAGTCACAGGAGGAGTATTCAAAGAGCATTCTAATTCAAGAGAATGTTCAAAAAGAGAACGAGTTGTTGACCACTAAGCCTAAGGATATTGAATCCAAACTGTACAAACTTGGTCAATCTGAACAAACCACCCACTTGAACAAACCTAAGGAGTTCAAATATTACAACTCACAATGGGGACTCGGATATGATAATCCGTGTTACCTAAAGATAATTCAATTTCATGGGCCTAGATAAGAAATGACCTGAGTACAAGATTAAGTGGACTAAGCCATCTCCGGAAGATGAGGAGAAAGAGGATTTTAAAAGAAAAACAGGCATACCTCTACCACCAATAGAGGCTAAACCTAAAACCGATAATCCTAATTCTGAAAAGAACACAAAATCGGAAGATGAGTCGCCTAGGAAAAACATAAATGTACAAATACCTTTCGTGTATGAAACGCTTAATGCGTCATATTTGAAAAGCAAAACCCCTTATCTCTCCAACGATTATTTTGACATCTGTTCACTTGCCAAAACGGTTGAAACTCCGGTTCCGGTTCCAGGAACACCAGATGTAGATTCTAACGATAAATCAGAGTTCAAATGTTATGTTCCACCTCTGATTTTGGAAAACATCATTTTCAAACTTGAAGAATCGATTGCGAGGGATAAGGTCAAGTATGAAACTGAAAGGATTGTACTGTTAGCTACTATCGATAAGCTCAAAAAGAACAAACCCGAGACATTACCCGAATCTGAAAGAGCGACTTATTGAACCAAGATTGCTAAGTTAACTTCTTAACTGTCCGCTTTGGCGGCAGAAGCTTTAACGCTGAGAATGGCTAAGGAAAATCCAGTGGATACTCCAATGACGCATGTTACTCCTGACATAATCTCGTTTAACTTCGCTCTGATTTATTCAGATAGTTCCTCGTGTAAAGCTTTTATAGGAGTGTCTGATGACACAAATGATTCGACTTTGAGCTTTAAAGATAAAGGTAAGGCCATCCAACCCGATTCTGTTCAAAAGAATCTTTTCCCGGTTTTTGATAATCCATTTGCGGATAACTCCTCGTTCGACTCAGATGATAAAGCCCCACTAGATTCTGCACAAAGATTTTATGAGTTTATGAATTCCATGACTTGTCTTGATGATGATTTTTCTAAGATTGATTTTGCTCTAAAGCTTGCTAGTCACACTCAATTCTTAGAAAAAAATGCCCGAACCGGTTAATTTTGAAAAGGGTGAATGTTCTAATTCTAAAACCGTTTTTGCGACCAATTCCAAATCTAAATCTAAACGTCGGTCAAAGAAACGTTCTAAAATCGGTAAGAGCTCTTCCAAAAAACCAGTTTACTCAAGCTCCTCTGACTCTAACTCTAATGTATTTTCAGATAGAACGGGTCGGGGTAAAGCGGTTCGGAGAGAGTGGGTAGAGAAGAAGGCTAAGTCGCGTCCTGAGAAGAACAATTCATTTAATTCTTTTTCACATATTAGGAAAGATAACAACAAACATGGTTTTGGTTTGAATAATTCTGTTGAACATGGTTTTAAATTTCCGGTTAAACTTGACAATGTTCATCAATTGATTGAAATTTCGCACAATTATGTTTGTTGTTCCGTTTGTGGATTGAATGATTTGATTGTGTCTAGACATGCATCTGATTGGTTTGGTACCTATCATAACTTTAATTCCAATGCTTCTCGTAAGTCCTCTAGGAAAAGACCCAGATCTAAACGGGTGTCAAACAAAGGTGCTGCACCTAACACCCAAGGACCCATTTACAGATGGGTACCTAAACATACTTAACTTTGTTTTACATCCCGGTCATGTGTGGTTTCTCGACTATGGGTGCTCCAAACACATGACTGGGTAAAATGGAGTTACTCACCAACTTCAAGGAGAAGTAATGTGGTGATGTTCGATTCGGCAATGATAACGTGGCCCCGATCATGGGCTACGGGACCTTGTTTAGGACAACCTAACCATCAAGCGTGCATCCTACGTCGAAGGCCATGGTCACAACCTCTTTAGCATCGGCCAATTTTGTGACAAGAACATTGAAGTCAGATTCAAGGCGAAGCGGTGCAGTATACATCATGACGATGGAACGGATATTCTCGCCGGTACTCGAAGAACGAACCTCTACACCATCAATCTTGCCGCTGTAAAGATTGATAAATCCATATGACTTCTTTCCACAGCCACCACTCAACAGAACTGGCTGTGGCATCAACAACTCTCACATTTGAACTTCAAGAACATCAACAAGCTGGTGCTAGGTGGACTAGTCAAGGGTATGCCAAAACTGAAGTTTGCGAAAGAACATCTCTGCTCCGCCTACGAGATGGGAAAGATGAAGAAGGTGTCTCACAAGCCGAAGCCGGTTCCTAGCACATCAAGACCTCTATAGTTGATCCATATAGATCTCTGCGGCCCAATGCACGTCCAAAGCATAAGCCACAAGAAGTACGTATTGGTGATGGTGGACGACTACTCGCGATATACCTGGGTCAAGTTCCTTCGTTCCAAGGACGAGACCCCGGGGGTCATAGTCAACCACCTGAAGGGAGTTCAGAACAATATACAGCTGACCGTCATCGCGATTTGTACAGATAACGGAACCGGGTTCAAGAATCGCAACATCGACGATTTTCTCACATCAGCTGGAATTTCGCACAACTTCTCGGCATCCAGGACTCCACAATAGAACGACATAGTGGAACGACGCAACTGCACTTTGGTGGAAGCGGCACGCACCATGCTGACTCAGTACAGACTTCCAATGTTCTTATGGGCCAAAGCTATCGCGACGGCGTGCTACACTCAGAATTGGCCTATCGTCCACAAGCGTTTCAACAAGACACCATACGAGGTCATCAACAAACGCACCCCCAACATCAATTATTTTTACGCGTTCGGGTGCAAGTGTTTCGTGCTGAATGATTAGGATGATCTCGAAAAGCTCAAGCCGAAGGCAGACAAAGGGATTTTTATCGGCTACTCTACATCTTCCAAAGCATACCGAGTCTATAAGAAGAGGACCAAGAGTGTCATTGAGAGTATAAATGCGACCTTCGACGAATTGGTCGATTTGGCTTCTGAACGTAACAGTTCAGAACCCGTGCTTACTGGAGTGCTGGCTTCTGATCACTCTAGATCGGAACCCAAGCACACAACAGTAGATCCTTCGTCGTCCAATACGTCAAAATCACATCCATCTGTGTTAGATCTACTGTTTGAAAATTTTTATAATGATTTTTATCTTACCCCTGTATCTTCTGATGCTTCTGTGAATGTAGATGGAGCTGTAGTGGTGTCGACTCACATCTCCGGTCCTCCACCTACCCCCAATACAACATCTTCGGAGGACTCGCCCTCTTCACTAGTGAACGAGACGACGCCATCATCATCAAGTACAGCAACGGTGACCGCAACTCCATCTCCGGTGGTTCAACCCACTCCGTCTTCCCCCGGCACAAGCAACAGTACTGACGCAACTGCTGAATCTTCATCAACCGCTGTTGTTTCCCAGCCTGCAGCCACCACATGATTACATCTGGTTCCATCTCTTAAAGCAGTTTAGAACTTACCCTTAGGGTTCTACATCGATGCTGACAATTCAGAACCCATTTCGGACCCGCTCCCTCACACGCGGAAGTAGATTCGAGCGCACCCGACTGGACAAATCATTGCAGATCCGTCTGCTCCCGTTCAAACCAGAGCATCGACGGAGGCTGAAAGACGAAGTTGCCCCTGCACTTCTGAGTAATACTAAAAAATTGGCGGCTACTGGAAATGAGTGCCTCTTCTCCATCTTCCTTAGCAATGTGGAACCAGCGTCGGTTAAAGATGCCCTACACGACCCGGACTGGATAATGGCCATGCAAGAGGAACTGAATGAATTTGAAAGCCTCAAAGTGTGGCGTCTGGTCCCTCGCCCGAAGAACAGAACCATCATCGGCACCAAATGGATCTACAAGAATAAGAAGGACGAGAACGGGGTCGTGGTTCGAAACGAGGTCCGATTGGTCGCTAAGGGGTATCGACAGCAAGAGGGGATAGACTACGAAGAGACGTTCGCACCTATTGCCCGAATCGAAGCTATTCGGATGTTCCTCACGTACGCCACTCACAAAAACTTCACTGTCTATCAAGTGGATGTGAAGACGGCGTTTCTAAATGGCGATCTCAAGGAGGAAGTGTACGTCTCCCAGCCGGAAGGTTTCGTAGATCCGGATCACCCCAATCATGTGTATCGCCTAGACAAAGCATTGTACGGACTCAAACAAGCACCGAGAGCCTGGTATGATAAATTATCTACGTTTATCACCAATTCCGGTTTCTCGAAAGGTAAGATCGACACAACCCTTTTCATCAAAAGGGAAGGTGAGGATATTCTTTTAATTCAAGTTGATGTCGATGACATTATTTTCGGCTCTTCGAAACATCAATACTGTTACAACTTTTCACTCCTCATGAAAAAGTATTTTAAAATGAGTATGATGGGTCAGTTGAATTTCTTTCTTGGTCTTCAAGTTAAACAACTGTCGACCGGGATATTCATCAATCAATCTAAGTACATCGCGGATATTCTTCGGAAATTCAAGATGGAACAGAGTTCACCCACGAGAACTCCCATGTCACCGGGTACGAAGTTACACGCCGATCCTGACGGAAAGGTCGTGAATACGACTACCTATAAAGGAATGATCGGTTCGTTGATGTATTTGACGGCAAGCAGGCCGGATATAATGTTCTCAACCTTTCTGTGTGCTAGATTTCAGTCCAACCCTAAGGAGTCACATATGATAGCAGTTAAGCGTATTCTTCGCTATTTAAAAGGTGCTGCTAATCTTGGTCTTTGGTACCCTAAAGATACAGGTTTTGAGCTTACTGCGTTTTTTGATACTGATCATGCGGGGAGTATGCTTGATCGGAAGAGCACTACGGGTCACGTCCAGTTCTTGGGCGACAAGATAGTTAGTTGGGCCTCCAAAAAACAAACATGTGTCTCCACCTTCACGTCGGAAGCGGAATATGTGGCCGTGGCTAGTTGCTGTTCCCAAGTGATCTAGATGCGGGCCCAACTGAAGGACTATGGGTACAACTACTCAAACATCCCGATCTACTGCGACCCCAAGAGTGCTATAGCCATCACGAGCAATCCGGTTCAGCATACGAAGACAAAGTATATTGACGTACGCTACCACTTCATTAAAGACCATGTGGAAAAAGGTACGGTGGAACTCTACTTCGTAAGTATGGAAAACCAACTAGCAGATCTGTTTACCAAGGCTTTGGACGAAAAACGGTTCAATGAACTCGTGTCCAAGCTGGGTATGCTCAATCTGAAAGTCTGAGTCACGACTGTACTTGTCACACCTTTCCTACACCATGGGCTAACTGTATCTTAATTAGTTACACTTGTCTTGTAGTGTGGTTTAGGTGTTTCAAGCACATCGGTGACATGTTCTCCGTATTTCCGGTTTTAGTGTTTCTTTCGTGTTTCGGTTTTTTCCATGTTTCTTTACTTTTATCCGTCTAGTCTTTGTTTTTCCATTTATTCTCCGTGCTACTAACCGTTTGCATTACAAGATGTTTCCTCGATTGTCAAGTCCCTAAGGTACGTTTTCTAGTTTTTGGGCTGTCAGGATTGCAATTTTTGATAAATTGAGGGGGAGAAGTGTCAGGTTGATAAGTCAAGGGGGAGCTTTGTCACTCAATCAAGTTTGACAGGGGATTTTGTTCATGTTTTTGTTTAAGTTTTTGATTTATGAAAAAAGGGTCTTTATTTTGAAAAATCGAGGAGGAGCATATCAGTTATTGAAATCTTGAGGGGGAGAGTTGTTTTCGAAAAGTTGAGGGGGAGTAGTAAATTTTTCAAAACATGAGGGGCTAAAAGTGTAACTTTAAAGTTCAGGGACAATTTTTGGAAGTTTTTCAAACTTCAGGGGGAATTTTTGCCAAGTGCCAATTGTTGAGACAAAGTTGGTACCGGGAGAGTTAAGGCATCCGGTACCGAATTCATTTCCGTTATCGACCGGTATAAATACCGGATTTTCTTCACAAATTCTTACATTTTCAAAAACCTTCGCGCCAAACTCTCTCAACCCAACTTCTTCTCACAATCATCTTCACTCGTGGATTTTTGCATCACTCGGACTCCGATCTTTATCCAAATCGTCTAGGTATGTATCTTTGATATCCGCTTATAGATTACACTACTTGAGATCGATCCACACAACCACAAATCGATCGATTAGATCGCTTTAAAGAGTATCGACTCTGTTAGGGTTCTTCAACCCTTCGGCGTGCGTATTCAATCTCAAATCAACCCACTATGCATCGATCTCGTCCTAAATAGAGTAAATTAAGTGTTGTTGATCATAGATTTGTGGTTTAGATTGCTTAATTTTGGATTAAATTCGTCTGAGTCCCGAATAGTGTTCTGGATTTGTTCCGGTGTTCTTCGGTTCTGGAATGTATTCCGGTATCCAAGTGATCCGGAATGTATTCCGGTATTTGCAACTTCCGGAACGAGTCCCGATATTAAATTCCGGAAGTGTTATTTTAACTAAGCCCAGTTCCGGATCTCGCCCGGTTCCGGAATACATGTGTTCTGGTATTTATGTGCCGGACTCAGGGTTTCAGTGTTCTTAACCTTATGCACGATACTGACTCACTCCAACTCCGGATCTTATCATGTTCCGGAATGGAGTTCCGGTATACCCAAGTTCCGGATCCGGTCCATCTTAGTTCCGGATTCCCCATGGTTCCGGATCTTAAGGGTTCCGGTATCCATTCCGGATCCAAATCCAATCCCATACCGGAAGCACCGTTCCATTGCTTTTAAAATGATTGTTGTAACACCCTCGAATTGGGAAAGAGCAACTAATTAAAAATTTCGATATTACATCCAAAACAATAGGATTTATTCCTATAATTCAATAGGTGAAACACCTCAAATTACAAACTATGGTTAACCTCAAACAATGTATAACACAAGTCTCATTACAAAGACTAAAACTACTTTGGGTGATACTTAACCCAAGTATAAGTTGCTAATCCCAATGATGAATGCGGAAACATCACTTAAGCTATTCACCTCTCGAGCACTTTACTAGCACACGACCTTTCACAGTATCACTAGAACTACTCCTAACCTGAGACCTGTTGCACATGCCGACAAATAAAAAGGGTTAGGCTAACGCCTAGTGATTTCAAGAGTTTATAGCATGATTTAAATAATTCTTTAAATGAAAGTTTGCAATATAGATTATGATTTCCAAAAGAGTTTACAAAAGGATATAAACGACTCATTTTCCAACGCACCCAAAATCTATGAGAAAAGTTCCCAAAAGGTATAAAGCGTTTTTTCAAATGAATTCCAATCCCAACTCACTCAAGTACGTGAATAATTCTATATTTAGGCAAAACCTTCAAATACGGTTGACAACAAAATACTCAACCCATAAATCATGGAAAACCATCCATTTAATTATAATAGTTCATTGAAAACATAATACTAAGCAACACTCACGCGAACGTAAAATATAATGAAGTCCAAATACCATAAATAGGGAAATGACCTGCTTTATTTAAACTTCAATATACATGGTGAGGAATCCAATATTGAAGTCATCCAATCGTAGCCAAATGTATAAGACCAATAATAATGATAAACAGGGACAATATAAAATCCCAAATAGGTTGGTCAACGACGGGGGAGACCAGTATCCATTGAGAGTGGATGAACACAAAAGTACACCACTCATATAATATTAGTCGTACGACACTTCACTGCATAAAAGCCCAAATGTCCCATACGACGCCTTACTAGTCACACCCAAAGAGACAATTGACCTTAATGATGTATCAATACGCATACCACCAAAGGCTCGGCCCATGTGGGGATACAACAATGGCATTGCCCCGACATGGCGAAGGTCATATTCGCCCAAACTGCTCAACCATGACTCAGCCCTCCTAGTGGACCCTTGTAGGTAAAGGTCATCTAACATGGTGTTCGGTCAAATACCGCAACACCCAGTAGACAATCAAATAAAGACTGACTCGCGTGCCTATGGATCCAATGCAACACAGTCTATAATAATAAGCCTATCTTGGAATGACTAACGCACCCAATCATTTAAATAATAATAATGCGCAATAAATGCGATACGATGCAATATATGCAAGATGGTGCAACAAAAGCAAACCATAAATAAGACTCCACATCGAGCCATTAAAGTCAGACAAATGTCCCCAAGACTATCTCAAAGTCAACACCGAGCAAAATGCGCAAACTCATTAGACCCATAAATAACGGTCATCAAATAGCATAAAAATGCATTTAAACATCGACCGGTAAACAAGTACCACAAAATCATTATTAACCCAAAACTCGACACGGGTTAAACAAAAAGGGTTTTCCCAAAAGGACTCACACCCTTATAATTCTCAAAATGACAATTGACAATAAAATGTGCTTTCTCCTAAATGGTTTATAAAATCATTTTCACTAATATGATTAAACCATCAAATAGACATCATTTTGAGTAATAAATCTTTTAAAGACATATTATGATTTCTACACACCATAATATACAAAAATCCCAACTATGGGTGTTTTACAACATTTATGAAGATAAATATACTTCAAGAGAGTTAAACTTATCAAATAACTCAACAATTTATAAATTCAAGTAAAACACACAAACATTTGGAAAATAACATTTTTGGCATGTACAAAGTTTGCAAAAAGCAACTTGAACTCACCTTGCTAGATTTAGGCTAAATCTAGAATTTTCCCAAACGTAAGCTCCTTTGAAGCATCTTGCATCTTCAAGCTAAAACCTCCAAAAACCTAGATCCATAAGTTTCCAATCACAATAATTAGATCTAACCAAGAGGAATCGTTCTCCAACCATTCTACACCAAAATATCCATTTATATCAAAACCCTAACTTCAAAGATGAAGAGAAGAGGAGATTACGTTAACCACACTTGAATCCACCAACCAAAAGTCTCTAGAACCACCAAGATGAGCCACCAACTCCTAATCATCAAATGGATTGAAAAGGGTTGGGTGAAAACCCTAGAATCTTGATAAAGGAGATGAAGTGGAAGGTTTCTTGAATGGGTTAAGGTTTCCAACAATGGTGATGGTGTTGATTTGGGGAAGAAGATGAAGAGGATAGCGGAGGCTTAGGGTTTTCTTGAGAGAAAACGATTTTAGAGAGAGGGGGGAGAAGGGTTTGAGGTTGAAGGTGAATGAGGGAAGAGTGAGAGGGAAAAGGGTTAAAAACCCAAAATATCGCATCAGATGCTTCGCGAACGTCCGCATGACACTTCGCCGACGTCCGGCTTGCTCTGACCGAAATTCCCTAAAAAGCTCTGTTGCTTCCGCGGATGACCCGCGGACTTCCGTACCTCGAGGACGTCCGGCCTAGTGTCTTGCGGACGTCCGTGAGTCTCAAAATGTGTTTTTCTCAATTTTTGGGGTGTTACAATCCTCCCAACCTTAGAATGATTTTATCCTCGAAATCTACATCCTTTACAACCCAAGGCTACCCGGCTCAACGCCGACCACAATTCCTCAGTTCCTAACTAGAACCTAAATTTCCCCCACCCAATATATAAAGACAAATCCTCGAACAATTTCTTACCAACGAGGCCCCTCCAAGTACTCTGTACTTATGTATGGGAGAACACTCCAACCACTGGAATAACTCCTAGTTAGACGACTTCGGTTGTCTCCCAACCTTAGATGTTCCATACATCCCAATTTCGGTTTCAGACTCTAAGTCAATTCAAGGTTTGTTCGCTAACGAACTCAACAGAATCTCCAATTCCGATTGTTCCTACCATTAACTGTCGATTAACTCCAACGAGCCATAACTGACTCCAAGCATCTATCCTAACATTAATCATCAAACCGACAGGTTCTTTAACCATACACGAAGGTTATTCCACCAAAACCACTCATCATAATCGAGCATCTTAAGGTTACTACAACCGTTATCATCATTTCTAAAAAAATGGATTACACCCTCCAAATATGCTAACGATTTCCAACCTCGAATCCAAAAAGGCTGACACCTAGTGTTACCACCAAGCTTTGAACTCTAACAGGACTCCACACACGAGTTCCGTTTACTGAGCATTTCCACAAAACTAGGGTTGTCAATACGGTGTCTAAAGGGCCTTTCATGCAAAAATTGACCAGGACCCAAAACAGGGTTGCCAACAAAACGGTTATACCAACCTCAGAATGCGTTATTGCAAATCTAACCCTCCATTTACCACAAACACATTGACTTTGCTACCGATATCAACCGACCTATAGTCACATCACGTGCCTAAACGCCCAACTTTTCCTAGTCAAGGTTCTATACAGCTTACTCATAACCGGGGTTACTTAACCTTTCCAAGGCCCTAACGAGTTCAAGGTTTTCAAGTGAATTATTTAACAAATATGCCAATCAACGAAAGCTTTTCATAGAAATTTTAAACACAAAGATTTTCAGATCAAATTACACGTACGCATAAAAAAACTACTACTATCAATTTGGACACGCTCGTCCCACGTATGAAAAATCATATTGAAAATCATTCATTACAGTTTAGATAATCAACAAAACGCAAAAGCGTGATAAACAAATTCTTTTAAATGAACTGCTACGGTTCTAGTATGGATTGACTCATGACATGTACGTAAAGTAACTGCCCACTTTAAATGGTGCGCAACAAAAAGTTTCGCACGTACTTCAAAAGGAGTTCAAACGACGTTTGACTCCAAAATTCCTTTCAACCATAAAATGGCATGGAACAAGGTTCACCAATCAAAATTTGCGCGTGTCAGTTTATTTTACAAAAACGATGGAACGATTCATAAACACGCTTTGGTCAAAACATAAAATGACTCGTGTCCGTTCCAAGCATAAAGACAAACCCAATACGTTTCCATCATTTGAAGGTATCGACTAAAACATCATGAGAAAATCTCAAATTGGGGTAGGCATGTAAGCTTGTAACAGTTTCCTAGTAATTTTCTTGAACGAGATAACATGCATTAAATAGTTCACGACAAAATTTCAAAAGGTGAAATTCTTGAAATAAATTTCCAAAAGTTTTCCTCATCCGGCCATATAATGACACATGAGTAAAATGTTTCTGACAAGGTTTTCACACAACGTGTTTTCCAAAACTTAGGAGAAAATGAGTGTTGATCCCGATTTTACTCAACAATGATATTTATATCTATTAGTTCAAATAGGTAATGGTCCGGAAGCGTTTTACAAGAACTAAATAGATATTTATGGTAGAAAAACACACTAAACCAAGTAAACAAAGTATAAATAAACACGAGATTAACTTAAAGATTCACTTTGTATTGATTCAAATAAGAACACCAAGAACACCGAAAGTATAATAAGAATTCTGCTCTAAGGTGTGTGTGTTGTGCAAAGCTTAATAGAAGAGCTCAACATGAGCCTTGTATTTATACTATTCATCAGGGGACAAGCTTTAGACAACAAGTACTAAGAGTACAAGACACGATCGTGGGACTGCTATAGGCACAACGTTAATGTAGTGCGCCGTTTTCTGCAAAGGCTGTAACCCTTCAGAGGTTGACACGTGGAATGTGCAGGGCATGCCTTGTACGAATGATCTTCAGGATATTCGTACAACAGAGGCACGTGAGAGGCACGATCATCCTTGTCTTGATCTTCAGATGATCTTTTAAGTCTTCAGTCTTCATACCAGAGAGGCTCTGTCAAGTATGGCTGAGGCTCTGTGGCCTTGTCTTCTGTGAATGTCTTTAGTCAAGTCTTTACTTTGATCTTCTATCGGTGTCTTGGCAGAGGCTCTGTCATAGTCTATACTTAGCCTATTTTTCAATAATTCTATAATCAGTAGAAGTTGGAGCTAACAATCCCCCCCCTAAATATTGAAAAATAAAAAATTGAAAAAATGCATGGTTTTCTAGGCTAAGTACACGACAGAAGGTAATTGACCTCTGTAGAATGTTTTCTTTTCATATAAGATTATATGCCAGAGGCATTTACACTTGATTACAATGAAAAGAAAAGTTAGATTTGCAGAGAAAGGTTGAGGAAATCAGATTCTGGCATTTGGGAAGTCGTCGATTTTGTAACCTCCGATTTCTCCACCTTTGAGCTCACGGTATATATTGATGCAGAGGTTTCTGAAGTTGATGACAGAATCGATGACCTCTATCAATCTGTCTGCGAGAGCTTGATCCATGAGCTCTGTTCCTCTGTGCTCCAAAAGGTTGGCTCTGAACTCTACCAGAGTACTTGTTGCATATTTTTGGCAATCAACCTCTAGGAACAATTTTGACTTTCCAGCTGGATCTTGATAGACATACCCAATCCTTGGAAAAATAATGATGGAGTTTGGTCTGGCAGAGGGTGGGCAGTCATTTTCTGGTGCTGGGATTCTCAAACCTCTTACACCAAGGTTGAGTCCTAGGTTGAAGTCGGTCATGCTATACATCAGTAGTCTTTCGTGCATGGCCATCCTGATTTCACGGTAAGCTCCTTGGATTTCCAATATGTGGTTGTAGTTCTGCCTTGCCCAACTCAGAAGATCTCGTAGATCATAGAGGTTTAGATTTCTCAAATCTGCGTCTGAGAACGTGGTTTCTGATCTGTCTACCCTCTTGACTCTGTAGAGGTTGTAGTAAACCTCTTTTCCGTAGGTATGGGATAATTTGCAGTAGATGACCTTTTCAATCTTGGAGTTTGAGAAAACTTGGATGATAGGTTTGGCCTTCTTTCTATAGAATTGATCTCGTAGCTCTTTGACAAGGTCAGGGTGTAGGATAGATGGTGGTAGAGGATCGTTGACTGCTCTGCTGTATAAGTATTTGTGCACCACCTCTTCCATTTTTTTGTTGCACTAGAGGTGGTGGCATGGGTTTCCTCAGAGCATCCAAGTCACTTTTTAGTTTGGCCACTCGATCTACTGTGGGTTTTGCCTTTGGGTCCAGAACAGGCATGGTTGACAGAGGGGGAGCACCAAAGGCCCAGTCTTCTTCTTTTGGCTTTGGTGTAACATAAGCATCGAAGATGCTCTTCATGAGTTTTTCGGTGGGATGATGCTTATGTTTCTTCTTCTTCTTCGGTTCCTCTATCACTATCCCCTTTCCCTTATCTTTGGCTTTGGGTTGTTCTGCTTGGGTTGCCTCTGTTGGTTTTATCTGTTGAGCTTCTGAGGACTTAGTTATAGGTGCTTCAGTAGGGATTGTCGAGGTTGCCTATGTTGGTTTTGGCACTTGTGCTTCTGAGGACTTGGTTGGTGATGTGGGTTTGGTTTGAGGTTTGGCTGGTGAGGCTTCTTCAGATTTGCTCAAATATTTTCTTTTGTGAGCTAAAGTTTTGGTTTTGGTTTTGGTTTGTTTTGTTGGTTTGGGTGTGGGCAATGGAGGTTTTGTCATTGTAGCTTCTGGTGTAGGGGATGGTAACTTGGGTTCTTCTGGTGTTTTTGGTTTAGGTGGTTGGTCTTCTTCAGAAGATGTCGGGATTTAAAACTGTTCAGTTTGTTTGGGGGTTGGTGATGGAAGATCTTCTATGGTTATAGAAGTTGTTTCCACCGAGGTGGGTGTTGCCTCTGTGGTCTTTTGTTGGTTTCCACCTTGAGTTTCTGTTGGGGGAGCTTGGGATATGGGTTCTGCTGAAATTGGTGGAGCTGGTAGACCTCTGCTCGCAGCTTCTTCTCTTTCTTTCCTCTGTTTCTCCCCCTCAGGATGACCAGACGATCCATCAGAATCATCGTCAGAGTCATCCTGACCCTCATCCTTATCACCTTCTGTTCTGCAGGTAGTCTTTGGCTTCTTGGGTTGTGTGGCACCTGCGACTATCATTTTAGCACACAAGTCATCGCAGATGCCAAGAAGGTAAGCAACTTCTGCCTCTGAGTTGAACCTGAGACGACCCACACTCGCTTGAAAATCTTTGACGTAGTTCGCGTTGGCTGTAGCGTTGGCTGTAGCGAAGGCTTTGATGAACTCTGTCATTTGATCAAGTATCCCATGTCCAAGCTCTGTAAGCTGTGCTCTGGTCATGTAGTCGGAAGGCTTCATGGCCTGAGTTTCTTTGGTCGTGTGTTCCTGGACTTGCTCTAGGGCCTTCTTTAGGTCTTTAGGTGTGAGGCCTGTAGAGGTTGGGGATTGCTCTTTCTTCAGTTGTTTAAGTAGATCTTTACAGAGGTCTGGAAGGCAGAGCTTGTTGGTTTCTCAAAGTCAGATGCGGTGGTCGCAGAGGTAGTTGCAACTATTTTCATCTGGGCGCAGATATTTTTCACCTCTGTGGACAGGTTGTCCACTTTGGTTGTCATATCGTTTATCGCCCTAGTTGTTGATTCTGCAAGAGAGTCAAGAGAGCTTTTCAACTCTCCCAACAAGGTGGTCACATAATTGACAAGGGTTTGGAACTCATCCCTTGCGACATGTGAGTCGGGTGTAACCTCTGGGGGAACACATTCATCCCCATAGTGGGTCCCTGTTCCTGGGATACCTTATGTCACCCCTGTGTTGACGTTAAGGGTGCAAGGATTTCCTTCTGATCCTTGAGCAGAGGTTTTTGAGGCCTCATGCTCTATAGAAGTTCTGGTAAGTACAGTGTTCTGATCCACTCCAGAGGTGGGTACAAGAGTATCCTTATGTTGACTCGAGGACTTGTCTAGAGTCCCTTCGTCGTTGTGCTCTCTAAGCTCCTCTAAAGAGCTGTTAGGACCTATAAGTGTGTGTGTGGCAGAGGAAACAAATTCCTCTGTTGGGGTTTCTGTTATGATTTGGGGCGACTGATCACGAACTAAAGGTAAGTCCTTTTGAGAGGACTCCCTTGGAATGGTTTCCCCGGATAATAGTGGTACAGAGGTAGAAAGAATTGCCTCTGCCCGGTCAGTTTGGTTGGGGTCGAGCTGTGCTGCTCTTTTTCAATAACACCTTCTGCCACTAGACTGGCGGTATTAGAAATGTGGGTTGCACTGGGAGTTGGTTGGGGTTGTGTGCCTCTTCTATCTACGACATATTTTCTTGCCTCTTCTTCTGTTAATCATCCTAACACAATTTCACCCTCAGTGCTCGTAGTCTCTACCTCTTCCCTATTTCCTTCATCTTCTACCATAACCTCTGGGCTTTTCCTTAATACATCATATCTGGGATGAGAGGAATGGAGGAAGGGGTTCTGGATGACTTCTGGAGTTTTTGCCTGAATTCCCTCAGGGGTTCTGTCATCTTCTTGCAAATCAGAATCAACGTCTGTGACTCTGATGTCTGGGTATTCAGTTGACCAATTTGAGCGTGCTTCACATTGCCACCCTGAGGTATCTAAGAAATCTGCAACGTCAGGTCTTTCAAGAAAGGCTGAGAAGCACCACCTTGGTCTGCATAGTGAATAGGAGTTGGGGATTGCAGAGGTTGTTCACGGGTTTCTTCGGCTATTTCTTCTTCCTCTGCGATTGTCTGCAGAGGAGTGAGAGGCTTCTTGGATTTCTTCTTGTGCTTCTTTCGTTTTGGTTTTGGTGTACCCTCCTCAGAAGATTTGTGTTTTCTCTTTTTCTTCTTATCTTTAGGAGGAAGGGAGGTGCAGAGGATCCGACCATGGGTTCATGTGGTGGTGATGGTTGGGGAATTGTGGTACTTGTGGAGGTGCCCTCTGTTGTTTTCGTTGATTTGAGGGCCTTTTTCTTCTTGGGGGGAGTAGCAGAGGATTTTCTCTTGGAAGCAGAGGTATCTAGTTGGCTTCGCTGAAGATGGAATCGTGCTTGTACTTGTTCATGCTTTGCCCAGGCATGTGCCCACTCCTCATCAGTCATTTTTTCTACTATCTGGGCTTCTATGGAGGCTTCTAGACGCGGGGGTGTCACTGGACTCGGTTCCGGAGTCCGCTGATCGCGTATATATGCTAACTTAAGGTTCTCGTCAGTTGCATATGCCAGAAGTTTGGTTGGCAGAGGTCTGCAGAAGTTGTATCCTTGTACGTGCTCTGTTGGGGTGTTCTTTGCCATGGGGTAGGTTTTCACAATGGGTTCCTCCATTGGCCATTTCTCTAAACGTAGCAGAGGTTCTAGAAGTACACCTAGAATCCTCTGGAATTGAAGTACTGGTAGATCTTTGGACTTGGGTCCCTTTGCCCTCTGTGATGAGATTATGTGGTCTATGTTGTGACTATCTCCTGCATCATAAGAGTGGCGTAGTCCAGAGGCAAATCATAGTACACCCCGTACATGATTGCCATGATTTGGTGGGACATTTGATCTGGACTGCCCACTTTGCCAGTCAAGCATCTGTTCAGGATGGAGAAGAGAGTATTCCACAAAGGGGGGAACCTATTTCTTCTGAAGTCGTTCCTCTTCTTCAGAGGTGTGTTGTAGCCCAACATCTCTGCGAAGTCACAAAGTTCTCTATCCGATGGTTCTTCTACACACTTCTTGATCCCCAGAAGTCCCCTTGTTGGTAGGCCAAATTCAAGAGAAAGCATGGTTCTGTTGAACTTTATTTCCATGTAGTCTGATTGGTCAGGTTTGGAGATATATCCCTTTATTTATCTAGTGTCTGAGTCATAATGGCCACTCTGCCGGAATTGGTAGAGGTATCGAGCAGGGATTGTTTTAACGTTTCTTGTTAATAGAGGATAAAGGTAGTGATTGTCTAGAATATTCAGAAGAATGGCATGTTCTTCCCCAAATGCTGTTCTTGAGGGAACAAGGAAATGATTGTTGGGTTTCAAGGGAAGATTTCCTTCGAAATGTTCATGTTCTAAGAAGTTTTTCTCGTGGGTGGTCGGAGAAAAGGCCACTGACTAACCGAAGTTGTCTTGTTCTATGTTTCAGGCTATTGTTGGGTTATGTGAGTGCTCTGAATGTGCTTGGGAGTTCGTCTGAGATGTGGAAGTGGAAGCCATTGCAGGTTTCTTTAAAGAAATGAGTAGAAATGGAGAAGTTGCAGGTTTTTGCAAGGTTCGTCGGAGAAGAAGATAGCAGTAAATTCATAACAGGAATGGGAAATGGGGTAAACGGGGTTATATAGTGGGGTAGAAAACGGATAGAATTATGTGTTAAAAAGTGAATTCAATGTTTGCTTGGGGTCCGCACTTGAGTGTTACAGCTGGTGGCACGTTTCTGAAGAACGTGTGGCATGCACGTCCAATGAAAATATGCCACGTCAGAAGTGTCAAAAGACGATTAGACGTCGTGCACGACCCATTAATGTCGAGTGCGTGGGAGTTTCTACTTCCAGTTGACTGTCACTTGCAGAAATAACCCGCATGTTACAGAATTTCCATAAAAAGCAAAGTATCAGAAACGACAGAAGCTATGTGGTGGAATGAGCTATGTGGTCTGAAACCTGTCTTTTATCTCCTCTGATGCTTGCACCTTTACCAAAAACGTTTGAAAATACATTGGAGAGGATCGATAGATCTTTAGTGCAAAAATTGCATTCACAGAGACTTTTAGGCTCTGTCAGAGCCAGCGAAAGCTCTATGAGTTGAAATTTCTAATAACTAAAAATTCATAAAACTTTTTGATCATCCAACGTTTTGATTGTTTTAAACAATGTTTTTAGGACATATTTGAAAGTTGGTGTCCTGAAAAACTATTTTGGAAAAAGGTTTTGAGCGAGACAATCTCCCTTTGGTTCTCCTTTGCTCGACAAAAATACCTGACTTCTGTGGGTTTCTGACTACTACTCTTCTTTGGCTCCCCCTTGAATTAACGACTTCTGTAGACTAATTCAAGGTCTCCTTCTGCTCCCCCTTGACCCATGCTTGGATCAAATTAGATAAGTAACGCATTGAACATAGGTCAAACTCATCAGAGGATCTGTGGAGAATGTCAGAGGTTCTGAGAATTCCCACAGAAGCTCTGTTGGGTGCAGAACTTTTGATGATAAGGAATTTACATACGAAAGAGTTTAAATTATATACATATTCACAAGAGGATCAAGTCTTACTTACAGATGCATTAACTCATGTTTATCATACCCAACTTACTTACCAAGAAAAAGAAATATTTTCTCATCAAGTGCCTTGGTAAATAAGTTTGCAAGCTGGTATTCAGTGGAGACAAAGTACATCTCAATTGTGTCGTGTTCAACATGATGCTTCAGAAAGTGGTAACGAATATCGATATGCTTTGTTTTTAGTGCTGTACTGGATTGGCAGAGATGGCTATGGCACTTTTTGAATTACAGAGGATGGGTATCTTGTATATAGTGTAACAGTAGTCCTTTAGCTGAGTTTTCATCCACAGAACTTGGGAGCAACAGTTAGCAACAACAACATATTCAGCTTCTGCTGTAGATGTCGACACACAATTCTGCTTCTTTGAAGTCCAGCTGACTAGTTTACCACCCAGGAATTGACAACTCCCAGAGGTGCTTTTTCGGTCTAGTTTGCATCCTCCATAATATGAATCTGTGTAAGCCTTAAGATCAAAGCCAGAGTTCTTCGGATATCAGAGCCCAAGATTTTTGGTTCCCTTAAGGTATATGAAGATCCTCTTTACAGCAAGAAGGTGGGATTCCTTTGGGTTAGCTTGATATCTCGCACAGAGGCACGTGACATACATCATATCAGGTCTACTTGTTGTTAAGTATAAAAGGGACCCAATCATGCCTCTGTAGAGCTTGCACTCTACAGATTTTCCATTTGGATTTGAGTATAACTTATTTCCAGTTGACATGGGGGTCTTCATGACAGAGGCATCAGAGAGCTTAAATTTTGAAAGAATGTTAGAGACATATTTAGCTTGATTTATGAAAATTCCCTCTGATGATTGTTTGACTTGGAGTCCTAGGAAGAAGTTTAGTTCTCCCATCATACTCATTTCAAACTCACTATGCATGAGTTTTTCAAAATCTGTGCAATGTTTTGCATTTGTAGAACCAAATATAATGTTGTCCACATAGATCTATACAAGCAGAATCTCATCACCTTTTCTTTTATAAAACAAAGTAGTATCCGTTGTACCTCTTTTGAAATTATTAACAAGAAGAAAGGTTGAAAGGCATTCATACCATGCTCTTGGAGCCTGTTTCAGACCATACAGAGCTTTGTCAAGAAAGTAAAAATGGTTTGGGTACTTGGCACTTTCGAACCCTGGTGGCTGCTGGACGTATACTTCTTCTTGGATTTCACCATTTAGAAAGGCAGATTTTACATCCGTTTGAAAAACTTTGAAACCTCTGTGGACTGCGAAGGCTAAGAAGATTCTTATTGCTTCGAGCCGTGCAACAGGGGCAAAAGTTTCATCGTAATCAATGCCTTCTTCTTGGCGATATCCCTTGGCCACCAATCTTGCTTTATTTCTAATGACCAACCCATCCTCATCCTTTTTGTTTCTGAAGACCCATTTAGGTGTTGTTCGGTAGCGGCTTAATGGGCTGTGTGGGAGATATGGCTGATTCGTACAGCCATATCTACCCGTTCGGTAGCGGCTTAATGGAAAAAAAATATGCTGACCGAATCAGCTAGAAAAATAGAGTCCTTTCTGTTCAGCCTTATATTCACCCTTTTATTCCTTTTTTACCCTTACCCTCTATTATCTTCATCCCCATTCATTTAACCAGTGCCTCCTCCACAAGCATCACATCCATGATTTCAAGAATCAGAGCTGCTGCCTCCTCCTCAAGCATCAGACCTATCGTCGGTCATCTGTTTCTCCCTCGTCGCCGGCCATTGCCTCCTCCACGTCGTCAGCCAGCCATGGCTTCCCCCGGTTGTATTGTACAAATCTGTTTTTTCTTCTCTCCTAGATCAGTTCTCAAAGATATTTCACATATATTTTGGTGTGCGATAGCATTTCCTCTTCTGTCGCCGACCATGACTTCATAAAGTAACAATGTTTTGTGTATTCTGTTTTGTGAGAGAGAAGAAGGGGAAGGGGTGGAGGCTTGGAGCAGCAGGGAAAAGGGAAAGATAATGGGTAAGGGAAATGGGTCTTAAAAAAAATACCTTAGACATTTTTGAGAGAGACATTTTGTGTATTATGTTTTGATGATTATTGTGATTTTTATCATTGCTGTGATTTTTTTAAAACGTTTAAATTGGTATTTTTTTAATAATTATAAGTCATTTATTCAATATTTTTATCAAACAGTTTATTTATATAAGCAAAAATAAAGACTGAGGGTAAAATGGTCATTTCTGACATTCTGACTGTTTATTCAGCACAACAACCGAACACCAACATTTCTGTTAACACTCAGACGACCATATTCACTCAGACAACTATATCTATTCAGGTCTTAACAACAAACAAACTGAACAGCCCCTTAGTCCATATTGCTTGTTTTTCTTTTGGCAGAGGAACTAGGGTCCAGACTTTGTTTCTCTCAAACTGTAGAAGCTCCTCTTGCATAGCATTGACCCAGTTTGGATCATCTAGGGCTTTAGAGACACGTTTTGGCTTGATCATACTGACAAAAATTTGTAAAGAAACAAAAATTAGCAGTGGCTGATCTTGTCTTTACTTTCTCAGAAGGATCGCCAATGATTTGGCTCAGAGGATGGCTGATAGGAGGGTTTACACCCTCCTTAACTAGCTGCAAGTGTACGGTGTCGTCTCAAGTAATACGTACGTAAGTACGAGTATCGAATCCACAGGAACTTGGTGTTAAGTACCGCAATGACTGTAAAAACTATTAACTGAACGATTGGAAATTGAGGGATGGTTGGTTTTAACTAATTAATTGCAAGAAGACAAATCAAACACAAGACAGTAAACAGCTTTGGAAACTTCCGATAGAGAAAACAGTTGAGGGTTGGAAATCCTTAGGTTTTCACATACGAATATCAGACTTAAACGATTACCAGTTATTCCCTTAATGAATATCCAATCTTTAAAAGTCACCGTTGTTCTCTTTCGAGCAACAACGGGTTTTATTTTGAAAAGGACAAGTTTTATCTTTCGATCTCAACTTATGGATTCCAAAACACATTAAGCGCAAGATTTATTGTGAACATATAGATTTTATCTCTCGATCTCAACCTAAATGGTTCAATTAGGATTAAGGCGTATTCGGTATATCTCTATCACCAAATTCTCGCCTTAGACATGTAATTCCTAGTTCTAGTTAACAGTTAATTCTCTCGAACTCAACTGGTAACAACAAAACAATTGAAAGGTAGCTAAACTCTCAAAAGCATTAAAACCAAATTACACGCATTCATTAAATAGGAAAACTGATAAACGTTCACATCATCTGTTCATATGCTTACAAACTAAATTCATTCCAACCCCCAACATGAACAGGTTAGTTCATGTCGGTGGTGGATTCAAACACGAAAGAAAAGAAAAGAACAATGGAAGAAAACATGGCAAACGTGATCGTGGTGAATGAAATGATGTACTCCCTTATCTCGTGTTCGTATCTACTTCGCGTGATGAACGTGGCTCCGATCGATTCTCTAACGTGGCTCCAAAAGGTGTAAAAAGTCTCCCAAAATCGCCCCCTAAACTGCTCTGGCCGTCGTGTGTGTCTTGCGTCCCGAAACCCTAGCTGCAGAATGAGTTTTATAGAACTGGGCGTCGGGGCCAGCGCCGGCGCGGATGGACTAGCGCCATGACTGGCGCCAACTTCTGTTTGGGTTTTTGGCGCGGATGGTGGCGCGGGTTGGCTGGCGCCAGCACTGGCGCCAGATTCTGTTTCGCGATTTCTCGATTTCTCTCGTTTTCAGCTCCGGAGCTCAACTTTGCTGCTTTTTTGGACACAAATGCTTGTACCTATACTTTCTCAACAAAAACCCATGAAATACTCGTATTTCACTTGAAGACATGCATAAACCACCTAGTTTGAGATTCAAAATAATGTCGAAAATCGACATTATCAACAACCCCAAACCGAGCGTTGCTTGTCCTCAAGCAAAATAGCGATAAAATAGAATAAAAGCACATATTAGAAAAACGTAATAACTGCACACTCCCAATTGGTACCACGTGATGCACTGGTGACTTCCCATACCCGTGAATGCCTATCTCATTCTCGCCTCATTCCTATTTCGTTTGATTTATGACCTTCCATTGTAAGTTGAACTCGTGACTGCTTTGTTTCCATTAAGGTTGTTCTAGGTCCGGACATACTAAGGAAAACATTTCGCCTCGACCCTACCTCACGGGATTCGCTCAATTCGCTCGAACCTAGGTTATCGCACATGTTGTCATGTCTAAAGAGTTTATGTACAAGAATACGCAATAATTACATGACAACTCTATTGAAAGACGCACAAATGTTCAAAAAGTTGATCTCAGAAAGGAATCAAGCAGCAAGACATGGAATATTGGTAAAGGCAGTCGTAGACTCTAATCACATTTTCCAAAAGATCATCCCGGTCTTTACGAGGGTTGTAACGGGGCTAGGGTTATGGCTTAGAAACGAAGGGTAAAAGGGCAAAAATCCTCGGCGTGTCAACCGTTAGTTGTTATGAACTCTATAGCTTTCCGCTCTATTATTTGGCCTTCTTTGTCACTATTGGAGTCGCTTTGACTCTCTTATTTTCTGCTACTATGGACGCTATCACTAATAAATGTATTTTTTTTTCTTTTTGCATTTTCTCTATACATTTTTTTTCTTCAGTTGGGACTTCCTTGGTCCACATTTCTATTTATTGGGTTACATTGACCCAATTCATTCTCATTGACTGGCCTGCACTATTTTCTTTTCCGCTCTATCTTTCATAGTTCATTACCGCTCAGATTGACACACTTTCGGATAAGGTTGGCTAAGGCTTTTGGCTCGGGTTTAAAGGTGGGTCTGAAATGAAAAAAGGTGAGTGTATGGCTACAAAGGGGCTATGGTTACACAAAAATGGGTGAAAGGGTACGAAAGCTAAAAACAGGGTTAAACAAACACACAATGCCTGGAATCATCTCTTAAGGTCCACACGATATGGTCTACTACACCCTTACCTAATATTCCGATGGTCGTCTTTGCTACTCAATACAATAATATAGCGAGATCAGTCTATATTCACAACAAGGATATCGAAAAAGTGTATATGATTTTCGTGTATGAATCCCTCGATATGAATAACGTCTTTTAGGCTCAAGTGTCACTATAGGGCGGTCTCCACTAATGTCCCTAGTCATGTCCTTTCCCAGTCCTTCCCTAATGGTCACGTCACTCTCACAAGATTCTTCCCACAATGGTCGGTCTTGATCATTCAAAACAAAATTTTGGGCTAAAGTAATCTAAGCATGCAGAGGTGCGGGAAATCTACGTGCATAAACGTGGGCCCGATTGGGCAACCCCTAACCTTACCCACACATTGTCCCCAATGTGCAAGTATCGGCGTAGGCGATACTAAGACAAGTATCGTTGTGCGGTTATTACAGGTATCAAACAGGTAAGGCATAACATGACATGAAGAACAAAGAGCTAATCTAGCATTTTCAAAAACATGGGCAACCCCAAACCTCGGTGAAACCGAGGTTTGCATAGGGATAAAAGTGAGTGTGTAGATATTTAAAAAGTGAGGCACCCCAAACCTAAGTGAAACTTAGGTTTGTTGCATCTCGTTCAGCTAATGGAACCAAAACATCATACACCACTCGTTAACATAATGAATTAGAACATACCTGTTTGCCCGGAGAGATTCTCTTGAAAGATTGGGACGCCCAGTTGGAAGATATCGGAGATGACGGAGAAGGGGATGCAAGAACAAAAACAAAAAGAAAAGGAAAGCAAAGAAAACAATTTTTTTTTTCAAAAAGACACACCAAATGCAGAAAAATAAAGAAAATGCACACCTCGGTGGGTTGCCTCCCACCCAGCGCCGTATTTAAAGTCGTGGCACGACTGTGTGGCTCTCAGTTTGGTTCGGTATCCGCGGAATTGATTCGCCCACACTTGCGATTCTTCGCGGATTCTTCCACCTCTTGCTTGCCATGACCAACTCCGTCTTTGTGCTTCCCACTCTCAAACATCTTGAATATCGCCTTTTCATCACCAACTCGTAAGGTCACCTCTCCTTCCTCCACATCTATCAGTGCTCGGCTCGTGGCTAAGAAAGATCTTCCCAGTATCAGCGGGACTTCTATATCTTCGTCGATGTCCATCACCACGAAATCCACCGGAAAGTAAAACTTTCCCACCTTGATGAGCACGTCCTCTACCACTCCATATGGGTACACTATGGATCGATCCGCCAGCTTGAGCGTCATGTACGTCGGCTTCACTTCCCCCAATCCGAGCTTCCTGAAAATAGATAGAGGCATTAAGTTAATACTCGCCCCTAAATCACACAACACTTTATTAAAACGAATATTACCAATTTGAATAGGGATTGAAAAACTCCCTGGATCCTTAAGCTTCGGCGGAAGCTTGTTCTGGATGAATGCACTGCACTCTTCAGTAAGTGCAATGGTCGATTGGTGATCAACTGCCCTCTTCTTTGATAAGATCTCCTTCATGAACTTGAGGTATGTCGGCATTTGGGCGAGTGCCTCCGCGAAAGGAATATTGATGTGAAGCTTCTTGAATATGTCGAGGAACTTCTTGAATTGTTCCTCATCATTGTGTGCCTTCACTTGATTAGGGAATGGTAGTGGTGGTACAAACGGTTTGACTACCGGCCTTTTCTCTTCACTTTTCTTGTTCTCTTCAATCACAACCTCATCGGCTTCTAGCTCAGTCACTTCTATGATCTCGACCTCTTTCTCTTTAGGATCGGTTCCTTTTGATGTGGGCTCTAGTATTGGCTCTCCATTCAGCTCCTTGCCACTTCTAAGATAAATGGCATTACACTCTTCTCTATTCTTCTTCTCCGGCTGGCTCGGAAACGTGCCTTGACTCCGAACAGCTAATGCCTCTGCCATCTGTCCCATTTGACCCTCAAGAATTCGGATCGATGCGGTGTTCTGTTCCGTCGCAGCTCTCATCGTTCCGACTGAACTTGACAGTGTACCAACAGAGGATGTCAACTCTCCAACCGCATTGTCCATCTTTGACACAAACTTCATTAGCATCTCTTCCAATCCGGACTTTTTCTCCCCTCCTTGTGCTTCTTCTTGCCTCCTTTGATTGTAACCTGGAGGACGATAAACGTTAGAAGATTGAGTAGAAGAGTTAGAAATATTACCGTACTGATTTTGTTGTTGCTGAAACATGGGCTCTTTTTGTGCATTTTGAGGCTGGCTCCACGAGAAATTAGGATGACTTTTCCATCCCTCATTATAAGTATTTGAGAACGGGTCGTTCCTCGGCCGGTTATTGCGGTTTTGAAGGAATTGCACTTGCTCCGGCGGAGGAAGCTCTTGAGGTGAACCAAATGACTCTTGACAGCCCATATCCCTTTGGAGAGTTGGTTGAATTGTTGTCCCTTTCAGCCGATTTGTGATAGCTGCCAATTGTGCTTTAATAACTTTCAGTTCATCACTTTCTTGCACACTTGCCACCTTCCTAGTGGCTGACCGAGGAGTGGCATAACTATGTTCCGCAAGATTCTCAATCAACTCATACGCGTCTTCATACGACATATTCATCAGTGCACCACCAGCAGCGGAAGTGAGGTCATTTTTATGACGTGGATGCAACCCTTGATAGAATGTTTGGATAACCATCCATTCTTGTAGACCATGATGAGGGCACTTCTTTAGCATACCCTTGTACCGTTCCCAAGCCTCATAGAAGGACTCGCTATCCCATTGACCAAAATGGGTGATATCTGACAGCAATTGGGCTGTTCGCCCCGGTGGGAAGAATTTGTTCAAGAAAGCTGTCACCATATCGTTCCATGTACGAATCTGCCCATTTGGTAGACTCTCTTCCCATTCAGCTGCTCGACCCCTCAATGAAAACGGAAAGAGTCGGAGTTTGATCGAACCTGGGTCAACCCCATTCACCTTGAAGGTGTTGCAAATCTTCTCAAATGTTCTCAAATGGCTGTGCGGGTCTTCAGATGCCGCTCCTCCAAACATATTTGCTTGCACCAATTGGATGGTGCCAGTCTTGATTTCAAAATTGTTTGCTGCAATCGGAGGAACATAAGGTCCTCTCTGGACGGCCCCCATGTTCGGATTAGCAAAATTCCGCATAGGCACTCTCTGTCGTGGTGGTGGCGGATGATTCACATTGTTGTTAACCCCATTGTTGTTAACGTTGTTATTGTTAACATTGTTGTTGTGAACGTTGTTGAGACCGGGATTAACATTATGGTTCTGGTTGTTGGGGTTGTTTGCATTCACGTTTGGAATTGGTTCCCCGTTACCCATGGCGAACCCTTCTCCCCAATCTTCCCCATCATTGATGTTGTCGTTGTCTAGACCCTCCATTTCTTGCTGACTTCTGAGTCTGGCTTGCCTCCTTAACCTCCTTGCAGTCCTTTCGATTTCAGGATCAAACTGTTCGAGTTCACCAGAGGAACTCCTTCTTAGCATAAACAAGAAGCAATCTGCAGCAAAAAGTAAGTCACCAATCAGAACTTGCAGCAATGAAGTAACAAGAAACTTGGGTCAAAATCTTGAATACGAAAAATGAAATAAAAATAAATTGCAAAAATAAAAAAAAATGCTCAATGTAATAATCCCTACAGCTGGTAGTGATATCAACACAAAACAAGTTCCCCGGCAACGGCGCCAAAAACTTGATAGGAGGGTTTACACCCTCCTTAACTAGCCGCAAGTGTACGGTGTCGTCTCAAGTAATACGTACGTAAGTACGAGTATCGAATCCACAGGAACTTGGTGTTAAGTACCGCAATGACTGTAAAAACTATTAACTGAACGATTGGAAAATGAGGGATGGTTGGTTTTAACTAATTAATTGCAAGAAGACAAATCAAACACAAGACAGTAAACAGCTTTGGAAACTTCCGATAGAGAAAACAGTTGAGGGTTGGAAATCCTTAGGTTTTCACATACGAATATCAGACTTAAACGATTACCAGTTATTCCCTTAATGAATATCCAATCTTTAAAAGTCACCGTTGTTCTCTTTCGAGCAACAACGGGTTTTATTTTGAAAAGGACAAGTTTTATCTTTCGATCTCAACTTATGGATTCCAAAACACATTAAGCGCAAGATTTATTGTGAACATATAGATTTTATCTCTCGATCTCAACCTAAATGGTTCAATTAGGATTAAGGCGTATTCGGTATATCTCTATCACCAAATTCTCGCCTTAGACATGTAATTCCTAGTTCTAGTTAACAGTTAATTCTCTCGAACTCAACTGGTAACAACAAAACAATTGAAAGGTAGCTAAACTCTCAAAAGCATTAAAACCAAATTACACGCATTCATTAAATAGGAAAACTGATAAATGTTCACATCATCTGTTCATATGCTTACAAACTAAATTCATTCCAACCCCCAACATGAACAGGTTAGTTCATGTCGGTGGTGGATTCAAACACGAAAGAAAAGAAAAGAACAATGGAAGAAAACATGGCAAACGTGATCGTGGTGAATGAAATGATGTACTCCCTTATCTCGTGTTCGTATCTACTTCGCGTGATGAACGTGGCTCCGATCGATTCTCTAATGTGGCTCCAAAAGGTGTAAAAAGTCTCCCAAAATCGCCCCCTAAACTGCTCTGGCCGTCGTGTGTGTCTTGCGTCCCGAAACCCTAGCTGCAGAATGAGTTTTATAGAACTGGGCGTCGGGGCCAGCGCCGGCGCGGATGGACTGGCGCCATGACTGGCGCCAACTTCTGTTTGGGTTTTTGGCGCGGATGGTGGCGCGGGTTGGCTGGCGCCAACACTGGCACCAGATTCTGTTTCGCGATTTCTCGATTTCTCTCGTTTTCAGCTCCGGAGCTCAACTTTGCTGCTTTTTTGGACACAAATGCTTGTACCTATACTTTCTCAACAAAAACCCATGAAATACTCGTATTTCACTTGAAGACATGCGTAAACCACCTAGTTTGAGATTCAAAATAATGTCGAAAATCGACATTATCAATGGCTCATCGTCCCTTTTGTTGTTCTTAGAAGATGGTCATTAGCATCATCTAGTTGAACCTCTGTGGTTGCACACTGTGGTTCTGGTGCAACCTCTATAGTGGACGGAACTTATGTGCTTGAACTTGGTTCGTCAGCTTCTGGGAGTATTGGGATAAGAGTTGGAATTTGTTCCTCTGAGGATGTAGGGACTGAATCCTCATTTTCCTCTGGTATTGGTTCTTCTGTGGTTGCTAGAGTTGTGTTTCCAGTGCCTTTGTAGTAGAGTCCTTGGTTGTATCATCTTCTGTTCTCTCCCCCTCGGCATTAGCATCTGCATGATTCACAGAAGAGGATGAAGTATTTAATGGACCAGTTAGAGATATACCTGACTCAACCTGGTTTGCAGAAGATGCTTCTCCAGAGGCTCTGACAGCTCCAGCAGATGGATCAATATCGTCATGGAACATCTCTTCAAATAGCAGATTTAGGTCTGCTTCTCTTGTCTTTGAGATGCCAGAGGATTCCTTTTTCAGACCGAGTTCTGAACTGATTTGTTCGGAAGTCTTCTGGAATGAATCGTCAAAAGAGATATTTATACTTTCCACAATGGATCGAGACCGCAGAAGGTAAACTCTGTAGGCTTTTGAGGTGGCAGAGTACCCAATGAACTTTCCTTCGTTTGCCTTCACATCGAACTTCCCTCTAGCTTCTCTGTCGTTTAGAACGAAGCACTTGCATCCAAATACATGGAAGAACTTGATGTTTGGTCGCCTTGGATTGATCAAATGGTAAGGAGTCTTGATGTGCCTCTTGACTATTGTTGATCGATTTTGGGTATAGCATGCTGTTGATATAGCTTCTGCCCAGAAAGAAATCGACAATCCAGATGCTGTTAGCATGGTTCTGGCAGCTTCCACAAGCGTTCGGTTCTTTCGTTCGACAACGCCGTTTTGTTGAGGAGTGCATGCGGCAGAGAAGTTCTGGGAGATGCCTTCTTCTGTGAGGTAGTCTTCAATAACAGAGTTTTTAAATTCTGTGCCATTGTCGCTTCTCAACTTCTGAATTTTGCACTCGTACAGAACCTGGATCCTCTTCATTAGGTTTATCAAAATGTTAGGAACATCTGATTTCTTTCTGACAAATTCCACCATGTGTATCTTGAGTATTCATCGATCACCACAAGTATGTATTTCTTGCCTCCTAGGCTCTGCGTAGCGATTGGACTACAGAGATCAACATGAAGCATGTATAGAGGCCTAGGACAAGACACATCAGTCTTGCATTTATGGGAAGCTTTCTTAAGCTTACCCATTTCACATGCTGAGCACAGATGATCTTTACTGAATTTTACGTTTGGCAGACCTTTTACAAGATCTAGTTTTACAAGCTTATCAAGAGTATGAAAGTTCAGATGGCAGAACCTGTTATGCCATAACCAGACTTCTTCATTTTTACAAGCAACAAGGCAGAGCTTGTCGTTCTTGTTCTTGATGCTAAAGTTCATAAGGTATAGATCACCTTTTCGTTCAGCCCGCAGAAGTTCGACTCCTGTGTCTTCTCCTTGTAAAGAGCGGAAAGTTCTTTTGAACATAACGTCGAACCCAGTATCACAAAGTTGGCTAACACTGAGAAGATTGTGCTTAAGGCCATCCACATATGCAACTTTGCAAACTGTTATGTTTTCCTTTTTGATGACTCCATAGCCTTTAATATATCCCTTCTTGTTGTCGCCAAAGGTTACTGATCCCCCATCGAGTTTGTCTTTGTAAGAGGATTGCCAGTCATGTGCCGTGAGCACCCGGAGTCAAGATACCAGATCGGCACATAATGCTTCTGTAAAACAATCAGAGATTTTTAGGTACCCATATCCAAATGGGTCCCTTTTTGTCAAAGGTATTCAAGGTTGCCTTAGCATCCTTGGGTTTGGTTTTAACTTCTGTTGAAGAACCATTTTGTTTCTTCTTTCCCTTGAATTTAGCATTCCTTTTGGGTAAAGAGAGGAAACAGTGTGGGCTAGAGAAGTGTTGATTCAATTGATACATGAGATCAAAGCAATGACAGTAATTAATATGCGAAGAAATTTTCTTGAACTTTTCATTAAAAACACTGAAACAGGGTACAGAGGCTTTATTACAGTCTATTCTAGCATCTAACTTCCTATTACAAGAAGACCTATGTAGACTAGATTGTTTGTTTGGAAAATCTCTGTGGAGAGTAGCCTTCTGTGGTCCCCTTCTTCTGTGGTGAACTTCTGCAGATTTCACTGTCACAGAAGAGAAAGATTTGTTATTTTCAACCCACTTACCCTTTTGTTGCCAAGTTAATTTTTCTTTAAAATCCCTAAAGGGTTTTGAAGTTTTTGAACTTGTTGGATTCCTAGAAGACATTTCCTTTTGTTGTTTGATTTTCTCAAGCTCAAGAGAGGTTTTTGGCTTGTATGCACATGTCCAAAAAGTCTGGACAGATAGGGATCCTTGTGGCTTTCTCCTTAGGAGGAATGGTTCTGTTAAGAATTCCAGAGGATAGTTTAGTTTCTTCTGAACCACAAGAAACTATCTCTGACTCTTTTGAGTCAGTCTCGGATTCGTCAGAGGATGAGTCGTCCTCATATACAGAGGTTGAGTCACCGAGAACTCTGTCGACAGAGGTTGGACTTTCTGAGCATGTGCAATACTCGCTTTATTCCTTTTCTTTTTCTTTGAGACCATCTTCCAAGTCAACAAAAGCATTTATCAAGATTTCCTCAGAGAGTTTTTGTTCGACAGAGGATGTACAGAAGTTCTCATAAAAGTTATTTTTACCGATTTCCATTAACTTATTTTCTTCTGAAGACGCAGGCAAGAACTCAGGTGCCTCTGCAGATAGTTTTGTTTCAGAATCTATAGTGCAGATAAAAGCAACCTGTGTTTGAGTCTCGGGGTTACCAAACTTGAAGATTCCTATATGATCTTGTGTTTTCAGATATTTCTTAGGTTTGGAATCTCTTTTGACAGAGACTGAAGAAGATAGATCTGTGTTTTCAAACCACACATTTATCATCTTCAGAGGTTTCCTCTGGTGAGGTTCCCTAGAGACTTTTCGCCTTTTGCTACAGAGTGTAAGTTTGGAAAACCAGGTTTTCTTGTGCTTCCTATATGAAATAGTGAAGACAGGGACTTATCCTTTTTGGTTCCAGTATATGGATCTATATCACAGAAGCCAATTCCTCGTCTCCCTATTTGTGTATTGATTTTTTCATACACCTTCTGTGCATCTTGATATTTTCTTATTAAGAGATCTCTGTTGAGTAGGTCTTGATGAAGGACTTCTCTTTCCTTTTGAAAATAGTGCTTAAGAGCAAGAATATTCATTCTGTCGCTCTCAACATCCACAAGTTCTTTAGATTTATCTTTTAAGGCAGAGTTGAGTTCTGTAATCTTTTCTTTCAAAGGATTTAGATGTTTGTTCCAATTAGTTTCAATCTTTTTCTTTTCTTGAAATATTTTTGCCTTTTCTTGAGTGAGAAGTCTTGTTTCTCTCTCAAAGAAAGCAAGTTTCTTTTGAATACTCTCACAAGTCTTTTTAAGTTCACTGTATTCAACAGTTAGTTTAAGTAAATTTTCTTCGCTTTCATTTGTGATAGAGTAAGAAGTGGATACCTCACTATCAGATTCTGAGGAGCTGACCTCTGCCATTCCACAGAACAAGGCGTTCTTTTTGTCGCCTTCATTAGAGGATTCATCTGACAACCAGTTCTCTTGCTCCACCATGAGTGACTTTTGAGCGTAATAGCCTGCCTTCTTTTTGTAGAAAGCAGAATCCCTCTGAGGGTGGTTTGGTTTGCTCCTGCAGTCAGCAGCATATTGGCCTGGCTTGCCATAATTGAAACAACCCTGGTTCTGAGGAGCGTTGCCAGCTCTGTCGTCTGACCTCTGTCGGTCACCACCTCTGTCTCCTCTATCATTCGACCTCTGTTGGTCGTTTGAACCATCTCTTCCCTGGTTTCTTGACTAGTACTTCTCTCTTCTATCATCCCTTCCATCACATTCATAACTCTTCTTCATGTATCCTCCTCTACCGAACTCTTTAGTCAACAGAGCTAAAGATTTAGCTATCGAGGCCATCGTTGCCTCTTCCTCCTCTACCATTTCCTCCTCAGAACTATCAATTACCACCACTTTCTTCTTTTTCTCCTCCGCAGCTTTCTCCTTCTTAGGCTTCTCTTTTGCCTCTGTATTCTTCCCAACAAGTGCCAGAGGCCCAGCAGTTTGAGCTTTTGCCTGGGCGATTTGGGGTTCTTGGGCTGCCAAAGTTCCATACAGATCTGATAAACTCCAGGTGTCTATGTCCTGATTAGTTTGAAGGGACATAGACAGCTGAAGCCATTCTTCGTTGAGGCTCTTTAGGAACATGACATTGTTCTCTTCAGAAGTTCTGTGGATCCCAAACTTTCTGCACTTGTTTATCAACGAATTAAACCTGTCATAAGTTGCCTGCAGAGACTCTGTCGGCAGAGCTTTGAATGAGTAATATTCATTGATACATTGGGCTCTGTGATTTTTCTGAGTCTTAGCCCCTCCTTCTAATTGTTTCTCCAATTCCTTCCATAGATCGTATGCAGATTCACACACATCTAGGGATTGGAAGAGGTCATTGGGGATGGCCATTATCAGAAGTCGCTTGGCCTTCTGAGCAAATTTGTACTTTTCCCAGTCAGCTAGAGACCATTTATCTTTTGTCTTTGGTTTCTCGTGCTTAGGAATCTCTGGAGTGTCATCTGTGGCAGGTACACGTGGTACTGTGATCATAGGAACGAAAGGCGGATTGTGAATATATTGCAGAAGTTCTTTGTCAGAGCCCTCGAAGAAGTGGATCATTCGAATCTTCGACTGAGGGTACTCATCTTTGAGCAAAGTGGGTGGTTTTGTTAAGGAACCGGCAGAGAAGTAGTTGTTGGTGTTCGCCATTTTTAAATGGTTTTGGAGAATGCCAGAAAACAGAGTATGAACTGAAATTTTCAGATGATGAATCATATTTTTAAAAAAGAGCTAATGAGTGTAAAAACCTTGAACAATGCACTAAAATGGAGAGTTTTAACCAAAGAAACAGGTTCTGTAAGTTTACCAAAGTCGAACTTGTCGAGAATGGCAGAAAAACATAGTCTGTTTGAAAAATGTGAAGAACGGGTTAAAGACAAACCAAGTTTCTACCAGAAATCATTGTAAGAGAGGATCTCTTGATATAGAAAATCAAGGATGACTCTGATACCAATTGTTGATCCCGATTTTACTCAACAATGATATTTATATCTATTAGTTCAAATAGGTAATGGTGCGGAAGCGTTTTACAAGAACTAAATAGATATTTATGGTATAAAAACACACTAAACCAAGTAAACAAAGTATAAATAAACACGAGATTAACTCAAAGATTCACTTTGTATTGATTCAAATAAGAACACCAAGAACACCGAAAGTATAATGAGAATGCTGCTCTAAGGTGTGTGTGTTGTGCAAAGCTTAATAGAAGAGCTCAACATGAGCCTTCTATTTATACTATTCATCAGGGGACAAGCTTTAGACAATAAGGACTAAGAGTACAAGACACGATCATGGGACTGCTACAGGTACAACGTTAATGTAGTGTGCCGTTTTCTGCAAAAGGCTGTAACCCTTTAGAGGTTGACACGTGGAATATGCAGGGCACGCCTTATACGAATGATCTTCAGGATCTACGTACAGCATAGGCACGTGAGAGGCACGATCGTCCTTGTCTTGATCTTCATATGATCTTCTAACTCTTCAGTCTTCATAACACAGAGGCTCTGTCAAGTATGGCAGAGGCTCTGTGGCGTTGTCTTCTGTGAATGTCTTTAGTCAAGTCTTTACTTCGATCTTCTATCGGTGTCTTGCCAGAGGCTCTGTCGTAGTCTATACTTTGCCTATTTTTCAATACTTCTATAATTAGTAGAAGTTGGAGCTAACAATGAGTACTTGTAATTTGTTGACACCAAAAAGGTTTCAAATCAACTTTCGACCTTAAATCATACAAATAGTGCGCATTAATGTTCAAAACATAATCAATTCCACGCACTCTAGGTTTAGGCAATTGATTTTCCAAAATCTCCATTACGGAGCATTTACATCAAAAGTTTCGCATTCAAAATATAAGACGTTAAAACGTCAATGCCTAAAAGTTTATTTGTTATAAAATACTCAAAATACCCATTTCCTCCTAAAGCAAAAAGGTTTACAATTTTTTTTTCCAAAATGTTCCTCGAACTAAAGTTGACCAAATGTCAACGACTCACACATTTGTGTTTTCAAAATATAACGTATTGTGGACTATGCATGATCTCCATGACACTAACGTATACTTTGACCAAAAGGCCTTCATTTATACAATGGGTTAACAAAACGTTTTCATGCACGACTCGTTTATCAAAGTGTCGAGAAACAATGGTTACCAAGCTATGCATACCCCTAAGTCGATATAATGCATTTACATGAAAATGATAATAAAACATTTGACTGACCGAGAACGCATTAAGCAATTGTTATGAAATACCATCAAGTGTTCTTTCATGCATTACTTATGTCATGTATAAATCAATCCACATACTGAACATATTGCAACAAAACGTGCTAGCACAAAACTTTGAAAGAGAAATTACGCGACACTAAAGTTCCAAAACTTATCTCTTTGGTCGCCCTATGGCATAAAATTAATATTTCTCAACAAAGTTTGAGTGGGACAAAACGCCCATCATAACTCATAAATTTCCACATAAACAAATGGAGTATGCACATTGTGAAATTACACTTACATGACTCAAAACGTCGTAAAACAAAACTCTATGAAATTCAATGAGTTCAATTACCTCAAGTCAACAAAATGGCATCAAACATTATGCTTCCAAAAGTCAAATTGCAATAAGCAAAATCCTGACTAAAACGCCAAAATTTCAAAATCCCATTCTTGTTGTAATACTATATAAACAATATTGTATAGCAAACTCGCATTAAACAAATCCTCCAAAATAGCTTTACATAGACGTCATGGAAGATAACTTTCCGTCCAAACTTTAACATATGTGGAGGAGATCTAATGTTAGAGTTATAAGCCGTAGTTACTTGCCCAACATCTTAAACACCGTAAAAATACGAATATCACTGTACCCGAAAATAACGTTGGACAATAACAAAATGGAACAAGTTCCGATGGGGCTTGCATCTCCCGTAATAAAATAATTTCATGTAGGTTCAAAAACCCATGATTTGAAATCTTGTGTGTGTGCTAAACAATTTCCAAAATTTGTAACACAATCCAAACAAGGATTTGAAACACAAGAAATAATTGATGCAATTTATTTCCAAAATAAATTTTTGTGCATAACTTAGTCGGCACTCAACGTCTCAACTCATACTTCTCTAAATCCCTCTGGTCCACCATTGTCATCCGGATATTCAAACCTCTTAAGGCAAGTTGGGAATTACATCAATTAACCTTACAGTTTTTCCTCGAATCAAAGTCAGTTCAATAAGTCTATGGTTCTAATCCAACCATCACTCTTGACCCAAAACGGTCTACCTAAAGCAAATAACATGCTTATCGTCACTCTAAGTGACTAATGCTAGAATCGTCCATCTATTCCAACGACTACTAGCCTAGAAACTTCTTCACTACTCCAACGATCATCACATTAAAGCAATTCAAGTATGCACATGTACTAGTAGGTTCACCATGACACTGGCCAGGTGTCACTATGAACGCACCGTACATGGTTATCCTTGCTACTCTCGATGTGATTCTTGTTTCTAACAACATCCATTGACCTTGAAACATCCTATCTTAGAGTGCCTAATGGCGACTTTCACTCTCATTTACTTAAAAGAACGCTAGTTTGAGTCTAGGTATCCAAAATCAACACCTAATTCTCTCAAACTTATGCTCTGATACCAACTTGTAACACCCTCGAATTGGGAAAGAGCAACTAATTAAAAATTTCGATATTACATCCAAAACAATAGGATTTATTCCTATAATTCAATAGGTGAAACACCTCAAATTACAAACTATGATTAACCTTAAACAATGTATAACACAAGTCTCATTACAAAGACTAAAACTACCTCAGGTGATACTTAACCCAAGTACAAGTTGCTAATCCCAAGGATGAATGCGGAAACATCACTTAAGCTATTCACCTCTCGAGCACTTTACTAGCACACGACCTTTCACAGTGTCACTAGAACTACTCCCAACCTGAGACCTGTTGCACATGCCGACAAATAAAAAGGGTTAGGCTAACGCCTAGTGAGTTCAAGAGTTTATAACATGATTTAAACAATTCTTTAAATGAAAGTTTGCAATATAGATTATGATTTCCAAAAGAGTTTACAAAAGGATATAAACGACTCATTTTCCAACGCACCCAAAATCTATGAGAAAAGTTCCCAAAAGGTATAAAGCGTTTTTCCAAATGAATTCCAATCCCAACTCACTCAAGTGCGTGAATAATTCAATATTTAGGCAAAACCTTCAAATACGGTTGACAACAAAATACTCAACCCATAAATCATGGAAAACAATCCATTTAATTATAACACTTCATTGAAAACATAATACGAAACAATACTCACGCGAACATAAAATGTAATGAAGTCCAAATACCATAAATAGGGAAACGACCTGCTTTATTTAAACTTCAATATACATGGTGGGGAATCCAATATTGAAGTCATCCAATCGCAGCCAAATGTATAAGACCAACAATAATGATAAATAGGGACAATATAAAATCCCTAATAGGTTGGTCAACGACGGGCGAGACCCGTATCCATTGAGATTGGATGAACACAAAAGTACGCCACTCATACAATGTTAGTCGTACGACACTTCACTGCATAAAAGCCCAAGTGTCCCATACTACGCCTTACTAGTCATACCCAAAGAGACAGCAGACCTTAGTGACGTATCAATACGCATACCACCAAAGGCTCGGCCCATGCGGGGATACAACCATGGCATTGCCCCGACATGGCGAAGGTCATATTCGCCCAAAGTGCTCAACCATGACTCCGCCCTCCTAGTGGACCCTTAAAGGTAAAGGTCATCTAACATGGGGTTCGGTCAAAACCCGCAACACCCAGTAGACCATCAAATAAAGACTGACTCACGTGCCTATGGATCCAATGCAACACAGTCTATAATAATAAGCCCATCCTGGAATTACTAACGCACCCGGACATTTAAATAATAATAATGCGCAATAAATGCGATATGATGCAATATATGCAAGATGGTGCAACAAAAGCAAACCATAAATAAGACTCCACATCGAGCCATTAAAGTCGGACAAGTGTCCCCAAGACTATCTCAAAGTCAAAACCGAGAAAAATGCTCAAACTCATTAGACCCATAAATAACGGTCACCAAATAGCATAAAAATGCATTTAAACATCGATCGGGTAAACAAGTACCACAAAATCATTATTAACCCAAAACTCGACACGGGTTAAACAAAAAGGGTTTTCCCAAAAGGACTCACACCCTTATAATTCTTAAAATGACTATTGACACTAAAATGTGCTTTCTCCCAAATGGTTTATAAAATCATTTTCACCAATATGATTAAACCATCAAATAGACATCATTTTGAGTAATAAATCTTTTAAAGACATATTATGATTTCTACATATCATAATATCCAAAAATCCCAAATATGGGTGTTTTACAACATTTATAAAGATAAATATACTTCAAGAGAGTTAAACTTATCAAATAACTCAACAATTTATAATTTCAAGTAAAACACACAAACATTTGGAAAATAACATTTTTGGCATGTACAAAGTTTTCACAAAGCAACTTGAACTCACCTTGCTAGATTTAGGCTAAATCTAGAATTTCCCCAAACGTAAGCTCCTTTGAAGCATCTTGCATCTTCAAGCTAAAACCTCCAAAAATCTAGATCTATAAGTTTCCAACCACAATAATTAGATCTAACCATGAGGAATCGTTCTCCAACCATTCTACACCAAAATATCCATTTATATCAAAACCCTAACTTCAAAGATGAAGAGAAGAGGAGATTACCTTAACCACACTTGAATCCACCAACCAAAAGTCTCTAGAACCACCAAGATGAGCCACAAACTCCTAATCTTCAAATGGAGTGAAAAGGGTTGGGTGAAAACCCTAGAATCTTGATGAAGGAGATGAAGTGGAAGGTCTCTTGAATAGGTTAAGGTTTCCAACAATGGTGATGGTGTTGATTTGGGGAAGAAGATGAAGAGGAGAGGGGAGGCTTAGGGTTTTCTTGAGAGAAAACGATTTTAGAGAGAGGGGGGAGAGGGTTTGAGGTTGAAGGTGAATGAGGGAAGAGAGAGAGGGAAAAGGGTTAAAAACCTAAAATATCGCATCAGATGCTTCGCGGACGTCCGGATGACACTTCGCGGACGTCCGGCTCGCTATGACTGAAATTCCCCAAAAAGCTCTGTTGCTTCCGCGGATGACTCGCGGACTTCCGCACTTCGCAGACGTCCGACCTTGTGCCTTGCGAACATCCGTGAGTCTCAAAATATGTTTTTCTCAATTTTTGGGGTGTTACATTGTTGGTGATCCGTGTTCGCTTAAAAGCACATAATTGCCCACTTTCACCCCGGGCTCGTTACGACCCGAGAAGTGAACTATTTCGGACTTGTTACCTACTCTAAAATCCGAGAATACGGGCCCCGAAACTCGCATTTGACTTACAAAAGCCATGAACACTCAACACCATATTGCTTTTCCAGAGGTCTATCATGGCACAACCCCAAGGCGATGCCCCACTATTACCCGAAGGACAGAACCTACCGTTCGTTGCTAACAACTTCCACCTGGATACGGGGAATCTCATATGCCAATGTCCAGTCGTTGTGAAAATTTTGAAGGGCCACACGCTCAATCGAGCACTAACGAACACCGCTCAAGTTCCCGCCGTCTACGTATACCAACTATGGCGTTCACTCACACCAGTCGCTCGCGACCAACAGTACATCCTTCAAGGCCACATTGGCGATTCCCATATCGTCATTACACGCGATATCTTTCGCCAAATCCTTGGACTGCCAGCCGCAACAGCCATTCCAGGACATACAGCATACGACGCTCAGGTTTTCGACACAGTCCTCTGCCGAGATTTGCGCTCCCTCGGTTACGTAGGCACGCTTGCCCAACCATTACACTTCTCCAGGATATATCTTCAGCATGTCTGGTACACCTTGTTCACAATATTGAACATGTGCTTATCAGCAATCAACAAAGGCATCGATCAGACGACCGTCAACATGCTCGGATTATTCCATGTCGTCGTCTACAGTCGGCATGTCGACTACGCAGCCATACTATGGACGGAGCTGATCGCACAAGTTCAAAAGAAGCAACATAGCTGACGCCTCACCTTCCTGCCATTTCCAAGGTTTCTACAGCTGATTGTCGCCCACTTCATGGCGACAGACCTCAGCATTCCTCGACGTACCGACCATGAGGTAATGCTCTCAACCAGGATGACTAGGATTCAGAGTGAGCCAGTTATCCCAGACCTAGTACCCATGGTTATACTGACTGACTTACTAGCTATCGCGGACCAATCGGCACTGAGTGTGATAGCTTTTATGAGAGAGCACATCTTAGACGCTCTGATGGACCAGCCAGATCCGGCTGGACCTGCCCAAGGAGCGCGACCCGAGAAATGTGAGGGTCCACGTATGCAAGGCAGTGGGGTCCGATGAGCAGGGGCTCGCTGACGGGGCGTGACGAGAGAAAACATAGTGAGGGGAACAGGTGTGGGCGGTGCTGGTAGGTCAACACGCGATGCTAGTTCATCCAGACCCCCATACACTCCACCACGTACACCGACACCACCTAGAGACGAAGATCCAGCATTGCACGACATTGTGGTGGAAGGTGTAACCCGAGAACAAGTCGCTGAAGAGGCAGCCTCCTCTTCTAGCTCCGAGCCTGGCTCAGCCTCCGGAACAGCTTCCGGGTCCACCTCTAACTTAGGCTCAAGGTCCGAATCCGAGTCTCAATCAGGCTCGGCTTCCGGTTCCTAATCAGGGTCAGCGAAATCCGGTAGTGAGGCTACAGAGTCGGATGATGACGATGATGATGATGATTCACCCGAAACCGCAACCATATCTGGAGAGACAAGGAGAGCGGAGGGTGAAATAGTCAGGAAAAAAAAAAGAAATTGAGGTTGTGCGTGAACGGAGAAGTAAGAAAAAGAATGAGAGTGAGCGTGTGATGGAGCAATCTTCACAGGTTGCTCCAAACCAGCCTACACCAAGCCAGGCAGCCACATCTGCTACCCAGTCGCGTCCGTTGCGTCAGGGTATTGAAGAAGATGTCGTGGGCCTAGCGACACAACTGCATACCCGACCTAGCCATTTCGTTTCCTCTCAAAAGGAAACGGTTTCAACTTAACACGGGAATTTAGCACAACTGCCACCGGTCTCTCATTTGGAGGGTTCCGGTGTTGAAATAAGAGAACACCAGCCTCGGTTCTCGACTTCCTTCGATGCACATTTGAGTCTAGATCCATTTGCTGAACTTATTCCTTTGGCTAGGACACCGATCGGATCTACTTCTAATGTCGAGAGTCTTCATGCCTCGACCGGAACACCCAAAGTAAGTCTATCTTTTGGTAGCTTGCAAGGACAGGGCGGAAGATCTGCCACGGCTACCATTATGCCAACCGTGAGCGCAGGCGGTACTGCGGTGCAATCCACCACAGCTACTACAATTGAGAGGCTAAGTGCTTCAGGAGTTACTCACCCGGAGTTCGTCTCCAATGAGCAAATGGACGGCGCCTTAAAGGATGTCCAAACCGAGATCTTGAAGAAGTTGTCCAATGAAATGGCCTTTATCAGAAGGGACGTCGCGGGTAAAGGCGTGGCTACAGAAGTTCCCCCTGCGCAACCACAGATCCAAATGCCACCGCCAACCCCGAATATTCATAATATGAGCGTCGAGGCTCTCAAAGCCGCCCTACTAGATAAACTACTTTCACAGTCCAACATCGATGCCTCATCGGAAGCTGATTTGTGGAGTCTTTTACCCTCACAAACCCAACAACCACCCCCGGTCACTCCAACTGATCCACAAGCCCAAACCAACGCCAGGCTTGATACAATTACATTAACCTTAACCGAAGTCAAGAAGGCCCTCGATACTCTATCTGAGAGGGTTACTAGCTTAGAAGACACATGTAAGGGTCAGGCACAGGGTTCAAAGCGGTGACATGATCAGAGGATCCTGACCAGCATGAGGGCGAGAAAAGACTCAGGTTGACCGAGCTATCAACCGCAACAGCAGAACCTGCAACCGTCACTCCAGCTGAACCTGAATGACAACATCAGTCTGAAGACTCAGAAATGGTACAAGACATGGAGCTTTCATCACCGGTTAGAGTTACAGTGCCAGAGTCAGCAGACCCAACGGTTGAAAAGCCCGAGGGTCAATCAGAAGACATCTTATTGTTGACGGTTCCGGAGCGGCCAGTCCTAGAATTGATTGATGAGGACTCAGCCGGCGATTCGGAACAAGAAAGAGAATGGAGAGAGAAAGTCGTGATTGCTATTCAGTCAGAGATAGATGCATTATGGAACTTTCCTTCAGAGAGAACAAGTATCGACTACTCAGCTTGTTATACACGATACTGCAGGTACTTCAGAGCTTCTGACTCCAGATCCGGAAACGGCTCCGCCTCAGCCTGCTCAACCAGCTCGTTGGGAAAGAGTCTGGATCCTGGTTCCATATCTGGAGGAATCATATAAGAAGATTTTCGCTCACTGGATCAGGCCTCTCGACCCGGTCATGTGCCATGGGGTCTTGTTCTCGAAAGATCCAGTCCGAGCTCAGTATTTGGAGGTAATGAAGCGAAGCAGAATGATCCACCAGGTCCGCACGCGACATAGGATTACAGAGATTGTGGAGATTGTGTCTGACAGAGTTCTCAGCGTATGGTTCCCGATTTTCACTGTAAAAAGGGACGACGGAAAGGAATGGACTTTCTCGAAAGCCGACTTCAGGCATCTATACCTGAACGACTTCCCAGTACTGCTTAAAGAGTTGAAGACTCGCACCATTCGACCGTTACCCTACACAAAAGCCCTCGAGACGATCAAGAGGTTTATGAAGTGCACGATCACTCTTGCATACATCAACCAGAAAAAGATCAACATTCTCAAGCCTAATATGAATCTTCTTGAAGACGTACAGGTACATACTATTCTATCCAAAACAAAAACAGGTATTGTGTATCTGAACAACAAAGGGGAGAAACGGTACATGCAAATCAGCGAGCTGCACAAATTTAGTGAGGGTACTTTGATGAACATCCAGAACGTGCTGAAGAAGATTATTGAAGAAGAAAAGAAAAAGAGTCGTCAGAGAACTTCGCCAACGTCAGAAAGTATCTAGCTGAAGAGCTTCTCAAAGCTATTGAAGAACGGCTAGAGTTCAGAAACTCCATTCGGCACTTTGAAATATTATTCGCTATTTGGAAGCTATATGTCCCTAACTGGCGTGATATCGAACTTCAATTCCAAGGGGGAGATTGCTAGGTCACGTTAGTGTAATAGAAGTATAGGGACTAATCTTGACATATCTTGTAAATACCTTATGGGTATAAATAGTTTGCTTAATCCTAGGTTTAGGGTTAATGATCATTGTTTAGTTTTTCACAGATTACTTTGTACGGCTACTGCCTATTATCTTTCTGTTCATATGAATGACAAGTGAGATTTATGACTATATTGTGTTGATTCATTGTGATTGATTGTTAATCTGGGATCCACACGGCGGATTTCCGACGGATCCAAAATTCGTTTTAAATTCGTTTTAAAAAAATAAAAGTCGTTTCCGGCGGATCCAAAAATATTTATTTTTCTGTTAAATTTATAAAACCGTTTTAAAAAAATAACCGACGGATCCAAAAATATTTATTTTTTATTTAAGTTTATTAAACCGTTTTAAAAAAAAATAAAATCCTTTTCCGGCGGATTTTAATTAATAAAAATAAATAATTAACATCCGTCGGAAATCCGCCAGAAATATTGGTTAATTAACCGTTGTTTATTTTAAAAATAATTAATTACATATTAATTCCAAATCCGTCGAAAATCCGCTGGAAACGAGGCATATATTTTTAAAATAAATAAATATATATTGTCGGCGGATTTCCGGCGGAAGTTAATGGGATTTGACTTTTTTAATTTCCGTCAGAAATCCGCCGGAAATCCATCGGTAATATATATTTTTTCTTTTAAATTTATAAAATCGTTTTAAAAAAAATAAAATCCGTTTCCGGCGGCTTTCCGGTGGATCCAAAAATGGTAATTTTTCTTTTAAATTTATAAAACCGTTTTAAAAAAATAAAATCCGTTTCCGGCGGATCCAAAAATATTTATTTTTCTATTAAATTTATAAAACCATTTTAAAAAAATAAAATCATTTTCCGACGGAATTCCGGCAGATTTTAATTAATAAAAATAATTAATTATTATCCGCCGAAAATGTTGGTTAATTAACCGTTGTTTATTTTAAAAATAAGTAATTACATATTAATTCCAAATCCGTCTGAAATCCGTCGAAAACGAGCCATATTTTAAGATTATATATATATATATATATATATATATATATATATATATATATATATATATATTATCTGCGGATTTTCGGCTGTAATAACCCAGTTTGGAGTGTAGAAAATAAAATGAAGTTCAGTGGCCAAAGTGTAATAAGAAAACGTTTAGTGCTCAAGTGTGGTAGAGATAAATAAGGGTAAAACCCTATTTACCCTGATTTCATCAAAATCAGTGTGTGCGACTACTGTGTGAATTGGGATAAACCTTGTTCTTGAAGAAGCATGGGAGAATCGAAGCTGGAAAGAAGAAACATCACTCTAATTGAGGTAAATTCCTTCTCCTTAATCTGTTTTTCGGTAGAGTAATGTTCGAATCTTGGTGAGGACTTTGAACTATGGAGTTTTGGGTTTTGGAGAACTTTTGGTTGATACATCCTCTGTGAGAAGTTTAACTGAGTGTTTTATCCCACCTAAATTGGATTGGGAAGCCTAATGTTAACACTCGCTAATCGTGGATATCGATGGCTTCTTGGTGGTCGTATCTTATGATCGATTTTAGAGCCATATCGAGGGGTGAATCGTGGTTTGTCAGTGCGATAGAAACCCCATTTGTCTGGGAATCGCACAGTCCGGAAAGAATGTAGAGTCCGGATACCGGAGTGCGAATCCAGAAGTTGTTGTCCGGAAGCTGGTTGTCCGGAAAGCGTCGGACTCCGAAGTGGAATCCGGAAGTACTGGAATCCGGAATTGGATCCGGAAGTCTGCCGGAATTCAGAATGTAGTCCGAAATTTGTATCGGAAACCGGAATAGAGTCCGGGAGTTCTGAATCCGGAATTTAGTTCGGAAAGTGAGTCCGGAACCCCAAATTCCCATGTCCGGGACTTTCAGTTGTCAGTAGAATTCGAGTGTGCCGAGCGACTTATCTAGACTTGTGTGTTGGGTGCAAATGTAGGTGCGAGTAGAGGATCAACGGTTGGAAGTAAGAACTCCTAGTGGGGGACTTCAAGTGAGTCTTTCTAACTAAAAGTGTGTTGATTTATGTATTACTTGAAATGCATGAGATATGACGATACTGCATGTTTTATCCTTTATATGAAACTCAATGTTTTACTTGTTTGAGAAAGTTAAGAAGTTATGTATGCATACATTTGGAAGTGGGCATGTTTTGGCTAAGTCGGGGGGTGTGGCCCGGCATTGCTCATACCGGGGGGGGGGGGGGGGGGGGGGGGGGGGAGTGTCCCATTTATGTCATGGGAGGTGTGACCCAATACAGCAGTGTGAGACTGACACGTTGTCACGGGTGTGCGTGACTTCAGTGTGCCATGTACATGGGTAGTTCTTGCGTGTGAAAGTTTAAATGTTTTAAAGATGGGAAGAGTTTGTAAATGCTTATAAATCATTTAAGATTTTTATGTGGTGCAAATGTTTATTTCTAGAGGGAACTCACTAGACCTCATGGTCTAACCCTCGCTTTTCCAAAAACTAAATCATTTTCGGGTAAGCACTAAGTAGGAGGCCTTAGTAAGGGCAGAGAGAAAGCGCGAGCGTGAAGCCTTGGACTAGAAGGATGTCGTGATATTTAGCATGTCAATCATAGTCTTTAGAAATCTCAGTTGTGTAATAGATCGTTTCCGCAAACCTTGTGTTGTACTCGCATATTTGAGATGGTATGTGGATCCCAGATTAACGATACAGTCACAATGAATCAACACAATATAGTATAATCAGTCATAAATCTCACTTGTCATTCATGAATAGAAAGATATTGGCAGAGCCATACAATGGTAAATTGTGATAAAGCTATAATGATCATTAACCCTAAAACAAGGATTAATCAAACTATTTATACCCTAAAGGTATTTACAAGATATGTCAAGATTAGTCCCTATACTTTTATTCCACTAACATGATACCTAACAATCTCCCCCTTGGAATTGAAGTTCGATATCACGCCAGTTAGAGACATATCGCTTCCGAATAGCGAATAAGATCTCAAAGTGCCGAATGGAATTGCTGAACTCTAGCCGTTCTTCAATAGCTCTGAGAAGCTCTTCAGCTAGATACTTTCTGACGTTGGCGAAGTTCTCTGACGACACTTTCTTTTCTTCTTCTATAATCTTCTTCAGCACGTTCTGGATGTTCATCAAAGTTCCCTCACTGAACTTATGCATCTCGCTAATTCTCATGTACCGTTTCTCCCCTTTTTTGTTCAAATACACAATCCCTGTTTCTGGTTTGGAAAGAATAGTATGTACCTATACGTCTTCAGGAAGATTCAGATTGGGCTTCAGAATGTTGATCTTTTTCTGATTGCTTTCTAAACCCAACTAGAAGTTGTTGATGTAGGCAAGTGTGATTGTGCACTTCATAAACCTCTTTATCATCTCGAGGGCTTTGGTGTAGGGTAACGGTCGGATGGTGCGAGTTTTCAACTCTTTAAGCAGTACCAGGAAGTCGTTCAGGTATAGATGCCTGAAGTCGGCTTCCGAGAATGTCCATTCCTTTCCGTCGTCCCTTTTGACAGTGAAAACCGGGAACCATACGCTGAGAACCTTATCAGACACGATTTCCACAATCTTTGTAATTCTGTGTCGCATTCGGACTTGGTGGACCATTCTGCATCTTTTCATTACCTCCAAATACTGAGCTCGAACTGGATCTTTCAAGAATGAGACCCCATGGCACATAACTAGGTCGATAGGCCTGATCCAGTGAGCGAATATCTTCTTCTGGGATTCCTCCAGATATGGAATCAAGATCCGGACTCTTTCCCAACGAGCTGGTTGAGCAGGTTGAGGTGGAGCCGTTTCCGGGTCTGGAGTTGGAAGCTCTGAAGTACCTACAGTATCGTGTATATCAAGCTGAGTAGTCGATACCTGTTCGCTCTGAAGGAGGAACTGGTCATAGTCGTCATCATTCAAGAACTCGTCTTCATCAGAAAAGTTCCATAATGCATCTGTCTCAGATTGAATAGCTAGCACGACTTTCTCTCTCCATTCTCTTTCTTGTTCTGGATCGCCAGCGGAGTCCTCATCAATCAATTCTAGGGCTGGCCTTTCCGGAACCGCCAGCAATAAGATTTCTTCTTATTGACCCTCGGGCTTTTCAACCGTTGGGTCTGCTGACTCTGGCACTGTATCTCTGACCGGTGTTGATAGCTCCATATCTTGAACCATTTATGAGTCTTCCGGCTGATGTTGTGATTCAGGTTCAGCTGGAGTGACGGTTGCATGTTCTGTCGTTGAAGTTGATAGCTCGGCCAGTCTGAGTCGTTTCTCCCCCTCATGTTGGTCAGGATCCTCCTGATCATCATGTCGGCGTTTGGAGCCCTGTGCCTGACCCTTACACATTTCTTCTAAGCTGGTAACCCTCTTAGATAGAGTTTCGAGGGCCTTCTTGACTTCGGTTAAGGTTGATGTAAGTGTATCAAGCTTGGCGTTGGTTTGGGCTTGTGGATTAGTTGGAGTGATCGGGGTGGTGTGTGGGTTTGTGAGCGTAGTAGACTCACAAAATCTACTTCCGATGAGGCGTCGATGTTGGATTGGGACAGTAGTTTATCCAGTAAGGAGGCTTTGAGTGCCTCGACGGTCATATGTTGAATGTTCGGGGTTGGCAGAGGCATTCAAATCTGTGGTTGCGTAGGGGGGGGGGGGGGGAACTTCTGTAGCCACGCCTTTACCCGCGACTGCCCTTCTGATAAAGGCCATTTCATCGGATAGCTTCTTCATGATCTCAGTTTGGACATCCTTTAAGGTGCCGTCCATCATTTCCTTGGAGACGAACTTCGGGTGACTAACACCTGAAGCACTTAGCCTCTCAGTTGTAGTAGCTATGGTGGATTACACCGCAGTACCGCCTGCACTCACGGTTGGCATAATGGTAGCCATGGCAGGTCTTCCGCAGTGTCCTTGCAAGCTACCGAAAGGTAGACTCACTCTGGCCTTTCCGGTCGATGCACAAAGACTCTCGACGTTAGTAGTAGATACGACCGGTTTCCTAGTCAAAGGAATAAACTCATCAAATGGATCTAGACTCATATGTGCATCGAAAGAAGTCGAGAACCGAGGCAGGTGTTCTCTTATTTCAACACTGGAACTTTCCAAGTGAGAGATCGATGGCAGTTGTGCTGAATCCCCGTGTGAAGTTGAAACAGTTTCCTTTTGAGAGGAAATTGAGTGGCTAGGTGGGGTGTGCAGTTGCGTCGCTAGGCCTACAACGTCTTCTTCAATACCTGTCGCAACGGATGTGACGGGGTAGCAGATGTGGCTGGCTGGCTAAGTGGAGGCTGGTTGGGAGCAACGTGGGAAGATTGCTCCATCACTCGCTCACTCTCGTTCTTTTTCTTGCTTCTCCTTTCATGGACAACCTCACTTTCTTTTTCTTTTTCAACTAAATCACCCTCCGCTCTCCTTTTCACTCCAGATATGGCTTCGTTTAGGGGTGTGTCATCATCATCGTCGTCATCATCCAACTCAGTAGCCTCACTATCGGTTTCCTCTGACCCTGATTGGGAAACGGAAGTCGAGCCTGATTGAGACTCAGATTCAGCCCCTGAGCCTGAGCTAGAGGTGGACCAGGATGTTGTTCCAGAGGCTGAGCCGAGCTCGGAGCTGGAAGAAGAGGCTGCCTCTTCCTCGGCTTGTTCTTCCACCACCACGCCATGCAATTCTTGATTAGCGTCTCTATGTGGTGTAGGAATACGTGGTGGAGTGGGTGGGTGTCTGGACGAGATAGCATCGTGTAATGACCTACCGGCACCGCCCACGCCTGTTCCCCTCACTGTATTTTCTCTCGGCTCGCCCCGTCCACGAGCCCCTGCTCGTCGGACCCTTCCGCTTCTCATACGTGGACCCTCACGTCGCTCGGGTCGCACTCTTTGGGAAGGTCCTGCCGGATCTGGCTGGTCCATCGGAGCATCTAGGATATTCTCTCTCTTATAAGCTATCCAACTCGGTGTCGATTGGTCTGCGATAGCTAGCAAGTCCTTCGGTATTACCACGGGGACTAGGTCGGGAATGATTTGCTTGTTCTGAATCCTAGTCATTCTGGTTGAGAGCATTACCTCATGGTCGGCACGTCGAGGAATGCTGAGGTCGGTCGCCATGAAGTGGGCGACTATCAGCTGTAGAAACCTTGGAAACGGCAGGAATGTGAGGCGTCGGTTGCCTTGCTTCTTATGAACTTTCTTGATCAGCTCCATCTATAGTATTGATGCGTAGTCGACATGTCGGCTATATACGACGGCATGGAATAGTCGGAGCAAGTTGACTATCGTCTGATCGATGCCTTTGTTGATTGCTGATAAGCACATGTTCAATATTGTGAACAAGGTGTACCAGAGAGGCTGCAGATGAATCCTTGAGAAGTGCGATGGTTAGGCAAGCGCGGCATCATATCCGAGGGCGCGCAGATCCCGGCAGAGAACTGCATCAGAGACCTGAGCGTCATAGGCAGTGTGTCCTGGAATGGCTGTCGCTACCGGTAGTTCAAGGATCTGACGGAAGATGTCGCGAGTGATTTGCACCTGGGAATCTCCAATGCGGCCTTTGAGTATGTATTGTTGGCCAAGTGCGACCGATGTGAGTGAGTGCCACAGTTGGTGCACGTAAACGACTGGAACTGGAGCGGTGGCTGTCAGTACTCGATTGAGCGTGTGGCCCTTCAAAATTTCCACAATGACTGGACATTGGCATATGAGATTGGTCGTGTCCAGGTGGAAGTTGTTTGCAACGAGGGGTAGATTCGGTCCTTCGGGTAGTAGCGGGGCATCGCCTTGTGGATTCGGTTGAGCCATGATGTATCTGGTAAAGTCCAATAGAGTGTTGAGTGTGTGTGGCTTGAGTAAGTCAAAAAGGCGTCTCGGGGCTAGTATTTTCGGATTTGGAAACTGAGAGGCGGTGACAAGTCCGAAACAGTTTACTACTCGGATCATGATGATTCCGAAGTGAGTGTATGCATTTATGTGTGAGCAGATCCCCAAATATCCAATTAGTATCAATAAAACAGTGCTCCCAGAGTGGAGTTCCGGAATCGAATCCGGAACCCAAAGTGATCCGGAACATACATGATGAGAACTTCGGGACACCATTCCAGATCTTTCGATACCGGAACCGACTTCGGAACTTGTAACTTCCGGAACTGACCCCAAACTCTAATCGGAACTTAATCACACTCAGAACACAAAATCGATCGACTATGGGTGCGAAATCGAAGGTGAATGATGATAAAACCACATATTCGAACATTAATTTCTACACTATGAGTTTAATTTGAGTCAAACGAGGCGAACCGAAGGGTTTAGAACCCTAACAGTGTCGTTCAATGTGAATCGATCAAATCGATCGACTTTTGGTGTTGATTGGATCGATTTCATGTTGTTAAAACCATAAGATGAGATTCGAACACATACCTGGATAATATGGAAGAATATCCGAGCCTGATGAGTGCAAGAACACAAGTTGGAGATGATGTGAGAAGAAGTTGGGTCTGAGAGAGTTTTGGGCGCGAAAATTTGAAGTTGTGAGGATTCTAAGTCAAAATCCAGTATTTATACCGGTCGATACCGGAAGTGAATCCGGTACAGGATGCCTTAACTCTCCCGGTTCCAACTTTGTCTCAACTTTTGGCACTTGGCGAAAAATACCCCTGAAGTTTGATAAACTTCTAAAATTTTCCCTGAATTTAAAATTTACACTTTTAGCACTTCAGGTTTTGAAACTTTTACTTGTCCCCCTCAACTTATCGAAAACATTTCTCCCCCTCAAGTTTTCAATAAATGCACTGCTCCCCCATAACTTTTCGAAAATAAGACCCCCTTTTTTTCTTTTCTTTTCATAAAAACTTAAACTATTTCCCCTTTTCAACTTGATTAAATGACAAAGCGCTCCTCGACTTGTCAACCTGACACTTCTCCCCCTCAATTTCTCAAAAATTGCTACTCTCTCCTCACGAGAAACGTACCTTAGGGACTTTGTTTTCGAGAAAACACCTTGTAGGGCAAACGATTAGTAGCACATGGAATAAATGGAAAAACAGAGACTAGACGGATAAAATTAAAGAGACATGGAAAAACCGAAAAACGAAAGAAACACTAAAACCGGAAATACAGAGAACGTGTCACCGATGTGCTTGAAACACCTAAACAACGCTGCGACACAAGTATAACTGCTGAAGATACAGTTATCCCGTAGTATAGGAAAGGTGTGACAAGTACATCTGTGACTCAGACTTTCAGATTGAGCATAATGTAAAGCCCGTGTCCCGGTATGGTTATCTCTTGTTTAATTGTTTAATATTTTCTCGTAGCAAAATGGTTATTAACGGGGTTAACGGAATTGGCAATATGTTAAAAATCCTAGGTTAGGACAAGAAAAGGAAATATCTTAAAAACCTAGGGACTAAAGATGGCTTTTGCTTTGTATCTTTGCATGGAACGATTTTTTTTCTGCTTAGGGACCCCCCCCCCCCCAATTCTATTCTTTTCACTCTCGCAAACAACCCTAGAAAACCTCATTCTCTTCTTCCTTTCGGTGCAGCGCCGTGAAACCCCCCCTCCCCTCTCGTTTTTTTCTGCGTCACCACCAAACCGGCGACACCACCGGTGCTGCCGGCGTTTTTCTGCCGGCGAGATCGGAGAGCCGAGAGAGAGAGCAGCCGGCGCCATTTTCTTCTGCCGGAGAGAGAAGGAGAGCGAGAAAGAGAGAAGTGCCGGAGAACTACCACAGCCGGCGCCACCGCCATTTTCGCCGGCGAAAGGGAGAGGTTCAGCGAGAGAGAGAGAGAGAGAGTCGTTAGCGGCAGCCGGGACGTGAAGGCCGGGATCTCTCGTGGTTTTCTGTTGAGTGGTAAGGTTTCGTTTTCTTTATGTTTTTCTTTTCTTACGTCGTATCCAATCGCAAACCACCACCGCCGGCGGTGGCTGCCGCCGCCGACCACCACTGCCGGAGGTGGCAGTGGGTGGAGCGTGAATTGTCCAGCCCTAGTGGCTACCTAAACCCGAACCCCATTAGCTAAACCGTAACCCGAATCGATTAACCTTAAACCGTTTTTATAAAATCGTCATTTTATGTGAAAATGTTTTTTCTGTCACTGTTTTGAGACGGACATAACTTTTCCGTCGTAGCTCGGATTGAGGCGAATCCGGTGCCTACGGTTCACATTCTGTGCCGGGCACACTTTTCGTGTTTTAGCGGAAGTCCGGTTCGGCCTCTAGCTAGGTGTAAATTGGCTGTTTATACAGCAGGTCCGGAATTGACAGTTTCGCGTTCTGTTTTAAAAAAAAAGTCACAGTTTCTGCCACTGTTTTGGGAAAGCCATAACTTTTTATAGGAACGTCGTATTGGGGTGAAACCAGTGCCAAAATCTCTCATTCTGAGTCTAGTAAGTTTCTTATGTTTTGCAGAAAAACCAGTTCGGACCATAGCTAGTGTCAAACTGCTGTTTTGTACTGAAAGGTACCGTTCTTCATTGTGCAGCAAGCCGGTTTTGTAAAATCCATAGTAAATTGTAGAAAAATCGTTAGAGCGCGTGCGATATGTCCCTGGAACCCTAAGACATGGGACTTTGTGATTATGGAAAAATATTTCTGGTTTAATCAGTTTACAAGGGGTTAAACAGGTCCCGAACAGACCTGTGTGTTGAGAGTAAAAACTGGAAAAATGTGTTTTTAAAGTTAGTAGTCGTGGCTTTGGTTTGGGGCGTCACTTTGACAATTGTTAACGCTTATTTAGGTGGAAAAAGGTGAGCTGGTGTTGGCCGGTTCGTGTTGCTGTTGAGGACATAAGCTTTGCTTTTGAGGTGAGTTCTCTCACTATATAGGATGGGGATTATATTTGTGTTATTATAGCTCGAGTGTGATAATTATGATTGTTTGTTGATATTATTGTGGTATGGAATATATATATATATATTTGTGTATATATATGGATCTGTGATTGATGTACTTCTTGATGGTTGTTCCAAGAGGTATATGTGTTTGTATAATGAGTTGTGGTTATGGAATATATATATATATATTTATGTATATATATGGATCTGTGATTGATGTACTTCTTGATGGTTGTTCCAAGAGGTATATGCGTTTGTATAATGAGTTGTGATTATATCTTCTTGAGGGTCGTTCCAAGAAGTATAAGGCTACTTCTTGATGGTTGTTCCAAGGAGTATATGTGTTGGTATAATGTGTTGTGATTATGCCTTCTTGATGGTGGTTCCAAAGAGCATAAGGATTATTATTAATCGTGATATATTTTCTTGATGGATGTTCCAAGAAATTTATGTGCTGGTATGATTAAGGGTGATGCTGATATAATTGCGATCCTATGTAAGGATTGAATTCACTAAGCTTTGTGCTTACCCCTTCCCAAAATCTTATGTTTTCAGGTGCGAGTAGCAGTCGGGCATGACGGTACACACGGGCGCAAGGCGAAGACTGTTTAAGTTAATTTTTTATTAAATGCGGATTTAATTATATAACTTTTCCGCTGCTTAACTTTGTTTGACGGTTTTAAATAACGACGTTTATTCTTATTGTAATGGGATTTGTTAACTTTTGGTTTGATTATAAAGAAATGTATTACTTTTAAAAATTTTAAATTCCTTGAAATTTTTGGGACGTTACAACTTGGTATCAGAGCACAGCTTGAGTGAATCAGACACATCTCGGTGTGTTTGGTCTCAAGTTGCGGCTATGAAATTTCAATTTCTTTTACTAAAATCTTTTGAATGAAAGAAAAAGGAAAAACCCGTTTGGGAAACGGTGATGGAGGGCGCAGTGTGTACAGTCAGTCGACGCTAAGTGGGAAGGTACAGTACTTAGTGTATTTATTGCTTTCTAAATCCTTGGGTATGCATGCTGGATTGCTTATGTGGTTTACACTGTACTGTATGATGCTTGCTTGCTAGTAGGAATCAATGCTAGTTATAGTAGGTTGTTAAGTGAAGGCCCTATAGGTTGTATGCAGTAAGAATCATATAGCCTTAGAATATTTGATTTGGTTCTATTGCGCAGCTCTTGTTTGAGTCCAACCGTTCTAGGATAGAATCTTGTATTCGAATGTCTATTTGATTCACGCTGGTATTCGCGAGGCAACTCGTTATGGCTAATAGGGATTCCGTTGTAGCAAGGGTAGTGGGATGAGATGAAATTCCTAGTGAACTGGGAAGAGTGTTTACATATGAGTATGTATGCTAGATTGCTTTCTAGAACATAGGAGTATGTGTGCTAGATTGCTTGATGCTTATTACACTGTACTGCATGTTTGTTGCTTGCTAATAGGAGTTTATGCCAACCTTGATAGGGTGTTAAGTGAATTCACTATAGGTTGTATGCGGTAGGAACCGAATAGCCTTAGAATGTCGGATTTAGTTCTATTGTGCAGCTCTTGTTTGAGTCCAACCGATGTAGGATAGAATATTATATTCGAATGTCTATCTGGTTTCCACTGTATGCGACTGTGCGTTTACGAGGCGACTCGTCAGGGCTAGTGGGGATTTCGTCATAGCAAGGGTAGTGGAATTGGGTGGAATTCCTAGGGAGCTAGGAAGAGTGCGTACATATGCCGGTGCGGGCATATGTGTATAGTTTTTGGCAAGGAACTACTTGGACACATCGGATGGAACTCGGAACGAGTGATGATAGGTGTGGAAGGTAGTAGAAGAGCTCCTACTATCGGAAACACATGATCAATGCTCGAGTCGGGGGATGTCACGAGGAATCCAAGGAGTTGAGCGTGAGCGTTGTTAGTGTGAGTTATTATGTGCTAATAACTCGTTGTAATATTTACCCAGAATAGCCATCACAAGGAGGAACGACTAAAGTAAACCTCCTAGTACAGGTGTGTACTTGATTTGCTTTGATGGGATGATCGTTGGGGTAGTGACGAAGGTTATAAATTAGTAGTCGTTGGAATAAAAGGACGATTCTAGTATTAATCACTTGGAGTGATGATAAGGATGATGTTTGTTTCGGGCCAAGATGGACGATTGTGCTAGAATTATAGGCTTATAGAGCCGACTTTGATTTGAGGAAAAATCGTAGGGATTATTTGACGTAATTTCCCAACTTTCCTAAGAGGTTTAAATGTCCGGATGACGTTAGTGGACCGGAGCGATTTGGAGGAGTAGGAGTCGAGGCGTAGAATGCCGACTAAGTCATGCACAAAGTTTGATTTTGAAATAGATTGCATTAACAAATTCTTGTGTTTCAAATCATTTTATGGATGGTGTTTTGGAATTTTGGGAAATGTTCAGCACACACACAAGATTTTGAAATATGGTTTTGAAAGTGTATGAAATCGTTTTATTACGAGAGTGCAAACTTTGTTAGAATTTGTCTCATTTCGTTATTTTCCAACGGTTCTTTCGGGTAAGATGATATATGTGTTTTGTGGTGTTTAAAATGTTGGGCAAGTGACTACGGCTTGTGACTTTAACATTGGAACTCCTCCACATATGTTAGGGTTGAGACGAAAGGTTACATTCCACGATGTCTGTATAAGCTATTTGAGTGATTGGTTAAAATAAGTTTTGTTTTACGACATGTTGAGTCGTGTGGGTTTAATTTCACGAGGTGCATATCTTAATTGTTTATGTGACCATTTGGGGAAATATTGGAAATCAATTTAAAGAACCCCACCTTTTGAGATTTTATGAGATTTAGTCGATATTTTCAAATGATGGAAACGGATTGGTTTTTATCTCTAAGTTTGAAACTTACACGAGACAGTTGTGTTTTAACAAAAATATATTTGTAAACCGTTTCATCGTTTTGTATGACTAGCCGACGCGCGTAAGATTTGTTGGTGAACCCTGTGCCACGACATTTTATGTTGAAAAAGAGGAATTTTGGGGTCAAATGTCGTGGAACTGATTTTGAAATTATGTGCACACTTTTGTCGCACCCGGTGTAAGGTCGAGCGGTTACTTTAAATACATGTCATGAGTCAATTCATACTAGAACCGTGACGGTTCATTTTCAAAGAAATTATTTATTTCGCTTACGTTTTGTGAGTAAACTAAGCTGCAATGAAATGATTTTCAACATGATTTTCATATGTGGGACGAGCGTGTCCATTTTTGCGTAACTACCGACCTGGTAATAGTAGTTTTATTGCTTACGGTCTTTTTGAAATGAAAAATCTTGACGTTGAAAATATTTTGTAAATGATTTTGTAAACCATTTGGGAAGTGCGCTTATAAGTGTTATGTGTCATTTTGAGAATTTTAAGGGTGTGAGTCCTTTTGGAAAACTCTTTTGTTTAACTCGTGTCGAGTTTGGGACGAATGTTATTTAAGAGTATTGCTTGCTTAAACTTTATTTAAACGCGTTTTTGACCGACTTATGGGTCTAGCAAGCGTGGAGCATTTTGCTCGGTTTTGACTTTGAGATAGTCATGGGTCAATTGCACGGTTTTTAATGGCTCGATGTGGAGTTTTGTTGATGGGTTGTTTTGTTGCACAGTTTTGCACTTATTGCACGTTGCGTATTTACATGTTGGGTGAGTGAGTCATTCTGGGATAGGCATGTTGTTGGTAGATTGTTTTGCATTGGATCCTTGGTCATGTCAGTCAGTCGTTGGTAATGGTCGGTTGAGTATTTCGGGGTGGGACCCCGGTATTAATGTGTTATGACCTTGACCTTCCAGTAGGCACTGGGAGGATATAGTCTTGGGCACTTACCTGAGAGGTTGTTCCGATGTGCCGGGCCTTGAGACGTACCTGGGAGGTAGGCGTTAAGGCGTATCTTGATACAGTGTAACTAGGTTTCCTAGAGCGAGCGTGGAGGATAAGTAGACGGTGGAAGATTGGGTATTCCACACGTGTTGTTAGTGTAGACCGAATAGTGTCGGTTAAGGGAATGATGCCCTTTGTAATTAAGAGAATAAATGCGCAGTAACCTTTTTGGAGGTAAGTAGTATATTTAGGTGTCGACTTTCGGGCTTGAGGCCAAACACCTTTAGTGTAACCGGAGAATTGTAACCGATTTTAAGGTAATTATGGTGATGGTAGTAGTGACCCTGAGATGCTTAATTGTGATGAATGGTTATGGTGAAATGACCTTCGTGGGGGATTAGAAATTCACTGGTTTGATGATTCGTGTGAAATAAATTTTGGGAGTCTTTTAGAACTCGTGGAAATTAATCGACAGTTAATGGTAGGAATGATCGAATCTGAGTATCCAGTTGGGTATATTGGTAAGCAACTTTAGACTGGTTAGAGCTTGAGATTTGACTCGGGATGTATGGAATATCTAAGGTTGGGAGGCAACCGAAGTCGCTTGGCTAGGAAAGATTCCAATTGTTGGGGTGTTCTGCCGATCATAATCTCAGTGTCCTAGAAGGAGTAAGTTAGTAAGAAAAGTATTCGAGAAGTTTTAGAAGGGGTTTCAAGTGGACTTGGGAACCTGAGGTTGAGATGAGGGAGAATTATCTATAGATATTCACGGGCATAGACTTCGAGGACGAAGTCTAATTCAGGTGGGGGAGAGTTGTAAAGCCCGTGTCCCGGTATGGTTATCTCTTGTTTAATTGTTTAATATTTTCTCGTAGCGAAATGGTTATTAACGGGGTTAACGGAATTGGCAATATGTTAAAAATCCTAGGTTAGGTCAAGAAAAGGAAATATCTTAAAAACCTAGGGACTAAAGATGGCTTTTGCTTTGTATCTTTGCATGCAACGATTTTATTTCTGCTTAGGGACCCCCCCCCCCCCCCATTCTATTCTTTTCACTCTCGCAAACAACCCTAGAAAACCTCATTCTCTTCTTCCTTTCGGTGCAGCGCCGTGAAACCCCCCCTCCCCTCTCGTTTTTTTCTGCGTCACCACCAAACCGGCGACACCACCGGCGCTGCCGGCGAGATCGGAGAGCCGAGAGAGAGAGCAGCCGGCGCCGTTTTCGTCTGCCGGAGAGAGAAGGAGAGCGAGAAAGAGAGAAGTGCCGGAGAACCACCACAGCCGGCGCCACCGCCATTTTCGCCGGCGAAAGGGAGAGGTTTAGCGAGAGAGAGAGAGAGAGAGTCGTTAGCGGCAGCCGGGACGTGAAGGCCGGGATCTCTCGTGGTTTTCTGTTGAGTGGTAAGGTTTCGTTTCCTTTACGTTTTTCTTTTCTTACGTCGTATCCAATCGCAAACCACCACCGCCGGCGGTGGCTGCCGCCGCCGACCACCACTGCCGGAGGTGGCAGTGGGTGGAGCGTGAATTGTCCAGCCCTAGTGGCTACCTAAACCCGAACCCCATTAGCTAAACCGTAACCCGAATCGATTAACCGTAAACCGTTTTTATAAAATCGTCATTTTATATGAAAACGTTTTTTCTGTCACTGTTTTGAGACGGCCATAACTTTTCCGTCGTAGCTCGGATTGAGGCGAATCCGGTGCCCGCGGTTCACATTCTGTGCCGGGCACACTTTTCGTGTTTTAGCGGAATTCCGGTTCGGCCTCTAGCTAGGCGTAAATTGGCTGTTTATACAGCAGGTCCGGAATTGACAGTTTCGCGTTCCGTTTTAAAAAAAAGTCACAGTTTCTGCCACTGTTTTTGGAAAACAATAACTTTTTATAGGAACTTCGTATTGGGGTGAAACCAGTGCCAAAATCTCCCATTCTGAGTCTAGTAAGTTTCTTATGTTTTGCGGAAAAACCAGTTCGGACCATAGCTAGTGTTAAACTGCTGTTTTGTACTGAAAGGTACCGTTCTTCACTTTGCAGCAAGCCGGTTTTGTAAAATCCATAGTAAATTGTAGAAAAATCGTTAGAGCGCGTGCGATATGTCCCTGGAACCCTAAGACATGGGACTTTGTGATTATAGAAAAATATTTCTGGTTTAATCAGTTTACAAGGGGTTAAACAGGTCCCGAACAGACCTGTGTGTTGACAGTAAAAACTGGAAAAATGTGTTTTTAAAGTTAGTAGTCGTGGCTTTGGTTTGGGGCGTCACTTTGACAATTGTTAACGCTTATTTAGGTGGAAAAAGGTGAGCTGGTGTTGGCCGGTTCGTGTTGCTGTTGAGGACATAAGCTTTGCTTTTGAGGTGAGTTCTCTCACTATATAGGATGGGGATTATATTTGTGTTATTATAGCTCGAGTGTGATAATTATGATTGTTTGTTGATATTATTGTGGTATGGAATATATATATTTGTGTATATATATGGATCTGTGATTGATGTACTTCTTGATGGTTGTTCCAAGAGGTATATGCGTTTGTATAATGAGTTGTGGTTATGGAATATATATATTTATGTATATATATAGATCTGTGATTGATGTACTTCTTGATGGTTGTTCCAAGAGGTATATGCGTTTGTATAATGAGTTGTGATTATATCTTCATGAGGGTCGTTCCAAGAAGTATAAGGCTACTTCTTGATGGTTGTTCCAAGGAGTATATGTGTTGGTATAATGTGTTGTGATTATGCCTTCTTGATGGTGGTTCCAAGGAGCATAAGAATTATTATTAATCGTGATATATTTTCTTGATGGATGTTCCAAGAAATTTATGTGCTGGTATGATTAAGGGTGATGCTGATATAATTGTGATCCTATGTAAGGATTGAATTCACTAAGCTTCGTGCTTACCCCTTCCCAAAATCTTATGTTTTCAGGTGCGAGTAGCAGTCGGGCATGACGGTACACACGGGCGCAAGGCGAAGACTGTTTAAGTTAAATTTTTATTAAATGGGGATTTAATTATATAACTTTTCCGCTGCTTAACTTTGTTTGACGGTTTTAAATAACGACGTTTATTCTTATTGTAATGGGATTTGTTAACTTTTGGTTTGATTATAAGGAAATGTATTACTTTTAAAAATTTTAAATTCCTTGAAATTTTTGGGACGTTACACATACCCAGCTTGGACACGAGTTCATTGAACCGTTTTTCGTCCAAAGCCTTGGTAAACAGATCTGCTAGTTGGTTTTCTGTACTTACGAAGTAAAGTTCCACCGTACCTTTTTCCACATGGTCTTTAATGAAATGGTAGTGCACGTCAATATGCTTTGTCTTCGTATGCTGAACTGGATTGCTTGTGATAGCGATGGCACTCTTCAGTTGCGTCCGCATCCAGATCACTTAGGAACAACAACTAGTTGCAGCCACGTACTCCGCTTTCGCTGTGGATGTGGAGGCCCAGCTAACCAACTTGTCACCCAGGAACAGGACGTGACCTGTGGTGCTTTTCCGGTCGAGCATACTCCCCGCATGATCAACATCAGAAAATGCTGTAAGCTCGAAACGTGTGCCCTTAGGGTACCAAAGGCCAAAATTAGAAATACCTTTTAAATATCGAATAATACGCTTAACTGCTATCATATGTGACTCTTTAGGTTTAGCTTGAAATCTACCACACAGAAAGGTTGAAAACATTATATCCGGCCTACTTGCCGTCAAATACATCAACGAACCTATCATTCCTCTATAGGTGGTCACGGCCTTTCCGTCAGGATTGGCGTGTAAATTCGTACCCGATGACATAGGAGTTTTCATGGGTGTACACTGTTCCATCTTGAATTTCCGAAGAATATCCGCGATGTACTTAGATTGATTGATGAATATCCCGGTCGACAGTTGTTTAACTTGAAGACCGAGAAAGAAATTCATCTGACCGTTCATACTCATTTTAAAATGCTTTTTTCATGGGGACTGAAAAGTTGTGACAGTATTGCGGGTTCAAAGAGCCAAAAATAATGTCATCGACATAAACTTGAATTAAAAGAATATCTTCACCTTCCCTTTTGATGAAAAGGGATGTGTCGATCTTACCTTTCGAGAAGCCAGAATTAGTGAGAAAAGTAGATAATCTATCATACCAGGCTCTCGGTGCTTGCTTGAGTCCATACAACGCTTTGTCAAGGCGATACACATGATTGGGGTGATCGGGATGTACGAAACCTTCTAGCTGGGAGGCGTACACTTCCTCCTTATGATCGCCATTTAGAAACGCCGTCTTCACGTCCATTTGAAAGACGGTGAAGTTTTTGTGAGTGGCGTACGCGAGGAACATCCGAAGAGCTTCGATTCGGGCAACAGGTGCGAACGTCTCTTTGTAGTCGATCTCCTCTTGCTGTCGATACCCCTTAGCGACCAATCGAGCCTTGTTTCGAACCACGACCCCGTTCTCCTCCTTCTTATTCTTGTAGATCCATTTCGTGCCGATAACGGTCCTGTTCTTCGGACGAGGGACTAGGCGCCATACCTTGAGGCTTTCAAATTCGTTCAGTTCCTCCTGCATGGCCATTATCCAGACCGGGTCGTGTAAGGCATCTTTAACCGTGGCTGGTTCAACTTTGCTAAGGAAAATAGAGAAGAGGCACTCATTTCCCGTAGCTTCCTGTTTTTGAGTGTTACTCAGAAGTGCAGGGGCGGCTTCGTTTTCGGTTTCTGTCGTGGCTCTTGTGTCGGGGATGCGGCAGTTGCGTCAGAACTGTTGCTTGTGTCAGGGGAAGATGGAGTGGGCTGAACCACTGGTGATGGAGTCGCGGTCACCGTTGTTGTACTTGATGATGGCGTCGTCTCGTTCACAGGTGAAGAGGGCAAGTCCTCCAAATATGTAGTGTTGGGGGTAGGTGGAGGACCAGAGATGTGAGTCGACACCACTACAGCTCCATCTGCATTCAAAGAAGCATCAGAAGATACAGGGGGAAGATAAAAATCATTATAAAAAATTTCAAACAATAGAACTAACTCGGATGGTAGTGATTTCGACGTATTGGACGACGAAGGATTTACTGTCGTGTGCATGGGTTCCGATCTGGAGTGATCAGAAGCCAGCACTCTAGTAAGCGCAGGTTCTAAACTGGTACGTTCAAAAGCCAAATCGACCAATCCGTCGAAGGTCACATTGATACTCTCAATGTAGACTCTGTATGCTCGGTATGCTTTTGAAGAGGTTGAATAGCCGATGAAAATCCCTTCGTCCGCATTCGGCTTGAGCTTGCCGAGATCATCCTTATCGTTCAGCACGAAGCACTTGCACCCGAACGCGTGAAAGTAGCTGATGTTGGGGGTGAGTTTGTTGATGACCTCGTATGGCGTCTTGTTGAAGCGCTTGTGGACGATAGACCTATTCTGAGTGTAGCACGCCGTCGCGATAGCTTCGGCCCATAAGAACATTGGAAGTCCATACTGAGTCAGCATGGTGCGTGTCACTTCCACCAAAGTGAGGTTGCGTCGTTCCACCACGCCATTCTGTTATGGAGTCCTGGATGCCGAGAAGTTGTGTGAAATTCCAGCTGATGTGAGAAAATCACCGATGATGTGATTCTTGAACTCGGTTCCGTTATCCGTACAAATCGCAATGACGGTCAGCTGCAAGTTGTTCTGAACTCCCTTCAGGTGGTTGACTATGACACCAGGAGTCTCGTCCTTTGATCAAAGGAACTTGACCCATGTGTATTGCGAGTAGTCGTCCACCATCACCAATACGTACTTCTTGTGGCTTATGCTTTGGATGCGCATTGGGCCGCAGAGATCCATGTGGATCAGCTCTAGAGGTCTTGACATGCTAGGAACCGGCTTCGGCTTATGTGACACTTTCTTCATCTTTCCCATCTCGCAGGCAGAGTAGAGATGTTCCTTTGCAAACTTCAGTTTTGGCATACCCTTGATGAGGCCACCCATCACCAGCTTGTTAATATTTTTGAAGTTCAAATGAGAGAGCCGTCGATGCCACAACCAGTTCTGTTGAGTAGTGGCTTTTGAAAGAAGGCACACGACTTTGTTGGTCTTCACAGCGGCAAGATTAATGGTGTAGAGGTTCGTCCGTCGAGTACCGGCGAGGATCTCCATTCCATCGTCGTCACGAATACTGCACCGCTTCTCCTTGAATCGGACTTCAAGATTCTTGTCACAAAACTGGCTGATGCTAAAGAGGTTGTGACCAAGGCCATCGACGTAGGACACATGCTTGATGGTGAGGTTGTCCTGAACGAGGTCTTCGTAGCCCATGATCGGGGCCACGTTATCATTACTAATCTAACATCACCACAATACTTCTCCTTGAAGTTGGTGAGTAGCTCCCTTTTACCAGTCATGTGTTTGGAGCATCCGGAGTCTAAAAACCACACATGACCGGGCTTCAAAACAAATTTTAAGGTTGTTTAGGTACACATCTGTAAATGGGTCCTTGGGTGTTAGGTACAGCACCTTTGTTTGAGACCCGTTTAGATCTGGGTCTTTTCCTAGAAGACTTACGAGAGGCATTGGAATTAAAAACATGATATGTACCAAACCAATCAGATGCATGTTTAGACACAATCAAATCATTCACTCCACATAAAGAACAACAAACATAATCACGCAAAAGTTCAATCAATTGTTGAACATTATCAAGTTTAACTGTAAATTTAAAACCATGTTGAACAGACTTATTTAAACCAAAACCATGATTGTTGTTATTTTTCCTAATAAGCGAAAAAGGAGTAAATGACTTGGTCTTCTTAGGTTGTAACTTAGACTTCTTCTCTGCCCACTCTCTCCGAACTTCTTTCCCTCGGCCCGTTCTATCTGAAATTACATTAGAGTTATTGTCAGAGGATCTTGAGTAAAACGGTTGTTGTTTAGAGCTTTTACCGGTTTTATCACGTTTCTTGGACCTACGTTTAGATTTAGATTTTGAAACGGGCTCAGAAACGGTTTTAGAATTAGAACATTCACCCTTTTCAAAATTAACCGGTGTGCGCATTTTTTCTAAAAATTGAGTGTGGCTAGCAAGCTTTGGAGCAAAATCAATCTTAGAAAATTCATCATCATGACAAGCAGAGGAATTCATAAACTCAAAAAACCTTTGTGCAGAGTCAAGTGGTGTGTCGCCATCAGAGTCGGACGAGGAGTTATCCGCAAAGGGGTTATCAAAAACTGGCAAAAGATTCTTTTGCACAGAATCGGATTGATTCGCCTTACCTTTATCTTTAAAGCTCAAATTTGAATCATTTGTGTCATCAGACACTCCTATAAAAGCTTTACACGAGGAACTATCCGAGTAAATTAGAGCGAAGTCAAACAACATTGTTTCAGGAGTGACATGCGTCATTGGAGTATCCACTGGAATTTCCTTAGCCATTCTCAGCGTTAAAGCTTCTGTCGCCAAAGCGGACAATTGAGAAGTCAACTTAGCAATCTCGGTTCGATAAGTCGCTCTTTCAGATTCGGGTAATGTCTCGGGTTTGTTCTTTTTGAGCTTATCAATACTGGATAAGAGTACAATCCTTTCGGTTTCATAACTGACCTTATCCCTCGCAATCGATTCTTCAAGTTTGAAAATGATGTTTTCCAGAATCAGAGGTGGAACATAACGTTTGAACTATGATTTATCGTTAGAATCTACATCTGGTGTTGGCGTAACGGGAACCAGAGTTTCAACCGTTTTGGCAAGCGAACAGATGTCGAAGTAATCGTTGGAGAGATAAGAAGTTTTGCTCTTTAAATATGACGCATTAAGCGTTTCGTACACGAAAGGTATCTGTACATTTATGTTTTTCCTAGGTGGCTCATCTCCCGATTTTGTGTTATTTTCATAATTTAGAGTATCAGTTTTAGGCTTAGCCTCTATTTTTGGTAGAGGAATACCTGTTTTTCGTTTAAAATCCTCTTTCTCCTCATCTTCCGGAGATGGCTTAGTCCACTTTATCTTGTACTTAGGATATTTCTTATCTAAGCCCATGAAGTTGAATTCATAAAGAGTGGGAACTTTAGACAATATTTTCTTTAGGTAACACGGATTATCATATCCGAGTCCCCAATGTGAGTTGTAATATTTGAGCTCCTTTGGTTTGTTCAAGTGGATGGTTTGTTCAGATTGACCAAGTTTGTAAAGTTTGGATTCAAGATCCTTAAGCTTAGTGGTCAACAACTCATTCTCTTTTTGAACATTTTCTTGAATTACAATGCTCTTAGAATATTCCTCCTGAGACTTTTCTAACTTTGTGTAAATTCAGATATTTGAGTCTCAAGGACTTCAGCTCTCTGTGAAATGGCCGAGCATTCAGTTTGATAGTTTTCTATCACACATTTGTCCTCAGCCTTTTCAATAGCTAGCTTGCCTATGGTATCATATTTGATCCTAGCCTCGGCTTCTAGCTTAGAGGTTTGGGCGTCTTTTGTTTTAACCTTAAGTTTGAAGGCATCTAAGGTACGCACCATAACTTGCATCTGATTATTTAAGTCAGCATTGGAAGAACTACATACCTGGCACTCGCTTTTGTCTTTCTTCTTTTCGAAAGAGTCATCTTCAGAATCGGATTCTTCCGAGTTGAGGCCAGTATAACACATGTGAGCTTCCTCGTCGTCGTTCTCTTCATCAGTCTGTAGGAGCCAATGATCATCCTCCACTAGCAGCGCTTTACCCGCTTCTTTCTGTCTTGATAGAAACATCTTGGTCTTGTAGTACTCAGCATTGCGTACTACAGGTTTTCGGCAGTCTTTAGCGAAGTGGCTGCATCTTCCGCAGTTGTAGCATTTCTCCGGTTCATCATCAGCTCGATCATCAGACTTTCCTTCAGATCGCTTCCCTTCATCGTTCCTCTTTCTTCCATCATCAGTCTTATGCTTGCCATCGTGCTTGTCTCTATAATCCCGACGCTTTGTGTTTGTGGAGTATCGCTGGTTGTTGTTGGTTGGCTTCTTGAATAACTTCTTCCTTGCGTACTCCCGGGACAACAAGGCAACGGCTTTCTTGATACTGTCTAGCTCGGGATCAAAATCACTTTCAGGTTCTTCATCTTCGTTTTCAGATTCACTTTGCGCTTCCTCCCTATACGAACTGCGTTGTGCTTGCTTTTATTTCTTGTGAGATATGAGGGCAAGAGGATCTTCTTTCGTCTTTTCACTAGACTTTTGATCTCCCATCAGCTCACGTACATCATCTTCATCTTGGAGCAACATCTCGTAGAGCTCATGCAGCGGAACACTCTCTAATGATCAGTTGTGGCGAACATGTAGAACAAATCCCTTCCATTCATCTTGAAGGTTGTTGAGGAACTTGATGTTGCATTCGAGGTTCGACTTGAAGATGCTAATCTTGTGCAGATCGTTGAGGAGTGTGCAGAAACGCTCATAGGTTTCAGTAAGTGATTCCCCTCGTTTGGCTTTAAAGGATTCGTAGCGGGTGAGGCAGTTGGTGATCTTCAACTGATTACCCACACGACTGCCTGGAATGATCTTTGCAAGCTGGTCCCACATACCTTTAGCCGTGTCTTTGTAACTGTCAATATTGCAGTAGATATTGTTGGGAAGACTATATACTAGATAAGTCTTCGCCAGCTTATCTCTATAGGCTTTCCTCTTTTCTTCAACCGTCAATTTGTCGTATGGTTTGGGCACCTTATGAGCTGGAGGTCCACCTTCTTTTGCAGGGATGTCCATCAATGGTGGAATAGCGGGTCCTTCCATCAACGATCGGAGAATATCTTCATATAACGGCTTGGTCTCGATGAAGCACATAAACCTATCCCTCCAGACATTATACTCCCCGCGGTACAAGATTAGAGGCTTGAGTTCCGATCCGATAGCTAATGCGTCTTGAGCATTCATTGTTAGAACTTGTGTGATCGTAAGATGAGTGGTATGATTCAAACGTAACGAGTGATCTAACGCACAAACTAACGCACAACTAACGCACATTCCTAAGGGAGTGGTAACCTAACGCAATTCCTATAAATGATCAAGAATAGGCAGAAGGAACACTGGAAAAATGGAATCAAATAGAAACTGAAAGAAAATTAAGTGTGCGGATGGCAAGATCCGAAATGTAGGATTCGGAGTGCAAGATCCGGAATTATGTGATCCGGAATCAAGTACCGGAATTACGAGATCCGGTGTGCAAGAACCGGAATTAAGAGATCCGGTATGCAAGAACCGGAACTAAGAGATCAGATATTAAATTCGGTGAAGAATACTAAGTACCAGATCCGTAAGTGGATTCCGGAAGTTTAGAAACCGAAACTGGTAAGATCTGGAATCAAAAACAGATCCGGTATAGAGACACCGGAACCGGAAGAGGATCCGATATTTATGTGGATCCGGAATGTAACAAGGATCCGGAACTCAAGAACTAAGTTTCGTATTCAAACACTGGAAGACGAAAAGCTTACCTGGAAATCGAATATGCACCACTTTTGACTTGGAAAATTTCTGCAATCACTTTAGAACCAAGACAAGCAAATAGGGAATGCAAAAACAACTGACCAAATCGATTAATCAAGCACTTTTGAAGCAAAAATTGAGTTTTTGTCAAGAACAGAGAGTTTAAAACCCAGAAACCAAAATTCTCAAAATTGATGATTTTATGCTTAACCAAAACAACTGAAAACATGATATGATTTCAGAAACACAACAGAGAAGATTTTTCAATCCTCAATTTCAAGTTTTTACACTTAAATCAAAGCACAGAAAAATCTTTTTCAATGAAACAGTCGACTAAACTTTGAATGATCAGAATAAGAATATTACCTTTGAATCAATTGTCCTTCTGCTCTGATACCAATTGTGGATCCCAGATTAACGATACAATCACAATGAATCAACAAAATATAGTATAATCAGTCATAAATCTCACTTGACATTCATGAACAGAAAGATATTGGCAGAGTCGTACAGTGGTAAACTGTGATAAAGCTATAATGATCATTAACCCTAAAACAAGGATTAAGCAAACTATTTATACCCTAAAGGTATTTACAAGATATGTCAAGATTAGTCCCTATACTTCTATTCCACTAACATGATACCTAACATGGTATATTGAGGCTGTTTCGGCAAGTTATTTAATTTAATGTCGTTATGCTTTATTGGTTGAGTTGGGTTGTTACAGTTGGTATCAGAGCCCTAGTTTAAGGGATTTAGGTGACCGGATGGGCCTAAACTTAAACTGTGGAGTAGGAGGACACAACTGAGAAATATGAAGCCTTTAGGGAGGACCTTGATCACCGAGAACTCAGGACGATGGCAACGAGGACTCTCATTTATGGTAAATTCAAATCACATATGGCCAATGTCATTATGAATTTACAGGTGCATGGGTGTGCTTGATTACTGTTGTTCAGTTGATCGATGGAGGGGGTAGTGTGTAGAGAGTAGTGGTAGTGTGTAGAGTTCTAACCTTGCCATAATGGCAATGGTTTAGTGTGTTTTGCGAGACCGTTCATGGTGTGAGTGATGACACCATCTAGAAGGAGTATTGATTGAAATGTGGGTGGTCGGGTGAGGTAGAATCTCTTGGGTTCGTAAGGGAAGAGAAATTGATTGGAGGTGCGCTCCTAATTTCAGATGATTCTCCATTCTGGGAGTTTTAGATGTCGATGAATTGGGATCTTGAGAGATTCAACTCAAGAATCGGGTAGTAGAGATGTGTTTTCTTACTCTCTAGTCAGTGGAAGAGTGGCAAGGGTGGTTGAGAAAAGGTAGATGTGTTGGTTGGTAATATGAAGCGAGGATAGGATAAAAAGGGGCATACGAGTATGTGGGGGAGACACCGATACCAAAGATTGTTACAGATGTGAGAAACCTAATGGTTTAGTCGAATGTAGAGCGTCGGTGTTGAGTTGACGTGAATGTCAACGGTTAACCTTGCTTGAGTGAATAACCTTCAATGTAAAGTGAGTCATGCATTGTATTTTCAAACAAGTCATATGAGTTCTTCATGTCAATTATAGGTATGTGTGTGTGCGTGCGTGTATGTGCTTTGTAATTTTCTGGAATTGAAAATGAGTTGGCGCGTGCAAGCGTGTGTTTGGAGGAAAAGACACTTTTATTTACGTTGTGTGATAAATTTTGAACTTGGCGAAATAGCGACTTGTTACACCTCTTTTACGAGTTAGTTAACCTTTGTTGTAGGAATCATCAAAACATTTGATCACATGGTTTTATAAGCGGAGTCAGCATGGACACGTTGTTGTCATATCAGCGAGTGTGAGAGTCGACCGACTCTCCCAGTGTGGGTGATTTTGCTGTGTTTTAAATATTTGCCCGAAAAGCATTTTAGTGAATGTACTTTCGATTGATGGATAAGGTGGTGAGATATCATGGGTTGCGTGTGAGCGATCCTTGAGAATCGATGTATATGTAGATATTTTATGACAGTGTCATGTCGTGCATGTCTAATCTTATTTCACGACATATTTTCAAATGTGCGAAACGATTTAAATCATTGTGGTCATGCATGAAGGCTATGAACTCCCTAGGTAGTGAGAGATATCGTATTTAAGGGTGAAGGAAAGTTTCGAGAATGGAAATGTGTGGTTAAGTCATCGATGGTCGATTTGTGACCTTGGTGTTTCCTTTTAGGGAGGGTGGCGTGTAACTGCAGTCTCAGTCGTTGACTTTATAGATGTTTGTATTATGGTAGTCCTCGCTCTTGTGTGGTAACTTCGAAGTAGGCAAGATACTTCGAAGGGGGTAGCGTTGTAGTATATTGATGAAATGGTATCGGCGTGGAGCCGGAGCTTGAGGTGGCCTAGTATTTAGGCTATTTGTCGGGTACGTCTTGTGGCTCGAGCATGGGAGGACTGTGGGGCGCAAAGTTGGTTATGATGCATGGGAAGAATTAGATTTTGGTGGATGTTCTCGTTGTCGGAGGCACCGTTGAAACATCGTCTTCATGTCGGGCGTCGATGAAGAAGTCATCGTCGGTTTTTGAGATTGTTGTCGGGATGTTGGAATTAGTAAAAGGTAACCCGGGTGTGATTATTTTGTCAGGTTTATACGCAGAGATAAGAGGTCCGTTGGGAAAAGTGTGTATCTGACAGGATGCTTGACCGCCGTATGTGAGTGTTATGGAAGTGGAGAATCGCTAGTTGGATAAGTGATTTTTATATGTGCTTGATGTTTCGTTTATGAATGAAGTAGTTAGCACAACTCAGGTGGGACACGCGGATTATGCTGGTCTACGAGGGAGCGTCTTATCGTTTGGTTTATTTGAGCGTGTTTCGTATGGATTCCAAAGAGCCGGCTGGAGACAAAGACTTGATTGAATGAAGTAGACCATCAAGTGGAGGTTCATCTAGGTTTGAGAGAAGACCAGGTCGTGGGATAGCTTTATTTCAAATGATTGTTTTGATTAGCATGGTGAAGCAAGGCCTATTGTGTGTAATAATGATCGTGAGGATTTTGCCTTTGGTGTGATGTTGTGATGTGGTGGATAAGTTAGTGGTAACTTATGCAAGATAGACGTGCAAGTCTTTGGTGTGATAACAAATTGTTGTGAGGATAAATGGTGGACCAGTGTTGTTATGGGAGGAGCGTAAGTGGAAATCTTGCTCAAGATTTGCTAATAAGTTATTCAAATGTGGTAAATTATGTGTGTTGAGATGCATAGATGTTTGAGTGGCGTGTAGTATTGTCATCTGAGAATAATAGAATGAGGTGGTAGTTGGTGACTAGCTAAGAAAAAAATTATGTGCTTTTTGGTTGCGATGAGTTGATGAGTAAGTTTGTCTTATGTCATTGAAATATTTGTAAAGATGTTGGATTGGTTAGTTTACAATGTTTCGTAGTAGATACGAAATATTTGGGAATGTTGAGTTAATCCTTGTATGTAAAGGAAATTCAAGGGAGTGGGTAAATCTCGTTTGGGGAAACGAGAAGTGTGTGGTGGCTTCGAGCATTGGGTGTTATTTCGGAATAAGTTGGTTGAATTGCATGTATGGAGTGGTCAATGTTGGACGAGAAATGTTTCACTAGCCTGAGGAAGTGAGGATGGTATGTTGAATTAAGTAAGTAAACTGGAGGTAGAAAGTGTGGTAAGTGACACAGAAGATGAGAAGCAACATTTTCAGAGTGTCATTGTCGGATACATGAACTCCTACTGGGAGTGTAAGAAAAAGGATTTGCGTGTATGTGATAATTCTAGGGTCGAGGGAAGTTAGCTTGGGTGGTTGGTCAAAAGTGTGCACCTTCTAGTGAGCTGTTCTTTGGAAGCATGTTTTATGTTTTGAGAAGGAAGTAGAAGAAGGAAGTTGAATGTAGTGCTTGGAATGAAGGGCCATTGGGTTAGACTTGGTGATAGTGTGGGAAATATTCAAGTGAGCTTGTCGTTCGGAGTTAAGCTAATGGGAATAGTTTTGTGCGAGCATGGACACTTCTTCCTGGTGAGTGGGTGGAGTTTGAATTTATTTCTTATGTGATGGACGATTGTCGGATGCAATGAGAATTTGAATGTGTGTTTTCAAGATTGGTTCGGTTTGGTTGGTGGCTGCTTCAGATGTTGGAGTGTGGACGTTTCCCACTTTTAGCTAAGTATGGTGTGGGGTGACGATGTGGTGAGAACGTATGAATTTTTTATCATTGATGAATTGTAGTCAGTGCAATTCAGGCAATGAAGTGTTATCTGCTTTAGATGTGTATCGTGTTGGGGAAAGCGATTGTAGAATTGGGTGTTATCTGTTGAAGAAGATCATCACTGCGAGTTAAGGTGATATTCAAGGATGATCTCATGATTAAGTTGGCGATTTGAGCGTCGTTATTTTAATAAGGGATTCAGGTCGTTGTGGCGTTAACCTATGTACATTCGTTCTTTTACGGACATGAAGTTGTGTGTGAAACTCTTAATTTGGCGCGTTTTAAAACTGTGGGTCTAGGTGTGTGGAAAGTATTGTGTTCAGTTGGTACAGTTGGCCTGAGGCGTTATTTTTACGTTATGCGGATTTTCTGGGTTAAAGTGTAGCCAACCGAAGGTGTGATAATTCGTTGGTATACGCCCTATTGTTAAAGGGTTATGCTTAAGGGAAGCAATAGAATCCGTAGGGAAGCAAATAGGTTGGCATGTGCGGTTATCTATGAATCTTCCAAAAATAATGATGTATCGTACGAAAGAGGCATTTGGTGAGACCAAAGGTCGCGCGGTTGACCGTCGATAAGTCAACCAGATTAGCGGGAAGTTAAGGGTGGCTCAAGACCGCCACGGGGCTAGGTGAGCAAAAGGAGGAGATCGATTGAAGTTCTAAGTAGGAGACATTGTGATGTTTAAAGTTTCGTCGTGGAAAGACGTTGTGTGTTTGGAAAGAAAGAGGAGCTAAGGCTTAGGTAGGTCGGGCCGTTCTCCATCACCGAGCGTGTTGGTGAGATGTCGTATAAGCACGAGTTGCCCGAGGATCTTCGGGGAGTTCATTCGACCTCTCACGTGTCGAATCTAAGGAAGTGCTTGGCCGAGGAAAATGGCAGTACCGTTGAAAGATAGTCGTGTGGATGAGAGGTTGAAATGTGTTGAGGAGTCGTTGACGATCGTGGATCGCAAGGTAAGAATGTTGAGGAATAAAAAAACATTACTAGTGAAAGTTCGGTGGCACTTCCATAAGGGGCAAGAAGCAACTTGGGAAATGGAATCGGATATGAGGACCCGTTTCCCTCATTTGTTCGAAGATGGAATTCCGGGGACATAATTCTTTTGAGAGGAGGATGTTGTAATAACCCAGTTTGGAGTGTTGAAAATAAAATGAAGTTTAGTGGCCAAAGTGTAATAAGCAAAAGTTTAGTGTTCAAGTGTGATAGAGATAAATAAGGGTAAAACCCTATTTACCTTGATTTCATCAAAATCAGTGTGTGCGGCTACTGTGTGAATTGGGAGAAACCTTGTTCTTGAAGAAGCATTGGAGAATCGAAGCTAGGAAGGAGAAACATCACTCTAACTGAGGTAAATTCCTTCTCCTTAACCTGTTTTTCGGTAGAGTAATGTTAGAATCTTGGTGTGGACTTTGAACTATGGAGTTGTGGGTTTTGGAGACATTTTGGTTGATACCTCCTATGTGAGAAGTTTAACTGAGTGTTTTATCCCACCTAAATTGGATTGGGAAACCTAATGTTAACACTTGCTAATCGTGGATATCGATGGCTTATTGGTGGTCGTATCTAATGATCGATTTTAGAGCCATATCGAGGGGTGAATCGAGATTTGTCAATGCGATAGAAACCCCATTTATCCGGGAATCTCACAGTCCGAAAAGAGTGTCGAGTTCGGATACCGGAGTGCGAATCCGGAAGCTGTTGTCCAGAAAGCGTCGGACTCCGGAGTGGAATCCGGAAGTACCGAAATCCGGAATTGGATCCGGAAGTGTTCCGGAATCCGGAATGTAGTCCGGCATAGAGTCCGGGAGTGCCGAATCCGGAATTTAGTCTGGAAAGTGATTCCGGAACCCGAATTTCCCATGTCCGGGACTTTCAGTTGCCAGTAGAATTCGAGTGTGCCGAGAGAATTATATAGCCTTGTGTGTTGGGTGCAAATGTAGGTGCGAGTAGAGGATCAACGGTTGCAAGTAAGAACTACTAGCGGGGGGCTTCTGGTGAGTCTTTCTAACTGAAAGTGTGTTGATTTATGTATTACTTGAAATGCATGAGATATGACGATACTACATGTTTTATCCTTTATATGAAACTGCATGTTTTACTTGTTTAAGAAAGTTAAGAAGTTATGTATGCATACATTTGGAAGTGGGCATGTTTTGGCTAAGTCGGGGGGTGTGGCCCGCCAGTTCTTATACCGGGTGGAGTGTCCCGTTTATGCCATGGGAGGTGTGACTCAATACGGCAGTGTGAGACTGACACGTTGTCACGGGTGTGCGTGACTTCAGTGTGACATGTACATGGGTAGTTCTTGTGTGTGAAAGTTTAAATGTTTTAAGTATGGGAAGAGTTTGTAAATGTTTATAAACCGTTTAAAATGTTTTATGTGGTGCAAATGTTTGTTTCTAGAGGGAACTCACTAGACCTCATGGTCTAACCCTCGCTTTTCCAAAAACTAAACCATTTTCAGGTAAACACTTAGTAGAAGGCCTTGGTAAGGGCAGAGAGAAAGCGCGAGCGTGATGCCTTGGACTAGAAGGATGTCGTGATATTTAGCATGTCAAGTATAGTCTTTAGAAATCTCAGTTGTGTAATAGATCGTTTTCGCAAACCTTGTGTTGTACTCGCATATTTGAGATGGTATATTGAGGCCGTTTCGGCAAGTTATTTAATTTAATGTCGTCATGCTTTATTGGTTGATGTTAGGACACTATTGTTGTCCTTAATATTAGAAAGTTTTGTAAAGCAAAGGCTTTGTTAATGGGCTTGTGCTTAAGTACTGTATCAAGAGATGTAGACTATAAATAGGACTTGTTATGTAGTTTGTAACTAACAATTCTTATAATACAAAATGTAGCCTTCTAATCATCTTGTGTTCTCTCTAGATTAGATTTCATTTTCTAATAATGTTTCTACAACTTCTTGTTACTTAATGCTTGGATTATTGAAGATCATGGACTAACATGTGGTATCAGAGCCAAATCGACGAATTTTTCATCGATACGATCATTGGATCTCATCAATTCAAGTGATTTTAGCCCATTTTTGCACTGATTTCGGATCCTTATAGTTGTTTGTTCGAAAAATGTCGAACTCATTGTTTTGGATCAAAACTCTATCAAATCGGTCGAATTAGATCTTGTAATCAACTAGAAATCTGTGCATCTTCATATTGCGAATCTGTTTGTGCAAGAATCACTGAAATTGGTCAAGGATTGAAGAAGTTATGATGATTTTAGTGATTTTTGGATGCTGCTGCTGGTTTCGGATCATTCTTAAATGGTTTTGGATCATTCATCATGGTTTCGGATCACTCATAGATGGTTTCGGATCATTCATGTTGGTTTCGGATGCTACTGTTGGTTTCTGATCATTCATCAATGGATTCGAATTGTTCAATATTGATGGTTTCGGATCATGTGAAGTCTGAAATGTTGCTGAAATTGGTTATCTTAGTTCTGAGAGTCTCGGAATGTACTTACACCTAAAAGTTCATCAATGTAGATGATTTCGAATCCTTCTGATCCAAATTCTAATGGTTTCGGATTCCATTTATTCCGAATTGGCATGGTTTCGCACTTGCCTTGGTACGAATTCTCTTGGTTTCGTATCCTTATTGTTCTGAATTCTGGTGGTTTCGCACCCTTCTTGTTCCGAATCCATGGTTGCGTATCCTTCTTGATCCGGATTCCCATGGTTCCGCATCCAACTACATCCGAATTCATGGTTTCACATCCTTCTTGCTCAGAACTCAGATGGTTTCGCATCAGCCTAATCCGAATTGATGGTTTCGGATTCTATTTGATCCGAATTGATGGTTTCGGATCCTTCTAATATGAGAAATTTATTATTTGGGCTGTGAAATATATTTCAATTGGCAGAAATATATTTAGCATAACGCGTGTGTGAAATATATGGGCGGAACCCCCGTGCTAAGTCTCAGGAGAGGGACATTGTTCATGAACTTTAGCATAACGCGTGTGTGACATCATTCTGATATTCAGCTTGCCACATACATTTAGCAACTGTCAAAGTTTAAAAGGGCTCTAGTCTTTCAAGATTTTCAGTAGTTGATTGTTGAAGTTTAGTCTTTGATTGGATTGGAAAAGACGCTTGAGTATTTGCAATCATTATTCTGAAGTTTTGTTGACGATGCTAGACCTTTGAGTGCTCTTAATCATTTTTCTGACCTGATCAATCAGAACTGTGAGTGCTTGCAATCATTGTTCTGGTGCTTTGGTTGTGATTCAAACTTTTGAGTGCTTATAATCATCCAGCTATTTCTTGAAGATTGAAGTTCTGGATTCTCTTCATTCAGTATTTTGAAGATGAGCATTTCTCTACAGTTGCTGAACAATGTTATTTGCTTGGGTCGTCTCATCCCTACCAAATAACGCGTGCTTTTACCGTTCCTCCTTCGAGCAAATTCGAACCAAGCTCTTCAGTCGAATTCTTACTCAACTCGTGGTCCAACGACGGATTCTTTGTTTTTACACTAAGATGCATACACTTTGAAGATGATTTTAGTGCATTTAGTCGGGGTTATGGAGTACATTGGATCTGATTTTTCAAAGTTGAAAATATGATGAATAAGAGCAACTTTCAAGGGGGAGCCGAGCCTACATTTGAATGAATGCACCGCTAAAGTTTTTTCAAGAAAATCAAGGGGGAGAGGAGCTAAAGATTTAAAGATGATGATTTGAAGATTTTTTGAAGATTTTTGAAGAAAATCTCCATTTTTGAAGAACTTGAAGAACACAAATGGGTTATGCATTTCTTGTTTGTTTTTTGCTTTGATTTTGATTGCAAAGTGTTTCTCTATTGATATAAATCAGTTTTGCATCAAAAGATTTACAAAACGTACCAAGAATTGATCAATTTGAAGATTTTTGAAAATTTTGTGTTCTTGAAGAAAAGTAGGCTGTGAAAATTTTGAACATTGATTTTGCAATTTGGTGTTGAATTGATTGATTTTTGTGCAAATTCGTGTCCAAAAACAGTCTTTAGACATGATTTGATCAAAAATTTCAAGGTTTAATCCATAAAAATCATTTTTGAAATTTTTGATGTTCATCATGTTCTTGGTGATCTTCAAGTGTTCTTGATTAAAAAATTTAGATCTGGGTTTTTGATCCAAATTATTTGTTGAGCTGTTATCAAAATGTGTTTGTAGTTAGTTTTGATCCTAAATAGAAAAATCTAATGTTGTTTGTGAGTTTTTAAATTGCAGGATAAAGAATGAAAAAGTCAACAATATTTGACTGTTGATTAAATTTGCTGCACATGAAAAGAATTCGGATGCTTGTTAGATGATTTCGGATGCTTCATAAAACATGGTTTCGGATCCTTTTATAAAAAAATTTGTTGTGTGTGTGTGTGTGTTTGGTGACGTGGTAAAAAGAGTGTGTTGTATGTGTATTACGTGTGTGTTGCATGTGTGTTAGTGTGTTAGTGTGTGTGTGTGGCGTGTTAGTGTGTGTGTGGCGTGTGTTTGTGTGTGAACTGTAAGGTTTTGAGTAAACATACAACCACATGATATAGGCAACGGAAGCATATTTTAATTTTTATCATCAATGGTTATACAAACTATCAACCTATATGAATACATGCGTTCTAGATAATTAACTACCAAAGATTGAATCAAAACATGTACTTGTTTATTGCGATTGTCGAAAACCACAATGATGAATCAAACCTTTGATCTCGTTTCTTGGATGTCAAGGACCAATAGTATGAATCCCTCTGGTGGCTCACACTTAAGAACACCAAAATACCAACAACAAGAAGATGCTTAATCACTAAACCCTAAATTAGGGTTTACTATTTTGGGAGAGGGAGAGGGGAGATCGACGGCTCCAAGAGAGATGGAAAAACTCATTAGGGTTTAACCCCTAGCAGTTTATTTATAACCCTCTATTTTACACTTAGCCCCCTTGAACCGATAAGCTTGTTAAAACTATTTTAACCAATTAGTCCATGCACTTTTATATAATTAATATAATTAATTATATTGCAGCTTATCATCAATTGAACTAATTGCTTTAACTTCCTTTTATTCTTCTGATTGTTTATTTTGGGTCTTAAGGGCAACCCAAAAGGAAATATTACCAATAGTTAATGACTATGGACACTATATCCAACAGTCTCCCACTTGGACAAGTTATTAACTCTATTTGGTTTTAACACTTTCAATAATCAGCAGAGAGCAAGCCATCCAATGCAGCTGCCGAACTCTGATAAAGATTCGGTCCTAAGATAAGTGATTTAATGTTCATTTGTTCTACAAGATATCATATGAACCTGAGACATGGATAAATGTCTATCTCATGGATCAAGATTATGTTTCCCGATTTCCGATATGTGTTGAATTCATCTGACTACTCAATTGAACACATCAATTCTAGTCAGGGTTTGGCCAAACACTTAATGTCAACACCAAATCATCGAGGGGCCCATGGATATCGCTTCTCCTGTTTAGGCAGAAGGAACAAATAAACTTTGACTACACAGTTCATTTCTACTCAACATATTATACATGGACATACCCTGTATAGTTGCCAGTTACGGTCAGCGTTGGGGCACACCAAAGCATAACAGAATCCTAGAGCAAAACTCTATGTATCTCCGTTTGAAGAACATAAAATATTATCATCTCAAGATTACTCTGACTTAATCCATGAAGTAAACTTTTGAGTGCGGGTTGTTCCAATACCTAAATCACCATTAAGTACTCATGAGCGTTAGTTGCATTCTCTATGCTTCTAACACTCCATGACAGTCTTGAATCACTACTTACTTCCAGGAGTATGACTGACTCTGGAGGTTTAAGTAAATTAATACTCAGGAAGTTGGTTCTAAACATGCAAAACAAAACACGATAATAAATTAAATGTAAATGGACGCAATCCATCATATATTATAATCTCCATATAATAATCTCCAAATGAAATACAATTTATTACGTTTTTAATGCATCAAACTAACGACTAAAACATTCAAGGTATATTGATAATTCTAACACCTATGGCTTCAGTATCATACTCATGTTTGGGTCGAGTTAACGCTTTCGTGAAAGGATCCGCCGGATTCTCTTCAGTCGACACTCTACTCACCACGCTTAAAGCAAATTAGACATCAGGTCTAGTACATGTCATGGCATACATGATCGATCCTATAGCAGATGCATATGGAATTCGACTCATTCTGTCTAGTTCTTTACTAGTGCTGGGACATTGATCTTTACTCAATCTTATGCCATGTTGCATGGGCAAATACCCTTTCCTGGATTCACTCATATTGAATTTCTTCAATATCTTATCCAAGTATGTACTTTGACTAAGTCCAATTAAACGTTTGGTTCTATCTCGATAAATTCTTATTCCAAGTATGTATGCTGCATTTCCCAAATCTTTCATAGCGAAACATATTCCGAGCCAGACCTTTACATCTTGCAACATTGGAATATCGTTTCCTATGAGTAGTATGTCATAAACATACAAGACTAGAAATACAACATTACTCCCACTAGCCTTAACATATACGCAGGACTCATTTTCGCTTCGAGAAAATCCAAACTCCTTGACCTTTTCATGAAAACAAAGATTCCAGCTACGAGACGCTTGTTTAAGTCCATAAATGGATCTTTCAAGCTTACACACCTTATCTGGATACTCGGTATGTACAAAACCTTCAGGTTGTGCCATATACACATCCTCATCAAGATTTCCATTGAGGAAAGGGGTTTTTATATCCATTTGCCATATTTCATAGTCATGAAATGCAGCTATGGCAAGTAATATCCTGATAGACTTAATCTTTGCTACTGGTGAGAAGGTTTCATCATAATCAATCCCTTGAGTTTGAGTGTAACCTTTCGCAACCAGCCTAGCCTTGAATGTGTGCACATTCCCATCTATGCCGGTCTTCTTTTTGAAGATCCATTTACACCCAACTATCTTGCGACCTGGTGCATGATCAACCAATTTCCAAACTTGGTTATCGTACATAGATTGAATCTCGCTCTCCATGGCCGCTTTCCACTTGGCAGCCTCAGGGCCTGCCATCGCTTCCTTGTAGTTGGATGGCTCATCCGCACTATCAAATGTTTTATCATTGACTAGTGTATCTCCTTCCTTTGTAATATGAAGACCATAATAAAACTCAGGAGGTCGATTAACTCTACTAACTCTACTAGTTCTGCGAAGAGGTGGTGGAGGTATGTTAGTTTCCTCAACAGGTGGTTCAACCTCATGTTGAGGGCTAGTGTCAACTATAGGTTCATCATTGGTTGTTTCTTGAATTTCTTCAAGATCAATACTGCTCCCACTATCCTCTTTGGAAATAAGCTCCCTTTCTTGGAAGACTCCCTTCTAGCTATAAACACTTTGTTCTCAGAAGTTTTGTAAAATATATATCCAAAGGATTTGTAGGGATAACCAATGAACTGACACTTCTATGCTCTAGGTTCTAGCTTGTCGTTAGTTTCGCGCCGAACGAAGACTTCACAACCCCAGACCTTTATATGTGCTAACGAGGGACGAGTCCCGGTCCACATTTCAGAGGGTGTCTTTGCAACCTTCTTAGCTGGAACGAGGTTTAAGATATGAGCTGCAGTTTCTAAGGCATAGCCCCAGAACGATATTGGAAGTGTAGCACGACTCATCATGGACCGAACAATATCAAGTAGCATTCGATTTCTTCTCTCAGCAACACCATTGAGTTGTGGTGTTCTGGGAGGAGATAATTGCGAAACTATTCCACAATCCCTTAGATAGTCGTAGAATTCATGACTCAAGTATTCTCCACCCCTGTCGGACCGGAGCATCTTGATCTTCTTGCCCAGTTGGTTTTCTACTTCGTTTTTGAATCCTTTGAACACTTCAAAGGTGTCCGATTTGTTTTTCATCAAATAGATAAATCCATATCTACTGAAATCGTCAGTAAAGGTAACAAAGTATCTCTCACCATTTCTCGTGGCAGATCTGAACGGTCCACATACATCTGTGTGGATTAAGTCCAACAGATCCTTACCCCTTTCCATTTTTCCTTTGAAAGGTGCTTTTGTCATCTTGCCAAGTAAGCTAGACTCGCATTCTCCATCCGACTTTAAGCCAAATGGTTCCAAGATCCCATCTGATTGGAGCTTGGCGATGCGTTTCTTGTTTATGTGGCCAAAACGATGATGCCATAACAATGATTTATCCAATTCACTATTGGAGGAACCAACATTTAAAGTTAAGTTATTATTATTTCTACCAACACAAATCACACTTTCATACACACCATTACAAGGAGAGGCTTTAAAATAAAAACAACCATGTTTATAAACCAAAATGCAATCATTATTATTATCAAATTGAAATTCAAAACCATCCTTGTACAATGCATGAAAAGAAATAATGTTTCGAGCCATTTCTGGCGAGCAGCAACAATCTAATAACTTTATTGAAAAACCACTACTAAGCATGAGCTCAAAATCTCCAATCTTAGTAACAGCGGCAGTCATCCTGTTTCCCATGATCAGATTCAGCTCCCCATGCTTCAACGTTCTACTTCCCTTTAGTCCCTGTAAATTAGAGCAAATGTGAGTACCACATCCCGTATCAAGGACCCAAGAGTTAGAAATCGAAGTACTATGGAGTTCAATTGTAAAAATACCTGAGGTGCCACACCCTTTGACCTTGTTCATTTTCATGTCCTCCAGATATTTTGGGCAGCTTCTCTTCCATTGGCCCCTTTCTTGACAGTAAAAGCATATGGCCTCTTTAGGGTCACTTATGGGTGGTATGTCAGAAGAATCAGCTTTTCTCTTATGGCCTTGGTTGCGAGGAACAACTTTAGCCTTTCCCTTCCCTTTGGGATGAGAAACTTTCTTCTTCTTACAGCCACCTTCCCTAATGGCCAGGACGGGAGCAGTTGAGTGAGCACTTTGGGTCTTACCCATACTTGAGTATGCTTCAGCAGATCTCAACATGCCATGGAGCTCCATCAAGGTCTTGTCCATATTGTTCATATTGAAGTTCACTATGAACTGTTTATATGCCCCACAAAGAGAGTTTAGCACCATGTCAATGGCAAGCTCTCTTGGGAAATCGACACCTAGATTGCCTAACCTGTCAATATACGCTTTCATCTTTTGCACATGCGCACATACAGGGGCACCGTCCTGTTGCTCACATTCCATAAGCGATTTTACGACTTGGAACCTTTCTTGCCTCGCTTGCTCCTGAAACATTTCACGAAGCTGCTCATTTAGTTCAAACGCCCCCATGTTCTCGAAACTCTTTTGAAGTTCCGGGGACATGGACGCCAACATGAGACACGCGACTTTTGTCGATTCCGCGAATTGCTTATTGTATTCAGTTACTGCTTCGGGGCTTGCATCATCATTAAGTATAGGAAGATCTGTTAGCTTCAATCTTCCTAATCATAGAAATACTTAGAAGTAGTGAAAAATAGGCTAAGTATAGAAAGGCCTCTCACAGAGGCTCTGCCACTTCTTCCAGAAGATCAAGTCCAGAAAGCCACAGAAGCTACAGAGGTAATCACAGAACCTCTGTAGTGCGCAAGAAGATCAACTCGGAAACAAGTGGACTGCTCCACAGAAGGTCAGACCATAGAACCTCTGTAATGACTTACAGAGCCTCTGTGGTCTGCTATGAAGACTTGGAAGATATTACTGGATACGTTCATCAACTTGCATGGAAAAGTACTGTCAAAAACGTGTCAAGCTCTGAGTGGACTCAATAGGGCATGGTACAAAATAGACGTCTGCGCCATTTAATGCATTTACCAATAGTACATCTGCTCCATTAAATGCGCATGGCTCAAACAACTGCTCACACCATCCAGTCCACTGTTCACACCATTCAGTTCACTATTCATGCCGTAAAAGGAACAATGACCTACTTCATAGTCTTCTAAGAATAGTATAAAAGGAAGTCTCGTGTTGAGATCTTCCTAAGAACGAATACACAAGGAATCACTAATACTCTCAAACGTTATTGTCAAATATCTGAGTGTTATATTCTCACACACACCAACAGTTCTTAATCTGTTCTTCGTGTTCTTATTATATATTGAATAAACAGTAACTGTTCAAGAAATCCTTTTTATTCCTTACTGTTTTCTTTATATATGTGCGTTCGAATATCTATCAAACATATCTGTTAGATTAATACGCTTTCGCATCAAACTCTAAACTCAACTAATAGACTGTTAATCTTGATTAAGTGCTTCTGGGTTCCAACAATTGGTATCAGAGCCATCCTTGATTTTCAATATCAAGTGATCCACTTATCAAGATTCGTGATAGATATTATTGTGTCTGGAAACGGCTTAAACTCAAAAAATCTTCAAGTTCATCGAAGTAACTCTTTAGTCATACCTTCTTTCTAAAATCTTCAAAAATGACAAATACAAATAATTTCTTTACTACTGGTTCTCTCACTAAACCTCCTAGTCTCCTTCGAGATGAGTATCCTCAGTGGAAAATAAGAATGGTCCATTTTTTCGAGGGCACTGAAAAAAATCAAGTACAATATCTGTACAATCCTCCTCCTATTCCCATGACAGTAGTACCTCGTATACCTGCTACTGCTGAATCTGCCGAAATCCCCGAACATCAAAAACCAAAGCCAAAAGGGGAGTGGTCAACCGAAGATAAAGCAGAAGATGAAGTTGCTCAGAAAACCAAGAGGACATTGATTATGGCAATACCCAACGAACTCTTTCAATCCTTGGATTCATGTGAAACAGCGCATGATCTGTGGAAAGAACTGGAAAGACAGTTGGAAGGAGGTGCTAAAACACAAAAAAACCGAAGAGCACAGTACATCAATGAATATCATGCATTCAGAGCCTCTTCAACAGAATCTCTGCAAACAACATACGACAGATTCAACTCTCTAATCAACAAGTGCAGAAAATCAGGCATTGACAGAACTTCTGAAGAAAACAATGTCATGTTTTTAAAAAGTCTAAATGAAGAATGGCTCCAGCTGTCTATGTCCCTACAGACAAATCAGGATCTAGACACCTGGACTCTCTCTGATCTTTACGGAACATTAGCCGCACAAGAACCTCAGATAGCACAGGCTAAAACACTAACCATTGTACCATATGCATTGGTTAGTAAAACTAAAGAAGATGCATAGAGACCAAGAAATGAAAAAGCCACAGAGGAGAAGAAGAAGGAGAAGAAGAAGATGGTGAGAATAGACAGTGAAGAAGAAGAACAAGCAGAAAAAGAAATAACTCTTGCGTCACTAGCTAAATCTTTAGCTCTATTGACAAAAGAGTTCAGAGGAAACAGAAGAGGTTCCGGAAATGAAAGATATGATAGAGAAAACAGAAGAGATGACAGAAGAGAAGAAGAATCAAGTGGCCGACAGAGGTCAAGCGAAAGACATTACAGAGGAAATGACCGACAGAGGTCAGATGACTCGGTAAGCCACATACAGCAAGAATGCTACAAATGCGGCAAACCTGGTCACTATGCAAATGAATGTAGATCAGAGAAAGGTGGAGACCTACAGAAGTCCAATGATCGAACAGGAAACACTCCTCAAGGGTGTTTTAACTGCGGCAAACCCGGCCATTTTGCGAATGAATGCAGAAGCAGATCAAATCGCCCACAGAGGGACTCTGCTTTCTACAAAAAGAAAGCCGAGTATTATGCTCAAAAATCCTTAATGGCAAAAGGACATTCTGAGGAGAACACAGAAGACTTCCAGTCAGACTCTACTTCTGACGATGAACATACCGCCAATGCCCTCTTCTGTGGCATGGCAGAAGTCGACTCCTGCACTGACTCTGAGGTATCTACTTCAAATTCCAACTCTTGTATTACCTCTGTAGATGATAATACACTTAGAATTAACATTGAATTAATTGAACTGAAAGAGATAAATCAAAGTATTCAGAAAAGACTCACCTTCAATGAGAGAGAAGTACGGCTTCTCACTCAAGAAAAAGCAAAGATTTTTGAGGAAAAAGAGAGAATAGAAAAGAATTGGAACAAAACTCTAGATCCTTTAAAAAAACAAATTTCTGAATTAACCAATACGTTAAAAGATAAAGCAAAAGAACTTTCAGTTTCATGGAGCGAAACTACTGACATAAGAGCTCTTAAAGAATACTTTCAAAGAGAAAGAGAGGTATTATGGCAAGATTTACTCAGAAGAGAAGTTTTGATTAAAAACTATAAAGATGCACAGAAAGTTTATGAAAAAGTAAACTCACAAATAGGAAGACGAGGTATAGGGTATGATGATATCACCCTAGGTGTTGAAGGCAAAAGAAACAAACCTCTGTCCTCTTTATTTGTGATTGGAAAAACGAACAAACCAGATTTTCCAAATCTAATCTCTGTAAGCAAAAGGGCGAAAATCTCTGTGGATCCTTACTTGAAGAAACATAATAAGATGATTAACGTGTGGTTTGAAAACACAGACTCATCATCTTCAACCTCTGTCAATAGAGGTATCAAACCAAAGAAATATCTGAAAACACAAGATCAGATTGGTATCTTCAAGTTTGGAAAACCAGAGACCCAAACACAGGTTGCTTTTGTCTGTTTGATAAACATTGAAAAGAAATTATCAGCAGAAGCTCCTGAATTTAAACCCATTTTTTCAGAAGAAAACTTTAAAAATTTAATTGAAAAAGAAATTTTGGAAATATGGAAATCAAGCGTTTTAGAAAATTTCTGTACATCTTCTATAGATAAAACTCTCACTGAAGAAATCTTATTAGAAACCTCTGCAATCTATGAAAACTATTCTACAGAGGAAGAAAGCTCGTACGATACATGCTCAGAAAATCCAGCCTCTATTGAAAGAATTGACTCAACCTCTGTATACGAGGACGATTCATCCTCTGACAACTCAGAGACTGATTTCAAATCAGGGATAATTCACTGTGACCCAGAGGATGTCAAATTCTCCTCTGAAGTTCCTCACAGAACTATTTCTCCAAAAGAGAAACTCACAGAGATTCCAATCTGCCAAGATTTTCTAAAAATGAATCTACATATCAAAACCTCTGCTGAGCTTAAAATGTTACAGAAGACCTCTATTGATCCTATAAATTCTAGATTTTCAAAACCCAAGGTTAATAAATCTTTTTCTTCTGTGACAGTGATGAAAGAAGTTCACCACAGAAGCAACCCACAGAAGGCAGGTCCTAAACAGAGCTTTTTCAAACAACATTCGAGTATTCATAGATCTTCTAGTAATAGGAAATCTAATGTAAAGAAAGAATGTAATGCCTCTGTGGCTGAGTTTAAAAAATTCAATGAAAAGTTCAAGCAAATTACATCTCATATTCAATACTGTCATTGCTTTGATCTTATGTCTAAACTTAATAATCATTTTTCAAGTCAAGTCTGTTTACTCTCTACGACAATTCAAAAGTCAAATCCCACAAAGAAACAATCTGACTCTTCTGCAGAGAACAAAATGTATTTCAAGAATGCCAAGGCAAACTTGAAAAACTCTAACAATATTGGACCCATATGGATATGGGTACCTAAATCTCTGTGATTGTCCTGCAGAAGAAGTATGTGCCAATCTGGTATCTAGACTCCGGATGCTCAAGGCACATGACTGGTGACAGAAGTGCACTATCCACGTACAAAGAAACACAAGATGGTGGATCTGTGACTTTTGGAGACAACAAGAAAGGACACATAAAAGGCTATGGAGTCATAAGGAAAGAAGACGTTTCTGTATACAAAGTTGCATATGTGGATGGCCTTAAGCACAACCTACTCAGTGTAAGTCAACTATGTGATACAGGATTCAATGTGTTGTTCAAAAGAACTTTCTGCTCTCTACAAAGTGAAGAAACAAGTATGGAACTTCTGCGAGCTGAAAGAATAGGTGATCTATATCTAATGAACTTCAACTCAAAGAACAAAGACAAAGTTTGCCTTGTTGCCTGCAAAAGTGAAGAAGCCTGGTTATGGCACAACAGGTTCTGTCACTTAAATTTTCACACATTGGAAAAACTGGTCAAACTTGATCTAGTTAAAGGTTTGCCAAATGTTAAATTCAATAAGGATCATTTATGTTCTGCCTGTGAGATGGGAAAACTCAAAAGAGCTTCCCACAAAGGCAAAACAGATGTATCTTGCACTAGACCTCTGTACATGCTTCATGTCGACCTCTGCGGTCCCATTGCCATACAGAGCCTAGGTGGCAAGAAATACATACTTGTCCTAATTGATGAGTATTCGCGTTTCACATGGGTTGAATTCGTTAGAAAGAAATCAGATGTTCCAAATATATTGATAAATCTAATGAAAAGAATCCAAGTTCTTTATAATTGCAGAATACAGAAGTTAAGAAGTGACAATGGCACAGAATTTAAAAACTCTGTCATTGAAGCCTATCTTTCAACAGAAGGAATATCACAGAACTTCTCTGCAGCTCGCACTCCACAACAGAACGGTGTTGTCGAAAGAAAAAATCGAACACTTGTGGAAGCCGCAAGAACTATGATGTCAGCATGCGGATTATCAATGAACTTTTGGGCAGAAGCAATTTCTACTGCGTGTTATACTCAAAATCGATCAACCATTGTGAAAAGACACCTCAAGACGCCTTACGAATTGCTTAACAAACGGCGGCCAAACATCAAATTTTTCCATGTATTCGGATGCAAATGCTTCGTCTTAAACGACAGAGATGCAAGAGGAAAGTTTGATGTAAAAGCAGATGAAGGCAAATTCATTGGATACTCTGCCACTTCCAAAGCCTACAGAACATTCCTTACAAAGTCTCACAAGATTGTAGAAAGCATCAATGTTTCTTTTGATGATTCATTCCAAATGACTTCTGAACAAATCAGTTCAGAACTTGGAATTAAAGGGAAATCCTCTGTTATCTCACAAGCAAAAGAAGACTTGGATCTTCTATTTTTGGAGATGCTCCACGAAAACATTGATCCTTCTGTTGGAACAATCAGGGTTTCTGAAGAACCATCCTCTGTCGGACAAAATCCTACAGGTTTGTCTCTAACTGGTCCTAACAATGCTTCATCTTCTTCTGTAAATACTACAGATGCAATTGCCGAAGCAGAAGAAAGTGCAGAAGATGAAACATCAAGGAAAACGACCACATAAGCTGCACAAACCACAGAAGAACCAAATACAGAGGAAATCGAGGACCAAGACTATACGTCCTCAGAGGAACAAACTCCACCACCACTCATACCAATCATTCCACAAACGGTAGAATCAACTACCAAGGCACGAAGAACAACAGAGGCTACACAAGAAGAAACACAAGAAGAAAGTCTGAATGACATTGATGATCATCTTCCACGCACAACTCAATGGACAAAAAGCCATCCTCCAAGCCAAATAATCGGAGAACCTTCTGACGCAGTAAAAACAAGGTCTGCCACTGCTAACTTTTGTTTCTTTACAAATTTTATTAGTGTGATAGAACCAAAGAAGATTTCTGAAGCCCTAGATGACCCAAACTGGGTAGACGCCATGCAAGAAGAACTTTTGCAATTTGAGCGTAACAGAGTATGGACTCTAGTACCTCTGCCAAGAGGAAAACAGGCCATTGGGACTAAATGGGTCTACAGAAACAAGAAGGATGAAGATGGAGTGGTCATCAGAAACAAAGCAAGATTAGTAGCAAAGGGATATAGACAAGAAGAAGGCATAGACTACGATGAAACTTTTGCCCCTGTCGCACGGCTCGAAGCAATAAGAATATTCTTAGCCTTCGCAGCCCACAGAGGTTTTAAAGTCTATCAGATGGACGTAAAATCAGCTTTTCTCAACGGTGAAATCCAAAAAGAGGTCTACGTTAATCAGCCACCAGGATTTGAAAGCTCAAAGTTTCCAAGGCATGTATACTACCTTGAAAAAGCTCTATATGGACTAAAACAGGCTCCACGAGCATGGTATGAACGACTTTCTACCTTTCTTCTAGTCAATGGTTACAACAGAGGTACAACAGATACTACCTTATTCTATAAACGCAAAAGTAGTGAGATAATGCTTGTACAAATATACGTAGATGACATAATTTTTGGGTCTACTAATTCAGAAGAGTGTAAAAGATTTGAAAAACTCATGCAGAGTGAGTTTGAAATGAGTATGATGGGAGAATTAACTTTCTTCCTCGGACTCCAAGTCAAACAATCATCAGAGGGAATTTTTATAAATCAAGCTAAATATGTCTCTGACATTCTTTCCAAGTATAGCTTCTCTGATGCCTCTGCAATGAAAACTCCAATGGCCACTGGAAACAAGTTATTCTTAGATTCAAATGGCATCTCTATAGAATGCACTCTCTATAGAGGCATGATTGGATCTCTGTTATACTTAACAGCAAGCAGACCTGACATTATGCATGCCACATGTCTCTGTGCACGCTATCAAGCTAATCCAAAGAAATCACATTATGATGCCGTAAAGAGAATCTTTAGATACCTAAAAGGGACCAAAAATCTTGGTCTCTGGTATCCACAGAACTCTGGTTTTGGTCTTAAAGCTTATACAGATTCAGACTATGGAGGATGCATGCTCGACATAAAAAGTACCTCTGGGAGTTGTCAATTCCTAGGCGGTAAACTAGTCAGTTGGACCTCCAAGAAGCAGAATTGTGTTTCCACATCCACTGCAGAAGCTGAATACGTTGCTGCCGCTAGCTGTTGTTCTCAGGTTCTATGGATGAAGACTCAGCTAAAAGACTACGGCCACATCCTGTTCAAAATACCCATCTTCTGCGATTCCAAAAGTGCTATTGCTATCTCTGCCAACCCTGTGCAACACTCAAAAACCAAGCATATCGATATAAGGTATCACTTCTTGAAACATCATGTTGAATACGGTACAATCGAAATGCATTTTGTGCCCACAGAATATCAACTCGCTGACTTATTCACCAAAGCACTAGACGAGAAAAGATTCAACTTCTTGGTGGGTAAGATAGGAATGATTAACATGGTGTGAAAATCCTCAGTAAGTATAGTTTTATCTTCTGTAAATAATAAGTAAATACATTGCTTAAATTATTGTCTTGAAAGATTCTACTTCTATATGTAAATTCTTAAAATCTTCAATAGTTCTTGAAACTACAGAACTTCTGTAAGGTCTGCTCAGAACCTCTGACAACCTTCACAGAACCTCTGATAGACTTGACCTATGTACTATGCAAAACTTATCATATTCTGATCCAAGCATAGATCAAGGGGGAGCAAAAGGAAAATTCTTGATCTACAGAAGTGATCAGATCAAGGGGGAGCAAAAGGAAATTACTTGATCTACAGAGGTGATTAGATCAAGGGGGAGCAGAAGGGAACCCTGAAATGATTTAAAGAGATAAAACTTTCAAGGGAAAGCCAAAGAAAAATGTCGATGACTCCATATCGACAGAAGTCAGATATCACTGCCGAGAAAAGAAGAACCAAAAGGTATGTCTCTCGCACAAAAAGTTTTTGGAAAACAATTTTCTAGGACAAGAATTGTCAAATATGTCCTAAATATACTGTGAATAACATTTCAAAAATCAAAAGCTCAAAAAGTTTCACAAGATTCGAATTAGGAGAAATTTAAGGTCATAGAGCTTCTGCTGAGCTCAACAGAGCTTCTGCAGGAAATATGCTCTGTGATCACAAATTAACCTTCTGTCGATCTTTTGGAATGTTATCTCGAAAACCGAAAACGCAGAACATGACCTTCTCGAACAAACCGTTTTTTAAAACAGTTTTCTCGGACACAAACTTTCAAATATGTCTGAAAAACATCTCTTAAACCAAATCAAAAATTGGATGATCAAAAATACTAATAAAATTTTTGTTATGAGATTTTTTCTCTCATAGAGCTTCTGTTGGCCCTGACAGAACTTCTGCAAGTTCCAACAGAGCCACAAAACCTCTGCGAAGCAAATTTCTTCACAAAAATCCGATTTTATCCTCTCCAATGCCTTTACAAATGTTTTGGTTAAAGAAGAACCTCACAGAAGTCATGATAACAATGAGATATATGAAAAAGGGATAAACATCAAAGATTTTCAAAATCACAGAGCCTCTGTAAACTACAGAAGCTCTGCCAATCTGATTACTTGGGCATCTCTGTAGTAATAACGGTTACTTTTACTGCGAGTGAAACTCATATGGCTAAAATCAACCTCACGCGCCTAGCATTAATGGGCCGCGCACGACGTCCTGTCATATTCTGACAAGGCCTACGTGTCCCATTTTCATTGGGCGTACATGGAACGTTTTTATTTGGAAAGTTGAACCCGCCGCTCAAACTCGAGTGCGGATTCCAAACTTTAATCCATTGCCATATATTTTACTCTTTCGAATTCTACCGTTTTACCATCCTATAAAAACAAAGCTTACCCTCACATAAAACCTTTTACAAACTCTCATCTTCTTCTCCGGCAAAACCCTGCAAAACACTTGCAAATGGCTTCATCTTCTCGAGCTACATCCTCTGAACTCTCTCCGGCGAACTCAACGGAAAACTCCCCTGCTCATTCAGAACATTCTGAAAACCCCAGCCTTGCAAGAGATATTGAACAACAAGATTCCGGGGACTCCGCAGACTTTGCTCCGACGACTCACCTGCAAAACTTCATAGCTAAGGATCATTTCGAAGCCAATCTTCCCATCAAATCCAACAACTGCTATTTGGTCCCCTCACCCACTACTTTCGGCGAAGCCCATGCCATACTTCTGAACATCATGGAAAACCATGTCCTCTTCCCTCTACTATCAAGAACCCCTAACAAAATTCCAGTCCGTTATTTGAACCAATTTTGGCAAAGCTGCAGATTTGATAAAGACGATTCTCTTATCAAAGGGTACATTTCAAGACCTGATAAATCTGAGCATCTTGAAATCAAGTTCAACAGAACAATGTTCTCACTTGAATTCAACCTACCAACAAGGGGTCTTCTGGGTTTGAAAAGTTATGCAGAGCAACCAACAGACGAATAGCTCTGTCGATTCGTGGAAATGCTTGGGTACAACACCCAACTACGGAAGAGAAATGACTTCCGCAGAGGCCGATTACCACCTCTGTGGAACACCTTGTTCTCTATTCTTAACCGATGCCTGACAGGAAAGATAGGGAGTATTGACCAGAGCTCACATCAAATCTTGAGCATCATGTATGGGGTTTACTATGATCTTCCACTAGATTATGCGACCATAATGATGCAAGAGATCATAAACACCATCGACAGAAAGAACAACTCGAAAAGGGTCAAAGAGAAAGATCCCAACTTTCTACCACCTCTACAATTCCAAAGAATATTGGGAGTACTGTTCGAACCTCTGCTGCTAATCCAAAATTGGCCAATGGAAGGGCCAACTCCCAAACAGTTCCCGATGAACAAAAATACCCCCACTGATCATGCTGATGGCTACTCACACTGCAGACCTCTGTCAAAGAAACTTCTGCGCTACGCATCGAACATATCCCTTAAGAAAGAGTATATACGCGATCATAGAACTCCAAAACCGAGTCCTATGACACCCCCGCGTTTAGGTGTCCCCCTAGGAACAATGATAGCAAAACCTCTTTCCAATCAAGCAGAAAAGGATCAAAAGTTAGCAAAACACATGGCTATTCAACTCAGCTTCATAGCCAAACGCGCAGAAATAATGGGAAAGAAATCTTCAGCAAAGATCTCTGCTTCTACTCCAAAAGCTAAGAAGAGAAAAACTGCAGAAGGCACAACAACTAGCTCTGCAGAAGATAGACCTTCACCTCCCCATGCCACAGAGATTGGCTCCTCTGCTCCTCCCCTTTTCACAAAACAGAAAAAGAAAAGATCCAAATCAACAGAGGAAGGGGAACCAAAACCAAAAAGGAGGAAAACCAAAAAGAAGCATGGTAAATCATTTAAAAAATTGGTTACCATTGCAGAAGAGGCAATCATAGAGGGTGAAACTGCAGAAGAAGAAGATGCAGAAATAGGAATGACAGAAGAAGGATATCAATCACCCTATCAATCTCCAGATAGATTTGCTCACCAGGGAGACCTGAATGATTTCCTACAGAACCCCGAAATTGCAAACACCCTTAATACAGCAGGGTGGACAGCACAACCTCTCGACCACCACTCTCCAGAAGAACATGATTTCTTCATTTCTGGTATTGACACTCACCTACAAGAAGATGACACAACACCCAGAAATCAACCAGCCGAAACCCCTGTGATTTTACAAAACCCTTTCATTCAAGGATTGGACGTCCACAGAAGAAGTCCAAACCAAGCTTCAGAAGATACAGAACAAACCGAAGCTGAGTGGAATACAACTGAAGTTACAGAGGCAACGGCTGTAGAAGAAACCACAGAAACAGGGATAGAAATCTCAGAGGTAGATTCAGATGAAGAAGAGGCTATCTGGATACGAAAAGGTCTCTATCATCCTCATGTCATGAGATTATACGGATCTCATCACATATATGACTCCTTGAGCACAGAGAAAGGAACTTCCACAGAACCAGAAGAAGAAACAAGAAAAGATGCCGAAGTTGAAGAAGGCACACATCAATCACCCCCTCCCAGTGCAACCCACATTTCTGACACCGCAGGTCTAGCTGCAGAAGGTGTCATTGAAAAAGAGCAGCACAGCTCGAACCTCACCCAACCCATCCAGCCAGAGGTTACTCTTTCAACCTCTGTGCCCACAGAAACCGGGGAATCCATTCCTAGGGAGTCTCCTCAAAGAGACTCACCTAATGTTCGTGATCAATCGCCCCAGATCACACAAGAACACCCTACAGAGGAATTCGTTTCCTCTGTCACGCACACATTAAGGCCAAACCTTCTTTCAGAGAGAAGTAGTGAGCACAGAGACGAAGAGACTCTAGACAAGTCTCATAGTCAACAGAAGGACATTCCAATACCCACCTCTGGAGTGGATTTGGACTCTGTTCTTCACAGAACTTCTGTAGAGAACGAAACTCAGGTTTCCTCTCGAGGATCAGAAGGAAATCCTTCCACCCCCATCGTACAAACAAGGGTGAACGAAGGTGTCCCAGGAACAGGGATTCACTCTGGAGACGAATGTGTTCCTCCAGAGGTTACACAAGGAACACAAGTATCAAGGGATGAGTTCCAAACCCTTGTCAACTCTGTGAACCAAACAATGAAAGAGTTGCAAAGCTCTTTCAAATCTTTTGCAGAGACAACATCTACAGCTCTCTTGAATCTGAACACCAAAATGGACGATCTGTCCACAGAGGTGAAAAACGCCATCTCAGAGATGAAGTCTTCTGCAACAACCACTGCCAAAGAAACAGCCACTTCTGCCGCTCATCAATTCAAAACAACTGCAACTTCTGCGTTCAGGGACTCGGTCAAAGAATTCCTTGATCAATTGAACAAACAGACTTCAGTGTCAACGGGCATCACTCCTGCAGATCTACAGAAGGCCCTACGAAAAGTTCAAGAAGAAACCATACGAAATACCATGCTGATGCAACCCAAAGACTACATGACAAGAGCACAGCTGACAGAGCTTGGGCAGAACGTGATTAATCAAGTGACAGAAGTCATCCTTTCCTTCACCACTGCCAATGCTAACTTCGTTAAAGATTTCAGAGAAAGCGTAGGAAGGATGAGATTCAAAACAGAGGCAGAGCTAGCAACTCTTCTTGGCCTCTGTGATGATGTCTGCGCGAAACTGATCGCTGCTGGAGCCACAATGCCAAAGAAACCCGATGCTTCCTGCAGAGCAGAGGGTACATCAGACAAGGGTCAGGATGACTCTGATGATGATGACCATCCTGGTCCATCAGATCATCCTGAGGGGGAGAAAACTACAGAGAAAACTGCAAGCAGAGGACTTACAGGTCCACCAATAGCCGCAGAACCTCTGAGTCAAGCACCTCCAGAACAAACCCAACAACAAACTCAAAGAACCACAGAGAATACACCCATCTCTGTGGATTCAACCTCTGAAGAACCCAACACTACAGAAGCAGATAAGCAAACCTCAGAGGCAACAACCGCCCCTGAGGTAATCATTTTGGAAGAAACAGATGAACCAACCACAGAGAAAACACCCACCTCTGTGGAAACACCCCAAACCATACCCAGAAGAAAGTCGATTGCCACCAAACCAAAAAGAGCAACGACCTCTGCTTCTGACATTCTGAAAAGGATGCACACAACAATTAATGATCATATGGTGAAGAGAGAAGAAGAAAGGCATAGGTTCACTTTAGCTTTCAGAATGGCAAGAAGATTCAATGACAACACTTCATCAACAGAAACTGAGCTCACAGAAGAAGTCACCAAACAACCTCCAACAGAGGTTACAGAGCAAGTCAAGCCAACAGAACCATCGACTTGTATTTCATCAAATAGATTAATCCATATCTACTGAAATCGTCAGTAAAGGTAACAAAGTATCTCTCACCATTTCTCGTGGCAGATCTGAACGGTCCACATACATCTGTGTGGATTAAGTCCAACAGATCCTTACCCCTTTCCATTTTTCCTTTGAAAGGTGCTTTTGTCATCTTGCCAAGTAAGCTAGACTCGCATTCTCCATCCGACTTTAAGCCAAATGGTTCCAAGATCCCATCTGATTGGAGCTTGGCGATGCGTTTCTTGTTTATGTGGCCAAAACGATGATGCCATAACAATGATTTATCCAATTCACTATTGGAGGAACCAACATTTAAAGTTAAGTTATTATTATTTCTACCAACACAAATCACACTTTCATACACACCATTACAAGGAGAGGCTTTAAAATAAAAACAACCATGTTTATAAACCAAAATGCAATCATTATTATTATCAAATTGAAATTCAAAACCATCCTTGTACAATGCATGAAAAGAAATAATGTTTCGAGCCATTTCTGGCGAGCAGCAACAATCTAATAACTTTATTGAAAAACCACTACTAAGCATGAGCTCAAAATCTCCAATCTTAGTAACAGCGGCAGTCATCCTGTTTCCCATGATCAGATTCAGCTCCCCATGCTTCAACGTTCTACTTCCCTTTAGTCCCTGGAAATTAGAGCAAATGTGAGTACCACATCCCGTATCAAGGACCCAAGAGTTAGAAATCGAAGTACTATGGAGTTCAATTGTAAAAATACCTGAGGTGCCACACCCTTTGACCTTGTTCATTTTCAAGTCCTCCAGATATTTTGGGCAGCTTCTCTTCCATTGGCCCCTTTCTTGACAGTAAAAGCATATGGCCTCTTTAGGGTCACTTATGGGTGGTATGTCAGAAGAATCAGCTTTTCTCTTATGGCCTTGGTTGCGAGGAACAACTTTAGCCTTTCCCTTCCCTTTGGGATGAGAAACTTTCTTCTTCTTACAGCCACCTTCCCTAATGGCCAGGACGGGAGCAGTTGAGTGAGCACTTTGGGTCTTACCCATACTTGAGTATGCTTCAGCAGATCTCAACATGCCATGGAGCTCCATCAAGGTCTTGTCCATATTGTTCATATTGAAGTTCACTATGAACTGTTTATATGCCCCACTAAGAGAGTTTAGCACCATGTCAATGGCAAGCTCTCTTGGGAAATCGACACCTAGATTGCCTAACCTGTCAATATACGCTTTCATCTTTTGCACATGCGCACATACAGGGGCACCGTCCTGTTGCTCACATTCCATAAGCGATTTTACGACTTGGAACCTTTCTTGCCTCGCTTGCTCCTGAAACATTTCACGAAGCTGCTCATTTAGTTCAAACGCCCCCATGTTCTCGAAACTCTTTTGAAGTTCCGGGGACATGGACGCCAACATGAGACACGCGACTTTTGTCGATTCCGCGAATTGCTTATTGTATTCAGTTACTGCTTCCGGGCTTGCATCATCATTAAGTATAGGAAGATCTGTTAGCTTCAATCTTCCTAATCATAGAAATACTTAGAAGTAGTGAAAATAGGCTAAGTATAGAAAAGCCTCTCACAGAGGCTCTGCCACTTCTTCCAGAAGATCAAGTCCAGAAAGCCACAGAAGCTACAGAGGTAATCACAGAACCTCTGTAGTGCGCAAGAAGATCAACTCGGAAACAAGTGGACTGCTCCAAAGAAGGTCAGACCATAGAACCTCTGTAATGACTTACAGAGCCTCTGTGGTCTGCTATGAAGACTTGGAAGATATTACTGGATACGTTCATCAACTTGCATGGAAAAGTACTGTCAAAACACGTGTCAAGCTCTGAGTGGACTCAATAGGGCATGGTACAAAATAGACGTCTGCGCCATTTAATGCATTTACCAATAGTACATCTGCTCCATTAAATGCGCATGGCTCAAACAACTGCTCACACCATCCAGTCCACTGTTCACACCATTCAGTTCACTATTCATGCCGTAAAAGGAACAGTGACCTACTTCATAGTCTTCTAAGAATAGTATAAAAGGAAGTCTCGTGTTGAGATCTTCCTACGAACGAATACACAAGGAATCACTAATACTCTCAAACGTTATTGTCAAATATCTGAGTGTTATATTCTCACACACACCAACAGTTCTTAATCTGTTCTTCGTGTTCTTATTATATATTGAATAAACAGTAACTGTTCAAGAAATCCTTTTTATTCCTTACTGTTTTCTTTATATATGTGCGTTCGAATATCTATCAAACATATCTGTTAGATTAATACGCTTCCGCATCAAACTCTAAACTCAACTAATAGACTGTTAATCTTGATTAAGTGCTTCTGGGTTCCAACAAGATCCTCGTCGAGCAAATACTCTTTGTCTTCGTACCTCAAGGCAATTCTCAAGGCACGAATCCAATCCAAGTAATTTGGCCCAGTCAGCTTATCTTTACTTAGGATAAGAGTAACGTAAGGTTGGATGTTGAGTGAGTAGGAGGAGGAGGAGGAAGAATATTTTCAGCCATCTGTAGATATAGTTTTATTTTAGTTAGTTTGAAATTTAACCTTTAAAAACAATTATCCAAAATTATTTAACAAGGCTAGGATCCATATTTTACTCTATGATGTGAAAAGGGATGCCGTAATCACATCATAAAGTTATTTAGGTAAACAAATGCTATTTGTTAATTTCATTCACTATGAAACTCCTAGTTCTTTTGAGATTCACCGACTTATGTCAATGGCATGTTAATCTCGACTATGATTATCTTCTATTTGTGACTGGGATGCCGAGGATCACAAACTAGATGGTGAATCGACCATGCAAGAACACATGGACCCCTCGGCTCAAGTACGTTTGAGAATCACGAGCGCCACATCATTTTCGACTATAGTTTCACATTAACGTGCCGGCAAACCGCACACGCTCCGTTACCAAACTATAAGAATATGTGTGTTCTTTTCATGGGTAGCATAAGACTTTCACATTTCTTAGTATATCTAAACGGGATTTTGTTTTTATACTTCATAGTTAATAATTTTAACTTGTCACATTGACCTATCAAACCTTTTCGGTAATTCCACTAGTCCACACAAGAGGCGGTGAGCATGGTAACGCAGGGCGTTTTAAAAACCATTGACTCATTCGGCAACCATATTATAGGTAACCTCCTTAAACCCCCTTAGAGTGCTTATAGTGAGTACGCCTAGTCTCGGTTTGACTATCAATGTATAATTTAATTTTATATATATAATTAAGGTCTAATATATATATATATATATATATATATATATATAAATAAATTGAATGGAATTTTAAACAATTTAAAATTATGATTATCTAATTAATTTTAATTAACCATGTGAGGGCACATTTAATAATTAATTTAATATATCGTTTCCATAATTAATTGAATGGAATTTTAAACAATTTAAAATTATGATTATCTAATTAATTCTAATTAACCATGTGACGGCACATTTAATAATTAATATAATCGTTTCCATAATTAATTCCAATTAAACATGTGAGGACACATGCTAATAATTAATGTAAATATTTGACATACAATTTATATTCACTATATAAATAATGTTAATGTTTATCTTACAATTTTATTCAACTTAAATATATTTATATAAGATAAGATAAGATAATATGTAAGATTATCTATTCAATATTTGCCAAAATTGTTTATTGTTGTGTTTTAGGCAAGTTAGGAAACTAGCCAAAAACAATTAGGGTATAACATTGCATAAAAAAGACTACCCTATACCCTTTAGGGATTTCGATAAAACTTAATCGCTAATAATACAAACCTTTTATGCAAGTAAAAAATTAGTTTCCAAAAAATTATGTTTTGAGGTTATGACCATGAAACCCTAACTTAGGGATTAAGCAATCCAATGGCCACAAAAATTTGAAATCGATTTTTGTAACCTCAAACCCAAAATTTCGAAAAACCCTAATCCAACATAAACACTTTTGCAAATCAAATTGAAACACTTTTGAGATAATATCTAAGAACAATGGCTCTGATACCACTGTAAGGTTTTGAGTAAACATACAACCACATGATATAGGCAACGGAAACATATTTTAATTTTTATCATCAATGGTTATACAAACTATCAACCTATATGAATACATGCGTTCTAGATAATTAACTACAAAAGATTGAACCAAAACACTTACTTGTTTATTGCGATTGTCGAAAACCACAATGATGAATCAAACCTTTGATCTCGCTTATTGGATGTCAAGGACCAATAGTATGAATCCCTCTAGTGGCTCACACTTAAGAACACCAAAATACCAACAACAAGAAGATGCTTAATCACTAAACCCTAAATTAGGGTTTACGATTTTGGGAGAGGGAGAGGGGAGATCGACGGCTCCAAGAGAGATGGAAAAACTCATTAGGGTTTAATCCCTAGCAGTTTATTTATAACCCTCTATTTTACACTTAGCCCCCTTGAACCGATAAGCTTGTTAAAACTATTTTAACCAATTAGTCCCTGCACTTTTATATAATTAATCTAATTAATTATATTGCAGCTTATCATCAATTGAACTAATTGCTTTAACTCCCTTTTATTCTTCTGATTGTTTATTTTGGGTCTTAAGGGCAACCCAAAAGGACCTTGCTATTATTAGAAATATTAGCAATAGTTAATGACTCTGGACACTATATCCAACATGAACAGTGATGGTGTACCTTGTGTGTGTACGTGAATGTGTGTTTTGCAAAAAGTGAAAGAAAAAGTAAATGAAATAAAAAGGAAAATAAAGTTCAAACCTGAAAATCTCTTCTTCCCGAAAAAACGGGTTGGCCGGAACTTCGCCGGTTTTTTTTTTTTGAAGATTTCGGATCCTTCATGAACCGAATTCCATAGAACTCGGATCCTTCATGAACCGAATCCTCACATCTCGCATCCTTCGTGATACGAATCCATCATTTCGCATGCTTCTTTGTCCGAAATCCACTCATTTTGGATCACTCTTGATACGAAATCTACTCATTTCGGATCCTTCTTGATACGAAATCATCATTTCGGATCCTTCTTTCTCCGGAAAACAGGCTCGCCGGAAAAACAAGTGGGTCTTCGAAAATCGCCTCATGATCGACATTTTTTGATTGTATCTGATTGGTATTCGAAAAAATATCACAACGCAAAAAGAATCAGTGATTTTCGTCGAGAAACGAAGGAGATATCACAGTTTAAAGTTTTCGTTCAGTTTTTATCGAAAACTTTCAGTTGCGAATTTCGGGAGTTTGAAAGCGTGTTTCGACTTCTAATCAGTTAAGGGATCTTAGGGGATCATAAACGAAGAGTTTCGGTCGAAAAGTTTGGGCCCATAACGCGTTTTTTACAACTGGGTCGAAATGGAGAAGATGATGAACAATACTAACGAACTTCCGTTAGTTCCGTTAGTTTTCTAACAATTTTGGTCCTAATCCGTTAGTTAGTTTTAGATATTAGCAGAATTAGTCCCTGTAGTTTAGTTTGAGTTTATTACATTTTCAGTCCCTCTAGTTTAAGATTAAGTTTTTAACATTTTTAGTCCCTGTAGTTAATCTTTTTGATTTTTTACATTTTTAGTCCCTAAACTTTTAAATTTTAGATTTTTACATTTTCAGTCCATTGAGTTGTTAGTTTTAGAATTTTACATTTTTAGTCCTTTGAGTATTATTTTTTCAGATTTTGTCATTTTTAGTCCTTGTTTTTGTTGAGTCTTAGTATTTTTCACTTTTAGTCCTTATTTTTCGTATTAGTTTCATTTTTGTCGATTTTAGTTTCTATATTTTGTATTTTTATCGAAAACTTTCGGCTGCGAATTTCGGGAGTTTGAAAGCGTGTTTCGACTTCTAATCAGTTAAGGGATCTTAGGGGATCATAAACGAAGAGTTTCGGTCGAAAAGTTTGGGCCCATAACGCGTTTTTTACAACTGGGTCGAAATGGAGAAGATGATGAACAGTACTAACGAACTTCTGTTAGTTCCGTTAGTTTTCTAACAATTTTGGTCCTAACCCGTTAGTTAGTTTTAGATATTAGCAGAATTAGTCCCTGTAGTTTAGTTTGAGTTTATTACATTTTCAGTCCCTCTAGTTTAAGATTAAGTTTTTAACATTTTTAGTCCCTGTAGTTAATCTTTTTGATTTTTTACATTTTTAGTCCCTAAACTTTTAAATTTTAGATTTTTACATTTTCAGTCCCTTGAGTTGTTAGTTTTAGAATTTTACATTTTTAGTCCTTTGAGTATTATTTTTTCAGATTTTGTCATTTTTAGTCCTTGTTTTTGTTGAGTCTTAGTATTTTTCACTTTTAGTCCTTATTTTTCGTATTAGTTTCATTTTTGTCGATTTTAGTTTCTATATTTTGTATTTTTGTCATTTTACCTGCTTTTATTCGTAACTGACATATTTTTCTCTTATTTTGCAGGTTTATCGATTAAAGTCCAACATTTCCGCGCAAATTTTTCAAATTTAATTTTTGGAAGACAAATTTATAATTTTTTTTTTCAGATCTTATATTTTAAAAAAAATTCTGACTTTAATTGTGTTTTTCTGATTTTTACGAGTGTGCACATAATTCTAACTTCTAAGCTAAGTTTCTCTTGACGATCACTCTATTAGGTAGTATTTTTTTTATATTTTAAAGATGCCTACTTATACAGAAGATGGGGTAAGGTTGAAGCAAACTCTTAAAAAGGAAATACCTTCAATATCACAAACGTTTGTTAAATCAAATAATGAAAGTTTGAAGCAAACTCTTAAAACAGAAATATCTCCAATATCTCAAACTTTTGTTAAATCTAATAGTGAAGGTTTGAAGCAAACTCTTAAATCTAATACTTCAAATCCTTCAGTTCTTGTTTTAAATAAAGAGGGAGAAAATGCTGATCTGAAGAGACAAATTTTAGACATTTCTTCTTCAAATGCTAAACTTGCTAAAAGAATTACTGATCTTGAAGTTTATATTGCAGATCTTGAAACAAAGAAAGACAACTCAAGTCTGCACGATCAAATCGAGAAACTTCAAGAGAAGGTAACAAATCTTCAAAGTGAAAATGCTGATATGAAGAGTAGAGAAGACGAGAGAGAGAAGGGGAACTCATATCTCCGAAATCAAATAAAAAGAGTTCAAGAAAAGACAACAACGTTGGAAAGAGAAAACGTTGAATTAAAGAAGAAGCTTTCTGAATGTGAAAGAGAGTCGCCTTCTTCAAAGAAAGTTCTTAAAGAAAAGGAAGTAATTGAACTGAATTGTATAAAACTTTCAAAACAAGTTTCTGACTTTGAGAAAGTTTTATTTTTAGAAAAAGACAAGCTCGAAAAAGAAAGAGTTGAATTTGGAATTGAAAGAAAATCTTTTGAGATTAAAAGTTCTGAACTTTCCGTGAAAATCTCTGATTTAGAAAATCTTTTGGAAAAGGAAAGAAAAGATTTTGCGGAAAAGAAAAGTCTCTTTGAACAGGAAAATAAAACCCTTAAAAAGAAAAATATGGAAACTTTCAAAGAGATAACTGATAAAAGAAAATTCTTGGAAAAAGATTTTAAATCGGAACGCAAACATTTTGAAGATACGATTCTTAATCTTACCAAAAGATTATCTGCTTTATCAGCTAATATTATGAAGGATCAATTGATCAAATCTGATCTCCAAAATAAATTTGATCTAATTTCTAAAGAGAAAAATGTTTTGATAAACAAAGTTAAAGAACTTGAAGACGTCATTTTTAAATTTGATGTCTCAAAGCAGGTTAGTCCTGATATTATCTTTCAGACTCCATTTGTTGATTCAAGTGATTCTGAATGCTCTTTTAAAACTGCTTCAAGTTCGAGCTTTAAAAACATTTCTTCCAAACAATTTAATAGATCAACTGATTTCTCAAAAGGTCAGATTCGTTCAACTAATCTATTCTATAATTCTTTGTTTGATAAATCAGATAATAAACCAACAGTGCCTAAAGTTAATACTTCCAATTCTAAAGAAGTTCCAGTCTTCAAGAAGGTGAAGATGGAATGGAGAGTCAAAGGCACAACAGTTCCAAAGAAAGATGTGCCAAAATCATCTGCCTCCACATCAAATGCCAAGAAGAACAATGCGCCAAAAGGTAAATCTTCTGCTAAACCTAATCCTATTCGTTCCGCAAATCATCTGATTAGGTTGGCACATAAGAAAATATGTTGTTCTTTTTGTGGATCAAATGATTTTGTGCATAAAGATTATACTTCTTATTGGTATGGTACTTACAATATTCCTTCTAAGAAATCTACACCTAACACACTAGGACCCAAGTCCCGTTGGGTACCAAAATCTGCTTAATCTGTTTTGTAGGTTCTTCATGTGTTGTGCTGATTGTTACATATATACCACACACATGACTGAAAAACAGAAGAAAAGAAGTGAATTTTTTTGAAGAAGATTACATGTGCTATCAAGGGGGAGCACAAAATAATGTCTTCTAAACATATCAGTTTAGGACCCGTACTTCAACGATTTTGACTTCTGATCATATCAGATCAGGACTCGTTCTTCAACGACTATGACTTCTGAACTTACTTAAATCCTCGTAATTCAGAACTCGTTTTCATGATTAAGGATATTTTAATCCAAGTCTTGTTATTTGTGCATATTTTGTCATATCTTTTGCACATGTTAAGGGGGAGCTTAACTGATTTTAAATCATTATATCATGATTTGAGGGGGAGCTCAAACATTTCTGACTGTACGTATCTTCTGAACTTAATCTTTGATTGTTTGAAAGAAGAACACTTTCAAGCATGAAAAATATTTTGCTAAATGTTCAAACCACTTCTCGATTCTCAAACAGATTTTATGAATTCTAGAAGTGCGATTTTAAATGTATTTCAAATATATATATATATATATATATATATATATATATATATATATATATGTCTCGGATTCTCGTTACATCATTTCTAACCGTGTGTTTCTAAAGATTAATACTTGCGTATTATCTTTTCTATACTTTCAAGTATTCTTACACACCGGTTCAGCTTCATATTGACTTTGTTATTACCATGTCTCAAAACGAAATATTTTTCGATGGTAATACTCCCGTTTGAATTTTCAAATTTTGATTGAGCATCATATTCATTTCAGCGTAAGAACTTAAACGTTTCATTCAAAGATGTTTATATTTATTCATATAAACAAAATTCAATTCTTTGATACCCTAAACCTTACATGATTATCCTTCATGGTTATCATTCATATTTGATCTGATTGATACATTGTCAGATTCTCAAACAAGTCCTTCGAATTCATTTAATTCATTCTCTATCCTTGTTTTGAGAAATCTTCAAAGTTCAAGTGCTCAAATATTTCATGATATTATTGAGGAGCATACATTCTGATGGCAATGTTAATCAAATGCCGATATTCTTATTTGTTCAAGCTAAACTGTTGAACAAAACAAATCATTTTAGGACATTTTCATGGGATCAGTGTGAGATTATTAAACTTCTATGGATCCACGTTAACCAGCGTTTCCTACCCAAGAAGTTATCCTTGAGTGATTGAGGGGTGAGGGGTCTACATCAAAGAGTGGGGGAGATTACTCATCCGGTTGAGTATCTCATTGTGCTGAGGTAAAATGTAAATAAGAGTTTGGGTAGAAGTGAGCGGATTAAAAACAGAAAGAGGGTGTGAGAACAGAGTTAAAAGAATAAGAGAACTTTGCACCATCCATTTTCTGAGCCGGGAAGCCACATTACTGATTGGTTCACATTCTTTGGTGACCATCATTGAAACAAGCAGTTAGCCCATGCCACCTCTTGCATTCAACCCCACCAGCTACTCATTTCTTTCTTAACAAAGGAATGTTTCATTTCTCTTGGGGATGCAACATATAATATATCTGATCTTCACTCGGAAGGTCTAGATATTGAAAAGGAAGGAAGTTTGCCCCACCTTCTCTCTTCATTCATGCACATTGAGTCCGTGGAAAATTGTTGATGTCTCAACAGTTTACACACTTTGAGCCTATATTATTCAAGCATATGTTGCTTTATTTTTTCTACACACGCACGTTCACACAAGGAATATGTTTTCTTGTCATAACGTTCATAGAAATTCCTTTATGGTTTTTTCGATGATTGAATGGAAGCCCTGGGGGAGTGAACATCAAAAAGCTCCTTTACAAAGTACATCCGTTGTACTAAGTGGCTCTGTGCTACTTACAGGCATTTTAACTGATTCATCCGTTGTTTCAGGGTTACCACTCTCTATTTATCTGAATTTGAAAAGATTCGGATAAATATCTTTCGGAATTAACGGTTTATCAGATCATAAAGGAGGAGAATGTTTCTTGTGGTGAACAATGTGCGTGCTGATATTGATAAAGGTTTTGATGATCATGATGCTCACAATCGTCAAAAAGGGGGAGAAATAATATACTGAAGATCAAGGGAAGAAAAAATACTTAAGAAAAGAGAGATTTGTCAATGAAAGTTTAAGGAGGAGAAATAATTTGTCAGAGTCAAGAAGATGTTCCGAGTTGTTACGAGAAAGTTCGTTGTTCAATGTTCAAAGACAATTTCAAGATCGAAGAGATGAAGATACAAAGTTCAAGAAATTATTCAAAGTTTGAGTTCAAAGCTTCAAAGTTTTCAAAGCTTCAAAGTTCAAAGCTTCAAAGTTTTTAAAGCTTCAAAGATCAAAGATGCAAAGATCTGAAATTCACGTTCAAGACTTGAAGAAAGTTTGAAGATTATTTTCAAGAAGATTGACATTACACTATGAAAGACGAAGACTTTTCAATTTTGACTGAAGATTGATCAAAGATGAAAGTTTGAAGACTGCCAAAGCATCATAGTTCGCCATTAACTAGTGAAGATAAAGTTGTTTGAAGATTATCCGAGCTTCAAAGTTTAAAGAGGTCAAAGTTAAAGTTTTGAAGATCAAGAGCTGAAGACTGCTGCCATATTTTTAAATCTTGAATCCAAAGCGGGAGAATGTTAGAGTATTATTGTATTCAAGATTTATTGTAAAGTCTTGTAATGGTCAAACATTGTAAAGTCAAAGTAAAAGTCAAATATGTGAAAGTCAAAGTTGTTTAGTTAGAAAGTCAATGTAATTAGAAATACTTACTTTGTAATCCTAGATATAAATAGGATTAGTTAGCTGAGTTGTTAAGCAAGTCTAAAGCAAGTCATTAGTAAGAGTTCATAATTGTAAATCTAGAGAGAGTTTCTAGAGAGAGAATCTAGAGAGAGAAAGTGCTTAATTCATATGTAATATCTAGATTCTTGAAGATCAATGGAAGATTAATTGTTTACCTAATAGATCTGGTGTTTACAGTTGAGTTGGGTTGTTACACCGGCGGAAGTCAACGGGGTTTGACTTTTTTAATTTCCGTCGGAAATCCGCCGGAAAGTTTCCGACGTAGAATCCGCCGGAAAAATCTGCCGAAAAATGTGGTTTGTTTAGTAGTGATAATTACATTGGACATTAATGTGAGGTGGCTTTTTTGATCTCACTCAGTGTCTGAAACTAGCGAGAAGTCGGGCCTAGCGAGGGCCCTGGGATCGAACCCAAATGTTATATCGTCTTTGTGTAATAGTAATGCATTTTTCTAAGTATATAATATCACTACCAAAAAAAACATAATTTCCAACGGTATATTCTGTCGCTAAGCCGTCGTTAAAGGCTAAAATCCGTAGGAATTCCGTTGGAAACCAGAGTCGCAAATTATTTGGTAGGCAATTGGTTTTCCGACGAATTACCGACAAATATTAGCGACAGATTAGCGACTACCGGGATCAACGACGAACAAGGGACGGCGGGGCTCACCTACAAAATAGCGACGGAGCGACCTACCGACGGATTACCGACGACCATCATTGTCGGTAATTTTAATTAAATTAAACTAAATTAAATTAAATTAAATTAAAATTGTTTTAATAATTAAATTATATAATTAAAACATTACCAACGGATTATCCATCGGTAAGTTGTATTTTAATTAAAAAAACAATTAAAATACAGAAAAACCTATACAAAACTTGTACAAAAACCTGTCATACACCGCTATATCCAAATACAATATCATCCCAATAGCGTTCGTAAACTAATTCCAATATTTTCCCAAACTGCCTCATGAAGGCTTTAAATAGCTTCGCTTTCTACTCCAAGCTGTATTTTTCAAATTAAAATAAATTTTAATTCAAATTATTAAATAATAATTTATTTATTGTTATTAAATAAATGGTTATATAGTATTAGTATTAAAATTATTAAATAAATTATTATATAACATTTAATACTAAATTATTAAATAAATTATTAACTAAACTTAACGGAAAATGTTAACTGCAGTTAACTTTTTCCATTAAGTCCAGTTATATCATGGGTATTTTAGTCAATTTAAGTTTTTTTAGGGTCAATTTTTGCCACCACATGGCTAAATATGGGTTTTTATTCGTTCGACCTAGATTTATTATGACTAAAATGCCCTTGAGATTAACGAAAAAATTTAACGGTCGTTAGAAAAAACCACCAAAACCGTTACAAAATGACATACGTTAAGCGATACATGTACATGCGTATCCATACATATATATATATATATATATATATAGTATTATACACACATACACACACATATATATATAGTATTATATACATACAAACATTCATACATATACATACACATATAGCCATGTACACATGACATACAAACATATATGTATATATAGTATATATGTACTGTATACATACGTGTACATATACTAATATTGCAACGTCCCAAAAACATAACATGCAATACCGTAGATTAAACATTCAAATTACAATAATGAACTTGTCTTTAATCCAACAATATACTAAACTAGACAAAATTTGGTCAGCGGAATCTTCAAGTCCACAGCCGAGAGCTTCTAACTAAGTCGTACTAGCCAAAATTTGGAGTCGCTCTAAGCTCCACCTCACCGATCAAAACATTTCCTAGTTCTTACTGGAAGAACCGGTGCTTCGCTTACCTGAAAATGGTTTAGTTTTTGAAAAGCGAGGGTTAGAACAAAAAGTCTAGTGAATTCCCTCTGAAAACATCATATATAAACAGTATGAAATCATTTATAAAACTCATCGTCTTTCTTCACATAAACATCAATCATGGTACTGCACCGTGTTGAGGATCACATAATCTAACCGCGATCGGGGCCCAAGCAGACTCCCCTCTCGCCTCGTATCGGGGCCCAAGCAGACTCCCCTCTATCCGAATAGGAGGGAAACGAATTCCAACCTACCGGCTCGTCACACATGTCCAATGGATCATCGGATCCCGAGACACTCTGATCCCACGGTGCAGACCGACTCCACATAGCATACACATAACATATCATCAATCATGAAACTTGGAATCTTTGTAAAATCATTATAAATCAATTCATCATGCTAAATATTCTTTTAATTTAAATATGAATTTTCATGGGAAGCATGCGTAATAGTTGGTAAACATTTCATGCTCATAATGAACCATAATCAGTTAAAAACATTTAACATCTTACTTCGTGTAAAAAGGGTTTAGGGAACTCACCTGACAGTAGTAACTTTCCTAACCGCTTCTCGTTCCGAACCGTTCTTACACCTAAAACATATCTTATAGTTTAATTAGCGACAACTCGACTTCCGATCCTAGGTTCTTCTCTAATCTGGGCCCAAATAATTATTTTGGGTCATTAATTAAATATTGGATCTTTTATCATTACAGGATCTTAAAATAAGACTAAGCCCAATTAATAACTCTCAACTAATTAATTTAAATGTTAGATTCTTAAGCCCAAAAGAAAGAAATGGTTTACGGCCTAAAAATGAAATTCCGGATTTCATTGGAGTAAGCCCAAATTCCGGTCCATGTTTAATTAATTTTCGGGTCCACCACAACAGTCCAGAATCCGGGACCTTCTAGATGTGCAATTTCGGATCTCGATTAAGTGGGTTCCGGATCTAGCTAGCCCAAGAGAATAAATCTGGTTCCCATTACCAACACTCCGGATCTGAAGGCCCACATGGCTTTTCTTTATTTGGTTCCGGCCCTCCTCAATTTAATTTCAAACTCCGGAACTTAAATAACCCAACACCGGATCTTGGTTTTAAAACGAGTTCTGGAACTGTTGCTCCATTCCGGATCCGTTAAAACTTTAAGTTTCGGATCCTCGACTTACTAGTTCTGGTATTCTCAGTTCCAAAATCGGTACCTCTAGATTTGACGAACCACGATTTAGTGTATCCCAATTAGTTTATTACCGAAATACTCAGCCATCTCTTTATTTTTCTTAGATTGATAAGTGCTTAACTCACACAAACCTTCAATTTCAACATTACCCAGTTCAATATAGAGTTAAACCACATTACTAATCTTACAAAGGTCTTCCCAACTCAAACAGTAAAGAAAACTAACAATTGATTAACCCAACATTCTTAGACAGAACAGAAGTTTATAAAGGGATCGATTTCTTACCAGATTTGGAGTTCTCCTATTGAATTCAATGTCAAATACGTTCTTCCCTTTTCTGCTCTTCTTCTCAGCCGCCAACACCAATAATAATACTGAACAATAATGATAAGTTGATAACCTAGGGATCCTCACCAATTTATATCTTTCCTAAATTGCACAAAGGGTCCCTTAACTTAACTTTCATCAACTTTCAATACATACTAGAAACCCGGTTGTTACAAATATCCACATATACATATACATATACACATATAAACCAAATAAGACAAAAGGTAATCCATAAAATCTGATATGCGTACTGAAAACGAAAAAAACAAGAAAATATTAAATTATGTTGGTAAACCGTCGGTGATTTGTGACGGATTACCGACGGAATTTAAATTTTTTAAAAAGTACATATTTTTATTATTTTCCGACGAATCACCGACGTAATTTATATAAAAATAAATCAAAATTAAAATATTATAGCGTCCGTCGATAATCCGTCGGAAACCTTTATTTTTACCGACGGATTACTGACGGAGAAGTTTTTCGTCGCTAAAATCCAAAATCCGTCTGGGAGTCTGCCGGTAATTTTCGTCAGATATAATGAGTTTTCTAGTAGTGATATTGACTACTAAGTTAAAGACTTTTGCCTACAGACTTTTCCTTGGGAAATTTGTCGCTAAAAGGTGACTCGTCACAGGACCATCACAAAAGTTTGTGGGTATACATCTCAGTCTATTATCGCCTTATAATAGGTAATAATGGTATAAAGTACCGAATATCGATCCCACAGGGAAGCTTGGAAAAGTTCGTCTTTAAAAGTCTAATTTATTAAAACAGGTTTCAGATGGCGAATTCAAAGGTAATTTTTTGTTAGGAGTTTGTGAGTATCAACTAATGAAAACCCAATTATAAGAAGAAAGCACAGGGTATAAAGATCTATTGAGATTTAACTAATAATCAGATAAAAATACGAGACAACAAGTGTCAAATATTTTATGATACAACGAACCAGTTGTCAGTTGATTAATTGTGATCCACCATAAAATATAACCTTGATTTAAATAACATTGGACAGTCATGCCGTACGATACACCTTTTTATGCTTTTATCGGTCTCGGTCCCAAGTTCTCTTTATACCCCGAACTAAGGCGATTAACTCATCATCGTTCAGTTTCCAATTATAAGAGATATACTAGTTTTAAAACAAATAATGAAGATGGACAATGCGTTAATTAAATTAAACTTACTTGAGTTGAACGTCGTGACTTGTTGCAAAGAAATAAACCGTTTTGAGAAATTACTAATTTTATGTTATCATGACAATTATAGAGTGACAATTAAAACATGCAAATTTAATTACTACAATGTTGACGATGGATTTTATCATTAGTTATAAAACTAGAGTTACAGAAAATGAAGTTATGAATCTATGAGGAAAATCTTGTTTCAAATGTGATTTTAAAAAGAAGAGTTGTTGATGATTACTTGGTGCGTTTGTTAGCGTATTAATTATGAAAACTTAATTTTAGCGTGAGTTTGAGACGAATAAAAGTGGAACATATGTGAAATCATTTACCAAATCGTGAACCAAAAACCATTGGGGATCCAAAGTGATTAATTCGGACTTCCGGTTTATATTGTAAACGAAATCACACGTGAACCAAGTTTTGTTAAAAGTCGAGAATAAGGGAAGAAAAGGAACCATGATTAGAAGTATGGCAAATTGTTGGTAACAATTGACAATAACATAATTTCTAACAAACTTAGAGTTATAAAAATGAGATTAATGATTAGAGGGAGTTCTTTTACTTGTTTGATTCACAAAATCGTAAGTTCATCATTTACCAACTATAAATTCAGATGGGATGTCTTGATGGAGTTCGGTTGTGTTTAAGGCCGAACCAAATATATATAGAATGATTTAAACCCATAATGTAGTAACCAAGGATAAGTGAAGTAGTAACTAGATATGTAAACTAATACACCATATGTGTATTCATACACACATACAACCTGGTGCACAAGAAAAACACTAATGGGCCCTAAGATGAGAGGCCAAAACCAAAAGCTTAGTCCAAACAAATCGGCCCAAAAATTGGCCCAACCGAATGCATATCAAACCGGCCCACGAATGCCTAAAGTGTTTGGCCCAAAAAAACGAGTTCGGTGATGAAAATCCATGGCCCAAAATGATCTTTATCCAAGAGTCCAAAATAGCATCCGACCCAAAAATCGAAGTCGTCCTCGTAAGCCCAAGATTCGTAATTCTTCAAGATCAAAAACCGACTTCAAACGGCCAAATCTTCAAACCTAAAATACACATATAAAATTAAGTTATTTTTATGATTGTTTTGTGATTAAATACTTATTGTATCAAATCTTTATTTATGATTATAATTGACGAAAAATAAGCTAAAAGATGCAATTGGGAAACGGATTTTAGCTCAAAATTATGATAAAAATGGCTTTAATAGTGTTAATAAAACAACCATATCACAACCACGAATTCGAACTGTTGCTTTTCCTCAGGAAACTTCAATAAGGAAATTTAATTTTGAGCTATTTTATTTGTTGATCATTCACCATAATTCTCCATATCAATCATCATGTATCCCAAATCACACTTTGGTTCAAACTGTCCACAAGATATGTAACGATAGCCCTTCATAAATTGACATCACTCAACTTCATCACAAAAAATGTCAACCCATATGCTAGACACAAATATTCTGCCTAATTAAAATCACAATGCAACCGGAATCGAGGGTAAGTGTTTGGCCTTTTGTTTTGGTAAAAGCGGTGGCTTTTACCAAAATTTCTATTTTTCACAGTTTTGGCACAATTATTCTGCCTTTTTTTCTCTTTTTGAGGAATTTAAAAAAATGGACACATTGGTCCCTTTGGTGTCTTTGACACGTTATTGATGGATGGAAAAACAAATGTGGAGCTTTGCTCCTTTATGCAATGTTATTTCCTTATTATGCAATTTTTTTTTAATTTTGTTGATTATTTTTTGGTACGGTGCATTTTGCAAAGGGATGTGTTTTTAAAATGACATGGGTACGAATATGCATGAGTTGCCATATCATTTTCCTTCCCCAAAATTTTAAAGGGTTCAATGTCCTCATTAGACAAAAAGTTGAGCAAACAAGAAATTTGGTTATGGTGTATGGGGTTGTTGCAAGAGTGATTCTAACAAAAATGGTAACCAGAATATTCGGGGGCTAGTTCTAGTGACATGAAATGTGCAAGCAAGAGAAAAATCCTTTTATTGTGGCTATCAAACAATCATGTATTACAACAATTCCCAAATTGTGAAATCAAAGGATGATGATATCAAAAACAAAAATTATGATAAGTCACAAACACACATTCCCAAACATAAAGACATTACAATTAAAATACAAATTATTTAAAGTGAATGAAAATTTAAAAGGGATAGTGATGGTAATTTGAACTTGCCCTACTCGTGGGGAGTAGGTGTACGGTCAGCTGATTCCCATAAGAGATGAATGGGAAATGGTTGGAGGTTCATTATCAGTTCCGGGTGCACCTTTATCCAAATTTTTCGCATCACATCATCTCGGGCCTTCTCGTACTTCAGCCAACTTACTAACTTATCATCAATCCTCTTTAGCATGCATGTGGTGTCATCCTTCTTCTCACTCTCAACACTCTCCTGTTTTCGGATTTGTTTTGCAATCAACACTTTATGTTCTTTTAGTGTTTCCCGAATCTCATCTTTTAGTGTTGCCCTAATCTCATCTTTTTGTATCCGAATCTGAATGGACGCACATGTTGTTACGCATTAACCTATCCACATTAATTTTTTTTCCATAACCAAATTTTCTTTTGAAAATTCATCCGTGGATAGAATGGTAACTTTGGCATTTTTCATAAGTGCATGGATGATGGTTGGATGTGACATTCTAGCGTTCGACCGTTCAACACCTCCACGAATGTTATTGGAGATGAGACGTCCAACATCAAACCTATGTCTTTAAGGATGCAATACAAGATAAAAATCCTAACCATGCAAAGACTAGTGTCGTGAGTCGTTGGATACAACGTGTGCCTAAGAAAAAAGAACCACACATTTGCTTCAGGTTTTAAACAGTGCGTGCGTAAAATACGAGAGTTTCCGATGAATTCCCACTCGAATCCTTTGTGTGCAATTGTGTCTAGAATATCCTCAAGATCCTCATCAATTAAATTAGTTATTAAACATTGTAATTTTGAATGTTTAGGTGGTTCGATCCCCAAAAGTGTATTGATGGTCGTAGCCAAAACATTTTCGGGGGTTTGTCGAACGGAGATTTCTACACCATCAATTACGGATAACTCGGTGTTGAAATCCCTCACCCAATCAATATTAAACTGACCCGAGGGTTCACACAAAATTTCTCAGCCTAATTTTTAATCACATAACTAATGTGTGGGTGTGCTAAAAGTGCATTAACGTGGAAACCATGTGGTGCATGGCAAATCTTACGTGCATAAGCAGGATATTTAGCCAAAGCCTCATTACTTGAAAATAAATTAAAACGACTTAAGTTTGAGTTCGAGGAAATACCCACTTTTTGTTTACCCTTGTTCAAAACAGAAGTTAAGTTGGGTTGCTTGCTCACTTCTTCCACTGCTTCTGGAATTTGTCCCTCCTCGTCCGAAGACACTGTGTGCTCACCACCATCTTCGACCATTTTTTTTTCTTGATGGGTTTGATGTTTTTAACAGCAATGGTTTTAACCCTTCTAGTATATTACTGAGTGGTAGTAGGAATGGACCTAGTGGGTTCATCGATGGTGATTGGAACAGTGGTAAACACAGAAGTGGCAGTCGGTGGAGTTCTTCGATGGTCAATCGGTATTGTAGTGGATTCTACGGGTGGGTATTGAGGGTTAGGAGGAATGGTTGGTCTTGGGTGAAATGGTCAAAAAGCGGAGGGTCTTCCTGTGATAGGTTCACCTCGGGAGTTTAAGACAATAGCATACTGAAATGTTGGTCGTGGGGATTGTGGTCGCACATTTTTCGGAGAAAAATGGAGAGGGAATCCAGGTGGTGGTCGTAAGTTCGGTCGAAAACAAAGGGGTTGAGGGTCATACCTTTAGAGAAATCGTCGTGTGGCCAAGAAAGTTTGATCGACGTCGGCTATGAGGTTGTTGGTCCGATAATCCGAAGCATCCTGCACCGATGAGTACAAAATCGAAAGCTTGTGGCTTTTTTCCATTTCGACAGAAGAGTAACAGTCAGTGGTAGGTTTAGATGAAAGTGACGAAGAGGGTTTTGGCTCCCGAGACTTCGATCGTTCGGCCACTTCTTCAAGAGTGTGAAGCGCCAATTTAGGTGAACTATCGAGGTGTGACAGAGTGGTCGGAGGTGTTTGGGTTTGGTTTTCCGGCGAGTTTCTCTTGTTGGTACTCACAAACAAAGGTTTCCGGGGCGTTTGTCTTCGGGTGCGACGATGGGTTTGTGATTTTGGGGGTGTGATTGGCTTCGTGTTTTAGCCATGGAGAACCGAAGGGATGGGAGTTTTATAGAGGGGAGATGAGAGGTCGAGAGGGATAGAGATGAGTGTAGTAGTAGAGAGAAGAGAGAGATGGGCGATTGAAGTGACAACAATAACCGGCGGTGGCAGGTGGATTATCCGACGATCGAGAGAGAGAGCTGTGTGTGTTTGTTTGGCTTAGGTTCTCTGCATGTCTCCCTCTTCATCAAGTACAAGCATTAAATGCTTGCTGATTGTACACAACAAATCCACATAACCAAATACTTAATTAGATTGTTTACACTTAGTTAGATTAATTAAATCTAGTTACCTCTTTACCATTAAATGAAATCGGGCTTTGAAATCAATTTTCATTAGATCTTGGGCCGAGTAAACTCTTCGTCTAATCGTTAATTCGAAAAATAGAGAACATGCCTAAACTTGAGTTATTAAACTGATTTTTATCATGGGCTGAAACTATAATTAGCAATGTTAATCGAGGCCCAACTTAGTTAAAATGAGTGATCTCTTGGACGGCTTGTATACATTTTCGATGCGTGGCCCATTTACTTTCGTTTTATAAAAAATTGGCCTTAGGCCGAAATTTTTTATCTTCCTCTCCGTTTTAACTTTTAGCTCCAAACTTTGTATTTCCTCAAAATTATTCACTTTTGTAGACAACCGCTTCTTTATTACTTAAAAACAACTAAGTTAATTATTTTATTATATGTTGATTTTATTTTTATTTTTATGATTATATATATTATGCATAAAATATATTTATTATCTTTATATATTTATTTATTTTTATATTATTTGTTTCTTTTCTTTCTTGGGTCAAAAGCCTAAGAATCCTTGAATTCTTTGTTACTCTAGAAAATGGACAACTTCTATAGGTTGTTGTATCGGAGCACAAGGTTCGATAAATGGTTTTACTCTTTGTCCGTTTACCTTAAAAGTGGTCCCCTTTTCTGGGTCAATTAGTTCAATTACACCGTACGGGTAAACTTTTGCAATCTGATATGGTCCTGTCCATCTAGAGTTCAATTTTCCTGGAAATAACCCGAGTCTGGAGTAATAGCAGGACTTGTTGTCCCTAAAAAGACTCTTTTGGACTGATTTTCTTATCATGCCATTTTTTGTATTTTCTTTATAAAGTTTGGCATTTTGATAGAAAAAATTCCTATGTTCTTCTAACTCACAAAGTTGCAGAGTTTTTTTTCTTGCCTCGTCCAAACTCATGTTGAGTTCCTTTATGGCCCAATAGGCCTTGTGTTCTAATTCTACAGACAGGTGACATGCTTTCCCAAAAACTAATTTATACGGGGACATACCAATAGGGGTTTTGTAAGTTGCCTGGTAGGACCACAGGGCATCATCCAATTTGGATGCCCATCTTTTCTATGTGGCTTGACTACCTTGGCTAAGATTCCTTTGATTTCCCTATTGGACAACTCAGCCTAACCATTGGTTTGGGGGTGATAAGCAGTGACCACCCTATGTTGAATATTGTATTTGTCCAGGACTTCCTCTAATAAGTTAATAATGAAATGAGTGCCCTCATCACTAATCAAGGCACGGGGTGTACCAAATCTAGTGAAGATGTGTTTTTGCAGAAATTTGACAACTATCTTAGCATCATTAGAGTGGCAGTCCATAGCCTCCACCCATTTAGACACATAATCCACAACTACCAGTATGTAGGCACAATTGTTTGACAGTGGGAATGGTCCCATAAAGTCAATGGCCCAAACGTCAAATAATTCTACTTCTAAAATCCCATTTAAAGGCATTTCATTCCTCTGAGAAATATTTCCACTTCTTTGATACTCATTGCAACTTTTTTCAAAGTTGTAAGCATCATTGTTTAGAGTAGGCCAATATAAACCTGATTGTAACACTTTTGCAGCTGTCCTGCTTCCTCCAAAATGTCCTCCACAGGGACCTGAAAGACAGTGATATAGGACATAGGACAGATTCCACTTCTTCTATAGGGATACACCTTCTGATCACCTGATCTGCATAAATCTTAAACAAAAATGGATCATCCCACAGAAACGTCTTGGAGTCAAATATGAGTTTCTTTCTTTGATGTTTATTAAATTCCTTGGGAATGATCCCACAAGCTAAATATTTAACAATATATTCAAACCAAGGTGTTGCAGTATGTTGCATAACTAAAATCCTTTCATCTGGAAAAACATCACAAATGTCATTAGTGTTTTCTTGTTTTTCCGGTCTTGACAAGTGGTCAGCCACTTGGTTATTCACACTTTTCCTGTCAATGATTTCCAAATCAAATTCTTTCAATAACAAGACCCATCTTATTAGCCTAGGTTTTGCATCTTTTTTAGAAATAAGATATTTGATGACAGCATGATCAGTATGCACAATCACTTTGGCACCCATCAAATATGATCTGAATTTTTCAAAAGCAAAAACCACAGCTAGTAATTCCTTTTCAGTAGTGGTGTAATTGATTTGAGCTTCATTGAGAGTTTTACTAGAATAGTAAATAAAGTGAAAAGCTTTATTTTTTTTCCTAGAACAGCTCCTACAGCCCAATCACTAGCATCATTCATTATTTCAAAAGGTAAAGACCAATCAGGAGTCACTATTACAAGAGCAGTGACCAATGCTTCTTTCAAAATTTTAAAAGCCTTTTTACAGTCTTCATCAAAGTTAAAAGCATGGTCATGCTGTAATAGTGAACATAGAGGTTTGGAGATTTTGGAAAAATCTTTGATAAATCTCCTGTAAAAACCTACATGTCCTAAGAAACTTCTGATTCCCTTAACAGTGGTTGGTTCAGGTAATTTTGCAATTACTTTTGTTGCTTTATCATCCTCAATACCTCTATTGGAAATGAGATGACCTAACATAATGCCCTCTTTAACCATAAAGTGGCATTTTCCCAGTTTAAAACCAAATCTGTTTCTTCACATTTTTAAGACTTTTTTCAAGATTTTGTAAACACAGATCATATGATGTCCCATAAACTGAAAAATCATCCCTGAAGATTTCCATGGACTGTTCAAGCATGTTTGAAAAAATATACATCATACATCTTTAGAAAGTGGCAGGTGCATTACAAAGTTCGAAAGGCATTTTTCTAAAGGTAAAAGTGCCATAAGGGTGCAATGGCAATTTGATTGTATCTAATAACCATCTAGGAAACAATAAAACTATTTTTCTACTAGTCTGTCTAACATCTGGTCAATGAAGGGTAATGGGAAATGGTCTTTTTAGGTAGCCTAATTTAGCTTCCTATAGTCCATACATATCCTCCAACCTCAAACTACTCTAGTACGTATAAGTTCATTCTTCTCATTAGTTACCACAGTAACTCCACCCTTTTTGGGTACACATTGCACAGGACTGACACAAGTACTACTGGCAATAGGATAGATTATGCCAGCATCCAACCATTTTAAGATTTCCTTTTTAACAACTTCTTTCATCATTGGATTGAGTCTTCTTTGAGGCTCAGTTGAGGTGAAATCTTTGTTTTCTAAAATGATCTTATGCTGACAGATAGTGGGGCTTATTCCCTTCAAATCAACAATGGTCCATCCTATGGCCTTGGTGTGTTGTTTCAACATGCTTTCCAGTTTTTCCTCTAGGTCAGATTCTAAGGATGATGAAATAATGACTGGCATATTTTAGATGAGAGGGCAGTTGTTTTAACTCTAAATCTGGAGCACATTCTAAGGAAGGGACAAGAGTTTTCCTATCCTTATTTTCTAAAACTTCAACAACAGAAGTGACTTGGATGTCTTCTAAATCCTCAAACTCTATTGTATCTTCATCACTATCTAAATTTCCAATTCTCATGGCCTCCCCAAAATTTTGGTCTTGACACCAAGATTCAATCAAACTTAAGGTAGAACATTCCCCTCTCTCTCTCTCTCTTCAGGATACTTAAGGGAATCCAACACATTAAAAGTCACTTGTTGGTCTTGAACCATCATGGTGAGTTCATCGTTTTGGACATCTATCAGAGTTCGTCCTGTGGCTAGGAAAGGTCTTCCTAATATGATGGGAATGTCTTTGTCAGCTTCAAAGTCTAAGATGATAAAATCTGCAGGGAAAATAAACTTATCAACTTGGACTAGGACATCCTCAATCTTTCCCTTAGGCCAAGCTTTGGACTTGTCTGCTAATAAGAGAGATTCAGGTGTGCGTCTAGCTTCACCTATTCCTAGGGTGTTGAATACAGATAAAGGCATGAGGTTTACACTGGCACCTAGGTCACATAGAGCTTGTCCTACTTCTTTACCTCCTATGGAACATGGGATGGTGAAACTTCCCGGATCTTTCAATTTTAGAGGGATTCTATTAGATAACATAGCACTACATCCTTTAGTCAGAGCTACAGTCCCATACTCATTTAATTTCTTCTCTTTACTTAAAATGTCTTTCAAACACTTTGCATAACTTGGCATTTGCTCAATGGCTTCCACCAAAGGTATGTTGATATGCATCTGTTTAAAAACGTCTAAAAACCTTTTTGAATTGCAGTTCATCTCTCTTATTTCTCATTCTTTGGGGATAAGGAATATAGAGAGGAACTTTAGTAGGAGATGTAGTATGTTGAAGAGTAGGTGCTAGAATTGGTGTGAGGTCTTGTCTATCTTAATATCACTAGGAACTTTGGGACAATCACTAGATTGTAACACATCCACAACTGGCTTGTCAGTGGTATTTTGATCTTTCTTAGGTTCTTCAGGGATTAACAATGGGGTTGTTGGAATAGTAATGGTGTTATTGCGCCCAACAGTGTTTTCTCTGGCCCAATAATTCCACTGGACTTAGCAGAGTCTGTAACTGTGTTTTTCTTTTCTGGCTCTGCTTTGGTTGATTTTGGTAGGTCTTTTTGTATGTTTTCTGGTAAGTCCTTTCCACTTCATAAAGTTACAGCCTTTACATTCTTTTTTCGGATTCTTGGAGGTATCTCTGTATCACTAGGTAGAGAACCGGAAGGACGTTTTCTCATTTCTAAAGCCATTTGACCCACTTGGGTCTCCAAATTTTTTATTGATGCATGAGTTTGGGATATGAATCCCTTCATCATTTCTTCCAAAGAAGTAGATGATTCAACATGATGGTTAGGCTTTTGTTGATATGTTTGATGATTATTTTGAGAGTTGGCATGTTGGTTGTTTTGAGGTCTGTGATGATACTGTTTATTTTGACCTTGCAATTTAGGTGGTGGTGGATTTAAAGCAGGACTATGGCAAGAAAAATTTGGATGGTTCCTCCACTCAGGGTTGTAAGTGTGAGAGAAGGGTCCACCTTTGTTATTGTTATTGTTATTATTATTATTATTATTATTATTATTATTATTATTATTATTATTATTGCTATTATTACCCACATAGTTGATACGCTCAATATTTCCAGGACAATGTTCAAAGTTATGACCATCGCCACAATATGTGCACTGGATAGATTGAGCAGTAGGAGGAGGTGCAACAAGGTTGACTGACACATCATTAAGATTTCTAATCAAAGATGCCATATCATTCTGTTGGACATAGTGTCCAGAGTCATTAACTATTGGTAATATTTCTAATAATAGCAGGGTCCTTTTAGGTTGCCCTTAAAACCCAAATAACAATCAGAAGAATGAAAGGGAGTTAAAGTAGTTAGTTTATTAATTTGTCATTTGATGATAAATTAATTATAAGCTACAATATAATTAATTGGATTAATTATAGGGACTAAATGATAATTAGTTAAAAGAGTTTTTTAACAAGCTTATCGTTTCAAGGGGGCTAGGTGTAAATAAGGGGATTATAAATAAACTACTAGGGATCAAACCCTAAAGGGTTTTTTGATCAATCTCTCTCTCTCTCTCTCTATTGAGGCCGTAACCTCCCCTCTCCTCCCTCCCAAAATCGTAAACCCTAAATAAGGGTTTAGGGTTTAAAGCTTCAATCTTGATTGTTGGTTTGATGTTCTTAAGTGTGAGCCACTAGAGGGATTTACACTATTGATCCTTGACATCCAAGAAGCAAGAAAAAGGTTAATTCATCTTTGTGTTTTCGACAATCACAAGAAACAAGTAAGTGTTCTTGATTCTTTCTATTGTAGTTAATCATCTTGATTCTTCTGTTGCCTATATCATGTGGTAGTACGGTTTAACAAAAAACTTTTTAGTGGTATCAGAGCCAGGTTCTTAGATTTTAGCTCAATAGCATAAAATTCGTATTGAATTTTCTGGAAAACGCAACGAGCCGTTTTATCTATTCCCGGAGTTTGGTCTGTCGGATCGTCGCATTTTTTAGACAGTAGTTTCACGACATTCTGTTTTACCTTCTGGATGGTTGGATTAATCGTTTGAGGTCCAGAAGGCCCCTGTTTTATTTTCGACATAGTGCAGTAAGTTTGTGACCATTAGATTGCTTAATCCCTAAATTAGGGTTTTATGGTCATAACCTCTAAAGCTATAATTTTGGAAACTGAAAAAAATTCTTGCTTGCATGAAAAAGTTTCTATTTTTAGCGATTAAAGTTTATCGGTATCCCTAAAGGGTATAGGGTAGTAGACGTTTTTTATGCATGTTATACCATAATTGTGTATGGCGTAGTAGTCGCTTTTTTTATGCATGTTATACCATAATTGTGTATGGCTAGTTTCCTAACTTGCCTAAGAAAAACACATCAATTATAAGCTTTGGAAAATATTGAATGGATAATCTTAAATTGAATAGATAATCCTAATTGTGAATGCCTAGTTTCCTAACTTGCCTAAGAAAACACATCAATAATAAGCTATGGCAAATATCGAATGGATAATCTTGAATTGAATAAGATAATCTTAAATACCTTCTTACAATAAACAAATATATTCAAGTTTGAATAAATATTGTAAGATAAACATTGACATTATTTATATAGTGAATATAATTTATATGTCAAATATTCACATTAATTATTAGCATGTGTCCTCACATGTTTAATTGGAATCAAATATGGAAACAATTATATTAATTGTTAAATATGTGCTCACATGGTTAATTAGAATTAATCAAGATAATCATAATTTTAAATTGTTTAAAATTCCATTCAATTTTTATATATATATTAGACCTCAATTATATATATATATATAATTAAATAATACATTGATAGTCAAACCGAGACTAGGCGTACTAACTATAAACACTCAAAAGGGGTTTAAGGAGGTTACCTATAAAATGGTTGCCAAATGAGTCAAGGGTTTTTAAAACGCCATGCGTTACCAAACTCACCGCCTCTTGTGTGGACTAGTGGAATTACCGAAAAGGTTTGATAGGTCAATGTGACAAGTTAAAACTATTAACTATGAAGTATAAAACGAAAATCCCATTTTAGATATACTGAGAAATGTGAAAGTCGTATGCTACCCATGATGAAGAACACACATAATCTTATAGTTTGTTAACGGAGCGTGTGCGGTTTGCCGGCACGTTAATGTGAAACTGTAGTTGAAAATGATGTGGCGCTCGTGATTCTCAAGCGTACTTGAGCCGAGGGGTCCATGTGTTTTTCCATGGTCGATTCACTATCTTGTTTGTGATCCTCGGCATCCCAGTCACAAAAGAAAGATAAGCATAATCGAGATTAACATGCCATTGACATAAGTCAATGAATCTCAAAAGACCTAGGAGTTTCATAGTGAATGAAATTAACAAATAGCATTTGTTTACCTAAAATAACCTTCTAATGTGATTACGGCATCCCTTTTCACATCATAAGATAAAATATGGATCTTGGCCTTGTTAAATATTTTTGGAAAATTATTTTAAGGGTTAAATATCAAACTAACGAAAAATCTATATCTACAGATGGCTTAAAATAATCCTCCTCCTCCTCCTTCTCACTCAACATCCAACCTTACGTTACTCTCTATCCTAAGTAAAGATAAGCTAACTGGGCCAAACTACTTGGATTGGATTCGTGCCTTGAGAATTTCCTTGATGAACGAAGACAAAGAGTATTTGCTCGACGAGGATCTTCCTATACTTAATGATGATGCAAGCCCTGAAGCAGTAACTGAATACAATAAGCAATTCGCGAAATCCACAAAAGTCGCATGTCTCATGTTGGCGTCCATGTCCCCGGACTTCAAAAGAGTTTCGAGAACATGGGGGCGTTTGAACTAAATGAACAGCTTCGTGAAATGTTTCAGGAGCAAGCGAGGCAAGAAAGGTTCCAAGTCATAAAATCGCTTATGGAATGTAAGCAACAGGACGGTGCCCCTGTATGTGCGCATGTGCAAAAGATGAAAGCATATATTGACAGGTTAGGCAATCTAGGTGTCGATTTCCCAAGAGAGCTTGCCATTGACATGGTACTAAACTCTCTTAGTAGGGCATATAAACAGTTCATAGTGAACTTCAATATGAATAATATGGACAAGACCTTGATGGAGCTCCATGGCATGTTGAGATCTGCTGAAGCAAGTATAGGTAAGACCCAAAGTGCTCACTCAACTGCTCCCGTCCTGGCCATTAGGGAAGGTGGCTATAAGAAGAAGAAAGTTTCTCATCCCAAAGGGAAGGGAAAGGCTAAAGTTGTTCCACGTAACCAAGGCCTTAAGAGAAAAGCTGATTCTTCTGACATACCACCCATAAGTGACCCTAAAGAGGCCATATGCTTTTACTGTCAAGGAAAGGGCCATTGGAAGAGAAGTTGTCCAAAATATCTGGAGGACTTGAAAATGAACAAGGTCAAAGGGTGTGGCACCTTAGGTATTTTTACAATTGAACTCCATAGTACTTCGATTTCTAACTCTTGGGTCCTTGATACGGGATGTGGTACTCACATTTGCTCTAATTTTCAGGGACTAAAGGGAAGTAGGACGTTGAAGCATGGAGAGCTGAATCTGATAATGGGAAACAGGATGGCTGCCGTTGTTACCAAGATTGGAGATTTTGAGCTCGTGCTTAGTAGTGGTTTTTCAATAAAGTTATTAGATTGTTGCTACTCACCAGAAATGGCTCGAAACATTATTTCTTTTCATGCATTGTACAAGGATGGTTTTGAATTTCAATTTGATAATAATGATGATTGCATTTTGGTTTATAAACATGGTTGTTTTTATTTTAAAGCCTCTCCTTGTAATGGTGTGTATGAAAGCGTGATTTGTGTTGGTAGAAATAATAATAACTTAACTCTAAATGTTGGTTCCTCCAATAGTGAATTGGATAAATCATCGTTATGGCATCATCGTCTTGGCCACATAAACAAGAAACGCATCGCCAAGATCCAATCGGACGGGGTCTTGGAACCATTTGACTTAAAGTCTGATGAAGAATGCGAGTCTTGTTTACTTGGCAAGATGACGAAAGCACCTTTCAAAGGAAAAATGGAAAGGGGTAAGGATCTGTTGGACTTAATCCACATAGATGTATGTGGACCATTCAGATCTGCCATGAGAAACGGTGAAAGATACTTTGTTACCTTTACTGACGATTTCAGTAGATATGGATTTATCTATCTGATGAAAAACAAATCGGACACCTTTGAAGTGTTCAAAGGATTCAAAAACGAAGTAGAAAACCAACTGGGCAAAAAGATCAAGATGCTCCGATCTGACAGGGGTGGAGAATACTTGAGTCATGAATTCTACGACTATCTAAGGGATTGTGGAATAGTTTCACAATTATCTCCTCCCAGAACACCACAACTCAATGGTGTTGCTGAGAGAAGAAATCGAACGCTACTTGATATGGTTCGGTCCATGATGAGTCGTGCTACACTTCCAATATCGTTCTGGGGCTATGCCTTAGAAACTGCAGCTCATATCTTAAACCTCGTTCCAACTAAGAAGGTTGCAAAGACACCCTCTGAAATGTGGACTGGGACTCGTCCCTCGTTAGCACATATAAAGGTCTGGGGTTGTGAAGTCTTCATTCGGCGCGAAACTAACGACAAGCTAGAACCTAGAGCAGAGAAGTGTCGGTTCATTGGTTATCCCTACAAATCCTTTGGATATATATTTTACAAACCTCCGGAGAACAAAGTGTTTGTAGCTAGAAGGGGAGTCTTCCAAGAAAGGGAGCTCATTTCCAAAAGGGATAGTGGGAGCAGTATTGATCTTGAAGAAATTCAAGAAACAACCAATGATGAACCTATAGTTGACACTAGCCCTCAACATGAGGTTGAACCACCTGTTGAGGAAACTAACATACCTCCACCACCTCTTCGCAGAACTAGTAGAGTTAGCAGAGTTAATCAATCTCCTGAGTTTTATTATGGTTTTCATATTACAAAGGAAGGAGACACACTAGTCAATGATAAAACATTTGATAGTGAGGATTAACCATCCAACTACGAGGAAGCGATGGCAGGCCCTGAGGCTGCCAAATGGAAAGAGGCCATGGAAAGCGAGATTCAATCTATGTATGATAACCAAGTATGGAAATTGGTTGATCACACACCAGGTTGCAAGACAGTTGGGTGTAAGTGGATCTTCAAAAAGAAGACCGACATGGATGGGAATGTGCACACATTCAAGGCTAGACTGGTTGAAAAAGGTTACACTCAAACTCAAGGAATTGATTATGATGAAACCTTCTCACCAGTGGCAAAGATTAAGTCTATCAGGATATTGCTTGCCATAACTGAATTTCATGACTATGAAGTATGGAAAATGGATGTAAAAACCGCTTTCCTCAATGGGAAACTTGATGAGGATGTGTATATGGCACAACCTGAAGGTTTTGTACATACCGAGTATCCAGATAAAGTGTGTAAGCTTGAAAGATCCATTTATGGACTTAAACAAGCGTCTCGTAGCTGGAATCTTTGTTTTCATGAAAAGGTCAAGGAGTTTGGATTTTCTCGAAGCAAAGATGAGTCCTGCGTATATGTTAAGCCTAGTGGGAGTAAAGTTGTATTTCTAGTCTTGTATGTTGATGACATACTACTCATAGGAAACAATATTCCGATGTTGCAAGATGTAAAGGTCTGGCTCAGGAAATGTTTCGCTATGAAAGATTTGGGAAATGCAGCATACATACTTGGAATAAGAATTTATCAAGATAGAACCAAGCGTTTAATTGGACTTAGCCAAAGTACATACTTGGATAAGATATTGAAGAAATTCAATATGAGTGAATCCAAGAAAGGGTTTTTGCCCATGCAACATGCAATAAGATTGAGCAAAGATCAATATCCCAGCACTAGCAAAGAACTGGACAGAATGAGTCGAATTCCATATGCATCTGCTATAGGATCGATCATGTATGCCATGACATGGACTAGACCTGATGTCTCATTTGCTTTAAGCATGGTGAGTAGATATCAAGGGAACCCAGGCGAAAGTCATTGGACGACTGTAAAGAACATTCTTAAGTATCTTCGGAGGACTAAAGATATGTTCTTAGTCTATGGTGGAAAAGATGAATTACGAGTAACAGGTTATACTGATGCGAGTTTCCAGACAGATCGGGATGATTCCCGCTCGCAGTCAGGATGGGTGTTCCTGTTGAATGGTGGGGCCGTGACTTGGAAAAGTTCCAAACAGGACACGGACTGAAGCCATAGATGTTAGAATTATCAATATATCTTTAATGTTTTAGTTGTTAGTTTGATGTATTAAAAACGTAATAAATTGTATTTGATTTGGAGATTATAATATATGCTGGATTGCGTCCATTTACATTTAAGTTATTATTGTTTCGTTTTGCATGTTTAGAACCAACTTCCTGAGTATTAATTTACTTAAACCTCCACAGTCAGTCATACTCCTGGAAGTAAGTAGTGATTCAAGACTGTCATGAAGTGTCGAAAGCATAGAGAATGCAACTAACACTCTTGAGTACCTAATGGTGATTTGGGTATTGGAAAGACCCGCACTCAAAAGTTTACTTCATGGATTAAGTCAGAGTAATTTTGAGATGATAATATTTTATGTTCTTCAAACAGAGATGCATAGAGTTTTGCTCTAAGATTCTGTTATGCTTTGGTGTGCTCCAACGCTGACCGTGACTGGCAGTTATACAGGGTATGTCCATGTATAATATGATGAATAGAAATGAACTGTGTAGTCAAAGTTTATTTGTTCCTTCTGCATAAACAGGAGAAGCGATATCCATGGGCCCCTCGATGATTTTGTGTTGATACTAAGTGTTTGGCCAAACCTTGACTAGAATTGATGTGTTCAATTGAGTAGTCTGATGAATTCAACACATATCGGAAATCGGGAAACATAATCTTGATCCATGAGATAGACATTTATCCATGTCTCAGGTTCATATGATATCTTGTAGAACAAAGGAACATTAAATCACTAATCTTAGGACCGAATCTTTATCAGAGTTCGACAGCTGCATTGGATGGCTTGCTCTCTGCTGATTATTTGAAAGCGTTAAACCAAATAGAGTTAATAACTTGTCCAAGTGGGAGACTGTTGGACATAGTGTCCAGAGTCATTAACTATTGGTAATATTTCTAATAATAGCAGGGTCCTTTTGGGTTGCCCTTAAGACCCAAATAACAATCAGAAGAATGAAAGGGAGTTAAAGTAGTTAGTTTATTAATTTGTCATTTGATGATAAATTAATTATAAGCTACAATATAATTAATTGGAGTAATTATAGGGACTAAATGATAATTGGTTAAAAGAGTTATTTAACAAGCTTATCGTTTCAAGGGGGCTAGGTGTAAATAAGGGGATTATAAATAAACTACTAGGGATCAAACCCTAAAGGGTTTTTTGATAAATCAATCTCTCTCTATTGAGGCCGTAACCTCCCTTCTCCTCCCTCCCAAAATCGTAAACCCTAAATAAGGGTTTAGGGTTTAAAGCTTCAATCTTGATTGTTGGTTTGGTGTTCTTAAGTGTGAGCCACTAGAGGGATTCACACTATTGATCCTTGACATCTAAGAAGCAAGAACAAGGTTAATTCATCTTTGTGTTTTCGACAATCACAAGAAACAAGTAAGTGTTCTTGATTCTTTCTATTGTAGTTAATCATCTAGAACGTACGCATCTTTATAAGTTGTTTGTTTGTATTTCCATGGATGATTCAATTCTAAATATGCTTCTGTTGCCTATATCATGTGGTAGTACGGTTTAACAAAAACCTTTCAATTCAACTGTGTAGATATTAATGCATATGCATCAGGATCTTGTGCTCGTGCTGTTTTTCTAGGTGGTAGTGCACGTGGATCAGCCCACTGACCATTGTTGTTATAAATTCTTTCAAGAATATCATATCCCTCATTATAGGTACAAGATGTGAAAGATCCATTTGCAGTAGCGTCGATCATTTGTTTTGTAGTAATATTAAACCACTCTGTAAAAAACGTCTCTAACTGAATACAGTACGGAATGCCATGGTGAGGGCATTTTCTCAAAAGCTCCTTGTACCTATCCCATGCATCAGGAAATGCCTCATCGTCCATTTGTTTAAAAGTGCAAATTTTATTTCTAGACTTATCGTTCCTCGTGGGTGGAAAATATTTTTTTTTAAAATTTCTCCGCCATTTGAGCCCATGTAACTATAGAATCTGGTTTCATCGAGATGTACCAAGACCTTGCATTGTCTCTTAAAGAGTACGGAAAAAGTTATAATTTCAGTGCATCGTCTTCTACACCAGGAAGTTTAAAAGAATTTGTAATTTCCGTGAAAGACCGTAAATGAGAATGAGAATCTTCAGATGCCAAACCAGCGTATTGGCCGTTGGTTTGTAACATATGAAACATTATCAGTTTTAATTCAAAGTGGCGGGTTTGCAGTGTTGGTTTAAGGATTCCTGAGTGTAACTGAGTTAAAACAGGAACTGCATAAGACATAATACCGCCATCTTTAGAATTAGCTAAACGAAAAATGTTTTGTTCCTCATCATCAAGATTATTTATTATCGGTGGAATTTCTGGATTTTCTGTATTATTAGGCTGCCCATTTGGATTGAACGGGGGAACTTCATCTTCATTGTCTGACATAGAATCGTGTTCACACATCTCGGGAGAATTTAAGACTAAATTAGCTCTTTGGATTCTTCTTCGTTGCCTAAACGTTTTTTCAATGTCGGGATCAAATTGGAAAATTTCACCGTGAGGCAATCTTGGCATGCACTATATTATTTTTTTTCTTTTTCGAAAAGGTGGTAGAAAAACTTGCTTTTATAAACTTTACTTGTAAAAAGAAAAACTTCTAGCGTGCTTCCCACATAACGACACCAAAAACTTGTTGGTTTGATTTGTGTACCTGAAAATATCATAAATAAACCATTACGCAAGTATACATATCAGTCTGTTATCACCTTATAACAAGTAATAATGGTACAAAGTACCGAATATCGATCCCACAGGGAAGCTTGGAAAAGTTTGTCTTTAAAAGTCTAATTTATAAAAACAGGTTTCAGATGGCGAATTCAAAGGTAATATTTTGTTGGGAATTTGTGAGTATCAACTAATGAAAGATCAGTTATAAGAAGAAAGCACATGGTATAAAGATTTATTGGAATGTAACTAATAATCAGATAAAAAGATGAGACAACATTCATTCGTTATCTCAAGTGTCAAATATTTTATGATACAACGAACCAGTTCAGTTGATTAATTTTGATCCACCATAAAATATAACCTTGATTTAAATAACTTTGGACAATTATGCCGTACGATACACCTTTTTATCCTTTTATCGGTCTCGATCCCAATTTCTCTTTATACCCCGAACTAAGGCGATTAGCCCATCATCGTTCAGTTTCTAGATATAATAGATATACGAGTTTTAAAACAAATAATGAAAATGGACAATGCGTTAATTAAATTAAACTTACTTGAGATGAACGGCGTGACTTGTTGCACAAGTAATAAACAATTTTGAGAAATTACTAAATTTATATTATCATGACAATTATAGAATGACAATTAAAACATGTAAATTTAATTACTACAAAGTTGACGATGGATTTTATCATTAGTTATAAAACGAAGAGTTGTTGATGATTACTTGGTGCGTTTGTTAGCGTATTAATTCTGAAAACTTAATTATAGCGTGAGTTTGAGACGAGAAAAAATGGAAGTTATGTGAAATCATTTACCAAACCGTGAACCAAAAACGATTGGGGATCTGAAGTGATTAATTCGGATTTCCGGTTTATATTGTAAACGAAATCACACGTGAATCATGTTTTGTTAAAAGTCGAGAATAAGGGAAGAAAAGGATCCGTGATTAGAAGTATGGCAAATCGTTGGTAACAATTGACAATAACATAATTTCTAACAAACTTAGAGTTATAAAAATGAGATTAATGATTAAAGGGAGTTCTTTTACTTGTTTGATGCACAAAATCGTAAGTTCATCATTTACCAACTATGAATTCGGATAGGATGTCTTGATGGAGTTCGGTTGTGTTCAAGGCCGAACCAAATATATATAGAATGATATCAACCTGTTAGGACACTGAAGTTGTCCTTAATATTAGAAAGTTTTGTAAAGCAAAGACTTTGTAAATGGGCTTGTGCTTAAGTATTGTAACAAGAGATGTAGACTATAAATAGGACATGTAATGTAGTTTGTAATAGTGACTTTTCATAATTCAAGATGTAGCCCTCAAACAATCTTGTGTTCTCTCTAGATTATATTTACTTTTCTAATAAAGCTTCTATATCTTCTTGTTACTTAATTCTTGGATTGTTGAAGATCATGGACAAACACAACCCATAATGTAGTAACCAAGGATAAGTGAAGTAGTAACTAGATATGTAAACTAATACACCATATGTGCATTTATACACACATACAACTTGGTGTACAAGAAAAATACTAATGGGCCCTAAGATGAGAGGCCAAATCCAAAAGCTTAGTCCAAAGAAATCGGCCCAAAAGTTGGCCCAACCGAATGCATATCAAACCGGCCCACAAATGCCTAAAGTGTTCGGCAAAAAAAAACGAGTTCGGTGATCAAAATCCATGGCCCAAAATGATCTTTATCCGAGAGTCCAAGATTCGTAATTCTTCAGAATCAAAAATCGACTTCAAACGGCCAAATCTTCAAACCTAAAATACACATATAAAATAAAGTTATTTTTATGAGTTTATGATTTTTTTGTGATTAAATACTTATCGTATCAAATCTTTATTTATGATTATAATTGACGAAAAGTAAGCTAAAAGATGCAATTGGGAAATGTTTAGCTCAAAATTATAATTAAAATGGCTTTAATAGGGTTAATAAAATAACCCTATTAGGCGGTGCATCTATTAAAGGTTGAGCGGGCTCCCATACACACGTTCACTTATATATGATTTTTGTAAGAGAAAAATCTTTAGCCATCTAAAATGTGCGTGCACCCACTTGATTTTGATCAGGAGTTCCTTTAGGGTACGTTTGGTATGCAAACACGACAAAACAAAACGGGACACGACAGAAAAGAACATGACAGAACAGTTGTTCAACGTTTCGCCGGTAAGACCTAATTGGACAGAACATAACAAATAACATGACCAATATCCATAATAAGTTGTTTATATATTTTATATATTTTAATAATTTATATAATTTATTATATTATAATGAATAAATATTTTTTATAATAAATATACTAGTAGAAAGTTTTGTTAAAGACAATTAAAGTGGTCCCAAAATAGAAAATTTATGTAGTTTTCAGATTTTATTTTTAACATTTTCTATATTTCTTTACTATTAATATTTAATAACTTACATAAATTAATCAAAATATAGAAACAATATAAAAATAGTATTTTGAGGACATTAAAGTGAAAACTTAAAGAACATAAAGTACAACAAATAAAATTTAAAAAATGAATAAAATATAAAAATAATGTGTATTTAATGTTTTAGAAGAGAATTATATTTTATTTTGAGGTTATATTAGTAAATAGAAGTCTGTTTCACCTTGTTCCATGAGGTGGGGGTGGAACAACCTTGTTCCACTTTTGTTCCACTCATCTTGTCAGTTCCACATTAAAAGTTCTGCCAAACCTGGAACATTGATCCCTATTCTGGTTTATCATGTCCTGTTCAGTGTATCAAACACACACTTAAATACTTTGAAACCAAATCTATATTAGAAATTAAATAAGCGTGGGATGGTGGGATTACCAAATCTATATCACATGTTAATATCTTTCAAGTGAAAGTTTAATTTTAAATCTTATAATTTTGGGCTATTTCTAAACATATTAACAACAAAAATAAAGTTAAAATGATGGAACCCACAACGTCTAAGCATGGCAACCACTATGTCAAAAGTCAAAACAACATTTTGTTAACTTTTCTTCCATTTTGATTTTAATATTATTTTTATGATTTATTTTCCCTCCCGATGTCAATTTATCTTAAAATATTTTGTTTTTCATCTCATTTCCAAGGCAACACATATTTATTTTAAGGATCAAGGACAATACTATTTGAAAAAAAAAATGTATTTTATTTCTCAAATAGACACAATTGACTTTTTCTCTAAGTCAAACAGTGATGACTTTCTCCCCTGGTCAAACCGTGATTTTGCGACGACACCTTATAGAGATGACATGTAATCGTAATTCGCCATTACCGTAAAACCAAAAATAATTTATAGCGATGACATCATCTTTATAAGCAATATTATGAGAATATGATAAATGTAATAACCTAGTTAGACCATCCGTACCCCATAACAGCATCTTTCAAAGATTCCATGTCCACATCAGCGCCACATCAGCTTTTCTTCCATCCCTCACTTGATCCCTAACGATCCCTAAACACCCGTACCCCATTCCCTCAAACCCTTTTGCCACCTCATTTATTTTAATTCTTTTATTTATACATTTAATTATTTAACAAAATAAAAATATTTATATATTTTTTAATAAATAAAAATAAGATAAATAATAAAAATTAAAATTCATATCATTCATTAAAAATAAAAATTACAAAATACAAAACACTACCAATTATGAAATTTTTGGATTTGCTCTTTTCTCGCTAAAGTAGCCCTCAAAGCGTTTCCCGTAAGGTGATCATGCGGGGTTATGAAATACTCGAAGTCTTTCTCAAATCGTTTATCTCGTTCGATTTCTCGTTCGTGTTCTAACCTTTGAAGTTCGAGTTTTGAGCGTTCGATTTCGAGATCGAGTTTTTTCATTTTGTATTCCATTGTATCATCAATCTTGTTGTTGAACGTCGTCAACAACTGAGTAACACTTTCGTCCGTATTCGCCCCGGACGTATTACTCGTTAATGATTTTTTTGCCTTGTTTCTCCCGATGGGTCGTTGAATTTGCTCGTCATCGTCATCATCGGAAGGTTGGGTACGTTTTGAACCCCGCGATGAAGTTGTCGTCATCGTTGGAACGGCTCCCCATTTTGGACATTTTTTAGGACGTCCCAAGCTTGTTCGTGAGTGAAAGCAACTTTATGGCGTGCTACATACCGTTCGTGTGCCGTTCGGGATATATCGGCCTCACTCATCCCGCTTGATCTATTATTGAGCAAGTTGTTGTAGATGCTGCCAAACGAATTAACTCTTTTATTGAGGTCGTTGAACTTGCTATTGAGTTGATGGGTTGATCTATAACCTGGTTCACGACCCATGCGAGTAAAGAACACATGCCCGATTCGGCCCCAAAAATTTCTTACATTTATGTAAAATTAAGTATAAGAATAATAATAATAATAATAATAATAATAATAATAATAATAATAATAACAATAAAAATAATTACCACCGCTTTGTGCGTTACCGACCACGGGGTCCTCCGAAACGTCAACCCACGGCGACACTAACGCGAGTTCCTCGACTTTACTCCACGTTAGTTTGGCGGCTTTCTTTGGTCTCGGATTTGATGGTTCCGGGTTAGATTGTTGTGTCGGGATAGATTGTGGTGTGTTCGGGGTAGAAGGTTGGGTTTCCGGAACAATGTCGTCGTCGAGATTGAAGTTGGCCGGAGTAAAACCTTGTTCAATCAACCCGGGACGTGTAAATTGGTAAGGAATTTGTTGGTGAAATTGTTGGTGAAATTGTTGCGGATATTGTGGCGGATTTTGTTGCGACCATTGTGGCGGATTTTGTTGCGACCATTGTGGCGGAATTTGTTGCAAAAATTGCAGATGATAACCTTGTTGTGTAAACGCTTGGAAACCAAGCTCTTGATCTTCTTGCGATTGTGGTGTATTCGGTCGGTTACGACGGGATGTAGGTGTTCTGTTTGAATTCATGATGAGAGAGGTGTGAAAAATAAGAGGTTGAGAGAATTTGAGAGGTGTGAGAAATAAGAGGTTGAGAGGTGTGAAAAATAAGAGGTTGAGAGGTGTGAGAAATAAGAAGTTGAGAGGTGTGAGAAATAAGAGGTTGAGGGTTAAATATATAGTGGGATTAAATTGAGAAAAATAATTTTTTTTTACAAATAGCCGTTCAACGGATACATTTTTAAAAATTTAATTAATTTTTTTTTTTAAAAACCTTCGGGATGATCCGGGATCCCATCCCCGGAATCATCCCCGCCCCGCCAACCCCGCATGACCCGTACCCCATTCCCGCTGAGCCCGAGCCCATCCCGAGCCCCATCCCGCCTGCGGTACCGAAGGCCTTAGGTGTGCAAGAAATAAAGTAAAGTTTGGTGGCCAAAGTGTGAAAGAGGTAAAGTTTGGTGTGTAATTGTGGTGGATATAAATAAGACTAGAAACCCTCGTAACCCTAATTTTTACCGAATCAGTGTGTGCGGCTGGAAGAGACGATTAGTGGGTGCAAAGTTCAGGAAAGTGTTAAATCAACTGGGATTTCTCCAAGCTGTGTATAGGGATTCGTCGCCATTCTCAAGGTAACCCTCAATTCTTCTTCTTTCCAATCTAATCATAAGGTCTTGAGTGGTGGAGTCTGAGTTTGTGTTTATCAATTTGAAAGAAAAGAAATGGAGACTGTGTATGTGTTCTCCCTGTTTCTTGTTGATCCAAACCCTCAGTGATTTGATAATGACCCTCTCTTAAATACTTAGTGAAAATTGTATGTAAACAATATGTATCAGAGTTTCACTATCGCTGATAAGTACTAAGATCTTCCAGTACCGCTGATAGGAACTCTTGTTGTTTAAATTAAACATTCAGCGAACACTGTTCACCATAATGCGTTGAGTCTGTTCAGTCCTTATGGTGATCGCTGATAAGTTAGTTGTTTACTTATAATCCCTGAAGACAAGTTTCACGTCAACAAAGGTTCTACGCTGAAGTCGAAGATCAAGCTCAAGAACCAGCGACAAGTCTACTAATGAACTGATGCGGATCAGCGAAGACTCAGATTTGTCCACTCAACGTGAAGTATCAAGTACAAGACTTCAGCTATCGCTGAACTTTATCATTCGCTGAATAGTAAATGATAATCTCTGAATCAACGAAAGCTGATCATGAAGTCCTCCGTACAAAGTACTTTTGTCTTAACCTCCCTTGCACGCCACCGTACGAAATGTCAGAAAAGAACCTCCGAAAATCTGAGATCGTACAACCACTCTGATACTACAATGTTCATTCATGCGGCTACTAAGGTTGTCAACAAAGGTCAATGACATGCAACCAATCCGCTGATGACACGTGTAAAGTGTATATTGAATTGCATTAAATGCATGCAGTATATAAAGAGATGAACTCACTTCATTTGAAGTAACTTGCTAACTCTGGACAAGTTCAAATCTCTCTCAAGATAGGATTTTATTAGTAATCTCCATATCTTTCTTAGTGCAAGAAACCTTAGTGTTCCAACTTGTTTAGATTTAGGTTTATCCTTAATCTTGTTTCCGCAACAAGCTGTAAATTGTTAATGATTTATCAATAAACAATTTAGAAAAGTAAAATTGTGTGTTTGTATTCAACCCCCCCCCCCTTCTACAAACTTGTATAGGCCTTTCGGGACCAACATTTCTTTTAGTGTAAATCCGAAGGTTTAGCTATTAAATTGGTCGGTATCGGTATCCTCTCAATTCTAATGGTTTAACACCAAGATTTGGATTCGAGGGTGGAGTGAATGTTTAGCGTTCGTAAGACAACCAGGGACCATAACTCGCCATCCGGAACCCATAGGAACCTGAAGCGTACCGGAACCCATAGGGAACCGGAAGCCGTATCGGAACCCATAAGGAACCGAAAGCCGTACCGGAATCCATAAGGAACCGGAAGTAGTACCGGAACCCGTAGGGAACCGGAAGCATACCGGAAACCAGTTGGATTCCGGGAGTTTGTCCGAACCCGGGATTAGTGGTATCGGAACCCGGAACCAAGTCCGGAACTGAGTCCTGATATGTTGGTTCGAGACTTTCGTTTAACCGTAGGCTTCTGAGTGCGTAGAGGGTCTTATCGGCTCTTTTGATTTAATACGATTGTAGGTGCGAGTAGAGGGTAGCGGTTCGGGACATCGGATCAGGTGAGTCTTTATAAACCCAAATCTTCTACAAGTGTGATGATTTATACATATATTCCATTCAAGCTTATTAACTGCTTTAATTACAAAGTAAAGAGTGTGTGTAGCTAAATGATCGATTTAAATGTGGATAGACATGCTTTGGCAATGGTGTAAAATGGGGGTGTGTCCCATAATATTTATATATATGAATTCGTTTCATATATGGGCGGTGTGTGCCCTATTACGCTGTCACGGTGTGTGTGACCATAGTGTGTGCCATTAGCATGTGTCTTGGTGTGCTTATCATGTAAGTATGCTTCATTTTAAATTTGTACTAAACCTCTTGCTGCTATTTTTTTATTAATGTTATTATATATGGCGTGGCCTTGTTTGAGGGAACTCACTAGACCTCGTGGTCTAACCCTCGCTTTCAAAACTAAAAACTTTTCAGGTGAGCAGGTAGATAAGGGTAAGGGTAAGCAGTGAGATCCGGGTGAGCTTGTTTAAGCACGGATTTGAAGATTTTGATAGATGTCCAAATAGTTCTTTCGTTATAATTGTTCTCAGCTGTAAGCCGGTTGTTATGCCAACCGTTGACTTAGAAATTTTGTAAGACATTTTGGGATATTTATGCATGCGTATTATTGTGTTGGTTTATCTTTTGTTTGGGTTGGTACAATAAAGGCCGCATAGAGATTGTCATCGTTATAGGTAGAGATGGCCAAACCGGCCTGATCCCGGCCCGGCTTGACGCCCGAAGCCCAGCTTGCCTGAAGCACACCTAACCCGCCTAAGGCCCGGACCTTGAGTCATCGGTTGCTACCAGGCTGAGAATATGAACGTGTCACCGGCCCGGCCCTTCCAGGTTTTTAAAAAATATAGCATTTTTTAATGGTAATATAGACGTTTTGCGCATTTGTGACCGTTTTTTTGGGTATTTTATGGTTTCCAAACACTATAAATAAGATACTTGGTGTATGGGTTAGATACCAAGTTACAAAACGCAATTCTCTCTCTCACAATTCTCGATTTCTCGCTAACTCGTGTTTGTTTTTCGCAACTTCTCAATCTCTCAAGTATTCCATCTTTCGCTCAAAATGGCCGGCGGTGATGCATCAAACGAACAAATTAGAGAAGTTATTCCCGAGCACGGACGAAAATCCGAATTTTGGAATGGTTATAATATGGTGGTTCTCTTGAATGGGAACAAAAAGATTTGAATCGACTGGAACTCTTCAATACTATCAACCGTGAGAGGATTAATTTTATTTTTTTAATGTATTGTTCAATCAAAACTATAATAAAACGTGTTTTTAAGTATATTTGAGCGACCCAATTACGCATTTTTAAGTGTATTAGAATAATATTTGAAACGTCCAAAAACCAGGACAAATTTAAACCATAAAATTTATCAGAGTTATCCATCTTTTCATCCAAACTTATATACATAAATAGAGAATTAGCTGTGAGGGTTCACATATACAAAATGAGTTTATCAAAACAACCTACTAATCTAATCCTGAACAATAAGATCAGATTATTCTAGTTGTTTAGATAATTCCCCAAAACATCCTCATATATACTAACGTCTCCACTTATCACCAAAAGTTGAATACCAACACTCACTCTCCCCTCTTCCAGTTACTTCCCCGAGCTCGTACCTAGTAAGAAAATTTAGTTTGAAACGATTAGGCTTACGCCTAGTGAGAACATCAAATTTCAAATTAAAACTTTATAAGCTTTGGAAACCAATGTAAACAAAGCATATAAACAAACCTGGTTGTCCACTATTCTTACCGTACACATACTCATCTTGCGATGATGGGAACATACCCGATTCCATGAATATGACTAACCATCAGTAAGTCACATCATTACGTTCGAGAGCCTACTACGAATCATCATAGGTTCGAGATAATAGCTCATGTCCAAGAAATTACAATTTACTTTATGCCTATTTCTTAGAGTGGAAGTAGAGATTACAAGTTACTTTATGCCTATCTCTTACCTTCCCGTAGAAATCAGGAATTACAATTTACTTTATGCTTATTCCATGATTTCTCCTCACAATACGAAATAGGAATTACAATTTACTTTATACCTATTCCTCATTTCCACGTAAACGGGAATTACAATTTACTTTATGCCTATTCCACGTTTCACGTCACACTATGAAATAGGAATTACAATTTACTTTATGCCTATTCCTTATTTCACATCACCTTACGAAATGGGAATTACAATTTACTTTATGCCTATGCCTATTCCACATTTTAGGTCAACGGGAATTACAAATTTCTTTATGCCTATTCCACGTTACAAATACTACAAGTGCCTATGGATCCATTACACTTACTAGCGTATATGCATAACAGCATAAACACGCAACATCTCGTATCATATTCTCAACGCTAAGAATACTGGATAACCTATCGTATCCTTATCCTCAAATGTTCCCCCTTGCGGGGTCTAGGGGAAGCACCCCTAGAAAAATTTTAGAATAACATATTTGGATAACACATCAGAATGGAAATCTGGACTCAAAGTCTGGACCCATCCGGAATCTATTCCTCAGACCGGAATGGTCAGGAACCGGGTCTCAAATTGAGACCGGAATACAATTGAAACCGGATCCAAGTACCGGGACTCCTCAAGCCTGGATCCAATACCGGATCTCCTCAAGTCCGGATCCCATTCCGGATCTCACCACATCCGGATTCAATACCGGATTCCACCAATTCCGAATCCCACCAATTCCGAATCCCACTCAATTCCGGATCCTATCCCATACCAGATCCTACTCAATTCCGGATCTATACCGGATCTTACTCAGTTCCGGATCTATACCGGATCTTACAAATCCGGATCCAACACCGGAACTCACCGAGTCCGGATCTCATACCGGATCTCACCCAATCCGGAACCTATACCGGATCCAAATTAAAACCGGAACTAGATACCGGGACCTTCATACTGGGTATTCGATTGCATGTCAAATTTGCTCTAAAAACCCATCTAAGTTCAATTTCTTGGTCGATTTCATTTCAATACATGCTTATCAAGTCATTTTGATAGATTTCTATAAGATATCTCATTCAATTTCAAATAAAAATTGTTTAGAAAAGATGAACTCACCTGATAAGAGTTCTAACGCGACTGCAGATTATTTCCACCCAGTACTCCAAATCAAATCTGATTTACAACCGATTGAAAATCAAACCTTACTCAAACTATCAATCTAATCAAATAGTATTTGGGAGAAATCATCAAGATTCTTACCGATTGATTTTAGCTTTCTTCCTGCTCCCAAACACCGACTCCAAAACAATCTTTTGAGACAAATCTCAATACAACCGACTCCCTTCTTTAAATATCAAAATCATAATTTCAAGTTTGACCCTCAACTTATCCAAAATCAGGATTTAACTCCAACTATGACCAATTACAATTTTGATCCCTTAATTTCAGATTCTTAACTTCAAAAATAAAATTACCAAGACAATGGAATTTTCGAGGTGTTACAATATTTATAAATTATATATTTTTTTTGTGAAGTCTCGGTTCCGGCCTGGTTTCAAGGCTCGGATATACAAAAGCCTAAACGAGCCAGACTCTAGATGCTCAAGCCCGGTCCGGGCTAAAAAATCCCAGTTTTTGGAATAGCGTTTCGACCTGGTTTGCAGTGAGGCCCAACGTGGTATTTTGACCATCTCTAGTTATAGGTGCCATCTTTAATTTTCCTTTTTGGCTGATTTTTGGGGCTCTCGTTTCGCAATTTTTTTAAATAAATACGATTTAAATTAATTGTATTAGGGTCATAGAGATCAACAATTAAAAATACTAATACTAATAACAACCATTATTTGTATAATTAGACCCATCCTTTAGCCTGTTAAATCTGGGTTACAGAACAGGGCCCACAAAATCATGGGACCCATTTTTTTATATTTATTTAGGGCACTATTTGATAACCCATCTTTTAGGGTGCGTTTGGTTCGCAGAATGTTTTTTGATGGAATGGAATCTGTCAAAAGAATTTGACTTTGAAGGAATTGGAATGGAATGTTATCAGGTTTGACCACCTGGTTGACATACATTGGAATGGAATCTGCTAAAGAAATTGGATTTTGTCTGTTTGGTTCACATAATGTAGCTTTGGAATTGGAATTAAATATTAGTTAATGACCAAAATACCCTTTTTGAAAATTTGAACCATCGATGGTCGGCGGTGGTGGCCGATGGTGATTCAGAACGGTGGTGGCCGAAGGTGGTTCAGGTTGGTGGGGGTCGGCGGCGGTTCAGGTCGGTGGTGGTCGACGGTGGTTCATAACGGTGGTGCTGGTCGGCGGTTAGGTCGGTTGTGGTCGGCGGTGGTTGAGATCGATGGCGGTCGACGGTGGCTCACAACGGCGGTGGTCCGCGATGGTTCATAACAGTGGTGGTTCAGACGGTGGTGGTCGGCGGTGGTTTAGGTCGGTGGTGGTTGAGATCGGTGGCGGTCGGCGGTGGCTCACAACGGTGGTGGTCCGCGGTGGTGGTCGACGGTGGTTCAGAACGGTGGTGGTCGGAGTAGGAAAGATGGGGATAGTTGTGTCTTTTTGAGAAAATTGGGTGCAATGGAATTGAATTCCTTCTCATTTGTGATGGAGTGACCAAATCCATGAATGGTGGAATGTGTGGAATTCAATTCCATTCCATAGGTAACCAAACGCTCGGACGGAATTGGGTCAATGGAATTGATCATTCCAATTCTTTCCAATTCCGTCGGAATCCTACGAACCAAACGCATCCTTACTTCCATTAATCGGTTGAGCAAAACAAAGACTCTTTGATCTTCTTCAATTCTTCTTACTTCTATTCCCGATCCATCCAATGATTGAAATCGTCAAATGTTTCAAAAAAACGAAGATATCTACTCTTGATATTCGATGACACCAGTTTGGTTCTAGGCGATTTCTTTTGGTTTTCACATATTCATTTTTTAAAATCTGAGAAAACTATGTCTCAGGAGGTATATATAAATCATAATACCATTGGTTTAGACTTTAGATATTTCTCGTTTATCAATTATCATCAACAATTCAACATCCAACTATTTCTGTCAAAGTATCAGTAGAAGTTATATGTTCACCAGTTCTAAATACTTTTAGAATAACATAAATGTACTGTTCGGATACCCTCCGTATTTTGAAAACGTATGACCCCATGGCATTATTCTCACCGTATTTTGAAGAGTATGATGAGTCTTCCTTTGCACAGTTAGTTTTTCTTTTATTGGCATAGTTTTCAGCCAATTTAGCCAACTTATCGTCCCACTTCACAGGCCCCACACCAACCCAACTTCGAACCTGATTGTGGGCAACCACGTAGTCTAGTGGTCTATTTTGGGCATAAGAGACGTGCAGATATGCTACCAATATAGCACAGACAAGTGACATGTTATGTGAGTACCCCATATTGCTATATTTACTCATCAATCTTTAAAACACGTTGTAAGTTCATTGCAATTAAATGGTGTTTATATAGGGAAAAATTGATGTGAATAAGAAAGAACCCAAAGAAAGACGAAAACATAGTGGACATTTTCATAGAGCAAAAGGTTGCAAATAATTTAGTTAACTTAAATCTTAGGCAGAAGAACCGCCATACCTAATTAATCTTAAACATAGCAAACTAGCCAAGTTATGGTGAAATATTTAAAATTATACAAATTCAAAAAGGAAGGAAACATAATAAGTCACGTAAAATATGTTTTTCACAAAAGTATATATAGTAGCTATATATCCGGGCAAAAAAAGTCGATTATAGGTAACAATAATCGGTTTCACATTGAACCCGCATTTAAGACCATTTTCAATTAACCCTCTATTTTACTCTCTATCTTTATTTTACTCTCTAAAACCTCTCCAATGAACCCTTTATTTTACTCTCTATAATAGAGAAATGAATAGTAAATTCATACTCTATTTTTTCTAAATTTTTGATAATTACAAAATGGTCCTTCAATTTTTTAGATTATTGTATTTTTATTTTATTCGTTGTCAAATACCAATTTTAATAAACTAGAATTATATTTATCTTTAAGTTTTAAATTCAATTTAAATTTATCCTAACTAATTGTGAAAATAAATATAAGGTTATTGTGAAAATAAAAAATATAAGGATACAATTTATAAAGTTAATAAATATAAGGGTATTACTGAAAATATATGTAATTAAAATAAAAAAGAATATACTTGGAATATTTCTCTTAGAGTAAAAAATAGAGTAATACATTGGAGAAGACATAACATATTCTCTATTTTTTACTCTATAATAGAGAGTAAAATAGAGAATCACTACTAAACATACCACACTTTCCGACGGAATAATTCGCCGGAAAACCGCCTGAAAAGGCTATTTTCGGCGGATTTTCCAACGGATACGGCTGCCAGAGTTCCGGGCGCCGCAAAAGTGTTTTTCGGCGGACCATTTTCGGCGAATTCTGGCCGCCGGAAATTCGTCAGTATTTTTTTTCATTTCTATTTTTTCTGACTTGATTAATTAAATTAGTGATTAAGATTAATTTTTCGACGGATAATCCGCTGGAAAGTTTATTAAATTTTAAAAAATAAAACTTTATTTTAAAATTTGAATTTTATATTTAAAATTTTAATTATATAATCCGTCGGAAATCCGCCGGAAATTCTGTATATTTTTAAAAAATAAAATAAAATTAGTTTTTCATGTTTATTTCAATCTGGCCACCACAAAATTGATTTTATATTTTTTTCCATTTTTAATTTTTTTGGCTTGATTAATTAAACTAGTCATATACCAACGCAATGTAACGGAGCTAAAAATATAAACGAATTTTAATAAATAAAACTAATGGTTCCAATCCAATCGAATCTACATAGATGAGATTCCACCTTACGAATATATGAACTAACAAATTTATTGGTGAAAGTTCTTTGTAGAAATTTCCAACTTACAGTCTCGAAACAAGAAAAAACAGTCAAAGCAAACAAAATCATCAAAATTGAACATGTTTATAACCCCAAAACAGATTTTGAATAATTTGGCCTATGGCCATTGAAACAATACCAAACAACTTTAGAAAACCACCTAAAGTGAACCAATTTGACAAAGATTGAGATGACATGCAGAAGAAAACCAGTTCCAACTCCAATCCACCATCCTTATTTCTCCATTAAGCTACCTGTTAGAAAACCAAAAAAAACAGCAGCAAACTTGAAACCCCAAAATATCAATATACGAATCTATTGATATTTTAAAATAAACAAGCCCAAGCAGATAATGAAAATTGCAATGTTCATACCTAAAATTGCATATGGAGGGGGAGAGGGGCACTGTTGCGGTGATGGCGATAGAAGTAACAAAATCGTAACAAAATCGAGGAGAGGCTCCGATTTAGGGCTCCATCTGTTATCCGACGACATGTTCTTGTATAAGAAGAGATTGATGGGTTCGAATAGGTGGTTGAGGGTGAGGCCGTCGGATTCTTGGATGATGATGGTGAGTTGGGTGGAGAGGCAGTTGAAGAGGGTTTGGAAGTAGTGGTGGATGTTGATGGAGATGAGGTCGGCGATGATGGTGTGGAGGAGGAGGATGCGGCGACTACTTAAGGGGGAGAATGGATGGGAGAGGGATGAGAGGTGTGGGAGGACACGTTTTGGGAGGGAGGCATGAGGTATTAGGATTGGGGTTTTATTTATTTTGGGCTTTATTTATTTTAGGGGGAAATAACAAAGATTTTGGGAATGGGGGGAAATAAGATATTTTAGGATAAAAAAATGTATATGTAAAATAAATATAACATTATTAATATATATAGAATTTTATTTAAAATAAATTATTAATGTAATAGATATATTACTTTAATTAATAAATTTTAAATTTTATAAATTATTTTATTAAATGTAATGCATATTAGTGGTTCTTAATGAACTTGGTTGGGTTTTGATGGGCTTTAGCGACTCTTAAAGCCCAATAAAACCTATTAAAGCCCAACAAAACTCTATACAGTCCACTACAACACATTAAAACCCAATAGATACATATGCATGTATGTACTACCTAAAACTGTCCATTCAAGCCTAAAACGATCAATTAAAGCCCAATACGGTCCATTAAAGCACAAAAGACTCTTTTATGTAGGTTTGTACTACATATATGCATGCGGTGTGTATTGGGCCCTATAAGACTATTAAGAACCACTACAGTTTATTAGAACCATTATAGCCCGACAAGACATTTTATGACATATTAAGGCTCAATAACACCATTTTCGTTTCTCTCCCCCTTGCATCTTCTCTTCCTTATCTCTGGCATATGCCTCTTCTATTACTTTAGCTTCTTCTATCATTTCCCTCAACATCAAGGCTTTAGAGTTTTGCACCCGGGACATCATGTCAGTCGGTAAGCCCTTCAGATAGGCTTTAATCTTCTCTTTCTCAGTTGGAGCCACATGCCCCACTAAATTCAGCTTTTCCATGAATATTCGAGTGTACTCCCGAATAGACGAAGTACCCTTCTTAAGAGTCTGAAACTCTTCTTCAATTCGTTCCATTTCATTCTCGTTACGATACTCTTCTAAAATCTTTCTTTTGAATGACCCCTAAGTCATAGCAGCCAAGACTAGAGCCGTCACTGTCGATGTTACGATATTCCACCAGGTTAAAGCGTTTCCTCGTAACTTTTTAGAACCGAACCTGACCTTCGATTCCTCGTCGCATTGACAAGCTCGAAAAGCTTGTTCCATCTCCCTAATCCAGTTCATGCATGCTATCGGATTATCTGATCCAGCAAACTCTGGTGGCTTGCAGCTCAGAAACGTCTTATAAGAGCAAACTCTCTCCACTCTCCTGTTAACGTTTACGACATGAATAACAGGTGGAGTTACAACACCAGTACCCGTCTCCGGTCTTTGTGGCTCAACACTTCTGTCGTTTAACATTTTCATAAACATTTCCGATTGTTCTGCCAGTGCCGTATTCATTGCTCGCATCATATTTTCCAGCATGCGAGATTCCATTGTAGATTCGGTCGTCACCGGATTAGAGGTACCAACAGTCGACCTTCGTGTTTGACTTTCTTCTCCTCCTATTATAGGTGGCCTCGGTGGACTTTCGTAAGTTCCACCCATTTCAGGTTGCTTCTCCACCACCCAATCATTTACTGCCCTGTCTTCCGAAGAACTAGGGGAATCGGTTGGTGTATTCACCATCGTTCTGAGATTTAGCACAAAAGATAACCATAAGAAATGGTTACACATATCCCAAAGACAAGAAACGTACTTTAACGTTCATTACTCACTGTAACAATATAGAAACAAGTATGCTTGTGTAATAATATATTCATAATAACAGTAGCTAATTGAAATTGTGAACATACTGTTCATAAGAATCCTCATTACCATCGTTACAGTGCTTAATTCGATTATTTCCGTCGGCTCTAAGACTATCCCGTCTTAGTGCTTCTACCCATATCTCACAAATCATAACTTAGTTCATCTCAGCTTAAGTCTAGGTATCTCATAATCATACCTAGTTCACTTAAACTACAACTCTGATACCACAAAGTTAACCATAATTTCATCCAACTTTTATACATAAATGGAGAATTAGTAATGAGGGTTCACGTACATAAATTGAATTTATCAAAACAACCTGCTAATCTAATCATAAACATTAAGATCAGATTATACTAGTTGTTTAGACCATTCACCAAAACATCCTCGTATATGCTAACTTCTCCATTCATCACCAAAAATTAGGTATCATAAATCACTCGTCCCTCATCCCGCTATTACTTCCCCGAGCTCGTACCTGGTAAGAAAATTTAATTTGAAACGATTAGGCTTATGCTTAGTGAGAACATCCATTTTCAAATTTAAAACTTTATAAGCTTTGGAAACCAATGTAAACAAAGCGTATAAACAAACCTGGTTTGCCACCATTTTTACCGTACACATACACATCTTGCGATGACGGGAACATACCCGATTCCATGAATATGACTAACACTCAGTAAGTCATATCATCACGTTCGAGAGCCTACTACGAATCATCACATATTCGAGATCATTGCTGATGTCCAAGAAATTACAATTTACTTTATGCCTATTTCTTGGAGTGGAAGTAGAGATGACAATTTACTTTATGCCTATCTCTTACCTTCCCATAGAAATCAGGAACTACGATTAACTCTCGCCTATTCCTAGATTTCTCATCACAATACGAAATGGGAATTACAATTTACTTTATTCCTATTCCACGTTTCACATCACAATATGAAATGGGAATTACAATTTACTTTATGCCTATTCCTCATTTCTCATAACCTTACGAAATAGGAACTACAATTTAGTTTATGCCTATTCCTCATTTCAGGTCAACGGGAATTACAATTTACTTTATGCCGATTCCACGTTACAAATAATGCTAGTGCCTATGGATCCATTACACTTACTAGCATATGTGCATATTTACTCAAACACATAAAACATTTCATATCATATTCTCAAAGTTAAGAATCCCAAATAATCTAGCATACCCTTATTCTCAATCTATCTGGTAAACAGATCGGGTATTCTATCCGGACAACATCCGGAATACGGTACGTTCCGGACTATCATCCGGAATCCGTTAACAACCAAGGTTCTAAATGACGTGAGGCGTGGCATGGCGGCGAGGCCAAGCCTCAAGCATTAGGAGCCATGACGTTTGTCAAGGCTGGACTTATGGCGGCAAATCTCTATATCACATATATATTATACATAAAAACATATGTTTTGTGCTATTAATCGATGAGTCAATGACAATAAACAAGTTAAATTAGGTTATATATATTAAAAACTAGCAAATAAGACATTAAAAACGTAAAGAAAAATCAAATATATCTTTACAAAAGATCGCACATTAGGGCATAGCGTGCCACAAGCATAACGCGGCGTGAGGCATGAGCCTTGAGCCACGGCATGCCATGGAGGCTGTTGTAACGTCCCAAAAACACAACAGGATATATATATATATATATATATATATATATCATTAAATCATAACATTTACAAAACTGGGTCCCAAATTTTTCTTTACATCAATCTCAAAACTAAGGTTGGCGGAAACAACCTATACATAACTGAGAATAATCTAGCTTCTACAAGTGGCACCTGCACTGTCTCTAGTTGTATCTGTACTCTATCTTGCTCTTACTCACTTACTTGAGCCTCCTACTATATGCTTACCTGAAAAGGTTTTAGTTTTGAAAAGCGAGGGTTAGACCATGAGGTCTAGTGAGTCCCCTCCATAAACAGCGTACAACAACACCATAGAATCATTTTATAAAACTCTTAACATTTTCCACATAAGCATCAAATATGGTATTGCACAGTGTTTAAGGATCGCATAGCTAACCGCGATCGGGGCCCAAGCAGACTCCCTTCTCGCCCGCGATCGGGGCCCAAGCAGACTCCCCTCTCGCCTCATATCGGGGCCCAATCAGACTCCCCTCTATCCGAGTAGGAAGGAAACGAATTCCCTCCTACAAGATCATCACATATCCGAGTAGGAAGGAAATAAATTCCCTCCTACAAGCTCATCACAATGCCCAAGGGATCATCGGATCCCGAGGTTCTAAGATCCCACTGTGCAGACCGACTTCACATAACATACACATAGCATAATGTGGTTCCCAAGCGTGAAATCATTGCACATCATTTCATATTGCTAAAAGCCATTCTTTAAAATAAAACGTGCGTTTCATAGAGAACATGCGTAACAGTTGTAAAACAGTTCATGCTCGTAAACAAACCATAATCAAAAAAACATTTAACTTCCATTTACGTAAAATCATGTAGAATATCATGGCATTTATTCATAATCACTTTCTTTGAAAACACGTAAAATCACGTATTTTAGTTAGAAAAACTCACCTGACTTGCTCGCTCCAAAGCTTCTCACTTACATTTCCGATCTCTAGATAGAACACCTATTATTTAGGAAATGTATATCAAAATCTAGCCATTTATATTCGAGCTTACTTACGAACGTAACCTTAAACCATCTAAGTTGAAAGGCTACACTTCTAGTTCAAAATCATACTTATTGGATTCTGCTTACCCGCCCAGAACATTACTTTCCGGACCTTATAAATAGTTTAAAGTTTCGGGTAATTGGACATCGGTCCCCTTTTTATAAATTTTACTGGATTCTCTCTAATAAGTCTAACCGATTCCAATAATTAAGCCCAACTCTGCCATTTCTAATAATTATTAATAATTAATAATTAAATATCAAAATCCAAATATGGATATTCTACATGTCGGCCCAACCTTGTTTCCGGTAACTCCAAGTCCCGGTAACCACCAGTCCCGGTATTTGGCGATTACGAACATAACTCGATTTCCTTAGTTTAAACTTACACCAATCGATTCCCCAAGGTATTTTCTTTCACTAACAAGATGTGTTACTCTCTAATCTCCTGCGTTCACTTACAAAGCTTTTTTATCCAATTAACAATCCGATTTTAGCGATTAAAGCCTCCGGGATGTTCTTGCCCCATTAATCCACAGCTTAAATAATGAGATATCAAGGAACTTAATTACTTAGCTATCAATTGCAGGAATTAACATAGGGAAGGATTGATTACTCACCCAAAATCAAACGAGCTTCTTCTCACGATTTATGCCAAACTGGTTTCTTCTCCATTCTTGGCTCTTCTTCTCAGCCGCCACAGTACACAAGAATGTTCTGAATAATGGAAAACCTAGGGGACCGAGTCCCTTTTATATGTTTCAAAATTTGCAAATGAGTCCCTTATCACAACTTTCGTTCTTTTCACTTTAACCACCAAACTTTCACATTTGCTAGAAATCGGGTTGTTACAGCTGTCGCGGCGAGCCTTTTAGAACAGTGGTAACAACAATCCGATACAAATCCGGAATCCGGTACCAATCCGGATTACTCATCTTCCGGATTTCACCAGTTTTACCCAGTTCTACTATCTTTCATCCAATACTCAAAAATTCAATTTGTATTCATTTATACCAATATCAATATCTTCACAAACCTCATTCAGTTCAACTTATCAATTCTATTAAGACAATTTTAAAGGATGAACTCACCTGGGCTTAATTCGAAATCGACAGAGACTCAAATCAACTTTTCTTCACCACAGAATCAGGAACCTATTCAAAATCAGTTTAATCTGATTAACCCTTCCTAAAAGATTGATTTGAATACTAAAATCGAACACTTACCGGATCAATTTTGGGTTCAACTTTCTCTGCTTCTTTGAAACCGACTTCAGTAAGACAATTGAGATATTTCTCAATCAAAGTCGACTTCAACTTTAAATATCAGAAACATAGTTTCTATTTTGACCCTCAACTTATTCAAAAAAAAATATAATTTAACTCCAACTATGACCAATTACACATTTGATCTCTTAACTTCAAACTTTATTCTTTCAAAAATAAGATTACAAAGACAATGGGATTTTCGAAGTGTTACAGTATTGGGCCCTAAGACTATTAAGAATCACTACATCTTATTAAGAGCCATTATAGCCTATTAAGAACCACTATAGCCTATTAAGAACCATTATAGCATATTAAGAACCAGTACATACTATTAAGAACCCTATAGCCGAACAAAATCTTTTATGACTTATCAAAGCCCAATAACACCAGTGGTAACTTATTACATGTTTGTATGTAGGTTTGTACTACATATATGCATATGGTGTGGATTGGGCCCTCTAAGACTATTAAAAACCATTATAGCCCAACAAGACATTTTATGACATATTAAGGCTCAATAACACCCGCAGTGACTTATTATGTGTTTATATGCATGTATGCACCATATATATGCATGTGGTGTATATTGGCCTCTATAATACTATTAAGAACCACTATAGCATATTAAGAACCAGTACATACTATTAAATGTTCAGATTCCGACGGAATTTACTTTTCTTTAAAATCTATAAAAAAGGGTTTAAAAAATAAAAAAAGTTTCCGACGGATCCAAAAAAAATTAATTTTATTTTGTATTTATAAAAACGTTTAAAAAATATAAAAGATTTCTGGCGGATCCAAAAAAAATTATTTTTCTTTTAAATTTATAAAAAACGTTTAAAAAATATAAAATGTTTCCGGCAGGTCCAAAGATATTTAATTTTCTCTTAAATTTATAAAAAAAGTTTAAAAAATATAAAAGGTTTCCGACAGATTTCCGGCGGATCCAAAAATATTTATTTTTCTTTCAAATTTATAAAAAAATGTTTTTAAAAAATATAAAAGGTTTCCGGCGGATCCAAAAGTATTTATTTTTCTTTTAAATTTATACAAAACGTTTAAAAAAATGTGTTTCCGGCGGATCCAAAAATATTTAGTTTTCTTTTAAATTTATAAAACCGTTTAAAAAAAATCCGTTTCCGGCAGATCCAAAAATATTTTATTTTCTTAAAAATTTATAAAATCGTTTAAAAAATCCGTTTCCGGCAGATCCAAACACATTTATTTTTCTTTTAAATTTATAAAACTGTTTTAAAAAAATAAAATCCGTTTCCGGCGGATCCAAAAATATTTATTTTTCTTTAAATTTATAAAACCGTTTTAAAAAAATAAAATCCTTTTCCGGAAGATTTCCGGCGGATTTTAATTAATAAAAATAATTAATTAACATCCGCAGGAAATGTTGGTTAATTAACCGTTGTTTGTTTTAAAAATAATTAATAACATATTAATTCCAAATCCGTCGGAAATCCGCCGAAAACAAGCCATATTTTTTTAAAAATAAATATATATTATCGGGGGATTTCCGGCGGAAGTCAACGGAGAATCCGCCGGAAAATGTGGTTTGTTTAGTAGTGATAACTACATTGGACATTAATGTGAGGTGGCTTTTTTGAGCTCACTTAGTGTCTGAAACTAGCGAGAAGTCGGGCCTAGCGAGGGCCCTGGGATCGAACCCAAATGTTATATCGTCCTTGTGTAATAGTAATGCATTTTTCTAAGTATATAATATCACTACAACAAAAAACATAATTTCCAACGGTATATTCCGTCGGTAAGCCGTCGCTAAAGGCTGAAATCCGTAGGAAATCCGTTGGAAACCAGAGTCGCAAATTATTTGGTAGGCAATTGGTTTTCCAACCGATTACCGATGGATATTAGCGACAGATTACCGACTATCGAGATCAACGACGAACAAGCGACGGCGGGGATCACCTACGGAATAGCGACGGAGCGACCTACCGACGGATTACCGACGGCCATCATTCGTCGGTAATTTTAATTAAATTAAAATTGTTTTAAAAATTAAATTAAATTATTAAAACATTACCAACGGATTATCCATCGGTAAGTTGTATTTTAATTAAAATAATAATTAAAATACAGAAAAACGTGTATAAAACTTTTACAAAAACCTGTCGTACACTGCTATATCCAATTACAATATCATCCCAATAACGTTCGTAAATTAAATCCAATATTTTCCCAAACTGCCTCATGATGGCTTTAAATAGCTTCGCTTTTTACTCCAATCTGTATTTTTCAAATTAAAATAAATTTTAATTCAAATTATTAAATAAAAATATATTTATAATTATTAAATAAATTGTTATATAATATTAGTATTAAAATTATTAAATAACATTTAATACTAAAATTATTAACTAGAAAAAGTTAACTGCAGTTAACTTTTTCCATTAAGTCCAGTTAGATCAGGGGTATTTTAGTCAATTTAAGTTATTTTAGGGTCAAAATTTGCCACCGCACGGCTAAATATGGGTTTTTAATTCGTTCGACCTAGATTTATTACGACTAAAATGCCCTTGAGATTAACGAAAAGAAGTTAACGGCCGTTAGAAAAAATCACCAAAACCGTTACAAAATGATATACGTTAAGCGATACATGTACATGCGTATCCATACATTTATATAGTATTATATCTACACACACATGCACACACACACACACACACACACACATATATATATATATAGTATTATATGCATACAAACATTCATACATTTACATACACATATAGACATGTACACATGACATACAAACATATATGTATATATATAGTATATATGTACTTTATACATACGTGTACGTATACTAATATCCACATAGACATATACACATACACATATAAACCAAATAAAACAAAATATAATCCATAAAATCTCATATGCGTACTAAAAACGAAAAAAACTAGAAAATATTAAATTCTATTGGTAAACCATCGGTGACGGATTACCGACGGAATTTAAATTTTTTAAAATGTTCATATTTTTATTATTTTCCGACGGATCACCGACGTATTTTATATTAGAAATAAATTAAAATTAAAATATTATAGAGCCCGTCGGAAACCTTTATTTTTACCGACAGATTACTGACGGAAAAGTTTTTCGTCGCTAAAATCCAAAATCCATCGGTTTTGCTTCGCTATTCACCGATGGATGGAGTCCGCCCGTAATTTTAGTCAGAAATAATGAATTTTCTAGTAGTGATATTCACTACTAAATTAAAGACTTTTGCTGAAAGGTGACTCGTCACAAGACCGTCACAAAAGTTGGTGGGTATACATCTAAGTCTATTATCGCCTTATAAAAAGTAATAATGGTACAAAGTATCGAATATCGATCCCACAGGGAAGCTTGAAAAAATTCATTTTTAAAAGTCTAATTTATAAAAACAGGTTTCAGATGGCGAATTCGAAGGTCATCTTTGGTTAGGAGTTTGTGAGTATCAACTAATGAAAAACCAGTTATAAGAAGAAAGCACATGATATAAAGATCTATTGGGATTTAACTAATAATCAGATAAAAAGACGAGACAACATTCCTTCGTTATCTCAAGTGTCAAATATTTATGATACAACGAACCAGTTGATTAATTGTGATCCACCATAAAATATAACATATATTTTAAATAACGTTGGACAATCATGTCGTACGATATACCTTTTTATCATTTTATCGGTCTCGGTCCCAATTTCTCTTTATACCTTGAACTAAGGCGATTAGCCCATCGTCGTTCAGTTTCCAATTATAAGAGATATACGAGTTTTAAAACAAATAATGAAGATGGACAATGCGTTAATTAAATTAAACTTACTTAAGTTGAACGTCGTTACTTGTTGCACAAGTAATAAACCGTTTTGAGAAATTACTAATTTTATGTTATCATGACAATTAAAACATGCAAATTTAATTAGTACAAAGTTGACGATGGATTTTATCATTAGTTATAAAACTAGAGTTACAGAAAATGAAGTTATGAATCTATGAGGAAAATCTTGTTTCAAATGTGATTTTAAAACGAAGAGTTGTTGATGATTACTTGGTGCGTTTGTTAGCGTATTAATTATGAAAACTTAATTATAGCGTGAGTTTGAGACGAGAAAAAGTGGAACTTATGTGAAATAATTTACCAAACCGTGAACCAAAAACGACTGGGGATCCGAAGTGATTAATTCGGACTTCCGGTTTATATTGTAAACGAAATCATACGTGAACCAAGTTTTGTTAAAAGTCGAGAATAAGGGAAGAAAATGAACTGTGATTAGAAGTATGGCAAATTGTTGGTAACAATGGACAATAACATAATTTCTAACAAACTTAGAGTTATAAAAATGAGATTAATGATTAAAGGGAGTTCTTTTACTTGTTTGATGCACAAAATCGTAAGTTCATCATTTACCAACAATGAATTCGGATGGGATGTCTTGATGGAGTCCGGTTGTGTTCAAGGCCGAACCAAATATATATAGAATGATATCAACCCATAATGTAGTAACCAAGGATAAGTGAAGTAGTAACTAGATATGTAAACTAATACACCATATGTGTATTTATACACACATACAACTTGGTGCACAAGAAAAACACTAATGGTCCCTAAGATGAGAGGCCAAATCCAAAAGCTTAGTCTAAAGAATTCGACCCAAAAATTGGCCCAACCGAATGCATTTCAAACCTGCCCACAAATGCCTAAAGTGTTTGGCCGAAAAAAACGAGTTCGGTGATCAAAATCCACGACCCTCTTTATCCGAGAGTCCAAAATAGCATCCGGCCCAAAAATCGAAGTCGTCCTCGTAAGCCGAAGATTCGTAATTCTTCAAGATCAAAAATCGACTTCAAACGGCCAAATCTTCAAACCTAAAATACACATATAAAATTAAGTTATTTTTATGATTTTATGATTTTTTTTGTGATTAAATACTTATCGTATCAAATCTTTATTTATGATTATAATTGACGAAAAATAAGCTAAAAGATGCAATTGGGAAACGAATTTTAGCTCAAAATTATAATAAAAATGGCTTTAATAGGGTTAATAAAATAACCCTATCACAACCACGAATTTGAACTGTTTCTTGTCCTCAAGCAACTTTAATAGGAAAATTTAATTTTGAGCTATTTTATTTGTTGATCATTCACCATAACTCTCCATATCAATCATCATGTATGTTAAACACACTTTGGTTCAAATTGTCCACAAGATATGTACCGATAGCCCTTCATAAATTGACATCTCTCAACTTCATCACAAACAAAATGTCAACCCATATGCTAGCCACAAAATTTCTGCCTGATTAAAATCACAATGCAATCGGAATCGAGGGTAAGTGTTTGGCCTTTTGTTTTGGTAAAAGCGGTGGCTTTTACCAAATTTTCTATTTTTCACATTTTTGGCACAATTATTCTGCCTTTTCTCTTTTTGAGGAATTGAAAAAATGGACACATTGGTCCCTTTGGTGTCTTTGACACTTTATTGATGCATGGAAAAACAAATGCGGAGCTTTGTTCCTTTATGCAATGTTATTTTCTTATTGTTCAAATTTTTTCAATTTTGTTGATTTTTTTTGGGTACGGTGCATTTTGCAAAGGGATGTGCTTTTAAAATGATATGGGTACGGATATGCATGAGTTGCCATAACATTTTCCCTCCCCAAAATTTTGAAGGGTTCAATGTCCTCATTGGACAAAAAGTTGAGCAAGCAAGAAAATTGGTTAAGGTATATGGGGTTGTTGCAAGAGTGATTCTAACAAAAATGGTAAGCAGAAAATTCGGGGGCTAGTTCTAGTGACATGAAATGTGTAAGCAAGAGAAAAATTCTTTTATTGTGGCTATCAAACAATCATGTATTACAACAATTCCCAAATTGTGAAATCAAAGCATGATGATATTAAAAACAAAATATATGATAAGTCACAAACTTACATTCCCAAACATAAAGACATTACAATTAAAATGCAAATTATTTAAAGTGCATGAAATTTTAAAATGGATAGTGATGGGAATTTTAACCTGCCCTACTCATGGTGAGTAGGTGTACGGTCATCTGATTCCCATAAGAAATTAACGGGAAAAGGTTGGAGGTTCTTCATCTGTTCCGGGTGCTCCTTTATCCAAATTGCCCGCATCACGTCATCTCGGGCCTTCTTGTACTTCAGCCAACTTACTAACTTATCATCAATCCTCTTTAGCATGCATGTGGTGTCATCCTTCTTTTCACTCTCAACACTCTCCTGTTTTCGGATTTGTTTTGCAATCAACACTTGATGTTCTTTTAGTGTTGCCCTAATCTCATCCTTTAGTGACTGGATACTTGCTTCCAAAGAAGCAATACCATTACTGTCAGATTTATTCGAATTTGAATGGACGCACATGTTGTTACGCATTAACCTATCCACATTATTTTTTTCCATAACCAAATTTTCTTTTGAAAGTTCATCCGTGGATAGAATGGTAACTTTGGCATTTTTCATAAGTGCATGGATGATGGTTGGATGTGAAATTCTAGCGTTGGACCGTTCAACACCTCCATGAATGTTATTGGAGATGACACGTCCAACATCAAACCTATGTCCTTTAAGGATGCAATACAAGATAAAAATCCTAAGCATGCAAGGACTAGTGTCGTGAGTCGTTGGATACAAAGTGTGCCTAAGAAAAAAGAACCACACATTTTCTTCGGGTTTTAAACAGTACGTGCGTAAAATACGAGAGTTTCCGGTGAATTCCCACTCGGATCCTTTGTATGCAATTGTGTCCAAAATATCCTCAAGATCCTCATCAGTAAAATTAGTTATTAGACGTTGTAATTTTAAATGTTTAGGTGGTTCGATCCCCAAAAGTGTATTGATGGCCATAGCCGAAACATTTACGGGGGTTTGTCAAACGGGGATTTCTACACCATCAGTTACGGATAACTCGGTGTAGAAATCCCTCGCCCAATCAATATTAAACTAACCCGAGGGTTCACACAAATTTTCACAGCCTACACATAACTAATGTGCGTGTGTGCTAAAAGTGCATTAATGTGGAAACCACGTGGTGGTGTGGTGCATGGCAAATCTTACGTGCATAAGCAGGATATTTAACCAAAGCCTCATTACATGAAAATAAATTAAAACGACTTAAGTTTGAGTTTGAGGAAATACCCACTTTTTGTTTACCCTTGTTCAAAACAGAAGTTGAGTGGGCTACTTGCTCACTTCTCCATTGCTTCTGGAGTTTGTCCCACCTCCTCCGAATACACTGTGTGCTCACCACCATCTTCGACCAAAAATTTTCTTTTCTTGATGGGTTTGATGTTTTTAACAGCAATGGTTTTAACCCTTCTAGTATATTGCTGAGTGGTAATAGGAATGGTCCTAGTGGGTTCATCGATGGTGATTGGAACAGTAGCAGACACATAAGTGGCAGTCGGTGGAGTTCTTCGACGGTCAATCGGTACTGCAGTGGATGCTACGGGTGGGTATTGTAACACCTTCAAAATTGGAACGAGCAACTAACTTTAATTTCGATAAAACAACCAAAAGAGGATAACATCCTTTCTACAAAGCATCCTTGAAAATACCTCAAAGTTTAAACATCTCAGTTTTCATAACTAATAACTCAAGGCGGGTGTTACTTAACCCAATTACAAGTTGCTAATCCCAAATAAGTGCGGAAGACTTCACTTAGCAAAACCACTTCTCGTGCACTGTACTAGCACTCATCCCTTCACAGTGTAGTTAAAGCTATTCCCAACCTGAACCTGTTGCACATGCTGACAAATAAAAATGTTAGGCTAACGCCTAGTGAGTTCAAGAGTTTACATCATGAGCAAATCATTTGATAGACCAAAAGATTCAACTTAATTTATGATTTCCAAAAAGGGGTTTGTATAAAATACACCGACAACCCAATTTCCAAACGCACACAATTCCTGTGAGGAAAGCTTCCAATGAAAATCATTACTCTGCAATGGACTCAAATCCAAAACTCACATCAAGAGGTAATTAAATAATAATTTCTCAAATAATCGCCAATGCGAATAATACTCAAATAGTCAAAACATCCAACAAGGATGAAACATAAAATCCGTCCATCAATCATGGAAAACTATCCATACGCATATAATATGACACCGATAATGCGGATAAACAAAGTACCCGAAAACAACACTCTTCGGTGACGGGGGAGACCCGATTTCATCGAATGTGGCAAACACATAATTAAACCACAATTAATAAACACAAGTAAGCTTCATGGATGGGAAACGCATGACATCAACCATCCCTCGGTCTCTAGTCAGTCTTAGACATCAACCCAAACCGGGTCTTTAGTCTATTGAGGCATCACCCCAAACCGGTCTCTAGCCTAGTGCGACATCAACCCAAACCGGGTCTTTAGTCCACGGAGACATCAACCAAACTAGGTCTTTAGTCCATCTTTGACATCAACCATACTAGGTCTTTAGTCCATCTTTGACATAACCAAACTAGGTCTTTAGTCCGTCTTTGATATCAACCAAACTAGGTCTTTATTCCATCTTTGACATCAACCAAACTAGGTCTTTAGTCCATCTTTGACATCAACCAAACTAGGTCTTTAGCCCATCTTTGACATTAACCAATCAAGGTCTTTAGTTCATCTTTGACATCAACCAAACTAGGTCTTTAGTCAATGGAGACATCAACCAAACTAGGTCTTTAGTCCATCTTTGACATCAACCATACTAGGTCTTTCGTCCATCTTTGACATCAACCAAACTAGGTCTTTAGTCCATCTTTGACATCAACCAAACTAGGTCTTTAGTCCATCTTTGACATCAACCAAACTAGGTCTTTAGTCCATCTTTGACATCAACAAAACTAGGTCTTTAGTCCATCTTTGACATCAACCAAACTAAGTCTTTAGTCCATTAACCACCAAGTTCAACCCGACCGGGTCTTTACGTTGGAATCCCACCATCCAAAACAAGCTTACTTAAAATAGAAACTAATACATGACCTCAAAAGAATAACCAATGCATTCAAATCATGTAAACCTCAAATATAATGCATTTCATGCAATTAAACCCCAAGCCCACGTCGAGCTCATCAAAACCGGGCAAATGCCCTCAAGACTCAACCGAGCCCAAAACTGAGCCGTCTGCTCAAAAGATCTAATGATCGTTTAATAACATCAACACATGCAAATGAAGTGCTTCTAACCCACATCATGCAAACACATGCTCCGAGGCATGATAATCTCACAACCCCTTCATTGCCTCCTTCCCAATGAAGTTAATCATATATGCATCTATATGTGTGTGTGTATATACGTATACGCAAATCTTTTATAACTCAATAATACATATAACCCACCCAAGTTCATTAGTCCCAAAGGTACTAAGAATACAAAATCATCAAACGGTCTTTACACCTAACACCAAGCACTCAAACTGACACATACTCAAATAAAACACAATTAAGCATATAACACATCCCAGTCTCCACCTCGAGCTACTAAAACCGGCAAACACTTAAAAGACTCATTTGAGTATAAATCAAGCCTTTAAAGGCCAAAATAAACGTTTGGCTAAATACGTGTCACTCACACGGTTACATAAACCAAAATACATCGTTACCCAAAATATTTACCCTTTTAATTTCTCAATTGGCCATCGGCCCTAAAATAAAAGGTTTACAGCTCTCAAACATTCATACGGTCGGATTGACCGAAATCCTCAACTCACACGTTCACATTTTAAAAATGTAACACATCATAGTTATCGCATAATCACAAAAACACTAAAAGTGTATTTTGACCAATAAATTAACAAAACCACTTTCAATCGTGATTTATTCATCAATCACTCAAAATCCCCCAAAAGTGGGTGGTTTACAAGATTTGTAAAGCTCAACACTTTGATTAAATCAAAACCCACTAAATAACTCAACAAGGGATAATTCCATATAAAGCACACAAATACTTTAAAATAAACATTTTGGCATGTACAACGTTTTCACAAATCAACTTGAACTCACCTTGCTAGATTAGGCTAAATCTAGATTTTCCCAAACGTAAGCTCCTTTGAAGAAGTACAAATCTTCAAGTCCAAATCTTCCAAAACCTTTATCACTTGAATCTCCAAGCAAAAGCTCCTAATCACCCACAAAAGTTTCAAGCTTCCATATCTTCAACAATGGTGGATTGAGTGAAGAAGATGAAGGGAAGAGGAAGAGTTTAGGGTTCTTCCTTGGGAGAAATAGACTGAGAGAGAGTTAGTTTGGGGTTTGGAAATGAAATGAGGGGAGAGAGAAGAAGAGGCCTTAAGAGGAAACAAAAATATCTCATCAGACCTTCCGCGGACGTCCGGCCTTGTGCCATGCGGACGTCCAGCCTTAGCTGATCCGAATCCCCCATTTCTCCGTTGCTTTCGTGGATGACCCGTGGAACTCGGGCTGGACACGGACGTCCGGCCTTGTCCCTATGCGGGCGTCCGCAATGCTCGAAATCGAAATTCTTGGAATGATTTCGTCCTCGAAATCTAGAGGTAATTAAATAATAATTTCTCAAATAATCGCCAATGCGAATAATACTCAAATAGTCAAAACATCCAAAAAGGATGAAACAGAAAATCCGTCCATCAATCATGGAAAACTATCCATACGCATATAATATGACACCGACAACGCGGATAAACAAAGTACCCAAAACAACACTCTTCGGTGACGGGGGAGACCCGATTTCATCGAATGTGGCAAACACATAAATTAAACCACAATTAATAAACACAAGTAAGCTTCATGGATAGGAAACGCATGACATCAACCATCCATCGGTCTCTAGTCAGTCTTAGACATCAACCCAAACCGGGTCTTTAGTCTATTGAGGCATCAACCCAAACCGGTCTCTAGCCTAGTGCGACATCAACCCAAACCGGGTCTTTAATCCATGGAGACATCAACCAAACTAGGTCTTTAGTCAATGGAGACATCAACCAAACTAGGTCTTTAGTCCATCTTTGACATCAACCATACTAGGTCTTTCGTCCATCTTTGACATCAACCAAACTAGGTCTTTAGTCCATCTTTGACATCAACCAAACTAGGTCTTTAGTCCATCTTTGACATCAACAAAACTAGGTCTTTAGTCCATCTTTGACATCAACCAAACTAAGTCTTTAGTCCATTAACCACCAAGTTCAACCCGACCGGGTCTTTACCTTGGAATCCCACCATCCAAAACAAGCTTACTTAAAATAGAAACTAATATTTGACCTCAAAAGAATAACCAATGCATTCAAATCTTGTAAACCTCAAATATAATGCATTTCATGCAATCAAACCCCAAGCCCACGTCGAGCTCATCAAAACCGGGCGAATGCCCTAAAGACTCAACCGAGCCCAAAACCGAGCCCTCTGCTCAAAAGATATAATGATCGTTTAATAACATCAACACATGCAAATGAAGTGCTTCTAACCCACATCATGCAAACACATGCTCCGAGGCATGATAACCTCACAACCCCTTCATTGCCACCTTCCCAATAAAGTTAATCATATATGCATCTTTATGTGTGTATGTATACGTATACACAAATCTTTTATAACTCAACAATGCATGTAACCTACCAAAGTTCATTAGTCCCAAAGGTACTAAGAATACAAAATCATCAAACGGTCTTTACACCTAAGACCAAACACTCAAACCGACACATACTCAAATAAAACGTAATTAAGCATATAACACATCTACGGCTCCACCTCGAGCTACTAAAACCGGCAAACACTCAAAAGACTCATTTGAGTATAAATCAAGCCTTTAAAGGCCAAAATAAATATTTGGTTAAATACGTGTCACTCACACAGTTACATAAACCAAAATACATCGTTACCCAAAATCTTTACCCTTTTAATTTCTCAATTGGCCATCGGCCCCAAAATAAAAGGTTTACAACTCTCAAACATTCATACGGTCGGATTGACCGAAATCCTCAACTCACACGTTCACACTTTAAAAACTCACCTTGCTAGATTAGGATAAATCTAGATTTTCCCAAACGTAAGCTCCTTTGAAGAAGTACGAATCTTCAAGTCCAAATCTTTCAAAACCTTTATCACTTGAATCTCCAAGCAAAAGCTCCTAATCACCCACAAAAGTTTCAAGCTTCCATATCTTCAACAATGATGGATTGAGTGAAGAAGATGAAGGGGAGATGAAGAGTTTAGGGTTCTTCCTTGGGAGAAATCGACTGAGAGAGAGAGAGAGAGAGAGTTAGTTTGGGGTTTGGAAATAAAATGAGGGGAGAGAGAGGAAGAGGCCTTAAGAGGAAACAAAAATATCTCATCGGACCTTCCGCGGACGTCCGGCCTTGTGCCATGCGGACATCCGACCTTAGCTGATCCGAATCCCCCATTTCTCTATTGCTTCTGCGGACGACCCGCGGACCTCCGGCTGGACACGGACGTCCGACCTTGTCCCTATGCGGACGTCCGCAATGCTCAAAATTGAAATTCTTGGAATTTTGGAGTGTTACAGGTATTGAGGGTTAGGAAGAATGGTTGGTCTCGGGTGAAATGGTAAAAAAGCGGAGGGTCTTCCTGTGATCACCTCGGGAGTTTAAGACAATAGCATACGAAAATGTAGGTCGTGGGGATTGTGGTCGCACATTTATCGGAGAAAAATGCGGATGAGGGAATCCGGGTGGTGGTCGTAAGTTAGGTCGAAAATAAAGGGGTTGAGGGTCATACCTTTGGAGAAATCATCGTGTGGACAAGAAAGTTTAATAGACGTCGGCTATGAGGTTATTGGTCCGATAATCCGAAGCATCCTGCACCGATGAGTTCAAATCGAAAGCTTGTGGCTTTCTTTCCATTTCGACAGAAGAGGAATAGTCGATGGTAGGTTTCGATGAAAGTGATCAAGACGAAGAGGGTTTTGGCTCCCGAGACTTGGATCGTTCGGCCACTTCTTCAAGAGTGTGAAGCGCCAATTTAGGTGAACTGTCGAGGTGTGAGATAGTGGTCGGAGGTGTTTGGGTTTGGTTTTCCTGCGAGGTTCTCTTATCGGTGCTCATAAACAAAGGTTTCCGGCGTTTGCTTCGGGTGCGATGATGGGTTTGTGATTTGGGGGGGGGGTGATTGGCTTCGTGTTTTAGCCATGGAGAACCGAAGGGTCGAGGGTTTTATAGAGGGGAGATGAGAGATCGAGAGGGATAGAGACGAGTGTAGTAGTAGAGATAAGAGAGAGATAGGCGATTAAAGTGACAGCAATAACCGGCGGTGTCAGGTGGATTATCCGGCGATCGAGAGAGAAGGATGTGTGTGTTTGTTTGTCTTAGGTTCTCTACATGTTTCCCTCTTCATCAAGTACAAGCATTAAATGCTTGCTGATTGTACACAACAAATCCACACAACCAGATTTTTCAAATACTTAATTAGATTGTTTACACTTAGTTATATTAATTAAATCTAGTTACCTCTTTCTCATTAAATAAAACCGGGCTTTGAAATCAGATTTCATTAGATCTTGGGCCGAGTAAACTCTTGGCCCAATCGTTAATTCGAAAAATAGAGAACATGCCCAAACTTGAGTTATTAAACTGATTTTTATCATGGGCCGAAACTGTAATTAGCAATGTTAATCGAGGCCCAACATAGTTAAAATGAGTGATCTCTTGGGCCGGCTTGTATACATTTTCGATCTGTGGCCCATTTACTTTCGTTTTATAAAATTTATCCGTAGGCCGGAAATTTTTATCTTCCTCTAGGTTTTAACTTTTAGCTCCAAACTTTGTATTTCTCCAAAATTGTTCACTTTTGTAGACAACCCCTTCTTTATTACTTAAAAACAACTAAGTTAATTATTTTATTATATGTAGATTTTATTTTTATTTTTATGTTTATATATATATATATATATATATATATATTATGCATAAAATATATTTATTATCTATATATATTTATTTATTTTTATATTATTCTTTTTCTTTTCTTTCTTGGGTCAAAAGGCCAAGAATCCTTGAATTGTTTTTGTTACTCTAGAAAATGGAAAACCTCTATAGGTTGTTGTTTCGGAGCTGAAGGTTCGATAAATGGTTTTACTATTTGTCCGTTTACCTTAAAAGTGGTCCCCTTTTCTGGATCAATTAGTTCAATTACACCGTACGGGTAAACTTTTGCAATCTGATATGGCCTTGTCTATCTAGAGTTCAATTTTCCTGGAAATAACCTGAGTCTGGAGTTAAATAGCAGGACTTGTTGTCCCTCAAAAAACTCTTTTGGACTGATTTTCTTATCATGCCATTTTTTGTATTTTCTTTATAAAGTTTGTCATTTTCATAAGAAAAATTCCTATGTTCTTCAAACTCACAAAGTTGCAGAGTTCTTTTTTCCTACCTCGTCCAAACTCATGTTGAGTTCCTTTATGGCCCAATAGGCCTTGTGTTCTAATTCTACAGGCAGGTGACAGGCTTTCCCAAAAACTAATTTATATGGGGACATACCAATAGGGGTTTTGTAAGTTGTCTGGTAGGCCCACAAGGCATCACCCAATTTGGATGCCCAGTCTTTTCTGTGTGGCTTGAGTACCTTGGCTAAGATTCCTTTGATTTCCCTATTGGACAACTCAGCCAAACCATTGGTTTGGGGGTGATAAGCAGTGTCCACCCTATATTGAATATTGTATTTGTCCAGGACTTCCTCTAATAAGTTATTAATGAAATGAGTGCCCTCATCACTAATCAAGGCACGAGGTGTACCAAATCTAGTGAAGATGTGTTTTTGTAAAAATTTGACAACTGTCTTAGCATCATTAGAGTGACAGTCCTTAGCCTCCACCCATTTAGACACATAGTCCACATCTATGCACAATTGTTTGACAGTGGGAATGGTCCCATAAAGTCAATGCCCCAAACGTCAAATAATTCTACATCTAAAATCCCATTTAAAGGCATTTCATTCCTCTGAGAAATATTTCCACTTCTTTGACACGCATTGCAACTTTTTGCAAAGTTGTAAGCATCATTATTTAGAGTAGGCCAATACAAACCTGATTGTAACACTTTTACAGCTGTCCTGCTTCCTCCAAAATGTCCTCCACAATGTCCTCCACGGACTTGTATGACGGTGATATAGGACAGATGTCACTTCTTCTTTAGGGATACACCTTCTGATCACCTGATCTGCACAAATCTTAAACAAAAATGGATCATCCCACAAAAACTTCTCGAAGTCAAATATGAGTTTCTTTCTTTGATGTTTATTAAATTCCTTGGGAATGATCCCACAAGCTAAATAATTAACAATATCTGCAAACCAAGGTGTTTCAGTATGTTGCACAACTAAAATCCTTTCATCTAGAAAAACATCACAAATGTCATTAGTGTTTTCTTATTTTTCTAGTCTTGACAAGTGGTCAGCCACTTGGTTATTCACACCTATCCTGTCAATGATTTCCAAATTAAATTCTTGCAATAACAAGACCCATCTTATTAGCCTAGGTTTTTCATCTTTTTTAGAAATAAGATATTTGATGACAGCATGATTAGTATGCACAAACACTTTGGCACCCATCAAATATGATCTGAATTTTTCAAAAGCAAAAACCACAGCTAGTAATTCCTTTTCAGTAGTGGTGTAATTGATTTGAGCTTCATTGAGAGTTTTACTAGCATAGTAAATAGAGTGAAAACTTTATTCTTTCTTTGTCATAGAACAACTCCTACAGCCCAATCACTAGCATCACTCATTATATCAAAAGGTAAAGACCAGTCAGGAGTCACTATTACAGGAGCAGTGACCAACGCTTCTTTCAAAATTTTAAAAGCCTTTTTACAGTCTTCATCAAAGTTAAAAGTGTGGTCATGCTGTAATAGTGAACATAGAGGTTTGGAGATTTTAGAAAAATCTTGGAAAAATCTTCTGTAAAAACCTACATGTCCTAAGAAACTTCTGATTCACTTAACAGTGGTTGGTTCAGGTAATTTTGCAATTACTTCTAGTTTTGCTTTATCAACCTCAATACCTCTATTGGAAATGAGATGACCTAACACAATGCCCTATTTAACCATAAAGTGGCATTTTTCCCAGTTTAAAACCAAATTTGTTTCTTCACATCTTTTAAGACTTTTTTCAAGATTTTGTAAACACAGATCACACGATGTCCCATAAACTGAAAAAATTATCCATGAAGATTTCCATGGACTGTTCAAGCATGTCTGAAAAAATAGATATCATACATCCTTGGAAAGTGGCAGGTGCATTACAAAGTCCGAAAGACATTCTTGTAAAGGCAAAAGTGCCATAAGGGCAGGAGAAACTGATCTTCAGGTGCAATGGCAATTTAATTGTAACTAGAATAACCATCTAAGAAACAATAAAACTCTTTTCCTACCAGTCTGTCTAACATCTGGTCAATGAAGGGTAATGGGAAATGGTTTTTTTGGGAAGCCTGATTTAGCTTCCTATAGTCCATACATATCCTCCAACCTGAAACTACTCTAGTAGGTGTAAGTTCTTTCGTCTCATTAGTTACCATAGTAACTCCACCTTTTTTTGGGTACACATTGCACAGAACTGACACAAGTACTACCGGTAATATGATAGATTCTGCCAGTATCCAACCATTTTAAGATTTCCTTTTTAACAACTTCTTTCATCATTGGATTGAGTCTTTTGAGGCTCAATTGAGGTGAAATATTTGTTTTTTAAAATTATCTTATGCTGACAGATAGTGGGGCTTATGCCCTTCATATCAGTAATGGTCCATCCTATGGCCTTAGTGTGTTGTTTCAACATGCTTACCAGTTTTTCATCTTGGTCAGATTCTAAGGATGATGAAATAATGACTGGCAATTTCCCTGGATCTCCTAAAAAGGCATATTTTATATGAGAGGGCAGCTTTTTTAACTCTAAATATGGAGCACATTCTAAGGATGGGACAAGAGTTTTCCTATCCTTATTTTCTAAAACTTCAACAACAGAGGTGACTTGGATGTCTTCTAAGTCCTCAAACTCCACTGTATCTTCATCACTGTCTGAATTTCCAATTCTCATGGCTTCCCCAAAATTTTGGTCTTGACACCAAGATTCAATCAAACTTAAGGTAGAACATTCCTCTCCCTCTTCAGGATACTTATGGGAATCCAACACATTAAAAGTCACTTGTTGGTCTTGAACCCTCATGGTGAGTTCACCCTTTTGGACATCTATTAGAGTTATTCCTGTGGCTAGGAAAGGTCTTCCTAAAATGATGGGAATGTCTTTGTCAGCTTCAAAGTCTAAGATGATAAAATCTGCAGGGAAAATAAACTTATCAACTTGGACTAAGACATCCTCAATCTTTCCCTTAGGCCAAGCTATGGACTTGTCTGCTAATAAAAGAGATACAGTTGTGGGTCTAGCTTCACGTATTCCTAGGGTGTTGAATACAGATAAAGGCATGAGGTTTACACTGGCACCTAGGTCACATAGAGTTTGTCCTACTTTTTTACCTCTGATGGAAAATAGGATGGTGAAACTTCCATGATCTTTCATTTTTGGAGGGATTCTATTAGATAACATAACACTACATCCTTCAGTCAGAGCTACAGGCTCATACTCATTTAATTTCTTCTCTGTACTTAAAATGTCTTTGAAAAACTTTGCATAACTTGGCATTTGCTCAATGGCTTCCACCAAAGGTATGTTGATATGTAACTGTTTAAAAACGTCTAAAAACTTTTTGAATTGCAGTTCATCTATCTCATTTCTCATTCTTTGGGGATAAGGAATATATAGAGGAACTTTAGTAGGAGATGTAGTCCGTTGAAGAGTAGGTGCTAGAATTGGTGGTGAGGTCTTGTCTATCTTAATATCACTAGGAACTTTGGGACTGTCACCAGATTGTGACACAACCACATCAGGCTTGTCGGTGGTCTTTTGATCTTTCTTGGGTTCTTCAAGGGTTAACAGTGGGGTTGTTGGAATGGTAATGGTGTTATTGGGCCCAATAGTGTTTTCTGGCCAAATAATTCCACTAGACTTAGCAGAGTCTGTAACTGTGTTTTTCTTTTCTGGCTCTCCTTTGGTTGATTTTGTTAGGTCTTTTTGTATGTTTTCTGGTAAGTCCTTTCCACTTCTTAAAGTTACATCCTTTACATGCTCTTTTCTGATTCTTGGAGGTATCTCTGTATCACTAGGTAGAGAACCGGAAGGACGTTTTCTCATTTCTAAAGCCATTTGAGCCACTTGGGTCTCCAAATTTGTTATTGATGCATGAGTTTGGGATATGAATCCCTTCATCATTGCTTCCAAGGAATTAGATGATTCAGCATGATGGTTAGACTTTTGTTGATATGTCTGATGATTATTTTGAGAGTTGGCATGTTGGTTGTTTTGAGGTCTGTGATGATACTGTTATTTGACCTTCCAATTTAGGTGGTGGTGGATTTAAAGCAGGACTATGCCAAGAAAAATTTGGACGGTTCCTCCACTCAAGGTTGTAAGTCTGAGAGAAGGGTCCACCTTTGTTATTGTTATTATTATTATTATTATTATTATTATTATTATTATTGCTATTATTACCAACATAGTTGATACACTCAAGATTTCCAGGACAATCTTCAAAGTTATGACCATCACCACAGTATGTGCACCGGATAGATTGAACAGTAGGAGGAGGTGCAACAGGGTTGACTGACACAACATTAAGATTTCTAATCAAAGATGTCATGTCATTCAGCTGTGTAGATATTAATGCATATGCATCAGGATCTTGTGCTCCTGCTGTTTTCTAGGTGGTAGTGCACGTGGATCACTCCACTGACCATTGTTGTTAGAAATTCTTTCAAGAATATCATATCCCTCATTATAGGTACAAGATGTGAAAGCTCTGTTTGCAGTAGCGTCGGGCATTTGTTTTGCAGTAATATTTAAACCACTGTAAAACGTCTCTAACTGAACGCAGTACGAAATGCCATGATGAGGGCATTTTCTCAAAATCTCCTTGTACCTATCCCATGCATCAGGAACTGCCTCATCGTCTATTTGTTTAAAAGTGCAAATTTTATTTCTGGACTTAGCATTCCTCGTGGGTGGAAAATATTTTTTTAAAAATTTCTCCGCCTTTTGGGCCCATATAACTATAGAATCTGGTTTCATCGAGTTGTACCAAGACCTTGCACAGTCTTTTAAAGAGTATGGAAAAAGTTTTAATTTCAGTGTATCGTCTTCTACACCAGAAAGTTTAAAAGAATCTGTAATTTCCATGAATGACCATAAATAAGAATGAGGATCTTCAGATGCCAAACCAACGTATTGGTCGTTGGTTTGTAACATATGAAATATTATCTATTTTAATTCAAAGCGGCGGGTTTGCATTGTTGGTTTAAGAATTCCTGAGTGTAACTGAGTTAAAACATGAACTGCATAAGACATAATACCGTCAATTTTAGAATTAGCTAAACGAAAAATGTTTTGTTCCTCATCATCAAGATTATTTATTATCGGCGGAATTTCTGGAATTTCTGGATTATTAGGTTGCCCATTTGGATTGAATGGGGGAACTTCATCCTCATTGTCTGACATAGAATCGTGTTCAGACATCTCGGGAGAATTTAAGACTAAATTAGCTCTTTGGATTCTTCTTCGTTGTCTGAACGTTTTTTCAACGTCGGGATCAACTTGGAAAATTTCACCGTGAGGCAATCTTGGCAAGCACTATATTATTTTTTCTTTTTCGAAAAGGTGGTAGAAACTAGAAAACATGCTTTTACAAACTTTACTTGTAAAAAGAAAAATTTCTGGCGTGCTTCCCCGACAACGGCGCCAAAAACTTGTTGGCTTGATTTGTGTACCTGAAAATATCAGAAATAAACCATGACGCAAGTATACACATCAGTCTATTATCGCCTTATAATAAGCAATAATGGTACAAAGTACCGAATATCGATCTCACAGGGAAGCTTGGAAAAGTTCGTCTTTAAAAGTCTAATTTAACAGGTTTCAGATGGCGAATTCGAAGGTAATCTTTTGTTGGGAGTTTGTGAGTATCAACTAATGAAAAATCAATTATAAGAAGAAAGCACGGGTTATAAAGATCTATTGGGATTTAACTAATAATCAGATAAAAAGACGAGACAACATTCCTTCGTTATCTCAAGTGTCAAATATTTAATGATACAACGAACCAGTTGTCAATTGATTAATTGTGATCCGCCATAAAATATAACTTTGATTTAAATAATGTTGGACAATCATGCTGACGATATACCTTTTTATCCTTTTATCGGTCTCGGTCCCATTTTCTCTTTATACCCCGAACTAAGACGATTAGCCCATCATCGTTCAGTTTCCAATTATAAGAGATATACGAGTTTTAAAACAAATAATGAAGATGGACAATGCGTTAATTAAATTAAACTTACTTGAGTTGAACGTCGTAACATGTTGCACAAGTAATAAACCGTTTTGAGAAATTACTAATTTTATGTTATCATGACAATTATAGAGTGACAATTAAAACATGCAAATCTAATTACTACAAAGTTGACGATGGATTTTATCATTAGTTATAAAACTAGAGTTACATAAAATGAAGTTATGAATCTATGAGGAAAATCTTGTTTCAAATGTGATTTTAAAACGAAGAGTTGTTGATGATTACTTGGTGCGTTTGTTAGTGTATTAATTATGAAAACTTAATTATAGCGTGAGTTTGAGACGAGAAAAAGTGAAACTTATGTGAAATCATTTACCAACCGTGAACCAAAAACGATTGGGGATCCCAAGTGATTAATTCGGACTTCCGGTTTATATTGTAAACGAAATTACACGTGAACCAAGTTTTTCTAAAAATCGAGAATAAGGAAAGAAAAGGATCCGTGATTAGAAGTATGGCAAATCGTTGGTAACAATTGACAATAACATAATTTCTAACAAACTTAAGAGTTATAAAAATGAGATCATCAATGATTAAAGGGAGTTCTTTTACTTGTTTGATGCACAAAATCGTAAGTTCATCATTTACCAACTATGAATTCGGATGGGATGTCTTGATGGAGTTCGGTTGTGTTCAAGGCCAAACCAAATATATATAGAATGATATCAACCCATAATGTAGTAACCAAGGATGAGTGAAGTAGTAACTAGATATGTAAACTAATACACCATATGTGTATTTATACACACATACAACTTGGTGCACAAGAAAAACACTAATGGTCCCTAAGATGAGAGGCCAAATCCAAAAGCTTAGTCTAAAGAAATCGGCCCAACCGAATGCATATCAAACCGACCCACAAATGCCTAAAGTGTTCGGCCAAAAAAAAACGAGTTCGGTGATGAAAATCCACGGCCCAAAATGATCTTTATCCGAGAGTCCAAAATAGCATCCGGCCAAAAAATCGAAGTCGTCCTCGTAAGCCCAAGATTCGTAATTCTTCAAGATCAAAAATCGACTTCAAACGACCAAATCTTCAAACCTAAAATACACATATAAAATTAAGTTATTTTTATGATTTTATGATTTTTTTTATGATTAAATACTTATCGTATTATTTATGATTATAATTGACAAAAAATAAGCTAAAAGATGCAATTGGGAAACGGATTTTAGCTCAAAATTATAATAAAAATGGCTTTAATAGGGTTAATAAAATAACCCTATCAGGCGGCACATCTATTAAAGGTTGAGCGGGCTCCCGTACACACGTTCACTTATATATGATTTTTGTAAGAGAAAAATCTTTAGCCGTCTAAAATGTGTGTGCACCCACTTGATTTTGATCAGGAGTTCCTTTAGGGTGCGTTTGGTATGCAGACAGGACAAAACAAAAGGGAAAATGACAGAAAAGAACATGACAGAACAGTTGTTCAACGTTTGATAAGACGTAATTGGACATAATAGAACAGATAACATGACCAATACCCCTAATAAGTTGTTATCATGTATTTTATATTTTGATTATTTATGTAATTTATTATATTATAATGAATAAATATTTTTTATAATAAAATATACTAGTAGAAAGTTTTGTTCAATACAATTAAAGTGGTCCCAAAATAAAAAGTTAATGTAGTTTTCAAATTTAATTTTTTAACATTTTCTATATTTCTTTACCTGTAATATTTAATAACTTACATAAATTAATCAAAACATAGAAACAATATAAAAATAGTATTTTGAGGAGATTAAAGTGAAAATATAAAGAACATAAAATAAAATAAATAAAATTTAGATAATGAATACAATATAAAAATAATGTGTATTTGATGTTTTAGAAGAGAATTATATTTTATTTGTAGGTTATATTAGTAAATAGAAGTCTAATTCACCTTGTTCCATGAGGTGGGGGTGGAACAAGCGTGTTCCACTCTCATCTTGTGAGTTCCACATTAAAAGTTCTGTCAAACCCGGAGTTGGTCTATCATGTCGTGTCTTGTCCAGTTTACCAAACACACGCTTAAATACTTTGAAACCAAATCTGTATTAGAAATTAAATACGTGTGGGATGGTGGGATTACCACTCTCCAATGAGGTCACATGTTAATATCTTTCAAGTGAAAGTTTAATTTTGTATCTTACAATTTTGGGCTATTTCTAAACATATTAACAACAAAAGTAAAGTTAAAATGATGGAACCTACAACGACTAACCACAAGTATAAGCATTGCAACCCCTATGTCAAAAGTCAAAACAACATTTTGTTAAATTTTCTTTCATTTTGATTTTAATATTATTTTTATGATTTTAATATTGTTTTTCATCTCATTTCCAAGGCAACACATATTTATTTTAAGGATCAAGGACAATTCTATTTGAAAAATATATATTTTATTTCTCAAATAGTCACAATTGACTTTTTCCCTAAGTCAAACTGTGTTGACTTTCTCCCCAGGTCAAACCTTGATTTTGCGACGACACCTTACAGAGATGACATGTAATTGTAATTTGCCATTACCGTAAAACCAAAAATAATTTATAGTGATGACATATCATCTTTATAAGCAATATTATGAGAATATGATAAAGGTCACATAGAGGCGGTCATCGTTATAGGTAGAGATGGCCAAACCGGCCCGGTCCCGACCCGACCCGATGCCCGAAGCCTAGTCCGCCTGAAGCACAAGCACGCCCGCCTGAAGCACACTCGACCCGCCTAAGGCCCGGACCTTGGGCCGTAAGTTGCTACCAGACCGAGAATATGGATGTGTGTAACAACCCAAAACTAAAACAGGACATGCATAGCATTAAATCATAAACATTACAAAACTGGGTCCCAAAATTTCGTTACATCAGTCTCAAAACTTAGGTTGGCGGAAACAACCTATACACAACTGAGAACATACTAGCTTCTATAAGTGGCACATGCACTGTCTCTACCTTCATTGCATCTGTACTCTATCCTGCTCTTGCTCACTTACCTGAGCCTCCTACTATTCGCTTACCTGAAAATGGTTTAGTTTTGAAAAGCGAGGGTTAGACCAAAAGGTCTAGTGAATTCCCTTCGTAAACAGCATATATCAACAGTATAAAATCAATTTATAAAACTCATTAACATTTTCCACATAAGCATCAATCATGGTACTGCACAATGCTTAAGGATCACATAAGCTAACCACGATCGGGGCCCAAGCAGACTCCCCTCTCGCCTTATACCGGGGCCCAAGCAGACTCCCCTCTATCCGAGTAGGAAGGAAACGAACTCCCTCCTACAAGCTCGTCACAAATGCCCAAGGGATCATTGGATCCCGAGGTACTCTGATCCCACTGTGCAGACCGACTCCACATAACATACACATAGTTCATCATACATCATGAAACGTGAAATCTTTATAAATCTTCATAAATCATTTCATGTTGCTAAACAGTCCTTTAATTAAAACATACTTTTCATGGGAAAGCATACGTAACAGTTGGTAAACAATTCATACTCATAAATGAACCATAATCAGTAACATATTTAGCATCTCATTTCGTGTAAAAAGGGTTTAGGGAACTCACGTGTTCTTCTCGTTTCACGACCTCTTACTTAGGCTTCTAATCTCTAGATGGAACACCTATAATTTTAATAAACCCACGTCATAACTCTTTAATTTATTACTCGAGCTTGCTCTCGAACTTAACCCAAATTTCCTAAGTTTGGTAAGTTATACTTCTAGTCCAGAATCATAATTAATGGACTCTGCCTACCGATCCAAGTGAAATAGTATTCTGGATTCCTTAATTTACCCAATACCGGAACTTATTAAATTAGAATACCGGACCTTAGATTTGATAAACCTTACTAGATCACCATGGCCCAATAATTAAAATCCCCGGATCACGTGATTTAGCCCACAAAGAAATAACAAATTATAGGATCTTGTGGCTTTAAATAAAAGCATTCCGGATCCGTTGATACTTAGTCCAATTTCTAAACTTTTGTTTGAGTGGCTCTGGGTCCCATCAATTTAATTCCCAAAATTTGGTTTCCAATAACAACAATTCCGGCCAAACAACTAAATACTAGATCCACTAACCCTCCGGATCACTCGGCCCAAGAGCATGCATACTGGGTCTTGATTTAAATCCAGATCGTAGTGGCCTAAGATATAAACTTCCGGTTCTTAACTAAATGTGCATTCCGGATCTTTAGAAAATGTGCATTCCGGATCTTTAGAAAATTATAATTCCGGTTCTTTATTAATTTAAATACCGGATCTACAATTAGCTTAGGCCCACTCCGGATCTCACATTCTAGTCCAATTTCCGGATTTGGTTTTAGTCACATTTCGGATCCATTTTAATATACACGTTCCGGATCTTAGCCCAATATAAATTAATTCTGGATCTTGTCGATCTTTTATTCTGGGACTTAATAAATTCCAGAAATCCCGAAATCGGACATGGCGATGATACCAGTTAACAACAATACTGAAATTAATCCATTTTCAAATCGAATAATAAGTCCATTTCAAAACAAAAATGGTTATTCTTCTTTATTATAACCATCTACATCCTTTTAATTACCCTTTTTAAACTCTAAATACAGAACCCCCAATGAACCCAACAGAACTCGGAAATAAAGGCTGGGATTTGGGATTACCTGCTAGAATCGATGTAGGATTAGATTCCAATCCCCTTCCCCTTTCCCAATTTGATGATTTGCTGAATTTCTTCTCCAAATTTGTTCTTGAGACAAAGCTCTCTCCCTTTCTCTGCTCTTTCTCTCTACAGCCACCACACCCACATAAACACACCCAATTGATTTTGTTTCTAGGGGTTTGAGCCCAAAAATGAGATTTTATACCCTCTTATCAATTTATGAATTAGCCCCTAGACTTTAAGATTATGAAACTTCCTTCACAAACTTATTCTGTCTCATATAAAATCTCGGTTATTACAACACTCCCCCCTCAAAAGAATTCCGTCCCCGGAATTCCATTGTCAAAAGATGAGGGTACTTGAACCTCATGTCGGCTTCTACTTCCCATGTCAACTTCTTATCGTCTGTATTTCTTGCACAGTCGCCATCATCTCAACTTCCAACATCTGTTCTCCAAAATGGAGGCGTGCATCACACTGAGAGTTCTCTCAAAATCTCATCTGGCACCCAAGATCATACATCATCTAACCAACTTTCATCACTTCGACGGTTCCAAAACGTATCCCACTTCACTTTTCTCCCAAATGCACTACTCCAAACTACAAGTCGTCTTCCACATCGAGCTGCTCCCTGTTCAAACTCGGTTCCCAGAGTCTTATGCTTTTCAGTCCTACCATCTTAATTCCACTCGATTATCCCAAACCGTTCTAATGGAAAACATAACCGTACTCCATGCCTCGGAGCCGCCCTCGTTGAGTCACTGTTTTGCTATGTCGTGTCATCTCGCACCATATACTTGTAACCTCCCTGATCACTATACTCACTTAAATACCACCGGATAAATCCCAGGTCAGTCGCGCCTCAATTTGCTCGCTTCCGTCCACACACCGGGACTCTCTGTTTTAATACACGTCTAATCAATGACTCTCATACATCTTTACTTCCTTAAAAAAGAAGGAACTTGGCGGAATTCCCTGCCACAACAACGAGGATCTTTTACCAGGAAACCACTCACTTGACAACTTGGCACTAGGCCAACCTTGTACATCCCAACAACTCACATCCAAGAGTTCCTTCATTGGATTTTATGCAATTCTAGATTACTTCTCCCAACCGACATTCGTCTATGCAGATATTACCTCCCTTCTCGAAATACATAGCTCATCGACCAATTCGTACGTTCTCACCATTTCATCACTCTACACTTACACATAGTTAAAAGCAGAAAACCTCCAAGATTTCTTATTGGAGTGTTCACCTATCCGAATTGAACTTATCCTGAATCCACATCAATTCCTCACTATATTCCACAAGCGTTCAGTCATAAATAACATAACTTCGGTTACCCTCGCTCAACTAGGGGGAGTAGCCGTGGTCGCACAAAATTATTCTCAATAGCTTATTACTGAACGACCAGTTCGTTTGAACATTTCTCACAACATTACCAATTCAAACACATTCAACTGCTCTTTTCCACTCCTTTCCCGCACTTAAAACATACACAAATCCCCTTCCTCCATACTCTTTCCAGAAGTTCGCACACTTACTGATGTCAATCTACACACACTGCTCCACCATTTTTCGGTGTCACGGCCAAGCTTATTGCTTCTAACCTACTCACTTAGTCCGACATACTATCTTTACCTCCCCATGTTAGGGCGGAGCACCGCCTCCCAAGCATTACTTGCCTCTCTCTTCCGACCTTTCCACATGCTGACAACACTTTCTCATTATTACACCTAACCAAACGGTTGCACTCAAAATTATAACTTGAGGTATCTAACCAGGTTATCTCGAAATGACACCGGTGCTCAAAGCCACAACACGTTCTTTGATCTCCAACTATTACCTTTTCGGATAATTCCTTCATGCATATGAAACAGTTCGCATTCCTTAAAGATTTCGCATCTACTACACCACATTTTTTACTAACTCATCCATCAAACTTCCAATGGTTCTAAGATATACTTACTTAGCGATTCACCCAACCCAAAAACACTTGGTTTCTCATTTGGGTCACCGCCCACTACCGCTCCGACATTCTGTTCCGATAATAGCCATATTACAACGCTAACTTACAAACCACGTGCTTCAACAACTTGATTAACAAATTGAACACCTCATCCGAAATCCCCGGAAAGGCTTCCATCTGATATTTCCTCTTTCGAACATCACATTACTGCAACACTGGTTGGCACATTTACCTTGGCAATTGACGCCACTACTCATCCGTACACTCTCCACGCATACCGTCACATTACGGACCAGATCTCTCATGGTTATTTGTACCCAACATCAAACTTGCCTTCATATCCATTCGCAAATATAACCAAGTCTATCTCACTACTTGTCTTTCCCAAACCATTACATAGACAGGGCGCATTCCCTCATAGATCGATATAATCTATACCCTCACTTTGCTTGTGTAAAATACCTCATCCTTTACGAACCGTCCAACCTCGTAAGTAAAACGCTTATCCAAAACAATGGTCTTTCACCATCTTACATTCATACAACACTACTTACAACTCATATTCGACACCGAGGACAATTCATTCCTTCCTCACAACACTACTCACAACGAGTTACTAATACCAACACCTCTCCACTCTCAAAATCCTTCCTTATCTTAAAATATAATACTCTACGACCTAGTGAGTTCATAGCCTTCATGCATGACAACGCGATAAATAAATCATTTCACACATTTTATCATTTTAAATAAACAACACTTGGAACCAGCTTGGGTACACATGACCCCCCTCATTCTCATAACCCCAATGCCTTACACAACGACCTCGAGAATCGTTTGCATTCAACTTTCCGTAAAACTTAATCTTACTCAACCAAAGCGATATTGTTACGATAGTAATATATTGAATGAAAATATTTTCATACGACAAAATTCTGAAAGAAATTACAGACACGAAGTAAACGGGCGGTTTTCACACTCATTTACATGATATCAACATGTCAATACTCATTTTGGTTATACAAGATATGATGGCAAACGTTTTCTTGACTTTTTGCAACAGTTTAACTTATCATAAAAAGAGTGGAATATTTTGCAAATCGCTAAGCTCGAAATTTCGTTGTGCGACGTAACTGGGATCGCCATTTCTTTAAACATACGCTTGCATATGCCGACTCATTTCCGATCAAAGCTGATATTTACACATTTACTTTAATCGCAAAACTTTCATGTGACACATATATGAATGCAATGCATGAAACTCTACTTGCAATGGAAGGCTACTCACTAAAACAAGGTCAACCGCTTTACTCACGCGCTTATCATTGACACTCTACCTTCGACCAGTGGTCGTTCTCTCGGCCTAGCAACAACTTGTAGTACAGGTGTTCCATAGCCAACCTACTCAACCATCCTCTTCATCTTGACGAATTTCCCCACATTCTACCTCCTATACGAGTTCAATCCGTCACTGAAAAGCTCGACCAAAGAGTCGGGGCTCTAATCCTCTACTCGCTCTTGAATTTACACTTTCAAGATCTCGACACTGTCCTTCCTTACCGTCCCAACTGATCTACCCCACGATTAGGACTAGGACTCCCCAGAACCAGGAGTCTTACTCAGGTGCAATCACTCATCCTCTTCGAACCCACGAACGTCTACCTCTAGATGGCTCGTAACATTCCAAATAGCATTTCTTTTCTATGATGTATACATGCATCGCATCATAAATGATCTCTCACTAAACTTGCCAAACAATGGGTCTCAATCTACCCTTCAGGGATCTTGCTGACATTCTAGATTACTGGAACATGACATATAAACTAGCTTAAGACTACAACTTCGGAATAATAAGGTAGATTAAGCACATACATGTACCTGTAAGCTCGCAATTACACTGGCCAGGTGTAATCCCAAACTTACTTTACACGACTGTCCTCAGTACCCTATTAGTCATATCTCTACAATAGTGCCCTCCTAACGCATTTCCTGATTCTCAGTTGTGATTTCTATTTCCAAAGTTTAAGTTTAGGCCCGTCCGGTCACCTAAATCGATTAAACTATGGCTCTGATACCATTTGTAACAACCCAAAACTAAAACAGGACACGCATAGCATTAAATCATAAACATTACAAAATTGGGTCCCAAAATTTCGTTACATCAGTCTCAAAACTTAGGTTGGCGGAAAAAACCTATACACAACTGAGAACATACTAGCTTCTATAAGTGGCACGGGCACTGTCTCTGCCTGCATCTGTACTCTATCCTGCTCTTGCTCACTTACCTGAGCCTCCTACTATTCGCTTACCTGAAAATGGTTTAGTTTTGAAAAGCGAGGGTTAGACCAAAAGGTCTAGTGAATTCCCTCCGTAAACCGCATATATCAACAGTATAAAATCATTTTATAAAACTCATTAACATTCTCCACATAAGCATCAATCATGGTACTGCACAGTGCTTAAGGATCACATAAGCTAACCATGATCGGGGCCCAAGCAGACTCCCCTCTATCCGAGTAGGAAGGAAACGAATTCCCTCCTACAAGCTCGTCACAAATGCCCAAGGGATCATCGGATCCCGAGGTACTCTGATCCCACTCTGCAGACCGACTCCACATAACATACCCATAGTTCATCATACATCATGAAACGTGAAATCTTTATAAATCTCTATAAATCATTTCATGTTGCTAAACAGTCCTTTAATTAAAACATACTTTTCATGGGAAAGAATACGTAACAGTTGGTAAACAATTCATACTCATAAATGAACCATAATCAGAAACATATTTAGCATCTCATTTCGTGTAAAATGGGTTTAGGGAACTCACCTGTTCTTCTCGTTTCACGACCTCTTACTTAGGCTTTCGATCTCTAGATGGAACACCTATAATTTTAATAAACGCACGTCATAACTCTTTAATTTATTACTCGAGTTTGCTCTCGAACTTAACCCAAATTTCCTAAGTTTGGTAAGTTATACTTCTAGTCCAGAATCATAATTAATGGACTCTGCCTACCGATCCAAGTGAAATAGTATTCTGGATTCCTTAATTTACCCAATACCGGAACTTATTAAATTAAATTACCGGACCTTAGATTTGATAAACCTTACTAGATCACCATGGCCCAATAATTAAATCCCCGGATCACGTGATTTAGCCTACAAAGAAATAACACATTATAGGATCACGTGACTATAAATAAAAGCATTCCGGATCCGTTGATACTTAGTCCAATTTCTAAACTTTTGTTTGAGTGGCTCCGGGTCCCATCAATTTAATTCCCAAATTTTGGTTTCCAATAACAACAATTCCGCCCAAACAACTAAATACCGGATCCACTAACCCTCCGGATCACTCGGCCCAAGAGCATGCATACCGGGTCTTGATTTAATTCCGGATCGTAGTGGCCCAAGACATAAACTTCCGGTTCTTAATTAAATGTGCATTCCGGATCTTTAGAAAATGTGCATTCCGGATCTTTAGAAAATTATAATTCCGGTTCTTTATTAATTTAAATATCGGATCTACAATTAGCTTAGGCCCACTCCGGATCTCACATTCTAGTCCAATATCCGGATTTGGTTTTAGTCACATTCCGGATCCATTTTAATATACACGTTCCGGATCTTAGCCCAATATAAATTAATTCCAGATCTTGTCGATCTTTTATTCTGGGACTTAATAAATTTCAGAAATCCCGAAATCGGACATGGCGATGATACCAGCTAACAACAATACTGAAATTAATCCATTTTCAAATCGAATTAATAAGTCCATTTCCAAACAAAAATGGTTATTCTTCTCTATTATAACCATCTACATCCTTTTAATTACCCTTTTTAAACTCTAAATACAGAACCCCAATTAACCCAACAGAACTCTAAAATAATGGTTGAGATTTGGGATTACCTGCTAGAATCGATGTAGGATTAGATTCCAATCCCCTTTCCCTTTCCCAATTTGATGATTTGCTGAATTTCTTCTCCGAATTTGTTCTTGAGATAAAGCTCTCTCCCTTTTTCTGGTCTCTCTCTCTACAGCCGCCACACCCACATAAACACACCCAATTGATTTTGTTTCTAGGGTTTTGAGCCCAAAAATGAGCTTTTATACCCTCTTATCAATTTATGAATTAGCCCCTAGACTTTAAGATTATGAAATTTCCTTCACAAACTTATTCTGTCTCAAATAAAATTTCGGTTATTACAATGTTTCACCGGCTCGACCCGACCCAGCCCTGCCAGTTTTTAAAAAAATATAGCCGTTTTAACGGTAATATAGACGTTTTAAGCATTTGTGACCAATTTTTTTGGGATTTTATGGTTCCTAAACACTATAAATAAGATACTTGGTGTATGGGTTAGATACCAAGTTACAAAACGCAATTCTCTCTCAGAATTCTCGATTTCTCGCTAACTCGTGTTTGTTTTTCGCAACTTTTCAATCTCAATTATTCCATCTTTCGCTCAAAATGGCTGGCCGTGATGCATCAAACGAACAAATTAGAGAAGTTATTGCCGAGCACGGACGAAAATCTGAAGTTTGGAACAAAAAGATTTGAATCGACCGGAACTCTTCAATACTATCAACTGTGAGAGGATGAAGTGTATTTTCTTTATAATTCAATCTATTTTTTTTAATGTTTTGTTCAATCGAAACTATAATAAAATGTATTTTAAGTATATTTGAGCGACTCAATTACGCATTTTTATGTGTATTAGAATAATATTTAAAAATTATATTTTTTTGTGAAAGCCCGGTTCCGACACGGTTTCAAGGCTCAGATATACAAAAGCCTAAACGAGCTAGACTCTAGATGCTCAAGCCCAATCCGGGCTAAAAATATCCCAGTTTTTTGAATAGTGTTTCGACCTGGTTTGCAGTGAGGCCCAAGCTCGTATTTTGACCATCTCTAGTTATAGGTGCCATCTTTAATTTTCCTTTTTGGCTGATTTTTGGGGCTCTCTTTTCGCAATTTTTTTTATATAAATACGATTTAAATTAATTGTAATAGAGTCATAGAGATCAACAATTAAAAAAATAAATACTAATAACAACCATTATTTGTATAATTAGACCCATCCTTTAGCCTGTTAAATCTGGGTTACAGAACATGGCCAACAAAATCATGGGACCCATTTTTTATATTTATTTAGGGCACTATTTTATAACACTTCTTTAAGTACTTCCATTAATCGGTTGAGCAAAACAAATACCCTTCGATCTTCTTCGGTTCTTCTTACTTCTATTCCCGATTCATCCTACGATTGAAATCCTCAAATGTTTCAAAAAACGAAGATATCTACTCTTGATATTCGATGACAACGGTTTGGTTCTAGGCGATTTCTTTTAGTTTTCACATATTCAATTTTTAAAATCCGAGAAAACTATGTCTCAGGTATAAATAAATCATAATACCATTGGTTTAGACTTTAGAGATTTATGCTTTATCAATTATAATTAACAATTCAACATCCAACTATTTCTGTCAATGTATCGGTAGAAGTTATCTGTTCACCGAGTTCTAAAAGTAGAGCAAGGGTGCATGTGCACGAAGTAGCAGGCGAGGTAAAAAAAATCTTTTTTATTTTTCTTCTGTTTCTCATATTGATTGCTATAACAGAATCTTCCTTTTAAGAGCAGTAAAATACAATTTTATTCATAGTTATTTTTCATTTCTATATATTTATAACTAAGCATTCTTCACAAGAGCATCTTGATTTTACTACCACACATATATATATAATCACAAGACACATCTACACATATTCTTTTGTAACCAAATTCACTCCTAGCTAGTATGGTTTCTCACCGACAATGTTCCCCGTAGGATCATAATAGCAAACCACCAACCAAGTATTTTTGTCTTTACCGCAATTAACCCTGGCACACCCAATAACGGTCGATTTTCTCCAAACCAGTTGAGTATAATGCCCACACGCGTTCTTCTTAGAGCAAGAGTTCGACTTGTAATCATACATAGTATGTTCTCTGTACCACATGTACACTGCTTCGACACCTGTGAAACCTTTCCCTGACCCCGTGGCACGATTCTCACCGTATTTTGAAGAGTATGGCGAGCCCTCCGGTGCACAGTTAGCTTTTTGTGTATTGGCATAGTTTTCAGCCAATTTAGCCAACTTATCGTCCCACTTCACAGGCCCCACACCAACCCAACCTCGAACCTGATTGTGGACTTTCACGTAGTCTAGTGGTTCATTTTGGTAGTTTTCGGCATAAGAGAAGTGTAGATATGCTACCAATATAGCACAAACAAGTGACATGTTATGTGAGTACCTCATATTTTTATATTTACTCATCAATCTTTAAAACACGTTGTAAGTTCATTGGAATTAAACGGTGTTTATATAGGGAGAAATTGATGTGAATAAGAAAGAACCCAAAGAAAGACGAAAACAGTGGACATTTTCATGGAGCAAAAGGTTGCAAATTTTTTGGTTAACTTAAATTTTAGGCAGAAGAACCGCCATACCTAATTAATCTTAAACATAGCAAACTAGCCAACTTATGGTGATTTATTTAAAATTATACAAGTACAAAAAGGAAGGAAACATAATCAGTCACGTAAATATGTTTTTCACAAAAGTATATATAGCAGCTATATATCTGGATAAAAAAAGTCGATTACAGGTATTAGTAATCGGTCTCACATTGAACCCACCTTTAAGACCATTTTTAATGAACCCTTTATTTTACTCTCTATCTTTATTTTACTCTCTAAAACCTCTCCAATGAACCCTTTATTTTATTCTCTATAATAGAGAAATGAATAGTAATTCATACTCTATTTTTTTTTTTAAATTTTGATAATTACAAAATGGTCCTTCAATTTTTTAGATTATTTTATTTTTATTTTATTCGTTATCTAATACCAATTTTAATAAACTAGAATTATATTTATCTTTAAGTTTAAATTCATTTTAAATTTATCCAACTAATTGTGAAAATAAATATACGGTTATTGTGAAAATAAAAAATATAATGATACAATTTATAAAGTTAATAAATATAAAGGTATTATTGAAAATATCTGTAATCAAAATAAAAAAGAATATATACTTGGAATATTTCTTTTAAAGTAAAAAATAGAGTAATACACCGGAGAAGACATAACACATTCTCTATTTTTTACTCTATAATAAAGAGTAAAATAGAGAATCACTACTAAACATACCACATTTTCCGGAGGAATAATCCGCCGAAAAAGGCTATTTTCGGCGGATTTTCCGGCGGATACTGCTGCTGGAGTTCCGGGCGCTGCAAAAGTGTTTTCCGACGGATTGACCATTTTCGACGGATTCCCAGTAACTTTTTTTTCATTTTTAATTTTTCTGACTTGATTAATTAAGTTAGTGATTAAGATTAGTTTTCCGTCGGAATTCCGGCGGATAATCCGCAGGAAAGTTTATTAAATTTTAAAAAATAAAACTTAATTTTAAAAATTGAATTTTATATTTAAATTTTTAATTATATAATCGGTCGGAAATCGGCCGAAAATTCTGTATATTTAAAAAAAAATTGATTTTTCATATCTATTTCAATAAGGCCACCACAAAATTGATTTTTGTTATAATATTCATATGTGGATGACAAACATAACTTCAATGGATGGATTGTCAGTAGTAGATGAAATGATGATAGTTATTCATGATTGTTGATGATGGATGATATCTTTCAATATCTCGTCCATTCTTGTAGTATAAATAGAGGTATGATATATGTAAGAAATACAAGATAACAAAATCTCTATCTATAATCTCTTACTTTCAATCTCTATCTTTCTTCTCCATTATATTATCAAAGTGTTTATAACCTAGAGGTAATCTTTCTCTTAAAATTATAACACGTTATCAGCACGAGCCTCTAACCAACCGAGGTATGTATTTCCTTAATCCAAAATAATCTTATTATTGTTATCAGCACGAGCCTCTAACCAACCGAGGTATAAATATTATTGTTATTAGTATACTAATTTTCGTTTATGCATATACTAATCTTATTTATGGTTTAATGTTTATACTAACTTTTACTGATTTTATGTATTAATTATCTCTCTCTTTTACCTACTTATTTACAACGGCTATATATATAACCGTTGTATAACGGCTATATATATAACCGTTGTATAACGGTTATATATATACCCTATAAATAAACCCTCAATTTTCATTACTCAATACACAAATTACTCTCCTTTCAAGTTCATATAATCAAGAAGTTTTTCTGAAGATGCTTCATCCCGTTACAATTCTCGCAATTGTAATAATTATATTTCTAATTATTACTTCCAGTAATCTTCCACCTAATGAGTTTTATCTTTTCTTAAACATATTTGTATCTTTGGCTCTTCCACTTCTTTGTATTGAAATATTAATAGATATATCTGGATTCTAATTATTCTTTGTTGATTAATAGTTACAACATGTCGAACCTGTCAAAAATCGAATTTGCGGCTCTTGATATAAACGGCAAGAATTATATGTCATTGACTATAGATGTCAAGATGCATCTTGAATCCATGTACCTTTTAGAAACCATAGCAGAAGAAAACGTTTGCCCGCCGGCATCTAAAGCAAAAGACATCATCTTCCTTCGAAAACATATTGATGAAATGTTAATATTTGAATATCTCACTATCGATGATCCAAGCATCCTGTGGAAAAACCTTAAAGAAAGGTTTGATCATCAAAAGGAAGTTTTACTTCCAGCTGCAAGAGATGAATGGATGAACTTAAGATTCCAAGATTTTAAAAAGGTGAATGACTATAATTCTGCATTGTTCAGGATATGTTCACAACTTAAATTTTGTGGACAAAATATTACTGATGCAGATATGTTGGAAAAGACTTACTCCACTTTTCACGCATCAAATATTACTCTGCAACAACAATATCGCTTGCAGAAATTTACAAGATATTCTGAGCTTAATTCATGTTTACTTGTGGCAGAAAAAAATAATGAGCTTTTGATGAAAAATCATCAAACGCGTCCAACGGGTTCATTAGCATTTCCTGAAGCAAATGCTACACGTCGTTCAACAGCATTTCCTGAAGCAAATGCTATAAATAATATTAATCCTAGAAATAATTCCCGTGGACGGGGACGTGGACGTGGCCGTGGTTATTTCGGCCAAAACAATTTTTATGGACGAAACCAAAATTCTGGCCGAGGCCACCGTTACGGTCGTGGACGTGGTTTCTATCGTTGTCGTGGGCAAAGAGCAAATTATCATCATGCTCCACAAGGACATAGAAGCCAACCACAAAGTAAGATCAAACATGATGCTGGAATAAGTCATTCACAGAACCCTGAAGGTTCTTCTTATAGATGTGGTAGCATGGACCACTTGTCAAGAACGTGCCGTACACCACAACATCTCGTTCATCTTTATAAGGAATCTCTTAAAGAAAAGGAGAAGGAAGTAAATCATATGGACAACCTGAAGTTGACCAACATTGATTTAAGTGTTTCTGATTACTATACAGATATGGATAACCTGGAGTTGACCAACAATGATTTAACTGACTATGCCGACTTTTGATTTACATAAATGTTTATGATCTTTGTATTTCTTTTCTGTAACCATGTATTCCCTTTCGATTATATGAAGTTTAATAACGTTGTTCTCTTATTACGATCATTATTATTATTATTATTATTATAAACTCACAATTTGTTTAATATTTGAAGTTTAATATGAATTCCATCGGAGCACAACATCAAGCAAATGTTGGAGACCTATGTATACCGGATAGTGGTACCACGCACACCATCCTGAAAGCTAAGAAATATTTTTCTGAATTAAAATTAACAAAAGGAACCATACATACTATATCAGGTCCTGCAGACTTGATAGAAGGAGTAGGAATGACTCATTTCCTATTACCAAATGGTACAAAGTTCTTTATAAATAATGCTTTGTTTTCTCCGAGATCGAAAAGAAATCTATTAAGTTTCAACGACATATACATTAATGGATTCGATACTCGAACAGTGACCTATGAAAATGAGAAATATATGTATATTATTGATAAGAACCGTGTGGTAGAGAAACTACCAATACTTCACTCCGGTTTACATTATACATATATAAATATGGTTGAAACAAATATGGTAGATAAAGAAAAATATTGTGATCCTGCGATTTTTAGTTTATGGCATGACAGATTAGGCCATCCCGGATCAACAATGATGCACAGGATAATTGGAAGTACACGTGGACATCCATTGAAGGACCAGAAGTTATCTCAAACGGGTAAAGTTACTCCATGTACATCTTGTTCACTTGGAAAATTAATTGTGAGACCTTCACCATCTAAAATTGAAAAGGAATCACCCATGTTTCTAGAAAGAATTCAAGGTGATATATGTGGACCAATTCATCCACCAAGTGGACCATTTAGATACTTCATGGTCTTAATAGATGCATCTAGCAGATGGTCTCATGTTTGCCTATTGTCAACTCGTAATGTGGCATTTGCAAAATTTCTTGCTCAAATTATCAAATTAAGAGCACATTTTCCAGATTATTCTATTAAAAAGGTGAGACTTGATAATGCTGGTGAATTTACATCTCAAGCCTTTAATAACTATTGCATGTCTGTAGGAATTATTGTTGAACATCCAGTTGCTCATGTTCACACACAAAATGGTTTAGCTGAATCATTAATTAAACGTCTTCAGCTAATAGCTAGACCATTGATAATGACAACAAAACTTCCAATTTCTGTATGGGGTCATGCAATATTACATGCTGCATCATTAATTCGCATGAGACCAAGTGCATATCACACATACACTCCTGTACAACTCGTTTCTGGTCAAGAACCAAATATCTCCCATCTTAGAATTTTTGGATGTGCAGTATATGTCCCTATTGCACCACCACAACGAACAAAAATGGGTCCTCAAAGAAGGTTGGGAATATATGTTGGTTATGAAACATCTTCTATAATAAGATATCTTGAACCACTAACGGGTGATGTTTTTACAGCACGTTTTGCCGATTGCCATTTTAACGAGGCTATGTTCCCAGCATTAGGGGGAGAAAAGAAAACCCAAGAAAAGGATGTTTCATGGTGTGAACCATCATTGTTGTATCTTGATCCTCGCATGAAACAATGTGAAACAGAAGTGCAAAAGATAATACATTTGCAAGAAATTGCAAATCAATTACCTAATGCATTTACTGATACAAAAAGAGTGACAAAATCTTATATACCAGCTGTGAATGCTCCAGCTCGAATTGAAGTCCCAGTTGGACAAATAAATGATAAAGTCACTGAAGAGTCTAAAGCACGCCTGAAGCGTGGAAGACCATTGGGTTCTAAAGATAAAAATCCCTGAAAAAGAAAGGGAACTGAAATTGCAATTGGTAACGAACAAAGTGTTCCTGAAGAAACACAAAATATCATAATTTCCCCAGAAGAAGAAATGAATGATAAAGAGATTGCAATCAATTACGGGTTTACGAAAAAGTTATGGAACAGAAATGAAATGAGAATTATCGATGATATATTCTCTTATGTTGTTTCATGTAATACCTTTGGAAATGATGATCCCGAACCAATGTCTATCATTGAATGTCAAAACAGACATGACTGGGTTAAATGGAAAGATGCTATTCAGGTTGAACTAGATTCCCTCAATAAACGAAAGGTTTTTGGACCTATCGTTCTCACGCCAGAAGCCGTGAAACCTGTCGGGAACAGATGGATTTTCGTACGAAAAAGAAATGAGAAAAATGAAATTATTAGATACAAAGCCAGACTTGTGGCTCAAGGTTTTTCTCAACGACCCGGAATTGATTATGAGGAAACGTATTCTCCTGTTATGGATGCAATTACGTTTAGATATTTAATCAGCCTAGCAGTCTCTGAAAATTTAGAGATTCGTCTTATGGATGTTGTTACAGCATACTTATATGGATCACTTGATAGTGATATCTATATGAAAATCCCAGTAGGATTTAAAATGCCTGAAGCATTAGGTACAAAACCCAAAGAAATGTATTCAATCAAGTTACAAAGATCTTTATATGGGTTAAAGCAATCTGGACGCATGTGGTATAATCGTTTAAGTGATTACTTGATAAGTAAAGGTTATATAAATAATCTTATTTGCCCATGTATTTTTATTAAGAAAACAACATCTGGATATGTAATAATAGTTGTATATGTTGATGATCTAAATATCATTGGAACAAATAAAGAGATCAATGAAGTGATTATGTTTTTGAAGAAAGAATTTGAAATGAAAGACCTTGGAAAAACCAAATATTGTCTTGGTTTACAGATTGAGCACATTCACAATGGAATACTTGTGCATCAATCAAATTATGTTGAAAAGGTCTTAGAACGTTTCAGCATGGACAAAGCAAATACTTTAAGCACTCCAATGGTTGTTATATCACTTAATATTAACAATGATCCATTTCGCCCTTGCGAAGAAAATGAAGAGGTTCTTGGTCCAGAAGTACCATACCTTAATGCAATTTGAGCACTTATGTATCTTACTAACTGTACTAGACCTGATATTTCTTTTGCAGTGAATTTGTTAGCAAGATTCAGTTCATCTCCCACAAAGAGACATTGGAATGGAATCAAACACATATTTCGATACCTTCGAGGAACTGTTGATTTAGGACTATTCTATTCTAACAATTCAAAAGAAGGTTTGATTGGTTATGTAGATGCAGGTTATTTGTCTGATCCTCATAAAGCTAGATCCCAAACTGGATATGTGTTCATGAACGGAGGTACTGCTATTTCCTGGCGATCTCAGAAGCAAACACTTGTTGCCACTTCTTCAAATCATGCCGAAGTTATTGCACTTCATGAAGCTAGTAGAGAGTGTGTTTGGTTGAGATCAATGACACAACTCATATTGACTTCATGCGGACTAGAGAAGAACAAAATTCCAACTTTGATCTATGAAGATAACGTCGCATGTGTCGCACAAATGAAAGAAGGATATATCAAGAGTGACCGGACAAAACATATACCTCCAAGGTTCTTCTCATACACTCACGGTCTTATAAAAGATAATCAGATTGAAATGAAATATATTCAATCAAGCAACAACGTAGCGGATCTTTTCACAAAGGCACTGCCGACTGCAATATTCAGAAAACATGTTCATAATATCGGTATGAGACATGTGCATAATATGTAATGATCCATGGATATCAACATCAGGGAGAGACAACTACCAGCTGCACTCTTTTTCCCTTAGCTAAAGTTTTTTCCCACTGGGTTTTTCTTTAGCATGGTTTTTAATGAGGCAGCACGTCATAGTCAAACTACGATTTAGAAAATTGTCATCCAAGGGGGAGTGTTATAATATTCATATGTGGATGACAACCATAACATCAATGGATGGATTGTCAGTAGTAGATGAAATGATGATAGTTAGTAGATGACTATTCATGATTGTTGATGATGGATGATATCTTTCAATATCTCGTCCATTCTTGTAGTATAAATAGAGGTATGATACATGTAAGAAATACAAGATAACAAAATCTCTATCTATAATCTCTTACTTTCAATCTCTATCTTTCTTCTCCATTATATTATCAAAGTGTTTATAACCTAGAGGTAATCTTTCTCTTAAAATTATAACAATTTTATATTTTTTTCCATTTTTAATTTTTCTGGCTTGATTAATTAAACTAGTCATATACCAACGCAATGCAACGGGGCTAAAAATATGAACAAATTTTAATAAATAAAACTAATTGTTTCAATCCAATCCAATCTACATAGATGAGATTCAACCATACAAAGATATGAACTAACAAATTTATGGGTGAAAGTTCTTTGTAGCTATTTCCAACCTGCAGTCTCGAAACAAGAAAAAACAGTCAAAGCAAACAAAATCATCAAAATTGAACATGTTTATAACCCCAAAACAGATTTTGAATAATTTGGCCCATGGCCATTGAACAATACCAAACAAATTTAGAAAACCATCTAAAGTGAACCAATTTGACAAAGATTGAGATGACCTGCATAAGAAAACCAGTTCCAACTCCAATCCACCATCCTTATTTCTCCATTAAGCTACCAGTTAGAAAACCAAAAGAAACAGCAACAAAATTGAAACCCCAAAATATCAATATACGAATCTATTGATATTTTAAAATAAACAAGCCGAAGCAGATAATGAAAATTGCAATGTTCATACCTAAAATCGCATATGGAGGGGGAGAGAGGCGCGGATGCGGTGATGGCGATAGAAATAAAAAAACCGAGGAGAGGCTTCAGTATAGGGCTCCATCTGTTATCCGACGATGTGTTCTTGTATAAGAAGAGATTGGCGGATTCGAATAGGTGGTTGAGGGTGAGGCCGTCAGATTCTTGGATGATGATGGTGAGTTGGGTGGAGAGGCAGTTGAAGAGGGTTTGGAAGTAGTGGTGGATGTTGGTGGGGATGAGGTCGGCGACGATGGTGCAGATGAGGAGGATGCGGCGGTTGCTTAGGGTTTTGGGAGAATGGATGGGAGAGGGATGAGAGGCGTGGGAGGACAAGTTTTGGGAGGGAGGCATGAGGTTTTAGGATAGGGTTTTATTTATTTTGGGTTTATTTATTTTGGGGGGATAACAAAGATTTTGGGAATTGGGGGAAATAAGATATTTTAGGATAAAAAAATTTATATGTAAAATAAATATAACATTATTAAAAAGAAATTATTAATGTAATAGATATATTACTTTAATTAATAAATTTTAAATTTTATAAATTATTTTATTAAATGTAATGTGTATTAGTGGTTCTTAATGAACTAAGTTGGGTTTTGATAGGCTTTAGCGACTCTTAAAGCCCAATAAAAACTATTAAAACCCAACAAAACTCAGTACAGTCCACTAAAACCGTCCATTCAAGCCCAAAACCGTCCATTCAAGCCCAAAACGGTTGATCAAAGCCCAAAACGGTCCATTAAAGCCCAATACGGTCCATTAAACCACAAAAGACTATTTTATGTAGGTTTATACTACATATATGCATGTGGTGTGTATTGGGTTCTATAAGACTATTAAGAACCATTACAGCTTATTAAGAACCATTATAGCCCAACAAGACATTTTATGACATATTATGGCTCAATAACACCAACAGTGACTTATTACGTGTTTGTATGCATGTATGCACCATATATATGCATGTGGTGTATATTGGCCTCTATAATACTATTAAGAACCATTATAGCCTATCAAGAACCACTATAGCCTATTAAGAACCATTATAGCATAATAAGAACCACTACATACTATTAAGAACCCCTATAGCCCAACAAAATCTTTTATGACGTATCAAAGTCAAATAACACTCGTGGTAACTTATTGCGTGTTTGTATGTAGGTTTGTACTACATATATGCATGTGGTGTGTATTGGGCCCTATAAGACTATTAAGAACCACTACAGCTAATTAAGAACCATTATAGCCCAACAAGACATTTTATGACATATTAAGGCTCAATAACACCAACAGTGACTTATTACGTGTTTGTATGAAGGTATGCATCATATATATGCATGTGGTGTATATTGGCCTCTATAATATTATTAAGAACCATTATAGTCTATTAAGAACCACTATAGCCTATTAAGAACCACTACATACTATTAAGAACCCCTATAGCCTAACTTATTACGTGCTTGTATGTAGGTTTGTACTACATACATGCATGTGGTGCGTATTGGGCTCTATAAGACTATTAAGAATCACTACATCTTATTAAGAACCTTTATAACCTATTAAGAACCATTATAACCTATTAAGAACCATTATAGCATATTAAGAACCACTACATACTATTAAGAACCCCTATAGCCCAACAAGATCTTTTATAACTTATCAAAGCCCAATAACACCAGTGGTAACTTATTACGTGTTTGTATGTAGGTTTGTACTACATATATGCATGTGGTGTGTATTGGTCCTATAAGACTATTAAGAACCACAACAGCTTATTAAGAACAATTATAGGCCAACAAGACATTTTATGACATATTAAGGCTCAATAACACCAACAATGACTTATTATGTGTTTGTATGCATGTATGCACCATATATATGCATGCGGTGTATATTGGCCTTTATAATACTATTAAGAACCATTATAGCCTATTAAGAACCATCATAGTATATTAAGACCACTACATACTATTAAATGTTTGTTTCCGGCAGAATTTGTTTTTCTTTAAATTTTATAAAAAAGGTTTAAAAAAATATAAAATGTTTTCGACGGATTCAAAAAAAATTATTTTTCTTTTAAATTTATAAAAAACATTTAAAAAAATATAAAAGGTTTTTCACGGATTTCCGGCGAATAAAAAAATTCTTTTATATTTATAAAAAATGTTTAAAAAAATATAAAAGGTTTCCGGCAGATCCCAAAAATATTTATTTTACTCTTATTTAAAAAAAAGGTTTAAAAAATACAAAAGGTTTCCGGCGGATCCAAAAATATTTAATTTTCAATTAAATTTATAAAAAAAAGGTTTTAATAAAATATAAAACGTTTCCGGCGGATCCAAAAATATTTATTTTTTATTTAAATTTTAAAAAACGTTTAAAAAAATAAAATACGTTTCCGGCAGATCCAAAATATTTATTTTTCTTTTAAACTTATAAAAAACGTTTAAAAAATAAAATTCGTTTCCGACGGATCCAAAAATATTTAGTTTTCTTTTAAATTTATAAAACCGTTTTAAAAAAATAAAATTCGTTTCCGGCGTGTTAGGTGACGTTAGTGGAATAGAAGTACGAAAGTAACAACCAGGTTTTTCTTGCAAAGTACGAAAGTTTGGTGACCAAATTCGAAGAAATTAAAGTTAGAGTTGAGGGACTTGTTGGCAATTTAGGAGAAGTATATATAGCTCTAATTCCCTAGGGTATGATTTTAGTTTAGTCAGTATCATTCTTGTTGTGGAGGTCTTGGCGGCTAGAAGAAGAAAAGGGAAGAAAAGAAGAAAACCAAGTGGAGAATTCGGTTTTGTGGTGTAATCATTGAAGGTAACCTCATCCAAGCTCTTCTCCTTTTTACTCCATGTTTTCTCTTCTGTGATTTCGATGTAAAACCCTTTGTCCCATTGTGTTCTTCACCATAATGTTCAAAAAGGGGATTTTGGGGTTTTTGATTAGTAACTATCGATTTAGAGGTAAATAAATGGATTAAGTGGGTGTTTATGTTTGGTGGATGAACCCTTATGTTTGTCTAATCGAACTTATAGCAGAAAATGGCTTTATTAATCACTTTTGGAAAATTGTTTTCGTCCAGCCCGTAGTTTCCGGACGTCGCCCCGTCCGGACAGTAGTGTCCGGACAGTGGGGGGTTTCCGGGTGTTGTTTGTAGTGTCCGGAAAGGACTAATATCCGGATAGTAGTGTCCGGAAAGGACTAGTGTCCGGATAGTAGTGTCCGAAAATGGCTAGTGTCCGGAAAGTTGTAAGTGTCCGGAAAGTTGTAAGTATCCGGAAAGTTGTAAGTGTCCGGAAATGCTTAGGATCGGACAGTCTAATCTGATGCAATTCTAACATCCATAGGTGTTCGATTTGTTTAGCTTGGAGATATATCCAGGGTGTGCTCAATACTAACCTAAGGTGAGTTCCCTAAACCCTTTTTATGACGTAAGATGTTAAATGCTTTTAACTGATTATGGTTCTTTACGAGCATGAAATGTTTATGAACTGATGTGCATGTTTCCCCATGAAAATACTTATTTTATCTAAAAGAATATTTGGCATGATGAAATGAGAATTATGATTTACAAAGATTCTAAGTTGCATGTTTCATGAAATGTATGAGTATGCTATGTGGAGTCGGTCTGCACTGTGGGATCAGAGAGCCTCGGGATCCGATGATCCCTTGGATATGTATGACAGGCCTGTAACATCCTGAATTTTCAATAATAGTATTTTAATGAGAATTGGGATTTATTTGTATTTTGGTTAAAACCTTGAATTATATTGTAAGTTTATAATTGATTGGGGTTAAAATATAAGGGATTAATGTTTGGTGTCAATTGTGGAAATAATGAAACTAGAAGGTGTAAATGGGTCATTTTGAAAAGTATGTATGATAACATAGCTGAAAAATCAGATATTTCCTCATTTTTGTAATCTGGGTCGGTTTAGAAGATAGAGAGAAAGAGAAAAGAGAAAAGAGGAAGAAAGCAAGGGTTTGTTCATCAATTGGTAAGGAAATCTGATTATGTTTTCTGATTAGCTTGTTGTGAATGAATGATGATGGACGAATCTGTGTATTGGATTGAATTGCAGAATCATAAACAAAAAGATTGAAGTTCTTATTTGTGCAGAAGTCGGTTTCGCAGCATAAGGTGAGTTCATTCGATTCGTTGTACAAATCAGTGTTTTTAAGTTGTACTAACCTTAATATAGTTGTATAAATTGATTGAGGACTGAATGGAATACATAGATTGAACTGATTTTACAAGTTAAGTCGATTTGTGGACTTGTTGAAATAAACTGTACGCAGTCCCGGTACATGAAAGCCCCGGTACTTATGAGTCCCGGTGCAGTCCCGGTAGAATAAAAAATCCCGGTAGTGGCAAGTCCCGGTAGTTGGGAGTCCCGGTAGAGGCAAATCCCGGTACTTATGAGTTCCGGTGAAGTCCCGGTATATGTGTTGAATACCAGGAGTTGGGGATACCGGGAATTGGGAATACCGGGAGTTAGATAAAAAGAGTCAGTTTACAGATTTTGGTAATAGATCTTGAAAATGAATTAAAGAATATAATAGTCTAAGGTATCCGGAAACCCCTGTTATCCGGACACTTTGGAGAAATTAAGAATGTAAGGTTCTGATGGCTGGATGCAGTTTCTAGCGGAACCCCCGTGCTAAGTCGCCGAAGGGGGGCATTTGAGGATGAAGATACGATAGGTTATCTAGTATTCTTAGATTTGAGAATATGATATGAGCTGTAATATGTTGTTAAGCATATACGTTAGTAAAGTGCAATGGATCCATAGGCACTAGTGGTGATGTACACGTGGAATAGATGGAGATTAATCATTATTCTGATGTGTGTGAGAAATCATGGAATAAACGTAATTCCTGATTTCTAAGGAAAAGAAGAGATTGGCATGTGTATATTGTAATCACTATTTCCTTCTCTAAGAAATAGGCATGTGTATATTGTTATTTCTTAGATATGTACAGAAATGGCCATGTGTATATTGCGGTTTCTGGAATAGATGTGTATGGAACTAGGCATGTGTATATTGCGATTTCCGGAATAGAAACATTACTCTAGAATCAATACAGATTCGTAGGGTAGCTCTGAGACATGATATGATGATGGAATGTGTGCCAGGCATATTCATGGAATTGGGTAAAATCGTGTTAACGGAATAGAGTTACACGTATGGTAAGAGAAAGGGTAATCAGGTTTGTTATAACTTGCTTACATTGATTTTGCAAATGTTATTATGGAAACGAATGTTCTCACTAGGCGTTGGCCTAATCGTTTCATATGATGTTTTCTTACCAGGCACCAGCTCGGGAAAGTAAAGGGTTGTGGGACGAGCGTTTTTGGAATAGCAGAAGTGTCAATTAACCAGAAGAGATTTTGTTGGATTGCTTAAATAACTTAGTTATTCTGATTGTAGTGGTGTAATTAGATTAATAGGTTATTTGAAGAATCATGTATTGTAAATGTACTTTTGGTGGTTAATTACCTTGCTATATATTTGTAAGTTGAAGTTTCTTGTAGCATGACTTGTGAAATTCGAGGTTCAAATTAGCCCTTATTTTAGGGTGTTACAAGGCCGGTAGGTTGGAATTCGCTTCCCTCCTATTCGGGTAGACGGGAGTCTGTTTGGGCCCCGATACGAGGAGAGAGGGGAGTCTGCTGGGGCCCCGATCGCAGAATGTTTATGTGATCCATTGCACGGTGCAGTACCATGCTTGATGATATGCGAAGTTTTACGATCAATTTCTTATAAATGATTTCATATTGTTTATACATGTTGTTTTCGGAGGGAATTCACTAGACCTTTTGGTCTAACCCTCGCTTTTCAAAAACTAAACCATTTTCATGTAAGCGTTTTGCGGGTTCTTCTAGTAAGAACTAGGAGGTAGCACAAGGAGGAAATTGGAGCTTAGAGAGACTCCAAGATTTTGATTATTACCTTTAGATAGAGCTCTCGGTTGTGGAATAGAGACTTCCGCTGTCAAATTTTGTTTAACATATATTAATGGAGGATCATAGACAAGTTTTATATTGTAATTCGAATGCTTATTCTATGTTAATGCATGTTATGTTTTTGGGATGTTACAAATGGTATCAGAGCCTTAGTTTAAGGGATTTAGGTGACCAATCGGGCCTAAACTTAAACTGTAAGAGGAGGAACACAACCAAGACATAGGATTGCCTCTAGGAACGATCACTATAAATGCACTTAGGAATAAGGTGCCAAGGACAAACGTGTAAGGTAAGTTTGGAATTACACCTGGCCAGTGCAATTACGAACTTACAGGTACATGTGCGTGCTTAAATTACCTTATACAACAAATATGTTGTGTCATGTCTAGCAAATGTTAATTGTTGTTTCTTTTCAGTTTAACGATATGGCTGGGAGAACGTTGAGGAACAGGTCAGTACCTGTTTTACCAAGGAATCAGGATGAGGAAGTCCTGAATAATGGGCCGGTGGAACCTACGAGGGCGACTGTTAACCATGGAAGGGGTAGGGGTTGTGGAAGGGGTCGGGGGAGAGCACCCCGTCGGGCCGCCACTCAAGTGTCCGGAGATGGGGGGAAACCCGAACCGAAGAACGACTCGTGTGACTAGAAGGGCGAGGAGTGTGGAAGCCCCCGCCCACGAAGAAGAATATCTTCAGGAGAGTTCAGCTTCTGCGAGAAGGGTAACTCAGCCGAGGGGACGTGGTCGAGGCCGCGGATCTACTTTTGTCACCCGAGAGAATCTGGCTGCTGAGCTGGGTAAAATTCAGAAGACTTTGCAAGCTCTTCTCACTAAGCAGAATGAGTCAGCCTCGGGAAGCAAAGAGACTAGTAAGAACAAGGAAAGTGTGGAACTGTCAAGCCCGGTAGAGACTGGTACTGGAAGTCACTCGAAGTCAACCCCTCTAGTGGTGAATGAGTCAGCAGCTAAGGGATGCAGTTACAAGGCCTTTGCCTCATGCAAGCCCCCTACTTTCAGGGGCGAGTGTGACCCTGTCTTGGCAATGAAATGGGTGAAAAAGATGGAACTGGTATTCGATACGTGTAGGTGTGCTGATGGGGATAGGGTAATGTTTGCTCTATCTATGCTGAAGTCTGATGCAGTTTATTGGTGGGATGCTGAGACTAGGGGAAAGGGTTCGGCAATGGCTAAAGGAATGATATGGGAAACGTTTGTGGAAAGATTTAAAGCGCAGTTTTGTCCACTCGCGACAGTGAAAAAGTTGGAAGAAGAATTTATGGGTTCGGAACAGAGGGAAATGTCGGTGCGAGAGTATACTTCTAAGTTTATCGAGAAGTCTCGCTTTACAGATATGTATGTACCAACAGAGGAATGTCGGGTGGAACGTTTCATTTATGGGCTGAAGAGCAGCATCAGGGAACTAGTTTTGACAAGAAACCCCACTACCTTTCAAGTGGCCATCAATACGGCCGAGCTGATTGAGAAGGAAAAGAACCGCCAGACGATTGAGAAGGGTGGTGAGAAACGTAAATGGGATGGGCCGGGTAATGACTTAAGGAAAGGGAAGGTGTTCCGACCAAAAAATCGTGCTAGCAAAGATTCAACTGGCAAATCGTGTAGTAAGTGTAACAAGACACACCGGGGAGAATGTATGGCCGGTTCCAATTCATGCTACCGGTGTGGGTTGCCCGTTCATGTGTCAAAGGATTGTCCCAAGGAGAAATCGTGTTACCAGTGTGGAGCTACGGGTCACGTGCGGTATGACTGTCCGCAGTTGAAAAAGGGTGGATCGGCTCAGTATGGGGATCGTCAGGGAGGAAAAGGCAGTGATAAGGGAGCAGAATCGGTGTGTCCGAAGGGACGTGCGTTCCGCATGACTGCGGAAGAGGCGGAGGAAGTTCCGGATGTTGTGGCAGGTACGTTTCTAGTGAACTCTCTATGTGCCAAGGTGTTATTTGATTCGGGAGCGAATCGCTCTTTTGTATCGCATGCTTTTATGAAATGTTTGGGGGTGAGGCCTAGACGTTTGGAGAGAGCACTAGAGGTGGAAACTTCCAATGATAATCTTGTTTATATTAAGGACAGGGTAGATGATTGTGCCATAGATATAGAAGGGAGATTAGTGTCAATGCAATTATATCCCATGGAAATGGGGGAGTTTGACGTAGTGTTGGGTATGGACTGGTTAGCCGTGAATGATGCGAATATAGTTTGCAACAAGAAGCTGGTCAGGGTTCGGTTACCTGATGGGGATTCCGTAGTGATCTTTGGGAATCGCCGTGATAGAAAGACTAGCCTTATCTCCATGATTAGGGCTACTAAGTGCTTGAGGAAGGGGTGTCAGGGATTCTTGGCGTACGTGTTGGACGCCAAGAAGGAGAAGCGTGGGGTGGGTGACGTGCGTGTAGTAAGTGAGTACTCGGAAGTATTTACGGATGACTTGACAAGTTTACCCCCGGATCGTCAGATCGAGTTCAGAATTGATCTGATGCCTGGAGCTGCCCCAATTGCCCGCGCACCTTATAGATTGGCGTCGTCCGAAATGAAGAAAATGATGACCCAGTTGCAGGAGTTGTTGGACAAGGGATTCGTTAGACCAAGTACGTTTCCGTGGGGAGCACCTGTGCTCTTCGTGAAGAAGAAGGACGGTACTATGTGGATGTGCATAGACTACCGAGAACTCAACAATGTCATGATCAAGAATAAGTACCCTATACCGAGGATCGACGACCTGTTCGATCAGTTACAAGGAGCCAGTTACTTCTCTAAGATAGATTTGAGGTCGGGTTATCACCAACTCAAGGTAAGGGAGGAGGATGTGCCGAAGACCGCTTTCAGAACTAGGTATGGACACTACGAATTTTTGGTGATGCCGTTCGGGCTAACCAACGCCCCGGCAGCATTCATGGACCTAATGAATAGGGTGTGTCAACCTTATTTAGACCAGTTCGTGATAGTGTTCATAGACGATATCCTGATATTTTCAAGATTGGAAGAGGAGCACGAGAGCCACCTTCGGACAATTCTCGAGGTACCGAAGCAAGAGAAGTTGTATGCGAAGTTTTCTAAGTGCGAGTTTTGGCTAAGGGAAGTGCAGTTTCTCGGACACGTGGTGTCTGAGAAGGGGATCATGGTAGACCCGTCTAAGGTCGAGGCCATCTGAGATTGGGAGAAGCCTAAGAATCCGTCAGAAGTTCGAAGTTTCCTCGGACTGGCGGGATACTACCGAAAATTCACTAAGGAATTTTCGCGTATCGCCACGCCACTAACTTCCTTAACCAAGAAGAATGTCAAATTCGCCTGGTTAGAGAAGCAAGAAGAAGCCTTTCGAAAGCTGAAGGATATGTTGAGCAGCGCTCCGGTGTTGTCGTTGTCGGATGGCTCGGATGACTTCGTGGTTTTCAGTGACGCATCGAAGCTCGGACTGGGATGCGTACTCATGCAACGTGGTAAGGTGATTACGTATGCCTCTCGGCAGTTAAAGGATCACGAGGTTCGATACCCCACTCAGGATTTAGAATTGGCAGCAGTGGTTTTTGCTCTGAAGATTTGGCAACATTACCTTTATGGGACGAAGTGCCAGATCTTCACGGACCACAAAAGCTTATATCATCTCTTCGATCAAAAAGAGTTGAATATGCGTCAAAGAAGATGGATTGACCGACTACGACTGTAGATAGAGCTTCGATGTGGAATAGAGACTTCGATGGATTGACCGACTACGATCTTAGAGCGACTCCAAGATTTTGATTATTACCTTTAGATAGAGCTCTCGGATGTGGAATAGAGACTTCCGCTGTCAAATTTTGTTTTGCATAGATTAATGGAGGATCATAGACAAGTTTTACATTGTAATTCGAATGCTTATTCTATGTTAATGCATGTTATGTTTTTGGGATGTTACATATACCAACGCAATGCAACGGAGCTAAAAATATAAACGAATTTTAATAAATAAAACTAATGGTTCCAATCCAATCCAATCTACATAGATGAGATTCCACCATACAAAGATATGAACTAACAAATTTATGGTTGAATGTTCTTTGTAGCTATTTCCAACCTGCAGTCTCGAACAAGAAAAAACAGTCAAAGCAAACAAAATCATCAAAATTGAACATGTTTATAACCCCAAAACAGATTTTGAATAATTTGGCCTATGGCTATTGAAACAATACCAAACAACTTTAGAAAACCACCTAAAGTGAACCAATTTGACAAAGATTGGAATGACATGCAGAAGAAAACCAGTTCCTACTCCAGTCCACCATTCTTATTTCTCCATTAAGCTACCTATTAGAAAACCAAAAAAATAGCAGCAAACTTGAAACCCCAAAATATCAATATACGAATCTATTGATATTTTAAAATAAACAAGCCCAGACAGATAATGAAAGTTGCAATGTTCATACCTAATATCGCATATGGAGGGGGAGAGAGGCACTGATGCGGTGATGACGATAGAAATAACAAAATCGTAACAAAATCTAGGAGAGGCTCCGGTTTAGGGCTCCATCTGTTATCCGACGACGTGTTCTTGTATAAGAAGAGATTGACGGATACGAAGAGGTGGTTAAGGGTGAGTCCGTCAGATTCTTGGATGATGATGGTGAGTTGGGTGGAGAGGCAGTTGAAGAGGGTTTGGAAGTAGTGGTGGATGTTGGTGGGGATGAGGTCGGCGGTGATGGTGCGGAGGAGGAGGAGGATGCGGCGACTGCTTAGGGTTTTGGGAGAATGGATAGGAGAGGGATTAGAGGCGTGGGATGACACGTTTTGGGAGGGAGGCATGAGGTATTAGGATTAGGGTTTTATTTATTTTGGGCTTTATTTATTTTGGGGGGAAATAACAAAGATTTTGGGAATCGGAGGGAAATAAGATATTTTGTGATAAAACAATTTATATGTAAAATAAATATAACATTATTAAAATATATATATAATTTTATTTAAATAAATTATTAATGTAATAGATATATTACTTTAATTAATAAGTTTTAAATTTTATAAATTATTTTAGTAAATATAATGCGTATTAGTGGTTCATAATGAACTTGGTTGGGTTTGGATGGGCTTTAGCGACTCTTAAAGCCCAATAAAACCTATTAAAGCCCAACAAAACTCAATATAGTCCACAAAACACATTAAAGCCTAATAGATACATATGCATGTATATACTACCCAAAACCGTCCATTAAAGCCTAAAGCGGTTAAAGCCTAAAACAGTCAATTAAAGTCCAATACGATCCATTAAAGCACAAAAAACTATTTTATGTAGGTTTGTACTACATATATGCATGTGGTGTGTATTAAGCTCTATAAGACTATTAAGAACCACTACAGCTTATTAAGAACCAATATAGCCCAACAAGACATTTTATGACATATTAAGGCTCAATAACACCAACAGTGACTTATTACGTGTTTGTATGCATGTATGCACCATATATATGCATGTGGTGTATATTGGCCTCTATAATACTATTAAGAACCATTATAGCCTATTAAGAACTACTATAGCTTATTAAGAACCATTATAGCATATTAAGAACCACTACATACTATTAAGAACCCCTATAGCCCAACAAAATCTTTTATGACTTATCAAAGCCCAATAACACCAGTGGTAACTTATTACGTGTTTGTATGTAGGTTTGTACTACATATATGCATGTGGTGTGTATTGGACCATATAAAACTATTAAGAACTGTTGGGTCACTTAAGATTTGAAGATGACCTCAGTCTCTCATCTTTACACAGTTCATACTTAGAATAATTTTAGGTTCTTTACAAGCAGGTTAATTGTATAAAAATGTTCGGTGAAGTCGAAGATCAACCGAAGAAACAAAGTAGAAGTATATCTTCAAGGCGGATTGAAGATAGATTTCTCAACCAAAGATTAAGCTGCTACTTGGGACGTCCTAAGGTTTCAGGCCAGTACAAGGTCCTAAGGTTTCAGGCCAGTACACTTGAAGAGCAAGGAAAATCTTGAAGACTTGATCTCTAGGATATGATCGGCAGGATATGTTGAAGTCATGATCGGTAGGATATCCTTGAAGACATCCTAGGCCAGTACAAGGTCCTAAGGTTTCAGGCCAGTACAAGGTCCTAAGGTTTCAGGCCAGTACACTTGAAGAGCAAGGAAAATCTTGAAGACTTGATCTCTAGGATATGATCGGCAGGATATGTTGAAGTCATGATCGGCAGGATATCCTTGAAGACATCCTAGGCCAACAGTTTACAACAGGTATATTCTGCTCTATCTGCAAAATATTTGAGATATCTTGCAATGACAGAGACATAATCCAAGGATCAGAAAAAGAGGTCTTTGGATTTGTTATCTCTTTCAAGAAAGTTCAGATTCAACAAAAGGTCAACGCTTCAAGACAAAACATACAAAGACAAAAGTACGCTCCAGTATTTTTCAGAAGAGCTGCTTCCATCCTGCCATCCAAGTGCTGCTTGACAAGTGTCCATGCATTTAATGCATGAGCACTATATAAGGAGATCATCTTCAACCTTGCAACTCAACCAGTTTACAAACTCTCTCAAGCTTTCAAGTGCTGGCTCATTACTCTCTCTCAGAAGTTCATTTGTTTTCTAAGTGTTTTACAACTGTTCTTATTCTCTGTGTGACTTTGTGTTAGATTGTTTAAGCAGATTTTATCTGTTTTGTTCCGCAACAATCTTTAAGTTTTCTATGTGTAATTCTTGATTTTAAATCAATAAATAATTAATTAAGTGAAAAATTTTGTGTATTGTATTCCACCCCCCCCTTCTACAATACTTGTTTACCATTGCTAATCCATAGCTGGGACCAACAAGAACCACTACAGCTTATTAAGAACCATTATAGTCCAACAAGACATTTTATGACATATTAAGACTCAATAACACCAACAATGACTTATTACGTGTTTGTATGCATGTATGCACCATATATATGCATGTGGTGTATATTGGCCTCTATAATACTATTAAGAACCATTATATTCTATTAAGAACCACTATAGCTTATTAAGAACCACTACATACTATTAAGAACCCCTATAGCCTAACAAGATCTTTTATGACTTATCAAAGTCCAATAACACCAGTGGTAACTTATTACGTGCTTGTATGTAAGTTTGTACTATATATATGCATGTGGTGTGTATTAGGCCCTATAAGACTATTAAAAATCACTACATCTTATTAAGAACCGTTATAGCCTATTAAGAACCATTATAGCATATTAAGAACCACTACATACTATTAAGAATCCCTATAGCCCAACAAAATCTTTTATGACTTATCAAAGCCCAATAACACAAGTGGTAACTTATTACGTGTTTGTACTACATATATGCATGTGGTGTGTATTGGGCCCTATAAGACTATTAAGAACCACTACAGCTATAAGAACCAATATAGCCAAACAAGACATTTATGACATATTAAGGTTCAATAGCACCAACAGTTACTTATTATGTGTTTGTATGCATGTATGCACCATATATATGCATGTGGTGTATATTGGCCTCTATAATACTATTAAGAACCATTATAGCCTATTAAAAACCACTATAGCGTATTAAGAACCACTACATACTATTAAATGTTTAGCTTCCGGCGGAACTTATTTTTCTTTAAAATTTATAAAAAAGGATTAAAAAAATATAAAAGGTTCCAGGCGGATCCAAGAAAATTTCTTTTTTCTTTTAAATTTATAAAAAACGTTTAAAAAAATATAAAAGGTTTCCGTCGGATTTCCGACGGATCCCAAAAATATTTATTTTTCTCTTAAATTTATAAAAAAAGGTTTAAAAAAATATAAAAGGTTTCCGGCGGATCCGAAAATATTTATTTTTCTTTTAAATTTATAAATTTTTTTATAAAAAATACAAAAGGTTTCTGGCGTATTTCCGGTGGATCCAAAAATATTTATTTTTCTATTAAATTTATAAAAAACGTTTAAAAAAATAAAATACGTTTCCGGTGGATCCAAAATATTTAATTTTCTTTTAAATTTATAAAAAAACGTTTATGGCGAATCCAAAAATCTTTAGTTTTCTTTTAAATTTCTAAAACCGTTTTAAAAAAATAAAATCCGTTTCCGGCGGATTCAAAATTAGTTATTTTTATTTTAAATTTATAAAATCGTTTTAAAAAATCAAAATCCATTTCCGGCGGATCCAAAAATATTTATTTTTCTTTTAAAAAAATAAAATCCGTTTCCGGCGGATCCAAAAATAATTAATTTTCTTTTAAATTTATAAAACCGTTTTAAAAAAATAAAATCCTTTTCCGGCGGATTTTAATTAATAAAAATAATTAATTAGCATCCGCCGAAATGTTGGTTAATTAACCGTTGTTTATTTTAAAAATAATTAATTACATATTATCTTCAAATCCGTCGGAAACAAGCCATATTTTTTTTAAAAAAAATAAATATATATTATCGGCGGATTTTCGGCAGAAGTCAACGGGATTTGACTTTTTTAATTTCCGTCGGAAATCCGCCGGAAAGTTACAACGGAAAATCGCCGGAAAATGTGGTATGTTTAGTAGTGATAATTACATTGGACATTAATGTGAGGTGGCTTTTTTGAGCTCACTCAGTGTCTGAAACTAGCGAGAAGTTGGGCCTAGCGAGGGCCCTGGGATCGAACCCAAATGTTATATTGTCCTTGTGTAATAGTAATGCATTTTTCTAAGTATACAATATCACTACAAATCCGTAGGAAATCCGTTGGAAACCAGAGTCGCAATGTATTTGGTAGGTAATTGGTTTTCCGATGGATTACCGACGGATATTAGCGACGGATTACCGACTACCGGGATCAACGACGAACAAGCGACGACGGGGATCACCTACGGAATAGCGACAGAGCGACCTACCGACGGATTACCCGACGGCCATCATTCGTCGGTAATTTTAATTAAATTAAATTAAAATTGTATTAAAAATTAAATTATACTATTAAAACATTACCAACGGATTATCCATCGGTAAGTTGTATTTTAATTAAAAAAATATTTAAAATACAGAAAAACTTGTACATTAACCTGTTTTACACTACTATATCCAATACAATATCATTCCAATAGCGTTCGTAAACTAAATCCAATATTTTCCCAAACTGCCTCATGAAAGCTTTAAATAGCTTCGCTTTCTACTCCAATATGTATTTTTCAAATTAAAATAAATTTTAATTCAAATTATTAAATAATAATTTATTTATAATGATTAAATAAATTGTTATATAGTATTAGTATTAAAATTATTAAATAAATTATTATATCAGGGGTATTTTAGTCAATTTAAGTTTTTTTAGGGTCAAATTTTGCCACCACATGGCTAAATATGGGTTTTAAATCATTCGACCTAGATTTATTATGACTAAAATGCCCTTGAGGTTAACAAAAAAAGTTAACGACCGTTAGAAAAAACCACCAAAACCATTACAAAATGACATACGTTAAGCGATACATGTACATGCGTGTCCATACATATATATATATATATATATAGTATTATACACACACATATATATATATATATAGTATTATATACATACAAACATTCATACATATACATACACATATAGACATGTACACATGACATACAAACATATATGTATATATAGTATATATGTACTGTATATATACATGTACATATACTAATATCCACATATACACATACACATATAAACCAATTAAGACAAAATATAATCCATAAAATCTCATATGCGTACTAAAAACGAAAAAAAAAACAAGAAAATATTAAATTATGTTGGTAAACCGTCGGTGATTTGTGACGGATTACCGACGTAATTTATATTAAAAATAAATCAAAATTAAAATATTATAGCGTCCGTCGATAATCCGTCGGAAACCTTTATTTTTACCGACGGCTTACTGACGGAGAAGTTTTTCGTCGCTTAAATCCAAAATCTGTCGGTTTTACGTCGCTATTCACCGATGGATGGAGTCCGCCGGTAATTTTCGTCAGAAATAATGAATTTTTTAGTAGTGATATTCACTACTAAATTAAAGACTTTTGGCTACACACTTTTCCTTGGGAAATTTGTCGCTAAAAGGTGACTCGTCACAAGACCGTCACAAAAGTTAGTGGGTATACATCTCAATCTATTATCACCTTATAACAAGTAATAATGATACGAAGTACCGAATATCGATCCCACAGGGAAGCTTGGAAAAGTTCGTCTTTAAAAGTCTAATTTATAAAAGCAGGTTTCAGATGGCGAATTCAAAGGTAATCTTTTGTTGGGAGTTTGTGAATGAAAACCCAGTTATAAGAAGAAAGCACAGGGTATAAAGATCTATTGGGATTTAACTAATAATCAGATAAAAAGACGAGACAACATTCCTTCGTTATCTCAAGTGTCAAATAGTTTATGATACAACGAACAAGTTGTCAGTTGATTAATTGTGATCCACCATAAAATAAAACCTTGATTTAAATAACGTTGGACAATCATGTCGTACGATACACCTTTTTATCCTTTTATCGGTCTCGGTCCCAATTTCTCTTTATACCCCGAACTAAGGCGATTAGCCCATCATCGTTCAGTTTCCAATTATATGAGATATACGAGTTTTAAAGCAACTAATAACGATGGACAATGCGTTAATTAAATTAAACTTACTTGAATTGAACGTCGTGACTTATTGCACAAGTAATTATCCGTTTTGAGAAATTACTAATTTTATGTTATCATGACAATTATTGAGTGACAATTAAAACATGCAAATTTAATTACTACAAAGTTGACGATGGATTTTATCATTAGTTATAAAACTAGAGTTGCAGAAAATGAAGTTATGAATCTATGAGGAAAATCTTGTTTCAAATGTGATTTTAAAAAGAGTTGTTGATGATTACTTGGTGCGTTTGTTAGTGTATTAACTATGAAAACTTAATTATAGTGTGAGTTTGAGACGAGAAAAAGTGAAACTTATGTGAAATCATTTACCAAACTGTGAACCAAAAACGATTGGGGATCCGAAGTGATTAATTCGGACTTCCGGTTTATATTGTAAACGAAATCACACGTGAACCAAGTTTTGTTAAAAGTTGAGAATAAGGGAAGAAAAGGAACCGTGATTAGATGTATGGCAAATCGTTGGTAACAATTGACAGTAACATAATTTCTAACAAACTTAGAGTTATAAAAATGAGATTAATGATTAAAGGGAGTTCTTTTACTTGTTTGATGCACAAAATCGTAAGTTCAACCTATACCAACTATGAATTCGGATGGGATGTCTTGATGGAGTTCGGTTGTGTTCAAGGTCGAACCAAATATATATAGAATGATATCAACCCATAATGTAGTAACCAAGGATAAGTGAAGTAGTAAATAGATACGTAAACTAATACACCATATGTGTGTTTATACACACATACAACTTGGTGCACAAGAAAAACACTAATGGGCCCTAAGATTAGAGGCCAAATCCAAAAGCTTAGTCCAAAGAAATCGGCCCAAAAATCGGCCCAACTGAATGCATATCAAACCGGCCCACAAATGCCTAAAGTGTTCGGCCCAAAAAAACTAGTTCGGTGATCAAAATCCACGACCCAAAATGATCTTTATCCGAGAGTCCAAAATAGCATCCGACCCAAAAATCGAAGTCGTCCTTTGTTAATGCCAAAAAATGCACAAAAGTACAACTTAAGGTCGATGTGGACTTTAACAACTAAAGAAAATAATCTCTCGACAAAGCGTGCGAAAAAGACAGAAAATGTAAAAGAGACAGAGATTTTGATGACGCGGGAAAAACCTCAACGAGGAAAAAAACCCGCGGACGACTGTGGAAGTCGTCGCTGCACTATGGTCGCCAAACAGGGGCGATGTCCTTGTGTTTCTGATGTCGATCGTACAGATATTACAATACAAATGAAAGAAAGACTTCGAAATGTAAAGTAACAAGTGTTTCGGATGTAAAAACGATGTGCGTCGTGTGTAGAAATAAAGTGTCGTGCGTCGAGAGAGATCACTTGAGAGAAAGTTCTTTGCTTCAGATGTTCTTGAGTGCACAATGTGATTCTGGAATTCGGTGATACTTCGGTCGTGATTCTCTTTCAATGATGATTGAACCGGGTATTTATAGTCTTCGGGTGTTTTGATTGATTTCTTGAATGCTTTACGTAACTGTCGTAACGGGCGTCGTCTTTAATGCCGTTAATTGCCTTCATCGGTTATAGCCGTTGGTCATTAATGACGTTGACTCCTGCATTAAGCACTTAACAAACGTAACAGTTATATCATACGTTAGTTGGTCGAGGTCACATGGTTCTATGCGATGGTCGTGTGAGCTAGACGACATCGTGGTCGAGTGTCGTGAGGTATATATTTCTCGATTTCGATTATGATCAGGGAGCAATGAACTTGGATTTTACCTTATTCTGGAAGAGGGAAGTAAGTGCTTTCCTTACCTTGGTCGTGGTCGAGACTGGTGAAATTTTTCCCAAACAGTTTGCCCCAAAATTTGAAAATAGAATGCCAAATTCAAATTTTAATTTTTGTCAATTGGACACCTGGGGTGTTGACACGTGTCGAAAATTACCTTAGTTTCCTTGGGACTATACTGGTTCAATTCAAACTAGAGAGGGAAGTCGAAGAGAGGATAAGGTCGTGACGTCATGCTGACGCACGATTATGCTAAGTAGCTGTCAAGGCCAGGTGTCGATGATCCGTGTGTTTATACGAAAAGACGGGGGTACGTGGCGATCATCGGGGGATTCGACCTGACACGATCTTTACCATAAATAGACCTTCGGCGGATCCTTTTATTCCACGACTTAAAAAGGTTTTTAAGAAATGGATTTCTTCTGAGTTATCGGCGTTCTTCGCCGCATCCTTTCCAAATTTTGCAAAGACCCTTGATTTGCTTAGGATTTCGAGGCTTTCAAGCACCTATATAAGGTATAGTCTCTCGTTACTTTCTAAGGACCTCTGATGATCTTGGAAGAATACTTTATTTATCCTTGACCAAGGTATTCATGCTCAAGTTCGATATCGGTCCAGCTAATGCCTCGATTCTAAAGATCTCGGCCTTTATCGTTTTTAAGTTTGCTTTGTAATGCTCTTCTCTTATACATTCTTAGGAGGATTGGTGACGAAAGTGCCAACCATATCTTCTAAGATAATGACACAACTCAATGTTGCCTGCAAAGACCATGATCGTTGCGTCGGGGTTTTACTAAAGTCGAAGATGACGACTCCGAGGGAGAGGTCTTCGAAGGTTAATGATCCATTGAGAATTATTGTTCCTAAGAAGGTGTTGGTGTTGATCGCGATTGATGCGACGTCTGTGAATTCTGCGCATCTGGCGACGATGTCCTCTGCGACCATGTTGACCCCTTCCTCAGCCGACAAGGGCAAGGGTGCAAAGATGGGAGAGGGTAGGAAGGAAGTCACGACGGTCAACTTTACATTGCCGTTTGACCTCTTGGATGACAGTGTCCTCGACGGGACGGAGTCATGTCCGCATCTGGGGAAATATCAGCTCCTATCTTTCGAGGGGCGTTTTCGAAGGACCTCCATCGAAGAGATGGGATCGCGCATAGCCATATTGGCATTCTTTGTAAGTTTTTCTTTCAAAACTTGTGTTTCCAATGTTTTTCTTAGCTTTCGCCGGGCATTTGTTTAACATGTTTCTTTTGCATTTTACAGACATTTCGATTTGCTTTCGCTCGGTATGCAAAGATAGAGAAGATGTTGGACCGGAAGTCGATTATCAAGAATATCGTATTCCTTCCTCCAACCTTATCATTAATCTTAATAGCCGCATTCTAAAAATACTGCGGACTTACCTTCACGACGTGTCATGGCGTAAGATACTGGGAAACAACTCCCAATTTTCTTTTTCATACTCGTTTGATCCTTGCATAAGTTCTTTAATGCGTTCTAGGGTCGACGAGGATTCTAAGGTCGAGACTTCGGGAAAAGACGCGGCCGACAATCTAGTCTTAGGATAAATTTCTGTTTTATGAATTTTTCCTACCTGATCGTTAGTGATTGAGGTGTCTAATGTAATTATGCTTAAGTATGAAGGAAGTTTCGTGAGATTTTTCATTGTTCACTACAAGCGATTATCGAAAGTAATTTCAATTGTATAAACACACTTGTAAATCGAATTCAACCGTAGATACGTGCGACTAAGGCTGTTTATTGAAAGATAACGACTATAACATTAGTCGTATAAAAACAAGTATACATGCGTCTAGAGCATTCGTTCAGAACATGAGGCCTTTCTAAGTCGAAACACTCAGATTGTGGGTCGATTGCATAATCGAATCGTGCGATCGCATATCAAGTCGTGCATTAGACTTATGTTATGCGACTTTGGGGAAAGTCACATGGTAAACTTTTGTCGTGCGATCCTGCGATAAAATATTGTCATAGGTTGGTCGTTGGATAACCAACGACCCTCCGATGCTTAAGTTAGTTATCGTCGAGGTGAATGAAAAAATCGTATGGAAAAAGGGTTTAAAAGAAATACCTTTTTAGATGTGTTGCGTTCCAGCTGCGTGGGATTTCTTGGTTGTCGAGGGTCTGGAGCCAATAGGCTCTTTTACCTACGAATTCAGATATACGATAAAGACCTTCCCACTTAATGGAAAGTTTACCTGCATTGAGCTCTTGAGTGTTTTGGAACACTCGACGGAGGACGTAATCGCCCTCTTAAAAGACTTTGACTTTAAATTTTTTATTGAAATGTCGCTCGACCGCTTGCTTCTGCGACGCCATTCTAATCAAGGCTGATTCTCTAAGCTCTTCTAGGGCGTCGAGGTCATATCCTAAATCGACCACGTTGTGATCGACTGAGGTATGCCTCGAAGTTGGGAGTTGGACTTCGATTGGCAAAACTGTTTCACAGACGTAGACTAGAGAGAAAGGGGTTTGTCCTGTAGACGTGCGTGGTGTCGTGCGATTTGCCCACATGACGGAGGGGAGTTCTTCGACCCATTTACCTTTTGTAGTTTTTAACCTTTTCTTGATCGAAGCAATAATGGTCTTATTGCTCGACTCGACAAGTCTGTTGGCTTGGGGATACCTGGGAGTCGAAGTCGTCAGCTTAATGTTTCTATCTTCACAGAACTGTTGAGTTATGTCGCTGATGAGCTGGGATCCATTGTCGCAGACAATCTCGGATGGAATCCCAAACCTGCATATGATGTTAGTCTGGATAAAAGAGATGACTTCTTTGTCCCTAACTTAGGAGAAAGCAGTCGATTCGGTCCATTTGGAAAAGTAATCCGCGAGTACAAGGAGGAATACCTTTTGTCCTGGGGCAGGGGGTAGCTTGCCGATAATATCCATTCCCCACCTCATGAAAGGCCATGGGATAAGTGTCGAGTGCAAAGGTTTAGAGGGTTTATGTGACATACCTAAGTGCCGCTGACAAGGATCACAGTTCTGGACATACTTGATGGTGTCTTGTCGCAGTGTTGGCCAAAAATACCCTTGTCGAGAGATACGATTAGCCAAACTGCGACCTCCAGAATGATTGCCACACTCTCCATCGTGCATCTCTTGGAGGATTCTTTGGATCTGATTTTTGCTAATGACGCATCTTATGTTCAAACCTGTTGATGATCGTCGATAGAGCCTATCTCCGATAATGACATATTTAGACGCTTTGAATCTGATCTTCCGGGCTTCCATCTTATCTTCTGTGAGTTGGTCGTGCATGAGGAAATTTTGGATGTCGCACGACCAATCATTTTCTTCGTTTTCGATCTGGATGATGTCAGCGTTTTCGATGGACGACGTTGCCATATGGATCGTGGGAATAGCGTCGAATATTGGCTCGACCAAAGCAGACCCAAGGTTTGCTAAAGCATCGGCCTGAGTATTCTGGTCCCTTGGAATCTGTTCAATGGAAAAAGATTTGAATTTTTCGGATTTCTCCTTTGCTACCTTTAGGTACGCTGTCATGTTTGAATCTTTGGCTGCGAATTCTCCATTGATCTGGTTTACCACTAGGAGAGAATCGCTTTTGACGTGTAACGCGGTTACCCCCGAGTCATAGGCCATATTCATTCCTATGATCAGGGCTTCATATTCGGCTTCGGCTTTTGACGTGTAACGCGGTTGCCCCCAAGTCATAGGCCATATTCATTCCCATGATAAGGGCTTCATATTCGGCTTCGTTGTTGGTGGTTTTGAAGTCGCATCGGACTGAATATACCATCTTGCCCCCCCGTGGCGACTTTAAGACGACGCCTAGTTCCGAACCTCTAATATTGGACGATCCGTTGACATGTAAGATCCAAGGCACGTCGTCGTGAGTCGCCACAGTTGACACTTCGAGCTCTGCTTCTTTCTCCAATTCAGGACTGAAATCAGCAATAAAATTTGCCAAGGCTTGCGATTTGATCGCCGTCCTGGGCTTGAAATCGATGTCGTAACTGCTGAGATATATGCTCCATTTTGCTAAGCGGCCTGTCAACTCAGGTTTCCTTAAGACAGACTTAAGAGGAAAGTTAGTCATGACAGTAATAGGATGCGTATCAAAATAATGTCGTAATTTCTTAGCAGCTGTGACTAGCGATAAAAGCAATTTTTCCATAGAGGAATAACCGGTTTCTGCGTCCAAGAGAGATTTATTTACATAATAGATTGGCAATTGTTGCTTTTCATCTTCTCGCGTCAGTACGTCACTTACCGCATTTAAACTAACAGCCAAATATAATTGCAATACCTCGTGATTGCGAGGTTTTGATAACAAAGGAGGCGACGTCATGTACTCTTTAAGCTTTTGCAATGCCTGCTCATGACCGTCGGTCCAGTCGAAACCTTTGTTCTTCCTGAGAACATTGTAAAACATATGGCATTTATCTGAGGATCGAGAGATAAACCTGTTCAAAGCTGCCACCCGACCAGTAAGCCTCTGGACTTCTTTGAAATTTCTCGGGGATTTAATTTCGATAATGGCTTTGATCTGGTCGGGATTAGCCTCGATTCCTCGACGAGTGACCATGTAGCCCAAGAACTTTCCAGCGCTGACACCGAAGGAACACTATGTCGGGTTGAGCTTCATGCTATACTTTCGAAGGACGTCGAACGACTGCTTCAGGTGCTCGACATGATCGACTGCTTTCCTCTACTTGACGAGCATCTCATCGATATAGATTAATAGGTTATTTGAAGAATCCTGTATTGTAAATGTACTTTTGGTGGTTAATTACTTTGCTATATATTTGTAAGTTGAAGTTTCTTGTAGCATGACTTGTGAAATTCGAGGTTCAAATTAGCCCTGATTTTAGGGTGTTACAAGGCCGGTAGGTTGGAATTCGCTTCCCTCCTATTCGGGTAGACGGGAGTCTGTTTGGGCCCCGATACGAGGAGAGAGGGGAGTCTGCTGGGGCCCCGATCGCAGAATGTTTATGTGATCCATTGCACGGTGCAGTACCATGCCTGATGATATGCGAAGTTTTACGATCAATTTCTTATAAATGATTTCATATTGTTTATACCTGTTGTTTTCGGAGGGAATTCACTAGACCTTTTGGTCTAACCCTCGCTTTTCAAAAACTAAACCATTTTCAGGTAAGCGTTTTGCGGGTTCTTCTAGTAAGAACTAGGAGGTAGCACAAGGAGGAAATTGGAGCTTAGAGAGACTCCAAGATTTTGATTATTACCTTTAGATAGAGCTCTCGGCTGTGGAATAGAGACTTCCGCTGTCAAATTTTGTTTAACATATATTAATGGAGGATCATAGACAAGTTTTATATTGTAATTCGAATGCTTATTCTATGTTAATGCATGTTATGTTTTTGGGATGTTACAAATGGTATCAGAGCCTTAGTTTAAGGGATTTAGGTGACCAATCGGGCCTAAACTTAAACTGTAAGAGGAGGAACACAACCAAGACATAGGATTGCCTCTAGGAACGATCACTATAAATGCACTTAGGAATAAGGTGCCAAGGACAAACGTGTAAGGTAAGTTTGGAATTACACCTGGCCAGTGCAATTACGAACTTACAGGTACATGTGCGTGCTTAAATTACCTTATACAACAAATATGTTGTGTCATGTCTAGCAAAGGTTAATTGTTGTTTCTTTTCAGTTTAACGATATGGCTGGGAGAACGTTGAGGAACAGGTCAGTACCTGTTTTACCAAGGAATCAGGATGAGGAAGTCCTGAATAATGGGCCGGTGGAACCTACGAGGGCGACTGTTAACCATGGAAGGGGTAGGGGTTGTGGAAGGGGTCGGGGGAGAGCACCCTGTCGGGCCGCCACTCAAGTGTCCGGAAATGGGGGGAAACCCGAACCGAAGAACGACTCGTGTGACTAGAAGGGCGAGGAGTGTGGAAGCCCCCGCCCACGAAGAAGAATATCTTCAGGAGAGTTCAGCTTCTGCGAGAAGGGTAACTCAGCCGAGGGGACGTGGTCGAGGCCGCGGATCTACTTTTGTCACCCGAGAGAATCTGGCTGCTGAGCTGGGTAAAATTCAGGAGACTTTGCAAGCTCTTCTCACTAAGCAGAATGAGTCAGCCTCGGGAAGCAAAGAGACTAGTAAGAACAAGGAAAGTGTGGAACTGTCAAGCCCGGTAGAGACTGGTACTGGAAGTCACTCGAAGTCAACCCCTCTAGTGGTGAATGAGTCAGCAGCTAAGGGATGCAGTTACAAGGCCTTTGCCTCATGCAAGCCCCCTACTTTCAGGGGCGAGTGTGACCCTGTCTTGGCAATGAAATGGGTGAAAAAGATGGAACTGGTATTCGATACGTGTAGGTGTGCTGATGGGGATAGGGTAATGTTTGCTCTATCTATGCTGAAGTCTGATGCAGTTTATTGGTGGGATGCTGAGACTAGGGGAAAGGGTTCGGCAATGGCTAAAGGAATGATATGGGAAACGTTTGTGGAAAGATTTAAAGCGCAGTTTTGTCCACTCGCGACAATGAAAAAGTTGGAAGAAGAATTTATGGGTTCGGAACAGAGGGAAATGTCGGTGCGAGAGTATACTTCTAAGTTTATCGAGAAGTCTCGCTTTGCAGATCTGTATGTACCAACAGAGGAATGTCGGGTGGAACGTTTCATTTATGGGCTGAAGAGCAGCATCAGGGAACTAGTTTTGACAAGAAACCCCACTACCTTTCAAGTGGCCATCAATACGGCCGAGCTGATTGAGAAGGAAAAGAACCGCCAGACGATTGAGAAGGGTGGTGAGAAACGTAAATGGGATGGGCCGGGTAATTACTTAAGGAAAGGGAAGGTGTTCCGACCAAAAAATCGTGCTAGCAAAGATTCAACTGGCAAATCGTGTAGTAAGTGTAACAAGACACACCGGGGAGAATGTTTGGCCGGTTCCAATTCATGCTACCGGTGTGGGTTGCCCGTTCATGTGTCAAAGGATTGTCCCAAGGGGAAATCGTGTTACCAGTGTGGAGCTACGGGTCACGTGCGGTATGACTGTCCGCAGTTGAAAAAGGGTGGATCGGCTTAGTATGGGGATCGTCAGGGAGGAAAAGGCAGTGATAAGGGAGCAGAATCGGTGTGTCCGAAGGGACGTGCGTTCCGCATGACTGCGGAAGAGGCGGAGGAAGTTCCGGATGTTGTGGCAGGTACGTTTCTAGTGAACTCTCTATGTGCCAAGGTGTTATTTGATTCGGGAGCGAATCGCTCTTTTGTATCGCATGCTTTTATGAAATGTTTGGGGGTGAGGCCTAGACGTTTGGAGAGAGCACTAGAGGTGGAAACTTCCAATGATAATCTTGTTTATATTAAGGACAGGGTAGATGATTGTGCCATAGATATAGAAGGGAGATTAGTGTCAATGCAATTATATCCCATGGAAATGGGGGAGTTTGACGTAGTGTTGGGTATGGACTGGTTAGCCGTGAATGATGCGAATATCGTTTGCAACAAGAAGCTGGTCAGGGTTCGGTTACCTGATGGGGATTCCGTAGTGATCTATGGGAATCGCCGTGATAGAAAGACTAGCCTTATCTCCATGATTAGGGCTACTAAGTGCTTGAGGAAGGGGTGTCAGGGATTCTTGGCGTACGTGTTGGACGCCAAGAAGGAGAAGCGTGGGGTGGGTGACGTGCGTGTAGTAAGTGAGTACCCGGAAGTATTTACGGATGACTTGACAATTTTACCCCCGGATCGTCAGATCGAGTTCAGAATTGATCTGATGCCTGGAGCTGCCCCAATTGCCCGCGCACCTTATAGATTGGCGTCGTCCGAAATGAAGAAAATGATGATGCAGTTGCAGGAGTTGTTGGACAAGGGATTCGTTAGACCAAGTACGTCTCCGTGGGGAGCACCTGTGCTCTTCGTGAAGAAGAAGGACGGTACTATGTGGATGTGCATAGACTACCGAGAACTCAACAAAGTCATGATCAAGAATAAGTACCCTATACCGAGGATCGACGACCTGTTCGATCAGTTACAAGGAGCCAGTTACTTCTCTAAGATAGATTTGAGGTCGGGTTATCACCAACTCAGGGTAAGGGAGGAGGATGTGCCGAATACCGCTTTCAGAACCAGGTATGGACACTACGAATTTTTGGTGATGCCGTTCGGGCTAACCAACGCCCCGGCAGCATTCATGGACCTAATGAATAGGGTGTGTCAACCTTATTTAGACCAGTTCGTGATAGTGTTCATAGACGATATCCTGATATTTTCAAGATTGGAAGAGGAGCACGAGAGCCACCTTCGGACAATTCTCGAGCTACTGAAGCAAGAGAAGTTGTATGCGAAGTTTTCTAAGTGCGAGTTTTGGCTAAGGGAAGTGCAGTTTCTCGGACACGTGGTGTCTGAGAAGGGGATCATGGTAGACCCGTCTAAGGTCGAGGCCATCCGAGATTGGGAGAAGCCTAAGAATCCGTCAGAAGTTCGAAGTTTCCTCGGACTGGCGGGATACTACCGAAAATTCACTAAGGAATTTTCGCGTATCGCCACGCCACTAACTTCCTTAACCAAGAAGAATGTCAAATTCGCCTGGTTAGAGAAGCAAGAAGAAGCCTTTCGAAAGCTGAAGGATATGTTGAGCAGCGCTCCGGTGTTGTCGTTGTCGGATGGCTCGGATGACTTCGTGGTTTTCAGTGACGCATCGAAGCTCGGACTGGGATGCGTACTCATGCAACGTGGTAAGGTGATTACGTATGCCTCTCGGCAGTTAAAGGATCACGAGGTTCGATACCCCACTCAGGATTTAGAATTGGCAGCAGTGGTTTTTGCTCTGAAGATTTGGCAACATTACCTTTATGGGACGAAGTGCCAGATCTTCACGGACCACAAAAGCTTATATCATCTCTTCGATCAAAAAGAGGTGAATATGCGTCAAAGAAGATGGATTGACCGACTACGACTGTAGATAGAGCTTCGATGTGGAATAGAGACTTCGATGGATTGACCGACTACGATCTTAGAGCGACTCCAAGATTTTGATTATTACCTTTAGATAGAGCTCTCGGATGTGGAATAGAGATTTCCGCTGTCAAATTTTATTTTGCATAGATTAATGGAGGATCATAGACAAGTTTTACATTGTAATTCGAATGCTTATTCTATGTTAATGCATGTTATGTTTTTGGGATGTTACATATACCAACGCAATGCAACGGAGCTAAAAATATAAACGAATTTTAATAAATAAAACTAATGGTTCCAATCCAATCCAATCTACATAGATGAGATTCCACCATACAAAGATATGAACTAACAAATTTATGGTTGAATGTTCTTTGTAGCTATTTCCAAACTGCAGTCTCGAACAAGAAAAAACAGTCAAAGCAAACAAAATCATCAAAATTGAACATGTTTATAACCCCAAAACAGATTTTGAATAATTTGGCCTATGGCTATTGAAACAATACCAAACAACTTTAGAAAACCACCTAAAGTGAACCAATTTGACAAAGATTGGAATGACATGCAGAAGAAAACCAGTTCCTACTCCAGTCCACCATTCTTATTTCTCCATTAAGCTACCTATTAGAAAACCAAAAAAATAGCAGCAAACTTGAAACCCCAAAATATCAATATACGAATCTATTGATATTTTAAAATAAACAAGCCCAGACAGATAATGAAAATTGCAATGTTCATACCTAATATCGCATATGGAGGGGGAGAGAGGCACTGATGCGGTGATGACGATAGAAATAAAAAAATCGTAACAAAATCTAGGAGAGGCTCCGGTTTAGGGCTCCATCTGTTATCCGACGACGTGTTCTTGTATAAGAAGAGATTGGCGGATACGAAGAGGTGGTTAAGGGTGAGTCCGTCAGATTCTTGGATGATGATGGTGAGTTGGGTGGAGAGGCAGTTGAAGAGGGTTTGGAAGTAGTGGTGGATGTTGGTGGGGATGAGGTCGGCGGTGATGGTACGGAGGAGGAGGAGGATGCGGCGACTGCTTAGGGTTTTGGGAGAATGGATAGGAGAGGGATTAGAGGCGTGGGATGACACGTTTTGGGAGGGAGGCATGAGGTATTAGGATTAGGGTTTTATTTATTTTGGGCTTTATTTATTTTGGGGGGAAATAACAAAGATTTTGGGAATCGGAGGGAAATAAGATATTTTGTGATAAAACAATTTATATGTAAAATAAATATAACATTATTAAAATATATATATAATTTTATTTAAATAAATTATTAATGTAATAGATATATTACTTTAATTAATAAGTTTTAAATTTTATAAATTATTTTAGTAAATATAATGCGTATTAGTGGTTCATAATGAACTTGGTTGGGTTTGGATGGGCTTTAGCGACTCTTAAAGCCCAATAAAACCTATTAAAGCCCAACAAAACTCAATATAGTCCACAAAACACATTAAAGCCTAATAGATACATATGCATGTATATACTACCCAAAACCGTCCATTAAAGCCTAAAGCGGTTAAAGCCTAAAACAGTCAATTAAAGTCCAATACGATCCATTAAAGCACAAAAAACTATTTTATGTAGGTTTGTACTACATATATGCATGTGGTGTGTATTAAGCTCTATAAGACTATTAAGAACCACTACAGCTTATTAAGAACCAATATAGCCCAACAAGACATTTTATGACATATTAAGGCTCAATAACACCAACAGTGACTTATTACATGTTTGTATGCATGTATGCACCATATATATGCATGTGGTGTATATTGGCCTCTATAATACTATTAAGAACCATTATAGCCTATTAAGAACTACTATAGCTTATTAAGAACCATTATAGCATATTAAGAACCACTACATACTATTAAGAACCCCTATAGCCCAACAAAATCTTTTATGACTTATCAAAGCCCAATAACACCAGTGGTAACTTATTACGTGTTTGTATGTAGGTTTGTACTACATATATGCATGTGGTGTGTATTGGACCATATAAAACTATTAAGAACCACTACAGCTTATTAAGAACCATTATAGTCCAACAAGACATTTTATGACATATTAAGACTCAATAACACCAACAATGACTTATTACGTGTTTGTATGCATGTATGCACCATATATATGCATGTGGTGTATATTGGCCTCTATAATATTATTAAGAACCATTATATTCTATTAAGAACCACTATAGCTTATTAAGAACCACTACATACTATTAAGAACCCCTATAGCCTAACAAGATCTTTTATGACTTATCAAAGTCCAATAACACCAGTGGTAACTTATTACGTGCTTGTATGTAAGTTTGTACTATATATATGCATGTGGTGTGTATTAAGCCCTATAAGACTATTAAAAATCACTACATCTTATTAAGAACCGTTATAGCCTATTAAGAACCATTATAGCATATTAAGAACCACTACATACTATTAAGAATCCCTATAGCCCAACAAAATCTTTTATGACTTATCAAAGCCCAATAACACAAGTGGTAACTTATTACGTGTTTGTACTACATATATGCATGTGGTGTGTATTGGGCCCTATAAGACTATTAAGAACCACTACAGCTATAAGAACCAATATAGCCAAACAAGACATTTATGACATATTAAGGTTCAATAGCACCAACAGTTACTTATTATGTGTTTGTATGCATGTATGCACCATATATATGCATGTGGTGTATATTGGCCTCTATAATACTATTAAGAACCATTATAGCCTATTAAAAACCACTATAGCGTATTAAGAACCACTACATACTATTAAATGTTTAGCTTCCGGCGGAACTTATTTTTCTTTAAAATTTATAAAAAAGGTTTAAAAAAATATAAAAGGTTCCAGCGGATCCAAGAAATTTTCTTTTTTCTTTTAAATTTATAAAAAACGTTTAAAAAATATAAAAGGTTTCCGTCGGATTTCCGACGGATCCCAAAAATATTATTTTTCTCTTAAATTTATAAAAAAAGGTTTAAAAAAATATAAAAGGTTTCCGGCGGATCCGAAAATATTTATTTTTTCTTTTAAATTTATAAATTTTTTTATAAAAAATACAAAAGGTTTCTGGCATATTTCCGGTGGATCCAAAAATATTTATTTTTCTATTAAATTTATAAAAAAACGTTTAAAAAAATAAAATACGTTTCCGGTGGATCCAAAATATTTAATTTTCTTTTAAATTTATAAAAAAACGTTTATGGCGAATCCAAAAATCTTTAGTTTTCTTTTAAATTTCTAAAACCGTTTTAAAAAAATAAAATCCGTTTCCGGCGGATTCAAAATTAGTTATTTTTATTTTAAATTTATAAAACCGTTTTAAAAAATCAAAATCCATTTCCGGCGGATCCAAAAATATTTATTTTTCTTTTAAAAAAATAAAATTCGTTTCCGGCGGATCCAAAAATAATTAATTTTCTTTTAAATTTATAAAACCGTTTTAAAAAAATAAAATCCTTTTCCGGCGGATTTTAATTAATAAAAATAATTAATTAACATCCGCCGAAATGTTGGTTAATTAACCGTTGTTTATTTTAAAAATAATTAATTACATATTATCTTCAAATCCGTCTGAAACAAGCCATATTTTTTTTAAAAAAAAATAAATATATATTATCGGCGGATTTTCGGCAGAAGTCAACGGGATTTGACTTTTTTAATTTCCGTCGGAAATCCGCCGGAAAGTTACAACGGAAAATCGCCGGAAAATGTGGTATGTTTAGTAGTGATAATTACATTGGACATTAATGTGAGGTGGCTTTTTTGAGCTCACTCAGTGTCTGAAACTAGCGAGAAGTTGGGCCTAGCGAGGGCCCTGGGATCGAACCCAAATGTTATATTGTCCTTGTGTAATAGTAATGCATTTTTCTAAGTATATAATATCACTACAAATCCGTAGGAAATCCGTTGGAAACCAGAGTCGCAATGTATTTGGTAGGTAATTGGTTTTCCGATGGATTACCGACGGATATTAGCGACGGATTACCGACTACCGGGATCAACGACGAACAAGCGACGACGGGGATCACCTACGGAATAGCGACAGAGCGACCTACCGACGGATTACCCGACGGCCATCATTCGTCGGTAATTTTAATTAAATTAAATTAAAATTGTATTAAAAATTAAATTATACTATTAAAACATTACCAACGGATTATCCATCGGTAAGTTGTATTTTAATTAAAAAAATATTTAAAATACAGAAAAACTTGTACATTAACCTGTTTTACACTACTATATCCAATACAATATCATTCCAATAGCGTTCGTAAACTAAATCCAATATTTTCCCAAACTGCCTCATGAAAGCTTTAAATAGCTTCGCTTTCTACTCCAATATGTATTTTTCAAATTAAAATAAATTTTAATTCAAATTATTAAATAATAATTTATTTATAATGATTAAATAAATTGTTATATAGTATTAGTATTAAAATTATTAAATAAATTATTATATCAGGGGTATTTTAGTCAATTTAAGTTTTTTTAGGGTCAAATTTTGCCACCACATGGCTAAATATGGGTTTTAAATCATTCGACCTAGATTTATTATGACTAAAATGCCCTTGAGGTTAACAAAAAAAGTTAACGACCGTTAGAAAAAACCACCAAAACCATTACAAAATGACATACGTTAAGCGATACATGTACATGCGTGTCCATACATATATATATATATATATATATATATATATATATATATATATAGTATTATACACACACATATATATATATATAGTATTATATACATACAAACATTCATACATATACATACACATATAGACATGTACACATGACTTACAAACATATATGTATATATAGTATATATGTACTGTATATATACATGTACATATACTAATATCCACATATACACATACACATATAAACCAATTAAGACAAAATATAATCCATAAAATCTCATATGCGTACTAAAAACGAAAAAAAAACAAGAAAATATTAAATTATGTTGGTAAACCGTCGGTGATTTGTGACGGATTACCGACGTAATTTATATTAAAAATAAATCAAAATTAAAATATTATAGCGTCCGTCGATAATCCGTCGGAAACCTTTATTTTTACCGACGGCTTACTGACCGAGAAGTTTTTCGTCGCTTAAATCCAAAATCTGTCGGTTTTACGTCGCTATTCACCGATGGATGGAGTCCGCCGGTAATTTTCGTCAGAAATAATGAATTTTTTAGTAGTGATATTCACTACTAAATTAAAGACTTTTGGCTACACACTTTTCCTTGGGAAATTTGTCGCTAAAAGGTGACTCGTCACAAGACCGTCACAAAAGTTAGTGGGTATACATCTCAATCTATTATCGCCTTATAACAAGTAATAATGATACGAAGTACCGAATATCGATCCCACAAGGAAGCTTGGAAAAGTTCGTCTTTAAAAGTCTAATTTATAAAAGCAGGTTTCAGATGGCGAATTCAAAGGTAATCTTTTGTTGGGAGTTTGTGAATGAAAACCCAGTTATAAGAAGAAAGCACAGGGTATAAAGATCTATTGGGATTTAACTAATAATCAGATAAAAAGACGAGACAACATTCCTTCGTTATCTCAAGTGTCAAATAGTTTATGATACAACGAACAAGTTGTCAGTTGATTAATTGTGATCCAACATAAAATAAAACCTTGATTTAAATAACGTTGGACAATCATGTCGTACGATACACCTTTTTATCCTTTTATCGGCCTCGGTCCCAATTTCTCTTTATACCCCGAACTAAGGCGATTAGCCCATCATCGTTCAGTTTCCAATTATATGAGATATACGAGTTTTAAAGCAACTAATAACGATGGACAATGCGTTAATTAAATTAAACTTACTTGAATTGAACGTCGTGACTTATTGCACAAGTAATTATCCGTTTTGAGAAATTACTAATTTTATGTTATCATGACAATTATTGAGTGACAATTAAAACATGCAAATTTAATTACTACAAAGTTGACGATGGATTTTATCATTAGTTATAAAACTAGAGTTGCAGAAAATGAAGTTATGAATCTATGAGGAAAATCTTGTTTCAAATGTGATTTTAAAAAGAGTTGTTGATGATTACTTGGTGCGTTTGTTAGTGTATTAACTATGAAAACTTAATTATAGTGTGAGTTTGAGACGAGAAAAAGTGAAACTTATGTGAAATCATTTACCAAACTGTGAACCAAAAACGATTGGGGATCCGAAGTGATTAATTCGGACTTCCGGTTTATATTGTAAACGAAATCACACGTGAACCAAGTTTTGTTAAAAGTTGAGAATAAGGGAAGAAAAGGAACCGTGATTAGATGTATGGCAAATCGTTGGTAACAATTGACAATAACATAATTTCTAACAAACTTAGAGTTATAAAAATGAGATTAATGATTAAAGGGAGTTCTTTTACTTGTTTGATGCACAAAATCGTAAGTTCAACCTATACCAACTATGAATTCGGATGGGATGTCTTGATGGAGTTCGGTTGTGTTCAAGGTCGAACCAAATATATATAGAATGATATCAACCCATAATGTAGTAACCAAGGATAAGTGAAGTAGTAAATAGATACGTAAACTAATACACCATATGTGTGTTTATACACACATACAACTTGGTGCACAAGAAAAACACTAATGGGCCCTAAGATTAGAGGCCAAATCCAAAAGCTTAGTCCAAAGAAATCGGCCCAAAAATCGGCCCAACTGAATGCATATCAAACCGGCCCACAAATGCCTAAAGTGTTCGGCCCAAAAAAACTAGTTCGGTGATCAAAATCCACGACCCAAAATGATCTTTATCCGAGAGTCCAAAATAGCATCCGACCCAAAAATCGAAGTCGTCCTTTGTTAATGCCAAAAAATGCACAAAAGTACAACTTAAGGTCGATGTGGACTTTAACAACTAAAGAAAATAATCTCTCGACAAAGCGTGCGAAAAAGACAGAAAATGTAAAAGAGACAGAGATTTTGATGACGCGGGAAAAACCTCAACGAGGAAAAAAACCCGCGGACGACTGTGGAAGTCGTCGCTGCACTATGGTCGCCAAACAGGGGCGATGTCCTTGTGTTTCTGATGTCGATCGTACAGATATTACAATACAAATGAAAGAAAGACTTCGAAATGTAAAGTAACAAGTGTTTCGGATGTAAAAACGATGTGCGTCGTGTGTAGAAATAAAGTGTCGTGCGTCGAGAGAGATCACTTGAGAGAAAGTTCTTTGCTTCAGATGTTCTTGAGTGCACAATGTGATTCTGGAATTCGGTGATACTTCGGTCGTGATTCTCTTTCAATGATGATTGAACCGGGTATTTATAGTCTTCGGGTGTTTTGATTGATTTCTTGAATGCTTTACGTAACTGTCGTAACGGGCGTCGTCTTTAATGCCGTTAATTGCCTTCATCGGTTATAGCCGTTGGTCATTAATGACGTTGACTCCTGCATTAAGCACTTAACAAACGTAACAGTTATATCATACGTTAGTTGGTCGAGGTCACATGGTTCTATGCGATGGTCGTGTGAGCTAGACGACATCGTGGTCGAGTGTCGTGAGGTATATATTTCTCGATTTCGATTATGATCAGGGAGCAATGAACTTGGATTTTACCTTATTCTGGAAGAGGGAAGTAAGTGCTTTCCTTACCTTGGTCGTGGTCGAGACTGGTGAAATTTTTCCCAAACAGTTTGCCCCAAAATTTGAAAATAGAATGCCAAATTCAAATTTTAATTTTTGTCAATTGGACACCTGGGGTGTTGACACGTGTCGAAAATTACCTTAGTTTCCTTGGGACTATACTGGTTCAATTCAAACTAGAGAGGGAAGTCGAAGAGAGGATAAGGTCGTGACGTCATGCTGACGCACGATTATGCTAAGTAGCTGTCAAGGCCAGGTGTCGATGATCCGTGTGTTTATACGAAAAGACGGGGGTACGTGGCGATCATCGGGGGATTCGACCTGACACGATCTTTACCATAAATAGACCTTCGGCGGATCCTTTTATTCCACGACTTAAAAAGGTTTTTAAGAAAGGGATTTCTTCTGAGTTATCGGCGTTCTTCGCCGCATCCTTTCCAAGTTTTGCGAAGACCCTTGATTTGCTTAGGGTTTCGAGGCTTTCAAGCACCTATATAAGGTATAGTCTCTCGTTACTTTCTAAGGACCTCTGATGATCTTGGAAGAATACTTTATTTATCCTTGACCAAGGTATTCATGCTCAAGTTCGATATCGGTCCAGCTAATGCCTCGATTCTAAAGATCTCGGCCTTTATCGTTTTTAAGTTTGCTTTGTAATGCTCTTCTCTTATACATTCTTAGGAGGATTGGTGACGAAGATGCCAACCATATCTGCTAAGATAATGACACAACTCAATTTTGCCTGCAAAGACCATGATCGTTGCGTCGGGGTTTTACTAAAGTCGAAGATGACGACTCCGAGGGAGAGGTCTTCGAAGGTTAATGATCCATTGAGAATTATTGTTCCTAAGAAGGTGTTGGTGTTGATCTCGATTGATGCGACGTCTGTGAATTCTGCGCATCTGGCGACGATGTCCTCTGCGACCATGTTGACCCCTTCCTCAGCCGACAAGGGCAAGGGTGCAAAGATGGGAGAGGGTAAGAAGGAAGTCACGACGGTCAACTTTACATTGCCGTTTGACCTCTTGGATGACAGTGTCCTCGACGGGACGGAGTCATGTCCGCATCTGGGAAAATATCAGCTCCTATCTTTCGAGGGGCGTTTTCGAAGGACCTCCATCGAAGAGATGGGATCGCGCATAGCCATATTGGCATTCTTTGTAAGTTTTTCTTTCAAAACTTGTGTTTCCAATGTTTTTCTTAGCTTTCGCCAGGCATTTGTTTAACATGTTTCTTTTGCATTTTACAGACATTTCGATTTGCTTTCGCTCGGTATGCAAAGATAGAGAAGATGTTGGACCGGAAGTCGATTATCAAGAATATCGTATTCCTTCCTCCAACATTATCATTAATCTTAATAGCCGCATTCTAAAAATACTGCGGACTTACCTTCACGACGTGTCATGGCGTAAGATACTGGGAAACAACTCCCAATTTTCTTTTTCATACTCGTTTGATCCTTGCATAAGTTCTTTAATGCGTTCTAGGGTCGACGAGGATTCTAAGGTCGAGACTTCGGGAAAAGACGCGGCCAACAATCTAGTCCTAGGATAAATTTCTGTTTTATGAATTTTTCCTACCTGATCGTTAGTGATTGAGGTGTCTAATGTAATTATGCTTAAGTATGAAGGAAGTTTCGTGAGATTTTTCATTGTTCACTACAAGCGATTATCGAAAGTAATTTCAATTGTATAAACACACTTGTAAATCGAATTCAACCGTAGATACGTGCGACTAAGGCTGTTTATTGAAAGATAACGACTATAACATTAGTCGTATAAAAACAAGTATACATGCGTCTAGAGCATTCGTTCAGAACATGAGGCCTTTCTAAGTCGAAACACTCAGATTGTGGGTCGATTGCATAATCGAATCGTGCGATCGCATATCAAGTCGTGCATTAGACTTATGTTATGCGACTTTGGGGAAAGTCACATGGTAAACTTTTGTCGTGCGATCCTGCGATAAAATATTGTCATAGGTTGGTCGTTGGATAACCAACGACCCTCCGATGCTTAAGTTAGTTATCGTCGAGGTGAATGAAAAAATCGTATGGAAAAAGGGTTTAAAAGAAATACCTTTTTAGATGCGTTGCGTTCCAGCTGCGTGGGATTTCTTGGTTGTCGAGGGTCTGGAGCCGATAGGCTCTTTTACCTACGAATTCAGATATACGATAAAGACCTTCCCACTTAATGGAAAGTTTACCTGCATTGAGCTCTTGAGTGTTTTGGAACACTCGACGGAGGACGTAATCGCCCTCTTAAAAGACTTTGACTTTAAATTTTTTATTGAAATGTCGCTCGACCGCTTGCTTCTGCGACGCCATTCTAATCAAGGCTGATTCTCTAAGCTCTTCGAGGGCGTCGAGGTCATATCCTAAATCGACCACGTTGTGATCGACTGAGGTATGCCTCGAAGTTGGGAGTTGGACTTCGATTGGCAAAACTGTTTCACAGACGTAGACTAGAGAGAAAGGGGTTTGTCCTGGTGTCGTGCGTGGTGTCGTGCGATTTGCCCACAGGAAGGAGGGGAGTTCTTCGACCCATTTACCTTTTGTAGTTTTTAACCTTTTCTTGATCGAAGCAATAATGGTCTTATTGCTCGACTCGACAAGTCTGTTGGCTTGGGGATACCTGGGAGTCGAAGTCGTCAGCTTAATGTTTCTATCTTCACAGAACTGTTGAGTTATGTCGCTGATGAACTGGGATCCATTGTCGCAGACAATCTCGGATGGAATCCCAAACCTGCATATGATGTTAGTCTGGATAAAAGAGATGACTTCTTTGTCCCTAACTTAGGAGAAAGCAGCCGCTTCGATCCATTTGGAAAAGTAATCCGCGAGTACAAGGAGGAATACCTTTTGTCCTGGGGCAGGGGGTAGCTTGCCGATAATATCCATTCCCCACCTCATGAAAGGCCATGGGATAAGTGTCGAGTGCAAAGGTTTAGAGGGTTTATGTGACATACCTGAGTGCCGCTGACAAGGATCACAGTTCTGGACATACTTGATGGTGTCTTGTCGCAGTGTTGGCCAAAAATACCCTTGTCGAGAGATACGATTAGCCAAACTGCGACCTCTTGAATGATTGCCACACTCTCCATCGTGCATCTCTTGGAGGATTCTTTGGATCTGATTTTTGCTAATGACGCATCTTATGTTCAAACCTGTTGATGATCGTCGATAGAGCCTATCTCCGATAATGACATATTTAGACGCTTTGAATCTGATCTTCCGGGCTTCCATCTTATCTTCTGGGAGTTGGTCGTGCATGAGGAAATTTTGGATGTCGCACGACCAATCATTTTCTTCGTTTTCGATCCGAATGATGTCAGCGTTTTCGATCGACGACGTTGCCATATGGATCATGGGAATAGCATCGAATATTGGCTCGACCAAAGCAGACCCAAGGTTTGCTAAAGCATCGGCCTGAGTATTCTGGTCCCTTGGAATCTGTTCAATGGAAAAGATTTGAATTTTTCGGATTTCTCCTTTGCTACCTTTAGGTACGCTGTCATGTTTGAATCTTTGGCTGCGAATTCTCCATTGATCTGGTTTACCACTAGGAGAGAATCGCTTTTGACGTGTAACGCGGTTACCCCCGAGTCATAGGCCATATTCATTCCTATGATCAGGGCTTCATATTCGGCTTCGGCTTTTGACGTGTAACGCGGTTGCCCCCAAGTCATAGGCCATATTCATTCCCATGATAAGGGCTTCATATTCGGCTTCGTTGTTGGTGGTTTTGAAGTCGCATCGGACTGAATATACCATCTTGCCCCCCTGTGGCGACTTTAAGACGACGCCTAGTTCCGAACGTCTAATATTGGACGATCCGTTGACATGTAAGATCCAAGGCACGTCGTCGTGAGTCGCCACAGTTGACACTTCGAGCTCTGCTTCTTTCTCCAATTCAGGACTGAAATCAGCAATAAAATTTGCCAAGGCTTGCGATTTGATCGCCGTCCTGGGCTTGAAATCGATGTCGTAACTGCTGAGATATATGCTCCATTTTGCTAAGCGACCTGTCAACTCAGGTTTCCTCAAGACAGACTTAAGAGGAAAGTTAGTCATGACAGTAATAGGATGCGTATCAAAATAATGTCGTAATTTCTTAGCAGCTGTGACTAGCGATAAAAGCAATTTTTCCTTAGAGGAATAACCGGTTTCTGCGTCCAAGAGAGATTTACTTACATAATTGATTGGCAATTGTTGCTTTTCATCTTCTCGCGTCAGTACGTCACTTACCGCATTTAAACTAACAGCCAAATATAATTGCAATACCTCGTGATCGCGAGGTTTTGATAACAGAGGAGGCGACGTCATGTACTCTTTAAGCTTTTGCAATGCCTGCTCATGACCGTCGGTCCAGTCGAAACCTTTGTTCTTCCTGAGGACATTGTAAAACAGATGGCATTTATCTGAGGATCGAGAGATAAACCTGTTCAAAGCTGCCACCCGACCAGTAAGCCTCTGGACTTCTTTGAAATTTCTCGGGGATTTAATTTCGATAATGGCTTTGATCTGGTCGGGATTAGCCTCGATTCCTCGACGAGTGACCATGTAGCCCAAGAACTTTCCAGCGCTGACACCGAAGGAACACTTTGTCGGGTTGAGCTTCATGCTATACTTTCGAAGGACGTCGAACGACTGCTTCAGGTGCTCGACATGATCGACTTCTTTCCTCTACTTGACGAGCATGTCATCGATATAAACTTCCATTGTGTCGCCAAGGTGATCTTTGAACATCTTATTCACCAGACGCTGGTAGGTAGAACCTGCATTTTTTAGTCCAAAAGGCATAACCTTATAACAGTAAATACCTCGATCTGTCATGAATGCAGTTTTTTCTTGATCCTCGATGTGCATCAGGATCTGATTGTATCCAGAATAAGCATCCATGAATGTCAACAGTTCATGCCCCGCCGTTGCATCGACCATGGCATCGATGTGTGGCAATGGGAATGGATATTTTGGACAAGCTTTGTTGAGATCGGTGAAGTCGATACAGACTCTCCATTTGCCATTTTTCTTTGCCACGACCACGACGTTAGCAAGCCAATCGGGATATTTTACTTCGCGAATCTTTCCTGTCTTGAGGAGATTGTCGACTTCGTTATTTATCACCTTATTCCTTTCAGGAGCAAATTTCCTTCACTTTTGCTTAATGGGCTTGAATGACGGATCAATGTTGAGCTTATGAGAGATGACGCCAGGGTCGATACCGACCATATCTTCATGCGACCAAGCAAAATAATCGGCATGTTTCTGCAGGAAAGATATTAGTTTGTCTTTAATGTAGGGATCGAGGGACGATCCTATGAAGACTTTTTGATCAGGCTTGCTCTGTTCTATAATGATTTCTTCCAAGCGATAGTCGTCAACTATCGTAGGGGGATCTTGTGCATCCTTTAGTTCTTCATGCATCTGGGTAGTGGTTTGCTCTGGATTTTCGAAGCCTGCCATTCTCCTGAAAAATAAAACAAAAGAGACTCAAAGAAACTGTTAGTAAGACGCACGTTTGTCGAAGATTTTCTCTAGATGGGGTCCCACGGATGGCGCCAAACTGTTAATGCCAAAAATCGCACAAAAGTACAACTTAAGGTCGATGTGGACTTTAACAATTAAAGAAAAGAATCTCTCGACAAAGCGTGCGACAAAGACAGAAAATGTAAAAGAGACAGAGATTTTGATGACGCGGGAAAAACCTCATCGAGGAAAAAACCTGCGGACGACTGTGGAAGTCGTCGCTGCACTATGGTCGCCAAACAGGGGTGATGTCCTTGTGTTTCTGATGTCGATCGTACAGAGATTACAATACAAATGAAAGAAAGACTTCGAAATGTAAAGTAACAAGTGTTTCAGATGTAAAAACGATGTGCGTCGTGTGTAGAAATAAATTGCCGTGCGTTGATGTCGTGCGTCGAGAGCGATCACTTGAGAGAAAGTTCTTTGCTTCAGATGTTCTTGAGTGCACAATGTGATTCTGGAATTTGGTGATACTTCGGTCGTGATTCTCTTTCAATGATGATTGAACCGGGTATTTATAGTCTTCGGGTGCTTTGATTGATTTCTTGAATGCTTTACGTAACTGTCGTAACGGACGTCGTCTTTAATGCTGTTAATTGCCTTCATCGGTTATAGCCGTTGGTCATTAATGACGTTGACTCCTGCATTAAACATTTAACAAACGTAACAGTTATATCATACGTTAGTTCGTCGAGGTTACATGGTTCTATGCGATGGTCGTGTGAGCTAGACGACATCGTAGTCGAGTGTCGTGAGGTATATATTTCTCGATTTCGATTATGATCAGGGAGCAATGTATTGGGATTTTACCTTATTCTGGAAGAGGGAAGTAAGTGCTTTCCTTACCTTGGTCGTGGTCGAGACTGGTGAAATTTTGCCAAAACATCCTCGTAAGCCCAAGATTCGTAATTCTTCAAGATCAAAACTCGACTTCAAACGGCCAAATCTTCAAACCTAAAATACACGTATAAAATTAAGTTATTTTTATGATTTTATGATTTTTTGTGATTAAATACTTTTGAGTATCAAATCTTTATTTATGATTATAGTTGACGAAAAATAAGCTAAAAGATGCAATTGGGAAACGAATTTTAGCTCAAAATTATAATAAAAAGGGCTTTAATAGGGTTAATAAAATAAACTTATCACAACCACGAATTCGAACCGTTGCTTGTCCTCAAGCAACTTTAATAGGAAAATTTAATTTGAGTTATTTTATTTGTTGCTCATTCACCATAATTCTCCATATCAATCACCGTGTATCTCAATCACACTTTGATTCAAATTTTCCACAAGATATGTACCGATAGCCTTCATAAATTGACGTCTCTCAACTTAATCACAAAAAATGTCAACCCATATGCTAGCCAAAAAATTTCTGCCTAATTAAAATCACAATGCAACTGGAATCGAGGGTAAGTGTTTGAAGAACGAGAAAGAGTTGCGATATGTTGAACAACTATGAGAAGATCGTCGGATGCAGTTTAAACGCTTATCAAATTAGTATCCCTTCAAGCCTTGAAAGTAGTTTAAACTCTTATTCTTCCAATTGTGTAATAAAATATTTGGAGTAGTCTTTTCCATCACATATCTTTTTTTGATTCAATGTTGATGTCACTAAATGTGTAGTACTTGCGGAATACCTTGCGCCGTACATTTGTAGAAGGGATTCAAATGCTAAAGGTTTGTAAAAATATAACATTAACACTCTAAACTAATACAACAAATGATGTTTACCCCAAAACTATTTTCTTACCGGGTATTGAAACTATTAATATGCACAAGCGAACTAAAATAGTTCTTCTTGCATATTTGAAACATAATCGAATAGAAAGTTAGTGTTGAAGTAGATCCACTTGGTGTCTTTACTACATGATAAAAAGTATTTTGAGGGGCACGAAGTTTCATGGTAGATTGTTTAGCCTCACGTAAGAATAATGAAAAAGACTTACATCAAAGTGTATTGGTTATATTGCAAGATGTATGTAAAAATTTTACATTTAAAGAGAAGAGATGACATGATTTAATAGAAGAAGAAGCTATAAAGGTTATTAACATATGAGAAGTTGAGGGTTAACATGATACATTTAAGATGAAGGAAGTTAGAAAGGTTACCATGAGCATATGAAGAGTTAGATGTAAAGAAATGTAAAATTACTAAAAAACTCATTTATTATGAACATACAATTTGTCTATAGGGGCATAAAAGACTTTAACTTAATTGGCATTTTAATAAGTTGAAAATAGGAGAAAAAAGATAGAGATGTTCCTGGCCTTTAGAAGATGCCACGTTATGCATAGTGATTTCTTCTTTAATATATATACTAGTGTTAAGACCTCGCGTTGCGCGCGCGGTGGTTGAAACCAATTGATGAAGAAAAATATTGAATTTTTTAACTTGATATAAATCGTCTAAGGTGTTACAATTTTTATTAGTGATATAGTTTATTTTTCTATATTTAGACATGTAGTTGAAAGTTGATATCATTTGCGAAATATGTGAGTATATTTGTAAGTAAATTTCATAAATATAACAACATAACAACAATTTTAGAAAGATACATTGTCATATAACACAATAATTTCTTATTTAAATATAGTGAAAAAATGCAACCATTCATGTTTTTTTTATAAAAATAAATAAATTATAATTACCAAGAATGAAAAATTAAAGATGGTTTTTATTATGGTCAAAATATAGAGTTGTAATATACACTTTGTGAAAAATAAAACTACACTGTAAAAATAAAAAATAAAGGTTTAAGATTATGCTGGTAGAGTCTGATTCTCAAATCATTGGGTGAGCAAGTTTGAAGATTAACTTCTAATACACCAATAAATTTATAAAATGGTTGCAAATTCGTTCATCGGATGTTAAAACACATTTTCTTTCCAACTTTTGCTTGATGCGCCTCTGTGAAACATTCCCATACAATTATTTATGATGAGCTTTGTCTTATACACAACCAAAGAATCACAAAATTCCATCAATTTTGAATCAATAAATGATAAACCACCAAAAATACACTTGACCATCATTAAAGATTCTACAATAACTTGCATATGTAAACATACACTTGACCATCATATATAAAATTTCCAAAAATAACATACCTATTTCTTGTAATATTGAGTTCTTATAACACCAGGTTTCAGAGCTTTTCTTATTTCTTAAACTGCCTGAAGAGTTGTTCCAATTTTGTCATGGAAATTGAGTCTTTTGACGTAACACATATAATATGGAGTATTGTAGGATATCGAAAATACTTGAATGAATCTACACCTTTTGTCCCATGTAATTTGCAACTTTTGACTTGCCGTATTTTGTAGAATATCTAAAATACTTTTGATATAAGAATCTTATGGAACCGAATTTGTAGCTGAAACTGAAATGGGTATTTTTTCAATGGGATTCAGGAGATGCATATAATGATGTTGATGGTAGTTTTGAGTTGCTGAAACATAAATTGAAGTGTTCATTTGTTAATTTTTTTAATTTCCAAAATCAAAAGTTGCTGAGTAGGATGGAAAAAAGATTTTATGCACCACTATATGCTCGAAATGGGTTGTTGTGGTTCAATAAAGAGCAGGGATTGGGTTCTTTTTTAGCGTTGCTTTATGGAGTTGATGTGATGATCAGATTGATGTTGTTGAGTATGCAACCATGGCTAAATGGTGTTGTTGATGTGAGGAGGGTGTGTGAGTTTATTTTGGTGCATTTGTTGTATATAAATATTATATACTCCAAAACAATTAACATAAAATGGGGGTATTATGAAAGAATCATGGCAACACATATGCATGCAACCACCAGTAGCCGAGTAGCCGAGTCGTCGGCGACTGGCCTCACGTATTTAGCCGACTGGCCCTTGCCACCACTTGTAGTGACACTCTTTCGTGGAAAATTGGGAAGAAAGAAACAATTGTAATACGTTAAAAGAATACACGATGTTTGAAAAATGATACACTATAAATACATAAAAGATTATAGTGTTGGAAACTTAATCTTCTACATTCTCCTCTAATATGTGATATCTGCATATAGATAAAGTAGGCTCCCATCCACATTTAAGCCCACGGTAAGAATCGGCAACTGGTATTTAGTATTGGTTGTAACCGGTTAAAATTAAAACTAATTAAACCATAACCATACAAAGAGGATTGTATGAGGAAAAAGAACAAGTTGATAATTTACGACTTGAAGATGCAACAAATGAAAAAATGTTATAAAGAATGGCCCTAAATCCATAGATAAGATAAATGTTTATCGGTAAGTTCTCTTTATTTATAGTTGTAGACTGCTAGACACCCTTATTTGAAATGCAAAGTTGAATTGCTTAATTTCTGAAGCACGTGTTCACTACTAACTAAAGCCTTTTTTGGTAACGAACTCGATAAGACTTGTGCTTCATGTACATATATGCCACACACAATCTTAAATATAAAGACAATAGTAAACTGATGCAGGCGATGCTTATAAGGTTTAGGGTTTAGGGCACCCTCTATATGCAAACTCAAAACCTCACTCTTTCAGGGCACCCTCTATTTGTATTTGAAGTCTTTTATAAGTGTATTTGAAGATTAATAAAAATACTAAACATAACAAAGTTAGGTTGAACGAAATAACATAAAAGCAAGCTTTATGAGAAAATCATAACATACCACCATGCCACCACCAATATTTAGCTGACCGACCTTGCCACCACTTGCAGTGAAGTCAGAAAGAAAAAGATAACAATTGTAATATGTTGAATGTACACACAACGATGGTTAAAAAATGATAGGGTTCAGATCGATTGAAACTCTACAAACTCGCTAGTCGCTAGTAACATTAACAATGTGTGTTGTTACGACCTTTCAAACAAAAATCCTTATTTGACAGAATAATAATGATGCTTGATAGTTTATGGTTTAGTGACATGCTGCTTGTACATGTCTCTTGCATTCTGAATATCCATTTCTCAGAGGAACAAAAGTTCACAATTGCGGATGAGAGGGAGAAACCGTCATTGTTGCGACCATCTTTGATCAATGAACATAGAGAAATATTTACCATCCGGTTAATAAAAGTAAAACAATAAAATTAGTAAATAACATGATATATGAGGGAAAGAGAAGGAGAAGAATAAAAATTCACATCACATATGGCTCTCTGCTCTTAGAACAACTTTATTAAGAGGATTTTGCAAGAGATCAAACACAAACAAAAATCAGCATTGCTTGGAGTTCTAATATATGTCATCTCTATTGAGAGGCGTAATACCCATAAACTTACCACCTCTGAGAGTTATCTACTGCAAATATTATCTGCCAAGTTTCTAGCATCATCTAATCGCCCAAGTTCTAAAAAAAGATGTCTTGAATGCCAATATCTTCAGCAAGTGTACCTCATTCCTTGAGCCTTTACATAGATTATGCTCTGCCCAACACACGGCTGCTATTTTTAACAATATACATTATTGGGAAACGCTCGTAAAGACGATCAAAGTGATACCAATATCGAATATTAAAAAACAAAAAAATTAAATACTTTTGTTTAGAAATCATAGTTTTAAGTATATATATTGTTTTTAAAAACTTCCATTTATATATTTATCATCGTTTTTAAATTAGTCATTTCATAAACATTTTGAATAACCACAAACAGAACAGAGGAGCAGGTTGTTGTTTCTGGATTAACAACATTGGAAAAGTGTTAGGGCTAGGATGTGCATGGGGGTCACGACTTTGATACCATGAACACATTAGGCTGGAAATTGATACATTATTATGACACATAATCCTTAATATATAGTATACAACAGATAAGAAAACAAATAAGAATCAATGCTAATTTAAAGGATATAAATATACATCTAACAAACAGAAATAATTATTACTAGCAATATTGTTCTCTCATATATCTCAGAACTTTTATAATAAGCCTAATGCTAGAGGGTTTTTGACCTTAGGTGTACAATAAACCAGGGTTTTTGTCCTTAGGTGTACAATAAACCATGATAGTCACTAAGTGATGCAAAACAAATACACAAGGGATCTGAATTCATGTTCCCATCTTCACCCACCAATAACTTCATGGATGCTAAGAAACTTGCAAAGAGAAGTATGTCAAAAAATAAATACATGAAGACTACAAATGTGTTGGGTTTCATGATTTTGCTAAAGGTTACATGTTGATCTTTATGATCCATGGATGATCATATACACAATTATTTAACCAAATCATTTTCAAACATGTAACGTACATAAAATGGTAGAAATCATAGTTAGCACGAGGAATGCAAGTTTTATAAGAGCTCAAAGCAACAATGATAGCCTAAACACACAAAAACGATAGCATTAACAAAAGAACAGATACCAAGGCTTCAAATTACAAATAAAATTTAATAATTTAATAAATCAATTAACCACAACAACATATGGATGCAGAAAGAATTAGGATTGAGGTGGGCTCACATATATAGCTGCTTGGGATTTATGGGAATATCACAAAATAGTTGACATATGACGTTCCAATACCGACAGCTCTTCGTTGCTTACTGCCGGCTGCCATTCGATTCTAAATAAAAGATGTTTCCAGTTCATGTTACGAATGAATACCCAACCTGGAAATTGAAGTCCAAGGAATGAGAACTCAGAAACATGCATCACAAATAGTGTATAGATAACTTTCTAATACCGACTGCTCTTCTGGGCTCACTGTTAGCCTCGGTTCGATTCTCACTTTTTGGAAATGGAAGTCCTAAAAATGCGGATTAATTCAGTAAAAACAATCACTTTTTTTAGAGATAACAAAACCGTTGATTGCAAAACTCTTGTGATGTGAACCCTTCAATCCCAAGACCAGAGAGCATATGAAAATGGAGAAGACAAAGCTTAAGAAACCCTACAGAGGAGAGGAGTAGAAGACGAACAGTTGGGGAGGAGATGAAAAGTTTACGAAACCTAAATTGCTGATTATGTGAAATTGCAAAAATAAAATGAAAAATCCAGGATTGAGAGATAACAAAACCGTTGATTGCAAAAGGTAATAGTTACCACACTGATTTTCATATAGCAAAATCACCGTAAGACTGTTGGTAAAGACCATCATCTCTTACCGGGTGAACACAGGGTACCATACTACCATGCATCAAGTGTTTAGTTTGTAAGGATATCAGTAAAAGAAAAACAAATAAATTGAAAGCTCACTTTTCCAGTCGTCCATCTCGAAGCCAACCATCGTGCTTATTCAGATGAAATCCTCCAAATGCCGAATCAAATTACCCTCGGAAACTGAACCACAATTAAAACGTATTCAAATCGAATCAATTAGTAAAACAGGATATAAATCCGACAAAATAACAACTATTTTTTTCTCTTAAACCCCAACGACTTCAGGTCTGTATTAATCTAGGTTTTAATCACCAAAATTCGGATCTGAAAAACCTAAATCTCCTTCCCTCAAATCAGCAACCGTAAACAAATAGAAACAAACACATACGAATTTCTGAAAGAAAACAAAATTCGATAACCAATTCGAATGCGATAACCTCAGATCTTCAAAATTAGAGATCGTAGCTTCGTAATGTAAGAGATGAGAACGAACCTGTGAAGGAAATAGGCGCTAAGTAATGAGAGATTTGCTTCAGTAGCGTAGAGGAGAGATCTGGCTATGGCGGAATTGTGTGTGTGTGTTTTGGTGTGTGAAGATGGGGAGAAGAAGCATTTTTTATGGTAAATTCTAAGTATACCCCCTGCACACACAGTGTGTGTGGGGGTGTGTGTGCATTTGTGTGTGTGCAGGGGTAGGAATAGGAACACCCTTTTTTTATTGTTCAGTTTCATCGTTCTTGCCAGTGAATGAATCGATTGTCATTAGTGTGGTGATGTCATATGAAAATGGAGAAGACAGAGCTTAAGAAACCCTAGAGAGAGGAGTAGAAGACGAACAGTTGGGGAGGAGATGAAAAGTTTACGAAACCTAAATCGCTGATTATGTGAAATTGCAAAAATAAAATGAAAAATCCAGGAAAAAGGAAGGTAGCAATACAGCCTTGAGGAGATGCCACGTAAGCTCCATATGATTCTGCTTTATAATATATATATATATAGGAAAATTCAAATGAAAACTCAAATTCAATTGTAAACATGAGGACAAATCTCGTCCATTGATCGCAGCCATATTTAAGTCATTCCTAAAATTCAGCTTTAGGGGTATTTTCGTCAAATTAGAATGAGCGCATCCTTTATTGACTTTTTATTTTCTTTTTTAATTAAAAAACTTTTACCCCCTTAAATTTTAAAATAAATTATCTCAAAAATTACTAACATTTTAATCAAACAAATTACATCAAAAAAACGAGAATTTCGTGCTCTTTGATATGACATCCATCATGATATAGTTTTTTTTTCGTTTTAACCGTTTTACGTGAAATCGTGTATATGTGTTATATTCAGAGTGAATAAAGGTACATTTATTCAGTTTTGAATATTTACCTTTATTCAGTCTGAATATATAGAGTTATTCAGACTGAATAAAGGTACAAAATTTAAACATTTATTCGTTTTGAATATCTACCTTTATTCAGTCTGAATATAACACATATTCAGACTGAATATAACACATATTCAATCTGAATATAACACGTATTCAGTCTGAATATAACACATATTCAGACTGAATATAACACATATTCAGACTGATGTATTTATATGTGTTCTTCAGTTTTTCGTTTTTTGAGGTTTTTCTTTGAACATCCCTCTCTCTCTCTCTCTATATATATATATATATATATATATATATTGTGCGTTTCAATTGTAAACCAAACAATTCTAACAAACTATACAAACCACTATATATATATATATATATAAAAGATTATGAACTTAGGAATAAATTAAAACTCAAACGGGAATCATTTTAGCATGCCCCTCTGCAAGTGATCTATTATGATCATTCAAGTAACCAAGATCTCGTATTTGATTTCGTTTATTATGTTCCATTAAATGTTAACTGTGCAAGTATGATGTTTGTCAATGGGGTACACCTTTTAATGGAGGAGAATACTGGATGATGAGCAGCAGAATGTATATGGATCAGAAGCCTCGATGATGGGTAGTTTAGGAGGACCTTTTGAATAATTACACCATTTTTGTTTATTCAAACCTCATTTTCATGCTTACCTTTCTTTGATATAAATACATCAGTTTGAATATGTGTTATATTCAGTCTGAATATGTGTTATATTCAGTCTGAATATGTGTTATATTCAGTCTGAATATAACATATATACACGATTTCACTTAAAAAACGGTTAAATCGAAAAAAAAACTATATCATGATGGATGTCATATCGAAGAGCACGAAATTCTCGTTTTTTTGATGTAATTTGTTTGATTAAAATGTTAGTAGTTTTTTTAGATAATTTATTTTAAAATTTAAGGGGGTAAAAGTTTTTTAATTAAAAAAGAAAATAAAAAGTCAACAAAAGAGGGCTGATTCCAATTTTACCCCTGCGCGCTAAAAATTCACTAAGCCATGGACATAGTTTTCAAGTTATTTACAAAATTGCCACCGTGTTTTTTATTCATTGATCTGATCTCCGATTTTTTAATCAAGGGCTGTGGTTTGTCCTCACGTTTACAACTGAAATTTGGTTTTTATTTGAACCCACCCCTATATATATATATATATATATATATATATATATATATATATATATATATATATATAGAGAGAGAGAGAGAGAGGTGAGTTCAAACGAGAATAGAACCTATTTAAAAGAATAAAGGGATGAATCTCATCCATTGATTTAATGAGATCAAGGGTTAGAAAACGTAATGGCATATTTTGTAATTAGAAACAATATTAAACAATTTTACCTACAAGGACATATTATTATAAGGGTACAATCGGAAGAAAAAGAAAAGCATAACCGGTGATATTGGCAGGCGAATATCATGGAATTTTCATAATTATCAGAATCAAATTGAATCTCTTCCTATTTTCTCTCATACAGTGGGTGTCTCGTTTGAAAAAGAAGGAGAGAGAGAGAGAAACTGCTGCTGTCGATTAAGAAGATTACTAAGTTTTGAAAAACCCTAATCGAAACAAGAAGGGGACAATACTGTGGGTGTCTCTCATACGGTGGTTGTGTCGTTCGAAACTCTTGAAGAAACGATGAATCGTCAAGGTACTTCACATTTCTGTTTCTTCATTCTTCCTATTCCTGAAAACCCTAATTTACTAAGAACAATCGTGATTGATGTTGTGTAAGGTGTTCGAAAAAGCCCTAGATTTGCTAATAAACCGAATTCAAGATTCAAAAATACGGTTGAGACAGCTCTTGATGTTGACGCAGATGAAGAATCGATAGGAGGAAGAAGGAACCAAGTAAAACACAACAACGATGTGCTTCAAGCTGGTGAGAAATCAAGACTCTGTTTTGGGTTTATTTTTTAAGGCAATAAGCAAAGAAACGTGTTTAATCACTGTTGATTGATGATTTTCATGCTTTTTTAAAATTAGAGTTTTAATCACCGTTGATTGTTGATTGTGAATTTGGCTTTGAGTTTTAATTAGAGTTTTAATCACCGTTGATTGTTGATTGTAAAATTGGCTTTGAGTTTTAATTGGAGTTTTAATCACTGTTGATTGTTGATTGTCAATGTGCCTTTGAGTTTTAATAAGTGTTTTAATCACTGTTGATTATTGATTGTCACTGTGCCTTTGAGTTTTAATTAGAGTTTTCACTGTTGATTGTTGATTGTCAGTGTGCCTTTGAGTTTTAATTAGAGTTTTAATCACTGTTGATTGTTGATTGTCAATTTGGCTTTGTGTTTTAATTAGAGTTTTAAACATTGTTGATTGTTGATTGTCAAGTTGGCTTTGAGTTTTAATTAGAGTTTTAATCACTGTTGATTGTTGATTGTCAATTTGGCTTTCATCAATCTTTAATCACTGTTGATTTACTAATTGTTATAAAACCTTATTGTGCATTTAATTGAACTGTATGTTAGTTTAGTTGTCTTTTTTAATATGTGCAGGATCTTCTTCTGCTACGCGAGGGAGTTCAAAAAGAGGTCGTCCAAGTAAAAAGGATCTGGAACCGGAAAAAAAGAAGAAGAAACAATTAGATGAAAGGAAAAAACATCAAAAGGAAAGAAAACAAGACAAGAGGGAGCAACCGATGGCGGGATCAACTATGAACAGTTGGCGGTAATGGCTTAAATGGGTTTTGGAGGACTTTCTGGAATGAAGATGGATGGGATACCAGCCAGCCTTGGGAACCATGTCACATTGAATTTTGATCCATACACGATGAAGCTGAACATATAGAATGGACAGATACAGGTTACTGAATAGGCGATTAGAGACATGATAGGATGTTTAATCAGTTATGGTGAATATTATATGAATGGAATCAATGGGAAATATTTTAATTTCAATCAAGCTTGTCATGGTATTACATGTATTGGTTTATTGTCATTTATGATTTCGGTTGGATGATCACATGTGATGTAGGGGTGCAGACTAGTAATAACAGTTTGTCCATCACAGTTTTGTAAAATCACCAATGATCATATGATGGGTATTGTAGTTAAGCATTCTGCTTAATTCATTTAGATTATAATCACAGGTGTTTTACTTCATGCAGAGTAATAATTACATTATGTCCAATTCCAATATAGTATAATTACATATGGTGCTGTCATGGATTGTATAATATAACATTATGTCTATTTAGTATTTACAGAGTGTTGTAATCACATATGATTTAGGTATGAAATAACAAATGATTATGTAATGAGTATTATAGCTATAGATTATGTCACATTCTTTAACATTTTAATCCCAATTGATGTGATAAACCATAAATAAGAACATTATGTCCAATTAGATTATAGTAAAAACACATATGATTTTGTTATAGATATTGAACTATATTAACATCACATATGATTATGTTGAATTAGACTATATTAACATCACATGTGATTTATTTATATGATGTAATGTTAACATAGTTATGCATTTGAAGAAGTCCAAATAATAAATCATATTACATGTTACACAAACATTTATAAATCACTTATGATTATGCTCTATAGGATTATGTCATAATGTTTAGAAATAATATCCACTAGCTTATCATATATGATTTTACGAGGATGATTGTTTTTTTTAAAAACACTTTAATTTATTAATACCATCCCCAACCAATAACAAACACAACCAAACCAGGTTTGCAAGAAGCAAACCAATCACAACAACAATCACAGACCACATGAACAATTACAGAAACAAAACAAAGCTACAAATGAAATTTCCACGAGCATCGAAACAAAACCGAAAGTAAAGCATAGTTGCTGTTGTACTTCAGACCCGAACGGAACCGAGCTGATGCGCCGAGACCACCTGCAGCTGAACGCTCTAACTGATGCCGAGAACATCCCCTGCAGTCTCGATCAAAATCCACAACAGCCTACGAAGTCGTCGGTGCAGCAAGCCGTAAGACCCAATCAATTTTACACTTTCGTTCGCGCCAGAGCTTAATCCAAATAGCCGCTACTCGCCTACTCCAAAAGCAACAACAAAATCAACAAGGATTAACATACTCAAGATATTCAATATATTCAAATCAACAGTGATTAACATATCCAACACAAAACCCACCATATTAAACATATTTATGTCATGATTTTGTTATATATATATTGAACTATATTAACATCACATATGATTATATTGAATTGGACTATATTAACATCACATATGATTTATTTATATGATGTAATGCTAACATAGTTATGCATTTGAAGAAGTCCACAAATAATAAATCATGGAACCAGTGAATAAGTGATATTCACGTTTGCAAGAAGCAAACCAATCACAACAACAATCACAGACCACATGAACAATTACATAAACAAAACAAAGCTACAGATGCAATTTCCAGCAACGTCGAAACAGAACAGAAAGTAAGCATAGTCGCTGCGGTACTTTAGACCCGAACGGAACCGAGCTGATGTGCCGAGACCACCTGCAGTCTCGATCAAAATCCACAGCAGTCTCGATCAAAATCCACAACAGCCTACGAAGTCGTCGGTGCAGCCAACCGTAAGACCCAATCAATTTTACACTTTCGTTCGCGCCATAGCTTAATCCAAACAACCGCTACTCCAAAAGCACCTGCAGTGCTTAATCCAAACTTCCCTTGATCCAAACAGCACCTGCAATGCTTAATCCAAGCAACCTCCAGTCCAAACATCCCTACTACGACTGAAGCAACAACTATGGAGCTGAACCCACTCAGAAAATCTGATGATTTGAACTAAAATGATTACTGAACATGAATGTACCAAACATAATCACGTGTGATCTTATTAATACTATATGAACCACCATTTCAAAATCTGGAAGATATGAAAGATGATCAAAACTGCAATCAAGACTAGATATTATGCATATTATTCGAAAACAAAGGTGTGACTAAGATTAAAAAAAATCACCTGTTGTTATTTTGTAATTGACAAAACCCTGGAACTATGATGATGCTTACCAATCTGGAGCAAATTATCAATCTTGAACAAACTATTTCACTGGAATATACAAATAAAAACAAAGCATTTGATACTAATACTTACCAATCTAGACAAAATTATCCATCGGAATGTCAACAAAACAATGCACATATTCTAATACAGAATCGGGGGGGGGGTTCATTTGTCGTTGTTGATTATCACTAATCTCGACATCATTTTGCGGATGGAAGTCAAGCTCATTCATCGACTCAACACTTCCGACTGTGTAACGCGAATGATCAGATTGCTCCATCAAAAACCCTATTTATGATATGTGACGAAGAGAATGTAATTATGTAGAAGATTGAACGATTTCCTCTGGTGCATGTTAAACAGAAAGATCAAAAATGAGTTTCATCTGCATATTTTCGTATGAAGACGTGGGAGCTTTTTGCAGGACTGAAGAAAAAAAGATTCTGATATCTATAAAATTGGAGAAGATCACGCCTATTTCTTAAAGATAGAGACTATCCTAAATTAAATAGGATGTTAATTTACATTACTACCCTTTTAATCATATTAATCTAAAAAATTAAAAAAATATTAATTTTATAATTATGATTGGTTGAGATTCATCCATTTATTCCTTTAAATAGTTGTCATTCTCGTATGATCCTCCCTCTATATATATATATATATAGGGGTGGTATCGGGTACAAACCAACTAGTTTGTACAAACCCGTACAAACTCAATCTACCTTCATGAATTTGCAATTTTTTTAATTTGACTTCATGAATCTATATTTTGGCTTCATGAATATAAAATTTGGCTTCATGAATATATAATTTGGATCCATAACTTCTTTTTTATTTATTTATAAGGGTATTTTAGGGCTCCACCGGAAAATATAGATTCATGAAGCCAAATTATATATTCATGAAGACAAATTTTATATTCATGAAGCCAAAATATAGATTCATGAAGCCAAATTAAAAAAATTGCAAATTCATGAAAGGTAAATTGAGTTTGTACGGGTTTGTACAAACTAGTTGGTTTGTATTTGATACCCAGCCTATATATATATATATTGATTTCACAAATTAAGGAATTTATCAAACTCTTTGGCTTAAATAAAAGAACCGATTCCACTAATTCCTACCAACAACGACATGGTCAAATTTCATTCCAATTTCTTTAAAGTTCAATTCTTTGAATGAATTTCAGTTACATCAAATTTAATTATGCAAACTAAACGCCCCCCTTAAGAATCTTCCTTTTTAAGGCCAGTAAAATACAATTTTATTCATAGTTATTTTTCATTTCTTATATATTTATAACTAAGCATTCTTCACAAGAGCATCTTGATTTTACTACCACACATAAACAATCACAAGACGCATCTACACATATTCTTTTGTAACCAAATCTTCACTCCTAGCTAGTATGGTTTCTCACCTTCAATGTTCCCCGGAGGATCATAATAGCAAATCACAAACCAACTATTTTTACCACAATTAATCGTGGCACACCCAATAAGGGTCGATTTTCTCCAAACCACTTGAGTATAATGTCCACACGCCTTCTTCTGAAGGCAAGAGTTCGACTTGTAATCATATATAGCTTTCTTTTTGACCCACAAGTACACCGCATCGACACCTGTGAACTCTTTCCCTGACCCCATGGCAAGATTCTCACCGTATTTTGAAGAGTGTGGCGAGTTCTCCAGTGCACAGTTAGTCTTTTTTTGACTGGCATAGTTTTCGGCTAATTTACCCAACTTATCGTCCCACTTCACAGGCCCCACACCAACCGCTCTTCGAGCCTGATTATGGGCAATCACGTAGTCTTGTGGTGCATTTTGGGCATAAGATAAGTGTAGATATGCTACCAATATAGCACAAACAAGTGACATGTTATGTGAGTACCCCATATTGCTTTATTTACGTACTCATCAATCTTTAAAACACGTTGTAAGTTCATTGGAATTAAACGGTGTTTATATAGGGAGAAATTGATGTGAATACGAAAGAACCCAAAGAAAGACGAAAACATAGTGGACATTTTCATGGAGCAAAAGGTTGCAAATTTTTTAGTTAACTTAAATCTTAGGCAGAAGAACGCCATAACTAATTAAATCCTAAACATAGCAAACTAGCCAAGTTATGGTGAATTGTTTAAAATTATACAAATACAAAAAGGAAAGGAAAGATAATCAGTCAGGTAAAATTTGTTTTTCACAAAAGTATATATAGCAGCTATATATCTGGGCAAAAAAAGTCGATTACAAGTAATAGTAATCGGTCTCATATTGAACCCGCTTCTAAGACCATCTCCAATGAACCCTGTATTTTACTCTTCATCTTTATTTTACTCTTTATCTTTATTTTACTCTCTAAATCCTCTTCAATGAACTCTCTATTTTACTCTATATGATAGAGAAATGAATAGTAACTCTTTATATTTAGAGAGTTACTATTTATACTCTCTATTTTTTTCTAAATTTTTGATAATTACAAAATGGTTCTTCAATTTTTTAGATTATTGTATTTTTATTTTATTCGTTGTCTAATACCAATTTTAATAAACTAGAATTATATTTATCTTTAAGTTTTAAATTTAATTTGAGTTTATCCAACTAATTGTGAATATAAACTTAAGGTTATTGTGAAAATAAAAAATATAAGGATACAATTTATAAAGTTAATAAATATAATGCTATTATTGAAAATATATGTAAATCAAAATAAAAAAGAATATGCTTGGAATATTCTCTTTTAGAGTAAACAATAGAGTAATATATTGGAGAAGAGATAACACATTCTTTATTTTTACTCTATAATAGAGAGTAAAATAGAGAATTACATTGGACATTAATGTGAGGTGGCTTTTTTGAGCTCACTCAGTGCCAGAAACTAGCGAGAAGCCGGGCATAGCAAGGGCCCCAGGATCGAGCCCAATTGTTATATCGTCCTTGTGTAATGGTAATGCATTTTTCAAAGTATATAATACACCACAAAAAAAAAACATAATTTCCGACGGCATATTCCGTCGGTAAGTCGTCGGTAAAGGCTAAAATCCGTCGGAAATTCGTCTAAAACCAGGGTCACAAATTATTTGGTAGGCAACCGGTTTTCCGACGGATTTTAGCGACAGATCAATAACGAACAACCGACGGCGGGGATAATGGACGGTATAGCGACGAAACAACAATTACCGATGGCCTTCATTCGTCGGTATTTTAATTAAATTACATTAAATTAAAATTATTTTAAAAATTAAATTATATTATTAAAACGGTACTGACGGATTATCCGTCGGTAATTTGTATTTTAATTAAAAAATAATTAAAAATACAGAAAAAGTTGTACAAAACTTGTACAAAAACCTGTCGTTGACTACTATATCCAAATACAATATCATCCCAATGGCGTCCGTAAACTAAATCCAATACACTGCCTCATGAAGGCTTCAAATAGCTTCGCTTTCTACTCCAATCCGTATTTTTCAAATTAAAATTCAAATTCAAATTATTAAATACTAATTTATTTATAGTTATTAAATTAATTATTATATAATATTTAGTATTAAAATTATTAAATAAATTATTATATAACATTTAATACTAAAATTATTAAACTTAACGAAAAAAAAGTTAACGGCCGTTAAGTCCCGTTAGATTAGGGGTATTTTAGTCAATTTAATATTTTTGGGTGAATTTTTGCCACCACATGGTTAAATATGGGTTTTTAATTCGTTGAATCTAGATTTATATTAAAAATAAATCAAAATTAAAATATTATAGCGCCCGTCGATAATCCGTCGGAAACCTTTATTTTTACCGACAAAAGGATATTTTTACCAACATATTACTGACGGAGAAGTTTTTCGTCGCTAAAATCCAAAATCCGTCGGTTTTCCGTCGGCATTCCATCGCTATTCACCGACGGATGGAGTTTGTCGGTAATTTTTGTCGGAAATAATGAATTTTCTACTAGTGATATTCACTACTAAATTAAAGACTTTTGCCTATAGACTTTTCCTTGGGAAATCTGTCGTTAAAAGGTTATTCTTCACAAGACAGTCACAAAATGTTGGTGGGTAATTCAAATCAGTGACAGATTACCAAGGATTCTCTGGGTAATCCATTGGTATTTTCTTGAAAAACTTGAGATTCTACCGAACCATTGGTATTTTCTTGAAAAACATCGGATTCTACTAAACCATTGGTATTTTTTAGGTGACCCGTTGATAATTATCTACGAAAATTTCCTTGGATGATTGTTGTAGGTAAAGGTCATTTGTTTTGTATTGATTTGGAAGCATAAGGAAAATGAAACTTATGCTTCCTACATTTAGCGGTGGATAGTTGGGTTATGGGATATCGCTAGACCAAAGGTCTTTTAGTAATCATAATGTATTTTCATGTTACTTGATTTTGAGGAGTTCCTTTAGGGTGCGTTTGGTATGCAGACAGGACAAAACAAGACGGGACATGACAGAATAGAACAAGACATAATAGTTGTTCAACGTTTGATAAGACGTAATTGAACATAACATAACATAACAGATAACATGACCAATTTACCCTTATTAAGTGTTTTATGTATTTTATATATTTTTATTATTTATGTAAATCATTAGATTATAATAAATAATATTTTTTATAATAAAATATATTATTAGAAAGTTTTGTTCAAGACAATTAAATTCATCTCAAAATAAAAAGTTTATGTAGTTTTCAATCCTTATTTTTAACATTTTCTATAGTTTTTACTAATAATATTTAATAATTTACATAAATTAATCAAAACATAGAAACAATATAAAAATAGTATTTTGAGGATATTAAAGTGAAAATTTAAAGAACATAAAATACATTAAATAAAATATAAAAAGAATGTGTATTTAATGTTTTAGAAGAGAATTATATTTTATTTTGAGATTATATTAGTAAAATAGAAGTTTATTTCACCTTGTTCCATGGGTGGGGGTGGAACACGCTTGTTCCACTTTTGTTCCACTCTCTTCTTGTCAATTCCACATTAAAAGTTCTACCAAACCTGAAACAATGATCATTGTTCTTTCTTGTCCTGTCTATATTGGATATAGTGTCCAGAGTCATTAACTATTGGTAATATTTCTAATAATAGCAGGGTCCTTTTGGGTTGCCCTTAAGACCTAAATAAACAATCAGAAGAGTAAAAGGGAGTCAAAGCAATTAGTTTATTAATTTGTCATTTGATGATAAATTAATTATAAGCTACAATATAATTAATTTGATTAATTATATAAAGTACAGGGACTAAATGATAATTGGTTAAAACAGTTTTAACAAGCTTATCGGTTCAAGGGGGCTAGTTGTAAAATAGAGATAACTTGGCCGAGAAGTAGAAGAGGGATTATAAATAAATTGGTAAGGGTCAAACCCTAGTTGGGTTTTTTCCTATCTCTCTCTGGTAGACGTCGACCTCCCCTCTCTCTCTCTCCCAAATCGTAAACCCTAATAAGGGTTTAGGGTTTAAGCCTCTTCTTGATTGTTGGTATTTGGTGTTCTTAAGTGTGAGCCACTAGAGGGATTCATACTATTGGTCCTTAACATCCAAGAAGTGAGATCAAAGGTTTGATTGATCATTGTGGTTTTCGACAATCACAATAAACAAGTAAGTATTCTTAGTTCATTCTTTTGTAGTTAATTATCTAGAACATATGTATCCTTATAGGTTGTTAGTTTGTATTGCCATAGCTGATATAACAAAAAAATATGCTTCCGTTGCCTATATCATGTGGTTGTGTGATAACGCCACTTTTTGGCGTTATTTTCGGTTCTCAAACCAATGAGATTGGCTTGTATTTAAGCAAAGAAGCGGGATTTTATGTTTTATCTAGTGAGATGTGCAGGTATTCTAAAAGGAGGCAAACATCAAGAAAAGAAGCTAAAAAGAGCCCAAAACGAGTCCCAAACGAAGCCAACGGAAGCCCGAGATCCAAGTCCAAAACCGCGGCACACACTTTTCCAAGCCGCGTCGCACACTCTTCCAAACCGCGGCACACTGTTCTCAAACCGCGGCCCATGCCGCGGCACACACTGCTCCACGCCGCCGCGCGGTTTGCAAACCGCGGCGCGCACTGTTTCAGCATCCTTAAGTCCGTTTTTGGGAATTTTAGGTCATTCTGGTGCAGCTTCTCGACGACGACCGGGAGCAGTTTAAGGGCGATTTTGGGAGACTTTTCGGAGCATTTAGAGCCACGTTAGAGGATCAATCGGAGCCACGTTCATCACGCGAAGTAGATACAAACACGAGAGAAGGGAGTACATCATTCCATTCACCACGATCACGTTTGCCATGTTTTCTTCCATTGTTCTTTTCTTTTCTTTTATGTTTGAATCCACCACCGGCATGAACTAACCTGTTCATGTTGGGGGTTGGAATGATTTTGGTTTGTAAGCATGTGAATAATTGACTTGACACTTTATCAGTTTTTCCTCATTAATGAAGCATGTGATTTTGTGTTTAATGCTTTTGAGAGTCTAGCTAGCTTTCAATTGTTTTGTTATTTTCAGTTGAGTTCGAGAGAATTAACTGTTAAATAGAACTAGGAATTGCATGCCTAAGACAATAAATCGGTGATAGAGATATACCGAGTAAGTCTTAGTCCCAATTGAACCGTTAGTTGGAAATCGAGAGATAAAACCTAGCCGTTTAACATAAATCTTGTGCTTAATGTATTTTGAAATCCATAGGTTGAGATCGAAAGATAAAACCTGTCCTTTTTGAAATAAAACCCGTGTTGCTCGAAAGAGAACAACGGTGATCTTAAAAGATTTGGGAATCATTAAATGGATTAACTGGTAATTGTTTCGAGTCAAGTGTTTGCATGTGGAAAACCTTAGGATTTCCAACTTTCAACTATTCCCTCTATCGAAGTTCTTCTAAGTCGTTTGTGTTTTATTTGTGATTGATTTATTTGCTGCATTTAATTAGTTTAATATAAAACCCATCTCAAAATTTCGACAGTTCAGTTAATAGCAATTATAGTCATTGTGATACTTAGTTCCTAGTTCCCGTGGATTCGATACTCGTACTTACCGTACGTTATTACTTGATTTCGACACCGTACACTTGCGGTTAGATTTAGGGGGGTGATACTCGCCTATCATTGTGCTCAAAACATTTCAGTGGTATCAGAGCCATTGTTCTTATATATTAGCTCAAAAGTAGTTTCAATTTGATTTGCAAAACTGTGTATGTTGGTTTAGGGTTTTCGAAATTTAGGGTTTGAGGTTACAAAATCAATTTCAAAATTTTTTGTGGCCATTGGATTGCTTAATCCCTAAGTTAGGGTTTCATGGTGATAACCTCAAAACCTAATTTTTTGGAAACTAAAATTTTTTACTTGCATAAAAAGTTTGTATTATTAGCGATTAAGTTTTATCGAAATCCCTAAAGGGTATAGGGTAGTCGTTTTTTTTATGCAATGTTATACCCTAATTGTTTTTGGCTAGTTTCCTAACTTGCCTAAAAAACACAAAAATATTGAGTTTTGGCAAATATTGAATAGATAATCTTACATATTCTCTAACCTTATATAGATATATTTAAGTTTGAATAATATTGTAAGAAAAATATTAACATTATTTATATAGTGAATATAAATTGTATGTCAAATATTTACATTAATTATTAGCATGTGTCCTTACATGTTTAATTGGAATTAATTATGAAAACGATTATATTAATTATTAAATGTGTTCTCACATGGTTAATTAGAATTAATTAGATAATCATAATTTTAAATTGTTTAAAATTCCATTCAATTTATATATATATTAGACCTTAATTATATATATAAAATTAAATTATACATTGATAGTCAAACCGAGACTAGGCGTACTCACTATAAGCACTCTAAGGGGGTTTAAGGAGGTTACCTATAATATGGTTGCCGAATGAGTCAATGGTTTTTAAAACGCCCTGTGTTACCATACTCACCGCCTCTTGTGTGGACTAGTGGAATTATCGAAAAGGTTTGATAGGTCAATGTGACAAGTTAAAAGTATTAACTATGACGTATAAAACCAAAATCCCATTTTAGATATACTAGGAAATGTAAAAGTCTTATGCTACCCATGAGAAGAACACGCATATTCTTATAGTTTGTTAACGGAGCGTGTGCGGTTTGCCGACACGTTAATGTGAAACTATAGTCGAAAATGATGTGGCGCTCGTGATTCTCAAGCGTACTTGAGCCGAGGGGTCCATGTGTTTTTACATGGTCGATTCACCATCTAAATTGTGATCCTCGGCATCCCAGTCACAAATAGAAGATAAGCATAATCGAGATTAACATGCCATTGACATAAGTCAGTGAATCTCAAAAGACCTAGGAGTTTCATAGTGAATGAAATTAACAAATAGCATTTGTTTACCTAAATAACCTTGTGATGTGATTACGGCATCCCTTTTCGCATCATAGAGTAAAATATGGATCCTAGCCTTATTAAAAAAAAATTGGATAATTATTTTAAGGGTTAAATATCAAACTAACTAAAAAAAACTATATCTACAGATGGCTGAAAATATTTCTCCTCCTCCTCCTCCTCCTACTCACTCAACATCCAACCTTACGTTACTCTCTATCCTAAGTAAAGATAAGCTGACTGGGCCAAACTACTTGGATTGGATTCGTGCCTTGAGAATTGCCTTGAGGTACGAAGACAAATAATATTTGCTCGACGAGGATCTTCCTATACTTAATGATGATGCAAGCCCTGAAGCAGTAACTGAATATAACAAGCAATTCGCGGAATCCACAAAAGTCGCGTGTCTCATGTTGGCGTCCATGTCCCTAGAACTTCAAAAGAGTTTCGAGAACATGGGGGCGTTTGAACTAAATGAGCAGCTTCGTGAAATGTTTCAGGAGCAAGCGAGGCAAGAAAGGTTCCAAGTCGTAAAATCGCTTGTGGAATGTAAGCAACAGGACGGTGCCCCTGTATGTACGCATGTGCAAAAGATGAAAGCGTACATTGATAGGTTAGGCAATCTAGGTGTCAATTTCCCAAGAGAGCTTGCCATTGACATGGTGCTAAACTCTCTTAGTGGGGCAGATGAACAGTTCATAGTGAACAATATGGACAAGACCTTGATGGAGCTCCATGGCATGTTGAGATCTGCTGAAGCAAGTATGGGTAAGACCCAAAGTGTTCACTCAACTGCTCCCGTCCTGGCCATTAGGGAAGGTGACTGTAAGAAGAAGAAAGTTTCTCATCCCAAAGGGAAGGGAAAGGCTAAAGTTGTCCCTCGCAACCAAGGCCTTAAGAGAAAAGCTGATTCTTCTGACATACCACCCATAAGTGACCCTAAAGAGGCCATATGCTTTTACTGTCAAGAAAGGGGCCATTGGAAGAGAAGCTACTGTAAAGCCCGTGTCCCGGTACGGATGTTTTTACTTCATTTTATTTTTATGTATTTATTTCTTTTTATCAGGACTTAACGAGGATGATCAAAATGTTAGTGTAAGGTGAACTTTGGTTTTTTTTAGCAAAGTATTGGAAGGATAGGGACTAAAGGTGACAAATGTTATTGAGGTTTGCATGAGAATCGTTTAAGGAACCCAAAACCGGCGAACCCTCCTCTTCTTGTCTTTCTTTCGTCCCACGCATAGCAACCCAAGGAAAACCTTAGTGTCCCCTACTCTCTCTCCCTTCCTTCGTGCGACCCCCCCCCCCCCCCCCGGCACCGTCGACCAACCCAGGAAGCAGTTACCGCCGACGCTGCTGTTCTTCATTGCCGGCGAGTTCGAGAAAGAGGGAGAGACTCCCGGGGTGTGTTTCGGTGTTCCTTCGAGAGGTATGAACAATCTTCTTCCCCTCTTTTCTTTCGGCGTCGATCAGCTATGGAACAAAACACCACCGCCGCCGTCAGCTTTGGCTGCCGGCGGTGTTGCCATAACCGTGCCCCACCAGTCGTGTGGTGGCTTGGTGCGTAGCGGGTGTTGGTCGAGCGCGGGTTTAGACGCATACGAGTTGTTTTGGGATTTGTTTTCCTCGTCTCGTCGGAGTTTCTTTCAAACCATCACCGCCGTCGGTGGTTGTCGCCGCCGACCACCACTGCCGGAGAGGCAGTGGGTGGCGTTGTTTTGCTCAGCCGTAGTCGTTTAAACCCTTCCCTAAGGTCTGACTCGAAATCCTAGTGCAAACCGAGAAACTCTAAACCGTTAGCAAAAGTTATCAATTTATGTGAAAAACGTCCTTCTGCCACTGTTTTGCGTCAACCATAACTTTTCCGTCGTAACTCCGATTGAGCCGAAACTGGCGCCCACGGTTCAAGCTCGGGGTCGGGCAGGTTTTTCGTGTTTTAGCGGAAAACTGGTTCGGCCTCTAGCTAGGTGGAAAAGTGGTCGCAAGTTCGGTGATTCGTCATTTCATGTAAAAAGATTCAGTAATCTGCCTCTGTCTTGCGTAAGCCATAACGTTTTCCTCGTAACTCGGCTTGGGGTGATTTCGGTGCCAAAAGTTCCCTTTTTGAGTCTAGAAACGTTTCTGTGTTTTGTGCAAAACCCAGTTCGGGACGTAGCATGGGTCGAATTGTCGTTTTATACTGAAGGGTGCTGAATTTCGCTGTGCTGGAAGCTGTTTTTGTAAAATCCGTAGTAAATTGTAGAAAAATCGTTAGGAGGCGTATAATATGTCCTTGGAACCCTAAATCAGAGTACTTTCTGGTCATGAAATAATTTTGGGAATTTTCTGGGTTTAAAGGGGTCGAAACAGGTCCCGAACAGACCTGTTTTGGGTGAACGGAATTTAGTTTTAGTGACGGTTTAAGCGTGTGTCGTGTATAGGGTCCGGGTCTCGTATTGACACGTTTTAACATGCGTTTAGGTGCTGGGAAGTGACCGTAATTGTGGAGCTTGAATTGTGTTGTTAAGCTGGGCGCGCATTCGAGGTGAGTTCTCTCACTGTGTAGTTAGGGGTTGTATGCATGTCATCATAGTTCGTATGTACTATTGTCTTTGTGGTGTGAACTAGTTGTTTGTGGTGTGTAATATTTGATTGGTTTGAATGCTTGGTATAAATGTGTTACATTACAATTCGGTGGGACCGAGGCCTCGATGGTACTGAGGTGTTGGTTACATTACAATTCGGTGGGACCGAGGCCTCGATGGTACTGAGGTGTTGGTTACATTACAATTCGGTGGGACCGAGGCCTCGATGGTACTGAGGTGTTGGATGCATTACAATTCGGTGGGACCGAGGCCTCGATGGTACTGAGGTGTTGGATACATAATTACTTGTAGATGTTTACTCGTTTTATGTAACTGTGATGTTGTTGCTTATGTGCGGATAGGGGTGATGTGTATATAATTCCTATCTGCGCATGTGTTGGAATTCACTAAGCTTCGTGCTTACCCTTTCCCAATAAACTGTGGTTTCAGGTACGGGCGGCTCCAAGGCGTGACGAGTACACACTGGCGCGCGAGAAGAGCTGGTTGCTTTATGATTTTAATAATTAAACGTTTATTCCGCTGGTTTTATTTTATAAAGACATTAATTATGTGTTTGCAAACGAAACGTTGGGATCATTTATTGAGTTGTTATCAATGAATTGTTTATTTAAAAATTTAAATTTGCTTGTAATTTTTGGGACGTTACAACTTGGTATCAGAGCACAGCTTGAGTGAATCAAACGCACCTCGGTGTGTTTGGTCTCAAGTTGTGGCTGGGAAATTTTCAAACTCTTTATTAAATCTTTTTGGAAATAAAAGTAAAGGGTAAAAACCCGTTCGAGGAACGGTGATCGAGGGCGCAGTGTGTACCGTCAGCCGGAGCCGAAGGGAAAGGTACAATGCTTAGTGTTTTATTGCTTTCTAGATCATAGAGTATGCATGCTAGATTGCCTGTTGTGGACACTATGCTGTATGTTGAACTACTTGCTATTAAGAATTTATGCTAACTATGATAGGTTACTAAGTGGATGCCCTCTAGGTTGTATGCAATAAGAGATTTATAGCCTTAGAATATTCGATTTAGTTCTATTGCGCAGCTCTTGTTTGAGTCCAACCGTTCTAGGATAGAGTCTTGTATTCGACTGTCTATTTATTTCGCACTGCATAAAATCGGGTATTCGCGAGGTCACTCGTCATAATTAGTAGGGATTCGGTAGTAGCAAGGGTAGTGGGATAAGAGGAAATTCCTAGGGAGCTAGGAAGGGTGGATGTATATATATGCTGGTGCAGGCATATGGTTATTTATATATTTAATTGTTTTTGTATGATCGGGGTGACCGATGGTTTATTAAGTATACAATCGTGGCTGTCTAATCGGGGAGACCGATGGTTTTATATATACATTAGTTGTATGAGTTGCCTGTTTAGGATATGTTCTTGAACTGACATGTGTGGATTAATTATATTATGTGTATAGTTTCGGCGAGAAACTATTTGGACCCTCGGGATGGGACTCGGAACGGGCAATGATAGGCGTGGATGGTAGTAGTAGAGCTCCTACTACCGGAAGCACAGGATCAATGCTCGAGTCGGGGAAGTCACGAGGAATCCAAGGAGTTGGGCGCGAGTGTTGTTAGTGTGCGTTGTTATGTGCTAATAACGCGTTGTATTATCTACCCTGAATAGCCGTCACGAGGAGAGACAAATATAGTAGATCCACTGGTACATGTGTGTACTTGACTTGCTTTGATGGGATGATCGTTGGGGTAGTGTCGAAGGCTCTAAACTGGCAGTCGTTGGAATAGAAAGACGATTATAGTATTAGTCACTTGGAGTGACGATAAGGATGATATTTGTTGTAAGCAGATCATTTCGGGCCAAGATGGAAGATTGTGCTAGAGTCATAGGCTTTTAGAGTCGACTTTGATTTGAGGAAAAATCGTAGGGATTATTTGACGTAATTTTCCATCTTGCCCTAAGAGGCTTAAATGTCCGGAGGACGATAGTGGATTGGAAAGGTAGAGAGGAGCATGAGTCGAGGCGTTGAATGTCGACTGAGTTGTGCACAGAGTTTATTTTGAAAATAGGATTGCATTAACTAATCCTTGTGTTTCCAATCCTTATATGGATTGTGTTTTGAAACTTTGGGAAATGTTTAGCACACACACAAGATTTCGAATTATAGTTTGAAAATGCTTGAAACCGTTTTATCACGGGAGTTGAAAACTTTGTAAAAGATTGTTTCATTTGATTATTTTTCAACGGTTCTTTCGGGTACGACAATATCCGTGTTTTGTGGTGGTTAAGATGTTGGGTAAGTGACTACGGCTTGAGACTCTAACATTGGAACTCCTCCACATGTGTTAGAGTTGAGACGGAAAGTTACATTCCACGATGTCTGTTTTAAGGCTATTTTAGTGATTTGTCTAAAATGAGTTTGGAATTCTAGTGTCGCTTAACTTTTCGTTCGAGAGTTTGTGTTACTAAGTGTTTATTTTGCAAATAGTTCAGTGTGTGGATTGATTCATGCGTGACATAAGTGATGCATGGAGGAATTTGGTAACATTTCATAAGGAGTTGTTTAGTGCGCTTTTTAGTCAGCTAAAGGTTTTATTGACATTTTCATGAAAATGCGATTTATCGACTTAGGGGTATGCATACTGGGGTAACCTTTGTTCTCGGCATTTTGATGAACGAGTCGTGCAAGAAAATGCTTTAGTTCCTTTTTTGTCGAAATGAAAGACCATTTGATCCAATGAGTGTTTTAATGTTGTAAACATCATGCATACGATTACAATGTGTTATATTTTGGAAATATAAATGCATAGATTTTTGACATTCGGTTAATTTAGAATTACCGTTCATTTTTTTTTGGGAAATTAAAAACTTTTGCTTTGGAGGAAACAAGTATTTTGAGCATTTTCGATAAATACATTTTTAAACTATAATGTTTTGACATTATATGCCCCAAGTACGAAACTTGAGGAAGTGTTACAAGCTCGCATGCCTGCCCCCAGTTTGAGATTTTACGAGGTTTTTAGTCGATATTTCCAATTATTAGAAACGGACTGGTTTCTGTCTTCAAGTTTGCAACTTACACGAGACAATTGTGTTTTAACAAAAATATATTTGTAAACCGTGTAATCGTTTTGTGTGACTAGCTGACGCGCGAAAAATTTGTGGCGAACCCTGTGCCACGTCATTTATGATTAAACAGAGGAATTTTTGAATCAAACGTCGTGAAACTTATTTTGAATTATGTGCACACCTTTGTCGGACCCTGTTTAAGGTCAGCGGTTACCTTAAGTGCATGTCATGAATCAATCCATACTGGAATCGAGGCGGTTCATTTTAAAGAAATTATTTATTACGCTTTACTTTTGTGTGAGTAAACCGAACTGCAATGGAACGATTTTCAACGTGATTTTTCCTATGTGGGACGAGCGTGTCCAGTTTTGCGTAACTATCGATCTGGTAATAGTAGTTTTATTGCATACGATCTTTTTGGGATGAAAATCCTGAGGTTGAAAATATTTTGTAAATGATTTTGTAAACCATTTGGGGAAATGTGCCTTTAAGTGTCATGTGTCATTTCGAGAATTTTAGGGTGTGAGTCCTTTTGGAAAACTCTTTTGTTTAACCCGTGTTGAGTCTGGGACTAAGGTTGATTTCAGAGTATTGCTTGCTTAAACTTTGTTTAAACGCATTTTCCGACCTATGGGTCTAGCAAGCGTGGAGAATTTTGCTCGGTTTTGACTTGGAGTTAGTCATGGGCCAATTGCCCGGTTTTAATGGCTCGATGTGGAGTCTAGTTGATGAGTTGTTTTTGTCGCACCGTTTGGCATTATTTGCACGTTGAGTGTTTACATGTTTGGGTGAGTGAGTCAATCCGGAACCGGCATGTTGTTGGTAGGCTGTTTGCTTTGGATCCTTAGACACGTTAGTCAGTCGTTGGTAATGGTCGGTTGGGTATCTCGGGGTGGGACCCCGGTAGTCATGTGTTTTAACCTAGACTTTCCAGTAGGTACTAGGAGGATATAGTTGTGGGCACTTACCTGGGAGGTAGTTCCGGTGTGCTGGGTCTTGAGGCGTTACCTGGGAGGTAGACGTCAAGGTGCATCCTCAATACGGGGTGACTTGGCTTCGTAGAGCAAGTGTGGATGGTACGTCAACGGTGGAAGGTAGGTATTCCACGCGCGTTAGTACTGTAGGCCGAATAGTATCGGTTAAGGGATTGATGCCCTTTGTTATTAAGAGAATAAATGCGCATCAACCATTTTGAGGTAGGTGGTATATTTAGGTGTCGACTTTTGGGCTTGAGGCCAAACACCTTTAGTGTAATCGGAGAGTTGTAGCCGATTTTAAGATAATCATGGTGATGGTAGTAGTAACCCTGAAATGATCACTTGTGATGGATGGTTATGGTGGAATGACCTACGTGTGTGTTAGTTGATTCGGTTGTGGGGGATATCTATTTGTGTTAGTGTCTAGGATAATACCACGCTGATGTTTGTTATTGTAATCGGTTGGACCGATGTTCGGCGGGTGGCCGATGTTTGTTATTGTAATCGGTTGGACCGATGTTCGGCAGGGGGTCGATGTTTTGTTAATATAAGTTATTTAAAATCTTTGGAGTCTATTAGAGTTCGTGGACGTTAATCGACAGTTAAGGGTAGGAATGATCGTGGTCGAGTATCCTGTAGGGTATACTATGAGCAGCTTTAGAATGGTTAGAGCTTGGAAAAAAAATTTAATCGGGAGGTATGAATCATCTAAGGTTGGGAGACAACCGAAGTCGTTTAACTAGGAATGATTCCAGTTGTTAGAGTGTTCTTCTGATCATGATTTCAGTGTACTTGAAGGAGTTTTGTGGTAAGAAAAGTATTCGAGAAATTTTTAAGACGGTGTGAGAAATTTAGATTCCAGTTAGTGAAAGTCCAGTGGCAACACCGAAAGGGGTCCGAGTGGACTTGGGAACCCGAGAATGATATGCGAGAGCGCTATCCGGAGTTGTTTGCGGGCGTAGACTTCGAGGACGAAGTCGATTTCAAGCGGGGGAGAGTTGTAAAGCCCGTGTCCCGGTACGGATGTTTTTACTTCATTTTATTTTTATGTATTTATTTCTTTTTATCAGGACTTAACGAGGATGATCAAAATGTTAGTGTAAGGTGAACTTTGGTTTTTTTAGCAAAGTATTGGAAGGATAGGGACTAAAGGTGACAAATGTTATTGAGGTTTGCATGAGAATCGTTTAAGGAACCCAAAACCGGCGAACCCTCCTCTTCTTGTCTTTCTTTCGTCCCACGCATAGCAACCCAAGGAAAACCCTAGTGTCCCCTACTCTCTCTCCCTTCCTTCGTGCGACCCCCCCCCCCCCCCCCCCCCCCGGCGCCGTCGACCAACCCAGGAAGCAGTTACCGCCGACGCTGCTGTTCTTCATTGCCGGCGAGTTCGAGAAAGAGGGAGAGACTCCCGGGGTGTGTTTCGGTGTTCCTTCGAGAGGTATGAACAATCTTCTTCCCCTCTTTTCTTTCGGCGTCGATCAGCTATGGAACAAAACACCACCGCCGCCGTCAGCTTTGGCTGCCGGCGGTGTTGCCATAATCGTGCCCCACCAGTCGTGTGGTGGCTTGGTGCGTAGCGGGTGTTGGTCGAGCGCGGGTTTAGACGCATACGAGTTGTTTTGGGATTTGTTTTCCTCGTCTCGTCGGAGTTTCTTTCAAACCATCACCGCCGTTGGTGGTTGCCGCCGCCGACCACCACTGCCGGAGAGGCAGTGGGTGGCGTTGTTTTGCTCAGCCGTAGTCGTTTAAACCCTTCCCTAAGGTCTGACTCGAAATCCTAGTGCAAACCGAGAAACTCTAAACCGTTAGCAAAAGTTATCAATTTATGTGAAAAACGTCCTTCTGCCACTGTTTTGCGTCAACCATAACTTTTCCGTCGTAACTCCGATTGAGCCGAAACTGGCGCCCACGGTTCAAGCTCGGGGTCGGGCAGGTTTTTCGTGTTTTAGCGGAAAACTGGTTCGGCCTCTAGCTAGGTGGAAAAGTGGTCGCAAGTTCGGTGATTCGTCATTTCATGTAAAAAGATTCAGTAATCTGCCTCTGTCTTGCGTAAGCCATAACGTTTTCCTCGTAACTCGGCTTGGGGTGATTTCGGTGCCAAAAGTTCCCTTTTTGAGTCTAGAAACGTTTCTGTGTTTTGTGCAAAACCCAGTTCGGGACGTAGCATGGGTCGAATTGTCGTTTTATACTGAAGGGTGCTGAATTTCGCTGTGCTGGAAGCTGTTTTTGTAAAATCCGTAGTAAATTGTAGAAAAATCGTTAGGAGGCGTATAATATGTCCTTGGAACCCTAAATCAGAGTACTTTCTGGTCATGAAATAATTTTGGGAATTTTCTGGGTTTAAAGGGGTCGAAACAGGTCCCGAACAGACCTGTTTTGGGTGAACGGAATTTAGTTTTAGTGACGGTTTAAGCGTGTGTCGTGTATAGGGTCCGGGTCTCGTATTGACACGTTTTAACATGCGTTTAGGTGCTGGGAAGTGACCGTAATTGTGGAGCTTGAATTGTGTTGTTAAGCTGGGCGCGCATTCGAGGTGAGTTCTCTCACTGTGTAGTTAGGGGTTGTATGCATGTCATCATAGTTCGTATGTACTATTGTCTTTGTGGTGTGAACTAGTTGTTTGTGGTGTGTAATATTTGATTGGTTTGAATGCTTGGTATAAATGTGTTACATTACAATTCGGTGGGACCGAGGCCTCGATGGTACTGAGGTGTTGGTTACATTACAATTCGGTGGGACCGAGGCCTCGATGGTACTGAGGTGTTGGTTACATTACAATTCGGTGGGACCGAGGCCTCGATGGTACTGAGGTGTTGGATGCATTACAATTCGGTGGGACCGAGGCCTCGATGGTACTGAGGTGTTGGATACATAATTACTTGTAGATGTTTACTCGTTTTATGTAACTGTGATGTTGTTGCTTATGTGCGGATAGGGGTGATGTGTATATAATTCCTATCTGCGCATGTGTTGGAATTCACTAAGCTTCGTGCTTACCCTTTCCCAATAAACTGTGGTTTCAGGTACGGGCGGCTCCAAGGCGTGACGAGTACACACTGGCGCGCGAGAAGAGCTGGTTACTTTATGATTTTAATAATTAAACGTTTATTCCGCTGGTTTTATTTTATAAAGACATTAATTATGTGTTTGCAAACGAAACGTTGGGATCATTTATTGAGTTGTTATCAATGAATTGTTTATTTAAAAATTTAAATTTGCTTGTAATTTTTGGGACGTTACAGCTACCCAAAATATCTGGAGGACTTGAAAATGAATAAGGTCAAAGGGTGTGGCACCTCAGGTATTTTTACAATTGAACTCCATAGTACTTCGATTTCTAACTCTTGGGTCCTTGATACGGGATGTGGTACTCACATTTGCTCTAATTTCCAGGGACTAAACGGAAGTAGAACGATGAAGCATGGGGAGCTGAATCTGATCATGGGAAACAGGATGACTGCCGCTGTTACCAAGATTGGAGATTTTGAGCTCGTGCTTAGTAGTGGTTTTTCAATAAAGTTATTAGATTGTTGCTACTCACCGGAAATGGCTCGAAACATTATTTCTTTCCATGCATTGTACAAGGATGGTTTTGAATTTCAATTTGATAATAATAATGGTTGCATTTTGGTTTATAAACATGGTTGTTTTTATTTTAAAGCCTCTCCTTGTAATGCCGTGTATGAAAGCGTGATTTGTGTTGGTAGAAATAATAATAACTTAACTCTAAATGTTGGTTCCTCCAATAGTGAATTGGATAAATCGTCGTTATGGCATCATCGTCTTGGCCACATAAACAAGAAACGCATCGCCAAGCTCCAATCGGACGGGATCTTGGAACCATTTGGCTTAAAGTCGGATGAAGAATGCGAGTCTTGCTTACTTGGCAAGATGACAAAAGCACCTTCAAAGGAAAAATGGAAAGGGGTAAGGATCTGTTGGACTTAATCCACACAGATGTATGTGGACCGTTCAGATCTGCCACGAGAAACGATGAGAGATACTTTGTCACCTTTACTGACGATTTCAGTAGATATGGATTTATCTATTTGATGAAAAACAAATCGGACACCTTTGAAGTGTTCAAAGGATTCAAAAACGAAGTAGAAAACCAACTGGGCAAGAAGATCAAGATGCTCCGGTCCGACAGGGGTGGAGAATACTTGAGTCATGAATTCTACGACTATCTAAGGGATTGTGGAATAGTTTCGCAATTATCTCCTCCCAGAACACCACAACTCAATGGTGTTGCTGAGAGAAGAAATCGAACACTACTTGATATGGTTCGGTCCATGATGAGTCGTGCTACACTTCCAATATCGTTCTGGGGCTATGCCTTAGAAACTGCAGCTCATATCTTAAACCTCGTTCCAACTAAGAAGGTTGCAAAGATACCCTCTGAAATGTGGACTGGGACTCGTCCCTCGTTAGCACATATAAAGGTCTGGGGTTGTGAAGTCTTCGTTCGGCGCAAAACTAACGACAAGCTAGAACCTAGAGCAGAGAAGTGTCGGTTCATTGGTTATCCCTACAAATCCTTTGGACATATATTTTACAAACCTTCTGAGAACAAAGTGTTTGTAGCTAGAAGGGGAGTCTTCCAAGAAAGGGAGCTCATTTACAAAGAGGATAGTGGGAGCAGTATTGATCTTGAAGAAATTCAAGAAACAACCAATGATGAACCTGTAGTTGACACTAGCCCTCAACATGAGGTTGAACCACCTGTTGAGGAAACTAACATACCTCCACCACCTCTTCGCAGAACTAGTAGAGTTAGTAGAGTTAATAGACCTCCTGAGTTTTATTATAGTTTTCATATTACAAAGGAAGGAGATACACTAGTCAATGATAAAACATTTGATAGTGCGGATGAGCCATCCAACTACAAGGAAGCGATGGCAGGCCCTGAGGCTGCCAAGTGGAAAGAGGCAATGGAGAGAGAGATTCAATCTATGTACGATAACCAAGTTTGGAAATTGCTTGATCATACACCAAGTCGCAAGACAGTTGGGTGTAAGTGGATCTTCAAAAACAAGACCGACATGGATGGGAATGTGCACACATTCAAGGCTAGACTGGTTGCGAAAGGTTACACTCAAACTCAAGGGATTGATTATGATGAAACCTTCTCACCAGTGGAAAAGATTAAGTCTATCAGGATATTGCTTGCCATAGTTGCATTTCATGACTATGAAGTATGGCAAATGGATGTAAACACTGCTTTCCTCAATGGGAAACTTGATGAGGATGTGTATATGGCACAACCTGAAGGTTTTGTACATACCGAGTATCCAGATAAGGTGTGTAAGCTTGAAAGATCCATTTATGGACTTAAATAAGCGTCTCGTAGCTGGAATATTTGTTTTCATGAAAAGGTCAAGGAGTTTGGATTTTCTCGAAGTGAAGATGAGTCCTGCGTATATGTTAAGGCTAGTGGGAGTAATGTTGTATTTCTAGTCTTGTATGTTGATGACATACTACTCATAGGAAACGATATTCCGATGTTGCAAGATGTAAAGGTCTGGCTCGGGAAATGTTTCGCTATGAAAGATTTGGGAAATGCAGCATACATACTTGGAATAAGAATTTATCGAGATAGAACCAAGCGTTTAATTGGACTTTGCCAAAGTACATACTTGGATAAGATATTGAAGAAATTCAATATGAGTGAATCCAAGAAAGGGTATTTACCCATGCAACATGGCATAAGATTGAGTAAAGATCAATGTCCCAACACTAGTAAAGAACTGGACAGAATGAGTTGAATTCCATATGCATCTGCTATAGGATCGATCATGTATGCCATGACATGTACTAGACCTGATGTCTCATTTGCTTTAAGCATGGTAAGTAGATATCAAGGGAACCCAGGCGAAAGTCATTGGACGACTGTAAAGAACATTCTTAAGTATCTTCGGAGGACTAAAGATGTGTTCTTAGTCTATGGTGGAAAAGATGATTTACGAGTAACAGGTTATACTGATGCGAGTTTCCAGACAGATCGGGATGATTCCCGCTCGCAGTAAGGATGGGTGTTCTTGTTGAATGGTGGGGCCGTGACTTGGAAAAGTTCCAAACAGGACACGGTGACTGACTCCACGTGTGAATCAGAATATATCGCAGCTAGTGAAGCAGCGAAAGAGGCTGCATGGTTGAAGAATTTTATAGGTGATCTGGGCGTTGTACCAAGCATCAGTGAACCCATTGAAATCTTCTGTGATAACGAAGGTGCAGTCGCATTGACTAAAGAACCTAAAGACCATGGGAAGTCAAAGCACATAGAGAGGAAGTATCACTTTGTGCGACACAAGGTTGCGGAAAACCAAATCGTGGTGAGTAGAGTGCCGACTGAAGAGAATCCGGCGGATCCTTTCACGAAAGCATTAACTCGACCCAAACATGAGTGTCATACTGAAGCCATAGGTGTTAGAATTATCAATATACCTTGAATGTTTTAGTTGTTAGTTTGATGTATTAAAAACGTAATAAATTGTATTTGATTTGGAGATTATTATATGGAGATTATAATATATGCTGGATTGCGTCCATTTACATTTAATTTATTATCGTGTTTCGTTTTGCATGTTTAGAACCAACTTCCTGAGTATTAATTTACTTAAACTTCCACAGTCAGTCATACTCCTGAAAGTAAGTAGTGATTCAAGACTGTCATGGAGTGTTAGAAGCATAGAGAATGCAACTAACACTCATGAGTACTTAATGGTGATTTGGGTATTGGAATAACCCGCACTCAAAAGTTTACTTCATGGATTAAGTCAGAGTAATTTTGAGATGATAATATTTTATGTTCTTCAAACGAAGATACATAGAGTTTTGCTCTAGGATTCTGTTATGCTTTGGTGTGCTGCAACGCTGACCGTAACTGGCAGCTATACAGGGTATGTCCATGTATAATATGATGAGTGGAAATGAACTGTGTAGTCAAAGTTTATTTGTTCCTTCTGCCTAAACAGGAGAAGCGATATCCATGGGCCCCTCGATGATTTGGTGTTGACATTAAGTGTTTGGCCAAACCCTGACTAGAATTGATGTGTTCAATTGAGTAGTCTGATTAATTCAACACATATTGGAAATCGGAAAACATAATCTTGATCCATGAGATAGACATTTATCCATGTCTCAGGTTCATATGATATCTTGTAGAACAAAGGAACATTAAATCACTTATTTTAGGACCGAATCTTTATCAGAGTTCGGCAGCTGCATTGGATGGCTTGCTCTCTGCTGATTATTTGAAAGTGTTGAATCAAATAGAGTTAATAACTTGTCCAAGTGGGAGCCAACACAAAAGAAGAAAAAACTAATAATAATAATAATAATAATAATAATAATAATAATAAACCTTTTGTCCTTCCCATGTGCAGCCACCTTTAAAGAAGAAGAAATCGTGAGTAGAGCAGGAAAAACACGTAAAACAGCAGCAACATGGAACAAACAGAAGCTATCGAAGTCCAGACTTGCAGTATGGATTGTTGACTATTTTTGGCTGCTTGGATCTGCCATGGCTGCTATTTCTGACTATTAGTGTGCTGTTTGGATCTGATTTTCCACTAAGATGATGTTCAAGAGCTGACTTGTACCTTCCCTTTTGATCCATAGGCACTATAAATGAAGACCCTTGGTTGTAGTTTTAATTATCTCATACACAACAATCACCCTCCAAGAAATAGAAGGCAACAACAAAGAAGGAGGATTCTCATCTTTTAGTAAGTATTTTAGATTAGGTTTAATATTTGTTTTCTTAGTTAGTATTTCTTTAGGCAATGAGTTTGTAATCAATTGATTGAGATTGTGTTGAGACTTGTTGGTAGTTAATATCATTTGATTTCTATTTATGCAATTCTTGTTTTAAAGGTTTTATCATTGTTAGATTATTGATTTAAGCTAGATCACTTATATCGATTAACCTAATCATGAATTGCTACATAAGACGTGGAATACGTAATAGTTCCATGTTTTATGAAGTGGTAAGACAACACATCAATCAACCAGATTAATTGATTAGTGTTGTAGAATTGCCTAATCTAGCTTAAATGGTTCGGCTTCTAATCATTAGCTAGGATTGGTGTTTGTTTACTTTTAATGCAATTGACAGGTTAAGTTTGAGTTCGTGACCAAACTTAGCTTAGTCAATTAGGAACTAGTCCATCAAGCTCCTCATGCTAGTTTAATCATAAGAACAAACGGAGTGTTTGGCGCGTGTCGACACTTACGGCCAATCTAGAATAAAATGAGAAAATGCTTTTATGAACAAGTCCATGATACACAGTCCAATCAACGGTTTACACTCATTGCCGGTTTTTATTATTGTTTTCAGTTTATATTTATTTTAAGTATGTCTAGTTTAAATATCTAAATCCAAAACCCCCCCTTTTTACATAAAGCGTAGAATCTGACATCGTTCACATCCAATCCCTGTGGAATCGACCTGACTTACCACTATTACAATTTATATTGTATTTTGGAACAGTTAGAAAATAAATATTTATTCTTTGACGGTTTCGACACCTGTCAATAACCCAATGGCTCTTCTTTTTTGCAACGCTTCCGGGGATAATCGGGTAAAGGGTAACGCTTGTGAAGGTTTAGGTGGGGTAGGGAGGAGTGGTGTTTGTTGAGTCGGTGGGGTAGGGAGGAATGGTGTTTGTTGAGACGCTGTTGGTGTCTGATTTGGATTTACGAGGGCTGGGGCTGGTCGTGAGGGGGTGATAAAACGGAAACGAGATCGTTGGTCATTTAATTTATCTTCGATGAGTTTCGCAAGGCCAATTGCTTGTGTAATGGTTTGGGGTTTTAAGATGGCCAACTCTTGTTGAATGTCCTTGCGAAGGCCAGAAAGAAAACAATTTAAAAGTGCTTCGGGTGGGAGACTAGTAACACAGTTGCTGAGATGTTCGAATTCGGATTGAAAGGCTGAAACGGTAGTGGTTTGACGAAGCTTGAATAAGGCTACTTGGTGGTTGTCGTAGGAAGAGGGTCCAAAACGGATTTCTAAAGCTCGTGTGAAGGAGTCCCATGTGGTGAGAAGATTGTTGTGGAAAAGATACTTGTACCAGCTCAATGCATCGCCGGATAAGTGAAAAGCGGTCATGGCTAGACGTTGAGGCGGGGGTATGTTATAGAAAGTGAAGTATTGGTCGGCTTGGAACAACCAATCTAATGGGTTTGAACCGTCGAATGTGGGAAGCATGAGTTTAGGTGGTCGTAAAGTGTTGGGGCCGTAGGTTGGAGGTGGCAGTGGTGGATCTTTGTTTTCAGGTTTAAGCAGGGCATTGACTAAATTGGCGGTGGTCTCGGTTTGTTTTGCCATTTGGGACGAGAGTGAGTCGGTTTGTTTAATCGATTTGTGGTACTGGTAGAGACGGTGAGGAGTTGGGCTAAGTTCTCTGCCATGGCGGCCAAGGAGTCCTCGAGGGACGGGGGTTCACGTCGGAGAGGCATGGAGTCAATGAAAGCACCAAATTGATAGACCGTATTCGAGATGGTCAGTCTCCAAAGAAAATTAGAAGAAGATGGGTAGAGTTTGGAGCAATTTTCTGAATATATTTCACCAAAAGCAAATTACATCTGAATTTAAAGAAGAAAATACCTACTGCTAAGAGCTAAAATAGGAGAAATTAAATGGAAACATGGGAACGTGGTCTAGCTTATTCTTCCCACTACTGCAACTGACCCATGAAAATCTCTGACCAATTCTCCCCCATGCATGTGGAGAACGGCTGCTGGGCTCTCATTCATAGTAACGGGCTGGACGTTTGGGTGCTCTTTTGGGCCTATGTTGTAGGGTCGTATCAACTATCATTGTGAATTTTTATATAAAATTTCAATTTAATGAGTTGGAAATGAAGTGACACCAAAAAGTACAAAAAGGAGGTTCTTGTAAGAACCTCCATTGGAGATGTTCTAAGTGACTGCAAAGTGCAACAACACCTTATATAGATGACATGGAATTAATCGCTATAGGCCATAATTGGAAAACAAAAACGTAATTTATAGTGAGAATGCCTTATAGAGATGACATGTAATCGCAATAGGCCATTTTCAATATCTACAAGCTGGTAAAATTTTGTAATAAAGGTCACGGTAAACAACTTGGTAACCAACTTGCATGGTAAACATCAGGGGGCATCAACTCTTGACTCGTAACTCGAATGGTTCTCAAGATCTACACTAAAAAACAAATGACTTTTACCCACAAAGATCACCAAGGAAAATTTATGTCCATTATTACCGACGCATCACCGATAACCCACAGATACTAATGGTTCGGGTTGAATAATGATATGATCCAGCCCACTCAGGAAGCCCATCCAACGGCAGCCCAAGAGCAGAATCGACCCAAGAGAACCATCAGAAGACCCATTCGGTTCCAGGATTGAAGAATTAGTCAATCAGTGACCACGAGTGCCATTTTCCTTTAAAGTCTGCATGCATTTCTCCATGATAAAAGGAACTAACCATGTTCCCTGAATAACTTGCACGTTTCCATATTCACTAGAAATTAGGATTGAAGTATTGTTGCATTAGTATTTATAGGACTGTAATTTGTCATTAATATCATTCAGAAAATTGCTCCAATACGTGCTTCTTACTCTTGTTTCTTGGGAGACTACCCATCTCAAATCGGGTTATATCATTTGGTGCTTTCATCCACGTTACTATGCCTCCCCGGAAAGAATCCACTCCCGACGACCCACCTCCCAGCGACATGCAAACTCTCATCCAGTTAACCACCAACCTCCTCAGCCACATCACCGCTCAATCCACCACCATGTCCCACCAAACGGAAGCCATTACCAAACTCACCACATTCCTCCAGCAACCGGAAAACCAACAACCCCCACCACCACCACCACCTCCACCACCACAGGACAGACCCCGACCACCTAAGATCTCACTTCCCCTGTTTGACGGAACCAACCCACTAGATTGGGTTTTCCAAGCCGACAACTACTTCACATATTATGACATTCCCAACGCATAACGCATTACCCTCGCCATGTTCTACTTCACAGGTGACGCCCTTAGCTGGTACAAGCATTTGTCCAACAACCATCTTCTTGGTACCTGGACGGAATTCACTCGAGCCCTGGAAACCCGTTTTGGACCCTCTAACTATGCAAACCACCAAGCCACGCTTTTTAAACTCCGCCAATCCACCACCGTATCTGCTTATCAATCAGAATTTGAACAGATTAGCAATTGTGTTGAAGGTCTCTCCTACGAAGCCCTTCGCAACTGTTTCATCTCCGGCTTGCGATCCGATATCCAGTCCGAGATCGCCCTTCACACCCCCACCACACTCCACCAAACTTACGGGTTAGCCAAACTCATCGAGGATAAACTCACCTCCAACCGACCCCGTTACACACCCTCTCCCCGCAACTACACTCCTAACCCACCTCCCACCCCAACACCTCCTAAAACCGCCACCGCCCTCCCTACCCCTCAAAACCCCACCGCTGGTCTGCTGCCGCCTCCCAAACACCGTAACCCCCTCCCCTTCACTCGCCTCTCACCCGACGCCTTACAGAAAAGAAGAGCCGAAGGTCTTTGCTTCCGCTGCCCGGAAAAATTCCACCCAGGACACGTTTGCAACCCCCCACAATTTCTTCTTATTGCAGACAACGATGATATCCATACCACCGAGACAATTTTCGACGCCAATCCCCCCCTCTCCACCGACTCCAACTTTCCCAGCAACACTCCTACTACCTCCCTAGACCTCGACAACTTACAACCTCATTTCCTGTCTCTCTCAGATGCTGCCTTCTATGGGTTACACTCTCCTCGAGCCGTTCGCATCACCGGTTACATCTGTGGCCAACCGGTAACTACCCTCGTGGATTGCGGAAGCACTCACAACATCATCCAACCTCGCATCGCTTCCCTCCTCAACACTACATCTACACCAATCACCCCATTCACAGTCATGGTCGGCAACAGTCAACTTATTGAGTGTAACAGCCTTCTTCCCAACGCACCACTAGAGCTTAATAAAAAAACCTTCCACGTGCCCCTCTTTGTGTTACCAGTAGCAGGAGCCGATGTTATTTTAGGCCTTGCATGGCTTTGTTCCCTTGGACCAATCATGGCCGATTTTTCCATTCCTCAAATCTCATTTACTATTAATGGGTCACCTTGCGTCCTAAAAGGAGAACCACTGGCATCTTCGGCTTCCCCCAGCTCCATCCACACATTACTCAGAAAAAACTCTATTGCCTCTCTCCATACTATGATTTACCACCATCAAACACCCATCCATAACCCACCTAGCTACCAACCCCACCCGGACCCCCATATTGAATCCCTCCTCACAAAATACAAACCTCTGTTCGACACACCACATAGCCTTCCACCCTCTCGCCAACATGATCATCACATCCCTCTTCTTCCCAACACCCAACCCATCAACGTTAAACCATACCGCTATCCACATTATCAAAAAGAGATTATGACCTCTCTAATCACCGAAATGCTTGCCAATGGCATTATCCAACCAAGCCACAACCCATACTCCTCCCCGGTACTCCTAGTCCAAAAGAAGGATGGCACTTGGCGCTTTTGCGTCGATTACCGGGCACTAAACGCAGTCACAATTCGCGACCGTTTTCCTATACCCACCGTCGACGAGTTACTCGATGAACTCCATGGTGTCACCATTTTCTCTAAAATTGATCTTCGTTCAGGCTATCACCAAATCCGGGTTTCACCAGTCGATATTCACAAAACAGCGTTCCGCACAATAGATGGCCATTACGAATTCAAAGTAATGCCATTTGGCCTTACCAACGCCCCTTCTACCTTCCAGGCTGCCATGAACGATCTCTTTCGATCAGTGCTGCGAAAATTCGTTCTCGTTTTTTTTGACGACATCCTTGTCTACAGCCCCACCCTCAACAACCATTACGAACACTTACAATTTGTTTTCCAAACCCTCATGGACAACGATTTCCACGCCAAGACTTCAAAGTGTCAATTTGCCGTTACATCTATTCCATTCCTAGGGCACATTATATCCGCCAAGGGTGTCGATGCCGACCCGGAAAAACTCTAAGCGATCAAAGCCTGGCCCATTCCCACCTCGTTCACTACCTTGCGCGCATTCCTGGGCCTCGCCGGCTATTACCGCCGGTTTGTAAACGCCTACGCCCAACTGGCTGCCCCATTAACGGACCTCCTAAAAAAACCCACCTTTTCCTTCAATGCGAACGCCGCCACTGCTTTCGCTTCCCTCAAAACGGCGATGACCCAGCTGCTTACCCTCGCCCTTCCTAACTTCTCAGAACCTTTTGACATCACCACCGACGCCTCCGGAGTTGCAATCGGCGCGGTACTATCCCAACATGATAAGCCTATCGCTTTTTTCAGCAAGAAATTGTGTGACAGAATGCAGGGAAACTCCACCTACATACGAGAATTATACGCCATCACCGAAGCCATCAAGAAGTGGCGACACTATCTCTTAGGTCGCAAATTTCGTGTCTACTCCGATCACCATAGCCTCAAAAACCTTCTCACACAAACAACCCAAACACCCGAACAACACAAATGGCTCACGAAATTGTTGGGATACGATTTCGAACTACACTACAAGCCCGGTAAAGAAAATAAAGTAGCCGATGCCCTTAGCCGCACCGAACCACCACAACTCATGGCACTCGCCGGACCCATAGCCACTTGGTTGAATGACCTCCGTTCCTATTACACCAACCACCCCGAGGGCAAGAGTTTGATTGCAAAATTGGAGCACGATTCATCTTCACTTCCAAATCATACACTCCACAACGGCTTGGTATATGTCCATAGCCGCGTACTTATTCCTAACATTTCCCATGTTCGCTCTCTACTTTTGCAGGAATTTCACAACTCAACACTAGGAGGCCATGCTGGAATACAGGCTACTGTTCGTCGCATATCATCTTCCTTTTATTGGCCACAACTCAAAAAAGACGTTACCACTTTCATTAACCGATGCTCCACTTGTCAAGCCACCAAATCCCCTACCCACAAGCCTTACGGCCTCCTCCAACCTCTTCCCATACCAGCTAAACCTTGGAACGATCTTACAATGGACTTTATTACCCATCTTCCACCCTCCAATGGCAAAACTGCCATATGGGTCATTGTTGACCGCCTCACAAAATTCGCTCATTTTCTAGCCCTCCCACACCACTTCACGGCTAACTCCCTAGCCACAATCTTCCTACGCGACATCTACCGCCTACACGGACTACCCAACTCCATTACATCCGATAGAGACCCCGTGTTCTTAAGCCATTTCTGGACCCAACTGTTCAAACAATTAGGCACAAAGCTCCGACATTCGAGTGCCTACCACCCTCAAACGGATGGCCAATCTGGGGTCGTCAACCGTTGCCTCGAATCGTACCTCCGCGCCTTCGTTTTTGATGAACCCCGCTCCTGGCATCGTTACTTATACCTGGCAGAATTCTGGTACAACACTAGCTTCCATTCATCTACCCACATGACTCCATTCAAAGCCATGTACGGACGCGAGGCGACTACCATACACGACTACACCCCGGGCTCTAACACTACAGCCTCCATTGATGCCGCTCTCCTGGAGCATCAACGGCTCATTGAGCTCCTCAAAACAGCTCTTTCACAGGCTCAAGACCAGATGACTAGACAAGCCAACAAGAAACGGATGGACAAACAATTTCAAGTAGGTGATCTGGTTTATCTTCGTCTCCGCAATTACCGGCAACATTCCGTAGCAGCAAGAGACAATCAGAAGCTCTCTAAAAGGTTCTTCGGGCCCTACAAAATTCTTGAACGAATCGGGCCAGTCGCCTACCGACTACAGCTACCACCCATGTCACGGGTCCACCCCGTCTTTCATGTGTCGCTCCTCAAACAGAGCCATGATCAACCAATCTCAACGGATTTTCCCAGTGAATGGCTATCTGATTTAACTGACGACATTCCAGCTCCAGAGCGGGTCCTCCAACACCGCCAAATAGATCCACAAACAAGCTAATTGCTCATCCAATGGAAACACCAAGATCCATCCGAAGCAACCTGGGAAGATTCAAGAGAAGTCAAACTCCGGTTTCCAGATTTCATTACCGGACTTGAGGACAAGTCCGATTTCGAGGACGGGAGTATTGATACGATCCAGCCCACTCAGGAAGCCCATCCAACAGCAGCCCAAGAGCAGAATCGACCCAAGAGAACCATCAGAAGACCCATTCGGTTCCAGGATTGAAGAATTGGTCAATCAGTGACCACGAGTGCCATTTTCCTTTAAAGTCTGCATGCATTTCTCCATGATAAAAGGAACTAACCATGTTCCCTGAATAACTTGCACGTTTCCATATTCACTAGAAATTAGGATTGAAGTATTGTTGCATTAGTATTTATAGGACTGTAATTTGTCATTAATATCATTCAGAAAATTGCTCCAATACGTGCTTCTTACTCTTGTTTCTTGGGAGACTACCCATCTCAAATCGGGTTATATCAAATAACATGTTTTTCAAGGAAATAGATCAATAACACCAGGATAATCTGTCACTCATTTTAGTTTTTCACCAACAATTTACCTACCAACATTTGTGATGGTTTTGTGATGAATCATTCCTTTTGACGGATTTTTCAGGGAAAAGTCCGTAAGCAAATGTGTTTCATTTAGTAGTGAATCTAAATCAACATAACCACTTCGTAAATAGTTGCTACAATTGGACGTATTTTTTAGTACTTATGCTGTTACAGTAAGAATCTTCCTTTTATGACCATTAAAATACAATTGTATCCGCTGTTATTTTTCATTTCTTAAATTTTTATTACCAAACATTCTTCACATTCCTTAAATAATCACACTTAAATAATCACAGCATACATCTACACATATTCTTTTGGAACCAAATGTTCATTTCTAGCTTGTATGGTTTTTCACCATTGTTCCCCGAAGGATCATAATTACAAGTCACGAACCAACCATTTGTATTGCATTTAACCCTGGCACACCCAATAAGGGTCGATTTTCTCCAAACCACTTGAGTATAACGCCCACACGTCCTCATCTGAGCACAAGAGTTCGACTAATAATCATAATTAGCTTTCTCTGTGATCCACAATTTCACCGCATCCGTACCCGAGAACACTCCCGTCCCAGTGGCGAGATTCTCACCATATTGTGAAGAGTGCGAGTGTTGCAGTGCACAATCGGTCTTTCTTTGATTGGCATAGTTTTCAGCGAATTTAGCCAACTTAGCGTCCCACTTCACAGGCCCCACACCAACCTTTTTTCTAGCTTGATTGTGGGCATTCACGTAGTCTTGTGGTGCATTTTGGGCATAAGAGAAATGTAAACATGCTACACATATAGCACAAACAAGTGCCATGTTATGTGAGTAACCCATATTGATATCAACTTATCGATCTTTAAAACACGTTGTATGTTCATTGGAATTAAACGATGTTTATAGGGAGAAATTGAGTGAATATGAAAGAACCCAAAGAAAGACAAAAACCAAGAGAATAATTTTCATGGAGCAAAATGTTGCAACATTTTTGGTTAATTATAAATCTTAGGCAGAAGAACCACCATACCTAATTAAATCCTAAACAAAATCAATCACTTAAAATATGTTTCTCACAAAGTATATATAGCTAAATATATTATAGCAAAAAGTAATTACCGACAACTCTAATCGGTCTCACACAAAACCTGCCTCTAAGGACACCAATGTAAGCAGACATTTTTTTGCTCACTCAGTAGCTGGAGCTACCGAGGGGTCAGAGATCGAACTCGGAATCTGTATTATATGTATAGCTATATATCATGCATTTTTAGGTGATGTTATATAGTGGTCGTATAATAGTAATGCATTTTTAAGTATATAATATTTATTTACGTCAAGTGAAACGCACACTGCTACCTTTAGTGGTGGATATATAGTTGAGTTAGCGGATACCATGACGTTATGAAAATTATCTTAACGTGAACATTTATTCTAAACAAAATATTGACCAATCGACAAGAGAAATGATCATTTGAGCATATAGAATATATCGTTGACGCGCAGTGGATATATTAGGAGTTGAGCGGGTTCCCATACATCTGTTCACTCAAATTTGTGTCAGAGAAAAAATTTTAGCCGCCCGAAGGTTATACCCGCTTAATTTTGAGGGTATCCATTAATACGTTGAAACCAAATCTATAATAGAAGTTAAATATGGGTTAAGGATGATATTACATTCAATAAAGTTTAATTTTCTATCTTATAATTTTAGGCTATTGTTTCTAAAAATATTAACGCCAAAAATATAGTTAGAAGGATATAACCCACAACCTCAGGGATAATTATAAGTATTACTACCATTATGGCAAGAAAGTTTTATGTTAACTTTTCTCCCATTTTGATTTTAATATTCATTTTTCATGATTTATTTTCCTTCCCAATATCATTCCATCTTAAAAATTGTCGTTTTTATCTCATTTTCAAGAAAAGATATATTTATTTTATGGATAAAGGTCAATTACATTTGAAGAAATGTATGATATTTTATAATTCGATGCAATTGATTTTTCCCTAGGTTAACTCGTGTTGACTTTCTCCCCACGTCAAACAACGAATTTACGGACTTTTGATCCATCTAAAAGTTGACCCACTCAAAGAAATTCTTGGGCCTGCCACTGGTATCGTGTCTACAAGTACTGCAAATTGTCTTTTATGTATACACTGAACTTGCAAATATATCGATAATATATTTACGGCCAACACCGTTACCTAATTTAGCTCTTGATATAGCGTCAATTAGGTATTATAATTTTGCTTTGTCGCTTAATTTGGCGTGTGCATAAAGTTCTAGAATAAACGATTTAACTGAAAAAAATGAAATCTCACAGATTTGCAGTAACTTGATATCAATAGATACGATTGTTGTCTGTAGCAATGGACACTAAATAGATGTGCGGCAACATATATAGCAACCACTGTCATTGCTATTGGACGCTCAGATAATTTCCGGGCCTATTGTGAAGACTTTTGTTGTCGCTATATACATTCTTTCTTGTGTTGTGTCTTTATTTGGCAATTCAAAAGTGGGACAAGGTTCAAAAATAGGGAAATTGGCCAAAATAACGAATCTTCCCTATCGAAAGCACTTTTTAGCCACTTTTAAAACCGAATTCTCATTTTAGCCGGAGTTTACGCAAATGTGGTAGTGTGATCGTTTGATCAACCCACAATCAACCTTCCTTTAGTTGGCATGTAGTTTTCTCCGAATTTAGCCACCTCATCATCCAACTTCGTAGGCAACATATACCAACATCTATTCGAGCTACATTACAAGAATTACCGTAGTCTTGTGATGCATTCTGCACATAAGAGACAGGTCCGCATTTATGGGGAGGGCGGGTCCGGCATATGCCTAGGACCCAAAAGAATTAGGGGCTCAAATTTTTACAAATGTTTACTCTATAGTACATTTTAATAGCATTGTAGTGTTTAAAAGAAACCCAAGTAAATTTTAAAAGACAAGAAAAGCCCAAAAATGAGAGGTGAGATAGAAAATCAATTGATTTATATTGATTCATATATAGATTATTCTCTAAATAGCCTACATTACGATCCATATGATGTCATCTATATATCGAAGGCATATGGACCATAAGATCATTACAAAACAAATGACTTTTACCAACAAAATTCACCCAAAAAAACTTCGGTCGGTGACCCACGATCATCCAGAAAATACCAATGGTTCGGTAGAATCCGATGTTTTTCGAGAAAATACCCATGGATCACCCAGAGAATCCCAGGTAATCTGTCACTGATTTGCATTACCCGCCAACTTTTGTGACGGTTTTGTGACGAATCACTCTTTTGCGACAGATTTTTCAGGGAAAAATTCGTAGGCAAAAGTCTTTCGTTTAGTAGTGGATGTCATTGATGTAGAATGGATTGACAAGGCTATATATTCAAAAAGATACACTACAACAAATGTAGTATATTGCGACAACAAAAGTCGTCGCTAAAGATTAATATTTCGTCGTTGTAGGTCTATTGCGATGGCTTGTCGTGGCTAAAAGTCAATTTTTAAATTTTCAATTATTTTTTTCTACTGCCACGACTTGTCGTAGCTAAAAGTCTTTAAATTTTTAATTATTTTTTTCTACTGACACAACTTGTCTTCGTGGTAGCTTAAAGTTTTTTTGCTATTTAAAATTGGTTATAAAAATGCGTCTTGACAACTAAAACGTAATACTTCTTATATGCACATTTCCCAAGCATATTCTTTTCTCAGTCACAAATCTTTACAGAATTCAAGAACAATCATACAACAACATATTCGAAATAAAGCAATACAAGACCCTTTATGTGGTTCCAAAACCATTGATGTTATCTGTTTCCAATACAGGTTAGGGGCCGTTTACCAACTCTTTCCGGGTAAGTGCTGTCCGGGTAAGAGTGCTGTCTTGGGTAAGTGTTGTCCCCGGTAAGTGCTATCCGGGTAAGAGTGTTTACGAAGTCTTTTTTGGTAAGTGCTTACCGACAAAAAATGACCATTTTAACTCTTTTATAATTATATTCTAAATTAAATGTAATTATTTCTATTACAAATCATTTAAGGGAAGAAAAAAGCAAACTTTAACGACTTCTCCTTCCACTGAGCACTTTTGTGGGTTTTTATTAAATATATATATTTAATAAAATATATTGATTTTTGAGTAAATTATGAGTTTGTGGGTTTTTATTAAATACAAACCAAAGCCACTGGGTGCTTTCTTGTGGGTTTATTGGCCACTGTTTGTTTTGGTGAGTGGCTTTGGTTTGTATTGTGAGCTCTTATTAATAATATTATCTCCTTGCTGTGCAAAAAAAAACGATCGGCTGTAGAAAACCCTAATCGCAAAAAGGGCAAAGTGTGTAGAAACGAAATCTGACCCGGGTAAGCATGATTTTGGTGCTGGCTCGGTAAGATCACAGTCAGCTTCTCGGTCAGATCTCGGTCAGATCCAGAACTTGGTAAACGCTCTGACTGCTGACCGGGTCAGATGTGCTGACCGAGTCAGCCCGGTCAGCAGCTAGTAAACAGGCCCTAAGTTTGCAAAAATCAAGCAATACTCATTTACCTCAACTACAAGTTTTGCTACCGCCTCATAGACGCGTTTTTGAGAAGCAGATTGTGTAAATATTTCATCAAATCTGTGAGAGTCGAAACTCCAATTATTTTTCTTCAACTTCAACCTATTAAGTTGCATGAGGGAAAATAGTTTCAACTAATCCAAAGGATGCTATTTGAACACATAATGAACCATGCATAATGAAATGAGATGTTACAAACAAGTCAGATGAGCATTTGAGTGGGTGGGTGTATGTGTGTAGGGGGAGGGAGAGGGAGAGAGAAATTCTATGCATTCGAAAAAATGTGCATTTTCCTCTGTGGTTTTGGCCGTAGTCTAACAACAACTCTCACTCTTTCGGGTTCTGTGGTAAAGACAAATTTATGACCCTCCATATATTATCTAAACATTGCAAGTCCCAACCAATATACGCTACAAAAAAAACGAGAATTACCGACGGCCAAATCCGTCGGTAATCCGTCGGTAAACGGTCAAAACCGTCGGTAATCCGTCGGTAATCGTCGTCGAAAATAAGCTGGTCGGTAAATGATTTACCGACGGATTACCGACGGCCAGGATTACCGACGGATCACCGACGGCAGCATATACCGACGGATTACCGACGACCAGGATTACCGACGGCGGCTTTTACCGACGGATTACCGACGGTCCTATTTACCGACGGATTAGCCGTCGGTAAATTTATTCAAATTAAATTAAATCTAAATCATTTTAAATATTAAATTATATTATATAAAAATTACCGACGGATTGTCCGTCGGTAATCCATCGGTAATGTTTATTTTAATTTTAAAAAAAATGAAAATACAGGAAAAACTGTACAAAAAACCTGTGCAGAATAGGTCCGTAATTTCTGGGCAAAAACCATTACAAAATATATTGTATTTAATGCAATATCATATCCGTAAACAAATTTCAATGTTATCCCAATACAAAACAAACTAAATCGAGGGGGGAACGGGGGAACTTCCAAACTGCTTCGTAAAGGCTTAAAAAAGTTTCACTTTCTCCTCCAACGCTTTCCTTGCTTCTCCTCCAAACTCATTCCATCACCAAACAATTAGCAGTTTAAACCTACAAATGAAATGTCTTTTGCAAATGTTTAAAAAGCTAATCTACAGTTAATTATAAGATGCACATTTAAGAAGGAACAACCACTTATATGATAATCACACAAATTTTAAATTTAAAAAACGTGTGTGGCCATGGTCTAGGATATTTGCAAGAACGTGTGTGACAGAAATCTATCCATTGCACATAGAGGGATGCCTGCCTAAGGATGTCGGCAAGGGTCATAGTTGCAATGATTTATAAACAAATTCAAGGAAACCGTACATTGTTTATTAATTATTTCGAATTAATGGAGAAGTAAATATATGTCATTTGAGATGCTAGATAAAACTATGAGTAAATAAATGTTACCTCAACAGATGAACCATGAACAACAATATTGGAAGGACTGAACTGCAAGAAAATTAAAAAGAAAAAACATTAGTGAAATAAACATAGATTTGATGATCTAGGTGATAGTAAGAATGAAATGGGGAGCGCTTACCAAGGTGAGTGTTTAGTACACGGCCCATAAATTACAATATTTTAAGAATCAACGCTTTAACTTAACTTATTGGGTAAGATGTTAGTCTATTAAAACAGAATCGTATGCCACAATTTACCCGCTAAACGCTTATCGGGTAAGAGTCGTTAGTCTCACTTACCGGGTAAGACTCTCGGTCCTTGTACCCGATCTTATCGGGTAAGATTTTCAATCCTTATCATGTTCATTCGATAATGTAAAGTGACCCGGTAAGCACTTGCATAATCAAACCAAACAACATCACAACGTTTAATGGTTTGCCTACTTTAAAGTCAAACCATAAGGCTAGAAGAGTTTTGGATGACTTTAAAACCCTACGTGTAATGGTTGACTATTGGAAAGTCAAACCGTAGGTGTCAATGAAGTTAGAAGTCTATTGAATATATATACACATCTAAAATTGCCCAAATAATATATACATATTAAAATATATACATATATACAAACTTACATACACATACAGCTAGACATGTATGACATATACAAACATATGTATAGTACAAACATACATATACTACTATCACACGTAAACTATCATCCACATGTACATACACACATACATGTATATACATACAAACATTCATATACATATATACATACCTACATACCCACATTACATACATACATACCCACATTGCATACATATATATATACCCACATTACATACATACATATGTTTAACCATCTAAACGATCATTCTAGCCCGCATAGAAACAGTTAGAAAAAAGTGCAAACCTTAAACACCTCAAAAAATGGCTGCCGAAACCCTCGCTTTGTAGAAACTGACCTTCAAGTTTACAGCATAGATTAATAATCAACAAATATGAAACATAAATATCACAACTGATTTCATACATATCGTAAACATAAAGTAGTTAAAAAATTAATTATAGAAAATCAACTAACTAAAACAAATTCAATAAAAACCTTTTTTGAACAACAATAAGCACCCCATATATTACCCAAAAAGCCAACCACATACATATTTCACAGCAGCAAATTCAGCCGCATGCAACCGAAGTGAAACAGAAAACAGAGAACAAAAACACAGAGGCTTATCGAAAACAGAGAACAAAAACCCGGTTTATGCTACTTTTTTGCATTTACCATTTACCAACTAACATGAAAGTTCACTGGAATGTGGAATCCTAATAAGAAAAACATAACTTTAATCTTTGATGTATTATGGAAATGTCAATTGTGTATATATTCAAGTGAAATTGTTGAACACTTGAACTCAATCAGTGGCTAAAAGTCTAAAACAGACCTGCCAATGCCAATGAAAATTCATGCAATTCAACAAAACACCTACCCTACAACCAAATAAAAACTCATTCAAGAATTTCAACACACACTATTAAACGTAACAAATGTTAGGCAAATTTACAATTTTAGGGCATAATGAAGTAAATTACTGCCATTCATGAATTTCAACAAACACAATTAAAAGTAATCAAGTTAATCAAGTTGAACTACAAACATAATCAAGTTATCACAATAAACTATAAAGTAGAAAATTAATCAAGTTGAACTACAACTTTGACAAAACCCACTTCGATTTGTAACAGAAGCAGAAGAGAGTGAGAGAGATTGGTCGTATACCAGTTAAGTGAGACAATCAGATTCAGAGGTAGCAGCGGCGGACGTGGATGGTAGCAGCGGCGGGCGGCGGCTCTTGCCTCTTGGGTTGGGTTTCGATTTGGAACAGAAGCAGAAAGAGACCGAGAGAGTAAGAGAATGAGAGACAGAGAGAGATACCTAAACGGCTAAACCCTAAAAGATTTAAGGGGGAAACCAATTGGGGGGAAAGATTTAGGAAGGGGAAACCAATTGTGGGGAAATAAATTGGGGGGAAACGAAAATTAACTGGTATGCTTTTTTTTATATAAATACATAATTAATGTATTAAATATAATTTGTTTTATTTTAATTTATACAAATTTTAATTTTAACTTAATAATAAAATAATTATGATGTCACTTAAAAATAATTTTAAATATTTAAATAATAGTATATTTTATCATAATTTCATCGATTTTATTATTAATAATAATAATAATAATATTATTATTATTATTATTATTAAAACTCTTTAAAAGCCAATAAAACTGATTAAAGTTCAATAGATCTATTAATGTGTATAGAAATATAATAGTCCTTGACGAATCACATTTGACTAAATGGTCATTAATGAACCTTATTTGGGCCTTAGTGGGCTTGAGTGACTCTTAATGATTGATCGGGTCTTGATGAATTCCAATTACTTTTAATGAACTATAATAGTCCTAGACGAATCATATTTGACTTAGTGGTTAATAATGGACTGTATGGGCCTTTATGAGCTTGAGTGACTCTTAATGAACTTGATCGGGCCTTAATGGATTACAAGTACTCTTTATGAACTATAATGGTCCTTGACGAATCATATTTGACTTAGTGGTTGTTAATGCAGTGTATAGACCTTTATGGACTTCAGTAACATTTAATGAACTTGATCAGGCCTTGACGAATCATATTTTTACATATGTTTGTGTTTAAGTCGTGAAAAAATATATATTTTAAGATATTTAAAAATATATAAAAAATAGTTCTTTAATTTTTGAATTTTTTAAAAATTAAAAAATCCGTCGGTAATTACCGACGGATTACCGACGGATTATTTAATTTTTATTTTTTATTTTTTTTATTAAATAATCCGTCGGTAATTACCGACGGATTATTTAATTTTAATTTTTAATATTTTTAATTAGCTAATCCGTCGGTAATTACCGATGGATTTAAAACCGTCGGTAATTACCGAGGGATATTTATTTATTTATTTTTTTAATTTTTTTAAATGAAATCCGTCGGTAATTACCGACGGTTTGTATCCGTCGGTAATTTTCGTCGGTAATTTGAGTTTTTCTAATAGTGATACTCATAGTCATTTAGCCAACCAGCCACTAATTTGAAATGTGAAATTATTAACTTTTTCTTCCATCGAAAGGCCATGTAAAGTACTCCAGAGCAGCAACTCAATAATATGTTTTATATCAGAGAAGCAACCACAGATTACAGAAGAATTGCAAAGGAAACCATCCAACAACTGGAAGATGCTGTTGGATATATTATAAAACAGTATTAGATATCTCAACCCGAGCATGATCACTGTTGGGAAAGGACACAAGTTATTTCATTGAAAAGAGATGTCGCTCCAATCAATATGTGAAAAGGGTACAACATATTTGATATGAGCATACAGCAAGCACAACTCTGTCTTAGGGGTAAGATGTACCCAAACCTTTCCTCTACCCCCAACAACTAGAGAGGCTATTTCCCTGAAGACCCCCACTTGAGAAAGATCTTGGGAAATCATGAAAGATTTTTAGAAGATTCTTAAATGTCACTAAGGAGCATGAGACAACATAAACTATTTGTAAAATTAGAGTGTACAAAAACAATGTACAATACAGGCAGTAGAACAAAGTAGGAAGTAACTTTGCCATAACTGCCTGGTCTTTTAACTATTAAATTCTAACCATTTCGACCACTGTAACAACTTTTCTTGCCCAACTTATTACTCCCTATCACTCAAACAAAAAAAAGAACCTTCAATAAAAGCATAAAAGCAGGATGATAGACCTTATCACCGAAAACCACAAATTCTGTTAAGTACCTTGTTAGCTACTGAACTTATTAACACTATATTAATGAAGCTAATAATAGTAAGTAATGTAACAACCTTGGCCCAAATTAATTATGAAATGTAAAATATGAACTTCTTATCTGCCTTGGCTATTGGGCTAGTAACAATTGACCACCATGAGATATTTGATTTTTATGGTATCGGGTCAGTCTTTTTGTTTGGTCTTGATTTGTTACATTATCGACAAAAATAAAACCCTACCAACCCAGTTAATCCCACTCACACTCGAATGTAGGGTATGAAAGTAAGATGTATACAAACGTGACCTCTACCTCAAAGTGTAGAGTGGTTGTTTCCACAGGGTGTCATATCATATCTCCAAAACCACTGCGATTTCTCTAAACCTTCCTATGCTGTGTTGATTAATGACGGACAAAACCCTACTGACTCTTTGATCTTTTACAGCTTTATCTCAGACTTATAACTATATTTATGAAGCTAATAGCAGTAAGTAAAAGTACGAGTGATGTACCACTTGAAATTCGTTAGCCTTTACACATTGCACTTCAACTATATGAATCTGCAACTTCAGAGTCATGAAATCAATTCGAAAAGGGAATATAGGAAATAAGGATAATTAGAAAGAGAGACAGATAAAAGCAAGTTGTTGATATCAATTCCATCGGAATGTTTGAACATAAATCTGAGCTTTCAAAATATAACTATATTTATGAAGCTAATAACAGTAAGTAAAAGTAAGAAGAGTGATGTACCACTTGAAATTCATTAGCCTTTACACATTGAAATTCAATTGTATGAATCTGCAACTCCATAGTCATTAAATAAATTCCAAAAGGGAATATAGGAAATAAGGGTAATTAGAAAGAGAGATTCCATCGGAATGTTTGAACATAAATCTGAGCTTTCAATAATAAGAGGAAGGAATAGTGTAGTATTAACAAGGAAGCACTTTGACGTACATAGATAAATCTGGTAGCAAGTGAATTATTTTGAATGGAATTGAAAGGTGGTTCACATTAAAGCTAAAATAAGTAATATGCATCCTATGGCGTCTTTAATGGTGAAAATCTTTAAATGTACTATGATAACAGTTTCAAATTCGCAAAGTACCACAATCTCTAAAGTTGAAGAGCACGTTTGATGGTCAACCAGCTACTTTTTCCCTCCTGGCACAGGACACGACTCATGAACTTGGTTAGTTTGTTCAAATTTGAAAAACAAGTATAAAGCAGTTGCAATATGAGGAAGGAAGAGGTAGACATAGGAACCTAGCCAACACCAATACTTCAGCCGTAAAGAGCTGAAGTAGTTTCAATCGCCAAATAAGAGCGTCTTTTTACAATATATCACCTAAACCCTGCAAATAAGTAAAAAAAATTAGCAAATGAGAAAATTGGCAGCAAGCATAAGTTACAAATAAGCCTATAGAAAAGTTGACTTAATCAATAGGATAGCATTTCAGGCCTTCCATTCCCAACAATCCTACAAATATGAAAACATTAGGTAAGAACCAAAGTCATATTGTATTGTAAGTTTTAGTGAACAATGTAAAATCAGACAGTTATGAATCATCAATCTGGTTAGAGTACTAAATCATAGCCATGGAGACACAAACATGTATATAATATTTTTACATTATCCATTAACTTTGTTAGAATATAAGATACAAAACAGGATAACTTATTTCAATCCAGACTAGAGTAGTTTTTGAGTTTGGCTGAATTAACATTTTAACTGGGATAACATTTACGAAGCCACTCGACTTAATTTTCTAAAGGCTTGATTCGGAAATTACTTGTCAAAAAAGGGTACTTATACAAGATACATAAATGTTATGTATTTTTATGCATCAAGTAATCTCCGGATTGATATATATATATATAGGGGCTTAATCAAATGAGAATTGATTAGTTTATGATAAAAGGTTGGGTTCCTGTGAGAACAACCCCTTTTCGTGAGAATGTGAGAAAATGTGAAGCTACTTTTATAATATACATAAATATACATGATTAGTCCACTTTATTGATGCAATCAACCTCACATAAATAGTCCATCTAAAGTAGCTTTTAGTGCAATTGGTTGTTCGGGTGGTGCTACATTCCAGTTTGAGATTCATAACCAAATTGTATCTCTTTCAATGACAGGAGAGTATATGGTGTCACACTTCACTTTGAGTCCCCAATGCCAAGTACTTTCATTTCTCCCATCACTTTCCTCCTGTCAATCATTTTTCAGGAGTGAAACCCTATTTAAACTATTCCAGTATCATTATTTCAGCAATTAAGGATAAAAGAAACTATTGGAAGGAAAAATAAGCACACGTGCACCAAGTCCTTTCAAAGTCTGAACATAGTGACATTTTCATAAAAAAACCATGCAACCTGCCTCACGATTTTCTTTATGCAGTTCATACTACTTACTACTCCCTTTCTAAACAAGAACTAATATCAACACCATCAGTCTCTATTCACAACACTTACTACAAAGCATCAACTGAACTATCAAAATTTCCCACAAAATCCTAGAATTCGTATCGAATTTTGACATCAAAACTTAACATGCCTTCCTATTTAAGTAAATCACAGACAAAATTGTGAATAGATGCAACACAAGCAACACAATCGGCAATTTCAATGGGTGCTAACAGATGCAAATGGTGGTTTCAATCGATGCAAATAGATGATTTAAACCAGAAAATGAGATGAATAGATGGTCAAATTCGGTGGTATCGACCAGAAAATGAGGTGGTTTCAAGCTATGCAAACAGAAATAAGAGAATCCAAGGAAGTAAATAGATGACTGAATTGCTCTGTCAAATTCGAACTGCGTATCATGAACCAATTTCTTATCAACACAAACGATTAACACAAAAACGATTAACGGAAAATCGATGGCCGAACTCAGCAAGCGATTAACACAAAATGGAGCATATTACCTTTGAGCAGCGACTGAGCAAGCGATTAACACAATCGACGATTACACAACGACGAGAAAAATGAACTCTGTGTAATTTGAGATGCTGAACTGAATTGCAATCGAAGAGTATTACTGGAGGATGTGATTTGGACTAGGGTTTCAACCGTAGTAATAATGTTTCCCGCTAAATTTATTTATTTTCAATTAAGTCCCTAAAATATTGTATTGGTATCTAATTTATTTTAATTTGTTACAAATATTGTATTATGTATTTTTTTCAAAATAAAAATTCCTTCTTTGGCGCCTACAAGTTGAAGTTGTTAGATTCTATAATTTCTATTTTTACAAAATAAATTTTCATTTACTAAAAAACCATTGAAAAAGTTGGACATCTACCGCAACAACATGTCGTGGCGGTAGATAAAATTTTAAAATTTAACTTTTAGCCACAACATGTCGTGGCAGCAGAAAAAAAAACTTTAAATTTTTTAAAAGATGTTAATTTTATAAATATTAAATTAGTGAAATTGTTGATTTTATAGAATTTTCATTTCCTTAAAAGTTATTAAAAATATTTTTGAATACCTACAGCAACAACAAGTCGACGCAATTAATTCTCCCAAATATTATTTTTACAGAAAGTTATTTTCATTTACTAAAATATTATTTACAAATTTCATTTACGAAATTGGAAAAAAAATGTTGTTGCTCGTTATAAATTTTGCGTTATCTTGGGTGGTATGGAGTAGTAGGAACGGAAAAGTCTTCGAAAGCAACTCCAATCCAGTCGTGAAGTGGTAAATGAGGTGCAGTTTTTCTCCTTTATTTGGTTTAAAAGCAGATTCAAATTGGGGAGGGAAATTAGTTTGGAAAAATTGGAGTTGTAATCCCCTTTATTGTATCCGTACAATTTGTAATCTAGCGCCTTGCTAGGTTCCATTCTTAATAAAATATATTCCTCGTTGTTCCAAAAAAAATATATGACGCTATATGTATTGAAAAAATCGCAAGGCCCCCTTTAGGCCATCCGTACCCGGCTCGGGATGAGCTCGGGATGGGCGGGGTCGATGCGGGATGGGCTACGGCCCGGGCGGGGTTGGCGGGGCGGGATGGTATCCGGGGATGGGATCCCGATCCATCCCGAAGGTTTTAAAAAAAAAAAAAATTTAATTAAATTTTTAAAAAAATATATCCGTTGAACGGCTCTTTCTAAAAAAAAAAAAAATTCTCAATTTAATCCCACTATATATTTAACCATCAACCTCTTATTTCTCACACCTCTCAACCTCTTATTTTTCACACTATCAAATTCTCTCAATCTCACACCTCTCAAACTCTCTCAAATTCTCTCAACCTCTTATTTTTCACACCTCTCTCATCATGAATTCAAACAGAACACCTACATCCCGTCGTAACCGACCGAATACACCACAATCGCAAGAAGATCAACAGCTTGGTTTCCAAGCGTTTACACAACAAGGTTATCATCCGCAATTCTCGCAACAAATTCCGCCACAATGGTCGCAACAAAATCCGCCACAATATCCGCATCAATTTCCCCAACAATTTCACCAACAAATTCCTTACCAATTTACACGTCCCGGGTTGATTGAACAAGGTTTTACTCCGGCCAACTTCAATCTCGACGACGACATTGTTCCGGAAACCCAACCTTACGGGAAACGCTTTGAGGGCTACTTTAGCGAGAAAAAAGCAACTCCAAAAATTTCATAATTGGTATGAATGATATTTTGTAATTTTTATTTTTAATGAATGATATGAATTTTAATTTTTATTATTTATCTTATTTTTATTTATTAAAAAATATATAAATATTTTTATTTTGTTAAATAATTAAATGTATAAATAAAAGAATTAAAATAAATGAGGTGGCAAAGGGGTTTGAGGGAATGGGGTACGGATGTTTAGGGATCGTGAGGGATAGAGTGAGGGATGGAAGAAAAGCTGATGTGGCGATGATGTGGAGGGGAATCATTGAAAGATTCCCCCATGGGGTACTGATGGCCTTATAGGGATGATAAGAGATGCCATGTAATTAATCGCAATATGCCATTATTGGGAAATTAGAAAGTAATTTATAGCGACGTTGCCTTATAGAGCTGACATGTAATCGCAATAGGCCATTTTTAATATCTACAAGATGGTAAAATTTTGCAATATAAGTCACCGTAAACTAATCGTAAACATCTTGATAACTATTTAGTCGGTAAAGTTCAGGAGGCATTAACTCTTGCCTCGTAACTCGAATCAAGATAATTTTTTATGTAGTTTATGTTTTCAAGATCTAACACATCACTCACAAAATACCAATTATTCCGGTAGAATCCGATGTTTTACAAGGAAATAGATCAATCAGGGCTTGGGTAAATAGTCACTAATTTGAGTTTCTCACCAACAATTACCCCCCAACTTTTGAGACAGATTTATGATGAATCACCCCTTTAGCGACATATATCTCAGGAAACTTCCGTAGTTAAAAGTCTTCTATTTATTAGTGAAATCTAAATCAAGATAACAACCTCGTAAATAGTTGTAAAACAAATGAGACGAGAAAGTTAGTTCTCTAGAACATAAACTAAGGGGTCGTTTACCTAATCATGCTTACCGCTAAAATTCAACACTATCACCTACTTCCCTTGTAAGATTTTAGTCCACCAAAATGAAATCGTATGCTACAATTTAACCGGTAAGCGCTAACCGTGGTAAGAGTCGTCGTACTCACTTACCGGGTAAGATTCCTAGTCCTTGTCATATTCATCTGGTAAGCTAATATGACTTGGTAAGCACTTATCCGGGTAAGTAAACGGCCCCTAAATGAAATTCAAACTTATTTTAGGGAAAAACAGAGAAATGAGATGCAAGTTTGAAAGAAACACAATTCCAAATATAGATTTTAGAGATTGCAACAATTGGACGTAAGAATCTTATATTCATTGTTATTTTTCATTTATCATATTTTATAGCCAAAACATTAATTTCTTCACAAGAGCATCTTGATTTTACTACCACACTTAAAAAAACACAACACACATCTACACATACTCTTTTGGAACCAAATGTTCACTTCTTGCTAGTATGGTTTCTGACCATTGTTCACTAGAGGATCATAATTGCAAGTTACGAACCAACCATTTGTACTGCATTTAACCCCGACACACCCAATAAGTGTAGATTTTCTGCAAACCACTTGAAGTATAACGCCCATATGTTCTCATCTGAGCGCAAGAGATTCACTTGTAATCATAGTTAGCTTTCTCTTTGATCTACAATTTCACCGCATCAATACCCGAGAACTCTCCTATCCCAGTGGCAAGATGATATTCTCAACCATCGGATTTGTATATAATACATATAGACATCCAACGTACAATCACTTAGAAATAAATCTGTACTATTTGTCACAAAAATAGGTCTAATCCAATAATAATTCACATATCAGATTTGACAAGAAATAAGGTTTTTAATACGATGAATACATAAAGAAGATTCATACCTTAACTCATCGGATTCATAAACCCCTCAGATTGAAGTCTTGTGAATAAAAGATACAATCCGATGGAAGCCTCTTTGCAACCATCAGATTGTCATCCACATCGGATTTTGTGATCCCAGAACAAGTAATCAATCTAGATAAACAATAAAGGAAGTCATCTCTATATTCAATAATCCCAAAAGCTCACAATGATGAACGCAATACAAGAACTTGTGTGTATGGCTAGTGTGTGTAGAGAATGACCTAATTCCTAAAGAGGAAAGTAGCAAACAATATATACTAGCTACAACTATTGAACATTGACATATTAGGTCCCTCTACTTGGTACAATCATAATTAAGCACTAACAATCTCCCCCTTTGTACCAATGTAGAGGCAAAAGTTTTAGACGTCTACCGGGGTCACATATTTCTTCCGAATACCGAAAATAATCTCGAATCTTCGTAATGCATGTTGGTACTCCTTCCGGTAGGAAATGGCTTCAATCACTTGGTTGATCAGGTCCTTTTCTTTATCTTTGAGCTTCACCTCTCCACTTGCATCCAGACGAAGCTTGCTCTCCAGGTGGATCAAAATCATCTTCAGAGTACCCTCACAGAACTTGTTGGTTTCAATTACTCTAATGAATCTCTTCTTTGAGTCAGTATCAAGTTAGACAACTCCGAGCTCAGGCTTTTTCAGTACGGTGTAAGTGGGGATACCTTGAATATCAAGCAGGCGTTTGTTTGGTCTTCTGATGTTCACATGAGCTTGATGAGATTCCAAGGCCATCTGGAAATCTGTAATGTATGAGAACTTTAGGATATTTCTCATAAATTTCTTCACACTCTGGTAAGCAGCGTCGTATTCAATCTTCTTCTCTGGGCGGGTGGCTAGGAGGTTGTAAAGGCTTATGAGATCATCTAGTTTTAGACTCTTGAAGTCAGCCTCAGAGACATTCAGAACCATCAGATCTCAAGACGGTGAACTCAGGATAAAAGACATTGAATAGCTTTTGAGATTCAACCTTCAGCACCTTCATTATCATGTTGTCCGATCTGACAGCACCTGTTTCTCTGTCTTTATTTCTCATAACGTACAGAAACTCGATCTTCTTCAGTGATGGCCAATCCTCAATCCCATAAACTTTCTCCAAGTTGATTCTCTGAACATCCCATACATATAGTTCTTTCCTTAGGCTCTCTAGATACGGAGTCAGGATTGTCACTCTTTCTCCTGTGGCTACGTACCTCGGTTCAGCATCAATGACTACTTGATAGATTCGGAGTTCTGCCTCAAGTACTGGATCTCTGATCTTTCCATCATGAATTAATGGTGCAAGTGAAGCTGAAGTACCTATACCCGGATCTGCTGTTTCTGGCGGTGGAAGAGCATCATCTTCAGATTCAATTTCCATAACCTGATCCCCAGTAGTGTCAAAAACATCGTCTAGAGCATCCACCATTTCTTCTTTGATCTTGTGGCTCAACTGCTCTGGCTCTTCTTCTGAATCAATGTATATGATATCAACAAGCATATCATCAGCCATCCGCTCGTCCGTCGTTCTATTGTCAACAACCGAAGGCTTTTCAACCCCGGTTATGACATCAGCTAGAACTTCCATTTCAGTTTCTTGTACATGTACCACATTAGTCGTCGTTCCACCTTCAGTTGGTACCTGTTCACTGACTGAACCCCCTTCATTTATCGTAGTCGCACCACTAGACTGACCAACCCTTGCTCTCTTCTCCCCCTCATGAAGATCAGGATCATCCGGATCATCATGCCTTCGTTTCTGTGGAGCTTGAGCTTGAATCCCACACTTCTCTTCGACAGCGTGAAGCCTGTCAGTGATGGAGGTGAATCCTGCCATCACGGATTCTGTCATATCTTTCATTGAATCGGTTAGACGCTGGAAGTCGTTGCTAGAGGGTGGTTGGTTTGAGGTTTGTGTTTGAGGTTGGGTATGTTGACGGAGTAATCCAATTAGGTCAACTTCTTCAGCTGTACTAGTGTTGCTTTTGGCTAGGAGTCGGGCTAACAGTTCTGATTTGAGCTGGTCTTCTGGGATTTGGTGTAACGGTACTGGTGGTGGTGTATGTGGATCGGATTCAGCGCGGAATGGTTGATTCGGAGGAGTTGACGAAGATTCAGCAACGCCTTTTCCTTTGATAGCTCTTTTAACTTCAGCAGATAGGTCACCAACAATCTTCTTCAACTCTTCTGTGTGTTTCCTGTAGGTGGTGTCAATAGATGCAAATGAAGCTCGCAGAACCTCCAAAGTGATGTAGTGCGGATAAGGACCAAGGTTCTGAGCCACCTGCTGAACAATTAAAGAAGGAAACATGGATCTAACACCCGAGCCACGTAGGTTTTCGGTTAACGTAGTAGTTGTAGCAACTATACGGCCTGTGTTCACCGCTGGCATGGTGTTAGCAGTGACAGGACTTCCACCCGGTCCTCGCGAGGCACCAACGAATGGCGGCCTAACTCGGGGTGTTTCGGTTGGAGCACGAAAGCTCTCAACTTGGTAGGGTGCCATCATTCGTGTCCTAGGAAAAGATGTTCGTCCAAATGGCCCTAGACTCGATGTGCGTTGAAGGAAGGTCGGTGGCCGAGGCGGGAGCCTACCTGTTTCAATACCAGCAAACACCGATTGTGTTGCCGATAGACTTTGTGCTAATTCCCCTGTGGAAAATGAAACACCGATCTGTTGAGAGACCGATGAGTGGCTTGGTGGGGCTATGCTATGCATGGTTGGGTCCACCATGTCTGTTTTAATGCGCAACGGCGACAAACGCTCGTTGGCAGAAGATGTGGCTACCCGGCTTGGATCGGTTTGGGGAGAGTCGATAGTTAAAACTTTGTCCGACTCTATCACATTTTCGCTCAATTCTTTTCTCCCTCTTTCCTAACCACTAACTACATTCTCCACTTCTACTTCTACTTCTTCGTTTACGTTTGAAGGACCCGCGGCGTCAGGAGCAGTGTCGGAGAGTCCGATGTTCCGTGTGGAATCAGCATCAGAACTCATGACTCGTGTTCTCCGACCCATGTGTCTTGGAATTAGATCAGCTTCGGGGTCATGGTCGGAGTCATCATCATCATCATTATCATCATGAAACGGTAGGAATGAATCTACATCATCATCAGAAGATGATGCAGCAGTGGCATCGGCTGAGTTCCATGAGACATCATCGTCAAAGATCTTAACTGGAGGAGGTCGAGGTGGTGGTTGAACTGGTCTTGAAGAAGATGTATGACCAATAGTCCTTAGTCTTCTCCTGACTCTCTTTCTTTTAGGTCTCCTCACCTCTCGATGTTCAAGAACCCCATGTTCTTGAACCCCCTCGACATTCTAACCCTCACCACCTAGTAGGTTTGCATCTTGGGGAGGTCCCTCCGGCTCTGGCTGGACCACCAATGCATTTTCTAGCCTATACTGCCTAACTACCCAGGACTGTTGGTTAGCATATGCGAGTACGTCCTCTCGTATAACGGCGATGTGAACAAAATCCACGTGCTTAGGCATCTTTATGTAATGCATGTACTGGCTCGGGCCTCGTGGAGCATTCTCTCGGCGTGGAATCTCATGATCATCTTCCATAATCTGATGAATCAGAATCTGGAAGAATCGCTGATATGGCACAAAGGTTATGTTCTTTTTCGGGCGTGCCTTGTCCTCGACTAGCTCGATGAGCTCATTCCAAAGAAGAATTGCGTAATCGATGTTTCGATTGAACGCGAAGGCATGGAACATCCGTAGGATAGGCAGATTCATCTTGTCTAGCCCTGTGTGTTTGGAAGTCATGCAACGGTTAAATATAGAGCATAGTGTGTACCATACTCATGGAAGATATGTGCGTCTGAACTGTGATGAACCGGTGAGAACGTGGTTGTCAGGGTGTTGATATCCAAGACTTCGGATATCGGTGAATAGTTGTTCTTCAGGAACCGGATCCTCAAATTTCTCGGAATAAGGTAGGTTAAGTGCACGACGGAGTCCTCGTAGAGTGATTCTGGCGTCAAAGTGATCAACTCTGGCCGTGAAATGTGGCGTACGATGAGTCAGATGGAACTGAATTGTACCCCATAATTGTTGAAGGTAAATGGCCGGTACAAGCTCGACTCTGGTAAGCGCGGTTCATAGAGGATGGCCGTAGATGATCTCTATGATTATCTGATAGTCAAAAGGAACCGCTAGATCCAGATGATGGTTGTTATCATCAAATCTCAGAAAATTGCCCCTCGGGAAAATTTCTTCATCCCGGTCACGAGCGTTTACGGACGGGTGGGATGAACGATGCGAACGGATGATGGTGTTTTCATCCGAAGAATTCCTATCATGTTGAGCCATCTGAACCACTTAACAGTTTAGTACAGTGCCAAAATTGATTTTGCCTTGAAAAAAATTTCAAAAAATCCCTAAGTGTTGGGCTTATCGCAGTGCACAACAGAAAGATATCGCAATCAAGAGGTTATCGCAACGTGAAGATTGCGAGAAGAGGTTATCGCAACGCATGGATTGCAATAAGATCTTGTCGCAACTCAAGGTTGCGATAAGTATGAACAAGACCATTGCGATAGTTTTAAAGGTTTGAAGATTAGTTGGTTGCGATAACTATGAACACTGAAATAAAAACTAAGTGTTCAACCCAGATTTATGCTTTTTCGCTCAAAACATGTTAAGACCTATACTACTAGGCTCGCAATCACATCGTGAGTAAAACCTATGCATTTCTAACTACATAAACACATGGATTATCGCAGAAAATCAAGGAAACCGACCCTAAAACCCTAAAACATATCGTAACATGAGTTTTTATAGATAAAATTGAGTGAAAATCAAGAATCCTTACCTCGATGATGTTGTGAATCGAATGAATGGAGCAGAAAACACAGAATCCTCTTGAAAATTGAGAAGCACAGTAGCAGTATAGAGAGTGTTTGAGGGTTTGAGATGAGACAAAAGTTGAAAAATACTCCTATTTATTCGAAATTTGAATTTCAGTGACATGTGGCATCACAAGATTGGTCCAAAGTTTGACCTGCCACGTGTCAGGTTGTCGCAATGAACAAGTTTCGATAACCTATCAATCTTATCGCAACAGAGGGTTGCGACAAGATACTGTTCCCCTCGTCTTATCGCAATGCATGGTTGCGATAAGAATTACACTTGGTTTCATCGCAACAGAAGGTTGCGATAAAATACTGTTCACCGTGTTATCGCAAGAGAAGGTTGCGATAACAGTGACCCTTTGACATTTTTCAGATAAAATTTTGAAAGATTTCATCACATTGGAAGATGTCCAACTTCTAATTGATTAAGCACTCAAGGTTTTTGAAATATTTTCACTCCCCCTTAAATGATGCAAGTATGTTTAGAAAAATTAATTTTCATCCTTTAAGAGTTTGTGGTTAAAACAAATTAGAGAACATACCTTGTGGTCATCAAGTAGTGAGCACATGAAATCAACACTTACAAGCTTTGTCAGATATGCACACTCCCCCTATTCTTGTGCATACATCTTGTATTGTACTCCCCTTGAGACTATGAACACACCTTATGCAGACACAAATATCATAACAAGAATGTAAAGTGACAAAAAGAATAAACAATGAAAAACAACAAAGACATGAAAATAAAATATCTTATATTGAGAATAGAATGTGAGGAAAATTTGAATGTATCAATCTAGATAGAAATAACTAGATTGACATACACATATTTCCATCCATTATATGATCAATATAGAATATTAAACTTTCATGTTCAACATGCCGAGCTTGGATACTAAGAAATTAAATCGTTTTTCATCCAAGGCTTTTGTAAAGAGATCGGCAAGTTGAAACTCAGTTGTGACAAAGTATAATTCAATCGTACCTTTTTCGACATGATCTTTAATAAAGATACCTGATGTCGATGTGTTTGGTCTTTGTATGCTGGACTGGGTTAGCTGATATGGAAATTGCACTCTTGCTGTCACAGTAGATGGGAATCTTCTCATACTTGAAGTCGTAGTCCATCAGTTGAGTCTTCATCCACAGAACCTGTGAACAACAACTGGCAGCGGCAACATATTCTGCCTCCGCAGTTGATGTTGAAACATAGTTATGTTTCCTCGAAGACCAACTAACCAGTTTGTCCCCCAAAAACTGCACATGACCAGATGTGCTCTTCCGGTCTAGCATACTACCTCCATGATCCGCATCAGAATATGAAGTGAGTTCGAATCCCGTTCCCTTTGGGTACCACAGACCAAGATATGGTGTCCCCTTCAGATATCGAAAGATCCTTTTAACAGCACCAAGATGTGATTCCTTTGGTTGTGCCTGAAATCTTGCACATAAACAAGTCGAAAACATTATATCTGGACGACTCGCCGTAAGGTACATTAATGAGTCTATCATCCCTCTGTAATTCTTAACATCTACATCTTCACCATCTGGATCCAGACCAATTTTGGATCTAGGAGCCATAGGTATACCAATTGAGGTATAGTTTTCCATCTTGAATTTCTTCAAAATGTCAAACACATACTTGGATTGGTTGATGAAGATACCTGTTGAGAATTGCTTGACTTGTAATCCGAGAAAGATATTAATCTCTCCCATCATACTCATATGGAATCTAGTCATCATAATGCCCGAAAACCAAGTACATAATCCAGGGTCAGTTGAACCAAATATAATATCATCAACGTAAATTTGTACCAGAAGGATCTCACCATTTTTGTGCAGTGTGAAGAGAGTTGTGTCCATTTTACCTTTCCGAAAGCCAGCACCAAGTAGGTAGGTAGATAAAATTTCGTACCAGGCTCAAAGGGCTTGCTTGAGACCGTAGAGAGCTTTGTCAAGAATGTAGACGTGATATGGTTTATCTTTGTCCACAAAGCCCTCCGGTTGAGAAACATATACTTCTTCTTTCAAGACACCGTTCAAGAAAGCAGTCTTCACGTCCATTTGATAGACAGTGGAGTTTCTGAAAGCGGCAAATGAAAGAAACATCCGGATTGCCTCTAAGCGAGCTACCGATGCATACATCTCATCGTAGTCGATTCCCTCTTGTTGTCTGTACCCTTTTGCTACAAGGCGTGCTTTGTTTCTCACAACAATCCCATCTTTATATTTCTTATTCTTCAGGACCCACTTTGTACCAATTACCATTTTACCCTTGGGTCTAGGAACTAGTCTCCACACGTTCAATGCTTCAAAAGAATTCAGCTCATCTTGCATGGCAATGATCCAATCCAGATCTTCTAAGGCTTGTCGAACTGTTGTGGGCTCAACTTGACTTAGAAAGAGCGCGTAAAGGACTTCGTTAGCCATTGCAGATCTTGTCTTTACAGGTTCGGAGACGTCACCAATAACTTGTTCAATGGGGTGACTCTTAGTCCATTTAGTAGAATGTGGGAGGAGAGATACAACATCTTCATTTGGATCCACTAAGGTGGGATCTTTATTAAAATTCAATTCTATTGTCAAGGTAGGTTCCGGTTGTAGGGCTGGTTCATTGATAGAGGAGTCAACAGGAACTGCCTTCGGATATGCTTCAGAAGATGACTCAGGTATGTTAGCAGAATCATCATCATTGACGTTAGAAGTTGTACCCGACGAAGAAGCACCATTCGTAGATTCACGTTGTATTGCTTGTGGAGATGCCATATGTGTATTACTTGAAGACGATGCAGGAGTTGTTGCACCAGTTGTAGGAGTAGTCAGTACCGGTGAAGGCCCTGACACAGTAGCATGAGCTGGTGGTGTAGAAACTTGACTCCTGTTAGTGATAGATGAGGAAGGTATATCACTACCAAAATAATCATCATAAAAATATTCAAACAACAAATCAAGATCATTAGGTTTAGAGTTAGAAGTGGAAGCTTGATTCTTGTTTGAAGATCTAGTCATCATTGGACGGATTTGTCCAGATGCTAGGATTCCAGATATTGCGGGTTCTGTACTATTTTGCACAGAAGCCATGTCTTCAGTTTCGTCGAATCAGACGTTTATGCTTTCCTTCACAGTTCTGGAAGACTTGAGATAGACCCTGTACGCTTTTGACGTGAGTGAGTATCCGATAAAGACACCCTTAATTCCCTTAGGACTGAATTTGTTTAGGTTGTCCTTATCGTTCAACACAACACACCTGCATCCAAAAACACGAAAGTAGTGTATTACAGGTTTTCTATTGTTAATCAGTTCATATGGTATTTTACCAAACCGTCGATGGATGATTGAACGGTTTTGTGTATAGCATGCCGTCGATACAGCTTCAGTCTACAGAAACAGAGGTAGATCAGCATATGACAACATCGTTCTGGCGGCTTTAACAAGTGTGTGGTTTCGTCTTTCAACGACTCCGTTCTGCTGAGGTGTTCTAGCCGCAGAATACTAATGAGATATTCCTAATGACTTAAAGAAATCATCAAGAGTCTTGTTCTTGATCTCTGTCCCGTTATCTGACCTAACAGTCTGAACTGTTTGTTGACGATTCACTTGAAGCTGTTTGATTAACGAGATGATCAAGTCAGGTGTTTCGTCTTTTGATCGAAGAAACTTGACCCAAGTATATCTCGAATAATCATCGACAATGACTAACACGTATCGTTTGGCACTGATGCTCTGAGTCTTCATCGAACCACAGAGATCCATATGAAGGATTTCCAATGCTTTCTTTGTGCTTGGCTCAGGTTTCGGTGGGTGAGGAGCTCGCTTTATCTTCCCCTTCTCACAAGCAGTACAGAAGTTGTCTTTATCAAACTGCAGAACCGGTAGACCTATAACTAAATCACCCAACGTTAGCTTTTGAATGTAACGAAAGTTGAGATGAGATAGTTGTCTATGCCATAACCAACTTTTCTCCATTGTTGCCTTAGACATCAGACACACGACGTTCTTTGGCTTAAGCTTTGATAGGTCAATTGTGTAAAGATTTGACTTTCTAGAACCAACTAGAAGTTCATTTCCTTCGTCGGTTAGAACTGCACACCGGGTGTTTTTGAAATGGACTTCTAGATCTTTGTCACAAAATTGACCTATGCTAAACCGGTTATGTCCTAAGCCTTCAACATAATTAACTTTGGTGATCCTGACGTTGTCTGTTACTATATCTCCATAACCCAAGATTGGAGAGTATTGATCATTCCCAAATTTAACTTTCCCTCCATCTTTTTCCACAAAGTTGCTCAACAGCTCCTTTCTACCAGTCATGTGTTTTGAGCAACCAGAATCCAAATACCACACATGACGGAGCTGCAAAATGGAATTCAAACAGTTTTAGGTACCCATTGCCAATTGGGTCCTTTCGGGTTAGGAGAATTAACATGTTTCTTTGAAGTGTTGTGGTTATAATATCTATTTGTGTAAAAACGATTGGAACCATAGAAATTATAACCAAACCATGAAGAATAATCAGACTTGTAGATAAAATCATCTACACCACATGAAGAACAACAAATTTGATCATGTGCTAAATTAATCAGTTGTTGCATTGACGAAATCTTGTACGGAATAACAAGTTTTTGTTTGTTGGAAGCAACACGATTACTAACAGTAGAAACAAAAGTGTTTTTCTTGGAATGAAGAGCGACATTAGATGATTTTCTCTAGGCCACATCATGTGTGGACTCCTTTATTCTCCACTCTAACCGTGAGTTGTTTCTTAAATAACGATCTGAAATGGCATCAAAATAAGAATCGTAAGCGTAGGAATTTTGAGCTCGAGAAGATTTAGATTTGCATTTATTTTTCTTCTTTTTCTTTTTCTTTTTCTCAACGGTTTTAGAAGATTCCCCTTCGAAGAAATTCTTCTCGGGTTCCTCTTCCTTGATCAAAAAATCAGAATGATCTGGAAGTTTAGCACCAAAGTCAAATTGGACATCTTTTTGTTGTGCTTTCTTACCCTTTCCATCACAAGAAATGTCAATAACACAATCAACCTTGTTGTCATTGGAAGAAGAGTTGTGGAGGATATCACAAGAGTTTTCATTAACAGGTTGTTTCTCTAGATCAAAAGGTTCAAAATCATCAAAGTCATCCACAGTCATGCTTCTTAAAAGAGTATTGCCCAAGAAGGCTTTGCATGAAGAAGCATCTGAATCAGAGGAAGGTTTGTTCACCAACTCTGTCATAGCTTTAGTGGATAGAGTTGACAATTTTCCCGTAAGTCTTGAGATTTCATTTTGAAAGTACTCTCTATTAGTCTCAAAATCTTTTCTCTCTTTAATCAAAATGTTTTCTAAATCAGATATTTTCTTTGAAAATATACCACTTTCAGATTCAAGAGATTTTCTTTCGAACTTAAATCTCTCTATTTCTTTCTCTATTTGTTCTTATTCAAGAAATAACATTTTCTGAAAATCATAGACTTGTTTTGAAAGATTCAAGCATCTAAGTTCAAGAGATTTCTTTTCTTCAACGCTTTTTGTTGACAATTCAGAAACAACCCTTTCAGACTTATCTCTTTTGCTATTTATCAAAACAGTTAACATAACTTCCTTTTCAATATCAAAAGCAAGTTGATCATCATTTCTGATTTCCTCAATTTTGCTTTTAATATTCAACTCAAGATCGACAAGCTTCTGTTCGAGTACCAAAGGAGGATAATATGTTTTTTCTTCAAAAACGGGTTTCGATACAGTATCCTTTGGTGGCTTATCAACATAGCTTTGAAAATAGTCATTAGACAAGGTTTGCTTCCAATTCCAAATCAGTGCCTTCCTATTTTCATTTTCGTAGACAAAAGGAAGTTGCATTGTCACAGTCGTTTTTCTTTTAATTTCTTCCTCGGTCCCTTGTTCATCCTCTTTCAGCCAGTTGATTCTGTATTTAGGTTTCAAGGACGGAAGGTCAAGCCATTAAAACTTGTAAAGACATGGTGCCTTCTTCAAAGCATTTTCCAAGTAATGAGGATTGTCGTATCCCAATCCCCATTTCGAGTTGTAATATCTGAAATTCTTAGGCGTGTTTAGAAAAATAGTTTGTTCAGATTGACCAAGTTTGTACAGCTTTGCTTCTAGATCACATGCCTTTTCAGTCAATTCGTTGTTTATGTCTTTATAAGATTGCAACAATTGTTCAAGCTCATTCTTCCTATTTTCAGAAATTCTTACTTTTTCTTCCATTTCATTCATCCTATTCCGGAAATAAGTTCCAGATTTTTTGATCTCAACTCGTTCCTGTCTCAACTCATCATTTAACTTGTTATGGTCAATAATTACCTTTCTTTGAGATTCTATTGTCTTATGCGCATTATTGAGTTTCTCAGTTAATTCATCTTGTTTTAATGTGAGGACTTTAAACTGATTAGCATAGTGATTAATAGTGCAGGAATCTACCTCATTTGTCTCAGGTGCCGCATCAGCTTCTGAATCCTCACCTTCCCTGCTCATCAGGCACATATTTTCTAAAGCAACCGTCTCCTCCTCTCCTTCATCATCAGTTTGATCCAACCAGTACTCTTCCTCCACCAGTAGTGCAATTCCAGACTCTTTCTGCTCTGCCAACGGTGCCTTCTTCTTGTAGTAGTCGGAATCCCTTACCTTCGGTTTCCAGCACTCTTTGGAGAAATGGCCGGACTTCCCACAATTGTAACACTTTTGCTCTTCATCCTTTCTTTCACCAAACTTCTTCACCTCGGACCTTTTACCATCTTCCTTTTGGTCATCAAACTGTTTCTTTGACTCAATCCGATTCTTGTGCTCAAAGTTTTTAGAACCGGATGAGTAACATTGATTATTTAATCTCGGAGTTTTCACAAATTTCCTCTGGAAGGCCCTTGATAGAAGCATCATTGCCTGCTTCACGCTTTCCGCCTCATCTAAATCATCCTGGTCTATCCCATAATCCTCTTTCTGAATACTCTCACCCTTATCAGCATACTTTCTTGACATCAAAGCTATCGGTTCACTCTCAAATTCATCATCCTCTTCTTTCTTCTCAGACACTTCTGTCTTCTTCTCCTTCTTACCCTTTTTCATCAACTTCTTCTTTTTCAGATCAGCATCATCCTCATCTTGCTTTAATGTTTCAAACATTTGTTGTAGCGGAAGAACATCCAGCTAAGAATTCCGTTTCATTCTATGAGCATACTTCTTCCATTCGTGCTGAAGCACGCTCAAGAACTTTACATTAGTCTCGATGATGGATTTCGAAATCTTGTAACTGCTGAGTTCATTTAGGATGGTTGTGAAACAATCATATGCATCGTCTAGATTCTCACTATCCTTCTGCTTGAATTCTCATATTTGTTGATGATGTTTGAGACTCTCATTTGATTTTCAACTTCTGAACCTTGATACAACTTGATCAGCTCATCAAACATTCCTTTCCCTGTTTCACTCAAACTGTCAACCTTCCGATATATGTTATTGGTTAAGGCTTGCATAACTAATGACCTAGCCACTTTATCAACTTTGTATCTTAGTAGTTCATCACCGGTGTAGTCTGTCGGGTCAAGAAGTCTTATGTTAGTACCATATGGGTCTGTGCGATATACTGCTTGTTATACCCCGGTTTTCAAGGAATTATAGATTAGAGCCCCATTTTCTTGTCGTTCCACATAGTCAAGAAATCTGTCTTTCCATATTTTAAAGTCTTTAGGGAATAGAACTGGCGGTTTATCTTTTAAACCTATGGTCAAAATATCTCTGGCATTCATGTTTAGATTACTTGTCGTTGATCTTTTAATATCGTTCTGATCTGATTAGGAAATAACGATTACACAAATTTTTTATCTCAACACACTGATGTCGCAACCCACGGCTTGTCGCAACCCAAACCTTGTCGCAATAAATGGATATCGCAACACACAACTTGTCGCAATAACAAAACTTGTCGCAGTAACAAAACTTGTCGCAATAACAAAACTTGTCGCAATAAGGAACTTGTCGCAAAGGTAAAAAAGGGGTCTTATCGCAACAGAGGGTTGCGATAAGATACTGTTCAAACAGAGATGATTGCGATTAAAATCTTGTCGCAAGTGACTCTTGCGACATGGTACTGTTCACTTGCGATAGTTATGAACTTTCGAGGGTTGCGATAGTTATGAAGATTCAAGGTGTTCTTGAGTAGAATCTTCAAAACTAATCGGATTTGGCTGAAAATTGGTACGCATGTTCGTGACACTATTCTGGGCAACTTTAATGCTTCGTGTTTTGTCCAAAAACCAACAAAAAATGGTTTTTCGATGCAAAACAAAGTGCAGAAATACAAAAGTCCGAAAATGGGAAAATGCACAATCTAAGCTACAAACCTAGTGATTTTGCGGAATAAAAACACTCAGGAGTAGTCTACTAACAACCCTTGATCGATTCTAATCCATTAGAAGAACTCTAATGGCTAAAATCAACCAAAAAGATGAAAAATATGAAGAACACTCAACTTTTGCAAAAACCCTAATAATCTTAATCTGATCAATGTGATATACAAGCTCTGATACCAATTGTGATCCCAGAACAAGTAATCAATCTAGATATACAATAAAGGAAGCCATCTCTATATTCAATAATCCCAAAAGCTCACAATGATGAATGCAATACAAGAACTTGTGTGTGTGGCTAGTGTGTGTAGAGAATGACCTAATTCCTAAAGAGGAAAGTAGCAAACAATATATACTAGCTAAAACTATTGAACATTGACATATTAGATCCCTCTACTTGGTACAATCATAATTAAGCACTAACAGATTTGTATATTCCTTTGAATTATTTAAAACATTTAATATCAACAAAGTCTATCTTTCATACATGTCTATAAATGGAATTTGTTGTATAGCTTATACTTCCGAATAAACAAAATAAGATTTTTACTTGTAAAAGTCTTGTAACTATCATAATTGATCCAAAAGCAAAAAGGCCTTCAAGAAAGTCGAAGATAAGTTGAAGAGTGGTTAGTTTGTCACCAAAGCGGATTGGTTTGTCATCTAGCTAAAAAGAAGACCAATTCAAGATACAACTAGTTGCTAATACTACAACTGGCAAGCCGGATTTCAAAATACAAACTTATCCAACAAGTTTGTTTCACCAACTCTCCCTGAATCTCATCCTAGTATAGGAACATGCAAAATAATGTTAGCCAATGTATGTTCTAAACATTATTTTATTAATGCTAGTTATACTTTACTGTTCCTTCTACATGCGACTTTTCGCGGAAACAACAGAAATTTCAGAGGCGTTATCGAGGAGCAAGGCTGGACGTCCGCTTGATGTTCAAGTCGGACGTCCGTTTGTTGTTGCAAGTTTTGGCACATTAAATACCCAAATTCTAGGAGCATTCAAGTGTTTTCATCCTCAATCTAGGTGTGGAAGCTAGGGGACTAGAGCTCTTCATCTTCATCAAACTTTGCTAGAGATTTCTAGGTTTCCATAGAAACCCACCTTGTGAGTTCATTCACATTTTATAAAACTTTATACATGTTAAAATATGTGTTTTAACCTTCTAAGCATCTCCTCACTACTTATTTCTTGATTTTGATGAGTTTTTACCAAAACCTAGTTTTTGGAGATTTAGAGTTTTGTTTAGATGAAAAGGGTTGCCAAGATGGATACATGATGTTTAATGTTTGTTTATGGTTCTTATGTATGTGGGTTTCATTTCCTTAAATTTTATGAGTTTGAGAATTTTAGGTCAAAATCTAGGGTTTTAAAATACTTAATGATTTTGATGAGAACTTTATGGATATTGGTTTCTCTTGTTGAAATGATGATTAAAATGACATTTTGTGAACTATGGGATTCTATGGCTAATTATCATATTTTAGAGTCAAATTATCATGATAAGGAAACTTACCTTTTGTTTTGTATTGATATTAAACTTACCCAGCATGTTTGGGATCGTGTTTTGTACTTATGGAGTTTGTTTATTTACTTGGTTTTAGTGTAATGGACATAGGCACTTGAGTATTTATGTTCAATGATGGGACGATAGTTTTCTGTATTGTAGCACGAATAGGCATCGGGTCTCATGGTAAGTAAGATGTGGGCCCGTATGGTCGGGCATTATCCCATAAGCAATAAGGTGTAATTCCAATGTGCTTGTTTGTTTTCTTGGATTTGGATATCTCAATGTATAGACCTAGAGGGGTTGAAATTGGGAATCCACAAGCAATAGACTTAGAAGAGTTAAGCTTGGTATCCATTTGTTTATGTTGTATGTTGATCTTACTAATATGTCATGTGACTTACTTCTGTGTTTCGTCACTGCTTATGGTAAATGGGTCTCCCCCGTCAACACATTTGGTATTGTGTAAATGTTGGTTTTCTACCCTAGATTAATATTATGGTTTTCGCATTACATTCCAAAGATTTTATTTCCATTATTTTCAATTATAACTATTTGTTCTCACTAGGCTTTAGCCTAACATTTTTTCTTAAAATGACATGTATATCAGGTCATCCTAGTGATGGGACTTCTCGGGTTTGAGTGAAAAGTCGAGAATAGTAAATAGCATTTTTGGTGAAGCATTTAGAGGCGTACACTTTTGGTTAAACCGACATTCTTTTCGAAAGGAGAGAGGAACACCCGTCTATAATCTATGCCGTTGTAGTTTAGATTAGTAGGTTGTTGAATTGTATCTCCTTATTAACTTGTTATGTAAACGCCATACTATTTCCCTTCATCGGGTGTAACAACCCGATTCCCAAACATACATCCAATAACACATATTGCATAACTTCGTTTCATAACAAAAGATACATCATATTTCATTTACGGTCCCTTAGTCTTTCTAACCATAAGAAGTAATTCAGTACAAACTTTTTGCTAAAAATTTACATAATAACTACTAACATAATAGATACAAAATGCTTCACGAATCTTCATAGACATACATCTTCAAAAGTAAGTTATAGATTATCCTATCACTTGCCTCTATTCACTCCACGACCTGGAATACATATTTTTAAAACAAAATGAGGGTTAGACCTAGTGGTCTAGTGAGAAAATCCCTGTTCACTTTAAAATCATTGCACAAATACCATATACATAACACACATATGAATACTAATTATGACTCATGCACCGTGTACTTTCCTGTCTCATTTTTCTTGGCCATATTAATTGGTTGCGAGTCAACTAATCTGTAACGTCCCAAAAATTACAATAAATTTGAACTTTTAAAATACCATTTTAATAGATTAAATCACAAGCGTTTAACTCCAAATAAACGTTTATACAAAACCCCGTTAAGTTAAACGATCATCTCAAATAAAACGGCGGGACTGTACTAAGTTTAAAAATAAATAAATACGAAGGTCTTCTCAACGCGCCAGTGTGTACCGTCACGCCTTACTGCCACTCGCACATGAAACAGTAATTTTATAGGGGAAAGGGTAAGCACGAAGCTTAGTGAATTCAAACACTAACATAGGATAGCAATCATATGAACACTACCCCTAACCACAGATAAATACAATTAATCCACACATGCCAGTTCAAGAACATATCCTAAACAGGCAACTCATACAACAACAACTGTACATATATAAAACCATCGGTCTCCCCGATCATACAACAACAACTGTATAAATATAAAACCATCGGTCTCCCCGATTATACAACACTCGTGTAGGCATCCCTCGGTCTCCCCGAGTTCATCCCACACTTGTACACCATCCCTCGGTCCCACCGAGTACTCGGTCTCCCCGAGTTCACACAATACTTGTACACGATTCCTCTGTCCCACCGAGCCCTCGGTCCCACCGAGATGTATATAACACTCATTTATACTAGGCATTAATTCAACCTAGTACTACGCACCACAATTCAGCTAGCACACACAACAATTCAGCTAATACACACAAACTACCGTAATGTACATATAATCCCTATTCTACGCAGTGAGAGAACTCAACTCGATAAGTAACGCAGTGTCCACAAACAGCAATACGAGCCCTCCACTCCAACTCACTTCTTTCCACCTAAAGAAGTGCTACCAAGTGTCAACACGAAGCCCCAACCCTCAAAAGTAAACATAAGACTAAAAGAGTGACATTTCAGCTTTTCGGTCTAAACTGCAGGTCTGTTCGGGACCTGCTTATCCCCCTCTAGACCCACTAATCCAGAGATTAAGTCCCACAAATAGGAGGGTCTTGGTCTTAGCTTTCCAAGGACATATTATACGCGTTCTAACGATTTTCCTATAATTTTATACAATTATTCTAAGATTGAAACGTAAAGCTGGCAGATTCGGACCTGCTTCAAAAACGCCCACTTTTCACCTAGTTAGAGGTCTAAACAGGTTTTCTCCAAAACACGAAAAATGTGCCCGACACAGAATGTGAACCGTGGACACTAGTTTCGCCTCAAACCGAACTACGACGGAAAAGTTATGGCCGATAAAAAACAGGGACAGAAAGACGTTTTCACATAAAATGACGATTTTGAAGTCGGTTTAGAGTTTACGCGATTGGGGTTAAGGCTTTAGGTCACTAAGGGCTGGACTAACCCAATCACCACCCACGGCCACCCCAAGCAGTCGCGGTCAGCGGTGGCGTGGAGGCGGCAGCCGCCGCCGACGGTGGTGATGGTTTGCTAAAACAAAACGGCGATGCAAAGGGACGATCTCACTAACGACCCTTGGCTCACACACAACCAACACCCAGTCCTAACAGGAACAGCCCCGCCCATCGCAACCACCTCACTGGTGGCGCACGGCGGCGGCGCACACCGCCGGCAGCTATGGCTGCAGCGGCGGCGGCGGTTTTGTGGTTACTCAACGAAAAGGAAAAACGAATGAACGGAACGAAGACTTACCTCTCGTCGATGGCAACACAACCCAAACACAGCGAGACCCGACTCCCTCTTCGTCGTCTTTCTCCCACGCTCTCTCTCTCTCTCTCTCTCTCGCCGGCAAAGAACCACAGCGGCGCCGGCGGCTGCTGGTGGTGGTCTCACGGTGGCTGCAAGGAAGAACTAAAGAACGATTAGGGTTTTTGGTGGCTGCTGTTTGTTTGCGTCGAAGAAGAACAAAACGAGATGGAAAAAGGGGTCGGTCCCTATATGGGCCGATCCCATGCACTCTTATACAATAATGACACTTCTAGTCCCTCACTTTCAAACCCTTACACAACAAGTTAAGGTTTTTACCTATTTTACCATTTTCGGTCATCCCTGCTAAACCCCGTTAAAATATTCGTTAAGAGAAATTATTGAAACAATAAATAAACCAAAATAAATCCATAACGGGACACGGGCTTTACAACTCTCCCCCGCTTGAATTAGACTTCGTCCTCGAAGTCTACGTCCGCATATAGCTCCGGATAATTCTCCCGCATCTCAACCTCGGGTTCCCAAGTCCACTCAGAACCCTTTCGGTGTTGCCACTGGACTTTCACTAACTGGAATCTAAATTTCTCTGTACGCTTGGCGACATCCCTAACTGGAATCTAAATTTCTCACACCGACTAAAAAAAAATTCTCGAATACTTTTCTTACCAACAAAACTCCTTCAAGAACACTGAAATTATGATCGGAGGAACACTCCAACAACTGGAATCATTCCTAGTCAAACGACTTCGGTTGTCTCCCAACCTTAGATATCCCATACATCCCGGTTCAAGTTCCAAGCTCTAACCATTCTAAAGTTGCTCACCAATATACCCTACAGGATACTCGAATCCGATCATTCCTACCATTAACTGTCGATTAACTTCCACGAGTTCTAAAAGACTCCCAAAATTTATTTCACACGAATCATCAAACCAGTAAATTTATAATCACCCACGAAGGTCATTCCACCATAGCCATTCATCACAAGTGAGCATTCCAGGGTTACTACTACCATCTCTATAATTATTTTAAAATCGGCTACAATTCTCCGATTACACTAAAGGTGTTTTGCTCTTAAGCCCAAAAGTCGACACCTAACTATACCACTTACCTCAAAAAGGTTACTGTGCATTTATTCTCTTAATTACAAAGGGCGTCATTCCCTTAATCGATACTATTCGGCCTACAGTACCAACACGCGTGGAATACCCAACCTTCAACCGTCGACGTATTTTCCACACTCGTTCTACGAAGCCAAGTTATGCCGTATCGAGGATACATCTCGGCGTCTACCTCCCAGGTAACTGTTCAATACTATAACCTCCTAGTGCCTACTGGAAAGTCAAGGTCATAAAACATAAATACCAGGGTCCCACCCCGAGATACCTAACCGACCATTACTAACGACTGACTATAATGCCTATGGATCCAATGCAATACAATATCCCAACAACATGCCTATCCCGGGATGACTCACTCATCCAAGCATGTAAATACTCAACGTGCAATAAATGCAAAACAGTGCGACAAAAGCAACCCATCAACAATACTCCACACCAAGCCATTAAAACCGGGCAATTGACCCATGACTATCTCCAAGTCAAAACTGAGCAAAATGCTCCACGCTTGCTAGACCGATAGGTCGGAAAAAAAATGTGTTTAAACAATGTTTAAGCAAGCAATACTCTAAATCAACATTAACCCCAAAACTCAACACTGGTTAAACAAAAGGGTTTTCCCAAAGGACTCACACCCTTATAATTCTCAAAATGACACATAACACTCAAAAGTGCATTTCTCAAATGGTTTATAAAAATTATTTACAAAATATTTTCAACACCAAGATTTTTCATCTCAAGAAGATCATATGCAATAAAACTACTATTACCAGGTCGGTAGTTACGCAAAAATGGACACGCTCGTCCCACGTAGGAGAATCATGTTGAAAAATCATTCCATTGCAGTTCAGTTTACTCACAAAACGCAAAACGTAGTAAATAATTTCTTTTAAAACGAACCACCACAGTTCTGGTATGGATTGGCTCATGACATGCACGCAAGGTAACTGCTTAATTTTAACGGTGTGCAACAATTTTCACACGTACTTCAAAAGAAGCCCAAGCGGCAATTTGCTCAAAATTATTTTCTGACCATCCAAATGGTATGGAACAAAGTTTACCAATCAAAATTTGTGCGCGTGATACGAGGTTTTCACACCTCGAGAATCTAAACCGCAAGTGTACGGTGTCGAATCAAGTAATAACGTACGGAAGTACGAGTATCGAACCAAAGGAACTAGGAACTAAATATCACGATTACTATAAGGACTATTAATTGGACTGTCGAAATTGGAGGATTGGTTTTATAACTCAATAATTGCAGAAAATAAAATCAAACAAACACAAGACAAACAGAACAGCTTTAAAGACTTCGATGGAGAGAAAAGTTGAGGGTTGGACATCCTCCAGTTTTACACATGCAACCAATCAACTCAAAACAATTACCAGTTAATCCCCTAAATGATTCCCAAATCTTTTAAGATCACCGTCGTTTTCTCGCGAATAGCGACGGATTTTATTTTGAAAAGGATTAGTTCAATCTCTCGATTTCACTTCTGGATTTCAAAACACATGAAGCATTCGATTTATGTTAAATTGGCTAGATTTTATCTCTCGATATCAACCTAACGGTTTAAATGGGACTAAAGCTTACTCGGTATATCTCTATCACCGTTTTAGGCTTTAGGCATGCAATTCCTAATTCTATATAGTAATTAATTCTCACGAACTTAATTACTAACAACACATCAATTGTAAATTGGCCAAATTCACAAATACATTAAGAACAAAATCACATGCTTCATTAATTAAGGAAAACTGAAAAAGGTTCAAATCAATCCGTTACATGCTTACAAACCGAATTCATTCCAACCCCCAACACGAACTGGTTAGTTCATGTCGGTGGTGGATTCAAACATAAGAGAGAAAGGTGCAAAAGTGTATGCAAACATGATTAAGAATGAAAAGATGAAATCGTGGTAACAAATGATGAAAACTCCCTCTTCTCGTGTCCGTCTCTACGTTCCGTCTTGAATGCACTCGTGATCGGCTCTGTATCGTGACCTCGAGGACTCCGAAAAGTCGCCCAAAATCGCCCCGGAACTGCTCTGGATCGTCTGCCGTGTGAATGATACCGAAAAAATGACCTAAACCCCGAATTATAAAACTGAAATCGACCAAACAGACCCTTACGCGACTTGTTGCACGACTTGCAAGTCGCGTGGCAGGTCGCGCGTCTTCTTTGTGCAGTCTGGGTCTGTTTATGGTTCGCGGGTCGGGTCCTGGTTCGTTCCCGGGTCTTGGGCTTGGCTTTTGGGCTTCCGTTAGGCTTCGTTTTGACTCGTTTTGGGCTCTTTTTAGCTCCTTTTCTCGAGGAATGCCGCCTTTTAGCTAACCTGCATAATTCACTAGATAACCCGTAAAATACACGCCTTTTTACTTGAACACAAGCCAATCTCATTGGTTTGAGAACTGAAAATAACGCAAAAAGTGGCGTTATCAACAACCCCAAACCGAGCGTTGCTTGTCCCCAAGCAAATTAGCGATAAAAACAGAATAAAAGCATCTATCTGTGAAAACAAAATACAACTGCATAATTTCCAATCGGCACCAAGTGATGCATCGGTGATTTCCCATACCCGTGAATATCTTTCTCACTCTCGCCTCATTCTTTAATTTGTCCGATCTATGACCTTCTATTGGGAGTTGAACTCGTGACAGTTCCGATTACATTAGGATTAGACTAAGTCCAGACATGCTAGGGAAAACATTTCTCCTCGACCCTACCTCACGGGATACTCTCTTTGCACTCGAACCTAGGTTATCGCTCGTGTTGTCATGTTTAGGGAGGTTATGTGCAAGAATACGCAAATGTCATGACAACTCTAAAGAAAGACACACAAATGTCCAAAATTTTGATCTCAGAAAGAATCAAATAGCAAGGCAGGGAATATCAGTAAAGGTAGTCGTAAACCGTAATCACATTTTCCAAAAGATCATCCAGGTCTTTACACGGGTTTGTAATGGGGCTAAGGTTAAGGCTAAGAAACGACGGGTAAAAAGGATCAACAATCCTCGGTGGGTCAATCATTGGCAATTCCTGAACTCTCGTTGCTTTACATTCGCTTACTTGGCCCTTTTAGTCACTATTGGAGTCGCTTTGACTCTCTTATTTTGCAGCTCTAACTATTATCTAACTAACTGTATATTTTTATCATTATTTTATTTATTTTTTTATTTTTTTTGGGGACTTCATTGGTCCTCTTTTCTATTTTTCGGGTTACATTGACCTGTTTCATTCTCATGACTGGCCGGAATTCTTTCTTTTCTGCTCTATCTCTATTAGTTCATTACTGCTTCCGATTGACACACTTTCGGATACGGTTTGGCTAAGGCTTTTGGCTGAGGGTGAATGATGGGTTTAGAAAGAGTTAAGGGTGAGTGTTTGGCTTCAAATGGGCTATGGGTACACACTAAGGGTAAAAGGGAAAACGATAGCTGAAACGGGTTAAAACAAAACACACAATGCCTGGAATCATTTCTTAAGGTCCACACGGTATGGTCTACTATACCCTTACCTAATATCCCGATGTTCGTCTTTGCTACTCAATGCAATAATGTAGCGAGATCATTCTACATTCACGACAAGGAATTCGAAAAGTGTATAAGAATTACGTGTATGAATCCCTCGAAATGAAAAACGTCTTTTAGGCTCAAAACTCACAATCGGGTGGTCTCCACTAATGTCCCTAGTCATGTCCTTTCCCGGTCCTTACCTAACGGTCACGTCACCATCATAAAGTTCTTCCCACAATGGTTGGTCTCAATCATTCAAAACAAAAAATTTGGCTATGTGATCTAGATATTCAGAAATGTGGGAAATCTACGTGCATAAGCTTGGGCCCGATTGGGCAACCCCAAACCTTGCCTACACATTGTCCCCAATGTGCAAGCAAAGTCGTAGGTGATGCGACTCAATCATTGTGCAGTTATTACAGGTATCAAAAGGACGGGCAAGGCATTACATAACAAGCAAAAAGAAAACCCATCTTTCTAAAATGGGCACCCCAAACCTAGGCCGTGGCCTAGGTTTGTCAAATAAAAGCCAACCCCAAACCTCGGTAAAACCGAGGTTTGCATAGGGTCTAATGTGAGTGTGTAGATGGTTCAAAAATGAGGCACCCCAAACCTAAGTGAAACTTAGGTTTGTTGCATCTTGTACAATTAAAATAGAACAACACATCAAACACCACTCTTTTAGCAGAGAAATGATTAGAACATACCTGTTTTGCCCGGCCAGAGGAGATTCTTGAAAGATTGAGCATTTGGAGAAGGAGGGGGGAGCACGCACACACAAAAGAAACAAACAAACGACGAAAGAAAAACAAGAAAACAGAAACACACAAAGCAAGAAAGGAAACAAAAACTGCACGAAAAACAAGACGAGGACACCCGCGGTTTGCTGCGCGGTTTGCAAGCCGCACAACATACCGCGTAACCCACTGTTTCACAAAACAAACAGAGGGTCCCGCGACTTACCACGCGGTATGCAAACCGCGTGGAAAGTCGCGTATGTCCCTGTTCCAGCTATTTTTGATTCTTTCGATTTTTCGATTTTTATGGTTTTTCCGGAATTGAAAACACACAAGATAACAAAATTAAAATAGGGAAACAAACCTTGGTGGGTTGCCTCCCACCCAGCGCCTTATTTAAAGTCGTGGCACGACTGTGCGGTTCTCAACTTGGCTCCGTATCCGCAGACTTGAATCGCCCACACTTGCGATTTCCCACGGATTTCTCTCCTCCTTCTTCTCTTTCACCACTTTCTCTTTCCAGCAACTTGAATCTCACGTTCTCACCGCCAACTCGGAACGTGATCTCACCCTCTTCCATGTCAATCAGGGCTCTACTCGTAGCCAGAAATGACCATCCCAAGATCATCGGGACCTCTTCATCTTCATCGATGTCGATCACCACGAAGTCTACTGGAAAGTAGAACTTCCCAACTTTAATCAGCACATCTTCAATCACCCCGTATGGATACCTTATCGATCGATCAACCAGCTTAAGTGTCATGAATGTGGGACTCACCTCGCCCAATCCAAGTTTCCTGAAAATAGACAGAGGCATTAATTTGATACTCGCCCCTAAATCACATAAAACTTTATTAAAAGAAAGATCCCCAATTTGAATAGGGATAGAGAAACTCCCTGGATCTTTAAGCTTCTGGGGCAGCTTATTCTGGAAAACCGCGCTGCACTCTTCAGTGAGTGCAACGGTGGCCTGATGATCGATTGCCCTCTTTTTGGATAAAATTTCCTTCATGAACCTCATGTATGAAGGCATTTGTGCCAATGCATCTGCAAAAGGGATGTTAATAGTTAACTTTTTAAAAACATCAAGAAATTTAGAAAAATGAACATCATCCTTGATTGCTTTCAATCTGCTCGGATAAGGCACTCTCGGAATTTCCGGCTTGACCGGTGGTTGCTCTTGCTCCTTTACTTTGCTCTCGATCTCTTTCTCTTCCCTCTTACGCTCCTCGTCAGCCTCTAATGCATCCATATCAATGATCTCCACATCATTCTCGGCTTCCTTTGCTGGCTCCTCATTCAGCTCCTTGCCATCTCTCAGATAGATGGCATTGCAATGTTCTTGATTCCTCTTTTCAGCCATACTCGGGAAACTACCGGATGGTCGGGTTTGTAGGGCCTCGGAAATCTGCCCCACTTGCCTCTTGAGAATCTTGATTGCAGCCATATTCTGACCAGTTGCGGCTTTTACCGTATTCACCGTGTTTGCCAGCTCTCCGACCGTGCTGTCCATTTTTGTCATGAACTTCATGAGCATATCTTCCAATCCCGGTTTCTTCTCCCCGGATGGTCCCTCGCTCCTTTGGTTAAAACCTGGAGGACGGTAAGCAATATTAGTATTGGAAGAGTTTATAGAGTTAGAGAAATTACCTGGTTGTTGACCCGACTGATTCCATGAAAGATTGGGATGCTTTTTCCACCCCTCGTTATAAGTGTTGGAGAAAGGGTCGTTTCGCGGCTGATGGTTGCGGTTTTGCATAAATTGAACCTGTTCAGGTTCCCCTAGATTGCTTCCCTTCATACGGTCCGTGATAAAAGCTAGTTGAGCTTTTATCTCTTTAAGTTCACCTGACTCTTGAACATTCGCTACTCGTGCGATGGACGATCGTGGAGTGGAGTAGCTATGTTTGGCAAGGTTCTCGATCAGCTCGACTGCCTCTTCATAGGTCTTGTTCATAAGAGCTCCCCCCGCTGCAGCAGTGATGTCATTCTTGAATTGCGGGTGAAGGCCTCCAAAGAACGTTTGGATTATGACCCAACCATGAAGACCGTGATGTGGTCACTTCTTCAACATGTCCTTATAGCGCTCCCAAGCTTCATATAACGTCTCTTGGTCCCATTGCGCGAAGTGCGTGATGTCGGCCATCAATTGCGCGGTTCTTCCCGGTGGGAAGAATTTCTGGAGGAACGCTGCCTTCAGTTGTGCCCAAGTGGTGATGAGATCTGATGGAAGGCCCTCTATCCAGATTTCAGCTCTACCCTTTAGGGAAAAACTGAAGAGTCTTAGCTTAATCGCGTTCTCTTCCATCCCGTTGATCTTGAACGTGTTGCATATCCGTTCGAAGGCTCGTAGATGCGCGTGGGGGTCTTCAGTTGGTGCTCCCCTGAACTGATTCTGTTGTACCATTACGATGGTACTCGGCTTGATTTCGAAGTAATTCGCAGCGGTGGTTGGTGCTTGAATTCCTATGCGTGCCGCCGCCACGTTCGGATCGGCGAACGACCGCATAGGGCGTCTCGCTTCGTCGCCCATGAGTACCTGAGAAGAAAACGAACAGACTTAGCAATTCATAAATTAAAGGTATGAAATAAAATACGAAATAAAAAAAATGTCCAATCTAATAATGCTTATAGATGGTAGTGCTATTAGTTGCAACTAGTTCCCCGGCAACGGCGCCAAAAACTTGATACGAGGTTTTCACACCTCGAGAATCTAAACCGCAAGTGTACGGTGTCGAATCAAGTAATAACGTACGGAAGTACGAGTATCGAACCAAAGGAACTAGGAACTAAATATCACGATTACTATAAGGACTATTAATTGGACTGTCGAAATTGGAGGATTGGTTTTATAGCTCAATAATTGCAGAAAATAAAATCAAACAAACACAAGACAAACAGAACAGCTTTAAAGACTTCGATGGAGAGAAAAGTTGAGGGTTGGACATCCTCCAGTTTTACACATGCAACCAATCAACTCAAAACAATTACCAGTTAATCCCCTAAATGATTCCCAAATCTTTTAAGATCACCGTCGTTTTCTCGCGAATAGCGACGGATTTTATTTTGAAAAGGATTAGTTCAATCTCTCGATTTCACTTCTGGATTTCAAAACACATGAAGCATTCGATTTATGTTAAATTGGCTAGATTTTATCTCTCGATATCAACCTAACGGTTTAAATGGGACTAAAGCTTACTTGGTATATCTCTATTACCGTTTTAGGCTTTAGGCATGCAATTCCTAATTCTATATAGTAATTAATTCTCACGAACTTAATTACTAACAACACATCAATTGTAAATTGGCCAAATTCACAAATACATTAAGAACAAAATCACATGCTTCATTAATTAAGGAAAACTGAAAAAGGTTCAAATCAATCCGTTACATGCTTACAAACCGAATTCATTCCAACCCCCAACACGAACTGGTTAGTTCATGTCGGTGGTGGATTCAAACATAAGAGAGAAAGGTGCAAAAGTGTATGCAAACATGATTAAGAATGAAAAGATGAAATCGTGGTAACAAATGATGAAAACTCCCTCTTCTCGTGTCCGTCTCAACTTTCCGTCTTGAATGCACTCGTGATCGGCTCTGTATCGTGACCTCGAGGACTCCGAAAAGTCGCCCAAAATCGCCCCGGAACTGCTCTGGATCGTCTGCCGTGTGAATGATACCGAAAAAATGACCCAAACCCCGAATTATAAAACTGAAATCGACCAAACAGACCCTTACGCGACTTGCTGCGCGACTTGCAAGTCGCGTGGCAGGTCGCGCGTCTTCTTTATGCAGCCTGGGTCTGTTTCTGGTTCGCGGGTCGGGTCCTGGTTCGTTCGCGGGTCTTGGGCTTGGCCTTTGGGCTTCCGTTAGGCTTCGTTTTGACTCGTTTTGGCCTCTTTTTAGCTCCTTTTCTCGAGGAATGCCGCCTTTTAGCTAACCTGCATAATTCACTAGATAACCCGTAAAATACACGCCTTTTTACTTGAACACAAGCCAATCTCATTGGTTTGAGAACTGAAAATAACGCCAAAAAGTGGCGTTATCAGCGCGTCAGTTTATTATACAAAACAAGGAAACGATTCATAATTACACCTCAATCAAAACACAAAATAACTTGTGCAAGTTCCAAGTTTAAAGACAAACTAATTCGTTTCCATCATTTGAAAAATATCGACTAAAACATCATAAAACCTTAAATCGGGGTAGGCATGCAAACTGGTAACACTTCCATAAGGAATTTTCTAAAATCGTTATCACGAAGCATTTCCTCAACATTTCGTACTTGGGACATATAACGTCAAAACACCAAAGTTTAAAATGTATTTGTCAAAAATGCTCAAAATACTCGTTCCCTCTAAAGCAAAAGTTTTTAATTTCCCAAAATTAATCGGCAATTCTAAATTAACCGAATGTCAACAATCTACGCATTTATATTTTCAAAATATAACACATTGTAAACGTATGCATGATATTCACAACACTAAAACACTCCTTTGACCAAATGGTCTTTCATTCCGACAAGAAAGAACTAAAACAATTTCATGCATGACTCGTTTATCAAAATGTCGAGAACAAAGGTTACCCAAGTATGCATACCCCTAAGTCGATAAAGCGCATTTTCATGGAAATGATAATAAAACATTTAACTGACTAAAAGCGCACCAAACAACTCATTATGAAATGTTACCAAAATATTCTTCCATGCATCACTTAAGTCACGCATAAATCAATCCATACACTGAACTATTTGCAACAAAATACTTAGTAACACAAACTTCATGAACCTCAATGACTCTAACTCAATAAAATAGCACCATACATTGTGCCCCCAAAGTCAAATTGTTAAAAGCAAAATCAAGTATGAGACCCCAAAATCCCAAAAATCTCTTTCCACGGTAAAACCATAAACAACATTGTTTAACAAACTCATTTTAAACAAATCACCAGAATAGTTTTATACAGACATCGTGGAATGTAACTTTCCGTCTCAACTCTAACATATGTGGAGGAGTTCCAATGTTAAAGTCACAAACCGTAGTCATTTGTCCAGCATTTTAAACGCCACCAAAACACGGATATCATCTTACCCGAAAGAACCGTTGGAAAATAACAAAATGAAACAAATTCTAACAAAGTTTGCAACTCCCGTGATAAAACGGTTTCATGTACTTTTAAAACCATAGTTCGAAATCTTGTGTGTGTGCTGAACATTTCCCAAAATTCCAAAACACAATCCATAAAAGGATTAGAAACACAAGAATTAGTTAATGCAATTTATTTTCAAAATAAACTTTGTGCATGACGTCTCGGCATTCAAAATAAACTTTGTCATCCGGACATTTAAACCTCTTAGGCAAGTTGGGAAATTACGTCAGATAATCCTTACGGTTTTTCCTCAATTCAAAGTCGGCTTAATAAGCCTATGTAATTTCTTTCTTTAATTCTTTCTTTAATTCTTTCTTCAATTCAAAGTCGGCTTAAAGCCCGTATTCCGGTATGTAATTTCTTTCTTTAATTCTTTCCTTTAAGTTTGATTTTATGCGGTTTCCATTAACGGGGTTAGTCGAGTTGGGTCTAATCGTTAAATTATCGGAATTTTTGGTTAGTTGCGAGAGGTTTGTAAGTTGAGGGGCTATAAGTGTCAAAGGCCAAAACCCCCCCTCATGGGTTCGCCCCATGCAGTAAACTATCGATACCCATATGTTTTGTTAGAAGTGTGGTGCCGTGAGCAACAATCAAAGAAGAAAGAAAAAACAAACCCTACGGCTCCAATTCTTTTTTTCGATTGTTGTCTTGTGGTTGCCGGCCGGAAAGAAGAACCGAGAGAGAGGGAGAGTTTGTCGCCGGCGAGAGTAGAGAGGAAGAACCACCGACCACCACTGCTGCTGTCGCCGGAGTTACGCCAGAGTCGAGGAAGGAGGGCGAGAGTGAGAGAGGACTAGAGAACGTCGTCGCTTTCGTCGCAAGTTAAGTCCTCGTTTCCGTTTCCTTTTTCTTTTCTTTTCCGGCGAAGCAACCACCGCCGTACGCCGCCTCTGTGGTGGCCGGGTGTGGGCGGTCGTGGTCATGCGTGGTCGTGTGTGTGCGAGTTTGGGCAGCCAAGAGAGAGGGACGGTGGTGTGAGGGTGGTGTGGGATGGCGTGTGTGTGTGTGCGTGTGTGTGAGTGTCGCCGGAAACCGCCGCCGCCGCCGTGCCCCCACTGCCGGAGGTGGCAGTGGGTGGTGCCGTGGCCTAAACCCTAAAACCACCTCTGGCCGTAACCCTAAACCGCTAATCCTAGTCGTAAAACCGTTAATCGCATAGCGAAAGACCGTGTTATCATTTTATGTGAAACTGCAGTTTCTGTCCCTGTTTTGTATCATGTATAACTTCTGCTAGGAATGTCGGATTGGGATGAAACCAGTGCCAAAAGTTCCCATTCTGAGTCTAGTAAGTTTCTTATGTTTTGCAGAAAAACCAGTTCGGACCGTAGCTAGTGTCAAACTGCTGTTTTGTAATGAAAGGTGCTGTTTTTCGCTGTGCAGTTAACCAGTTTTGTAAAATCCATAATAAATTGTAGAAAAATCGTTAGAGCGCGTGCGATATGTCCCTGGAACCCTAAGACATGGGACTTTGTGTTTATGGAAAAATATTTCTGGTTTAATCAGTTTTTGAGGGGTTAAACAGGTCCCGAACAGACCTGCGTGTTGAGAGTAAAAACTGGAAAGTATGCGTTTTAAAGCTAGTAGTCGCGGCCTTGGTTTGGGGGCGTCATTTTGATGATTGTTAATGTTTGTTTAGGTGGAAAAAGGTGATTGGGTGTTGGCCGATTCGCGTTGCGGTTAAGGCTATAAGTTTGCGTTCGAGGTGAGTTCTCTCACTATATAGGATGGGGATTATATTTGTGTTGCTATGGTTCGTATGAGATGATTATGACTGTCTGTTGATATTGTTGTGGTATGGAATACTTATGTATTTGTGTGTATATATTAGACTGTGTTTGATGTGCTTCTTGATGGTGGTTCCAAGTAGCATAATGTTTATTTTATATCTTCTTGAGGGTTGTTCCAAGAAGCTTGAGGCCGCTCCTTGATGGTGGTTCCAAGGAGTGTGTGTTTTAGTTTAACATGGCGTGATTATGTCTTCTTGATGGTGGTTCCAAGGAGCATAATGTTTATTGTTATTTGTGATTATGTCTTCTTGATGGTGGTTCCAAGGAGCATAATGTTTATTATTATTGTGATTATGTCTTCTTGATGGTGGTTCCAAGGAGCATAATGTTTATTATTATTTGTGATTATGTCTTCTTGATGGTGGTTCCAAGGAGCATAATGTTTATTATTATTTGTGATTATGTCTTCTTGATTGTGGTTCCAAGGGGCATAATGTTTATTATTATTTGTGATATGTTTTCTTGATGGATGTTCCAAGAAATGTATGTGCCAGTATGTTAAAGGTGATGCCAATATAATTACGATCCTATGTAAGGATTGAATTCACTAAGGTTCGTGCTTACCCCTTCCCAAATTCTTACGATTTCAGGTGCGAGTAGCAGTCGGGCGTGACGGTACACACGGGCGCAAGGCGAAGATAGTTTGGTTTGATTTTTAATAAATGGGGTTGAGTTATATACTTTTCCGCTCCTTAAACTTGGTTGACGGTTTTAAATAATGATGTTATTTCTCATTGTAACGTGATTCGTTAACTCTTGGTTTGATTATAATGAAATGAATTGTTTTTAAAAAAAAATTTAATTCCTTGTAATTTTTGGGACGTTACAATGTTTAATTCTTCTAGCTAATAATTTTGTTTACCTTCTTCTTCCTCTTGCTTTCTTTCTTTCAGTTCTATCTCTCTCTCTCTCTTTTCTCTTTGCCGTGAACACCAAACACACACACACTTAAAAGGTTTTTAGTGTCTAAATGAAAGACACCTCATTCTTTAAATGAAGAAATGGGGCGGTGGTGAGGTTTGATTAATCCAAACAGACCTCAAACTTCTCCTATTTGGCAAAACATACCCTTAAACTTCTATTTAAAAATTAAAACTTACCCCTTAACTTCTAACTCCATAAATACTCAATGAAAGCTTAAACTTATAAAACTACCCTAAATCCACCTTAACTAAAATAATATAATTTAAATAAACCAATAACATACCTGGTTATTACAACATCTCCCCCTTAAAAGAATTCTGTCCCGGAATTCGGTTAAGCGAAAAGATGAGGGTATTTAGTTCTCATTTCTGACTCTGATTCCCAAGTAGCATCCTGACCTTTATGATGTCACCACTGAACTTTTACTTGTCTGATGTCCTTATTCCGCAAAGCTTTGACTTTACGGTCAACAATGGCTTCAGGTTCCTCCACATAATTCAGCTTTTTATCAACTTGTATATCTGATAAAGAAACTGCCTGATCTGGCATAACCAAACACTTTCGAAAATTTGATACGTGAAAAGCGTTGTGTATACGGCTTAACTCTGGCGGAAGATCCAACCTGTAGGCTACTTCACCAATCCTTTCTGGGATTGCAAACGACCTGATGTACCTTGGACTAAGCTTACCTTGTTTCCCAAATCGTATGACTCCTTTCCAAGGTGAGACTTTTAACATTACAAAATCTCCAACTTGGAATTCTAACGGTTTTCGGCGTCGGTCAGCGTAGCTTTTCTGTCTGTCTTGAGCCACTTTCAATCGTTCCCGAATCTGAGAAATCTTATCCGCGGTTAACTGAACTATATCTGGCCCCGCTAACTGTTTCTCTCCCACTTCATTCCAACATAGAGGCGTTCGGCATTTTCTACCATACAGAACTTCAAACGGTGCCGCTTGTATGCTGGAATGATAACTGTTGTTGTAGGAAAATTCAATCAATGGCAAGAGCTTATCCCACGATCCCCCAAAATCAACAATGCAGGCCCGTAGCATATCTTCTAAAGTCTGAATCGTTCGTTCATTCTGACCGTCAGTTTGAGGATGATACGCTGTACTTAGCTTTATTTGCGTTCCCATTTATTTTTGAAAACTCCTCCAGAACCTTGAAGTAAAACGACTATCCTGATCAGAAATAATCGAGATTGGAACTCCATGTCGAGTTACTATTTCGTCGATATATAACTTGGCTAGCCTTTCTAACGAGTAGGTTTCTTTTATTGGTAGGAAGTGAGCAGACTTTGTCAACCTGACAACGATCACCCAAATGGCATCAAATCCTTTCGGAGTCCTTGGTAACTTCGTGATGAAATCTGTAGTAATCTGATCCCATTTCCACATAGGTATTTCCAAACGTTGTAATTGACCAAAAGGATTTTGATGTTCAATCTCTACCTTCTTACAAGTGGTACAACCTTCTACATGTTGAGCAATATTTCTTTTCATTCCCGGCCACCAGTAAAATTGTCGTAGATCTTTATACATCTTATTCGTACCTGGATGAATAGAGAAACGAGATTGATGAGCTTCTTGTAGTACCCGATCACGTAAACCACCCAAACGAGGCACCCAAATTTTGTTTCCAAGACACAGTAACCCACGATCATCTGGTACGAGTGTTGCTGATATCCCTACTAACCGTTCTGGTTTCAAGTGTTCTTCTTGAAAGGCTTCTACTTGACACTTCTTCAATTCGTCAAAGATGTTAGGTAGGAGTTCAGCTCGTAGTGCAATGGCTTTTATTGTTCCACTCATTTCTTGCCGACTCAGTGCATCAGCTACCACATTCGCCTTCCCCGGATGATAGAGAATTTCGCAGTCGTAGTCATTCACCAGTTCTAACCATCTTCTTTGCCTCATATTCAATTCCAGTTGATCGAAAAGATGTTGGAGACTCTTATGATCAGTAAAAATTTGACATTTAGAACCGTACAGATAATGTCTCCAAATCTTCAGCGCGAAAACAACTGCTGCAAGTTCCATGTCCTGTGTAGGATACTGTCGTTCATGATCTTTCAGTTGACGAGAAGCATAAGCAATAACTTTTCCACGTTGCATTAAAACACATCCCAATCCCAGTTTGGAAGCATCACTGTAAACAACAAAGTATTCGGAACCTTCAGGTAGTGACAGAATCGGTGCGCTACAAAGTCTTTCTTTCAAAATTCTGAATGCTTCATCCTGTTCTGCTTTCCATTCAAACTTTATATTCTTTCGGGTCAACTTGGTTAGAGGCGTGGCGATACGAGAGAAATCTTGTATGAACTTTCGATAGTAGCCGACTAAACCCAGAAAACTTCGTACTTCGGTTGGCGTTCTCGGCGGTTCCCACTTTTCAATTGCTTCTACTTTAACCGGATCAACTTGAATACCTTTCTCTGAAACCACATGTCCGAGAAATTGAACTTCTCGTAGCCATAATTCACATTTAGAGAATTTGGCATACAACTGCTCCTTTTTCAACAATTCCAAAATCAGGCGAAGATGTTGTCCATGCTCTTCTTTGGATCGGGAATAGATAAGGATATCATCGATAAACACAATAACAAATGTATCGAGATATGACTTACATACTCGATTCATTAAATCCATAAAGGCAGCTGGGGCATTCGTCAGGCCGAAGGGCATCACTAAGAATTCGTAATGACCATACCTTGTGCAGAAAGCAGTTTTCAGAACATCTTCTTCTTTGACCTTCAGTTGGTGATAACCAGATCTTAGATCAATCTTGGAGAAATAGCAAGCTCCAACTAATTGGTCAAATAGGTCATCAATTCTGGGAAGTGGATACTTGTTCTTGATCGTGCACTTATTCAGTTCCCGATAATCAATACATATTCTCATCGACCCATCTTTCTTTTTCACAAACAGAACTGGTGCTCCCCACGATGACGTACTGGGTATGATGAAGCCCTTATCTGAAAGATCTTGCAGTTGCGTCATCATTTCTTTCATTTCTGGAGGTGCCAAACGATACGGTGCACGTGAAACAGGAGCGGCTCCAGGAATCAGATCTATACCAAACTCTACTTGTCTAACGGACGGAAGACTATTCAAGTCTTCTGGGAAAACTTCCGAAAATTCACAAACAACAGGAATATCTTCTAACTTATTCTTTTCTAGCTTAGTATCTATCACATAAGCTAAGTAACTCGGGCAACCTTTATTAACACACTTACGAGCTTTCATCATAGAGATAAGGCAAGACTGATGATTTCTACCGGTCCCTTCTCAGGTAAGACCACATTGATCAGCTTCTTATCACAAACTATACTAGTCTGATTCTCGGCTAACCAATCCATTCCCACTACCACATCAAACTCAATTAGAGCTATAGGAAATAACTGAATAGGTACTCCACACCCATTATATTTATAACATAGCTATCAAATACCTCTTTAATCGGTACTTGATTATCATTTGCAGTATCTACCATTAAAGCATGATCTAACACTTTAGGCTTTAAATGCATAAAAGCAACAAATGAAGGAGACACAAACGATCGATTTGCACCGGAGTCAAATAACACTTTAGCACGTGTAGAGTTTATTAAGAATGTACTTGTAACCACATCAGGAGTTTCCTCCGCTTCTTGCGCTGTCATCTGGAAGGCACGACCCCTTGCCCTTGGTAGCTCTGACCTTGGTACTACTGGTCTAACACTCGCTGGTCTTACTGATGTACCACCCTGTTGTATTCTTCCCCGTGGACAATCAGACTAGATGTGATCGGGAGAATTACATAAGAAACAAAATCGAGTTACCCGGCAGTCTTTAGCGATATGACCGGTCTTCCCACACTTATAACAAACCCGAGGGTCAACTTGACAATTTCCTTGATGAACACGGTTGCATCTTGGACAAGGTCTTTTCGCTGGTCTAAAAGGTGTACGACTATCAAATCTCTGAAATCTGGACTTCTTTGGATCGTACTGTGGTCCTTCCCATTTTCTCTTCCCAGTACTCTTATCACTGACGTCTCTCCTATTATCCCGTTCCACATTTTCCGCGACATCTACTGCGGCTGAGAAGGTATCGGGTCCTTTTGAGATCACTAGCTTTCTAATTTCTGAATTTAACCCGAAAATAAATCTTTCCATCTTCAATGTCTCCGTGGCAACATAATGCTCTGCGAAACGAGACTTCTCCAGGAAACGAGCAGTATAATCCCTAACCGATAAACTACCCTATTGCAGATTCATAAATTCCTCTCCTAGATGTCTAACAGCTGCTTGAGGACAAAATTGTCTTTTGAAAGCTGTTGTGAATTCGTCCCAAGTAAAAGTAGAGTATACATCAGATCCCCTAGAGGTAATAAGAGCCTCCCACCAATATAGAGCATCTGCTTTCAACATTGCGGTTCCATATAACACTTTATCTTCTTCCGCACACTTGCTGGTCTTGAAGACAACTTCTATCTCTTTTAGCCACCTCATGGCTTTTACTGGGTCTCTTTCTCCTGAGTAAGTCGGGGGTTTGCAACTTAGAAACATTTTATAATCACACTTCCGTGGCACCGATATGACAGTAGGTGTAATGGGATCTCGTCCTCCAGATTAGGATCTGGTATTTCAGTTTCAGTATTACGAGTTCGGTCGAACATAGCCTGTATACTTGCTTGCAGTCTTCCCATATCAGCCGTCAAGTCGTCCCTTGTAACAAATTCTGTACCTCGCGACTGAACTCTGCCTCCAGTTCTGCCCCCAGTTCTGCCTCCACCACGCTCTCCCCCTCTTCCCCCCGTTCCGACTGTTGGATTCGTTCTATTAGGATTTCCTTCCCCCTCTCTATTCGTACGTCGAGTACCACTTGCCATTCTGTAGATTTAACAAGGTTAATATACATATAAGCACATGCCCCATATAATAAGGTATTCCAGTTCAAACATGTACTTGTAAGTTCATGATTACACTAGCCAGGTGTAATTTGAAATTACCTTACATGATGTTCCTTCTACCTTTATATATTTAACATCCCAAAGGTTCTAAAATATTAGGGACATCCTACTTCACATGCAGTTTAAGTCTAGGTATAGATCCGAATACCTAAATCCCTTAAACTAGGGCTCTGATACCATCTGTAACAACCCGATTCCCAAACATACATCCAATAACACATATTGCATAACTTCGTTTCATAACAAAAGATACATCATATTTTATTTACGGTCCCTTAGTCTTTCTAACCATAAGAAGTAATTCAGTACAAACTTTTTGCTAAAATTTAACATAATAACTACTAACATAATAGATACAAAATGCTTCACGAATCTTCATAGACATACATCTTCAAAAGTAAGTTATAGATTATCCTATCACTTGCCTCTATTCGCTCCACGACCTGGAATACATATTTTTAAAACAAAATGAGGGTTAGACCTAGTGGTCTAGTGAGAAAATCCCTGTTCACTTTAAAATCATTGCACAAATACCATATACATAACACACATATGAATACTAATTATGACTCATGCACCGTGTACTTTCGTGTCACATTTTTCTTGGCCATATTAATTGGTTGCGAGCCAACTAATCATATATCTCCACTGCACTTAAATACAGCCAACTCCGTTGTCCCTCCGTACAGCCAACTCCACCAGTCCTAAGCCCGGCCAACTTGTACTCATGTAGTGTAATATTCATATAAACATAATATGCACATTATTACACTATTTATCACATTCTCAATTCCACATATATGTATTCCAGTTTTAAAAACATTTTACAGTAAAACTCACCTGGTTATTTATCAAAACTCTTTCCAAGCTTTTCTCGAGAAATCCAGTCCTTCACCCAAAATTTACTGAATCTGGAATAAATAAAAATACAAGTATTTCTTTACTAATCAAACACATAATACTTACCAGCAAGCTAAGAACTCTAGTTAAACCTATCTGATCCTTACTCTCAAAATCCCAAAATCCTCAGCTGTTATCGCAACCAACTAAAATAATAACCCTTGTCGCAACCCATAATACATGTCGCAATTAACTACTGCGACAAAGTAGCATATCGCAACCAACTGTTGCGATATACATCATGTCGCAACCAACTGTTGCGATATACATCTCTTGTCGCAACTAACCATTGCGATATCAATGCGCTTGTCGCAACTCAAGGTTGCGATACTCATAATTGTCGCAACTACCATAACCGTCGCAACCCACTACTGCGACATTCATAACTGTCTCAGTTAACTAAGTTCATACTTAACCCATAAATTTTCAGATTTAAACCATGCATGTTTACGTAATTTTGCAGATATGTTTAAGACCATAAATAACAACTATCCATAAACTCAGTTATCTAAAATATCCATAATTCATCTAAACCCATTTCTAAACCCATAAAACTCTATGAACATAAAAGAACTAGTTTAAGTGAGAATCATACATTTGTTCCACAGATTATGTTTAATTCTTCCAGCTAATAATTATGTTTACCTTCTTCTTCCTCTTGCTTTCTTTCTTTCGGTTCTATCTCTCTCTTTTCTCTTTGCCGTGAACACCAAACACACACACACACTTAAAAGGTTTTTAGTGTCTAAATGAAAGACACCTCATTCTTCAAATGAAGAAATGGGGCGGTGGTGAGGTTTGATTAATCCAAACATACCTCGAACTTCTCCTATTTGGTAAAACATACCCTTAAACTTCTATTTAAAAATTAAAACTTACCCCTTAACTTCTAACTCCATAAATACTTAATGAAAGCTTAAACTTATAAAACTACCCTAAATCCACCTTAACTAAAATAATATAATTTAAATAAACCAATAACATACCTGGTTATTACATTGGGTGATTTATTGATGTTATTGATGTTATTTTCCGCAAATATTCTGGTTTAAATTTACCCCAATTTTTAGGGTGTTACAAAATCCAAAATCCAATGAAGAAGACCTAAAGAGAACCATCTCCAAAGAAGATTCATCCTCAATGCCAAAATCCAACTCTGGACCAAAATCCCCATCCGACAATATTAAGCTCCTTGAACCCTGTTGGATTTGGATAGTGATTTATTTGGTCAAAATCTTCTTTCCCTACCTCTTTTCGAGATACTGATACCAAATGATACCAAAGATGGTATCTTCCTATGTCTCAACCTCCCATTTCAACCTAAATTGGGATGATGATTTTTCTCTATCTGCCTATTATAATACCACTTTCACCAAAGGTAAGTTTTCACCATCCAAAATAAAATTTCTCAACAAAGCCCTTTATTCAAGGCACATCTAACTCGTGGCATCTAAAATCCCTCCCAACCCTTCAAACATCTCAGAAAATTTTTGTTGTTTCTTCGGATCCTCTTAGACTTCTGAACTTATTTAGTGATCCTAATCCATCTTTACCATTTGAGCCCAATCAATCTTTCACCTCATTCATCCGTCTAATAACCTCCTTCCAACACCTTTAGAACTTGTCTCACAAACATTTCCTCAACGACTGTCGGAATTACAACAACAAGTATCTGAAATGCGAGAGTCTCGAATATTGTCTACCCAAAAGATCGCAGAAACTGAAAAATGCAGCGTCATTCATTGCCTCAAGTCTCATACTTTGTTTCGTCACTTCTCTGGGTGAACTGCACACCAAAGTCAACCAATAAACTAAGCAATTCAAAGTTGTTTATGGAGTCAACATATTTGAAGACACACATTCGACCGCCTTCACAGTTGAAGACAGAGCATACCTCCAAAAGATAGAAAGTGTTTAGGTCGATATCGCCTCATCTATTTGGATAGTAGCCTCCAAAGTTTATGATCTTCTTGTTTCTTCTAGTCCACTAGGGGACGTAAAAATGCTCCTTCTAGCAACACTGAAAGAGCAATAATTTCATCAACTTAAAAGAAGCAGGACATGATTTCATAGAATTAGGGGGAGAAAACAAGAGACGGAGGAAAACGAAAAATTACCATCGAAGAAGACAAAATCCTAAGAAGAGAAATTAAGGAAGTGGTGTTTAGGGTAAGAAAAAAATAAAGAAAGAAAGAAAGATAAAAAAAGAAAAGAAAGAAAAAAATAAATAAAGAGAATAGCAGAATACAAAATAAAAATCCAAAAATAGATGGCAAAAAGAATCCAAAAACGGATCAACAAAATTTACGAGTTCGAAAATTTTCTTGCTTATGAGTTTCAGTGCCATTTTTTATTTCTAAATGTTTTAGTTTCAAAAAGATATTTACTTGTACTATTGACAAATAGGGGAAGAATAATAGTCTCAACCATCGGATTTGTGAATAATACAAATAGACATTCGACCATAAAAACACTTAGAAATATATATATTCTTACTCTTTGCCCCAAAAGGAGCATATCCGATATACTCTTCCCATCGGACTTAAGATCTAACAAAATCTACATCCGAAGTTCTAAAAAAGAAACAATCAAATGCTTTCGGATTTAGACCATCAGATTGATAACCTAGAATAAATCACTGAAATCTGATAGAAGCTTATATCTTCTCTCGGCTTTCATCACACCTTCGAAATATTCTAAGTGTTTGATATCCGATTGACTTTACTTCATAAATGTCTAGAAATGGAAACTGTTGTATAGATTTTACTTCGGAATAGACAAAATAGGATTTTTAATTGTAACTATATGTATTGATTAAAAGCGTAAAAGCCTTCAACGAATTGAAAATGGAACTCGATATATAAACGAACTACTAGGGTGTTTATTCAACAAATGTTCTACAAATGGGTTTTTGAGTTTGATTTTCTGATTTTCTTGGTTCTACAAATATTCAGGGTTTGATTTTGATTTTCTGGGTTTTGGGTTTTTGGGTTGATTTTCTGGATTCTCTGGTTTACAAGATTTGCTGCTATTAAAGTTGTTTTTTTCTTCTAAAATTTTATTTACAAATGTTTAATATAAAACAAAGGGTAAAATAGTCATTTTCACCATTCAGACTGTTTATTCAGCAGAACAACCAAACAATAACTTATCAAATATCATCCAGACAGATATATCAATACAGACAACTATATCCAGGACTTAATGGAAAATGAACCGAACAACCCCTATGCTCATCATATTTGAAGGATAACCTTCTCTCTTCTCTCTTTCACTGTTAATAAATTTGTCACCAGTCAGATAGTTTAGGATCACAGGTCGTACCATTCTAGCTTCCACAACATATCCTTAATTTTATGTTTGAATAAAATATAAAACTAAAAAGTGAAATTTACGATGTTTATATTCAAACCCCCTTCTACAAACACATTATGTGTGAGTCATTGTAGTCTAGGACCAACACCCTACTATATCCCAAGAACGAATAAGTAATATGTACTCGACCTGATGTATCATATGTATTGAGCATGACAAATAGAAACCAATATAATCCATGTGATGGTTATTGGATTGCCGTCAAGAATATCCTAAAATACTTGAGAAAAACAATGATCATTCTTGGTATATGGCGCTGAAGAAGATTTGAATGTAAAATGTTACACTGTTGCAAGCTTCCATACCGACAAAGATGATTTTCAATCGCAGTCAGGTTTTGTGTTTTGTCTTAATGGTGGTGTACTGAGTTGGAAGAGTTCGAAGTAAGTTATACTAGATGATTCTATAACAGAAGTTGAGTACATTGCAGCATCACATGCAGTCAAGGAAGCCTTTTGGGACAAGAAATTTATTTCTCAACTTGGAGTGATAGTCCTATAGAGTTGCTATGCAACAACAATGAAGTTATAGCACAGGCGAAGGAAACTAGATCTCACTAGAGATCCAAATATATTCTTATAAGATATCATCTCACTAGAGAGGCGATGTTAGTATAAGGAGAGTGTCAACTGGCAACAATGTTATGATCCATTAACCAAACTGTTAACACAACAAAAGCATAAAGCTCGTTATATATCCATTGGTATACTATGCATATATAATTGGCTTTAGTGCAAGTGAGAGATTGTTAGTGAATACCCAAAAACCAATCATATTATGATTGTAATTTTGAGTTTTGTTTCATTAAATTAATAAATAAATAAAAGGCATTTCCCTTTTTATTATGTCTATAACATTCAATGTTTTAATTATTCATAATAAATAACTTTATAATAATGTATTCTAAACGCCTCTAGTTAAATATTATTTCATGTTTTAAGGTTGAAGTAATACGATAATGACTAGCATATATAGGGATTCATATAGAGATATCAGATCAACATATGGGTACAAGATGGATATTTTGTGTACCAGACGTGACTTGCTATCAGAACACTGTTTTGGATGTCATGTGAGTGTCATAAGTGTTTCTCATTTGGTCAATGTACATGTAACTCTTTTACTTGAGCTATGTTGTTACAACGTTCAAAATACAAAATATCGGGCAAGACCGATATTTGAAATATCAGATATATATCAATGATATATCGGTCCAAAAATATTGATTCATATAATATTTATTAGAATTATATACAACATATATATATATTTAGAGAGAGAGATATAGAATCAAACGAGAACAATATCTATTTAAAAGAACACGACAACGAATAAAATCATTAGTTATTTTACATTAACGCGCAAAAAAACCACGTGGACTTGAAGCTGCGGCCAAAGTCCTTTTTTCGTGCGTTACTGTAAAATCACTAATGATTTTGTTCGTTCTTGTGTTCTTTTAAATAGGTATTGTTCTCGTTTAAACCCCGACTCTCTCTCTCTCTCTCTCTCTATCTATATATATATATATGCATCCATAAACATATCATAACATTAATTAAAAATATAGTTTCAACATCAAAACATCAACTTAAACAAGTTTCACAAAACAAAATAGGAAATTTTTTCATAAACGAGCTAATCACAAGCAGTAGGTTCGTCATCTGAATCAACATCATCTAATACATTTACTTATTCGTTCAGGTTAGCTTCCCAATCTTCCTCTTATTCTCTTTCGTCTCCAATGTGAGCATCATCATCATCCCTATATCGCTCCCTTTTTAATTCTTGTACTTGGCCAACTTTTTCATTGCCTCCCATTGCTTCTCGTACATTCGACCATAGCAGGCCAACACTTTCATCCACAAACTCTTGGAGCTCAACTACGTTTGCAACCGCCCAATCATCATTTTCTTCCACATCTCTCAAGAAAATAGGATATGAAGATTTGTTATTCTTAAGATATTTGTAACGCCTATCTAGTCTTTTGTTATATTGAATGAATACTGGATCATTTAACTTCTTTTGCAAAAGACAATTTCTCTTCTTAGAGTGCAACTGAAATGATAATTGATAAATAATAAATTTAAAACCATTACTTGAATTAAAGTTTCATTTGAGCTAATATATTTTCTATAACAAAGAAAACTTACATGATCAAATGCACTCCAATTCCTCTCACAAGGAGAAGCTCTACAAGTTTGTCTTAGAACACTAATCGGAAATTGTTGGAGTACGGGTCACGGGTGTGTCGATGCCATAAGAACACCACCATACATCTACGTTTTATAGGTATATTAAGTTAATAAGAAACACACAAATAAACTTTTGAGTATGTAAATATATATATATATATATATATCATACTTACATGGTCCAACTTTAACTGTATTCCTTATGGCAGCCACACATCCAAATTGCCCCAATGACTCGACATATTGATTGAGTTACATCCTTAAAGTATCATTTATTTCTTTATCATGTACAAGTCGGTCAATTGCCTCATATAGTCCAGTCTTAATGTATCTATTATTCTCAACTTTTGAATCTTGTGCATAATAGATGGCTGGGTTGAGGTAACATCCAAGTACGAATGTACTAAAAGTTAATACCAACAATAGGTTAAATAAAACATAACAATACTTTATAAGTTATACCTACGTGCAAAGGATGATGAAGTTGGTCACTCCATCGTGTTTGAATCATAGACCACACTTTAGTGACCAATCTCTCGTGAGTAGTGTCGTTCAAGTTCTTGTTAATTTGATCCACAACATCATATATGTAACCCATACAAGGGTTTTCCTCTATGTCAACCAATCGAACAACATCAATCAATGGTGCCAATACCTGACAAGCAAGAACAATATTGTCCCAGAACTCTTGCTTAGTTATTATTCTTTTAATTCTTTTTTTGATGGCTTTCTTGGCAAAGTCAATCTTCCTCCATTGTTTAGAAACAAATAGCACTTGGAGATGATGTCGGCTCTCATGAATCATCTTAATGGTGTAGAATTGTGTTTCAAACCTTGAAACATAAGACCTATGAAATTCCCTATTTTTAGTGATGTAACACCTCAAAATTTTCATAAAAATTTTACTTTTATCTTGGATGAATGATTAAGATAATGGGATGATCTTAGTTTTAAACCATATGCCGAAAGGGTCAAAAGTGAGAATTACCAAAGTTATAATTCATTTGTGGAATGGTGAAACTTTTGAGGGTAGTTTTGTTATTTGGCTATAGTTAGGGGTTAGTTAGTTAATTAATGGAATTGAGGTATAAACCTCTTGAGTCGGCTGAGGAATTGAGGGTTTTGATAGGATCCGGAATTGAGTAGGATCCGGTTTCGATAGGATCCGGTATTGGATGAGATCCGGTCTCATTTGGGATCTGGTCTCATTTTGGGATCCGATATCATTTGGGTCCCGGTTCCGAATAGTTCCGGATCCGGATTGAACCGGATTCTGGATGGCTGATGGATTGGGTAATGGATCCAGATTGTACCAGATTCCGGATAGTGTCCGGATTGTGATACCGGATTCCGGATAGTTACGGATTTGAGAATCCATAATGTTTTTCCGGATATTCCGGATATAGTTCCGGATGTGTTATCTGGTTAAGTGTTTCTAAAAACATTTCTAGGGGCACTTTCCCCAGACCCAGCAAGGGCGTTGCCCCTTGACCCCATCCGCTAACCAGGTAGCGGAACCCCCGTGCTGAGTCGCCGAAGGGGGACGATTAAGAATAAGGGTATGCTATTATTCAAGATTCTCAGCTTTGAGAATATGTTATGAAATGTTTGTACATTCGAGTAAATAGGCACGCATGCTAGTAAGTGTAATGGATCCTTAGGCACTAGCATTAATTGAAACGTGGAATAGGCATAAAGTAAATTGTAATTCCCGTTGACCTGAAATGAGGAATAGGCATAAAGTAAATTGTAACTCCCATTTAGGTGATGAGAAACGTGGAATAGGTATAAAGTAAATTGCTATTCCCGTTTATATTTAATTAATGTGGATTGGGAAAGGGATGATTGATATTCCCATTATGTTTGATAAATGTGGAATGGGTAAGGGATGATTGCTATTCCCGTTTATATTTGATTAATGTGGAATGGGCATGGGATGATTGCTATTCCCTTTTATGTTTGATAAATGTGGAATGGGCAAGGGATGATTGCTATCCCCGTTTATATTTGATTAATGTGGAATGGGCAAGGGATGATTGCTATTCGCATTATGTTTGATAAATATGGAATGGGCAAGGGATGATTGCTATTCTCGTTTATATATGATTAATGTGGAATGGGCAAGGGATGATTGATATTCCCATTATGTATCATAAATCTGGAATGGACAAGGGATGATTGTTATTCCCATTTATATTTGATTAATGTGGAATGGGCAAGGGATGATTGCTATTCCCATTATATTTGAGAAATGTGGAATGGGCAAGGGATGATTGTTATTCCCATTTGTACTGTGACGTGAAAATGTGAAATAGGCAAGATATAATTGCTATTTTCGCTTTCTATTTGGAAATGAGAAATAGGCAAGCTATAACTACTATTTCTATTTCCACTCCAAGAAATAGGCAGGGACTAATTGTAATTTCTTGGACTTGAGCAATGATCTAGAATCCGTATGATTCGTAGTGGGCTCTTGAACATGATGCTATTATTTACTCATTGTTTGTCATACTCATGGAATCGGGTATGATTCCCGTTAGCGAAAGATGTTATGTGTATGGTAAGAAAGATTGCGAGCAGGTTAAATTATATGCTTTGTTTACAGTTTTGCTTTTAAAGCTTATAATGTTTTAATTTGAAAACTGGATGTTCTCACTAGGCGTAAGCCTAATCTTTTCAAATTAATTTTTTTTACCAGGTTCTAGCTCGGGAAGGGATAAGCTAGGATGAGCGTCGAGAGGTTCTTGAGTTATGCTTTTGATGACAAGATAGAGAAGTTAATGGAAGTATTGATGTTTTGGAGATTTTGTAGACAACCTTTATAATCTAATTGTGCACGTTATGGATTAGATTAGTAGGTTGTTTATAAAAGTTGAATGTATATGCAAACCTTGTTATGACTTCTCCATTTATGTATGAAGTTTTGGGAAATAGATGTTGCGGACCTTGATAAATTTTAAGGTTTAAATTTGTCCTGGTTTTTGACGTTTCAGTATGGTATTAGAGCTGTAGTTTAAGTGAACTAGGTATGATCGTGAGATACCTAGACTTAAGTTGAGATGAATAATATATGATTTGTGAGATTGGGTAGAAATACTAAGATGGGATAGTCTTAGAGTCAACGGAAATACGTGAATTAAGAACCGTGATGATGGTAATGAGGATTCTTATGTGAAGTATGTTCATAATTTCAATTAGCTACTGTCATTATGAATATATTGTTACGTAAGCATACTTGTTTATAATTGTTATAGTGATTAACGAACGTTAAAGTATGTTTCCTTGTGTTTGGGTTGTGAATAACCATTTCTTATGGTTATTTGTTGTGCTTAACAGAATACGATGGTTAATACACCAAATAGGTTTTCTACTTCCTCGGAGGGTAGTGTGGCAAATGAAATTGTGGAAGGTCAACCTGAAAGATATGAAGCTAATGAGAATCCATCAAGGCTACATATCTTGGGGGAAGGAGGAAGTCAAACTCATCGACCTAATGTCGGTACTTCTGATCCGGTGACGACGGAATCTACTATGGAGTCCTGTATAATGGAAAACATGATGCGGGTCATGAATGTTGCACTGACTCAACAACAAGAGATGTTTATAAAAATGCTGAATGACTGTATCGTCGAGTCACAAAGACCAGAGGTGAGTACCGGTATTGTAACTCCACATGTTAATCCAATATTGGATACTAAGAGTAGAATAGAGGAAGTTTATGTTGGAAATAAAGCTGAAATAGCTCAAGTGGGAGGATCAATCAGAATCTTCCCAGAATTCGAAAACTTTTTCTAAGAATCATCGTTTTGAATCCCGTCGAGAACCCAATTTGTATCATAAATGTTTTAAGTGCGGAGAAACAGGTCACACGATTAAAAACTGTCCCATTCAAGGATCAACCTGCTATGAATGTAAGAAGCCCGTTCATTACCGAAGGGACTGCCCAAAGCTAAAAAATAGTGGGAATCAAGAGAGGAAACCCAATACTCTAAAACCAACGGGTCGAACGCTTTATATGACGGCTGAAGAAGCTAAGGAATCAACGGGTGTAGTGTCTGGTACATTCCTTATTAACTATTATACCTGCACGTGTATTGTTTGATTGTAGTGCATATTTGTCTTTTGTGTCGTACTCGTTTTACCAAAAGTTAGCTATGTCTGTCACTATCTTGTAAGATGCCTTAGTAGTTGAAATAGCTAATGGGGTCAGGTCTTAGTTCGTGAGAAACTTAAAGACTACACCCTTATAGTATAAGGAAATGAATTCCGATTGATTTGATTTTAATGGAGATATATTGATGGGTTTGGGGTGTATATTGATGAAACGTGGCAAGGTAATTGCTCATGCATTAAGACAACTTAAAGAGCATGAAAAGAATTACCCTAACCATGATTTGGAGCTGGCAGCAGTGGTGTTGCATTGAAGTTGTGGCGACACTATTTATATGGAACAAAGTGCACTCTTTTCATTGATCATAAGAGTTTGAAGCATGTCTTTGATTAGAAAGAGTTGAATATGAGGCAACGGCATTGGTTAGAACTACATAAAGACTATGATTGTGAATTGCATTACCATTCCGGTAAAGCAAATGTTGTGGCTGATGCTTTAAGTAGAAAGGAATATAGTGGGTGCTTGAAAACGACTAACGCCAGAATTGATGTGACGTCAAGTTTGATTGAAAGAATCAAGGGGGCACAAGCGGAAGCATTATTAGAAGAAAATCTGAAAGAAGAAGTCATGGTCAAACAACGTCTTCAACTGACTGAAGATGGTCGTGGGATCAAACTGTTCCAAGGCCATGTGTGGGTACCAAAGTTTGGGGGAAACCGAGAATTAATTCTCGAAGACGCCCACAAGTCTAAATATTCTATACATCCTGGAAATACTAAGATGTATAGGGATCTGAAACTACACTATTGGTGGCCAGCTATGAAGTTAGATGTGGCACAATGTGTAAAAAGGTGTGTGACGTGCTCGTTAGTGAAGGATGAACACCAAAGGCCCTACGGAAGTCTACAATCCTTAGAGATTCCTGAATGGAAGTGGGATAAGATTACCATGGATTTTGTGACAAAGTTACCGAGAACATTGAAAGGTAACAATTCCATTTGGGTAATCGTGGATCGGTTAACTAAAAGTGCTCGTTTCTTGGCAATGAAAGAAGCTTCACCAATTGATAAGTTAGCCAAGCTTTATATTGATGAAGTGGTGTCAATACAGGGTATACCAGTGTCTAGTTTCTGATCGTGACAGCCGATTTACTTCAAGGTTTTGGCAGTCACTGCAAGAAGAATTGGGCACAAGAGTAAATTTAAACACTGCTTACCATCCTCAAATGGACGGGCAAGGTGAAAGAACTATTCAGACTTTAGAAGACATGCTCAATTCATGTGTGATTGATTTTGGAGGTAACTGGGATACGCATTTACCCTTAGTGGAGTTTGCGTACAACAATAGTTATCACTCCAGTATTGGAAGAGCACCCTTCGAAGCCTTGTATGGACGGAAGTGTAGAACTCCAGTATGTTAGTTAGCAGCTGGAGAAAAAAAAACAATTTGTTGGTCCTGAAATTGTACAACAAACGGCTGATAGAGTGAAAGAGACTCGGAAACACATGAAGGCGGCTCAAGATAGACAAAAGAGTTATGCCGATCTGAAGAGAAGGCCGAAAGTGTTCCAAGTTGGGGAGCGTGTGATGCTTAAAGTATCCCCGTGGAAAGGTGTGATAAGGTTTGGAAAACATGGAAAGTTGAGTCCTTGTTTTCTTGGACCTTTCACTGTTACTAAGATAATTGGACTTCAAGCTTATCAGTTGGATCTTCCACCTGAATTGGAAGGAATTCACAATACTTTCCATGTCGGTTACCTTCGGAAATGTTTAGCCGAAGAAAATGATGTAATTCCACTTACTGAAATAAGAGTGGATGAGAAGAGTCGTTGCGTGGAGGAACCGGAAGCAATTTTGGAAAGGGCGACTAAGAAATTACGACATAGGAAGTGATTATGGTGAAAGTACAATGGAAACATCATAGAGGTGCTAATGAGACGTGGGAAGGTGAAGAGGATATGAAGAATATATATCCTCACCTATTTACCTAACTTTGATTTCGAAGACGAAATCATTTTCAAGTTGGGGAGATTTGTAACACCTCGAAATTTTCATAATAATTGTACTTTTATCTTGGATGAATATTTTAGATAATGGGATGATCTTAGTTTTAAACCATATGCCGAAAGGGTCAAAAGTGAGAATTACCAAAGTTATAATTCATTTGTGGAATGGTGAAACTTTTGAGGTTAGTTTTGTTATTTGGCTATAGCTAGGGGTTAGTTAGTTAATTAATGGAATTGAGGTATAAACCTCTTGAGTCGGCTGAGGAATTGAGGGTTATCTCAATTTTCTCCTGTGAAGTCGGTTTCCAAAAGAACCAGGGAGAGAAGAAGAAAGGTAGCAATATGATTTTACTTAGGTAAGGGTTGCAATCATCTTCTTCATTCAATTCATAAAAGATTTGTAATCACAAGTTTAAATCACCTTCCAATAGGTCATCGAATCAGTGGGGAGAAGGAATTTGATTTCTGGATTTTGGGTTTTTGAGTCGAAGTTTTATCAGGTAAGTTCATCTTCTTCTAAATGATTTCAATTGAAATTGAATGTTATATCTGGTAGCAAACTATCTGAATCACTTGGTAAATATGTATTGAGATGGAAGCGACCAAGAAATTGAACTTAGACAAGCTTTGAGAATAAAATTGATGTACTAATCGAAGTACCGACTTCAAAGATCCGGTATGGGATTCGGTCTCGGTGAGATCCGGTATGGGATCCGGTCTCGGTGAGATCCGGTATGGGATCCAGCTTCGATAGGATCCGGAATTGAGTGGGAGCCGGTATGTGATAGGATCCGGAATTGAGTGGGATCCGGTTTCGATAGGATCCGGTATTGGATGAGATCCGGTCTCATTTGGGATCCGGTCTCATTTTGGGATCCGGTATCATTTGGGTCCTAGTTCCGGATAGTTCCGGATCCGGATTATATCGGATTTCGGATGGCTGACAAATTGGGTACCGGATCCGGATTGTACCAGATTCCGGATAGTGTCCGGATTGTGATACCGGATTCCGGATAGTTCCGGATTTGAGAATCCGGAATGTTTTTCCGGATATAGTTCTGGATGTGTTATCTGGTTAAGTGTTTCTAAAAACATTTCTTGGGGCACTGCCCCCCAGACCCCGCAAGGGCGTTGCCCCTTGACCACATCCGCTAACCGGGTAGCGGAACCCCCGTGCTGAGTCGCCGAAGGGGGACAATTAAGAATAAGGGTATGATATTATTTGGGATTCTCAGCTTTGAGAATATGTTATGAAATGTTTGTACATACGAGTAAAGAGGCACGCATGCTAGTAAGTGTAATGGATCCATAGGCACTGACATTAATTGAAACGTGGAATAGGCATAAAGTAAATTGTAATTCCCGTTGACCTGAAATGAGGAATAGGCATAAAGTAAATTGTAATTCCCATTTCGAAAGGTGATGAGAAACGTGGAATAGGCATAAAGTAAACTGCTATTCCCGTTTATATTTGATTAATGTGGAATGGGCAAGGGATGATTGCTATTCCCATTATGTTTGATAAATGTGGAATGACAAGGGATGATTGATATTCCTGTTTATATTTGATTAATGTGAAATGGGCAAGGGATGATTGTTATTCCCATTATGTTTGATAAATGTGGAATGGGCAAGGGATGATTGCTATTCCCATTTATATTAGATTAATGTTGAATGGGCAAGGGATGATTGATATTCCCATTATGTTTGATAAATGTGGAATGGGCAAGGGATGATTGCTATTCCCGTTTATATTTGATTAATGTGGAATGGGCAAGGGATGATTGCTATTCCCATTATGTTTGATAAATGTGGAATGGGCAAGGGATGATTGCTATTCCCGTTTATATTTGATTAATGTGGAACGGGCAAGGGATGATTGCTATTCCCATTATATTTTAGAAATGTGGAATGGGCAAGGGATGATTGCTATTCCCATTTGTACTGTGACGTGAAAATGTGAAATAGGCAAGATATAATTGCTATTTCCGCTTTCTATTTGGAAATGAGAAATAGGCAAGCTATAATTGCTATTTCTATTTCCACTCCAAGAAATAGGCAGGGACTAATTGTAATTTCTTGGACTTGAGCAATGATCTAGAATCCGTGTGATTCGTAGTGGGCTCTTGAACATGATGCTATGACTTACTCATTGTTTGTCATACTCATGGAATCGGGTATGATTCCCGTTAGCGAAAGATGTTATGTGTACGGTAAGAAAGATTGCGAGAAGGTTAAATTATATGCTTTGTTTACAGTTTTGGTTTTTAAAGCTTATAAAGTTTTAATTTGAAAATTGGATGTTCTCACTAGGCGTAAGCCTAATCTTTTCAAATTAAATTTTCTTACCAGGTTCTAGCCTGTGAAGGGATAAGCTGGGATGAGCGTCGAGAGGTTCCTGAGTTATGCTTTTGATGACATGATAGAGAAGTTAATGGAAGTATTGATGTTTTGGAGATTTTGTAGACAACCTTTATAATCTAATTGTACACGTTATGGATTAGATTAGTAGGTTGTTTATAAAAGTTGAATGTATATGCAAACCTTGTTATGACTTCTTAATTTATGTATGAAGTTTGGGAAATAGTTGTTGTGGACCTTGATAAATTTTAAGGTTTAAATTTGTCCTGATTTTGGACGTTTCAAGTGAGCCTCCGCATCTTGTTCAAAATTCATCCGTGGTTATAGATATAAACCACTACCGCTCTCTCATTGACTAACACACTCTTAATCTTTGGTATTTCTCTTCGACATCTCCGATCATAAGATTCATGCAATGTGGTGCGCATGGTGTCCAAAACATATGTGAATGTTGTTCTTCCAAGATTTTTCAGCGGCAACTTTAAAGTTGGACATATTATGGTAACGAACTAGTATAAGTAAAAAACAGTTAGTCACTACTTTAATATATATATATATATATATATACAATACGTTAATACTAAATATAGATAGAAATTAGAATATTTGTTACATGCACGATGTTCTCCTCTTCGACATTCTCTATAACCTCATTGATCATCTTTACGATTAACTGAGCATCTTTCACATGCTTTGATGTGTCAATTGATTTCACAAAAATTGTTCCTCGGGACAATTAACCAAAAATTTAATCAAGCTTCGTCCTTTCCCATATGTCCAAAAATCGGATATAAAAGTGCAATTGCTCTTCTTCCAAGAACAGAAGAAATCCACAAACGTGCTTGTATCCTCGAGTACATACTTCAACAAAGTAAGACGAATATTGTAATAACTTGGAGCTGGCATGCCTACCAACAATAGGAATAAAACTAGTAATTAACCTTTCAGAGATATATTCAAATTTTGAAATGGTAATTACCTCTTCCATACTCTCTCCAGGTACATTTATAAACTGTTGAAAGTTCTCGCCGTGCACGACATTGAACGGCAACCCAACCGAATATATCCAAATCGCAAACTCTTTCCAAGCGACCATCTTTAAATTTTCCTTGATTGGGTTATTTCTATCCAAAGTGGTTTGTTTAATCTTGCCATGGTCAGGCTTCAACATTGCATCAAAAGGACTGTGAACATCACTAGCGACCTTTCTTTTCAAACTACGAGGTGGCATTCCGGCTTATACATGCCCCTCCTCCTTCAATAACTTCTGTTTCATCTTATTCTTGCCCCTCGTCGTCATCTACATTGGGTTCAACCGAATACTGTAAAAGAACTTCTACGTTTCTATTTCTTTCCTCTTTTTCTTATCATTTTCACTTATTATTGAGGCAAGAACTATTTTTTGGATGTCGTTACTCACATTAGGACAACAACACACGTTACCTTCGGAGTGAGTAAGATGTTGGTTCAATCTAGTGATCCCTTGTCTCATTTTTTTATCGCACAAAGTACACTAGATAATTTTTTTGGTTGGATCTTTACATACCGCCCATTCCCAAGCCATATTGCCATTGATGCATTTTGTACCCGTATCTGATAAAGAAGTAGTAGTTGGGGTCACAGATACTTGTGATCCCAGAAACAAGTAATCAATCCATATAAGAATCAAAGGGGACCATCTATATATTCAATATTCAATTAAGTAGCTCACAAATAGCAATGAAGAACAACTCTTGTGTGTGTAGCTACTATGTGTAATTAGATGACCTAATTAGGAAGAGTAGAGAATGCAAACATTATATACTAAGGGCAAGAATAGCCCTATTACAAAAATGGTCCCTCTACTTAGTACAATAACATTTAAGGACTAACATTCTCCCCCTTTGTACAAGTAGAGGCAAAGAAATTAGACATCCACCGGAGCTACATATCTTTTCCGAATTCCGAAGATGAACTCGAATCTTCTAAGCGAAATTCGGTGCTCCATCCAGTTAGATATAGCAGTTAGTATTTCTCCAATCAGCTCTTTCTCCTTATCTTTCAACTTCACTGCTCCATTCGCATCTAAACGTAGTCTGCTCTCCAGGTGGATCTTGATTAACATAAATGTACCATCACTGTACTTGTTCGCTTCGATGATCCTCATAAATCTTTTCTTTGAATCCCTATCGAGGTAAACAACTCCCAGATCAGGTTTCTGTAACACGGTGTAAGCTTGAAATCCTTGAATATCGGGAATACGTCGGTTCGGAGGTTTGATGTTGACATGGGTTTGGCGAGATTCTAAAGCCATCTGAAAATCTTTCAAATAATAGAACTTAAGAAAATTACGCATAAACCTTTTAACGCTCTTGAAGGCTGCAGACCACTCGATATTTTTGTTCGATATACTTCCAATGTAGTTGTAAAGACTCAGAAGATCATCAAGCTGTAGACTCTTGAAGTCAGCCTCGGAGAATTCACAAACTGTACCATTCACCCTTTCTACTGTGAAAAACGGATACCAGACTTTTGAGAGTCTGTTGGAGTCAATCTTCAAAACCTTCGTAATCTTGCTGTCAGATCTCACTGCATCTATCTCTTTGTCTTTGTTTTTCATAACAAAAATGAATTCAATCTTTTGAGGTGTCGGCCAGTCTTCTATACCATACACCTTTTCATGATTGATCCTCTGAATATCCCTCACAAACATATCCCTTCTTATGCTTTCCTGGTATGGAGACAAAATTCTCACACGTAGACCAGTAGCCACATATCCTGGCTCAGCATCTAATATCCTCTGATAGAAAGCAAGTTCAGCATCCAATATTCGATCCCTGATTCTGCCTTCGGCTTGGATTCGGACAATCAGAGCAATTACGTGAGCAATCGGAGCAATCGGAGCTTGTGGAGCAGGTGGAGCTTGTAGAGCTTGATCGGAAGTACCCATGCTCTGATCAGTTGTCACTGTCGGTTCAGAATTCGGAGCCTCATTATCAGAATCCTGAGCAGCCATGATAACTCTGGTAACATCAAAAACATGTTGTAGCTCTCCTTTGATCTGGACCAACTTCTTCTCTGGATCCTCATCTGAGTCAACCTAGATGAACTCATGCAGAAAATCATCTGCCATCCTCTCCTCCTCGGTTCTATTGTCATCAACCGCAGGCTTTTCAACCCCAGTTAAGACATCAGCTAGAACTTGTATTTCCTCCACATCCTCCATAACTGTATCAGTACCACCCGTTCCTGTTCCCTGTTCACCTGCTTGTTGATCTGAACCCTCAGCATTTCCAGTAGCTGTCCCACTAGATTCACCAACCCCTGCAGATCTCTTCTCCCCCTCATGTTGATCAGACGGATCATGATCATCGTGTCTTCTTTTCCGAGAGGCTTCGGCTTGAACACCACATGCTTCTTCGACTACAATTACCCATGTGGCTAGAGAATGATATCCAGCAAGTAAGGCTTTTGTCATATCTGAAAATGAGTCAGTTAGTTTCTGAAGTTGTGATGCCAGAAGAAGTTGTGTATCTGTGGATGTTGAAGCTTGAGATTGGGTTTGAGGTTGGGTATGTTGACGAAGTAAGGAAATTAAGTCAACCTCTTCAGAAGTGCTAGAGTCACTTCTGGCTAAAAGGAGGGATAACAGCTCAGATTTAAGCTGGTCTTCAGATATTTGGTGTAAAGGTACAGATGATGGATGTTGTAGGTCTGGTTGAGTTCTTTGTAGAGGAGGTTCTGGTGTAGATGACAACTCGGCAATGCCTTTGCCTTTCACAGCTCTGCTCACCTCTTCAGATAACTTTCTCATCTCTGCTCTCATTTCAGCAGCATGAGCTTTATATTAGTTGCTCAAAGATTTCACAGCTAATTCCATCAACTTCAGAGGCACAAAATTATGTGGAGGAGGACCAACCAAAGATAGTACCTGTTGAGTTTGTTCGGGACTAACACCCAGACCACTTAGGTTACTGGTTGACATAGAAGTCGAAGAGACTGTATGGCCTATGTTCAATGCTGGCATAGTGTTAACATTGATAGGTCTTCCGCCCGGTCCTCGTGAAGCAGCAACGAATGGCGACGACACTCTGGGCATTCCGGTTGGGGCACATAAGCCCGCAACTTGTTGAGGTGCCAACATTCGTGTCCTAGGAAAGGATGTAGTACCAAATGGTTCTAGACTCTGTGTGCTCTGAATAAATGGCGGTGACCGGGGCGGGAGCCTACCTGTTTCAATATTAGCAAATACCGATTGTATCGCCAATAGCAGTTGTGCTTGATCCCCTGTGGAAAATGAAACATCGGAAAAATGAGATGCCGATGAGTGGCTGAGTGGGGATGTGCTATGCATGGCTGGGCGGACCATGTCTGTTTCAATACGCAACGGCGACAGACGCTCGTTGGTAGATGATGTAGCTACCCGGTTAGTATCAGTTTGGGGAGAGCCAGTAGTTAAAACATTTTCCAACTCTGTCACAATATCACTCATTTCTCTTCTCCCTCTTACCTCACCACTAGCTATATTCTCCACTTCTACTTCTACTTCTTCGTTTGGATTTGAAGGACCGACAACATCAGTAGCAGTGACAAGGAGCTCATTATTCCGTGTAGAATCAGCATCGGAGCTCACAACACGTCTTGGTTTCCGACCCATGTGTCTTGGAATAAGATTTGCGTCAGGATCATGGTCGGAGTCATCATCATCATCAAACGGAATTGGAGGTTCAATCTCATCATCTCGATTAACTGCATCATCATCAGAAGATGATGCAGCAACATAAGCTTCATCCCATGAGATATCATCATCAAATACATTCACTGAAGGTCGTCGTGGTGGTGGTTGAACTGGTCTGGAAGAGGATGCTTGACCAACAGTCCGTAATCTTCTCCCGACTCTCTTTCTTTTCGTTCTCCTCACCTCTCGTCGTTCAGAAACACCCCCATGTTCCTTAACCCCCTCGACAAGTTGACCCTCACCACCTAATGGGTTTGCATCGTGGGGAGGTCCCTCCGGTTCTGGATTGACCATCAATGCATTATCTAACCTATATCTAATAACTACCCCGGACTGTCGGTCAGCATAAGCAAGTAGGTCTTCTCGAAGAACCGCGATGTGAGCAAAGTCAATATGTGCCGACATCCGTAAATAGTGCATATATTGGCTCGGGCCTCGTGGATGATCAGCACGTTGAGGTATTTGATTGTTGTCGACCATAGCTTGATGAATTAATATCTGAAAGAACCTCTGAAAAGGCACAAAGTTACATCTCTTTTTCGGTTTGGCCTGTTCCGCGACTAGCTCGATGATTTCGTTCCAGATTAGAACAGCATAGTCGATGTTTCGGTTGAAGGTAAACGCATGGAACATCCGTAGGGTAGGTAAATTCGTCTTATCAACGCCTGTGTGTTTCGAGGTCATACACCGATTGAAGATAGAACATATAGAATAGTAAACTCTTGGGAGGTAGTTTCGTCTAAACTATGAAGAACCGATCAGAACATGATTGTCTGGACGTTGATATCCAAGACTTCGGATATCGGCAAATAATTGTTCTTCAGGGACCAGATCCTCAAAGTTTTCGGAATAAGGAAGGTTAAGCGTACGTCGGATTCCTCGTAGGGTGAATGTAACATCAAAGTGGTCAACTTTGGCTGAAAAATGTGGTCGTTGATCGGTGGGATGGAACTGAAGTGTACCCCAAAATTGTTGAAGGTAGATGGCCGGTACTAGCTCAACTCGGGTAAGCGCAGTACATAGAGGATGACCGCGGATGATCTCTATAACAATCTGATGATCAAATGGAACCGCTAGGTCTAGATGATGGTTATTGTCACGGAATCTCAGAAAGTTCGCCCTCAGAAAGATTTCTTCGTCTATGTCATGAGCATTCACGGACGGGTGTGATGAACGATGCGAACGGATGATGGTGTTGTCATCCGAAGTATTGTCATCAGGATCAGCCATCTGAACCACTTAACAGATTAGAATAGTGCCAAAGTTGAAATTTTCTTGAAAATTTTTCCAAAAAAAATCCTAAGTCCTGGGCATATCGCAACAAACATACCAAGCAATGGTGATATCGCAATGAAGAATGAGACAAGAGGATGTCGCAACATAAGGTTGCGATATGGTCTTGTCACAACTAACAGTTGCGATATCGATGAATGAACGACCATTGCGACATGGATGAATATTTGAATGCATGTTGGTTGCGATATCTATGAACACTGAATAAAACTTAAGTATTCAAGCCCTGATTTTCTAGTTTTCGCCCACACAATGTTAAAATACATACCAACAGACTCGCAATACATACGTGAGTAAACCCTAATCGATTCTAACACCCTAAACACACAAATATATCGATTTAAGCAGATCCAAACATTTTCGACCCTAAAACCCTAGAAATCAACAGTAGCATGCGATTCAATGGATGAAAACGAGTAAGAATATACAGGATGTACCTCGATGATGATCTGAAAGGAATGCAGTAATCAAAAATACGAAAAACGCCCTTGAAAAAAAATCAAAGTCGAGTGGATAGAGGGTTTTGGAGAGGTTTAAAAGTTGAGATATCGCAGAAAAGTCAAAAACCCCCTTTATACGATTTTTGAAATCGGTGACACGTGGCACAACACGATTGGTCCAAGGTTTGACCTGCCACGTGTAATCATGTTGCAAGGAACTAGTTGCGATATGACTTTTAAGTGTATCGCAACAGAAGGTTGCGACACGTTACTGTTCACACGACCATATCGCAATGCACAGTTGCGATATGGAAAACACTTGGTTTTAATGGGATATCGCAAACGAAGGTTGCGATATCGTACTGTTCACACTTCCATATCGCAGTGCACAGTTGCGATATGGGAACCACTTGGTTTTAATGGGATATCGCAAACGAAGGTTGCGATATCGTACTGTTCACACTTCCATATCGCAGTGCACAGTTGCGATATGGGAACCTCTTGAGTACATTGAGATATCGCAATAGAAGGCTGCGATATCTCACTGTTCATTGTGAAATCTCAATGGAATGTTGCGATATTAATGTAACTTGGACAAATTTCAGATTAAAATTGATCACATTGGAAGATGTCCAACTTCCAATTGATTTAGCACTCAAGATTTTTAAACACAGTTTTCACTCCCCCTTAAATGATGCAAAGATTTTTCAAATTTGTTTTCATCATTTAAGAGTTAGTGTTTAAAGATAAATTAGAATACTTACCTTCACTCCTGGGAAACAGATAAACACAACGAATCAACACTTACACGATAGGGATGCACACTCCCCCTAAATTTGTGCATAGGATGTATTCTATTAACTCCCCCTGAAATCATGAGCATACCTTTCGTGCAGATACATATATCATAACAGATCAAAGATAAGACAATTAAGAAATGAGAAAAGAAGAACGAATTGGAAAAATACTTATAATACAATGAGAATATGACAATTTAATTAACATATATTAAAAATAGAATATGATGAAAATTTTGGTGTATTAATCTAGAAGCAAAGTCTAGATTAAGATACAAACATTTCCATCTATTATATATTTAATATATGAGATTTAAACTTTCATATTAAGCATGACGAGCTTGGATACGAGAAAATTGAAACGTTTTTCATCCAAGGCTTTGGTAAAAAGATCGGCAAGCTGATACTCAGTTGTAACAAAATATAATTCAACAGTTCCTTTCTCAACACGATCTTTTATGAAATGATACCTGATGTCGATGTGTTTGGTTTTTGTATGCTGGACAGGATTAGCAGATATAGCAATAGCACTCTTACTGTCACAGTAAATGGGGATCTTCTCGTATTTATACCCATAGTCCATGAGTTGGGTCTTCATCCAGAGAACTTGTGAACAACAACTCGCCGCGGCAACGTATTCTGCTTCCGCGGTTGAAGTTGAAACACAATTTTGTTTCTTTGATGACCAACTCACAAGCTTGTCACCCAAAAACTGAACATGCCCAGAAGTACTCTTTCTGTCCAACATGCTTCCTCCATGATCAACATCTGAATATGCTGAGAGTTCGAAGCCGGTTCCCTTGGGATACCACAGTCCAAAGTATGGAGTGCCTTTCAAGTACCGAAAGATTCTTTTGACGGCTCCGAGGTGTGACTCTTTGGGTTTAGCCTGAAATCTAGCACAGAGACAAGTCGAAAACATTATATCTGGACGACTAGCGGTCAGGTACATTAGAGACCCGATCATTCCTCTATAAAGCTTGACATCAACATCAATACCATCTGGATCAGGACCAATCTTGGATCCATGAGCCATAGGCGTACCAATCGACGTACAATTTTCCATCTTGAATTTCTTCAAGATGTCAAACACATACTTCGACTGGTTGATAAAGATACCAGTTGAAAATTGTTTAACTTGTAATCCGAGAAAGAAATTAATCTCTCCCATCATACTCATTTGGAATTGAGTCATCATAATGCCCGAAAACCAAGTACAAAGTCCAGGGTTAGTCGAACCAAAAATAATATCATCAACGTAAATCTGAACTAAAAGAATATCACCTCCTTTGCGTAAAGTAAACAAAGTTGTGTCGATTTTATATTTCACAAAGCCAGCGTTTAGTAGAAAGGTAGATAACTTTTCATACCAGGCACGAGGGGCTTGCTTGAGACCGTAGAGGGCTTTGTCAAGAATGTAGACATGATCTGGATGGTTTTTGTCCACAAAGCCTTCTGGTTGAGACACATACACTTCTTCCTTAAGGACACCGTTCAAGAAAGCGGTCTTCACGTCCATTTGATAGACGGTGAAGTTCTTGAAAGCGGCATACACAAGAAACATTCGAATTGCCTCAAGACGAGCAACCGGCGCGTACGTCTCGTCATAATCTATCCCTTCCTGTTGCCTATACCCTTTTGCTACCAAACGAGCCTTATTTCTCACAATTACTCCGTCTTCATCTTTCTTGTTCTTTAGGACCCACTTGGTACCGATAACTGTCTTACCTTTGGGTCGCGGAACTAGTCTCCACACTTTCAGAGCTTCGAACTGATTCAGTTCTTCTTGCATCGCAATCAACCAATCAGGATCTTCTAAAGCTTGTTGAACTGTTGAGGGTTCAACCTGGCTTAAGAAGAGTGCGTATAAAACTTCATTTGCGGTTGCGGAAGCGGATCTTGTCTTTACTGGTTCAGATACATCACCAATCACCTGATCAATTGGGTGACTGCGTGTCCACTTAGTAGAGTGTGGATGGAGAGATACAGCACCTTCATTGGGGTCTACAAGTGAATGATCCTTATCAAAGTTCAACTCGATCGTCAGTGTCGGTTCCGGATTTGAGACAGGTTGCTTGTAAGAATTGACAATTGGCACAGCCTCAGGAACTGATTCGGTAGATTGTTCAGGATTGTTTTGATTACCCTGATCACCAACAATAGAAGTTGTTCCAGATGAAAAGGCACCACTTGTAGATGCTTGTAGTCGTGCATGTGGAGATGCCGTTGTTGTGTTCCTTGGAGAAGTTACAGGAGTAGTTGTACTAGTATTCGGTGTAGTCAGTAACGATGAAGGACCTGACATATTAGTTTGTACTGGTGGTGTTTCAACTTGAATCCTGTCATTTTTAGATGAAGAGGATTTATCAGTGTTAAAATAGTCATCATAAAAGTGTTAAAACAAATCATCAAGTTCACTAGGATTAGAGTTAGAAGTGGAAGCTTGATTCTTATTTGACGATCTAGTCATCATTAGACGGATTTGTCCAGATGCTAGAATTCCTGATATTGCGGGTTCTGTACTGTTTTGCACAGAAGCCATCGCTTCAGATTCATCAAACTTGACATTTATGCTTTCCGTCACAGTTCTGGAAGACTTGAGGAAGATTCTGTATGCTTTTGATGTAAGCGAGTATCCGATGAAGAAACCCTCAACACCTTTCGGACTGATCTTGTTCAGGTTGTCCTTATCGTTCAGCACAATACACCTGCATCCAAAAACACGGAAGTAGTGTATCACAGGTTTCCTATTATTAATTAACTCATATGGAGTTTTACCAAACCGTCGATGAATGATTGAGCGGTTTTGTGTATAGCATGCCGTTGCAACAACTTCAGCCCATAGGGATAATGGTAGATCAGCATAGGACAGCATCGTTCTTGCGGCTTCAACCAGTGTGCGATTTTGTTTTTCAACAACTCCATTCTGTTGAGGTGTTCTCGCCGCAGAATATTGATGGGTTATTCCTAATGACTTGAAGAAGTCATCAAGAGTCCTGTTCTTGAACTCTGTCCTATTATTTGATCTAACAGTCTGAACTGGTTGTTGACGATTCACTTGAAGCTGTTTGATTAACGAGATGATCAAGTCTGGTGTTTCGTCTTTTGAGCGTAGGAACTTTACCCATGTGTATCTCGAATAATCATCGACAATTACTAACACATAACGTTTGGCATGAATACTTTGAGTCTTCATCGGACCACAGAGATCCATATGAAGAATTTCCAAAGCTTGTCTTGTGCTGGGTTCGGGTTTCGGTGGATGAGGAGCACGCTTCATCTTCCCCTTCTCACAAGCAATACAGAAATTATCTTTCTCAAATGTCAGAACCGGTAGACCTATGACTAAATCACCCAACGTCAACTTTTGAATGTAACGAAAGTTGAGATGAGATAGTCGTCTATGCCATAACCAACTTTTCTCTAACGTCGCTTTTGACATCAAACATACATCAGTCTTGGGCTTGAGTGTTGATAGATCAATGGTGTACAAATTAGATTTCCTAGAACCAACCAGAAGCTCATCTCCTCCGTCGGTAAGAACAGCACAACGGGTCTTCTTGAAATGGACTTCTAGGTCTTTATCACAAAATTGACCTATACTAAACAAGTTGTGTCCTAAGCCCTCGACGTAATTTACTTTTGTAATCCGCACATTATCTTTTACAATATCCCCATAACCCAAAATTGAAGCATATTGATCATTTCCAAACTTCACTTTTCCACAATCTTGTTCAACAAAATTAACTAGCAGCTCTTTTCTTCCAGTCATGTGCTTTGAGCAGCCTGAATCTAAATACCATACATGACTGGGCTGCAAAATGGAAATTAAACGGTTTTAGGTACCCATTTCCAATTGGGTCCTTTCAGGTTAGTAGGCTTGGATTTAATATTTTGCTTTCTATAACCTATTTTAATATAAGCATTTGAATAAAACCAATGATTATAGTCAGACTTGCAGATAAAATCATCCACACCACAAGAAGCACAACAAATTTGATCTCGTGCCAAAATAATCAGTTGTCGCATTGAATAAACCTTGTAAGGAACTACAAGTTTTCGTCTAGTGCCAACATTATAATTAATAACATTTGAAACAAAATTGTCTTTCTTGGAATTTAAAACATTTAAAGTAACGTGGGATGATTTGATCTGGGCCACATCCTGTGTGGACTCCTTTATTCTCCACTCAAGACGCGTGTTGTTTCTCAAATTACGATCTGAAAAACCAGACAAATAAGAGTTGTAAGCTTTTGAATATTGAGTCTGAAAAGAATTAACACGCTTCTTTCTTTTTGTTTTTCTTTTCTTTTTCTGTAATGATGGTTTTGATTTAGATTTAGAATGATCATCATTAACAGAAACTTTTTCAGCTGATGTTGAAGATTCCCCTTTCAAGATAATCTTTTCAGGTTCCTCTTCTTTTATTAGAAAGCCAGAATGATCTGGAAGTTTGGCACAGAAATCAAATTGAACAGGTGCTTCACACACAACTTTACCTTTGTCCTTACCAACATTCTCGCTTTCAAAATCAGTATCAGTGTCATATGATGGGCTATCATTATCATCAGACTTGGGAAAAAGAAAGTCATTATACTCTTTCCGAAAAGCTTTATCTTCTTCCGTAGGAAAATATATAGGAGGATCTTTATCAAACTGATTTTCCAAATCCCAAGGTTCAAAATCATCTTGGTCATTGGTTGTCCAATCTCTCAAAATAGTATTTCCTATAAAAGCTTTGCATGAGGAAACATCTGAATCTGAAGATTGTTTTTCTTTTAAAGCTTTTTCTTCAGATATTTCCTCAAGTTTGATTTTCATTCCTTTTAAACTTTCTGAAAATACAGTGAGCAAAACTTCCTTTTCAATCTCAAAAGCAAGTTTCTCGTCATTTCTGACTTCTTGAATATTTCTTTGGATCTTGCTTTCGAGGTCCATGAGTTTTTGTTCAAGAACCATTTGTGGGAAGTATCTTTTACCTTCAAAAACTGGTTTGTTAGTATTAACCTTTTGAGTATTTCCTTTTTCCTCAGGTTCTTTAACAACATGACTCTCAAAGTAATTGTTTGGTAAGGTTTTCTTATTATTCAATGCCTTTGCATTGTCTGGACCATACCAAAAAGGAAGTTGCATTTTAACTGTGGTTTTCCTTTTTATTTCTTCTTCAGCCTCATAGTCTTCACCATCCATCTTAAGACACTTGATTTGAAAGTTTGAATGTACGGCATGTTCAATCCATTCAAATTTATACAAAGTGGGAGATTTTACTAAAGCATTGCTCAGGTATTGTGGATTATCATACCCGATTCCCCATTTTGAGTTGAAATATCTGAACTTATTTGGTTTATGCATGTGAATTGTTTGTTCAGTTTGACCTGCTTTGTACAGTTTATTTTCCAGATCCTTGATCCTTTCACATAACTCATCATTTCTGTCTTTGTAAGCATGCAAAAGACTCTCAAACTCACTATTCTTGACTTCCGAACTCAGCAATTTATCTGATAATTCAGTTATTCTGTCTTGAAAATAAGCATGACCAATCTCAAACTCAGCCTTTTTCTTTTCAAAATCCTTAATTTGACTGTCTTGTTCAGTTAGTCTTGCCTTTTGAGTGGAAATTATCTCATGTGCTCTATCCTGGTCTCTTTTTAGATTTTCTAATCTTTTTGTTAAATAAGCTTGTTGAGAAAAGAATTGATTGTAGAGATCGGAATGTACCTCATTAGAAGTAGACTTTGAACCTTCACCATCAGTTTTCTTGGTCATGAAGCACATCTTAGTCTGAGCAGCTTTCTCATCTTCAGCTTCATCATCAGTCAGATCCAGCCAGTATTCTTCTTCGACCATCAGTGCTATCCCCGATTCTTTCTTCTCGGCAAGCAGCAACTTGTTCTTGTAGTACGTAGAATCCCTGAATTTCGGCTTCCAACACTCTTTTGAGAAGTGACCAGTCTTTCCGCAGTTGTAGCATTTTGGAGCTTCCTCCTTCTTCTCAAATACCTTTTTTCTCTTCCGGTATCTTATACTCCTCTCTCTTGTACTCAGCTTTCTTGTCATCAAATCTCCTGCTAGACTCAACATTTGCCTTATGTTCAAAATTCTTAGAGCCAAAATAATATCTTTGATTATTTGACCCGGGACTTTTCCTAAACTTTCTCTGAAAGGAGCTAGAAAGAAGTGCCATAGCTCGTTTCATGCTTTCAATATCATCTATCTCACCTTCTCCATCCTGTTCTTCATCAGAATTCCTTGAATATTTTCTGCTGGGTTTGACAGATAATAGGGCAAGCGGATCCAGTTCTTCTTCCTTTACTTCTCTTTTCTCTTCCTTCTTTTCCTTCTTCTTTTTCTTGGCTCTCTTAGCTTCAGCATCTTCTTCATCTTGTTTCAAAGTCTCGTACATCTCTTGAAGAGGCAAAACATCCAACTTGGTATTTTGTTTCATCCGATGAGCATACTTCTTCCACTCAGGTTGAAGAACATTCAGAAAATTCACATTATGCTCAATTATTGACTTGTTGATGTTGTATCTGTTCAGCTCATTCAAGATAGTAGTGAAGCGGTCATATGTGGAATCAAGAGCTTCACCATCTTTCTGTTTAAAACTCTCATAAAGATTAATTGAATTGGAAATTCTCATCTGGTTTTCAATCTCAGAACCTTGGTAAAGTTTTATCAACTCATCGAACATGGCTTTCCTGGAATAGTTCTTGCTATCTACCTTTCGGTAAATATCATTTGTCAACGCTTGAATCACGAGGGACTTTGCCATTTTAACTCCATAATACTTTTTCTTCTGATCAGCATCATAATGAATTGGTAAGACCTCAACCCATTCTGGAATTGGTTCCCCGTCAGTAAGAATCCCTCTTCTCATCTGTTTTTCCATCGGCCCATTAATCAGAGAATCAGAAATAAATTCTCCATTCTCTTGTCTTTCCACATAATCCATAAATCGATCTTTCCATATTTTAAATTCTTTGGGAAAAAGAACCGGTGGTTTGTCCTTCGACCCAATGGTTAACATATCTCTTGCAGTCATAATTGATTACTCGTAAATGATCGTTTGTATTCTTTAGATTCGATTAGTTGCAAATAATTTCAAACTGACTTGTGATGTCTCAACCCACTATATGTCTCAACCAACTGATGTCGCAAAAAATGATGTCGCAACCAACTTGATATCGCAAAACGTGATGTCGCAACAAAAACTTGTCGTATCGCAACAAGAGGCTGCGATATGTTACTGTTCAAACCTTGAAGCTTGCGATATGGAACCAAGTCGCAAGTGACCCTTGCGATATGAAACTGTTCACTATGACAAATTGCGATATGAGACTGTTCAAAGTAAGTTCACTGCGATATGGATGAATCACTGAGTTGCGATATCGATGAAGATGCAAGTGATCATGAGTTGATTTTCCAAAAAATTATCCAATTGATCTGAGAATTGGTACGTAGGGTCGCAACACAATTCTGGACAGATTTAAAACTTCAAGTTTTGTCCAAAACCCACTAGAACAGTGATTTTTAATCCAAAATAGTAGGTTTTTCAATAAAAGTCCGAAAAACTGTTTTTGCACAATTTGAGACTGATTCTGATGTAATTGTGGAATCAAAACATGCAGAAATGAATATCAAACACTCCTAGATTGATCCTAATCCATTTGAAGCACTCAAACGATCAAAATCAATAAGAAATAGATAAAAACTTGAAGAACACTCAAAATGAAAAAACTCACAAAAAACTAATCTGATCTAGATGAAATACACTGCTCTGATACCAATTGTGATCCCAGAAACAAGTAATCAATCCATATAAGAATCAAAGGGGGCCATCTCTATATTCAATATTCAATTAAGTAGCTCACAAATAGCAATGAAGAACAACTATTGTGTGTGTAGCTACTATGTGTAATTAGATGACCTAATTAGGAAGAGTAGAGAATGCAAACATTATATACTAAGGGCAAGAATAGCCCTATTACAAAAATGGTCCCTCTACTTAGTACAATAACATTTAAGCACTAACAATACTCTTGAAGATTGACCCGCTTCTTTATTTTCCATTGCTTTATTTAGCTAAGCCTTAACAACAAAAAATAAGTGAATAAGTAACCATTTACATATTTTTGATTCAAAGGCAGAAGCTAATTAACCATTCATCTAGACTATAACTTCTAACTAATTCTACTTCTAACTAAGTCAAATAATTGGCTAGTGGATTCAATTCCATCTAAACTTATAGTCTAGATGAGCCTATCCCAAATTATTCTTGTAGTCTAGATGAATGTATATCATAAATAAGCTTTTGATTGTTGAATAACCTGTGTTGATGGGGGGGTCGACCAAAAGCAACGTTCTTTCTGTGTTGAGGGACTGGAGTCGACCAGAAGGCATAAACAGTAGAAACAATCGTGGCTGGAAGAAAGGGCAGAATCAGCAAGCAGCAGAAGTCGTGTAGAAGAGAAGTTGTGGCTGGAACTCGACTAGAAGACTAAGGGTGCGTTTGGTACACTAGACATGACAGAGCAGAACAGAACAACGATAATTAGTCCACGTTTGGCAAAACTTTTATGTGGAACATACAAGAACAATGCAGAACAAAGTGGAATAAACATGTTCCACCCCCACCCCATGGAACTTTCTAAAACATTAAATACGTCCCCTTTTTATATTTTATCCATTCTTTAAATTTGATTTATTGTGTTTTATACTCTTTGGACTTTCACTTTATTGTCCTCGAATATTTATTTTCATATAGTTTCTATGTTTTAATTAATTTATGTAAATTATTAAATATTAATAGTTAAAAGATATAGAAAAGGTTAGAAAATAAAATTTGAAAATACATAATTTTTTATTTTGGTATCACTTTAATCGTCTTCAAGAAAAAACATCTAAATAATATATTTTGTTATAAAAATTATTTATTTCATTATAATTTGATAAATTACATGATTAATCAAAGTATATAAACAACTTATTAGGGGTAAATTAGTCATGTTATATGTTCTGTTTTGTCTAGTTATGTCTTACGAAACGCTGAACATATTGTTCTATCTTGTTCTGTTCTGTAATGTTCCGTCATGTTCTATTTTATCTGTCTGCATACCAAACGCACCCTAATAGAGCAGAAGAAATCGAGCAAAGCAACAGAAGAAGTCGTGGCTGAAGCCTGGAAGAAAGCGTCGATCTTGCGTAAAAGAACGTTGGAAAAATGGAAAGTTGAAACCCAAACTTAGACTACTAGTTGACCAATTAACAAAATCCCAAATAAATATATAAAACTATAAAAGCCTTATTAAAAAAGGCCCAAAAGACCATCTACAAAAAATCGGTATATCTAACCGATATTTTGGTCAAAAACTCACTGAAATATCGGTAAATACCGGCGATATATCGTCAATAAATCGGATATCGAACCTGGATTGAAATCAGATGGTAGAACTAGCATGTATCGAGATATGATTTGTCCCTCCTTTATGACGGTAGTGATGTCTTCGGGCCCTTGATAAATATATACTAAGGAAATGAATGCATGCTCAGATAATTGATATGAGATATCATGATCTGTTTTTATCAGTATATTACGGAATCACGAAACTAGAGATTTGACATAACGAGAATGACACATTCACTGTCTCGTGTTCAATCTGGACATCAAGGGCAAAAAAACTAAATGTGTAAAATAAAATCGACTACAAACCGAAAATTTGTTGTGTCACAAGTTCTCGCCATTTGGGTGACGTGATGTATTGCTAGATATCACTCATCGTTTATAACTATAAATATGAGATTTAAATTTATTATCAACAAGTCGAGAACCCTTTGGGTAACATGCTTTGAACATATTGGAAAAAAAGTTTCAGTAATTAATATGTTTAACTATTATATCTGATTTTTATTTAGTTAGTCTGATTAAATAAAAAACAGATATTATTTATGTTGGACATAAAATAAGTTGATTAAGGATGGTCTTTGTAAGAGAGTGATGGTGTATGGAATCTCTTACACTCAAGTAAAGTGTAGGGATATATCGTGGTGGTTATGTCATACTTTTCATTTCCGTATAAAATGTATGACATTTTTATGCAAGTAGTCTTGCAATTCTTTTTTTTAAATCATCTACAACCATAGGCTCCATTTTCTTTTTACATTTTAAAACCGTGACTAGCACACGAGAAGGCAAAGGATTCAGATTGTTCACGTGGATACGATGAAGGCATTAAGCGTTCTTTGTTGTTGTGATTCAAAGTCTCTCAAACTATGAGATATAATTTTGAAACTCTTGATTTATTCCGGTTCATGGTTCCTTGAAGGGTTATGGTTTTATTATCCTTGGTGTTTGAGATCCGTGACCCAACAAAATCTACATCATGATGCTATATAATATCGATTGCTTAATATATAGATCTTGATCGAAGCATTCTCAAAATACAGACCAAACAAAAACAAGAAAATTAGAATCAACATTCTTAGGAGTACATGGCATCCATTTATTTATTATATCTGCCTAACCAAGCATTCAAAATTTATATTTTAAATGTGATTTACTTATTATATTTATTTATTTATTTATTTATTCATGCACTGTAAAGTTATATTTCATGAGAGTGCAATATATTTTTGGAGACGAAACTTCGACTTCAATAAGGGCTCTCCCCGGCGTAGTTTCCTGGAGGATCATAGTTGCATGTCACGAATAACGCACCGTTATTGCATTGAACCCTAGCACAACCTAGATGAACCGAATTGCGCCAAACAACTTGAGTATAATGCCCACACACCTTCTCGGGAGCACAAGTATTTGAATTGTGATCGTAATCCGCCTTCTCTCCAACCCACAGGTTCACCGCATCCACAGCTGTGAGTTCATACCCTGGCCCACCGCCACCGGCAATATTCTCTCCGTAGGGATTATTTTGCGAGTGCATCAATTGACAATCATCTCTGATAGGATTTATATAAACCCTAAACCGGATCTTTAAGCTCAAGAATGATTAGTTCTAGATCATGGAATAAACATATACAAATCACAACATGAACAGCGGAATTAAACGACAGATTTGTATAGCTAACAAGGTTCATTAATTTAAACATACTGATTACATACTCACGCCCCAATTTGTTGACCTAAGTCATCAACAAACGAATACTTCTTCTCAAGTATTAGGATTAAGAACCTTGGGGCTCATGCACACACATCTACACGTTTTTGTTTAAACGTGGGTTTCAAGAACGTCTAATTCTATATCTCTAGGTTTCTTTATATACTAGAAACCTAGATAAACTAGAAACTAGATAAATACCAATCCTAGATAAACTAGAATTTACAAGGATAACTATAAAATAAACATATTACAATTCGAACCCTTGTAAGTTGAAGTTTTGACACATCAAATCTATATGAAATATTCCTAACAATCTTCCCCTATTTGATGATGACAAAACTTAGCATCAGAATCTTCAAGTAGCTCTTCCCCTTTTTGACATAATCAAATCCAAAACTTATCAAACTTGAATCTTCCCCTTGAATGATCAACACTTCTTCTTCCCCTGAATTTATGCTAACCATCCTTGTGTCTTCGAGGTTATATCAATTACGTTGTAAAGAAAATCAACCATTATCTATTTGAAGTTGAAGTAAAAAACCAAACCTTGAGTCTTATATCCCGTAGAAACCAAGTGAACAACAACGTCATTCTCATGAATGAGGGGATCCCTGTCCTTCGACCAATCTTCTTCTCTAAGATTTCGTCAAATTGAAGTCACATTCTTCGAACAATTACGTTAATAATCTTCATAATATCACGGGTTATCTTTAACAGGTGAAGGATACCTTTAAAGATATGATAAGAACACAAACTCTAACTTTCACTTCTTCTTCAAACAAACTCTAATTAATCTTCCTTTTTGTAATCAACTGATGACGATCAAAGAGTAGTCATTTAAGCATTCTTCATCTATCGTTCATCAAACTTTCATACCTTGTGTGTGTGAATTTTCTTGAAACAAACAAAAATCATCCTCCTTTTGTCGAGCATGATCCTAACATGGTGTGTGACATGAATTCTCCATTGCATCGCGGCTTTGATTTCATAGCTTTGAGGAATTCTGAGTGAAGAACAATTTTTATCAAGAAAAAAAAAACTGCTGGATTTCGAGAATTTCTGGGAGCGTTCTGGACGTCGTACGGCCAATCCAACCAGACATAATGTTAAACAATGTGTCCCGAAGCTGCTGTCCAAAAATCGCGACGATCCGACGGTTCAATCTCCGGGAATAGGCGAAACGGCCGGCTGTGATTTTCCAGAAAATTTCTGCGAAAAATCTGATTTTTCTTTCTTTCGTTCGTATTCTTTCGTCTCTTCAAATCCTCCATTAAACCTTGTTTTTCTTCCAGATCAGAGAGCACCATGTGCTCTGAAACCACCTGATAGGATTTATATAAACCCTAAACCGGATCTTTAAGCTCAAGAATGATTAGTTCTAGATCATGGAATAAACATATACAAATCACAACATGAACAGCGGAATTAAACGACAGATTTGTATAGCTAACAAGGTTCATTAATTTAAACATACTGATTACATACTCACGCCCCAATTTGTTGACCTAAGTCATCAACAAACGAATACTTCTTCTCAAATATTAGGATTAAGAACTTTGGGGCTCATGCACACACATCTACACGTTTTTGTTTAAACGTGGGTTTCAAGAACGTCTAATTCTATATCTCTAGGTTTCTTTATATACTAGAAACCTAGATAAACTAGAAACTAGATAAATACCAATCCTAGATAAACTATGAATCCTAGATAAACTAAAATTTACAAGGATAACTATAAAATAAACATATTACAATTCGAACCCTTGTAAGTTGAAGTTTTGACACATCAAATCTATATGAAATATTCCTAACAACCTCGTCTTTGATCAGCATAGTTTTGCGCGTATCCAGCCACACGACTATCCCACGTCATGGGCCCCACACCAACCTGCGCTCGAGCTTGATTATGGGCATCAAGGAAGTCTTGTTGCGAGTTCTGGGCTTGGGAGAAATGTAGAATTGCCATGGACATAGAAAGAACAAGAAGTGAAATGTTATTCCAATAGCCCATTTTTGTGTAACCTTCTTTGATTTAAATGGCTTATATGAACGAGTATTTATAGAAAGAAATTATGGGGGATAGAAATTTAAATTACGAAATTATATTGGATCTATTAAACAATTATAACTTATCCTTCTATTTTGCTAGCCATCCAATAACATGATGATGACACTTGACTAAAAGAATTAATAGTCTTCCCAAGCTACTTGTTTTCCACAAATTGAGAGAATTAATAGTCTTCCCAAGCTACTTGTTTTCCACAAATTGGAACATCATGTGTATGCACAATGAAGAATACATCCAATGTATTTTCTTATTATACGTCATCTTCATTTATTTGGCATCGAATTAAGAAGAAAGACAGTTGAAAACGAACGAATACAATTTTCGCATATAACCATCGGATTATCTGGCATGCGTAATTAGCATGTAGAAAATTTTAAAACTTGTAGAGTATGGTTTCTCAACTCCTATTAAAATGTAAACTTAAAAACAGCATTATTTCTTGGTTTAGAATGATGACATATAAGACCACAAAATGATTCCATAATTAGTTTTCTGTAGATCTATCTTCTGATGTTGATCATCAAAATTTAAGAGTTGCATGAATTTATCTTGGTATTTTGATGAAAACTTAGACTTTTGAAGTTCAAACTTAGCTTTATGAACTATGATATCTTAAAATATGTTGCCTTTTTTAATTACTTGGAGCAAATTGTTTAGGTTTTGGGGCGCACGGTCCCTAGATTGTGCACCACCTAAGAGCATTTTCAACAGCATTGTTAAAATTATATAAAAAAATGGGATTTTGTTTGCTATTCTTCTCCAACAGTCATGAAGCACTCCTCATCTATTAGCAGGTGTAGTTTTCGTACCACAAATGTTTATTCCTTACAAGATAAGATTGAACGGGTGCACGAGACTAGGGGTGTCAGATTTGTACCGAGACAAAACAACCAATTCCATACCAACCGTACCAACTAAACTGTTTGGTACTACCATACCAACTTCACACACTTGGTTGGTACGTGATACTGAGAATCGAATACCACGGTAGTACCGTACTGTACCGACTTTATATATATACTAGATAAGTACCTGCGCGCGATGCAGCGCGAAATATCTCAAATCTAAAGTCGAGAATTCAAAAAAATAATTTTGTTTCATGTTCATATTTATACGTTTTTAAATCGCATATCAGATGTATAAAATTAAAAGTCAATATGGTTGATTGGTCAAAAAAAATAGAGGAAATAATATAATCATGATTAAGAAAGTATAAATAATTAAATATACTATACTAAAATATTTACATATTTATATTTTTGAAAAAGGTTCGAACTCTTAATCCAAAAGTCAGTTGATAAGTGATATCTTTTTTTTCCAAGTAATTAAGTCTCTTATGATGGTGATTATTTGTATCAAATCCCATACTAATTTCAACAAATCTCATACTAATCAGGACACATTAATTCGTATATATTTATGATATTTAATAATATAATTAAATTCAAAAATATTTAATATTAGGTTCATTTCGAAGGTATTGACGAAACGATTACAATGGTATAATTTGTAAAAAATAGAAATGTTTTTTAATGCATTTTAGTTCATATACATTATTTATGTTTATATGATAAGAGTCTAAAATGAAAAAAAAAAGTAAGGGATTAAAAATAAACTACATACCTAATTTTAAGGGTAGTAAATGTAACGTATAAATTAAAAAAAATTGAATTAAGGAGAGATTTAAGGAGGAATGAATGTGTCTATGCTAATTGAACTTATAATGTAAACTGCGTCCAGATACATGTTTAGGCGGGAAAATACTGAAGTCGCTTCACAAGAAAACGACACGTGGCATGCTAGTTACTTATTTATTATATATATATATACACTACTAAACAAACCGACTTTTCCGGCGAATATTTTCGGCGGATATTCCGGCGGAAAGTTTACAGCGGAAATTTAAAAAGTCAAACCCCGTTGACTTCCGCCAAAAATTCCATTAAATTTATTTATTTTTTTAAAAAAACTCACCATTTTTTCGGCGGATTTTCGGTGGAATTTAAATAACTATTTTTTTAATTTACGTCCGTCGGAAATCCACCGGAAATTTTTTTAATTAGTTAAAAATTAATTAATTTTTTCAGGGTCCATCGGAAATCCGCCGGAAATTACTGATTAAAAATAAAAATATTTTTTTTTGGTTTGTCGGAAATCCACCGGAAAATGTTAAAAAAAATAAATTTTTATAGTCCGCCGGAAAATAAAATATATAAATTTAAAACAAAATTAAATTTTTTAAGACCTGCCGGAAATCCGCCGAGAAAATAATAAAAAAATAATTTTTATTGTCCGCCGGAAAATATAATGAAAAAATATTTTTTTACAATCCGCCGGAAATAAATTATATAAATTTAAAATTAAATTAAATTTAAAAAAATATAGATATTTTTAGATATATTTACTGATAAATCAAACTTAATTTACTTTATTGTAGAATATATCGGCAAATACACAGTTTTCAAATTAAAATGCGTAATATATACATTCGGTTCACAAAGGTAAAGTAGACACGAGTATATATATTTGGTTCACATAACGTATAAGCCCACAATAAACATATGATGAGCCAAAACAAGAGATCCATGAACACCAGTAGTGATCATTGCAATTTATGTTTGCGCCACACATGTATGAGTTCACATGTATATACACTCGGTTCACATGCGTACATAGATGTTTATGGTTATATGCATAGGGAGTAACATGTATACATATACGTTTATGTTCATGTGTATAGCGAGTCACAAACCTATAACGGTTCATATATATATATATATATATATATATATATATATATAGAGAGAGAGAGAGAGAGAGAGTCCTCTTCAAATGTAAACCATCAATTTCGTGTAAACCGTGTAAACAGTCGATTTCATAGGTTTTTTTGATGAAATTGTTTATTTTGATGAAATTGTTTCATCTCATTCATTTCTTGATGAATTTTTTTAGAAAAATTTGTAGTTTCATAGGTTTTTTTCATTCTTATGAAACTGTTTCATACATTTTTGTTTTCACCTATGAAACTACAAATTTCGTTAAAACATTTCACGGGTTTACACGGGTTTACACGAAAATGATGGTTTACATTTGAAGATCCCTCTCTCTCCTTTTTTTTTCTCTCTCTCTCTCTCTCTCCCTCTCTCTCTCTCTCTGTCTATATATATATATATATATATATATATATATATATGCATTCACTTCATATATATGGTCACATACATACTTATTGATCTTTATGGGCTTCAATGAACCGTTATGGACTTAATGGACCGTATTGGGCTTTAATGAACCGTATTGGGCTGCCAAATGGATCTGACAGGGGTTTATTGGATCCAAATGGTCGTTAATGGATCCAACATGGGTTTATTGGATCCAAATGGCCGTTAATGGATCATATTGTGGTTTCAGTGATCTACTAGGTGTTTAATCAACTCAATTGAACTTTAATGGGGTTTTTTGTGGTTTAATATATTCTTTTAAGCTTTATGGATCGTATTGTGCTTTAATGGATCGTATTGGCCTTTAATTGATCATTTTGCGCTTCAATGGACCGTTATGGGCTTTAATGGACCATTATGGGCTTTAATGGAACCGTTTGGGCTTTAATGGACCGTATTGGGCCTTTATGGATCGTATTGTGCTTTAATGGACCATATTGGCCTTTAATTGATCATTTGCGCTTCAATGGACCGTTATGGACTTAATGGACCGTTATGGGCTTAATGGACCGTTATGGGCTTTAATGGGACGTATTGGGCTTTAATGAACCGTATTGAGCTTTAATGAACAGTTTCAGACTTTAATGGACCGTATTGGGCATTAATGGATCGCATCGGGCTTTAATGGACCGTTTTAGGCTTTAATGGACCGTATCGGGCATTAATGGACCGTATCGAATATTAATGGACCGTATCGGGCTTTAATGAACCGTTTTGGACTTTAATGGACCGTATCGGGCATTAATGGACCGTATTAGGCTTTAATGGATCGTTTTAGGCTTTAATAGACCGTATCGGGCTTTAATGAACCGTTTTGGACTTTAATGGACCGTTTTATTATTATAAATAATAATATATAAATAATAATGTTAATATATATTAACAATAATAATAATATTAATATATATTAACAATAATAATAAATAAATAATAATATAATAGTAATAATAATAAAATAATATAATAATAAAATTATTATTCCGGCGGATACAGCTGTCGGAAACCAAAAATTTCAAAAAACCGGGTTTTAAAAAAAAAATTAAATATATTTCCGCCGGAATTCCGCCAAAAAAGGGTTTTTAACCCCATTCTTCTCCAGCCGCAAGCAGAAACCACACAAACCACAAATCCGCTCGACACACAGCCAAATCCCATTGAACAGAAGCCAAATCCGGCCTTCGACGCCTCCCTCGACACACATCCGGCCGATTTCTCGCCGTTGACGCCTCCCTCTTCACATCTCCAGCGGATTTTGACTCCATCTCCGTCTCCAGCCGATTTCTACACATTTGGGTAAAAAAAATCTTTAAAGAATGTGATGTATATATATTTATATGTATATGTATGTATATATTTTTGAAGATTGTAAATTTTTTATGTATATATATATGTGAATGTGATAAAATTTTGATGAATGTGATGTATATATATGTATATGTATATATTTTTGAAGATTGTAAATGATGTTGATGTACATATATGTTAATGTGATAAATATTTTTATGAATGTGATAATTTTTTGATGAATGTGATGTATATATATGTGATGTGTGTATATATATATATCTATATATTTTTTAAGATTGTAAATTTTTTTATGTGTATATATATATATGTTAATGTGATAAATTTTTGATTAATGTGATGTTAATATATGTATATGTATGTGGAGAGTTCCGAATTTTTGTTATAGTTTTTGTAATCATGCAATTCGGTTTAAATTAACACGATAAAAGTAAAAAACAATTATAAACAAATAGTATATATCCACTTAAATAACATTTTGTTTAGTGACAATCATAATTATATGACACAATTGTATAGACTTTTTCTTGTTTAGTCAAACACTTGATTATAAAAAGAGAGGTTATGATTATTGATACATTTGTTACATGGCAAATTATATAAAATAATATATGTCTAATTTGTAAGTTTTGATATGTATGTTAATTTATATAGGTATGTGTTTGTAGCTATGTCGACTAATACGGATAGAGGATGGATGTATAAACGAGTAAATAGAAGTGGTGAAATAAATCATGTTTTCAGATGTGAAGTAGAACGATTTTTGGATTTTGCTTTTACATATGAGCAATCAAATCTACCGAGGGGCACGGATGAGGGGGTAACATTATTTACAAGATGTCCTTGTAAGAAATGTAAACTTACTAAGTATAAAATTAGAGATGAGGTTCATTTAGACTTATTAAGAACATGATTCATGCTTTCTTATACTTACTGGTATGTACACGGCGAAATAGAACCCTTAGTTCAACAGGCAATAGTAGACGAAGATTATTCTGAGGTTGACGGTGTTCAACAAATGGTGATGGACCAAAATATTCCCGGTACATCAAGTACGTGGGAGGAGCAAGAACCGAATCTACATGCACGACGTTTCTATGAGATGTTAGAAGCTTCGGACTAGCCGTTGTGGGAGGGATGCCAGAGATTTTCAAAGTTAGAGGCAACGTCAAGGTTTTTGAACTGGAAGGCATATTGCAATGTACCAGAGACAACCTACAATCGTAACATTGCTATGGTGAAAGAAATGCTACCTGACGGTGAACAATTGGTTGGTAGCTTTTACGAGACAAAGAAGATGTTGAAGCAACTTAGTCTGTCGAAAGAGAAGATCCATGCTTGCAAAAACCATTGCATGTTATTCTATAAGGAATATGCCGATTATGACACTTGTCAAGTGTGTCGGGAGCCTCGCTACAAGACAACTGGCCGAAACAATAAGGTGCCTCAGTTGGTGTTGACGTATTTACCTGTTACAGAAAGATTGCAACGAATGTATTTGTGTAAGAAAACAACAAAAGAGATGACTTGGCACCGTCAACATCAGACTGAACCGGGAAAGATGGTACACCCGAGTGATGCTGAGGCTTGGAAACACTTCGACAGGATACATCCCGATTTTTCTAAAGAAATCGGGAATGTTCGTCTGGGCTTATGTACAAATGGTTTCAACCCCAATAACTCGAACTCAAATCCGTATTCACTATGGCCCGTCTTTCTTACAAACTACAATCTACCGCCTTGGATGTGCATCAAGGAGTCCTACGTCCACCTCGCTTTGCTGATTCCCGGCAAGAAGAGTCCCAGACAGAACTTGGATGTATTTCTTCGGCCCTTGATCGATGAATTGAAGATGTTATTCTTGGAGGGTTTCCATACCTATGATGCTTTTCATAGGACCAATTTACACCATAAGGGTCGTACTATTGTGGACGGTTAGTGACTTCCCTGCTTATGCCATGCTTTCTGGTTGGAGCACGCATGGAAAGTTATCTTGCCCATACTGCATGGGCAATGCATGTGCGTTCCAGTTACGAAGCGGAGGGAAGTCGTGTTGGTTTGACTATCACCACAAGTTTCTACCACAGAGACATGCATTCAGACGTGACATGAAGCAATTTCGTAAGGGACATACCGAAACAGCCGATCCACCCTTAGTTCCAACCGATCAACAAATATGGAATCAAGTGTGTATCCTTCCTACGGTTTATGATGGTGTCCCACACAGGTCAAGGCACTATAGAAAGCCTGTGGGTTTTGGGGTAGCACACAATTGGGTAAAGCGGAGCATTTTCTAGGAGTTGCCGTATTGGCACACTTTGTTGATACGGCATAACCTGAATGTAATGCACACTGAGAAGAATGTGTTTGAAAATCTGTTTCACACGATTATGGACACACAAAAATCAAAGGACAATATCAAAGCAAGGAAAGACATAGAAGAATATTGCAATCGACCGGAGTTGCATCTCAGGGAGGAACGAAATAAAATATTTAAACCGAAAGCGGAATACACTTTGAAAAAAGATCAAGTAATAAAGGTGGGTGAATGGTTGAAGACGTTGAATTTTCCTGACGGCTATGCTTCCAATATAGGGTCATTATTTAACCTTGAGGAGGGTAGTTTCTATGCCTTCAAGAGTCATGATTGTCACGTGTTCATGCAAAGACTGCTCCCTATTGCCATTAAGGGACGGTACCCACCCATATATGGGATGCTATCACTGAGTTGTGCACATTTTTTCGTGAAATATGCTCGAAGGTGTTACACGTTGACGACTTGATTCAGTTGAAGACAAGTATAGTTGAAACAATTTGTAAGTTGGAAAGAGTCTTTCCACCGGCGTTCTTTGATTCCATGGAACACCTTGTGGTACATCTGGCGGATGAGGCACTAGTTGGGGGTCCGGTTCAATACAGATGGATGTATCTCTACGAGAGACGTCTTGGATCTTTGAAAAGGACAGTGCGAAACAGAGCAAGGGTAGAAGGGTCGATTGTGGAGGCATATTTGGTGAACGAACTCTCTAACTATTATGCGCTGTATTTTGAACCAACTGTAGAGACGCGTCTAAACCCTGAGCCTCATAATTTTGCCCCCGAATGTGAGTCTTCCGAACAACGCTTGAGCATATTTAAAACCCCGTGTCGTCCATTATACGATAAGGTCGGAAGACATTGTCAGTTGGATGGTGGAGATATGCACAAGGCTCACACATACATCTTGCTTAACTGTGAAGAAGTCTTTCCTTTCATCCCCATGTTCAATGATTGGATTAGACTTTCGGAGCCGTATATTGATGAAGCGGGGCTCGACAAACGTAGAGGTGACCAATTTGCTGCTTGGTTTGAGAACTACGTAAGTATACATATGAACCCATCTTTTGCATCATCATTTATATGTACTTAATATCATATTACAAATGACATAATATTTTATAATATAGGTTATGACTCGGACCGACCCCTCAATCAGACATCTGAAAGTTTTACCACAAGGACCTCTCCGTTGGGCTTGGAGACACCCATGTTTTTTTGTAAATGGTTACAAGTTCGACACTCAGTCTCGCGGTAGGAATCGCATCACACATAATAGTGGAGTTTGCGCGAGAGGCTCTTGTTACTCGGAGTTTGATGCGGACTACTATGGATTGTTGGATGAAGTGGTAGAGATAGAATATCATTCGACACTCGGTCGTTGTGTGGTCCTAGTATTCAAATGCACATGGTTTGATATAGTTAACGGGGTCCGAGTTTACCCAAAGCACAATATCGTGGACGTCAAACACAGATCAATACTTCTTTCAGACGACCCTTTATCCTAGCATCGCAATCTGAACAAGTCTATTATGTGCCATATCCATCGAAGGAATTAAAAGATTGGTGGTCTGTGGTGAAGACAAAGCCTAGAGGGGTCTATGACTTAGCATCAAGTACACTTGAAGTAACGACAAATGAAAATATGGATGGGAACAGTTTTTCCAAGAAGATGATAGAATTGCACCCACAATTGGAAATGGAGACGTGGATGAATCCATCTGTCTTAACACGGTTGGAGAGGGCATCGAAATTGGAAATGACGGTCGCGAATTCTGGCATGTTGACGAGAGTGGTGACGAAGAGGACGAGTTCCAAGACTCGGGTAGTGACTCTAACAAAGAAGAACCTGACTTGTCTGATCACTCATCTGATGAATAAATACTATGTTAATCTTAGACTTAGTAAACTTTGTCTAATTGTTTCCATGTTTTGCTATCTGTTTTGTCACATTTACGAAGTTATCTATTGATTCTTTACCATGTTTACTTATCTAACATTGTGTTGTAAACTTGAATTACTGTTGTATGTTTTCTAACATTGCTTTGTAGACAATGCCACGTACCTCGGCATCCGGACGAAGTAGCCGAGCTACTGGCGGAGCGTCCAGTAGTGGTTCGGCACACCCATAGGCGGAGTCTGGATATGACGACCATGCCAGTGGTGCTCTGGAGCAGGTCCCGGTGCCGTCGGAGAATAGGATGATTGCTCCACGCTCTGCTACGTCAATGGAGTAAATTCATTTCTATTAACTTATTGATCAAATTAATTGTTCTTTGTATTGATATTAATTAATTTCATTATATAGGTTTGATTATGTGCCCGCGAGCTGTAACACCCCGAAAATCCTAACTCAATTGTAAGGGAGTCCATTTAGAATTATTAAAAGGACAAGGTGCTGCATTGGAAGGTGGGACTCGTAATGCTAATTGGACCTCTCGAGAATTTTGGCCAAGTTTGGGCTCGGTACAAGTCCAGCGAGTATGACACTCGCGATAGTGACAAGGTCACAATCGCGGTGTCACTATCGCCCCATATGTACCGAGAGTTGTGGAGTAGCGGGCGAGTATGCCCGGCGATAGTGACAGTGTCACTATCGCGGGGTCACTATCGCCGACGGGTCCTGAGGGTTTTAAACCCACGCCTTTCAGCATTCTTTCATTTCTATTTCATCTCTCACTCGCAGCTCAACTCTCTCTCTCTAAAAATCGGTTTCTCTCACTAGAAACCCTAGAACTCCTCTCCTCTCCTCTTCATCTTCTCTACCCAAAATAACCCATTTCCTCCATTATTGAACACTTGAAGGTTTGAAGCTTTTTGGGAGTTTAGGAGCCATCTTTTGAAGTTTTGGCTTGAGGATGCAAACTTCATCAAAGGAGCATACGTTTGGAGAAACTCTAGATTTAGCTAAATCTAGCAAGGTGAGTTCAAGTTACTTTGCGAAAACTTTGTACATGCCAAAATGAGTATTTTACAAATATTTGTGTGTTTTACTTGAAAATGTATATGGTTGAGTTAATTGGATAGTTTAACTCTTTTGAAGTGTTTATCTTCATAAATGTGTAAAACACCCATATTTAGGGCTTTTGGATATTTGGATGGTTAGAAACCATATTTTGCCTTTAAAAGATTATTTGCTCAAAATGAGATTGAATTGATGGTTTAATCATATATGTGTAAATGATTTTGTAAACCATTTGAGAAAATGCACTTTTAGTGATTATGGGTCATTTTGAGAATGTTAAGGGTGTGAGTCCTTTGGGAAAATCCTTTTGTTTTACCCGTAATGAGTTTTGGGGTTAATGATGATTTTGTGGTATAACTTGCCTAAATAATGTTTAAATGCGTTTTATGCGATGATGACCGACATTATGGGTCTAGCAAGCTTGGAGCACTTTGCTCGGTTTTGACTTTGAGATAGTCTTGGGACATTTGTCCGGTTTAAATGGCTCGATGTGGAGTCTTATTTACGGGTTGCTTTTATTGCACCGTGTTGCATATTATTGCACGTTGTTGATATTTACATGCTCGGGGTGGAATCTAGGATGTGTTATATGCTTAGTTGCATTTCATTTGCATGATTTGATGTTGATAAATGATCATTAGATCTTTTGAGCAGAGGGCTCAGTTTTGGGATCGGTTGAGTCTTGATGGCATTCGCCCGATTTTATTAAGCTCGACGTGGGCTTGGGGTTTGCATTACATGAGTTTCATTATGTTTGAGATTTACATGATTTGAATGCATTGATTATTCTTTTGGGGTCATGTATTTATATTTAAGTCAAGTAAGCTTGTTTCGGATGGTGGGTTTTCCCAAGGTAAAGATCCAGTAGGATTGAACTTGATGGCTTTGACTAAAGACCTAGTATGGTTGATGTTTAAGAAGGGCTAAAGACCTAGTTTTGGTTGATGCCGGAGATGGACTAAAGACCTAGTTTTGGTTGATGTCTAAAACGGACTAAAGACCTAGTTTTGGTTGATGTCTAAGATGGGCTAAAGATATAGTATGATTGATGCTGAGGATTGACTAAAGACCTAGTATGGTTGATGTCATCTGTTTTCCACATCCAAGAAGCTTACTTGCATTTATTTAATCGTGGTTTAATTTATGTGTTGCCACATTCGATGAGATCGGGTCTCCCCCGTCACCGAAGGGTGTTGATTTCGGGTATTTTATTTATTCGCATTTGGAGGTTATATTTTATGCATATGGATTGTTTTCCATGGTTGATGGACGGGTTTATGCTACATCTGCTTTGTATTATGTTTTAATAAAGTGTTATATTTAAATGGATGGTTTCCATGTTTTATGGGTTGAGTATGTATTGTCAACCGTATGTGAAGGTTTTGCCTAAACTAGATTTATTCACGTATTTGGGTGAGTCGGAATTCGTAACTCATTTTGGAAAACGATTTACACTTTTGGGAATGGTTCCCATGGATTTTGAGTGCGTTGGAAAATGAGGCATTTGTGCCGTTTGTGAAATCTTTTTGGAAATGATAGTCTTTGTCACAAACTTTCATTAAAAGATTTATTTAAATCATGACTATAACTACTAACTTCCGATTTATGATTTTATATTGTCATGATAAAATGCTTGAACTCACTAGGCATAAGCCTAACCCTTTTTATTTGTCGACATGTGCAACAGGCTCAGGTTAGGGTAGCTCTAGCTACATTGTGAAGTGGCGAGTGCTAGTAGTGTGCACGTGAGGTGACTTGAGTAGTGAAGACTTCCACACTTGTTTGGACTAGCAACTTGTGTTGGGTTAAGTGACACCGTTTAAGTTACTTTATTTGGAGAATTATATTGTTTTAATTCCGAGGTATTGTTTGAGGAATGAATTGTAGAAGTGTTTATATCTATTTTGGTTATTTTATCGAAGTTTAAAGTTAGTTGCTCGTTCCAAATTTGAGGGTGTTACAAGTTGGTATCAGAGCATAAGTTTGAGAGATTTAGGTGTTGATTTTGGATACCTAGAGTCAAACTAGTGTTTGTTTAAGTAAAAGAGAGTGAAATTTACATTTAGGCACTTTTAAGATAGGATGTTTTGAAATTGATGGATGTTATTAGAAACGAGAATCACGTCGAGAGTAACAAGGATAATCATGTACGGTGTGTTCATAGTGACACCTGGCCACTGTCATGGTGAACCTACTAGTACATGTGCATACTTGAATTACTTTAATGTGATGATCGTTGGGGTAGTAAAGGAGGTACTAAGCTAGTAGTCGTTGGAATAGATGAACGATTCTAGTATTAGTCACTTAGAGTGACGATAAGCATGGTGTTTGCTTTAAGTGGACCGTTTCGGGTCAAGATTGATGGTTGGACTAGAACCATAGGCTGATTGAGCCGACTTTGATTTGGGGAAAAACCGTAAAGTTAATTGATGTAATTCCCAACTTGCCTTAAGAGGTTAAAGCATCCGGATGACAATAGTGGATCGGAGAGATTTGGAAGGGTATGAGTGGAGATGTTGAATGCCGACTAAGTCATGCACACAGTTTATTTTGAAAATAAATTTCACCAACTATTTCTTGTGTTTCCAATCCTTATATGGACTGTGTTATGAATTTTGGGAAATGTTTAGCACACACACAAGATTTTGAATCATGGTTTAACGTGCATGAAACCATTTTATTGCGAAAGTTGCAAACTCCGCCGGAATTTGTTTTGCTTTATTTCATTATTGTTCAACATTGGTTTCGGATATAATGATAATCATATTTTATGATGTTTAAGATGTTGGGCAATAACTACGGCTTGTGACTTTAACATTGGATCTCCTCCACATATGTTAGAGTTTGGACGGAAAGTTATTTTCCATTATGTTTATGTAAAGTTATCTTGGGAATTTGTTTAATGTGAGTTGTTAAACAATGTTGATTATATGGTATTACCCTAGAAGAGGGATTTTTGGGGTTTTGGCGTCTCATTTATTATTTTGCTTATAGCAATTTGGCTTTGGAAGCATGATGTTTAGCGCCGTTTATTGACTTGGAGTCGTTGAGTTCGTTGAGGTTCATGGAGTTTGTTTTACGACATGTTGAGTCGCGTGAGTATAATTTCACAAGGTGCATGCTTTAATTACTTACGTGAAAAGTTTACGAGTTATGTTGGCCATTTGGTCCCACTCGAGTTTTGTGAGAAAAGTTAATTTTATGCCATAAGGCGACTAAAAGGAGATGAGTTTGGAACTCTAGGGTCGCGTAACTTTTCTTTCAAGAGTTTGGATTGTTAAGTATTTCGTTGCAAATAGTTCAGTGTATGGATTGACTTATACGTGACTTAAGTAATGCATGAAAGAACATTTTGGTAACATTCATAATAATTTGTTTGGTGTGCTTTCGGTCAGTTAAGTGTTTTAGTATTATTTCCATGTAAATGCGTATATCGACTTAGGGGTATGCATAACTTGGTAACCATTGTTTTCTCGACACGTTGATAAACGAGACGTGCATGAAAATGTTTTATTAACTCCTTGTTTAAAAGAAAAGTCATTTGGTCAAAGCATGTTTAGAGGTATGGGGGATCACGGATGGTTTATGATACGTGATATTTGAAAAAAACACGAGTGTATGAATCGCTGATATTGGTCAAGTTTGATTTGCCGACTATTTTGGAAAATTGAAAACCTTTTGATTTTGGAGGAAACGTGCATTTTGAGTATTTTTAACAAATACATTTTAAGCATTGACGTTTTGACGTTTTATGTTTCAAGTACGAAACCTTGAGGAAAATACTTCGTGATGAATATTTTAGAAAATTGTTTGTATAAAACTTTGGTGCGTGTGATCTCATATGTTTTGAACGTTGACGCACACCGTTGGTGCAATTCGGGGTTTGAAGTCGGTTTGACCCTTTTTGGTGTCAACCATTTACTAGCACTTGTTTCCTCCTAGTTTTGGAAAATACATTGTTGTGTACAGTGTTGTCAAAAATATTTCTGCTCGTGTGTCGTTATGTGACCATTTGAGGAAACTTTTGGAAACGAATTTAAAGAATTTCATCTTTCGAAATTTTGGTATGAGTTATTTAGTGCATGTGTGTCATTGCAAGAAATTTTAAGAAAGTGTTACAAACTTGCGTGCTTACTCCAATTTGAGGTTTTACGTTGTTTTAGTCGATATTTTCAAATGATGGAAACGGATTGGCTTTGTCTTTAAATTTGGAATTTACACAAGTCATTTTGTGTTGACTAAGGTGTAGTATAAATCGTTTCATCGTTTAGTATAATAAACTGACTCGCACAAAGATTGTTGGTAAACCTTGTTCCATGCCATTTTATGGCTAGAAAGGATTTTAAAGTCAAAAGTCGCTTGAGCTTCTTTCGAAGTACGTGTGAAAATTTTGTTGCACACTGTTTAAAGTCAGGCAGTTACTTTACGTGCATGTCATGAGTCAATCCATACTAGAACCGTGGCGGTTCATTTTAAAAGAAGTTGTTTATTACGCTTTTGCGTTTTGTGAATAATCTGAACTGCAATGAAGTAATTTTTCAACATGATTTTCATATGTGGGACGAGCGTGTCCGTTTTTGCGTAACTACCGAATGGATGATAGTAGTTTCTATACGTGCGATTTATTTGATATGAAAATCTTTGGGTTGAAAATTTTGTGAAAGATTTTGTTGATTGGCATATTTATGGAATAACGCACTTGAAAACCTTGAACTCGCTAGGACCTTGGAAAGGGTAAGTAACCCAGTTAAGGATAAGTGCGTGTCGCACTTCGACGGTGGAAGGTTGGATATTCCACGCGTGATAGTACGGTAATCCGAATGGTATCGGTTGAGGGGATGATGCCCTTTTGTAATTAAGAGGATAATTCGCGGTAACCTATGTTGAGGTAGGTGGTACATTTAGGTGTCGACTTTTGGGCTTGAGGCCAAGCACTTTAATGTAATCAGGGGATTATAGTCCGATTTTAAAGGAATGATGGTAATGGCTGTAGTATCCTTAAGATGCTCAATTGTGAGAAGAGGATTTAGTGAAATGACTTGCCTCGTGTGGTAAGAGAATCTGCTGATCGGGTGATTGATAATTAGGCATATCGTTGGGAATGTGTAATTGATGAGTCAGTAATGACCGTTAATGTTGGGATGGGTGGATTCCGTTGAGAGGAAATGCTAGTTCAGTAGCGAGATTGTTTGGAGATTCTGAAGTTTTGATTGATGATGGTAGTGATTAAACGTCGGGTTGGCTTGGAGAGGAAATTTAAGAACATGTGAATGTGGAATATTGGGAAGCTCGAATCTGTCGTTGGATAGTATGGATCACTTAAGGTTGGGAGACAACTTAAGTCTGGTATTCGGAAGCCACTTCAGTAGATTAGACTTTCAATTGGATGTATGTGTATTATGACTAAGCAGGGACTCGTTGTGAGTAACACCAAGAAGTTGTTATGTGAAATTATGTGGGGATTAAGATTCGAATCTGGTTGAAACCAAGGGAATTTGGAATGTGTTGGGCGCGGTGGCCATTAGTTGCGTGAGGATTAGATTTCGAGGACGAAATCTCTTTAAAGTTGGGAGGATTGTAACACCCCGAAAATCCTAACTCAATTGTAAGGGAGTCCATTTAGAATTATTAAAAGGACAAGGTGCTGCATTGGAAGGTGGGAAACGTAATGCTAATTGGACCTCTCGAGAATTTTGGCCAAGTTTGGGCTCGGTACAAGTCCAGCGAGTATGACACTCGCGATAGTGTCAAGGTCACAATCGCGGTGTCACTATCGCCCCATATGTACCGAGAGTTGTGGAGTAGCGGGCGAGTATGCCCGGCGATAGTGACAGTGTCACTATCGCGGTGTCACTATCGCCGACGGGTCCTGAGGGTTTTAAACCCACGCCTTTCAGCATTCTTTCATTTCTATTTCATCTCTCACTCGCAGCTCAACTCTCTCTCTCTCTAAAAATCGGTTTCTCTCACTAGAAACCCTAGAACTCCTCTCCTCTCCTCTTCATCTTCTCTACCCAAAATAACCCATTTCCTCCATTGTTGAACACTTGAAGGTTTGAAGCTTTTTGGGAGTTTAGGAGCCATCTTTTGGAGGAGTCAAGCGTTAAAGGTTTTTGAAGTTTTGGCTTGAGGATGCAAACATCATCAAATGAGCATACGTTTGGAGAAACTCTAGATTTAACTAAATCTAGCAAGGTGAGTTCAAGTTACTTTGCGAAAACTTTGTACATGCTAAAATGAGTATTTTACAAATATTTGTGTGTTTTACTTGAAAATGTATATGGTTGAGTTAATTGGATAGTTTAACTCTTTTGAAGTGTTTATCTTCATAAATGTGTAAAACACCCATATTTAGGGCTTTTGGATATTTGGATGGTTAGAAACTATATTTTGCCTTTAAAAGATTATTTACTCAAAATGAGATTGAATTGATGGTTTAATCATATATGTGTAAATGATTTTGTAAACCATTTGGGAAAATGCACTTTTAGTGATTATGGGTCATTTTGAGAATGTTAAGGGTGTGAGTCCTTTGGGAAAATCCTTTTGTTTAACCCGTAATGAGTTTTGGGGTTAATGATGATTTTGTGGTATTACTTGCCTAAATAATGTTTAAATGCGCTTTATGCGATGATGACCGACATTATGGGTCTAGCAATCTTGGAGCACTTTGCTCGGTTTTGACTTTGAGATAGTCTTGGGACATTTGTCCGGTTTAAATGGCTCGATGTGGAGTCTTATTTACGGGTTGCTTTTATTACACTGTGTTGCATATTATTGCACGTTGTTGATATTTACATGCTCGGGGTGGAGTCTAGGATGTGTTATATGCTTAATTGCATTTCATTTGCATGATTTGATGTTGATAAATGATCATTAGATCTTTTGAGCAGAGGGCTCGGTTTTGGGCTCGGTTGAGTCTTGATGGCATTTGCCCGGTTTTATTAAGCTCGACGTGGGCTTGGGGTTTGCATTACATGAGTTGCATTATGTTTGAGATTTACATGATTTGAATGCATTGATTATTCTTTTGGGGTCATGTATTTATATTTAAGTCAAGTAAGCTTGTTTCGGATGGTGGGTTTTCCCAAGGTAAAGATCCAGTAGGATTGAACTTGATGGCTTGGACTAAAGACCTAGTATGGTTGATGTTTAAGAAGGGCTAAAGACCTAGTTTTGGTTGATGCCGGAGATGGACTAAAGACCTAGTTTTGGTTGATGTCTAAAACGGACTAAAGACCTAGTTTTGGTTGATGTCTAAGATAGGCTAAAGATCTAGTATGATTGATGCCGAGGATTGACTAAAGACCTAGTATGGTTGATGTCTTATGTTTTCCACATCCAAGAAGCTTACTTGCATTTATTTAATCGTGGTTTAATTTATGTGTTGCCACATTCGATGAGATCGGGTCTCCCCCGTCACCGAAGGGTGTTGATTTCGGGTATTTTATTTATTCGCATTTGGAGGTTATATTTTATGCATATGGATTGTTTTCCATGGTTGATAGACGGGTTTATGCTACATCTGCTTTGTATTATGTTTTAATAAAGTGTTATATTTAAATGGATGGTTTCCATGTTTTATGGGTTGAGTATGTATTGTCAACCGTATGTGAAGGTTTTGCCTAAACTAGATTTATTCACGTATTTGGGTGAATTGGAATTCGTATCTCATTTTGGAAAACGATTTACAGTTTTTGGGAATGGTTCCCATGGATTTTGAGTGCGTTGGAAAATGAGGCATTTGTGCCATTTGTGAAATCTTTTTGGAAATGATAGTCTTTGTCGCAAACTTTCATTTAAAGATTTATTTAAATCATGACTATAACTACTAACTTCCGATTTATGATTTTATATTGTCATGATAAAATGCTTGAACTCACTAGGCGTAAGCCTAACCCTTTTTATTTGTCGGCATGTGCAACAGGCTCAGGTTGGGTTAGCTCTAGCTACATTGTGAAGTGGCGAGTGCTAGTAGTGTGCACGTGAGGTGACTTGAGTAGTGAAGACTTCCGCACTTGTTTGGACTAGCAACTTATGTTGGGTTAAGTGACACCGTTTAAGTTACTTTATTTGGGGAATTATATTGTTTTAATTCCGAGGTATTGTTTGAGGAATGAATTGTAGAAGTGTTTATATCTATTTTGGTTATTTTATCGAAGTTTAAAGTTAGTTGCTCGTTCCAAATTTGAGGGTGTTACAGCCGAACCGCGACGAAGCTCAATCGGCTCTACTTTAATGGGGCATTTCGCTCTTGGTCCCACATCCCTCTTTCTTTAAGGAACCAGATGTTTGAGCGGTTCCAGGTTCGTAGTGTATATTTAAGTCATTAAATCCTTGGTAGTATTCTTGTAAACTTAAAAATAACTAAACATGTACGTTCAGCAATACTACACATAGGAGCTGGAGATGGACTCTCGGATTCGTCAAATCTGGGAGAGGAAATGTGCGAAATCCTAGAACGACAATCTTTTTCAGTGCACGATCTAGAGCCGCCCGTTTGTCCATAGTGAATGGTCAGCCTTATGACGAGAACGAACTGAACCGAGATATGAACTTGTTGAGGCCCTTCAATCCCCATTGGATAGATCCGCCGCAGTGGAATGCAATGATTGATGGATGGAACAACGATCATTGGAAGACGGTTTCAGTGGTGTCGCGTTCGAACCGTTACACAGAGGTGGATGGCGAAATATCCAAGCACACCAATGGATCTATCTCTTTCGGGGAGACAGCTGCCAGATTGGTATGACCTTAAAATGTTATAATTAAACCATTGCATTACTAGTTTGTTGCTTGCTTAACATGTTATAATTAGCTTATGTTTGTATTATTTGATCTTTGCAGACGAAAGCGAAAAGAGGCGTGCCACCGTCGGGTATTGAGCTCTTTGACCATACCTATAAGAAGCGGCGGCCAGGAACGGGTAGCACATCTTCAGAATCTGGGGAGTATGTGACATCGCGGTGTAGTCGGGCTGCGGTAAGTATTTTTTGAACAAGACTTTAGAATATCTACATAGTTTGTGTTTAACTAGGTAACTAGCTATCTTATGTTTCTAGTTTGGGTTGCCATTTGTTGGGCAAACGTTAGGATTGTTATATATCCGACATGCACTTTATTGTTTAACTTTAAGGTTTATAATTGTTTTGCTATATATCTTGCCGTTAATATCTATCTAGTTTGGGTTGCCATTTGTTGGGCAAACATTAGGATTGCTTAACAGGAAAATGGAAACGTCTCATTTACAATCGTTATGCTGTCGAAATTGACTTGTATAGTTTTGTAAAAACCACAGGGTGGGTATCAGACAGGCGTGACCTGACCGGGGGGAACGGAGAAAAGTCGCCGTGTAGCCGGGCTGCCTAACTTGTATAATCGCGGTGTAGCCGGACTGCCAATCATCCACCGCTTGATACACAGTTGTGGCATGACCTGACTGGGGGAACGAAGAAAAGTCGTTCATTTGGGTGTGGGTACCATCAAGATCCCACTGCGATCTTGGGTGGGTCATCATCGTCAGGTGGTGCGTCGTCTTTGTGTGTACCAATTTTTTCATTAAATAATGTTTATCAATTTGATTTATAATTCATATTAAATATTTTAACGTCTTCTTTATTTTGTAGCAACTTGTTGAGAACTTAATGAACCAAGTGCAATAGTTGAAGCATCGAGAGGAGGAACGTCGGGCAGAGGAAGAGAGCCGTCGGGAAGAGGAAGCGAGACGTCGTTTGGAAGAAGAGAGATTTCGAGCACAATATGAAGAGATGTGCCAGTTGGTCAGGAGTCTCAGTCAAAATGCGTCTCGTCTGCCTCCGTAGTGTTATGAAACTTTTATAATTGTGTTTTGTGTTATTTGAACAAATTTGGAACAACTATTTGGTCGTTTTGGCCCGAACAATGTAATGGGCGTTTTAATTTATGATATTTGGCATTTTAGCAGTTTTAGCAGTTTTTACAGGTTTTTGAATAAAAAACAGGTTTCAGCAGTTTTCAGGTGATTCCTAGAAAAATGGCAAAATATTTTCGGCGGATTTGTGGCGGATATATCCGCCGAAAATAATAAACAAAATAAATAATAAATAATTAAAAAACATTTTCGGCGGATAGTCTGCCGAAATTATATTTTTTTCTCATTTAAATAAAATTAATAAAAAAAAATATTTCCGACGGAAAAATCCACCGGAAATCCGGCGAAATTAAAAAATTTAATCATTTTGTTAATTAAAGGTTGACTAATTGGACCTGTTTTTTTCCGACGGATTTTCGGCGGCAGTATTCGCCGGAAAAGGTCAGTTGCGGCGCCCGATTGTCCGACGGCCTTATCCGCCGGAAATCGTGTCCTGTTTTGTAGTGATATATATATATATATACATACATATATATTATATTATATTATATTTGTTTATTTATTAAATAGGAAATAAAGTAAAAGAGATTTGATGAATTGATTCAGCTCCTTTCATCGGTAGTGATCACTGATCAGTTCATGTTTGAATATGTTTCTTTTAGTGTGGGCCTCAAGTACTTGCCATTTGGAAAATTGCTTAGTACTGGACTGGGCCTTTTATAGAATGTGATACTCTTGGACATTGGAACCAATTTAGTCCTACTAGTCCACTATTATTGAACGATCGAAGAAGCTAGTCAAACTACATAGAAGCGAACAAAAGCTAGTCAATTTGAACTTTTCAACAGCAGGCTTGTTTTAATTATTTGAGACAGCAAGTTTGTTTTATCAATATGAAGTTTTGAACAACAGGTTTGTTTTATTATTTTGGGACAACATGTTTATTAATTAGGGACAACATGTTTGTTAATTAGGGACAACATGTTTGTTTTTGAACATCAGGTTTGTTTCAATTCAACAGCGCGCAGGTTTAGCAGGTTTGTTTCAAGTTTCAGTAACAGGTTTGTATTATTGCTTTATTTAATTTAATTGTAACCATTTTGAGATGTTGGTACGGATTCACCAACCGAAAAATGTTGGTACCAATTAAGTTGGTACCAATTATAATTTGTTGGTAGACGGTATAAATTTTAGTGTACCAATTATAATTGGTTGGTACATGGTATTCCGAAAAAAATATGGTACCGTACCATGTTCACCCCTACACGAGACCATGCTCAGAATCTAATAGATCTGCCTCTATATATAATGATCTAAGGTTCATGGACTGACCTCAAGTGGTGCACACGGTGGCACGTGGCACCGTATTGTTTATTTGTCGTAAGGTAAAAAAAATTAGGTTTGTGAAAGGTGCAACCATATCGTTTTAGAACGTGCAACCGTATTATTTTAGAAATGCAATCGTACCTCGTAATCAACCAAAAAAACTCTTGAAATCACCAAAAAAACTGAAAAAAAAAACTCTTGAAATCAACCAAAACGTCGAAAAATCTTTTGAAATCAACCAAAAATACCATAAAAATCTTCTGAAATTACCCAAAAATGCCGAAAAAGTATCTCGAAATCGATAAAAAAAATTAAAAATCCCTTGAAATCAAGTAAAAAACTTAAAAAATCTCTCGAAACGCCGGGAATTTGGCTAAAAACACATCGAACGATATTGAACGTTGATAAAAAGATGAAGATAAAACGATAAAAACCAGATGAAAATATAAAATATGGTGCTACCGCATAAAAAAGTTTATAGATCAAGTCAACGAGTATATTCCAATAGTCTACCTAACTAGTTTAAAACGCCCAACTCAAAACCTACTATATATATCTCAAATAAATTACAACTACTGACACTAAAATCACAAACTCATTTATTTAATCAAGCATCTCAGCGTTATATTTCACAAGCGAGTGCATATTTACTTTGGGAATAATCTTCTACTCAAGTAAAGATTATGGGGACTGGTACTATTGGTGGGCCTTGCGACACTCAACATCTATTGAAATTTAAATAAACTTACAATGGTAGCAATAAGTAGAGATGAAAAATTGATGGAGAAACCTTAGAATAATCCCCAATTTCAACTCCAAAATTGCTCCCAAAAATCTGGACATCTGTTTCTTCTTGCTCTCCAATCTCTCGATCGATTCTCTATTCGGTTCCAAGAAAAAAATCCCAATCGTCCTCCCCATTGGTAGTTAACATCGGCCATTTACACTCCCATAAAATCTGCTCCAAATGAACGTGGGAAGAGCCACGTTTTCTTTTGCCGCTCGTGACTTGGGGTGTTGTTTTAAACCCACGATTTTTAAACCACCAAACAAAGGTCAGCGAGAGTTGGGGCGCGAGTTCACTAAACGGATAATTAAGTAGCGATGCTGATTTTGGCGACCCAAATAGTGGCCATCGGGACTTTGGTCGAGAGTTGCTGCTGGAGAAAGTCCCGACAATGGAGACGACGTGCTGCTGTTTTGAAGCTTTGAAGTCTGTTCTTGCTGCGATGGGCTGGAAAGAATTCTTGGACTGAAAATCCAAGGTTTAAATGGGTTTGTTTCTTTTCTTTTTCCTTACGATGACACCACAAAGCAAACATATTTAGCTTTTTATTTTATTTTTCTCTAAACTAATTAAACATATATTTTAAAAGCTTTGTGTTTTTTTTTCCTTTTTTTTGTTTTTTACTTTCTTTTCTACTTCTAATTTTACGCAAACTAAATAGTAAAACTCAACTTAATAGAGGTATATTAAACATCATCAACACTAATTGTAGGGTAAATTTGTCATAAAAGTGTATAAAATTTATGATTATCATTTCTCCTAGGGAAACATATATAAAAGAATGATAATAATATGGGAAATTAATTAAAATGCCAAAAGTTTGACCAACACTTATCAAAATGCCACAAAATTTCGGCGGTTTACCAAAATGCCCTAATGGCCCGCGATGGAGCCCGCAATCGCGGGATAGGGCTGACGTGGCACGACCTTTGGCCAAAAGTGTCCCGCAGAGCCCCTCAACTTTAACCGCGGTGCACATTTGGCCCCTGCCCGCGATCGCAGCCTGCGATGGCCCGCGATGGACCAAAATTTTACAGTTTTGGTCCCTGAAAATTTACACTTTTGGTCCCTGAAAATTTACACTTTCAACCCCTGTACTTAGACGAATCTTGTATGCTTTTACTGGTTTTTTTCCACAATTATTGTACTTTGAAGACCGATTTGTGGTTGAAATTCATTTGCATGTTTTCATCAATGTTAAATCAGTGTTTTTGGAATACCAGTTTGTGGATGAAATGAGAGATTGGTTGTCATCAATGTTGGTTGTTTCATTGATAAATAGATGTAAAATGCAATCCATAATCCACACACCGATTTCATACTTCTTTCTTGATTTCTTTCTGCAATATTTTGTGTTTGAGATACTACTGAAAAAATGAGTTCATCTGTTGCAAAAGCTAAGCTATATTTCTGTTTTGATGGTGAATGGGAGCAAGATAACAATGAGTGGAATTTTGCTTATAAATCTAAGCATGGTGTAAAAGTGCCAGTAAACTATACTTATCAGAAATTTCTTGCATACGCCATGCAAAAATGTGGAATCAACCCTTCTGCTGTTTGCAAGTTAGTGTTTAAAAATGGCGATAGGTCATTTGTGGATTTATCCAAACGATGGGGATATCTCTACTTTTCTGCACTTTGCAGTTGATTCAGAAAGGCCCCCATTACTTTTTGTGTATCCCGACGACGGTGACGACGACGGTGACGACGAAGACCTCCAAATAGAGCAGCCTGATTCTCAATTTCAGGCGTCTGACGCCTCAACGGTTCATTTAGATCATTCATATGGTCTTAACGACTGTATTCCAGACGCAACAACAACAACCACTACAACCACACGAAGGGCGTACTGCTGGAGTTGCTGATGATGAAACCCACGTTTTCAGAACGGGTAATTCTGAAATAGACAGATCAGACACCGATAGTGATGATCACGAAGAATATACCCCTAGTAGAAAATCATGTAGTCAGATAAATGACTTTTTTGATATGCCCCATATTCTTCCAGACTCCCATACCCAGACACAAACCTATGAACCTACACCTTATATTCGCAGTGAAATATTACATGTAGGTCAGATATTCGAGTCGAAGGATCTCTTGGCAAGTCAGGTCGGACTTAAGTTCTTTGTTGATCCAAATCCTCAGTGATTTGATAATGACCCTCTCTTATATACTTAGTGAAAATTGTAAGTAAACAATATGTATCAGAGTTTCACTATCGCTGATAAGTACTAAGATCATACAGTACCGCTGATAGGAACTCTCGCTCTTTAAATTAAACATTCAGCGAAACTGTTCGTCATAAATGCTCTGAGTCTGTTCAATCATTATGATGATCGCTGATAAGTTAGTTGTTTACTTATGATCCCTGAAGACAAGTTTCACGTCAACAAAGGTTCTACGCTGAAGTCGAAGATCAAGCTCAAGAACCAGCGACAAGTCTCCTAATGAACTGATGCGGATCAGCGAAGACTCAGATTTGTCCACTCAATGTGAAGTATCAAGTACAAGACTTCAGCTATCGCTGAAATCTATCATTCGCTGATATGAAATGATAGATCGCTGAATCAACAAAAGCTGATCATGAAGTCCTCCGTACAAAGTACTTTTGTCTTAAACCACCCTTGCACGACTCCGTACGAAATGTCAGAAAAGAACCTCCGACTGTCTGAATCGTACAACCACTCTGATACTACAATGTTCATCCATGCGGCTACTAAGGTTGTCAACCAAGGTCAATGACATGCAACCAACCAGCTGATGACACGTGTAAAGTATATATTGACTTGCATTAAATGCATGCAGTATATAAAGAGATGAACCCACTTCATTTGAAGTAACTTGCTAACTCTGGACAAGTTCAAACTCTTATCTCAAGATAGGTTATTATTAGTAATTTCCTTATCTCTCTTAGTGCAAGAAACCTTAGTGTTCCAACTTGTTTAGATTTAGGGTTATCCTTAATCTTGTTTCCGCAACAAGCTGTAAATTGTTAATGATTTATCAATAAACAATTTAAAAAAGTAAAATCTATGTGTTTGTATTCAACCCCCCCCCCCCCCCCTTCTACAAACTTGTATAGGCCTTCGGGACCAACAAGTGGTATCAGAGCGGATTTGTTTAATCTCATAAACAAGATCTAATCTAAGATATTTCTCTTCCTTGCTATTATCTGAAAATGGCCACCAACACAAACACAAATTATATAGACAATGGTTCTCTTGCTAAACCTCCCAGATTTTCCAAAGATAACTTCAACTTATGGAAAAATAGGATGACACTCTTCTTAGAAGGTGTAGACCCTACTATGCCTTACTATCTCGAGAATGGTCCATTCATCCCTGTAAGAATTGATGCTGCAGTTCCAGGCGCTGAGAATAGACCTGCTATTCCAGAAAGGCTGGTACCTAAGGAAATCCTTCAATGGACTGACGAAGATAAGAAGAAAGTGGCTATAGATACAAAAGCCAGATCCATACTATCCATGGCTCTTCCTGACGAAGTCTACCATTCCGTCATGAATCTGAAAACATCAAAAGCCATGTGGGACACAATATGTGTTCAGTATGAAGGAACGTCTGAAGTCCAGGACTCAAGAAAGATCAACCTGGTAAGACAATACGAAAGCTTCATTTCTGGTAAGAATGAAACTCTCTCTGAAGTTCACCAACGTTTTAATTGTTTAATTATAGATCTGAAAACTGTTGGTAAGGAATATTCTAACTTTGAAGTGCTGACAAAGTTTCTAGAATGTTTACCTGAAAGCTGGGACAATTATTCTATGTGTCTCAAGCTGTCAAAGGATCTAAAATCTATGACCCTTGCTACCTTATATGGCACGTTGCTGAATCATGAGCAATCAAGCCATCTTAAGAAGAATCTTGTAAAAGATTCCAAAAGCACCCCTGTTGCTTTAATCTCAGAGGAACTCACTACTCAGCGACCCTCGGTCACTATCACTGAGTTAGAGAGTAACTCTGAAAGGTCATCAGATTCGGATTATTCAGATAATGATGAATCTTTGGCTCTCCTAACTAAGAAGTTCAGGAGATTTGCCAAAAAGAAAATGTTTAAAAAGAACAAACCTCTTTCCATAACTGACAAGCCTAGATCATCAGCTTTTGTTGATAAGGCTACTGCTACTTGTTTTAACTGCAAAAAGACATGACATTTCGCTAACGAGTGCAGGTCTAAGAAAGTTTCTAGACCCTCAGCTTTTACAAAGATATCCTTTGTTCCAAGGAATAAAGATGACAAATATTCAAAGCTGAAAGAAAAATATGCAAAGCTAAAAAGCTTTAAGAAGAATAAAGGCCTGATGGCTGACTATGATTGGGCTGCTTCTGATGAAGAAGCATCATCATCTGACTCTGAAGATGATGAAGCAAATCTATGTCTTATGGCCAAGATTGAAGAAGAGGAAGAAAGTTCAGACATTCCCTCCACTTCAACATCTGCTATTCAGGTATCACCTTCTTTCTTTACCAATACTGCAAATATTGATGAAGCTGATAGTCTCCGTAAGATCGATCTCTTGACTAGAAGTTTATACGAAGCCATGAACGGCAAAACTGTGGTTGAAAACCAAAATCTTGATCTCGCTGAAAAGCTTAAAAACTGCCACCTTCAAATAGAAAAGCTTTCTAAAATTGAAGAAGATTTTAAAGATCAAGTATATTTAAATCAGCTAGTCAAAATCGAACGAGCAGAAGCTATCGCTGCATTAAAGGATGAAAAAGCTACTGTTGAAGGATGGTGTAATTCTTCAACCAAGATCACTGAGATAATAAAGTCTCAGATTCCCCCGAGTGATAAACGTGGTTTGGGTTACAAAGATGAAACTCCAAAAACAACCACTGAGCGTTCAATGCTTAAATTTAGAACGTTCGTATCCTCAGTCGCTGATACTTCATCTTCTCAGTGCTCCTCGTCCGTTACACCAATCCCTGAGGAAACTCCTACCTCCTCAAAAGGCAAGGAGAAAATGGTTTATTCAAAACCTACCTCTGTCTTTAAAGACAAAGGTAAACGAATTGTTATTTACCAGAATCCTCAGAAGGGTAGCTTAGTACCAAAACTGAATGCTTCTAAAGCTTCAGTGGCTCATCCCTCTGGATCAAGGAAGCAGATATCTGGATTTATTCAGCGATCTACTCCTAGACTCAGATTGGATGTCCTTGGTAAGAAATCTGAAGAACTGAATGTTCGTCCCATTTCTAAAGCCAATAGTTTACTTGGTGCTGGCACTTCTAATTTGAAATTAAAAGCTCAGCATTCAAATGGTCCTAGAACTACTTTTAGATATAGGAAATGTTATCACTGTGGACTTACCGATCATATTGCTAGTAAGTGCCCCACAGCCACCAAAGCTGAAAAGATAGCTAAGGTGAAGATTGCCCCCAAGGCAAAGAAGACCAACCCTGGTGCAAATCAGGTCAAGGTGAATTCTACCACTGAGGTTAAGAAATTAACCAAAGTGAAGAAAGACAAAGCTGAATCTTCAAATGCTGCGAAGACTGCTGAACCTTCCATTCCAACTACTTCTACTGACAAACGTGTATACATGGTTAAGTGGGTACCCAAGAAAAACTAATCTTCCTTTGTATTGTAGGTTAAGAAGGGTATCTGGTATCTTGATAGCGGATGCTCTAGACACATGACGGGAAAGAAAAGCCTGCTCGCTGAATACAAAGAAGAGAAGGGTCCCTCTGTGACTTTCGGTGGAAATGGAAAAGGACATACCCGAGGGTATGGTGTACTTTCAAATGGTACAACCTCCTTCAGAAGAGTCGCATATGTTGAAGGGCTGAAGCATAATCTTCTAAGCATCAGTCAGCTTTGCGACATGGATAACAAAGTAATCTTTACTAAGGAATCCTGCTTTGTCTCTAACAAGAAGGAGAAGATAGCTCTCAGCGGTTATCGTTTGGAAAATGTTTATGTAATAAACATGGACTCAACAACCACTGAGAACTCCTGTTTCTTCTCAAAGGCCTCATCTGATGTCAACTGGCTATGGCATAAGAGGCTATCTCATCTAAATTTCAAGACACTGAACACTCTTTCTTCAAAAGAGTTAGTCACTGGTCTACCTCAGCATTCATACGCCAAAGAGTCGTTATGTTCAGCGTGTGAAAAAGGGAAGCAGACCAAAGCAAGCTTTAAATCAAAGCAAGTTTCTTCAGTGTCATCTCCTCTACAACTACTCCATATGGATTTGTATGGCCCTGTTAACAAACAATCCATCGCTGGAAAGAAATATACGCTGGTCATAGTTGATGAATTCTCTCGCTTCACTTGGGTAATGTTTCTCAGTTCTAAGAGTGACACCCCTGAAGAACTCATCAATTTTGTTCGGAAGATGGAAACCCTGAACAATCTGACCGTTCGCTCAATAAGGAGTGATCATGGGACTGAATTCAAAAACTGTTCTCTTGATTCCTTCCTTGAGAGTAAGGGTATTTCTCACAACTTTTCTTCAGTGAGAACATCGCAACAAAATGGAGTCGCTGAAAGAAGAAATAGAACAATTATTGAAGCTGCACGATCAATGCTCAGCGATTCTCACCTACCTACTCAGTTTTGGGCAGAAGCTGTCAACAATGCTTGTTTTACGCAAAACAGGTCGCTGATAGTTAAAAGATTCAAAAAGACAGCCTATGAACTTTTTCATGGGAGAAAGCCTTCAATCAGTTTTCTTCACATCTTTGGATGTCAGTGTTTTATACTGAACAACAGAGATGCACTTGGAAAGTTTGATCCTAAGGCTGATGATGGAATCTTTCTTGGATACTCCTCAGTTTCCAAAGTCTTCAGAGTCTTCAATCGTAGAAGACAAACTGTAGAAGAAACTATTCACGTCACGTTTGACGAATCCCGTTAAGCGAACTCTAAACCGCCCGCTGATACTGAAGAACTGAATCAATGGATGTTTTCTCATCTTGGTGATTCAAAAGATATTCCCACTAATGCTCATCCAGTAGAAGATGATAGTCCTATCATTCCAAATATGCAGAACAGTGAAGCTGAAACTTCTTGGGTCTCAGTTGTTCCTATAAACACTATACCTAACGCTGAACCAAATGTCTCAGACATTCCATCTACTTCTCAGCAATCAGTGAATATAATGACAACTGCATCCATTCCTCTCTTGGCTGACACTCCCGACGTCGCTGAAGCTTCATCTTCAGCTCCTCCAGTTCAAGTTGAGTCAGTGTCTCACGCTCCGGCTCAGCGATGGACTATAAATCATCCAATTGATCAAATTCTTGGTGATCCAAACGTTGGGATTCAGACTCGACGAAGTGCAGGTAATATTTGTTTATTTGTAAATTTTATTTCACTAACTGAACCAAAGAAAGTAGATGATGCCCTCAAAGATCCAAACTGGGTCAGCGCCATGCAAGAAGAGCTGACTGAATTCGAAAGAAACAAAGTTTGGAAACTTGTTCGGAGACCAACTGATAAAACAGTAATAGGCACTAAATGGGTCTATCGAAATAAGTTGGACGAACATGGTACTGTAACCCGCAACAAAGCTCGACTTGTTGCTCAGGGATACAGACAAGAGGAAGGTATAGATTATGACGAAACATTTGCTCCTGTAGCAAGACTTGAATCTATTCGTCTATTCTTAGCATATGCTGTACACAAAAACTTCAAAGTACATCAGATGGATGTTAAGTCAGCGTTTCTGAATGGAAAGCTGAATGAAGAAGTTTATGTGGAACAACCTCCAGGATTCTCAGATTCTAAGCGTCCAGGTTATGTTTATAAACTGGATAAGGCACTTTATGGCTTGAAGCAAGCTCCACGTGCATGGTATGACACTCTTTCCACTTATCTCCATATTGAAAAATTTGAGCGAGGTAAGATTGACAAAACTCTATTTTTTAAAAAAGTGAAAGGTCATATCATTCTAGTTCAAATATATGTTGATGACATTATATTTGGTTCTACTAACCCTGAGCTTTGTACTCGTTTCGCTGATAAAATGAAAGATGAGTATAAAATGAGCATGATGGGTGAACTAACATATTTCCTTGGTCTTCAGATTAAGCAAACTGAGAAAGGAACTTTCATAAATCAGGGAAAATATGTTAAAGATATGCTGAAGAAATTCGACTTAACTGAAAGTTCAGCTATGAAAACCCCTATGGCACCACCGCTGACACTTGATAAGGACACTAAGGGTGTTCCTGTCAATGTCACGCTGTACCGTGGGATGATCGGCTCACTATTGTATCTTACAGCTAGCCGACCCGATATTATGTTTGCAACATGCTTGTGTGCACGATATCAAGCTGAACCTAAGATATCTCATATGAAAGCTGTAAAGCGAATCTTTCGATATCTTAAGGGTACAGCGAATCTAGGTCTTTGGTATCCCAAAGATTCAGGATTTGATCTAACCGCCTATTCAGATAGTAATTTTGCAGGTTGCAAAATGGATAGGAAAAGCACCACAGGAGGATGTCAGCTCCTGGGTGGAAAGCTGGTAAGTTGGACAAGTAAAAAGCAAAATTCAGTGTCCACTTCCACAGCTGAAGCTGAATATGTAGCCGCTGGAAGCTGTTGTTCTCAAGTCTTGTGGATGAGAAATCAGCTAGTAGACTATGATCTTCAGCTCTCCAAAATTCCAATCTATTGCGACAGCACAAGTGCCATCGCTATAGCAAACAATCCAGTACTACATTCAAAGACCAAACATATAGAAATCAGATATCATTTTATCAGAGATCATGTGATGAATGGTGATATAGAACTTCATTTTATCCCAACTGATTATCAGTTAACTGACTTATTTACCAAACCTCTTGATGAGACAAGATTCAACTTTCTCATCAGCGAGCTTGGAATGCTGAACTTTGAAGGATAAAATCTTCACCGGTTCACATTAATCAGCGAAGGGATAAAATCAACTTGTATAACCCATTCTATCATCTTCTCTCTGAATAAACTTGATTCACTGATATCAAGGTATGTTCTCTCTCTGACAATCGCATGAAAATGCAAGATTTCAAAACAAAATGCATCGCTGAATATCTCTTCCTTAACAGCGATATTTTTGAAATTTCTTAAAACCTTCACTGAATATTTTCATTCAGTACTTCATGTTTTCAAAAGTATCTCTGAGTTTTTCAAAACCTCAGAGACAACCAAGAATATGAAAGGACAGTTGTGACGTCATTGCAACGGATAAACCCAGGCACGTTTTCTCTTCCTGACACACGTTTGCACGTCTCGTTCATACTTCCAATCAAATGCAAACACGTGTCCGTGTCATGATGAAAATCTTTTCCCGCTCAAGATTTTCTCTTTCTAAAATCTCTATATAAATAAATTCTTTGTTTATATTTTTCTTTTACGCGATCAATCTTCCTCCGCAAGAAAGAATTCACTGTTGCATTTGTGATTTCAAAAACTTCAAGAACTGTTCATCATCTTCTTCATCAAACATCAAGGTTAATATGTTCTTATTTATTACCGAATGCGTATAACTTGTTTCCGATCTTCTCATTGTTTTAACAAGATCAAACAAAAGAACTTCGTAAAATGAAATCATTTTCTTTCGTGGTTTTATGAACACAACCATTTCATGGTTGTTCTTCAAGTTTAAATGCAAAATCTTAAACTTGTTCTTCATTCGTTTCCAGAATCTATTTCTTCATAGAAAACTGGAAAACAAGAAAATGGGTTTTACATTTCGTTTCAAAAATCATGAAAAACCCTAATCTTCATTAAGACATTTGTGTCTGAATGAAATGGATAAAATTCGAAACATCTTATTGGAAATTCTTTCCACGTTAAGATTATTCTTATTTGTTAACATCTTTGGTTGAACTGTTAATACAGAGAAATGGCCTCGTCTGACATTCCTGCTACCGCTGAGAACATCTCCGCTGACTCTGAGGAAGTGGAAATCCTCAAGGCACCACAAGTCAAGTTCAAACTTCATCAACTAGACTGGACTAAGACAAACAACCTTTATGCGCTTCTCGAGTTTCCTCCTCGAAAGCAAGTCACACATCTGACTGATGCTGTGAATTTCCTGAAGAATTGCTGCATTTCAACAGCCCTGACAATTTCACCACCTGCAAGTCAGCTGCTACTATCCCAGTTCTGGTACTCTGCCAGACACTCTCAGCTACCATCCGCCAAAGATCACTCCAAAACAGTTGATTGTATCCTCTGCGATACTGAATATGGCACGATAAAGATCACACCCGCCATCATTCGCAAAGCTCTGAACTTTCCCATCGCTACAAAGGAAAAACCTTTTGTTCCTTTCCCTGACCATAAGAAGATCGCTGACAAAGAAGCTCTTATTGCATTTTTTGATGCAATGGGCTATGTATGGGAAATGGGCAGAGACAAGAAGTCTGAGAAGAAGCTAACACTGCTGAAGAAATCGAAAATGCCTAGCGAGATGAACTTCATCTTCGCTCACCTTATCAGCTGCATGACTGCCAAGACCGGCTCTTCTGATCAAGCCGCTCAACCTCAGCAAGCTATGGGATACGCTCTGCTGAAAGGTCTACACATTGATTGGGCATCTCTCATCTATGATGACTTGCTGCAAAGAGTAGACTCTGCCGCTGACAGGCCTGCTTGGGTTCCCTACCCCCGATTCATCAGCGCTATCTTTCAATATGGCCTGAAGGACAGCTACCCGCAAGAGGGCGATCTAAAACTCTCTCAGATTGGCCCTAAGGTACTCGACTTCAAACCTGTTGAAAATGAGGTACGTCTTTCTACCCTCTTAACTCTTCTCAACCCTTCTTCTTCTACTTCTGTGGCTCCTTCAGCGACAATACCCATCGCTGATTCCCTGGCCACAAAATCCTCTCCTTCTAAGAAAAGGAAACATTCATCTACCCCACTTGATTCTAAAAGGATCAAGAAAACAAAGGAGCAACCCCAACAATCTCATGCTGAAGACTCCTCAGCTCTTTCTGCAGAGCTGAAGGAACGTTCAGTGGTACGCTCTGCCACACCTGAACAAGCCATCCCTTTTATCCAAACTTCAGCGTCTCTAAACGCTGAGGTTACAAACTTGGAACCTACCCAACCTCCTTCAGTCTCTCAAAAGACTGATGAAGTGATTGTCAGCGAATCCAACGCTGAACTCATAACCCAACCCCCACTCTTATCCTTCGCTTCTCCCTCCACTCATTTGGTCTCTACTCCAGATCTAACTGGAGCTTCCATCATTTCCTCGGAACATAAAGCTGATTCTCCAGGAATGATGAAGACAGGACCTGCAGAAAAATCCATGGGCACTTTTGAAGATGACATGGAACTATACTCAGGAACCCGTGATTTCGATGAATTCACCAATCCTCCTGCAGGTAAACAACAACCCATAAACACTGTGACTAAACCCCAAACTTCTGAGCTTTCCTCTGTTCACAAGTTTTTATATGTTACAGGTCCTAATTTGGGAGATATCAACGCCTCTCTGAAGTCCATGGAGACAAAGCTGACAGGTCTCACCACTACTCCCTCCAATAACTCTACAGCTGTAACAAACGCTGGAGAGAATCTGAACAAACTGACAACGGTGGTGGAGAAGAAGGCTTCCACAGATGACATGAAGCAACTTGATAAGACTCTCAGCGACTTCGCCAAGGTGCTCGCTGATATCTACACAGACTACACCTCTCTCAAAAATTCAGTTTCATCCATGTCCAGCGAGGTAACAACGCTGAAGACATCGGTTGGAACACTAGAGGGAGATATGTCTGCTGTGAAGACAAAAGTCAACACTCTGACGACTGACTTAAGCTCTGTAAAGACTGACGTTGGTTCGATGAAGACTATGATCGAACAGCTGCTGCACAAGGCAAATGCTCCTGCTCCTGCCCCTGTCCCTGAATCTGAACATTTTACAGCGGCAGATCGCATTGAGCTCGGGAAGATCAATCCTGCTATTTCTGGCCTTGAAGACAGATTAGCAAAGATTGAAGTTTGTGTAGGTCTCTCTGTCCAAGAAGACAGAGAACCTACCAACGCTGCTGAATCTAGCCATTCCTCCCCCAGTCATCATGAAAAAGAGGGGGAGAAGAGCGCTGAAGATCTCGCCAAGAGCGCTGACCTTTCCCATGATGAATCTATCAGGGGAGAGAAGACGGATGCTGAAGAAACCACCGCTGGACCTCAGGGAGATGAAAACCCTGAGGAAACCGAGAAGCTCGCCTCTGTATCTGAGGGGGAGCAACTCGAAGAAGAAGCTGAGAAAACTGAATCTGAAGCAGAAGATGATGAAGCCGTCGACATCCCTGATGATGAACCATCTTCTTCTCCAAAGAATGATGATGATGATGACGAAGATGACGTTGACTTCTTTATCGTCAAACCTGCTCAAAAGATCAAAGCTCTTAAGGGAATCTCGATAAATGAACCTTCAGGGGAGCGGACAAAGACAAAGCCCTCAGCCTCTGTAGCTGAGAAAGGCAAAGGCAAAAGCGTCGCTGAAGATGACAATCTGATGATCTTGCTTGAAAAGTCGGTTTGTCAGGTATGCTAATCATCTCTCACTCCATCCCTCCTCTATCATACCTATCAGTTCTACTACCCAAGCCTATACACTTAAACCAATTCTCTCTATCTGATTCTACCCAAGTTCTTACTCGTAAGATCGCTGTGTTTCAGCTAGTCCTCTCCCCTGTTTGAGGATATCGCTGAAGGCTCCACAACTGCGACTTCAATAATACCAGCTGCTGCTGAAGAAATAATTCTAGTCTTAGATTTAATCTCTGAGACTGATGAACCAGAAGAACGCTACTCTCGCACAGAGGCAGACCTTCCTTAGCTCCTCAAAAGCTAAGTGAAGAGGATCAGAAAAGAAGAGAGGAAATAATAAAGCGCTTCGAGGATCAGCGAATCATTCTGAGGTGTGATCAACTTCCTTCAGTTCCTCCAAAGTTCAGAATTTCCAAAGTTGAATACCAGGAACACCTCAGAGCTGAACGCCTACTCGCTGAAAGAAAGGAAGCTGAAGAAAAAGACAGAGAATACGCCATCAAACATACTCAACGATCAATAAAAGACCCCAAGCTGAAAAGAGTTCCCATTGATGTTCAACGTCAGCTATGGGATGATGCTCAAGAGATCGTTAGAGAAAAGACCAAGGTCTCTGATACGACTTTGGAATGGGCTAAACAAATGCTGACCTATCGATCTAGACCATCCAAAATCGTCAAGGCAAACATCAGAGGAAGACTGTACGCTGAAGTTCCTGTTGTTGAAGTGGACGTCTACAGAGATGACGAAACCAAGCAAACTTTCTATGCTACTACCTTAGAAAAGTTTGGTCTCTCTGAATGGTTAGAAACAAAATTAGCCATTCAGGGATCACGCTCAAAGTTCAAAAGCCATGTCGAGAAGATCTTAAACAATCAGATCGACCTGCTTTCATCTGCTGTGGATATTCCTCCTACTCTTCCTCAACCAAGAAAAGTCCCTGATAAGAAAAAGAAAGCCTCTGATTCAGGTCCTCATATTCGGAATGAAACGGGCATTGGTTTCTCTCGTGCTGAAATTGTTGGCCCTGATGTCGATCTCTCAATGCTTGACACCTCTCTACCTCCTGGAGAAACATTCATTCCTGGCACAGTTGTAAGTGATCCCTATGGTATATTCTTTTTAGACTACTATGGAAATCATCACTTTCAACGTATCTTTGAGCTAGACATCGCTCCCATCGAACAACTCAGAGATCTCGTATACTGATGTGAAGTCAGACGCAACATCAAAGCTAGACACCTGAAGCCCTTGATTTTTGAAGCAGCTCTGAAGAAAAAGAATCAAGGAGAAGATGTCCCTGACTGGATGATCCCCACATCAAAAAACTTTGATGAACTTCTCATTAGGGAAGAACCTTTATAAGCTGATATGATCGCCTTTTCTCTATTGTATCAGTTATTCTTTTGTACTTGTAATTTATTTCGCTTGTACTTGTAATCATTTCATTTCTCTTTGTATCCTAATTCAAAGTTTTAAAGAAAGATTTCAGCGAATGTACTTTACTCCATCAGTACTGAAAAGATCCCAGAAAACAGTAAAAGGGACAAATATTTTATGAGTTCTTTTTATCCTTATGTTTTCATTTAATAGCAATTTTCTTTGTTTCTATGTCAAAATCAAATAGGGGGAGATTGTTGATCCAAACCCTCAGTGATTTGATAATGACCCCCTCTTATATACTTAGTGAAAATTGTAAGTAAACAATATGTATCAGAGTTTCACTATCGCTGATAAGTACTAAGATCTTACAGTACCGCTGATAGGAACTCTCGCTCTTTAAATTAAACATTCAGCGAAACTGTTCGTCATAAATGCTCTGAGTCTGTTCAGTCATTATGATGATCGCTGATAAGTTAGTTGTTTACTTATGATCCCTGAAGACAAGTTTCACGTCAACAAAGGTTCTACGCTGAAGTCGAAGATCAAGCTCAAGAACCAGCGACAAGTCTCCTAATGAACTGATACAGATCAGCGAAGACTCAGATTTGTCCACTCAACGTGAAGTATCAAGTACAAGACTTCAGCTATCGCTGAAATCTATCATTCGCTGATATGAAATGATAGATCGCTGAATCAACAAAAGCTGATCATGAAGTCCTCCGTACAAAGTACCTTTGTCTTAAACCACCCTTGCACGACTCCGTACGAAATGTCAGAAAAGAACCTCCGACTGTCTGAATCGTACAACCACTCTGATACTACAATGTTCATCCATGCGGCTACTAAGGTTGTCAACCAAGGTCAATGACATGCAACCAACCAGCTGATGACACGTGTAAAGTATATACTGACTTGCATTAAATGCATGCAGTATATAAAGAGATGAACCCACTTCATTTGAAGTAACTTGCTAACTCTGGACAAGTTCAAACTCTTATCTCAAGATAGGTTATTATTAGTAATTTCCTTATCTCTCTTAGTGCAAGAAACCTTAGTGTTCCAACTTGTTTAGATTTAGGTTTATCCTTAATCTTGTTTCCGCAACAAGCTGTAATAATAAACAATTTAGAAAAGTAAAATCTGTGTGTTTGTATTCAACCCCCCCCCCTTCTACAAACTTGTATAGGCCTTCGGGACCAACATTCTTGGAAGAGGGTTTCGAAAGGCGCACGTCGAAATCTGACAAAACTAGATACATAGTTGAATGTGCCAGAAAAAACTGTGACTGGAGGATGTACGCGATTGACATGGGTGGCAAAGAAGGGGCGTTCATGATTAGAAAGTTGCACGACGTACACACTTGTACGAGGACGCAACTGAATCCCCACCACAAACAAGCCTGCAAAAAGACTTTGGGTGCGATACTGAAAAACAAATTTCTTGATGTTAGTAGGTCATTGCGTCCAAAGGACATCGTCCACGATGTTCACTAGCAGTTCGACGTCACGATTGATTACCACCAAGCTTGGCGTGCGCGATGCCATGCACTGTTTATGGTGAGAGGCACGTTCGAGGAGTCGTATGAACGACTCCCGACATATTTATATAATTTGCAGCTGCAGAACCCTGGTACTGTCACGCAGCTACGGACCGATTCACGTCGACGGTTTGAGATGTGCTTCGTGGCCCTTGGACCCGCAGTACGTATTTTAACACGTCATATGTTTACACATTATAAACTATAACATTTACAAAGGAAAACCACCTATGTTTTTGCAGATCCGCACATTTGTGGCAAATCTACGTCGTGTCCTGATAATAGACGTAGCCCATTTAAAGGGCCGTTACTTGGGTATGATGTTCTTGGCGGTTGCCATGGACGGGGATAACTCCATCGTTCCAGTAGCTTTCGGCGTAGGCAAGTCCGAAACCGGGGACGAGTGGACTTGGTTTATGTCCATGTTGAGACAAGCTATCGGAGACCCACAAGGGTTGGTGTTTATGTCTGACAGGGCTCCTTCCATAAGCGCCGCAATCTCTGCCATCTGCCCAAACGCCCCTCACGCCATATGCTGTCGACATTTGGAGATGAACGCCAAATCCAAGGACAAACGTATTACGACCAACAAGGATGTCTATTGGGCGGCATGCAGAGCATATACGGATCAGGAGTTTAACAAGTACATGAATATGCTATGATATAGTGCCGACGAAGCAGCCAAAGTCTTTGACGAAGCTGGACCGGAGAGGTGGTCCGCGGCCCATTTTCCTGGACAACGGTATGACATTCTGACCTCGAATAGTGCAAAGTATGTGAATGCACTCTCCCGTTTTGCGCGTAGATGTCCGATTGTTAATCTTATGGACTACTTTCGGGCCTTTCAACAAGACTGGTACCAAATTCGACGCCTAAAAGGAGCTGAGATGCAAAATGCACTCACACCAACGGCGGAGAAGATCGTTTAGTACAGGGCGCGTCGTGCGGCGACATGGCCGGTAAGAGCAATCGGGTATGGGAAGTACGAGGTGCATGATGACTATCTTCACGCGATTGTGAATATGGAAGACCACCTTTGTTCGTGTTGCGAATGGCAAAAATCTGGGTTACCGTGCGGCCATGCCATCGCTGCGGCAACACATATGGGTCGTAGAGATTGCAGCGACTTGGTTGTACCTTTCTTCACGTCCGAATATTACCGGAGAACATACGTGGAGGTAATAAACCCAGCTGGACCCCCTGCAGCATGGGTGTATCCACCCGACCCGCTTTCACCATGCTATCCACCTTTAATGGATAAGAACAGAGCCGGGAGACCGAGAAAGAACGACCGACGTCCATCACGTGGTGAAAGTTCGATACAACGCAGATGTACTCGGTGCCAATGCATAGGACACACTCGTGGAGAGTGTCCAAATCCTGCCCCTTCAACCGTGCCACGGAAACATTCAGTCTGTCACACCCCGGGCCCGTCACAGCTTGAACCATATGGAACAAACACATATGCTACTGTTGATCTAAACGCTGATTTGTAAAAGATATATATATATATATATATATATATATATATATATATATATATATATTCATATTATATATACACACATACATATGTTTCTAAATGAACATTGATAACACATCTAGTTTGTAAATGATATATATTCATATTATATATATACACACATACATATGCTTCTAAATGAACATTGATAACACAGCTAGTTTGTAAATGATATATATATATATATATATATATATATATTCATATTATATATACACACATACATATGCTTCTAAATGAACATTGATAACACAGCTAGTTTGTAAATGATATATATTCATATTATATATATACACACATACATATGCTTCTAAATGAACATTGATAACACAGCTAGTTTGTAAATGATATATATATATATATATATATATATATATATATATATATATATATATATATATATATATATATATATATATATATTCATATTATATATACACACATACATATGCTTCTAAATGAACATTGATAACACAACTAGTTTGTAAATGATATATATATATATTCATATTATATATACACACATACATATGCTTTTAAATGAACATTGATAACACAGCTAGTTTGTATTCCATCCAACATGCTCTTCATCTTCAATCTTTCTGACCCTTCTTCAACGGCTTCTGCTTTTGCAACCACGTATGGCCATTGTGTACCACAACCCGGACACACTTTAGCAAATGAGTTGAGGTAACCTCTGACTTGACCTTACATGATGTAAAAAAACAACAAAAAAATACAAACAACAACACGGTAAAAAAATACAAAACAACTAAAACAACCACCACCTACTTAAAAATTGATTTAGTTTCATCAATCCAAGCTTGCTTCTCGTTTACCTTCGCTTGAATAATTGCGAAGTCTTGCAGAATATGGTGAATTGCTTCTTGTTCTCGACGAACACGAGCCCCCCGAGCTTTTATATCCACTTTCATCCTTTTGATCTCCCTGTCTTCCTCTTCGATCTTTCTCAAATGGACTGCCTTCCTGTCCATCATTTTTTTCCACTCTTCTGTTAGTTCATCTATCTCCTTTTCCTTTTTTTGCTATGGCGACCTCGATTTGAGGTGGCATTTTTTCAGGGGTAGACTTAGGGTTTGATGACGATGCCATTTGTGGATGAAATGAGAGAAGAGAAATCAAGAGAGAAAGCAATTCAAAGAAAGAAAGCAAGAGAGAAATCAAGAAAGAAAGCAAGAACAAGTGTGAATTGTGAATTGCATATTACTGATATTTATGGATGAAATCTCAAACATGCCAGTGAATTTGAACCACAAATCGGTCTTCAAAGTACAATAATTGTGGAAAAAAACAGTAAAAGCATGCAAGATTCGTCTAAGTACAGGGGCTGAAGGTGTAAATTTTCAGGGACCAAAAGTGTAAAATTTCAAGGACCAAAACTGTAAATTTTTGGTCCATCGCAGGCTGCGATCGCGGGGAGGGACCAAAAGTGCACCGCGGCCAAAGTTGAGGGGCTCCGCAGGACACATTTTGGCCAAAGCTCGTGCCACGTCAGCCTTATCCCGCGATCGCGGGCTCCATCGCGGGCCATTAGGGCATTTTGGTAAACCGCGAAATTTTTGTGGCATTTTGGTAAGTTGATGTTTGACTTTTGGCATTTTAATTAATTTCTCTAATTTTATTATTGTTTATTGATTATTTTTTATAATTTACTGACTATATGTCTATATATTTCAAAACAGGCAATTACGTTGAGCATAAAGGCTACGGGTAATTAGTATTTTCGGTCCTCAATCTAATAGTATTACAATAAAATGATTAAATTCGGATTAATAGAAATGTTAAAATGTATAATTGTTTTAAGAGTATTGTTCTATAATATTTAGATATACAAGACGAAATAATAATACATCATATTTAAAGTGTTTTAATAAGTTTATAGAATGTATTTATATGTTCTTTGGGTGCCAAATGGTCCGGGACATCTGGAAGAATATTGGTCGTTGGTGGAAATTAGATATTCCGAACGTAAATGCAATCTCTCAGTTGAATGGGTGGTTGGATTCTTTGAAAATACCGAAAGTGGAATGAGAGAGTTTACATGCGATCATTTATATGGTAATGTGATTCATCTGGGCTAAACGGAATGGCACTTTTTTAGAACCTCTAAGCCGAAAAAGGCGGTGTTATGGGATAATATTGTTACTTACTCGTTTTTGTGGATTTCTAATAGGAGTAGTAAGCGTAACTTTTTGTGGCGACTAAAGATAATTTAATTAAAAGAGGCATGTGCATTGAGGCAGATGAGTATCCATACTGTGTTTCATACCCGGAAAATTCGGATCACCTTTTTGTGAAATGTTCAACTTCGAGGGAGGTAGAATCTCACTTACATCGATGGTGGAGTTTCTGGTCAACAGATGCTGGCTCGGTTCAAGAGTGTTGTGGACAGACGCGAAGCAAGGAAGCCAGCTGAAAGTGGTCTGTATTTTCTTGATGATATTCCAATTACAGGGGTCCCAATATAAGGGGAATACAATGCCTTAATCAAGGCTACAAATCAGGTGAATTATAGGAATACAATATTTACTATAAATACAATGTCTAATAGTCCCCCTCAGTCTGAGCGGTAGGTGAGCGGACGTTCAGACTGATGCGAAAATTCTGAAAAAGTTGACGAGGTAGCCCTTTGGTGAAGATGTCGGCATACTGCGATGAAGATGGGACATGGAGAACTCGAATGTGGCCGATTTGAACTTTCTCACGCACAAAGTGTATGTCCATTTCAACGTGCTTCGTGCGTTGATGTTGCACCGGATTCTGAGAAAGATACACAGCGGAGACGTTATCGCAATATACAATTGTCGCCTTCAAGATGGGGATATGAAGTTCCAGTAGGAAGTTACGAATCCAGCTTGCTTCGGCAACGGCATTGGCGACCCCGCAGTATTCAGCTTCAGCACTGGAACGAGAAATAGTGGGCTGCCGTTTAGAGGACCAGGATATGAGGTTATCTTCTAAGAAGACACGGTACCCAGACGTGGACCGTCTCGAGTCTGGGCAGCCGCCCCAGTCGGCGTCTGAGTAGGCGACGAGTGATTTAGTCGGAGAGGCATTGAGCCGTAAACCATAATCAAGAGTACCCCAAATGTATCGGAGAATCCTTTTCATAAAGGCAAAATGAGGTTCGCGTGGAGCATGCATGAAGAGACAAACCTGTTGGACAACATAAGTGATGTCGGGACGAGTGAATGTCAAATACTGAAGAGCACCGGCGAGACTTCTGTAAAGGGTGCCATCGGCTAATAAAGGGCCATCGGAGGCACTGAGTTTAGACGGAGTGTCAACTGGTGTGGCACAGGGCTTGCACGAACTCATGGATGCCCGATGTAAAATGTCTTTGGCATACTGTTTCTGAGATAAAAACAACCATGTGGTATCTTGGGTGACCGTGATCCCCAAGAAGTGGTGAAGAGAACCCAGGTCTGTCATGGCCAACTCACGGGATAAGGTGGAGATGACACGTTGAAGAAGAGAGGGGTCCGATGCTGTGAGTATAATGTCATCAACATATAGTAATAAATATGCGGTGTGTCCCCCTTGATGATACACAAATAGGGATGTGTCACAGATGGTATTACGAAACCCCTTAGAGGTAAGGAAGGTAGAAAACCGTGTGAACCAAGCCCTCGCGGCTTGTTTGAGCCCGTAAAGAGATTTCTTGAGTTTGCACATGTAATGAGGCGCATTAGGATCTACAAATCCCGGTGGTTGATGCATGTACACAGTTTCCTCTAAATGGCCATGAAGGAAATCGTTCTTAACATCTAATTGATGTATAGGCCACTGTTTAGATACGGCAAGACTGAGTACCGTACGAATGGTAGCCGGTTTGACAACCGGGCTAAACGTGTCGTGACAGTCAATACCTATCGTCTGAGATTTCCCATTGACCACCAGGCGGGCTTTATATCGCTCAAGACTGCCGTCAGATTTAAACTTGTGTCGGAATAGCCATAAACATCTAATAACCGGGCTATCCGATGGCCGAGGAACAAGTTCCCATGTTTGATTTTCCTGCAAAGCACTAAATTCAATGCGCATGGCACATAGCCAATTGGGGTCTGATAAAGCCTTAAGGTAGGAGGTGGGAATGGGTGAGATAGAGGTAACGGTGGCGAGAGTAAACTTGGGATTGGGTTTTACGATGCCATGTTTACCTCGAGTTTGCATGGGATGGTTGTTTTGAGGTGGGGCGATAGGTGTAGTGTAGGTTTGGGCCGTTGGGGGGGTTAATATTAGGGTGGGTGTATGCTGGCGGTGAGGGGATAGAAGTTTGTGTATGGGTCGTGGGATGTGTAGTGATGAGAGGAGTTTGAGTGGCAGTAGAGTCAAGGGTGGTGGGTGGTGATAAGGGGGATGACGAAGGTGTAGGCTAGTGAGGTGAGGAGGTGGTGTGGTCCACGGGATTGGAGATGATGTTTGGGTCAGAGGGTAGACGTGGTTGGGCCGAGGTAGTGGGGTGGTTGTAGTCATGGGTGAAGGTGATGGGAGATGGGTCATCATCTAGAAAGGTGTAAGTGTTAGGTGAAGAGGGGTGGTTGAAAGGAAATGAGTGTTCGTCGAAAATGACATGTCGGGAAAGATGGACTCTTCCGGTGGTGGGATCAAGACACCGGTACCCTCGAAAGTTTTGCGGGTAGCCAAGAAAAATACACTGAATTGAACGGGAAGAGAGTTTCTGAGGTTGGTTAGCCGAGGTGTTTGGGTAGCATGTACACCCAAACACACGAAGATGATCATATGTTGGGTGTCGTTGGAAAAGAATAAATGCAGGGGTGAGATATTTAAGTCTTTTTGAGGGGAGAATGTTGTGTAGGTAAGTGGCGGTGTGAAGAGCTTCAACCCAAAATGAAGGTGGAATATGAGCATGGATGAGGAGGGCACGGATGATGTCGTTGAGTCTACGAATCATCCGTTCGGCTTTACCATTTTGAGGGGAGGTTTGTGGACACGAGAAGCAAAAAATTATGCCATTGGAATTTGCAAATGTCTTGAAGTTATTGTTGTCGAATTCTCCCCCAAGGTCACATTGGAAAGTTTTGATCATGCGATTAAATTGAGTGTGAATTAATTTGTGAAATTTGACAAAGGTAGGAAAGGCCTCAGATTTATATTTGAGTGGGTAAATCCAAACGTATTGGGAAAAATTATCAATCAAGACCATATAATATTTGTAACCAGAGTTACTTAGAACCGGAGATGTCCATAAATCACACTGAATTAAGTCAAATGGAGAAAAAGTAACAGAAGTTGAATCAGAAAATGACAATCGTTTACTGTTTGCAAGTTGACAAGATGAACACACAAAAGATGAGGTGTTTTTATTACAATTAATGAAAGCATTGCGATTGAGAAATTCCAAGATGTTTGCACCGGGATGACCGAGTCGGATGTGCCATGGTGGAGCGGTTGAGTGTGTGATGAGAGCTTGAATTGGAGAAGTGAACGGATAGAGGTCCCTCGTGCTATTGTGGCGGGAAAGGTGGGTACCCGTCTTGAGATCCTTCAAGGAAAAACCATGTGGATCAAATTCGATAGAAACTTGATTATCACGTGTGAATTTTCTAACAGACAGTAAATCTTTGATAATGGTGGGGGCATGAAGGACATTTTGGAGTTGGTATGTTTTGTTTGGAAGGGTATAAAGGCTATTACCGGCCCCCAATATTGGCAAACGATGTCCGTTGCCAACAAAATAGTGTTATTAGAAGGAATTAAAGGGGATGCAATTTTACCTGGATTGACAGTCAAATGAGAGGACGCCCCTGTATCCATGTACCATGCTTGATCTTGAGAGACTTGTATATTGTTGAGAGCTTGAGAGATATCAGTTGGGCTCAAGGCGTTCAAAGCCGGTTGTCCAAACTGTGGGTGAGAAGTTGGCGGCCCATAGGACAAATGAGCTCCATGTGTGGTTTGTTGAGATGTCCCATTCCAAGCTTGAGAGGGATATGGGCTAGGTGGCGGCTGCCACTGCCCATAAGGGGCTGGTGCATGATGCGTCCAAGGCTGACCCGTCCAAGGTGGTCCCGTAGAAGGCTGCCCTGACCCGCGAGATTGACCACGACCCCGACTCCCCGCCATGTATTTCCACGACCTCTACCGCGGGTGCGGTTTTGGTCGTATTGTTGATAATATTGGCTTCTTGGATTCCGATCATTTTGAGCAATAGGGTTCGGTGTCGGGTGTGCTGTTTGGGGGGTTACCATAGCCGATTGGCTTGGATTTTGACGGGCGGCCTGTCTATGTTGCTCCAACTGGAGCATGCTTCTTGCTGCATCCCATGTTGGTGACGATTGATTGATGAATGTGGCCACAACCTCATATTCTGAAGGCAGTCCTCGAACCATCTGCAAAACAAGACGTGAGTTACTTACCGGGTAGTCGACATCCCCAAGTTGCTCGGCAATGTCTTTAAGCTTTTGACAATAATCATCAATGGAAGAACACTTCGCAAGTGTGAGGTTAGTGAACTCATGCTCAAGAGACGTGGCCCGTGAGCCTTTGTTGCTCAAAAAAATGTTCTTAACCTTGTTCCAAGCCGCTTTCGCCGTGGTATCGTGTTCCAGAATTTGTACCACGAGATCGTCCGATACAATGCTATAAATCCACTGTAGAACAAGAGCATCGATTTCCTTCCATTCATTATAGCCGACATCGTCTTTATCGGGTGAAGGGGTGTCGTCAATATGGTTCATAACTTTGTAGGCTGTTACGTGCAACTTAAAAAACTTAACCCACGATAGAGTAGGTTATTTTGTTTCCATCCAAGGTTCTGTATTTATTGTTGACGTTGGTAACAGAATATGCGGGATGAAGAAATTGGCTTTTTGTAGTACCTTCTTTGCTTTTGTCAGCCATGTCGATCGTGATCAAAGATGGCTAGGGCTGAAGAGAAGGCAGTGATGAATGAGGCGACTAGGGTTGAGAGAGTTTTGGCTATGATACCATGAAAGTGGTCTGTATTTTCTTGATGATATTCCAATTACAGGGGTCCCAATATAAGGGGAATACAATGCCTTAATCAAGGCTACAAATCAGGAGAATTATAGGAATACAATATTTACTATAAATACAATGTCTAATACCAACGTGGTCTAAAGGAGGTGAAGGAAGTGATGCTTATGGCGTATCTGTGGTGATGTGGAGTCAAAGAAACGAGAAGTTGCATACGGGGAAGATGAAGAACGGCAAGGAGATTGCTAATCTCATCCGTATTATGTCTTCTACTGGTTAAAAACTAAATCGAAGTTTGGTAGGGACCTTTGTTGGGATGTTTCGGTTAATTCCCCGATGCTCTCTGTAAACAACTCGTATCTTCTAGTACCTCGCTAATTTCGTTTCTAATAAAAGTTGTCTTTTACAGTCCAAAAAAATGTATGCGTAAGTTTTGTTTGGTGGGGTAGCTTCAAGACCCTATGCTTATCTGTTATGTTATGTCACTACTAAACAAAACGCATTTTTTGGCGGATATTTCCGGCGGAATTTCCGTCAGAAATTTTCCGGTGGATTTCCGGTAAAAAAAGTCAAATCCCGTTGACTTCCGCCGGAAATCTGCCAGAAATCCCATTAAAATTATATATATTTTTTTTAAAACCTCCACATTTTTTCGGCGGATTTTCGGCGGAATTTAAATGATTACTTTTATTAATTTACGTTCGTCGGAAATCCGCTTTTATTAACATTATGTTTGTTTAACAGGAAAATGGAAACGTCCCATTTATAGTCGTTATGCTGTCGAAATTGACTTGTATAATTTTGTAAAAACCACAGGGTGGGTATCGGGCAGGCTTCGTATGGAGGTACGGCGAGGATCCTGCCAATCATCCGCCACTTGATACACAGTTGTGGCATGACCTGACCGGGGGAACGAAGAAAGGTCGTTCATTTGGGTTTGGGTACCATCCAGATCCCACTGCGATCTTGGGTGGGTCATCATCGTCAGGTGGTGCGTCGTCTTCCTCCCAGCAGGTGTGTACCAATTTTTTTCATTAAATAATGTTTATCAATTTGATTTATATTTCATATTAAATATTCTAACGTCTTCTTTATTTTGTAGCAACTTGTTGAGAACTTAATGAACCAAGTGCAAGAGTTGAAGCAACGAGAGGAGGAACGTCGGGCAGAGGAAGCGAGACGTCGTTTGGAAGAAGAGAGATTTCGAGCACAATATGAAGAGATGTGCGAGTTGGTCAGAAGTCTCAGTCAAAATGCGCCGCGTCCGCCTCTGTAGTGATGATGAAACTTTTTTTAATTGTGTTGTGTGTTGTTTGAACAAATTTGGATTTATTTGGAATAATTTGGTTGTTTTGCCTGGAACAATGTATTGGACGTTTTTAATTATGATATTTAGCGGTTTTAGCAGAATTTACAGCTTTTAGCAGGTTTTTAATAAAAAAATGGGTTTTAGTAGTTTTTAGCAGGTTTTTAATAATTAAAAAACAAGTTTTTAACAATTTCCAATTTTCGGCGGATTGACGGCGAATATTCCGCCGAAAATAATAAAAAATAAATCTAGAAATAAAAATTAAAAATATTTTCGGCGGATACATACGCCGTAAATCCGCCGAAAATATTTTGCCGAAAATATTTTTATTTCTCGTTTAAATAAATAAAATATTTCCGACGGAAAAAACCGCCGAAAGTCCGCCGAAAATAAAAAAACTTAATCATCTTGTTAATTAAAATTTGGCTAATCGGACCTGTTTTTTTCCAACGGATTTTCGGCGGCCGTTTCCGGCGAACACGAAATCCGTCGGAAATCCGCCGGAAATTACCTGAATTTCCGGCAGCCTTTTCCGCCGGAAAATCCGTCGAAAATGGTTTTTTCCGGCGGATTTCCGACGGATTTGTCCGCCGGAAATGCTGTCCTGTTTTAAAGTGTGTGACTTTGTTTTCTAGCATCTTGCTAGTTTAATAAAATCGTCGCTATTAAAAAAAAAAACAAATCGCACATGATATTCCAAAAAGGGTTTCAAATTTTCAATATATGTTCCGAATAACTTAAATGCATTATCACACGTATATGGCAAGACTTTGACTATGAATCAAGACTCTCATTGATCCATTAAAATCATGTATCCGATGTTGTAAACTTCAATATGGGCGTTGGCCTACGTAATTACCAGGAGGATCATAGCTGCATATAACAAACATCCAATCGTTATGACAGTGAACCCTAGCACAACCAAGATGTATTGAATCACGCCAAACTACTTGTGTATAGTGAAGACACTCGCCACCAACACACGAATTTGACTCATAATCATAGTGTTGTTTCTCCCCAACCCACATGTTAACAGCATCGGCTGCACTGAACCGATCACCATAACCTACAGCTAGATTTTCACCAAAAGGTCCATCCGAGTGCTCCAAATTACAGTCCCCGAGTCTTTTGTAAGCATAGCCATGAGCATAAGCTGCCAAGGTTCTGTTCCATATGAATGGTTGGACCCCAACTTTGGCTCGGGCCTTATTATGAGGAATGAGGAAGTGCAAACCTGAGGCAAAGGAAAGATGTACGAGGCATGAGAAGATCAAGATAAAAATGGTCACTAATTTGATGCTAATCAGCTCCATTAATTAGTAATGGTGTCTTGGTGAAATGGACCATAAGGTGAACGGTAATTCATTATATGAATTTGGTATTTATAGAAAACAATATTGGAAGAGTACGTACGTTAATCCCATGTAATTAATTATAGTTGATTATGATCACTTATGTCTTAAATAAAATATATTACTCATATATAGATATTTCTCATATTTCAAATTCCGTTAAAATTATATTTGGTAGAATATATTGTGTTTACAAGTAAATATATATATATATATATATAATTAACATAAATATATATTTTGATATATTGTTAACATAAACTAAAATACATTTATTTAAAATGTTAGTCTACCAAGTAAAGATTAGTCAATCCACTGATTGTTTAAGGTTTAACATATAAGGAAATTATGTCAGTACATTAGTATTTGTATATTTTAAATATTACGTAATCATAACAACAAAAATGGAATAGATCCCTTGGAACGGTATTAAAAATTGTTAGAATATAACTATATAAATATTTTTAAAATAAGCTCTAATGTATATATAGCAACAATATTCAAAATCATTACTGACATTTTATATGTCCTAGACGAGATATAAAAAATGGCTCTTGATAAGTATGAAAAAAGGTCTTCAATGTGTTGTCTTTGTCATCAAAATTAACATTGAATTCAAGAAATACTAACAAATCATATAAAATCGTTTTTCCAAGGATGACTACAAATCTACTATATTATAATTATTTTTATATCTATCATATCATTTTTACATAGCACCGTTAATCCGTTTCACAGTCAAAACATCCTATGACATATTATTAATAATTAGATTGACATCATTTGAGCTTACAATGTCTTACAACGTTTTAAACTAGTAGGACTAGAACAAACTTTTTTTGAAACATTAACCTTAGAATCAAAAACCTATTTGGTTAGAGTTTGTGATCCCAGAACAAGTAATTAATCAATCAAGATGCTCGATATGTCATCCATATATTCATGTGAGATCATCAAGTACACTAGAATGATGTAGAGAGGAAAGTGTAATACACTGTACTTGTGTGTGTGTAGGGAATGACTTAATAGAAATAATACAAGGGAAAAACAATTTATACTTTGCAAATATAAAGTTCCACTTCAGCTCCTCTACTAGGTACAAGGTGCTAAATAGAGCACTAACAATCTCCCCCTTTGTACCAATGTAGAGGCATCAGATCTAAGCGTTCACCGGGTTCATGTGCTTCTTCCGGATCCCAAAGATGATCTCGAATCTCCTCAACGCGTTTCGGTATTCTCTTCTGTAGGTGATAGCATCCAAGACTTGTTTTATCAGTTGCTTCTCCTTTTCCTTGAGCTTTACTTCCCCGCTTTCATCAAGTCTCAGCTTGCTCTCTAGATTGACATGTACCATCTTGAAGTTTCCATCACTGTACTTGTTGTTAGCTTCACAGATTCTCAGGAATCTTTTCTTCATCTCTTGATTGAAGTATAGAACTCCGAGTTCAAGTTTCTCCAACACAGTGTAGATAGGAATACCTTGGATGTCTTGCAATTGCTTGTTTGGTCTTCTGAGGTTTACCCTGGATTGATGAGCTTCTAAGGCCATTTGGAAATCTGTAAGGTAAGAAAATTTCAGTATATTCTGCATGAACCTTTTGACGCTCTGATAAGCAGCATACCATTCAATTGTCTTATCAGGAATGCTAGCAAGGGAATTGTAGAGGCTCAGGAAATCATCCAGCTTCAAGATCTTGAAGTTGGCTTCTGAAAAGACGCATTCGGTGTCATCGAATCTTTTAACTGTGAACTGAAGGTACCAAACGTTGAGTAGCCGGCATGACTCTATCCTCAGAACCTTCACAATGACTTTGTCAGATCTTTCAATATCAGTCTTCAAGTCTTTGTTGTTCATTACATGCAGGAATTCAATTTTGTGAAGAGACGGCCAATCCTCAATTCCGTACACCTTTTCCAAATTGATCCTCTGAACGTCCTTTACAAACAAGTCTTTTCTGATGCTTTCTTGAAATGGAATTAAGATTCTCACCCTTTCTTCACTTGCAACATACCCTAGTTCAGCATCAATCACCTCCTGATATAATCTGAGTTCAGCTTCTAGGACTGGATCTCTTATCCTTCCATCAATATTCACTGGAACTACTGGAACTTGTTGACCTGAAGAGCTTGTACCTTGATCACTTTGTTGTTGCGGTTGAGGAGTATCATCATCGGAATCAGAAGCAATCACTTGAGCCCCGGTGGTATCAAAGATGTCATCTAGCTCTTCTTTGATCTGAACAGTTGTTGTCTCTCGCTCTTCCTCAGAATCAATGTAGATGTAATCGTTCAGCATATTATCAACCATCCTTTCCTCTTCTGTTCTATTGTCAACAACCAGAGGCTTTTCAACCCTGGTTATGACATCAACTAGCACTGTATCATCATCAACCTGGACCACATCTGTTTCCTGTCCACTTGCCCCCTCTGCCCCCTCTGTTGCTGCCTGATCTGATCCCCCAATGTTCTCAACATTTGCAGCATTAGATTCTCCAACTCTAGGTCTCTTCTCCCCCTCATGTTGATCAGGATCATCCTGATCATCATGTATTCGTTTGTTGGAAGCTTGAGCCTGAACACCACATGCCTGTTCTACTACAGTTATTCTGTCAGATAGAGATTTGTATCCGGTAAGCATGGCTTGGGTCATTTCCTTGATGGAGTTGTTTAGAGTTTGGAAGTCTGTGCTGGTGGGTAATCGGGTTTGGGCTTCAGATTGTTGTCGGAGCAAACATACCAATTCTACTTCTTCATTGGTATTGGAGTCTCCTTGGGCGAGTAAACGGGCTAGTAGCTCTGATTTGAGCATGTGAGTAGGAATTGTGTGTAACGGTTGTGATGTTGGTGGTTGAGATCTGGGCGGGGAATTGGATGGTTGATCCTGTGGAGTTGACGAAGATTCTGTTACCCCTTTTCCTTTGATAGCTCTGCTAACTTCATTTGCAAGTTTGTCCACAATCTCTTGCATAACCCTACAGTGTTGCTTATATGAAGTGTTGATAGCGGCTAATGAAGCTCCCAGAAGGTCCAGAGTAATATAGTGCGGGGGCGGGACTAGCATTGCAACAACCTGTTCAAGTGGCATATTAGGGAAAATAGATCTAACGCCCGAACGACTTAGGTTTTCGGTTTGCATTACAGTTGTAGCAACTGAATGTCCTGTGCTCATAGCTGGTGTTAATGCCAAAAATCGTCCAAAAGGATAACTTAAGGTTGATGTGGACTTTAACAACTAAAGAAAAGAATCTTTCGACAAAGCGTGCGACAAAGACAGAAATGTAAATAAGACGAAGAATTTGATGACGCGGGAAAAACCTCAACAAGGAAAAAACCCACGGACGACTGTGGAAGTCGTCGCTGCACTATGGTCGCCAAACAGGGGCGATGTCCTTATGTTTCGGGTGTCGATCGTACAGAGATTACAATACAAATGAAAGAAAGACTTTGAAATGTAAAGTAACAAGTGTTTCGAATGTAAAACAATGTGTGTCATGTGTATAAATGAAGTGTCGTGCGTCGAGAGCGATTCTTCGAGAGTGAATTCTTTGCTATGAATGTTCTTCTGAGTTCAGATGATTCTGCTGTGTTCGTTGTCTGTTGTTTTGTTTCCCTTGTAATGATGATTGAGCTTGGTATTTATACTCTTCGGGTGCTTTAATTGATTCATTGAATGTTTCATGTAACTGTCATAACGGTCATCGTCTTCAATGCTGTTTAATGGACTTCGCCGGTTATAGTCGTTAGCAATTAATGACATTGATTCCTGCATTAAGCATTGAACAAACGTAACAGTAATATTGCCTGTTAGTTGGTCGAGGTCGCATGGTTATGTGCGACGGTCGTGTGAAATGGACGTCGTCGTGGTCGAGTGTCGTGAGGTAAATAACTTATGATTTTGACTTTTAACCAAGGGACAAAGTACTACGATTTTACCTTATTGTAGAAAAGTAAAATAAGCATTTTCCTTACGTTCGTGGTGGTCGATACTGTTGAATTTTTACCCAAACAGTTTGCCCCCAAAATTTGAAAATAGAATGGCAAGTTCAAATTTTAAATTTTGTCAATCGGACGTCTGGGGTTATGACACGTGTCGAAAATTACCTTAATTTCCTTGGGACTAGACTGGTCCAATTCTAACTGAATGGGAAGTCGAAGGAAGGATAAGGTTGTGACGTCATGCTGACGCACGATTATGCTAAACAGCTGTCCATGCCAGGTGTCGACGATCCGTGTGGTCATACGAAAAGACGAGGGTGCGTGTCGATCATCAAGGGACTCGACCTGACATGATCGTTTGCATAAATAGAGACCACGATGGATCTTTTCCTGTTTACGATTTCAGAGAGTTTTAAGCGGAGATTTCTTCTTGATTTTCTTGCTTTTCTTCGTTTGACTCTTTCTAAACCTGCAAGGATCTCCAGATCAGTTAGGATTTTCGAGGTCTATAGCACCTATATTTATAAGGTACGATTTCTTTGATTTCTTAAGTCTGTTTAGAAATGTCAATGGACCCTGAGAGCTCTATTCAAGAACAATTGGACCTTGATAACTTTAGAGCTTTAGCTAAAATCCCTGCGGGGGTTGAATTAATCTGCGCAGGCCAGACTCGATCAAATGAATGTCCCGAGGGGTATATCGTGGTATACGAATATCCCTTTAAGATAGGTTTCGAATGGCCCTACTCGCCTCTGGCTAAGGCATTTATGCTAGAATTCGACTTAGCACCAAGCCAACTAATACCCAGTTTTGGCGAGTCGTACAAGTGATCGAGCGCCTTACTAAAAAATGGGAATCTCCCATGAATGTACGCGACCTCCTCTTGGCTTATCAAGCAAAGAAGGACGGATGTCATCGTTGTAGCTTGTACTCCAGGCTTAAAGGCGATCGTACCTTGGTCCTAAAGACCGCTGTGAACGATCGTAAATGGAAGACCAGGTATGCATTCGTGCGTAGGTCGACTCTCGATTATGAGAGCGGCTGGATTAGAGCCGGTTGGAATACGTCGGGTGAGATTTTGTAATTTCATTGTCGTTCGTCGCTTGTGATTTTTTATTGACCTCTGACCTGCTCTTTATATGTCAACAGTTATAAAATTTGAGGACGTGAAGCCTTACGCGAACTCTCAAGCAAAGATCGACGCGTTCTTGGAGTTCAGTATTGTAGAACGGTCGTTTGTCGTACGACACTTGGTGGACGACGACGAAGACTTGGTATACTTAGGAGAGAATCGGGGGGAGAAACGTGAGGAAGAAGCGGAAGAAGAGGGAGAAGAGAAAGAGACGAGAGGAGAAAGATAAATGACCGGTAAGTGTACTTTCTCGATTCCTTTTGCTTGATCTGACTTTTCTTATCTTATGCTCTTTCTTTCCTGGTTTCCAGGAGAATCACAACCCAAGATGCCGACTGTCTCTGCTAAAAGAGCAGCCCAGCTTGAGCTTGCCCGTAAGGGCAAGGAAAAGAGGCTAAGGAGCTTATCCACTAACCCTGAGGTTCCAAAGAAGACGAGGACGACGATCCCGAGGGAACCGTCTTTGGGGGTTCACGACTCGTCTAGAGTTGTTACGCCCGAGAAGGCGAAGGTCGCATCGCCCAAGAAGACGTCTTCTAGTGCGATTGCTGCGACACTTATCAGTTCTGCGCCTCCGGCGGAAACAACGAAGTCCCCGTCTGCCACGTCGGACCCTTCGTCGGCCGGCAAGGGCAAGGATCACCCGACGGGAGGGGCAAAGGTCACGACGGTTAATTTTACATTACCGTCAGACTTTATGGTCGATAATGTCCTGGACGGGACGAACTTGTTTCCTCATCTGGGGAAAAATCTGCTCCCATCTTTCAGGGAGCGTTTTGAGGGGTTCCCAATCGAGGAGACGGGAGCCCATGTAGCCGGGCTGGTGTTCATGGTAAGTCTATCTTTCAAGACTTATTTTTTGTTTGTCGTTGTCGTTGTCGCATGTTTACTAACGATGCTTGTTTTATGTCTTTATAGGCGTTCCAGGCTTCCCTGGCCTTGCGTGCCGAGACTGATAACGCCACTTTTTGGCGTTATTTCCGGTTCTCAAACCAATGAGATTGGCTTGTATTCAAGTAAAAAGGCGTGTATTTTACGGTTTATCTAGTGAATTATGCAGGTTAGCTAAAAGGCGGCATTTCTCGAGAAAGAAGCTAAAAAGAGCCCAAAACGAGTCAAAATGAAGCCTAACGGGAGCCCAAAAGCCAAGCCCAAGACCCGCGACCGAACCAAGACCCGACCCGCGAACCAGAAAACGACCCACGATGCAAAAACAACACGCGCGACTTACCACGCGACTTGCAAGTCGCGTGGCAGGTCGCGTAACACTCTGTTTCGCGATTTTCAGCTATTTTATCCGGGTTTTAGGTCATTATTCGGGATCGAACTTTCACGAGACAGCCAGGGGCGATTTTAGGGCGATTTCCGGCGACTTTTCGGAGCTTTCGGAGTCACGTTAGAGGGCCGATCACGGAGACAATCATCACGGAACGTAGATACAAGCACGATTGAAGGGAGTTCATCGCGTTATTTTTCATGTTTTTAATCTTTCGTGTTACCATGTTTCCATACGTAGTTTCATCTTTCTCTCTTGTGTTTGAATCCACCACCGACATGAACTAACCGGTTCGTGTTGTGGGTTGGAATGAATTCGGTTTATAAAGCATGTAACCAAATGATTTGAACTTTTATTGGTTTTTCCTTGATTAATGAATCATGTGATTTTGTGTTTAATGCCTTTGAAAGTCTAGCTAGCTTTTAATTGATTTATTATTTTCAGTTGAGTTCGAGAGAATTAACTGTTAAATAGAACTAGGAATTGCATGCCTAAGACGATAAATCAGTGATAGAGATATACTGAATAAGTCTTAGTCCCAATTAAACCGTTAGGTTGATATCGAGAGATAAAATCTAGCCAATTTAACATAAATCGAGTACTTAATGTGTTTTGGAATCCATAGGTGAGATCGCGAGATTAAACTTATCCTTTTCAAAGTAAAACCCGTTGTGGCTTGAAAGAGAACAACGGTGACTTTAAAAGATTTGGGAATCATTAAGGGGATAAACTGGTAATTGTTTGAGTTGTTTGTGTGCATGTGTAGAACCGGAGGATTTCTAACCCTCAACTTTTCTCTCTATCGAAGTTCCTAAATTGTTCTTTGCCTTGTTTGCGTTTAAGTTGTGATTTGCTAGAATTTAGTTTAAAACCCATCTTCCAAATTTGACAGTTCAGTTAATAGTTCGTATAGTAATTGTGATACTTAGTTCCTAGTTCCCCGTGATTCGATACTCGTACTTCTAAAGTACTATTACTTGACTTCGACCCGTACGCTTGCGGTAAGATTCGCGGGGTGTCAAAATCCCGTGTCAAGTTTTTGGCGCCGTTGCCGGGGAACTAGTTGTAGCTAATAGCACTACCATCTATACGCGCTATTAGATTGAGCATTTTCTTTTCTTGTTATTTTTCCATCACTCTCAGTTTTCGGATTATTGACTTTACTGTCTTCTTTTCAGGTACCACTTGGTTTATGCCAAGGACGACCAGAGGAAAAGAGATCGAACAATTTGATCCGGAGATCGAAAGAACCGCTCGTCGGCTGCGTAAGGAAGCGAAAGCCAAAAGGAATCTGAAATTCGAGATGTCTGACGACGAGAGACCACCTCGCCGCAACAATCCACCACCGCCACCGGAAAGAGTTTCGATGCGGTCATTTGCCGATCCTAATGTGGCGGCCGCACGGATAGGCATTCAACCACCTACCACTGCGGCTAACTATTTCGAAATAAAGTCGAGCACCATCGTAATGGTGCAGCAAAATCAATATGGAGGAGCACCGACCGAAGATCCTCACGCTCATCTCCGGGCTTTCGAGCGCATTTGTAGCACCTTCAAGATCAACGGGATGGAGGAGAACGCAATCAAACTGAGGCTGTTCAGTTTTTCATTAAAAGGTCGAGCTGAAATATGGATAGAAGGCCTACCGTCAGATCAGATCACTACTTGGGCACAGTTGAAAGCAACCTTTCTCCAAAAGTTTTTCCCACCGAGCAGAACCGCCCAACTAATGGCGGAGATCACCCATTTTTCTCAATGGGATCAGGAAACGTTATATGAGGCTTGGGAGCGTTATAAGGACATGATCAAAAAGTGTCCTCATCATGGGCTACAGGGTTGGGTCATCATCCAGACCTTCTTCAGTGGACTCCACCCGCAATTTAAGAACGACATCACAGCTGCCGCGGGTGGAGCACTAATGGACAAGTCGTATGAGGAAGCGTGCGAGCTGATTGAGAACTTGTCCGAACATAGTTTCTCCACTCCGAGATCAGCGGTAAGACGAGTTGCAAGTGTCCAAGAGAGTAATGAGCTGAATGAACTGAAAGCTCAACTGGCCCTTATCACAAATCAGCTGAATAGAGGTACTCCGGAAACGCCTGATCAAGTCCAGTTTGTGCAAAACCGGAACCAGCCGAGAAACGATCCTTTCTCGAACACGTACAATGAAGGGTGGAGAAAACACCCCAATCTTTCATGGAGTCAACCCGACCAACAACAGCCAGGTAATTTCTCTAACTCCTCTCAATTTTCTAATTCTAATAATGTGTATCGTCCTCCAGGTTTCTACCAAAGGAATGAAGGACCATCTGGGGAGAAGAAGCCGGGACTCGAGGACATGATGATGAAGTTCATGTCTAAAATGGACAATACAGTCGAGGGATTAGTCAGCACAGTCAACACTGTCAAGGCGGCTACCGAGCAAAACACCGCCGCCATCAAGATCCTCGAGAGGCAAGTGGGGCAGATTTCCGAGACCCTACAAAACCGAGCCCCCGGGAAACTTCCGAGTCAACCCGAAAGGCAAAACCGGGAGCATTGCAATGCCATTTATCTGAGAAGTGGCAAGGAATTGATTAGAGACCCGGTAAGCAAGTCTTTACCAAAGGAAGCCGAAGAAGAGTTGGAGGCCGATAGAGAGAGTTCGAATGAAGAAAACGAGAGGAATGACGAAGAAGTCGTGGTTGAAGAGAGCAAGAAGCCGAAAGAGAAAGGAATCAAACCACCGGTCAAGCCGGAAACTCCAAGCGTACCTTACCCAAGCAGATTGAAAGCGCAAAAGGATGATGTCAATTTTTCAAAGTTTCTTGATGTTTTCAAAAAGCTAACTATCAACATCCCTTTTGCAGATGCGCTTACACAAATGCCCTCTTACGCTAAGTTCATGAAGGAGATTATATCGAAGAAGAGGACACTTGATCACCAGGCCACCGTTGCACTCACTGAAGAGTGCAGCGCGATTTTTCAGAATAAGCTTCCCTTGAAGCTTAAAGATTCAGGGAGTTTTTCTATCCCTATTCAGATTGGGGAGTTTACTTTTAATAAGGTTTTATGTGATTTAGGGGCTAGTATTAATCTGATGCCTCTTTCTATTTTCAGGAAACTTGGCCTGGGTGAGGTAAGCCCGACATACATGACTCTGAAGCTCGCGGATAGATCAATCCGATACCCGTATGGAGTGGTCGAGGACGTGCTCATCAAGGTAGGTAAGTTCTATTTTCCCGTCGACTTCGTAGTCATAGATATAGACGAAGACGAAGAGGTCCTGTTAATTCTGGGGAGATCCTTCCTGACTACGAGCCGAGCTTTGATTGACATGGAAGAAGGCGAGATAACCTTCCGAGTCGGCGGCCAAAGCGAAATCTTCAAGATGTTCGAGAAGGTAAGAGTTGGAAGAGATGAAGGATATGAAGCTGGTCATGGAGGGCCAAAAGTAAAAGAGTCCGCGAAGAACCGTATGTGTGGGCGATCCAATTCCGCGGATACTAAACCGAGCTGAAACCACATAGTCGTGCCACGACTTTAAATACGGCGCTGGGTGGGAGGCAACCCACCAAGGTTTGTTTCCTTGTTATTTGCGTGCTTAGTTTTATTTTTATTTTTATTTTTGGGTGTGTTTAAATAATGAAAAATCCATAAAAATCGAAAAAATCAAAAATAGCTGAAACAGGGACATACGCGACTTGTCACGCGGTTTGCATACCGCGCAGCAAGTCGCGGGGCCCTCTGTTGGTTTTCTGAAACAGAGGGTTACGCGGTTTGCCACGCGACTTGCAAGTCGCGGGCTAAACCGCGGGAGTCCCATTCGCCTCGTTTTTCGTTTTTCGTGCAGTTTTTATTCCTTTCTTGCTTTGTGTGTTTCTGTTTTCTTGTTTTTCTTTCGTCGTTTGTTTGTTTCTTTTGTGTGTGCGTGCTCTCCCCTCCTTCTCCAAATGCTCAATCTTTCAAGAATCTCCTCTGGCCGGGCAAAACAGGTATGTTCTAATCATTTCTCTGCTAAAAGAGTGGTGTTTGATGTGTTGTTCTATTTTAATTGCACGAGATGCAACAAACCTAAGTTTCACCTAGGTTTGGGGTGCCTCATTTTTGAACCATCTACACACTCACATTAGACCCTGTGCAAACCTCGGTTTTACCGAGGTTTGGGGTTGGCTTTTATTTGGCAAACCTAGGCCACGGCCTAGGTTTAGGGTGCCTATTTTTGGAAACTTTGGGTAGTCTTTTTATGCTATGCTATAAGATGCCTTGCCTGCTCTTCTTAATAACTGCACAATGACTGCGTCGCATCGCCTGCGATTTTACTTGCACATTGGGGACAATGTGTGGGTAAGGTTTGGGGTTGCCCAATCGGGCCCAAGTTATGCACGTAGATTTCCTGCACCTCTGAGAGTCTAGATCAAAGTAGCTAAATTTTTTTTGTTTTGAATGATTGAGACCGACCATTGTGGGAAGAATCTTGTGATAGTGACGTGACCGTTAGGGAAAGACCGGGAAAGGACATGACTAGGGACATTAATGGAGACCACCCAATAGTGAGTTCTGAGCCTTGAAAAGACGTTTTTCATTTCGAGGGATTCGTACACTAAATTCATATACACTTTTTCGAACTCCTTGTCGTGAATGTAGAATGATCTCGCTACATTATTGCATTGAGTAGCAAAGACGAACATCGTGATATTAGGTAAGGGTATAGTAGACCATATCGTGTGGACCTTAAGGTATGATTCCAGGCATTGTGTGTTTTATTTAACCTGTTTTTAGCTATCGTACCTTTTACCCTTCTGCGTGTACCCTTAGCCCCTTTACAGCCAAACACTCACCTTTTCGTTTCTAAACCCATCAATAAACCCTTAGCCATAAGCCTTAGCCAACCCAATCCGAAAGTGTGTCAATCGGAAGAAGTAATGAACTTAGAGAGATAGAGCGGAAAAGAAAGAAATCAGGCCAATCAAGAAATAGAAAAGAGGGCCAATGATGCCCCAATCAAATAAAGAGGACCAATGAAGTCCCAAAAAAAAGGAGAATAAATACAGTGTTTAGATAGCACTTAGAGCTGCATAATAAGTGAGTCAAAGTGACTCCAAGAGTGACAAATAGGGCCAACTGATAGAGGTTGAAGTAGAAAAGTTCAGATCTGCCAATGAATGACACGCCAAGGATTTTTGGATCCTCTTACCCTTCGTTTCATAGCCTTAACCTTAGCCCCATTACAACCCTTGTAAAGACCTGGATGATCTTTTGGAAGATGTGATTACGGTTTACGACTACCTTTACCGATACTCCCTGTCTTGCTACTTGATTCCTTCTGAGATCAACTTTTTGGACAATTGTGCGTCTTTCCTTAGAGTTGTCATGTAATAATTTGAGTATTCTTGTACATAACCTCCTTAAACATGACAACACGAGCGATAACCTAGGTTCAAGAGCGAAACGAGAGTATCCCGTGAGGTAGGGTCGAGGCGAAATGTTTTCCCTAGTATGTTCAGACTTAGTCTAACCCTGATGTGATCGAAACAGTCACGAGTTCAACTCCCAATGGAAGGTCATAGGTCAAACGAAATGAGAATGAGGCGAGAGTGAGATAGATATTCACGGGTATGGGAAATCACCGATGCATCACTTGGTACCGATTGGGAATTGTGCAGTTATCATATTTTCACTGATATGTGCGTTAATTCTGTTTTATCGCTAATTTGCTTGGGGACAAGCAACGCTCGGTTTGGGGTTGTTGATAACGCCACTTTTTGGCGTTATTTACGGTTCTCAAACCAATGAGATTGGCTTGTATTCAAGTAAAAAGGCGTGTATTTTACGGTTTATCTAGTGAATTATGCAGGTTAGATAAAAGGCGGCATTTCTCGAGAAAGAAGCTAAAAAGAGCCCAAAACGAGTCAAAATGAAGCCTAACGGGAGCCCAAAAGCCAAGCCCAAGACCCGCGACCGAACCAGGACCCGACCCGCGAACCAGAAAACGACCCACGATGCAAAAACAACACGCGCGACTTACCACGCGATTTGCAAGTCGCGGGGCAGGTCGCGTACCACTCTGTTTCGCGATTTTCAGCTATTTTATCCGGGTTTTAGGTCATTATTCGGGATCAAACTTTCACGAGACAGCCAGGGGCGATTTTAGGGCGATTTCCGGCGACTTTTCGGAGCTTTCGGAGTCACGTTAGAGGGCCGATCATGGAGACAATCATCACGGAACGTAGATACAAGCACGATTGAAGGGAGTTCATCGTGTTATTTTTCATGTTTTTAATCTTTCCCGTTACCATGTTTACATACGTAGTTTCATCTTTCTCTCTTGTGTTTGAATCCACCACCGACATTAACTAACCGGTTCGTGTTGGGGGTTGGAATGAATTCGGTTTATAAAGCATGTAACCAGATGATTTGAACTTTTATTGGTTTTTCCTTGATTAATGAAGCATGTGATTTTGTGTTTAATGCCTTTGAAAGTCTAGCTAGCTTTTAATTGATTTATTATTTTCAGTTGAGTTCGAGAGAATTAACTGTTAAATAGAGCTAGGAATTGCATGCCTAAGACGATAAATCAGTGATAGAGATATACTGAATAAGTCTTAGTCCCAATTAAACCGTTAGGTTGATATCGAGAGATAAAATCTAGCCAATTTAACATAAATCGAGTACTTAATGTGTTTTGGAATCCATAGGTGAGATCGCGAGATTAAACTTATCCTTTTCAAAGTAAAACCCGTTGTGGCTTGAAAGAGAACAACGATGACTTTAAAAGATTTGGGAATCATTAAGGGGATAAACTGGTAATTGTTTGAGTTGTTTGTGTGCATGTGTAGAACCGGAGGATTTCTAACCCTCAACTTTTCTCTCTATCGAAGTTCCTAAATTGTTCTTTGCCTTGTTTGCGTTTAAGTTGTGATTTGCTAGAATTTAGTTTAAAACCATCTTCCAAATTTGACAGTTCAGTTAATAGTTCGTATAGTAATTGTGATACTTAGTTCCTAGTTCCCCGTGATTCGATACTCGTACTTCTAAAGTACTATTACTTGACTTCGACCCGTACGCTTGCGGTAAGATTCGCGGGGTTTCAAAACCCCGTGTCAGAGACGGCCAAGATAAAGGGTCTAGTGTCTGCTGCTCATGAGAGGGGGAACGCGACGTTGGATGGGGTGAGCGTCGCCATAGAGCGCGAAGAGGCCATGTCAAAACGCCTCGACGATGCCCTAAAACAGTTAGAGGCTGTCGGTCGTGCAAAGGATGAGGCCAACCATCGCCTGACGCAATCTGTGAGTTCCAGTTTGATCAGGTAACAACGATTCAATGAGAAATAACAAGAACGATTAATGATTTCAACTTGTCACCCCTCTCATATTTATAAATCAAGATAGTTACAAAGGTTTGAGTGGAAATCAAAACTATCTCTCTCTAACAATTAAGCTCTAATGAATGATAATGAATCGTCTAACCTAATTCTAAGGTTAACTAACCTTATATACTTAGGCCTTTAAATAAACAAGGCCTAAGCCCATTAAGCAATTAAGCCCAATTAAACTAATTAAGGGCTTTTACAATAAATAATTAATCTAATTAAGCACTATAATTAATATTTATATATCTTTCTAATATGTAGGACATTTATGGTCCTAACAATCTCCCCTAAAGATATATAAATAAAAATCGGTCTTGTCTTCATGTCTTTTCAGCGCTCCCCTTGAATAAACCTCTTGGTCTTCATATCTTCAACTTTAAGAACTTGTAGAACCAGTATGCTCGATGGAGGAAATAATTTGACAGTATGCTCGATGGAGGAAATAATTTGAAGCGAACACCAGTTGATAAGGAATGAGAACAATTTCTTACTTGAAAGCACTTTGAACTCTTTTTAGATTTTGGAATTGACCAACAGTTACTCCCCCTCAGCTTTTGCATGGGGACTTCTTTACTCCCCATCGGCTTTTGCTAACTCCCCTCAACTTGATAATCCGTGTCTTTGAATCTGTACCCTTTCTCCCCCTCATGATGAGTAGGAGCATCTGGAGCATCATGAACGTTCAAAGACAATGGTGACGAGTAGCAAAAAAATCAGATCAAACAGAAAGTAACCAGAACGGGGTAATCAACTAACACAGAAACACGTTAGTAACTGTTATCACAACAATTTAAAAAAAATTGTGTGGCCTATGTTCAGAGTTGGCAATGGGATATCTCTGATAGGACTTCCAGTTATCACTGAAGAAAATTTGAAAAATTAACTTCTCAAACTGTTCCGGCAATATCACAAAGATATGCAATAGGAATCACAAAGACTCGTGCATGTGTGAAAGAAATCATTTATATCGATTTGGCTCAAAAAATGATTCAACCTGGGACACAAGTTAAAATCAATAGACACAGTGAATAGAATATGAAGTTCGGAGACCGGAGCTGGTGTCTTCCTGTTTCAATATCTAAGACCTCCGAGTGAGGAATAGATAGATTATGTGCTAAATCTCCGTGAATATATGAAACAAGCATCTTTTGTGAGATACTTGAGTGGCTGGGTGGGGTGACACGAGTTATCGACACTGGGTCCATGTCTGTTTCAATATTCATCTCCAAAGAACGAGAATAAATAGATTGTGTGGTTACCCGGATAACTGACTCGGTTTGGTAAGGACCAATAATTCTTTTAAGTCCTGTCACATCCTCACCATATTCTTTTCTCTCCAAGCTCATCTATGTATCTAGACCCCTCACTGTTGTCTATAAAGGATGTGTTTCTTGGGTAGGTCCTTCCGGTTCTGGCTTGACCATAGAAACATTGTAAGACCTAACACTCCTTTCATGCATCGAGTATAACAGTTTAGTAAAACAGTTGAAGTGCGAGTTCTAAACTGAAATGTTTATAAGTCAAAGCATTTAAGAACGAGTCCTGATCTGAGGTGATCAGAAGTCATGCATTTAAGAACGAGTTCTGAACTGAATTATCCAGAAGTCATTACATTTAAAAACGAGTTCTGAACTGAATTATTCAGAAGTCATTTAAAAACATTTGAAATATGGAATTTCAAGAAACAAGACCAAACGCAAAACATAATGACTCAGTAAGCACATTATGTTCAGAGAATGAAACAATGATTAGAAAGTTTAATTGTGAAGAATAAGTCACAATTAATATATCATATAAGAATGGAATCATTTGCAAGAAATAGCGAACTTTGAAAACAACTGAGAATTCAAACGAGTGTATTTCCATCGAAAAATCAACAAATAGGAGAGACATGGAAATAACTAAGTCAAGAAAATGACACGTGGCAATCATGGAAGTTAAAATTGGAAAATAACAAACACAAGTTAGTTATTCAGAATTAATTACCACGGTCTTTGAATTCAGTTGAAGTTCACTTACCTTACATGAGATAGTACTCCCCCTCAAAATTGGCATAACCTTTGAATGCTCGTCATGTGAAAAGATCGTCTAATTTAAATGCACATGACAGTCCTGCAAAACATATTAGAAGGATTTTGGTATCCATCCTTTGATGGATCCTTGACGGTTAGATGCCCTATTATAGTGAGGACCGGAGATACTATAAGTACCATACCAATAGTGAGCATGGTCTTTCTTCATAAATTCACTTGTTCCACAATAAGAGCAACACAGCTTCTGTGTAGAAAAGCTGATCAGTTTGTTAACAGAGTAAACTCGATCAGTTTTCACAAAAGGTTTAGTGTGGAAAGCTGTGTTGTTCTTAGCACTCTTAACAGAGACAAATGACTTTGGAGCAGGAGTGGTTCCTTTAAATCTCCACTCTATTTTTACTTTCTTGTAAGATGGATTATCTTTATTGTCAACACGAGAATTATAGAAAATATTGGAAGGTCGAATCCGATCTTTTGAAAAATCCTTTGATTTGACAAAATTCTTTGAAGAACGAATTGTCGAAAATGAACTTGAAGCATAAGAAGGTTGAACACCTTTGATCTTGCTTTCTAAGGCATTTCGTTCTTCGAGAATTAAATCAAATTTCTTTTGTAAATTAGATTTGACCAATTGTTCCTTCAAAATCTCGGTTGCTAATCCAGATAATCTCTGAGTAAGTTTAGAAATCTCAGTTTGAAAGATCTTTCTCTCTTTTTGAAAATCATCTTTCAAGCATTTAGCCCTAAAGCCCTCAACTTTCCCTTTCTCAGGCTCTTTGATTAGAACGTTGTAATTCTTTTTCTAAATTGGATATTTTCAAAGAAAGTTCTCCATTGGTTTTAGTAAAAGAATTGCGTTCTATTTCAAACTTCTCTCTTTCTGAAATTAAAACCCTTTCAAAGTCGGAGATATGTTTTGAAAGTTTTAAGCACATAAGCTCAAGTCTCTTCTTCTCTTTAAGAGATTTGGTTGAAAGCCCAGATTGCTTTTGATTAAGCAATAGTCTTTCTTTTTCAAAACTTTCCTTTTCCTTTTCAAGAGTCTTTTCAAGAGAAGTTAGTTTGCGTTTAAGCTCAAGGTTTTCACAGTTGAGGAGTTTACCTTTCTCTTCTTCTTCAGCCAGCTTCTCAGAACTAATCCAGATTTTAGATTTTAGCTCTTTTAGTTCTTTGATGTACTTGTTGCACAAATCATCTGATTGCTGGATATTCTTTTCAGAAAGTCTTTGATGTGCTTTCTTTTCAAGTGCCTTTATCTCGTCTGGTGATGGCAATTCAGAAAGCTTATTTTTCAACTCCGTGTTTTCGGACTCTAAGGCTGTTGCCTTTTCTTCAGATTTGGCAAGCTTTTCAGAACTTTCAATTGTTTGCAATTTCAGTTCCTTCCGTTCTTTGAGGAGCTTGTCTCTAAATGCATCTGCAGACTTGATGTTGAAATCATACATTTCTTTATCGGCTTTACATTGATGACTAAAGCAATACGGCATTGTTACCTGAAAAATGATCGTTAATCGGTGTTATATTGAAGAATCGTATAATGCGGAAGAAAATCAAAAATTAAATTTGAAAAACAAATTTAAAATAAATTCGTTTCCAAGAATTAAGATCTGATTATTGAATCTGAACGAACGAAACCTGCAAGATAAACAAACCAAGTTAGATCAAGAACGACGAGAATAAATCACAGAAATAATAATAGTCGCTAATAAGATCAAACTGTCGCAAAAAGTCTCAAACGTCACAAGAAAAAATTGCAAAATGATCGTTAAGAAAAATCGCAACTTTCGTTAAAACTTTTAATCACGAGACGTGCGGTAACTCGGGTACCGACGAGAACTTACCAACCAAACTTACCAAAACACAACTTACCTGATGGTATCCGGGTAAAATTTAAGTTACCGGATATGATGAGTGTACTTACCGGGTGTGAATGGTTTACCGGATAATTCACAAAACAAAACTCAACTTACCGGGTGAGAGTTGTCGGACAAAACTTACCGGACAAAAATAACGTGGACTTACCGGTTAAGGTTGGTTACCAATCAAAAGCTTACCGGGTAAAAGAGTTACCAGAAACAATTTGCAACTTACCGGATGGAATTAAAGTGAACTTACCGGGTGATGAGGTTCTTGCAAAAATAGCACTTACCGGAGAATCGAGAACTTACCGGGTGAGATGTACTTTCCAAATGTGATGAGAACTTACCGGATGAAGTGATACTTGCCGGGGAATCGAGAACTTACCGGGTGAGATGTACTTTCCAAATGTGATGAGAACTTACCGGGTGAAGTGAAACTTACCGGATGACGGTTGTTTTCGGAAGAAATTTGACTACCACTCAATATCAAACCAAAAAAAATAAAGCAAACAAAACACAAACAAAAACTGTAACCGATATATATATAGCCTTAGGTTCAATAGAGAAGTCCAAATATTTAGAGAAATAGAGAAGTGATCTTGGCCATTTATTCGGTCAAGATCGGTTATAATTGGTCAAAAGTTGCGGCTTTGACTGGTCAAAAATTGCGGCTTTGACTGGTCAAAAGTTGCGGCTATTCCAAAAATAGAAGGGCAATTTCGTAACTTTTACAAAAAACACGGGCTGAGTTCATATATGAATCTGTGTGATTCACATATGAACTATACGTTCATATATGAACCTTTGTAATTCACATATGAACTCTTTATAACTAATTCATATATGAATCTTGTGATTCATATATGAACCTTTGTGTTTCATATATAAAACTAATTAACTGTAGGTTCATATATGAATCAGTTGAACCAATTAATTGATTCATATATGAATCTTTGTGTTCATATATGAACCTTTGTGATTCATATATGAATTTTTTTAACTAATTCATATATGAACCTTTGTATTCATATATGAATCTTTGTGATTCATATATGAAATTTTTTTAACTATTTCTCATATGAACAAATTAACTTATTCATATATGAATCACAAAGGTTAATATATGAATTAGTTAAAAAGAGTTTATATGTGAATTGCAAAGGTTCATATATGAACGTATAGTTCATATGTGAATCACATAGATTCATATATGAACTCAGTCCGTGTATTTTTTTACGAAACTACCCCTCTATCTTGTGCAGACCACGCGAGTAATTGTCCGCTGCTTCTCGGTCAAAGCCGCCGATCTTGACCGAATAAATGGCCAAGATCACTTCTCTATTTTTCTAAATATTTGGACTTATCTATTGAACTCTTCCCTATATATATATATATATATATATATATATATATATATATATATATATATATATATATATGTAAAAGACTTTTATATATGAATATGAAATGCAAAACGTGAATGCAAAACAAAGAAAAACAAAAAAAATCAAGAGTTACGGCTGGAATGGTGTGCAAACGTGTCTGGGAAGAAACGTTCACCCGGAAAGGTGTTTTTGTCCGGAAAATTTAATTTTGACCGGAAAGTTTGTGTTTCAATAAAAATTCATCCGGGCACTTTTGAAAAAATCACCCGGACACTTAAGAAAACAGGAAACTTACCCGGACACTGCGGCTGAGGTTGTAATTCGGATCTGGGATCGATAGGGTTGCTTGATTTAACTTTTGTAGGGTTAGATTTTGACCAAAAACACAAAAAACAAACACACCCAAATCGATTTATAAGCAAAATGTATCATATTTTCCAAAAATCACCACAAAAACTTTTAGAACACCAAAAACTAAAGATTTGATTTTTAACATGCAAAATTAATAGCTTTGAGTCCTTGTAATCGCAGATAAAGTCTAGATTAAGGCAATTAACCAATCGAGATATAACTAACGAATTATTAAAACAATGAAAGAACTTTGCAAACCGATTGAAGAACGATTTTCTTCAAAAAATACTGCACTTTTACGAAAATCTTTTGGATTCTTTCTGGACCTCAAACGATTAATCCAACCAGTCAGAATTTGAAACAAGATGTCCCGAAGCTACTGTCCAAAAATCGTGACGATCCGACGGTTCAATCTCCGGGAATAGGCGAAACGGCTCGCTGCGATTTTCCAGAAAATTTTCTGCGAATTTTCTTGCCTTTTCTCGCTTTCGTTCGATTTCTTTCGTATCTTCAAATCACCGATTCGGCTCTGATACCAATTGTGAGTTCCAGTTTGATCAGGTAACAACGATTCAATGAGAAATAACAAGAACGATTAATGATTTCAACTTGTCATCCCTCTCATATTTATAAATCAAGATAGTTACAAAGGTTTGAGTGGAAATCAAAACTATCTCTCTCTAACAATTAAGCTCTAATGAATGATAATGAATTGTCTATGAAAGTCTAACCTAATTCTAAGGTTAAGACTAACCTTATATACTTAGGCCTTTAGACAAACAAGGCCTAAGCCCATTAAGCAACTAAGCCCAATTACACTAATTAAAGGCTTTTACAATAATTAATAAATCTAATTAAGCTCTATATAATTATTTATATATTTTTATAATATGTAGGACATTTATGCTCCTAACACAATCCCTATCCATGATTGCCGATCAGAGAGAAGAGATGGACAAGGTTAAGGAATCCTTAGCTGCGACCACGAAGGAAGCTGAGGATTCTAGATCCAGAGTGGTGAGTCTGGAGAAGGAGGTGCAGGGTCTTAAGGACGAGGCTAAGTCCATTTTTGCCTTGGCTCGCCTGACTGCCAGGGCAGCGATTATGAGGCGACATCTGTTGGGGAAGGAGCCTCTTGCCTCGGCGTCGGAGGAGCTTGCCGTCTACTTGAAGGACGTTGGTTCTGCGAGAGATCTCGATTCAGATGACGAGAAGGATGTCAAAGAGGAGGGAGATCCCCAGAGAGAGGCGTCAGGCAAGGACACTACCGACGTTCCTCCTCACACTTAGAAAAATATTCTTTGTTTTTATTTCTGTCAATCAACCGTTGGGGGTCGAGTTTCTTGGTGTAATCGTGCTTAAGTAAGAATGAAAATTTCTTTCAACGTAAGGTTTTTCACTGCCCAATACAAGCAAACGTCGAGTATAATATTAATCATATGAAAACACTCGTAAATCATATATAACGTGCGTCAAAGACCTTTTATTGAAAGATAACAACTAAAACACAAATTGTATAAGTAAACATGCGTTCAAAGCATACTTTCGGAACGTGAGGTTTTTCTAAGTTAAATCACTTAAATCGTGGGTCGATTGTGTAATCGAATCGTGCGATGAATTTAAATCACATATCGAGTCATGTATTTGACTTATGTTATGCGATCTTGCGAAAGTTATGCGATAAACTTATGTCGCGCGATCCTGCGCTAAAATTTTTGTCAGAGGTTGGTTGTTGTCTAACCAACGACCCTCCACTGCTTAAGTCAGTAATCGTTCGTAATGAAAAATTGTATGAAAGAAGGAAGGAATTAGAAAAAATACCTCCGTAGATTCTTCTTGTTTTAACGGGGGTTGGTCGCGCATAAGGAAATTTCGGATGTCGCACGACCAATTATTTTCTTCGTCTTCGATCTGGATGACATCGACGTTTTCGATGGATGAAGTCGCCAGACGGATCATGGGAATAGTGTCGAATATTGGTTCGACCAATGCAGATCCAAGGTTTGCTAAGGCGTCGGCCTGAGTATTCTGGTCCCTTGGGATCTGTTCAATTGAAAAAGATTTGAATTTTTCGGATTTGTCTTTCGCTACCTTAAGGTAAGTTGTCATCTTTGAATCTTGGGGTGCGAATTCTCCATTCATATGGTTCACGACCAGGAGAGAGTCGCTTTTGACATGTAACGTGGTTGCCCCTGAGTCGTGGGCCATACTCATTCCCACGATCAGGGCTTCGTACTCAGCTTCGTTGTTGGTGGCCTTGAAGTCGCAGCGGACTGCATATACCATCTTGCCCCCCTGTGGCGACTTTAAGACGACGCCTAGTCCTGAACCTCTAGTGTTGGACGATCCGTCGACATACAAAGTCCAAGGTACGTCGTCGTGAGTCGCCACAGTCGACACTTCGAGGTCTGCTACTTTATCCAATTATGGGGTGAAATCAGCGATGAAATCTGCCAAGGCTTGCGATTTGATCGCGGTCCTGGGCTTGAAATCGATGTCGTAACTGCTGAGATATATGCTCCATTTTGCTAAACGACCTGTCAACTCAGGTTTCCCTAAGACAGACTTTAGAGGAAAATTAGTCACGACAGTAATAGGATGCGATTCAAAGTAGTGTCGTAGTTTTTTAGCAGATGTGACTAGCGACAATAGCAATTTTTCCATAGCGGAATACCTGGTTTCTACGTCCAAAAGAGATTTACTTACATAGTAGAAGGCAGTTGCTGCTTTTCATCTTCTCGAGTTAGGACAGCGCTTACCGCGTTAGGACTAACAGCCAAATACAGTTGCAAGACCTCATGATCGTGAGGTTTCGACAACAAAGGAGGCGACGTCATGTACTCTTTAAGCTTTTGCAATTCCTTCTCATGACTGTCGGTCCAGTCGAAGCCTCTATTTTTCCTGAGGACATTGTAAAACAGATGGCATTTATCTGAGGATCGAGAGATAAACCTGTTCAAAGTTGCCACCCGACCAGTGAGCCTTTGGACCTCTTTGAAATTTCTCGGAGATTTGATTTCGATAATAGCTTTGATCTGGTCGAGATTAGCCTCGATTCCACGACGGGTGACAATGTAGCCTAAGAATTTTCCGGCACTGACACCAAAGGAACATTTCGTCGGGTTGAGCTTCATGCTGTACTTGCGGAGGATGTCGAACGACTGCCTCAAATGTTCGACGTGGTCGACTGCCTGCTTTGACTCGACGAGCATCTCGTCGATATAGACTTCCATTGTGTCCCCGAGATGATCTTTGAACATTTTGTTTACCAGACCCTGGTAGGTAGAACCTGCATTTTTTAGTCCAATAGGAATAACCTTATAACAGTAAATACCTCGGTCCGTCATAAATGCGGTTTTCTCTTGGTCCTCGACGTGCATTAAGATTTGGTTATATCCGGAGTAGGCATCCAAGAACATTAACAGTTCGTGCCCTGCCGTCGCGTCGACCATGGCATCGATATGCGGCAATGGAGAAGGGTCTTTTGGACAGGATTTGTTGAGATCTGTGAAGTCGATACAAACCCTCCATTTGCCATTATTCTTTGCCACGACCACGACATTGGCAAGCCAGTCGGGGTACTTTACTTCTCGAATTTTCCCTGTCTTGAGGAGGTTGTCGACCACATCAGTTATCACCTTATTCCTTTCAGGAGCAAATTTCCTTCGCTTTTGCTTGATTGGCTTGAATGACGGATCGATGTTGAGCTTGTGACGCTAGGGTCGATGCCAACCATATCTTCGTGCGATCGGGCAAAACAGTCGGCATATTCCTGCAAGAAAGATAACTTAAGGTTGATGTGGACTTTAACAACTAAAGAAAAGAATCTTTCGACAAAGCGTGCGACAAAGACAGAAATGTAAATAAGACGAAGAATTTGATGACGCGGGAAAAACCTCAACGAGGAAAAAACCCACGGACGACTGTGGAAGTCGTCGCTGCACTATGGTCGCCAAACAGGGGCGATGTCCTTATGTTTCGGGTGTCGATCGTACAGAGATTACAATACAAATGAAAGAAAGACTTTGAAATGTAAAGTAACAAGTGTTTCGCATGTAAAACAATGTGCGTCGTGTGTATAAATGATGTGTCTTGCGTCGAGAGCGATTCTTCGAGAGTGAATTCTTTGCTATGAATGTTCTTCTGAGTTCAGATGATTGTGCTGTGTTCGTTGTCTGTTGTTTTGTTTCCCTTGAAATGATGATTGAGCTTGGTATTTATACTCTTCGGGTGCTTTAATTGATTCATTGAATGTTTCATGTAATTGTCGTAACGGTCATCGTCTTCAATGCTGTTTAATGGACTTCGCCGGTTATAGTCGTTAGCAATTAATGACATTGATTCCTGCATTAAGCATTGAACAAATGTAACAGTAATATTGCCTGTTAGTTGGTCGAGGTCGCATGGTTCTGTGCGACGGTCGTGTGAAATGGACGTCGTCGTGGTCGAGTGTCGTGAGGTAAATAACTTATGATTTTGACTTTTAACCAAGGGACAAAGTACTTGTTAATGCCAAAAATCGCACCAAAGGGACAACTTAAGGTCGATGTGGACTTAAACAACTAAAGAAAGAATCTTTCGACGAGACGTGCGACGATAAATAAAATAAATAAACAAGGGATTTGATGACGCAATAAAAACCTCAATCGAGGAAAAAACATGCAGACGACAGGGGGTGTCTTCGCTGCACTATGGTCGCCAATCAGGGGCGATGTCCTTGGATACTGGTGTCGATCGTACAGTGATTACAATACAAATGAAGAAAATGCTTCGAAATGTAAAGTACAAGTGTTTGAACGTAGAAACAGGTGTTTGTCGTGTACGAAACAAAGTATGAACTGCTGGTCGAGGGCTGTTGTCATGCGTCGAGAGCGATACTTAGAATAATGGTTCTTCACTTCAGGTGTTCTTGAATATTGCTTCGGTTGTTAATCGCCGGATATTTTCTGTGTTGAAATGTTGATTGAGCTTGATATTTATAGTCTTCGCGTCCTTAACTTCATCCATGAATGCTCTTTAATGGCCTTAACGGTTGGAAACGGTCGCCGGAGTAATGATTTTCGTCCGTTACGGTCGCCGGCTGTTTAATGATTGCGTCGGTTATGGTCGTTGCTCCTTAATGACTTTTACTCCTGCATTAAACACTTAATAAATGGTCTTGGTTAACGTTAGCTTTGGTCGAAGTCGCACGTCCTTATATAATAGTCGTGCGGATCGGGCGACGCTATGGTCGAGCGTCGTAAGGAACTCTCGACTTACCTTTTATGAGGGACGAAGATGGTGTTCTAGGTCTTTGTCGAGACCTTATCTTAATACAAGATATAGTCCCTAATCATACGTCTTCCCTGTTCTGGTCGTGGTCGAGCGACGTGATTTTTTGCCCAAACAGTTTGCCCCCAAAATTTGAAAATTGAATGTCAAGTTTAAGTTTTAAATTTTGCTTGTCGAAGACTTGTGACCTGGGTTGAGGGACTTACCTGGTTGTCGTGGAACTAGACCGGTTCGCCTTTAACTGAACGAGAAGTTGAAAAAGTTGTGACGTCATACTGACGCGCGATGATGCTTACCAGCTGTCGAAGACAAGTGTCGAAGATCCGGGCGGATATACGAAAGGACATGGACGCGTGTTGATTATCAAGGAATTCGGTTTGTTCGTATAAGTAAAAGATATGACGAATCCTTCCTTGTTTCGCCTTTGAAGGGTTTGTGCTGTGATTTCCTTGCCATTCTTCGCCGGATCCTTTCCAAACTTGTGAAATTCTTTGATTTGATTTGGTTCTCCGGGGTCTAGCGCGCCTATAAGTAAGGTACGATTTCCTTGACTCCTGTAAATTTTGTGTTTAGGAATGTCGAGGGATCCTGAGAGTGTTATTCAAGAGCTATCAGACCTCCGTGACTTTAGAAAGTTAGCAAAAATTCCTGCGTAGATCGAATTGATTCGTCCAGGTCAGATCCGCTCAAATGAATGTCCTGAGGGGTACATCGTGATCTACGAATACCCTTTTAAGATAGGCTTTGAATGGCCGTATTCGCCTCTAGCCAAAGCTTTTATGCTGGAGTTCGATTTAGCACCAGGTCAATTAATGCCCCAATTCTGGCGAGTTATTCAAGTGATTGAGCGTCTGTCGAGAGGATGGGGGAATCCGATGGGTGTACGTGATCTTCTCTTGGCTTATCAGGCCAAAAAGGATAGTTGTCATCGTTGTAGCTTACACTCTAGGCTCAAGGGTGATAGTGTTCTGGTTTTAGGGACAGCTGTGAATGACCGTGGGTGGAAGACTCGATATGTATTCGTGCGTAAGTTGTCTCTTGACTCCGAGAGTGAGTGGATTAGGACGGGCTGGAATATGTCGGGCGAGTCTTGTTATTTCATTTTTCGTATGTTATATACGGTATGATTATTAACCTGTTTTCTGTATATTGACAGCCATAAGATTTGAGGACGTGAAACCAGACGCTAATTCTCAAGCGAAGATCAATTCGTTTTTAGAATTTAGTGTTGCCGAAAGATCTTTCATCGTGCGACACTTGGTAGATAACGACGATTTAGAGTTTTCAGGAGAGAATCAGGGGGAGAAGTGTGAAGAGAAAGAAAAGGAAGAAGAAGAAAGGAAGTCAAGAGGAAAGAAAGGGATGACGGGTAAGCTTACTTTCTTTGACTTTTTGTGTTACTTAGAGTCTTTTTCCCTTGTATGTTCATAACATTCTTTTCCTTTGCTATTTCTAGGAGAGTCACGACCGAAAGTGTCGAGTGTTTCTGCAAAAAGAGCTGTTGAATTGGAGCTTGCTCGTCAAGGCAGGGAGAAGAGGTTACAGGTTATGTCTGCTGGTTCTGGAGTCTTGAAGAAGACGAGGACGACGATCTCGAGGGAGTCATTTGCAGGGGTTAATAACTCGTCGAGAGTTGCTTCACCCGAGAAGGTAGGGGTCGGATCACCTAAGAAGGTGATTGCTGCGACACCCGTTATTTCTGCGCTTCCGGCGAAAACAGTGAAGTCCCCGTCTGCCGCGTCGAATCCTTTGTCAGCCGACAAGGGCAAGGAACACTCAACGGGAGGGGAAAAGGTCACGACGGTCAACTTTACACTGCCATCGGACTTTATGACAGGTAATGTCCTAGACGGGACGAACCTGTTCCCTCACCTGGATAAATTCCTGCTTCCATCTTTCAGGGAGCGTTTTGAGGGGTTTCCTATCGAGGAGACGGGTGCCCATGTAGCCGGCTTTGTGTTCATGGTAAGTCTTTCTTTCAAGACTTAGTTTGTCTAGGCCCAGACTTCGTTGTCGTTGTCGTTGTCCACTGATGATGTCTGTCTTTTATGATTTCGCAGGCACTTCAAGCTTCCTTGGCCTTGCGAAGTAGAACGGCGAAGGTGAAAGATCATTTGTCTGCTGCACGCGAAAGGGAGAATGCAGCATTGGATCGAGCAAACGATGCTACTGGTCGCACGGAGGATCTATCGAAGCGTCTTGCTGACGCTTTAAAACATATGGAGATCATTAATCATGCGAAGGAGGATCTTAGCCATCGCTTGACGCAGTCCTTGTCCATGACTGCCGAGCAAAGGGAGGAGATGGAAAAGATTAAGGAATCCTTGGCTGCTGTTTCGAAAGAGGCTGAGGATTATAAGTCCAAGGTGGAGAGTTTGGAGAAAGAAGTGCGGGCTGCTAAAGACAAGGGTAAGTCTGTTTTTTCCATAGCTCGTTTGACTTCTCGGGCTGCTATCATGCGGCGGCATTTGCTGGGAAAAGATCCTCTTGCTTCTGCAAAGGAGGAACTGGACATTTATTTGAATGGCGTCGGGACCGAGAGGGATCTGGACTCAGATGACGAGAAGGACGTCGAGGAAGAGATGGTAGGCAAAGGTCCTCAAGATGAGACTTCAGGCAAGGATGCAGCGGATGCTCCTTCTTTAGTTTAAGAATTTTCTCTTTCTTTTTTGTTTTACTGCTCGACCGTTGGTGGTCGAGCGCGTTTTTGACAATTTTTCTGATGAATGCACTTTTTTGGTTTGAACTTTATTGGTAAACAACTATCGCATCGATTGAACATAATATACATAGAAATCATGTGACCAAGGCACTTATAAAATATGAGAACATACGATCAAAGCATCCATACAGGGTATAAGAAAGAAAAAATAAGGCATTCGTTTAGAATGTATGCTAATCAAACACCAATACATGCAACTAAGGTATTTATTCAAAACGCGAAGTTTTTCTAAGTTAAGAAGCTCAGGCTGCAAAGCCGTCTATGCGATCGTGCGACCAAGTCGTTCGACTAGCTGTAAGGTGTGATCAAGTCATGGACCTGATTGTTTATGTCGTGCGATCCTGCGATAAAACGATGTCGAGGGTTGGTCGTTGGCTCACCAACGACCCTCCGATGCTTAAGTCAGTAGCTGTTTGTGAGAAAAATTTGTATGGAAAAGAGTTAGAAACCATACCTTTCTCCTTCATGGGGTATTGCCCCCTGTCATTTATTATCCTATTCTTTTTGGAAAGAAAGATAGGTTTTAAATGACAGGACGACACGACGATCCGATGAGATACTGTATGTGATTGATCATGTCGTCGTACGACAGGGCACCATAGCGACGTTTCGACTCATTCTCGATCTTCAGGATTCCCAATGGCGTAGGGGATTTTAATTGACAACTTTTGCATGCTTCGAGAGTCGACGGTCGATGGCTGTTAATAACGACATTATCAATAATATCTTTGAGATTACCTTGTGGAACATGATATGCCAATTCCTTCTTGAGTGCGATACAATCATCTGTCGCATGACCATGGTCGACGTGGAAGTCGCACCACTTTGATTTATCCTTCTTAGCATCGTCCAAGTCAGACTTCTTCGGCCACCGGATGGTTGCTTGGGTGGTCTTCAGAGCTTCGACTAAGTATTTAGCTGACCCTTTGAACCCATAAGAGGAGATCTTGGGGTACATGGGGAATTTAGTCGTGGTTTTAGCTTCTGCCTTCGTCTTGAAATGAACGTTTGAAATCTGACGCGCTGGCTCTATTCTGGATATGGCTTTCGGCTTGAATTATGGCTTCTTGACACCTAACGGCTTCTTGTCGTCAGTGTGTTTGCGACGAAAGGATGCATCGTCTTCGACCCTCATATATGCTAAGGTTCGAGCTCGGACGTCTTCGAAAGGCTCTGGGGGATACTTGGTCAGATCGATATATAAACCTGAACTATCGTCTAGACCACGCTTATAAGCTTCGATCGCAGTTTTGATGTCACAATTGCGGATACTGATCATTTCAGCATTGAATCTATTGAAATAACTTCGAATAGACTCATTGGTCTTCTGCACGACATAGTACAGATCACTAGTCTGCTTTTCCATCTTACGACTGCTGGCGAATTGCCGGGAGAATTGGTTGACCAATTCGGCGAACGACCCGATAGATTTGGGTTTGAGATTGATCAACCACTGGAGAGCTGGACCAGTGAGAGTCGCCCCGAAACTCTTGCACATGCATAGTTCCTGGTACATGTGTGGAATCGAGATCGTCCACATGAGCTGCTTATACTGCGCGACATGCTCGATTGGATCGGTCACACCCGAATACTTGGGAGTGAAGGCAGGAATGTTATACTTCTTTGGGACCTCGACGGTGGCGATCTCGTCGATGAAGGGCGACGCTTGATACCCCGAGCGAGGTTCGACGTCGACAGGCACGGCTGCCCCAGGCAACTTGGCGAGCAAGGACAGGACGCGCTCATTTTGGTCTTCTAACATCTTCAAACGCTGGGCGACGGGATCGTTAAGATCAGGATTTACCCCTGTCGAGGGATTGGTCCCTGGACTAGTGCCATTACCAGGCGACGAACCATTGGCGTCCCCGTTGAGCGGAACAAAATATGGCTGCGACCCATAGTGGAATTGTTGCGGTCCATTCTGAGACGATTGCGGCCCATGCTGAAATGGTTGTGATCTCTGCTGGAAAGATTGTGATCCTTGCTGGAAAGGTTGCGATCTTTGCTGGAAAGGTTGCGGACCACTTTGGAACGGCTGGGAAAATGACTGGGATCCATTCTGAAACGGCTGGGTGCCACCTTGCAATGGTTGGGATCCATTGTTCAAGGGTGGTGGTCGGATGTGCTGAGGGGAATCTGCCCAGACTGGGGATTCGGAATGAACGGACCCGGTTGCTGATTCTGCATGAATGGACCTGGATGCTGATTCTGCGCGGACGGGCCTGGTCCTAGCCCTGGATTCTGGATGAATGGTCTAGGACCATTCTGGGGTCCAAAAGGATTCCTTAGCCGCGCGATCTCTTCAGCTGCTCTGCGATTCTGCTCTGCCATTGCATTGAGTTGATTCCTGGCAACCTCAAGCTCCTGATACATCTGAGCGACGGCTTGCTGCGGATTTCCAGGGGCTGCCATTTTCCTGCAACAGAAAATAGAAGAAACTCCAAGAAACTATTAGTAGAATGCACGTTCGTCGAGGATTTTCTCTAGATGTGGTCCCACGGATGGCGCCAAACTGTTAATGCCAAAAATCGCACCAAAGGGACAACTTAAGGTTGATGTGAACTTAAACAACTAAAGAAAGAATCTTTCGACGAGACGTGCGACGATAAATAAAATAAAGAAACAAGGGATTTGATGACGCAGGAAAAACCTCAATCGAGGAAAAAACCTGCGGACGACAGGGGGTGTCGTCGCTGCACTATGGTCGCCAATTAGGGGCGATGTCCTTGGATACTGGTGTCGATCGTACAGTGATTACAATACAAATGAAGAAAATGCTTCGAAATGTAAAGTACAAGTGTTTGAACGTAGAAACAGGTGTTTGTCGTGTACGAAACAAAGTATGAACTGCTGGTCGAGGGCTTTGTCGTGTGTCGAGAGCGATACTTAGAATAATGGTTCTTCACTTCAGGTGTTCTTGAATATTGCTTCGGTTGTTAATCGCCGGATATTTTCTGTGTTGAAATGTTGATTGATCTTGATATTTATAGTCTTCGCGTCCTTAGCTTCATCCATGAATGCTCCTTTAATGGCCTTAACGATTGGAAACGGTCGCCGGAGTAATGATCTTCGTCCGTTACGGTCGTCGGCTGTTTAATGATTGCGTCGGTTATAGTCGTTGCTCCTTAATGACTTTTACTCCTGCATTAAACACTTAATAAACGGTCATGGTTAACGTTAGCTTTGGTCGAAGTCGCACGTCCTTATATAATAGTCGTGCGGATCGGGCGACGCTATGGTCGAGCGTCGTAAGGAACTCTCGACTTACCTTTTATGTGGGACGAAGATGGTGTTCTAGGTCTTTGTCGAGACCTTATCTTAATACAAGATATAGTCCCTAATCATACGTCTTCCCTGTTCTGGTCGTGGTCGAGCGACGTGATTTTTTGCCCAAACAGTTTGCCCCCAAAATTTGAAAATTGAATGTCAAGTTTAAGTTTTAAATTTTGCTTGTCGAAGACTTGTGACCTGGGTTGAGGGACTTACCTGGTTGTCGTGGAACTAGACCGGTTCGCCTTTAACTGAACGAGAAGTTGAAAAAGTTGTGACGTCATACTGACGCGCGATGATGCTTACCAGCTGTCGAAGACAAGTGTCGAAGATCCGGGCGGATATACGGAAGGACATGGACGCGTGTTGATTATCAAGGAATTCGGTTTGTTCGTATAAGTAAAAGATATGACGAATCCTTCCTTGTTTCGCCTTTGAAGGGTTTGTGCTGTGATTTCCTTGCCATTCTTCGCCGGATCCTTTCCAAACTTGTGAAATTCTTTGATTTGATTTGGTTCTCCGGGGTCTAGCGCGCCTATAAGTAAGGTACGATTTCCTTGACTCCTGTAAATTTTGTGTTTAGGAATGTCGAGGGATCCTGAGAGTGTTATTCAAGAGCTATCAGACCTCCGTGACTTTAGAAAGTTAGCAAAAATTCCTGCGTAGATCGAATTGATTCGTCCAGGTCAGATCCGCTCAAATGAATGTCCTGAGGGGTACATCGTGATCTACGAATACCCTTTTAAGATAGGCTTTGAATGGCCGTATTCGCCTCTAGCCAAAGCTTTTATGCTGGAGTTCGATTTAGCACCAGGTCAATTAATGCCCCAATTCTGGCGAGTTATTCAAGTGATTGAGCGTCTGTCGAGAGGATGGGGGAATCCGATGGGTGTACGTGATCTTCTCTTGGCTTATCAGGCCAAAAAGGATAGTTGTCATCGTTGTAGCTTACACTCTAGGCTCAAGGGTGATAGTGTTCTGGTTTTAGGGACAGCTGTGAATGACCGTGGGTGGAAGACTCGATATGTATTCGTGCGTAAGTTGTCTCTTGACTCCGAGAGTGAGTGGATTAGGACGGGCTGGAATATGTCGGGCGAGTCTTGTTATTTCATTTTTCGTATGTTATATACGGTATGATTATTAACCTGTTTTCTGTATATTGACAGCCATAAGATTTGAGGACGTGAAACCAGACGCTAATTCTCAAGCGAAGATCAATTCGTTTTTAGAATTTAGTGTTGCCGATAGATCTTTCATCGTGCGACACTTGGTAGATAACGACGATTTAGAGTTTTCAGGAGAGAATCAGGGGGAGAAGTGTGAAGAGAAAGAAAAGGAAGAAGAAGAAAGGAAGTCAAGAGGAAAGAAAGGGATGACGGGTAAGCTTACTTTCTTTGACTTTTTGTGTTACTTCAAGTCTTTTTCCCTTGTATGTTCATAACATTCTTTACCTTTGCTATTTCTAGGAGAGTCACGACCGAAAGTGTCGAGTGTTTCTGAAAAAAGAGCTGCTGAATTGGAGCTTGCTCGTCAAGGCAGGGAGAAGAGGTTACAGGCTATGTCTGCTGGTTCTGGAGTCTTGAAGAAGACGAGGACGACGATCTCGAGGGAGTCATTTGCAGGGGTTAATAACTCGTCGAGAGTTGCTTCACCCGAAAAGGTAGGGGTCGGATCACCTAAGAAGGTGATTGCTGCGACACCCGTTATTTCTGCGCTTCCGGCGAAAACGGTGAAGTCCCCGTCTGCCGCGTCGAATCCTTTGTCAGCCGACAAGGGCAAGGAACACTCAACGGGAGGGGAGAAGGTCACGACGGTCAACTTTACACTGCCATCGGACTTTATGACAGGTAATGTCCTAGACGGGACGAACCTGTTCCCTCACCTGGATAAATTCCTGCTTCCATCTTTCAGGGAGCGTTTTGAGGGGTTTCCTATCGAGGAGACGGGTGCCCATGTAGCCGACTTTGTGTTCATGGTAAGTCTTTCTTTCAAGACTTAGTTTGTCTAGGCCCAGACTTCGTTGTCGTTGTCGTTGTCCACTGATGATGTCTGTCTTTTATGATTTCGCAGGCACTTCAAGCTTCCTTGGCCTTGCGAAGTAGAACGGCGAAGGTGAAAGATCACTTGTCTACTGCACGCGAAAGGGAGAATGCAGCATTGGATCGAGCAAACGATGCTACTGGTCGCACGGAGGATCTATCGAAGCATCTTGCTGACGCTTTAAAACATATGGAGATCATTAATCATGCGAAGGAGGATCTTAGCCATCGCTTGACGCAGTCCTTGTCCATGACTGCCGAGCAAAGGGAGGAGATGGAAAAGATTAAGGAATCCTTGGCTGCTGTTTCGAAAGAGGCTGAGGATTATAAGTCCAAGGTGGAGAGTTTGGAGAAAGAAGTGCGGGCTGCTAAAGACAAGGGTAAGTCTGTTTTTGCCATAGCTCGTTTGACTTCTCGGGCTGCTATCATGCGGCGGCATTTGCTGGGAAAAGATCCTCTTGCTTCTGCAAAGGAGGAACTGGACATTTATTTGAATGGCGTCGGGACCGAGAGGGATCTGGACTCAGATGACGAGAAGGACGTCGAGGAAGAGATGGTAGGCAAAGGTCCTCAAGATGAGACTTCAGGCAAGGATGCAGCGGATGCTCCTTCTTTAGTTTAAGAATTTTCTCTTTCTTTTTTGTTTTACTGCTCGACCGTTGGTGGTCGAGCGCGTTTTTGACAATTTTTCTGATGAATGCACTTTTTTGGTTTGAACTTTATTGGTAAACAACTATCGCATCGATTGAACATAATATACATAGAAATCATGTGACCAAGGCACTTATAAAATATGAGAACATACGATCAAAGCATCCATACAGGGTATAAGAAAGAAAAAATAAGGCATTCGTTTAGAATGTATGCTAATCAAACACCAAAACATGCGACTAAGGTATTTATTCAAAACGCGAAGTTTTTCTAAGTTAAGAAGCTCAGGCTGCGAAGCCGTCTATGCGATCGTGCGACCAAGTCGTTCGACTAGCTGTAAGGTGTGATCAAGTCATGGACCTGATTGTTTATGTCGTGCGATCCTGCGATAAAACGATGTCGAGGGTTGGTCGTTGGCTCACCAACGACCCTCCGATGCTTAAGTCAGTAGCTGTTTGTGAGAAAAATTTGTATGGAAAAGAGTTAGAAACCATACCTTTCTCCTTCATGGGGTATTGCCGCCTGTCATTTATTATCCTATTCTTTTTGGAAATAAAGATAGGTTTTAAATGACAGGACGACACGATGATCCGATGAGATACTGTCTGTGATTGATCATGTCGTCGTACGACAGGGCACCATAGCGACGTTTCGACTCATTCTCGATCTTCAGGATTCCCAATGGCGTAGGGGATTTTAATTGACAACTTTTGCATGCTTCGGGAGTCGACGGTCGATGGCTGTTAATAACGACATTATCAATAATATCTTTGAGATTACCTTGTGGAACATGATTTGCCAATTCCTTCTTGAGTGCGATACAATCATCTGTCGCATGACCATGGTCGACGTGGAAGTCGCACCACTTTGATTTATCCTTCTTAGCATCGTCCAAGTCAGACTTCTTCGGCCACCGGATTGTTGCTTCGGTGGTCTTCAGAGCTTCGACTAAGTCTTTAGCTGACCCTTTGAACCCATAAGAGGAGATCTTGGGGTACATGGGGAATTTAGTCGTGGTTTTAGCTTCTGCCTCCGTCTTGAAATGAACGTTTGAAATCTGACGCGCTGGCTCTATTCTGGATATGGCTTTCGGCTTGAATTATGGCTTCTTGACACCTAACGGCTTCTTGTCGTCAGTATGTTTGCGACGAAAGGATGCATCGTCTTCGACCCTCATATATGCTAAGGTTCGAGCTCGGACGTCTTCGAAAGGCTCTGGGGGATACTTGGTCAGATCGATATATAAACCTGAACTATCGTCTAGACCACGCTTATAAGCTTCGATCGCAGTTTTGATGTCACAATTGCGGATACTGATCATTTCAGCATTGAATCTATTGAAATAACTTCGAATAGACTCATTGGTCTTCTGCACGACATAGTACAGATCACTAGTCTGCTTTTCCATCTTACGACTGCTGGCGAATTGCCGGGAGAATTGGTTGACCAATTCGGCGAACGACCCGATAGATTTGGGTTTGAGATTGATCAACCACTGGAGAGCTGGACCAGTGAGAGTCGCCCCGAAACCCTTGCACATGCATAGTTCCTGGTACATGTGTGGAATCGAGATCGTCCACATGAGCTGCTTATACTGCGCGACATGATCGATTGGATCGGTCACACCCGAATACTTGGGAGTGAAGGCAGGAATGTTATACTTCTTTGGGACCTCGACGGTGGCGATCTCGTCGATGAAGGGCGACGTTTGATACCCCGAGCGAGGCTCGACGTCGACAGGCACGGCTGCCCCAGGCAACTTGGCGAGCAAGGACAGGACGCGCTCATTTTGGTCTTCTAACATCTTCAAACGCTGGGTGACGGGATCGTTAAGATCAGGATTTACCCCTGTCGAGGGATTGGTCCCTGGACTAGTGCCATTACCATGCGACGAACCATTGGCGTCCCCGTTGAGCGGAACAAAATATGGCTGCGACCCATAGTGGAATTGTTGCGGTCCATTCTGAGACGATTGCGGCCCATGCTGAAATGGTTGTGATCTCTGCTGGAAAGATTGCGATCCTTGCTGGAAAGGTTGCGATCCTTGTTGGAAAGGTTGCGGACCACTTTGGAACGGCTGGGAAAATGACTGGGATCCATTCTGAAACGGCTGGGTGCCACCTTGCAATGGTTGGGATCCATTGTTCAAGGGTGGTGGTCGGATGTGCTGAGGGGAATCTGCCCAGACTGGGGATTCGGAATGAACGGACCCGGTTGCTGATTCTGCATGAATGGACCTGGATGCTGATTCTGCGCGGACGGGCCTGGTCCTAGCCCTGGATTCTGGATGAATGGTCTAGGACCATTCTGGGGTCCAAAAGGATTCCTTAGCCGCGCGATCTCTTCAGCTGCTCTGCGATTCTGCTCTGCCATTGCATTGAGTTGATTCCTGGCAACCTCAAGCTCCTGATACATCTGAGCGACGGCTTGCTGCGGATTTCCAGGGGCTGCCATTTTCCTGCAACAGAAAATAGAAGAAACTCCAAGAAACTATTAGTAGAATGCACGTTCGTCGAGGATTTTCTCTAGATGTGGTCCCACGGATGGCGCCAAACTGTTAATGCCAAAAATCGCACCAAAGGGACAACTTAAGGTTGATGTGAACTTAAACAACTAAAGAAAGAATCTTTCGACGAGACGTGCGACGATAAATAAAATAAAGAAACAAGGGATTTGATGACGCAGGAAAAACCTCAATCGAGGAAATAACCTGCGGACGACAGGGGGTGTCGTCGCTGCACTATGGTCGCCAATTAGGGGCGATGTCCTTGGATACTGGTGTCGATCGTACAGTGATTACAATACAAATGAAGAAAATGCTTCGAAATGTAAAGTACAAGTGTTTGAACGTAGAAACAGGTGTTTGTCGTGTACGAAACAAAGTATGAACTGCTGGTCGAGGGCTTTGTCGTGTGTCGAGAGCGATACTTAGAATAATGGTTCTTCACTTCAGGTGTTCTTGAATATTGCTTCGGTTGTTAATCTCCGGATATTTTCTGTGTTGAAATGTTGATTGATCTTGATATTTATAGTCTTCGCGTCCTTAGCTTCATCCATGAATGCTCCTTTAATGGCCTTAACGATTGGAAACGGTCGCCGGAGTAATGATCTTCGTCCGTTACGGTCGTCGGCTGTTTAATGATTGCGTCAGTTATAGTCGTTGCTCCTTAATGACTTTTACTCCTGCATTAAACACTTAATAAACGGTCATGGTTAACGTTAGCTTTGGTCGAAGTCGCACGTCCTTATATAATAGTCGTGCGGATCGGGCGACGCTATGGTCGAGCGTCGTAAGGAACTCTCGACTTACCTTTTATGAGGGACGACGATGGTGTTCTAGGTCTTTGTCGAGACCTTATCTTAATACAAGATATAGTCCCTAATCATACGTCTTCCCTGTTCTGGTCGCGGTCGAGCGACGTGATTTTTTGCCCAAACAGTACTACGATTTTACCTTATTGTAGAAAAGTAAAATAAGCATTTTCCTTACGTTGGTGGTGGTCGAGACTGGTGAATTTTTACCCAAACAGTTGGCATGGTGTTAGCTATGACAGGACTTCCACCCGATCCTTGCATGGCACCAACGAATGGCGGCCTTACTCTGGGTGTTCCGGTTGGGGCACGGAAGCCCACAACTTGTTGAAATCCCGACGCTCGTGTCCTAGGAAAGGTAGTTCTTCCAAAAGGCGCTAGACTCGATGTGCGCGGAATAAAGGTCGGTGGTCGGGGCAGGAGCCTACCTTATTCAATACCAGCAAACACCGAATGTGTTGTCGATAGCGTTTGCGCTTGATCCCCTGTGCAGAATGAAACATCGGCTTGTTGAGAAGCCGATGAGTGGCTAAGTGGGGTTGTGCACTGCATAGCTGGGTCCACCATGGTTGTTTCAATACTCAACGGCGACGAACGCTCGCTGGCAGTGGATGTGGCTACCCGGATTAGATCGGTTTGGGGAGAGTCATTAGTTAAAACTTTATGTGACTCTGACTCAGACTCTCCCATTTTTTTTCTTCCCGTCTCTCGGCTCACATCATCATTCTTTTCTACTTCAACACCCTCATCCCTCCTTATGACTCCATGTTGATCCCATTTTTGAGCAACAATAGAAGAAATATAAAGTCCATATTTAAATATAGAGATAAGATATACATGAAGAACAATCATAAAGAAACTTATCTCATATTCATTGATGATTAAATATGGAGAGGAGAAATGTTGAAGAACACCACACTAAACATGAAACGACTCTCATAAGAAACTAGTCTATGTGTGTTTTTGTGTGCTTTCCATATCTCTCACTTCTTGAAATAAGACTATGGACACCTCTTATATAAGGCCATTTACACATTAGATATTTAAGATATCTAAAATCTAGACAATATCTAAAATATCTATTTAAAATATCTAAGTAAATATCTATAAGAAAATATCTAAAACATTAAAATATCTTTATAAAACATTCATTTAATTAGGAGCTAATTAAAGTTAACAATCTCCCCCTAATGTTTTATAAAGAAAGCATCATCTTATAGTCTCCCCTTTGCTTTCTTTAGAACCTTTAATGTTCCGTTCTTCAAGTCTTCAAAGCATCATGTGCTCCCCCTCAAATGTAGGCTCATCCACCGAGCTTTAAACGTGAATAACAGAGGATGGAGTGACATTTAAAATGTGACAAATGTAGCTTGACACCATGAAGAACCGTTGAGAGAACACCGTTCTTGAAAGCGGAAAGAGCATGAGTGAAATGCGATGCTTTCGGTGCAGCAAGAGTCCATTGACTTTGCCACAAATTCTGACCATTAAGCACACTGATTAAGACCAACATCAAAACATGAAAAAGTTTCACCTGTGTCTTAGGAATTCAACGCAACTGGACTCATGGGAATCGGAGCACCGAGTAAGAAGTTATGCGCGTGTTTCTGAAACAGTGCAAAGCTGACAGCAAGTAAACAAAAATCAGGCTCTGAGGTTGAGTCGCAGAGGTTCAGTCCACAGAGGCTCTGTCGTATTTCACAGAGGCTCTGTGGTGAACAGTACCACAGAGGTTGGTCGCGTGCGGCAGAGGTTTGGTCGCGTGCGGCAGAGGTTTGGTCGCCGCTCGGCAGAAGCTTAACAGAAGTGTTACACTTACTTTGACACTGATTTAGACCATTTTACCTCTGGAGTTTTCAAAAACTCAAAATACAAACAACTTTCATTAGTTTGTTATCTGTTCAGATCATCTTGAATCACCTCTTTTCGAGCTCGTACGACAAAGATATGGTTGATTTACCACAGTCGCGCAGATCTGTCCATCAGCTTTCCATCAGCACACTGTTGTCTACTTCAACGATGCATATGACCCTTATAAATTTCGAATCTCTGAATTCTCAAAACACGAAAGCTGTTCATCAATGTGTTTTGAATCCAGGGCCTTTTGAATCGCATCAATCGGTGTTTTTATGAGTGAGATATGATCAGTTTAATACAGCAGCGCAAATCTGTCATTAAATCTGATTTGATGTAAAAGATAAGACGATATTCATATAATTTTTAAAACCGTGAGTGCAAATAATTCGATCTCTAATTGATCAACTCAGAAAACTAATTAGAAGAACTCAAAGTTTTAAAAAAAAGTTTCAGATCAGACTTTGAACATGTAACAAAACATCAAATCTTTCTCAAACAACTTTCTCAAGACCCAAATGATTTTGTTATCCATATATAAATGTTTATGAGCAGCGGAAGACAAACAAAATTTGGATCAAAGATAGTCCAATCTTGAAAATAAAGGTCAGATCAAACAAAGATCAACAACCTTACTACCAAGATGCAAAAAGAATTGCTATGGACTTAAGCACACACAAGGATGAGATCATAGATCAACCATCTACTTAGTGCTTATCAAATAAAACCAATGAATGAGAAAGAATCAAAACACACACATGAAGTATATCATAAACTAAACCATCTAAAACTTCCATTGTTGCATAGATGATCGATTTTGAAGAAAAGTTTCTTCAATCGGCTCTGATACCAATTGTTAATCCCATTTTTGAGCAACAATAGAAGAAATATAAAGTCCATATTTAAATATAGAGATAAGATATACATGAAGAACAATCATAAAGAAACTTATCTCATATTCATTGATGATTAAATATGGAGAGGAGAAATGTTGAAGAACACCACACTAAACATGAAACGACTCTCATAAGAAACTAGTCTATGTGTGTTTTTGTGTGCTTTCCATATCTCTCACTTCTTGAAATAAGACTATGGACACCTCTTATATAAGGCCATTTACACATTAGATATTTAAGATATCTAAAATCTAGACAATATCTAAAATATCTATATAAAATATCTAAGTAAATATCTATAAGAAAATATCTAAAACATTAAAATATCTTTATAAAACATTCATTTAATTAGGAGCTAATTAAAGCTAACACTCCAATTTCACCGGAGAGTCCAACGTTCCAGGTGGAATCAGCATCAGAACTCTCTATTCGTTGTCGTAGACCAACATGTCTTGGTATCCAATGCGCGTCGGGGTCATGGTCTGAATCGGAATCTGAGTCAGGAGCATTAACAGTATCAAGTGTGGGTTGGGTAGAGGCTTCATCCTCCGAAGAAGAAGCAGATATAACGTAATCAGGATCGTCTTCTAAATTCCATGACACATCATCATCAAATACTCGGACTCGTGCAGCTCTTGTAGCTGTGGAAGTAGATACCTGACCAGCAGTCCTCACCACATTTCCCACTCTCTTTCTTGTTGTTCTCCTCACCTCTCCCTGTTCAGGAACCCCGTGTTCCTGAACCTGCTCGACATGTTGACCCTCGCCGCCTAATTGGGTGGCATTGTGGGTAGATCCCTCCGGTTCTAGTTGGACCATCAGTGCATTGTCTATCCTATACTGTCTAACTACCACAGACTGCTGGTCGGCATAAGCTAGAACACCTTCGGGTATGACGGCAATATGGGCAAAGTTAATAGGAGCGGGCATCTTCAAAAAGTGCATCCATTGGCTCAGACCTTGGACTGCGTTGGGTCGTCTCAGGATTTCCTGATTGTCTTCCATGATCTGATGAATGATGATCTGGAAGAATCTCTGATAGGGCACGAAATTCCGGTTCTTGATTGGTCTGGCTTTATCTTCAACTAATTCTATCAGCTCGTTCCATAGGATAGTTGCATAGTCTATGCGTCGGTTGAAAGCAACGGCATGGAAAATTCTGAGAGTTGCTAAGTTGCATTTATCAAGGCCGGTGTGTTTTGAGGTCATGCAACGATTAATGATAGAGCAAAGAGTGTACCAGACTCGTGGTAGGAACTTTCTTTTGAACTTAGACGAACTGGTAAGAACTGGGTGGCTCGGGTCTTGGTATCCCAAACTTCGGATGTCAGCAAAAAGTTGTTTTTCTGGAACCATATCTTCAAAGTCAGGGCTATATGGTAGGTCTAGAGCACGGCGAAGTCTGCGTAGGGTCAGGCGAACGTCAAAGTGATCGACTTTAGCAGAAAAATGTTGTCCTCTTCGGTGGACTGGATGGAATTGCAGGGTGTGCCAAAATTGCTACAGATAGAACACGGGAACTGTGATAAACTTTGTAAGGGCTGTGCGTAGAGGATGGCCATAGATGATCTCTAAGATGATGCGGTGTTCAAAATCAACACTTAGATCTAGGTGATGATTCTTGTCAAGTAGTAAGAGGTGACGATCCCTCGGTAGTAACTCGTCATCTAGATCACGAGCATTCACCGACGGATGCGAGGATTGGTGAGACGAGATGACCGTGTTTTCGTCAGCAGAGTGACCATAATGTTGTGCCATCTGAATAGTACCAAATCGGTATAGTGCCAAAAATGGAATTTTTTTTTTCAAAAAAGAAAATCCTAAGTTCTGGTTTTATCGCAAGTCACCTCAAGGTGGTATCGCAAGACAAGTTTTATCGCAAGGTGAGGGTTGCGATGAAGTTTTATCGCAAGACGTATGTTGCGATACAAATTATCGCAAGGCATACGTTGTGATAGCTATGAATATCAGGGAGTTGCGATAACATTGAACTTGAAGAACAGTATAGCTTGCGATAAAGATGAACACCGATACTGTCTTAAGTGTTCAACCCAAAAATCTAAGTTTTCGCACAAAAAAAGAGTGTTTATCTATACTACTAGGTTCGCAAGGCATACTGATTTAAAACCCTAGCATTTTTATTCACTAACAAACACATACTCAAAGATTTAAAGGCAGAATACGAAAAGACCCATTTGGGTTCGACTCTAACAACCTAAATATCGACTGTAGAGCATGATTTAACGATTGAAAAGAGTAAAGAACAATAGAGTACTAACCTTGATGTGAATCTGAACGAAATGTAAGCAAAATGAACACGGAAATCTTGAAAAATTCTCAGATTCGAACACTGGCTTGAGAGAGTTTGAAGGTGTGCGATGAGATAAATTATTTGAAAAACCGTTGTATTTATAGGGTTTTGAGACATGTGACACGTTGCGTCAGATGATTGGTCCAAAGTTTGACCGACCACAGTGTCAGTTTATCGCAAGAACAAGGTTGCGATAAACCAACATGTTGTCGCAAGAGGCAAATTGCGAGGACATGTAAAGGATTTAATCGCAACAGTGAGGTGCGACAAATCACTGTTCACTACATTTAATCGCAAGCAACGGTTGCGACAAAGCATCTTTAAGATTTAATCGCAACAGAAGGTTGCGATAAAACACTGTTCATTTTGTTATCGCAAGTAGTGTGTTGCGATAACATGAACACTTGGACATTTATCAAAAGGATTTTTCAAGAAATTCATAAAGATTTTATCACATTGGAAGATGTCCAACTTCCAATTGATTAAGCACTCAAGGTTTTAAACAAGGTTTTCACTCCCCCTTAAATGATGTATAGATTTGGAAAATTGTTTTTCATCATTTAAGAGTTAGTGTAAAAGCAAGTTAGAATACTTACCTTGTGTTCTCCAAATAACAGTTGTTTGGGTATATTTCACCGACCACGACCAAGATATGGAAAACATTTATTACACTTTTTCATAACAAGGTAAAATTGTTAATGCCAAAAATCGTCCAGAAGGATAACTTAAGGTTGATTGTGGAGCTTAACAACTAAAGAAAAGAATCTTTTGACAAAGCGTGCGACAAAGACAGAAATGTAAATGAGACGAAGAAATTTTGGTGACGCGGGAAAAACCTCAACGAGGAAAAAACCCGCGGACGACTTTTGGGGGTCGTCGCTGCACTATGATCGCCAAACAGGGGCGATATCCTTATGTTTCAGATGTCGATCGTACAGATATTACAATACAGATGAAAGGAAATACTTTAAATGTAAAGTAACAAGTGTTTCGAATGTAAAACGAGTGTGTTGTGTGTATAAACTGTAGGTCGTGTGTAAAAACTATGCGTCGAGCGTAGGAGTCGTGCGTCGAGAGCGAACTTGTTGAGAGAGATTTTTTTGCTTCGAGTGTTCTTCGGAAAGCAGGTATCCGCAAATGGGACTGTGATCTTCGTGTTTATAGTCTTCGTAGCTTTAATTGACCATCATGATTGTAGGAGTAACGGTCGCAACGGTCACCGCTGTTAATGCTCATAACTGCTTTTGTCGGTTACGTCCGTTGGCCATAAACGACATTGACCCTGCATTGAATGACAAAAACATAACAGAAATATTATATGTTAGTCGGTCGAGGTCGAGGTCGAGGTCGAGGGGTATGTCACGACGGTCGAGGTCGAGAGCAACTTTCGATCTCGACTCTGGTAAAAAAGATAGAATGTTCATGCTTTTGACTTTATTGTGAGTAAATGTTCGTAGTGTTTGGGCCGTGGTCAAGACTGGTGAATTTTTGCCCAAACAGTTTGCCCCCAAAATTTAAAAAGTGGAGCGGCAAATTCAAGTTTCAAAAAGTTTTTAAATTTTGCTGATCAGACGTCTAAGGATGTGACACGTGTCAAAAAATATTTTTGGTTGCCTTAGAACTGGATCGGTCCAATTCCAACTAAAGAAGAAGTCGAAAAGGGAATAAGGTCGTGACGTCACGCTGACACACAATCGTGCTTAACAGCTGTAAGCGCCAGGTGTCAACGATCTGTGGAGTATTCGAAAAGGCATGGTGGGGAGGCTCGATCTGACATGATCGTTTCCTTAAATAGCGACCCTTGACGGATCTGTTCCTTCTTACGATTTCTTGGTGCTCTTCGTTCGATACTTTCCAAACCTGCAAGAATCTTCGAGCAAGTTAGAAATTTCGAGGTTTTAGCGCGCCTATATAAGGTACGACTCTCTATCTTTGCATGCGTCGTAAATCGATTGCTAGGAAACCTAGAAACAACTGGGATATTTGGGGCTTTTAAGATAGATAAACTTTGTTAAGAGGTTTAGAGATGTCAACGGAGCCTAGGAGTACCATCCAAGATCAGGATGCTCTGGACGACTTTAGGGATCTAGCAAAAATCCTTGCGGGGGTTACATTGATTAGAGCAGGTCAGACTCGACCTGATGTATATCCTGATAGGTTTGTCGTTATCTACGAATATCCCTTTAAGATAGGTTTTGAATGGCCTTACTCGCCTTTGGCCAAGGATTTTATGACTGAGTTCGACTTAGCACCGGCCAAGTTAATGCCCCAATTCTGGAGGGTCATACATGTGATAGAGTGTCTTACCAAAAACTGGGAATCTCCCATGAATGTACGCGACCTTCTCTTGGCTTACCAAGTCAAGAAGGACAAATGTCATCGCTATAGCCCGTTCTCTAGGTATAAGGGCGATCGTACCTTAGTCTTAAAGACCGCTGTAAACGATCGTAAGTGGAAGACTAGGTATGCGTTTGTGCGTAAGTCGACTCTTGACTCCGAGAGCGGCTGGATTCGGGCTGGTTGGAATACGTCGGGTGAGATTTTATAGTTTTTCTCGTCGTACGTCATTCGTAATATTTGAATGATTTCTAACATGTTTTTTATGTGTTAACAGATATAAAATTTGAAGACGTGAAGCCCTACGCTAATTCTCAAGTGAAAGTTGACGTGTTCTTGGAGTTTAGTACTGTCGAGTGATCTTTCGTCACACGACCATTAGTGGACGATGACGACGAAGACTTGGTGTATTTGGAGAGAATCGGGGAGAGACACGTGTGGAGGAGGAGGAAGAGGAGACAGAGGAGGAAGAGTCGAGAGAAGAAGAGGAGATGACGGGTAAGTGTACCTTCTTATTCCTTTATGCTCGACTCTGGTCTTTTGCTCTTATGTTCATCTTGTAATGCTTCTTTTTGCATGTTTTCAGGGGAATCGCAGACGAAGGTGCTGACCAACTCTTCTAAGAGAGCGGCACAACTTGAAATTGACCGTAAAGGCAAGGAAAAGAGACAGAAGACCTCGACCACTAAGTCGGGGGTTTTACCGAAGACGAAGATGACGATTCCGAGGGAACCGTCTTCGAAGGTTGATGACTCATCGAGAGTCATTACGCCTGAGAAGACGAAGGTCGCATCGCCTATGAAGACGAAGACGTATTCTAGTACGATTGCTGCGACACCTGTCAGTTCTGCGCCACCGGCGAAAACAGCGAAGTCGACGAATTCCCCGTCTACCACGTCGGTTCCTTCGTCGACCGAGAAGGGCAAGGAGCACGAGACGGGAGGGGATAAAGTCACGAAGGTAAACTTCACGTTGCCTTCGGACTTCATGGTCGATAACGTCCTATCCGGGATGGATTTATTTCCTCATCTAGGGAAATATTTGCTTCCTTCTTTCAGGGAGCGTTTCGAGGGATTCCCAGTTGAGGAGACGGGATCCCATGTTGCCAGGCTGGCGTTTCTGGTGAGTTTTTCTTTCAAAACTTGTGTTTCGATGTTCTTATTCTTTGTCGAGTATTCGTTAACATGTTTCCTTATGTTTTCATGCATATCAATCTTCTCTTGCCATACGTGCTGAGACAGAGAAGATCAAGGGTTTGGTGTCTTTCTCCCATGACAGGGGGAACGCAGCGCTGGATCAGGAAAAGGTCGCCTTGGAACGCGAAGAGGCTATGTCCAAACGCCTCGACGAAGCCCAAAAAGAGTTGGTGGCCGTCGGTCGTGCGAAGGACGAGGCAAACCATCGTCTAAAGCGGTCCTTGTCCACGATTGCCGACCAAAGGGAAGAGCTGGATAGGATGAAAGAATCCTTGGCCACAAAAGAGAAGGAAGTTGAGGATTCCAAGGCTAAGGTAGAGGGTCTAGAGAAGGAGGTAAGGGAGCTCAAAGAGGAGGCTGCGTCTACCTTTGCTTTGGCTCGACTGACCGCTCGTGCTGCTATAATGAGGCAACACTTGTAGGGCAAAAATCCTCTGGCCTTGGCTTCGAACGAACTTGCTTACTTTCTGAGTGAGGTCGGGTCCGCAAGGGATCTCGACTCTGATGATGAGAAGGAAGTCGAGGAGGATGAAGCGGACGAAGGTTCCAAGGGCGAGGCCTCGGGTAAAGATGCGATCAACGCTCCTCCTCAACCTTAAAAATTTTCTTGTTGCGATTTTTGTTTTTCATGCTCAATCGCTGGTGATCGAGTTATCTTAATGTAATAGTCGATTCGATGAATGGAATTTTATCTTGCATATCGCTAGATTTGATACGTCTCATAAGTAAACACAACATTTAATCGCGATTTCCACTAAGCGTAGAATGAGCAAGAAAACATGCGACTTAGGCATCCAATGTAATATAACGACTAAGACATAAGTCATACATTTGAATCGTATTGGCAAACACAAGCACATGTGATCGAGGTGTTCATTCAGAACATGCAAAATTTTATAAGTTAAGAGACTCAGATCATGGGATCGCTAGACCTGATGATCGCACAACTAGTTTGTACGACGAAACTCGAATCATGTGTCCCTGTGATAGAATATTCAAGTCATAGGCCTGAACATTTATGTCATGCGACCTTGAGAGCTTAAAGTCGTGCAATAGACTTAACGACCTTATGTTGTGCGATCTGCGATAAAACAATGCCAGGGGTTGGTCGTTGGCTAACCAACGACCCTCCGGTACTTAAGTCAGTAATCGTCGTAATGAATAAGAATTGTGTGGGAAAAGGAAAAAGACTTAGAAAAAATACCTTCTCAAATGTGTCACATTCCAGCTACGTGGGATATCTTAATTGTCGAGGGTTTGGAGCCGATAGGCACCTTTACCCCGACTTCCGAGATACGATAAGGACCTTCCCATTTAGTGGAAAGCTTACCAGCGTTGAGCTCTTGAGTGCTTTGGAACACTCGTTGAAGGACGTAGTCGCCTACTTTAAAGACTTTTACTTTGATATTTTTGTTGAAATGTCGCTCGACCACCTGTCTTTGTGACGCCATTCTGATCGATGCTGATTCTCTGAGCTCTTCGAGGGCATCGAGGTCATAACTTAGATCAACCAGATTATGGTCGACTGAAGTATGTCTTGAGGTCGAGAGTTGGACCTCGACCGGCATAACTGCTTCACAACCCTAGACTAAAGAGAAAGGGGTTTGTCCTGTGGACGTGCGAGGCGTCGTGCGATTCGCCCACATGACCGAAGGGAGCTCTTCGATCCACCTTCCCTTCGCGACTTGTAACCTCTTTTTAATTGAAGCAATGATAGTCTTATTGCTTGACTCAGCGAGCCCGTTTGCCTGGGGATATTTGGGCGTTGAGGTCATCGGCTCGATGATGCAGTCTTCACAGAACTGTCGAGTCATATTGCTTATGATTTGGGATCCATTGTCGCAGACAATTTTTGATGGAATCCCAAACCTGCATATAATGTTAGTCTGGATAAAAGACACGACTTCTTTGTCCCGAACTTGGGAGAAGGCAGCTGCTTCTACCCATTTGGAGAAATAATCTGTAAGTACAAAGAAAAATACCTTTTGCCCAGGGGCAGGTGGTAGCTTGCCAACAATATCCATACCCTATCTCATGAAGGGCCACGGGATCAGTGTCGAATGCATAGGTTCAGATGGTTTATGGGACGTACCTGAATGTCGTTGACAAGAATCACAGTTCTGGACGTACCTGATAGCATCTTGTCGTAGTGTTGGCCAAAAATAGCCTTGTCGAGAGTTTCGATTAGCCAGACTGCGACCTCCGGAGTGATTGCCACACTACCCATCGTGCATTTCTTGGAGGATCTTTTGAACTTGATTCTTACTAATGACGCATCTCAGGTTTAAGCCTGTCAATGATCGTCGATAGAGTCTATCTCCGATTACGACATACCTGGATGCCTTAAAAAGAGGCTGAAGACTCCAAATCCAGGGTGGCGGGACTGGAAAAGGAGGCGAAGGAACTTAAAGACGAAGCTAAGTCCGTCTTTGCCTTGGGTCAACTCACTGCACGGGCGGCGATCATGAGGCGACACATATCGGGGGAGAATCCCCTTGCCTTGGCATCAGAAGAGCTTGCCTACTTCCTGAGCGACGTCGGTTCTGGGAGAGATCTCGACTCCGATGACGAGAAGGAGATCGAGGAGGAAGAGGTGGATGAAGGCTCAAAGGGCGAAGCCTCTGGCAAGGATGCGACCGTCGATCCTCCTTTGCCTTAGAAAAACTTTTTAGTTTTTGCTTTTGATCGCTCGACCGTCGGTGGTCGAGTTGTTTTTAGATGTAATTAATCATTTTTTGAATGAAACTTACCTTTCCGCTGAACTTGTGCATTATTTCAACCCATATATGTCGCAAATAGTCATAAGATCAATTGTGGGAGAAAATGAACAAAGAAAACGTGCGACTTAGGCATACATGGTAATATAATGACTAGAACACAAGTCGTTATAACAAACGTAAGTACTTGCGACAAAGGCGTTTATTGAAACACAACGACTAAAACATGAATCGTAAGATTTCGATATTTTAAATCGTGTAAGCAAACGTATGTACGTGCGTTCAAAGCATACATTTAGAACATGAAATTTTCCTAAGTTAAAACACTTAGATCGTGGGTCGATCGTAAATTTTAAATCATGCGACGGATCTGATACATACGTCCATGCGATCAGATAATCAGGTCAAGTAGTAGACCCTATTACTTATGTCATGTAATAAACTTGGTAACTTATGTCATGCGATCCTGCGATAAAATAGTATCAGAAGTTGGTCGTTGGCTAACCAACGACCCTCCGATGCTTAAGTTAGTGATCATTGTGATGAGAATAAAAATATGTATAAGAGAAAAGGGTTTAGAAGAAATACATTTTCAAATGTGTTGCATTCCAGCTACGTGGGATATCTTGATTGTCGAGGGTTTGGAGCTGATAGGCACCTTTACCCACGACTTGTGAAATACGATAAGGACCTTCCCACTTAATGGAAAACTTACCTGCATTGAGCTCTTGAGTGCTTTGGAACACTCGACGCAAGACATAGTCGCCTTCTTGAAAGACTTTAGCTTTGACAAATTTATTGAAATGCAGTTCGACCGATTGCTTTTGTGATGCCATTCAAATCAATGCTGATTCTCTGAGTTCTTCAACGGAGTCGAGGTCATAACTCAAGTCAACCAGGTTGTGGTCGACGAAAGTATGCCTCGAGGTTGGGAGTTGGAACTCGACCGGCAAGACTGCTTCACAACCATAGACTAAGGAGAAAGGGGTTTTTCCTGTGGACGTGCGACGTGTCGTGCGATTCGCCCACAGGACCGAATGGGAGTTCTTCGATCCACCTTCCCTTTGCATCTTTTAACCTTTTCTTGATCGAAGCGATGATGGTCTTATTGCTCGACTCAGCGAGTCCGTTTGCTTGGGGATACCTGGGGGTCGAGGTCGTCAGCTTGATGTTACGGTCTTCATAGAACTGTTGAGTCCTGTTGCTTATGAACTGGGATCCATTGTCGCAGACAATTTCGGATGGAATCCCAAACCTTCATATGATATTAGTCTGGATAAAAGAGACGACTTCCCTATCCCGAACTTGGGAAAAAGCAGCCGCTTCTACCCATTTAGAGAAATAATCCGTAAGTACGAGGAGGAATACCTTTTGTCCTGGAGCAGGCGGTAGCTTGCCGACAATATCCATTCCCCACCTCATGAAGGCCCACGAGATAAGTGTCGAATGTAAAGGTTCAGAAGGTTTGTGGGACGTACCTGAATGTCGTTGACAGGGATCACAGTTCTGGACATACCTGACGGCGTCCTGTTGCAGGGTTGGCCAAAAATAGCCTTGTCGAGAGAAACGATTGGCCAGACTGCGACCACCTGAGTGATTGCCACATTCTCCATTGTGCATCTCCTGCATGATCTTCTGAACTTGACTTTTGCTGATGTCGCATCTAAGGTTTAAGCCTGTCGATGATCGTCGATAGAGCCTATCTCCGATCACGACATACTTGGATGCTTTGAATCTGATCCTTCAAGCTTCCATCTTATCTTCTGGGAGTTGGTCGTGCATAAGGAAATTTCAAATGTCGTACGACCAATCATCTTCTTGGTCTTCGATCTGGACGACGTCGATATTTTCGATGGATGACGTCGCCAGATGGATCATGGGAATACTGTCGAATATTGGTTCGACCAATGCAGACCCCAGGTTTGCTAAAGCATATGCTTGAGTGTTCTGGTCTCTTGGAATCTGCTCGATAGAAAAATATTTAAACTTTTCGGATCTTTCTTTCGCTACCTTTAGGTACGTTGTCATTTTTTAAACTTTGGCTGCAAATTCTCCATTGATCTGATTCACGACCAGGAGAGAATCGATTTTGACATGTAACGCAGATGCCCCCGAGTCGTGGGCCATATTCATTCCCACGATCAGGGCTTCATACTCAGCTTCGTTGTTGGTGGTTTTGAAGTCGCATCAGACTGAATACACCATCTTGACCCCCTGTGGCGACTTTAAGACGACGCCTAGGCCTGAACCTCTACTGTTGGACGATCCATCGACATATAGAGTCCAAGGTGCGTCGTCGTGAGTCGCCACAATAGCCACTTCGAGGTCTGCTTCTTTTTCCAATTCAGGGCTGAAATCAGCAATGAAGTTCGCCAATGCTTGAGATTTGATGGCGGTCCTGGGTTTGAAATCGATGTCGTAACTGCCGAGATATATACTCCATTTTGCCAAACGTCATGTCAACTCAGGTTTCCTCAAGACAGACTTAAGAGGAAAGTTAGTCACGACAGTAATAGGATGCGATTCAAAATAGTGTCGTAGTTTTTGGCAGTTGTGACTAGCGACAAAAGAAGCTTTTCCGTAGAGGAATACCTGGTTTCGGCGTCCAAGAGAGATTTACTTACATAGTAGATCGGCAGTTGCTGCTTTTCATCTTCTCGCGTCAGGACGACACTTACCGCATTAGGACTAACAGCCAAATATAGCTGCAAGACCTCATGATCGTGAGGTTTTGATAACAGAGGTGGCGACGTCATGTACTCCTTAAGTTTCTACAATGCTTGCTTATGACTGTCGGTCCAGTCGAAGCCTCTATTTTTCCTGAGGACATTGTAAAATAGATAGCATTTATCTGAGGATCGAGAGATAAACCTGTTCAGGGCTGCCACCTGACCAATGAGCTTTTGCACCTCTTTGAAATTTCTCGGAGACTTGATCTCGATAATAGCTTTGATCTGGTCGGGATTAGCCTCGATTCCTCGACGAGTGACCATGTAACCCAGGAATTTCCCGGCACTAACGCCAAAGGAACACTTCTTCGGATTGAGTTTCATGCTATACTTCCGAAGGATGTCGAACGACTGCCTTAGATGCTCCACGTGGTCGATTGCTTGCTTCGACTTGACGAGCATGTCGTCGATATACACTTCCATTGTGTCGCCAAGATGATCCTTGAACATCTTATTCACCAGACGCTGGTAGGTAGAACCTGCATTTTTTAGACCGAAGGGCATAACTTTATAACAGTATATACCTCGGTCCGTCATGAATGCAGTCTTTTCCTGGGGATATCTGGGCGTTGAGGTCATCAGTTTGATGTTGCGGTCTTCACAGGACTGTCGAGTCCTGTTGCTTATGAATTGGGATCCATTGTCGCAGACAATTTCGGATGGAATCCCAAACCTGCATATAATGTTAGTCTGGATAAAAGACACGACTTCTTTGTCCCGAACATGGGAGAAGGCAGCTGCTTCTACCCATTTGGAGATATAATCTGTAAGTACAAAGAAAAATACCTTTTGCCCAGAGGCAGGTGGTAGCTTGCCAACAATATCCATACCCCATCTCATGAAGGGCCACGGGATCAGTGTCGAATGCAGAGGTTCAGATGGTTTATGGGACGTACCTGAATGTCGTTGACAAGAATCACAGTTATGGACGTACCTGATGGCATCTTATCGTAGTGTTGGCCAAAAATAGCCTTGTCGAGAGATTCGACTAGCCAGATTGCAACCTCCGGAGTGATTGCCACACTACCCATCGTGCATTTCTTGGAGGATCTTTTGAACTTGATTCTTACTAATGACGCAACTCAGGTTTAAGCCTGTCAATGATCGTCGATAGAGTCTATTGAAACACCCTAAAAACATAGTCAATTTAAACCTTGAAATTTCCACCAGTTATGATCAAAAACTTTCAAACTTATATAACCTGAGGATCAAATGTAAGGTTTCTATATACAACTGACATTACTTAAATAACTTATTAATATAATCACCTCATAACAATCAGATTAATCGAATTATCTAAACAACTGTTCCAAAGACTTCAAAGAATAACTAGATCCTTAGTTATCTCTAAGTCTGAATCTCTCCAAAAGTTCTCTTCTCTCATTCCCGCTACTTCCCGGAGCTTGTACCTGGTAAGAAGATTCAACTTGAAACATTAGGCTTTCGCCTAGTGAGAATACTCAAATCAAAATAAAATTTAATAATTAAAACATGAACAGATAACTCAAACCTGTTCTCACCCATCTTACCGTACAACAACTCCATTCCAAATCGGGGAATCTACCCCACTCCCATTTCTACGACTAACTCATTTAATTGTAACAACAAAATAAGAGTTAACTCTGAATCATTCCAGATTCACAATCAATATTCACCCACAAGAAATTACAAGTCAAAACTTGCCTATTTCTTAATCAGGAAGTAGAGATTACAAATTACTTTATGCCTATCTCTAATCTTCCTCTCATCACAGGGAAATCTCCGATCTTCCCGAAAACAATGGAAATCTCTGATCTTCCATAAATCGAAATCGGAATTACAAATCAAAATCTGCCTATTCCACATTCCACCTCTACATCAATGGTCCCAATGGGATTATAATATCGCGATACTCAATCGGTACTCACGATGGTTCGAGGTTCACCCAATTACTAAAATTACACCCCTTTGGTCTATGGCGAGTAATCGGTTCCCATTATACCGTACTCAAGTGCCCCCGAAGACCGGGTGCCTATTTTAGTAAAAGCACATAGCACATAATATAATACAATCGATACTACTATATGCGTCCAGCATAGAATGTATCATTTCTCTGAACATATTCTATATATAAAATAAAGAATATTATTACTCCACATCTCAATCTCTTTATTACCCCTTCTCTGAAATCTGATACGGGGATCACCATCTCAATAGTTATCTATATTTTCGAACTCACAGATAGGCCTTTATAATATATCGCATTTAGCAGATAATCATGCTCATTATAAGGAATATGAATAATTCCTGTTCATCAACTTCTTAACTATCCGCTCATAGTAATTTAACACGAGAGTTAATATATATATCAGTTGTTAATCTATATTTTTGAACTCAGGGATGGATCTTTATAGTTTATCTCAATAAAGCTTCAAATCATTTTTTTTAGAGTTCATAACCATATAGCAAAATGCATATAGTAGATAATCCATCTTAGCATATAAGAGTAATAATAAATATTAGCTCATCAACTTTATAGCTAACTCATCATAGAAGTTTTAGCATGAAAATCAACATAGCACAACTTTTAATCGCTCTCTTGGCTTATCTCGGATTTTAATCAAGTCCATATAAAACATATTCATGCATACATATAAAACGTCTAATCCAATATTAATTACTGAATTTTAAAGAGAGTTGAATAAACTCACCTGATGCGTTATCACTCCTTTTTAACTCGTAAGGCTCTTTTCTTCATTACCACAGCTTACTGTATTATTCAGTTTACATATACTGATATTAATTTTCCAAAACAGAACCCTCTACAACTGAAAATCCTTAATTTCTAAAAATTACATCTCAAGTCGCAATGGACTGAAGTCGCAGTCAACTATTGCGATTCCAATTCCAGATCGCAACCAACTGTTGCGATTCCACCCCAAGTCGCAACTCACCATTGCGATTCCACCTTAAGTCGCAATCCACGGTTGCGACTACAGTACCAAGTCGCAATCAACGGTTGCGACTCCAACTCCAAGTCGCAACGGTCTATTGCGACTCCACTACCAAGTCGCAACTGCCCACTGCGACAACTATGAATGTCGCAACTCAAGGTTGCGACTTCGATGATGTTCATCCAAGTCTCAGTCCACTCTGTTCAATCTTAAACCCAGAATTTGCAGTTTTACTCTATGTTTGTTTATGCCAATTTGCAGATATGTTTAATACACTTATCTTAACATATCCTAAAACTCAGATTCATATAATCATCACAATTTACCCAAAACCCATCAAAATCTTCTAAGAATACTTTTGCTACTAAAATGAAGAATTAAATGGAATGCTTACCTTATGATCTTTCAAGCCAACAATAGATTGAATAAACTTTCCAGTAGAACTTTTCTTTTCCTCCTTCTCTTTCTCGTTTTCTCTATTCTCTCTCTCGGCTTCTCTTCCCAAACCGTAACACACACACCCAAGTCACACAAGACACACACTCTCTATACTCACACTTAGTCCTTAATGACTAATAGGGTGACACATGCACAATAATAAAAGGTGAGTCATAGGACTCTTACCAAAAGAACCCTTAACTTTCAAAGAATTACACCACAACCCCTCAAATGAAAATCTTCTTAAATCAACACTTGTAAACAATTACAAACTTAACCCCATGTTAATTTATAATTTCACAAAATAACATAACCGAAATACGGGATGTTACAATACTCCCCAACTTGAAAATGATTTCGTCCCCGAAATCAAGGTCAGGTAAACAAAAAGATGATACCTACTTTTCATACTCTTTTCGGACTCTAAAGTTACATTAGTACCTCTATGGTCTCCACTGTACTTTCAACATAGCTATCTCATTACCACTACGTAGCTTTCTAACTGATCTTTCCAAAAATTACCTCTGGTTCTTCTACACCGCATCATCATTACAACTCATTCTCCAGGCCTCAAAATAACATTAACATGTACTACCTAAATACGTACATTATAAATTAAGCATACATGTTATTAATAAATACTTCAATAACCCCGGTATCCCATTATTACTTCCTCACATCACTATCTCATTGTACAACCACAATATAACCAGACACAAAAAAATATATATAGAACATCAGAAGTGATAACTCTTATTGAACTTGCAATGTGATTACATTCTTAAGTCCGATCTTTCTATCCTTGCTTCCCCACGTTAGTATGGAATATTATTTTTTCATGTAGTATATGTCTCTTTCTTCTAATCTTTCCACATACCGATAGTATTTTCTCTTTACAAAACATAATTAAACAGTTTCACCAAGATCTCCAACTTCAATTATTCAACCAAGTTATCTTGAAACGACATTACCGATCGAAGTTATTACCATTCTTAGATCTTTAACTAATAATTTCTCGTACAATTCTTTCACACATAAGGAGCAATTTATATTCCTTAACAATCTTGCCTTCGCTACACCACATTGACCTACATACTCATCATCTTTATTAAACTTCCAGTGATTCAAAAATACAACTTAACTAGCAACTCATACCATCAAAATTTCTTTGGATACATTCACCACTGCTCCGACATTCTATTTCGATATAAGCCATATCACCAAGTTATCTTACAAACCACATGTTCTATCAATCTTTATTAACGAATAATACTTTCCAACCGGAATTTCCCAAAACTTCCATTCGGATACTTCCTCTTTCTAACATCACGTCTCATACTAGATGACATATGCATCTTGGCAATTAATGCCACCACTCGTTCATACTTTCCCCCCCTCATAACATTTACCACAGACCATGTCTCTCACAACCATTCGTACCTATTTAATTTTATAATCCTGTTTTCCCGTCCAAATACCCGAGTCTATATCACTAAATATCTCCTCCCCAACTTTAGTTGAACTACCACTCACGATTTTCTAATTAATCTTGAACTTATTCGTTCTTACTAGCTCTTTGTGATTCCAATATGTTGCATAGACAGGGTACAATTCCTCACAGATCAACACAATCTATACACCTCCTTTGTTTATCTCTAGTATTTCATCTTTTATAAATCTTCCACATCGTAAGTAAGCACTTATCTAAAAGCAACAGTCCTTCACTGTTCCAACAATCCCACAAAGTGATCTTTCAACTTTTAAGCTTCTGATTTAAACTTAACATTCATACAAAATTCCAAAAGGATAAACAATGCATTCACGTTATATAAACTTAAAATTTTTTAATACCGATTATGCAAGTTCAACCCCAAGCCTATGCCAAGCTTATCAAATCGGATCAAAGTTCTCAAGACTTAACTGAATCCAAAACCGAGTCATCTACTCAAAGGATCTAAAGATTATTTATCAATATCACTCACGCAAACAAATACATCTAACTCACATTATGCAACATACGCTCCGAGACGTGATAATCTTACGACCCCTTCATTGCTACTTACCTAATGAAGTCAAATCATTTGCAAGTAAATGCAACTCTTTTCATACTCCACAATGTATATAATATGCCCAAGTTCATTAGTTCTAAAGATACTAAGTAAAATATCAAACAGTCTTTACACCTAAGACCAACACTTAAACTGTCACTGGTTCAAATACAATGCAGTTAAGCATATAACACATCCAATACTCCATCTCGAATCACTAAACTGACAAACATTCAAAAGACTCATTTGAACATAAATCAGGCCTTTAAGGTCAAAACAAACGTTGGGTTAAACACGTGTTACTCACACGGTTACGTAAACCCAAAAATGCCTCTTTACTTAAAATCTTTACCTTATTAATCCCTTTATTGGCCATCGTTCTCAAAATAAAAGTTTATCACTCTCAAAACATTCACAGTTTCCCAATTGTGTTGCACACACTAAAATCCACTTTGCACATACCCTCTGCATAACAGCATACCGGTATCGCTCACGGTTTTGTTCCTACCCGCACGGCATACGCGGAACGCATCCAGACCGCACCCAATGACAGACAAAAGGCCTCATATATTTTACACAACTCTCGCCTTCAAAGTTAAAACTCAACATCTCAATACTTCCTTAACCCTGAACCTAATTCTTCCTCCAGACACGACCGACCCTCGGCAACTGTATTACTAATTACTGAACAAGAGTACAGACCCTCGTGATATTATTACTAAAGTTCACTTTCGACTCTCCCACTGTTCATCTCTCATTTGAATATAATCACCAAAACCACAAAATTTCTCCCAAGGTTTATCCAACACCTCTCCACTCTTGGAGTTCTTTCTTAGTTTATAGCGTAATATTCTACGATCTAGCGAGTTCATAGCCTTCATGCATGACAATATAATAAATAACTCAATCCACACTTTTCTCATTTAAATTAATAACATTCAAAACAACGTGAGCATACACGCCCCAATCATTTTCATAACTCCCATGTACTACCCAACGATCTCAAAACCGTTTGTCTACAAATTTCCGTAAACTCAATCTTTCTCAACCCAAAAAATATTGTTACAACAGTAATATCTTAAATGAAAATCTTTTCATACGACAAAAGTTTAAATTTACTGACTCAGAGTAAACTAGTCGTTTCTCACATTCTTTTATATGATATTATCAAATCAATACCTTTGTTGGTTATAAAAAATTTTACTGATCAACACTTTCTTGACCTATTTGCTATCATACAACTTTTTATTTGCTAAACCCCAAAATTTCGTTAGGTAGCGTAATTGAAATTGCCCTTTTTCTTTAAATAAATACTTGCACATACTAATTCATTCTTGAATAAAACTGTTATTTATGCATTTGATTTGAAATCAAGAAAACTCATGTAACACACACTAAAACATCATGCACAAAATTTACTCGCAATGAAGGCTATTTACTCAAACAAGGTCAATCGTTTTACTTACATAACTTATCATTGACACTTTACTTCCGACCCGAAATCGCCCTCTCGGCCTTATAATAATTGCTACATTTGCATTCCATGGCTCCCATACTCAACCATGTCATACTAATTCTGTATTAATCAATCATCTCATACTCTATCTCTGCACCTATCAAATCACCTATTAAAGATTGCTTTGGCAGACTTTCATGAGTCCCACCAATTTCCAGGTTGTCCTTCAAAACCCCAATCATATACTGCTCTGTCCTTTAAAGGACCTTGGTGATGAATTCACCATCACTTTACTATAACTTATAGAGATAACCATGCGAAATGATTATACACTTACATACATACAACAACGTACTATACCGATCGTTAGTCACTGTAACAATTCATAAATAGACATGCTCGTGTAACAATGTATTCATAATAACAGTAGCTAATTGTAATTGTGAACATATCATACAGGAGAATCCCCATTATCATTGTCATAGCACTAATTTCACGTATTTCCGTTAACTCTAAGACTATCCCGTCTTAACACTTCTACCCATATCTCACATATCATAACCTACTACGTCTCAGCTTAAATCTAAGTATCTCATCAGCATACTTAGTTCGCTTAAACTAGTGCTCTGATACCATACTGAAACACCCTAAAAACATAGTCAATTTAAACCTTGAAATTTCCACCAGTTATGATCAAAAACTTTCAAACTTATATAACCTGAGGATCAAATGTAAGGTTTCTATATACAACTGACATTACTTAAATAACTTATTAATATAATCACCTCATAACAATCAGATTAATCGAATTATCTAAACAACTGTTCCAAAGACTTCAAAGAATAACTAGATCCTTAGTTATCTCTAAGTCTGAATCTCTCCAAAAGTTCTCTTCTCTCATTCCCGCTACTTCCCGGAGCTTGTACCTGGTAAGAAGATTCAACTTGAAACATTAGGCTTTCGCCTAGTGAGAATACTCAAATCAAAATAAAATTTAATAATTAAAACATGAACAGATAACTCAAACCTGTTCTCACCCATCTTACCGTACAACAACTCCATTCCAAATCGGGGAATCTACCCCACTCCCATTTCTACGACTAACTCATTTAATTGTAACAACAAAATAAGAGTTAACTCTGAATCATTCCAGATTCACAATCAATATTCACCCACAAGAAATTACAAGTCAAAACTTGCCTATTTCTTAATCAGGAAGTTGAGATTACAAATTACTTTATGCCTATCTCTAATCTTCCTCTCATCACAGGGAAATCTCCGATCTTCCCGAAAACAATGGAAATCTCTGATCTTCCATAAATCGAAATCGGAATTACAAATCAAAATCTGCCTATTCCACATTCCACCTCTACATCAATGGTCCCAATGGGATTATAATATCGCGATACTCAATCGGTACTCACGATGGTTCGAGGTTCACCCAATTACTAAAATTACACCCCTTTGGTCTATGGCGAGTAATCGGTTCCCATTATACCGTACTCAAGTGCCCCCGAAGACCGGGTGCCTATTTTAGTAAAAGCACATAGCACATAATATAATACAATCGATACTACTATATGCGTCCAGCATAGAATGTATCATTTCTCTGAACATATTCTATATATAAAATAAAGAATATTATTACTCCACATCTCAATCTCTTTATTACCCCTTCTCTGAAATCTGATACGGGGATCACCATCTCAATAGTTATCTATATTTTCGAACTCACAGATAGGCCTTTATAATATATCTTAATTTGGCTTCTCAATCACATTTAGAGTTCATAATCATCTAACATATCGCATATAGCAGATAATCATGCTCATTATAAGGAATATGAATAATTCCTGTTCATCAACTTCTTAACTATCCCCTCATAGTAATTTAACACGAGAGTTAATATATATATATCAGTTGTTAATCTATATTTTTGAACTCAGGGATGGATCTTTATAGTTATCTCAATAAAGCTTCAAATCATTTTTTTTAGAGTTCATAACCATATAGCAAAATGCATATAGTAGATAATCCATCTTAGCATATAAGAGTAATAATAAATATTAGCTCATCAACTTTATAGCTAATTCATCATAGAAGTTTTAGCATGAAAATCAACATAGCACAACTTTTAATCGCTCTCTTGGCTTATCTCGGATTTTAATCAAGTCCATATAAAACATATTCATGCATACATATAAAACGTCTAATCCAATATTAATTACTGAATTTTAAAGAGAGTTGAATAAACTCACCTGATGCGTTATCACTCCTTTTTAACTCGTAAGGCTCTTTTCTTCATTACCACAGCTTACTGTATTATTCAGTTTACATATACTGATATTAATTTTCCAAAACAGAACCCTCTACAACTGAAAATCCTTAATTTCTAAAAATTACATCTCAAGTCGCAATGGACTGAAGTCGCAGTCAACTATTGCGATTCCAATTCCAGATCGCAACCAACTGTTGCGATTCCACCCCAAGTCGCAACTCACCATTGCGATTCCACCTTAAGTCGCAATCCACGGTTGCGACTACAGTACCAAGTCGCAATCAACGGTTGCGACTCCAACTCCAAGTCGCAACGGTCTATTGCGACTCCACTACCAAGTCGCAACTGCCCACTGCGACAACTATGAATGTCGCAACTCAAGGTTGCGACTTCGATGATGTTCATCCAAGTCTCAGTCCACTCTGTTCAATCTTAAACCCAGAATTTGCTGTTTTACTCTATGTTTGTTTATGCCAATTTGCAGATATGTTTAATACACTTATCTTAACATATCCTAAAACTCAGATTCATATAATCATCACAATTTACCCAAAACCCATCAAAATCTTCTAAGAATACTTTTGCTACTAAAATGAAGAATTAAATGGAATGCTTACCTTATGATCTTTCAAGCCAACAATAGATTGAATAAACTTTCCAGTAGTACTTTTCTTTTCCTCCTTCTCTTTCTCGTTTTCTCTATTCTCTCTCTCGGCTTCTCTTCCCAAACCGTAACACACACACCCAAGTGACACAAGACACACACTCTCTATACTCACACTTAGTCCTTAATGACTAATAGGGTGACACATGCACAATAATAAAAGGTGAGTCATAGGACTCTTACCAAAAGAACCCTTAACTTTCAAAGAATTACACCACAACCCCTCAAATGAAAATCTTCTTAAATCAACACTTGTAAACAATTACAAACTTAACCCCATGTTAATTTATAATTTCACAAAATAACATAACCGAAATACGGGATGTTACATCTATCTCCGATTACGACATACCTGGATGCCTTGAATCTGATCTTCCGGGCTTCCATCTTGTCTCCTGGGAGTTGGTCGTGCATAAGAAAATTTTGAATGTCACACGACCAATCATCTTCTTGCTCTTCAATCTGGACGACATCGTCGTTTTCAATGGACAATGTCGCTAGGTGAATCAGAGGAATACTGTCGAATATTGGTTCGACTAGAGCGGACCCAAGGTTTGCTAGAGCGTCGGCTTGAGTATTCTAATCTCTCGGAATTTGCTCAATAGAAAAAGATTTGAATTTTTCTGATCTTTCTTTTGCTACCTTTAGGTACGCTGTGATCTTTGAATCTTTAGCTGCGAATTCTCCATTAATCTGATTCACTACCAGAAGAGAATCGCTTTTGACGCGTAGCGAGGTTGCCCCCGAGTCGCGGTCCATATCCATTCCCACGACCAGGGCTTCATACTCAGCTTCGTTGTTGGTGGCCTTGAAGTCGCATCGCACGGAATACACCACCTTGCCCCCCTGTGGCGACTTTAAGATGACGCCTAGTCCTGAGCCTCTAATGTTGGACGATCCGTCGACATACAGAGTCCAAGACACGTCGTCGTGAGTCGCCACAGTAGATACCTCGAGCTCTGCTTCTTTCCCTAGTTCAGGGCTAAAGTCGGCGACAAAATCAGCTAGTGCTTACGACTTGATTGATGTCCTGGGTTTGAAATCGATGTCGTAACTACTGAGACATATGCTACATTTCGCCAATCGACCTGTCAACTCAGGCTTTCTCAAGACGGACTTAAGAGGGTAATTAGTAACGACAGTAATCGGATGCGAGTCGAAATAATGTCGCAATTTCTTTGCAGCTGTAACAAGCGACAAGAGTAGCTTTTCCATTGAGGAATACCAGGTTTCGGCGTCCAAGAGAGATTTACTTACATAATAGAGTGGCAGTTGTTGCTTTTCATTTTCTCGTGTCAGGACGACACTTACTGCATTAGGACTAACAGCCAAGTATAGCCGCAAGACCTCATGGTCGTCAGGCTTTGATAACAAAGGAGGCGACGTCATGTACTCTTTTAATTTTGCAGCGCTTGCTCATGCTCATTGGCCCAGTAGAAGCCTTTATTTTTCCTGAGGACATTGTAAAACAAATGACATTTGTCTGAAGATCGAGAGATAAACCTGTTCAGAGCCTCCACTCGACCAGTGAGCTTTTGGACCTCATTGAAATTTCTCGGAGATTTGATCTCGATAATAGCTTTGATCTGGTCGGGGTTGGCCTCGATTCCTCGACGAGTGACCATGTAGCCTAGGAATTTCCCAGCACTAACACCAAACGAGCACTTTGTCGGGTTGAGCTTCATGCGATATTTTCGAAGGATGTCGAACGACTGCCTCAAATGATCAACGTGGTCGACTACCAACTTCGACTTGACTAACATATCGTCGATATAGACTTCCATCGTGTCGCCAAGACGATCTTTGAACATTTTATTCACTAAGCGCTGGTAGGTAGAACCTGCATTTTTTAAACTGAACAGCATAACTTTATAACAGTAAATACCTCGATCTGTCATGAATGCAGTTTTCTCCTGGTCCTCGACGTGCATTAAAATTTGATTGTATCCGGAATAAGCGTCCATGAACGTCAATAGTTCATGTCCTGCTATCGCGTCGACCATGGCATCGATATGTGGCAATGGAAAAGGATCTTTTGGACAAGCTTTGTTGAGATCCATGAAATCGATATAAACCCTCCATTTGCCATTTTTCTTCGCTACGACCACGACATTAGTGAGCCAATCGGGGTACTTTACTTATCGAATTTTTCCTGCCTTGAGGAGGTTGTCGACTTCATCATTTATCACCTTATTCCTTTCAGGAGCAAATTTCCGCCGCTTTTATTTGACAGGTTTGAATGACGGGTCCACATTGAGCTTATGGGTAATGACATTTGGGTCTATGTCGACCATGTCTTCATGCAACCAAACGAAACAATCGGCGTGCTCCTGCAGAAAAGATATTAGTTTGTCTTTAATGCAGGGTTCGAGGGACGATCCTATAAAGAATTTTCGATCAAGCTTGCACTGATCCAAGATGATTTCCTCCAGGCGATAATCGTCGACTGCCACAGGAACATCCTGCGCATCCTCAAGCTCTCCAGGTATCTGGGCAATGATCTGCTCTTGTTTCCATGGGCTGCCATTTTCCTGAAACAGAAAAAAGAGGAAACTCCAAGAAACAGTTAGTAAGACGCACGTTTGTCGAAGATTTTCTCTAGATGGGGTCCCACGGATGGCGCCAAACTGTTAATGCCAAAAATCGTCTAGAAGGATAACTTAAGGTTGATTGTGGAGCTTAACAACTAAAGAAAATAATCTTTTGACAAAGCGTGCGACAAAGACAGAAATGTAAATGAGACAAAGAATTTTGGTGACGCGGGAAAAACCTCAACGAGGAAAAAACCCGCTGACGACTTTTGGGGGTCGTCGTTGCACTATGATCGCCAAACAGGGGCGATATCCTTATGTTTCAGATGTCGATCGTACAGAGATTACAATACAGATGAAAGGAAATACTTTAAATGTAAAGTAACAAGTGTTTCGAATGTCAAACGAGTGCGTTGTGTGTATAAACTGTAGGTCGTCTGTAAAAACTATGCGTCGAGCGTAGGAGTCGTGCGTCGAGAGCGAACTTGTTGAGAGAGATTTTTTGCTTCGAGTGTTCTTCGGAAAGCAGATATCCGCAAATGGGACTGTGATCTTCGTGTTTATAGTGTTCGTAGCTTTAATTGACCATCATGATTGTAGGAGTAACGGTCGCAACGGTCACCGCTGTTAATGCTTATAAGTGCTTCTATCGGTTACGTCTGTTGGCCATAAATGACATTGACCCTGCATTGAATGACAAAAACATAACAGAAATATTATATGTTAGTCGGTCGAGGTCGAGGGGTATGTCACGACGGTCGAGGTCGAGAGCAACTTTCGATCTCGACTCTGGTCAAAAAGATAGAATGTTCATGCTTTTGACTTTATTGTGAGTAAATGTTCGTAGTGTTTGGGTCGTGGTAGAGACTGGTGAATTTTTTCCCAAACAAAAATCATAATACCTTATCCCCTGATCAAAGTTGAAATCGAAAGTTAATCACCTCACGACACTCGACCACGACGTCGTCTAGAACCTCGCGACCTCGACTGACTAACATGCGATATTACTGTTATTTTTTCACTATTTAATGCAGGGTCAATGTCATTGATGACCAACGGCTATAACCGACGAAGGCCATTAACAGCATTAAACTTGGCATCCGTTACGACAATTACCAGAAGCATTTATGGAGTTATTCAAAGCACTCGAAGATTATAAAAACGAAAGCTCAATCACCATTTGGGGGGATCATCACACACATCTAGAATCAACTAAACTCTCAAGAACACTTGAAGCAAAGAATTCTCTCTCAAAAGATCGCTCGCGACGCACGACTTATACACACGACCTTTAGTTTTTACACACGACGCACCCATTTTTTACAATCGATATACTTGTTACCTTACATTTAAAGTCTTTCTTTCATTTGTATTGTAATCACTGTACGATCGACACCCGAAACATAAGGATATCGCCCCTGTTTGGCGATCATAGTGCAGTGACGAACTCCAAAGTCGTCCGCGGGTTTTTTCCTCGTTGAGGTTTTTCCCGCGTCACCAAAATCTCTGTCTTATTTACGTTTTTTGCCTTTGTCGTACGCTTTGTCGAAAGATTCCTATTCTTTAGTTGTTAATCTCCACAATCAACCTTAAGTTATCCTTCTAGACGATTTTTGGCATTAACAGTTTAGCGCCATCCGTGGGACCCCATCTAGAGAAAATCTTCGACAAACGTGCGTCCTACTAACGGTTTCTTGGAGTTTCTTCTTCTCCCCGTTTCAAGAGCAGCTCATTGCCCAGATGTATCATGAGCTGGAGGCTGCGCGGAATCAAATCAATGTCCTGGCTGATCAAACTCGGAGAGCAACTGACGAAATCGCACGGCTGAGGAATCAGAATCCGGGTGGATCGTTTGGACCACAGAACGGTCCGAGGCCATTCGTTCAGAATCCGGGTCCAGGACCGTTCGGTCAGAATCCAGGATCCGCTCCCTTCGTTCAGAATCCAGGATCCGCCCATTCATTCAAAATCCGGGATCGGGTCCATTCGTTCACAATCCAGGACCAGGGTCGTTCGGTCAGAACCAGCAGCCAGGCCCCTTCATGCAGAATCAGCAGCCAGGATCGTTCATCCCAAATTCCCAGTTCGGGCCAATCCCTCCTCAGCATCTGAGACCATCACCCATGAACAATGGATCCTAGCCATATTTTTCCCCTTTCAATGGGGGCGCCAATGGCTCGTCGTACGGCCCCTAGACCATGTCGCTCAACGATTAAAAATGCTAGAAGATCAGAACGAGCGTGTCCTATCTTTGCTCGCTAAGCTGCATGGGGCAGCCGTACCTGTCGATGTCGAGCCTCGTTTAGGATTTCAGGCGTCGCCCTTCGTCGATAAGATCGCGACAGTCGACGTCCCAAAGAAGTACAATATCCCCTCTTTCACTCCCAAGTATTCAGGGATAACCGATCCCACAGATCACATCGCGCAGTATAAGCAGCTAATGTGGATAGTCTCGATCCCGCAAATGTATCAAGAAGTCTGTATGTGCAAGAGTTTCGGGGCGACCCTCACAGGTCCTGCCCTCCAATGGTTGATTAACCTCAATCCCAAATCCATCGGGTCGTTCGCTGAGTTAGTCAACCAGTTCTCCCAGCAATTCGCCAGTAGTCGCAAAATGGAGAAGCAGACCAGCGACTTGTATTATGTCGTTCAGAAGGACGGTGAAACTATCCAAAGCTATTTCAATAGATTCAACGCAGAAATGATCAGTGTCCGCAACTGTGACGTCAAGACCGCGATCAAAGCCTACAAACGTGGTCTAGACGACGGTTCGGGTTTATACACCGATCTGACCAAGTATCCCCCGGAGAATTTCGAAGGCGTCCGAGCCAGAACCCTTGCTTATATGAGGGTGGAAGACGACGCTGCCTTTCGTCGTAAGCATATCGACGACAAAAGGTCGTTAGGTGTAAGGAAGCCAGAGTTCAAGACAAAGGCAGTACCTGTTAATGCCAAAAATCGCACCAAAGGGACAACTTAAGGTCGATGTGGATTTTAACAACTAAAGAAAGGAATCTCTCGACAAAAGCGTGCGACAAAGATAAAAATAGAGACGAAATAGAGAATTTGATGACGCGGGAAAAACCTCAACGAGGAAAAAACCTGCGGACGACTGTGGATGTCGTCGATGCACTATGGTCCCCAACCAGGGGCGATGTCCTTGGTGTCACTGGTGTCGATCGTACAGATATTTCAATACAAATGAAGGGAAAGACTTCGAAATGTAAAGTACAAGTGTTTGGAATGTAAAAACAGTGTGCGTCGTGTGTGAAAACAATGTGTAAACTGTTGGTCGAGAGTGAAAGTCGTGTATAATTGTCGGGCGTAGGGAGCGATTCTTCGAGTGAGAGTTCTTTGCTTGTAGTGTTCTTCTGAGCTGGGATGCTTATCTTCTATTGTTTGATGTTCGGTCCCTGGAACTGAGGTTTAAGTTGATCTTTTATAGCCTTCGGGTGCTTTGATTAGCTCATTGATTGCTTCGATAACAGCCATAACGGTCGCCAGTTGTAATCTTCGTAATTGCTCTTCGTCGGTTATAACTGTTGCCCATTAATGACTTTGACTCCTGCATTAATCATTGAACAAACGTAACAGCCATATATCGAGTTAGTCAAGGTCGTGCGGTCTTGTGCGACACGGTCGTGCAGAACGGGCGACGTCGAGGTCGAGTGTCGTGAGGAACTCTCGACTTACCTTTTTAGGAGGGACGACGAAGGTTTTTTGGGTCTTTGTCGGGACCTTATCTTAATACAAGATATAGCTCATAATATGTGTCTTACCTTTTCTGGTCGTGGTCGAGACTGGTGAAATTTTGCCCAAACAGTACCCAAGCCAGAATCTGCACGGCAAATCTCAAACGTCCGATTCAAGACGAAAGCGGAATTCAAGACCGTGACCAAATTCCCTCAGTACCCTAAGATATCCTCCTACGGATTCAAAGGGACCACTAAGGACTTGGTCGAGGCTCTGAAGACCGTCCGGGCGGCCATCCGGTGGCCAAATAAATCCGACCAAGACGATGATAAGAAAGATAAATTGAAGTGGTGCGACTTCCATGTCGACCATGGTCATGCGACAGATGATTGCATAGCTCTAAAAAAAGAGCTAGCATATCACGTCCCAAAGGGAAACCTCAAATATATCATCGATGACGTCGTTACTCCGACTAACGACGCTCGACCGCCAACCCCCGAGCATGCAAAGGCCGTCAACTGCATCACGGGTGGTTCCGACGTGTGCGGTCTGACGTACTCCGCAGCCAAACGTCATGCCAGCCAGGCACCTGACGATCGACCTATCCCACGCTCATCTAGACCCAAATAAGATCTGGAGTTAGAAACTATGAAAATCACGTTCGACCAAGACGACCTCGGTGATTCGTATTGCAAGCATCATGGCGGGTTGATCATTCAACTCACGATTGGTAATTGTTTAACCCGGCGAGTCTTGGTCGATGGAGGTAGTTCAGTGAACGTCATCTTCCTTGATACAATCAAGGCCATGGGAATCGATCGATCGAAAATCACCCGACGCTAGACAACCTTGGTTGGTTTCAACGGAGACGCGACGAGCACTTTTGGAGAGATTACCTTGTCTGTCTATGCCGGAGGGATCAATAAGCATACAAAGTTCAACGTCATTGATTGTTTGTCGGCCTATAACATCATCTTAGGTCGACCGTGGATCCATGAAATGAAGGTCGTTCCCTCGACGTACCACCAGACCATGAAGTTCCCTACGCCGTGGGGAATCCAGGAAATCAAAAGTGAGCTGAAAGTTGCCCGTGATTGCTATAAGACCACTCTTAAGCCGCAAAAGTAAGCCGCCTAGCAATTGGGGGTCAAGGAAGTCATCCTGGACCAGAGCAAGCCTGACCAGAAGGTCTTGACAGGTTCGTCTCTCTATCCCTATCTCAGAGACAAGCTAATGTCTATCTTGCAGAAACATGTCAATTGCTTTGCATGGTCGCACGAAAACAAGAAACTTTCTCTTGAAAGGAATAAGCGGAAAGGTCCTAATCGTATCTTAGAAGTTGGGGGTAAAGGTGCCTATCGGATCCAAACCCTCGACAATCAACATATCCCACGTAGCTGGAATACGACACATTTGAAAAAGTTTTTCTTCTAAACCCTTTTCTCTTATACAAATTTTTATTTTCATCACAATGATTACTGACTTAAGCATCGGAGGGTCGTTGGCTAGCCAACGACCAACCTCTGACATTGTTTTATCGCAGGATCGCACGTTATCAGTTGCTAAGTCTACTATGCTATTTTAGTCTTGCACGATCACACGTCATAAGTGATCGGGTCTATGACTTGATTATCCTTTCGCAGGAACGCATGATCCAAGTTCATCGTATGATCTAGTTGTATGATCATAAGGTCTAACGACCCCTCGATCTAAGTTCCTAACTTAGAAGAATTTCATGTTATGAATGAATGTGTCGATCGCATGTACTTACGTTTACTCATACGAATTAAAAGTATAAAAGTCTTACGACTTATGTTATAATCGTTGTATTACAGTGGATGCCTAAGTCGCACGTTCATTTTTTAATGAATTTTACAATTGATATCATATTTGCTTATGAAATGTAATGATACACAAGTTCAAAGGAAAGATAAATTCATTTGTCAAATTGTCGGTTATATTAGACGACTCGACCACCAACGGTCGAACGATAAAAGCAAAACTAAGGAAAATTTTCTAAGTCTGAGGAGCATCGGTCGCATCCTTGCATGAGGCCTCGCCCTTGGAGCCTTCGTCCGCCTCCTCCTCGTCGGCCTCCTTCTCATCATCTGAATCGAGGTCTCTTGCAGATCCAACTTCACTTAGGTAGAAGGCAAGCTCTTCTGACGCCGAGGCGAGAGGATCTTTCCCCGATAGATGTCGTCGCATGATAGCTGCCCGCGCAGTGAATCGGGCAAAAGCATAGATGGACTTAGCTTCATCCTTTAGCTCCTCGACCTCCTTCTCTAGAACTGCCACCTTGGACTTGGAGTCCTCAGCTTCTTTATCTTTCATTGCCAAGGACTCCTTCGTCCTGTCCAGCTCCTTCCTTTAGTCGTAGATCAAAGACAGGGACTGTTTTAGACGAGAGTTCACATCATCCCTCGCACGTCCGACGGCCTCCAATTCGTCCAGGGCATCGTCGAGTCGTACCGACAAATCCTCGGTGCGCGCCAGGGCCCACTTCTCCCTCTCCAGCGCCGCATCCTCTCTCTTGAGAGCAGACGACACAAGACCTTCGATCTTCGTCGTCTCAGCATGCAGGGCCAAAGAAGACTGAAACATCTGAAAAAACGTAAGACACATGTTAGCGAACATTTAACAAAGTTAAACAACGATAAAATGAAACAAGTCTTAAAAGAAAATTTTACCATGAACGCCAGTCCGGCAACATGCGCTCCTGTATCCTCGACGGAGACCCCTCGAAAACGCTCCTCAAAAGATGGGAGCTGATATTTCCCCAGATGTAGAAACAATTTCGTCCCGTCCAGGACATTATCGACCAAGAAATCCGACGGCAACGTGAAATTCACCGTCGTGACTTCTTTCTCGCCCTCTCTCGTCTTCGCGCCCTTGCCCTTGTCGGCTGACGAAGGGGCCGATGTGGCAGTAGGGGACATCAATTTCGCCAGATGCACAGGATCGACAGATGTTGCATCGATCGCGTCAGAAGACATTCTTGTCTTCTCAACAAATGCGACTGATGCCTTCGCCTTCTCAGGCGTGACGACTCTCGACGAGCCGCCCGCCTTCGAAGTCGGTTCCCTCAGGACTGTCGTCCTTGTCCTCTTTAGCACCCCTGACCCAGTTGTCGGGGCCTCCTTCCTCTTTAAAATCCCTGACCCAGCTGTCGGGGCATCTTTCCGTTTTTCTCTCGCCTTGCGAGCCAATTCGGCTTGGGCCGCCCTCTTAGCCATCGCAGACGACACTTTCGGCTGAGATTCTTCTGTGAAGCAAGAAAGGAAAAACAATTAAAACGATTGAGATAAGGGGAGAAGTATGTCGAAACAGAATAGGGTGCACTTACCAGTCATCTCTATATCTACTTCCTCTCTCAACTCCTGCTTCTCCTCTTCTTCCTCAGTCTCCTCCGTCTCCTCTTCCTCCTCTTCTTCCTCTTTCTCCCATTCCTCTTGTCTCACCTGTCGCCTGTCACCCAAGAAAATCAAGTCGTCGTCTTCGTCTACCAAATGACGCGTAACGATCGATCGTCTTTGTCTACCAAGAACTTCTCGATTTTAGCCTTGGAATCTTCGTTGGGCTCCACGTTGTCGAACTTAATATCTGAAAACACAAAAGGGGAAAGATTAGTTGAAAAACAAAACAAAAAAAACATAATGAAGATGCTCGACCCAAAAAGCTAAAACTCACCCGCCATGTTCCAGCCGGATCTAATCCAGTCGGAGTCCAGTGTCGCTACCCGCACAAAGGCATACCTGGTCTTCCATTTGCGGTCGTTGACCGCAGTTTTCAAAACCAAGGTACGATCACCCTTGTGTTTCGAGAATAAACTGTAACGGCGGTACGTGTCCTTCTTGACCTGGTAAGCCGACAGCAGGTCGTTTATATTCATCGGTGACTCCCAATTCGCGGTAAATCGCTCGATGACCTGTATAACTTGCCAAAACTGGGGCATCAGCTGCCCCGGCTAAAGATCAAACTCGCACATGAAGGATTTTGCCAGAGAAGAGTAGGGCCATTCGAAGCCTATCTTAAAGGGGTACTCGTATATCATGACGTACCCCGCGGGACACATCTCCGGTCGAATCTTACTAGCCTTGCTCACTGTAATCCCCGCAGGGATTTTTTCTAATTTCCTAAGATCGTCGAGAGCATCTTGATCCTGAATGGTACTCCTGGGTTCTGTCGACATCGCTAAACCCGTTGGCCAAGTTTGCATGTCTGAAAAACCCCAAATATCCCAGTTCTTTCTAGGCTTCCTAGCTATGGACTTGCGACGCATGCAAAGACTGAAGAGTCGTACCTTATATAGGCGCTCTAAAAACCGTGAAATTCCTAATCGACTCAAAGATCCTTGCAGATTTAGAAAGGATTTGGCGAAGAGCAGCAAGAAATCAAGAAAAATCTCTCTCTAGAACTCTCTGAAATCGTAAAAGGAAAAGATCCATCGTGGATCTCTATTTATGTAATCGATCATGTCAGGTCGAGTCCCTCGATGATCGACACGTGTCCTTGCCTTTTCGAAAACTCGACAGATCGTCGACACCTGACACTTTTAGCTGTCAAGCATGATCGTGCGTTAGCGTGACGTCACGATCTTATCCCCTTTTCGACTTCCTCTCTAGACGTCCGACTGACAAAATTCAAAACTCAAAAAATTGCTTCTTCATTTTAAATTTTGGGGGCAAACTGTTTGGATAAAATTTCACCAGTCTCGACCACGACCAGGATATGGAAAACATTTATTACACTTTTTCATAACAAGGTAAAATCATAATACCTTATCCCCTAATCAAAGTTGAAATCGAAAGTTAATCACCTCATGACACTCGACCACGACGTCGTCTAGCTCACACGACCGTCGTATAGAACCTCGCGACCTCGACTGACTAACATGCGATATTACTGTTATTTTTTCACTATTTAATGCAAGGTCAATGTCATTGATGACCAACGACTATAACCGACGAAGGCCATTAACAGCATTAAACTCGGCGTCTGTTACGACAGTTACCAGAAGTATTTATGGAGTTATTCAAAGCACTCGAAGATTATAAAAACAAAAGCTCAATCACCATTTGGGGGGATCATCACACACATCTGGAATCAACTAAACTCTCAAGAACACTTGAAGCAAAGAATTTTCTCTCAAAAGATCGCTCGTGACGCACGACTTATACACACGACCTTTAGTTTTTACACACGACGCACCAGTTTTTTACATTCGATATACTTGTTACCTTACATTTAAAGTCTTTCTTTCATTTGTATTGTAATCACTGTACGATCGACACCTGAAACATAAGGATATCACCCATGTTTGGCGATCATAGTGCAGCGACGACCTCCAAAGTCGTCCGTGGGTTTTTTCCTCGTTGAGGTTTTTCCCGCGTCACCAAAATCTCTGTCTTATTTACGTTTTTTGCCTTTGTCGTACGCTTTGTCGTACGCTTTGTCGAAAGATTCCTATTCTTTAGTTGTTAAGCTCTACAATCAACCTTAAGTTATCCTTCTGGACGATTTTTGGCATTAACAACAGTCACATGCCATCTAAACTTACAAGATATGTCAGTTATGCACACTCCCCATATTCTTGTGCATAGAATATGTACTAAACTCCCCCTGAGACCATGAACACACCTTGTGCAGATACAGATATCATAACAAATCACAGATAAGTATTTAAAAGAAAAGAAAATAACAAGTTGAATAAACATTTGCAATACAACTAAGGCATGAAAATTTAAATAACTTATATTGAGAATAGAATATGATGAAAATTTAAGTGTATCAATCTAGATACAATATCTAGATTGAGATACAAATATTTCCATCTATTATATGATCAATATAAGAAAGTTAAACTTTCATGTTCAACATGCCAAGCTTAGATACTAAGAAATTAAAGCGTTTTTCATCCAAAGCTTTTGTGAAAAGGTCGACAAGTTGAAATTCCGTTGTAACAAAGTATAGTTCAATTGTTCCTTTGTCAACGTGATCTTTTATGAAATGATACCCGATGTCGATATGCTTAATCTTGGTGTGTTGAACATTATTAGCAGATATGGCAATCGCGCTTTTACTATCACAGTAGATAGGGATCTTCTCATATTTGAACCCGTAGTCCATGAGTTGCGTCTTCATAAACAGTACTTGTGAACAACAGCTGACCGCGGCAACATATTCTACCTCCGTCGTTGATGTTGACACACAGTTCTGCTTATTAGATGACCATCTCACGAGCTTGTCTCCCAAAAACTGTACATGCCCCGATGTGGTCTTCCTGTCTAGCATGCTTCCTCAATTATCCACGTCTGAGTATGCGGTGAGTTCGTATCCGGCTCCCTTGGGATACCACGGTCCTAGATACGGTGTTCCCTTCAAGTAACAAAAGATTCTCTTGACAGCGCCGAGGTGTGATTCCTTAGGTTTAGCCTGAAATCTTGCACACAGACAAGTTGCAAACATTATATCTAGTTGACTTGCAGTTAGATACATTAGTGACCCTATCATTCCTCTATAGTTCTTAACATCAACATCATTACCATCAGGATCTAGACCTATCTTAGATCTTGGAGCCACTGGAGTGCCAATTGATGTACAGTTTTCCATCTTGAATTTCTTCAAGATATCAAACACGTACTTCGATTGATTGATGAAGATCCCTGTCGAGAATTGTTTGACTTGTAATCCGAGAAAGAAGTTAATCTCTCCCATCATACTCATCTAAAATCTGGTCATCATAATCGTAGAAAACCATGTACACAGTGCAGGGTTAGTCGAACCAAAAATAATATCATCAACGTAAATTCGTACTAAAAGAATTTCACCTTCCTCACGCAAAGTAAAGAGAGTTGTGTCAATTTTACCTTTTTCAAAGTCGGAACCTAGAAGAAAGGTAGATAAAACTTCGTACCAGGCACGTGGGGCTTGTTTGAGACCATAGAGGGCTTTGTCAAGGAAGTACACGAAATCTGATTTATCTTTGTCCACAAAGCCTTCTGGTTGAGACACGTACACTTTCTCCTTCAGAACACCGTTCAAGAATGCAGTCTTCACGTCCATTTGGTAAACAATGAAGTTCTTGTAGGCGGCAAAAGATATGAACATTTGAATTGCCTCTAAGCGAGCAACCGGTGCGTACGTCTCGTCGTAGTCTATACCCTCTTGTTGCCTATACCCTTTTGCTACTACCCTTGCTTTGTTTCTCACAATTATGCCGTCTTCATCTTTCTTGTTTTTCAGGACCCACTTAGTACCAATGACTGTTTTACCCTTGGGTCTTGGAACTAGTCTCCACACTTTCAGAGCTTCAAATTGATTCAGCTCTTCTTGCATCGCAATTAACCAATCCGGATCTTCCAATGCTTGTTGAACTGTTGATGGATCAACTTGACTTAGAAAGAGCGCGTATAAAACTTCATTTGTTGTTGCAGATCTGGTCTTTACTGGTTCAGACACCTCGCCAATCACTTGATCTAATGGGTGATTGCGTGTCCACTTCTTTTAGTGTGAATGGAGAGAAATAGCATCTTGATTGGGGTCTACTAGGGTAGGATCTTTATCAAAGTTCAACTCAATCGTCAATGTCGGTTCCGGATGTGAGGCTGGTCGATTGTCAGAAGACACAACTGGAACTGCCTCGGGAACTGCTTCAGTTGATTTTTCCGGAATGTTAGCAGTATTCTGATCATTGACCTTTGAAGTCGTACCCGATGAAGAAGCACCATTCGTAGATATTTACTGGATTGCTTGCGTAGATGTCACGTTTTGATTAATTAGAGAGGATACGGTAGTTGTTGCTCCAGTATTGGATGATGTCGGTACCGATGAAGGCCCTGACATTGTAGCTTGTACTGGATGTGTAGCAACTTGATTCCTGTCATTATTAAGTGAAGATGAGTTATTACTTCCAAAGAAATCATCATAGAAATTTTCAAACAAAATATCAAGTTCATTAGGAGTAGAGTTAGATGTTGAAGCTTGATCTTTGTTTGACTTGGTGGACGTTGGACGGATTTGTCTAGACGCTAGTACTCCAGATATTGCGGGTTCTATACTGTTTTGCACATAAGCCATTTCCTCAGTCTCATCGAATTTGACGTTAATGCTTTCCATCACAATTCTAGAGGATTTGAAATAGACTCTGTACGCCTTTGAGGTTGACGAGTATCCGATGAAAACGCCCTCTTTTCCCTTAGGACTAAATTTGTTTAAATTGTCCTTGTCGTTCAGCACGATACACCTGCATCCAAAAACATGAAAGTAGTGTATTACAGATTTTCTATGGTTGATAATTTCATATGGAGTTTTGCCAAATCGTCGAGGTATAATTGAACGATTTTGTGTATAGCATGACGTTGACACAACTTCGGCCTACAGAAACAACGATAGGTCAGCATAGGACAGCATCGTTCTGGCAGCTTCAACAAGAGTACGATTTCGTCTTTCAACAACCCCGTTCTGCTGAGGTATTCTTGCTGCAGAGAATTGATGTGAAATTCCTAATGACTTAAAGAAGTCATCAAGTGTCTTATTTTTAAACTCTGTCCCGTTGTCTGGTCTGATTGTCTGGACCGTTTGTTGAAGATTCACTCGAAACTGTTTGATTAACGAGATAATCAACTCAGGTGTTTCATCTTTGGATCGTAGAAATTTCACCCATGTGTATCTCGAATAATCATCGACGACAACCAACACATATCTCTTGGCACTTATACTCTGGTTTTTCATTGGCCCACAGAGATCCATATGAAGAATCTCCAAAACTTTGTGTGTACTAGGCTCAGGTTTTGGCGGATGAGGAGCTCGTTTCATCTTCCCTTTCTCACACGCGGTACAGAAGTTGTCTTTCTCAAACTTTAGAACTGGTAGACCTAAAACTAAATCACTTATCATCAGTTTATGAGTATAACGGAAATTGAGATGAGATAGTCGCCTATGCCATAACCAACTTTTCTCCAATGATGCTTTAGACAATAGACACACGTCATTCTTCGGTATGATCTTTGACAAGTCAATGGTGTAAAGATTGGACTTCCTCGTACCAACTAGAAGCTCATCCCCTCCTTCGGTTCGAACTGAACACCGAGTCTTCTTGAAATTCACTTATAGATCCTTATCACAAAATTGACCTATGCTAAACAAATTATGCCCCAAACCTTCAACATAGTTAACTTTGGTAATCCTAATGTTGTCTTTCACTATGTCTCTATAACCCAGAATCGGAGAATACTTATCGTTTCCAAACTTGACTCTTCCACCATATTTTTCCACAAAATTATTCAGCAGCTCCTTTCTACCAGTCATGTGTTTTGAGCAGCCTGAATCTAAATACCATACATGACTGGGCTGCAAAAAAGAAATCAAGTGGTTTTAGGTACCCATTTGAGAATGGGTCCTTTTGGGTTAGGAGTTCCAACAGGTTTGGATTTAGCATTTTTACTTTTAAAAACTCTATTATAATTTCCATTTGAATAAAATCTTTTAGGACCATGGAAATTATAACTAAATTTGATCAGATAAAATCATCCACTCCACAAGATGAACAACAAATTTGATCATGCGCTAAATTAATCAATTGTTGCATTGAATAAAGCTTGTACGGAATAACAAGTTTTTGTTTATTGCAAACACCTTGATTTCTAACAGCAGGAGCAAAATTGTTTTTCATGGAATTAAAAGGAACATGAGATGATTTTCTCTGGGCCACATCCTGTGTGGACTCCTTTATTCTCCATTCGAGTCTCGAGTTGTTTCTTATATAACGATCTGGAATGATTGTTTAGATTTGGATTTGGAATAATAATCATTATCAGAAATTTTGTCAGCTGATTTTGAAGAATCCCCTTTGAAGAAAGTCTTCTTAGGTTCCTCTTCTTTGATTAAGATGTCAGAGTGATCTGGAAGTTTGGCACTAAAATCAAAATCAAATTGAACAGCTGTTTCTTTTACTTCCTTACCCTTCACATCACAAGGATTCTCAATATCATGATCAGACTGACTTTCCAATGAAGGGTGAAAGATACCATAAGACTTAGGATAGAGAAATTCATTTTGTTCTTTTCGAAATGCTTTATCTTCTTCAGTAGGGATATACTTCTCAGGAGAAGCTTTATCAAATTGACTTTCCAAAACCCAATATTCAAGATCATCTTGGTCATCAACTGTCAAGCTCCTAAAGATAGTATTTCCCATAAATGCTTTACATGAAGAAACATCTAAATCTGAAGAATGTTTTTCTTTTAAAGATTTCTCTTCAGATATTTCTTTATGTTTAGCTTTCATTTCTTTTAAGCCATTTGAAATAATAGTAAACATAACTTCTTTCTCAATCTCAAAAGCAAGCTTGTCATCATTTCTGATGTCTTTAATCATGCTTTCAAGGTCTACAAGTTTTTGCTCAAGCACCAAAGGAGGATAATAAACTTTTCCTTCAAAAATAGGTTTTTCGCCCTCCTTTGGTTTCTCTATCGCATAACTTTGGAAATAATCATTGGATAAGGTTTGTTTCCAACTCCAAGATAAAGCTTTCCGATTATCCCAGTCGTAGACGAAAGGAAGTTGCATCTTTACAGTGGTTTTTCTTTTAATTTCTTCCCCATCCATTTTAAGCCAATCAATCTTATATTTTGGATTCTTTGACGGAAGATTAAGCCATTCAAATTTATAAAGAGTTGGGGACTTTTTCAAAGCATTTTCTAAATAACGAGGATTATCATAACCCAAGCCCCATTTTGAATTATAATATCTGAAATTCTTAGTTGTGTTAAGGTGAATAGTATGTTCAGTCTGACCTAACTTGTACAACTTTTCTTCCAGACTACTAGCCTTCTCGTTAAACTCAGTGTTAATGTCCTTATAAGAATGCGGAAGTTGTTCAAGCACAATCTTCCCGTTTTCTGAAAGTCTTAATTTTTCTGCCATTTCATCCATTCTATGTCGAAAACAAGCTTGAGTTTTCTCGACTTCAACTTGACTTTTTCTCAACCCCTCACTTAACTTGTTATGTTCAGTGATTTGTTGTTTCTATGATTCTATTACTTTATATGCTTTATTAAGTTTTTCATTTAAATCATCTTGTTTTAATTGTAAGACTTTTAAATTTTGCGCGAAATAATTAATGGTATAGGATTCTACCTCATCTGTCTCAGGCACCGCAACAGCTTCGGAATCCTCACCATCTTTGCTCATCAAACACATCTTTGCCAAAGCAGCAGTCTCCGCTTCATCCTCATCATCTGTTTGATCCAGCCAATATTCCTCCTCCACCAACAGTGCTTTCCCGGACTCTTTCTGCTTCGCCAGTAACATCTTGTTTTTATAGTAGTCCGAATTCCGTACCTTAGGTTTCCAGCACTCCTTGGCAAAGTGGCTAGATTTCCCACAGTTATAACATTTATGTTCTTCCTCCTTCTTCTCAGCAAACTTCTTAACCTCAACTCTCTTACCTTCCTCCTTCCGATCATCGAACCGTTTCTTTGACTCAATCTGATCCTTATGTTCGAAGTTTCTAGATCCCGATGAGTAGCGTTGGTTGTTTGATCCTGGTTTCTTCACATACTTCTTTTGAAAATCTTTGGTCAGAAGAATCATAACCTGCTTTAAGCTTTCTGCTTTGTCTAGGTCATCATTATCAATCCCATCATCCTCTATCTCAACATTCTTTCCTTTATCAGCATACTTCCTAGATTTACTAGACATTAAAGGAATTGGTTCACTATCAAGTTCTTCCAGTTTCTTTTCCGACATTTCCACTTTCTTCTCCTTCTTCTCTTTCTTCTCTTTCTTTTCTCTCTTAGCCTCCGCGTCATCCTCATCATGTTTAAGTGTTTCAAACATCTCTTGTAGTTGAAGAGAAGCCAATTTAGAATGCTGATTCATCCGATGAGCATACTTCTTACATTCAGGTTGTAGTACACTTAAGAACTACACATTGTTCTCAATTATGGTTTTCTGTATGCGATATCTATTCAGCTCATTCGAGATGGTTGTGGAGCGGTCATATGTACTATCCAGAGTCTCTCCCTCTTTCTGTTTAAAATTCTTATATTTATTAATCACATTTGAAATCCTCATTTGGTTTTCCACTTCTGAACCCTTATATAGTTTGATCAGCTCATCGAACATGCCCATCCCGGTTTCATTGAAACTATCAACTTTCTGGTAGATTTCATTGGTCAATGCTTGCATAACCAACGATCTAGCTACTTTATCAGCATTGTATCTTTTCAATTCATCCCAGTCTAGTTCGCAATGTCAACATGAGTTTCCTCAGTTTCACCTAGTTGGATTGTGGTCAAAGGTTTCATTACTCCTTCTTTCAGAGAAGCATAAATAAAACTACCATTCTCTTGTCGTTCGACATAATTGATAAACCTATCTTTCCAGATTTTAAATTCTTTAGGAAACAATACAGGTGGTTTATCATTTGACCCTATAATCAACATATCTCTGGCTGTCATGATGAATACTTGTTACTGATCGTTAAGTAACCTTCTGATCTGATTAGAAAAATTAGTACCCACACTGTTTTTATCGCAAAGCAATGTTATCGTAAGTAACCCTTTTTGTCGCAACACAAACCTTGTCGCAACCGCACAATCTGTCGCAACTTACTTTATCGCAATGGAACTTTCCTCACAACAGAAATTTTGTCGCAACACCATAATTTGCCGCAACTCCACACTTTGTCGCAACACACTTTGTCGCAACACACTTTGTCGCAAAGAGGAATTTTGTCGCAACAAAGAGGTTGCGATAACACTCAACACAGAATTTTGTCGCAATAGGTCGTTGCAATAAATTACTGTTCACAAACAGTTGGTTGCGATAAAATTCGATTATCGCAGCTTGCACTTGCGATATCTTACTGTTCACTAACAACCGTTGCGATAATGATGAACACGATATGTTGCGATAACTATGAAGATTCAACAGATCCAAAGTCCAATCCTTAAAACAGATCCAATTATGCTGAAAATTGGTATGCAGGTTCGCACAGTGATTTTGGACAACTTTAATACTATAAGGGCCTGTTTACTTGTGACTTATTGGGCTTAATAAAGAATCTGACTTATTCGCGCAGACAAAATAGAGTGTTTACTGGTGACTTAATGGGACAACCACCAGCTTATTCGCACAGCTGGTAAACCACTCTTGTCCACATTCAGATGAAATTTTGACCAAATTACCCTTTACAAAGAACACGCCTCAAAACCTACCTACCCAATTTCTTTCCCATTCTACACTATCGTCTCCAAGAACCCGCCTCCAACCTATCTCTCCATTCTGTCCATCGCCTCCAAGCTCTCTCTCTCCCACTCCATTTTCCGGCGGCGGCAGCAGCGATCGTCTCCAGCGGCGGCAACGATCGTCTCCAGCGGCGGCAGCGGTTTCTCCTGCAGCGGCCTTCTCCGGCGGCAGCGGCGGCACCGGTCTTCTCCTGCAGCGGTCTTCGCTATTTTCGATTTTTGTTGTTGATTTAGGTATCGATTTTTGTTGTTGATTTGCTGTTAATTTGCTGATTTTGTATATTATTATGATATTTGTTAGCTACTATGATTTTTAGATTTTGTTGTTGATTTGCTGTTGATTTAGGTATCGATTTTTGTTGTTGATTTGCTGATTTTGTATGCTATTATGATTTTTGTTAGCTACTATGATTTTTGTGATTTGTTGTTGATTTGCAGTTATCAAGGGTAAATCGGTCATTTCTGCTATTCAGACTGTTGATTCAGATAGAAAAGTAAACAACAGCAACAATTTATCTAGACAGAAAAATTTAACCGGACAGACACATTTATCTATACAGGACTTAATGAAAATTTTGGTAAACAGCCCCTAAGTTTTGTCTAAAAACCAACAGAAAATAGGGCTTCGATCCAAAAACAGTGTGTGTGAACCTTAGCACGAAAATAGAGAGTTTTTCTCGAATTTGAGTCAAATCCTAGTGATATTGCGGAAGGAAATCACGTAGGGATTGCTAATAAACACTCCTTAATCAATTCTGATCCATTTGAAGCACTCAAATGGCCAAAATCAATCAAAAGTGATGAAAAGTGAAGAACACTCAAAGGTTTTCAAAAAAAACTCATAAGCTAATCTGGATCTGAATGATATGCCTTGCTCTGATACCAATTGTGATCCTAGAACAAGTAATCAATCAATCAATATGCTCAATATGTCATCCATATATTCATGTGAGATCGTCAAGTACACTAGAATGATGTAGAGAGGAAAGTGTAATACACTGTACTTGTGTGTGTGTGTAGGGAATGACTTAATAGAAATAATACAAGGGAAAAACAATTTATACTTTGCAAATATAAAGTTCCACTTTAGCCCCTCTACTTGGTACAAGGTGCTAAATAGAGCACTAACAGAGTTTGAGATATTACTCTTGCTTTAGTGATAAAAAGGTAATTAGGATTCATGCACTCAATATTAAGTGATAAGGAGTTAATAATATGAAATGGTAAGAATAATTTTGAAATCTTAAATATACACATAAGTTGAGCCGTCTCATATGGTTGGTAAATTTTTTCAAAAGGTATGATTTTTCTTAGAGGATGACAACAAATCTACTATATTATAATCCAAAAATAGAATTTATACAGATAGAATAATCAAAAGAGTTCATTTTTTTATTGGAAACTTATTATCATCAGTGATCGACTCAAAATTTTATTAGAAAGAAACTAAGAGGCGAATAACCATTGAACTTTGGAACTGGATCACCCAAAGAAGTCAATCCGACTACATCAGAGACATCTGCTACAAACACTTTTAAACCAGAGGCGGGACCTGCAAAGCACGCCTGCCTAGAAAAAATGATTCTCATGAGTTAGAATTGTCGAGGCCTCGCCAACCCTCGGTATGTTCCGGTTCTAAGGGAGCTTATCCGAGCTACCCATTTCGATGTTCTTTTCCTGTTCGAAACTCTTGTACCACAAGCTAAACCAACTAGTTGAAATGTCGTTTGGGTTTTGATTCTTTTCTTGCGGCCAGTTATAATGGCCACGGCGGGGGCCTTTGTGTATTTTGGAATAATAAATATCAATGTTCACTTTTGTCGTATTTACAAAATCACCTTGACATGGAGATTAACGAAAGTAATAATGGTTCGTGGAGGATTACATGTCTCTATGGCTATCCCGAACGAACCCGACGCCGAGACTCTTGGAATCTTCTTCGATCTCTCACGGAACATTCCAACCGCCCATGGGTGGTTATGGGGGACTTTAACGACCTCCTTTTTCTAAAGAGAAAAATGAGGACTCAACGAGCACCCATAGTGGTGTATTCAAGGATATAGAGAGACTCTATCTGACTGTCGTTTGATGGATCTGTCTATGCAAGGTTTTCTTTTTACCTGGTTCAGACATAAAGGCAAACCAAATGAAGTTCACGAAAGACTCAATCGTGTAGTTTGTACCCAATCATGGATTAATCTCTTTTTGGATCATTGAGTGGAGAATTTGGTATGTCCAATCTATGACCACTCCCCAATTGCTCTCCATATTCGGGTACAACAAACTCTCACTCCTAACAAGTTATTCCATTTTGAGAACAAATGGATGTAGGAACCTACGATCAATCAAGTCTCCTTGGATACTTGGAATAATTTGGAAATAGTGATCTCCTTGGATAAATGGAGAATTTGAACTTGTTCTTTAAACGATAAGTTAAAGAGGCATGCTCTAAACTAGACTTCCTCCACAAATCTCCAGACCCAATCTCCACTGCGGCGTATGAGGAAGACAGACATCGTCTTCTTTCTACTCTTCAAAAAGAAGAGGAATATTGGTGGCAACGTGTGTAACACCCTCAAAATTGGAAAGAGCAACTAAATAAAAACTTCAATTAAATAGGCAAATGAGGATAAAATCCTTGCTACAAACCATCATTGAAATCACCTCGTTATGAAAACGTAAAAACTTCAACGTAAATCATAACCTAAGCAAAACGCCAGAACTACAAAGGTCGACTGTTACTTAACCCAATACAAAGTTGTTATTCCCAAAACGCGGAAGACTTCACCAAGTCACTTATTTCTCGAACGCGCATCTAACACTCCACTCTTCATTGTGTCACTAGAACTATACCCCAATCGGAACCTGTTGCACATGCCGCCAAATAAAAAGGTTAGGCTAACGTCTAGTGAGTTAAGGAGTTGACATCATAATAAAATAATTCGTTAGACCATCGGTTGTAACTTAAATCATGATTTCCAAAAAGGGATTTGCATTAAATATACTAAAACCCATTTTTCCAAACTCACACAAATTCCGTGATGAAAGCTTCCATGAAAATCATTTATCGTCAATGGACTCAAATCCAAAACTCACTCAATATGGGAATAAATAATAATATAACAATGCGAATAAAACTCCAAAAGTTGAAACATCCCAACAAGGATGAAGTATAAAATACTGCCCATAATCATGAGAAAAAATCTATATAATTATACTACGTCACCGACAACCTAGATGACACCATACCTGAACAACGCCCTTCGGTGACGGGGGAGACCCGATTTCATCGAATGTGGCTAATACACAAGTTAAACCACAATTATAAATTACAAGCATGTTTCATGGATGGAAGAACATATGACATCAACCTTATCCAGGTCTTTAGTCAATATTGGACTTCAACCCAAACCGGATCTTTAGTCCTTGGAGACATCAACTCAAACCGAGTCTCTAGTCTATCGTGACATCAACCCAAACCGGATCTTTAGTCAAGTGAGGCATCAACCCAAACCGGATCTCTAGCCTAGTGAGACATCAATCCAAACCGGATCTTTAGTCCACGGAGACATCAACCCAAACCGGATCTTTATTCTATTGAGGCATCAACCCAAACCGGATCTTTAGCCTAAAACCACCAAGTTCAACCCAAACCGGATCTTTACCTTGGGATCTCACCATCCAAACAAGCTTGTTTAACTTAGAAGTTAATACATGACTCCAAAAGAATAACCAACGCATTCAAATCTTGTAATTCGCAAATAAGATGCAATACATGCAAATCATAACCAAAGCTCTACATCGAGCTATCAAAATCGGACAAATGTCCTCAAGACCCAACATAGTCAAAAACCGAGTCATAAGTTCAAAAGGTCGAATGACCATTTATGAAATATCAACATATGCAAATGAAGTGTGTCTAACTCACATCATGCAAATACATGCTCCAAGGCATGACTAACTCAAAACCCCTTCATTGCCACTTTCCAAATGAAGTCCAACAATATATACATATACTAAAATACTTTATAACTTGATAATGTATATAATTCGCAATGGTTTAGAAAACCCAAAAGTACCAAGAGTACATAAACGTCAAACGGTAATCACTTATGAGGAAAACACTCAAAAGAGCATATTCTCAAATAAACGCAATTAAGTGCATAACACACCCAAAGTTGCATCTCGAGCTACTAAAACCAGAAAACACTTAAAACCCCCATTTTAGTGTAAATCAAGCCCACAAAGGCAAAATAAATGTTTGGCTAAATACGCGATCCGTCGCAGTTACATAAACCAATATACATCGTTACCCAAAATCTTTGTCTCTTGACTCTCAATCGGCCTTCGGCCCAAAATCAAAAGGTTTACAATTTTCAAAATGTTTGCAATTCTCAAAATTTTGTTCACAAGGTCGAGATTGACCAAAAATCCACAACTCACACGTTTACATTTTCAAAATGTAACATATCATAAATATTGCATAATCTCAACAAAACACTAAAAGTATATTTTGACCAAACAAACTCCACTTATGCAATAACTTAACAAAACACTTTCATTTCATTATTTATTTCTCAAATACTCAAAAATCCAAAATGTGGGCGTTTTACAAGACTTGTAAATCACAACACTTCAAATAATCAAAACCCACTAACTAACTCAACAATTGATAATTTTATGCAAAACACACAAACACTTTAAAATAAACAGTTTGGCATGTACAACGTTTTCACAAATCAACTTGAACTCACATTGCTAGATTTATGCTAAATCTAAATTTTTCCCCAATTTGAGCTTCTTTGAAAAAACTTGAATCCTCAAGTCAAACCTTCCAAAAACTTAGATCCATAAGTTTTCACCCATTAAAATCATATTCAACCATACAAAATCATTCCCCAAACATTATCATCAATAATCCCAACTTATACCCAAAACCCTAGTTTCCATTAATGAAGAAAAGAGAAGATTACCTCAACCACCACATGAATCCATCAACCAAACACCTCTAGGTTACCAAAAAGAACTTCAAACTTCATTTCTTCAAGAAGGAAGGAAAGGGTTTGATGAGCTCCAAAAGCTTGGAACCTTAAAATGAGATGAGAGGATGAGATTTACACTCTTGTTACTAAATCTTTGCTAGATTGGAAAAGATCACTTTACACCACAAGGAAAAGCATCAAGGGGGCTTAAAACATGGTTTAGAGGGGTTAGGGTTCGGTTTAGAGAGGAATGAGAAAGGGTTTGTGAAGTAACAAATGAGAAAAGGGGTCAAACATCCCGTTTTTAAACCATAAGGGGCCGATGCCAATTATGTCGTACGATGCTGACACTGGTCACTATCGCTGGCACTCTCGCCCGCATGAAATACCCTGTGGTACACTTTTGGTGATTGTGTCCGGCGATAGTGACCAATGTCACAGTCGTCGGCACTATCGCGCATATGGTACCGAAGCCCAACAATCTCCCTTTTTCACCCGAAACACTTCCGCCATTGTGGGGGAGAGGGGTCCAATGTGGGTCTTTCCACACTCGCAGCCTACCTCGTCAAACGTCAAACGAGCTCGATGCTACCTTTTATTTCCTGAAAATACGGGTGTTACAACGTGCCAATGTGTTCTAGCTCAATGAGGGTGATCAAAATACTAAATTCTTCCATGCTTATGCGAACAGTCAGCGAAAATCCAATTGGATTATCAAAATTCAGGATGATAACAGAACCTGGGTTGAGGATGTCAACGGAATACAAAATCTTGTGACTCGGCACTTCACTCGGCTCTTTTCTACAAATACGGGTAATCCGGAGTTGATCACCAATTAGGTAAAAAAACATAATTACTGCAAGAGACATAACACGTCTCGAGACATCCTTCACGAAAGAAGAATTCCGAGTAACTCTCTTTCAAATGCACCCGGATAAGTCCCCGGGCCCGGATGGATTTAATCCTCGCTTCTACCAAAAGCTCTGGACGTATATGGGTGACGACATCTTCGATGTCAACAAGATGTGGCTTGAAAATGGGGTCCTTCCGAATGGAATTAACGACACTATCCTTACCCTTATTTCAAAGAACGAGTCGCCATTGAACCTTAAAGATTACATACCCATTGCGCTATGTAATGTTATTATGAATATTATCACCAAAGTGATGGCAAACCACGTCAAACCGATTCTCCCTTCGCTCATCTCGGACAACCAAACCGCCTTTATCCAAGATCGTCTAATTACTGACGATGTCATAATTGCATTCGAAGTGCTTCACTTCATGCAACGCAATAACTGCAAGGAAAACGATGAGTGGCTCTAAAAATCGACATTAGCAAAGCTTACGATTGCTTTGACTGGAAGTATTTGCAACATATGCTTTTGGCTTCTCCACTCGATGGGTTAACATGATTATGCTTAGCGTCGAGTCTGTGAAGTATTTTGTTCGTGTTAACAACGACTCGTGGTCCCATTACCCCTCAACGACATAATTGTCATAAGTTATTTTCAATCTAAGGTAAATTATAACCAACAACATACTTAAACAACAAAATATGAAAACATAAGTTATACTTTTTCGTCACCTTTTAATAATCTTTTATATCCAATAGTCATAGACTCATAGATAGTTGTTTTCTTTAACGACAAGTTTTATTAACAAACAAGGAAGCCTAGAGAGAGACTAGAGATACAGATGAGGTAGAGGCTGTACTCGGATTACAACACCAATCATTCCAATTAGGCTTTCCGAACGGGACTCTAAGACTAACCCAATGAAATGCATCTGACTGAATCACAATTTTACGGTGACGTACCGACGTATTTTTTTTAATGAATTTACTGCTTTTGTATAGAGTTTGTAAATAATAATACATTTAATTATAAGTGCACACAACTTCAACCTATTCAAAAAACTCTTTCAAAGCCTAATCATGTTGTGAATTTTGAAAATGTTGTTGTTGGGTTGAAACTAGGTGAGTGATTTAAACCCAACTCAACCTAGCCAATACCTTACTATTTCTTGGATTGGATTTAATATGATTGTCTGGTAATGTGTATATAAGACCATTAAACCAATCCACAATTAAGTCTTTTCATACGTGCATTACAATTCACCTGTATTACTATTTGCATGAATATTTGACCTTCTTCTCAGTGCTGGTCTTGCTTTTTCTATGTTTTCCATGTCGCGTAAAAAGTCAATTAACTCGTGTAGTGATTAATGGTTTTTGAAGTATGTTGTTGTAATAATGGTGTTATGTCACAACCAAACCAATCAAATCAGCACCAACTGCACAAGTTGGGTTGGTTATACTAAATAAAAGGCTTTTGTCTACAGACTTTCTCCTTGGAAATCTGTTGTTAAAGGGTAATTCATCAGAAAAATTGGTGTGCAAATAGTTGGTGAGTAATATAAATCAATGACAGACTACTCAAGAATTCTTTGAGTGATCTATTGATATTTTCTAGAAAAACACCAAATTCTACGAACCATTGGTATTTTTTGGGTGGTCTGTCAGTAATCACCGACAATTTCTGTGGGTTTGGTGGGTAAAAGTCATTTGTATTGTAGTGTGTGTTTTGAAAATTTTGAACTGATTTAGATTTTTCAAAACGCACTAGTTGCATTGGATTGTTCAAAAGCCTTCAAACCGCCTCCCCAATCATGTACAACCCTAAATTAAATTTTATATATTTTTCTGGAAGGCTTTTCTATAGAAAGGGGAGCATCAACAACAGATATAACGACAAATTGCGACCATCAGTAATTCCGAAGAATTTCCAATGGGCTGCGTCCAACTTGTTAACCAAAGATCAGTGACAAATTAGCAAGGAACTAACGACAAAAATCCTTCCAACAATAATCTGGCGATAACTAATTGTTGACGAATTAACAACAACGTATGGACGGTTCTGAAATTGCTGACGGAATGTGTGTAGAACATGTTAGAGTTATTATTGTGTATATGTAAAGTGTTTGGGCAAAAAATCACGTCGTACGACCACGACCAGAACAGGTAAGACGCACGATTGTGAATTAAATCTTGTATCAAGATAAGGTCTCGACAAGAACCCATAAAACATCCGTCGTCGCCCGTAAAAGGTAAGTCGTACATCCTCCATTACGCTCGACCATAGTATCGCCCGTCCCGTATGACCATCGCGTAAGATCATTGTACCTTCGACCAAAGCTAACGTTAACCTTGACTGTTACGTTTGTTAAGTGTTTAATGCAGGAGTCAAAGTCATTAAAGAGCAACGGATATAACCGACGCAACCATCAACGATCGATAGCTGTAACGGACGAAGATCATCATGGATAATCACTCCGGCGACCGTTTCCAGCCGTTGTAGCCGTTGATTGAATCATTAATGGAGTTAATTAACGACGCGAAGACTATAAAAGACAAACTAAGGCTTCATTTTACGGGACATCAGTTAACATCCAATACACTTCAGCGAACATCATCACACAGCAGAGAAAATCATCCAAACTCATAGCAAAGAACATTCAAACTCTGGAGATTAAGTACTGAAAGCCAGAATCTTACAGCGAACTCAAGAACACTCGAAGGAAAAACTGAAGCATCAGTCTTGACGCACGACATCAGTCCTCGACCAGAAGTTCACACTTTGTATTCACATACGACAAACACCTGTTTTCACATTTAAACACTTGTACTTTACATTTCGAAGTATTTGCTTCATTTGTATTGTAATCATCGTACGACCGACGCAAGTACCAAGGACGTCGTCCCTGATTGGCGATCATAGTGCAGCGACGACATCCCTTGTCGTCCGCAGGTTTTTTCCTCGATTGGGGTTTTTCCTGCGTCATCAAATCCCTTGTCTCGTTTATTTTTTCCCTCGTTGCACGTCTCGTCGAAAGATCCTTTCTTTAGTTGATTAAGTCCACATCGACCATAAGTTGTCCCTTTGGTGCGATTTTTGGCATTAACAGTTTGGCGTCATCCGTGGGACCTCATCTAGAGAAAATCCTCGACGAACGTGCACCCTACTAATAATTTCTTGGAGTTTCTTCTGTTCTCTATCACAGGAAAATGGAAGATAGCGAAAATTCGGAGCAAACCACTAACCCAGCGCATGGAAAGCTTGAAAAGATGCAAGATGCTCCTAAAGTCATCAGTGATTATTGCCTAGAAGAAGTTGTCTTAGACCCAAGCAAGCCCGAGCAAAAAGTTTTGATAGGATCATCTCTCGATCTCCATCTTAGGCAAAGGATAATATCTTTTCTGCAGGAATATGCTGACTGCTTCGCCTGGTCGCATGAAGATATGGTTGGCATTGACCCTAACATCATTTCTCATAAGCTCAATATCGATCCATCGTTTAAACCCGTCAAGCAAAAGCGTCGTAAATTCGCTCCTGAAAGAAATAAGGTAATCAACGATGAGGTCGATAACCTCCTCAAGACAGGAAAGATCCGAGAAGTAAAGTATCCCGACTGGCTTGCTAATGTCGTGGTCGTGGCTAAGAAGAATGGAAAGTGGAGGGTCTGTATCGATTTCACCGATCTCAATAAGGCTTGCCCGAAAGATCCTTTCCCATTACCGCATATCGACGCCATGGTCGACGCAACCGCAGGACATGAACTATTAACTTTCATGGATGCCTATTCAGGGTACAACCAAATCTTAATGCACGTCGAGGACCAGGAGAAAACCGCTTTTATGACGGACCAAGGTATTTACTGTTATAAAGTTATGCCTTTCGGACTAAAAAATGCAGGATCCACCTATCAACGTCTGGTGAATAAAATGTTCAAAGACCATCTCGGCGACACAATGGAGGTATATATTGACGACATGCTCGTCAAGTCAAAGCAAGCGGTCTATCATGTCGAGCATCTAAGACAATCGTTCAACATCCTTCGGGAGTATAGCATGAAGCTCAACCCTACCAAATGTTCCTTCGGAGTCAGTGCTGGAAAGTTTTTAGGCCACATGGTCACTCGCCAAGGAATCGAGGCTAACCCCGATCAAATCAAAGCTATTATCGACATCAAATCTCCTCGAAATTTCAAGGAGGTCCAAAGGCTTACTGGTCGAGTAGCGGCCCTAAACAGGTTTATCTCCCGATCTTCAGATAGATGTCATCTGTTTTATAACGTCCTCAGGAAAAACAAAGGTTTCAACTGGACCAACGATCAGGAGCAAGCATTGCAAAAACTCAAGGAGTATATGGCGTCGCCTCCTCTGTTGTCGAAACCTCACGATCATGAGGTCTTACAATTGTATTTAGCTGTCAGTCCAAATGCGGTAAGCGCCGTACTCACACGAGAGGACGAAAAACAACAATTACCAATCTACTACGTAAGTAAATCCCTCTTGGACGCAGAAACTAGGTATTCTTCCATGGAAAAACTGCTTTTGTCTCTAGTCACAGCTGCTAAAAAATTACGACACTACTTCGAATCGCATCCTATTACTTTCGTAACTAACTTTCCTCTTAAGTCTGTTCTAAGGAAACCTGAGTTGACAGGTCGCTTAGCAAAATGGAGCATATATCTCAGCAGTTACGACATTGATTTCAAACCCAGGACCGCGATCAAATCACAAGCCTTGGCAGACTTTATCGTCGATTTCAGCCCTGAGTTTGAAAAAGAAGCATAACTCGAAGTGTCCGCTGTGGTGACTCACGACGACGTGCCTTGGATCCTACATGTCGACGGATCATCTAACATTAGAGGCTCTGGACTGGGTGTCGTCTTAAAGTCGCCACAGGGGGGTAAGATGGTATACTCGGTCCGATGCGACTTCAAGGCCACCAACAATGAAGCCGAATATGAAGCCTTGATCGTGGGAATGAATATGGACCACGACTCGGGGTCAACCGCACTGCATGTCAAGAGCGATTCCCTGCTGGTAGTGAATCAAATCAATGGAGAATTCGCAGCCAAGGATTCAAAAATGATAGCATATCTAAGTGTGGCAAAAGAAATTTCCAAAAAATTTAAATCTTTTTCTATTGAACAGATTCCGCGAGACCAAAACACTCAAGCCGACGCATTGGCGAACCTTGGGTCAGCTTTAGTTGAACCAATATTTGATGTTATTCCTATGATTCACCTGGCAACGCCGTCCATTGGAAACACAGATGTCATCCAGATCGAAGACGAAGAAGATGATTGGGCACGCGACATTCGAAATTTCCTCATGCACGACCAACTCCCCGAAGACAAAATGGAGGCTCGAAAAATTAGATTCAAAGCATCTAAGTATGTCATGATCGAAAATAATCTTTATCGGCGATCATCGACGGGCTTAAATTTAAGGTGCGTCATCAGCAAGAATCAAGCCCAGAAAATCCTCCAAGAGATGCACGACGGCGAATGTGGTAATCACTCAGGAGGTCGTAGCTTGGCTAATCGTGTCTCCCGACAAGGGTATTTTTGGCCGACGCTGTGACAAGACGCTGTCAAGTACATCCAAAATTGTGACCCCTGTCAACGACACTCAGGTATGTCTCATAAACCCTCGGAACCTTTGCACTCAACGCTTGTCCCATGGCCTTTCATGAGGTGGGGAATGGATATTGTCGGCAAACTACCACCTGCTGCGGGGCAAAAAGTGTTCCTCCTCGTACTCACGGATAACTTTTCTAAATGGGTCAAAGTAGCTGCCTTCTCCCAAATTAGGGATAAAGAAGTTATCTCCTTTATCCAGACTAACATCATATGCAGGTTTGGAATTCCATCCGAAATTGTCTGCGACAATGGATCCCAATTCATAAGCGACAGGACCCAACAGTTCTGTAAAGATAGGAACATCAAACTAACGACCTCGACTCCCAGATATCCCCAAGCCAATGGACTTGCCGAGTCGAGTAATACGACTATTGTAGCCTCGATCAAGAAACGATTAAAAGCTGCAAAAGGAAGATGGGTTGAAGAGCTCCCTTAAGTCCTACGGGCAAATCGCACGACACCCCGCACGTCTACAGGACAAACCCCCTTCTCTCTCGTCTACGGCTGTGAAGCCGTCCTACCAATCGAAGTTCATCTCCCAACTTCGAGGCACAATTCCGTCGACCACAACTTGGTTGATTTGAATTACGACCTCGACGCCCTTGAACAACTCAGAGAATCGGCCTTGGTCAGAATGGCGTCACAGAAGCAAGCAGTCGAGCGACATTTCAATAAACACGTCAAAGTTAAAATCTTTCAAGAAGGCGATTACGTCCTCCGTCGAGTATTCCCGAATACCCAGGAACTCAACGCAGGTAAACTTTCTACCAAATGGGAAGGTCCCTATCGTATCTCTGAAGTCGTTGGTAAAGGAGCCTATCGACTTCGAACCCTGGACAATCAGGAAATCCCACGAAGCTGGAATGCGACACACTTGAAAAAATATTTCTTTTAAAATCGCCTTCCTATCATATAAAGTTTTCAGCACGGCGGTAGGCATCGCAAAATCGTTGGAAAAAACACGACCGGCCTCTAACGAACTTTATCGCAGGAACGCACGACATGGGTATCCAAGTGCATGACTCGATTGTTTAATCACAGAGGCATATATTCTAAAAGTTTCATGATACGATACAGTCATACGTAAGGTCTAAACGGTCCCTCAGTCTAAGCTTCTGGAACTTAGAAATACTTTGTATGTTCTAACACATCGATGATATATATTTCAACCGTTATATTGCAATAAAAGCCTAAGTCGCACGATCCTCCGTTTATTTCATACTGTTATGATCAGTATTACATTTATCCACGACATATCTAATTAAAAACACAAGTTCAGCAAAAGAAGGAACTTCATTGAACGATTACATATGAACAACTGATAGTCGGACAAGTAAATACAAAGTCAAAAGCTGTTGCATACCAACGACCCGACCACCAACGGTCAAGCATGAAAAGCCTAATTCATAAACCTAGAAAAAAGAAACTACCCTAAGATCTAAGGAAACATGGCAATCGTAAATTATGCCCAAAGAAAACTCAGCCTTCGGAATCCTGACAATCCTGAAGAACTAAGGCAAGGATCAAACGAGTATAGCCGGAGTCGTCTCTCAACCTTTCGCGCCATGGCATTCCGAGAATGTGGCTCTTAAGATTAATGTTAAGGTTGGAGGAAGGAATATCTTCTCTTCGACAAACGACCTCCACCCCAACATCTCCAGTTTCCTCACATGTATAGTGAAGGAAAACATAAACATCTGCATAATTACAAAAGGGACGTATTAGCAAAACGCTCACCGAAAGAATAAACGTCGGTAAACCCAAGTTTCGAAAGAAAAACTTACGAAAGGCGCCAGTACGGCCAAACACAGTCTAATCTCTTCGATAGAGATCCCTGGAAAATGCTCCTTGAAATGTAAGAGCTGATATTTCCCCAAAAGCGGGAGCGACTTCGTCCTGATGAGGACATAGTCAATCCAGAGGGATGAAGACAACGCAAAGTTGATCTCCATAAATTCCCCATCATTCTCTCCCGTCTTTATACCCTCGCCCCTGTCGGCTGACGAAAGGGTCGATGTGGTAGCAGAAAACATCGTCGCCAGATGCGCAGAATCCACAGACATCGCGTCTATCGCAACCAACATTGACATCGATTTGGGTATCATAACCCACGGTAGATCATCAGTCACCGAAGATTCTGGAAAAAATGACTTTTCGAAAGATTAAAGAAAACAATCCATTTTGATCTCTATTTATGCAGGAAATCGTGACAGGTCGAGCCCTTCAAAAGATCGACACGCATCCTCGACTTTCATATGCCCCAGTAAATCACCAACACCTGGCATCGATAGCTGGTAAGCATCATCGTGTGTCAGCATGACGTCACGACCCCATTCCCTTTTCAGCTTCTCGTTCGGTTAAGAGCAGACCAGCCTAGTTCCAAGGTAACAAAAGTAATTCCTATCACTTGTCATATTTTTTCGACTGACAAAATTTAAAACTCGGATTTGCTATCCTTCTTTCAAAATTTGGGGGCAAACTGTTTGGGCAAAAAATCACGTCGTACAACCACGACCAGAACAGGTAAGACGCACGATTGTGAATTAAATCTTGTATCAAGATAAGGTCTCGACAAGAACCCATAAAACATCTGTCGTCGCCCGTAAAAGGTAAGTCGTACGTCCTCCATGACGCTCGACCATAGTATCGCACGTCCCGTACGACCATCGCGTAAGATCATTGTACCTTCGACCAAAGCTAACGTTAACCTAGACTGTTATGTTTTGTTGGGAACTGAAGATTTGCTAAGTATGGTTAGTACTGCCAGAACAACGTTAGTACTGCCAGAACAACAATACTACTGCCAGAGCAAGGTTAGTACTGCAAGTAAAAGTTAATGCTGCTGGAACAATGTTAGTACTGCTTGTGCATAACGATGTTAATACTGCTGGCGATCATAATTATGGAATGCGAGAATGTTGGAGATAAAGATGGAATGAGTGAAGATAAGCATGAAAGAATATTCTGAAGATCAATTTTGTTTTGATAGTTATCTTGTAATTATTTAGTATAAATAGATGTTGATAGATAGCTATTCGGTAAGAGATTGATCAGAATTCGTTTTTGTTTTAGAGAGAATTAACCTCAAGGTTTAGAACCCTATTTCTAGAGAAGTAGAAGTCGTCTTGTTGAGCCTGTTCAACAAGATTGAGGTTTGGTTGTAAACTTGTGAGTTGAAGTATTGAATACAAACAGATTGTGTTTTCTGATTAGTTGTTCATTGAGTGTGTTTGAATTAAAGTTCTATTCCGCAAGATTCTTTAATTCTGATTTCTAAGTATAATTTTTCTTGTTTGGAATCGATCCTAACAAGTGGTATCAGAGCATGGTTTCTTAGAAATCTACAATCATTATGGACAATACAGTTGAATCAAACAGTACTCTTGTTTCAAAGGTTCCCATGCTCAGGCCTAATGAGTTTGACATGTGGAAGATTAGAATCAAGCAGTATATTTTGCTTACTGATTATTCCATCTGGGATATTATAGAGAATGGTCCATGTGCTGAAGGAAAGATTGGACCAGATGGCAAAAGACCCCCTCCAAAGACTGATGCAGAAAGAAAGGTTAGACAAACAGAGATGAAAGCCTTAAGCACTCTGCTTTTGGCTATTCCCAATGAGTATCAGCACCAATTTCATCACTGCATTGATGCTCAGATTTTATGGAATGCATTGGAAAAGAGATTCACTGGTACCAAGAGCACCAAGAGGAACCAGAAGGCAATTCTTAAGCAACAATATGAAAATTTTACTTCTACAAAGAATGAGTCTATGACTCAAACTTTTGATAGATCTAATAAGTTGATTGGAGAATTGGCTACAGTTGGAGTTAGTATGGAGGCTGATGATGTAAACAGGGAGTTTCTAAGATCATTAGGTGAGGAATGGACAATGTATACTGTGTATTTCAGACAGAATGACCAGTTAGAAGATAAAGAGCTTGATGATCTTTACAATGATCTTAGGGTATTTGAAGCAGAGGTTGAAGCCAAGAAGAAGCCCTCAGGATATGTGTATAATGCTGCACTCCTATCAGCATCAACTGATTCTACTGCTAACCCTGAATCAGTTAGTACTGCTGGTGGAGTCAGTCAGGAGAAGGCCAATGATTCTGTACTAGAAGCTTTCTTTTCTTGTCATGTTAACTCCTCATTAATTAATGATGACTTAGAACAGATTAATGCTGATGATCTTGAGGAGATGGATATCAAGTGGAAGATGGCTATGCTTTCTATGAGGGTGAAGAAGTTTATAAAGAGGACTGGGAGAAACAACTTTTCCCAAAGAAGAGAAGATGGTGTTGGGTTTGACAAGTCTAAGGTGGAATGCTACAAGTGTCATAAGATGGGACACTTTGCCAGAGAATGCAGAGGTGGAGTATCTCAAAACAACCATCAACAAGCTCAGACTGGAAGCTTCAACCAGAACAGAAACTCTGTTCAAGCCCTTGTTTCTCAACAAGGAATGGGATTTGATTGGAGTGATCAAGCAGAAGAGGCAATTCAGAATCATGCACTCATGGCAGAAGTCTCAGATCTTCCTACTGAGGTAAAATCTAATCTCTGTTCTCAATCTTGTATAGACACTGTGAAAAGGTATAGAGATCACAATCAGGGAATGTGTGATGACCTTAAGAGATTAGAAAATGATAGAAGAGATTATGTAGTGATTGTTGAGAGGTTTGAAGAACAAATTAAGGCTTTTCAAGCCAATGAACTTCAACACTCATATGATACAAACTACTGGAAGTGGGAGAAGAATGGTCTGGAGTTCCAACTGAAAGAGTCTAGGGAGGAATGTGAGAAATTAAAAGGAGAACTTGAGAAAGTAAAACTTGATGTTGAAAAGTTTTCATGTGCTTCTAAAGTCATGGACACCATAATAAATGCTCAAATCCACAGTAAGATGAAACCAGGCATAGGGTACAATGCCACACCCCCACCCTACAACAACACATACATCCCTCCTAGGTCAGACCTGTTAGAAACCATGGATAGGAAGGACTTACCTGAAGGAGCTACTAAAGTAGATCCATTAGATGAAGTTGTTGTTGAGGATAAAACTGAAAAAGAAGAGTCTAAGAAAAGGAACAAGAATGTCAGTGGTGAGATCCCCTTAGAGAATTACATCAAGACTAATGAGGAAGGTGGAAGTCCCTGGGATAAGAACAATGAGATGAAAAGATCTGAAAAAGGAAAGGGAGTTCATTATACACAGACCACTGTTGTGAATTCCAATACTTGTGAACAATGTTCTTGCAAGAATTCTCAAAAGAATGAGCCCCAAAAACATGATAAAAAGAGGGGAAATCAAAGAAACTGGAATAATCAGTGGGCTCAAAAACAAGGAGTTGATCTGCAAAGGATTAACAGACCAAAACCTTGTTTTATATGTGGCAAATTGAATCACCTTGCCAAACACTGTTATTTCAATCCTATTAACCAAAGGATAAATTTTCAAAGAACTTTTCAAAAATCAAATGGTTATAGGAAGCCTGTAAGAAACCATGTGGCTAAGAAACAAGCTAAATCCAAAAGCCACATGAGGAAAAAGACTGAAAAAGAATGTGTCACAATGTGGGTTCCTAAAAGCACTAGTGTTAGTACTGCTGCCTCAGATAGTACTGCTGCTAGCAGTGTTAGTGCTTCTAACACTGTTAGTACTTCTTCTAGAAGCAATACTGCTGCTAGCAGTGTTAGTACTGCTAACACTGTTAGTACTTCTTCTAAAGATAATACTGCTTCTAGTGTTTGTGCTGCTAGACCAATCATCTTGACAAAGTACTCCAGTACTGAAGTTCCTCAGGTTGAAAAACTTATCCAAACTGAATGTAAGTACTTTGATGAGCAAGGGAGACCCAAGACCACTTTGGCTTGGGTTCCCAATAAAAACTAATTGATTTATCTTATGTGCAGGGCAACCAACAGCTCAAGGGGAAGAGCATCTGGCATGTTGATAGTGGTTGCTCCAGGCACATGACAGGTAACATGGCCTGCCTCAAGAATTTCAAAAGAATTGATGGAGGACATGTTTCTTTTGGGAATAATCCTGCAGGAGGTAAGATAAGTGGTAAAGGTGATGTATCAAAAGGTAAGATGACATTTGAGGATGTTTACTATGTTGAGCAATTGAGATACAACCTGTTAAGTGTATCACAGGTCTGTGACAAGAAACATAGTATATTATTTACTGATTCTGAATGCATTATTCTTGCTCCTGGATTCAAAGTAGTTGATGAAAACATGATACTATTGAGAACTCCTAGAAAGGATAATGTGTATTGCTTAGATTTAGAAAGTGTTTCATCTGATTCATCCCTAAACTGTTTGGTATCAAAAGCTTCAATGGATGAATCATCACTTTGGCACAGAAGGATGTGTCACATGAATTTTAAAACAATGAATAAACTTGTTAAACATAATCTTGTTAGGGGTTTACCATCAAAAGTTTATTCATGTGATTATCATTGTGTTGCTTGTCTCAAAGGCAAACAACACAAAACTTCTCATAAGTCCAAAGAGATAAACACTATCTCAAATCCTCTTCAGTTGTTGCATATGGATCTGTTTGGCCCTACAAATGTCATGAGCATTAGCAAGAAGTCATACTGTTTAGTTATTATTGATGATTACTCTAGATTTACTTGGGTATATTTTCTGAGAACTAAAGATGAGACAAGTGGACTGATCAAATCTTTTATTCTTAGAATTGAAAACCAATCAAATCAAAAAGTGAAAGTCATTAGATCAGATAATGGGACTGAATTTAAAAACCTTGATCTAAACACCTTTTGTGAGGAAAAGGAATTGAGAGACAATACAGTGCTCCTAGGACTCCACAACAGAATGGTGTTGCTGAGAGAAGGATTAGGACACTGATTGAGGCTGCTAGATCTCTGTTAGCTGATTCAAAATTACCCACTACTTTTTAGGCAGAAGCAGTTAATACTGCTTGTTATGTCCAAAACAGAGTTTTAGTAATAAAGCCTAAAAACAAGACACCTTATGAGCTTTTTCAGAAAAAGAAACCATTTATTGGATTTTTCAAACCATTTGGGTGTCCTTGTACAATTCTCAATACCAAATCTCACTTAGGTAAGTTTGATAGCAAAGCAGATGATGGTTTTCTTGTTGGTTACTCATCTCAGAGTAAGGCTTACAGAGTGTTTAATACCTCTTCTAGAATAATTGAAGAAAGTGACAATGTCAAAGGCAATGAGAACACACCAAATCCTATTGGTTCAGGTCCTGATTGGCTATTTGACATTGATTCACTCACTAATTCTTTGGGTATCAGTAGTGATGTAAATGCAGGACAAAGGGATGCACCACCATCAGATCACAGAATTCAGTCTGTGATATTTCCACTCCCTACCATTGATCCTGTTGACTTCTGTGAACAAGAAAAGGAAGCTGAACCCATTCAGAATGAAGAAGAGAGAAGAATAGAGGAAAGTCAGCCTTCAAGTCCAAATTCCAGAGAGTCTGAAGTGACTGAAGAAGCTGAAGAAAATCCAGACTTAAACGAGTCAAATCTGGATGTGAACTTACAAGAGGAATCTGGTCATCCATCGAGAACTCAGAAAAATCATCCTCCTGAGTTGGTAATTGGAGACATTGCTTCTCCCATGATGACTAGGAATCAAAGCAGACTTCAAGAGCTACAAGATCAGCAAAATACAGTTAATACTGTACTCACTTGCTTTCTATCCCAAATTGAGCCCAAAAAGGCTTATGATGCTATGAAAGATCCAAGTTGGATAGAAGCAATGCAAGAGGAGCTGCTACAGTTCAAGCTACATAATGTTTGGAACTTGGTGGACCTTCCCAAAGGTCATAGGGCAATTGGCACCAAGTGGATTTTCAGAAATAAGAAGGATGAGAGAGGAATTGTGATCAAGAACAAAGCCAGGCTGGTTGCACAAGGGTATACTCAGGAAGAGGGTATAGACTATGAGGAAGTCTTTGCTCCAGTTGCAAGGATTGAGGCAATTAGGTTGTTTCTAGCCTATGCCTCATATATGAAGTTCAAGGTCTACCAGATGGATGTAAAAAGTGCTTTTCTATATGGGACTATAGATGAAGAAGTGTATGTCTATCAACCCCCTGGATTTGAGAATCCATTGTATCCTGACAGAGTGTACAAGTTAAAGAAGGCACTTTATGGTCTACATCAAGCCCCAAGAGCATGGTATGACACCCTGTCTACCTATCTCTTGGAAAATGGATTTGAAAGAGGAATCATTGATAAGACCTTATTCATTAAAAGGGAAAAGAAGGACACCCTACTTGTTCAGATCTATGTGGATGACATTATCTTTGGATCCACAAATGATCACATGTGTAAACACTTTGAGGAGTTAATGCACAAGAGCTTCAAGATGAGTTCCATGGGTGAACTTACTTTCTTCCTTGGACTTCAGGTGAAACAGAAGAAGGATGGGATTTTCATATGCCAATCCAAATATGTGAAAGACATCCTGGATAAGTTTGGATTATCAAACTCAAAGCCAGCAAGCACACCAATGGAGACACACAAACAGATCAATGTTGATCTTGAGGGGGAGGATGTGGATGTCCATCATTACAGATCAATGATTGGATCACTCATGTATCTCACAGCCTCTAGACTAGATATTATGTTTCCAGTATGTGTATGTGCCAGATTTCAAGTTACACCAAAGCAATCACACCTTCATGCAGTCAAGAGGATATTTAGATACCTAAGAGGGCAACCTAGATTAGGTCTCTGGTATCCTTATGAATCATCCTTTGATCTACTTGCATACTCAGATAGTGACTTGGGTGGAGCTAACATGGATAGGAAGTCTACTTCAGGTGGATGTCAGTTTTTGGGTGCAAGACTAGTATCTTGGCAGTGTAAGAAACAAACCACAGTGTCCTTATCTACAACAGAAGCTGAGTATATAGCTGCTGCAAGCTGCTGCTCTCAGGTTCTATGGATACAGAATCAGATGTTGGACTATGGGGTAACATTTCTTCACACTCCAATCTTCATTGACAACAACATTGCTATTAGCATTGTTAATAATCCTGTCAAACACTCAAAAACAAAGCACATAGAGATCAGGTATCACTTTATTCGAGATTGTAATGAAAAGAAATTAATTCAAGTTGCTAAAGTTCATACCAATGACCAGTTTGCTGATCTATTCACAAAAGCTTTTGATGTGGGTAGATTCACTTTCTTGGTAACAAGTGTGGGCATGATCAACCTTGAATAAAGTCATGATTTTCAGTTTTTATACCTGTATTTCCTTCTATATTTGGTACTACTAACTCTTCTTCTCAGGATCTTCTGTATGACTCAGATTGACAAGTGCTGAAAAGTTACTACTGCCAGTGCATAGTTACTACTGCCAGTGCATAGTTACTACTGCCAGTGCATAGTTACTACTGCCAGTGCATAGTTAATACTACTTCGTACTTAATACTGCATGTGTCGTTAATACTGCTTTAAAAGAAAAATTAGGGCTACTACTGCTATAAATACCTCTTTCAGCCCGCCAAAGTTCATAACGTCTCTTTGAATTCTATTCATCTCTCTCTCTTTCTAACTATTCTCTCCCAAGAATCTCTGTTTTCTGTCAAGAATCCTCAGGCACAATGGAGTTTATCGACGAACACAACGAGATTGCAATGCTCCAGAAGCCAAAACAGTCCGCAAGTTTTCACGACATTGTGGATTTCCTCAAATCCACGCATATATCATATGCCCTAACGGTGATCCCGACAATCTACATCGAGCATCAAAAGCAGTTCTGGGAAAATGCCACCGTGGTGTCTGAAGATGGGCAGAAAATCATCAAAACAAGGGTGTGTGACAAACCCTTGAATGTTACAGAGGAGCTTATTCGCATCACTCTTCGATTGGATGATGCCTCAGGTATGACGTCTATTCCTAATGACGATCTATACTCAACTTTAACGAGAATGGGGTATGAAGGTCCCATTGGAATCTTTAAGTTTTTCAAGTCTAAATTTTCTACACAATGGCGATTCTTGGTTCATACCTTAATGCATTGCATTTCAAAGAAAACTACTGGATGGAGTGAGTTTAGCAGTACCATTGCTTATGCCCTGGTCTGCTTGGCCACTGCCAGGAAGTTTAATTTTTCACAAATGATTTTCAATGATCTTGTGTCAAACCTGGATTCCAAAAAGAGTTTTTATATGTACCCAAGTATTGTCCAAGCAGTGATTACTCAGGAATTGACGGATTTGCCTCAATTTACTGAGGTATATGTACCTAAACCCCCTAAAGGAAAGGTCTTCTCAAATATGAGAAGAACTTCCAGGGACTCGGAAGGAGTTGACACTCCATTGTTCTCTACAATGATGGGTGTGTCCCACACACAAGAAGGTATGGCATCAGGGTCAAGGCCCTCATTAGACCAACCCACTGATAGCCTAACCCCACCTTCAATCACCAAAGAAATTCCTCAGTCCATTCTTCAAAGACCCACTCCTCACATAACCAAAAAGTTTACAAGAAGAATGGTACACAAGGCTCCTTCCATTGATGTACCTCCTACAAGCCCAAAGCCTTTAAGCCCTCTATTGGAGCATTCTCCAATAGAGAATATCGAAAGGGAAACCACAGGGGTGTCTCCCAACCCCAAGAAGGTGCTCACTAAGGAGAAGGTTGAGCATGTGAGTAGCAAGGCTGCCACTACTTCTGCTAGCACAGAGAAGGACAGTGGTAACATAACTAAGACCTTCCTCACGGCAACTCAGAATGAGAGATCATTCAGAGGCCCCAGGTGCCAAGAAACCACGGGGGTAGGCAGTGCTTTTGCTAGGCAAAAGACACCTACTAAAATTTCCAGTGATCCTTTAAAGGAAGTAAAAACTCCTAAACAAGGTGAGGATAGATATACATATGAGGAATTGATGGAAACCATTGCCAATATCAACACAGATGTTGTAAGTCAGCAAAAGGAGATAGATGGACTCAAGAAAGTGGTCCTATATCAACAAACACAGCTTGAGAAGCATAAGAAGCTGATTACAAAGTTGATGCACAGGAAGAAGAAAGCTCAGTATGTTCTTAAAAGAAGAAGCCCCAACAATGATGCTCCCAAAAAGGGGGAGTCAGAAGCTGAAGTCAACATGGAGACTGCACAGGAAAAGGGGGAGAATGAGTGTGTTGAAGAAATTGCAAAAGAAGCAGAAACTGATCATGCAGCAGAAAAGGTTAATGCTGCTGAAATTCAGAAAGAAGCAGAAACTGAACCAACAGCAGAAACGGTTAATGCTGATGAAAGTCAAAAAGCAGAAATAGCAGAAACCATTCCAGAGGAAGCAGAAACAAAAGAAGCAGCAAAAACAAAGAAAGCAGCAGAAACAAAAGAAGCAGCAGAAACAAAGAAAGCAGCAGAAACAAAAGAAGCAGCAGAAACCATGCCAGAAGCAGTATCTACAAAGGAAGAAGCAGCAGAAACAAAGGAAGCAACAGAAACTTAAAAGCCTACTTTGGAAGAAGTTGAAGTTGCAGAGGCTTTGATTAAAGCCAAACATGACACTCCTAAAAAGCAAGAAGAAACCCTGGGTGAAAAGCTGGTGTCACTGAAAAGAGCAAGAACCAAGTCTATAGCTACCAAGAGGAAAGTTGTCAAGAAACCTAGGGTAGAACCAGTGGTAGAAGAAGAAAAAGAAGAGGATGTTCCAGAAAAGAAAGATGATACAAAGGTTGCTGAAGAAGAAGTAGCAACTCCATCAGGTCAACCAAGTAATGCTCAATGTGATATGTATATCACTATGGTTGATACTGATCCAATCAAAGTTGACCCATTATCTTCCATGCCTCCTGAGATCATCTTCTGGGATACCTTGGTAGATCAGAGAAAGGAGTACATTAGAGTCAAAAGAGCAGATGGGAAGTTTGAGGTCTGTTCTACATGGGGAAGACTTATCAGAATGTGCTCTAGATCTGACGTAGAGGAGATGTACAAGGTTGGAATGAAGCTGTATGGAAATATGCTGAATGAGAAAGGGATGTCGATCACCAAAATGGTTCTTGAATACCTGTGCCTAATGTTCAAACCAGAAGCAGTTCAGTATATGATAGAAAGAAATTTTCAAGCCATTACCAACTGGATGCTCATTGAAAAATGTGGAGTGTATGTCATCACACTGGACTATACATATCATAAGTATTATTTGGTGGATGTTGCATACAAGCACAGCAAGAAAAGGTTGAATGGAATGCTACATGCTAAGTTGGCTTGCAACAAGGATTCTGAAATGGGAAGATACTTGGTGAGAAGGATTATCAACCAAAGCCTGGGTTTGAATCCTGATTTATGTGTTCATGATTAGGTTTTGGAAGCATCATCTGAAGAACTTGACTTCTCAACCTAAAAAGTCAAGTTAGGGGGAGATTGTTGGGAACTGAAGATTTGCTAAGTATGGTTAGTACTGCCAGAACAACGTTAGTACTGCCAGAACAACGTTAGTACTGCCAGAACAACGTTAGTACTGCCAGAACAACAATACTACTGCCAGAGCAAGGTTAGTACTGCAAGTAAAAGTTAATGCTGCTGGAACAATGTTAGTACTGCTTGTGCATAACGATGTTAATACTGCTGGTGATCATAATTATGGAATGCGAGAATGTTGGAGATAAAGATGGAATGAGTGAAGATAAGCATGAAAGAATATTCTGAAGATCAATTTTGTTTTGATAGTTATCTTGTAATTATTTAGTATAAATAGATGTTGATAGATAGCTATTCGGTAAGAGATTGATCAGAATTCGTTTTTGTTTTAGAGAGAATTAACCTCAAGGTTTAGAACCCTATTTCTAGAGAAGTAGAAGTCGTCTTGTTGAGCCTGTTCAACAAGATTGAGGTTTGGTTGTAAACTTGTGAGTTGAAGTATTGAATACAAACAGATTGTGTTTTCTGATTAGTTGTTCATTGAGTGTGTTTGAATTAAAGTTCTATTCCGCAAGATTCTTTAATTATGATTTCTAAGTATAATTTTTCTTGTTTGGAATCAATCCTGACATGTTTTTTAAGTGTTTAATGTAGGAGTCAAAGTCATTAAAGAGCAACGGATATAACCGACGCAACCATCAACGATCGATAGCTGTAACGGACAAAGATCATCATGGATAATCACTCCAGCGACCGTTTCCAGCCGTTGTAGCCGTTGATTGAATCATTAATGGAGTTAATTAATGACGCGAAGACTATAAAAGACAAGCTAAGGCTTCATTTTACGGGACATCAGTTAACATCCAATACACTTCAGCGAACATCATCACACAGCAGAGAAAATCATCCAAACTCATAGCAAAGAACATTCAAACTCTGGAGATTAAGTACTGAAAGCCAGAATCTTACAGCGAACTCAAGAACACTCGAAGGAAAAGCTCAAGCATCAGTCTCGACGCACGACATCAGTCCTCGACCAGAAGTTCACACTTTGTATTCACACACGACAAACACCTGTTTTCACATTTAAACACTTGTACTTTACATTTCGAAGTATTTCCTTCATTTTTATTGTAATCATCGTACGACCGACGCCAGTACCAAGGACGTCGCCCCTGATTGGCGATCATAGTGCAGCGACGACATCCCTTATCGTCCGCAGGTTTTTTCCTCGATTGAGGTTTTTCCTGCGTCATCAAATCCCTTGTCTCGTTTATTTTTTCCCTCGTTGCACGTCTCGTCGAAAGATCCTTTCTTTAGTTGATTAAGTCCACATCGACCTTAAGTTGTCCCTTTGGTGTGATTTTTGGCATTAACATAAAGTACAAGGTCTATTCTGTAATTATCTATATCTTAGCTGTATATATAGGTTACTTATGTTTCAGTTTTAGGTAAATCAGTCTTTATAATCGCTCTCTCAATATATGAAAAGCTGATGCAGTTCAGCCACATCTCTCTCTCGTTTGTTCATCGACTGATTCCTACAACAATTCTAACATGGTATCAGAGGTTTAGGTACGTCTCACCTACACGACTGATTGTTCGATCACTGCTCTTTGTTTTCTTTTGTTTCGATTTGTCGATTCGCTGTTTGTCGTTGTTCAAAAATGCCACGCCGAATAGCCTAATCCGGAATCGCTCAATTCCGGATCTCTCGATTCCAGATCGCTCAATTCCGACAGTCTCCACTTCCGGATCCTCAAACTTCCGGATCACTCAATTCTGACAGTCTCAACTTCCGGATCCTCCATCCTAGTTCTGGTACGTGTTTTTCTTTAGTTACTCATTCCGGAACCTGTTTTCATCTCTATAATTCCGGAACCTGTTTCATTTTTTAATTTCCGGTACATATTGGATACTCATTCCGGAACCTGTTTTCATTTCATATTTTTCCAGAACCTGTTTCATTTCTCAATTCCGGAACCTGTTTGCTCTAAATTCTGTAACCTGTTTTGTTGCTCTAAATTCCGTAACCTTTTTTTCATTTCTCAATTCCGGAACCTGTTTGCTCTAAATTCCGGAACCTGTTTTCATTTCTATAATTCCGGACCCTGTTTGCCATTACGGATCTAAACCGAACTCACATCTCGTTTTATTCACTTCCGGATCTTTCTTGATTTTGGAACTCACATTCTGGTACCTTCAAAACACTCAGTTCTCACTTTTATGAACTCAGTTTGATTCGCGAAAACAGGGTTTGAGAACATTCTCGGAACTCAACTCCAGTTCTCACTTTTCTGAACTTATTTCCAGAACACTCAGTTCCATCGCTCACAACTCCGAAACTCCTTTTTTTGGTCTTCAATTCTAAAACACACAGTTTCGGTACCTCACAGTCTTCAGTTCCAGTCCTCAATCAGTTTCCTAATAAGTCAGATAGCTCTCAATGGCCAGTCTACATACAGTGAATGCACGTTATGTCACTCTACTACTCATCTTCTCCTCAACTGCCCAATTCGAAAGTGTCGCTGGTGTGGGATCACACAACCACGACATTATGGGTCTGACTGTCCAAATCATCCACGGAATTCAGGTAAGCAAAAGCAACAACGCACTCAGTCCTTTGTTGGATCAATGACTCAAGACTCCTTTACGCCGGCAATTCAGGCATCGCATAGCAACAACTCTTCGCCTGACCTTATGGAACTCATGCGCCGCAACCAAGAGCTTATCGAGCGACTCATGACAGGTTCTATGGGTATGAATTCTCAGTGCAATATCTCAGCACCAGGTAATCCTTGGCTATTTGACTCTGGATGTTGTAACCACATGACACCTAAGGCTGACGGGTTTGTCTCTAAGCAAACCTCCAGAATGTTCTCATCAGTCCGTACTGCGGATGACACTCGGTTACCTGTATCTTTCAGTAGGACTGTCTCTACCCCCAATATACAATTACCTGATGTGCTACATATCCCTAACTTATCTCTGAGCCTGATTTCAATCACTCAGCTTATGGAATCCGGTCTAATTGTTCTGTTTCATCCTTCTGGTTGTGTTGTGCAGGATCCAAAGACCAAGCAGATCCTTGGAGTAGGCCGTAAAGTTGGTCGGATGATTGAAGTGGTCTACCTCCGTCTTCCCTTACCCTCATCAAGTTTTGTTGCCTCTGTTTCCAGTACCCCTTCATTTGAATTATGGCATAAGCGTCTAGGACATCTATCTTTAGCTAGAATAAAAGTGTTAGCTAGTTCAGGATAATTAGGCAACACTTCTTCTGAAAATGTTTCTTGTTTATCTTGTCAACTTGGCAAACATCATGCCTTACCTTTTCAACTAAATGAATTTATATATACTTCTCCTTTTGATCTCATTCACTCTGATGTTTGGGGACCAACACCACATCCATCCATGGGAGGTTCTCGATACTTTGTTATCTTTATCGATGATCACACACGCTTTACATGGATATATATCATGAAACATCGCTCCGAACTACCTCAAATATATATTACCTTCGCCCGTATGATTCTGAACCAGTTTTCCAAGCCTATAAAGATTCTTCGAGCAGATAATGCCATGGAATACAAAGAATCGTCTCTCCTCTCTTTTCTTCAATCTCATGGTACTCTTTCTCAGTACTCCTGTCCTGGCACCTCTCCGCAAAATGGACGTGCAGAACGTAAACATCGCCACATACTCGACACTGTTCGTACTCTACTAATCTCAGCCAAGTGTCCAGAACGTTTTTAGGGCAAAGCTTCCTTCACGGTTGTCTACACCATCAACCGTCACCCGACTCCCATCCTAAATCAAAAGTCTACCTATGAAGTGCTCCATGGGATCTCCCCTGCTTATGAACTCCTAAAAGTATGGGGTTGTGCCTGCTTTGTTCAGTTGCAACCTCATGAACACACCAAACTCGAACCTCGTTCTCGATTATGCTGCTTTCTTGGCTATGGTATTGAACACAAAGGTTATCGTTGTTGGGATCCAGTCTCTAAGAGACTACGTATATCCCGCCATGTCACATTCTGGGAACATCTTCCCTTCTCAACAGTGTCCAAATTTCAGGACATGCCCAATCCTTCCACTTCCTTCTTCACTGATAACTCTATCTCTTTGGACTCACTCCAATTAGATCCCATAGTCACCCCTCCATCTAGTACACCTCCTTCCGTCTCACCTCCATCTGTGACCTCATCATCTGCTTCACTTCCTTCCGTCACATCTCAACCTGAGCCTTCACCTATGCCATCTGTGCCATCTGATCATGATCAATCATCTGCACCATCTCCAAGGACTACTTATGAGCCATCTGCTGAGTCTATGGATCCTAGCTCCTCTCAACCACAAGCTGAAGTACGACGCTCAGACCGGGTAAGACAAGTTCCTTCTCACCTTCGTGATTATCATTGTTATGCTATACTGTTGTCCAACCATGAACCCACTTCCTTCAAGGAAGATGCTTCTAACCCTGTTTGGAAGCAAGCTATGACTGAGGAACTTCAGGCCATTGACAAAGCAAATACATGGGAGTTTGTACCTCTCCCACCGGGCAAGTCACCTATTGGTTCCAAATGGGTCTTCAAAATCAAAACAAAGTCTGATGGATCCATTGACCGATACAAAGCACGCCTTGTGGCAAAAGGCTTCAATCAAGAATATGGCATTGATTACGAGGAGACGTTTTCTCCTGTGTCTCGTGTCACCTCGGTTCGTAGTCTTCTCGCCATAGCTGCCACCAAAAGATGGCCACTTTTCCAGATGGATGTCAAGAATGCCTTTCTAAATGGTGATCTCGAAGAGGAAGTCTACATGAGACCCCCTCCAGGTGTGATCTCTCATCAGGGTCATGTATGCCGACTTTGAAAAGCCCTCTATTGCCTCAAACAAGCTCCTCGTGCTTGGTTTGAAAAATTTAGCAATACTGTCATTTCTTTGGGGTTTTCTCCGAGGAATTATGATTCTGGCCTGTTTACTCGGACCACTGCTGCAGGTACTATATTACTCCTATTGTATGTTGATGATATGATCAATACCGGCAGTGACTCTACAGGTATCACCTATCTCAAACAGTCTCTCAGCTCATGCTTTGAGATGAAAGATCTTGGTAAACTACACTACTTCCTTGGTCTTGAAGTTCTGTCAGACTCTTCCGGCATCTATCTCTGTCAAGCCATGTACATTTCAGATCTGTTATCCAAAGCTAGGATTACAGACAACAAAGTTGCTTCTACACCCATTGAGCAAAATCTGCATCTTGCTCCCAATGTCGGCACCCCGTTGCGGGACCCTACACGGTACCGTCAACTAGTTGGTTCTCTGGTCTACCTGACGGTTACTCAACCGGATCTTGCATATGCAGTTCATATAGTCAGCCAGTTCATGGCTGCTCCGTGCTCCGATCACTATGCCGCAGTTCTACATATCCTTCGGTATCTTAAAGAGACAATGTTTCATGGACTTCACTTCTCATCCACATCGTCCTTAAATCTTCGTGCTTTCTCCGATGGTGACTGGGATGGAAACATAACAGACCGTCGCTCTACCACCGGATATTGTTTCTTCCTTGGAGACTCTCTTATTTCCTGGCGCAGCAAGAAACAATCTCTGACAGCTCGATCTAGTACTGAAGCTGAGTATCGCGCTTTAGCTGACACTACACAAGAACTTGTATGGCTACGCTGGTTACTATCTGATATGGGTGCTCATCAGATCTCTCCAACACCATTGTGGTGTGATAGCAATAGTGCTATTCAGATTGCTCACAATGATGTCTTTCATGAGCGTACAAAGCACATAGAGATTGACTGTCATTTCACTCGTCAACATGTTCTTCGCAAGACGGTTAAACTTCTCCCGATTTCAACCATTGATCAGACAGCGGACATCTTCACCCAGGCTCATCTTCCGGGGCGTTTTCGGGCTCTTGCTTCCAAACTCAATTTGGCTCATTCTCCCCCCACTTGAGTTTGAGGGGGGGGGGTGTTAGAGTTATTATTGTGTATATGTAAAGTACAAGGTCTATTCTGTAATTATCTATATCTTAGATGTATATATAGGTTACTTAAGTTTCTGTTTTAGGTAAATCAGTCTTTGTAATCGCTCTCTCAATATATGAAAAGCTGCTGCAGTTCAGCCACATCTCTCTCTCTCTCTCTCGTTTGTTCATCGACTGATTCCTACATCAATTCTAACAGAACAAACAGTCTTTTTATGTATAGGGTAAATCCCTTTGCTATATAATATCAATTGCTTTATAAATCTTGTAGCATTTTCGAAACATAGACCAAACAAGAACATGGAAAATGTCAACAACGACAATTATAAGAGGAACATATGCATTTTTACATCGATTTATTTATTATATATATACATGTATATCTAACCAACCATTTGAAAAATATATTTCAAATGTGATTTATTCATTACTATTATTTAATCATGCATTCAAAAGTTATATTTATTTTGAGACGAATCTTCACCTTCAATAAGGTTTCTCCACAACGTAGTTGCCTGGGGGATCGTAGTTGCATGTCACGAACCACGCCGCACTATTGCATTTAACCCTAGCACAGCCAAGACGAACTGATTTACGCCAAACCACTTGAGTATAATGCCCACACACCTTCCCTGGAGCGCAAGTGTTTGAATTGTAATTGTAGTCGGCCTTCTCTCGAACCCACATGTTCACGGCACCCACGCCTGTGAGCTCAAGCCCTGAACCCATAGGCAAGATTCTCACCGTAGGGTCTATTTTGTGAGTGTTTCAACTGACAATCACCACGTCTTTGATTGGCATAGTTTTGTGCAAAGCTAGCCACACGACTATCCCACGTCATGGGCCCCACACCAACCTGTGCCCGAGCTCGATTATGGGCATTAACGAAATCTTGTGGAGAGTTTTGGGCTTGGGAGAAATGTAGAATTGCCATGGACATAGCAAGAACAAGAAGTGAGATGTTATTAGAGTAGCCCATTTCTGTATAAGCTTGTTTGATTTAAATGGATGATATGAACAAGTATTTATAAGAAGAAATTATGTGCTGTATTTGATGCAAGAAAATGTTAAATAAATCCTTCTAAACTCGTCTTTCCTTTTAGCCTTTTAACAACAACATCATGATGACACTTGAATAAATTAACATTGTAGTGTTGCCTAATTACATTTTTTCCACAATTTGGAACTTCAAGTGTATGCAGGATGACCAAATACATTCTGTAAATCTTCTAATTGGACACCCGATCTTTATTCTATTGACATTAAAGATGAAAGACCGAAGAAAATCAGTGAATACGATTATGGTTTCACAACTCCCGTCAAAAGATGAAAGACCGAAAAAAATCCAGAGCACATCAACTAATGGGTATGTCCTTGGACCCTCTCTAACGGTTTGTCCAATTTCTTGTATAGAAAAATGGCGTAAAATTTTAATTTAAACGACAATTTATCTCCAACTTATTACACCGTTTTTAATACTAGACAAAATATTCTAATTATATTTTTTATTCCTAATTTATACATAGATCTTAAATAATATCTCTAACGGTATTATTGAAGATCTATATATAATTTAAGCATACAGTCGTATATAATTCAATATTTTTTTTCTAAACATGATTTATGAGAAGTTTTAAGTCGTCATTTTGTTTGACTTTAGTGTCATTATATTCGTCTTAGAACAATCATATATAACTTTTCATATATATACCAATCTCGCACCATGATAACTTTGACACGGCCTAAAAATTGTTGCCATAAGTTGCACGAACGGAACGTATAATCTTGAAAACACATACATGTGACATAAACCGAACCAATTAATTTTAACCCTCAATTTGGATTTGATATTGGAGTGTTTGATGGTTGGTTTTGTTATCCATTAATATTTGTACATTATAATTATCCATATATATATATATATATCAAAGAGGACGCACCCCAGTGGCAAGGTAACATCCCTGGGGTCAGTGCTGGAAGGCCTGACTACCAGGGTTCGAGCCCTGTGGTGTGCACTCTGTGATATCCAGACTTCAAGACGACCTTTGGGTCGGGTCTTGGGCCAGCTGAAAGGCTGGTTGGGCCAGGCATAGCCTGGGCCGAGTCAACGGGGATTAGTGGGTGGCGCCTTAAGTGGAAGCCCGATACCCTGGGAACGTGTGTGTGTTCTACTGCCGTTCAAAAAAAATTATACATATATATAAATGTTTCTTAAAATATTTTATTTTTCCTGTCAAAACCCTTATAATAACTTTTTTGTAAAACATTGCATTAAGGTTTTATCGTCATAATTACCATTTTACTATGGCTTTAATATATAAATAAGTCCAATGGTCAAGTTTGGTGACCCTCTTTGGTCTTGTTGTCTATAAGCCTTAAAACACCTATTTTCAAAGTTAAATAACAAAATCAAAATACACCAATACCTAACAAATTAAATAAAACAATTTAAATCTTCCAAGTTAATTTCAAAAATTGAAATGAATTTGTATGTAAATAAGTAAATAATATATATATATATATATATATATATATGTGTGTGTGTGTGCTTAATCAAATGAGAACTAAATAGTCTATGATTACTATGAGATCCAATATGGATCGATCATTTGATTTTATTGATTTTATTTAATAATTAAAGATAAAAGGTTATATTGATAATTTAAATATTTACATCTCAATCCCTAAAATTATGCCTAAAATCGTGGAGACAGTTTCTATCAGATTAAAGAATCTCAATATTGGCAAAATCTGCATATTCATCTTCTAGCCATGACATGGAAACATTTTAAGTCGGAAACATTGGGAGTTTTTCTTATTCATCTTCTAAACAGTGGATGTTTTTCTAAACTATGATACCATTATGGTCTTTCATCTTTCGTCGGATACAGTGGGTATCACAATCACCTGCATATTCATCTTATGTCTCATCATACACAATTCACACACTTCATGGGAGTATCACAATGGGTATCACAATGGTTTTGTGTCTTACTGTTTAGAAGTTTATGGGTATCACATTTGGTAGGGCTGTGAGGGAGACGAGAAGTAGGTAGTATCACAGGTATCACAGTCACTTTGTGTTTGGTATCACAGTGGTTTTGTGTTGGGTATCACAATATTATATGATAGAATAAGTTTGGTTGGATAAGTTTGGTCGGAGAGGAGAAACATTAGAGAGATTTATAAAAAATCTACTTTACCCCTAGATAATGTCCATTAATTTATTTATTTTTAAAATTAAGGGATAATTACTAAAATTAATTATATTTAATAATGGGAACTGTTTATTAATTTGTGTGGATGAGATTGGATCTCACAGTTATCACAAAATAACCAGCTCTTCCATGAAGGGCCCCTATATATATATATATATAGGGTTGGGTTCTGGTGAGACCAAGTCGATTTCGTGAGACCAACTCGATTTCGTGAGACCTGTGAGACCAGATATTGTCCATCGATTACTTTTACATGCGAATGATCCGAGGAAGGAAATCAATCTTTCATTTTTTAAAATGCACGGCTATTTTTGACCATCTATTTTATTTCTATGCACACGATAGAAACTCTGATGGTTAAGTTCTTGTTGCTTTTTTCAATGAACTCCACCATTTTTCTTCACTAAACTCCAATTCTTTTCACCCATCAATTATCTTCGCCGATATTTGAAACACCCTGAAATTCTCAATAAATTTAAACCTTAAATTTATCAGAATTTACCATCACAAATCCAAAAGCACAACTCTGGTATTCCTCGACACTCATCCTTTTGTATCCCATCTCGAGCTAGCACCAGGTAAGAAAATTGAACTTGAAACGATTAGGCTTACGCCTAGTGAGAACATCCAAATTTCAAATCAAACTCTTTAAAAGCTTTGAACCCAACATTGTAGCAAAGCGATTACATTAACCTGGTCCCAACTTTCTTACCGTATACATAACATCCTTCGATAACAGGAATCGTATCGGATTCCATGAATATGACAACACTCAGTATGTCATAGTATCATCTTTGAGAGCGCCACTACGAATCACCACGAATTCTAGTTTACAGCTCATGTCCAAGAACTTACAATTAAGCGTCATGCCTTTTCTTGGGATAGAAGTAGAAATAGCAATTATATCTTGCCTATTTCTAATCTACCAATAAAAAATGGAAACAACAACTGTACTTTGTCTATTTCACGTTTCCACGTCTCCATTACGAATAGCAATTATACCTTGCCTATTCCTTCTTTTCAAGGATACACGGGAATAGCAATTATACCTTGCCTATTCCTCCTTTTCAAGGATACACGGGAATAGCAATTATACCTTACCTATTCCTCCTTTTAGAGGATACACGGGAATAGCAATTATACCTTGCCTATTCCTCCTTGAAGTGGAAGTAGGAATTACCATTAAGCGCCCGGCCTATCCCTTATCTTCCAATAGAAATCGGGAATTACGATTAGCGCCCCGCCTGTTCCACGATTTCACATCACCTTACGAAATGGGAATTACGATTTACTTTATGCCTATTCCTCATTTCAGGTCAACGGGAATTACAATATACTTTATGCCTATTCCACGTTTCACATCACCTTACAAAATGGGAATTACAATTTACTTTATTCCTATTCCTCATTTCAGGTCAACGGGAATTACAATTTACTTTATGCATATTCCACGTTTATCACATCATAACACTAGATGGGAATTACCATTAGAGCCCGACATATTCCTTATTTATCAAATCCACAGGAATTACGATTAGCGCCACGCCTATTCCACGTGTTCACATAATACTAGTGCCTATGGATCCATTACACTTACTAGCATACGTGCATATCAACTCAATCACATACCGTCTCATCTCATACTCTAAACTGAGTTATAATGATATTCGTACTGTTAAATGATTAAGATACTTTTCCTATCATACTGGGAAAACACTTAATCATAAAACTTCATTTAGTAAGTTATCCGGAACACCTATCCGGTAAACTAATCCGGAACTCAAAGAATCCGGTAACTTCCAAAAATAGTATTCTGGACTCAAATCCGGTATCCGGTATCCCAAATCCGGAAATCTCAATTCTGAAAACCTTTATTCTGGAACCTATCCGAAATCCGGTAAAAACATCCGGACTCTCATCCGGAATCCGATACATTCCAGATCCGGTACATTCCGGACAATCATCCGGAATCCAGAACTGTCCTGGAATTCATCTTCCGGACTATTCAATTTTACCCAGTTCGATTTACAGTTTCCATTCAAAATCTTTCCAATAAGCTCTTATTGATCATTCACATAGATATTAATTTAACAATTTGCTTATTTAACTCAAAATAGGTAGATGAACCCACATGGGATTTGGAATCGAACACAGACTGCAATTCAAATTGATTCACCTTCAACTTCTCACACCAATAATCAGAACCTAACCAAAATCAGTTTAACCTGATTATCAATTCCTCAAAGATTGAACTGAATACCATAATCGAACTCTTACCGTAGCAATTTAGGATTCTGCAAACCCCTTTCTTTCTCTGCTTTATTAGACCGACTTCAGGAAACCCAATTGAGATACTTTTCTCAATTTTAGCCGACTCAGACTTTTTATATAAAATCAACTATCAACAAATGACCAATTCAACCCTGAAGTTTTACATTCACAATTAGTCCAAAACTTTGACTAATTACTCTTTCGACCCATTCATATTAAATATAACATAACTTTGATCATGGAAATTTGGGGTGTTACAAATCTCCTCAACTTGAAAATTATTTTGTCCTCGAAATCGAAGTTAGGTAGATAAGGGAGGATATCTATTCTTCCTGTCCTCCTCAGCTTCCAGATCTGACAATATCTTTCCACGGGAATACCTTTAACATTACTCGCTCCCCAACTTGGAAACAACATAAAATTCTATTGGTCTCCTTTGGTTATTAGTCGAAGTTTTACTTATCCAGCCTCTATTCCTTGATCGGAACCCAAAATTGAAATTTCCTAGTAAACTTATTTCTAAGACGTGGTTACCAGGAGACAAACTAGTCCAGAATCGGGTTGGGTCACAACCACCATTGAAAACTAGCCTTTTGATTTAGACCAATAGTGGGATCTGGTTGTCCACATTATCTGCCACTTGTTACCGGTTCATCGTCAAGCATACATACATCGCACCAGAGATTCTCATCTGGAGGGCTCGACGAGTTAACTGAGTGGCACGAATTAGTCGTGCTATACTTAAAACTCTTTCATGTGCAAAAGCATCGTCAAGAACTAAATCACCTCCAATTGCCTTAACAATTAGAAACAAGTACGCTTACATAACAATATATTCATAATAACAGTATCTAATTGAAATTATGAACATACTATACATAAGAATCCTCGTTACCATCATCACAATTCTTAATTCCCATATTTCTGTCGACTCTTAAGACCATCTCGTCTAAGTATTTCTACCCAATCTCACAAATCATATCTTAATCATCTCAGCTTAAGTCTAGGTATTTCCAGGATCATACCTAGTTCACTTAAACTACAACTCTGTTACTAAACTAAAACACACTGAAATTCTCAATAAATTTAAACCTTAAATTTATCAGAATTTACCATCACAAATCCAAAAGTACAACTCTGGTATTCCTCGACACTCATCCTTTTGTATCCCATCCCGAGCTAGCACCTGGTAAGAAAATTGAACTTGAAACGATTAGGCTTACGCCTAGTGAGAACATCCAAATTTCAAATCAAACTCTTTAAAAGCTTTGAACCCAACATTGTAGCAAAGCGATTACATTAACCAGGTCCCAACTTTCTTACCGTATACATAACATCCTTCGATAACAAGAATCGTATCGGATTCCATGAATATGACAACACTCAGTATGTCATAGTATCATCTTCGAGAGCGCCACTAAGAATCACCACGGATTCTAGTTTACATCTCATGTCCAAGAACTTACAATTAAGCGTCATGCCTTTTCTTGGAATGGAAGTAGAAATAGCAACTATATCTTGCCTATTTCTATACCAATAGAAAATGGAAACAACAATTGTACTTTGTCTATTTCACGTTTCCACGTCTCCATTACGAATAGCAATTATACCTTGCCTATTCCTCCTTTTCAAGGATACACGGGAATAGCAATTATACCTTGCCTATTCCTCCTTTTCAAGGATACACGGGAATAGAAATTATACCTTGCCTATTCCTCCTTTTCAAGGATACACGGAAATAGCAATTATACCTTGCCTACATTTTCAAGGATACACGGGAATAGCAATTATACGTTGCCTATTCCTCCTTTTCAAGGATACACGGGAATAGCAATTATACCTTAGTTATTCCTCCTTGAAGTGGAAGTAGGAATTACCATTAAGCGCCCGGCCTATCCCTTATCTTCCAATAGAAATCGGGAATTACGATTAGCACTCCGCCTATTCCACGATTTCACATCACCTTACGAAATGGGAATAACAATTTACTTTATGCCTATTCCTCATTTCAGGTCAACGGGAATTACAATTTACTTTATGCATATTCCACGTTTCACATCACCTTACGAAATGGGAATTACAATTTACTTTATGCCTATTCCTCATTTCAGGTCAACGGGAATTATAATTTACTTTATGCCTATTCCTCGTTTATCACATCATAACACTAAATGGGAATTACCATTAGAGCCCGGCCTATTCCTCATTTATCAAATCCACGAGAATTACGATTAGCGCTACCACGCTACGCCTATTCCACGTGTTCACATAATACTAGTGCCTATGGATCCATTACACTTACTAGCATACGTGCATATCAACTCAATCACATACCGTCTCATCTCATACTCTAAACTGAGTTATAATGATATTCGTACTGTTAAATGATTAAGATACTTTGCCTATCATACTGGGAAACACTTAATCATAAAACTTCATTTAGTAAGTTATTCGGAACACCTATCCGGTAAACTAATTCGGAACTCAAGGAATCCGGTAACTTTCGGAAATAGTATTCCGGACTCAAATCCGGTATCCGGTATCCGAAATCCGGAAATCTCAATTCCAGAAACGTCAATTCCGGAACCTATCCGGAATCTGGTAAAAACATTCGGACTCTCATCTGGAATCCGATACATTCCGGACAATCATCCGGAATCCGGAACTGTCCTGAATTCATCTTTCGGACTATTCAATTTTACCCAGTTCGATTAACAGTTTCCATTCAGAATCTTTCCAATAAACTTCTATTGATCATTCACATAGATATCAATTTAACAATTTGCTTATTAACTCAAAATAGATAGATGAACTCACATGGGATTTGGAATCGAACACATACTGCAATTCAAACTGATTCACCTTCAACTTCTCACACCAATAATCAGAACCTAACCAAAATCAGTTTAACCTGATTATCAATTCCTCAAAGATTGAACTGAATACCATAATCGAACTCTTACCGTAGCAATTTAGGATTCTGCAAACCCCTTTCTTTCTCTGCTTTATTAGACCGACTTCAAGAAACCCAATTGAGATACTTTTCTCAATTTTAGCCGACTCAGACTTTTTATATAAAATCAACTGTCAACAAATGACCAATTCAACTCTGAAGTTTTACATTCACAATTAGTCCAAAACTTTGACTAATTACTCTTTCGACCCATTCATATTAAATATAACATAACTTTGATCATGGAAATTCGGGGTGTTACAATATTGTCTTCCGGGATGGAACATCTCTGACTGTCTCCACTTACTGCCATTGTTTCACTCACCGGCAACATCGACGCTATTAACTGAACTCCGATCTATTTGAAGTGCAACTCTGATCTTATATAAAATTTATTCTTTTATCTAGGGCATTTATTTTATTTCAATAATTGAAGGTTAATGTATATTGATTTCAGCAAAAGTAATATCTAATGGAGACGATCACAAGAACACCTCAAATGATACTTATGATGTGAACACTGTAATCAATGTCATTTTTTTATTTGATTAACTGTTTTCATGGTAAAGGTTCGTCACTTTAAAAACAAGTATGTTTCATTTGGTTGGTCACTTTGAAAACATTGATTTTAATTCATCACTTTGAATACAATGTTCTGGTTCATTAACTGGATGCAAATATCCAAAAATTTCTAGTTAGCGCTTTTACTAACTATGAAGTTTGATTCATTTGTTGTGAATGTTTGTTTAATTCTTAGACTTGGGATCATGTGAGACCAAACTATTTTTGCGAACCACATTTTTACACATGAAACTTCACAACTAAACAATATGAAGGTAACCTTCACAATGTTTTTTGCTGTGAAGGTTCAGATTCTTTTACCTTCACAATGTTTTGATGTGAAGTTAAGAATGTGGTCTCATGGGTCTCACGTAAACCCAACCCTAATTCTTGTTCTTCATATAAATCTTGTTGTCTAAGTTCACTTATGATTGGTTTAGCTTCACAAACATGTAGACTTTCTTTTGATCGTAAAAGTACATTAGTTGGATGCAATTATTTGAATTTATTAACTAGCTTTGAAGATTGCAGCAATCAGTAACCATCAAAGTAAATAGATTTATCGCCCTCTATATTTCTTGGTAAGTAATTTTGCATTTTGTTTTTTGTTTGATGATCATACACCTTAAGATAGTTGTAAAACAATATAATGGTCTTTTTACTGCTATAGAACCTAGTGTCAAAGTCACATGACTAGTGCAACTAAAAGTTCAGGATTTCAAAGTGCATATGTTCCTATTTTTGATTGTTGCTGTTAAGGGGTGCTATCTTGAGTTTGATGATTATGATGTGTAGGACAATTGTTATTACTTTCAGTAGTGCTTGTTGTTTACTCCTGTTCTAGTCAAGGTCCACATAGGTTGTCATTCTAATTGTTGATGTTGTTATGTCCCAGTTGCTTTTTCATCATATTAATTGTTGTGTTTCATGTTTTGAAAAATAGGCTTGACGACCTGTTGGATTACCTTTAGAGAAAACTTACTGTGAAGTTTTAATCTAAATGTTTCCCTGTTCTTCCAATAATATTTGTTGCATTTCCTGAGAATGATAATTAGATTCTGAACTGGGAAGTCACACAAAGTACAACACGTTAGTAAAAAGACATTTAACTAAAATGATAAGCATGTAGAGTAAGATGGTCCCAAGTGAAATTAAAAGAACCTTTACAGTAAGTTTGCTGTGAAGGTATGTTTAATGATTTAATACCTTTCGTCTGATTCAGTGGTATCATGTTCTTCATCCTATTTGTCATGTTCTTCTCATGCATTATTTTCATCTTCTTCCCATCCTGGTTGTATGTGTTCAATATATATCGATCTTAGATCTTAGTCCATCAATGTCTTATAAAACTAAATCATTGTACTTGAACATTGTATTAAGCAATGCTCGTTGCAAATAACTGAAACAAACAACAAACAAACTAAACCTTCACAATAACTGTGTTGTGAAGGTTTACTTAATCTTAAGTATTAAACAATGTATTAAGCATGATAACATGGGAAGGAGATCGTTTCCTTTGTTGTTCATCTTCTTCTTATTTTCATCTTCTTTCCTTTGTTGTTCATCTTCTTCTTATTTTCATATTCTATGTCTGGTCAAGAACAAACAGTTTGAAATAATGATAACAACGTGCTTGATGCACCCTATTAGATTGTTGGAAATGGAGTGTTTATTTATTGGAATTTGGAATTTTTGTTGTATTTGGTAACAATCGAGCAACTAAACAGAGTTACCCGGTGGTTGGTAGTATTTATCCACGGAAGAAAGTAAATGCTGCGACTTTTGGAAAGTCCATAAGATATGAGCGGATGATCTGGAAAGGCTTCAGTCTTTAGCCTTACTCAAGATTGTCATTTGCTTTCAAAAGTATTACAAAAACACCACCGCTAAACTCTTTACCACAGATTGGTTTTAGGATCTAATCTAATGGCTAGGAGTTGGTCTCACGGGTCTCACGAAATCCTTTTGGTCTCACGTGATCCCAAGTCTCTCTCTCTCTCTCTCTCTCTCTATATATATATATATATATATATAGAGAGAGAGAGAGAGAAAGAGAGGCTCCGTAAAATGCAAACATTGCATTTGTTGCACACTTTACAAACCACAATGTGCATATGTGCAAAACCAGTGTGCATATATGAACAATGTGCATATGCATACGTGCAAGAATATACATATAATAGACATACATTCATATGGGATAATGCATATATACATCTCAAATTATGCATATATGCAAATTGCTTTGTAAAGGGTGCAACAAATACATGGTTTGTATTTGATTTGTACCCTATATATATATATATATATATATATATATATATATATATAGAAGGATAATAAAATGTAAACTGCTAAATGTGTGTAAACTTGTAAACTTTTGGATTTCATAGGTTTTCTTGATGAAATTATTTTATGAAATTGTTTATTTTGATAAAAATGTTTCATATCATTCATTTCTTGATGAAATTGTTTAATATATTTGTGTTTTTTTTATGTAAAACGAAAAAGTTTCATCAAGTTTCATAGGAATGAAAAAAAATATATGAAACTACATAAAAACACAAATATATGAAACAATTTCATCAAGAAATGAATGATATGAAACAATTTCATCAAAATAAACAATTTCATGAAAAAAATTCATTAAAAAACCTATGAAATCCAAAGTTTACACGAAAAAAAAAATTACAAAATAGTGAGCCTCTATATATATATAGTCATAGGTTCAATAGAGAAGTCCAAATATTTAGAGAAATAGAGAAGTGATCTTGACCATTCATTCGGTCAAGATCGGTTATAATTGGTCAAAAGTTGCGGCTTTGACCGGTCAAAAGTTACGGATTTGACTGGTCAAAAGTTGCGGTTGTTCCAAAAATAGAAGGGCAATTTAGTAACTTTTACAAAAAACACGGGCTGAGTTCATATATGAATCTATGTGATTCACATATGAACTCTTTATAACTAATTCATATATGAATCTTGTGATTCATATATGTAACACCCGTAATTTTCGGATAAGTAAAATGTCAAATCGGTGTGGAGCCGATCTTTAAGAAAATATGGAAAAATAGAATGTTGGGTTAAATCCTAGATTTTATGGTTTTGATAGATGGGTAATTCGATTACGAGTCCAACGGTCCTTTCCGGAGCGAAAACGGAGTTATAACGAAGAAGTTACGGCCAAAACGGTGTGTATTTGAGGAAATCGAACAGAGCTCGGCGCCGATGGATTGGCGCCGATGGACAGGCGCCGAGTGACTGGCGCCGAACATCTGACCGCCTCATTTTATGGGTTTTAATCCCTAACTCTTTCTCATTTCAACCAAATCGAACCCAGCCTTCTTCTCTGCTATTTTAGGGCGATTTTCACTCAATACTAAGGTAACTTCAAGTCTCCTCCATCCCTCCTCAATTATGTTAAATCTATGGAAGATTCATGGTTATTAGTTATTGATTATAAGGTAAAATCATCTCTTGGTGCTCTAAATAGAAGTGATCAAGTGAAGAACTCAACTGTTAGGGTTTCCATTCTTAAGAACTATAAGGTGAGTAACTTGAATCTAATTTCTTGTATCATATCTTGTTATCATTCTTACCTTGATTTTGTTATTGTTAATGAGGAATCTTGGTTAATAAGTTCTTAATGGTTAAGAGGGAAACAAGAAGAGTTCAAGTAAGTCATTGTTGATTTAATATGTCCTATTACTTGAAATGATATGATAAATGTTCATATTAAAGGTTTGAGTTTGATTATGTATCAAATTGAGTATTTTGTTGAAAGTGTCTTAACAGATGGCTTAATGGCAGAATCATGGCTTAATGGCCAAATAGGACATACTATGCTATGTTTGATAGATTTATTATCATTATTGGTACATACTTATATGAAGTCATATGAAAATATATGTAGTTTACAAGGTTGTAAATACAAGTATCAAAGATGGCTTATTAAACCGCTTAATGATCAAATTGGACATGTAAATGATGAGTAAACATAGAAGTTTGCTAATTGAGACTATATTGACATGAAGTGTTACACATGGGTGTATTTTGATCATATTTAGATGGTAATATGAATAGTTATACGTGGGTGTACTTTGATTACCTTGAAGGTGTTATAAATTATTTTAATGGTTGGACCATTGTATGTGCTTAATATGCTTGAATATTATTTGGATTAACATATTTGGTATTCACATAATTGGAGGAGCACCTAGTAGGCATTGGAGGATATAATCATACATACCGTGGGGTAGTGTATTTCGTTCATACCTTCGGATACCGTGGGGTTTTTCCGTTGCGTTATGCCTTGTACCGTGGGGTATAAATCAAGGTATATCTTCAATTATGATGTAACTGGTAGCGATATGGGCCTTCTCCATGGAATCCAATTTGTGAATGTATCGAATTGTTATTCCTACATGCTATGATTATGCTCTATGTGCTATGTGCAAATCTCACTTAGGCTTTAAAAGCCTAACACTTGTTATGTGTTTTATGTATTACAGATTTTAGTGGTTCCGGACAAGAAGGTCTAGAACGGGGTTGTGAGCATGGGATCGTTGTTAGAGAGATAAAACATTGGAAGATTGATGATAGAACCTTCCGGCATTCTTTTGATATTTGATTTCTATAGTAGTGATCAAATAAGCTAGTGACCCAATAGTAGTTATAATCAACTAAATCCTTGTAATGATTCTGAAATGTTAATTAGATATACTTTTACTTTTGTAATGTGTACCACTCTTCCGTTTTATGGAAGTTTTTGTTAACCCCTGTTTTAGGGTGTTACAAGTTGGTATCAGAGCTCTAGTTTAAGTGAACTAAGTATGCTGAGGAGGTACTTAGACTTAAGCTGTGATGGATTAAGCTATGACTTGTGAGTATTGGGTAGAAGTACTAGGACGAGATAGTATTAGAGTCGACGGAAATACGTGAAATTAGTATTGTGACAATAGTAACGAGGATTCTCCTGTATGATATGTTCACAATTTCAGTTAGCTACTGTTATTATGAATATATTGTTACGTGAGTAAACTTATCTCTAAATTGTTATAGTGACTAACGATCGGTAAATTACGTTTTGTATGAATGTAAGTGCATAACTATTTCTCGTAGTTATCCCTTTAAGTCATAGTAAAGTGATGGTGAATACACCACCAAGATCCTTTAGAGGACAGAGCAGTAAATGATTGGAGGTTAGAAGGACAACCTAGAACTGGCGGGGCTCATGAAAGTCCGTCGAGGCAACCTTTAATAGGAGGATTGAACCCTTCCTTATATATATATATATATATATATATATAGAGAGAGAGAGGTTCAAGGGAAAACCTCAAAAAAACGGAAAACTGAAGAACACCCTAGGAGCCCTTCATCTGGACGGTATGCACTTGTATACAGGTAAATAGTTGACTTTTTGGTTTTATGCACAAGTGCATTATGCATTTGTGCATATATGCACAAAAGCATGTTACAAATAATCTGTATGCACAAATGCATACCGTCCAGATGAAGGGCTCCTAGGATGTTCTTTAGTTTTCCGTTTTTTTAAGGTTTTTCCTTGAACCTGGCCCTATATATATATATATATATATATATATATATATATACATGCATAAGTAGCATTTTTTGTTAACCGTCTGATTAGTATAAATTGTGTTAACCGAGTTATTTTCCTCTTTTTTATATAGTGATACCGCATTATTTTAATTATCTTATACTTATTCATCAATACTTAATTATCTCATTCACCTACTATTTTGAAATAACACCGTAATGAACTTTAACGAAAAATCGTTATTCCCTCTATGAATTTTAAACAAAAATCATTGTCTCGTCTATGAATTTTTATTTAATTTTCTTAATAATTTAATTCAATTTCTGGTTTCACCCACGAGCCTTGGTTAAAAAAAATTGAACTACCAAAATTCATACGTGAAACAACATTATGAACTTCAAACAAAAAATATTTTTTCAACTATGAACTTTGTGTAAATCATATTAGTTATCCATTACTTTCTAGTTTCATCTATGAACTTTGGTAGATCTTTTGAAACACCCAAAGTTTATACATGAATGAAAAAGAATTTAATTCCAAAGATAACTGGAATTCACGGATAAATGGAATTAAAACCGAATTTAAAGCATAAAGAAAATAAATTTAATTCCAAAAATAACCGAGTTTATCTTACAAAAATAAATCACAAGTTTTTCCAATAATTCTCTTCGTTTAATTCCATTTAATTCATTTACTTTTTCATCAATTCATAACATCCAATTTAACCATAATCGTTGATCAAAAAAAATTAAAGCCTTAGATGAGTTTGTAAAGTTGGTACTAATTAACTGATATCAAATGATTATGTCTCTACATATATATAGGTTGGTTCAAATATGAATGTGAACTATCATGAGAATGTATAAGAAGAAAAAATTTCATATGTGAATCATTGAAGAAATCCAAAAAAATATAAAATATTTGTAAATGCATATGTGAACCGACGTGACAGATTATTCATACGTGCTCACATATAAATCTTCAAATGGATTTTATCAATGGTTCACGCATGAATCTTTCTTTAACCTTTCATTATTAACCTCTCACGATATTTAACATTTTTATTTGGACGCGCCACTATATCTAGAGAGGGGGGGGGAGTCTTAGTCATTTGCAAACCTCCTAATTATGAAAACCAATTTCAATCATCTATCTAGACTAATAAATATTTTGTTCCATAAATATCTCGATTCACTACAAAACAAATTAAGGGTTTTCACCGATGGATTTTTCAACCAGAAATTTCCGGCAAATCATCGGTGGATTGACTATTATGGGCAAATTAATGATGGATTTTTCCTACGATGATGGTGAATCAGCCACATTTAACATTTTCTCCGACCCGTGGGATTCTTTTTTCCGAGTGGATTACCAACGAATTTTTCCATTGGTGAAACCCCTTTTGTTTTGTATAACTATTTCTTAATCTAAAGTGTTCCTTATAATGGATAACTCTAATCATCTTCCATAGATATTCCAATCATAATAAACGAAGCCTCATTATTTTCCTTAAATATCTCATTTTGTTTCTATGAATTATATATAAGGTTTGCAAATTATTGGAACGCATGCTCAAACGAGAAGGTGGTAAATTTACAAGGAGTAGGAGAAGCGCCAGATCACATGCGATAAAAACACGTCATGTTAACCGGCCATCGTGCAGGCAACTTTTTCCGCAACCTTGGTTGCTTTAGCCAAGTCGCCCGCATCCTGTTGGACATGTTGTATCACATGTATTTTACTCTATAATCACATGTATTCTAACCCTTCTTGCACTTTTCGTAAATTGACTGACCTCTTGCATGTTCCTCCATATATATATATACACACACACACACACTTTGGATTATGTGAGAATTTTATGTTGAGTGAGAACCGTGAAAAATGATGGACGCTGAAAATACACGACCTGTTACATTATTTCTTCACATTTTCTTCGTTGGAAGTTCGCATTCATTTGGATATGAACATAGTTGCACAAATATCAGATGAGAAACGATGTACTCATTTGGAAAATTTGATATTTGTAACTCCCTCAATAAATGAATGTCATAAAACAAATACATGGAATTTCATTCATGCCCCTATTCAATGGTTGGATACACATTTGAAACCGCCATGTAAAATGACTTCCTATTGGTTGATTGGAGTTAACAAAGTTACAACAAAAGGTGAGGTTACCATATGAACCTAACCCAAGGTTCTAAATGGCGTGAGGCATGGCGTGGCGGCGAGGCCAAGCCTCAAGCCTTAGGAGCCAAGGCGAAGCCATGGCGTTTTCAAGGCGTGACTTATGGCGTCAAATTTCTAATTCATATATAATATTATATATAAAAACATATATTTTCTAGTGTTACTCAATAAGTAAATAGCAATAAACAAGTTAAATTAGGTTATATATTAAAAACATTGCAAATAAGACATTAAAAACGTAAAGAAAAATCAAATATGGCTTTACGAAAACTGCGCATTAGGCCATGGCGTGCCATGTGCTTAACGTGGCGTGAGACACAAGCCTTGGTGCCATGGCGGCTGTGCGGCGAGTTTTTTAGAACTTTGACCTAACCCTATATATATATATATAGGGTCCGGTTCAGGGGAAAACCCTAAATAAATGAAAAACTGGAAAACAACGAAAAAACGGATGAAAAAGTATATATCAATATGGATGTCAAAATAACGAAAAAAATATAGTCATTTATTTGGTGTAATTTATTTCGTTTGAAGTTTGTTTATTTTTCGTCTTTTTTCGAATAAAAAATAGAGGGGTTAGGTTTTTTTAATTTAATTAATATTGTTGTAACCACTTGTTTAATCACATCCATCAGACCATCTAATCTAACGAGTGATAAGGTGTTTTTTAGTTTTTCATTTATTTGAGATTTTCTCCTGAACCCTCAAAAATGTTGAAACCCTTACAACCATCATCTTAGCCATCAAAATCAAAATCAATGGTTCAGATCAAAAGTCATTTTAAATATAATTTTCATTTTTTCTACTAAAAATAAGAAGTTTAAAGGGTATTTCTGGAATTTCATTAGTAAAAAAATCAATCCAAAATAGGTAACTACTAATCATCATAATCTTGTTCCTAAAATCACTCACTCTCTTTCTAAATATCACGAAATAACAGGTACCCCAAAATTACCATTGCCAATTTCTTCATGAAACCATCTTCTTTATACCATCTTCATGAAACCTTTTACATGAATCCTTCTTCATGAATCCATCTTCTTGATACCAACTTCATTAAACCTTCTTCATTAAACCTTCTTCATGAATCCTTCTTCATGAATTCATCTTCTTGATACCATATTCATTAAACCATCTTCATGAATCCTTCTTCATGAATTCTTCTTCTTGGATCCTTCTTCTTGAATCCTTCTTCATGAGTCGTTCTTCGTTAAACCTTCTGTTAGTGCCTTAATTACCTAGTTGTACCAAGTAGAGGTACCTAATGTGTAAATGTGAAGTTACAAACTATATAATGTATTTTTCCTCTAGATTGACATTAGGTTATCCATTCTTACACACACTAGTACACACATTTGCACTTGCTCTCTACATTTCTCATTGTGTACTTGTTGATTATCATTGAAGAATATATGGATGGCTATCTGATTGTTTTCATGGATTGATTACTTGTTCTGGGATCACAATTGGTATCAGAGCACAGTACATCATTTTGATCAGATTAGATTTTGAGGTTTTTGCAAAAAGTTTGAGTGTTCTTCATTTTTTTCATCTAATTGATCGATTTTAGTCATTTGAGTGCTTCAAATGAATTAGAATTGATCTAGGAGTGTTTGTTGGTAATCCCTGAGTGATTTGATTTCGCAATTTCACTAGGATTAGACTCAGATTTAGCAAATACACCATTTTCGGACTTTTTGTTTAAACTCACTGTTTGGGATTAAAAATCATTGTTATGTTGGTTTTTGGACGAAACTTGCAGTATTAAAGTTGTCCAGAAACTCATTGCGAACCTGCGTATCAATTTTCAGCCAAATTGGATCATTTTTTAGGATTAGACTTACAATCGTTTGAATCTTCATAAGTATCGCAACCTTAAGTGTTCTTCATTATCGCAACATTCTATAGTGAACAGTATTATATCGCAACCCACCTTTGCGACAAGTCTATTTTATCGCAACTTGTCAATTGTGAACAATATTATATCTCAACTGCCCATTGCGAGAATCCGTTTTCATCGCAACTCATTACGTGTGAACAGTATTTTATCGCGACACTCTATTGCAATAAAATTCATTTTTGAGTTCCTCGCAACCTCCTTGTTGCGACAAAACATCTTTTTGCGACAAAGTTGCTTGCGACAAACTCGGCTCTTGCGATAATATTGGGTTGAGACAAAGTGTTGGTTGAGACAAAACTTGTGTTGCGATAAGTTCTTGAGCTTGGGTTGAGATAAACTTTGTTTTGCGACAAGAATTGGGTTGAGACAACAGTGACTTGCGACAAACCAGTGTGCACAATTAGTTTTTTAATCAGATAAAAAGGTTACTTATCGATCATTAAAAAGTAATCTAAAATGACAGCTAAAGACATACTAACTATTGGGTCAAAGGACAAACCACCTGTTCTTTTTCCCAAGGAGTTCAAAATATGGAAAGGCAGATTTATGGATTACGTTGAACGTCAAGAGAATGGGGACTACATTGTTCATTCACTTAAGGAGGGTCCCATGGGAACGATAACGAGAAGGGGACTACCTGTTGATGGTGAACCACCTCCAGAATGGGTTAAAGTTCAACCACTACATTATAATGTTGAACAAAAGAAACAATATAATGCAGACAAAGCGGCAAGATCATTAATTATGAAAGCCTTGACCAACAACATTTATCAGAAGGTGGATAGCAAAAACAATTCTGGGAAAGCTATGTTTGATGAATTGATCAAATTGTATCAAAGATCTAAGGTGGAAAATCAGATGAGAATCTCCAATGTCATTAATATGTACGAAAAATTTAAACAAAAAGAAGGTGATGCACTTAATTCTACGTACGATCGTTTCATTACAGTATTGAATGAGCTGAATAGGTACAAAATAGACAAGAAAATAATCGAGCACAATGTGAAATTCTTGAGTGTTCTTCAACCTGAATGGAAGAAGTATGCTCACAGGATGAAACAGAATACTAGGTTAACTGAATTGCCTTTACAGGAAATGTATGAAACTTTGAAACATGATGAGGATGATGCTGATGAGAAGAGGGATAAGAAAAAGAAAAAAGAGAATAAGGATGAGAAGAAAGAAGTTAAGGAAGAAGAAATTGATCCACTTGCGTTGATATCTACCAAATCCAACAAGAAATATGCAAAGAATGTTGGTAATGAGTCTGATGAAGAACAGTATGAAGGAGATGGATTGGAAGAAGCTGAAAGCCTGAAACAAGCAATGATACTTCTTACTAAAGCTTTTCAAAAACAGTTTGTGAGAAGGCCTGGTTCTAATAATCAGAGATATGCATTAGGATCCAAGAATTTTTAGCACAAAGATCGTGTCGAGTCAAGAAAGATGTTTGATGAGAAAAGGGATGAATACAAGAGAGAAGACAAGAGAGTTGATGAAGAGAAGGTGTTTGAGAAAAGGGCTGAAGAACCAAAGTGCTATAACTGTGGAAAGACTAACATTTCGCCAAGGAATGTTGGAAGCCAAAAGTCAGAGATTCCGATTACTATAAGAACAAGATGCTGCTTGCTAAGCAAAAGGAATCAGGGATAGCATTGTTGGTTGAAGAGGAATACTGGCTTGATCAAACCGATGATGAAGCGGATGATGAGACGGCTGCTCAAACCAAGATGTGCTTCATGACGAGAAACACCGATGAGGAAGGATCAGAATCTACTTCAGAGACAAATGAGGTACATTCCGATCTTTATAATCAATTTTTTACTCAACAAGCATATTTACAAACGCAATTAGAGGATCTAACAAATAGATTGAGAAAAGAAGATGAACTAATTTCCACTCAAAGAAAAAGACTGATAGAACAAGAGAGTCACATTGAAAAACTCGGAAAAAAAAGACTGAATTTGATGTAGGTCAAGCGTATTTTCAAAGTAAAATAACTGAATTATCAGAAAAATTAGAGAGTTCGGAAGCAAAGAAGAATGAGTTTGAAAATCTTTTTCATGCCTATAAAGATAGGAACACTGAGCTGAGCGATAATGTCAAAAGTTTGGAACAAAAAATTGTACAAAGCAGGCCAAACTGAACAAACAATTCACATGAATAAGCCAAGTAAATTTAGGTATTTCAATTCTAAGTGAGAAAAACAACTGTTAAGATGCAGCTTCCTTTTTGGAATGGTCCTGATAATGCGAAGGCATTAGAAAACGAACAAACCTTGCCAAATAACTATTTTGAGAGTTATGTTGTTGAACAACCAGAGGACATGGAAAATACTCAAAAAGAAACTAATGAAAAATCAGTTTTTGAGGGTAAAAGGTATTTTCCACCAATGGTTCTAGAACAGAAACTCATGGACCTCGAAAGCAAGATTAAAAGTACTATTCAAGAAGTCAGAAATGACGAGAAACTTTCTTTTGAGATCGAAAAGGAAGTTATGATCACAGTATTTTCAGAAAGTTTAAAAGAAATGGAAGCTAGACATAAAGAAATGTCTGAAGAAAAACTTTTGAAAGAAAAACATTCTTCAGAGTCACATGTTTCTTCGTGTAAAGCATTTATGGGAAATACTATCTATAGGAGCTTGACAGTTGATGACCAAGATGATCTTGAATCTTGGGATTTGGAAAGTCAAATTGATCCTGAGCTATATATCCCTACAGAAGAAGATAAAACATTTTGAAAAGAACAAAATGATTTACTCTGTCCGATGTCTCATGGTATCTTTCAAACTCCATTGAAGAGTCAGTCTGATTGTGATGTTGAGATTGTTTGTGACGAGAAGAATAAACAAGCACAAGAAACTGTTGTACAATTTGACTTTAACGCAAAGCTTCCAGATCACGCTGATTTTATAATCAAAGAAGAAGCAACTAAGAAGAATTTCTTTAAGGGTGAACCTGCAAAATCTGTTAAAAACCTTCTGCTAATGATTATTATTTAAAATCTAAATTGAAACAATCATTACAGAAGAAGAAAATAAAAACAAAAAGAAAGAAGCAAAATAATTCCTTTCAAGCTCAGAATTCCAATGCTTACAACTCCTATCTTTCTGGTATTTCAGATCGTTATTTGAGAAACAATACGCGTATCGAGTGGAGAGTAAAGGAGTCCACACAGGATGTGGCCCAGATCAAATCATCCCAAGCTGTTTTAAATTCCAAGAAAAACAATTTTGTTTCAAATGTTAGTGATCAAGGTGTTGGCAATAGACAAAAACTTGTAACCCCATACAAGGTTTATTCAATGCGACAACTGATTAATTTAGCACATGATCAAATTTGTTGTTCTTCTTGTGGTGTGGAAGATTTTATCTGCAAATCTGATTATAACCGTTGGTTTTATTCAAACAATTATTTTAACACAGGTTATAGATATCATAATGTCAAGTCCAAACCTACTAATCAGAAAGGACCCATTTGGAAATGGGTACCTAAAACCATCTAATTTCCCTTTTGCAGCCCAGTCATGTATGGTACTTAGATTCAGGATGCTCAAAGCACATGACGGGAAGAAAGGAGTTGCTGAGTAATTTTGTGGAAAAGTATGGTGGTAGGGTTAAGTTTGGAAATGATTAGTATTCTCTAATTCTGGGTTATGGAGATATCGTCAAAGACAATGTCAGGATTACTAAAGTCAATTACGTCAAAGGTTTAGGACACAATTTTTTAGCATAGGTCAATTTTGCGATAAAGATCTAGAAGTCCATTTCAAGAAGACCCGGTGTGCAGTTTTAACCGAAGGAGTAAATGAACTTCTAGCTGGTTCAAGGAAGTCAAATCTTTACACTATTGACCTATCAAAGCTCAAACCTAAGAATGACGTATGTCTAATGTCTAAAGCTTCATTGGAGAAGAGTTGGTTGTGGCATAGACGACTTTCTCATCTCAACTTTTGTTACATTCAAAAACTGACGTTGGGTGAATTAGTCATAGGTCTACCAGTGCTGAAATTTGAGAAAGACAATTGATGTACCGCTTGTGAGAAGGGGAAGATGAAGCGAGTTCCTCACCCACCAAAACCTGAGCCTAGCACACAGAAAGCTTTGGAAATCCTTCATATGGATCTCTGCGGTCCGATGAAGACTCAGAGCATAAGTGCCAAACGATACGTGTTAGTCGTTGTCGATGATTACTAGAGATATACATGGGTGAAGTTTCTACGATCAAAAGATGAAACACCTGACTTGATCATCTCATTAATCAAACAACTTCAAGTAAATATCCAACAATCAGTTCAGACCGTCAGATCAGATAACGGGACAGAGTTCAAAAACAAGACTCTTGATGACTTCTTTAAGTCATTAGGAATAACTCATCAATATTCTGTGGCCAAAACACCTCAGCAGAACGGAGTCATTGAAAGACGAAACCGCACACTAGTTGAAGCCGCCAGAACGATGTTGTCTTATGCTGATCTACCTCTGTTTATGTGGGTTGAAGTTGTATCGACTGCATGCTAATACACAAAACCGTTCAATTATCCATCGACGGTTTGGTAAAACTCCATATGAATTGATTAACAATAGAAAACCTGTAATACGCTACTTTCGTGTCTTTGGGTGCAGGTGTATCGTGTTGAACGATAAGGACAACTTGAACAAATTCAGTCCTAAGGGAATTGAGGGTATTTTTATCGGATACTCGCTCATATCAAAAGGGTACAGAGTCTATCTCAAGTCTTCCAGAACTGTGATGGAAAACATAAATGTCAAGTTCGACGAATCTGAAGACATGGCTTATGTGCAAAATAGTACAGAACCCACAATACCCGGAGTACTAGCATCTGGACAAATTCGTCCAACGATGACTAGGACATCAAACAAGGATCAAGTTTCCACTTCTAACTCTACTCCTAATGAACTTGATATATTGTTTGAACATTTTTATGATAATTACTTTGGTAGTGATAAATCTTCTTCATCTGTAAACAACAGGAATCAAGTTGATACACCACCAGTACAAGCTACAATGTCAGGGCCTTCACCGGTGCTGACTTCATCCAATACTGGTGCAACTACTCCTGCAACTTCTCCAAAGAACACAACCATGACATCTGCGCAAGCAAGACAACAAGTATCTACGAATGGTGCTTCTTCATCGGGTACAACTTCAAATATCAATGATCAGAGTACTGAGAACGTTCCTGAAAATCAACTGAATCAGTTCCCGAGGCAGTGCCAATTGTCACTTCTGACAACCAACCAGCCTCACACCCGGAACCGACATTGACGATCGAGTTGAACTTTGATAAAGATCCTACCCTAGTAGACCCCAATGAAGATGCTATTTCTCTCCATCCACATTCCAAGAAGTAGATACGTAGTCACCCGATAGATCAGGTGATTGGTGAAGTATCTGAACCAGTTAAGACAAGATATGCATCCACAAACGAAGTTTTATATGCGCTCTTTCTAAGTCAAGTTGAGCCCTCAACAGTTCAACAAGCCTTAGAAGATCCAGATTAGTTAATTGCGATAAGAAGTGCTAAATCAATTTGAAGCTCTGAAGGTGTTGAGACTAGTTTTGAGACCCAAGGGTAAAACAGTTATTGGTACCAAGTGGGTCCTGAAAAACAAGAAAGACGAAGATGGCATAGTTGTGCGAAACAAAGCGAGACTAGTACCAAAAGGGTATAGGCAACAGGAGGGGATAGACTACGACGAGACGTACGCACCGGTTGCTCGCTTAGAGGCAATTCGGATGTCCCTATCTTTTGCCACCTACAAGAACTTCATCGTCTATCAAATGGACGTGAAGACTGCATTCCTGAACGGTGTCCTGAAGGAAGAAGTGTACATGTCTCAACCAGAAGGCTTTGTGGACAAAGACAAACCAGATTACGTATATATCCTTGACAAAGCTCTTTATGGTCTCAAATAAGCCCCCCATGCCTGGTACGAAGTCTTATCTACCTTTTTACTAGGTTCCGGCTTTGAAAAAGGTAAAATTGACACAACTCTATTCACTCTGCGCGAGGAAGGTGAAATTCTTTTAGTACATATTTACGTTGATGATATTATTTTTGGTTCGACTAACCCTGGACTTTGCACATGGTTTTCTGGCATTATGATGACCCGGTTTCAAATGAGTATGATGGGAGAGATTAATTTCTTTCTCGGATTACAAGTCAAACAATTCTCTACTGGTATCTTCATCAATCAATCGAAGTACGTGTTTGATATCTTGAAGAAATACAAGATGGAAAACTGTACACCGATTGGTACGCCTATGGCTTCAGGATCTAAGATAGGTCCAGATCCAGACGGTATTGATGTTGATGTTAAAAATTATAGAGGAATGATAGGGTCACTAATGTATCTAACCGCTAATCGTCCAGATATAATGTTTTCAACTTGTCTATGTGCCAGATTTCAGGCCAAACCTAAGGAATCACACATCGGCACTGTCAAGAGAATCTTTCGCTACTTAAAGGGAACACCGTATCTAGGACCGTGGTATCCCAATGGGACCGGATATGCACTCGCCGCATATTCAGACGCAGATCATGGAGGAAGTATGTTGGACAGAAAGAGCACCTCGGGGCATGTACAGTTTTTGGGGGACAAGCTCGTGAGCTGGTCATCGAAGAAGTAGAATTGTGTCTCAACATCAACGGCGGAGGCATAATATGTTGCCGCGGCCAGCTGTTGTTCACAAGTACTGTGGATGAAGACCCAACTCATGGACTACGGGTTTAAATATGAGAAGATCCCCATTTACTGTGACGGTAAAAGTGCTATTGCAATATCTGCTAATCCTATCCAACACACCAAAACCAAGCATATTGACATCAGGTTTCATTTCATAAAAGATCACGTTGAGAAAGGAACAGTTGAATTATATTTTGTTACAACTGAGTATCAGCTTGCCGATCTTTTCACAAAAGCCTTAGATGAAAAACGCTTTAATTTCTTAGTATCCAAGCTTGGCATGCTAAATATGAAAGTTTAACTTCCCTATATTGATCATATAATAGATGGAAATATTTGTATCTCAATCTGGATAATGTATCTAGATTGATACACTAAAATTTTCATCATATTTTATTCTCAATATCTGTTATTTAAATTTTCATATCTTAGTTGTATTTCAAATGTTTATTCAACTTGTTATTTCTCATCCTTTAAATGCTTTATCTGTGATTTGTTATGGTGTTTGTATCTGCACAAGGTGTGTTCATGGTCTCAGGGGGAGTTTAGTACAGATCTTATACACAAGAATAGGGGGAGTGTGCATAACTGCCAAATTTTGTAAGTTTAGATGGCTTGTGACTGTTGCTTTGGAGAAGCCAAGGTAAGTATTCTAATTTGTTTTGAACACAAACTCTTAAATGATGAAAACAATTTTTCAAATCCATGCATCATTTAAGGGGGAGTGAAAACCGTGTTTAAAACCTTGAGTGCTTAATCAATTGGAAGTTGGACATCTTCCAATGTGATAAAATCATTTTTGAAATTACTGAAAAATGTCCAAGTGTTCTTGTTATCGCAACCCATTGCTTGCGATATCAATGTGAACAGTGTTTCATCGCAACCTTCTATTGCGATGAAACATAAAAGATACCTTATCGCAACTCTTTACTTGAGATAACACTTTTTCATCGCAACCCTTGCTTGCGATAAAATGGTGTGAACAGTGTTTATCGCAACTCCCTGTTGCGATCAAACACTGGGTTGTTATCGCACCTTGTACTTGCGATAACCTAACATTGTGGCGGTCAAACCTTGGACCAATCACATGATGCGACGTGTCCTTGTCTCAAGCTTCTATATATACGAAGTGTTTGAATTTTTATCTCATTTCGAAAAACCTCTCAACTCTCTCAAACATTAATATTCGACTCTGAGATTTTTTTCAAGATTATTGAGTTCCAATCGCATAGATTCTCTTCAGATTCACTTAGAGGTATGTATTCCATCATCATTACTCATTTTTATCCATTGAATCGTCTATTTCAATCGTTTTAGGGTTTATCTGTTAGAAACCCTTAACTGCCTTTATCATCTTCTGCTTAAAATCGATGCATATATGTTAGTTAGTAGATAAAATTGATAGGGTTTTGCTTCTGTGTTCAATGCGAGTCTCGTAGACTAGGTTAAAACTTGGTATGTGCTAAAAAGTTGAATCTGGGCCTTAAATACTTAGGTTTTACTCGATGTTCATAAATATCGCAACTCACTATGTTCTTCATGCTCATACTTGTCGCAACCCTCTGAAGTTCATCCTTGTCGCAACCTACTTGTTGCGATAACCTTTTATCGCAACCCTCATGGTGCGATAACACTTTATCGCAACACGTTTGTTGCGATAACCTGTCCTCGCAAGCCCTTCATTGCGATAAAAACTTCACTTGCGACAAACTTTTTGTGTTGGTTGCGATAACCCCATGACTTAGGCAATTTTTGGAAAAAAATTCATGAAAAATCTGTGTTTGTCACTGTACTGATTGGTGACTATTCAGATGGCTCATAATGACGGACACACTCCTTTGACGAGAACAATGTGATTCCGTCGCACCGGTCGTCACACCCATCAGTGAACGCCCGAGATCTAGACAAGGAGCTTCTACCGAGAAGTCTCCATCTTGCCCTCCACGACAACAACCATCACTTTGATCTCAGCGTGGCGTTCGACCACCGCATCATCCTGGAAATTATCTGCGGCCATCCTCTCCGTACAGCGCTTACTAAGGTAGTCACTGTGCCCCTCATTTACCTGCAACAATTCTGGCACACACTACGATTCCATCCAGTAGACCGACGGGGTCCATATTTTTCTGCTAAAGTCGATCACTTCGACGTTCGACTGACCCACAACGACTTTGTCGAGCCCTTGACCTTCCTTATAGCCCTGATTTTGAGGACATGGTACCAGAAGAACAACTGTTCGCCAATATCCGGAGTCTGGGTTATCAAGATCCTCGTAACGCAATGCTTACCAGCTCCTCGAAATTCCAACGAAGACACCTACCACCAGTCTGGTACACTTTCTGCTCTATCCTCAACCGGTGCATGACATCCAAACACACCGGCCTTGATTGTTAGATCTGAAGTTTTGTCAATAAACCAAGTGTTGAAGATCTGATAAGAAGGTTCAGAAGTTCTGAGAAGAAGAGTCAGAAGTTCTGAGAAGAAGAGTCAGAGATCTGAGAAAGAGAAGTCAGAAGTTCTGAGAAGCGTGATCAGAAGAATGTTCAGAAGTTCTGAACTACCTGTTCAGAACTTATGACGAGTTTCGTTATTTAGTAATGTGTAAACTAATTAGGACACGTGTTATGTTCTTATTAGTCTTTCTTATTTGTACTGTAGCTTTAAGATGTTTGTTGCAGTATAAATAGAGTGGTTAGCACTACGTTGCTAACTGATTGATTTTCCCATATTACTTGTATTCATTCCTTGTAATCTTTGAGGTGATCTCTCTCTTAGATCTGTAATTCTGTGCATCATTGAATACAATTGGGCTTGATCATACAATTTCTCAATTACTTCTTTCTATATTGATTGTAAGAATAGATCCTGCACTTTCAATTGGTATCAGAGCCAATCAACAAACAAATTCGTTCAAGATTGTGATTGCGAAGATCGATTGATCAATTTCTTGAAGATTTCTTGATTCATTCAAAATTCGATTCCGCTGCTAGGGCTAGTTCTTGAATTCTTAGCAATTCTTGAATTACCTGCTACTTTTCGATCAAGAAAATCGAATTTGTCTTTCTGTTGAATTTTCTTACAATCATGTCTTCTAAAGAATATCTAGCCATGGGATCCGAAACCAAACCGCATGTTCTTATACCAGAAGAGTATCAGCAATGGAAAACTCGTATGATCCAATTCCTTGACAACATCGATGAAAATCTTATGATTTCTATACGAGAAGGTCCAATCGAAGTATATATCGATGTCGCCGCAACCCCTGCTACAGAGACAACTCCAGAAATTCCAGCGACCAGAGTAAAGAAGAATTATTCCCAATACACTGCTGAACAGAAAAATAGGCATGCTATTGACAAAAGAGCAATTACTTTGATGACTTTGGCTGTCCCGAATGAGGTTCTTAACAGGATTGACAGTGGATCATCAGCTAAAGAAATGTGGGACGAATTGGAAAGGCAAATGTTAGGAACTGTGAGATCTATTCAGGCAAAGTTAAATCAAAGCATAAATGCTTATGAAAGGTTCAAAGCAAAAGAGTCAGAAAGTTTGACACAGACATACAGTAAATTTTGCACTATTCTAAATGACTTGAGAAGAAATGGACTGAAGAAAACAAAATCAGAAATAAATTACAAATTTCTGAACAGTCTAAATTCAGAATGGTCATCATTTGCCATAAGTCTGCAAATGAACAAGGATATGTGTGAAGAAGACTTAAATGATTTGTTCTGTGTTCTTAATCAACATGAAGACTCTGTCAAGTTAGTTGTGGAAGAAAAGAAAAATGTTGCTGATCAGTTAGCGTTCTTATCAAAGTCCAAAGCAATCAAAGCACCCAAAAAGACTGCATATCTATCAGAAATACCGAGTCTGGAGGAATCTGACAAAGAAGAAGGATCAGAAGATGATGAAGATATCAAGATAATGGCTGAAAAGCTAGCTTTGCTGACAAATACTTTCAACAAAAGGTATGGGAAGGGCAGATTTCAAGGAAATTATAAGAGAGCTGGAAGTTCAGATTATAAGAAGAAAGATGACAGAGAAGAAAATAAGATTGAAAAGAGAATAGAGAGAAGTGAAGAAAACAAGGAAGAGAAGGAAGAGAGAAAAGAAAAGAATCTGTGTTTCAAGTGTGGAAAATCTGGCCATTATGCCAAGGATTGCAGAGTTAAAGTTGTGAAAGATTATGAATACTACACGAAGAAGGCTCAGCTTGCAAAGAAGAGAGATGACGAGAGTGCGCTATTGGCTGAACAGGAGAATTGGCTGTACTACACTTCTGATGAAGATGATCATATCAACTTTCCACAGATGCGAAGCTATATGGCAAAAATGAGGAATGAGGATGATTCTGATTTTGAAGATGCTGATTCTGAGTCATCTGCTGAGGTACATTCTTCACTTGAATTAGAGTTAATGACACAGATTGGTGAAATGAAAACTGAATTTGCTAATCTAAGAAAACAGATAAAAGGAGAAAGAACTTTGGTTAACAAATTCAGAATTGAAAAAGAAGTAATAAACGAACAATATGAAGAATCTGAGGCTGAGAAACAGAAAGTTAAAGATGAAAATTCTGAATTGATGAAAAGGCTTTCTGAACTAAAAGTTGAGTTTTCAAAAATAAAGGATGAAAAAGGTGATTTACAAATAAAATTTGATATGTTATTTGAAGAAAGAAAGAATTTATACTCCAAAATCAAAGAATTGGAAGATTTGAATTTGAAAAGAGGTCAAACTCAGCAAACATTAAATCTTTTATTAAGCAATGTTAAAGATACAAGATTTTACAATCCAAAGAAGGGATTGGGATTGGAAGAAAATGTCATTTTAAAAAGAGCTCCAATACTTCAAGTTTCTAAGCCAAAAATCCCAGAAATTGTTGAAGTTTTCATAAGACCTGCTAGTTCTATAACAAGTTCTGACAATTTGCAAAGACCAAACTCTAAAAAGTCAGATGAGACAATTTCTGAGTCTAAAACAGAAAAGTCAGTTGGTTCAGAAGAAAAGGTTAAGAAAGAAGTTTCTAAACCAACAGATGAAAAGCCAAGATACAATGATACTAAATTCAAGTATGATTCCTTAAATGTCAGCTACAAAAATAAACAACCAAGTTTTTCATATCATGACATTGAGAGCATATTTGATACAAGTAAAAATTCTGAAACAGTCAATCAGAAGTCTGAAACTTCTAGTCAGGATTCTGAACTTTGTAGTCAGAATTCTGAGTCTAAAGATCAGACATCTGAGTCTGTAAATCAGAACTCTGACTCAGGTAGTCAGAAGTCTGATTCAACTGGATTTTCTGAAACAAAATCAGATGAATTTTTGCAACTTGAAAAGAGATTTAATCTTGTGAGTCAAGAACTTGAGGATTTAAGGAAAACTTATGATGAACTTGAAAATGATTTCTGTGAAGTGGATATTAAACTTGAAGAAGCTTTGAAAGAAAAGAATATTTTTATTCAGAAAATAACAGAGCTTGAAAAACTGAAGACTGAGTATGATCTTTTTAAAATTAATGCTTCAAGAGAAAATGATAAATTCTTTAATGAATCAAGTACGTATGAAAAAGGTGAATCATCTAATTCTTCTAACAAAAAGAACTTGAATTTTTCAGAAAAAGAAGAAAGCAAAAGGAAAGATGATCTTGCAAAGTTGAACGATCTGAAAAGGGAACTTGAGAAGCTTAGAATGAAATCTACTTCTGAACTAAACGCTAGAAATTCTTGTAATAAGGGCAATTGTACTCTGAACAGTATAAATAAAAATGAAATGATCTATGTTTCAGATTTATTGTCACTTGCAAAGAAAAATCTTGTTTGTGTTAGATGTAAAAATGATTCATTCCAATATTCTCACAAATGTCAAGTCAAAATAACTTCTGTTTCATACATAAGAAAAGATATTCAGAAAGTTTCTGTTTCTCAAAATACAGAAAAGAAGAAAATTTTTGTTCCTCAGACTCAGAAGAAAGAAAAGATAAAAGAAAAGAAAGTTGAAAACATAGCAAAACCAAAAGTTACAACTCTCAAAAAGAATTTGAACAAACTTGTAAGCAGAAAATGTTCTGACTTCATAAAAGTTCAAGGAAAGTGGTGTTTGAAGAAAGATTTTGAGTGGAGAGTAAAAGGTACTGATGTTAAATCCAATGACAAAGCTAACAAAGATGGACCCATTCCAAAATGGGTACCTAAACCTAACTGATCTTTTTGCAGGGCTGTCATGTGTGGTTTTTAGATTCAGGAGCTTCAAGACACATGACAGGTCAGAAGTCTTTTCTATCAAACTTCACAGAAAAGGCTGGAGGAGCAGTAAACTTTGGAAACAATAGCAAAGGTCAAGTCAAAGGTTATGGGGATTTAACTAAAGGGGATCTAACTATTCAAAAGGTTTTCTATGTTGAAGGATTACAACACAATCTTTTCAGCATAAGTCAGTTTTTAGACAGTCTTTGTCAAATTAAGTTTCAAATAACAGGTTGCATGATTCTAACTGAAAATGATGTCAAAGTCTTCTGGGCCAAAAGACATATGGACTTATTTGTAGTTAATTTTTCAAAATTGAAAACATTAAATACAGTTTGTCTTTTATCAAAATCAACTGCAAATGAATGCTGGCTTTGGCACAGAAGATGTTCTCATCTGAATTTCAAAGATCTTAATAATCTTGTTGCAAAACATTTGGTTAAAGGCTTACCAAAGCTTAAATTTGAAAAAGAATCATTATGCTCAGCTTGTGAAATGGGCAAGATGAAAAAGAGTTCTCACAAATTAAAAATGGACTCATCTTGCAAAGCACCATTAGAAATGATTCATACTGATCTTTGTGGTCCAATTTCAGTTCAGTCGATGGGAGGAAAGAAATATATGCTTGTGATTGTTGATGAATTATCCAGATACACGTGGGTTGAGTTCCTAAGAGCTAAGTCAGAAGCTGCTACTACATTGATAAATTTTATCAAAAGGATTCAAGTTCTCTTACAACTTCAAGTTCAGAAAATCAGAAGTGATAATGGAACGGAGTTCAGAAATGAGACTCTTCAGAATTTTCTAGAAAGTTCTGGGATTTCTCACAATTTTTCTGCTGTCAGAACTCCTCAACAAAATGGTGTTGTTGAAAGGAAGAATAGAACTCTAGTTGAGGCTGCGAGAACAATGTTGGCTTATGCAAATCTTCCTACTTTCCTATGGGCTGAAGCAATTGCAACTGCTTGTTTTACACAAAATAGAACTTTAATCAATAAGAGATTAAATAAGACTGCTTATGAACTGATAAATAAAAGAAAACCATTAATCAAATTCTTTCATATTTTTGGTTGCAGATGCTACGTTCTCAGAGACAGAGAAAATCTTGCCAAATTCGATAAAAAGGCAGATGAAGGATACTTTGTGGGTTATTCTTTAACTTCCAAAGCATTCAGAATCTACAATAGAAGAACCAAGAGGATGATGGAGAGCATAAATGTAACTTTTGATGAAGCCAGAATGCGGACTTCTGAACAAGACAGTTCAGAACTCATGCTGAACAAGACAAAAATGACTTCTGATACAAATTCTAATCCTATTTGTTCAGAACTCAATTTACTGTTTAAGGATGCTTTTAGTGAACTAATTTCTGATTCTTATGCAGAATATGAAAACCCAAAGATAGTCAAAGAGATGAAAAATAAGACTCCAGAAATAGTTCAATCAACTGTAATTTCTGACAAAGGTCCATCAGAGGAGTGTCCAAATCTAATAAATACAAGTGGTGAAAACTCTGAACCTTGTAATCAGAATTCTGATTCTTGTACTCAGAACTCTGAACAAGTCAATCAGAACTCTGACTTCATTAATCAGAACTCAAACTTGGATGCAACTCCTACTCATACGTCAGAACAAGGTGACAGTTCAGAATTACGAGCAATCATTGATGAGAATGATGCAAACAACAATTATTCAGAGATTGATGTACTCCCTAGTGCTAACAAATGGACTAAAAATCACCCTATTCATCAAGTAATAGGTGATCCATCAGCAGGAGTAAAGACAAGATCAGCTACAGCAAATGAAGTAATGTTTGCTGGTTTCTTAAGTGTAATTGAACCAAAGAAAGCTAATGAAGCCCTAGAGGATCCAGACTGGATTTCAGCAATGCAAGAGGAATTGCTTCAATTTGAAAGAAATAAAGTTTGGAGACTCATTCCAAAGCCTGAAGGTAAATCTATAATTGGAACTAAATGGGTGTTCAGAAACAAAAAGGATGAATCAGGTGTTGTCATCAGAAACAAGGCAAGATTGGTTGCTAAGGGATACTGTCAACAAGAGGGAATTGATTATGATGAGACATTTGCACCAGTGGCAAGAATAGAGGCAATCAGAATATTTTTAGCCTATGCTGCACATAAAAACTTCAAGGTGTATCAAATGGATGTCAAATCAGCCTTTTTAAATGGCAAACTTAATGAAGAGGTGTATGTCCATCAACCTGAAGGTTTTGTTGATCCAGAATTCCCTGATCATGTTTATATTTTAGACAAAGCTTTATATGGTCTAAAACAAGCACCACGAGCCTGGTATGACACTCTTACTAAACACCTGTTAGGTTCAGGATTCAAGAAAGGTAAGATTGACACAACTTTGTTTTTAAATAAACAGGGTAATGATTTGATTCTGATTCAGATTTATGTTGATGACATAATATTTGGTTCTACCAGTCCAGAATTATGTGATAATTTTTCAAAAGTCATGTCATCTGAATTTGAAATGAGCATGATGGGTGAACTGAATTTTTTCCTTGGTCTTCAAGTCAAACAACTACCAAAAGGTATTTTCATAAATCAAGGAAAATATGTCAGAGATATTCTGAAAAAGTTCAAAATGTCTGATTGTGCTTCTATGAGAACACCTATGGCAACTAACATAAAGTTAGATGCTGATCTCAAAGGTGTTTCAGCAGATATCAAACTTTATAGAGGCATGATTGGATCATTACTTTATTTGACTGCAAGTAGACCAGATATCATGTTTTCTACCTGTTTCTGTGCTAGATTTCAATCTAACCCGAAAGAATCACATATGTTGGCTGTCAAAAGGATTTTAAGATATCTCAAAGGAACACCTGATCTAGGTCTATGGTATCCAAAAGAAACTGACTTCAAATTGACTGCTTTCACTGATGCTGATCATGCAGGAAGTAGGTTGGACAGAAAGAGTACATCTGGTGCTTGTCACTTTTTGGGAGATAAAATAGTGAGTTGGGCATCAAAGAAACAGAATTGTGTATCCACTTCAACTGCTGAAGCAGAGTATGTTGCTGCTGCTGCTTCATGCTCTCAAACATTGTGGATGAGAACACAACTCATGGACTATGGATATCAGCTTAATAAGATTCCCATCTATTGTGACTCAGAAAGTGCAATTGCTATTACTCAGAACCCTGTTCAACATTCGAAGACTAAGCATATAGACGTGAGGTATCATTTTATAAAGGACTATGTGGAAAAAGGAACTATAGAGATGCACTTTGTGCATACAAAGTATCAATTGGCTGACTTGTTCACAAAGCCTCTTGATCACAAAAGGTTTTCTTTTCTCATATGTAAAATAGGAATGCTTAATCTGCCTAGTTGAAAATATTTTTTTCTTAAAAATGCTAAATTTTTCTAAGTGAAGTTGTCTGAGTAGTGTATTCAGAACTTCTGAGTCTTGAGTTCAGAACTTCTGAGTCTTGAGTTCAGAACTTCTGAGTCTTGAGTTCGGAAATTCTGAATCTTGAGTTCAGAACTTCTGAGTCTTGAGTTCAGAACTTCTGAGTCTTGAGATCAGAACCTCTGAATCTTAAGGTCAGAAATTCTGAGTCAATACTTCAGCAATCTAACTTTCAAAAATTTATTTTTGAGAAATACAAATAACTTCAACTGTATGGATTATGCTTCTTCGATTATCTTGTTATCTCATCTTTATGTATCATTAATACTCAAATGCATGCTCAAGTCAAGGGGGAGCATCAAAATTCTTTTGGAAATCATTTTGTGATGCTTAAAAGATTTGTTTTCATTTCTTATCTGTTCAAACCTCTTCTGAATAATCAAAATGTTTTATATTGGTCAGAAGTTGATTTTAAAAGACATTTTGGTTACAAGGCAAAATTCTTCTGAGTCATGGAATCAGAACATCTGCGCGTGTTATTCAGATCTTTGACTTGAGTCAAAATTCTATCCACTAACACGTGTCAGCTTCATATTTGTTTGACAATGCCACGTATTTCATTTAAATCCTTTGTGGTATTTCACGTGTGTTGACTCCGTTATAACATTGATTTCGCTTTTCCGTTAAACCTTTCAACTTCGCGGATTTTAAATAGGTCTTAAAATCCCTATTTCAAAGTTCTTTCAAATTCCAGAGCGAAACGTGAGATACGAATCAAATCCAGAGTTCTTTGAATCTGTTTTCTTCTTAAATCATGTCTGAAATACGAAGAAGTGGTCCAATTTCTCTACATTCTACAAAATCGATAATGGATTCATCTGATTCGGAAAATGATGAAGTACAAAATAGAGTTGCAGAGGAAGGGGCAATAAGAAATGATGAAGAAGATGAACAAATGGATGAATCTGAAGGAAATGCGGATGAGGTAAATGTTAATATTGAACATGATCAGAGTGCTGCAGGTTCTATTATGTCAGATAGATCTATTCTAGTGGAAAGAGTTGTTCCTGAGAGTGAATGGTTGAAATTATCTGAAAATAACTGTGTTATATTGTTTGAGGAAAGTCGTTTTAAGCCTGAACACAGAATTATCATGGAGTTATTCAAACATCATCCGTACAGAAAATGGTTTACAAGAAGTAAAAATGTGCCTGTTCAGTACATACAACAATGGTGGAAATATCTTAGGTTAGAAGATAATAAGTTTGTGTCTGAAATTGGAGGAGTGACATTTGTCTTATCTATCTCTGCACTAAGAGAGATGCTGAATCTACCAGAGAAAGATGATGTACAAAGAAGAACAGATTTTGAGGATTTACCCCTAACAGAGGAATTAATAGCAGAGTTTATGAAGTTGGGATACAATGAAGGATTGAGGACTCTCAGTTTGTTCAGAAGAAACAAATTACCACCTATTTGGGCTTGCTTCTTTCATGTGGTAAATAAATGTTTGTCAGGGAAAAATAGTTCTGCTGATCAAGGTTCTAAACAAATTCTTCAGATATTTCAAGGTTTAGTGAAGAATAGGCATTATGACTATACTTTAATACTTTGGGAAGATATGAAGAATACATTTGAGAAGAATCAGAAAGCAATTCAGAAGAAGACAAAGGATGCTCCACTGACATACATTCCCTACATAAGGTACTGGCAAATTGTTATTTGGTATGCCATGCAGGAAAACAGAACAATCTCAAGAAGAACAAATGAAGAGCATGGTCCTACATTTTATTTGGGTAAGATGACCTCAGTAACAAGACTTGAAAATTATCCCAATCATAAACTGTTGCCAAAATCACTTAGGAACTATATTCCAAGGGAGAGTGAGATTTTAAAAGCTTATTGCACCTCTATGGGAATTGAATTACCTCAAATCCCTACCCAAGAGGACCAACCTGAGAAGAGAGGTGAGGGGTCTAGTCGAATTAGAGAGGGGGAGGATGTTCAGATGGGTGAACATTCTGAGAGACTTGAGGGGGAAAATTCTGAGAGCTTGGTTAGACTCAGTGAGGAAAAACAGAATGAGAGTGGTGAGGATGAGAGATTGTTAACAGAGGTTCAAACAGAAAGAGATGCCTCTGAACCAGCTAATCTTGACCAGGTAACCACACATGCTATTGGTTCACATCTCTTGGTGTCCAATATTGAAACAAACACCATGGACCTAGTGGTGGATCTTGAACAACCCATCCATACCCACTCAGAAGCATTTCAACATGCTACTGTTTCACACAAATCCGGGGAACCATCCCAAACTCATTTGGAGGGAGGTGATAAATCTCAACTTATTTTTCAACACATTGAGTCTGAATATCACAGTCCTATTCATATTGAGCCTGAAATTCCTTTTGACACTTGCACAGATCAGGAATTTCGTACTCCTGAAACAACATTCATAGACATGCCTAATGTTGGGTGTCGAGGATTGGATGGAAGTCCTGGTGAGGTGAACATTACAAAAGCCTCATTCAAACGTGCATCTGTTGTACAAGATGACTGTGTGTTATCTACAGGCCATGAGCTCTCTGGGCACATGAAAACTGGACCATCTGTTGGTTCAGGTTCACTGTTAGAAACTTCTGAATTTGAAAAGATTCAGAAACAAAACAAGGAGATGGGGGAAAAAGTAGAAAATTTGGAGAAGAGGATGGAGGATCTGAATGATGAGGTATCAGATTTGAAAGTTGTGTTGGAGAAAAAGTTAATTTCTGTTGAAACCAAGGTAGATGATGTAAAGAAATCCTTGGATTCTCACAAAAAGGAGATCATGGATATAATGTCTGGTTTTCAAAAAGATATGTTAAAACAGATGCAGGGTATGCAGGAATCTATATTGAAAGCACTGAGTGTATCTTTGGCTTCTACTTCAAAGCCTCTTGATCCTGTTCCTATTGCAGAAGCTGAACCTGAAGTTGCTTTTAATCAGAACTTGAAAAGGAAGTTTGATGATAATGATCCTCATAATCATCAAAAGGGGGAGAAAAGACAAAGGTTAAGTTCTGATGATGATATTGGCATAGAAGATTTTGAGATAGCAGACATGCACTTAGCCAATACAAAAAGTACAGAAGATCAGACACAGGAAAATTTAAAGGAGATGATTCAGATAGTACAGCTTGACAGTTCAGATACAGAAGAAATGGAGTTGGGAATTATTGATAGTAATGAATCAGATAAAACAGAGGAATTGAACTTGGATACTGAGATGGAAGGAAACTCAGATGAAACTGTAGCTATTGAGGAATCTGATTTGAGAATAGAAGAAATAGTGGAAAGTACAGTGGTAAACAGGTGTACAGATATTGTGGTTTATAACAGTGAAAGGGCAATGGAGTCTGAATCAGAAGAAAGGAGGTTGAATGAAGAATTGATCAGAAGAATGCATAATGAAGTAGTCAGAGCTTTGAGTGTTCAGAAAATTCATAAAGGAATAAAAGTGATAAGACCCATTGATCTAATGGGAGAAGAAGACAGAACTGTGGATTACACTCAGGATTTTAAAGATGATTTTAGGTTTAACTTTTGTGATGAGTTAAATACAGAAGAAGAGTATGTGATAGTGAAAGACTTCTTTATGCCTTCTGAATATGTATTCAGAAAACCAATCGAGATTCCAAAGATTAAATTGCAAAGACTAGAAGAACCTGTGTGTGACTTCATTCTAGAGTTAAGTGATGTACCTTTAGCCAGACAATTTCATGATGATATTTTTCCTGAGGAAATATATGATAATCTCTACTACACAGAAGGAGAGTATGAGCTTTTGGAAAGTAACATTGATGGTTTTATGGATGACAGAGCTCAGATGGTCTACTCAGAAGCTTCTAATATGTTCAGAGTTCCTGACTCAAAACTGCATATTCAGAAAAGAATCGAGAAAGTTCTGATGTTTCAACAAGATGAATTCAATGGTTTAATGTTCGTTAGAATGGAAACACTGAAAGAAAGAAATACAAAGGTTTCCATGTCTACATTTGATTTTCACAGATTGACTCTTGATGATCAGATCTTTCTAGTCAAGTTCTTTGCTAGCACTGAAGAAGCCTTGATAGAAATTGAATGCAGAAGACTTCTGGGTATTTATGTCAGAAATACATACTTGTATGACTTCCAGTTGGCTATAGAAGAAAGAAAAGAAAAGTGCAATCTGAGTTCTCCCACAAAGAAAACAGAAGTTGATCTGCATGTGAAGGGTTTTGTGAATGAAGGAATGGAGACAGAAGGGTTCACATATATGGTTCACGAAAGACTTGAATTGTTCAGATTAAAAGAGTGAATGCAGAAGACTTCTTCAGATTGTTGGTGCAAGTGTACCCAGCTTTAAATATTATGATATATTTTTGGTACACATAAAATCACATCTCCATATTTATTTTGATGATTACAAAACACACCGCATTATTTTGTTATCTAATATTTTATCTGAGTGTGCAGATATTTAAATGATCTCGATAATTTTTTATCTGAAGAATCCAAGTCTGAAGAGTTTCGTCATTTTATTTTAAAATGATAAACACCCTAAAATATTTTATCACTTGGATATTTCGTATCTATATAAATATATTTGAATCAAATATATATATACAATATTTTTTTATATATATTAAATCACTTGATATATATATATATATGTTGCTACTGTTCTTCATTAATTGCAAGAAGTGTGTTCAGCCGTTGTAACCCTGCGTTGCCTTGCTCTCATTGGACAAAACTTCAGGCGGTATACCGCCAAGGTCTTCGCGGTATACCGCGGGTACTGTTCACCTGTCACATCCTCTGCATTTGAAGCTTCTATTGTCAGAAACCCTATCAGGCGGTATACCGCCATGTGCAACGCGGTATACCGCGGGTACACAATGCCGTTTGTTTGTGCAGGTTGACCTTCTCCTTTGCTGTACTTTTTCTGACGCAGGTATACCGCGATGGTTTGGCGGTATACCGCGAAATCCTCAAGACTGTTGATCATCCAGTATAAATACAAGCATCCAGCAGCCTTCAATGCTACACCAAACTTCAGCAATAAATTCTCCCTCAGCATTTGATTATTATTCTGCTGCTTTCTTACTCACACTAAATCACTTAAACTGATAAAATTAATTTTTGAGCAAGAAATCTTGAGTTGATAGCAGATTAAAATCTCTCGATTAGTTGAATCAGCAACACAACTCAAGTGATCAAAACTCTCTAAAAATATACAAGTGATAAACCTTATTCAAGAGTGATTATTCATATTAAAATTTATACCCTCTTGTAAGTGTTTGAATTAGAGTGAGTGATCCACATTAATCTCTCAAAGAAGAGTGTTTCGCGTTTGTTGTATTAAGGTTTGTGTTTCTACCGTAAAGAACACGTTTCGTATTGGATCTCCGAGAAGTGTTATTTTCTCGAGGTGGACTAGCCAACTTTGTGTTTGGTGAACCACTTTAAAAATATCGTTGTCAAGTATTCTCTTTCCCTTATCTCTTTACATTTCCGCTGTGCATTTAAATTATATCTGTTTATATAATTGTTGTATATTTACTTGTTTATACTCTGCTTTATTTTTACTGTATTGTTTGTACTGTATTTATTTGTTCAAAGATTTTTTGAAAGAAAAAGATTTTAAATACAACCTTACCCCCCCTTAGGTTGTCCAACATTTGGTATCAGAGCAGGTCTTTCAAAAATATTCTGCATATTTTTTTTCTCTTATTCTTCTAAATGGCTCAACAAACTAATATCGTGTTTTCAAAACCTCCTTTGATAGATACTGAAAAGTTTGGCATTTGGGCCGAGCTTTTTGAATGTCACGTGCGTGGCAAAAATCAAAAGATTTGGAATATTATAGAAAAAGGGAATTTTAAACCCACCATTGTGAAAGATGATGTTTATATTGATAAACCTATAGATGACTGGACTACTTCTGATGAAGCTTATTTTTGTTTAAACTTCGAAGCTAAGAATATATTATATGCTGCTTTAACAACTGATGAGATTGAAAGAGTATATACATATAAAACTGCAAATCAAATATGGGAAAGTTTAAATAATACTCATCGTGGAAACACGGAGGTTAAATCTAGTAAAGTGAATATTTTAGTTCACGATTATGAACTATTCGAAATGAAACAAGATGAGTCAATTGACTCAATGTTTAAAAGATTTAACCTTATTGTGACTACTTTGAAAGGTTTGGATCGCACTTATCCTAACGAGGACTATATAAGGAAAATCCTACGAGCCCTTCCTTCGGAGTGGATGCAAAAGATAACATCCTTAGAAGACTCCCGTGACCTTTCCATAATGAAGATAGATGACTTGATCGGTAATCTTAAAGTGCATGAAATTGCACTTAAAAGAAACAAAGATCGGGAGCAAGTTAAAAAGAAATCAATCGCTCTCAATGTCTCAACACCAAAAGATGAGAAGAAAAAGGAGAAAGCTAGCTCCTCGAAAGATCCATCCGAAACTCTCGATGAAGTCGCCATGTTGGTAAGAAACTTTTCCAAATTTCTTAATAATAATAATAAATTTTCTAACAATGGCAGATTTCAAAGAAACGGTAACTACCGTCGTGGTGGTGAAAATCGAAGTCGTAAGTTCCATAAACGAGACGAAAAAGTTAAGAAAAATGGCGACTCGAGTGAAGACGATAAAGCTAAGCCAAAGAGAGGCTTTTGCTACTCATGTGGTGACAAAGACCACTACGCCAATGAATGTCCGAAAAAGAACAAGTTCCAAAAGAAGAAGGAGAAAGCCTTCATTGGAGGCGCGTGGAGCGAGAGTGAAGAAGAAGATGACTATCAAGCCATTTGTCTTATGGCCGATAGCGACGACGAGGTAAAATCTTCTTACTCGGATTACGATAGTGATTATGAAAGTGATAATGAAAATAATCTTGAAGAATTATATGAATCCTTTCATAAAATGGCCGCTCTTGCAAATCGTTACCAAGATGAGAATACTATGTTAAAAGAAACTGTAAATGCATGTAAAAAGGAAATAAAAAATGTTAAACAAAAATCTGAAAATGATATGGATATAATTGCTAAATTAGAAACTAAATTAGGAGAAAAAGATTTTTGTAAATCTTGTGATGTTTTAAATAAAGAAATTGCATGCTTGAATAAAAAATCACATGAAAATATTATTTGTACAAAATGTGATATTCTTGATAATGAGATTACATGTTTAAAGGCTAAATGTGCTTCATATGAAAAAGATAACATGCTAGCTAAAGCCTTTGAAAGTAGCAATGAGAAAGTTCTTAACATGCTTAATATGCCTAACCGTATAAAATGTAGAAAAGGCATTGGTTCCAATACTTGTGTTGATAAATGTTCATGTATACCCATCAAAAGATTTTATGAATCACCTAAAGTAAATACAAGAAATCAATATGTGCAAAAACCTCCGTATGTGCGTAAAATAAATAATGTAAATTATAATACGAGAAAACCGTATGCTCGCATGTACCATGATAAATATTCTAAACCTAATAATAATGCGAATGTAAATGCATGTTTTTATGTGTATGATAAATATAATCGCAAAATTAAAATGGTAAATAAATGGATTCCAAAAGGAATGTTTAGTAATGATAATCCCGGTGGTATGCGTTTATGGTTTTAAATGTGTTATGTATATATATATAGTTTAAATATATTTTGTTGTATATATTATATATATAAGTAATATATAATACTATTCATATATATATATACATTCGTACTGCACATATATATATATATTTTATTTAATTTTTAATTCTTATATATATATATTTTGTTTGTCTTGTCATGTGTTATATATATATATTTGTGTTTTATATATATATATTAATATTATGTAATGTATTATATATATATATATTCTGTTTGACTTTATATATATGTATGTTGGTTGACTTTTGAAACTAATTGTCAAGGACCCACGAGAAATGGGGACCATAAAAGTTACATCTTCATTATTGTAGATTGACCTTGATATGGACTGGATTCTCGATAGTGGTTGCACACGTCACATGACCGGAAACAATAATCTCTTTTCATCATATAAGTCATGTGATGGTGGACAGGTAATTTTTGGAGGAAACTCCAAAGGAAATATAATTGGTAGAGGTACAGTTTCTTGCAATAATGTTCAATTTCTTAATGTTAATCATGTTGATAATTTACATTTTAATTTGTTAAGTGTTCGCCAATTGTGTAAAAATAATACAACTGTTGTCTTCGAAGAAGATTCTTGTAAAATCATAAAAAATGGCAAAGTTCTTTTAAATGGCTTTGTAAAAGGAAATTTATATATTTGTAAAACTGTTGTATCTGATAATGTATGCTTATCTTCTATTAATGATGTTTCTACTTTATGGCATAGGCGTTTAGGTCACGCTAATCTAAGATTAATGCAAAACTTAAAAAATAAGGAGCTTGTGAGTGACCTGCCAAAATTAAAGTTTGATAATCATTTTTGTGATGCTTGTCGTGTCGGCAAACAACATCACGTTTCTCATAAATCAAAAAATGTTATTTCTACTCAAAGAGTTTTAGAACTTTTACATATGGATCTTTTTGGCCCGATGGCTGTTCAAAGTTTTGGAGGAAATTTTTATACTTTGGTTATTGTGGATGATTATTCCCGTTATACTTGGACTTTATTTTTGAGACATAAAAATGAGGCTTTTGAAAAGTTTAAAATTTTGGGAAAACGAATTCAAAACCAACAAGGTTGTACGATTGTTTCCATACGTACGGACCATGGACGAGAATTCGATAATGATGTACAATTTGGTGCCTTTTGTGATAAACATGGTATAACTCATAACTTTTCGGCTCCTCGAACTCCTCAATCTAACGGGGTTGTTGAAAGGAAAAATCGAACGTTGCAAGAAATGAGTAGATCTATGCTAAACGAACATCAAGTTCCCCAAAAGTTTTGGTGTGATGCCGTTGCTACCGCGACCTATGTGCTTAACCGTGTCCTAATTAGAGGTATCCTAAATAAGACACCCTATGAACTTTACCGAGGTAGAAAACCTTCCCTAGCTCACCTAAAAGTTTTTGGTTGTAAATGTTTCATTTTAAACACCAAATCCTACCTAACCAAATTTGACCCCAAAGCCTATGAGGGAGTGTTCCTAGGTTATTCTTGGAATAGCAAAGCCTATAGAATCCTAAATAAGGAGACCATGGTAGTGGAAGAATCCCTTAATGTTAGTTTTGACGAGAGTCCTCCCAAACCGAGTGCACCCTTAGCAAATGACAATGTTTGTGAAGGAGATGTCTTAGCCCAACGACTTAGTACCTTGGATTTAGGTACCCAACCTTCCACAAATAATATTGAATCTAGTGATGCCCCTCCATGCTTTATTCCACAAGGTATAGATGATCCTAACCTTAGAACCGCTCGAGGCCATCCCGTAGATCAAATTATAGGTGACCTAAACCAAAGGACAACTAGATCACAAATCCATACCCATTGTGCTTTCCATGCTTTTATCTCAACCATAGAACCTAAAACCATAGATGAAGCTTTAGGTGATGAGGATTGGATTATGGCCATGCAAGAAGAGTTAAACCAATTTTCTAGGAATGATGTGTGGGACTTAGTGCCTAGCCCTAGTAGTCAAACCATTATTGGCACAAGATGGGTCTTCCGAAACAAGGTAGACGAGAACGGTGGAGTCACACGAAACAAGGCACGTTTAGTTGCCAAGGGGTACAGTCAACAAGAAGGTATAGATTATGACGAAACCTTTGCACCGGTTGCAAGGTTGGAGTCTATTCGAATGCTTCTCGCTTTTGCAAATGCTAAAGATTTTAAGTTATTTCAAATGGATGTTAAAAGTGCTTTCTTAAATGGTATTATAAATGAGGAGGTATACGTTTCTCAACCTCCCGGTTTTGAAAGTTTTGAAAACCCGACACATGTTTATAAATTAAAAAAGGCGCTTTATGGTTTAAAGCAGGCTCCGCGTGCGTGGTATGATAGATTAAAAACCTTTTTAATTGTTAGTGGTTATATTATGGGTAAAATTGATAATACTTTATTTGTGAAATATGTTCAAAATGATATTGTGGTTGTGCAAGTATATGTTGATGATATTATTTTTGGTTCCACTAATGAAAAACTGTGTAATGAATTTTCTGCGAAAATGACAAGCGAATTTGAAATGAGCATGATGGGAGAATTAAAATACTTCTTAGGATTGCAAATAAAACAATGTGAAACTGGTATTTTTATTAGTCAATCTAAATATTGTAAAGACATGTTGAAAAAGTTTAACTTTGAAAATGTCAAACCCGTTGAAACTCCAATGACCACAAATTTGCAATTATCTCGTGACGAGGAGGGAAACGATTTTAATGAAAAAATTTATCGTGGTATGATTGGTAGTTTATTATATTTAACTGCTAGTAGACCTGATATTATGTTTAGTGTATGTTTATGTGCTCGTTTTCAATCTTCACCTAAACAATCTCACTATGAAGCTGTCAAGCGTATTTTTCGTTATTTACGAGGTACTACTAATCTTGGCTTATGGTACGCAAAGCAACCCGAGTTAGAAGTAACGTGTTTTGCCGATTCCGATCTTGGTGGATCTATTGTTGACCGAAAAAGTACTAGTGGGGTATGTGCCTTTATAGGTCTCTCACTTGTATCTTGGTTCTCTAAGAAACAACAATCCGTAGCTTTGTCTACCACCGAAGCGGAATATGTAGCCGCCGCAAGAGCATGTGCTCAAGTCCTATGGATGAAACACACACTTACCGATTTTGAGGTACACCTAACCAAAATTCCAATTATGTGTGATAACTCAAGTGCCATAAACTTAAGTAAAAATCCCGTTTTGCATTCTCGTACCAAACATATTGAATTGAGACATCATTTTTTACGAGATAATGTTCAAAAAGGCAAAATCGTGCTTGAAAAGGTTGATTCGGAAGATAATTTGGCCGATATTTTCACTAAAGCTCTAAACAAGAAGGCGTTCTTTAAATTAAGACTTGGTTTAGGCATGCTTGAGTATAACCCTTGATAAATACTAACTCTCAAATATTTCATATTTTGAGGGGGAGCATCTTTCGAGGGGGAGCATAAGCGACTTTCTTAAACCCTTTTTGCTTCGACAAAAGGGGGAGAGAAACCGAGTATGCTCTCGTGTTTAGCGTTGTGTTTGTCATCATCAAAAAGGGGGAGATTGTTGGTGCAAGTGTACCCAGCTTTAAATATTATGATATATTTTTGGTACACATAAAATCACATCTCCATATTTATTTTGATGATTACAAAACACACCGCATTATTTTGTTATCTAATATTTTATCTGAGTGTGCAGATATTTAAATGATCTCGATAATTTTTTATCTGAAGAATCCAAGTCTGAAGAGTTTCGTCATTTTATTTTAAAATGATAAACACCCTAAAATATTTTATCACTTGGATATTTCGTATCTATATAAATATATTTGAATCAAATATATATATACAATATTTTTTTATATATATTAAATCACTTGATATATATATATATATATGTTGCTACTGTTCTTCATTAATTGCAAGAAGTGTGTTCAGCCGTTGTAACCCTGCGTTGCCTTGCTCTCATTGGACAAAACTTCAGGCGGTATACCGCCAAGGTCTTCGCGGTATACCGCGGGTACTGTTCACCTGTCACATCCTCTGCATTTGAAGCTTCTATTGTCAGAAACCCTATCAGGCGGTATACCGCCATGTGCAACGCGGTATACCGCGGGTACACAATGCCGTTTGTTTGTGCAGGTTGACCTTCTCCTTTGCTGTACTTTTTCTGACGCAGGTATACCGCGATGGTTTGGCGGTATACCGCGAAATCCTCAAGACTGTTGATCATCCAGTATAAATACAAGCATCCAGCAGCCTTCAATGCTACACCAAACTTCAGCAATAAATTCTCCCTCAGCATTTGATTATTATTCTGCTGCTTTCTTACTCACACTAAATCACTTAAACTGATAAAATTAATTTTTGAGCAAGAAATCTTGAGTTGATAGCAGATTAAAATCTCTCGATTAGTTGAATCAGCAACACAACTCAAGTGATCAAAACTCTCTAAAAATATACAAGTGATAAACCTTATTCAAGAGTGATTATTCATATTAAAATTTATACCCTCTTGTAAGTGTTTGAATTAGAGTGAGTGATCCACATTAATCTCTCAAAGAAGAGTGTTTCGCGTTTGTTGTATTAAGGTTTGTGTTTCTACCGTAAAGAACACGTTTCGTATTGGATCTCCGAGAAGTGTTATTTTCTCGAGGTGGACTAGCCAACTTTGTGTTTGGTGAACCACTTTAAAAATATCGTTGTCAAGTATTCTCTTTCCCTTATCTCTTTACATTTCCGCTGTGCATTTAAATTATATCTGTTTATATAATTGTTGTATATTTACTTGTTTATACTCTGCTTTATTTTTACTGTATTGTTTGTACTGTATTTATTTGTTCAAAGATTTTTTGAAAGAAAAAGATTTTAAATACAACCTTACCCCCCCTTAGGTTGTCCAACAGAAGCCTTGATAGAAATTGAATGCAGAAGACTTCTGGGTATTTATGTCAGAAATACATACTTGTATGACTTCCAGTTGGCTATAGAAGAAAGAAAAGAAAAGTGCAATCTGAGTTCTCCCACAAAGAAAACAGAAGTTGATCTGCATGTGAAGGGTTTTGTGAATGAAGGAATGGAGACAGAAGGGTTCACATATATGGTTCACGAAAGACTTGAATTGTTCAGATTAAAAGAGTTGGTGAAGTACAGTGATGCAACTCTGAATTGGTTGTTGATTAGAATGGAAGTAAGTATGGATACTGAAAAAGAGAGTTTAAAGAAGAGATGCATAAACTGTGTGAAGAGGAGGTTGGATTTTAGAAGAAAAATCAGAAACAGTAGTGAATGGTTGCTATCTGAGGTGAATCCCAAAAAGATTCTACATAATGATTTTGTGTTCCCAGCTGAGTATGAAGTGAATGAAATTTTGTCAGATGAGGCTGAAGAAGTTCAGGACACAACACCTCAGAATGTGCAGATAACTAATATTGATCAAGCTGAACAGTCTGAACCCAAAGAAGATGAAATATTCATTGATCTGAATGGATACTTTCTTGAATTTGATCTGCCTGAGTTCTTCAAACCAAAAGAGGTACAATTCTTGGATGTGTATTATGATAGGTCTAAGGAGACTCAGATCTGGTTGGCTGAAAAATCAAGATGTCTTGGCAAAACAAAGCAAGCCGTTTACTCAGATTTTCTAATCACTGGAATCAGAGAATTGAAGGTTAAGAAATTCAGAAAGATGGAGTACTTATCCTTTGAAGTTTTGAGAGAAGATGGCAAGGTTTATTATTTCACTGATGCAGATTTTGAGAAACTGTCAGTGGTTGACTTCTACAGATTACACAGCTTTCTATGTTTTAAAGAGTCAAGTAAAGACAGAAATGAAAGGAAGGCAAGAAGTGTGGTGATTGAGGCCATGTTCTATATCTTAAGGTGGCATTGCTATACAGATTTCCAAATAGCTCTGTATTTGCAAAAGTCATGTGTTTATCTGGCAAATCCCAATACAGATCATGAGCAGAAAAAGGTGTTAAAGACTGGAAGTGTTCACAGATATCCAGAGTTGGGAGTATTTTTGAAGAACAAAAGTGGAAAGATCTTCTTCAGAGCAAAGGAAACTGCAAAATATTGTTCTGGAACTTTAAGGATCATAAAGCACAATTTGGAGAAAAAGATGCTGAAAGTGAAGGAAGCAAACATGATTCAAGAAGTAATTAATCAGCAAGTTGAGATTATTCAAGAAATTATTGACAAGATTGATAAGAGGCTTAATCTGAGGAATGTGTTACTTCAGAAAATTGTTCCTGCTCTGAAAGAATTAGATGATGCAAAGTTTAAGTTTATTTGACAAAAAGGGGGAGATTGTTAGATCTGAAGTTTTGTCAATAAACCAAGTGTTGAAGATCTGATAAGAAGGTTCAGAAGTTCTGAGAAGAAGAGTCAGAAGTTCTGAGAAGAAGAGTCAGAGATCTGAGAAAGAGAAGTCAGAAGTTCTGAGAAGCGTGATCAGAAGAATGTTCAGAAGTTCTGAACTACCTGTTCAGAACTTATGACGAGTTTCGTTATTTAGTAATGTGTAAACTAATTAGGACACGTGTTATGTTCTTATTAGTCTTTCTTATTTGTACTGTAGCTTTAAGATGTTTGTTGCAGTATAAATAGAGTGGTTAGCACTACGTTGCTAACTGATTGATTTTCCCATATTACTTGTATTCATTCCTTGTAATCTTTGAGGTGATCTCTCTCTTAGATCTGTAATTCTGTGCATCATTGAATACAATTGGGCTTGATCATACAATTTCTCAATTACTTCTTTCTATATTGATTGTAAGAATAGATCCTGCACTTTCATTGATAAATGCAACCTTGCAATTCTCAAGATGTTCCACGCCTTTCCTTTCAACCGTCACATAGATTATTCTATTCTCCTCTGGAACGAGCTGCAAGAGCTAGTCGAAGACAAAACACGACCTGTCAAGAACCGCAACTTCGTGCCATATCAACGCTTCTTCCAGATAATCATCCATTAGATTATGGAGGGAAACCAAGAAATCCCTAGACGCCCAAATGTCGTACAAGGCCCGACCCAGTGGATGCATTTTCTGAAGATGCCCGAGCACGACGACTTCGCCCACATCGCCGTGATACCAGAAGTCGTACTTACTATACCAATCACCAGTCTGAGGTAGTTAGGCAGTATAGGATAGATAACGCACTAGTGGTCCAGCCAGAACCGGTGGGACCTACCCAAGGTGCAATCCCATTGGGCGGTGAGGGTCTGAATGTTGAGCAGGTTCAGGAACACGAGGTTCCTGAACGGGGAGAGGTGAGGCGTACATTAAGAAAGAGAGTGGGTGGGGTGGCGAGGACAGCTGGTCAGGCATCTACATCCGGAGCTGCAAGAATTCCAATCTTTACGGATGATGTGTCCATGGATTCAGAGGAGGATCCTAACTTTGACTCTAATGCTTCATCATCTGAAGATGAAGCATCTGACCAACCTACACCAGATGATGATGACTCCAACTTCGACTCCGATCCAGATCATGATCCTGATGCAGATCTTATTCCACGATATGTTGGACGGAGACCGACTTTAGAGAGTTCCGATGTTGATTCCACTTGGAACGTCGGACTCTCCGGCGATTTTGGTGACATAAGGAGGAATGAGGGAGTTGAAGTAGAAAGTACTGATATTGTGAGCCGTGAGACGGTGAGAAAAAAATGGGAGAAACTGTGACAGGATCGGATAAAGTTTTAACTACCGATCCTCCCCAAACCATTACAAGTCGGGTAGCCACATCTACTACCAACGAGCGTTCGTCGCCGTTGCGTATTGAACAAGCCATGGTGGACCCAGCCATGCATAGCGCAACCCCTCTCAGCCACTCATCGGCATCTCAATTTGCCGATGTTTCATTTCACACAGGAGATTTAGCTCATACGCTATCGGCGACACACTCGGTGTCTGCCGGTATTGAACAAGGTAGGCTCCTGCCCCGACCACCGCCTTTTATTCCGAGCACGTTGAGTCTAGAGCCTTTCGGACATACATCCTTTCCTAGGCCACGTGCGTTGGTATCTCACCAAGTTGTGGGCTTCCGTGCCCCAATCGGAACACCCAGAGTGCCCATTTGTTGGTGCCCTACGAGGATCGAGTGGAAGTCCTGTCATATTCAACACAATGCCAGCTATGAACACAGGCAATACAGTTGCTACAACCGCTACTTTAACCTACCCTAAGTGGTCCGGAGGTTAGTATCATGTTCCCCACTATTCCACGCGAGCAGGTTGTGCGCATGTTAGGCTCGTATCCGCATTATATCACTCTTCCATTACTAGCGGCTGCTTTAGGCTCTATCGACAATGCCTACAAGCAACATCGCAGGGTCATGCAACAAACGGTTGGCCGGCTCGCAAATGAGGTCAGTAGAGCAATAAAAGGAAAAGTTATTCCTGAATCATCATCAACTCCTCAGGATCCACCATCCAATGCTCAATCTGAACCACAACCACCATCATCAGTTCCTTTACACCAAATCCCCACCGATCAACTCAAATCTGAGTTGTTAGCCCGGTTATTAGCACAAGGAGATTCAAATATGGCTGAAGAAGTTGACCTTGTTGGATTCAAACCTTTAACCTCAAACCCATACTCAAACCCAACTGCCCACCAGCACTGACTTCCAAACCTTGAACAACACCATGAAAGAAATGACCCAAGCCATGCTTTCGGGATACCAAGAATTATCAAAAAGATTAGTTGTGGTAGAACAGGCGTGTGGAGTTCAGGCTAAAGCTTCCAACAAACGAAGACATGATGATCAGGAGGATCCTGATCAACATGAGGGGGAGAAGAGAGCCAGGGTTGGTGAATCAAGTGGTACAGTTGTGGAAAATGTTGGTGCTTCATCAAACGAGGGGGAAACGGGTGCGAGGGGATCAGGTACTGATATGTTCCAGGTTGATGACACTGTAGTTCTAGCTGATGTCATAACTGGGGTTGAAAAGCCTCCAGTTGTTGACAATAGAACAGTAGACGAAAGGATGGTGGATGCTTTGATCGTTGATTACATCTATATTGACTATGAGGGAGAGCCAGAGACGATGACAGTACAGATCAAAGAGGAAATAGAAGACATATTTGATGTCACCGAGGCTCTAGCAATTGCTTCGGATTCCGATAATGACACTCCAGATGATACAACTCAACCGCAACCACCGAATGATCAGGGTGCAGGTACTTTCGCTCCAGCAGTTCAAGTGAATGCCGATGGTAAGATCAGAGATCCGATACTCGAAGCTGAACTGAGACTTTATCAGGAGGTAATAGACGCTGAGCCAAGGTATGTGGCTACAGGTGAAAGAGTTAGGATCTTGATTCCCTATCAAGAGAGCATCAGGAAAGATTTGTTTGTGAAAGACGTCCAGAAGATCGACTTGGAAAAGGTATACGGCATTTAGAATTGGCCATCACTTCGCAAGATTGAATTTCTACACGTTATGGGCAACAAAGATCTAGAGACAGACGTGGTTAGATCTGATAAAGCCATTGTGAAGGTGATAAAGATAGAGTCATACAATCTTGTCAACGTCTGGTACCTGCAGTTCACCGTTAGAAGATCTGATGGCTCTGACCACGTCTTCTCTAAAGCAGACTTCAAGAGCTTGAAGCTTGATGATCTTATATGTCTGTATGACATTCTGGCACGGGTACTGAAAAGAAAATAGAATGGTCTGCCGCATATCAGAGTGTCAAGAGGTTCATGCGGAATATCCTAAAATTTTCTTACCTAACGGATTTCCAAATGGCCTTGGAGGCACACCAAACCAGGGTAAACCTCAGAGCTCCAAACAGGCGTCTGTCAGACATCCAAGGTATTCCCGCGTATACTGTTCTCAAGAAACCTGAGCTTGGGGTTGTTTACTGTAATCAAGACTCAAAGAAAAGTTTTATGAGAGTATGTGAAGCCAACAAGTTCAGTGATGGAACCTTCAAGATGATCCAAGTCAACCTTGAGAGCAAGTAGAGGGACCTAATGTGTAAATGTGAAGTTATAAACTATATAACGTATTTTTCCTCTAGATTGACATTAGGTCATCCATTCTTACACACACTAGTACACACATTTGCACTTGCTCTCTACATTTCTCACATTAGGTCATCCATTCTTACACACACTAGTACAACATTTGCACTTGCTCTCTACATTTCTCATTGTGTACTTGTTGATTATCATTGAAGAATATATGGATGGCTATCTGATTGTTTTCATGGATTGATTACTTGTTCTGGGATCACACCTTCTTCTATAAACCTTCTGCAAACCTTCTTCATGAAAGTTGTGCGGATTGTGAGAAGAAAACCGTTTCCTCTGATTTCTTCCGCCTTCCCCATACCAAAACAAATGTGTGGGGCAAACCCGGAGCATGGGCTTTGGACTCTAAAGAACACGAATAAGAACTTAATCAAGAAAAACCGGCAACACCTACCACCGGAAACACCGATTTTCCAGATTTGATGACGGCTGCAACCACCAAGACGAAGAAGAAGAAAGGTAAGCCGTTATCTCTCGGTGAATTTGTCTTCAAATCATGGTCTTCTTCATCCGTAAACGTCGTCTTCTTCACCCGGAAATCATCGTCTTCTTCATCAGAAAAGTCTTTCAAATTCTATGGATGCCATCGTAGTCTTCATCGTTGAAATTCGAGAATGCCAGATAACAATTAAAAATTACTGAAAATATTATTGATGCAGTTACCATAAAATAAATTCTTTTTTCATAATTCTCGACTGATGCACTTACCATAAAAAAAGTGATCTTTCCATAATTCTCGGCTTACAATAAATGCTGAATCGGATTATATAAAAAATTCAAAAAAAAAATTACTTCCTTTATACCTAAAGTGCTTTTCCGATTAAAAACAAATAAAATGTAAAAATAAAAAGACATAAGATCAATCAACGGTAGAGATGATGGTTGCATGGGTTTCAACCTTTTTTAGGGTTGCAAAATATCCTCTCTATATATATATATATATATATTTCCATTTGCACTACGTACTAAATAAAAGACTTTTGCCTACAGACTTTTCCATGGGAAATCTGTCGCTAAAGAGTGATTCGTTACAAAACCGTCACAGAAGTTGATGAGTAATATTAGTGGGTAATGCAAATCAGCGACATGTTACCCATGGATTCTCTAGGTGATCCATGGGTATTTTCCGAAAAACATCGGATTCTACCAAACCGTTGGTATTTTCTGGGTGATCTGTGGGTAATCACCGACGGAAATTTCCATGAGTGAATATTGTGGGTAAAAGTCATTTGTTTTGTAGTATTCGTAATCCGTTGATAATGGTTAAATTCAGCAACGGATTACCGACGATTTTTTGGTTTATCAGAAAAGTTCTCGTAGTCAAATCGATCGATTCGATGATCAATGGGTTCAATTTAGTGGGTGAGGATATCCATGTCAAGAAAATTTTGGAGCAATATTTTTCATCAGTTGTTACTTTCTGAGGGGCTTTTGGAACAAGTGTGTTTTCGACATTCTTCGTGACCAGATTGTAGAGAAGTCGTTCATTTGGTTATTGGCTAGGTGTAAATGGAGTGTTATTTACCCCCTTTCGTGGAGATACCAGCCTTCTGTTTGTCTCAAGAACTTGTAATTTCTTGGTACTTTGATTGCTAGTTTCTTGCTAGCTGTTTTTCTGGAATAAATCTAGTTGTCGTTTAAAAAAACAGTTATCGTATTCAGATAATCTCCGACGGCAGATCCCACATATTTTGGCTGTCGCTGATGTTGGTCGTTGATTCGCAAATTTCTAGTAGTGCTCACATGCCTTAACAAACTAAATTTTTCTCAAGGTTCTAAAAACCAAAACACGAAATTGCCCCTCCTCAAAAACATGCACATTGGTCGTCATTGGATCAAAAGCAATTAAGCGTCGCAAAACGGTACTCATAGATTGACAGAACTCTGACCAGAACTTAACCGTGTATATATTACACTATTTAGCTAATTTCACCGTGTAGACTTATATCCACGGACTTGCACATTCAAAACAAAATGTCTACTTCAATTCGATTGGCTTCAAAATTTCCTTCTTCCTACTTTTCTACAATACATGACAAAGATTGACTTCAAAATTTTCCTTCTTCCTACTTTTCTACAATACATGACAAAAATTGACTTCAAAATTTTCCTTCTTCCTACTTTTCTACAATACATGACAAAGATTGACTTCAAAATTTTCCTTCTTCCTACTTTTCTACAATACAAGACAAAAACGCCTAAAGTTATATTCAATTAAAATGTACATTAGGCTAACCCACCCATGGCGTCATATGTTTAACTTCAACAATCCAATACTTACTATATTTTTTTGTACATCAAGACAGAGGTGGACTTAGGAATTTTTCAAGTGGTGATACCATTTACTACTAAATGGAAATTTTTTACTTACAAAGTTTTCCCTGAAAAAATCGTCTCGTCACACAATTATCACTAAAGTTGCATTGATGGGTAAATGGTCCCATGAATTTTGTGGGTGAATAGTTGGTACTTGGTAACCATCGATGGGAATTTCCTTGGGTGATTTGTGTGTGTAAAAATCATTTGTTTTGGATTGATTTGACTATAGAAAACAAATATATAGATATTTTTCACAAAATCATCATTGGTTTAATTGTTGGACAGGTCCTTGTTTTTCGTATGTGAGGTCTTGTATTAAAAAAAATTATAAACATAATTAATCTGAAATTAAAAGCTAAAAACTAAGGAAATGACCCAAACAAACCGTGCTTGAGGTAAGAGAAAAGTCATACAAATCAACTCTCTAACTTGTATCGTCATTATAGTTTCAAAATATATATGGTTGCATGCAACAAAATGATTGATACGATGACACCTTTTACGAACCTATAATTGTTTACACTACGATGGAAGAACGAAACGATGACCCGTACGTGCCACCGTATGCTATAAAGTGTGTCCGCCCGTGGGTCACGCTAATCTCCTATAATAGAGAGTTGTGTGTGGATTAAGTGTGTATAACGTATATAGACTTGAACCTAATCAAGCAAATTAAAAATTAAAGATGTAAAAGTAAGAAGACAGTAAGTGGCGTATGAAACAAGTTGCATGTCAAGTCTGAATTATGGTAAAGAAATTGGCATAAAGAAGAATATGTATGATATTATGGAAAATTTGATGAACAATACATGCCATTTTCCAAACGAGAACAGTTGGATTATGAAAGAGACGTGAATTTGTTTATCTTGGCGTTTCATTATAATTCAATCTTGTATGTTTAAAACATTCCACAGATTATTTTCCATGTGAGATGGATAATGGAACACTATAGATAATAAGTTCAATGGAGTTGTGGATTCAGGATTTTTTTTATCGGGGATGTCTGTAAATTTGCCCAATATATTTTTAGCTTAAATCCAACGTTTCGAGGGTTTTTAAAGTTTTTTTGGTAAATTTTAAGAGATTTTTAAGTTTTTTGTCGATTTCAAATAACTTTTTTGGTTTTTTAGTCGATTTCGAAAGTAGTTTTGGTTTTTTGGTTGAATCCGAAACATTTTTTTTGATTGATGGGGTCCCATCGACTTTGCAACCGATACCATTCGGCCTACTATACTATCACACGTCGGAATACCCAACCTTCCACTGACAAGGTTCTACACGCTCTCACCCTTAACCGGGGTTGCTTAACCTTCAAAAGCCTAATGAGTTCAAGTTTTTTTTTTCAAGTAATAGACTCAACAATTATGTCAATCGAAAATTTCATAAGATTCTTTTCAACACGAAGATTTTTATAACAGTTTATCGTACATGTAAAAATCTACTACTACTTACCCGGAAGTTTGCAAAATGAACACACTCATTCCACATATGAAAAATTATTTTGAAAATTACTTGATCACTTCTCGAGTTACTAACGAAACACAAAAGTATGCTCAACGACTTTTAAAATCAGTCGCTACGGTTCTAACATGGATTTATTTATGTCATGTACGTAAAGTAATTTCCTGCATTAAGATAGTGTGCTTACTTGTTTGTACGAAACTTCGCAAAGAAACTTAAACGGCATCAAACTCTAGAAATTCTCTCATTTTAACCATAAACGACATGGAATAAAATTCACCAACAAAATTCGCATGTGTTAGTTTATTTCTCAAAACTGACAAAACGATCTTTATATACACTTTGGTTAAAATATGAAATGATTTGTGTCGGTTTCAAGTTTAAACCCAAATTAACAATATGCTTTCATCGTTCGAAAATATCGGCTAAAATATCGTGAAGAAGTCTCTAATTAGAATATGCATGCAAACTTATAACACTCTCCTATTAGTTTTCCTGAAATAAAATAACACGCAACAGATAGTCCACACAAAATTTCAAAAGAGGAAATTCATTAGATCAAATTCCGAAATTTTCTCGTTTAGCCATATAATGACATGGAAGCAAAATTTTCTGGCAAGACTCACACACATTTATGTATTTTCTCATAAATTAGGAAAACAAAGTGCGGGTAATTCGGTTGACACGTAAAATAATTTAAATCGACTCCAAGTTCAAGTCATACCAACGATGCGCATTAACGCTCCAAATAGTGGCTACAATGCTATACCCACCAATAAATCAACATATTGCGTTTGCGTGAAATGATAATAAAAGAACCAATTAACCGAAAGTGTAACACCCCGCTTACCACGACACAATATTGTCCGCTTTGCCCCACTGGCTCACAGCTTTGTTCTTGGCGACCTGGCGAGGACTTCCCAGGGGGTCACCCATCCTGGTACTACTCCCACCCAAGCACGCTTAACCACAGAGTTCCCAAGAAACCCGCATGCTTGTGGCCCCAAAACGCGTTGTGTCTGGTAAGGCCAAGGTTTACTAATATATACCCAGCATCTCTCCTGTCCACGGCCGATGTGGGATATGCCTAAGGTGTTACAGAAAGTGCATAAAACAAATCATTAGGATGAACTATCATGATACTCTTGTATGTTTACTCATGTCATGATTATAAATTGGTTCATACACTACACAAGATGCAACGAAATATGTTAGCACAAAACTCAAAAGAGAAAGCCATGCAACATTAAAATTTCGAAACCACTCTTTTGGTTGCAATACGACATAAAGCAATATTTTTCAACAAGACTCGCATGAGGAGAAATGCTCAATAAAATCCATAAATTAAAACACATAATAATTAAAGTATGCACGTTTCAAAGTTGTATTCACGCAACACAACGTCGTAAAAAAAACTACATAAAACTCCCATAAAACTCAATGAAGCTCAATCGCATCTAAACAATCCAATGGTGCCAAGATTTTCGTTTCCAATAATCAAATCGCATAAAGCGAAATGATGACTAAAATTTCATAACTCCAAAAATTCCTCTTTTATCGTAATATGATATAAAGAAACACCCTTCAATAAAACTCGCATAAAATAATTCCCAATAAAGTTCGACACCAAAAATAATGAAAGATAACTCTCCATCCAAACGTCAACATATGTGGAGGAGATCCAATGTTAAAGTCACAAATCGAAGTTACTTGTCCAAGACTCTAAACAACATTAAAGCATGGGTAACACAATAATCCAAGAATAGCATTGGACAATCACGAAAATAAAGAAAGTGTCGGCAAAGTTTGCAATCGCCTGCAATAAAATAATTTCATGCATGTTTAAAATCACGGTTTAAAATCTTGTGCATGCAAAAATGTTTTTCCAAGATTTCATAATACAACACACATGATGATTTGGGAACACGAGAAACAATTGATGCGATTTACTTTAAAATAAGTTTCGTGCATGAATTTAGCCGGCAGTCAACGTCTCAAAACTACACTTCTCAATTTCTCAATCACACTACCATCATTTGAATGCTCACACATCTTAAGGAAATAACTTGAAGTTGCACCGATTAACCTTACAATTTCTTCTCGAATTAAGGTCGATTCAATAAGCCTATGGTTCTAATTCAACCAAGATTCCGACCGAGATGGTCCACTTAATGTAATCATCATACTTACTGTCACTTCAAACGACAATGTCATAATCATCATTTTCTTCTAACGGCTACTCGCTTAGAAACTCTTTTGCTACCCCAACGGTCATCACATTAGAGCGGCCCAAGCATACGCATGTAACTTGTAGGTTCACCATGACACTGGCCATGTGCAATTATGAACGTACCGTACATGATCATCTTTGTTACACTAGACATGATTTCTCGTTTCTAGTGACTCCATCAATCTCAAAACATCTTATCTTAAAGTGCCTAATGGTGGAATTTCATTTCATTCCCTTAAAAGAATGCTAGCTTGAGTCTAGGTATCCAAAAATCAACACCTAAATCTCTAAAACTTATGCTCTGATACAAACTTGTAACACCCTCAAATTCGGAAAGAGCAACTAAATAAAATTTTCGATAAAATAACCAAAAAAGGATATAATTCCGATTACAAACCATCCTTGGAGTTTCTTCAATATTAAAAACATAATAATTTGAACATTCAAACCTAAGTCATACGCCAAGGCTACAAAAAGTATCGGTGTTACTCAAACCAAATACCAAGTTGCTATTCCCAATATGCGGAAGACTTCACCAAGTTATACACTTCTTGAGCACACATCTAGCTCCCAACTCTTTATAGTGTCATTAATACTATTTCCCAAACGGAACCTGTTGCACATGCCGACAAATAAAAAGGTTAGGCTAACGCCTAGTGAGTTCAAGAGTTTTATCATGATTGAGTAAGTTCAATAAACGAGGAGGATGTAGCTTGGAAACGTGATTTCCCAAAAAGGATTTATAATAATTATGCAAATAACCCATTTTCTCAACACATGCAAATCCTGTGACGAAAGTTTCCATAAAAACCATATCCCAAAATGAACTTAATTCCAAACTCACTCAAAACGTGGTCAAATATTAACTTTCCCAAATTATATATATATATATGAACAAAACTCCATTATTCAAACATTCCAATAAGGATAAGGCATCATACACCGTCAATAAGTCATGGAATAAAAACAATCCATTTAAATATAACACGTCACCGAAAACATGGATAAAAATAAATACTCAAAACAACACATTTCGGTGACGGGGGAGACCTGTTTTCGTCGAATGTAGCGGGCACACAAAGTTAAGCCGCTTATCGACATTCTTGGATTATAATCATAAAACATATCAAGCTCAGCACCTTTAAGTGTACACTTGTGGAGTATCAACTTCAACCCCTCTATGTTTGTACATTGAGTTATCCAAATCCAAGGGAATATATTACCACATAGGTCTTACACCTTACCTCGATGCCTAATGTGCCTCAATGTGGAAAACTAGCATCCCATCATTGGCATAATACCCAAGTGCAAGGACATCAAGTTCAACCACCCACGATCTATACCTCTAGTCCTTCGCAAAGGGGCTTTCGGTCTACGAGTTCAACTACCCACGATCTATACCTCGTTCCCGCTAACCAAAAATTATATCCAATTCCAAAACAGGGATAAAGTTCCCATTAAACCAAATGACTGACTCATATGCCAATGGATCCAATGCATTACAGTCTAAAATGTTATGTGACTCCGAACGAATGAACAAATGCATTCAAAACATGTAACATCCAAATAAGATGCAATAAAATGCATAACATATCCAAAGCTCCATCTCGAGCTATTAAAACTGGGAAAATGCCCTGAGACTCGTCTGAGTATGATTCAAGCCCAAAAAGTCAAAATAATGGTTGGCTGACTACACGAGCCCATACGGTTACATAAACCAAAATACATCTTATTCAAATCTTTGACTCAAAAAACACAGTTGGCCTTCGGCCCAAATCTAAAAGGTTTATAATTCATAAAAGGTTCGTAAAGTCGAGATTGACCAAGATCTAACAACTCACACAATTGTATTTTCTAAAGCGTATCGTATCATAAATTGTGCATAACCCCGACAACACTAAAAGCATGTTTTTACCAAATAACCTCTATTTGTGAATATAAGTTAAATAAACACTTTTAATCATGATTTCCTTATCAAGTATCCAAAAATCCCCAAAGTGGGTGTTTTATAAGATTTCATAAGGTTAAACACTTTCATAATCAAAACCCACCAAATAGCTCAACAAAGAATAATTTTCATGTAAACACATAATCATTTTTAATTGACATTTTGGCATGTACAACGTTTTCACAAATCAACTTGAACTCACCTTGTTAGATTTAGGCTACATCTAGACTTTTCCCCAATTTGAACTCCTTTGAAGAAACTTGGATCTTCAATCTAAAACTTCCAAAACCTAGATCCACAAGTTTCCAACCATAAATATTCGTGTCCAAACACTTAGAATCGTTTAGCATAATACATCAAAATCTCTATTTTGACCCAAAACCCCAATTTGACCTATTTTTTCTCAAAATCATCCAAACCGAAATTTGAGAAACATAAACACTAGGAAGTCATCAATGGAGCATTTATAACTCATATGAAAGTTTAGAAGCTAGGAGGATGAACTCACCACTTAGGTTTTGATGATAACCTAGAAAACCCTAAACTTCATGAAGATGGAGGTGATGATGATGAGCTCTTGATCCTTGCTTCCAGTCCACCACCAAATACTCTTGGATCCCCCCCCCAAAACTAACAATCTATCCTTTAAAAGCTCTCAAAAATGAAACCATAGCAACGCGAATCAACAAAATCGGAGTTAAAATGAGAGAGATATGAAGAAATGAAGTTTGGGGCTGAAAATCGTGTTTTTATGCAGATCAGGGCGCTCCGCGCAGGTACATTAGCGCCAAAACCCGTGCGCGACTCTGGTTGCCCGATTTTTTTCCTAAACACTGTTTTGGCCATAACTTCTTCGTTTTAGCTCCAATTTCGCTCCGAAAAGAACCGTTGGACTCGTATTTGAATTCTCCCTCCAACAAGGCCATAAAATCTAGGATTTAATCCATAATCCTATTTTTCATATTTATCTTAAAAGATCGATACCTTCCAAAAATCAGGGTGTTACAGTTACCATGTTTTACCAATTTACCTCCTATATCGTGCATTTACCAACCAACTATAATTCGAACAAAACATCCTATTTAGTACACCAACAGACTATGGGGTACCCCCAAAAAAATCGATTGGCACATGCTTTTATATTGGTTCTCAACCAACATCTGAAGTCAGGTTACAATGTTCAATAGTCAAAGAACACAATTGAACATACAATGGGGTTCAATAGTCAAACTCAATCCTTCGAAAAATAATTGATACTAACATCAAATAAGAACATGTTTTGTGAATATCCATTCTCAAACCATACAATGTTTAATAGTTAGATCACGTGTTAAATTATTAATTACTAACTACAAAATAAGTATTTAATTAATTAATTAATAAAGTCGGTAGCTAATCAGTTGGTCGTAAAAATATGTTGCTACGGATTGCGACGGAACTTTAATATTAGCGACGGGAGAGTCTATAGCACATACGTAGCAAAAAGGTGGTTTAAACGTTTTATGGTTTTCCTCTTTTTAAGTAAAAGTCCACTGAAAAACGATGAATAAGCTACTAATTAGCCAAGGTACGAATTTGCTATGGGTTAGCTATGGAACTAATTTGTTACAGATTAGCTAGAAAAATGTATTGGCTACGAATTACGTATGGATGTATCAGTTACGGATTGGCTAGGATCATATTTACCACAGATTGGCTAGTGAACAAATTATCTATTGATTAGCTATTAAACCTATTAGCGACAGATTAGCTACGAAATTTATAGCTACGGATTAGCTAGAGATTACAGAGTGATTTGATTTTCCATGTCGTAGCTAATATGTCGTTGAATCTGTATTTTTTTAAAACATATATAAAGAATGTGCATTTTTTCTAAACAAAATGTAGTTTCCTGTATATGCATTACAAAATATTTAACAAAACACTAGGAACCTAAATTCATTACAATTCAGTTTTGTATCCTTCCAAAAAATAATTTGTCCTCAACATATAAAGGACTTAAGGGTGCGTTTGGTACGCAGACTGGATGGGACGGGACGGGACAAAAAAAATAGTCCCGTGTTTGGTATGCCATGGGACAAAAATCAGATGGGACAACATGGGACAAAAACAAGTTTTCATGGGACAAAACTTAAGATTTTTAATTTGTTCCACCAAAATAGGTGGAACAACATGGGACTAAAACATAAGATTACTAAAATACCCCTTTTTTCCTAGATTAAAATTATCTCCTCCAATCCAGTCCCGTCCCATCCAGTCCAGTTCCGTCCAGTCCCGTCCCATCCAGTCTGCGTACCCAACGCTACCTAAGGGGCAAGGGAAGGGCATTTGGACCTAATTTACGATAGAGAGTGTCCAATGTTGCCCGCAACAGCGATTGTGTGGTCTTCTCCAGATTCCTCGCGCTCGACATCCTTGGCCACGAGTTCTTTTGTGGTCCGCTCCAACTCTTCTCTTATCTATCTCTCAGACTCGATGGCTTCTTGTAATGCGGTTACCTACATCTATTAAATATACACATGGTAAGTAAATTAGTTACATTTATATAATAAGACAATCTTCAAATAAACCATAAAAATACCTCTGACTACAAAACAGAGGCATGAGATCACCCGATGCTAGAAATGGATGAAGTACGTACCCATCATCGTAAAATGTTGATCATATGATCTGCGAAGCCATAGAAGTGGCCTTTTTCGATGTTGGACCTGCTCCTATACGTCCTTATCTCTGATAGGCCGCATCTTCGGGTCTGGATACTTCTCCAACATTTTCTGCTCGTAACTTTCTTACAATTTAGAGACATGTCCGGTCTGTAGTAAATTAGTGACGGATCCTTATCAACACGTCGCTGATCCGTCGTAAATTAGTGACGGTTCGGTCTTTAGCAATGTACTGGTCGCTGATGTCTAGTTTTCTAGTAGTCTAATGCCTTGGAATAGGATCTCTCATACACGATACCAACCAGTGGCGGATGACAAAGGTGGCAGTGGGGGCAAGGCCCCCTGATTTTTTTGCTGTTAATGGTAGTTTTCCAAGTGATTTTTTAATATATTGCTCCTTTCACTTTTGGGCCCCTCCATTATATAATCTAATCAAATAAAATATGAAAGCCCATAATTAATAAGACATATAATACTAGTTAGGCAATTAATATTGAAAATCCCAAATCATTAAAAAAAAAAAACAACCCTAGCTAGATTCTAGACATTTTAGACGACGACCTTTTGCAATATAATTCAAATCTTTTTATTTATTCTTTGACAAGGTGAAACCTACTAACCAAGATCCCTCCTTAGTCGTTTGTACGACCAAATCCATAATCCCACAATATCCATTGATTATCGGTTAGACGCCGGAACTCGAAACGTCGTTGTCCGTTGGTAAGTATAACCCTTATTTTTGTTATGTTTTTGTTGATTTTTATATTTAATCATATAATTTGATCATTTATTGGTTGTTGTCTATGTTTATTTGTGCCGAATTGTCGCATTGAATAAGCAAAAGAAGTTCATCAAACACGAGACTTGTGAGTTGTGACATACTAGCAGACTACAAGCTTATACCCTAAGAGGTACTTTAATTTTAAAATTTATGTTTTCAATACATTTATTTGTGCAATGTGAAATTTTGTGTAACACTTTTTCTCTAAAATTAAAATGTAGATCAACATGAAAAAGCAATCTACTATTCATGGGTTTTTAAAAGAAAACATACAAGTTCTTCTCAAGATACCGAAGAGATGGCAAATATTGAGAACGCCCCTACATCTAGTACCCCAGTTACTGAGAACCCCAACAAAAAAGTTCAAATTGAAAATAACGATATTGATCTTAGTACACTAGAACGAGATCCCGGTTTGCGTCGCCAAATTTATGATTCTCCTATTAATCAACGTGATACAGTTCGACGAGCTTATATGAATCTTGGTCCCCTCCAACCAATACTTTCCATATATCCTAAATCTGGACCCGAATCTCATCAACGGAGCTTTCAAGAATCTTGGTTTAGGTTACATTCTTGGCTTGAATATTCAAAGACTTCAAATGTCGTATTTTGTTTCCCATGTTTTTTTGTTTAACAAGCCTTCTGGGCCTGGATACTATGGTCAACGAGCATTTACAATAGATGGATTTCAAAATTGGAAAAAAGTTGAGGGGGAAGAAATGTGCATTTTTGCATCATATGGGAACCGATTGCACATCTTTCCACAATGTTGCACAAAAAGCATGGGATGATTTGTTGAATGAGGCACAAGATATACGGAATGTGTATGAGAAATTTACAACAGAAGAACGTGAGAAGAATAGAAAGAGTTTGATGGCTTGTATTTATTCAGCTCGTTGGTGTGCATTTCAAGCCATTCAATTGAGAGGTCATAATGAAAAACCAAATTCCGTCAACAAATGTATATTTCTTGAAACGTTGGAGGCAATTGGTAATTTTAGCACCGAAATTAAAGCCCCTAAGGGGGGCTTCGTCTGTTCCTGGCTCGCCGCATACTGTCTAAAAGCCAGTTGTTTCATAACGCTCCTAAATACGCATCTTATACATCACCGGTGATTCAAAAAGAGATTTTGAACCTTATTTCAAATAAGGTGAAACGGATGATTTGTGAGGAGACTGGTGGTGGGAAGTTTTGTTTACTTGTTGATGAAGCACAAGATGAGTCTCACAAAGAACAAATGGCCGTTGTTTTGAGATTTGTTAATAAAGAGGGCTTTATTATAGAGTGTTTATTTGGTCTTGTTCATGTTCCTGACACTACGGCAGAAACTCTCATGAATGGGATTTATTCTTTATTGTCATATTACAACCTTGATATCAAGTCCGTTCGTGGACAAGGGTATGATGGTGCAAGCAACATGCGAGGTCAGTTTAAGGGTTTGCAAGCATTGATTTTAAATGATTGTCAATATGCATATTATGTTCATTGTTTTGCTCATCGATTGCAATTGGCATTAACGGCTGCCTCACAAGGAGTTATTGCATTGCGAAAGTTGTTTACTCAATTGTCTTTTGTTGTCAATGTTGTTAGTGCTTCTTCCAAAGCGCACCGACCAACTAAAAAATGCACGAGCCGAAGAAATTGCATACCTAATTTATGTTGATGAGTTAGAGACCGGTAGAGGTCTAAATCAAATTGGTACATTACAACGAGCTGGAGATACTAGATGGAGTTCTCACCTCAAATCAATTTCTAGTTTAACTAAAATGTTTAGCCCAACGTGTGAGGTTTTGCTTAAAATTATTGAAGAGGGCACCGGTTCAATTAAAGGAGATGCAGATTCAGCATATGAGACTATTGCGACATTTGAGTTTGTTTTTGTTTAGCATCTTGAGAATAAAATTGTGAAGATCACTGATTTTTTATGTCAATCTTTACAAAAGAGAGAACAAGATATACTCAATGCATTGAGGCTAGTTGCATCCACTAAAGTGTTATTGCAAAAAATGAAGGATGAAAGATGGGATGGTTTGCTTAGTCTTGTTAAGTCATTTTGTCAGGTACGCAACATTGATATCCCAGACTTGTATTCTTCCTATTTTAGTAGGGGGGGGGGGGGGGGGGGGGGGGGGCTCGAGCTCGTAATGAGCATAGTGACCATACACTTGAACATCAATACCGAGTGGCTATTTTTTATAAAGCAATTAATTGTCAATTGACGAAATTAGATCACCGGTTTAGTGATAGTTCGATGGAGTTGCTTTGCCTTCATCAACTTTAGATCCTAAAAGTGTGGATGAGCCTTTCCGAAGTGTTGACATATGTCAACTAGTAGAGAATTTTTATCCGGTAGATTTTAGTGACCATGAGAAACTAATTCTGAAGATGCAACTTCAACATTATGAGGTCGATGTTGTTCAACATGCAGATTATAAATAATTGACATCTATTTCAGACTCGTGTCAATGGTTAGTAAGGACTAGAAGAACGACCACTTTTGATCTTATTTATTGGGTAGTCAGTCGCATACTTACTTTGCCAGTTTCTATTGCAACAACGGAAAGGTCATTTTCAGCAATGAGTATTGTGAAAACAAAGCTACGGAATAAAATGGAAGATGAGTTCTTGAATGAATCTTTGGTCTTGTTTATCGAAAGGGAAATTGCAGAAAAGATTAGCTTGGAGGAAATTGTGGAGGATTTTAAAGTTGCAAAAGATCGTCGAGTTCCACTTTGATGAAAAGGTAAAAAATAATCACGTTTTAGTCCTTTTTTAGAGCTTTAATATGTTTTTAACTTCGATTAGTGGGTGTTTTGTGATTTCTAAAATACACATCAATTATATTGAAACTTGTTAAACTTTCTTATGTAATACGTTTGCATGAAAGCCTAGGCTTGGCCCCTCGGCTACTAAAGCCTGTGTTCCGCCACTGATACCAACTAAGTTTACACACTTGGTACGTTAGTACGTATCAACCGACTATAAGTTGATACCAATTTAATTCGTACGGTTGGTATACATCTTGATAGCCCTAGTGTTTTTGTCAGTAATCCATTGGTTATTTTGGAATATATATATATAAATTTTCGTATTTCTTGTTATAGATATTGAAGGATTTTCAAATTCAGACTAAACAAGAACAAGACAACAATTAAAGAAGGAATACATGTTGTTTTTATTTATTTTATAGATTTATCTAACCAACCATTTGAAAAGTATATTTCAAATGTGATTTATTCATTACATTTATTCAAACATGCATTAAAACTTATACTTTATTGTAGGACGAATCTTCAACTTTAATAAGGTTTCTCCCCGACGTAGTTGCCAGGGGGATCATAGTTGCATGTCACGAACCACGCTCCGTTATTGCATTGAACCCTAGCACAACCAAGGCGAACCGATTTGCGCCAAACAACTTGGGTATAATGCCCACACACCTTCCCCGGAGCACAAGTATTTGAATTGTAATTGTAATCGGCCTTCTCTCCAACCCACATGTTCACTGAATTTACGCCTGTGAGCTCAAACCCTGACCCACCGGCAAGATTCTCACCATAGGGTCTGTTTTGCGAGTGCATCATTTGACAATCACCCCGTCTTTGATTTGCATAGTTTTGCGCAAAGCTAGCCACACGGCTATCCCACGTCATGGGCCCCACACCAACCTGTGCTCGAGCTCTGTTATGGGCATCAACGAAGTCTTGTGGCGAGCTTTGGGCTTGGGAGAAATGTAGAATTGCCATGAACATAGCTAGAACAAGAAGCGAGATGTTATTCGAGTAGCCCATTTTGTATAAGCTTGTTTGATTTAAATGGGTGACATGAATGAGTATTTATAGGGGAAAATTATGTTGAATAGAAAATATGACAATTGTATTATATTTTTCTAACTCATCCTTAAGTTTAGTCTTCTAGTAACATGATAAGTCTTGAATAAATCACTTAGTGGTACTCTTGCCTAACAATTTTTTCCACACTTTGTGTATACAGGATGACAAATACAATGAATCGTCCTATCAAACATCCGTCTTAACTTTTTCTACATCGAAGAAAAATCAACTAATACCGATGTGTGCTATGACCAACGGCTTATCCGGAGTGCATCAAATAATAGAGTGCAAAATTTAAACTTCTTTGAGCATGGTTTCTCGATTTTAGTTTAAAAAACTTGAATAAATGCATATTTTTCTCGTCTAAAAGGATGGTTATGTTAAATCATTGTACATTGATATACCATCCATTTGTACATTAGGATTTAATATAATTATGATACATCTATATTTATCTTTAAATTTATCATTGTAACTATCTACATAAACAAAAAAAACATGCGAGGCTGGTTAGGCACATTCACTCTTGAAACAAGGTAAATTACGAGTCCAATGGTATGTCTAACATGACAAATTTATATCCATCACATTTACTGCTAAACTCGTGATTATTTTTTTAACCAAAAAATAAGATAAAATATATGACATATAAATTCATTCATAATGAAAAGAAAAGAAATAAAAAATAAAAAAAAAAGTTACGAAAATGATGGTGAAAGTTTGTTATGTTTCCATCATTCAAATTTTTTTCTTGGTGTAATGAATAAAAATGTGGGAGTAAAATTTTCCATCATTTACTTCTTTTTATGGTTTAGTATTTCTTTTCTCCTAGCAAAACATAAAAGAATGATAATTTTACTATTGTTTATTGATTATTTTTATAATTTACTGACTATATGTCTATATATATGTACAGCAAAACGAGCATAAAGGCTACGGGTAATTAGTATTTTTGGTCCTCAATCTAATAGTTTTACCATAAAATATGATTAAATTCGGGTTTATAGAATGTTAAAATTAATGTATAATAATTAGGTATGCAGGATGAAATAATAATACGTCATGCTTGTTTCAATAAGTTCATAGAATGTATTTATACGTTCTGACAAGTTTTATAACATTTATAAAATAAAATATCGTATTAGTTTTTTATAGGATATTTTTTCAAATAGTGTTTTATAAAGACCCAAATAGCGTTGGTGAATTTTTGGGAAGTGATGGAGATTAAAGGGGGATGTAATGCATCATTCTTGACACTCATTCCAAAAAACCCAAACCCGATCGGTCTTAACGAGTTTAGACCAAGTCTTATTGGGGTGTTTTATAAGATCCTTGCGAAAGTATTGGCGGAAAGAATGAAAAAGGTAATGGGGAGGGTCATTGGGGAGACGCAATCGGCTTTTCTTAAAGGGAGATACATCCTCGATGGTGTCCTAGTTGCTAACGAGGTGGTAGAAGATATCAAAGAAAGGAATGGTGTTTAAGGTGGACTTTGAGAAGGCTTATTGTACCTTGTAGTTATGGTCATTTGTAATAAACTCGGAACAAAATTGCATAAAATAACGAAATAGTATCCTTACTCTTTAACTACATTGAAATTGTAAAGTTTTAGGGGTTCTTTTGTATAACTAGTTTTTTTTAATAATTGACTTCATTCAATTCTAAACTCATTTTTTGCTTTAAAAAAGCTCAATTTGATAGAGTTTTAGCCTTTTATGTCACCATTAAATGTGTAAAATCTAAAAAATTCATAGAAAAAAATTGCCATGTGGCGGAATTCTAGGCATAATTTATTCATGATTTTGGTATCATCAATTCCTCATCACAATTCCTTTATTTGAAGTACATAACTTTTATATATTGGCAAATTGAATTCACATGGACGGGTTACTTTGGGTGAAACTTGAACCTTTAACTTCTAATTTAAAAAGGTCAGAGATTTTGGTGCAAAATACTTCGAGTTATATATGTGTCATCACTTAAGGTAGAATGTGGAATACGTACAGTCATAAGTACCTACAAGTATGAGTATTTTCCATTAATTTAAATTAAAATTCAAAGTCTATTATAGTTATGCAAAGCATATAGAGGGCAATTGTGTCATTTTAATTATGTTGAAGTCGATGGTATTGTGTTTATACCTTTGTTAGTCTGTTAAGGCCATGAGTACCGATACCCAATGAACCCACTTGCCACCGCAGCGCTACATCAACTTTTCTCTTTCCTACCCTCAGCTCCTTATCCAATCCTTACCCAAAAGTGGAGTACCACTACCCAATGAACCCACTTGCCACCTCATCTTTTTTAATTCTTTTATTTATACATTTAATTATTTAACAAAATAAAAATATTTATATATTTTTAATAAATAAAAATAAGATAAATAATAAAAATAAAAATTCATATCATTCATTAAAAAATTAAAATTTACAAAATACAAAACACTAAAAATTATGATATCGTTTTGAACCCCGGGATGAATTTGTCGACATCGTTGGAACCGTTGACCATTTTGGACATTTTTTTAGGACATCCCAAGCTTGTCCATGGGTGAAAGCAACCCCAATATCCCCTTGGTACCGGTGGTGTGTCGTTCGTAAAATGTCGGCGTCACTCATTCCGCTTGATCTATTATTGACCAAGTTGTTGTAGATGCCGGCAAAACATGTAATTTTCTTGTTGAGGTCTTTGAACTTGGTGTTCAGTTGATGAAATGATCTATAATCTTGACGACCCATAGAATTATAGAACACCTTCGAGATTCGGTTACGACGAGATGTAGGTGTGGTGTTTGGATTCATGATGAAATTTGAGAGAAATGGAATAAGGTATTGAATTTGAGAGAAATGGAAGAAAGTATGTTTTGGTGTGAAAAAATAAGATGATATAGGTTAATATATATAGTGTGATTAATTTGAAAAAAAAAATTAAAAAAAATTAAAATAGCCGTTTTACAACGGTATTGTTTCAAAAAAATAAAAAATAAATAAAATAAATAAATAAATTTGCAACGGGTTGATCGGGTTGGTGAACCCGGTAGCCGAACCCGCTTGCTACCCCCCCCCCCCCCCCCCCGGTACCGCTACGGCGCTACCCGATGCAGCCTCTCGAACCCGTGTGCCAAATCAGCCGAACCCGCACCCCCTACCCGAGGGCGGTACGGATGGTCTTAACAACAGTTACCGTATAAATATACAGTTGTAAACATCTTTCTGGATTTTAATCAATTAATCATCACTTTTCTCTTTCAAATTAGTTGTGTCTAATATTAACTTAATTTATAATTACATCAAACTCAATGAACTTTTACAATCAAAACAAAATGTCTACTTTGATTGGCTTGGAAACTTCCTTCTTCCCCATTTTCTACAATAGCAGACAAAAATGCCTACAATTTGCCTATTTAATATACTAGAATTGTCTAGTGTTGTTATATTCCGTTGCAAATTGTAATTAAATAGGCAAATTGTAATTATACTAGAAAAAATATATTCCAAAAAAATATACTAGAATATACTAGAATTGTCTAGTGTTGTTATATTCCGTTGCAAATTGTAATTAAATAGGCAAATTATTGGCATTTTGTCTGCTATTGTAGAAAATGGGGAAGAAGGAAGTTTCCAAGCCAATCAAAGTAGACATTTTGTTTTGATTGTAAAAGTTCATTGAGTTTGATGTAATTATAAATTAAGTTAATATTAGACACAACTAATTTGAAAGAGAAAAGTGATGATTAATTGATTAAAATCCAGAAAGATGTTTACAACTGTATATTTATACTCTAAGGTAATTGTTGTTAAGACCATCCGTACTGCCCTCGGGTAGGGGGTGCGGGTTCGGCTGATTTGGCACACGGGTTCGAGAGGCTGCATCGGGTAGCGCCGTAGCGGTACCCCCCGGGGGGGGGGGGGGGGGGGGGGGGGGGTAGCAAGCGGGTTCGGCTACCGGGTTCACCAACCCGATCAACCCGTTGCAAATTTATTTAATTTTTTAATTTTTTTTATTTTTTTGAAACAATACCGTTGTAAAACGGCTATTTTAATTTTTTTTTCAAATTAATCACACTATATATATCAACCTATATCATCTTATTTTTTCACACCAAAACATATTTTCTTCCATTTCTCTCAAATTCAATACCTTATTCCATTTCTCTCAAATTTCATCATGAATCCAAACACCACATCTACATCTCGTCGTAACCGAATCTCAAAGGTGTTCTATAATTCTATGGGTCGTCAAGATTATAGATCATTTCATCAACTGAACACCAAGTTCAAAGACCTCAACAAGAAAATTACGTGTTTTGCCGGCATCTACAACAACTTGGTCAATAATAGATCAAGCGGAATGAGTGACGCCGACATTTTACGAACGGCACACCACCGGTACCAAGGGGATATTGGGGTTGCTTTCACCCATGAACATGCTTGGGATGTCCTCAAAAAATGTCCAAAATGGTCAACGGTTCCAACGATGTCGACAAATTCATCCCGGGGTTCAAAACGATATCATAATTTTTAGTGTTTTGTATTTTGTAAATTTTAATTTTTTAATGAATGATATGAATTTTTATTTTTATTATTTATCTTATTTTTATTTATTAAAAATATATAAATATTTTTATTTTGTTAAATAATTAAATGTATAAATAAAAGAATTAAAAAAGATGATGTGTCAAGTGGGTTCATTGGGTAGTGGTACTCCACTTTTGGGTAAGGAGGGTAGGAAAGAGAAAAGTTGATGTGGCGCTGAGGTGGCAAGTGGGTTCATTGGATTCATTGGGTAGCGGTACTCATGGCCTTAGACCACCCGTACCGCCCTCGGGTAGGGGGTGCGGGTTCGGTCCATGTGGCATCGGGTTCGAGAGGCACGAATCGGGTAGGGGGGCGGGTAACAACCGGGTTCGGCTACCGGGTTCCCCAACCCGATCAACCCGTTGCAACTTTTTTTATTTTTTTATAAATTTTTTGAAAAAATACCGTTGCTAAACGGCTATATTAGAAAATAATTTTTTTTCTAATTTTTTTTTCAAATTAATCACACTATATATATTAACATATACCATCTTATTTTTTCACGCCAAAACTACTCTATATTTTCTTCCATTCTCTATATTTTCTTCCGTTTATTTCTTCAATTTTAGACAATATGGATTCGCCACAACCCGCTTCATCGACCGCATCATCATCATCCATAGGCACCGACAAGATTGGGAAACATTATGTACGCATGTGTCATATTACACAATATGATACTCGAAGACGAAGACCATGTCATTTGTGGTGGCGATGAAAACGACATTTTCACGGATGATATCGAAACACAAATCAGTGAGAAACAACGGGCGGCAAATGTTCGAGAAGTCAAAAACCGGGACAAATAGTTGTGATTGATTCAAATGATGGTATCAAACTTTATGAATTTAGTCAATCAAAAAATGTAAGACACAAGAAAATATTTGTATGAAACACGTTCAATGTCTATATCTTAATTACTATAAAAATTAATACCCCAAATAAATTCTTATATAGAAGATCAATTTGTACGATTTCATGGAAAATTGTGGTCATTCAATAAACGAGGGCGGTTGAATCACTCCACCATTCATGTATCCTTCGTGGAATATTTGTATCCATTGACAAAGTGACACGCCAATTTATTTACCATGACTTTTTATATATTCTTTTACATCGTAGGGTTAGATTTCGGTGAGAAGTTGAGGTTATCGTTAGAAGCGTAAGAAGTAGTCATCAACCGTTGTATGAAAAATAGATTCACACTAGAATGAGATGCACCGAGATAAGATACACCAGATCAACTCCCTTCTAAACCGCAATTCACGGAAGGGCATTTAATTAAAAGTGATCAACGGTTCAAATTCATTTACCACGCTTCTCACGTTTGTTGGAATATGCTCAAGTCATAATAGATAATTATATGGCTAGATACACGTGGGCCTATAGGGTCACACACAATACACTGAGATACCATTTAATATAATGTGATTATTGTATTTACATTATATAAATAGCCTAAGTAACGTGGGGTAATTAAATGGGCACAAATCATTAAGATAGGCTTAATGGGTTTGTATTGGATTTAATTTAATAGCAAGCCTATTACCTTTGATTATATCCTAGGCCCATAGAGATTAAGAAGGAAAAGCCCATGGAAGCTATAGGGTTCATTAATAAATAGAAAGATTAATGACCTAATCAAAGCTAAGCCTTTTTCCTCTCTTCTCTCCAAAAACGGCGCCCCTCCCCAAAACCTCTCTAGGTTTTTTTTTCCTTTTATCTTCTAGCTTAATTCTTGCTCAATCAAAGCTACAAGATTCGTTACTAAGGTGGACTAGCATCCGATGTCATTCGAGGATGTGTAGGGTGGACTACTCTAGAGGTATTCTTCTTTGAATACTTGGTTTCAAAGAGCACGCAAGTGGATTCGGATTAGTATACAAATCACGCTACAAAGGTATATCGTTATTTGTATTTTTACGTTTAATCATATTGGCAATACGTTGATTCTCTTTTGGTGATTGTTCCGCTGCGTTATTATATATATGTTTATATTTGTGTTTCATATATAATCACCAACAGTGGTATCAGAGCCATCGTATGTGCCATACGATTAACGTGTATATGTAAAAGTGGCTAAGACTAATTTTTTTTTTGAAAAATTTCGACCATCGTTGGATCTTGAATAATGTATTTTAAGATTCAATAGCCACAAGTTACATATACTAATCGTAGATTAATTATTGTAGTTTTTTCTTCGATTCGTTGGCTTGCTTTTATTTCTTATTGTAAGTGTTTTAGATCCATGGTAAAACATGCATTTTTTTCCATGGACCAAGCCAACACTCTTAATGATAATGTATTGTTATGTTATGTGCAAAATCGATGAAGACCTTGACCGTTTGTGTGCTTTGTTTCATTATTTGTCGTGTTTTTATGGGTTGTAATAGTTTAGGCAAATTTTTTTGGTTTAGTAGTAGATAAATGTATTTTTATCAAAATTGTAACCATTGCTCGGAATGGAATGACGACAAAGTTAAAGACGAAAAGAAATTTTCGGAGTTGCTGGACAGCCGGCACGAAAAATGGATTTCCCGGAGTTTGGCACATCGGATCGTGCTGATTCTTGTTGCTGAAGTTCCATAAGACATAGGAGCACATTTTTGCAGAAGGAAGTTTCTATTGGGGAAGACTCCTTCCATGACTTTTCGGGCCCCGAAGCTGCTGCGTTTTTCCGGACAGATTCGTGTTCAAATGTTCATGTGGGATCTACTTGCTCTTGATGGTCTTGGAGCAAGTGGGAGCCCATTAAGGGTTTATGTTGGCCCGTCCTTAGTTTCCCTCATGGTCCGTCGTGATGGCTCACGTTATCAAGCATAGGTTTTTCATCGGTTGAGGTTTTGCACATATTGGTTGTATGTTTTAATTTTTGTGTGTTGCATTGTTATGACTTGCAAATGGGGTTTTCAAACCTAAAATTAAACATACCACTTTTGAAAACTAAATCTTTAGATTTGGTTAATATAAGTTTAAATTGGATTTGAAACTTAAAACCATTGTTTTATAAATAACGCTTAAAAGGGTTTTTCGGTTATTTAATTTATGTAATGTCCAAGCTAATTAAAATCTCATATAGGTTATATATTAGTCTTAAGATGGACATCTCGATACACATAAAATAAAACAAAAATTAAAACTTTAAGTTAAGAAATGTTTTTAACTTATGCTACGAATGAAGAATGCATGCTTCTTTCGTACATTTTTTTTGACACGTTTTATCAAAATCCTATACCCGTCACAATTTTAAGTCATGTCGTCCAATCAGATTGAAATCCCTTGCCGTTACTTTTTGCCTATGCGTGAGACCTAGGATGAATTGTAATCCCGAGGTGATTATTGTCTATGCGTGAGACCTGGATCTATTTTCACAAGATTTCAAATTGGATGACTTAATCGAGTTAAGCAGGTGAGACCTTAACCCGAGGCAAGGATGGGACTAAACATGTCAGCTTGACACTAGTTGCTCGGCCACTAGATGCCATGGGTCCCATAAGGATCTAAGAATTGCACTTGAAATGCAATTGGTGAACGTCACCTACCTATTGAATCTATCATTGCTAGCAGATCAACTGATGTGATGATAGAACCTCAATGAGGATCTTAACCTTTTTTCGTACAAAATTAATTGTTTTAAAAGTAAAACTTGGGTAGTTAATTTAAAAATGATTAATTATTAAAATTACTAATCTTGAACTTTGTATGTTTGTAGATGTCAACAACAAATCAAACCCTAAGCAACTCAACCATCAGGTCAGTTCTTGAAAAGGAGAAACTGACAGGAATCAACTTTGTCGACTGGTATCGAAATCTGAGGATCGTCCTCAAGGCTGAAAATAAGTTGATTCATCTGGAAGAGGCCTTACCTGAGGCACCTCCTGCCACTGCTTCTGCTGCAGTTCGCACAGCCTACACCCGTAGGTTTAACGAACAACAAGAAGTAGTTGCTCTCATGCTGGTGAGCATGACCCCCGAGATCCAAAAGAACTTGGAGGAACTCACAGCTTTTGAGATGCTACGAGAGTTGAAAACTATGTTTCAACAACAGGCAGAACAGGAACTGTTTGAAACAGTCAAAGCATTCCACGCTTGTAAACAGGAGGATGGCCAGTCAGTTAGCTCTTACGTCTTAAAGATGAAAGGCTATCTTGACCGTATGGAGCGTCTTGGTTACCCCATGCCACAAGTTCTTGGAGTGAGCTTGATTCTTACCTCACTATCCAAGGACTATGACCAGTTTGTTATGAACTATAACATGCATAGCATGGGGAAGACTATCTCTTAACTGCATGCTATGCTGAAGCTTGCAGAGCAAGGGATGCCCAAGAAAGCTCCTGCTGTTCTAGCAATCAGGGAAGGTAAAATCCAGAAATCCAAACCGCAAGCACTGGGCAAGGGTCGTGGCAAGAGTAAAAATGTTTACAAACCCAAACCTAAGATCCCCCCCACCTGCTAAGAAGGGGCACCCTGCAAAGGACGCCACCTGCCATCACTGTGGAGTGATGGGCCACTGGAGGAGGAACTGTCCTACTTACCTGGCAGAGTTGAAGAAGAACAAAGCTACCCCGGCTAGCACATCAGGTATCTTCACTATAGAACTCTATGCTTTTCCTAGTAAAACCTGGGTTTATGACACCGGTTGTGGAACTCACATTTGTAATAATGTGTAGGGACTAAAGGGAAGTAGAAAGCTAAACAACGGAGCTTTGGACCTGTACGTAGGCAATGGAATGCGTGCAGCTGTTAAAGCTATAGGGTGCTTTGATCTTATCCTCCCTAATGGATTGATTATTGTTTTAGACAATTGTCATTATGAACCTACTATTACTAGGGGTATTGTTTCGCTTTCTCGTTTGAAGAAAAATGGTTTTATCCATGTTTTTACGGATTATGGTATTTCGGTTTCTAAGGATAATATATTTTATTTTAATGCTATTCCTCGTGATGATATTTTTGAAATTGACATGCATAATCTTGTTTCAAACGATAGTTCTATATACACGTGTAGCACTAAGAAATCCAAACGGAATTTGGATTCAACTTACCTATGGCACTGCCGTCTTTGCCACATAAGCAAGAAACACATTATGAAGCTGCAACACGATGGGCTTCTAAAGTCATCCGATGATGAGTCGTTCGATAAATGCCTCTCTTGCATATCTGGGAAGATGTAAAGCCTGTATCCCGGTATGTATTTTCATTATTTTTTTATTACTTCTTTTTTTTAAATAAACTTTTCCCTAGCGAGGTTTTGTTAACGGGGTTAGACGGCAAGGACCAAAATGTAAATCGTATCAATCTTATTTTGTTTTGCAAGGGAATGGATAGTTGGGGGGCCAAAGGTGTCAAACCACCAAACTATTGCATGGGATCGGCCCAAATGGACCGACCCCCTCCCCCATCTCGTCACTTTGCTTATACACACGCACACTAACCCTAAAAACTCCCCCCCCGCCCTCGTCTTCCCTTTGTTGCTGCCGTCGTCGGAGTGAGAGAGAGAACCGTCGGGAGAGAGAGAGAGAGAAAACCGCCGAGAAAGAGGACCACCGAGAGAGAGGACCGCCGGGAGAGAGAGAGAGAGAGAGCCGCTGAGAAGAGGGAGAATCGCCGTCGTTTTCTGCCGGAAAAAGAGAGAAGGAAAGAGTCGTGACCGAGGTAGTTTCCTTTCGTTTCTTTTCGTCTAGTGGTAGTTTCTTTTCGTTTGTTTGTTTTCGTCGTCGGACCGCCGTGAAACGCCACCACCACAGCCGCAGCCATGGCTGCCGGGGGTGTGCGTGGCCGCCGTGCACCGCCGTGCGGTAGTGGGTTGGTGCGGGTTGCGGTGGTTAGTCTGGTTATCCGTTTGGTCTCGCCGAATTCTTGGTATCGAACCACCACCACCGCCGGCGGTGGCTGCCGCCGTCGCCGACCACCGCTATCGTGGGTGGCAGTGGGTGGTGGGTGGTTTAGTCCAGCCCTTAGTAACCCTAAACCCTAAGCCAAAGCTTAATTGCGGGTCTGATTACATTAAGTCATGGCTTAATGAGAGTGTAGGCTATTGTTATCATTTTATGTGAAAACGTCTTTTCTGCCCCTGTTTTGTTTCGTTCATAACTTTCTCGTCGTAGCTCGGTTTGAGGCGAGTCCGGTGCCCACGGTTCACATTCTGTGTCGGGCACACTTTTCGTGTTTTAGCGAAAGTCTGGTTCGGCCTCTTGCTAGGGGTAAAATAGATGTTTTTACAGCAGGTCTGAATGCGATAGACTCGCGTTCCATTCTTAGAAAAATCGTTTAAAATTGTAGAAAAATCGTTAGACCGCGTTTAATAGGTCCCTGGAAAGCTAAGACCTGGATCTAGCTATTTATAAATTTTTATCTCTGAATTTGTGGGTCTAGAGAGGGCTAAGCAGGTCCCGAACAGACCTGCAGTTTAGGCCGAAAAGGCGATTTATCGCCGTTTAATCTTATGTGTTTAATGAAGGGTCCGGGCCTCGCGTTAACGCTTTATAGCATTCATTTAGGTGTCGAGAAGTGACTTTGGAGTCGGATAGACCGTGTGATCGTTCGCGATTTTTGCGTTGCTTTTGAGGTGAGTTCTCTCACTGCGTAGACTAGGAATTGTATATATGTTGCGGTAGTTGTGTGTACTATTGAATGGTTGTGTGAACTAGCTGTATTGTGGTGAGTAGCATTAGATTAATTTAATGTCTAGTATAAATGTGTTTTGTATACATCTCGGTGGGACCGAGGAGGTGTGGATAACTGTTGTGTGAACTCGGTGGGACCGAGGGCTCGGTGGGACCGAGGAGGTGTGGATAACTGTTGTGTGAACTCGGTGGGACCGAGGTAATTGAGTACATGATTAATTGTGTTGTGTTGTTGTACTATGTGACTGTTGTGGGTATGGCTATATGCGGATAGGGGTGATATGTATATAATTGCTATCTGCGTAGGTGTCGGAATTCACTAAGCTTCGTGCTTACCCTTTTCCTATAAAATGTGGTTTCAGGTACTAATGGCTCCAAGGCGTGACGGGTACACACTGGCGCGCATGAAGGGTTATTATATTTATGATATTTAGAATTATTATTTAGACAATTTAATTCCGTTGTTTATCTTTAATGAGAATATTTATTGTTAAGTTTGCAAGCGAAACGGTTTTGGATATTTAATGAGGTTTCATTTAATAAAATGTTTATTTTTAAAAGTTAAAATTTACTGTAATTTTTGGGACGTTACAAGTTGGTATCAGAGCACAGCTTGAGTGAATCAAACACATCTCGGTGTGTTTTATCTCAAGTTGCGGCTATGAAATTCTTCTCTTAAAATCTTTTTGGAAAATAAAAGAAAGGAAAACTCGTTTGAGAAACGGTGATCGAGGGCGCAGTGTGTACAGTCAGCCGGAACCAAGGGAAAAGGTACAGTACTTAGTGTATTTATTGCTTTCTAGATCATAGGGTATGCATGCTAGATTGCTTGTGTTGGTTACACTGCACTGTATGGTTATTGATTGCTAGTAGGAATTAATGCTAGTCATATTAGGTTGTTAAGTGAATGCCCTATAGGTTGTATGCAGTAAGAATCACATAGCCTTAGAATATTTGATTTAGTTTTATTGCGCAGCTCTTGTTTGAGTCCAACCGTTCTAGGATAGAATCTTGTATTCGAATGTCTATTTGTTTCACGCTGCATGCGACTAGGTATTCGCGAGGCAACTCGTTATGGCTAGTAGAGATTCCGTTGTAGCAAGGGTAGTGGGATGAGATGAAATTCCTAGGGAGCTGGGGAGAGTGTTTACATATGAGTATGTATGCTAGATTGCTTTCTAGAACATAGGAGTATGTATGCTAGATTGCTTGGTGCTTATTACACTGTACTGCATGTTTGTTGCTTGCTAATAGGAGTTATGCTAGCCTTGATAGGTTGTTAAGTGAATGCACTATAGGTTGTATGCAGTAGGAACCGAATAGCCTTAGAATGTCGAATTTAGTTCTATTGCGCAGCTCTTGTTTGAGTCCAACCGTTGTAGGATAGAATCTTATATTCAAATGTCTATCTGGTTTTACACTGTATGCAACTGTGCATTCGCGAGGCGACTCGTCATGACTAGTGGGGATTTCGTTGTAGCAAGGGTAGTGTTTTGGGGTGGAATTCCTAGGGAGCTAGGAAGAGTGTGTACATATGCTGGTGTGGGCATATGGGTGTAGTTATTGGCGAGAAACTACTTGGATACTTCGTATGGGACTCGGAACGAGTGATGATAGGTGTGGAAGGTAGTAGTAGAGCTCCTACTATCGGAAACACAGGATCAATGCTTGAGTCGGGGAAAGTCACGAGGAATCCAAGGAGTTGAGCGTGAGCGTTGTTAGTGTGAGTTATTGTGTGCTAATAACTCGTTGTAATATCTACCTAGAATAGCCATCACAAGGAGGAACAACTATAGTAAACCTACTAGTACAGTGTGTACTTGATTTGCTTTGATGTGATGATCGTTGGGGGTAGTGATAAAGGTTCTAAACTAGTAGTCGTTGGAATAGAAGGACGATTCTAGTATTAATCACTTGGAGTGACGATAAGGATGAGGTTTGTTTTAAGTAGGCCATTTCGGGTCAAGGTTGATGGTTGTGCTAGAAGCTTAGGCTTATTAAGCCGACTTTGAATTGAGGAAAAACCGTAAGGATTATCTGACGTAATTTCCCAACTTGCCTAAGAAGTTTAAATGTCCGGATGACGATTGTGGATCGGGGAGTTTTGGAGGGGTATGAGTCGAGACGTCGAATGCCGACTGAGTCATGCTGCACAAAGTTTATTTTGAAAATAAATTGCATTAACTAATTCTTGTGTTTCCAATCCTTTTATGGATTGTGTTTTGGAATTTTGGGAAATGTTCAGCACACACACAAGATTTCGAACTATGGTTTTGAAAGTACATGAAACTGTTTTATCACGGGAGTTGCAAACTTTGTTAGAATTTGTTTCATTTTGTTATTTTCCAACGGTTCTTTCGAGTAAGATGATATCCGTGTTTTGGTGGCGTTTAAAATGCTGGACAAATGACTACGGTTGTGACTTTAACATTGGAACTCCTCCACATATGTTAGAGTTGAGACGGAAAGTTACATTCCACGATGTCTGTATAAAACCATTCTGGTGATTTGTTTAAAATGAGTTTGTTAAACAATGTTGTTTATGGTTTTACCGTGGAAAGAGATTTTTAGGATTTTGGCGTCTCATACCTGATTTTGCTTTTAACAATTTGACTTTGGGGGCACAATGTATGGTGCTATTTTATTGACTTAGAGTCATTGAGGTTCATGAAGTTTGTGTTACTAAGTATTTTGTTGCAAATAGTTCAGTGTATGGATTGATTTATGCGTGACTTAAGTGATGCATGGAAGAATATTTTGGTAACATTTCATAATGAGTTGTTTGGTGCGCTTTTAGTCAGTTAAATGTTTTATTATCATTTCCATGAAAATGCGCTTTATCGACTTAGGGGTATGCATACTTGGGTAACCTTTGTTCTCGACATTTTGATAAACGAGTCGTGCATGAAATTGTTTTAGTTCCTTCTTGTCAGAATGAAAGACCATTTGGTCAAAGGAGTGTTTTAGTGTTGTGAATATCATGCATACGTTTACAATGTGTTATATTTTGAAAATATAAATGCGTAGATTGTTGGCATTCGGTTAATTTAGAAGTGCCGATTATTTTTGGGAAATTAAAAACTTTTGCTTTGGAGGGAACGAGTATTTTGAGCATTTTTGACAAATACATGTTAAACTTTGGTGTTTTGACGTTATATGTCCCAAGTACGAAATGTTGAGGAAATGCTTCGTGATGACGATTTTAGAAAATTTCTTATGGAAGTGTTACCAGTTTGCATGCCTACCCCGATTTAAGGTTTTATGATGTTTTAGTCGATATTTTTCAAATGATGGAAACGAATTAGTTTGTCTTTAAACTTGGAACTTGCACAAGTTATTTTGTGTTTTGATTGAGGTGTAATTATGAATCATTTCCTTGTTTTGTATAATAACTGACGCGCACAAATTTTGATTGGTAAACTTTGTTCCATACCATTTGGATGGTCAGAAAATAATTTTGAGCAAATTGCCGCTTGGGCTTCTTTTGAAGTACGTGTGAAAATTGTTGCACACCGTTTAAATTAAGCAGTTACCTTGCGTGCATGTCATGAGTCAATCCATACCAGAACTGTGGTGGTTCGTTTTAAAAGAAATTATTTATTACGTTTTGCGTTTTGTGAGTAAACTGAACTGCAATGGAATGATTTTTCAACATGATTCTCCTACGTGGGACGAGCGTGTCCATTTTTGCGTAACTACCGACCTGGTAATAGTAGTTTTATTGCATATGATCTTTTTGAGAATTATAAGGGTGTGAGTCCTTTGGGAAAACCCTTTTGTTTAACCAGTGTTGAGTTTTGGGGTTAATATTGATTTAGAGTATTGCTTGCTTAAACATTGTTTAAACACATTTTTTTTCTTCTTCCGACCTATGGGTCTAGCAAGCGTGGAGCATTTTGCTCGGTTTTGACTTGGAGATAGTCATGGGTCAATTGCCCGGTTTTAATGGCTTGGTGTGGAGTCTTGTTGATGGGTTGCTTTTGTCGCACTGTTTTGCATTTATTGCACGTTGAGTATTTACATGCTTGGGTGAGTGAGTCATCCCGGGATAGGCATGTTGTTGGGAGATTGTATTGCATTGGATCCATAGGCATTATAGTCAGTCGTTAGTAATGGTCGGTTAGGTATCTCGGGGTGGGACCCCGGTATTTATGTTTTATGACCTTGACTTTCCAGTAGGCAGTAGGAGGTTATAGTATTGAACAGTTACCTGGGAGGTAGACGCCGAGATGTATCCTCGATACAGCATAACTTGGCTTCGTAGAACGAGTGTGGAAAATACGTCGACGGTGGAAGGTTGGGTATTCCACGCGTGTTGGTACTGTAGGCCGAATAGTATCGGTTAAGGGAAGGATGCCCTTTGTAATTAAGAGAATAAATGCACAGTAACCTTTTTGAGGTAAGTGGTATACTTAGGTGTCGACTTTTGGGCTTAAGGCCAAACACCTTTAGTGTAATCGGAGAATTGTAGCCGATTTTAAAATAATTATAGTGATGGTAGTAGTAACCCTGGAATGCTCACTTGTGATGAATGGCTATGGTGGAATGACCTTCGTGGGTGATTATAAATTTACTGGTTTGATGATTCGTGTGAAATAAATTTTGGGAGTCTTTTAGAACTCGTGGAAGTTAATCGACAGTTAATGGTAGGAATGATCGGATTCGAGTATCCTGTAGGGTATATTGGTGAGCAACTTTAGAATGGTTAGAGCTTGAAATTTGAATCGGGATGTATGGAATATCTAAGGTTGGGAGACAACCGAAGTCGTTTGGCTAGGAATGATTCCAGTTGTTGGAGTGTCCTTCCGGTCATAATTTCAGTGTTCTTGAAGGAGTTTTGTTGGTAAGAAAAGTGTTCGAGAAAAAAAATTTAGTCGGTGTGGGAAATTTAGATTCCAGTTAGGGATGTCGCCAAGCGTACAGAGAAATTTAGATTCCAGTTAGTGAAAGTCCAGTGGCAGCACCGAAAGGGTTCTGAGTGGACTTGGGAACCCGAGGTTGAGATGCGGGAGAATTATCCGGAGCTATATGCGGACGTAGACTTCGAGGACGAAGTCTAATTCAAGCGGGGGAGAGTTGTAAAGCCCGTATCCCGGTATGTATTTTCATTATTTTTTTATTACTTCTTTTTTTAAAATAAACTTTTCCCTAGCGAGGTTTTGTTAACGGGGTTAGACGGCATGGACCAAAATGTAAATCGTATCAATCTTATTTTGTTTTGCAAGGGAATGGATAGTTGGGGGGTCAAAGGTGTCAAACCACCAAACTATTGCATGGGATCGGCCCAAATGGACCGACCCCCTCCCCCATCTCGTCACTTTGCTTATACACACACACACTAACCCTAAAAACTCCCCCCCCCCCTCGTCTTCCATTTGCTGTTGCCGTCGCCGGAGTGAGAGAGAGAACCGCCGGGAGAGAGAGAGAAAACCGCCGAGAGAGAGGACCGCCGAGAGAGAGGACCGCCGGGAGAGAGAGAGAGCCGCCGAGAAGAGGGAGAATCGCCGTCGTTTTCTGCCGGAAAAGGAGAGAAGGAAAGAGTCGTGACCGAGGTAGTTTCCTTTCGTTTCTTTTCGTCGAGTGGTAGTTTCTTTTCGTTTGTTTGTTTTCGTCGTCGGACCGCTGTGAAACGCCATCACCACCACCGCAGCCATGGCTGCCGGGGGTGTGCGTGGCCACCGTGCACCGCCGTGCGGTAGCTGGTTGGTGCGGGTTGCGGTGGTTAGTCGGGTTATCCGTTTGGTCTCGCCGAATTCTTGGTATCGAACCACCACCACCGCCGGCGGTGGCTGCCGCCGCCGCCGACCACCGCTATCGTGGGTGGCAGTGGGTGGTGGGTGGTTTAGTCCAGCCCTTAGTAACCCTAAACCCTAAGCCAAAGCTTAATTGCGGGTCTGATTGCATTAAGTCATGGCTTAATGAGAGTGTAGGCTATTGTTATCATTTTATGTGAAAACGTCTTTTCTGCCCATGTTTTGTTTCGTTCATAAATTTCTCGTCGTAGCTCGGTTTGAGGCGAATCCAGTGCCCACGGTTCACATTCTGTGTCGGGCACACTTTTCGTGTTTTAACGAAAGTCTGGTTCGGCCTCTAGCTAGGGGTAAAATAGATGTTTTTACAGCAGGTCTGAATGCGGCAGACTCGCGTTCCATTCTTAGAAAAATCGTTTAAAATTGTAGAAAAATTGTTAGACCGCGTTTAATAGGTCCCTAGAAAGCTAAGACCTGGATCTAGCTGTTTATAAATTTTAATCTCTGAATTTGTGGGTCTAGAGAGGGCTAAGCAGGTCCCGAACAGACCTGCAGTTTAGGCCGAAAAGGCGATTTATCGTCCTTTAATCTTATGTGTTTAATGAAGGGTCTGGGCCTCGCGTTAACGCTTTATAGCATTCATTTAGGTGTCGAGAAGTGACTTTGGAGTTGGATAGCCCGTGTGATCGTTCGTGATTTATGCGTTGCTTTTGAGGTGAGTTCTCTCACTGCGTAGACTAGGAATTGTATATATGTTGCGGTAGTTGTGTGTACTATTGAATGGTTGTGTGAACTAGCTGTATTGTGGTGAGTAGCATTAGATTAATTTAATGTCTAGTATAAATGTGTTTTGTATACATCTCGGTGGGACCGAGGGCTCGGTGGGACCGAGGAGGTGTGGATAACTGTTGTGTGAACTCGGTGGGACCGAGGGCTCGGTGGGACTGAGGTAATTGAGTACATGATTAATTGTGTTGTGTTGTTGTACTATGTGACTGTTGTGGGTATGGCTATATGCGGATAGGGGTGATATGTATATAATTGCTATCTGCGTAGGTGTCGGAATTCACTAAGCTTCGTGCTTACCCTTTTCCTATAAAATGTGGTTTCAGGTACTAGTGGCTCCAAGGCGTGACGGGTACACACTGGCGCACGTGAAGGGTTATTATATTTATGAGATTTAGAATTATTATTTAGACAATTTAATTCCGCTGTTTATCTTTAATGAGAATATTTATTGTTAAGTTTGCAAGCGAAACGGTTTTGGATATTTAATGAGGTTTCATTTAATAAAATATTTATTTTTAAAAGTTAAAATTTACTGTAACTTTTGGGACGTTACAGAAGATGACAAGAAAACCTTTCTCCCATATAGGTGAAAGAGCCAAAGATCTACTTGGACTCATACATACTGATGTATGTGGTCCATTTAGAACTGTGTCTAGGGAAGGTGCTAGCTACTTCATCACTTTCACTGATGATTTCAGTCGCTATGGTTATGTGTACTTGATTAAACATAAACATGAAGTCTTTGAAACGTTCAAAGCCTTTCAAAGTGAAGTAGAAAATCAACTCGGCAAGACTATTAAGGCTCTCCGATATGATCGAGGAGGAGAGTACATGAGTCAAGAGTTTTTAGACCATCTGACTAAGTGTGGGATTGTCTCACAATTCACTCCTCCATACACTCCACAACATAATGGTGTATCTGAAAGGAGAAATCGAACTTTGCTAGACATGGTTCGATCCATGATGAGTCTAACTACTTTGCCACTGTCCTTTTGGGCTTGTGCTCTAGAGTCTGCTGCTCGCATACTCAATATGGTTCCGACCAAGAAGGTTGATAAGACACCATATGAAATATGGGACGGGAAAGTCCCAAATCTGTCTTACTTGAAAGTATGGGGTTGTGAGGCTCTCGTGAAACGAGACACACCGAACAAACTTGAGCCTAGATCTATCAAGTGTATCTTCGTAGGGTACCAAAATAAAACGATGGGTTACTATTTCTACTACCCACCCGAAAACAAAACATTTGTTGCTCGGTATGCTGAGTTTCTTGAGAACAGTCTCATTTTACAAGAAGCAAGTGGGAGCACAGTAGAACTTGACGAGATTCAAAGCGAAGATGCGCAACCTCCTGGTGACACTAGCGAACATCAGACTGAGGCTGAACATACAGATGTTGAACCACATAATGATGTAATTCCCATTCGTAGATCCGCAAGGACACCTCAAGCACCTAAACGATATAGTTATTATATTGACACTGAGGAGCAAAATTTAGGGGATCATGGTGAACCCTCTAACTATCAAGCTGCATTGTTGGATCTAGAATCTGATAAATGGCTTGAAGCTATGAATGCTGAAATGCAATCCATGAAAGAAAATCAAGTCTGGAACTTGGTTGATCTTCCTCCGAACAGCAAGACTGTCGGAAGCAAGTGGGTCTTCAAGAAGAAGACCGTCTTCAAGAAGAAGACCGACATGGATGGCAATGTACACACCTATAAAGCTCGTCTAGTAGCAAAAGGTTACACTCAAACCTACGGGGTTGACTATGAAGAAACCTTCTCGCCTGTTGCTGACATTAGAGCCATTAGGATTCTTATAGCCATAGCAGCGTACTATGACTATGAGATTTGGCAAATGGATGTCAAAACCACTTTCTTGAATGGTCACCTTGATGAAGATGTTTACATGGTGCAACCTGAGGGTTTTGTGAATTCGAAACATCCTGAGAAAGTATGCAAGCTTCAAAGATCCATTTATGGTCTGAAGCAAGCATCCAGAAGTTGGAATAAAAGGTTCGATGAGGAAATCAAAACGTATGGTTTCACTCAAAACCTTGATGAGCCATGTGTATATATGAGAGCTAGTGGGAGCATCGTCGTTTTTCTAATCTTATACGTTGATGACATATTGCTCATGGGAAACAACGTTCCAATGCTACAAGATGTTAAATCCTGGCTTGGAAAATGTTTTGCCATGAAAGATTTAGGCGAAGCGGCGTACATTCTAGGAATCAAGATCTATCGGGATAGATCGAAGCGGTTAATTGGTTTAAGTCAAAGTGCATACATTGATAAAATTCTAAAACGGTTTAGAATGGATGTTTCCAAACGTGGAAGTCTTCCAATGCAACACAATGTAAACTTGAGTAAAGACTCAGGGACCCTCCACACCTGATGAGGTGTAGCGGATGAAGAGAATCCCCTATGCTTCGGCTGTGGGATCCATCATGTATGCAGTGAGGTGCACTAGACCTGATGTAGCGTTCTCTCAGAACCTTACGAGTAGATACCAACAGAATCCAGGAGAAAGTCACTGGACTGCTGTTAAGAACATACTGAAGTATCTTCGAAATACTAGAGATATGTTCCTTGTTTATGGTGGTGATATAGAAAGAGAGCTCAGTGTTACTTGCTACACTGATGTTGGTTTCGAAACAGATCGAGATGACACTCGATCTCAGACTGGATACGTTTTCGTCATGAACGGAGGCGCAGTTGATTGGAATAGTGCTAAACAAAGCACTGTTGCGATGTCTTCCACAGAAGCTGAATACATAGCTGCTTCCGAAGCTGCAATTGAGGCTGTTTGGATATGGAAATTCATTTTTGGGCTTGGCGTTGTCCCCAGTAATGAAAGACCCATGGACATGTACTGCGATAATTCTGGTGCCATTATCATAGCCAACGAACCTGGAGTTCAAAAGGGTGCCAGACACTTCCGCAGGAAGACTCACTACATTCGAGAGGCTATCGAGATGGGTGATATTCTTCTTCTCAAAGTTCACACAGATGACAACTTAGCTGATCCCTTTACGAAACCAATGTCTTGTACTAAACATATCAAGCATGCTAGGAGCATTGGACTTCGACCAGCTAATAGTCTCATGTAGATCTGTTTTTAGTAATTGAATAATTGGAACGATTGAACAGCTTTTATTTTCACAATGAATTGATGTACTTGGTATGATTGTTTTCATTTATATCAACTGTGTTCTATATTTGCATGTTTAATCCATGAATGAATTATTTGTTCAAAATTGTTCATTGTCAGTTGATGATACGGGAGTATCATTGAGTTAAGGCAAATGTGAGCGTATTGGTGATATTCATTGGTGAATGAATATTAATGATGATGCCACCAAACTCACATGTTGTTCATTGGTGATGAACATTGGACTGACCCAACCTACGAGAGTTCACTACATGGATCGGCGTCACCAGTGAATCTCGCAAATGGTTATGTCACTCGTCCTTAGACTTGAGATGCAAGCAGGTTTTGTGTGGGTGGAATGTCGGTCTTTGTTATGGTTAAACGCTGTCCTGAATAAGGCTGCTATAAAAATCATCTTCAGGATTGATGTGAAGCACATGACAGACACGTGCAGTCAAAATTAGGATTTGTTCCTCTACAGGTAATGGAGTTAGATACTACTGGGCCCCTCGATGAATTGAATAGATGTTTGTACGGCCGTACCCAAATGTAATTAAGATGATGCTTGATTAATTTGGTAATCTAATTCAATAAACAGATCGAGAAACAGAATCGTTGAACAATTAGAATGACATATGATCCATGTCTAGTATTCAACAAGGTATCTGTAACAAAGGGATGACTGATTTAATAAACCATTTAAAATGAGACGTTTAAGAAACTAGCCTCATGTGTCTCTAGGGGCATTGGCGTGTTGCTAGACGTTAACCTTTGCTTATATGATTACTTGTTATTATGATGTGCGCAAGTGGGAGCTGTTGGAATATGCTCAAGTCATAATAGATAATTATATGGCTAGATACACGTGGGCCTATAGGGTCACACACAATATACTGAGATACCATTTAATATAATGTGATTATTGTATTTACATTATATAAATAGCCTAAGTAACGTGGGGTAATTAAATGGGCACAAATCATTAAGATAGGCTTAATGGGTTTGTATTGGATTTAATTTAATATCAAGCCTATTACCTTTGATTAAATCCTAGGCCCATAGAGATTAAGAAGGAAAAGCCCATGGAAGCTATAGGATTCATTAATAAATAGAAAGATTAATGACCTAATCAAAGCTAAGCCTTTTTCCTCTCTTATCTCCAAAAACGGCACCCCTCCCCAAAACCTCTCTAGGTTTTTTTTCCTTTTATCTTCTAGCTTAATTCTTGCTCAATCAAAGCTACAAGATTCGTTACTATGGTGGACTAGCATCCGGTGGCATTCGAGGAGGTGTAGTGTGGACTACTCTAGAGATATTCTTCTTTGAATACTTGGTTTCAAAGAGCACGCAAGTGGATTCGGATTAGTATACAAATCACGCTACAAAGGTATATCGTTATTTGTATTTTTACGTTTAATCATATTGGCAATACGTTGATTCTCTTTTGGTGATTGTTCCGCTGCGTTATTATATATATGTTTATATTTGTGTTTCATATATAATCACCAACAACGTTAACTTCAACTTCTCACATGATCATTCGCCTTACATTCTATTATTAAAATAGGTGGTGAGAAAGTTAAGAAGAGATCTCCACCGTTCGATGCACATTAGGGTGAGATGGATCAGATCAATCTCCATATCAAACGCGATTCATGAATGGATTTGAGAATGAAAATGATCAAGGGTCCAGATAGATTTAATTTTAACTTCTCACCTTAACTCTTCTTTTCACACGATACTTAGTCCCTACATTAGATAGTGTGTTATAATTTGCAAAGCAAAATTAAATTTCACAACAATTTTAAGGAAATTATAATTAAAATATATCGAAATCGTTGAGTCATGAACGAGATTTTTTTAGACATAATTTTGTGCTATACCGATTGTGTTGTAGTTGAAAACGGTATATCCCCTAATATTCATTTGATACAGGGAGAATTCGAGAGTTAATAAAGATTTTTTAAAATAATTGGGAAAAAGATAAACGAGCTCGAAAAGGAAAACGAGCCCGAAAGAGACTCGGAATTTGGCATCGAAGAAGGGATAAATGGAAAAGCACCTAATATAAAGAGAGTTGCGAGAAAGATTGAAAAACAAACTAAGAATTATAAACAGCGACAGAAGCAAGTTGCGTGTGAGTTGCGTGTTGGTCTAACCCACATCAAACTCACCTAGCACAATGCCATATGCCAGAATTGAAACTGCGCCACCCTTTGTTTTGCTGGAGTAAAAGCCGCCACCATCATCCATCCCACTTGGATTTTGTTTACAACTCTTATTCATTATTTATTTATTTTATTCCATTATTAGTTAATTAGTTATAGTTTTCTAAATAAGATTAGGATTGATTTTAATTTTCTTATTTATCTTTATTAGCTTAGTATTTATCTTTTTAGTAATTTAGATTATAAATAGGATTGATAGGTTTCTTTGTTAATCAGTTTTAAGTTCAATGATTCAATAAATTTTACGTTTTTAAGAGTTTTCTCTTAGTTTTTCGAGTATTATGTTTTATAATCTCGTTATCAAAAGGGATTTAGACGCTTGTCGATTCTTCCGTAAACCTGCGCTGCGTCATCATTGTATCTTGAATATCTAAGGGGTTGTTCGGTTCACAGAATTCAAAAGAGTTTGATAGAACTGGAATGACAAATTACTTAGTGATGTTTGGTTCACGGAATGAATTGATAGGATTCCACCGGATTCCATCAAATTCCACGGATGAGGGATTTGATCATTCCTTAGCATATTTGAAGGATTTGAATTAAGTAACATCATTTATAATTTTGTTTTAAAAAGACAAAAATAACTTTTGATAACTTTTGGTCGATTCTGAGGCATTTTTTTGGCTGAAATAGAGATACACGTCTCGCTTTTTATAAGATCAGATCCCTTAACCTATAAAAAAATTTGCACTGCCCAAAAACCTCTAGAGAGGTGGATAAGTCCGCGTGCTTTTTTCTTTTCGTCATGACTAAAACATTCCAAGTTGGATTTGTATCAGGCTTAATTTTGACATTTTGAAGGTCTGAGCGAAAAAACAAGATATAACCCCTAACTATTTTTAATTATATTATTTATTAAATTGTTTTGTTACTAACATTCTGACGTCTATTTGATAATAAATCGATCGAAATAGATATTTAAAAATTAATAATGTATTATAAATTATAGGGATGAAAACCGTAATTTAAAAATTTTAGGGACCATAATAGATATTTTCAACAAACCATAGGGACAAAAAACGTAATTTACTCTTGTTAATAAAATGAATTTGATCGGAAATTCGGAATGTATTTGGTCATCTAGCTAGGCCCAAAATTAGTCAATAAACTAATTGGGCTTAGATGATATGTTTGGGTTCAATAAGAGTTAATGGTTGAGCCCAAGTTAATAGGGCCCAATCTTAAGAATATTTAAATACCAAAACTATTAATGATAAATATGGTGATGATATTCCTGAAAATGGTCATGACTAATCAAATTGTGTGATATTTATGAATGGTTAAGTATATTTACCATGAACAATTCATTATTGGTTGATTTTTATTTTTCTATAAATATTTACGGTTTCTATAAATAAACTTTCCCTTGTATTTAGATAGGTATAAATACGCTTGTAACTATGGACTTGCTTAAGCTTTAGTGTATGTCGTAAAGATAAAGAAAGCGAGATATAAGCGAGATTGGTGAAACAAGCTCGATAGATTTACTTTTGATTGGAATAAGTTATATTTTTTTGTAATGGAATACAGTTGAAGAATGTCAACAAAGAGCAAATTGGCCTAAATAAAAAGAAGCAATCCAGAATAATTATTTGACAAATGAACAGGTATTTGGTTCGGTAGTGCTAATCGACCAAGTGTAAAGTCTGCAGGACATAGATAAATCATTTGTCAGGGAAGCGTAATGAGAATAATTAAGTCATAATATATGAGGCTCTCCTTTGGCGCAAAGTTTGCCACAACGCATTGGATTGACTACAATAAGACTTACTCTCTCGTGATGGACAACGTTCTGCTAATTAAATTAGCCATGTAGTTTTCGAAGGACTGGAAATTGCAACTCAACGATGTAGTTACTACATATCTCTATGGGGATCTAAATTCAGAGATATAAAAGTGCTTGATGGAATTATACCAATATCAAGTAACTTTAAACTATGAAATGCGATTACAATAAATATGAAACACTCACTTTATAGATTAAAGCAATCTATGCGGATGTGGTATACCCGCCTGAGTGAATACTTGATTGGGAAACGATAAATAAGAACGATGAATTGTGTCCTTGCGTATTTATATAAGAAAACAAGTCCCAGATTTTCATAGTAGCTCTATATGTCGATGTTATGAACATAATAGACACTCTTGATGAAATAAGAGAAAACACAAACTACTTGAAATCTGAATTTGAGATGAAAGATCGTGGGAAAACTTGGTTTTGTCTAGATACTTGAGCTACGACACCGAGTTTGTGGAATATTAATCCACCGATCCGCATATGTCTGGAAAATGATCAGGCGACCTGATATGGACAAAGCGCATCCGATTAGCACTCCCATGATCGGTCAAAGTGTTGGATATAAGGAAAGATCCATTTCGTCTAAAGGATGAGGACGAAGAGGTGTTAGGAGCTGGAATTCCATACGTATGTACAATAGGCGCATTATTGTACTCAACATAATACACTTGACCGTATATTGTACTTCTCACTGAACTTGTCAGCTAGATTTAGCTCAGCGCCAACGCAACGTCATTGGAATGAATTCAAATTAACCTTTTGGCACCATTGACGTGGGCTTATAATTTCCCTACGGAGAAAAATGGATTGATAATGAAACTTCAATACCTACTTAGATTGTGAGTGGCAAAAGTACTGGCTCTTATAGAAAAACTCCAAACAATACCTTGGTATATATTTGATGATATTAGGTATATGTTTGATTGATATAAAGGTTGTTCCCAAACTGGATAAGGAATTATCATATTGAACATGTCGATTGCTTGGAAGTAAACTAAGCAAACCCTTAATAGCTATCCTCTTATATTATCAACAATCTTACTCTCCATGAGACTATTCAAGAGTGTATATGGTTAAGGACTATCATTACACATATAAGAGGAGCTAGTAATTTTGAGTTTAACCACTATACAACTTGCATGTATGGAAATAATGCATCATGTATCGAAGAAATGAAAGTAAGATATATCAAGGGTTATAACACAAAGCATACTTTGCTTAAGTTTTCATATAATCAGTTATCCTCAAGATTCAATTGAACTGAATAAGATACGAGGAAAATGTGACATGTTTGTTTACCAAATCAATACGTAAAACCATATTTGGGAAACATGTAGAAAGTATTAAAATGGAAATGTTTTAAACCTCTTTTGATTAATGCACGAATCAGGGGGAGTGGTAAACAAAAGGGGGAGTCTACTATATATGTAATATTGGTATGTTGTGCTCTTTCCTTCAACCAAGGTTTTATTTTTCCCATTGGGTTTTGTTCCTTGGTATAAGGTTTTAGTGAGGCAACAATATATATACCATCATGTTTTCTTAACTCTCGCGATTAATGTACGATCCAAGAGAAAACTAGACTAAAGAAAAATTCTATGTATTGGAAATAAGCTAGTGCGTTGTACTCTTTCCTTCGTCATATTTTTATTTTTCCAACTGGGTTTTTATTTTGGCGTAAGGTTTTAACGAGACAACAATTGTGCACCTTCACTCCTTTAACTCGACACAAGGGGGAGTGTTGTAGGATAAATGTGTCATCGTCTAAAGGATATGCCGATAGAGATAGGGATAGAGATAGATTAGGATTGAAATATCTTGTAGTTATCTACTTGTAACTCATCCTTATATAAAGGGCTTATGATTAATGAGAATTACGATTCATTCTCTACATTCTGTTGTATTCTATTCGGTCTTCTCTTCAACAAATAAGAAATATTGATTACAATTTAAACTAAAAAGTTAAATAGGTAAAATTAAATGAAAATTTAAGAAGGAAAATAGAAAAAGAATAGCTAACATTAAATATCAACCAACCTTAATCACTTATTTCATGAAGTAATAATTCAAGAATATATCTATTGATGTAATAAATGCAAGACATATGTCATTGCTACTCATGAACAGGGCCGGGGTCGGCGGGGCGGGGTGGGGCAGGCGTACGTTCATGGCCCAAAAGAAATAGGGGGCTATATTTTTTAAGTATGTATTATATAGTAGTAGTTAAAAAATTGTAAATAAAAAAACAACAAAAATTAGTATATATAATAGGACCCAAAAAGAATTTAACATTATATTAAGGGCCCAAACATGTATTAATTAATTACATTAGACTATACATTTTGTAAAAAGTTAATTGGTCTTTCATTTGCTCATTATTTCTCTAAGTTTTTTTTTATCTAGTACTAATATCTAAAAACTATTTTTGCCTAGAAACCTTGCTATATACTCCATTACTCATCTTCCGCATTTTTTATTATTCCATCCGCATAAATTTTATTTTTGTGTTAAAATATAGTAGATTTCTTGTTATTAACTAACAAAACTCTTACCTATTGAAAACATTTACCAACTACATAACACGACCCAACTTATATCTATATTAAGGATTTCAAAACTCTCTTCTTCTTCTTTTAATACAATATTGACTCCTTTCTAAAGTGGCACATCAGTTTTGCAATAACATCTTCCACATCCATGCAAAACCAAACTCATTTCTAAAATAATAAATAATAAATTAATTATAAAATATAGATAACTAAAATTTTACTTTTTGTTTTCTTTTATTGTATTTTGTGTAAATATAATTTAATTAACAAATAAAACACATGGATATATTGAAAGCATGCTACATTTATTAAAATATAAATATTACACAATCTACACAATAATAAAATAAATTGTATTTTTATTTTAGTAGTTTAAATAAAAAACATTGCATACAAAATATCATTGATTTAAAATAAATTGTGGGTAAAATTTTTAATAAAAATAATAAAAAATAATGTTCAAATAAATTAATAAATGAATAAAATTTAATAAACATATTAATAATTAATGTTTAAACAAACTTATAAATAAATTAAGTTAAATAAAAATATATTTGTTTTATATATATTTCATTGTGAAAAGGTTTTCTAAAGTTGAAAATTTTTGTTAAACTTGCAAGACCTTGCAGTTCACATGGCATGCCAGATTGCCATGTTACCTTGCAAGACCTTGTACAAGATGGACGTGGATACTCTAATAAGTTTTTATTAATACACTTAGGGGTCGTTTATAAAACTCTTACCCGAGTAAGTGCTTACCAAGCCACATTAGCTTATCGGATAAATATGACAAGGACTAAGAATCTTACCCGGTAAGAGAGGAAGCAAGGACCGTGAGTCGAAAGCAAAGACCGAGAGTCTTACCCGGTAAATGAGTGCGACGGCTCTTACCACGGTTAGCGCTTTCCGGCTAAATTGTTGCATATGATGCCATTTTGGTGGACTAAAATCTTACCCGGAAAGTACGTAATGGTGTTGAATTTTACAGATAAACACTTACCCAGGTAAGTGATCAGGTAAACGGTCCCTTATTATAAAAAGAGCCTTTGACCAGACAACACCCAGTCAGCACCCATTCCTGTTCTTACTGTAGTCACTGAATACAATCCTAACTTTTTCTCATTTTATCCTTCATTGCCCGCTATTTTCATCGTAATAAACACCAAAAATTGCAAAACTCATAACTCTAAAAGTTTCTCTATTTGTTGCCCTCTCCCTTTGGTTCCCTCACTTTGGTTCTCAAGAGGCGCTCATCAATCACACTCAGGGGCTGTTCGTTTGCGGCTTAATGGTCTGTATGGTGGATATGGCTGATTCGCACAGCCATATCCGGGTGTTCGGTACCGGCTTAATTGGCTAGATGGTAGCTGATTCGGTCAGCTAAAATACAAATGTCCTTTGGGCTCAGCTGTGTTTTTTCCCTTTCTACCCTCTAAACTACCCACAAATAAAAGAAAAGGAAAAAACCCTATGCTGCTCTTCACGCCTCTTTCAATAGTCGACATCTCCACATCGGTGTTTCCATAGCTGCTCTTCACGTCGGTGGTTCCATGCTGCTCCTCACACATCGACATCTCACAGGTTTGCTCCATCGACATTTGTGTGTTCTCCATCGATTTGCTTTGGGTTACTCCATCGATTTTCTGGGTTGCTCCATCGATTTCTGGGTTGTTCTCCATCGATTTGTATTGGGTTGCTCCATCGATTTGCTCTGGGTTTGCTCCATCGACATCAAACACTTTGCTTCATCGATTTTCTGTGTTTCTCCATCGATTTTATATGTTTCTCCATGGATCTGCGCTCAATCTTTCTTACCGTCGATTACTTCTTTGTTTACTTTGAATGTGAATATGAATTTGTGCATATGGTTTTACTGGGAATGGATTTGCTTTTTTGGAATCTCTATGCCAAAGTGCAGCTTTTTTATGCATCTCTTTTACTAAGGATTTGTTATTAAAAAGTTAATACATGTGATTTGAAGGATGTAATTTGTGAATATTCACCATATTTTGTGACTAATTACTTATAATCACCATTCTGAAAATTGTTTAAACAATTTACTATAATTATAAGTTATTTACTTAATATTTTAACAAAAATAAAATTGGGGGTAAAATGGTCATTTCTGACATTCAGACTGTCTATTCAGTTCAATAACCGAACACAAACTTATCTGTTAACAACCAGCCAACTATATCCACTCAGACATCCATATGCATTCAGGTATTAACAGAAAACGAACAGAACAGAGCCTCAGAGTTGTACATAGTGCAATATAATCTGTACCCCATCCCTTTGCTTTGAAATCCTCGTCTTCTTCATTCTCCACGTTAGAGCATCTTTAACAGATTTGCTATAATTTTTTTAAATAAAGAATCAAAAACTAAAATCTCTAAAAAGAGTTACATTCATCTCCAACAGATTCTATATTTTAGAGCATCTCCAATGCAAGGTTCTTACAAGCAAAAAGTGTAGTGGCTTGTAAGGACTACCATTGTCGAGAGTTCTTATAAGAACCCAACCTCCTCTAGGTTCTTACCTTGATTTTTGGTGTGAAGTGACATATTCCTCATTTTTATTGGTATTTAATTTAAATACTTGATATTTATTTATAAATATATAATAGTTTTTTATGTTGATAAATATATTAGACCCACCAAAATGAAGTTCTTATAAGCACTACCATTGTGGATTTTTATATAAAATTTCAATTTAATGAGTTGAAAATAAAGTGGCATCAAAAAGTGCAAAAAGGAGGTTCTTGTAAGAACTTCCATCGGAGATGCTCTTAAAAATTTTAACACAAATTATTAATATAATATTCTCTAATTTATATTCCCAATACACTTTAAAAAAAAGTTTAATATAAAATGATTAAAGTTAAATGTTATTGGTGGGATTAAATAAAATAATCATTTCTCTTTTCTACCATCAAGTTTTAGAGGATTCTCTAAACTGGAAAACTTTCAAGTTTTCTCTATTATAGCAAACAAGATAGCAAAGTTAAATGTTATTGGTTTAGAAAACAAAAACTCATTTTTTCTATTTTAGCAAAGTTGTTGGAGAAGCTCTTAGGATCGGTTCAGCTGGCGGTGGCGCAAGCAGGGCGTCCATGAAGGCTATTACGGGCCAAGGCCCGTGAGGTTTTTGAAAATTTAATTAGGAGCAATATTTTGATAAGCTTAAATTAAAGAGAAATTAGATTGGGCCCCTCCATTTAATATCCAGCCGACCAACCCATAGTTATAAAGTATTACTAGTCCACTATCACTATTCTAATTAAAATAGCAAAAAGGGCGATGTTGTACTTCTCGCCTCTTGCTGCTAAGAGCCTAGGCTGCTTCCTCACGGTTCTGTGTCTGAAACGAGCTCAAGAAGACAAAAAAATCGACGATATGGTTGTTGCCTCATGGTTCTAGTAACTTACCCTCGACAGTCGCCTCTCGCCTATCGGTTCTGGACTTCTGGTAACATACGTTTTACATGTTTACCCTAATTTTCTTATGTAACACCCGGAAAATCCTTGTAAGTAATATTAGTCCTAATATTTCTTTATATTTTGACTTCTTAGGTTATAATTGATTTCCTAAGTAATTTTCGTGATTGTTACTTGTTATTTGAGAACTTCCGATAGAAATTAGTAAGTTTATTCCTTAAGGAAATTAATGAAAAATAGATGACAAAGTTAAATATTAGATTTTATGGATTAGTTGGATGGGTAATTTGAATACGAGTCCAACGGTTCTTTCTGGAGCAAAAACGGAGTTCTAACGAAGAAGTTACGACCAAATTAGTGGAAAATGAGAAACAAACAAACAGAGGTTGGCGCGGATGGTGGCGCCGATGCACTGGCGCGGGCGCTGGCGCCGAGCACCTGACGTGTTGAAAGGGGGTTAAAACCCACCCCTTAGTCCTTAGTCATCTCATTTATCACTTAGAACTCTCAAAACTGAAAATTTGCTCTACTCTTCACCTTGCAAGCGATTCTCCATCTAAACCTAAGGTAAAACTACATCTTTTAATCTTAATCCAATTCAAGTAAGTGTTACATGAATCTTATTCAATTAAACTTCAATTAGGGCTTTGCATCTTCAATTCACCTTGATTTGGAGTATTAGGGTTCAAGTGTTCAAGTAAGGTTATATCAATTGAAGATTTGAGGTGAGTAACTTGTATCTAATTGATTGTATTATACTTTACTACCATTCTTTATCTTGATTTTGGAATTGTTAATGAGAAATCTTAATTTATAAGCTCTTAATGGTTAAGAGGGAAACAAGAAGAGTTCAAGTAAGTTATGGTGGATTAATTGTGTTTATTATTAGTATGCCATGTTAAATGTTGGTGCTAAGAGTTTGGCTTTGATTATATATCAATAGTATGTGATCTTGATGATGGCTTAATATATGTCTTAATGAAGTAATGATGGCTTAATGGTCAAAATGGACTTATTATTGAATTGTAAACATGGATGTTTATTATCGATGTCATATAGAATATGATTTGATACATATGGATGTATATGAACTACATGGAAGTAGTATTGATTATGTTAAATGGTTGGACCATGGTTAAGTGTTAAATATGCTTTGAATGTTATTTGGATTAACATATTTGGTATTCACATAATTGGAGGAGCACCTAGTAGGCATTGGAGGATATATTCTTACACACCGTGGGGTAAGTGTAATTGATTCATACCTTCGGATACCGTGGGGTTTTCCATTGTGTTATGCCTTGTGACAATACCGTGGGGTACCGATCAAGGTATATCTTCGATTATGATGTAACTGGGTAGCGATATGGACCTTCTCCATGGAATCCAATTTGTGAATGTATCGAATTGTTATTCCTACATACTATGATTATGCTCTATGTGCTATGTGTAAATCTCACTTAGGCTTTAAAAGCCTAACGCTTGTTATGTGTTTTATGTATTACAGATTTTAGTGGTTCCGGACAAGAAGGTCTAGAACGGGGTTGTGAGCATGGGATCATTGTTAGAGAGATAAAGATTGGAAGATTGATGATAGAACTTTCCGACATCCTTTTGATATTTGATTGCTATAGTAGTGATCAAATAAGCTAATGGTCCAATAGTAGTTATAAATAACTAAATCTTTGTATTAATGATTATGTAATGTTAATTAGGTATACTTTTACTTTAGTAATGTGTACCACTCTTCCGTTTTATGGAAGTTTTTGTTAACCCCTGTTTTGGGGTGTTACATCTTATATCGTTTTGGTTGAAAAAGATTAAGTTTCCTTTCTTTGGAAAATAGTATGCAAACGATTCTCGTGATCGTTGTGCAGTACACTGAAGTTATAAGAATTTTGGGATCATGTGTACCCAAGTTGCTCCAAGTATTGTTCTTTAAAATGAGGAAATGTGCGAAGTAATATATTTAGTACATTGTTATGTATGAAGGCTATGAACGAACTAAGTCGTAAAATATTACTATAAGCTAAGAGAGAACTCTGAGAATGTAGAGGTGTTGAATAAATCATGGGCGGATGTTTGTAATTTTGGTAATTGTGTTCAAGAGGAAGGTGAACAATGGGAGAGTTGAAAGTGGACTTAGTGTCGGTTGTAAGAAGGTTTATACCCTTGTTTGGTAACTAGAAATACAGTTGGTAAGGGACGGTTGTGTCCGGAGGAAGGATTAGTAGTCATCAAGGTGATGGAATTAGCAAATTGTTATGAGCAGTGTGGTGAGACAGTAAGGAAATACCTTCGACGTTAAATAAGAATTTATGGTGATCTTGTGATATTAGTATTGCACGAATAAGTTTGAAATGAAGACGATGAGATGTAAATTGTATTATGTTTGGTTGAAAGGATTAGGTTCAGTCCTTGTTAATGAATAGATTAAAGAAGTATCGATAGGTCGACTATTGGCTTTGAAATCGATAGTTATGTAAGGTGTATGAGACCTTTTGTCTGTCATTGGGTGCGGTCTGGGTGCGTCCCGCGTATGCCGTGCGGACAGGAATAAGACTGTGAGCGGTACCGGTAAGCTGTTATGCAAAGGGTATGCGCAAAGCAATTAATATGGGGTACGACATGGTTAAGGATTTTGAGTGATTGAAGAATAGATCACTGATGATAGAAGTCTCGAATTATTGTTGCGCAAGCGAAAGATATGTAGTCAAAATTACGCTTTTAATATTTTTGTGGATGTGCAATATTTATGAGGTATTATATTTTAAAATTGTGCACGTGTGAGTTGGGGGATTTTGGTAAAACTTTGTTTTGGGGCCGATGGCCAATTAAGAGATTTAAAAAGGGTAAAGAATTGGGTAACAATGTATTTTGGTTTATGTACTCGTGTGCGTGGCACATGTTTAACCAAACGTTTATTTTAGCCTTAAAGGCTTGATTGATATTCAAATGAGTCTTTTGAATGTTTGTCAGTTTTAATGACTCGAGTTGGAGTCTTGGTTGTATTATATGCTTAACTGCATTTTATTTGAATAAGTGTCGGTCTTAAGTGTAAAGATTGTTTGATATCTTTTGCGTTTTAATACCTTAGGAACTAACGAACCTTGGCGAGGTATATACATTGTGAAGTATATAAGAATTGCATATACCTATATAAATTGACTTCGTTGGGAAAGTAGCAATGAAGGAGTCATAGATTTATTATGCCTCGGAACGTATGTTGTATAATGATCATTAATTCTTGGAGTAGATGGCTAGGTTTTGAAATCAGCTGAGTCTTAAGAGCATTGACCCGATTTAATAAGCTCGTTATAGGCTTGGGTTGGGATTACATGGATTGTATTAAAATAGAGGTTTGCATGATGTGAATGTTTTGGGTATTCTTTTGGATTTAATTATTGTTAAGTCTTAAATCAGAAGAATAAAAGTTGAAGGACCACTTTGTAAGAGTGTTAATGTTAGCTTCAATCTTCCTAATCATAGAAGTATTTAGAAGTAGTGAAAAATAGGCTAAGTGAAGAAAGCCTCTTACAGAGGCTCTGCCGACATTACCGAGAAATCAAGGTCAAGAAGCTACAGAAGCAGCAGAGGCTTTCTACAGAAGCTCTGTCATACGCACAAAGAAGACCAAAGACTCGGAATCCGGCGAAGACTGCTCCACAGAGGACCAGACCGCAGAACCTCTGTAACTCATTACAGAGCCTCTGTGGTCCTCACTGAGACTTGAAGATATTTATAATATCTTGCTACTGTTCCAAGACCTGTTCATCAACTTGCATGGAAAAGTACTGTCAAAACACGTGTCAAGCTCTGAGTGGACTCAATAGGGCAAGGTACAAAATAGACGTCTGCGCCATTTAATGCATTTACCAAAAGTACATCTGCTCCATTAAATGCGCATGGCTCAAACAACTGCTCACACCATCCAGTCCACTGTTCACACCATCCAGTTTACTATTCATGCCGTAAAAGGAACAGTGACCTACTTCATAGTCTTCTAAGAGTAGTATAAAAGGAAGTCTCATGTTGAGATCTTCCTAAGAACGAATACACAAGGAATCACTAATACTCTCAAGCTTTATTGTCAAATATCTGAGTGTTATATTATCACACACACCAACAGTTCTTAATATGTTCTTTCGTGTTGTTATTATATATTGAATAACAGTAACTGTTCAAGAAATCCTTTTCATTCTTTACTGTTTTCTTTATATATGTGCGTTCTAATATCTATCAAACATATCTGTTAGTTTAATACGCTTCCGCATCAAACTCTAAACTCTACTAATAGATTGTTAATCTTGATTAAGTGTATCTGGGAACCAACAATTGGTATCAGAGCCTTCCTTGATTTTCAATATCAAGTGATCCACTTATCAAGATTCGTGATAGATATTATTGAGATTTAAAATTGTGTCTGGAAACTGCTTAAACCCAGAAAATCTTCAAGCTCATCGAAGTAACTCTTTAGTCATACTTTCTTTCTAAAATCTTCAAATGACAAATACAAATAATTTCTTTACTACTGGTTCTCTCACTAAACCTCCTACTCTCCTTCGAGATGAGTATCCTCAGTGGAAAATAAGAATGGTCCATTTTTTCGAGGGCACTGAAAAAAATCAAGTACAATATCTGTACAATCCTCCTCCTATTCCCATGACAGTAGTACCTCGTGTACCTGCTACTGCTGAATCTGCCGAAATCCCCGAACATCAAAAACCAAAGCCAAAAGGGGAGTGGTCAACCGAAGATAAAGCAGAAGATGAAGTTGCTCAGAAAACCAAGAGGACATTAATTATGGCAATACCCAACGAACTCTTTCAATCCTTGGATTCATGTGAAACAGCGCATGATCTGTGGAAAGAACTGGAAAGACAGTTGGAAGGAGGTGCTAAAACACAAAAAAACCGAAGAGCACAGTACATCAATGAATATCATGCATTCAGAGCCTCTGCAACAGAATCTCTGCAAACAACATACGACAGATTCAACTCTCTAATCAACAAGTGCAGAAAATCAGGCATTGACAGAACTTCTGAAGAAAACAATGTCATGTTTTTAAAAAGTCTAAATGAAGAATGGCTCCAGCTGTCTATGTCCCTACAGACAAATCAGGATCTAGACACCTGGACTCTCTCTGATCTTTACGGAACATTAGCCGCACAAGAACCTCAGATAGCACAGGCTAAAACACTAACCATTGCACCATATGCATTGGTTAGTAAAACTAAAGAGGATGCACAGAGACCAAGAAATGATAAAGCCACATAGGAGAAGAAGAAGGAGAAGAAGAAGATGGTGATAATTGACAGTGAAGAAAAAGAGCAAGCAGAAAAGGAAATAACTCTTGCGTCACTAGCTAAATCTTTAGCTCTATTGACAAAAGAGTTCAGAGGAAACAGAAGAGGTTCCGGAAATGAAAGATATGATAGAGACAACCAGGATGACAGAAGAGACAACAGAAGAGATGACAGAAGAGGAGAAGAATCAAGTGGCCGACAGAGGTCAAGCGATAGAAATTACAGAGGGAATGACCGACAGAGGTCAGATGACTCGGTAAGCCACACGCAGCAAGAATGCTACATGTGCGGCAAACCTGGTCACTATGCAAATGAATGTAGATCAGAGAAAGGCGGAGACCTACAGAAGTCCAATGATCGAACAGGAAACACTCCTCAAGGGTGTTTTAACTGCGTAAAACCAGGCCATTTTGCGAATGAATGCAGAAGCAGATCAAATCGCCCACAGAGGGACTCTGCTTTCTACAAAAAGAAAGCCGAATATTATGCTCAAAAATCCTTAATGGCAAAAGGACATTCTGAGGAGAACATAGAAGACTTCCAGTCAGACTCTACTTCTGACGATGAACATACCGCCAATGCCCTCTTCTGTGGCATGGCAGAAGTCGACTCTTGCACTGACTCTGAGGTATCTACTTCAAATTCCAACTCTTGTATTACCTCTGTAGATGATAATACACTTAGAATTAACATTGAATTAATTGAACTGAAAGAGATAAATCAAAGTATTCAGAAAAGACTCACTTTCAATGAGAGAGAAGTACGGCTTCTCACTCAAGAAAAAGCAAAGATTTTTGAGGAAAAAGAGAGAATAGAAAAGAAATGGAACAAAACTCTAGATCCTTTAAAAAAACAAATTTCTGAATTAACCAATACTTTAAAAGATAAAACAAAAGAACTTTCAGTTTCAAGGAGCGAAACTACTGACATAAGAGCTCTTAAAGAATACTTTCAAAGAGAAAGAGATGTATTATGGCAAGATTTACTCAGAAGAGAAGTTTTGCTTAAAAACTATAAAGATGCACAGAAAGTTTATGAAAAAATAAACTCACAAATAGGGAGACGAGGTATAGGGTATGATGATATCACCCTAGGTGTTGAAGGCAAAAGAAACAAACCTCTGTCCTCGTTATTTGTGATTGGAAAAGCAAACAAACCAGATTTTCCAAATCTAATCTCTGTAAGCAAACGGGCGAAAATCTCTGTGGATCCTTACTTGAAGAAACATAAGAAGATGATTAACGTGTGGTTTGAAAACACAGACTCATCATCTTCAACCTCTGTCAATAGAGGTATCAAACCAAAGAAATATCTGAAAACACAAGATCAGATTGGTATCTTCAAGTTTGGTAAACCAGAGACCCAAACACAGGTTGCTTTTGTCTGTTTGATAAACGTTGAAAAGAAGTTATCAGCAGAAGCTCCTAAGTTTAAACCCACTTTTTCAGAAGAAAACTTTAAAATTTTAATTGAAAAAGAAATTTTGGAAATATGGAAATCAAGCGTTTTAGAAAAATTCTGTACATCTTCTATAGATAAAACTCTCACTGAAGAAATCTTATTAGAAACCTCTGCAATCTATGAAAACTATTCTACAGAGGAAGAAAGCTCGTACGATACATGCTCAGAAAATCCAGCCTCTATTGAAAGAATTGACTCAACCTCTGTATACGAGGACGATTCATCCTCTGACGACTCAGAGACTGATTTCAAATCAGGGATAATTCACTGTGACACAGAGGATGTCAAATTCTCCTCTGAAGTTCCTCACAGAACTATTTCTCCAAAAGAGAAACTCACAGAGATTCCAATCTGCCAAGATTTTCTAAATTTGAATCTACATATCAAAACCTCTGCTGAGCTTAAAATGTTACAGAAGACCTCTATTGATCCTATAAGTTCTAGATTTTCAAAACCCAAGGTTAATAAATCTTTTTCTTCTGTGACAGTGATGAAAGAAGTTCACCACAGAAGCAACCCACAGAAGGCAGGTCCTAAACAGAGCTTTTGCAAACAACATTCAAGTATTCATAGATCTTCTAGTAATAGGAAATCTAATGTAAAGAAAGAATGTAATGCCTCTGTGGCTGAGTTTAAAAAGTTCAATGAAAAGTTCAAGCAAATTACATCTCATATTCAATACTGTCATTGCTTTGATCTTATGTCTAAACTTCATAATCATTTTTCAAGTCAAGTCTGTTTACTCTCTACGACAATTCAAAAGTCAAATCCCACAAAGAAACAATCTGACTCTTCTGCAGAGAACAAAATGTATTTCAAGAATGCCAAAGCAAACTTGAAAAACTCTAACAATATTGGACCCATATGGATATGGGTACCTAAATCTCTGTGATTGTCCTGCAGAAGAAGTATGTGCCAATCTGGTATCTAGACTCCGGATGCTCAAGGCACATGACTGGTGACAGAAGTGCACTATCCACGTACAAAGAAACACAAGATGGTGGATCTGTGACTTTTGGAGACAACAAGAAAGGACACATAAAAGTCTATGGAGTCATAAGGAAAGAAGACGTTTCTGTATACAAAGTTGCATATGTGGATGGCCTTAAGCACAACCTACTCAGTGTAAGTCAACTTTGTGATACAGGATTCAATGTGTTGTTCAAAAGAACTTTCTGCTCTCTACAAAGTGAAGAAACAAGTATGGAACTTCTGCGAGCTGAAAGAATAGGTGATCTATATCTAATGAACTTCAACTCAAAGAACAAGGACAAAGTTTGCCTTGTTGCCTGCAAAAGTGAAGAAGCCTGGTTATGGCACAACAGGTTCTGTCACTTGAATTTTCACACATTGGAAAAACTGGTCAAACTTGATCTAGTTAAAGGTTTGCCAAATGTTAAATTCAATAAGGATCATTTATGTTCTGCCTGTGAGATGGGAAAACTCAAAAGAGCTTCCCACAAAGGCAAAACAGATGTGTCTTGCACCAGGCCTCTGTACATGCTTCATGTCCGACCTCTGCGGTCCCATTGCAATACAGAGCCTAGGTGGCAAGAAATATATACTTGTCTTAGTTGATGAGTATTCACGTTTCACATGGGTTGAATTTATCAGAAAGAAATCAGATGTTCCAATTATATTGATAAATCTAATGAAAAGAATCCAAGTTCTTTATGACTGCAAAATACAGAAGTTAAGAAGTGACAACGGCACAGAATTCAAAAATTGTGTCATTGAAACTTATCTTTCAACAGAAGGAATTTCACAGAACTTCTCTGCAGCTCGCACTCCACAACAGAACGGTGTTGTCGAAAGAAAGAATCGAACACTTGTGGAAGCCGCAAGAACTATGATGTCAGCATGCGGATTATCAATGAACTTTTGGGCAGAAGCAATTTCTACTGCGTGTTATACTCAAAATCGATCAACCATTGTGAAAAGACACCTCAAGACGCCTTACGAATTGCTTAACAAACGGCGGCCAAACATCAAATTTTTCCATGTATTCGGATGCAAATGCTTCGTCTTAAACGACAGAGATTCAAGAGGAAAGTTTGATGTAAAAGCAGATGAAGGCAAATTCATTGGATACTCTGCCACTTCCAAAGCCTACAGAACATTCCTTACAAAGTCTCACAAGATTGTAGAAAGCATCAATGTTTCTTTTGATGATTCATTCCAAATGACTTCTAAGCAAATAAGTTCAGAACTCGGAATTAAAGGGAAATTCTCTGACATCTCAAGAACAAAAGAAGATTTGAATCTTCTATTTTTGGAGATGTTCAACAATGACATTGATCCTTCTGTCGGAACCATCAGAGTTTCTGAAGAACCATCCTCTGTCGGACAAAATCCTACAGGTATGACTCTAACTGGTCCAAATAATGCTTCATCTTCTTCTATAAATACTACAGATGCAATTGCCGAAGCAGAAGAAAGTGCAGAAGATGAAACATCAAGAAAAACGACCACAGAAGCTGCACAAACCACAGAAGAACCAATTACAGAGGAGATCGAGGACCAAGACTATACATCCTCAGAGGAACAAACTCCACCACCACTCGTACCAATCATTCCACAAACGGTAGAATCAACTACCAAGGCACGAAGAACATCAGAGGCTGCACAAAAAGAAACACAAGAAGCCTCTGAAGAAAGTTTTGATGACATTGATGATCATCTTCCACGCACAACTCAGTGGACAAAAAGCCATCCTCCAAGCCAAATAATTGGAGAACCTTCTGACTCAGTAAAAACAAGGTCTGCCACTGCTAATTTTTGTTTCTTTACAAATTTTATTAGTGTTATAGAACCAAAGAAGATTTCTGAAGCCCTAGATGACCCAAACTGGGTAGACGCCATGCAAGAAGAACTTCTGTAATTTGAGCGTAACAGAGTATGGACTTTAGTACCTCTGCCAAGAGGGAAACAGGCCATTGGGACTAAATGGGTCTACAGAAACAAGAAGGATGAAGATGGAGTGGTCGTCAGAAACAAAGCAAGATTAGTAGCAAAAGGATATAGACAAGAAGAAGGCATAGACTACGATGAGACTTTTGCCCCTGTCGCACGTCTCGAAGCAATAAGAATATTCTTAGCCTTCGCAGCCCACAGAGGTTTTAAAGTCTATCAGATGGACGTAAAATCAGCTTTTCTAAACGGTGAAATCCAAGAAGAGGTTTACGTAAATCAACCACCAGGTTTTGAAAGCTCAAAGTTTCCAAGGCATGTATACTACCTTGAAAAGGCTCTATACGGACTGAAACAGGCTCCAAGAGCATGGTACGAACGACTTTCTACCTTCCTTCTAGTCAATGACTACAACAGAGGTACAACAGATACTACCTTATTCTATAAACGCAAAAATAGTGAGATAATGCTTGTACAAATATACGTAGATGACATAATTTTTGGGTCTACAAATTCAGAAGAGTGCAAATTTTTTGAAAAACTCATGCAGAGTGAGTTTGAAATGAGTATGATGGGAGAATTAACATTCTTCCTCGGACTTCAAGTCAAACAATCTTCAGAGGGAATTTTTATAAATCAAGCCAAATATGTCTCTGACATACTTTTAAAATATAATCTCTCTGATACCTCTGCAATGAAGACTCCAATGGCTACTGGAAATAAGTTATTCTTAGATCCAAATGGTATTTCTGTAGAATGTACTCTCTACAGAGGCATGATTGGATCTCTGTTATACTTAACAGCAAGCAGACCTGACATTATGCATGCCACATGTCTTTGTGCACGTTATCAAGCTAATCCAAAGAAATCACATTATGATGCTGTAAAAAGAATCTTTAGATACCTGAAGGGGACCAACAATCTTGGTCTCTGGTATCCACAGAACTCTGGTTTTAGTCTTAAAGCTTATACAGATTCAGACTATGGAGGATGCATGCTCGACAGAAAGAGTACCTCTGGGAGTTGTCAATTCCTAGGTGGTAAACTAGTCAGTTGGACCTCCAAGAAGCAGAATTGTGTCTCCACATCCACTGCAGAAGCTGAATACGTTGCTGCCGCTAGCTGTTGTTCTCAGGTTCTATGGATGAAGACTCAGCTAAAAGACTACGGCCACATTCTGTTCAAAATACCCATCTTCTGTGATTCCAAAAGTGCTATTGCTATCTCTGCCAATCCTGTGCAACACTCAAAAACCAAGCATATCGATATAAGGTATCATTTCTTGAAACATCATGTTGAATACGGTACAATCTAAATGCATTTCGTGCCCACAGAATATCAACTCGCTGACTTATTCACCAAAGCATTAGACGAGAAAAGATTCAACTTCTTGGTGGGTAAGTTAGGAATGATTAACATGGTGTGAAAATCTTCTGTAAGTATAGCTTTATCTTCTGTAAATAATAAGTAAATACATTGCTTAATTTATTGCTTTGATTGATTCTACTTCTGTATGTAAATTCTTAAAACCTTAAATAGTTCTTAAAATCACAGAGCTTCTGTAAGTCAACTCAGAACCTCTGACGACCCCTACAGAACCTCTGAAAAACATGACCTATGTTCTATGCAAAACTTATCATTCTTTGATCCAAGCATAGGTCAAGGGGGAGCAAAAGGAAATTACTTGATCTACAGAGGTGATTAGATCAAGGGGGAGCAGAAGGGAACCCTGAAATGATCTAAAGAGATAAAACTTTCAAGGGAAAGCCAAAGAAAAATGTCGATGACTCCATATCGACAGAAGTCAGATATCACTGCCGAGAAAAGAAGAACCAAAAGGTATGTCTCTCGCACAAAAGGTTTTTGGAAAACAATTTTCTAGGACAAGAATTGTCAAATATGTCCTAAATATACTGTGAATAACATTTCAAAAATCAAAAGCTCAAAAAGTTTCACAAAATTCGAATTAGGAGAAATTTAAGGTCATAGAGCTTCTGCTGAGCTCAACAGAGGTTCTGCAAGAAATATGCTATGTGATCACAAATTAACCCTCTGTCGATCTTTTGGAATGTTATCTCGGAAACCGAAAACGCAGACCATGACCTTCTCGAACAAACCGTTTTTTTCAGTTTTCTCGGACACAAACTTTCAAATATGTCCGAAAAACATCTCTTAAACCAAATCAAAAATTGGATGATCAAAAAATATTAATAAAATTTTTGTTATGAGATTTTTTCTCTCATAGAGCTTCTGCTGGCCCTCACAGAACTTCTGCAAGTTCCAACAGAGCCACAAAACCTCTGCGAAGCAAATTTCTTCACAAAAATCCGATTTTATCCTCTCCAATGCCTTTACAAATGTTTTGGTTAAAGAAGAACCCCACAGAAGTCATGATAACAATGAGATATATGAAAAAGGGATAAACATCAAAGATTTTCAAGATCACAAAGCCTCTGTAAACTACAGAAGCTCTGTCAATCTGATTACTTGGGCATCTCTGTAGTAATAACGGTTAATTTTACTGCGAGTGAAACTCATATGGCTAAAATCAACCTCACGCGCCTAGCATTAATGGGCCGCGCACGACGTCCTGTCATATTCTGACAAGGCCTACGTGTCCCATTTTCATTGGGCGTACATGGAACGTTTTTATTTGGAAAGTTGAACCCGCCGCTCAAACTCGAGTGCGGATTCCAAACTTTAATCCATTGCCATATATTTTACTCTTTCGAATTCTACCGTTTTACCATCCTATAAAAACAAAGCTTACCCTCTCATAAAACATTTTACAAACTCTCATCTTCTTCTCCGGCGAAACCCTGCAAAAAGTTTGCAAAAATCTTATTCTTAAAATCAAATGGCTTCATCTTCTCGAGCTACATCCTCTGAACTCTCTCCGGCGAACTCACCGGAACACTCCCCTGCACATTCAGAACATTCTGAAAACCCCAGCCTTGCAAGAAATATTGAACAACAAGATTCCGGGGACTCAGCAGACTTTGCTCCGACGACTCACTTGCAAAACTTTATAGCAAAGGATCATTTCGAAGCCATTCTTCCTATCAAATCCAACAACTGCTATTTGGTCCCCTCACCCACTACTTTCGGCGAAGCCCATGCCATACTTCTGAACATCATGGAGAATCATGTCCTCTTCCCTCTACTATCAAGAACCCCGAACAAAATTCCAGTCCGTTATTTGAACCAATTTTGGCAAAGCTGCCGATTTGATAAAGACGATTCTCTTATCAAAGGGTACATTTCAAGACCTGATAAATCTAAGCATCTTGAAATCAAGTTCAACAGAACAATGTTCTCACTTGAATTCAACCTACCAACAAGGGGTCTTCTGGGATTGAAGAGTTATGCAGAGCAACCAACAGACGAAGAGCTCTGTCGATTCGTGGAAATGCTTGGGTACAACACCCAACTACGGAAGAGAAACGACTTCCGCAGAGGCCGATTACCACCTCTGTGGAACACTTTGTTCTCTATTCTTAACAGATGCTTGACAGGAAAGATAGGCAGTATTGACCAGAGCTCACATCAAATCTTGAGCATCATGTATGGGGTTTACTATGATCTTCCACTAGATTATGCGACCATAATGATGCAAGAGATCATAAACACCATCGACAGAAAGAACAACTCGAAAAGGGTCAAAGAGAACGATCCCAAATTTCTACCACCTCTGCAATTCCAAAGAATATTAGGAGTACTGTTCGAACCTCTGCTGCTAATCCAAAATTGGCCAATGGAAGGGCCAACTCCCAAACAGTTCCCGATGAACAAGAATACCCCCACTGATCATGTTGATGGCTACTCACACTGCAGACCTCTGTCAAAGAAGCTTCTGCAATACGCATCGAATAAATCCCTTAAGAAAGAGTATATACGCGATCATAGAACTCCTAAACCGAGTCCTATGACACCCCCGCGTTTAGGTGTCCCCCTAGGAACAATGATAGCAAAACCTCTTTCCACTAAAAAAGAAAAGGATCAGAAGTTAGCAAAGCACATGGCTATTCAACTCAGCTTTATAGCCAAACGTGCAGAACTAATGGGAAAGAAGTCTTCATCAAGAACCTCTGCATCTACTCCAAAAGCTAAGAAGAGGAAAACTGCAGAAGGCACCTCAACAAGCGCTGCAGAAGATCAACCCTCACCTCCTCATGCCACAGAAATTGGCTCCTCTGCTCCTCCCTCCTCCCCAAAAATGAAGAAGAAAAGATCAAAATCAACAGAAGAAGGGGCACCAAATCCTAAGAGGAGGAAAACCAAAAAGAGGCATGGTAAATCACTTGCAAAGTTGGTAACCATTGCAGAAGAGGAAATTGCTGAAGAAGAAGTTGCAGAAGAAGAAATGGCTACAGAAAGATATCAATCACCCTATCAATCTCCAGATAGATTTGCTCACCAAGGAGACCTGAACGACTTCTTACAGAACCCTGAAATTGCCAACACCCTAAATACAGCAGGGTGGACGGCACAACCTCTCGACCACCACTCTCCAGAAGAACAAGATTTCTTCATTTCTGGCATTGACACACATCTGCAAGAAGATGACACAACACCCAGAAATCAACCAGCTGAAACCCCTGTTATTTTACAAAACCCTTTCATTCAAGGATTGGATGTCCACAGAAGAAGTCCAAACCCAGCTTCAGAAGAAATAGAACAAACTGAAGCTGAATGGAACAGAGGTGAAATTACAGAGGCTTCTGAGAACATGCTGGAAGAAGAGAAAGAAAAAGGGGTCGAAGTTGTACAAAAAGAGGGATTAGCAACAACGGAAACAGAAATAGAGATCTTAGAGACAGATTCAGATGAAGAAGAAGCTATCTGGATACGTAAGGGTCTTTATCATCCACATGTCATGAGATTATTTGGATCTCATCAAGTGTATGACCAATTACGACCAGAGCAAGAAACTTCCACAGAACTTAGGGAAGAAGCAAGAAAAGATGCCTGGATAAATAGAGGCACACAACCAAAACCAACTCCCAGTGCAACCCACATTTCTAACTCCGCAGGTCTAGCTGCAGAAGGAGTTATTGAAAAAGAGCAGCACAGCTCGAACCTCACCCAAACCATCCAGCCAGAGGTTATTCTTTCAACCTCTGTGCCCACAGAAACCGGGGAATCCATTCCTAGGGAGTCTCCTCAAAGAGACTCACCTATAGTTCGTGATCAATTGCCCCAGATCACAGAAGAACGCCCAACAGAGGAATTTGTTTCCTCTGCCACGCACTTATTAAGACCCACACTTCTTTCAGAGAGAAGTAGAGAGCACAAAGACAAAGAGACTCTAGACAAGTCTCCTAGTCAACAGAAGGATATTCCAATACCCACCTCTGGAGTGGATTTGGACAATGTTCTTCTCAGAACTTCTGTAGGGATTGAAACTCATGTTTCTTCTCAAGGATCAGAAGGAAATCCTTCCATTCTCAACGTACAAACAGGAATGAAAGAAGGTATCCCAGGAACAGGGATTCACTCCGGAGACGAATGTGTTCCTCCAGAGGTTACCACCGGAACACAAGTTACAAGGGATGAGTTCCAAACCCTTGAGACCTCTGTGAACCAAACCTTGAAAGAGTTGCAAAGCTCTTTCAAATCTTTTGCAGAGACAACATCACTGGCACTGCTAAACCTGAATACCAAAATGGACAACCTGTCCACAGAGGTGAAAAATGCCATCTCACAGATGAAGTCTGCAGCAACCGCATCCACCACTTCTGCCGCAACAACTACTCCTTCTTCGATTGAGAACTCCATCAACAAGTTCCTTGATCAATTGAACAAACAGACTTCGGTGTCAACGGGCATCACTCCTGCAGATCTACAGAAGGCCCTACAAAAAGTTCAAGAAGAAGCCATGCGAAATACCATGCTGATGCAACCCAAAGACTACATGACAAGAGCACAGCTGACAGAGCTTGGGCAGAACGTGATTAATCAAGTGACAGAAGTCATCCTTTCCTTCACCACTGCCAATGCTAACTTCGTCAAAGATTTCAGAGAAAGTGTAGGAAGGATGAGATTCAAAACAGAGGCAGAGCTAGCAACTCTTCTTGGCCTCTGCGATGATGTCTGTGAAAAGTTGATGGCAGCAGGAGCTGAATTACCGAAGAAGCCCAACACTTCTTGCAGAGCAGAGGGTACTTCTGATAATAGTCAGGATGATTCTGATGATGACCAACCTGGTCCATCAGATAATCCTGAGGGGGAGAATCTAAGAGAGAAAGCTACGAGCAGAGGAATACAAAGTCCACCAATCGCAGCAGAATCAATCAACCAAGCCCCTCCAGAAGAAACCCAACAACAAACCCAAAAGACCACAGAGACAACACCCATCTTGGTGGAATCATCTCCTGACAAAACCAAAACCCCAGAAGCAGAACAGCAAGCCACAGAGGCAACAACCGCCCCTGAGGTAATCATTTTGGAAGAAACAGATGAACAAACCACAGAGAAAACACCCACCTCTGTGGAAACACCCCAAACCATACCCAGAAGAAAGTCGATTGCCACCAAACCAAAAAGAGCAACGACCTCTGCTTCTGACATTCTGAAAAGGATGCACACAACAATGAGTGATCGTATGGTGAAGAGAGAAGAAGAAAGGCACAGGTTCACTTTAGCTTTCAGAATGGCAAGAAGATTTAATGTCAATACTTCATCAATAGAAACTGAGCTCGCAGAAGAAGTCATCAAACAACCTCCAACAGAGGTTACAGAGCAAGTCAAGCCAACAGAACCATCGCCACAAAAGTCCTCTAAATCACAATCGTCAAAATCCACAGAGGCAACCTCCATCAAACCAACAGAAGTGCCAACCTCAAAACCCACAGAAGCAACAGGTTCTGCCACGACAATAGCAAAAGATAAGGGCAAAGGGATACTGACAGAAGAGCCAAAGAAGAAGAAAACATTGCCAAAGCCAACAGAAAAACTAATGAAGAGTGCGTTTGACGCCTTTCAAACCCCAAAACCAGAAGAAGTTGACTGGGCACATGGATTGAAGCCTCTGTCAGAAATTCCTCTAACTGGTAGAGCTGCAGAAGTTGTTCAACAGATGGAGAGTCTCAGAAGACAAATTCCACGACCTGGTCCAACACATGAAGAGATGGAAGAAGTGGTATACAAATACCTCTACAAACAATCCTATCAGACAAATCATCCAGTAGATCATGTGACAGATCCAAGGATCAGAGAAGAATTTGAGAACATCTTCACAAGAACAAAGCCAAGAACCAAAGCAGATGTCTTCTCAATTCACAAAATCAAAAAGGTGATCTTCTGCAGATTCTCCTTCACAAGAACCTATCCAAGGGTCAGGTACAATCTTTACAAAGTCAGAAGAGAGAACAATTCAGAATCTACCTTCGCTGATGCTGACTTAAGAAACATCAATCCTTACGATCTACCTGACCTTCTGCAATGGACAAAAGACAACTACAACACAGAGCCTAATACCAGAGCCTATCAAGTGTTGAGAAAAGCGATGAGGGAAAAGCTTCTGCTATACAGCATGATAGATTTTCAGCTGGGAAAGGATCTTAGTCTCAAACATCTAGATCTACGACCACCAGAAGATCGCTGCCCACCAGACGTTGTGCCCAACTCAATCATCAGAGAACCAAGATTTGGGTTAGTATTTCAAAACCCACAACACCAGGTTAAACTTTTTGTACTCATGGATTGTCAGAAGTACGCAACCAGTACTCTGAGCAAATTCAGAGCAAGCCTTGTAAAATACAGAGGTACAGAGAAAATGGATAGAGATGATGCAGATACTTTCATCAGAGAAATAGACTCAACAATCCGCCTAAGAGAACTTTGCATCAGATTTACAAAGAGATAAGAAAAGTCGGCAGAGACAACAGAAGCTACAACGATTTCAAAGATGCCAAAATCTGATTCTCAGACCTCCAATCTCTGCAAACAAAGTTAAAGTTTATCTTTCATTGTACTCAAATGTAAAATGCCTCTAGCATATTTCTAAATGAAAGAAATTTCGAGGTATTGTTTAACCTCTGTCTTATCTAACTTAGCCAAACTTAACTCAAGTTCAAATTTTTATTTTTCACTACTTAGGGGGAGATTGTTAGCTTCAATCTTCCTAATCATAGAAGTATTTAGAAGTAGTGAAAAATAGGCTAAGTGAAGAAAGCCTCTTACAGAGGCTCTGCCGACATTACCGAGAAATCAAGGTCAAGAAGCTACAGAAGCCGCAGAGGCTTCCTACAGAAGCTCTGTCATACGCACAAAGAAGACCAAAGACTCGGAATCCGGCGAAGACTGCTCCACAGAGGACCAGACCGCAGAACCTCTGTAACTCATTACAGAGCCTCTGTGGTCCTCACTGAGACTTGAAGATATTTATAATATCTTGCTACTGTTCCAAGACCTGTTCATCAACTTGCATGGAAAAGTACTGTCAAAACACGTGTCAAGCTCTAAGTGGACTCAATAGGGCAAGGTACAAAATAGACGTCTGCGCCATTTAATGCATTTACCAAAAGTACATCTGCTCCATTAAATGCGCATGGCTCAAACAACTGCTCACACCATCCAGTCCACTGTTCACACCATCCAGTTTACTATTCATGCCGTAAAAGGAACATTGACCTACTTCATAGTCTTCTAAGAGTAGTATAAAAGGAAGTCTCATGTTGAGATCTTCCTAAGAACGAATACACAAGGAATCACTAATACTCTCAAGCTTTATTGTCAAATATCTGAGTGTTATATTCTCACACACACCAACAGTTCTTAATCTGTTCTTCGTGTTGTTATTATATATTGAATAACAGTAACTGTTCAAGAAATCCTTTTCATTCTTTACTGTTTTCTTTATATATGTGCGTTCTAATATCTATCAAACATATCTGTTAGTTTAATACGCTTCCGCATCAAACTCTAAACTCTACTAATAGATTGTTAATCTTGATTAAGTGTATCTGGGAACCAACAGTTAAGATTTTGAAAGACTGTTGTGTTATAGAAGTGTTTTACTTGCGATGTGGATGGTTTACAAAGGATACAGTATTAGGCATGAATAAAGTGAGGTATGGAAAATGTTGATTTGTGAAGGATTGTACCGTGTTTTAGTATTGGTTTGGATTCACAAGGAGCTAGTATGAACGAATAAGTTCAAGTTATTTAGCTAATCGAAAGTGGTAGTTCAACTAAAGTTGGGGAGGAAATATTTAGTGAAATAAACTCGGTTAAAATGTGTATGAATGATTGTGAGAAACCTGGTCTGTGGTGAAAGACTATATGTGAAGAATGTACGAGTGAGTATTGGTATCAACTGCCAAGATAAATGTGTCAACTAGTATGTACTATAAAGTTAGAACTAGGAAGCATCTGATGGAAGTCTTTTCGGGGATTCCGGATGAAAAGTACCACTTTGCCATTAAAGTTGTTGGGGCATGTAGTTTGTAAGATGGAGTAATGATATGGCTAATATCGAAACAGAATGTCGGAATGGTATTGGGTGTTTACCCAAAGTGATTTTGATTGTGTGAGTTGCTTCCTATAATAGAAAGACTGGACTTAAGAATGTAATCATATTGCAGGTTCAATAGAGTTATCACTTTTGATGTTCAATACTTTGGTGCTTGGTTGTATTGTGGTTGTACGATGAGATAGTGATGTGAGGAAGTGATAGCATTCTTTACCGAAGAAACGCATAAGTCATGGATGTAATAATGGACTGCCGTGGTTATTGAGATATTTAATAGTAACGAGTATGCTTAATTTACAGTGTACGTGGAAATTTCAGGTAGTACATGTAATTGATGTTTTGAGACCTGGAGAGTGAGTTGGGATGATGATGGGGTGAAAGGAAGACTCTTGTTCTTCTCAATTCCATTGGTTTTAGGTGAAGAGAATACTGTAATCGTTAAGCTATAGTGTTGGAATATTCAGTAAATGTAAAAGAAATACATCGAATGCAGTTCTCGGTGTTACGAGGATTTAGCTAGAGATCTTAATTGACGTTTTTAGAGAAACTATCCTTTTGGACTGTAGCTGTGTGATGGATATTCCGTGTAAACAAGAGAAAAATGATAGCAGTATGCTAGACTAGGAAGTAGTCAAACATGGATTTGATGATAATAATTATTCTAAGAGGATTGGTTTGCAGGTATATCATTTGGATCTTTCGCCCGAGTGGGGAGGGGTACATAATACCTTCCAAGTATGTTATCTTCGGAAATGTTTGGTCGAAGAGAAAGATATGATTTCACTCACTGATGTGAGAGTAGATAAAAAGAGTCGCGGTGAAGAAGAACCAGAGGCAATTTTGGAGAGATCAGTTAGAAAGCTACGTAATGGTAAAGAAGTAGCTATGTTGAAAGTTCAGTGGAAACACCACCGAGGTAGTAATGTAACTATAGAGTCGAAAGAGAGTATGAGGGATAGATATCCTCATTTGTTTACCTGACTTGATTTCGAGGACGAAATCATTTTCAAGTTGGGGAGAATTGTAACACCCGGAAAATCCTTGTAAGTAATATTAGTCCTAATATTTCTTTATATTTTGACTTCTTAGGTTATAATTGATTTCCTAAGTAATTTCCGTGATTGTTACTTGTTATTTGAGAACTTCCGATAGAAATTCGTAAGTTTATTCCTTAAGGAAATTAATGAAAAATAGATGACAAAGTTAAATATTAGATTTTATGGATTAGTTGGATGGGTAATTTGAATATGAGTCCAACGGTTCTTTCCGGAGCAAAAACGGAGTTCTAACGAAGAAGTTACGACCAAATTAGTGGAAAATGAGAAACAAACAAACAGAGGTTGGCGCGGATGGTGGCGCCGATGCACTGGCGCGGGCGCTGGCGCCGAGCACCTGACGTGTTGAAAGGGGGTTAAAACCCACCCCTTAGTCCTTAGTCATCTCATTTATCACTTAGAACTCTCAAAACTGAAAATTTGCTCTGCTCTTCACCTTGCAAGCGATTCTCCATCTAAACCTAAGGTAAAACTACATCTTTTAATCCTAATCCAATTCAAGTAAGTGTTACATGAATCTTATTCAATTAAACTTCAATTAGGGCTGTGCATCTTCAATTCACCTTGATTTGGAGTATTAGGGTTCAAGTGTTCAAGTAAGGTTATATCAATTGAAGATTTGAGGTGAGTAACTTGTATCTAATTGATTGTATTATACTTTACTACCATTCTTTATCTTGATTTTGGAATTGTTAATGAGAAATCTTGATTTATAAGCTCTTAATGGTTAAGAGGGAAACAAGAAGAGTTCAAGTAAGTTATGGTGGATTAATTGTGTTTATTTCTTAGTATGCCATGTTAAATGTTGGTGCTAAGAGTTTGGCTTTGATTATATATCAATAGTATGTGATCTTGATGATGGCTTAATATATGTCTTAATGAAGTAATGATGGCTTAATGGTCAAAATGGACTTATTATTGAATTGTAAACATGGATGTTTATTATCGATGTCATATAGAATATGATTTGATACATATGGATGTATATGAACTACATGGAAGTAGTATTGATTATGTTAAATGGTTGGACCATGGTTAAGTGTTAAATATGCTTTGAATGTTATTTGGATTAACATATTTGGTATTCACATAATTGGAGGAGCACCTAGTAGGCATTGGAGGATATATTCTTACACACCATGGGGTAAGTGTAATTGATTCATACCTTCGGATACCGTGGGGTTTTCCGTTGTGTTATGCCTTGTGACAATACCGTGGGGTACCGATCAAGGTATATCTTCGATTATGATGTAACTGGGTAGCGATATGGACCTTCTCCATGGAATCCAATTTGTGAATGTATCGAATTGTTATTCCTACATACTATGATTATGCTCTATGTGCTATGTGTAAATCTCACTTAGGCTTTAAAAGCCTAACACTTGTTATGTGTTTTATGTATTACAGATTTTAGTGGTTCCGGACAAGAAGGTCTAGAACGGGGTTGTGAGCATGGGATCATTGTTAGAGAGATAAAGATTGGAAGATTGATGATAGAACTTTCCGACATCCTTTTGATATTTGATTGCTATAGTAGTGATCAAATAAGCTAATGGTCCAATAGTAGTTATAATTAACTAAATCTTTGTATTAATGATTATGTAATGTTAATTAGGTATACTTTTACTTTAGTAATGTGTACCACTCTTCCGTTTTATGGAAGTTTTTGTTAACCCCTGTTTTGGGGTGTTACATCTTATATCCCTTTGCACTTTTGATATTGTTGATTTTGATTCGGGGTATTGTTTTGATTGGGCAAACATGCAGCAGCCCTCTTCTGCAATGGAAGAGGAAGAGCAACAACCAAATCAGGGGCGATTAAATGAAATTCCAATGATTTTAACTTCAACATCATCAAATAATCTTCCAACAATCCCTAAATCACTGGTTTTTCATTCTATTCAAGTTTGAAATTTTTTGATTAGCTAAGTTAGGTTATCTTTATTTAAAATTGTTTGGTTAGCTAAGTTAGGTTTAAATTTATTTGAAATTGTTTGATGCATATCTAGACTTTATGACTTGTTTTATTTATTTAATTATTTAGGTTGTTTGAACATCAGAACGTTTTTTTTTTAACGGCATTTAACACACACACGCTCACGAGGTATCCGGGCTCCCACTTAAGGGTGCCACCCGACTAATCCCCGGCGACCCGGCCCAGCCTATGGCTGAACCCGAATGGCCCGGAAGTGGATCCCATGGACTGGATCCTCCGCAACCGTCCCCGGCCCCAAAGGACCAAGCCCAAAGTCTTGATACCGCCAAAGTGCAGCCCCCGTAGTTCGAACTTGAGACATAGGCCCAAGTCTTTGCCACTGAGCTAACACCCCTTTGGTACATCAGAACATGGTTGTTGCTTGTTTGCCAATTGCCCATGTTTGATTTTAGAAATTAGAAGTATAATGAATACACTACTAAACGAAAGACTTTTATCTACGAATTTTTTCTTGGGAAATCTGTCGCTAAAGGATGATTCGTCACAAAACCGTCACAAAAGTTGGTGGGTAATTTTTTGGTGGGTAATGCAAATCAGCAACAGATTACCCAGGGATTCACTGGGTGGTCCATGGGTATTTTCTCGAAAAACATCGGATTCTACCGAACCATTGATGTAACACCCACAAAATTGGAAAGGGCAACTAATTAAAATTTTCAATAACACAACCAAAATAATAGAATCTCTTCATACAAGTCAATACGGGAATTACCTCAGATTAAAATATATGATTACCCTCAAACAATTTATAACCAAGTCTTATTACAAAGGCTAAATTCACATCGGGTGTTACTTAACACAAGAACAAGTTGCTAATCCCAAAATAAGTGTGGAAGACTTCACTAACCAATTCACCTCTTAAGCTCACTACAAGCACTCGTCTCTCCACCGTGTCACTAGAACTACTTCCCAACCGGAACGTGTTGCACATGCTGACAAATAAAAAGGGTTAGGCTAACGCCTAGTGAGTTCAAGAGTTTTATCATGATCATATAATTCATAAAACCAGAGAGGTGTAATTTAAATCATGAGTTCAAAGAATTTACTTTAGATCCAAATCACCCATTTTCCAACGCACACAAATTCCGTGCTGAAAGCTTTAATATAAAATGATTCTCAAAATGGACTCATCCCGAAACCCACTTGAAAAGTGAAATAGTATTTGATTTCTAAAATGATTGAAATCATGAATAAATCGTTATTATTCAAAACAACCCAAACACGAATGAGGCATAAACCACAACTCATATATCATGGAAAACAATCCATATAAATATAACACGTCACCGAAAACATGGATAGAAATAAATACCCAAAGCAACACCCTCCGGTGACGGGGGAGGCCCGTTTACATCGCACGTGACAGAACACAAAAGTGGCACATATTTATGTAATCAAACAAACATGTGGATTATTCTCATAACATATCGAGCTCAACCACTCCAGATCTATTGCCCGAGGAGACTTGGGAGCCCCCAATTTCAACCACTCCAGGTCTATACATTGGGTCACTCCAAATCCAAAAAAACAAGCACATTGGGATTACACTTTACTGCCCATGGGACGATGCCCGACCATATAGGCCCACATCTTACATACCATGAAACTCGATGCCTATCTCGTGCCAAGCACATATGGAATTACACCTTACTGCTCATGAGACGATGTCGACCATATAGGCCCACATCTTACTTACCATGAAACCTGATGCCTATTCTGTGCTACAATAAGAGAAACTAGCGTCTCATCATTGAACGTAAAAAAAACTCAAGTGTCTATGGATCCATAGCAAATAAGGTCTAAAACATTACATAAACCCCAAACGAATAAACAAACGCATTCAAAACATGTAATTCTCCAGTAAACATAAATCACGACTAAAACTCGACTTTAAGCTATCAAAACTGGACAAATGTCCCCAAGACTTAGCAAAATCCATTACCAAGACATAAGCTCGACTAACTCAAAAGATCAATCGTGAAAAGTCATAAAATTAAATTAAACGTAGCAACACACCCTTTTGTCAATAAATACTTTGAATCCATGAAAAACCCGAGACAAGACATTGGGTTATGACAACCCTCTTTTCCAAGGAATTCACACCGTTACACTTTCAAATCGTCCCATAACGTACTATATGCATATTTCCAAAATATAAACTAAAAATGCATTTTTGTATCAAGTAGACTCCATTTATAAAATAAATCATCAAAACATTTTCATTCATGATTTATCTATCAAATTTCCCAAAAATCCCAAATATGTGTGTTTTACAAAATTTACAACGCTAAATACTTCAAAAGGTCAAAACCCACCAAATAACTCAACAATTGATAGTTTTCATGTAAAACACATAAGTACTTGGAAAATAACATTTTTGGCATGTACAGTGTTTTCAAAAATCAACTTGAACTCACCTTGCTAGATTTAGGTTAAATCTAGATTTTCCCCAAACGTAAGCTCCTTTGAAGAAACTTGAATCCTCAAGCTAAATCTTCCAAAAACCTAGATCCATAAGTTTCCAACCAGAAATATTCACATCCAACCATAAAGAATCATTCCCCAAACATTTTACATCAAGATCTCAACTTATACCAAAACCTTAATTTCCATATATGAAGAGAAGAGAAGATTACTTTTCCACAACTTGAATCCACCAACAAAACATCTATGAGGTTACCAAAATAAAGGTTTGGGAAGTGAAGATGAACTCACAAATGGGTATTTAAAGAAAAACCCCAAGATAGCTCAACAATGGAGGAAAAGTGGTGAGGAAGATGAAGATCTTGGAGCTTATTCCATCAAACCCACCTAGTGTTCTTGAAGAAGAGGGAGATGGGATAAGAAATGAATGATTTAGGGTTTTGGGAGAGAAAAACGAGTGAGGGAGGGAGAGAGATCTGATTTGGGGTTTTGAAATGAAATGAGGGAAGAGAGAGGGAAAAGCCTTAAAAACAACCAAAAAAATATCTCATCAGATCCATCGCGGACGTCCGACTGGAGGCTTATGCGGACGTCCGGCCTTGCCCTGACCGAATTCCCAACTTTTCTCTGTTGTTCTCGCGGACGACCCGTGAACGACCTGCTGGACACGTACGTCCGGCCTTAACCCTATGCGGACTTCCGCAAGTCTAAAAAGTCAAATTTCCAATTTTTGGGGTGTTACAATTGATATTTCCTAGGTTATCCCTAGGTAATCATCGACGAAAATTTCCCTAGATGGATTTTGTGGGTAAAATGTTTTTAGCAATATAATGAATAATTTTAGAAATTAGAAAAGAGGTAGAAGTAGAATCGTGGGTTTGTTCAAATTTGTTTGATGAGTATAAGGTTCAAGTTTGTTTCACATGTAGATGAAGATGAAAACCCAATCTACTATTCATGGGTTTCTAAAAGAAAACATGTTAGTTAGTGCTTGACTTTTGTTGTCAATGTTGTTAGTGTTTCTTCCAAACGCACTGACCAACTACGAGATGCACAATCGAGCAAATTTCATACTTGATTTCTATTGATGAACTGGAGACCGGTAGAGGTCTCAATCAAATTGGTACACTACAACGAGCCAGAGATACTAGATGGAGTTCTCATCTCAGATCAGTTTCTAGCCTAATTAAGATGTTTAGTCCAACCTGTGAGGTTTTGTTCAAAATTGTTGAGGAAGGAACTGGTTCAATCAAAGGAGATGCAGATTCAGCGTATATGTAACACCCCGCTCACCACGACACAATATTGTCCGCTTTGCCCCACTGGCTCACGGCTTTGTTCTTGGCGACCTGGCAAGGACTTCGCAAGGACTTCCCAGGAGGTCACCCATCCTGGTACTACTCCCACCCAAGCACGCTTAACCACAGAGTTCCCAAGGAACCCGCATGCTTGTGGCCCCAAAACGCGTTGTGTCTGGTAAGGCCAAGGTTTACTAATATACCCAGCATCTCTCCTGTCCACGGCCGATGTGGGATTTGCCTAAGGTGTTACACACACCCCCCCTTAGGGACTCATCGTCCTCGATGAGGTTTGCCCCACCATCCCGAACGGCACAGGAGTGGCTCTGATACCATTTGTAACACCCCGCTCACCACGACACAATATTGTCCGCTTTGCCCCACTGGCTCACGGATTTGTTCTTGGCGACCTGGCAAGGACTTCGCAAGGACTTCCCAGGAGGTCACCCATCCTGGTACTACTCCCACCCAAGCACGCTTAACCACAGAGTTCCCAAGGAACCCGCATGCTTGTGGCCCCAAAACGCGTTGTGTCTGGTAAGGCCAAGGTTTACTAATATACCCAGCATCTCTCCTGTCCACGGCCGATGTGGGATTTGCCTAAGGTGTTACTTTTGCCTGTCACAGGGTGCGGTCTGGGTGCGTCCCGCATATGCCTGTGCGGGCAGGAACAAAACCGTGAGCGGTGCCGGCATGCTGTTATGCAGAGGGTATCCGCAAAGCGGACAATATCGTGTACGGTGGACTGGGGGATGTTACAGAATGGTATCAGAGCACAGCTTGAGTGAATCAAACGCACCTCGGTGTGTTTGGTCTCAAGTTGCGGCTGGGAAATTTGCAAATTATTTATTAAATCTTTTTGGAAATAAAAGAAAAAGTAACAACCCGTTCGAGGAACGGTGATCGAGGGCGCAGTGTGTACAGTCAGCCGGAGCCGAAGGGAAAGGTACAATGCTTAGTGTTTTATTGCTTTCTAGATCATAGAGTATGCATGCTAGATTGCCTGTTGTTGACACTATGCGGTATGTTGGATTGCTTGCTATTAGGAATTTCAGCTAATTATGATAGGTTACTAAGTGAATGCCCTCTAGGTTGTATGCAGTAAGAGACTTATAGCCTTAGAATATTCGATTTAGTTCTATTGCGCAGCTCTTGTTTGAGTCCAACCGTTCTAGGATAGAATCTTGTATTCGACTGTCTATTTGTTTTGCACTGCATGTAATCGGGTATTCGCGAGGCCACTCTTTATGATTAGTGGGGATTCGGTAGTAGCAAGGGTAGTAGTTGGGATGAAATTCCTAGGGAGCTAGGAAGAGTGTGTATATATGCCGGTGCGGGCATATGTGTGTAGTTTCGACGAGAAGCTACTTGGACCCCTCGGGATGGGACTCGGAACGAGCGATGATAGGTGTGGAAGGTAGTAGTAGAGCTCCTACTACCGGAAGCACAGGATCAGTGCTCGAGTCGGGAAAGTCGCGAGGAATCCAAGGAGCTGAGCGTGAGTGTTGTTGATGTGAGTTATTAGGTACTAATAACTCGTTGTATGTTTCTTCTTTATAGAATGGCCATCACTAGGAGGAACAACGCGACTGAGCCGCGAACTGAGGCGGGGATCACGGAGGAGCAGATCCGAGAGATGATTGCAGTGGAGGTAGTGCATGCGGTCGGGGAGGCAATCCCCGAGATTATCACCGCCATACAAGATCAGGTGACGGTTCTGCTAGAGGAACGCATCGCAGCGATTCCGCCGCCTGCTGGGGGACAGCCCCGTAATCGAGAGTTCCAGTATCGGGATCTCTCTGCCTGTTCTCCCCCGGAGTTCAAGGGAGACCCGAACCCAATTGTTAGCATGCGTTGGGTTTCTGATATGGAGTGTGCCTTCTTGACCTGCGGCTGCCCGGATAATCTGAAGGTCCGTTTTGCTGTGAATTTGCTTCGCGATGGGGCGAAGGATTGGTGCGCCTCAGCGCTGACTCTGGCCGAGCGTACTACCCTTACGTGGGAGGAGTTCGTTACTCGTTTCCGTGCTGAATACGTGCCTCCGGTAGAGATGGAGCGGATAGCGAAGGAGTTCTTGGAACTAACCCAGACCACGGAGTCTGTTAAAGAGATGAACAAGAAATTCACTGAGATGGCGCTGTTTTGTCCTCAATATGCCGCTTCGGAGGAAATGATGATGGCTCGGTATAAAGATATGTTACGTACCGAGATCAGGGAGTTCGTGAGCACGGTACCGTACGCTTCTTTGTCAGCAATGATGGATGCAGCCCGGAGGAGGGAGCTGGAGTTAGAGACCCAAGCTAGAAAGAGAAAGGCAGCACAGGCGGTGACGTCAATCTCTGCGGTGCAAAAGAAGTCAAAGTTTTCTTATTCGCGCGGAAGTTCGAAGAGTGGTGGGTTTAAACCCAGGGATTCTAGTGGGAAGAAGACTGGCGGGTGTTTCAAGTATGGGCAGTCCGGTCATCTCAGCCGGGATTGCAAGTCGCCCTTGATGATCTTCTTTAGCTGCAAGAAGACGGGCCACGTGAGGGCCAATTGTCCGAATGCTAGGGCAACTGATGGGGGTGGTGCACAGAGGGCTCCTGCAAATGCCCCACTGCGCATCACTGACGGTCGTACGGGTAAGTCGGGGACAGAGGCAGCCCGAGGTAGAGTCCACCAGCTGAAGGTGGAAGAGGCGCAGGCGACGCCTAAGGTGGTGACAGGTATGTTTTATCACCCTCTTTCTTTTCGTCCTTCCTTTTCATGCCTTGTTTTTTATATATGTTGTTAATTGTATGCTAGGTACGTTTCTAGTTAACTCGGTGCCTGCGGTTGTAATGTTTGATAGCGGGGCTACTCATTCATTTGTGTCTCGCACCTTTAGCGAGAGTTTGGGCCGAGTGGTGGGACGGTTAGGATGTCCTTTGGTAGTCGAGGTTGCCGATGATCGAACCTTGACGGTTACGGATGTGTATCGGGGATGCACGTTGGAAATCTCGGGTGTGAGGTTTCCCATTGATTTGATTCCAATAGCTATGCGAGAGCTTTGTGTGATTGTGGGCATGGATTGGATGGACGCGTTTGATGCGGAAATTGTTTGTCGTCACAAACAAGTGCGGGTTCGAACCCCAAGTGGGGGAGAGTTGTTGATTCAGGGAGACTCGCCCAGACGGACTACGGCAATATGTTCCGCGGCGAGGGCTCGGAGACACCTTCAGCATAGTGGTCAGGGGTACTTGGCGTATGTGGTAGATACGCGTTTTGACGAGGCGAAGAAGACTGCCGAAGATGTGCCAGTCGTGAGGGAGCTTCCCGATGTGTTTCCCGACGAGTTACCGGGGATACCTCCCGAACGACAGGTGGAGTTTCGAATCGATCTGATTCCGGGTTCTGCTCCGGTGGCCAAGGCACCCTATCGCCTGGCTCCACCGGAAATGAAGGAGTTGTATGAGCAGTTGCAGGAACTTCTCGAGAAAGAGTTCATTAAGCCGAGTTGTTCACCGTGGGGAGCTCCGATCTTGTTCGTGAAGAAGAAGGATGGGTCTCAGCGAATGTGTATTGATTACCGGGAGCTGAATAAGCTTACGGTAAAGAATCGTTATCCTCTGCCAAGGATTGACGACTTGTTTGATCAGTTGCAGGGAGCCTCGTGGTTCTCTAAGATTGACCTGAGATCTGGGTATCATCAGATGCGGGTACGAAGCGAGGATACAGAGAAAACGGCCTTCCGTACGCGGTATGGCCATTACGAGTTCGTGGTGATGCCTTTCGGACTCACCAACGCACCAGCAGCGTTCATGGACCTCATGAACAGGGTATGCAGCCCGATGCTGGATCGCTCGGTGATCGTATTCATCGACGATATCCTTGTATATTCGAAGACGAAGAAAGAGCACGAGGTGCATTTGCGGGAAGTTTTGGATGTGTTGAGGCGGGAGAAGCTTTATGCTAAGTTCTCCAAGTGTGATTTCTGGTTACGAGAGGTCCAATTCCTAGGACATGTCGTGAATCAAAACGGTATCATGGTCGATCCGGCCAAGATCTCAGCGGTAATGCGGTGGGAGGTGCCGAAAACTCCTACCGAGGTGCGGAGTTTTCTCGGGTTAGCAGGATACTATCGGAGATTTATCCAAGATTTCTCCAAGATTGCCTTGCCTATGACTCGACTGACGAAGAAAACTGCAGCTTTCAGTTGGGGTGAAGAGCAGCAGAAGGCGTTTGAGGAGCTACGCAGGCGTTTATGCGAGGCTCCTGTGTTAACTTTGCCCGAGGGTATGGAGGATTTGGTGGTTTATTGTGATGCTTTATATCAGGGGTTGGGTGTCGTGCTTATGCAACGCGGCAAGGTCATAGCTTACGCTTCGAGGCAGCTGAAGCCTCACGAAGCGAACTACCCGACTCATGACTTGGAGTTGGGAGCAGTGGTGTTTGCTCTGAAGATTTTGAGACACTATCTTTATGGTGTCAAGTGTACTATCTACACTGATCATAAGAGCCTTAAATATCTGATGGATCAGCAAAATCTTAATATGCGACAGCGAAGATGGCTTGATGTGGTCAAGGATTACGACTGCGAGATACTTTACCACCCGGGTAAAGGAATGTAGTCGCGGACGCACTTAGCCGACATCCGGTTGGGGGATCGCTGAAGGGTCTGTGTCAGCGGTTGACAGTGGTTGCACCTCTTTTGGAGTCGATAGGTGTCGCTCAGGAGGTGGCCGTGTTGGCGGAAAATGCAAAACGTGAGAGAGTTTCGGGAGAAATTCCGAAATTAGTACGGGATAGTCGAGGATTATTGACCCGTTATGGTAGAGTTTGGGTCCCATTCACCGGTGGGAACCGACAGACACTATTGGACGAGGCGCATAAGTCCAAGTTTTCAATTCATCCGGGAGCTACCAAAATGTACAGAGACTTACGGGAAGGCTATTGGTGGCCCGGCATGAAGCGGGATGTAGCCAAATGTGTGGAGGTATGTTTGACCTGTCGGAAGGTCAAGGCGGAGCACCAGCGACCGCACGGGAAATTGCAGCCTTTGGAGATTCCAGTATGGAAGTGGGAGCAGATTACGATGGATTTCATCACGAAGCTTCCCAAAACTCAGCGAGGGAATGATACCATTTGGGTAATTGTGGATCGTCTGACTAAGAGCGCTCACTTCTTGGCGATTAAAGAGAGCTTCTCGGCGGATAAGCTCGCGGAGGTTTTCATCCGAGAGATTGTAACTAGGCACGGGGTGCCAGTCTCGATTGTCTCGGATCGGGATACTCGTTTCACCTCCCGGTTTTGGGAGAAATTTCAGATTGAGATGGGTACGCGGTTGCATTTCAGTACAGCATTTCATCCTCAGACCGACGGGCAGAGTGAGCGTACTATTCAGACACTTGAGGACATGCTGCGAGCATGTGTGATTGACTTCGGGGGTAGTTGGGATCAGTATCTCCCACTAGCTGAGTTCTCCTATAATAACAGCTATCACACTAGCATCGGTAGAGCGCCGTACGAAGTGTTGTATGGCAGGAAGTGTCGGACGCCCATTTGCTGGGGCGAGGTTGGTCACAGAGTGCTGGGGAGCACCGATGTTGTGCTAAAGACGACGGAGATGATTCAGATGGTGCGGGATCGGTTAGTCACTGCGCAGAGTCGACAAAAGAGTTACGCCGATAAAAGACGATCGGACTTGGAGTTCCAAGTCGGGGATTACCTTCTTCTGAAAGTGTCACCCTGGAAAGGGGTAATCCGTTTTCGCAAGCGGGGAAAGTTGGGTCCCCGATATATCGGACCATACAAGGTCATCGCGCGTGTGGGGAAAGTAGCTTACCGATTGGAGCTACCGGAGGAACTGAGCCTAATCCACAACACTTTCCACGTCTCTCAATTGCGGAAGTGTGTGATGGATGAGTCTGCGGTAGTTCCCCTCGAAGATATTCAGATTGACGAGCGACTCAACTATGTGGAAAAGCCAATAGCCATAGTCGAGAGGAAGACGAAGACTCTGCGGAACAAAGTCATTGGGTTGGTGAAGGTCCAGTGGCAGCACCGAAAAGGTTCGGAATGGACGTGGGAACCAGAAGCCGAGATGCGGGAGAATTACCCGGAGCTGTTTGCGGGCGTGGACTTCGGGGACGAAGTCTAATCCAAGCGGGGGAGAGTTGTAAAGCCCGTGTCCTGGTACGTTTTTGTCTAATTTTTAATTAATTAAAGTGTTTACCTTTAATTGTTTGCGGTTAGTGTTTTGGTGTCAAAAGGACCAAAAATGTTAGAATTCTTGTTTTTAGGGAAGTTTGTAAGATAGTTGTAGTTGGGGGGCTAATGTGAAACTTTTTGGAAAAGTTTTGCATGGGTCGTGGCCCATGGCCGGAATCCAATTCTCGCTCTTCTTTCCTTGATAGCCAAGCAAAACCCAAAACATTCCTAACCCTATTTGCCTTAGTTTTGTGTTGTTCGGCTGGAAGTGAGGAACGAGAGAGAGAGAGATAGAGAAGAAACCGAGAGAGGGTTAGAGAGAGAGATCGGCGGCGAGAAGAAGGGAGTCGGGAGGCTGATCGCCGGAGGGAAGGACGCCGGAGGAGGAGCGCAGCCACTGCCGCCACCGTTTCTCGTCGAAGGTAAGTTCCATTCTCTCGTCTTTTCTTGTTTTCCTTGTCTCGCGTCGGCCTCCTCCCGTGACAGCCGCGTCGCGGCGGCCTTGGCCGCTGTAGGCGGTAATCGGCGGTATCACCACCGGAGATGGTGATGTGGTGGTGAGCGTTGTGAGGTTGCTGTAAGTCGATCGAGAAAGAGAGAGATCGGAGTTGTGAAAGGGGTGCGGTGTGTGTGCGTGCAGGATTTTCGCCGGAGGTTACCACCGGCCGCCGCCACCGGCAACCACCACTGCCGGAGGTGGCAGTGGATGGTGCGTAGCCTGACCTGTTTCACCGTTGAACTTTTAAGCCTTGACTTAATCAATTAAGTCGAATCGTTCAAATCGTTGTTAAAAGTTATCTTTTTATGCGAAAATATGGTTCAGCCCCTGTTTTGTGACGGCAATAACTTTTCCGTCGTAACTCCGTTTGAGCCGAAACTGGCGCCCACGCTTCGAGCTCGGGACCGGGCACGTTTTCTGTGTTTTAGCGGAAAACTGGTTCGGCCTCGAGTTGGGAGAAAAAGTGGTCGCAAGTTCTGTGGTTCGTCATTTCATGTGAAAATTCTGGAATCTGTCTCGGTTTTGCGAAAGCCGTAACTTTCTGCTCGTAACTCGTTTTGGGGTGAAATTGGTGCCCAGAGTTCCCTATTCGAGTTGGGAAGGTTTTTTGTGTTTTGCCGAAAGTCCATTTAAGCCCGTAGCTAGGCTGTAGTGGGCTGTTTGTGCAGGCTGGACCGAAAACTGGCAGTTTTGGTAACCGTTCGTATTTAATTCATAATAAATTGTAGAAAAATCGTTAGGAGGCGTATAATATGTCCTTGGAACCCTAACTCAGAAGACTTTCTGGTCATGAAATAATATTGGGATTTTTCTGGGTTTTAAGGGGTCGAAACAGGTCCCGAACAGACCTGTTTTGTGAGAACGGAAATTAGTTTTAGTGACGGTTTAAGCGTGTGTCGTGTCATAGGGTCCGGGTCTCGTATTGACACGTTTTAACATGCGTTTAGGTGCTGGAAAGTGACCGTAATTGTGAAGCTTGATTTGTGTTGATTAAGCTAGGCGCGCATTTGAGGTGAGTTCTCTCACTATATCTAATATTAGTTGTTTTATCATTGCTATAGTACGTGCGTGGTAGCTTTATGTGTTTGTGTTGTGGAACTAGATAGTGGGGTGTCTAGTTAATACTATGTTGCCATGTTAACTCGGTGGGACCGAGGGTCCGGCGGGGCCGGAGGTTTTATACGCGGGGCGTAGAGACTCGGTGGGACCGAGGATTCGGCGGGGCCGAAGGTGTTATCATGTGGTCGGTGGGACCGACTTGTCGGTGGGACCGACTTGTGCCTTTTAAATGGGTGGTTGTGGATATACATGTTTATGATATGTTTGTAGACCTGTATGATCGCTTATGTGTCACTATCTGTTTTAGGGGTAGTGTGGAATAACTGTATTATTTATGGTGTTTGAATTCACTAAGCTTCGTGCTTACCCTTTCCCTATAAACTGTGGTTTCAGGTCCGAGCGGCTCCAAGGCGTGACGAGTACACACTGGCGCGCGAGGAAAGTTGGTTGACTTATGGTTTTTATAATTAAACAGTGTTTCCGCTGGTAGTAATTTATAAAGATATTAATTATGTGTTTGCAAACGAAACGTTGGGATCATTTATGATTTTGCAATTAATATGTTGGGGTTATTTAATGAGTTTTTATATATGAAGTGTTTAATTAAAATTTTTAATTTTCTTGAAATTTTGGGATGTCACAACTTGGTATCAGAGCCGGTCACCGGGTCGACGTGTCAGCGGGGACGCTGATCCCACTTAGGTGGGTGGATTGTGAGATCCCACATCGGCTAGGAGGGGGAACGAAGTCCTCCTTATAAGGGTGGATGGATACCTTCCTTGCATGAGGCCTTTTGCCTGTCACAGGGTGCGGTCTGGGTGCGTCCCGCGTATGCCTGTGCGGGCAGGAACAAAACCGTGAGCGGTGCCGGCATACTGTTATGCAGAGGGTATCCGCAAAGCGGACAATATCGTGTACGGTGGACTGGGGGATGTTACAGTATAAGGCTATGACGACATTTGACTTCATATTTGTCTTACATCTCGAAAAAGAAATAATGGAGATCACTGATTTACTTTGTCAGACTTTACAAAGACAAATCAAGATATTTTTAACTCATTGAGGTTAGTTGCATCTAGGGATGAGATCGGGACCAGACCGGTACCGAACCGGTTGGTACCGAATTTTTTTGGGACTAAAAATTAGGACCGAAAACCGAACCGTATGTACCGGTTCGGTTTCGGTCTCGGGACGAAAAATTCGGTACTAGGACCATTTAGGACCGAAAATATGAAAATGTATCAAATTAATATAAAAACCAATCGTAAACCAAAATATTTTTATAATATTTCAAATGTGTATCAAAACCATTCCCAAACAATTAAAAAATTAACAATCAAAAGTTTAAAACCGATCAAAAGTTCAACAAATTTCGGTCTTCTTTTAAGCTTTTTCTTTTCCAATTAGTTCATTTAGGAGATGCTATATCTTGATTAGAGAAAAATAAGGTTAGTTTATTAAAGAGATGATATGCATACTTAAGAAATTTCAAAAAAACATTGTCTATTATTATTCCGGTTCCGTTTCGGGATTTTTCGGGAAAATCCCGGTAGCAAATACCGAATCCCGAATCCTGATTTTATCGAATACTTAGAACCAAAAACCGAACCGATTACATGGTACCGATTCGGGTTCGGTACGATACCGGTTCGGTCCCGGTTCCAATTTGGGAAAATGGTACTCGAACCTCTTACCTATTTCAAACTCTAGGAAAAATTTCAAACAAGATAAGATCACATTTACGAACATAATGGTACATGGGAGTGGGGTAGTGGTCCCCACAATATTGTAATTTACAAAGGGTCAATATCGCAATTGCAAACATAGGTTTGTTTGAAATTGCGAACCTGTCCTGGATAGGGGTGTACAGAAAACCGTTAACCCGCAAAAACCGCCCAACCCAACCCGCTAACAACCCGATTAAACCCAAACCGCCATCCCGCCAAAACGCCAAACCGCTAATTAGGAGGGTTGAAATTGGGTTAGCATAACTCAACCCAACCCAAACCGCCAACCCGCCGCTAATATATATATATATATATATATATATATAAAGGTTCTAAATGACGTGAGGCGTAACGACGAGGTCAAACCTTACGAGTTACGGTGGCATATATATACACACACATATACACACATTGTGTGTTATGTACTAAATACGCCATAAGGGTTAACGTGGCAAACCTACGCCTTGATGCCATAATACGCCGTAACGAGATCATAATGAGTTATTTAGAACCACGATATATATATATATATATATATATATATATATATATGTGTGTGTGTGTGTATATATATAATATTTATATATATTTGGATGATTGTACTAATTAATAACTTTCTCGAGTATATTTTTAGTATTATTTATTGTATTTTATTCATCAAATTTATTTCTATTTCTAACCCGCCAACCCAACCCAACCCAACCCGTCCTAACCCGCAAAGGTTGAGTTGGGTTGGGTTACACTTTTGAATGGTTTGGGTTGAGAATTTTCAAACCGCCATAATTGGGTTGGGTTGTAAAAACGTCAAAAACCGTCCAACCCAACCCGCGTACACCCCTAATCCTAGAGTTTGAAATATTACAACTTTTCCTTCACGTTCATAATTCCGATGGGTTTCAGGAACATGTTGGCTATTTCGGTAATTTTAAAAAAAAAAGTGACTAGAAGGTTAAGCCATCAACACGGCTAAAAACACCATTGGAAATTGTGCATGAGAAATGGGTTGCGTGAACATAATTAAATTCATTAAAAAAATGTGCATCAAATTTACATAGTAATATTAAATATTACAATTTTGTAAATATATAGTGTTAAATTTTTCATAAAGATTAATGTGAATACTATTTTAGAACGTATTTGATAAAGTACCAATAATAGCAAAAAAAGAGTATAATTGTCAATTATATTTAGTTAGTACTTAATATAAAATATTATGTAAACATCGTTTGTTATTTAACACTTATCCGAATCAGATCTATTACCTCAATTAGCGCTTACCCAAAAATATTGGTAAACATCCCATTAGTTGATCAAAAATTAAATATCGAAAAAATAAACATGTATAGCATCAACTATTGAAATCAATATTCATTCAGGAAACATCATGTGCCAAGCCTCAAGCCTTAGAAGCCACAACAAAGTCAAGACGTTTTTAAGGCGTGACTTATGGCGTCAAATTTCTAATTCATATATAATATTTTATATAAAACATATGTTTTGTAGTGTTACTCAATAAGTCAATAAAAATAAGCAAGTTAAATTAAGTTATATATATTAAAAACTTGCAAATAAGACATTAAAAATAAAGAAAAACCAAATATCACATTACGAAAACTGCACATTAGGCCATGGTGTGCCACAGACATAACGTTGAATGAGACATAAACCTTGGTGTCATGGCGCGCCATTTAGAACAGTGGTTATACTCATCTTTTATAACAAAGAATTTTGTCTTGTTTATATATGTGTGTTGAACTGTTGATAAATATAGAAGTTATAACTTTAATCATATAGACCAAATACACATTTTTATGAAGAGATAGAAAATGGGTATACATTATACAATGACATTTCGAATAACCCCTTTAACTGAAAATCGCATGAGTGATTTACGAATTTGTTTTATTGCAACTTGAAATCGCATATTAACTTGTAATGTTTAATTAAGTTGATTTTAATTTTCTGGTTTTTATGACCAAAATAATAAGATTTAAATAAATTAACAAAAAAAATATTTCTAAGGAAACAAATTATTAAGTCTAAATGTAAAAAATGCAAAATTAGTTGTCCTTTAGGCTAGGTGCGTTTGGTATGCAGACATTACACGATGGAACACGACAGAACATGACAGGACAGAACAATTGTTTTGCGTTTGGTAAGACAGAACTAGACAGAACAGATAACATGACCAATTTACCTCTAATAAGTTGTTTATATATTTTTTAAATTTTGTAGTTTATTAAATTATAATGAAACTAGATACGTACCCGCGCGCGATGCGGCGCGAAGTATCTTGAATCTAAAGCCGATAATTCAAAAAAATAAATTTGTTTCATGTTCATATTTATTCGCTTTTAAATCGCATATCAGATGTATAAAATTAAAGATCAATATGGTTAATTGGTCAAAAAATTTGAAAAATATTCGTTCGATAGTGGGGTCTTCAAACCCATAATATTTGTGCTCATTTTGAAGGTTTTGATGAACGGTTATAATGGTATAATTTATAAAAAAGAAAAACATATTTGTTTATTGTATTTTAGTTTATGTATGTTGATATGATAAGGATGTAAATGAAAAATGAAAGAAGAATGGATATAAAGTAAAGAGTAAACTACACTTTTGGTCCCTGTGGTTTAGTGTTTATAACACATTTGGTCCCTACAGTTTAAAAATTACACTTTAGCCACTATAGTTTGCTATTTGGTCCGGATTTGGTCCCTGAATCTAACAGTCGTTAAAAACTCTCGTTAACTAAGGGGTATTTCAGTCTTTTTAGCTTTTCATCACATTTTCTGTTAAAAAAATAAAAAAGTAAATTGCAAGGACTAAAAATGGTCGGAGATAAATATATATATATACATATACACACGTATGTGTCTGTGTGTGTGCTAAACCCCTTACTCACCGCCTCCGCTCTCCTTTTCTTCTCCGGTGGTCACAACCCACCTTCGGCGATCATAACCCCTCATTTTCTTCTCCGCTTTCCTACCCTTGAGAACCATCCATCGAAACCCCTACCTTCATTGCCACTCCACCTCTCCCCTCCCCTCTCGTACCCCTGCCCCTACCTCACATCAAACTCACTCCGGCGGTTACTCCTCTTCTTCGACCATCTTCCTTGATGACCCAAATGCAACCGATGAAAACCCTTATACCATTACCATCTTCCTCTTATTTTTTCTAGACAATTTTGCACATCAAAACCCTTATACCATTACCTTGAGGAACTTGGGTTTTAATGTGCAAAATTTGTCTAGAAAAAAAAATGGATAAGCATCATCATCAGCAATAGATCTGGATAAGGAACTTGGGTTTTGATTTTCATATTGATTTCGATTTTTTGTTTGGTGGGATTGAATGCCAGCTTCTAGGGTTCTATGATCATGGTGATTAAAATTTTTTTTTGAGGGAAAGGGGACGGAACCCCGGAAAAATTCATGGTGATTAATTTGCTTTCCAGATATATGAGTATCGATCTCGTTAACTGGATCAAATTTATTTGATCCTTCTTTTCAATTTCATTCCTTTTAAGGATTTATGATCATCATCAATTTTAATCTTAACAAAGCTTATAGTTTCTGTTGTTTCAAATCAGATTTTGATCTTCTTTCTTCTAATGTTCTTCACAATTTGGGTATTCCTTTTGTCTTCAGAATTTGGGCATTTGATATCATGATATGGATTTTGGCATAATCTTAACAAAGCATATAGTTTTCTGTTGTTTCAAGTTGTGGGTATTCTGTGATCATAATAGAAAATGACAGATGATTATCAATTTTGTGGCTTTTATTATTGCTAATCAAAGATTGTTTATTAATGGTGGTGTGTGCATACAGACTTCCATTATGGATGGGTGATCACTTGGTTATGGATGTGAATCGACCCATTAAAAGGAGCGAGGAGAAGGGATTAAATGGAGTTTGTGTTGAAGATGGATATGGTGGTGGTGGTGGTGGTGGTTCTGCTACCGAGCACACACAAACACACACATGCACACACACACACACACACATATATATATATATATATATATATATATATATAAATATATATATATATATTAAATTTTTAGTCCCTGCAATTTACTTTTTTTATTTTTTTAACGAGAGTTTTTAACGGTTGTTAGATTCAGGGACCAAATTCGGACGAAATAGCAAACTGTAGTGGCTAAAGTGTAATTTTTAAACTGTAGGGACCAAATGTGTTATAAACACTAAATCACAGGGACCAAAAGTGTAGTTTACTCTAAAGTAAATTAAATAACTAATTATAATGGTATAAAATGTAATTTAAAAATAAAAAATAATTTTATTTTTGATTATCATGTTGAACGTTGGAGGTTTTAAACCTTTTAAACTTGTACATGATGTATTGAGATTTGTACTTCTTAAAAATTCAAGAATAAACGTAAATGAAATTATTTTTAAAGGAGTATAATAGATAAATGTAGATAAGAGCGTAAAATGTACAAAGTTAAAAAAAATCTCAGTACGTCATTCTTGAAAAATGTTGATACGTATTTATGATATTTCACAATATTATTAAGTTAAAAAACTATTCAATAATAAAATTCTTGAAATTATTGATGAGAATATTGTAATATTATAATTTGTAAAAAAATGCATTTATTAATATGTTTTAGTTAAATTATGATTATGTATTTTAAATATTATAAGGGTGTAAATAAAAATGAATATTGTAAGGAATATAAAACAAATTAATTTGTACATGTTCATGATATTTAATAGGAAAATTAATTAAAATACCCAAAGTTCAAAAATCGTTTACCAAAATACCAAAAATCTCTCCCAATTTGCAAAAATACCTAATTTTTTCGCGAAAAAACCCGCGATCGCGGACCCAACCATTTGCCCTGCGATTTGGAGGCCGCGGCTCCCGCGATGCACACAATTTGATAATTTTGATTTGAAATTTATATTTTATACCCCTATAATTATTTACTTAGTTTACTTTATACCTTTTACTTTTCTAATTTTAATTTTACACCTTTATCATATTAACACATATAATCGTATATTAACTAAAATACGTTAAAAATACGTTTTAATTTTAACAAGTTACGCCATTGTAATCGTCTCTTCGATACCTTCGAAATGAGCCCAATATTCAATATTTTTGGATTTAATTATTTTATTATATATCATATATACTACATAAAAATATCTTTAATATTTACAATTCATACCCTTATAGTTAATTATTTAATTTATGGTACATTTCTTACTTTTTCAATTTTCGTTTTACACTCTTATCGCATTAACATAATAATCATATATTAACTAAAATATGTTAAAAATACGTTTTAACATATCACATTAACATACATAATTACGTTAAAATATGTTAAGGAGTTCGATAAATATATATATATACTAGTTATTTATCCGCTGCAATGCAACGAGACGTATAATCCAAATAATTTGACGATTTCATACCATTATAGTTAATTATTTAATTTATGGTACATCACTTATTTTTTCAATTTTGTTTTACACTCTTATCACATTAACATAATAATCTTATATTAACTAAATGAAAAATAAAAAACTAAAAGGTATAAAGTAACTAACTAAATAAGTATAATATAATTAAATCAAAAAATATTTTATATTTGGCTCATTTCGAAGGTATCGATGAGACGATTATAATGGTGTAACTTGTTAAAATTAAAAAACATTTTTAACGTATTTTAGTTAATATACGATTATAAGATTATTATGTTAATGTGATAAGAGTGTAAAACAAAATTGAAAAAATAAGAGATGTACCATAAATTAAATAATTGTATGAATTGTAAATATTAAAAATATTTTTATTTAGTATATATGATATATAATAAAATAATTAAATCAAAAAGTATTCAATATTGAGCTCATTTTGAAGGTATCGAAGAGACGATTACAATGGTGTAACTTGTTAAAATTAAAACGTATTTTTTAACGTATTTTAGTTAATATACGATTATATGTGTTAATATGATAAATGTGTAAAATTAAAATTAGAAAGTAAAAGGTATAAAGTAAACTAAGTAAATAATTATAGGGGTATAAAATGTAAATTTCAAATCAAAATTATCAAATTCATATGTTGGAGTGTGCATCGCGGGAGGTGCGACCTCCAAATTAGGGGTGCTCAAAAACCCGACCAACCCGATCAACCCAACCCGAAAAAACCCGAAAAATCCCAACCCGAGGTAACCCGAAGCATTGTCGATAAAAAATTCACTCAACCCGAAGCATTTGGGTCGGAATCGGGTCAGGCCCAACAGAACCCGACCCAACCCGATATACCGATCTGATGTCAGGCCCAACACGCGTATTCTTAATTTTTTAGGGTTTACTACATTTTCAAGTTTCAAACTCAAGTCTTCAGTTCTCACTTCTCACTCTCACTCTCTCGGCCGACAAGGCGACAACCGCTGGCCGCTGCAGTGCTGCTGATACTTCACGACGGACGAGTGACGACGCTGCTGAATTGCTGATACTTCACGACGGACGACGGACGACGCACAGGTATTCTGTTTTGATCGATTTCAGTTTCCACTTCTCACTTTCCAGTTTCCAGTTAGACTTAGACTTCTGTTTTGATCGATTTCAGTTTTTATTAATTGTAATATGCTATTCTGCTTGTTAGTTGTAACTTGTTATTTTGCTTTCTTCAATTTTTTGCTTTCTTTGTTGTTGGCTTGTTGCTAGTTGTAAGTTGTAATATGTTATGTTAGTCAGCAGTAGGGTTTTTTGTTTACAAATTTGTTTACTTCAGATTTTTTTACATTTCAAAACAGTAAGTTTTTTTTAGATTTCTTTCTTCAGATTTCTTCAGATTTTACATTTCAAAACAGTAAGGTTTTATTTACGAATTTGTTTACTTCAGTCAACAGTAAGGTTTTTTTTTTACATCTCTTAAGTCTTAACTAACACAGTAGGTTATAAACTTGTAAAGAATCTGTTAGTTGTTTTTACATCTTTACAAAGAATCTGTTAATTGTTTACATCTTTACAAAGATTGTTAGTTGTTTTTTTTTTACAAAGAATCTGTTATGAGATTTGTGAGATCCATACACACTTGGATTCTTTGTGTAAAAATAGTGATTCTATATTGTCTACCATGGCTAAGAAGATGAAGTCCAAGTTTGACAAATATTGGGGGGATCCGGATAATATCAATCCAATGTTATTTTTGGCCGTTGTACTCGATCCAAGGTATAAGATGAAATATTTGAAGTTTCTTTTTGAGTGCCTTTATGATAGTACAACCGTTGCCAAGATTATTGTGAAGGTGGAACAAATCCTTAACGAGTTGTTTGAAGGCTACAATGTTGAGTGTGGAGGTGATGATGATAAGGTTAGTTATATAGTAATTTAATTTAATTTATTTTATTATGCTTGTTTGAGTATTTGTTTACTTTGTTGTATTCTCTTTAATGTGTATAGGTTGACAAAAACAACTCGTCAAGAAGCAATGAAACTCAAAAGATGTCGTTATTGGAAAGTTACATGCAAAAACAACAATCGCAAGTGCCGGAGAAAATGAATGAGCTTCAAAGATATTTGGTTGAAGAATCTCTCGATCCAAGGACCCTCGAATTTGATATTTTATTGTGGTGGAAAGTGAATGCTTGTAAGTATGCTACTTTGTCTTTGAATGCAAAAGATATTCTTTCCATTCCTGTATCTACGGTGGCTTCCGAATCTGCGTTTAGTACCAGCGGACGTATTTTGGACTCATTTAGGAGTTCATTGAGTCCAAAAATGCTTGAGGCATTAGTATGTACCCAAAGTTGGTTGAAGGTGAGTGATGGAGGAATTCAAGCAAAGGAGTGTTTTGATGAAACACAATCTTGTGAGTTGTTGGAAGAAGGTAAACACTAATTTGTTTAATAATAGTAATGCTTATATTATTTCATCTTTTTCAATAAATTGTTAACTTTAGTTTTGGTTTGTAGATGGCATGACCAATCTCAAGGCCAATAAAGCGAAATCAACGGGGTCGGAGGCGTCGAGATCGATTGTTGTTGATTGATCATTTTAGTTTAGACATTTTAATATGTAATAACTATATATTGTCTTGAATTGTCGGACGTTGGTTGTATTTTAAGACTTGTTTCCTTTATTATTATGTTTGTAATATTTATTTTATCTTGTTTAAACACAACCCGACCAACCCGAACGGGTTGGGTTGGGTTGGGTTGTATCTTTGGTTGGGTTGGGTTGGGTTGGGTTGGAATTTTGTCAAACCGCCAACATTGGGTTGATGTGTCGAAACGACTTCAACCCGATCAACCCAACCCGTGAGCACCCCTACTCCAAATCGGGGGGCAAGTGGTTGGGTCCGCGATCGCGGGTCTTTTCGCGGAAAAATTGGGTATTTTTGCAAATTAGGAGAGATTTTGGGTATTTTGGTAAACGATTTTTGAACTTTGGGTATTTTAATTAATTTCCCTATTTAATAATATGATTAAATTCAAAAATATTCAATATTTGACTCATTTCGAATGTATTGACGAGACGATTACAATGATATAATTTGTAAAAAAAGAATGTATTTTTTAATGCATTCTTGTTCATATACGATTATTTATGTTAATATGATAAAGGTGTAAAATAAAAAATGCAAAAATAAAGGATTAAAAGTAAATTGGATAACTAGTTCTAAGGGTATAAAGTGTAACTTAATATTATAAGGGTGTAAAATGAAAATGAATAATGTCAGGGATATAAAACAAATTAATTTGTACATGTTCATGATATTTAATAATATGATTAAATCCAAAAATATTCAATATTTGGTTCATTTCGAAGGTATTGACGAGACGATTATAATGGTGTAATTTGTAAAAAAGAAATGTACTTTTTAATGAATTGTTGTTCATATACGATTATTTATGTTAATGTGATAAGGGTGTAAAATAAAAAATGAAAAAGTAAGGAATTAAAAGTAAATTGGATAACTAATTGTAAGGGTATAAAGTGTAACGTGGGAGAGAGAGGATTTCTTAGTAGCTTGAGAGTTGTACATATAGCTTAAAAAGTGATACGTTTAGAAACCCCGTTTTTACACTTTTTATATAGTATAGATAACTATTTTTTATAAGACTACAAAGTGCAAAATAAAAAGTTTATGTAGTTTTCAATTTTTATTTTCTGACATTTTCTATATTTTTTTACTATGAATATTTTAAAATTTTACATGAATTAATCATGGATATAAACTATATAAAGATAATATTTTGAGAACATTAAAGTGAAAATTTAAAAATAAATAAAATATAAAAAAATGCGTATTTGATGTTTTAGAAAATAATTATATTATATTTTGAGGTTATATTGGTAAAACAGAAGTTTGTTCAACCTTGTTCCAGCTTGTTCCATGAGGTGGGGGAAGAACATGTTTGTTCTACTTTGTTCCAGTTTGTTCCACATAAAGTTATGCCAAACATGAAACAACAATCTATATTATGTTCTATCGTATCCAGTCTAGTATACCAAACGCACCCTTAAGCAATTAAATTATCTAATTCATTTGTAACCAACATTTAAAATTACAACAACCATTCTATAACGAACATCCAATTCTTTAAGTAACAAACACCAAACATAAAATGGCGACCAAAACTTTTTAAGTAATTATGATATTTCGATCAAGTCCATCGTCCACAAGATCTGAACCTATCGGACACACACTAGAACCACACATAAGTCTATAGTGTAAATTCACTTATGAAATTAATGCCAAAATAAATGATAAAATGTAAAGTTATAATTTAAGGCAAAAAGATGCACAACAAAAGGAGACAACAGAAAATCACATTAACTAATGCATTTACGTCGACTTAAAAGACGGTTATTTAACCATTTATAAGGTACAACTGTACAAGCGGTCATGTAATCATAAATCAACGTTTCTTGAAAAAGGGCATCGCCTTTTTTAATAAGGGCGTTGGCCCTCATAGTTCCCCGGGGGATCATAACTGCATATAACAAACCACCAACTGTTACGACACTTGACCTTAGCACACCCGAGTTGAGTAGAATCGTGCCACACCACTTGCGTGTAGTGACGACATTCGTCACCAACACACGAATTTGATCCATACTCGTAGTATGGCTTCTCCCCAACCCACATGTTGACAGCATTACTTGTAGTGAACTGGTCACCATAACCTTCAGCTAGGTTTTCTCCGAAAGGGCCTTCTGAGTGACGCAAGTCACAATCACCAAGTCTATGGTATGCATACCCATGAGCATAGGCTGCGAGGGTCATGTTCCATGTAAGGGGTTGCACCCCGACTTGGGCTCGAGCCTTGTTATGAGGAACAAGGAAATCTAAGCCCAAGTCTTTGTTTGGAGGTAAGAAGCCTAGGGTTAAGGGGAGATGTGTGAAGCATGAGAGCATAAAAACAAAAATGGTTACTAATTTGATCCTAATTACCTCCATTTGTATTGGTGCAAATGAAGCATAAGAGCAATGGCAATACTTGTTGGCTTGTTGCTATTTATATAGATTTGACATTTGGACTCTTCTTTATGTTCTTGCATTAAATTATATTCATAGTCAGGACCCACTCTTGATAAAGGGTTTTTTAACTATTTGATCGACATTTTTGTAATCAATCTATATATCATATCAAATGTTGTAATTTCTTAAAATATTATACTGTCTATCGTTCTTTTACATCACTACACAATGAACCCGAAGGGCGGACCTATGAAGGCCTCAGCAGGGTTTTGTGCACATGTTCAACTTATTTTCGCAAGTGAAAAAAAAAATGAGAGTAGGAACGGTTCACAGTCTAAACTTTGAGGGATGCTATTGGATGTTAGAAAGTATAAAGGACATCAACTAAAAAACCGAAAAATTCTCTCGAAATCAACCAAAAAACTTTAAAGAAAATCATTCAAAACAGTGGAATTCAGCTAAAAACACATCATACAACTTTGTGTGCCTTTGATCCATCTTAAAGGTGCACCCACTCAGCAAAAATCATAGGTTCCCTGTTGAATGAGCATAGGGCAATCAATAAGGTTATTCAGGGTAGAATTAAAAAAAAACGGGAAGAAATACCACTTTTCTTTTTTCCTGTTACTTACTATCTATCGGTGTTTGTTCTTCTTTCGTTTATGCTCAAACTTTTGCACAAGCTAAGAGTTTTCACGAAACCGCTCTACTTTTAGAGGGCAAAGCTGGGTACATTTAAACCTCCATGTCTAAGTTTTAAGTGAGATATATTGGGTTTGTTTGGTTTGTTTAGAAAAAGGTAATGTGACCACGAAAACGATGAGATGTCTAGTACTAGTAGAGTGCAAATAATTACTTCATATCCCATGTTTTATGGCGTTGATTGTTGCAACTTTGCTGCATCTTTAATAAGAAATCCACATGGAGCTAGTAAAAGGGGACCTGCACTCACTAGTGGAATTTGTAGAATTGTAGTAAGCCTTCAAGTCAAACTACCCGTGAATGATGGGGACCCAATAGTTTTTGACTTTTACCCCTTGCTCAATTACCTTTGAAAAGCGATATGACATGAATTTATTTTAATAGAGTCTCTTGAAATTAGTATGAATATATTAAAAGAATTGGAATCTAAAGGAAGCGGATAGGATCTCTTGAAACTAGAATGAATATATTAAAAGAATTGGAATCTAAAGTAAGTGGAATGAAATTTAATCGTACGTTTTGTTGGTAAGAATTAGAATGAAATTTGTTAAAATAATTTGAATATGTTTGTTTGGTTCGTTGAATATAATAGTGGTGGTGGAGTGGAGTCGGTAGGGCTTTCAAAGGTAGTGGCGGCAGTGATGGACCTGATGGTGGTGATGCCAACGATGGTGGTGGGGGTGAAGGCAACAGTAGTAGTAACAGGTGGTGGTGGTGGCAACAATGACAATCATTGTGGTGGAATGAAATAGAATCTAGTAAATATAAGAGCATAATGACCAAAGATGTTGTAGCCCAATGGTTTGGTAACATCCTGGGAGGGTAAGTGATGGAAGCCCTTACTACCTGGATTCGAACCCCGTGGTGATCATGCGGAGTAGAGGTGGCCAAACTGACCCGACCCGACCCGACGGGCTGACCCGAACCGAAACCGGCCAAGAACCGGTTCTGGCCCGACCCGGTCAAGAACCGGTTTCAAGCCCGAGAGCCGGGACCGGTTCGCGTATATAGGAATTTCCTCGGCCCGACCCGCCCCGACCCGGGACCGGTTCGTGACCCGGTTCGTGGCCCGACCCGGCCTGACCCGATTTTTTTCAAAAAAATAGAGCCGTTATATAGCCGTTTGGAACCCCTTGTGACCGTTTTTTGCCTCAAAAAACACCCATATAAATACTAGGGGTGTTATGGAGGTCATCACCACCTTACATTGCTTACAAAACGCAAAAAACGCTTACAATTCTCATTTCTCGGCTCTCGTTATATTCGTTTCTCGCAAAAAACGCATACAATTCTCATTTCTCATTACTTATCCAATGATTCCAATCCAATTTTTCTTTGTTAAAGTTTAGTAATTAATTATTATACAAAGAAAGCAGTTAAAAAACAAAAAAATCCCCGGCCCTACTCCGACCCGGTTCTTGGCCCGGCCCGACCCGGTTTTCCCGAAACCGGTTCTACATACAAGTAAACGGGTCAGGGGATTTCGGTTTAAACCCGGCCCGACCCGACCCGGTTCTCACCTGACCCGGTTCGCACGGTTACTGTGCAGAACCGGGTTGTCCCCCGACCCGACCCGGCTCGGCCCGAACCCGACTTTTGGCCACCTCTAATGCGGAGGTATCCCCGAATCAAGGGGCGGATCGTGGGCCTGCTGTTTGGGCCAGGTCGTGGGCCGAATCGTGGCCGGGTCGAAGGGGGATTAGTCTGGACTAAGTCCAGGATACCCCCGAAATGCAATTGCCTTTCAAAAAAAAAATGTTTTTCCTTATAAAAGATGGGATGAAGGATGAAGGAATTGGAATTGGAATTCCTTGCTGGAACCCAAGGAATTCATATAATCACATTCCATCATATCCGAAGGATTGAAATGGTCAATTACGTTGACCGTTTGTGCATGAAATGGAATTGAATTTCATATGCACATATTGATGAAATTCAAATCCATACCCATTTTTTCAATAAAATACAGAACTACCGCAATAAAAACCCAAGCCTATTATATAAGCTTACTCGTTGCCTTTGGACTCTCGAACCTCACCGCCACCGCCACCACCAATTAATATTACCATTAATTTTATCATTACCTTGTATTTATAATTTAAGCAAGGAAATATAAAAATCTAATACAAGAGTATTGATTACAATCCCTTTAAGAGCCTTTTTTCTAATTTATGTCAAACAAAAGCATGATCAAACTTCATTGAATTTCGATTCCAATTCTATCAAATTTCATTCTACGAATAAAACACCCCTTACTTCACCTAAAGAAATTCAATTCTCTCCGGTCTGCAAACAAAACAAATCATAAGAGAATTGAGTAATAAATACTGTCATATCATTTTTTACAATTGATTTGCAAGAATCTAAATTCAAAAATTGCACTATAAAAACACCAGTTTGGGTCTGAAAAACACATTCTGTCTGCTGCATGCTACTGAGCTGACCTCAATTCAGACAAGAATTTCCAATATATATCAATTAAATAATGCTTTAGAACATATTATAAAAATGGTGTAGTTTGCATATAAGCTTGATTAGACGAACGAAATAACCTTTGTGTGTGTTCAACTGCGTGATTTGAGGTGGAAAATCTGGCAGGACGACTGGTAACCCGCCTTGCCTGCAGCAGCTTCAAACTTCTTGCTTGCCACTTTGTTCTCATCTAGTTTGGTCTGAGCAAAAAACCGAACCCACCACGAGGAGCTTCGCAGTTTCGCCTAACAAAAACCAATAAAATAATTTAATTATCTTCTTGTTACCGGTTTATGACTACAAATTTCTTAACCGTTACTTCATAAATATTTCTAAAAAATATCAACTTATTAAGTTTTCCATCATGTTTTAAAAAGTTGCATAAAACTTAAAAACACATGATTACTACTTCAGAAAGACTTACGGGGCGACCAAACTTGGACATCTCTGCCACTTTAACTCTTCGCTGACCGGGATAACCTAACAACATAAACAATACATTACAAACTTCATAAATACACTTCTCATATGAACATTTATTCAATAGCATACTTAGAGGGGTTGGTTTTCCATTAAGTCCTGGATGGATAAAGTTGTCTCTGTGAATTAATATGTCTGTATAGATTGGGAAGGTTTTTGATTGGGATGGGTTTTTATGGATGGAAGGAGCGTGTTTTTTTTAATTGGGAGGTACATGTTCGGAAAAAACTTGGCTTTCTGCATAAAGCTCCCCCTAGAATCTTACTGAACAAGTCACTTTCTATATCATTAAGTCACTACCAAACAGTCATGCATGTATAGCTGACTGAATAAAGTGTAAGTCCTATTAAACTCATTAAGCTGCTAACAAACATGTTTACCTATACTTACCAGGTCGGCACAAGATGGTAAAGGTATTTTATCGGTAAGCACTTACAACAAAACACTTGGTAAATAACCATTTTCTGTCGGCACTTACCCATACCGAACCTCTAACCCGGTTAGAGTTTACCCAATTTGTGTTGGTAAACGGCAGCTAGAATTATACTCAATAATACATGTGTAGATAAAGTAGTTGATGATTGTAAGAACATAAACACGAGCATATTTTAATTACCAGAAAGAACAAGTATTCCGTCTGCAGATACTCTTGATAATTCCAGAAGAGTGGAGTTGAGGTACTTTGGAGACAAGTAATCAAGTGCATCCGACACCATTACAAGTGAAAATGATCTTGATTTGTAAGGAAGAGGAAACTTGATATCGGCTACACGAACAGAGCCTTTACGGACAAGATTTACACAGTTGGCGTCACTGTCATCCGAATCATACGGCTCCACACCCCATGCTTCAGTGTCCTCTTCTTTTAACAATTTGGAGACCACTGAGCAGGTGTTGGGACCCACATGCAATACCCTATGCATGCTATCACCGTATGCTTTCTTTAGATAAGGTAATGCTTGGTAGATTTCTGATGAGCATGAAGCACCAGCTGCATATTTGCATATAACTTTAAAGTCAGAACAAGGGGGCATATTGTAAACATATACGAAGTATATCATCTAAATTAACAAACCATGAAGTCATGCCCTTAGTTATTTTAAACACAAATGCTTATTTTCACGTCAAATTTCAGCAGATTCTTACAAAAGAAGAGACTAACAAAAAGAAACAATGTCCGTTGTCATGAGTATGAAGATCCAGTCTTTGATATGTTAAAAGTAAGGGGGCGTTTGGTTCGCAGAATGGATTTTGGTGGAATTGGAATCCATCAAAGGGATTTGGCTTTGAAGGAATTGGAATGGAATTTGACCACGCACTTTGATTGCGTTTGGTTGGATGGAATTGGAATGACATCTCCATCTTTGTTTGGGGGGAGGACGGTGGTGGGGGCAGAAGGGGTGGGGTGTGGCAGGGCGGGGGCGGGTGGTCAAGGAGGGGAAGGCAAGGGCACGTTGGGGTAGGGGTGGGGTAAGGGGCCAGGGGCACGGCTGGGTGGGTGGGGGTGGCGGCAGGAGGGGGTTGGCAGGGGTGGAAGGTGGGTAGTAGGACAGGGTGGGGGTGGGTGGGTGGGGTGGGGATGGGGGTGTGACAGTGACAATAGTTGCATGGTCGTGGTGGGGCATGGGGTGATTGGTGTTGGTTAAATGAACGCAAAAGGATGGAATTCAATCCGTCCATTAGGTCAAGGAATGATGAATTCATTGATTTGTGAAATTCAAAGGATTCCATCCATTTCAAGAATTGAACCAAACAAAGGAATTGGAATTTGGTCAAAGAAATTTGTCATTCCAATTCCATCAAATTCCCTTGAATTCTGCGAACCAAACGGCCCCTAAGAATATATTTTAATTCAATCTTCATGTACAAAAGGACTATTACTAACAGCTAGATAGCAACATCTTCTTATTAAGGGATTCTACTGCAAACATATCTTGTATAAAATTATAATAAAAGCTACTCTCTCGTTAACAGTAAGTGTGCCACTGTCAAAAAATAAAAATTGCAATCCGAAAATGACCAAATTTCTTAGCGTCTATCTCGAATGGCTTACCTTCAAGCCTATTTAATGTTGTTTTATCAATGCCGCTTCCACCTGTCACAAACGTATTTTTGGTTTAAAGTACATCATGAAGAAAGTTGCATCCCCAAGTTCTGATTTCAAGTCAAAGCTTAAAACTATTTAGAGTATATGTGTAAACTGACTCGTCAATAGTAACTTATACCAACCTGAACCACTATAAACATATCCAATGATCAGAAAAGCTCCCTGAAAGTTCCAATTCAGTGTATTTAGTAGCAAAACCAGAGGGTATATGAGCAAACTACACTTGAATATCTGAATCACTAACAAGTGATCTATAGATATGGATCAAGATGAAAGTATCAACAATATACGAATCAGAAAGTGGTATTACAGGACGAACAGCAATGCAGGTATATATGCGTGTAAAAAGGCTATAGCTTCAAAAGGTTTTACCACTATTACTAGCCCCAAGGACAACATAGGTGATGGACGTGACTTAGGGTGCAAGGATCTCATAAATGGAATAGACGATCCATCTCCCAAACGTCGTGATAAACTCACTGGCCTCTTTGACATTGCTACAATTGTGATTCGCCTGCACAACCAGACCTTTAATTCAGGATAAATTTAGTATAATGAATATTTTAACTAAAAAGTTCACAATCCTTTCGTCCAATTATAACATTTGTTTAAGCATTTAGTTTCAGCCTTCCAGGGTTGGGTTTGACTATTTGTCAAATACTTAAAATTACCTTCAATAACAACAACAAAATAAGGAATTTTTGGACCCAAACCAATATCATTGGTTTGTTGTAATAATGACAATGGCAAATAGGCAAGTGTATACAAGCAGACACGCAAGATATGAGCATCTAACACAATTGATAGAGGCATCTTAAACCTATTAAGGTCTTCATTCAATACTTACATTTGTGCTGTGTTTGGTTGTCTTCAAGTGCAGTAGATTTCATTCTCTAGGATCAAGATAGATTTGGAGACAAGAGCTTCCAATTTCTCTTGCAATTTTCAGTCTTATATTTCCATTGTAGTGATGTGAGGGTGAGTTATCATGTAGTGATTGCAATGTAATTGTGCTTAGGAAAGGCATCTTCCCTCCTACAACTATATATTCTAATTTTTGTCAATGCAATTCAGTTTTCCCCCAAAAGAAATCTATCTAAAGCACTACCCCTAACAATATCCAAGTCCTGAATCTTAGTATTTCACCTTTTAATTTCAGATTACATCTCTGATTCAGGAATCAGAGAGTATACTCGGTAATAACAATTAAATCTGTATCGCTTTACTGTTGATGAATATATATATATAGTAATTTCAAAAGCGCTGATGATTGTTATAAACTAACATCATTATTCAAAGCGAAATCAGGTTTTGTTCATCTGAAGTGATTTTAGAGGATTTAAACCTAAATAAGCAGGATTCGCTTCGCTTTTAGCCTCACAAAACCAAATATTGAAGAATTCACACCACAAGCGTTCAGATCAAAAGCAACATTCTGCTCCTGTGTCGGTGATAGTTGATACGGATGATGTTTATGGATGATCTAACTGTCTCATACTTCAATTTCAACAATGGAAAATTCATAATTAACTAAAGAATTCATAGATAGATTGAGAGAGAGACCTGAATGAAGATGCAGAGAAAGCTTGGAGATCTTGAGTCGACTCCCAGTAGTTCTCTGAATCTAGATCCGACTGTTTTCAGTAATCAAGAAAGTGAGAAACCGGGTAAATGGAGAACTGCCGACTTTATTCACAAAAAATGCAAAATTGAGAAGAAATTAAAAAAAACACGTGGAAAATACATTAGTTACTTTTAGAACAAACTATACATTATTAATCGTACCGGGTATTAATTTCGTCCGTTAAATTGAACTGAAAGGTAAACCACTTGGGTTAGTTCTTGGGGATGTAATGGAAGCTCATATACTCAAGGTTCAAATCCAGGTACTGTCAAAGCGTTTATGGCCATAGAGGTTCACCTGCGATGACTCTAGGTAATTTGTGGTCGGCCGGGAATTAGTCGGTGCGCATAAACAGGCCCGAAAACCCACGGTTACCAAAAAAAATTGAAAGGTATGTTATTTTTTATTTTTTAATAAAAAGGTTATGTACGAATGGCAAATTTTGTTATTTCCTCTGTCGGGCCTTGTTACTTTTGCAACATGGAGATGTTATTTGTAATAATCAGGGTTCTAAATGAAAAGATTTGAGATTTTTGTGGGAAAAGTTAAGAGGCTAAGACTTCGGGGGCTGGTTGGTAACTTTAGGAGAAGATATAAAACTCTCATTTTGTTGGCAAAGCCCTAGATAATTGTCATTTCTTCTTTGACAGCTGTGTGTGAGAGCTGAGAAGAGAAGAAGCAAGTTTCAACCTGCGATTTGGGAAGAAGAAGGAAAAGAAGAGGATTCTCCATCAACAACTCAAGGTAATCCCTACCATCTCATATTAATTATTGGTTTTAGTAGCTGGAATGTGAGCAAAGATAATATTGTTTGATAAATCGATTTACTCTTAAGGGTGGGGGTTAATGGTAGTATTATACCCATACGAGAGGGTTAAGGGAATTGGATTAACCATCATGTGGAGTGGGAGACTTAAAAATTGGTTAAGGGTTAATTCCTGACCCTTGTTGTCGAATAGTGTCGACTATCGTCCCCACCAAATCCAGAAGTCGCCAAACCCGGAAAACTATGAGTTCGAAAGAGAATCCGGAGTAATGTAGTCCGCAAGCAAGTCCGGAATCAATACCGGAATCCGGGGGCGGTACCGGAATCCGGATTGGAGAGATCCGGAACATATCCAGAAACCAGATTGTTTTCCGGTACTGTGGAAGTCCGGAACCATAAGCCGGAATTCGAAAGTGAATCCGGGAGTGGGAAGGTACCGGAATCCGCGTAGGGAGTCCGGGAAGCTGATTTGGAATCCGGAACTCCCTGTGTCTGGTACTTTATTTTTTGGGGTCTTTTAGAAAGGAGTTCAGGGAGGGTCGGTACGCTACGTGAATAATCGAGTGACCTGTTTACTCTCGTGTGTTTTGGGTGAAATGTAGGTGCGGGTAGAGCATAACGGTTTCAAGTAAGAGCAATTAGCGTGAACTTCAGGTGAGTTTTTTTAACTGAAAATGTGTTAACTCGTGTATGATTTTAAATGCATGAAATGTTATGAAACTGCATGTTTTATCTTTTATATGAAACTACATGTTTTTGCTATTTGAGAAAGTGAGATATTATGTATGCATACATTTGGAAGTGAGCATGTTTTGGCTAAGTCGGGGTGTGTGGCCCGCCAGTGCTCATACCGGGGTGGGTGTCCCGTTTATGCCATGGGAGGTGTGACCCAATACGGCAGTGTGAGACTGACACGTTGTCACAGGTGTGCGTGACTTCAGTGTGCCATGTACATGGGTAGTTCTTGCGTGTGAAAGTAAATGTTTTTAAAGATGAGAAGAGTTTATAAATGCTTACAAACTGTTTAAAATGTTTTATGTGGTGCAAATGTTTGTTTCTAGAGGGAACTCACTAGACCTCATGGTCTAACCCTCGCATTTCCAAAAACTAAACCATTTTCAGGTAAGCACTTAGTAGAAGGCTTTAGTAAGGGTAGGGAGAAAGCGCGAGCGTGAAGCCTTGGACTAGCAGGACGTCGTGATATTTTAGCATGTCAAGTATAGTCTTTGGAAATCTCAGCTGTGTAATAGGTTGTTTCCGCAAACCTTGTGTTGTAACCGCATTTTGAGATGGTATTTTAAGGCCGTTTCGGCAAGTTATTTATTTTAATGTCGTTATGCATTATTGATTGAGTTGGGTTGTTACAGTTGGTATCAGAGCCATAGTTTAAAGGATTTAGGTGACCGGATGGGCCTAAACTTAAATTGTGGAGTAGAGGGGAGCACAGTTGAGATATAGGATGCTTTAGGGAAGATCATTTATGCCTATTCCTCATTTCAGGTCAACGGGAATTACAATTTACTTTATGTCTATTCCACGTTTCTCATCACCTTACAAAATGGGAATTACAATTTATTTTATGCCTATTCCTCATTTCAGGTCAACGGGAATTACAATTTACTTTATGCCTATTCCACGTTTCTCATCACCTTTCGAAATGGGAATTACAATTTACTTTATGCCTATTCCTCATTTCAGGTCAACGGGAATTACAATTTACTTTATGCCTATTCCACGTTTCACATCATACCAGTGCCTATGGATCCACTACACTTACTAGCATACGTGCACATTTACTCGAATGCACAAAACATTTCATATCATATTCTCAAGGCTAAGAATCCCAAATAATATATCATACCCTTATTCTCAATTGTCCCTCTTCGGCGACTTAGCACGGGGGTTCCGCTACCCGGTTAGCGGATGGGGTCAAGGGGGCAACGCCCTTGCGGGGTCTGGGGGCAGTGCCCCCAGATTTTTTTAAGAAAAAACTTAACCAGATAACACATCCAGACACTATATCCGGAACTATCCGGAAAACTCATACATATCTGGAACATCAGAAGTGACCGGACATCAGAGGTTATCGGACACCATAAACTATCCGGACATCATAACTTACCGGATAACAGAACTTTCCGGACACCCAGACTATCCGGACAAAATGTCTGGAACTCGTATCCAGAAAACACAACTTACCGGACACATAAAATCCGGATAACGTCCGGATACCAAAGACCTCAGTAACATTCGATAACTATCTATCCGGAAACTAAATCTATACCGGATACTACAGGAAAGAAAACTTACCGGATACTACGCCTTGTTCGGACACCAACGCACAGGAGTTTACCGGATTCTGCACTTTTATCCGGTAACTTCGACTGTGTTTTATTTCACCATCGATTTCCTCCATAACTCAATTCTCAATCTCATACATATTACTCCAATAGTTTTAAAACATTTTAACAATTTACAAACATATATCTCATCCAATTTTAACTTCAATTTATTTAGAAAATAAGATGAACTCACCGTAGGTCGATAAACGCAACCAAAATCCAGAAATGAATTTCTTCTCTCCACTGAATCGATAACCTATTGAAAGATGATTTTGAACTTACAATTACCAATCCTTTCAGAAATTCAGTAGAGAAGTTGATTATAAACCCTTACCAAAAGAACCAATTTTTCTTGATTTCTTCTTCTCTGCTTGTTGCCAACCCACTTCATGGGAAACCCAGAATGAGATATTATCCCAATTCATTGCCGACTCCACACTTAAATACACAATTAACTTTCAACTAATGGCCAATTCAACCTCCAAGTTCCAATTTTCATAATTAACTTAAACTTTGGTCAATTGAAATTTCAACCCTTTGAGTTTTACATTTACAAATAGTCCAAATCTTAGACTAAATTACAATTCGACCCCATTCATATTAAATATAATATAATGGAAATTTGAGGTGTTACGCTCTGGTATAGCCTTTTCCGTTTCCACCAAAGGTCACTGAGGGACCTATCTCATCCTCGTATTCATAGAGCAGGTTCTTTTGTCCAGTCATGTGTCTAGAGCATCCACTATCAAGATACCAGATACCCTTCGAGACCTGCAGTCACTGCAAGAAATATCGGTTATAGAGACCACTTTTGTCGTTGCTACATGTCAAAATGTCGTCGCTGAAAACATATAGCGACGACGGTCGTTGCGAAAAGTCTGGTATCTAGAAGTTGGTTGCTGAAAAAAGAAATATCAACCACAAGGGATGGCAATAGCGAGGACGGTTTATTGCGACGACTTGCAGTTTTATTGCAACGTAAGCTAGTCGCTACAAGTGATTTTAATTAAATTACCTAATTAAGTTATAGAGACCGTATGTCGTCGCTATAAGTAAAATAAATAATTATTTAAAAATTACTATTAGCAACCACATATAGTTGCTATAAGTAAATTAATTATTTTTTAAAAATGACTATTAGCAACCATATATCGTCGCTATAAGTAAATTAATTATTTTTTTAAAATTACTAATATCAACGACATGTCGTCGCTATAAATAAATAAATTATTTTTTTGGATAATACTATTAGCAACAAAATGTCGTCTCTATAAATGGAGTGTGTATTGTCGCTATAAAAGCCATTTTTTGTATTTTCTTGCTATTTTTTGCACATTTATAAGAAATACGATCGTAATAGTAAAACAATCAACAATGAAACATCCAAACACCAATAATATATAAACACGGTTTTATAAGAAATTAAAACACGACTTTATTAGCACTAAAAATCAACATTGAAACCTAAAAGTACCAATAATAAACACGGAAAAGTTCTAATTGTTTAAAACAAGACCTACAAATATAATACGAAAAATCAACATTGAAACCTAAAAGTACCAATAATAAGCACGGAAAAGTTCTAACTGTTTAAAAAACCCTACAAATATAAATACGATAATAAATATCTAATCGTTCCCCAAATCCTCATCGTTGTCATCGTCGGTGCTTTGTTGTGGTGATGGTGGTGGCGGTACTACGGGCATGGTAAAAGAGAACGTAGGAATATCAGGAACATCGACATTCGGGCTAATTTTTCTAATTGTTTGAACCAGAGTTGTGTGTGTCTCGTTACTATGCCTAACAAATGAACTGAAGTTCGAGATCATATCTCGTACCTGGTCATCAGTAAACGATCGCTGAGATGGCGTGGTGTATTCAGATTGGTCAAATATAGAGGATGACGAATCACCCTTTAACTTGCGTCCTCGACCCGTTTTGTGACCCCGGTGTTCTCCTAGTACTTTGGATAATATTTGTGACTCGTCTATCGGTGTTGAGGAGTCAGACTCATGCTGCTGCGTTAGTGATTCTTTTTCTGCAATCATCATCTCATGTATAATTTTGTAAAAAGAATAATGAATAATATTATTGTAATGCAACTATTAATTAATTAAAGTTAAATAATTACTTACATGATATGATTGAGCAGTGTCATTGACCCACTCCCCGGATCGAGTGTGCATTCTACGCCAATTATCAATCCAACCTGGCAATTCTTGTGTTGCCGGATTTTTCTGAGAAAAAAATAAATATATATATATATGATTACTTTAGTAGCATTATAAAACCCATTAATAGTATACCAAACTATTCCAAAGTTAAATTGATTTACCTACTTATAGCGTGTAGAAACATACGATGATGAGCCGTGAAGACTTGGGAATCGTGCTTTAGCTCTGTTTTCTGCATTTTTTGGGGCACAGTTTCTATACCTGGGATCGAGAAAGTGATCTATCGTCTCATCCCAGACGTCCTTCTTAACAGAAGGTGGAGGATGTTTTCTTGCTTTCTCGACATCATCATAACCACCATTATCTAAAAAATGTTTCTTCTGTTTTGCTTTTCGATCCTTGTATCGATCTCTACACAGTCGATCGATGCCTTTGGATAGTTGATCCCAATGAGGCCCAGCACGATGAAGAGTGAGGTCAAAATATTGCTTCAAAAATAAATAAATGATTAGTATATATTTTCAAAATTTATAAAATATTAAATGTCAATATATATTTACCTGAATCCAAGGTAAAATCCCTATCTTCTTGTTCTTTGGAACGGAATCCCAACTTACATAATACATCGAGATATTGTTACCTATCCAGTTCCCTATGAACCTTATGAATAGGGAATCATTATCGCCGATAGGCTGATAGGTTTGCTGATCTGACATGTCGAACTCGATAGGTAATGGTCTTTTTCCGTTGTTATCATATGCCTGAATCAGTTTGAGGTCCTTGGACCTACCTCGCCCTTTTTTCCCTGATGAAGATAGTTCAACACTGGAATCCAATTTTTAATGTTGCATGACATTATGAATAAGAGGGGTTAGTCTATAGAATGCAACATACAAATTTATGGAGATTAGTAACTTCCTGGTGTCAACCTCATCACCTCCCAAATGAACAAACTTGTATTTGAAGATCTTACTAAAATCTGAAACAAGAAAAAGAGTTTTTAATCAATTAGTTGTCCAACTACCCTAGTTAATTAGCTCAATTCTCAAATCTACTAGTTATAGGGATGAAACCAGCATGGAAAATTTTCTCGGTCATTCTTCAATTAGACCAACCATTCAAATTCAAATAAAGAATAATAATAATAATAATAAAGAACATAAAAAGGGTGAGGATATTTATATATCAGGGCTACCATGATTTAGCATGCCCAGGAACATCAAGCTCGGCAAGCACATTAATCCCCCTTCTTTTAGTACTAGTCGTGTACCCGCTGCAATGCAACAGAATGTAAAATTTTACATTAGAATGTAAAATTTTACATTTTCTTTTAAACGAAAAGAGTTCTATGTTACGAATTCCACTTATTAAGCCAAACCATTGAACCATGGTCGCCATTGAAATTAATGATTGCTATTTTATGTAATCCAACTGTACTTTTACATCATTAAATCCATAGTTACCCAAACATGCAGCGTGATACATCTTCATTCTGAAACCGAGAATTCAAAACTCTTAATTATACTTTATATCTCAATCACATTAATTTTGTTCCTAAAAAAGGTTTGGGTGAAGGAGTCACAATTCTTATGTAGACATTTATAATGCATTCATAGTCCATACAAATATGCACCGAAAAAAGATGAGGTATCACACAGCAACAATACTACAAGATTACTTGCCTTTGCTCTTACCACGTAAAATTCTTGATCCTTGCCATATTCATCCGGTAAGCTAATGTGACTTGGTAAGTGCTTACTTCGGTAAACGACCCCTTATCATTGGTATTGTTTTTTTTAACCAAAGAAGGCATGGTAAAAACAAAACGCATAAATAGTAAACGCTAGTGAGCTTCTGAAGTGAATTTTTCCTGTCATACAAATAAGTAATAACAAATAAGTAATAGAAAGCACTGAACTTAATATGTCAACAACAAAGGGTAAATAAAAACTATAAGTACCAACAGTTTGCAAGGAACCAAACAAATTCCTGCCTGGAGAATGCACACATGGTAATGGCCTTGATGTGCCATGAGACAATCGATTGATGTATCAATACCTGGATGTATAAGTCAACTCCAAACACCTGGACAAAAGTAAAAGGTTGCAAAGAACCAACTTAAAACAATAGTTAACAGAGATACCACAAGTAAAAGAAATATAAAGCAAGATGCTACCTTAAAGATTGCTTCCATTTCATATTAAAAATATGTTTCCTGCACCAGAATGTAGTTAATATCAACAAGGATTGATTTTATCGAAACAAACTTACATGTGTTTGAGACAGCAAAACTTACCAGCAAACCAAGGAACAGTTGTTGATTTGAGATTTAAAAAAAGAGATGGACTTCAAACATTTGTAAAGATGATCCTCTAAGGTAATTATTGCTGGATAAGGAGATTTCACAAAAGCATGCTCTTTAATGGACTTCAAACATTTGTAAAGTGTTACCAGGGTTGTGAGCGTCCTATTGTCATTCACATTTTCATTCACTAAACTTCTAAAGGTCACTTGTGCCCTGTCCAAACAAACCCAAATCACTACCATTTACAATCGATATACAAAAATGGATATACAGTGAACTACATGTGAACTCCATTTCCAGCTTATATACATATAACATACAAATATAGAGCATACAAATACAAAAAATACAGAGAAATAGCATACAAATATACACATATCGGCCAGAAAATCAGAGAATATATAGCATACAAATACAGAGAAAAGGATGTTGGCTTACAGGTCGTTTGTAAACAGAATCAACCTTCACTTGCATCATTCCAGAGGACCTCCGTGTCTGTTAATCAACCTTCTCGGTCTTCCAATCCTAACAACACCGAAATAAGTTTTGGGACGATTATATAGGTATCGATTAAGTTTGATTTCAGCAGAATTCGAGACGGCGAGAGTCAAGTTTGATTTCAGCAGAAACCAGTAGATGAGTAGATCAATTTAGTCACCGAGTCACTTCGATTAGGGTAGACGCAAACAACAACTGAGATTGATTCAGAGAGACAGACGGTAACGAGAGGCGAGCGGATATCAGTGATTTCTAATTACGTGATTCATGAATCGTGAGAGAGTGGGGTTTGTGTTTGTAGATAGAGTGAAATGAAAAGGAGAGGGAAATGAAATGAAAAGGAGAGAGAAATGAAAAAATATTAAATATATTATTTTAAATAAACTATAATAAACTTTAAAAGATAAATAAGCGATTCTAATGAAAGGGTTAAGGTGAGAAACGTAACAAGGGAAGTTACGGTGACAATGGTAAAAAAGGATCTTAATGAACCTCATTGGGCCTTTGTGGGTTTGAGTGACTCTTAATGACCTTGATCGGGGCCTTGATCGACTCCAATTACTCTTAATGAACAATAATGGTCATTGACGAATCATATTTGACTCAATGGTTGTTAATGAACCGTCTTGGGCCTTTGTGGTCTTGAGTGACTCTTAATGAACTATATATGTAAAACATATTGGGCCTTTACGAGTTTAAGTGACTCTTAGTAAAATGTATTAAGCTTTGATGGGTTACATCGACTCTTAAAGAACTGTAATTGGCCTTCACGGGTCAAGCTTCATGACACCAATGTTTGATTGATTATATATATTTGATTGATTATATATATATATATGTGTGTGTGTGTGTGTGTGTGTTGTAATTAGGTCGTATTAGAGTCGTTTGTTGTTATTAAGAACCATTATAGGCCAACAATACCTTTTATGACTTATCAAGGCCCAATAGCACTAATGTTGACCTATTACGTGTTTGTATCCAGGTCGGTACTCATATATTGTAAAGCCCGTATCCCGGTATGTATTCTCGCTATTCCTTTTTTTTTTAAAGGAGCATTTAATTAATTAACGTGGTTTCCGTTAGCGGGGTTAGCCGAGTCGGGCCAAAAAGTTAAGTGAAGTAACCTTTGTGGGATTTTGCTAAGAAGTGTAAGTTGAGGGGCTGTTTGGGACTTTCTCCATAGTTGGGCAAGACGATCGGCCAAGAGGCACGACCCCTCCCCTCCCCTTCGGTTTCATCTTAACAATCCTCCCCCAAAACCCTTAGCCATTTTCTTTCCCTTCCCCTTGTTGTTTTCGGCCAAGAAGAAAGGGAAGTGAAACCGAGAAGAAAAGAGAGAGAGACCGAAAGAGAAAGAGAGCGAGAGTCGAGAGGAGGAAGGAGGCGATCACCGGCGTGAGGGAACCAGCGTCGGGACTGGTCGGAAAGGAGGAAGAAGAAGGATTCCGTTAAGGTAAGTGTCCCGTTCGTTTTATTGATGTTTTCTTCGTCGGAAATTGTAAACCGCAACCACCGTGTCACCGCCAATCACCACCACCTCCGGAGGCGGCAGTGGGTGGTGCTTGGTGTGTTTCAGACCATGGTAACCCTAAAACAGTAAGTCAAGTTGTTTTGCGGGTCTGTTTGGATTAAGACGTCTTATTGGGATCAAGTTCAAAAGGTTATCATTTTATGTAATTTTTTTAGTGTTCTGTCCAGTTCTTCAATCGTGCGTAACTTTCTCGTCGTAACTCGGATTGAGGCGAATCCGGTGCCCACGGTTCACATTCTGTGTCGGGCACGTTTTTCGTGTTTTAGAGAAAGTTTGGTTCGGCCTCTAGCTAGGCGAAAAAGTGTGGTTTTTACAGCAGGTCGGGATTTTAGACAGCTTTCTGTCCCTGTTTTGTATGGAGCATAACTCCTGATAGGAATGACGGATTGGGATGAAACTGGTGTCACAAGTTCCCATTCTGAGCCTAGTAACTTTTCTATGTTTTGGGGAAAAACCAGTTCGGACCGTAGCCTATGTCAAATCGTCGTTTTGTACTGAAAGGTTCTGTTTCTCGCTGTTCTGCGAATCGTTCTTGTAAAATCCATATTAAATTATAGAAAAATCGTTAGGACGCGTGCGATACGTCCCTGGAACCGTGAAACTTAGAACTTCGTGATTATGGAATTTGATTTCTGTATTTATCAGTTTTTAGGGGGTAAATCAGGTCCCGAACAGACCCGTGTTTTATATAAAAAGCTGGAATGTTTAGTCTTATAAAATCTAGTAAATGTGTCGTGAGTTGGGACCTTTCGTTGACGTTTTTAGTGCGTAATTAGGTGGGAAAATGTGAGGAAGGTTGACTTGCTGGTGTTGCGGCTCGGGAGCGCGTCGCTTTGCTTTGAGGTGAGTTCTCTCACCGCGTAGTTAGGAATTTCATGTATGTCGTTCTTTTGTGTTACATGTTATTACGTGTATTTATGTGCTTACATGAATTAGATGGGATGTGATAACTGGTTGTGATTTGTTAAATTCGTATGTGGAATATATATATATATATATATATATATGCATGTGTACACCTCGGTGGGACTGAGGGGCTCGGTGGGACCGAGGGCTTGGTGGGACTAAGCTAGTACAGTAATCTTTACTCGGTGGGACCGAGGGCTTGGTGGGACTAAGCTAGTACGGTAATCTTTACTCGGTGGGACCGAGGGCTCGGTGGGACCGAGGGCTCGGTGGGACTGAGCTTGTATTAATGTGTTTTGTGTACTCGGTGGGACCGAGGTTCGTACTTATATAATAATCATTATGTGGCTTGATATTCGTAGTGATGGTGATGTTGCCTACTTGCGAGTAGGGGTGATATGCGTGGGGTTGCTACCTACGTGTGTGGTTGGATTCACTAAGCGTTTAGCTTACCCTTCCCCAATATGTTGTGACTGCAGGTGCGAGCGGCAGTCGGGCTTGACGGTACACACAAAGCGCAGGCGTCGGAAATTGTTGGAATTTACACTTTTGAACTTTTAGATTTTATTTATAATATTTCCGCTGCATAAATTCTTTTGACTGTTTGAGTTGACGATATTAACTTTAATTGAGTTACGGTTTATTAAAAATGTGGTTGTTTTATAATGGAATATATGTTCTAGAAAATTTAAATTTCCTTGTAATTTTTGGGACGTTACAACTTGGTATCAGAGCACAGCTTGAGTGAATCAAACACATCTCGGTGTGTTTGGTCTCAAGTTGCGGCTATGAAGTTTTTAAACTCTCTTATTAAAATCTTTGAAAATAAATGAACGGAGGAAGCCCGTTTGGGAAACGGTGATCGTGGGCGCAATGTGTACAGTCAGCCGACGCCAATTGGGAAGGTACAGCACTTAGTGTATTTATTGCTTTCTAGGCATAGGGTATGCATGCTAGATTGCCGAGGTTGTTTACACTGTACTGTACGATGACTGCTTGCTAGTAGGAATCAATGCTAGTTATAGTAGGTTGTCAAGTGAAGGCCCTATAGGTTGCATGCAGTAAGAATCATATAGCCTTAGAATATTTGATTTAGTTCTATTGCGCAGCTCTTGTTTGAGTCCAACCGTTCTAGGATAGAATCTTGTATTCGAATGTCTATTTGATTCACGCTGCGTGCGACTGGGTATTCGTGAGGCAACTCGTTATGGCTAACAGGGATTCCGTTGTAGCAAGAGTAGTGGGATGAGATGAAATTCCTAGTGAGCTGGGAATAGCGTTTACATATGAGTACGTATGCTAGATTGCTTTCTAGAACATAGGAGTATGTATGCTAGATTGCTTACGTGGATTTTGTGGTACTGTATACTTGTTACTTGCTATTAGGAACTCATGCTAGCCTTGATAGGTTGTTATGTGAATGCACCTTAGGTTGTATACAGTAGGAACTAAATAGCCTTAGAATGTTGGATTTAGTTCTATTGCACAGCTCTTGTTTGAGTCCAACCGTTGTAGGATAGAATTTTATATTCGAATGTCTATCTGGTTTCACTGTATACGACGGTGCGTTTACGAGGCGACTCATCAGGGCTAGTGGGGGTTCCGTTCTAGCAAGGGTGGTGGGGTATTACGACTTTTCTAGGGAGCTAGGAAAAGTGTTTGCATATGTCGGAATGGGCATATGTGTTAGTTTGTGGTAAGCAACTACTTGGACGTCCCGGGACAGGACTCGAAACGAGTAAGGATAGGTGTGAAGGGTAGTAGCAGAGCTCCTACTATCTGAAGCACAGGATCCGTGCTCGAGTCGGGGAAAGTCACGGAGAATCCGAAGAGTTGAGTGTGAGCGTAGTTAGCAGGTTTTAATGTGTGCTAGTAGCTCGTTAAGGAGGAACAACAATGTTGATCCAGATGCTGATGCTGGAATTATTGCTGATCAGATTCGTGAGATGTTTGCGGTCGAGGTGACGCATATTTTGAGGAGGCGATCCCCGAAATTATTACCGCCATTCGTGATGAGGTAATAGTGTCGATGGAGGAGCGCATCGCGGCGATTCCACCCCCTGCGGGTGGGCAGCCCCGAACAAGAGGGTCGGGATCGGTTATAAAGTGCACATTCCTTATCGGTGGTTGTCCTGCGAACTAGAAGGTTCGCTTCGCGGTGAATCTGTTACGAGACGGAGCGAAAGACTGGTGTGCTATTGCTTTGACGCTTAACGGGCGCAATACTTGACCTGGGAGGAGTTCGTCGTATGTTTCGTGTAGAGCATGCGCCTCTAGTGGAGATGGAGAGGAGTGCCAAAGAGTTCTTGGAGCTCTATCAGACTGCGGAGGCCATAAAGGAGGTGAACCGAAAGTTTACGGAAATGACATTATTCTATCCTTAGCATGCTGCTTTTGAGGACATGAAGAGGACACGGTGCAAGGATATGTTACGTACCAAGATCAGGGAGTTCGTGAGTACCGCGCAGTATGCTTCACTTGCTGTAGTGATGGAGGCGGCCCGAGGTAGAGTTCGTCAACTGGGAGTGGAGGAGGCACAAGCTACGTATAAAGTGGTGACAGGTACGTTCTTGGTTAACTCGGTGCTTGCTATGGTGACGATTGATAGCAGGGGCTACTCATCCTTCTGTGTCTCACATAGTCAGTGAGTGTTTGGGGCTGAGTTGTAGGACGGTTAGGCTGTCCACTTGTGGTTGCAGTTGCTGAAGACAGGACCTCGACGGTTACTGACGTGTACCGGGGGTGCACTATGGAGATCTCTGGTGTGAGGTTCCTGATTGATTTGATTCTGATCGCTATGCGGGAGTTGTGCGTGACTGTGGGCATGGATTGGATGGATGCGTACGATGCGGAGATTGTTTGTCGTCGCAAACAAGTACGAGTTCGAACCCCAAGTGGGGGAGAAATGCTAGTTCAGGGCGGCTTGCCCAGGCGGACCTCAGCGATATGTTCGGTTGCGAGGGCTCAGAGGTACTTGCAGCACAGTGGTCAGGGAATTTTGGCTTCTGTGATCGACACGCGCGTCGACGGAGAGAAGAAGTCTGTGAAGGATGTGCCAGTTGTACGGGAGTTTGCTGACGTATTTTCCTGAGGAGTTACCGGGGATACCTCCCGAGCGACAGGTAGAGTTCCACGTTTATTTGATTCTGGATGCTGCTCCGGTGGCCAAGGCACCTTATCGCTTGGCTCCACCGGAAATGAAGGAGTTGTACACTCGTTGCAGGAACTTATCGAAAAGGAGTTCATCAAGCCGAGTCGTCCACCGTGGGGAGCCCCGATTCTGTTTGTGAAAAAGAAAGACGGGTCCCAACGGATGTGTATAGACTATCGTGAGTTGAATAAGCTTACGGTGAAGAATCGTTATCCTCCGCCAAGGATCGATGACTTGTTCGATCAGCTTCAGGGAGCCTCGTGGTTCTCTAAGGTTGATTTGAGATCGGGGTATCATCGAATGCGGGTGAGGAGAGAGGATACGGAGTAGACGGCCTTTCGTTCACGTCATGGCCATTTACAAGTTTGTGGTGATGCCTCTCGGGCTCACCAATGCACCCGCAGCGTTCATGGACCTCATGAACCGGGTATGTAGCCTTATGTGGGATCGATCGGTGATCGTGTTCATCGACGATATTCTTGTGTAATCGAAGTCGAAGGAAGAGCATGAGATGCATTTGCGAGAAGTTTTGGAAGTTTTGAGGCGGGAGAAGTTGTATGCTAAGCTCTCCAAGTGTGAGTTCTGGTTACGAGAGGTCCACTTTCGAGAACATGTCGTGAACTAGAATGGTATTATGGTGGATCCGGCCAAGATTACGGCTGTGATATGGTGGGAAGTGCCAAAGACTCTCACTGAAGTACAGAGTTTTCTTGGGTTAGCAGGGTACTTTCGGAGATCCATTCAGGATTTCTCCAAGATTGCTTTACCGATGACCCGATCGACGAAGAAATCTGCGGCTTTTAGTTGGGGTGAAGAGCAGCAGAGGGCTTTGGGGAGCTACGCAGGCGTTATGCGAGGCTCCGATGCTGACTTTGCCGGAGGGTATGTAAGAATTGGTGGTGTTTGCTCTCAAGATTTGGAGGCACTATTTGTATGGCGTCAAGTGTATACACTAACCATAAAAGCCTCCAGTACTTGATGACCGGCAAAACCTCAGCATGCGTCAGAGGAGGTGACTTGACGTGGTCAAGGATTATGATGGTGAGATACTTTACCACCCCGGTAAAGCGGATGTTGTTACGGACGCACTTAGTCGACATCTGGATGGTGAGCCACTGTGGGGCTTGTGTCAACGGTTAACAGTGGTTGCACCTCTTCTCGAGTCGATAGGTAGTGCTCAGGAGGTGGCAGTTTTGGAGGAAAATGCCAATAGCGAGAGAGTTTCGAGGGAAATTCCGAATGTTGTCCGTGATAGTCATGGGTCAATTGCTCGGTCTTAATGGAAGGTTGGGTATCCCACGCGTGTGGGTACTGTAGGCCGAATAGTATCGATTAGGGAATGCTGCCCTTTGTAATAAAGAGGATAAATGCGTAGAATTTTTGAGGTAAATAGTATACTTAGGTGTCGACTTTCGGGCTTAAGGCCAAATGCCTTAGTGTAATTGGGGAATTGTAGTCGATTTTAAGGAAATTATGTTGATGGTAGTAGTAATCCTGAGATGTTTGCTTGTGGTGAATGGTTGTGGTGGAGTGACCTTCGTGGATGATTATAAATTTACTAGTTTGATAATTCATGTGGAATAAATTGTGGGAGTCTAATAGAACTCGTGAAAGTTAATCGACAGTTAATGATAGGAATGATCGAATTCAAGTATCCTGTAGGGTATATTGGTGAGCAACTTTAGAATGGTTAGAGCTTGAAATTTGAATCGGGATGTTTTGATTATCTATGGTTGGGAGACAACCGAAGTCGTTTGACTAGGAATGAATCCAGTTGTTGGAATGTTCCTCCGATCATACTTGCGGTGTGCTTGAAGGAGTTTTGTGGTAAGAAAAGTATTCGAGAGATTTTTAGGCGGTGTGGGAAATCTTAAATTCCAGTTAGTGAAGGTCTAGTGGAAACACCGAAAGTGTTCCGAGTGAACTTGGGAACCTGAGGTTGAGATGTGGGAGACCTATCTATAGCTATTCACGGGCATAGACTTCGAGGACGAAGTCTAATCCAAGTGGGGGAGAGTTGTAAAGCCCGTATCCCGGTATGTATTCTCGCTATTCCTTTTTTTTTTAAAAGGAGCATTTAATTAATTAACGTGGTTTCCGTTAGCGGGGTTAGCCGAGTCGGGCCAAAAAGTTAAGTGAAGTAACCTTTGTGGGATTTTGCTAAGAAGTGTAAGTTGAGGGGCTGTTTGGGACTTTCTCCATAGTTGGGCAAGAGGATCAGCCAAGAGGCACGACCCCTCCCCTCCCCTTCGGTTTCATCTTAACAATCCTCCCCCAAAACCCTTAGCCATTTTCTTTCCCTTCCCCTTGTTGTTTTCGGCCAAGAAGAAAGGGAAGTGAAACCGAGAAGAAAAGAGAGAGAGACCGAAAGAGAAAGAGAGCGAGAGTCGAGAGGAGGAAGGAGGCGATCACCGGCGTGAGGGAACCAGCGTCGGGACTGGTCGGAAAGGAGGAAGAAGAAGGATTCCGTTAAGGTAAGTGTCCCGTTCGTTTTATTGATGTTTTCTTCGTCGGAAATTGTAAACCGCAACCACCGTGTCACCGCCAATCACCACCACCTCCGGAGGCGGCAGTGGGTGGTGCTTGGTGTGTTTCAGACCATGGTAACCCTAAAACAGTAAGTCAAGTTGTTTTGCGGGTCTGTTTGGATTAAGACGTCTTATTGGGATCAAGTTCAAAAGGTTATCATTTTATGTAATTTTTTTAGTGTTCTGTCCAGTTCTTCAATCGTGCGTAACTTTCTCGTCGTAACTCGGATTGAGGCGAATCCGGTGCCCACGGTTCACATTCTGTGTCGGGCACGTTTTTCATGTTTTAGAGAAAGTTTGGTTCGGCCTCTAGCTAGGCGAAAAAGTGTGGTTTTTACAGCAGGTCGGGATTTTAGACAGCTTTCTGTCCCTGTTTTGTATGGAGCATAACTCCTGATAGGAATGACGGATTGGGATGAAACTGGTGTCACAAGTTCCCATTCTGAGCCTAGTAACTTTTCTATGTTTTGGGGAAAAACCAGTTCGGACCGTAGCCTATGTCAAATCGTCGTTTTGTACTGAAAGGTTCTGTTTCTCGCTGTTCTGCGAATCGTTCTTGTAAAATCCATATTAAATTATAGAAAAATCGTTAGGACGCGTGCGATACGTCCCTGGAACCGTGAAACTTAGAACTTCGTGATTATGGAATTTGATTTCTGTATTTATCAGTTTTTAGGGGGTAAATCAGGTCCCGAACAGACCCGTGTTTTATATAAAAAGCTGGAATGTTTAGTCTTATAAAATCTAGTAAAGGTGTCGTGAGTTGGGACCTTTCGTTGACGTTTTTAGTGCGTAATTAGGTGGGAAAATGTGAGGAAGGTTGACTTGCTGGTGTTGCGGCTCGGGAGCGCGTCGCTTTGCTTTGAGGTGAGTTCTCTCACCGCGTAGTTAGGAATTTCATGTATGTCGTTCTTTTGTGTTACATGTTATTACGTGTATTTATGTGCTTACATGAATTAGATGGGATGTGATAACTGGTTGTGATTTGTTAAATTCGTATGTGGAATATATATATATATATATATATATATATATATATGCATGTGTACACCTCGGTGGGACTGAGGGGCTCGGTGGGACCGAGGGCTTGGTGGGACTAAGCTAGTACAGTAATCTTTACTCGGTGGGACCGAGGGCTTGGTGGGACTAAGCTAGTACGGTAATCTTTACTCGGTGGGACCGAGGGCTCGGTGGGACTGAGCTTGTATTAATGTGTTTTGTGTACTCGGTGGGACCGAGGTTCGTACTTATATAATAATCATTATGTGGCTTGATATTCGTAGTGATGGTGATGTTGCCTACTTGCGAGTAGGGGTGATATGCGTGGGGTTGCTACCTACGTGTGTGGTTGGATTCACTAAGCGTTTAGCTTACCCTTCCCCAATATGTTGTGACTGCAGGTGCGAGCGGCAGTCGGGCTTGACGGTACACACAAAGCGCAGGCGTCGGAAATTGTTGGAATTTACACTTTTGAACTTTTAGATTTTATTTATAATATTTCCGCTGCATAAATTCTTTTGACTGTTTGAGTTGACGATATTAACTTTAATTGAGTTACGGTTTATTAAAAATGTGGTTGTTTTATAATGGAATATATGTTCTAGAAAATTTAAATTTCCTTGTAATTTTTGGGACGTTACATATATGCATGTGGTGTATATTGCATTCGATAAGACCACCAAGACCCAGACCCACTATAGCCTATTAAGAATCACCAAGAGCTTATTAAGAATCATTGTAGGCCAATAAGACACTCCTTGTCTTATTAAGGACCAAAAATACCAATGGTAGCTGATTCGTGTGTTTGTATGCATGTGGTATGTATTGGGCTCTATAAGATCACTAAGACCCACCATAGTCTATTAAGAACCACTAAATCCTATTAAGAACCATTATAGGCCAACAATACTTTTTATGACTTATCAAGGCCCAATAGCACTAATGTTGACTTATTACGTGTTTGTATCCAGGTCGGTACTCGTATATGCATGTGGTGTATATTGCATTCGATAAGACCCCTAAGACCCACTATAGCCTATTAAGAATCACAAAAAGCTTATTAAGAACCATTGTAGGCCAATAAGACACTCCTTGTCTTATTAAGGCCCAAAAATACCAATGGTAGCTGATTACGTGTGTTTGTATGCATGTGGTATGTATTGGGCTCTATAAGATCACTAAGGCCCACCATAGTCTATTAAGAACCAATAAATCCTATTAAGAACCATTATAGGCCAACAATACCTTTTATGACTTATCAAGGCCCGATAGCACTAATGGTTACTTATTACGTGTTTATATCCAGGTCGGTACTCATATATGCTTGTGGTGTATATTGCATTCGATAAGACCACTAAGACCCACTATAGCCTATTAAGAATCACCAAAAGCTTATTAAGAAACATTATAGCTCAATAAGACACTCTATGTCATATTAAGGCCCAAAAAATAACAAGGGTGGCTTATTATGTGTGTGTGTGTTTGTTTGTCTGTTTGTATGCATGTATGTATTGCATTTATGCACGTGGTGTGTATTGAACTATATAAGACCATTAATACCCACTACAACTTATTAAGAACTACTGAAGTTTATTAAGGTCCATTATAACCCGACAAGATCTTTTATGACTTATACAATTTTTAAAAATTACACATAATTTTTAAAAAAATACACATATAAAATTACACATACAATTTTAAAAAAATACACATATTCACATCCGACTTCTTCAACTCTCGAGCACACAACATCTGAAAGAATCTAGATAATTCACAAATTGCGTCAACCTTAAATCGTCCGTACACGAGTTATTACATTTTCAACTACCTATATTTATCTATATTTTTACCTTAGGCAATATAGAAACAAGAATATATGTTGCCTAAGCCAACTCTTACGCAACAAATACAATAGATTATATGTTGCCTAAGTAAAAGTAGGTATCAACCTTAAATCATCCATACACAACTTATTAGATTTTCAACTACCTATATTTATTTATAATTTTTTTACCTTAGGCAACATAGAAACAAGAAAATATGTTGCCTAAGATAACTTTCATTGAATTAAAAAAAAGCATTACACAACTAAGGCAACATAAGGGAAGATGTTGCTTAAGATAGTTTAGGCAACATATAATTATTCATATGTTGCATAAGGGCCTAAGCTTATCTTAAGCAACATAGGCAATTAGCCTATGTTGTCTAAGGTAACATTTGGTGTAGTGACATTCTGAACTATTTTAAAGTTACTAGTTATTTGTATTCTATTTTAAAAACAAACGGAATTGTTAAACTTTTTTAAAATACTTAAAACTTTTTAAAAATATTTAAAACGTCATTGATTTTTTTTTATAAAAACACATTGTTATATTTTTGAAATAACCAACTATTTATAAAGACATTTTTTTCTTTTATGTATATTACAACTTTATTAATTGTATTTTTGATTAAAAAATATATACCATGTTCTTATTTAATTTAGACTAGTTATTTAATATCTACAATTTATGTCTATGGACTACCAATTTATTATTTATTTATATCTATACAAATTTTATATTTTTCACAGTTTGTTAATACTACATCAACAACGACGATAAGTCGTCTCAATAGAGACTTATTTTTATTAAAAAACACATATTTTATAATTTCTGAAAAATTTATTAATAGTGCTTCAAAAGTTTCCACCACAAATTTTCTTCCTAAATTTGCATTTACAGCGACCACATGTCGTCGCCATAAACTACCCACTGACTATTAATAAAAACCGAGAGTTTTTTTTTTCATTTAATAAATATCTACAACAACGACATGTGGTCCGTATAAGATACCAAAATTTTTAAAGGGAAAATTAGATTGTTTTTAATTTTAAAAATAAATTATTAAGTAGTAATAGCGACGACAAATCGTTGCTATAACCGTCCAAAAATTATATCAACCCGCCACTTTTTCCCACCAAAAGTTTTATCAAAAATTTCATCTATAGCAACGACTTTGTCGTCGCAAAATGTCAAAAGAATATCTCGGATTTTCCCATTTTCTAGCCACGACAAGTCGTCGCTATAACTCGTTGCTATAACCGTCCAAAAATTATATCAAAACCGCCACTTTTTCCCACCAAATTTTTTATCAAGAATTTCATCTATAGCAACGACCTTGTCGTCGCAAATAGTCAAAAGATTATCTCGGATTTTTCCTGTCTTCTAGCCACGACAAGTCGTCGCTATAACTCGTTGCTATAACCGTCCAAAAATTATATCAACCCGCCAATTTTTCCCACCAAACTTTTTATCAAAATTTCATTTATAGCAACGACCTTGTCGTCGCAAAAAGTCAAAAGATTATCTCGGATTTTTTCCATCTTCTAGCCACGACAAGTCGTCGCTATAGCTATCTACAACAACAACTCAAAAGTCGTCGCTATAGGCGTCGTCACTATACCCATCATTTCTTGTAGTGAGTCATAAGGAAGATTAAGTTTGAAATGGTACCCATGTTACAATGGGTCCAGGAGAGTTAGTGGAGATGGAAGGTTTAGCAATCTTCACAACATCCGATGTTTCAGCGTCAGTGGTAACATTCACTTTGGTTAGCTTCTTAACCTTAGTTGTGTTTTTCACCTTGGCAGATTTTTCATCCTTGGTGTACTTCTTTGCGTTGGTGGCATTCATCTTCACTTTAACTGATTTTTTAGCTTTGGTGGCTTTGGGACACTTACTAGCAATATGGTCAGTAAGTCCACAGTGATAACATTTCCTATAGCTGAGTACCAAAGACTCTCCATACTAACCCAAAAGGACCCATTTACAAGTGGGTACCCAAACCAACTGATATGATCATTTGCAGACCAGTCATATTTGGTATCTAGACTCGAGTTGCTTAAAGCATATGACTGGGAGAAAAGAGATCCTCACTAATTATACTGAGAGACACGGAGGTCGCTTCAAGTTTAGAAATGATCAATATTCGCCAATTCTGGGTTATAGAGATGTTGTGAAAGACAACGTCGGAATTACAAAGTGAATTACGTTGAGGGTTTAGGACACAACCTGTTTAGTATCGGTCAATTTTGTGATAAGGATTTGAATGTCAATTTTAAAGCAAGAAGATGTTCAGTAAGGAGTGACGATGGTACGAAACTTCTTGTTGAGACTCGAAAGACCAATCTGTACACAATTAATCTGTCTAACGTCAAACCCAAGAACACCGTTTGTCAAAGGTTTAAAGCTTCGATGGAGCAAAGTTGGTTATGGCACAGGCGTCTATCTCATCTGAACTTTCGTTACATCGAAAAACTGGTTAAAGGTGAGTTAGTGAAAGGCCTACCTGTTTTGAAGTTTGAAAAAGATCATCTCTGCGGTGCTTGTGAGAAAGGCAAAATGAAAAGATTGTCTCATCCGCCTAGACCGGAACCGAGCACAAAGAGTGTGTTGGAGATTTTACACATGGATCTTTGCGGACCAATGAGAACCCAAAGCATAAACGCAAAAAGGTATGTATTGGTTGTGGTTGATGATTACTCATGGTACACGTGGATAAATTTTCTACGGTCAAAGGATGAAAGTCCATAGTTAATCATTTCCTTGTTGAAATCACTTCAAGTCAGTATGCATAAATCAGTTCAGACTATAAGATTAGATAACGACACATAATTTAAAAATCAGGTTCTTGGTGACTTTTTGGAGTCGTTGGGAATTACTCATCAATTTTATGCGGCCAAAACACTACAACAAAATGGTGTTGTTGAAAGGCGTAACCGCACTTTAGTTGAAGCCGCACGCACTATGTTATCTTATTCTGATCTTCCATTATTTCTCTTGGCTGAAGTTGTTTTAACCGTGTGTTATACACAAAATCGATCAATCATACATTGACGGTTCGGTAAAACTCCATATGAAATTATCAATAATAGGAAACCTAGCATTAAACATTTTCGTTCATTTGGATGCAGGTGTTTTGTGCTGAATGACAAAGAGAACTTAAATAAGTTCAGTCTGAAGGCAAATGAAGGCATATTCATTGATTATTCGTCTACATCAAAAGCATACAGAGTGTATCTTAAAACTTCAAGAACGGTGATTGAAAGCATAAATGTCAAGTTTGATGAAGTTGAAGACATGGATTCTGTGCAAAGCAGCTCAGAACCCGCAGTTTCTGGTGTTTTAGCTTCTGGACATCTAAGTCCAGGACTTGTACAAATGATAAGGATCAAGCGTCTACATCTAATTCTCATTTAGCTGAACTTGATCATTTATTTGAAAACTTTTATGATGAATATTTTGGAACTTAAAATCCAACTTGTACTGTTTCTAACAGGAAATCTGTTGCTCAAAGTGCTGAACAAGTAACAATTTCTGGTCTGTCGTGGACAAAACCAGTAATGATGTGGATGCAACAATTTATGTACCTGAGTCTTTGCCAATATTACAAGAAGATCATTCTACACCAACAGTATAACAAACATATGAAGATGTTTCTTCTAGTGAGGTTGTTTCACAAGAAAATATTCATACTGAAAGCATTACACATGAGGTTATACATGAGGCTGAACCTATTTCATTCGATAATCAAGAATCAGTGCCTCAATCTGAAGCCACATTAGTGAATGAGTCACCACCTGAAGAAGTACAATCTTTCGTTGACCCCAATCAAAATTTGATTTCCCCACACCCACACTTAACCAAATAGAATAGAAATCCATCTGATACATACTCTCACTCATGGCCCTCCTATGTTTAATTTACTTTCACTCATAGTCCTCATATGTTTAATATAGAAGAACCATGAATGGAAGTAAATCAATAAGTTAGGGACCACCACCGTAGATAGTGTACTTTAGGATCCAAATTTTGGATAAACTACAGGGACCACCTATGCAATTCACTCTTTTTGGAATTAGGGTTTAGAAAACAATTAAATCAAATTTAATTATCATCGCCTCCTTCTAATTTCATGACCATGTGGTAGTCTGCTTCCACTTTCAATTGCCTTCTCCTTCCCTGGAATCATGGAACTTGTTGCAGAAGCTTTTGGCTATGGCATTGGATGCAATTGAGAACGGGTTAACCGCACGAGAAAAGCAATACCCTTTACCTAATACAGTTGATTCCAATGTTCAGATCATCGGAAATTTTCTCCTGTCCCGAAGCAACCTGTTTGTCACTGTTTACCGGTCGTCGGAAAAATCCCCGACCATATTCAAGGTGTTTACTTAAGAAATGGGGCTAACCCTTTGTACGAACCGATTTCTGGCCACCATTTATTTCCGGGTCATCTCCGTTAATCTTCGTTTTCATCAAAACAAACAGGTTTATATACGTTTCATCTCCAGTTTCATCTCCGTTCATTGTCGTTCATCCCCGTTACATCTTCGTTTCATTGTCGTTCGTCAACATTCATCGTCGTTACATCTCCGTTTCGTCCTCGTTTATCTCCGTTTCATCCCCGTTTCATCGTCGTTTGTCAACATTCATCGCCGTTACATCTCCGTTTCATCCTCGTTCATCTCCGTTTTCATCAACTTTCATCAACCTTTCACTTCGCTTGCGACATGCGTTTTGTAAATCGTTAACATAATGCTTGTTTCTTCGATGAAATCGGTTTGTGATGATCTTCTGAAATCAAACACCAAATTAATCGCTTTATCTAGGGTTGTGATTGTGCTGACCGGGAATCCGATTTCCTTAATTGAGGTTGGATTACAATATACAATTTTACCCTTTTATTAACTTATTCTTAATTATAAAAATAAAAAATAATTAACTATTACCATAATTAAAATTAATTAATCTCATCCGTTGATGAAATGATCTATGGTATAAAGATGGGTTTCATAGTTTGCCACATAAGAGTGGTTTGCAAATGAAACCACCCATCTCTCTCTCTATATATATAGGGGTCTAATCAAATGAGAACTGTGTAGTTTATGATAACCGTGAGATCCATTATGAACCAATCATTTAAAATAATTAATGTAATTTACTAAAAAAAATATAGGGTAAATTGGTAAAAAAAAATCACAACTCATAAAACCCTAAGAAATTTTCAGCCGTCTACACCATCAAAGTGGCATTTTTCCATCTTCTTCTCAAACAACACCATCCCACCATTTATTTGCAGTCGTATCCGACATGGCACACCCAACTCAAGTTGCGATTCTCCTCAAATCTCAGCAAATCCGCCATGTTCGCCTCTACGATGCCGATTCGGCCATGCTTTTTGCTCTTGCCGGCACCGGAATTCAAGTTACTGTTCCTAACCAACAACTTCTCGTCGTCGGCCGATCCAATGCTACTGCCGCCAATTGGGTGTCTCACAACATCCTTCCCTACGTCTCCTCCACCAACATCACCGCCATTTCGGTTGGGTCTAAAGTTGTCACCACCATCCCCATCCCCAACGCCAACAATTTCTTTGTTTTTTATGGTATTTGTCGGCAATTTCAATATGGTGTTCATCCTAACCCTTGATTGTATGGACCTGAAAAGTGTGACAGAAAAGATGAAGAAACTCCATGTTCGATTCGATTCGTTTCGTAATCAACACTATCCCCGAAGACCATAAAAATGGCGGTGAAGTCATTTCTGGTAGCGTGGATTTGCGAGACTCCATCTCCATCGCACCCATTCAGATTTCTCCATTAAACCCAGATCTGGAAAATCGAAGGTCTGCATCGCACCCAAAACAGAAATCCACATGTTTTTATTAACCGTAGATTTGGAAAAGTTACCCATTTTTTTATTTTTCAAAAAACCGACTAAGAATCCTAACTCAATCCTATCTCGTTCCAGTCATCGGAGATTGGACGGTAACGGAAGGCCATACTCCAGTTCGGCTACCAAGGTTCAAGGTTTGGTTAACAAGTCGATAAGTTAAGTTTTAACATACGACTTGGATTTGATTTGAAGTATTGTCTGTGAAATGGGTTTTGCTTTCGTTTTTATTGCTCAACGATTACATTCAGTAGATCTTTGTTGTCTCTTATTTCGATTCTACATCACTTTATATATAAGACTTGATTTCTCGTATCACAGTGGTATCACTGTTAGTTTATGTCTTAAAGTTTAGAAGTTTAGAATTCTTGAGTATCACAATATGTATCATCGTGGTTTACAAAGTGTATCACCGTGTGTCTTTGTTGCTTTACGAAAGGTATCACAATATATATTCGTTGTTTTACGAAGGGTATCACGGAAATTTTTATTTGTTTTAGTTATTTTCGATATTTACAAAAGGGTATCACAGTGCATCATGTGTTTGCCAGAGTTAATGTTCGCCGGAGAGAGAAGAGATGAGATTTCTAAAATACCTAAAATACCATTTAATTAAAATCTTAAGTAGAATTACCAAAATTATAGATTTTCTAATTTATCATCTGATTTGTGGTTAAGATTGGATCTCACGGTCATCAGATAACCGAGTTCTCCCTTGAATAACCCCCATATATATATATATATATATATATATATAGGGGTGGTATTTTTTGCAAACCAGTGTATTTGTACAAACTCGTACAAACCATACCTAGCTTTATGATTTTGTAAATTTGGCTTCATGAATATGTATATATATATATTTTGGCTTCATGAATATATAATTTGGCTTCATGAATATATCATTTGACATTTTTAACTAATTTTTTTACAAAAATAAGGGTATTTTAGGGCTCCAACGAAAAAATTAGGTAAAAATGCCAAATGATATATTCATAAAGCCAAATTATATATTCATGAAGCCAAAAAATATATATATATATTCATGAAGCCAAATTTACAAAATCATAAAGTTAGGTATGGTTTGTACGAGTTTGTACAAATACACTGGTTTGCAAAAGATACCCAGCATATATATATATATATATATATATATATATATATATGTACTAGCAGTGTGCCCGTGCAATGCACCGGGAAAGCAAGGTGTGTACAACACGACAAAGGACCGTTTACCCAAACACTTACCAAAAAACCCATATCAAAATTGATAACCCACAATATATTGTTTTCATAGTTGAATCTTCATCCTCAACCACAGATAGAAAACTCGCAGGTTTGAGGAATGAGTGGTCGCTAGGTTCTGAAATCAATTTTTACTGAGCTTCTTCACGAATTTTGCATTTAAGAATGGGAGTAATAGAATCTAATTTTTTTTTTTGAAAACATCATTTTCATATCAAACAAACCACACAAACAGTAGCCACATACATCCCACTACCAACCTTGGCCATCAACAAACAGTAGCTAACAAAGCAACTTGCAACCCACAAAACTATGCAACAAACACACAACACTCATCACTAATTTAACAAAAAGCAAAGCAAAATTTTACCAAACTACCAAAATTCATCGAATGCACCGGGAATCATCGAAACATCCTGCAGAAACAGCCGACTACCCTCTTTCAAAACGCAGCAGCTGTGTCTGCTGTCACACGCGGTCTGAAACCCGCAACACGCTTCTCGGATCTGTGACAGGCAGAATATGCTTCTTGCTAATGCTCTTGTCGTATGCATATTTAAAAACCATTAGTGTGCAGAGAGTGAAGTCTGAAGCAACATAGAAAAAAAAGATAGCCTTTTCACAGTAGTATCTTATAGAGTGTGTTGATTATTCCAAAAAAAACTTCAAATTCAATTCAGAACCTAAAAAGGAACATACTTTTATAGTAATAATCCCCCTGATTAGCTGAAACCTATTCACCCTTTGACTTATTTAGGGCCATGACCATAAACAAGATACTAAACCACTTTCCAGGCCTTTGAATAACAAAGAAAAACCATTCAAAGTTGAAAAATCATTTAATCCCATGGCAACCAAACAAATAAAAACCATTCAAAGTTGAATAACCATTTTCGAGACCTGTGTGAAAAAACAAAAAGTAAAAGTTATGTTGCCATATAGCACTTAATCCCATGGCAACTAAACACAAATACAAAATATAGATGAAGAATTTCATAAAGCTAAAGTTTTTTTTACCACAACAGTTAAAAAGCATGTGTTCAAGGCTTGTTTTGAGGATGTCAAGAGATATCGATATAAATCATCAAATAATCATCCTATAGGGATGATATAGAACACATGTTTTCCTAGGTGAAGGCAATACACGATGATGTGAACCTATTGAACCAGAATGACTGAATAATTGCACAAGAACAAATCATGTCAAAGGCCAACACTTAAAACATTCAAAGGGCCATGATCTCACATTATGCCATGGAGATGAGTTGTATCAGACAAGCAGTTTGCAACACATGTTACTAAAAAAGAAGAAACTGAAAATAGCCTCTCCATGTGAACCTCTAATTTCACACGGTCACAACTCACATCTCATATCATGATGAAAAGTAGAACAGTAAATTATGATATAGCCATTCAATATAAATCAAATACAAACAAATGATTTCAAATCAGATTATCATATATGAGACTCACAAATCAGATTACAGACTCACAAATCATCAACAAAAGAGGTGAGAAAAGTGGTGAAAATCACAAAATCATTTCCAAATGGGCTGTTGAATCACAAAATCATTTCAAGTTACATTGCAGATTTCAAATCACAAAACCGATTTCAGCTTCTTTACATGAGTTCTTGACTGAGGAGAGACGGCGATCCAGCGGTCGACGACGGAGTTGAGTGTAACCTGAAAAGATGAGTCATTGAATTGAATATCAAACCATGATAAATAAAGGGAAATTAGGGGAAGATTGACGAAGAACATACCTAAATTAGGCAGCGAGAAAGCGATGGAGACTGTAGAAGCAGAATAGGTCTCCCAATTCGATTTTAGGTATGGAGATTGGAGAAGCGATGGGGATTTGAAATAGCTGTAATCTTCGGTGGTTTCCCGACTCACACCGTTTATATACAACCAATCGATGGAGGAGGTAGCGTATGAAAGCTTCTATTCCTGGAAGAAAGGTATGGTCTAAGAACTGATGAGAAGAAAAAATGGTTGTACCATGGGTATGGTAGGTGAAGAGGGTATGGTGTAAGGTGAGGAGGTAGATGAAGTACTCTGGTGGGTATGGTGTAAGGTGAGGAGGAGTAGAAGAAGTACTCTTATGCGTATGGTGAGGTACTCAGGTCTCGATTTTTTTGTGTAAACAAAAAGGGATTGGAGTTGTACCAAATGCATCAAAATTTGTAATTAAGAGATTTTTGAATTTTATGCATTAAAATGTAGTACTTTGTGCATAAACTGTTGTCTTTAAGACTTTTTTCTTAAATGCTTATATATGTAGTATATATATATATATATATATTGGGAGGTTCAAGGGAAAATCTCGAAAAAATGAAAAACTAAGGAACACCCTAGTAGCCCTCATCTGGACGATATGCACATATATCAACTTTGACAACCTGACGATGTGAGACAAATACTACTTATAATTTCATACGTCAATCATAAGATTTCTCATATATAAATTGGCGCTTCCCAAGTCCGTGCCATGCTGAAGTTCTAATTTGTCGAGAACTTCTTGCAGGTGACGACAATGTATGTCAATACACACAAAGGCAAACATTTTATAGGCCACGAATGTTTGTAAAAAAGAGCTTTTAACAAGTATGAAAAAGTTTATATCAAAATAAAAATAATTTATAGAAAACAAATTTTTTACACTCATCGACTAATGACTACGAATGCCTTGGAGTGATCACGGTAACCTTCATGGTTACAAGGGCACAACCCAAGTGGTTTAGTATCGTCAATTTGTTCACCATTAAAGACATTCTATATGAGAGCAAAAGCAAAACGAATAGTCATATAGTATATTTTTTTCTCCAATGTAATTAATTAAATGAGTAAACCTCAATTTTGGTCCCTATGGTTTGCAAAAAATAACGAAAATCGTCCCTACAGTTCATTTATTACAAATTAGCCACTGTGGTTTGCATTTTTGTCCGTTTTTGGTCCCTCTCACTAACGAAGGTTAAATAACATCGTTAGTACAGGGGTAATTATGTCTTTTTCTTATTTTGACCTTTTGACTTTCTTGTTTTCTGACTTTTTTGTTTTTTCTCTTCTCGTAACACACACACCCACACATATATATATATACACATATATGTATATACATACAGAACCACCGCACCCTTCTCACCGGTGAGCCTACCTCCTCTATCTTTAGCGTGTTTTGGCGCCCTTTCTCTCGCATTCTCATTCTTTCTTTCCTCACCGGGTAAACTCTTCACCCATTTCCCAATGGAAAAAGAAAAAAACTAGGGATTTGGTTTTTTGAGGATCTTGAGATGGACCCAAGAACGACTTACTAAAGTTCGATCGACAAAATCAAGAAAGTTGGTTTAGCTTCCAGAGGTTGAAACCAAGTAATCGCAACCTAGCTTCCTTGAACTCGAAGTCCCTTATCTCTATTAATCGCAAACCCAATCTCGAAGTCAATGGAAGATGATTAATGTATGAATTAAAAGTAGAACCTTTATGGGTGGGTCTTGCTGGGATTCATGGTGTCTAGCACAGGTTGGGGTTCTTATGTGGGTGTCGTTAAATGCAAAGTCCAGATCGTAAACCAATCGTATCACCATCGAAGTTTCACTTTTTTGTGCTCATTTGACATGGCACATCGAAGTTTATGTGTTTATATATATATATATACACACATGTTTGTGTGTGTTTTATTCCGGTCGAAGTATGAAACCCACATAGATGTTATCAAAAATCCATGAGGGCTTTTAAACATAGAAGTGGGTTTTGAGTTTTGATTATTAAAACTCTAGAATTCTTCTTGGATGTGTGTGTATATATATATATATATGTTTGTGTGTGTAATTTAAATGTGGTTTTTAAGTGCATGTGATGGGTTGTTTCAAAAAAAAATGTGTGATTGGGAAGAAGAAGAGATGAGAAAGTAGAGGTGGGTGGGGCAGGGCCGGCCCTAGTTTAGTATCTTTTGGGCCTAAAAAAGAGCCATTAAGCCCATAGCCAGACTCAACGCTGCTTCAAGAAAGTGAAAAGGAATGGTTCAATCCAGTGCTTGTTCACTAACGACGTTTTACCTCTGACCTCTCGTCGCTCTGTCTTCCGTTCTCTGACTCTCGTTCGTTTAACAATGGAATACACATCGACGCCGTCTCTGTCTCTGTCTCTCGCTCTCTAACACTCGCTGAGACGCTGAACCTCGTTCGATTGGAACTTCAAAGTATCTCTGAGACTCGGATTACTGCCCTACTGAACTAGGTAGCGACTGATTCGACTCTTCATAGTTTTGGTTACTGTGTTAGGTTAATTTTTTTTGATTATTTGTTTATTGTTTTAGCTAGGCAATTTCACGACTAAATATGAAATTTGGTGATTTAAATATTAAATGATGGTTTGGGTCTTCTGGATTATCAACAGTTGGTGGTAGTTTGGAGATTTAAATATTAAATTTGGAGGTATAAGGAGGTTTAAATCTGAAAATTGATACTTTCAACACCTTTTTCATAGGCCTATCTATACATCAGTTTATGACCATCAAGTTGGGTGTTGTATTGGTTCAGATTCATAACCATGTTTATTTGTTGTTGGTCTTTACTAGTGGCTAGGTATCTCGACTCTTTCTACTATCAAATGTCCCCGAGGTGATTATATTTGGTCTATAAGAATGTTGCCCTATGCTCAAGTGGGTTGGGATCTGATTTGGAGGCTGTTGTGCTTCATCATATGTTTAATAAGATCATATTTCTTACTTCTGGTATGGTTTTGCTATAGGGGAGGTGTAACTGTTTCTTGCTAAATGGTCCATAGCTGGCCTAAGTCACAGTATGTTGCATAAGTCACCATCGTCTAAATCGTTGCTCTATATCTCATGGTCTGTCGTGTTGCTCTAACTCTCACCATCGTCCATCGTCCTAATCGTTACTCTAAATTAATGCTAGAATCCTAAATCGATTGCTTCTAATATCCATAATCTGCTGCCTTAAATCGTACAACTTGGTAGTCTTCCTAATGATCATACATACTCATTATTCAGAAAGTTTGTTATATATATATATATGTGTGTGTGTGTATTAGGGGACATTTTTTTGACTTCCCGCCATGGGCATCCGAAATCTCAGGACCGGCCCCGGGGTGGGGTAGGGGTTGGTGGAAAAAAATATAAAAGTAAAAAAGTGAAAAAAACCAATAATTAAAAAAGAAGACAAAACTCAAAAAAGTCAAAACATTTAATATTATATTAGAGATATATAGAAAAAGACCAAAATACCCTTCATTAAATGGATGGATGTTAGCCTCCGTTAGTGAGAGGGACCAAAAACAGACAAAAAAGCAAACCACAGTGGCTAATTTGTAATAAATGAACTGTAGGAACGATTTTCGTTATTTTTGGCAAACCACATGGACCAAAATTGAGGTTTACTCTTTGAAACTGGTTGTGGGTTTGTTATTTCATACAATACTAATGAGGAGAACCCTCAATATATACACAATACTAGGTTCCTATTCTTGGGCCTATGGGCCTTACACTAATGGACTAGAATATACATACTACTTTAACACTCCTCCTCAAGTTGGAGCATATATGTTAATCATGCCCAACTTGTTACAAATGAAATCAATCTGAGTCTTCCGGAGAGGTTTAGTAAGAATATCCGCAAGTTGAAATTCTGTCTTGACATATATTGGCTGAATGGATGGAGGATCTGCTTTAGTCCCTACTACTCGATTTCTGATTAAATGACAATCAACCTCAATATGTTTTGTCCTTTCATGAAATACTTGATTCTTAGCGATATGCATAGCCGATTGACTATCACAGTATAACCTCATCAAGTCGTCAGAAACAACCCCGAGTTCTCTAAGAAGACGACGAACCCATATCATCTCTGACGTGACATCTGCCATGGCTCTATACTCTGACTCGGCACTCGATCTGGACACCGTGTGTTGCTTCTTACTCTTCCAGGATACAAGATTTCCACCAACAAACACACAATACCCAGTCGTAGATCTTCGTGAAATAGGGCATCCTGCCCAATCTGCATCTGAGAATCCTGATATCCGTCCATCCCCCTTCTCTCTAAATGCACCCACACGACAGTGACCCTGATCAGAATATAATATCCCTCGACCTGGTGTGGTCTTGAGATACCTCAATACACGAAGAGCAGCACCCCAGTGTCCGGTGTATGGTGTGGCCATGAACTGACTCAGAACACTAACCGCAAATGATATATCCGGTCGAGTGACTGTCAAATAATTAAGTTTCCCAACCAGTCGCCTATATCGTTCAGGGTCCTTCATCGGACTTCCATCCTCAGGAAGGAGTTTCCCTGTAGGAAGCATTGGGCTATCAGCTGGTTTGCAACCCAGTAACCCACACTCCGTCAACATATCAAGGACATACTTCCGTTGAGAGAGAAGTATTCCTTGTGGAGAACGTGACACCTCTATGCCAAGGAAATACCGAAGTCGGCCTAAGTCGGTAATCTGAAACTGAGACTGAAGAAACTGTTTGAGTTTGGTAATCCCAACCTCATCATCTCCTGTGATTATGATATCATCCACATAAACTACTAAAATAATCCTTCGTCCATGGAGATGTCTGAAGAAAACAGAGTGGTCATATGCACTTCGAACCATGCCAAATTCTCCCATAACATCAGAGAAACGCCCAAACCATGCTCTGGGACTCTGCTTAAGGCCATATAGGGAGCGACGTAACCTGCAAACTTTTGAAGCCTCCTCCTCGACAACAAATCCAGGTGGCTGCTCCATATATACCTCCTCCTCAAGAACACCATGAAGGAAGGCGTTCTTGACATCAAGCTGGTGGAGCGGCCAATGATGAATGGCAGCCAGGGAGATACAGATGCGGACAGATGGCATTTTGGCAACTGGAGAGAATGTCTCGTCATAATCAATGCCGTAAGCCTGAGAATAACCTTTAGCAACCAAACGGGCTTTCAGGCGATGTAAAGATCCATCAGGATTGAGTTTAACAGTGAATACCCAACGACAACCAATAATACGCTTCCCATGAGGAAGCGACTCAAGATCCCACGTGTGATTTGCTCGAAGAGCCCCTATTTCCTCTTCCATAGCCTTTCGCCATCCTGGGTGATTAAGAGCTGTCATCACATCCTTGGGAACTGGGTAGGAGTCAATGGCAGTGGTGTAGGCATGGGATGCACGGGAGAGGTGAGCATAGGCAACATAATCCTGAATAGGGTAACGAGTGGAATATCTAGATGCTTTACGGAAAGCTATGGGTATATCGGGTTTCGGTGCACCGGGTGGATCATATATAGGTGTATCATCTGGTGGCGGATCAGGGGTAGAATGAGTAGTGGCGGGTAAGGGTATATCAGGCTCAGGCATCGATGGTGGAACTAAGGATGTCCCAGTATCAGGATCCGGTTGTGAATCAAGTGTCGGTACCGTCTTATCCTTATGTTGTCGAGCATATGTGAAGACCAGTGGTGGAGGCATTGTAGGTAGGCCAGATGTGTTACTAACAGTATCTGAGGAATCTGAGACCGGAGAGGTGGATGTAGATGGAACAAAAGGCAGATCAATCGTGTGAGAATCGGGTTCGGGTTCAGGATCGGGAAACAAGTCAAAAGCTGGGGTAAGAGACGTGGAGAAGTAAGGACATGACTCATGAAAAGTGACATCAGCACTTGTAAAGTATCGATGAAGAGACGGACTGTAACAACGATACCCTTTTTGAACACGAGAGTAACCAAGGAAGACACATCGAATGGCTCGAGGGTCAAGCTTAGTAAGACCTGGACGATGATCATGAACGTACGCAGCACACCCAAAAATTTTGGGTGCAAGAGAAAATGGGTTACCTTTAGGGAATAAGACAGAGAACGGAGTCTGACCCTTAAGAACAGATGATGGCATACGATTTATCAGGTAAGCAGCAGTAAGAACAACATCACCCCAGAATCGGTGAGGGACATTAGAGTGAAACATGATTGTGCGTGCAACATCCAATAGATGACGGTTCTTGCGTTCAGCAATTCCGTTTTGCTGAGGGGTATACACGCAGGAAGACTCGTGAACAATGCCATGTAGTTTCAAATGGTTAGAAAACTCGGTGGATAGATACTCTTTTGCATTATTAGTGCGTAAGGTTTTGATAGATGTGTTAAATTGATTTTTTACATAAGAATGAAATTCACGAAAAATGGAACTAACTTCACTACGAGATTTCATCAAATAAACCCAAGTGGCGCGAGAATAATCATCAATAAATGTAACAAAGTACTGAAAACCCAATGTAGATTTGGTAGGGCAAGGACCCCATACATCAGAATGCAAAAGTTCAAACAAAGTACTGACTCTACTAGACACTTTCGGGGGATAAGGGCGCCTAGTATGTTTACCAAGCTGACATGACTCACAATGAAAATCATAAGGAATAGGAAAATCCGGTCTCATTTGCCTCAAAACCGCTATAGAGGGATGACCTAGCCGGCAGTGAGTCTCCCTCATACTGGAATCACATATGTTTGCTGTAGGGCGTGACGGTAAGGATAGACGGTAGAGGCCTCTTGATTCAAAACCGGTGCCAATCAGCCGGTTCGTCCCTAGTTCCTGAAAAATACAGTGAGTAGGAAAAAAAGTTGCAGAACAGTTATTTTGTTTTGTAATTTGACTGACTGAACAAAGATTATCAGGAAATTTAGGAACAAACAAAATAGAGGAGAGGCGTAGGTTTGTCGAATTGTTAATGGATCCAATGCCCTCAACTGTGCATGAAGATCCATTAGCAATTCGAACGGGTGGATGGAAAGCTTTATGTAGGCTAGAAAGGATACCTTGATTCCCAGTCATGTGATGAGTAGCTCCAGAATCAATAACCCAAGATGAATCAAGACTAGAAAGTGTACCTGAATGGGCAGAGTTGACTTGTGCACTATGGCTGGCTTGTGCAGTATTGGCTTGTGCACTGTGACTGGTTGTCTGTGAGATCAGTAACTGCTGGAGCCGATTATACTCCTCCTGGCTGAGCATGTAAGTAGGGGCAGTTTGCTCAAGAGGCTCATCAGTAGTAGCCATTTTGGCTCTAGGACGGGGAGGTGGCTGAGATTGGACAATTGTACTTCGTGTGTCCATCCAGTTTGCAATAGTGACAAGTAATACCATTACCTCGGCCAATCCCCTTCCGCTGAGCAGTATGAGAACCTCGGCCAAAACTTTTACCAACGGATGAAGCAGTAGTGGTATACATGGCAGAGGTGTCGATGGATCCAGGAGTCGTCGTGTCGGAGCCGTACATCTCTCGCAGGAGATGATATGTGGATGCCACAGAGGAGATAGCAGTAGAGTTGCTCAACAATAGGTGTCGAGCACTAGAGTACTTAGAAGATAGACCAGCAATGAACATCATAACATCCATCTTAGTATTGCGCTCCTCCTGAACTTTCAAGTCAGTAGTAGGTGGGAACAAGGTATGTAACTCATCCTTAAGTTTTGAGAACCGAGTAAAGTAATCCGTGAATGACGAATCACCTTGCTCGACTCTCGTATATGCCTGAACCACAGAATAAGCATGAGACAATGATTCCTTCGCAGAGAAGGATGAAGAGAGATGGTTCCACATTTCTTTTACAGTAGAAAAGTTTTGCGCGATAGCAAGTGTTTGTGGCTCCATTGCATTCCATAGAGCCATTTGAATACCACTATCATCAATACGCCATTCACGGGTAATAAGATCAGGAGGGTCTTTAGTCAGATGGTCTTCTTTGTCCAAACTTGTAAGACCCTTTTGGACAAATAGACTCCACGAGTTCCAATTATCAGAATTAAGTTTAATCGGAATACGTAAAACTGATGTGAAGTTAATTATACCCGGGGCAATATGACTTGCCTGAACTTCCTTAGGCTTTCCGTCTCCCATTTAAGTGAGCAGAAAAGTGAACAGAAAAGTGTACCAGAAAAGTGAACAGTAACTCCGGCGTGAACAGTAACTCCGGCGTGAACAGTGGCGTGAACAGTGCGTGAACAGTGGCAGCAGGTTCCGGCGTGAACAGTGACGTGAACAGTGGCAGCAGGTTCCGGCAACAGGTTCCGACGTGAACAGTGCGTAAACAGTGGCGTGAACAGTGGCGGCAGCGTGAACAGTGGCGGCAGCGTGAACAGTAACTCCGGCGTGAACAGGTTCCGGGCAGATTCTGGCGGCGTCAGGTGGCAGCAGAGAGCGGCAGCAGGTCTGGATGATTCCGGCGACGGCGGCTAGGGTTCCGGCGACGGCGGCTAGGGTTCCGGCGACGGCGGCTAGGGTTTGTACCAAGAGTTAGGCTCTGATACCATGAAACTGGTTGTGGGTTTGTTATTTCATACAATACTAATGAGGAGAACCCTCAATATATACACAATACTAGGTTCCTATTCTTGGGCCTATGGGCCTTACACTAATGGACTAGAATATACATACTACTTTAACACTCTTAATTAAATACAATTGTTTTTAGGCTCTTATTATAAAAATAAAAAAAATTGAGGAACACCCTGATAAACGTTCATCTAGATGATATGCACATATCCATACAAGTAATTGATTTTTAATTTTATTTTTTATGCATGTGTGCATGTTATGCACATGTGTTATTGATGTGCATACCAGATAAATTGTTTAAAATTACTTATATGTACACGTACGTACTGTTCAGATGTACGGTTATCAGAGTGTTTTCTTTTTTAATTGTTTGTCTGTGATTTTCTCTAAAACCTAACCACATATATATATAGTATATACATATGTAGAGAGATGTTCAAGGAAAACCTCAAAAGAAATAAAAAAACTTAATTACTTTTGTTTTGAAACTTTAATTACTTACGTACATAAATATATATATATATCTATACTATATTATAAAGCATTTATGAAAAACTCTTAAAAATAATCCATAAAGCTTTATGTACTGCTATTTAATGCCGATTACATAAAATCTCTTAAAAACAACTAACGAAGCTTTATGTACCACTGTTAATGCTAATTACTTAATTAGTCCTTATCTCTAACTCATTCCTTTTAGTCCTTATCTCTAACAACTTACAAATTTTCAAATGATAAACCCCTAAAAAACATCATTTTTAATCCTCATTAGTTACCTAATTAATCCTTATTTCTTAACCCTTTTCAAATCCTCAAATCATGAACCCCTAAAAAAAGGTCATTATTTGTACAAATTTATAAAAAGAATATTATAATTTTCTCAAAACTACACAAAACTGTTTTATTAAATCGACAATGATAAAAAATAAAACAAAACATTAAAATCAATATATATCGCACTGCATTGCACGAATACCCTTCTAGTTGCTCAAATCGAAGACTACTAAAGTATTTCTCAATTTTCCATATTCTTTAGGTTTTTCTCAAACCTGACCAATATATATTTTGAACCTCCTAGTTTTTTTTAATACTATTTTTCATATAATACCTTTGCTTTGAAGTTTGAACAAAACCCTGGCCTCAGCCCCCAAGACCCCCCCGGCCGACTATCGTCCAGACTCAACCAGGTAACAAGCTGTAGTTCGTTCGTATTCTATATATTCAATGTTATATCGGATGTCTTATAATGATGTTTGAAATGAACATGTAATACTTCATGCAGTAATCAAGTTTACAGGTGACGATTCGATGTGTGTTTGCAGAAGGCAGTTGTGAAGAATGATTGCAGCAATATCTTGGGTTCCTAAAGGGGCTTCAAAGGCTGTTCCTTCTGCAGCTGATCCTCCTTCAAAAGAGGAAATTGAGGAGATAAAAAAGACTGTTCTTGTGGAAAAAGGGTATGTTTTTTAGGGTTTTATGTTACTTTACTCTTTTTTCAGAATGAAGGCATTGTGGATGAATATGATATGCATGCTCACCTTGATTTGTAGCAAGATATTGACGTTTTTGAGAGGCAGCAAAGGCTATTGATGCATTAAAACTATGAGGAGATGTGTGTGTATATATATGTATATATAGAGGTATTTAAAGTGTCAGGTTCAGAGAAAACCACAATCAAAATGGTTATCAGCAAGGTTTTAAAAAACGGAAACGAGCCTCGAGGCGTTTTTCCCTTAGGTACGTGAGGCGTAAGCCCCAAAAAATAAACAAAAAAAATTCATAAATCCGCAACACTTAACAAAACAAACATAATTTCATATACACACTAGTATGTAGCAGCATAATACACCAAAAACTGAATATATATATATAGTTACACACTTGTAAAAACAAAATAATACAAATACACAAAGTATTAATTATATATAATAATATATTATATATTAATTGAAGAAGAAAATGCAAAGAAAACGGGAGATTCAAGGACAATAGACGAGTAGCAGAATAGGGCTTAGGAGAACCGGAGAAGAACAAGGTTTTAATAAAAGAAATAAAGAAGGTTTTAGTCATTTTTTAAAATAATTTAGCCTCGGTATTGAGGTGTACGCCTCTCTACCGCCTCACTGTCTCAATCACCGCCTCAGACGACCGAGGCGTACGCCTCATCTGGGGATTGAGAGGCCGCCTCAGGTGCGATTTTGGACCGCCTCGTTTTAAAACCATGGTTATCAGAGTGTTCCTCCGTTTTACCCTTTTTTATATACATGCACACACACAAAAGTAGGATCAGGTTACATATCTTTTAGAAAAGAGTTATCTTCATCTAATTGGGATGGCTAACAAAGAAAACCAAATGGAATAAGAATTGACCCAAGTGGCCATAAGTAGGGTTTTAGAGCATTGGTTATAAGAGATAAGACTGTAGTTTGAATAGATTGCTCCAGCTTTAAACTTGAAATACTTATTTCAACATATTGGACCTTTTTAAAGTTATGCTAATTCTTAATTTCTTAGTTTTTTAGAGTATTTGACCTTAGTGGGCCTACTTCCTTTTGATGTCTGCAGTGTAGGTGTTGAAAGTAAGGAAGATGAAGAAGATATGAGTGTTGATGCATCGAAAGAGCCTGCTGATGTTGAGCAAGCATTAGGTGCAGCTAATGCACTTGGTAAGCTTTCCTTAAGGAAAGCTGGTGGATCTGAGCTCTCTGACATAGCAGATGGTCTAGATGAACTCAACATGGATGATTATGATGATGAGGATGATGGTATTTCATTGCTCACCACTTTTCTTTTATTTTATTCTCTTTTTGGTGCATTTGGTACAAAAATGCAATTATCAGGGAGCTGAGGCAAGATTGGTAAATAACTAAACTACCCATATCAAATTAAAACCTTGAAACCTTCCACAATTCTTTCATATCTGTCCAGTCCAGTCCCATTTGTGTACCAAATACACCATTTTAAGACATTTTTTGTATAAATTATGTTTAATGCGATGCTACGTTAGCATCTTTTTTTTTGGTGTACCTTGTTCTGTTGGTTTAGTTTGGTTTTAATCCGTCATGCGTTTTTATTGGTTGACATCAGCCATTGACATTTTTGGTTCGGGGATTGCGGACACTTTCTACCCAAGCAATGAATTAGACCCTTACATTAAGGATAAAAACGTAAGTTGCATAATTCCATATGCAGTTATCTGACTTCAGTTTTCTCATTGGATTTTGAGGTTAAAGTTGCAGCCTTAAGATTCTGTAAGTCTTGTTTTTCAGGATGATGATGATTCTGAAGAGCTTGAAGACATCATTATCAAAGCCGAAGATGCTGTTGTAGTTTGTGCACGTAATGAGGATGATATGAGTCATTTAGAGGCAAGCAATGTTCATAATATTATATATATTTTTATATATATATATATATATAGAGAGAGAGAGATTGGGAGGGAGGGAGGTTCAGGGGAAAACCCCAAAAAATGAAAAACCGAGGAACACCCTGCTAATCGTTCATCTGGACAGTATGCACATGTGCATACAAGTAATTTGTAACATGCACGCATGCATAAAAGCCATAAAACTACTTCAGCTACTTGTATGCACATGTGCATACCTTCCCGATGAATGGCTATCAGGGTGTTCCACAGTTTTTCATTTTTTGCGGTTTTCTCCTCTGAACCTTGCCCTATATATATATATATACCTTTTTTACATTTTGATGTGCTAATTTGTGTGTTCAAACAGGTGTGGATTATAGAGGATCCAGATGGTGATTCGAACATGTACGTTCACCATGACATTCTTATCCCAGCATTTCCTCTGTGCACGGCGTGGCTTGATTGTCCAATTAAAGGTGGAGAAAAAGGTAAAATGCATGTGGTTTCAGATTTCTTTATGGAGTTCAGAAATTATGTTTAGATACATTTAAGATCATCTGTTATTTCTACACTTCTATCCAAGAAATATTTCAAAGATTTACTTGGCACATAATTTTACAAAAAATGTTTGACTATTCAACAAATGTCTGAACGCTTTTTAATAAGGGAAAAATAAGGGATACTCAACATATTGTGTTATAGCTGCTCATTGATATTGTATGGTTGGCAGGGAATTTCATAGCGGTGGGCTCGATGGAACCAGCAATTGAAATATGGGACCTTGATATTGTATGGGGATTTTCATTTTTCTAATCCATTGTCGGCTCTTTTAACCATTGTATTAAGATGATGTAAGTTACTAATTAACTCATGGGCTCCCCACTGTCTTCAGATGGATGAAGTCCAACCGTCACTTATATTAGGTGGTGTTGCTGAGCAGAAGAAGAAAAAAAAGAGCGGAAAGAAGGTCGAGGTATTCATTCGGTGTTTCTTGTCGTTCTAAAAATGTTCATTTGCTTTTCGTTTTATTGTTACTTTGTTTCAGATCTATGTTTTCCCACACATATCAAAGTAAACATTCTTAAATACTTATCATTATCCATATAATCTTCTTGAAAACACCGTAGTAAAATAGTTAATTTTTAATTTTGGTTGGACTACCAAAGTGATGAGGTGGAAGAGAAACTAGGTTATGCATTTTTTGTTATAGGTGATTTAGTTTGGAGATGCTTGATAAAATTATGAAAATCCATTCAATTTTTAGGTCCAAATGTGTTGGTCTTTTACATCCAAAAACTGATAAGAACACCTGTTTGTAGATTAAAGCGGTTAATTCATCAAATCATATGATAAATTGTCAAGATATTACCGGATTTTTAGTTCAAATTTGGTGCTTGTAGAAATCTATCAAATACAAAGAAGATAGTCACACTGATGCAGTTCTTGGTCTAGCTTGGAACAAAGGCTATAGGTACGTATACTTTCTATGTTTTTTTATATATATTTCGATCCAGTTTTCACTATGCTCATGTCCATTTGTTACCACGATACACAGGAATATTCTTGCCAGTGCTAGTGCTGACAAACTGGTGAAAATTTGGGATGTGGCAACTGGCAAATGCAAGATTACCATGGAGCACCATACCGATAAGGCAAGTTCTATTTGTCTTCTCTAGTTTCGTGTTTGATGTTATCATTTTAGTGTAGGATACTACTCCCGTTGAAAAATAAATGTTCACAATGGAAAAAGGCACACAGTTTTAGAAATGTGTAATTATTACACTTCTTAGTTAACTAAAGACAACTTTACCCTTTATAATATAGGGAGTAACAAATTCCTCCATCTCATAATTAAGGGCATAACTGGAAAATAGACACTTACTTTTGAAAGTGGACACTTGGGACGAATTAAAATAGAAATGTGGACACTTATTTTGGCACAGAGGGTGTACATAAATGCATTAATAAAAAAAATGACAAAATCAACTTCAATTTAATAGAGAATGATGATATCGAATCTAGTAATTTTATGCACAAATTACGTATGTCATTGTTATCCAAAAACCATATTGATCAAATGTAAGTAATTTTTGCTTATATTTTGCATACCTTCTAAGTACCCATCTTCGTGTTCTTATATATTGCCTCTAAACATCCTCAGGTTCAAGCAGTTGCGTGGAATCATCATGAGCATGAAATTCTTCTCAGTGGGTCCTTCGATCATTCAGTAGTCATGGTGATGGTCTTATTAGATCTTAACATTTCTATATGAGTTACACCATGGTTGATTTACATAAATTTTTGTTTTTGCTACAACAATTTGAACCGATAAAATGCTTTGAGTGGCTTCAAATCATTACAAATTTATTCATTTATTTTTATTTTCACACCACATAAAGGAAATTTTAGATGGCTACGGATCCGCCCCTGCCCTAAATGATGCTACATGGGGGCATTCCATTCATATATATATATATATATATTGTTTATAATTTTTTTGTGACGTCTTTCTTGATATCGATTGCAGAGGGACGGAAGGGTTCCTGCGCATTCAGGGTTTAAGTGGTCCGTTGGTGCTGATGTCGAAAGCTTGGCATGGGACCCACATGATCAGCACTCGTTTGTGGTTAGTGCTACCGTTTTACATTTCTATCTAAGTAATTGAAGGTATATGATTTTCAGCAGACAATAAGCACACGGTGTATAACCTTTAGGAGCACAATCAAGTGTATATAGTTTTGCCATATAGCCATGTTTGTGCTAGCAAGTTGGTAAATTACCAAACTACCCTCTCCCGTCCAGTATATTTAACCTTGCTGTGAGTTTTGGGGGTGGGATGTATGCAGACTAGAGATTGCTACTTTAATAGTATTTTCTGGTTTCAGGTGAGTCTAGAGAACGGAACCGTTGTTGGTTTTGATTTCAGGACGGCGACATCCAATTCAACCTCGGAATTAAAACCAAATTTCACTCTCCATGCACATGACAAAGCCGTTTGTTCTATTTCTTATAACCCTGTGGTCCCACATGTAAGCCTTTGACTTAGCTCTTGCCAATCAATTTGTTTTTATGGAGTTATAATTAATGTTTTATACTTTTATTAACTTCATCGATGTTATTTCCAGCTTCTAGCAACTGGCTCTCAAGACAAAATGGTAATTTAATGTTCGGAATATTGAATATGTATTATTAATGCCGTGGTGTCGTTGCATTTGGGTTAATTTTTTCTTTCTGCAATAACAGGTCAAACTATGGGATTTGTCCAATAATCAACCTTCGTGTATTGCCTCACAAAATCGCAAAGCTGTATGTATCTTGACTTGTATATATATATATAGAATACGGTAAATTACATGAAAATTTGGCGTACTTTGATCAGATTCCTATTTTGTGTGACGTACTTTTAAGACCTTAATTTTGGTACCTGAGATGTGACATCTCAAACATTTGGCTACCTGGTTTACATCTGAGAATGATGAAAATGCAACTTATTTTTGGTCCGATTTCTATTTTGTGACATAATTTGGTTTAAATGTTTTGAGATATCACATTTGAGGTACCAAAATGGAGGTTCTGAAAGTGTTACTCAAAATAAGAGTCAAGGTTTGTTGCGTTTTCATGCAATTTGCCCTACACGCCATCGAGATTCTTGGGAAATTAGTGCAGCTAGTGTAATTTTATTATAGAAGCGTGATTGTTTCTTTGTTTCAACATTCAGGGAGCTGTGTTTTCGTTATCTTTCTCGACGGACTGTCCCTTTTTGCTGGCTCTCGGTGGCTCTAAAGGAAATTTGGAGGTATTTTCCAATTCCATCTGTCCACAATATTGCAATAGTTTTCATTTCAACTCTAACAATACATGCGACTAATAATTTTCTTTGAATTTTTTTAAATCAAAGTACCCATTTGCCCCCAGTGATCATTGTATTAATGCCATTGATCGTGGTATACAAGATTCTTCATTTTTGTCATAATTGAGACATATTGGAATAATCAAACGTTGTCCGAAAGGGTCCCATTTTCAAGATCTCTTGTTTTGACAAATTTTATGTTTCGAAATCACCCTTCTCTTTTTCACAGATTAGATAAAGAACGGTTTCTTAACTTGCTGTGAATCAATAGTGAAATTGCCCACAAGTTTTTTTCTTTTCTTTCGAAGATGAACAAAAACCCATCTTTTAGAATCCTTTCAATCGTAAAGTTGCCATTTTTTTGGAGATGGAGAAGTATTTCAACTCTATGAAATGCTGTTTTTCCATTGTATAATGCTGCTGGGAATCATTTCATTGGTTTCTCGTTTATCTGCAGTTATGGGACACGTTAACGGATGCTGCCATTTCAAGACGATTTGGGAAATACGCAGCGAAGAATAAGGCTCCTGTATCAACCAGCTGAGTATTGGTTTAATTTTACGTTTCTTATACCGGGGTTTCGATGCCCACGGCTTGTTTGATATTCATTTCTTTTTTGTTAATTTAATATGATTTTAGATAAAAGGCTTTTTTCTTGGGGGGTAATTGTAGACAAATTTTGGAGACAGAAAAATGGCATGAATGAAAGCTTGTGGTTTTAAGGGTTGCATCAAATATAAATCATGTTTTGTGCTGTAACTTAAGTTTTGGACTTTAGAGCTGTTAGTATATATATATATATATATATATATATATATATATATAGCCTTAGGTTCAATAGAGAAGTGCAAAGTTTTTGAGAAATAGAGAAGTGATCTTGACCATTCATTCGGTCAAGATCGGTTATAATTGGTCAAAAGTTGCGGCTTTGACCGGTCAAAAGTTGCGGCTGTTCCAAAAATAGAAGGGCAATTTCGTAACTTTTACAAAAAACACGGGCTGAGTTCATATATGAATCTGTGTGATTCACATATGAACTTTTGTAATTCACATATGAACTCTTTATAACTAATTCATATATGAATCTTGTGATTCATAGATGAACCTTTGTGTTTCATATATGAAACTAATTAACTGTAGGTTCATATATGAATCAGTTGAACCAATTAACTGATTCATATATGAATCTTTGTGTTCATATATGAACCTTTGTAATTTACATATAAACTTTTTTTAACTAATTCATATATGAACCTTTGTGATTTATATATGAATTTTTTAACTAATTCTCATATGAATATGAACAAATTAACTGATTCATATATGAATCACACAAAGGTTCATATATGAATTAGTTAAAAATATTTTATATGTGAATTACAAAGGTTCATATATGAACACAAAGGTTTATATATGAATCACACAAATTCATATATGAACCTGTCCCGCGTATTTTTTAAAAAACTACCCCTCTATCTTGTGCAGACCACACACAGACCATGCGATGAATTATCCTCTGCTTCTCGGTCAAAGCCGCCGATCTTGACCGAATGCATGGCCAAGATCACTTCTCTATTTCTTAAAAAATTTGCACTTTTCATTTGAACCTAAGGTTATATATATATATATATAGGGAAGGGTTCAAAAGAGAAGTACAAATATTTTGAGAAATAAAGAAGTGATCTTGGCCATTCATTCGGTCAAGATCGGTTATAATTGGTCAAAAGTTGCGGCTGTTCCAAAAATAGAAGAACAATTTCGTAACTTTTACAAAAAACACGGACTGAGTTCATATATGAATATGTGTGATTCACATATGAATCTGTGTGATTCACATATGAATCTGTGTGATTCACATATGAACTATACGTTCATATATGAACCTTTGTAATTCACATATGAACACTTTATAATTAATTCATATATGAATCTTGTGATAAATATATGAACCTTTGTGATTCATATATGAAACTAATTAACTATAGGTTCATATATGAACCTTTGTAATTTACATATAATTTTTTTTAACTAATTCATATATGAACCTTTGTGATTTATATATGAATTTTTTTAACTAATTCTCATATGAACAAATTAACTGATTCATATATGAATCACAAAGGTTCATATATGAATTAGTTAAAAATATTTTACATGTGAATTACAAAGGTTCATATATGAACACAAATGTTCATATATGAACCCATCCCACGTATTTTTTACGAAACTACCCCTCTATCTTGTGCAGACCACGCGAGGAATTATCCTCTACTTCTCGGTCAAAGCCGCCCATCTTAACCGAATGCATGGCTAAGATCACTTCTCTATTTTAAAAAAAATTTGCACTTCTCATTTGAACCTCTCCCTATATATATATATATAAGAAGAGATCTGGAACATTTATCACTTTTAAGAAGAGTTTTGGAACATTTATCACTTTTAACGACATTCGTTTAAAGAAATTTGTATTTAATAAGGACCGATCGGTTATATAATTGGTTCTTAACTGGTCCTCGTTAACCGGTCAACCTCTAGATTGACCAATCTTGAATTCACTAGCTATGTACCTGCGTTGGTGCAATACATCAAGGTGTATAATTCCATTGTAGATCAAGAATGAATTTTTTGTTGTTGTATTAATAGAGCTCCATGTTTATCTAATATTTAAATGTGTTAATTAGTTGGTTTTATAAAGTTCCAAGGTGAAGCTGTAAGCTGTGTGTACACAATAATAACTTTTAAATTTGAATTTTAGGAGATTATATATTAATAAACATTAACTAATATTTAGGGGCCGTTTTCCTAATTATTTACTCGGGCAAGTGCTTACCGGTAAAATTCAACACTATCGCTTACTTTCTGGGTAAGATTTTAGTCCACCAAAATGACTTCATATGCAACAATTTAGCCGGTAAGCGCTAACCGTGGTAAGAGTCGTCGCACTCACTTACCAGGTAAGATTCTCGGTCCTTGCTTCTGCTCTTACCGGGGAAGATTCTTGGTCCTTGCCATATTCATCCGGTAAGCTAATGTGACTTGGTAAGCACTTACCCGGGTAAGCGTTTTGTAAACGGCCCCTTAGTAAGTTGTTTTTAACAGTTTTTATCGATTGCTTTATGATATCATGTATATTGTATTAAGATCGGGTTTAGAAGGGTCGTACCCAAAATGCTGGTCATTTCTGTATATTGTGAGTTTAGGGTTCTACAAAAGATTGAACACATCTTCCAAACTTGTGTAAAAATGATGGAAGCATTAAATCATTAAAGTCATCATTTTCAGAACCTTGAGATCCAATTTCTTCTTTGATAACATTCTTGATAGGCACCTTTAGTTCTCAAGAACAACACAAAACTCGGAGCTAAACCGAACAACGAAACACAACCCCACCACCCAAACGTCTCGTTATAGCAGTTTCGCCCCATACATACCTTCGATCCGCCCACAACCACCACCTCCACCGACCTTTTGATCTGGTTGTCATAAATTACAGCTCCAAGAACGCCGTATAGCAACGATCCCAATGGAATGTTGGTTATGAGGATGTTATGATTGATTCCCGAGCTTTTTGGACCAAAAAGCTCGGAAGTGATTGAAACGGCTGCTGAAGATACGAACCCGGATGAGATTCCGATCAATCCTGTGGCTATAGACAACTAGAAGGAGGAAAGCGATGGCCATTGGCACGAGCAAACGAGCTAGCCATCCGGTCCTAGTTGTTGTGTATCTTTCTGCATTCGGTTATAAGTTAAATAAAAATAATTGGTGACGATGATTAACCACTTGATGGTTAAATAAAGACGATTAACCGAGGACATGTACTATAACAAAATTGGCATTTTAGGACGTCTAGTTGTCTATGGGTGACTTAATACAATACTTGATAGGACTTTAGTTTATAAGACCTAACAACTTTGTCAGGATGAAGTTAGACGACCTAACAAGTTCTATTGACGAAGTTGGACAATCTAATAGGATACAAGAAAAAATCGTCTTATTAACCTATTCTATGACACTTTTGAAGAGTGCTTTATTTATTGTGCCGTTCCTAGATGGCCAACTTCGTTAATATATCTTGTTAGGTCGTCTAATTTTGCAGTAATAACTATTCTATCTGTCTCAAAGTAAGGTGTTCACATTTTTATAGTAGTTTGTCCTAAAATGGTGTTCACTTTCAAAAGCAAGTACCACTTTCCAATTCTACCCTTAACATGTTTGGTTAGAGTTATTAAGGAGTAATTAATGAGATTGAAAATAAAAGTTTGGTTTTATATATTAAAAGGGCACATTCGCCAAGAGGGTTAGGTTCCGATGAGAAGTTGAGGTTAACGTGACAAGCGTGAGAAGTGGGGTTATTAACACTTGGATGAGAAATTGATGCACATTATGAGATGCACCAAATCAATTCATTCTAAGCCGCAATTCATGGGAGGACAATTGATTAAAAGTGATCAACGATTCAGATCCACTTCTCACGCTTCTCACGTTAACCTCAACTTCTCACACGATCCCTTGTCTTCGCCAAGAAGCCTAATTTTTCATTCTTGGTTAAACCGGGAAGGAATAAAAATTCATTCTCATTTTCAATTCAGTACTCCATTAGTAAGGGTACAATTGTCATTTAGTTAGATTAAAAAGTGTAATAGTTAGACATTTTTAAAATTGTGTATTTTTCATCGTGGACATTTATTTTGGGAGTAACTGTAACGCCAGTGGCATACTGTATAACACGCACAGTTGTTGGTCATAAAACAAAAAAGTCCAATTAAGTACTCTATTACATCAGCTTTGTACTTACTTGTATACATTTGCGATGAGTAAAAGCAGCCAACCAAGTCCGGGCCAGTCAAAATAAGACGGCCAAAAAACGAGCACGTAGAATAGATCGTAACAAGTGCTTCGGTCACAGAAACAACCCCACGTGATTGTGATATTTGTCCTAGATTATTACTGTAAACTAGTCCAATCGTACCCCCACAAAATACGCAACAAAGTAAAGTCAGAAATCACATCGATTCACCAACATCCTAACCGTATGTTCCTCACCAATCACCATCACTCGGCCTATCTTGTTAGTGCCATTATTAGCACCTTGTATCAAGTAGAGGGTCTATTCCGTAACTTTCCTATTTACCTACTATATATTGTTTTTGCCTTGTATTTGTTCAGTGTATCATTCCCTATTCCAAGTACACACTCTACTTTCTCTCTATTTTCACCATATTGTACTTAGAGGTTTTATGCTTAATGAGAGGGATGACCACTTAATCTTCATTGTGATATATTGAATGCTTGTTCTGGGATCATAATTGGTATCAAAGCATAGCAATTCATTCTGATTCAGATCTATTTTTCATGAACTTTTGAGCTTCATTGGGTTTTCTTCATTTTCTATCATTTTTGATTGATTTTGGTCATTTGAGTTCTTCAAATGGATCAAAATTGATCAAGGATTGTTTGGTGATTGTTCCTACGTGAATTGATTCCGCAAATTCACTGGAATCCAATCCAGATTTGATAGATCTGTCAATTTTTCGTGAAAAAGTGTTGAGCTACTGTTTTTAGATCGTATTTCCTGTTTCTGAGTGTTTTTGGACAAAATTGCTAGTATTAAAAGTGTTCAGAATCATCTCGCGCACCTATCTGCAAGTTTTCAGAATTTTTGGACGTGATTTGAAGATTGTACTTAGGATTTTATATGAAATTCATCTTTATCGCACGAGAGTGAGTTCATCTTAATCGCACAGAATTTTTATCGCAAGGAAATTTTATCGCACTCATGTCGTGCGATAAACCAATTTTATCGCATCATTCAGAAAGTGAATAGTGTTTTATCGCATCCATCTAGTGCGATAAACCCTGTGAAACTATTTTATCGCGTGGTGTGGTCTGCGATATCTTTTCAACGCAAGGGAGTTGTGCGACTTGTCTGAGATATCTTTTATCCTGTGTTTGGTGTGTGACAAAGGTTGATGTGCGATAAACAGTTGTATGCGACAAAAACAGTGGTTGGGTTGAAAATTTCTTTTCTGATCAGAAGGTTGTTAAACGATCGTAAACAAGTATTCTCACAATGACGACTAGGGATATGTTAGTCATAGGCTCTAAGGATAAACCACCTGTCCTGTTTCCTAAAGATTTTAGAATATGGAAGGATCGATTCATGGACTATGTAGAGAGACAAGAAAATGGGTATTACATTAAGCAGTCCTTAGAAGAGGGTCCTATGGATGCTGTTAGAAGAGCAGCTCTAGTTGTTGATGGTGGAGGACCTGGAGAAGTGGTTGAAATTCCGCCTCATCTTTATGATGTAGAACAAACAAAGAGATACAATGCAGACAAAGCATCCAGATCTTTAGTTATGCAAGCTTTAACTAATGATATATATCAGAAGGTTGACAGTAAAAATGTATCTGGAAAGGCGATGTTTGATGAATTAGTTAAACTCTATCAAGGATCTGATGTTGAAAACCAGATGAGAGTATCCAATGCTATCAATAAGTATGAGAATTTTAAACAAATAGAAGGTGAGACACTTGATCACACCTATGACATGTTCACTACCATACTGAATGAGCTGAACAAACACAATATTGATAAGAAAGTAATAGAGCATAACGTGAAATTTCTGAGTGTTCTCCAACCAGAATGGAGGAAATATGCTCATCAGATGAAACATCATTCTAAGTTGGATGTGTTGCCCTTACACGAGATGTTTGAGATGCTCAAACAAGATGAGGATGATGCAGAGGAAAAACGAGAGAAGAAGAAAAGGAAAGAAAAGAAAGAAAAGAAGGAAGATAAGAAAGAGAAGAAGGAAGTAGAAGAAGAGATTGATCCAATCGCCTAGATGTCCAACAAGTCTGGAAAGCGTTTTTCAAAGAAAGAGAGCATCGGGTCTGATGAAGATAATGATGGGTATGGAAGTGATGGTTTAGACGAAGCCGAGAGTCTGAAACAAGCAATGATTCTTTTGACAAAGGCTTTCCAGAAGCAATTTGTCAAGAAGACAGGCTCCAACAATCAGAGATATTCATCAGGCTCCAAGAACTTTGAACACAAGGATCGTATAGAATCAAAGAGAAGATTTGGTGAGAAAAAGGAGGAGAGCAAAAGGGAGGATAAGAAGTTTGAGGAAAAGAGAGTGTTTGAGAAACAGGAAGAAGAACCAAAGTGCTATAACTGCGGGAACACTGGTCACTTTGCAAAGGAATGCTAGAAGCCAAAGGTTAGAGATTCGGATTATAACAAGAACAAGATGCTTCTTACTAAACAAAAGGAATCAGGAAAAGCATTAATGGCTGAAGAGGAGTACTGGCTGGATGAAACCGATGATGATGAGGAAGAGGAAACAACAGCTCTTGCAAAGTTGTGCTTAATGAGCAGGGACACCGAGGAAGCTGAGCCAGAATCGCAGTCAGAGACAAATGAGGTACATCCCGACCCTCTTGTTAAATTTCTTCAACTTCAAAAAGTTCAACAAAATAAGTTAGATGATTTGACGGAAAAACTGAAAAAATCAAAAAAATCAATTGTTTATCAAAATGATAAATTGAAAGAACAAGTGATTCTGATTGATGATTTGAAAAAGAAAAATGTTGAGTTTGATGAACACTAAGCGTATTTTAGGCAGAGAATGACTGAATTGTCTGAAAAATTTGAGAGTTCCGAAGCAAAGAAGAATGAGTTTGAAAAACGCTTACATGCTTATAAAGACAGAAACACAGAGCTTAGTAATAAAGTTAAAGGATTGGAAGAAAAGTTTTACAAAATCGGTCAAACTGAACAGACAATCCACATGAATAAGGAAAGTGAATTTAGATATTTCAACTCTAAGTGGGGCGTAGGATATGACAATCCTCACTATTTGCAGAATGCCTTATTAAAAGCCCCTACCCTTTATAAATTTGAATGGCTTATACTTCCATCACTGCAACCTTCTTATAAGATCAAATGGCTTAAAATGGATGGTGAAGACTATGAGACTGAAGAAAGAAGTTAATCTCTCCCATCATACTCATCTGGAATCTGGTCACCATAATGTTAGAGAACCAGGTACATAACGAATAATTAGTCGAACCAAAAATTATATCATCAACATAAATTTGTATGAGAAGAATTTCACCTTCCTCATGCTTGGTAAATAGAGTCGTGTCAATTTTACCTTTCACAAAGCCGGATCCTAGTAGAAAAGTGGATAAAACTTCATACTAGGCACGCGGGGCTTGCTTGAGATCGTAAAGAACTTTGTCAATGATGTACACATGATCTGGTTTATCTTTGTCTACAAAGCCTTCAGGTTGAGACACGTACACTTCTTCTTTCAATACGCCGTTCAAGAATGCAGTCTTCACATCTATTTGGTAGACTGTGAAGTTCTTGTAGGCGGCAAATGCTAAGAACATCCGAATTGCTTCCAAGCGAGCCACCGGAGCGTACGTCTCATCGTAGTCCATACTCTCTTGTTGCCGGTACCCTTTTGCTACTACCCGTGCTTTGTTCCTCACGACTATACCGTCTTCATCTTTCTTATTTTTCAGGACCCACTTTGTACCAACAACTGTTTTACCCTTGGGTCGAGGAACTAATCTCCACACTTTCAAAGCTTCAAATTGATTCAGCTCATCCTGCATAGCAATTATCCAGTCCGGATCTTCCAAAGCTTGCTGAACTGTCGTTGGCTCAACTTGACTTAGGAAAAGCGCGAACAAAACTTCATTTGCAGTTGCGGATCTGGTCTTCACAGGGTCAGACACTTCTCCAATTACTTGATGTAATGGGTGACTCTGTGTCCACTTATTTGAATGTGGATGTTGGGAAATTGCGTCTTGATTGGGGTCAACTAATGTAGGATCCTTATCAAAGTTCAACTCAAGTGTCAATGTCAGTTCCGGTTGTGAGGCTGGTTGGTTGTCAGAAGTGACAATTGGCACCGCCTCGGGAACTGTTTCAGTAGGTACCTCAGGTAAGTTAGCAGTACTCTGGTCATTAATATTTGAAGTCGTACTTGATGAAGAAGCACCATTAGTTGATGCTGGTTGTATTGCTTGTGTAGATGTCATGTTTGGATTGCTTGGGGAAGACGCAGGAGTCGTTGCACCAGCATTAGATGATGTCGGTGCCGTTGAAGGACCTGACAATGTAGCTTGTACTGGATTCGAAGCAACTTGATTCCTGTCATTAACATTTGAAGATGAGTTATTACTTCCAAAGAACTCATCATAAAAATTCTCAAACAAAATATCAAGTTCATTAGAATTAGTATTAGAATTAGAAGTGGAAGCTTGATCTTTGTTTGACTTAGAAGACGTTGGACGAATTTGTCCAGACGCTAGAATTCCAGATATTGCGGGTTCTTGTTGGTCCCGAAGGGCTATACAAGTTTGTAGAAGGGGGGGTTGAATACAAACACACAGATTTTACTTTTCTAAATTGTTTATTGATAAATCATTGACAATTTACAGCTTGTTGCGGAAACAAGATTAAGGATAAATCCTAAATCTAAACAAGTTGGAACACTAAGTTTCTTGCACTAAGAAGGAGAAGGAAATTACTAATAATAACCTATCTCAAGATAAGAAGGATGAACTTGTCCAGAGTTAGCAAGTTACTTCAAAATGAAGTGAGTTCATCTTCTTATATACTGCATGCATTTAATGCATTGTAGTTTACACTTTACACGTGGCAGCAGCTGATTGGTTGCATGTCATTGACCTTTGTTGACAACCTTAGTAGCCGCATGTTGAACAGTGTAGTATTAGAGTGGTTGTACGAATTCAGACAATAAGGAGGTTCATTTTCTAACATATCGTACGGAGTCGTGCAAGGGTGGTTAAGACAAAAATACGTTGTACGGAGGACTTTATGATCAGCTTTTCGTTGATTCAGCGATCTATCATTCTTTATCAGCGAATGATAGAGTTCAGCGATAGCTAAAGTCTTGTACTTGATACTTCACGTTGAGTGGACAAATCTGAGTCTTCGCTGATCCGCATCAGTTCATTAGGAGACTTGTCGCTGGTTCTTGAGCTTGATCTTCGACTTCAGCGTAGAACCTATGTTGACGTGAAACTTGTCTTCAGAGATCATAAGTAAACAACTAACTTATCAGCGATCACCATAAGTACTGAACAGACTCAGAGTATTATGATGAATAGTTTCGCTGAATGTTTAATCTAAAAAACAAGAGTTCCTATCAGCGGTACTGTAAGATCCTAGTACTTATCATCGATAGTGAAACTCTGATACATATTGTTTACTTACAATTTTTACTAAGTATATAAGGGAGGGTCATTATCAAATCACTGAGGGTTTGGATCAACAATCTCCCCCTATTTGATTATGACATAGCAATAGAGAAAATTGCTATTTAATGAAAACAAAAAGGATAAAAAGAACTCATAAAATATTTGTCCCTTTTACTGTTTTCTGGGATCTTTTCTGTACTGATGGAGTAAAGTACGTTCGCTGAAATTTTTCTTTAAACTTTGTAAAGATTACAGAGGGAAGTGGAAAAATTACAAGTACAGCGAATAAAATTACAAGTACAAAAGATGTAGACAGATAAGGATAGAAAGAATTGCAAGGCGATCCTATCCGTCAAAAGGTTCTTCCTTAATGAGTTGTTCATCAAGGGTCATTGATGTGGCAATCATCCAATCAGGGACATCTGCTCCTTAATTCTTTTTCTTCAGAGCTTCTTAAAAAATCAAGGGCTTCAGGTGTCTAGCTTTGATGTCGCGTCTGACTTCACACCAGTATAAGAGATCTCTGAGTTGTTCGATGGGAGCGTTGTGGAGCTCAGAGATACGTTGAAAGTGATGGTTTCCATCGTAGTCTAGAAAGAATATACCATATGGATCACTTAGAACTGTGCCAGGAATGAAAGTTTCTCCAGGTGGTAGGGAGGTGTCAAGCGTTGAGAGATCAGCATTAGGGCCAAGAACTTCAGCACGAGAGAAACCAATACCTGTTTCATTCCGTATAGGAGGACCTGAGTCTGAGACTTTCTTTCCCTTTGCAGAGATTCTTCTTTGTTGAGGAGGAAGAAGAGTAGAAGGAGGAATATCCACAGCAGAAGAAAGCAGGTCGATCTGTTTGTTTAAGATCTTCTCGACATGGCTTTTGAACTTTGAGCGCGATCCCTGAATGGCTAATTTCGTTTCTAACCATTCAGAGAGACCAAACTTTTCTAAGGTAGCAGCATAGAAAGTTTGCTTGGTTTTGTCTTCTCTGTAGACATCCACTTCAACAACAGGAACGTCGTCGTACAGTCTTCCTCTGATGTTTACTTTGATGATTTTGGATGGTCTAGATCGATAGGTCAACATTTGTTTAGCCCATTCCAAAGTCGTATCAGAGACCTTAGTCTTTTCACTAACGATCTCTTGAGCATCATCCCATAGCTGACGTTGAACATCAATGGGAACTCTTTTCAGCTTGGGGTATTTTATTGATCGTTGAGTAAGCTTGATGGCGTATTCTCTGTCTTTTTCTTCAACTTCCTTTCTTTCAGCGATTAGGCGTTCAGCTCTGAGGTGTTCCTTGTATTCCTTTTGGGAAATTCTGAACTTTGGAGGAACGGTAGGAAGTTGATCACGCTTTAGAATGATTCACTGATCTTCGAGTCTCTTGATCATTGCATCTCTCTTTTCTTGATCCTCTTCACTTAGCTTTTGAGGAGCCAAGGAAGGTCTGTTTTTGTGAGAGAGAGTCTGTTCTTCAGGTTCATCAGTCTCAGAGATCAAATCCAAGACTGGGATTATTTCTTCAGCGTTGAGAGCTGGGATTATTGTTGAAGTCGCAGCTGTAGGAACTTCAGCGATATCCTCAAACAGGGGAGAGGACTAGCTGAAACACAGAGATCTTACGAATAAGAACATGGGTAGAACAGAGAGAGAGAGAGAGTGGGATAAAGTGTATGTAGGTTTGCGGAGGTAGAGAACTGATAGTGTATAGAGGAGGGATGTGGAGTAAGGAGTTAGTGTACCTGACAAACCGGCTTTTAAGCAAGATCGTCAGATTTTCATCTTCAGCGACACCTTTTCCTTTGCCTTTGTCAGCTTCAGATGCTGATGGCTTTGTCTTTGTCCGCTCCCCTGAAGGTTCATTTATCAGAATCACTTTAAGAGCTTTAGTTCTCTGAGCAGGCTTGACGATAAAAGTGTCATCATCATCATCTTCATCATCATCATTCTTCGGAGAAGAGGATGGTTCATCATTAGACAAGTCGATGGCTTCTTCATCTTCAGCTTCAGACTCAGTTTCTTCAGCTTCTTCTTCGAGTTGCTCCCCCTCATATACAGAGGCGAGCTTCTCGGTTCCCTCAGGGTGTTCATCTTCCTGAGGTCCAGCGACTGCTTCAGCTTCAATTGTCTTCTCACCCTCTTCAGTGAAGGTGAAGTCTTCATTCTTCTCTCCCATGATAGATTCATCATGGGAAAGGTCTTCAGCGCTCTTGGAAGGGTCTTCAGCGCTCTTCTCCCCCTCCTTTTCATGATGACTGGGGGAGGAATGAGATGATTCAGCAGCTGTGGTTTTCTCCCTGTCTTCTTGGCCAGGGACCCCGACATAAGTCTCAATCATTGATAATCTGGTTTGAAGAGCAGAAATACCAGGATTGATTTTGACGAGTTCAGCACGATCTGCCGGAGTAAAACGCTCAGGTGTAGGAGCAGGGGTAGGTGCAGGGGCGGTTGTGTTGGTCAGGATCTGCGTCAACAAGTTCTGAATTGAAGAGATGTCATTCTTCATCGTGTTGACATCAGTCTTCACAGAACTCATATCAGTTTTTACTGAACTGACATCAGTCTTTACAACAGACATATCACCTTCGAGTGTGCCAACCGATGTCTTCAGCGTTGTGACTTCGCTGGACATGGTGTCAACTGATTTCTTGATGTCGAGGTAGTCTGTGTAGATGTCAGCGAGAACTTTGGCAAAGTCGCCCAGTGATTTATCAACCTTCTCCACGTCAGCTTTGGAGGCATTCTTTCCGACTTCGGTTGTAAGCTTTAAAAGATTTTCTCCAGCGTTTGTTACAGCTGTAGAGTTGTCGGAAAGAGTAGTAGTGAGACCTGTCAGCGACGTCTCTAGTGTCTTCAGAGAGGCGTTGATGTCTCTCAAATTAGGACCTGTAACATATAAAAACTTGTGAACAGAGGAAAGCTCAGAAGTTTGGGGTTCAGTTACAGTGTATAGGGGTTGGTGTGTACCTGCAGGAGGATTGGTGAATTCATCAAAATCACGGGTTCCTGAGTAAAGTTCCATATCGTCAGCGAGAGTACGTGGACGTATGGTCAGCTCTGCAGGTCATATGCCCATCACTCCTTGAAGAGTATTTTCTTTAGCTTCTGGAGGAATGACAGGTGCTCCAGTGATAACTAGAGTGGTGTCCAAATGAGTAGAGGGAGAAGCGAAGGGTAAGAATGGAGGTTGGTTACTGAGTTCAGCGTTGGATTCGCTGAGAATCACTTCATCAGTCTTTTGAGAGACTGAAGGAGGTTGGGTAGATTCCAAGTTTGTAACCTCAGCGTTTGGAGACGCTGAAGTCGGGATAGAGTGGGTGGCTTGTTCAGCTGTGGCAGAGCGTACCACTGAATTTTCCTTCAACCCAACATGAGGAGCTGAGGAGTCTTTAGCAACAGATTGATGGGGTTGCTCCTTGGTTTTCTTAGTTCTTTTGGAACCAAGTTGGGTGTCAGAATGTTTCCTTTTAAGAGGAATAGAGGTTGCAGCTGGGGTATCAGCGGTGGGTTTGTCCGCTGAAGGAGCTGCAGAAGTAGAAGAAGTAGAAGGATTTAGAAGAGTTAAGAGTGTTGAAAGACGTACCTCATTCGCCACTGGTTTGAAGTCGAGTATCTTAGGGCCAACCTGAGAAAGTTTCAGGTCACCCTCTTGAGGATAGCTGTCCTTCAGGCCTTTTTGGAATATGGCGCTGATGAACCGAGGATATGGAACCCATGGAGGTCTGTCAGCGACGGTGTCCACTCTGAGTACCAGGTCATCATAGATAATCGATGCCCAGTCTATATGTAGACCTTTCAGCAATGCATATCCCATTGCTTGCTGAGGCTTAGCGGCTTGGTCAGAGGAGCCGCTCTTGGCAGTCATGCAGCTAATCACATGGGCGAAGATGAAATTCATCTCGCTGGGCATTTTTGATTTCTTGATAATGGTCAACTTCTTCTCGGGCTTCATATCCCTTCCAGTTTCCCATACATAGCCCATTGCATCAAAGAATGCAATGATGGCTTCCCTGTCTGAGTTTTTCTTGGGGTCAGGGAGGGGAACGAAGGGTTTTTCTTTGGTTGCGATGCGAAGGCTGAGGGCTTTGCGAATGATGGCAGGGGTGATCTTCATGGTGCCATATTCGATATCGCAAAGGATGCAGTCAATTGTTTTGGAGGGGTCTTTGGCGGATGGTAGCTGAGAGTGTCTGGCAGAGTACCAGAATTGTGATAGCAAAAGCTGATGTGCGGGAGGGGTTATGGTCATGGCTGTGGAGATGCAGCAATTCTTGAGGAATTTCACAGCATCATCTAGATGCGTGACTTGCTTTCGAGGAGGAAACTCGAGAAGCGCATAGAGGTTATTCACTTTAGTCCAATCCAGCTTGTCAAAAGAGAACTTGACCTGAGGAGCCTTGAGGATTTCCACTTCCTCAGCAGTATCATCAGCAGCAGTGTTCTCAGCGATGGTGTTCTTGGGAATGTCAGAAGATGCCATTTTCTGTATTATCAGTTCAACCAAATATTAACAGATAAGAATAATCTTAATGTGGAAAGATTTTCCAATAAGATGGTTCGAATTTTGTCCATTTCGTTCAGACAAAATGTCTTAATGAAGATTAGGGTTTTTCTTGTTTTTGAAAAACGAAATTTCAAACCCAATAAAAATCTTGTTTTCCAGTTTCCTTTGAAGATAGGGATTCTGGAAAAAACGAATGAAGAACAAGTTTAAGATTTTTGCATTTAAACTTGAAGAACAACCATGAAATGGTTGTATTCATAAAACCATGAAAGAGAATGATTTCATTTTTAAGAAGTTCTTTTGTTTGATCTTGTTAAAACAAAGAGAAGATCAGAAACAAGTTATTTGCATTTGGTAAATAATAAGAACATATTAACCTTTGATGTTTGAAGAAGATGAACAGTTGTTCTTGAAAAATTTGAGAGCAAAATGCAACAGTGAATTCTTTCTTTGCTTGGAGAAGAAGTTCGCGTAAAAGAGGAATATAAACCAAGAAATTGTTTATATAGAGAGATTAGAAAGAGAAAATCTTGAGCGGGAAAAGATTTTCATCATGACACGGACACGTGTTTGCATTTGATTGGCGAGTAAACGAAACGTGCAAACGTGTGTCAGAAAGAAGAACGTGCCAGGGCTTATCCGTTGTAATGACGTCACAACTGTCCTTTCATATTCATGGTTGTCTCTGAGGTTTTGAAAAACTCAGGGATACTTTTGAAAATATGAAGCACTGAATTTAGAAATATCAGTGAAGGTTTTTAGAAATTTCAAAGTATCGCTGATAAGGAAGAGATATTCAGCGATGTAATTTATTTTGAAATCTTGCATTTACATGCGATTGTCAGAGAGAGAAAAACATACATTGATATCAGCGAATCAAGTTTATTCAGAGAGAAGATGATAGAATAGGTTATACAAGTTGATTTTATCCCGAGGGCTATACAAGTTTGTATAATCGTATCGCTGATCAAAATGTGAACCGCTGAAGATTTTACTCTTCAAAGTTCAGCATTCCAAGCTCGCTGATGATAAAGTTGAATCTTGTCTCATCAAGAGGTTTGGTGAACAGACCAGCTAACTGATAATCAGTTGGGATAAAGTGAAGTTCTATATCACCATTCATCACATGATCTCTGATAAAATGATACCTGATTTCGATGTGTTTTGTCTTTGAGTGTAGCACTGGATTATTGGCTATAGCGATGGCACTTGTGCTGTCGCAATAGATTGGAATATTTGAGAGCTGAAGGTCATAGTCCAGTAGTTAATTTCTCATCCACAAGACCTGAGAACAGCAGCTTCCAGCGGCTACATACTCAGCTTCAGCTGTAGAGGTGGACACTGAGTTTTGATTTTTACTTGTCCAACTTACCAGCTTTCCACCCAGGAGCTGACATCCTCCTGTGGTGCTTTTCCTATCCATTCTGCAACCTGCAAAATCACTATCTGAATAGGCGATTAGATCGAATACTGAGTCTTTGGGATACCAAAGACCTAGATTGTACCCTTAAGATATCGAAAAATTCGCTTTACAGCTTTCATATGAGATATCTTAGGTTCAGCTTGATATCGTGCACACAAGCATGTTGCAAACATAATATCGGGTCGGCTAGCTGTAAGATACAAAAGTGAGCCGATCATCCCACGATACAAAGTGACATTAACAGGAATACCCTTAGTATCCTTATCAAGCGTCAGCGGTGGTGCCATAGGGGTTTTCATAGCTGAACTTTCAGTTAAGTCGAATTTCTTCAGCATATCTTTAACATACTTTCCCTGATTAATGAAAGTTCCTTTTTCATTTTGCTTTATCTGAAGACCAAGGAAATATGTTAGTTCACCCATCATGCTCATCTTATACTCATCTTTCATTCTATCAGCGAAGCGAGTACAAAGATCAAGGATAGTAGAGCCAAATATAATATCATCAACATATATTTGAACAAGAATGATATGACCTTTTACTTTCCTGAAAAATAGAGTTTTGTCGATTTTACCTCGCTCAAATTTTTCAATATGGAGATAAGTAGAAAGAGTGTCATACCATGCACGTGGAGCTTGCTTTAAGCCATAAAGTGCCTTATCCAGTTTATAAACATAACCTGGACGCTTAGGATCTGAGAATCCTGGAGGTTGTTCCACATAGACTTCTTCATTCAGCTTTCCATTTAGAAATGCTGACTTAACATCCATCTGATATACTTTGAAGTCTTTGTGTACAACGTATGCTAAGAATAGACGAATAGATTCTAATCTTGCTACTGGAGCAAATGTTTCGTCATAATCTATGCCTTCCTCTTGTCTGTATCCCTGAGCAACAAGACGAGCCTTGTTGCGGGTTACAGTTCCATGTTCGTCCAACTTGTTTCGATAGACCCATTTAGTGCCTATCACTGTTTTGTCAGTTGGTCTTCGAACAAGTTTCCAAACTTTGTTTCTTTCGAATTCAGTCAGCTCTTCTTGCATCGCGCTGACCCAGTTTGGATCTTTGGGGGCATCATCTACTTTCTTTGGTTCAGTTAGTGAAATAAAATTAACAAATAAATAAATATTACCTGCACTTCGTCGAGTCTGAATACCAGCGTTTGGATCACCAAGAATTTGATCAATTGGGTGATTTACAGTCCATCGCTGAGCCGGAGCGTGAGACGCTGACTCAACCTGAACTGGAGGAGCTGAAGATGAGGCTTCAGCGACGTCTGGAGTATTAGCCAAGAGAGGAATGGATGCAGTTGTCATTATATTCACTGATTGCTGAGAAGTAGATGGAATGTCTGAGACATTGGGTTCAGAAGCAGGTATAGTGTTTATAGGAACAGCTGAGACCCATGAAGTTTCAGCTTCACTATTCTGCATATTTGGGATGATAGTAGGACCATCATCTTCAACGGTATGAGCACGAGGAGTGGGAATATCTTCTGAATCACCAAGATGAGAAAACATCCATTGATTCAGTTCTTCAGTGTCAGCGGACGGTTTAGAGTTCGCTGAACAGGACTCGTCAAACGTGACGTGAATTGTTTCTTCAACAGTTTGTCTTCTTCGATTGAAGACTCTGAAGGCTTTGGAAACTGAGAAGTATCCAAGAAAGATTCCATCATCAGCCTTAGGATCAAACTTTCCAAGGGCATCTCTGTTGTTCAGTATGAAACACTGACATCCAAAGATGTGAAGAAAGCTGATTGAAGGCTTTCTCCCATGAAAAAGTTCATAGGCTGTTTTATTGAATCTTTTAACTATCAGCGACCTGTTTTGCGTAAAACAAGCGGTGTTGACAGCTTCTGCCCAAAACTGAGTAGGCAGGTGAGAATCGCTGAGCATTGAACGTGCAGCTTCAATAATTGTTCTATTTCTTCTTTCAGCGACTCCATTTTGTTGCGGTGTTCTCACTGAAGAAAAGTTGTGAGAAAAGTTGGGTACCCACTTAACCATGTGTACACGTTTGTCAGTGGAAGCAGTTGGAATGGAAGGTTCAGCAGTCTTCGAAGCATTTGAAGATTCAGCTTTGTTAGTCTTCACTTTAGTTAATTTTTTAACCTCAGTGGTCTTCTTTGCCTTGGGGGCAATCTTCACCTTAGCTATCTTATCAGCTTTGGTGGCTGTGGGGCACTTACTAGCAATATGATCAGTGAGTCCACAGTGATAACATTTCCTATAACTAAAAGTAGTTCTAGGACCATTTGAATGCTGAGCTTTTGATTTTGAATTAGAAGGACCAGCACCAAATAAGCTTTTGGCTTTAGAAATGGGAGGAACATTAAGTTCTTCAGATTTATTACCAAGGACATCCACTCTGAGTCTAGGAGTAGATCGCTGAATAGACCCACACTGAGTAGATCCAGAGATCTGATTCCTTGATCCAGAGGAATAAATCACTAAAGCTTTAGAAGCATTCAACTTTGGTACTAAAGTACCCTTCTGAGGATTTTGGTTCAACGCAATTCCTTTACCTTTATCTTTAAAGACAGAGGTAGGTTTTGGATAAACCATTTTCTCTTTACCTTTTGAAGAGGCAGAGATTTCCTCAGGGATAGGCGGTCTAGAGGACGAACACTGAGAGGATGAAGTGTCAGCGACTGAGGATACGAAAGTTCCAAATAAGAGCATGGAACGATCAGTGGTTGGTTCTTGAGTTTCATATTTGTAACAAAGACCACGTTTATCACTCAGGGGTATCTGAGACTTAATTATCTCAGTGATCTTTGTTGAAGAGTTACACCATCCTTCAACAGTAGCTTTTTCAGCTTTCAAAGCAGCGATAGCTTCTGCTCGTTCGATTTTGACTAGCTGATTTAAGTGCACTTGATCTTTAAAATCTTCTTCAATTTTAGAAAGCTTTTCTATTTGAAGGTGACAATTTTTAAGCTGTTCAGCGAGATCAAGGTTTTGGTTTTCAACTATTGTTTTGCCATTCATGGCTTCATATAAACTTCTAGTCAAGAGATCGATTTTACGGAGACTATCAGCTTCATTAATATTTGCAATATTTGTAAAGAAGGAAGGTGATACCTGAATTGCAGATGATGAAGTAGAGGGAATGTCTGAACTTTCTTCCTCATCTTCAATCTTTGCCATAAGACAGAGATTTGCTTCATCATCCTCAGAATCAGATGATGATTCTTCTTCTTCAGAAGCAGCCCAATCGTAAACCATCAGGCCTTTGCCTTTCTTCTTGAAGCTTTTCAGCTTTGCATATTTTTTTCTTTCAGCTTAGAATATTTGTCATCTTTATTCCTGGGAATAAAGGATTTCTTGGGAAACACTGAGTTTCTCGATACTTTCTTAGACCTGCACTCGTTAGCGAAATGTCCAATCTTTTCGCAGTTAAAACAAGTAGCAGTAGCCTTATCAACAGTAGCTGATGATCTTGGCTTATCAGTTATTGAAAGAGGTTTGTTCTTTCTGAACATTTTCTTTTTGGCGAATCTCCTGAACTTTTTTGTTAGGAGAGCCAAAGATTCATCATCATCTGAAGAGTCAGAATCTGATGACCTTTCAGAGTTACTCTCTAACTCAGTGATAGTGACCGAGGGTCGCTGAGTAGAGGGTTCCTCTGAGATTAAAGCAACATGGGTGCTTTTGGAGTCTTTTACAAGATTCTTCTTAAGATGGCTTGATTGCTCATGATTCAGCATCGTGTCATATAAGGTAGCAAGGGTCATTGATCTTAGATCTTTTGACAGCTTGAGACACATAGAATAACTGTCCCAGCTTTCAGGTAAACATTCTAGAAACTTTGTCAGCACTTCAAAGTTAGAATATTCCTTACCAACAGTTTTCAGATCTATTATTAAGCAATTAAAACGTTGGTGAACTTCAGAGAGAGTCTCATTCTTACCACAAATGAAACTTTCATACCGTCTTACCAGGTTGATCTTTCGAGAGTCCTGGACTTCAGCAGTACCTTCATACTGAACACATATTGTGTCCCACATGGATTTTGAGGATTTCAGGTTCATGACGGAATGGTAGACTTCGTCAGGAAGAGCCATGGATAGTATGGATCTGGCTTTTGTGTCGATAGCCACTTTCTTCTTATCTTCGTCAGTCCACGTATGAACTTCTTTGGGTACCAGCCTTTCTGGAATAGCAGGTCTATTCTCAGCGGCAGGTACTGCGGCATCAATTCTTACAGGAATAAATGGCCGTTTTCAAGATAATAAGGCATAGTAGGATCTACACCTTCTAAGAAGAGAGTCATCCTATTTTTCCATAGATTAAAATTATATCTGGAGAATCTAGGGGGTTTTGCAAGAGAACCATTGTCGATATAATTTGTGTTTGTGTTAGTAGCCATTTTTCAGAAATAACAAGGAAGAGAAATCTTAGTATAGATTAGATCTTGTTTATGAGATTAAACAAATCCGCTCTGATACCACGTGTTGGTCCCGAAGGGCTATACAAGTTTGTAGAAGGGGGGGTTGAATACAAACACACATATTTTACTTTTCTAAATTGTTTATTGATAAATCATTGACAATTTACAGCTTGTTGCGGAAACAAGATTAAGGATAAATCCTAAATCTAAAAAAGTTGGAACACTAAGTTTCTTGCACTAAGAAGGAGAAGGAAATGACTAATAATAACCTATCTCAAGATAAGAAGGATGAACTTGTCCAGAGTTAGCAAGTTACTTCAAAATGAAGTGAGTTCATCTTCTTATATACTGCATGCATTTAATGCATTGCAGTTTACACTTTATACGTGGCAGCAGCTGATTGGTTGCATGTCATTGACCTTTGTTGACAACCTTAGTAGCCGCATGTTGAACAGTGTAGTATTAGAGTGGTTGTACGAATTCAGACAATAAGGAGGTTCTTTTTCTGACATATCGTACGGAGTCGTGCAAGGGTGGTTAAGACAAAAATACTTTGTACGGAGGACTTCATGATCAACTTTTCGTTGATTCAGCGATCTATCATTCTTTATCAGCGAATGATAGAGTTCAGCGATAGCTAAAGTCTTGTACTTGATACTTCACGTTGAGTGGACAAATCTGAGTCTTCGCTGATCCGCATCAGTTCATTAGGAGACTTGTCGCTGGTTCTTGAGCTTGATCTTCGACTTCAGCGTAGAACCTATGTTGACGTGAAACTTGTCTTCAGAGATCATAAGTAAACAACTAACTTATCAGCGATCACCATAAGTACTGAACAGACTCAGAGTATTATGGTGAACAGTTTCGCTGAATGTTTAATCTAAACAACAAGAGTTCCTATCAGCGGTACTGTAAGATCCTAGTACTTATCAGCGATAGTGAAACTCTGATACATATTGTTTACTTACAATTTTTACTAAGTATATAAGAGAGGGTCATTATCAAATCACCGAGGGTTTGGATCAACAGTTCTGTACTGCTTTGTACAGAAGCCATCTCTTCTGTCTCATCAAATTTGACATTAATGCTTTCGATCACAATTCTTGAAGATTTGAAGTAGACTCTGTATGCCTTTGAGGTTGATGAGTATCCGATGAACACACCTCATTTGCCTTAGGACTGAATTTGTTCAAGTTATCCCTGTCATTTAACACGATACACCTGCAATCAAAGACACGAAAGTAGTTTATGACTGGTTTTTTATTGTTTATAATCTCATATGGTGTTTTGCCAAACCGTCAAATGTATGATAGAACGATTTTGTATGTAGCAAGCCGTTGACACTGCTTCAGCCCACATAAACAAAGGAAGATCAACATAGGACAGCATTGTTCTTGCAACTTCAACTAGAGTACGGTTTCGTCTTTCAACTATCCGGTTTTGTTGTGGTGTTCTTGCCGCAGAGTATTGACGTGACACTCCCAATGATTTAAGAAAATCATCTAGAGTCTTATTCTTGAATTGTGTCCCATTGTCTGACCGGATTGTTTGAACTGATTGTTGAAGATTGACTTGAAGCATCTTGATTAAAGATATGATCAACTCGGGTGTTTCATCTTTAGAGCGTAGAAACTTTACCCATGTATACCTCGAGTAATCGTCAACGACCACCAACACGTACTTCTTGGCACTTATACTCTGAGTTTTCATCGGCCTACAGAGTTCCATATGAAGAATTTCCAAAACTTTGTGTGTACTTGGCTTAGGTTTTGGCGGATGAGGAACTCGTTTCATCTTTCCCTTCTTACAGGCTGTGCAGAAATTGTCTCTTTCAAACTTCAGAACTGGTAGACCTTTGACTAAATCACCTATCATCAACTTTTGAATATAACGGAAATTGAGGTGAGATAATCGTCTATGCCACAACCATTATTTCTAAAACTTCTTTTATGATAACCATTTGAATAAAAACGTTTAGGACCATAAGTATCATAACTAAACCAATGAGAATAATCAGACTTGCAGATAAAATCATCCACACCACAATATGAACAACAAATTTAGTCATGTGCTAAATTGATCAATTGTTGCATTGAATAAGCCTTGTAAGGAATAACAAGTTTTTGTTTAGTGCAAACAGCTTGATTTCTTACAACAGAAACAAAATTGTTTTTCATGGAATTAAAAGCAACGTGGGATGATTTTGTCTGAGCCACATCCTGTGTGGACTCCTTTATTCTCCACTCAAGTCTCGTATTGTTTCTCAGATAACTTCTTTCTTGGACTACAAGTTAAGCAATTCTCAACCGGAATCTTCATAAATCAGTCCAAGTATGTGTTTGATATCTTGAAGAAGTTCAAGATGGAAAACTGTACGACGATTGGTACTCCGATGGCACCAGGATCTAAGATCGGTCCGGATCCTGACGGTAAGGATGTTGATCTTAAGACATATAGATGTATAATCGGGTCATTACTGTACTTAACTGCGAGTCGTCCAGATATTATGTTTGCAACTTGTTTGTGTGCGAAATTTCAGGCTAATCCGAAGGAATCACACCTTGGAGCCGTCAAGAGAATCTTTCGATATTTGAAAGGCACATCGTATCTTGGTCTGTGGTATCCAAAGGAGACGGGATACGAACTCACCGCATATTCAGACGCTGATCATGGAGGAAGCATGCTAGACAGGAAGAGCACATCCGATCATGTACAATTTTGGGGAGATAAACTCGTGAGCTGGGCGTCGAAAAAGCATAACTGTGTGTCGACATCAACTATGGAGGCTGAATATGTAGCCACGGCCAGCTGTTGTTCACAAGTCCTATGGATGAAAACCCAACTCATGGACTACGGGTTAAAGTATGAGAAAATCCCCATCTACTGTGACAGAAAAACGCCATTGCCATATCTGCTAATCCTGTCCAACACACCAAGACAAAACACATTGATATTAGGTATCATTTTATCAAGGATCACGTTGAGAAAGGTACAATTGAATTATACTTTGTTACAACTGAGTTTCAACTTGCCGATCTTTTCACAAAAGCCTTGGATGAAAAACGTTTTTATTTCCTAGTATCCAAGCTTGGCATGTTGAACATGAAAGTTTAACTCTCATATATTGAACATATAATAGATGAAAATATTTGTATCTCAATCTAGATATGTTATCTAGATTGATACACTTAAATTTTCATCATATTCTATTCTCAAGATATGTTATTTAAGTTTTCATGATTCTATTGTATTTCATATGTTTATTCAATTTGTTATCTCTTTTACTTCATTGATTTATCTGTGATTAAATACGATACTCGTGTCTGCATAAGGTGTGTTCATGGTCTCAGGGGGAGTGTATTATTCTTTATATATGCATGAGTCTAGGGGGAGCATGCATAACTGTCAAAATGTGTGAGTTTAGATGCCATAGGATATACTTGAAGACAATCAGGTAAGTATTCTAATTTGTTTTGAACACACTCTTAAATGATGAAAAACTTCTTTGAAAATTCTATGCATCATTTAAGGGGTAGTGAAAACCCGTTTTTGAAAACTCAGAGTGCTTAATCAATTAAAAGTAGGACATCTTTCAATGTGATAAATTTTTTGGAATTGTTTTTGGAAAAATGTCTAAGTGTTGATGTTATCGCACGTAGCTGTGCACGATAACATGTTTCATCGCACGTGCCTTCTTGCGATAACACATCAACATTTTTAATCGCACGACGCCTAATGCAATAAAACCGCGATAATCTTTTTTATCGCAATTATGGTGTGCGATTAAACCGCATGAACAGTGTTTATCGCACCCTTCGTGTGCGATAAAACTTCTCACCTTGTTATCGCACCATGTTGTGCACGATAACTTTGAAGTTTATCATACCCTTTTTCGTACGACAACCTGACATGATGGCAGGTCAACCGTTGGACCAATCCTTCACTGCCACGTGTGACCATCCTCAGGTTCCTATTTATAGAGCATTTTTTTTCAAACTTTATTCTTTTTCTCGAACCATAAACCCTCTCAAGCCTATTAGTGCGAATCTGAGATTTTCGAAGTTTCAAGTGCTCATATTGATTTCATTGTGTTCAGACTACTTTCGAGGTAAGATTCTATTGTTTTTTCAATCCTTTTTATGCATTTATCATCGATTTACAGTCAGTTTTAGGGTTCTAGGGTCGAACCCATGTGGGTCTGTTCATATTCGCTTCTGCCGATACTCTCTAGTGTATGTTTTAGGAGTTAAAAATGATACAATATGCTCCTGTTAGATAGGCGAGCCTAGTGTACTAGTTGTAAAATCTTTTTATGCGAAAAATTTGAAATCTGGGCTTGAACACTTAGGATGTTCATCGTGTTCAAGTTTATCGCAGGGTATTGTGCTCTTCATGTTTATCGTTATCGCACCTAACACACATTCATCTTTATCGCACATGCCTGTGTGCGATAACCTTTATCGCATACAGTTCCATGCGATAACCTGCTTTGTGCGATAACAATTTGATGCCCTGTGCGATATAATCCAGACTTAGGCTATTTTTTGAACTGTTTTTCAACAAAACCATTTTTGAGCACTTCACTGATATCATTCTATCCAGATGGCCGCCATGAGACAAAATGATGGCCATTCGTCAGACGAGAACACTGTGATTCCATCTCACCGATCCTCGCACTCATCGGTGAACGCTCGGGATCTTGCTGAGGAGTTATTGCCCCGAAGGTATCATCTTGCTTTATCGTACAATAACCATACCTTAGACCTTCGTGTTAACTTTGACTACCGCATTATCCTGGAAATACTCAAAGGTCACCCACTCCTCACAGCCTTAACCAAAACCATAACAGTACCTATCATATACCTACAACAGTTTTGGAATACCCTACAGTTCCATCCCGTTCATCCCCGTGGCCAACACTTTACTGCTAAAGTCGACCATTTTGACACCAAACTCACTCTGAAGTGCCTTCGTACTGTACTTGATTTACCTTATCAAACCGATTTTGAAGACCAAATTCCCGAAGCCGACCTATGTGCAAATATCCGCTGTTTGGGATATCAACCTGCTGATGGGGTTATGCTCACTCAGTCTTCAAAGTTCAAACGACAATACCTACCCCGAATATGGTACACCCTATTCTCCATAATCAACCGGTGCATGACTCCAAAACACACAGGTTTGGATAAGTGCAACATTGCTACCTTACGCCTATTCCATGCCGTGGCGTTCAACAGGAAAATTGATTATGCAATCATCATCTGGAACGAGCTCATTGAACTAGTCGGTGACAAGACCAAGCCACACAAAGCCAGAAAATTTGTGCCCTATCAACGATTCCTTCAGATCATTATCCAGAGCATCATAGACTCAAACCCAGAGATTCCCCGCTGCCCAAATGCTGTTCAAGGACCAAGACAGTGGATGCATTTTCTCAAGATGCCCGCTGAGATAAACTTTTCCCACACTGCCGTTATACCTGAAGCCGTTCTAGCTTATGCCGACCAGCAGTCTCCGATTGTGAGAGAGTATAGGTCAGAAAATGCACTGATGGTCCAACCAGATCCGGAGGGACTTCCCTACGGTGCAAACCTTTTAGGTGGTGAGGGTGTACAAGTCGAGCAGGTTCAAGAACAAGGGGTTCTTGAACGGGAAGATGTGAGGGAAATATTATTGAGAGGGGCACAAGAGTTGAGGGTACTGCTGGTTTGGCATCCACATCTCGAGCCGCCCGTACTCAAATATTTGACGATGATGTTTATTGGGATTCCCAAGATGACGCTGATCGTGTGATATCTTCCTCTAGTTCCAAAGATGAGGTCTCTACCCATCCAAAAGGAAAAGGTGATACTGATGGTGCATCCGACTCCGACTCAGATTCAGATCATGACCCAGATGCACACTTGATACCGAGACACGTTGGTCTGCGACATCATATTGAGAGTTCCGATGCTGATTCCACCTGGAACATCGGACACTCTGGAGATATCGGTGACATAAGGAGGGAAGAGGGTGTTGTAGTTGAAAATTTGGAAAATGTGAGCCGAGAGAGTGAGAGAAAAGAATTGGGAGCGACTGAGACAGAGTCACAAAAGGTTTTAACCAAAGACTCTTCCCAAACCAAGTCAAGCCGGGTAGCCACATCTACTACCGACGTGCGTTTGTCGCCGTTGCGCATTGAACAAGACATAGTGGACCTAACTATGCAAAGCACAGCCCCACCAAGCCACTCACTAGTCTCTCAACAGACTGATGTTTCAATTTCCATAGGGGATTAAGCACAACTGCTATCGGCAACACATTCGGTGTTTGCTGATATTGAAATAGGTAGGCAATTGCCCCGACCACCGACTTTTATTCCGCGCACATCGATTCTAGGGCCTTTTGGTAGAACATGTTTTCCTAGGACACGAGCGCCGATACCACCATTTGTTGGAAGCTTCCGTGCTCCAACCGGAACACCCTGAGTTAGGCCGCCGTTCGTTGGTGCCTCGCGAGGAAGGGGTGGAAGTCCTGTCATTGCTAACACTATGCCAGCTTTGAGCATAGGCCGTACAATTGCTTCAACTGTCACGTCAACCGCTAACCTACGTGGTACGGGTGTTAGTGTTTCCCGTGTTGATGAACTTTTTGCAATGCTAGGACCGCCCCCACATTACATAACGTTGGATTTTCTGCACGCTGCCCTAGATTCAATTAATACTTCCTATAAGAAATAGGCGACTGAGCGGAAACAGATTGTCAATGACCTTTCAGCAGAGGTGCGTAGAGCTTTCAAAGGTAAAGGTATAGCCGAAACTTCTTCCGGACAATCCAATCCTACATCCGAAGCTCAACCTAGACCTATACCTATACCTCTACAAAACCAACCTCAACGAACCATTCCCATCCATGAACTCAAATCTGAGTTATTAGCCCGGTTACTTGATCAAGGAGACAACGCTGATTCTGAAGAACAAGAGCTAGTAGGTTTACTTAGAAAACAAACCGAAATACAAACCTGCCTACCTACAAGCTCAGATTTCCAAAATCTCCAATAATCCATGCAAGATATGACCAAAGCCATGCAGTCAGGTTTCAAATCTTTATCTGATAGAATATTTGTTTTGGCACAGTCGTGTGGTGCTCAAGTCCAAGGTTCAAAGAAAAGAAGACATGATGATCAGGATGATCCTGATCAACATGAGGGGGGAGAAGAGAGCACGGGTTAAAGCGTCTATCCAAGTTGATACAGAAACTGCTGGGGGGGGGGGGGGGGGTAAGATCAAGTAGTAACAGAGGGGACAGAAAGACAGGGTAATGAGAATGTCCAAGTGGATGATGTTCTAGATGATATCACACTTACGGTTGAAAAGCGTCAAAGTGGTGATAATAGAACGGAGGATGAGCAGATGGCAGACGATCTGATAATGGATTATATCTACATTGATTATGAGGAGGAACCGGAGAGAACCGAGTTTCAGATTAAAGAGGAATTGGATGATGTGTTTGACTCAACCGGAGCACAAGTGGTTGAATCCGAATCTGATTCTGATGATGACAATGCTCAACCGCAACAACCAAATGATCCCGATGTAGGTACTTCTGCGCAAAATATTCCAGTATCTATAGATAACAAGATTAGAGATCCCGTCTCAGAGGCCGAAATGATATTCTATTAGGCTCTGATTGACGATGAACCGAACTTTGTTGGAAGTGGGGAAAGGGTAAGGATCTTGACTCCTTTTCAAGAAACTATGAGAAAGGATTTGTTTGTTAGGAACGTTCAGAGGATTGATCTGATAAAATTGTATGGGATTGAGAAATGGCCAGTTCTACATCAAACCAAATTTTTGCACGTCATGAAAAACAAATACCTGGAGTTGGACACAGTTAGGTCTGATAAGGAAATTATAAAGGTTTTAAAGATAGAGTCGAAGAAACTGCTGAATATCTGGTACCCACAGTTCACTGTTAGAAGATCCGATGACAAGGAATGGTTCTTTACTGAAGCTGACTTCAAGAGCCTAAAACTAGACGACCTTTTGAACCTATATCACACTCTAGGAAGCATCCCCGATAAGAAGATTGAATGGTCTGCCGCTTACCAGTCTGTCAAAAGATTTATCAGAAATATGGTGAAGTTCTCTTATCTCACCGACTTTCAGATTGCACTGGAAGCAAATCAAGCCCAAGTGAACCTCCGCAGACCCAACAAACGACTTTCAGATATCCAAGGTATCCCTTTTTACACCGTGCTAGACAAACCAGAACTCGGAGTAGTCTACTATAATCAGGAGAAGATGAAGAGGTTTATGAGAATCACTGAAGTAAACAAATACAGTGATGGGATGTTTAAACTGATTCAGATCCAATTGGAGAGTAAACTCAGGCTCGATGAGAAGGAGAGGGTCAAGCTAAAGCCGAAAGAGAAGAAAATGATTAACCAAGCTCTGGAACCCATCAAGAACCGACAAGAGTACCGAAATGCACTGAGGCGTTTTGAAATCATCTTCGGGTTCAGGAAGAGATACGTTGCTCCGGTACAAGCTTAAATTTTGCTGCCTCTACTTTGATACAAAGGGGGAGATTGTTAGTGCCATTATTAGCACCTTGTATCAAGTAGAGGGTCTATTTCGTAACTTTCCTATTTACCTACTATATATTGTTTTTGCCTTATATTTGTTCAGTGTGTCATTTCCTATTCCAAGTACACACTCTACTTTCTCTCTATTTTCACCATATTGTACTTAGAGGTTTTATGCTTATGAGATGGATGATCACTTAATTTTCATTGTGATATATTGAATGCTTGTTCTGGGATCACATATCTCAACCGTTTTATCAAAAACCCAACAACCAAACGACTTTTGGTTCGCGATAGAACTCAAACTCTCTTCCAAAAGCTCTTCATAATTGTTGATTTCGACCAAATTGTAACTCGGTCCTTCAACATGGCCCACTTCTGTACGCGATTCCTCATTAAAAAGGAAAATACGAAATTTCATTCAAACCAATGGAATCACTAACAACAACGTTGCCACAACGAATATATTTTGTGATGGTGTATCTAAAAAGAATAGATATAGGCCCGTAGCGCCTGCTATAGATACAAAAACCCGAATGTATATGCATCATTATATTTTTTGGCCGTGTTTTTTATGTGAAGGTTTTTTTGTTGGAGGATCGGGATTAGTGTTGCAACCGATGTGATTAACGGGACAAAGGCATTTAGTAAAAGGTAAGAAGTGTAACTTATATTATTGGCGATGAGGTTGTATAGAGCTGCGGTTACTCCACTGAAACTGATGCTAAGAGATACGACAAGCGGCCAGTTTTCTGGGAAGTTTTTGATGCATAAAACGAAGCAGCCGACTGACAAACATAAAAGAAATGCCTGTTGAGTATGAACGGAGTTTAGAAATGTGAGGAGGATGTCGGTAAAGGGTAAAAACGAATTTAATTGAAGTCTAATAGTAATAAGTTGTAAACTTGAATTTTAATAAGTTGTTCTTAATAGTTTTACGGAATGCTTTATATGTAGTATAGATACACAGAGTTGAGTTCCAGTGAGAAGTTGAGGTTAACGTTGAGAAGTGGTTATCAACGATGAGAAATGAACACAGATTAGGATGAGATGCACTGAGATAAGATGCAACGAGATGCACCGAATCAATCCACTTCTAAGCCGCAATTCATGGGAGGACATTTGACTAAAAGTGATCAACGGTTCAGATCCACTTCTCACATTAACCTCAACTTCTCACACGATCCTTCGCTTAGATATACACATCTTGTTCGTCTTTAAATTAGAATTGCACGTGGACCGATAGGCTTGGAAAAAATTCTGGTTTGGTCAAAGCCTGGTCAACTTGATGCAAAATAGCCTGGACCGTCCCGAAAATAGTTTGGTCTTGGTTTGTTTAAAATAAATACCAATGTGATCCGTTTGGTCGGGTGGTATTGTCCATTTTAAAAAAAAAAAAAAAAAAAATTAACGAACTAAAGAAAAGGGGGCTAAAAGTTGAAAATTGGACCTAAAGACCTTTATGTGGTCCAGCCAAAGGGTCGGGTGGTATTTGTCCATTTAAAAATAGGAAAAAAAACAAAAAGAAATTAACAAATTAAAGAAATGGGGGATAAAAATTGAAAATTGGAGCTAAAGACCTTTATCTGGTCCACTGGTCCAACGAAAGGGTCATTGAACCAATGTTACCTAGGTTACTGGTAAAGTCTAACCTACACCTACCAGGAGATCATGAGCTCACACCTCCCTAAAATCCTCACCAAAAATGAAGAGTGTGCGTAAGTATTTGTCTTGTACATACATACATATGTGCAAAATCACATGTGATTTTACATTAACGACAAAAAATAAACGTGGGCAACTTTGCCGCGACTTAAGTCGCAAGCAAAGTCGCGTGAATCATATATGATTTTGTACATTAACGGTCGTTCTCCTGATTTTCTTAAATAGTTAACGTTCTCGTTTGATCCCACCACCATATATATTATACTTCAAAAAAAGACCGGTCCAAGCTTTATATTGTATGGAAAAGTCGGTATTTATCTGGTAAATCAAGATCGGAAACGGACCGATTCCCTATTGATGACATCATGGTCTAGTGTGATCTGGTCTGGTCCAAATGCCCATCTCTGCTTAAACCAATGTTCTAAAAAACCCGTCTTGGTGCCGCCATGGCACCAAGGCATGGCCTTGCCGCCACGTTAACCCCCTTGGCGTGGATACAAGGCATCGATCTCGTTATGGCGCGCCATGGCGCGTTATGACCTTACAAATATGTACTTTCGATTCTTCGAATATGTGCACTTCGAAATTCGATTAGAATTTTCCCATTAGTATCAATTAAAATCTAGAAATTCTTTTGTTTATCGTTTTATATGAAGTTAAATTGTTAATAACTTAATCATTATTATTCAAGACACTGACATAAACACACACACACACACACACGTTTATATACATAATATTATATACAAGTTTGCCGTCTTAAGTCACACCGTGGAAAACACCATGACCTCACCGTAACTCGTAAGGCTTGATCTCGCCGTCACGCCACGCCTCATGTCATTCAGAACCTTAGCTTAAACATCCTTACTAGGTTTAGAAATCATGTTAGATACTAGTTGGGCTAAGCCAAGATTATGGCATTTTTATGGTTCGAAAGAAGTCCGGTTGGCCTTTTGGCCTGTTCCTTACAAAACGGAAAATAAATAATTTCATAAATAATTGAAAAAATAAAAAAAAACCTGGACCGGGCTTCATCCGGTTGGGAAAAGGTCGGTCTAGGCTTTATTATGTCCAAAAAAACACCAATGATCCAGCCTAATCCAAAATGATGTCATAGTCTAGTCTTTACCGACCAGGCTGACTAGACCAAATGTCCATCTCTACTAGGTAATATTAGATACTAGAATGTCAAAGGTTCAAATCTCAAAAAAATGAGGAGGGTGTGTGAGTTCATTTGCCATAAATAAATATTATACATTTGAAATAAAAGTGGAACTTTTGGTCCATGATATCTTCAAAGCATAGAGAAAAGATTTGGGTGTATCTTAAACTGATACCCTATCTTCAAGTAAGATATACTGTATACGTTTGGTTTGATTTTCAGAAGTTATTACTTTGAGCCTTTGGTAAAGCATAGAGAAAAGATCTGGGTGTATCTTAAACTGATACCCTATCTTAAATTTTGAATTGAGTTGCTTTACCAAAGGCTCAAAGTAATGACCAACAAATTACATTTCCACCGAATAAAGAAATTAGATAATCAAAGTTTTATCTCAAAATAAGTATTCAATTTTTTTCCTAAAGTAAATGTCCAATTCTACCCTTAATTATTGTTGGAAATAAGCAGAAAATACCAACACAGAAATTGTACAACTTGACTGTTATGAAGAGGAAGAAGAGAAAATGGAGGGAACAAAGGGTTTTTCCACAAACTGTTTTTAATATATCATCCCACACCACAAGTCTGATTACATACACATATATATACACATGAAGTGACAAAATTTTGACCAACATAATGGTTTGTGAACCAACACAACTGTTGGTAAATAACCACCAAAAAACAGTCGCTAATAACCTATCAAACTATGATAAATAAAATTACTTATAGATAATCACATAACTTAGCTTATAATTTTAACACTCCTCCTTAAGCTAAGACATATCCAACACACAACTTAAAGTATTCAAGCTTCAAACATCATTCATCATCAGTCTTGATTTTCCAAGGGAGAGTATCATCCATGGGTACATTCATCACCTTGTTTCTTTCCCCAAGGTCATCATCATCCTTGTACCATGCATCATCCACTAGAATTTCAAGTTGCTCAATTGCCATGAACATTGTATCCCCTTCTTGAGTTTCATTTCCATAAATGAAATTGGCATCTTCACTCTCATCCTCTTTTCGTTTCTTGCAGTACTTCATAGTGTGTCCGTATTTGTGACAATAATAACATTGAGTTTCAGATAAAGGTCTTACATGTTCTTTTCTTTTTGCTTTTGTAGAGAAAATGAATGCTTGTTCAGAAGGAGCATCATCAAAATTTCTCATCCGAAGTCCATGGGACTTAAGTGTCCCCAACATATTTTCCAAAGAAAGTAATGCCAAATCCTTTGATTCTTCGATGGCAACCACAACATACTCGAATTTTCGAGTCAAACTTCTCAAAATCTTCTCCACAATTCATTTATCTTCAGTCCCCTCCCCATTAATCCTCATTTGATTAGTGAGGGTAATCACACGATTATAAAACTCTTCAATGGACTCAGATTCTCTCATCCGAAGTCCAACGAATTCACAACGTAAGGTTTGAAAACGTACCATTTTAACTTTGTCCTCTCCACGGTAGGTCTTGTACAACATATCCCACACATCCTCTGATGTAATAGACGTTGAGATCCTCTAGAAAATGGCTTCATGTACTGCTTGATAAATGAAAAATAACACTTTCCGATCTTTCTTTCGATCTTCTTTTAATTCTGTGTTTTGTTGGGACGTTAAAGCGGTAGGATTCTTGGGTTCTTGTAACCCATCCTCAACCAAATTCCATAGATCTTGAGATTCGAAGAACACCTTCATTTGGATACTCCATTGGTGATAGTTTCTACCGTTTAACTTCGGAAGTTGCGCTTGAAAAACGTTGTTGTTTGAAGCCATTAGAGTTTTAATCCTTTTTGTTTTTGGTTTTCTGTGATTTTGAACACGGGCTCTGATACCAGTTTGTTGGAAATAACCAGAAAATACCAACACAGTAATTGTACAACTTGACTGTTACGAAGAGGAAGAAGAGAAAATGGAGGGAACAAAGGGGTTTTCCACAAACCGTTTTTAATATATCATCCCACACCACAAGTCTGATTACATACACATATATATATACACATGAAGCAACAGAATTTTGACCAACACAACTGTTGGTAAATAACCACCAAAAAACTGTCGCTAATAACCTATCAAACTATGATAAATAAAATTACTTATAGATAATCACATGACTTAGCTTATAATTTTAACAATTATGAGATAAGGAAAGAGACTCAGATACCACTAGGCCAAAAGCCTAACGGGTGTGAAACAACTATCAGACTTGGGGAACATTAATTTCTGTACATCAATAAACCCTCATACATCCATTATTTCCCATAATCTCCCCAAGTCCAATTTTCAATTTCAGAGGAATAAAAAAGCAAAACGAAACCCTAAAATCAATTGGGGAAGAACAAGTAAAACGCAGGGGAGATCAAATTACTAACCATGTGATACGGAAATGAAACGAGTCTCCGAATGAGAAGCCATTGAAAACCATAACCAAACAAACCAAGGAAATCCGATGCCATTGATAAGTAACTGAGCTGCAACTGACTGATTTCCGGTACATATTTCAATTCAGTTGAATAAGAAGGGAAGTATAAATTCGTACCTGTAAATGCTTGTATTCATATCGTCGCCATTAATATCATCCATTTACTCCATTCTAGAGTTATCATCATCTTCGTAATCTCCGACAACGTGAAAATTCATCGAGAAAATAGAGGAGGGAGAAGGCTCGATGTCTATAAGGGTGCGTTTGGTACGCAGACAGGACAAGACGGGACAGAACATAACAAGATGGAACAGGACAAAACAGGACAACTGTTCAGCGTTTGGTAAGACATAACATGACTAGACAGGACAGGACAAGACCGAGATAGGGTATAATTGTCCAGGAGGTGAAAGAGTTGTGACGGTGAGAGCCTTAGAGGGTATAATTGTCCAGGAGGTGTTGTTCCACTTAGTTCCAGGGGGTCTCATAGAACACGCGTGTCCTAAGCTTGTCCAAGTTAGTTCCACTTTGTTCCACATTTGCTTACACCAAACATGGGACAAGTGTGTCCTGTCCTGTCGTGTTCCATCCTGTCCACCGTACCAAACGCACCCTATGGATTATATAAAAGCTTTTGGTCACTATTGGTCCTCCACCTTTTTAAAAATAATAATCCAATCCTTATAAGTTTATTGAGTTTTTATTATTACGTTAAATAGATAAAAATGTTTATTTTATTTATTTTTTCTAATCCTTTTTTTTCAGTTAAAAACTTTAGCGAATATATTTAGTAATCATAGTTTATGATGATATCAGTTATATCATTTACAGTAAAAACTGTAATAATTTCTATTAGAAGTTTTTAAAATAAAGTCTAGAATGTTTGAAAAAACTTGTATTCAACTCCAATAGATTTTTTATTTTGAATATCACATCAATACTTATATTATTAAAATATTATAGCATCCATACACGTCTTGCAAGGCCCCTTGCAAGATGACATGTCATGCCATGTGGCTTGCAAGGCCTTGCAAGACAACCCTCATCTTTCTAAATTAGAAAGGTCTTTCACAAAATAGATATATTAAACAAAAACATTTTTTAATTTATTATGTGGGTTCTAAGCAAGAAAGTTGTTCGATGAAATGTTGAAATACGTTGCATCAGACCTATATATATAAGAGCATTCACAGTGGTGTATGAAAAAAGAGAGATTGTATTTAGAAACCAACTGAAAGATATACACAATGAAGTAAGGTTTCAGAAATTTGAAGAAGGTTGGACAAAATGCATTTTTTGGACAACAACTTAATGTAGTATTGAATTCATGGTATGGTAAGATGGTGTTTCACTGGATTTAATGAATGAAATTTAGGTGGTATACATGAGTTGCATTGAGTGTGTTATATGATTCCTTAAAGCACCTTCGCAATGAACGTGAGTTGCATTTTTTTGGGGGGGGGGGTTATTAAATTGTTCATGTTTTATGAGTATGCGCTATTGCCGGAAAAATGACATTCGCCGGCGCCGGCGACCTCCTCCGGCGAGGCTCCGATGGCTTTTGGGTTGTAAGCTGAAGGGGTGATGTTGGGCCTATTCTGTTTGGGCTTTAAGAGGGGTCAAGTGTTTAGAATTTGGATTTTTGTTTTGGAAGCCCAAACATTATGGTTTATTGAATTAATTAATTGTTAGTAATTAATTAATTTAATTATGTGAGGATTATTAATTAAATAATTTACTGAAATTATTTAAATATATTTTAGTATTATTTAATTATTAAAGGAGTAACACTCATTTATTAAGAGGCTTCTAATTAATTGATTTGGGACATTGAGATGTCGATATTTTGATATTTTAGAAGCAAATAATTTAGATTGTGTTAAAGTAAAAGAGAAATAGAACAACAATGAGTAGAGAGAAAGAATCGTAATTCTCATTAATCATAAGCCCTTTATATAGGGATTAGTTACAAGTAGATAACTACAAGACATTTCAATTATAATCTATCTCTATCCCTATCTCTATCGTCATATCCTTTAGACGATGACACATTTATCCTACAACACTCCCCCTTGTGCCGAGTCAAAGGAGTGAATGTGCACAATTGTTGCCTCGTTAAAACCTTACGCCAAAATAAAAACCCAGTGGGAAAAAATAAAAATATGACGAAGGAAAGAGTACAACGCACTAGCTTATTTCCAATACATAGACTTTTACTTTAGTCTAATTTTCTCTTAGATTTGTACATTAATCATAAGAGTTAGGAAAACATGATGGTATATAAACTGTTGCCTCACTAAAACCTTACACCAAGGAACAAAACCCAATGGGAAAAATAAAACCTTGGTTGAAGGAAAGAGCACAACATACCAATATTACATATATAGTAGACTCCCCCTTTTGTCTACCACTCCCCCTGATTCGTGCATTAATCAAAGGAGGTTTAAAACATTTTCATTTCAATACTTTCTACATGTTTCCCAAATATGGTTTTACGTATTGATTTGGTAAACAAACATGTCACATTTTCCTCGCATCTTATTCAGTTCACTTGAATCTTGAGGATAATTGATTATATGAAAACTTAAGCAAAGTATGCTTTGTGTTATAACCCTTGATATTTCTTACTTCCATTTCTTCAATACATGATGCACTATTTCTATACATGCAAGTTGTATATTGGTTAAACTCAAGATTACTAGCTCCTCTTATATGTGTAATGATAGTCCTTAACCATATACACTCTTGAATAGTCTCATGGAGAGTAAGATTGTTGATAATATAAGAAGATAGCTATTAAGGGTTTGCTTAGTTTACTTCCAAGCAATCGACATGTTTCATATGATAATTCCTTATCCAGGGAAAGCCTTTATATCAATCAAACATATACCAAATATCAGCAAATATATACCAAGGTATTGTTTGGTGTTTTTCTATAAGAGCCAGTACTTTTGCCGCTCATAATCTAAGTAGGTATTGAAGTTTCATTATCAATCCATTTTCTCCATAGGGAAATTATAATCCCACGTCAATGGTGCCAAAAGATTAATTTGAAATCATTCCAATGACGTTGCGTTGGCGCTGAGCTAAATCTAGCTGACAAGTTCTGTGAGAAGTACAATATACGGTCAAGTGTATTATGTTGGGTACAATAATGCGCCTATTGTACTTAGGTATGCAATTCCAGCTCCTAACACCTCTTCGTCCTCATCCTTTAGACGAAATGGATCTTTCCTTATATCCAACACTTTGACCGATCATGGGAGTGCTAATCGGATGCGCTTTGTCCATATTAGGTTGCCTGATGATTTTCTAGACATATGCGGATCAGTGGATTAATATTCCACAAACTCGGTGTCGTAGCTCAAGTATCTAGACAAAACCAAGTTTTCCCACGATCTTTCATCTTAAATTCAGATTTCAAGTAGCTTGTGTTTTCTCTTATTTCATCAAGAGTGTCTATTATGTTCATAACATCGACATATAGAGCTACTACGAAAATCCGGGACTTGTTTTCTTATATAAATACGCAAGGGCACAGTTCATCGTTCTTATTTATCGTTTCCCAATCAAGTATTCACTCAGGCGGGTATACCACATCCGCATAGATTTCTTTAATCTATAAAGTGAGTGTTTCAATTTTATTGTAAACGCATTTCATGGTTTAGAGTTACTTGATATTGGTATAATGTCATCAAGCACTTGTATATCTCTGAATTTAGATCCCCATAGAGATATGTAGTAACTACATCGTTGAGCTGCAATTTCCAGTCCTTCGGAAACTACTTGGCTAATTAATAGCAGAACGTTCTCCATCACGAGAGAGTAAGTCTTATTGTGGTCAATCCAGTGCGTTGTGAGAAACCTTGCGCCAAAGGAGAGCCTTATGCATTAGGACTTTATTATTCTCGTTACGCTTTCTGACAAAGACTCAGTTATGTCCTACGGGCTTTACACTTGGTGGGTTAGCACTACCGAACCAAATACCCGATCCTTTGTCAAAGAATATAATTCTTTCTGGATTGTTCTTTAGGTCAATATGCTTTGTTGATATTATTCAACCGAGCGTGGTTCGATGTCGTCGTGCTCTATCGTCTTATGAGCAATAGTAAATGTGAATAAATCATCAATGAATATATATGATCTGTCCATTGACTCATATGTACTCTCATAGTTCATTTAAGATTTTATTTATCTCTAGAATCAATATTAACTTCGGAGCGTCCTCCAGTGATGATTCATGGACATAATTAGAGATAATCTCATGAGAGTTTTATGTATTGATGATAAATGGATGTGCCTCACTATTCTCTTCCTTTAGAATAGTTATTCATCGAACCGGGTTGCTTCCACCACTTCCATTTGGTAGCTACGACCTCAACCACACCTCCACTATGTGTGATTGCAACGCACTTTCCAACGGCGTTGTGCCCCTGTTGGGGACTTTTAACCTTACGGGTATTGTAATACCCCATATTCCATACTTGGTGGCTTTAGTGCTGAAATAAGGAAACTTCGGGGTGCTTTTGTTAAGAACTGAAAGTTGTGTGGCTGAATAGTGAAAGGGAGAAGTTTTATAAGATAAACCTCTCCAAAACCCTACCCATTTCATTGTAATTTCGGCTGGAGGGTTCTAGAGGGAGAGAGGAAGCTCAGAAATCCCTCATTGAAGGTTTGAAGAAGGTGGGATCAGCTAGGGATTGGAGAAGTTGCTGCTAAGGTATAACACCACCTTCCTTTCTTTGTTTTGTGTCTAAAATGGGGTTTTGATGTAGGAACCTGTTGCAACCTCTTTCTTCTTTAAGTGTTTTGGAGGTAAAATCAATTGGAAGGGTGTTGGATGAATCCCTAGAGGTGTATGCACCCATGGTGATATTCCACCCATTCCAATGGAGATTCTTAAGTTTGGTTCATTTTTTTAAAAAGGGGATTTGTGTTTCAACAGAGTTTTACTTGATGATTTGAATGAGGAATTGTTGGATTTAAGTTTTGGGGAAATCTTTGAGTTTTAGGAAGAATTTTCGTGCAGGAAAGAAAATCAGTCCAGAGGCCCGCGCCGATGGACCGGCGCCAACCAATCGGCGCCAGGCTCTGTTTCATTATTTTGCATTTTTGCTTCGTTGGTCGTTTGGGCTTGGGTTCGAGGCTTGGTTTAGGAGATTGTCTTAGGACAGTTTGGGGAATGTTTTAGAACAGAATGGGGAGTCTAATACCTCATTTGTTAAACCCAATTCAGGTGATCGTTTGGCGATTAAGTGAGCTTCGAGTAGGGTGTCTTTTAGCCGAGTACCAGGTGAGTTCCCTTATACATTATTTCTACCTTTTAAAATGAAATGCGAAGAATTGATATGTCTGAAAATGAGTTACTTGTTTATCATGAATCTTATGTTTTCTCATGCATGAAAAGTGTTAGTTTGTAATGTGGAAGGAGGTTATTCCTCGAGTAAGTTTAAAGCATGTTCTAAATGTTTATGCTTGTGATAGAGTCAGGTTACACAGTGGAGGACCCCCGAGTTGCCGTCCCTGGCTTTGTAAGGTGATGAGTTGCCGTCCCTGGCTTTGTAAGGTGATGAGTTGCCGTCCCTGGCTTTGTAAGGTGATGAGTTGCCGTCCCTGGCTTTGTAAGGTGATGAGTTGTCGTGCCTGGCTTTGTAAGGTGTTATTGGTCCGTACCACTGTGTATACCCTTGTTTGAGCTCAAACTTGTTAAGTGTTATTTGCATGGAAAAGTGTTTTTCTTTAAATGTTTTGCGGCTACGCTTTAGGAGGGAATTCACTAGACCTTATGGTCTAACCCTCGCTTTCAAAACTTTAAAACCATTTTCAGGAAAGGGTGGCTTAGGTACTTCGTCTAAGGGCAAAGAGAAGGCTTGAGGTGAAGGTGCGAGGTTAAAGACCGTCAAGTCTCAGTTTTTGTTTAGTTAACATCTCGGTTGTATTTGCTTGTGGACCTTAATCAATGTATTTTACATTGGGGTTTATGATGTAATTGGGACCCTTTTTGGGCTTTTGGCTTTTTATTATGTTATAAGATTTTGGGTTGTTACAAATGGTATCAGAGCCGTAGTTTAAGGGATTTAGGTGACCGATTGGGCCTAGACTTAAACTTTGGAGTAGGGACACAACCGAGATATAGGATGACCATAGGAGGAGACATAAGCGGTTTAAGTGGAATGGGGTGTCGAGGATCATCATGTGAGGTAAATTGGGAATTATACCTGGCCAATATAATTTCGAATTTACAGGCACGTGGGGATACTTGAATTACCTCAAGAGAGTGATACTGGTATTAAGTGTTTGTTTTATGTGTTTTGTATCAGTTTCGTCATGACTGGAAGATCGACAAGGAGCAGGTCTGTGCCGAGTGTAAGAATGGTTCCATCGGAGGAGGTTCAAGTGGACGAACCCGTGGTTCCCCCGAGGGCGCCGGCTGCCCGGGGTAGAGGAAGAGGTCGTGGAAGGGGGCGTGAGACCATTCCACGTAGAGCTACTACCAATGTGGAGGGTACTCGCCCAAAGAAGAAAACTCCGGCTGCTCGTCGAATAAGAGTGTTGAGGCACCGTCCGATCGGGAGAAGTCTCATCGAGAGGGCTCGGCAGCGGAGAATCGCGCCTTTGTGACTCAAGAGGCCTTCGCCACCGAAATGTTGAAGCTACAGGAAAAGTTAGACCGGTGGATGAATCATCATGATGTTTCGGCAGCGGGAAGTAAAGAGAACAGTGAGAGTAAGGCAGGCACCGAATTGTCTAGTCCGCCTCCTACGGAAGTTGGTAGCCACAAACAATCCACGACGCTAGTAGTGAACGAGTCGGCAGCTAGAGGATGTAGTCACAAAGCATTCTCATCTTGCAAACCTCCTACCTTTCAGGGAGAATGCGACCCGGTACTAGCCATAAAGTGGGTTCGAGAAATGGAGTTGGTCTTTGACATTTGTAAGTGTGCCGAAGAGGACAAGGTGATCTACGCCCTGTCTATGTTGAAGTCGGAGGCCATCTTTTGGTGGGATGCCGAAACCGGGGGTTTGGGATCGTCGGTGGCCAAGACCATGAAATGGGAGGAATTCGTGAGGAGATTCAAGGCTCAGTTTTGCCCTCTAGCGGCGATTAAGAAGTTGGAAGAGGAGTTCTTGAACCTAGCTCAAGGGGACTCGACCGTGAGAGAGTACACTTCCAAGTTCATTGAGAAAGCTCGTTTTGCGGAGTTGTATGTCCCAACCGAGGAGCGTCGAGTAGAAAGGTACCTCTATGGATTGAAGGGTAGTATTCGGGAATTGGTAATGGCAAGAAATCCTAGCACTTTCCAAGCGGCTATAAATGCGGCCGAGTTAGTGGAAAGGGAAAAAGACCGTCAGCAATCTGAGAGGGCCGGGGAGAAGAGGAAATGGGATGGACCGGGAAATGATGCTCGGAAAGGGAAAGTTTCTAGGCCGGAGCCGCGTGGGAATCGGAGTTTTGGTAGCAAGCCATGTGGCAAGTGTAATCGGATGCATAAAGGAGAGTGTAGGGCGGACTCGGGGTCGTGTTTTCATTGTGGACTGCCGGGTCACATGTCAAGGGATTGCCCGCAGAAACCGGGTTGTTTCCAGTGTGGGTCAAAGGATCATAAACGGTATAACTGTCCCAAGCTTAGGAGAGGAGGATCGGATCAGTTTGGGGATCGCCAGGGGGTGCAAGGGGTGGAGAAGAGGGAAGAACCGGCACGCGCGAAGGGTCGTGCATTTCGTATGACAGCGGATGAGGCGGAGGAAACTCCGGATGTCGTGACAGGTACCTTTTTGGTGAACTCTTTATGTGCCAATGTGTTATTTGATTCGGGGGCGAATCGCTCCTTTGTATCTCCTGCTTTCATGAAACGTTTGGGGGTGAGGCCTAAGCGTTTGGGTAGTGCCATAGAAGTGGAGACCGCCGATGACAACGTGGTACTAGTTAGTAGTGTGGTGGAAGGGTGTTGTATAGACATAGAAGGGAGTTTGATATCGATAAGTTTGTACCCTATGCCGATGGGAGGGTTTGATGTAGTGTTGGGAATGGATTGGCTGGCTAAAAATAATGCTACCATCGTTTGCAACAAAAAGTTGATTCGTGTGCAATTGCCGGGTAAGGGAATGGTAGTGATTTATGGGAACCGTCGAGATAGGAAGTCTAATCTTATCTCTTTGATTAAGGCTACCAAATGTCTAAGGAAGGGATGTCAGAGTTACCTAGCTTATGTGGTGGATGCAAAGAAAGAGAAGCGCGAGGTAGGAGACGTGCCGATAGTGGGTGAATACCCGGAGGTGTTTCCGGACGATTTGTGCGAACTACCACCGGACCGTCAAATCGAGTTCCGAATCGACATGGTGCCAGGAGCCACACCAATAGCTCGTACACCTTATCGATTGGCACCTTCCGAGATGAAGGAGATGATGACTCAACTCCAAGAGTTGCTAGACAAAGGGTTCGTGAGACCGAGTACCTCGCCGTGGGGCGCGCCGGTGCTTTTTGTGAAGAAGAAGGACGGGACTATGAGGATGTGTATCGATTACCGCGAACTCAACAAAGTCACTGTCAAGAACAAGTATCCGCTCCCCAGGATTGACGACCTGTTCGATCAGTTGCAGGGGGCTAGCTACTTTTCAAAGATAGATCTGAGATCGGGGTACCACCAACTCAAGGTACGAGGAGAAGATATTCCAAAGACGGCTTTTCGAACCCGATACGGTCATTACGAGTTCTTGGTGATGCCGTTCGGATTAACGAATGCCCCCGCCGCGTTCATGGATTTGATGAATAGGGTGTGTCAAACCTATTTAGATAAATTCGTGATCGTCTTCATAGATGATATTCTCGTCTACTCGAAGTCGGAGAAAGAGCATAGGGAGCATTTGAGAGCTGTACTAGAATTGTTGAAGCGGGAGAAACTCTATGCCAAATTTTCGAAGTGCGAATTTTGGCTTCGAGAGGTGCAGTTTTTGGGACATGTGGTGACCCAGAGTGGAATCAAGGTGGACCCGGCAAAGGTAGAAGCTATCAAGAACTGGGAACCGCCCAGAACGCCGTCCGAAGTCCGTAGTTTCCTTGGGTTAGCGGGGTATTATCGGAAGTTCATCAAGGACTTCTCGAAAATTGCTACTCAGATCATTATCCAGAGCATCATAGACTCAAACCCAGAGATTCCCCGCTGCCCAAATGCTGTTCAAGGACCAAGACAGTGGATGCATTTTCTCAAGATGCCCGCTGAGATAAACTTTTCCCACACTGCCGTTATACCTGAAGCCGTTCTAGCTTATGCCGACCAGCAGTCTCCGATTGTGAGAGAGTATAGGTCAGAAAATGCACTGATGGTCCAACCAGATCCGGAGGGACTTCCCCACGGTGCAAACCTTTTAGGTGGTGAGGGTGTACAAGTCGAGCAGGTTCAAGAACAAGGGGTTCTTGAACGGGAAGATGTGAGGGAAATATTATTGAGAGGGGCACAAGAGTTGAGGGTACTGCTGGTTTGGCATCCACATCTCGAGCCGCCCGTTCTCAAATATTTGACGATGATGTTTATTGGGATTCCCAAGATGACGCTGATCGTGTGATATCTTCCTCTAGTTCCAAAGATGAGGTCTCTACCCATCCAAAAGGAAAAGGTGATACTGATGGTGCATCCGACTCCGACTCAGATTCAGATCATGACCCAGATGCACACTTGATACCGAGACACGTTGGTCTGCGACATCATATTGAGAGTTCCGATGCTGATTCCACCTGGAACATCGGACACTCTGGAGATATCGGTGACATAAGGAGGGAAGAGGGTGTTGTAGTTGAAAATTTGGAAAATGTGAGCCGAGAGAGTGAGAGAAAAGAATTGGGAGCGACTGAGACAGAGTCACAAAAGGTTTTAACCAAAGACTCTTCCCAAACCAAGTCAAGCCGGGTAGCCACATCTACTACCGACGTGCGTTTGTCGCCGTTGCGCATTGAACAAGACATAGTGGACCTAACTATGCAAAGCACAGCCCCACCAAGCCACTCACTAGTCTCTCAACAGACTGATGTTTCAATTTCCATAGGGGATTAAGCACAACTGCTATCGGCAACACATTCGGTGTTTGCTGATATTGAAATAGGTAGGCAATTGCCCCGACCACCGACTTTTATTCCGCGCACATCGATTCTAGGGCCTTTTGGTAGAACATGTTTTCCTAGGACACGAGCGCCGATACCACCATTTGTTGGAAGCTTCCGTGCTCCAACCGGAACACCCTGAGTTAGGCCGCCGTTCGTTGGTGCCTCGCGAGGAAGGGGTGGAAGTCCTGTCATTGCTAACACTATGCCAGCTTTGAGCATAGGCCGTACAATTGCTTCAACTGTCACGTCAACCGCTAACATACGTGGTACGGGTGTTAGTGTTTCCCGTGTTGATGAACTTTTTGCAATGCTAGGACCGCCCCCACATTACATAACGTTGGATTTTCTGCACGCTGCCCTAGATTCAATTAATACTTCCTATAAGAAATAGGCGACTGAGCGGAAACAGATTGTCAATGACCTTTCAGCAGAGGTGCGTAGAGCTTTCAAAGGTAAAGGTATAGCCGAAACTTCTTCCGGACAATCCAATCCTACATCCGAAGCTCAACCTAGACCTATACCTATACCTCTACAAAACCAACCTCAACGAACCATTCCCATCCATGAACTCAAATCTGAGTTATTAGCCCGGTTACTTGATCAAGGAGACAACGCTGATTCTGAAGAACAAGAGCTAGTAGGTTTACTTAGAAAACAAACCGAAATACAAACCTGCCTACCTACAAGCTCAGATTTCCAAAATCTCCAATAATCCATGCAAGATATGACCAAAGCCATGCAGTCAGGTTTCAAATCTTTATCTGATAGAATATTTGTTTTGGCACAGTCGTGTGGTGCTCAAGTCCAAGGTTCAAAGAAAAGAAGACATGATGATCAGGATGATCCTGATCAACATGAGGGGGAGAAGAGAGCACGGGTTAAAGCGTCTATCCAAGTTGATACAGAAACTGCTGGGGGGGGGGGGGGTAAGATCAAGTAGTAACAGAGGGGACAGAAAGACAGGGTAATGAGAATGTCCAAGTGGATGATGTTCTAGATGATATCACACTTACGGTTGAAAAGCGTCAAAGTGGTGATAATAGAACGGAGGATGAGCAGATGGCAGACGATCTGATAATGGATTATATCTACATTGATTATGAGGAGGAACCGGAGAGAACCGAGTTTCAGATTAAAGAGGAATTGGATGATGTGTTTGACTCAACCGGAGCACAAGTGGTTGAATCCGAATCTGATTCTGATGATGACAATGCTCAACCGCAACAACCAAATGATCCCGATGTAGGTACTTCTGCGCAAAATATTCCAGTATCTATAGATAACAAGATTAGAGATCCCGTCTCAAAGGCCGAAATGATATTCTATTAGGCTCTGATTGACGATGAACCGAACTTTGTTGGAAGTGGGGAAAGGGTAAGGATCTTGACTCCTTTTCAAGAAACTATGAGAAAGGATTTGTTTGTTAGGAACGTTCAGAGGATTGATCTGATAAAATTGTATGGGATTGAGAAATGGCCAGTTCTACATCAAACCAAATTTTTGCACGTCATGAAAAACAAATACCTGGAGTTGGACACAGTTAGGTCTGATAAGGAAATTATAAAGGTTTTAAAGATAGAGTCGAAGAAACTGCTGAATATCTGGTACCCACAGTTCACTGTTAGAAGATCCGATGACAAGGAATGGTTCTTTACTGAAGCTGACTTCAAGAGCCTAAAACTAGACGACCTTTTGAACCTATATCACACTCTAGGAAGCATCCCCGATAAGAAGATTGAATGGTCTGCCGCTTACCAGTCTGTCAAAAGATTTATCAGAAATATGGTGAAGTTCTCTTATCTCACCGACTTTCAGATTGCACTGGAAGCAAATCAAGCCCAAGTGAACCTCCGCAGACCCAACAAACGACTTTCAGATATCCAAGGTATCCCTTTTTACACCGTGCTAGACAAACCAGAACTCGGAGTAGTCTACTATAATCAGGAGAAGATGAAGAGGTTTATGAGAATCACTGAAGTAAACAAATACAGTGATGGGATGTTTAAACTGATTCAGATCCAATTGGAGAGTAAACTCAGGCTCGATGAGAAGGAGAGGGTCAAGCTAAAGCCGAAAGAGAAGAAAATGATTAACCAAGCTCTGGAACCCATCAAGAACCGACAAGAGTACCGAAATGCACTGAGGCGTTTTGAAATCATCTTCGGGTTCAGGAAGAGATACGTTGCTCCGGTACAAGCTTAAATTTTGCTGCCTCTACTTTGATACAAAGGGGGAGATTGTTAGTGCCATTATTAGCACCTTGTATCAAGTAGAGGGTCTATTTCGTAACTTTCCTATTTACCTACTATATATTGTTTTTGCCTTATATTTGTTCAGTGTGTCATTTCCTATTCCAAGTACACACTCTACTTTCTCTCTATTTTCACCATATTGTACTTAGAGGTTTTATGCTTATGAGATGGATGATCACTTAATTTTCATTGTGATATATTGAATGCTTGTTCTGGGATCACATATCTCAACCGTTTTATCAAAAACCCAACAACCAAACAACTTTTGGTTCGCGATAGAACTCAAACTCTCTTCCAAAAGCTCTTCATAATTGTTGATTTCGACCAAATTGTAATTCGGTCCTTCAACATGGCCCACTTCTGTACGCGATTCCTCATTAAAAAGGAAAATACGAAATTTCATTCAAACCAATGGAATCACTAACAACAACGTTGCCACAACGAATATATTTTGTGATGGTGTATCTAAAAAGAATAGATATAGGCCCGTAGCGCCTGCTATAGATACAAAAACCCGAATGTATATGCATCATTATATTTTTTGGCCGTGTTTTTTATGTGAAGGTTTTTTTGTTGGAGGATCGGGATTAGTGTTGCAACCGATGTGATTAACGGGACAAAGGCATTTAGTAAAAGGTAAGAAGTGTAACTTATATTATTGGCGATGAGGTTGTATAGAGCTGCTGTTACTCCACTGAAACTGATGCTAAGAGATACGACAAGCGACCAGTTTTCTGGGAAGTTTTTGATGCATAAAACGAAGCAGCCGACTGACAAACATAAAAGAAATGCCTGTTGAGTATGAACGGAGTTTAGAAATGTGAGGAGGATGTCGGTAAAGGGTAAAAACGAATTTAATTGAAGTCTAATAGTAATAAGTTGTAAACTTGAATTTTAATAAGTTGTTCTTAATAGTTTTACGGAATGCTTTATATGTAGTATAGATACACAGAGTTGAGTTCCAGTGAGAAGTTGAGGTTAACGTTGAGAAGTGGTTATCAACGATGAGAAATGAACACAGATTAGGATGAGATGCACTGAGATAAGATGCAACGAGATGCACCGAATCAATCCACTTCTAAGCCGCAATTCATGGGAGGACATTTGACTAAAAGTGATCAACGGTTCAGATCCACTTCTCACATTAACCTCAACTTCTCACACGATCCTTCGCTTAGATATACACATCTTGTTCGTCTTTAAATTAGAATTGCACGTGGACCGATAGGCTTGGAAAAAATTCTGGTTTGGTCAAAGCCTGGTCAACTTGATGCAAAATAGCCTGGACCGTCCCGAAAATAGTTTGGTCTTGGTTTGTTTAAAATAAATACCAATGTGATCCGTTTGGTCGGGTGGTATTGTCCATTTTAAAATAAAAAAAACAAAAAATTAACGAACTAAAGAAAAGGGGGCTAAAAGTTGAAAATTGGACCTAAAGACCTTTATGTGGTCCAGCCAAAGGGTCGGGTGGTATTTGTCCATTTAAAAATAGGAAAAAAAACAAAAAGAAATTAACAAATTAAAGAAATGGGGGATAAAAATTGAAAATTGGAGCTAAAGACCTTTATCTGGTCCACTGGTCCAACGAAAGGGTCATTGAACCAATGTTACCTAGGTTACTGGTAAAGTCTAACCTACACCTACGAGGAGATCATGAGCTCACACCTCCCTAAAATCCTCACCAAAAATGAAGAGTGTGCGTAAGTATTTGTCTTGTACATACATACATATGTGCAAAATCACATGTGATTTTACATTAACGACAAAAAATAAACGTGGGCAACTTTGCCGCGACTTAAGTCGCGAGCAAAGTCGCGTGAATCATATATGATTTTGTACATTAACGGTCGTTCTCCTGATTTTCTTAAATAGTTAACGTTCTCGTTTGATCCCACCACCATATATATTATACTTCAAAAAAAGACCGGTCCAAGCTTTATATTGTATGGAAAAGTCGGTATTTATCTGGTAAATCAAGATCGGAAACGGACCGATTCCCTATTGATGACATCATGGTCTAGTGTGATCTGGTCTGGTCCAAATGCCCATCTCTGCTTAAACCAATGTTCTAAAAAACCCGTCTTGGTGCCGCCATGGCACCAAGGCATGGCCTTGCCGCCACGTTAACCCCCTTGGCGTGTATACAAGGCATCGATCTCGTTATGGCGCGCCATGGCGCGTTATGACCTTACAAATATGTACTTTCGATTCTTCGAATATGTGCACTTCGAAATTCGATTAGAATTTTCCCATTAGTATCAATTAAAATCTAGAAATTCTTTTGTTTATCGTTTTATATGAAGTTAAATTGTTAATAACTTAATCATTATTATTCAAGACACTGACATAAACACACACACACACACACACGTTTATATACATAATATTATATACAAGTTTGCCGTCTTAAGTCACACCGTGGAAAACACCATGACCTCACCGTAACTCGTAAGGCTTGATCTCGCCGTCACGCCACGCCTCATGTCATTCAGAACCTTAGCTTAAACATCCTTACTAGGTTTAGAAATCATGTTAGATACTAGTTGGGCTAAGCCAAGATTATGGCATTTTTATGGTTCGAAAGAAGTCCGGTTGGCCTTTTGGCCTGTTCCTTACAAAACGGAAAATAAATAATATCATAAATAATTGAAAAAATAAAAAAAAACCTGGACCGGGCTTCATCCGGTTGGGAAAAGGTCGGTCTAGGCTTTATTATGTCCAAAAAAACACCAATGATCCAGCCTAATCCAAAATGATGTCATAGTCTAGTCTTTACCGACCAGGCTGACTAGACCAAATGTCCATCTCTACTAGGTAATATTAGATACTAGAATGTCAAAGGTTCAAATCTCAAAAAAATGAGGAGGGTGTGTGAGTTCATTTGCCATAAATAAATATTATACATTTGAAATAAAAGTGGAACTTTTGGTCCATGATATCTTCAAAGCATAGAGAAAAGATTTGGGTGTATCTTAAACTGATACCCTATCTTCAAGTAAGATATACTGTATACGTTTGGTTTGATTTTCAGAAGTTATTACTTTGAGCCTTTGGTAAAGCATAGAGAAAAGATCTGGGTGTATCTTAAACTGATACCCTATCTTAAATTTTGAATTGAGTTGCTTTACCAAAGGCTCAAAGTAATGACCAACAAATTACATTTCCACCGAATAAAGAAATTAGATAATCAAAGTTTTATCTCAAAATAAGTATTCAATTTTTTTCCTAAAGTAAATGTCCAATTCTACCCTTAATTATTGTTGGAAATAAGCAGAAAATACCAACACAGAAATTGTACAACTTGACTGTTATGAAGAGGAAGAAGAGAAAATGGAGGGAACAAAGGGTTTTTCCACAAACTGTTTTTAATATATCATCCCACACCACAAGTCTGATTACATACACATATATATACACATGAAGTGACAAAATTTTGACCAACATAATGGTTTGTGAACCAACACAACTGTTGGTAAATAACCACCAAAAAACAGTCGCTAATAACCTATCAAACTATGATAAATAAAATTACTTATAGATAATCACATAACTTAGCTTATAATTTTAACACTCCTCCTTAAGCTAAGACATATCCAACACACAACTTAAAGTATTCAAGCTTCAAACATCATTCATCATCAGTCTTGATTTTCCAAGGGAGAGTATCATCCATGGGTACATTCATCACCTTGTTTCTTTCCCCAAGGTCATCATCATCCTTGTACCATGCATCATCCACTAGAATTTCAAGTTGCTCAATTGCCATGAACATTGTATCCCCTTCTTGAGTTTCATTTCCATAAATGAAATTGGCATCTTCACTCTCATCCTCTTTTCGTTTCTTGCAGTACTTCATAGTGTGTCCGTATTTGTGACAATAATAACATTGAGTTTCAGATAAAGGTCTTACATGTTCTTTTCTTTTTGCTTTTGTAGAGAAAATGAATGCTTGTTCAGAAGGAGCATCATCAAAATTTCTCATCCGAAGTCCATGGGACTTAAGTGTCCCCAACATATTTTCCAAAGAAAGTAATGCCAAATCCTTTGATTCTTCGATGGCAACCACAACATACTCGAATTTTCGAGTCAAACTTCTCAAAATCTTCTCCACAATTCATTTATCTTCAGTCCCCTCCCCATTAATCCTCATTTGATTAGTGAGGGTAATCACACGATTATAAAACTCTTCAATGGACTCAGATTCTCTCATCCGAAGTCCAACGAATTCACAACGTAAGGTTTGAAAACGTACCATTTTAACTTTGTCCTCTCCACGGTAGGTCTTGTACAACATATCCCACACATCCTCTGATGTAATAGACGTTTAGATCCTCTAGAAAATGGCTTCATGTACTGCTTGATAAATGAAAAATAACACTTTCCGATCTTTCTTTCGATCTTCTTTTAATTCTGTGTTTTGTTGGGACGTTAAAGCGGTAGGATTCTTGGGTTCTTGTAACCCATCCTCAACCAAATTCCATAGATCTTGAGATTCGAAGAACACCTTCATTTGGATACTCCATTGGTGATAGTTTCTACCGTTTAACTTCGGAAGTTGCGCTTGAAAAACGTTGTTGTTTGAAGCCATTAGAGTTTTAATCCTTTTTGTTTTTGGTTTTCTGTGATTTTGAACACGGGCTCTGATACCAGTTTGTTGGAAATAACCAGAAAATACCAACACAGTAATTGTACAACTTGACTGTTACGAAGAGGAAGAAGAGAAAATGGAGGGAACAAAGGGGTTTTCCACAAACCGTTTTTAATATATCATCCCACACCACAAGTCTGATTACATACACATATATATATACACATGAAGCAACAGAATTTTGACCAACACAACTGTTGGTAAATAACCACCAAAAAACTGTCGCTAATAACCTATCAAACTATGATAAATAAAATTACTTATAGATAATCACATGACTTAGCTTATAATTTTAACAATTATGAGATAAGGAAAGAGACTCAGATACCACTAGGCCAAAAGCCTAACGGGTGTGAAACAACTATCAGACTTGGGGAACATTAATTTCTGTACATCAATAAACCCTCATACATCCATTATTTCCCATAATCTCCCCAAGTCCAATTTTCAATTTCAGAGGAATAAAAAAGCAAAACGAAACCCTAAAATCAATTGGGGAAGAACAAGTAAAACGCAGGGGAGATCAAATTACTAACCATGTGATACGGAAATGAAACGAGTCTCCGAATGAGAAGCCATTGAAAACCATAACCAAACAAACCAAGGAAATCCGATGCCATTGATAAGTAACTGAGCTGCAACTGACTGATTTCCGGTACATATTTCAATTCAGTTGAATAAGAAGGGAAGTATAAATTCGTACCTGTAAATGCTTGTATTCATATCGTCGCCATTAATATCATCCATTTACTCCATTCTAGAGTTATCATCATCTTCGTAATCTCCGACAACGTGAAAATTCATCGAGAAAATAGAGGAGGGAGAAGGCTCGATGTCTATAAGGGTGCGTTTGGTACGCAGACAGGACAAGACGGGACATAACATAACAAGATGGAACAGGACAAAACAGGACAACTGTTCAGCGTTTGGTAAGACATAACATGACTAGACAGGACAGGACAAGACCGAGATAGGGTATAATTGTCCAGGAGGTGAAAGAGTTGTGACGGTGAGAGCCTTAGAGGGTATAATTGTCCAGGAGGTGTTGTTCCACTTAGTTCCAGGGGGTCTCATAGAACACGCGTGTCCTAAGCTTGTCCAAGTTAGTTCCACTTTGTTCCACATTTGCTTACACCAAACATGGGACAAGTGTGTCCTGTCCTGTCGTGTTCCATCCTGTCCACCGTACCAAACGCACCCTATGGATTATATAAAAGCTTTTGGTCACTATTGGTCCTCCACCTTTTTAAAAATAATAATCCAATCCTTATAAGTTTATTGAGTTTTTATTATTACGTTAAATAGATAAAAATGTTTATTTTATTTATTTTTTCTAATCCTTTTTTTTCAGTTAAAAACTTTAGCGAATATATTTAGTAATCATAGTTTATGATGATATCAGTTATATCATTTACAGTAAAAACTGTAATAATTTCTATTAGAAGTTTTTAAAATAAAGTCTAGAATGTTTGAAAAAACTTGTATTCAACTCCAATAGATTTTTTATTTTGAATATCACATCAATACTTATATTATTAAAATATTATAGCATCCATACACGTCTTGCAAGGCCCCTTGCAAGATGACATGTCATGCCATGTGGCTTGCAAGGCCTTGCAAGACAACCCTCATCTTTCTAAATTAGAAAGGTCTTTCACAAAATAGATATATTAAACAAAAACATTTTTTAATTTATTATGTGGGTTCTAAGCAAGAAAGTTGTTCGATGAAATGTTGAAATACGTTGCATCAGACCTATATATATAAGAGCATTCACAGTGGTGTATGAAAAAAGAGAGATTGTATTTAGAAACCAACTGAAAGATATACACAATGAAGTAAGGTTTCAGAAATTTGAAGAAGGTTGGACAAAATGCATTTTTTGGACAACAACTTAATGTAGTATTGAATTCATGGTATGGTAAGATGGTGTTTCACTGGATTTAATGAATGAAATTTAGGTGGTATACATGAGTTGCATTGAGTGTGTTATATGATTCCTTAAAGCACCTTCGCAATGAACGTGAGTTGCATTTTTTTTGGGGGGGGGGGGTTATTAAATTGTTCATGTTTTATGAGTATGCGCTATTGCCGGAAAAATGACATTCGCCGGCGCCGGCGACCTCCTCCGGCGAGGCTCCGATGGCTTTTGGGTTGTAAGCTGAAGGGGTGATGTTGGGCCTATTCTGTTTGGGCTTTAAGAGGGGTCAAGTGTTTAGAATTTGGATTTTTGTTTTGGAAGCCCAAACATTATGGTTTATTGAATTAATTAATTGTTAGTAATTAATTAATTTAATTATGTGAGGGTTATTAATTAAATAATTTACTGAAATTATTTAAATATATTTTAGTATTATTTAATTATTAAAGGAGTAACACTCATTTATTAAGAGGCTTCTAATTAATTGATTTGGGACATTGAGATGTCGATATTTTGATATTTTAGAAGCAAATAATTTAGATTGTGTTAAAGTAAAAGAGAAATAGAACAACAATGAGTAGAGAGAAAGAATCGTAATTCTCATTAATCATAAGCCCTTTATATAGGGATGAGTTACAAGTAGATAACTACAAGACATTTCAATTATAATCTATCTCTATCCCTATCTCTATCGTCATATCCTTTAGACGATGGCACATTTATCCTACAACACTCCCCCTTGTGCCGAGTCAAAGGAGTGAAGGTGCACAATTGTTGCCTCGTTAAAACCTTACGCCAAAATAAAAACCCAGTGGGAAAAAATAAAAATATGACGAAGGAAAGAGTACAACGCACTAGCTTATTTCCAATACATAGACTTTTACTTTAGTCTAATTTTCTCTTAGATTTGTACATTAATCATAAGAGTTAGGAAAACATGATGGTATATAAACTGTTGCCTCACTAAAACCTTACACCAAGGAACAAAACCCAATGGGAAAAATAAAACCTTGGTTGAAGGAAAGAGCACAACATACCAATATTACATATATAGTAGACTCCCCCTTTTGTCTACCACTCCCCCTGATTCGTGCATTAATCAAAGGAGGTTTAAAACATTTTCATTTCAATACTTTCTACATGTTTCCCAAATATGGTTTTACGTATTGATTTGGTAAACAAACATGTCACATTTTCCTCGCATCTTATTCAGTTCACTTGAATCTTGAGGATAATTGATTATATGAAAACTTAAGCAAAGTATGCTTTGTGTTATAACCCTTGATATTTCTTACTTCCATTTCTTCAATACATGATGCACTATTTCTATACATGCAAGTTGTATAGTGGTTAAACTCAAGATTACTATCTCCTCTTATATGTGTAATGATAGTCCTTAACCATATACACTCTTGAATAGTCTCATGGAGAGTAAGATTGTTGATAATATAAGAAGATAGCTATTAAGGGTTTGCTTAGTTTACTTCCAAGCAATCGACGTGTTTCATATGATAATTCCTTATCCAGGGAAAGCCTTTATATCAATCAAACATATACCAAATATCAGCAAATATATACCAAGGTATTGTTTGGTGTTTTTCTATAAGAGCCAGTACTTTTGCCGCTCATAATCTAAGTAGGTATTGAAGTTTCATTATCAATCCATTTTCTCCATAGGGAAATTATAAGCCCACGTCAATGGTGCCAAAAGATTAATTTGAAATCATTCCAATGACGTTGCGTTGGCGCTGAGCTAAATCTAGCTGACAAGTTCTGTGAGAAGTACAATATACGGTCAAGTGTATTATGTTGGGTACAATAATGCGCCTATTTTACTTAGGTATGCAATTCCAGCTCCTAACACCTCTTCGTCCTCATCCTTTAGACGAAATGGATCTTTCCTTATATCCAACACTTTGACCGATCATGGGAGTGCTAATCGGATGCGCTTTGTCCATATTAGGTTGCCTGATGATTTTCTAGACATATGCGGATCAGTGGATTAATATTCCACAAACTCGGTGTCGTAGCTCAAGTATCTAGACAAAACCAAGTTTTCCCACGATCTTTCATCTTAAATTCAGATTTCAAGTAGCTTGTGTTTTCTCTTATTTCATCAAGAGTGTCTATTATGTTCATAACATCGACATATAGAGCTACTACGAAAATCCGGGACTTGTTTTCTTATATAAATACGCAAGGGCACAGTTCATCGTTCTTATTTATCGTTTCCCAATCAAGTATTCACTCAGGCGGGTATACCACATCCGCATAGATTGCTTTAATCTATAAAGTGAGCGTTTCAATTTTATTGTAAACGCATTTCATGGTTTAGAGTTACTTGATATTGGTATAATGCCATCAAGCACTTGTATATCTCTGAATTTAGATCCCCATAGAGATATGTAGTAACTACATCGTTGAGCTGCAATTTCCAGTCCTTCGGAAACTACTTGGCTAATTAATAGCAGAACGTTCTCCATCACGAGAGAGTAAGTCTTATTGTGGTCAATCCAGTGCGTTGTGAGAAACCTTGCGCCAAAGGAGAGCCTTATGCATTAGGACTTTATTATTCTCGTTACGCTTTCTGACAAAGACTCAGTTATGTCCTACGGGCTTTACACTTGGTGGGTTAGCACTACCGAACCAAATACCCGATCCTTTGTCAAAGAATATAATTCTTTCTGGATTGTTCTTTAGGTCAATATGCTTTGTTGATATTATTCAACCGAGCGTGGTTCGATGTCGTCGTGCTCTATCGTCTTATGAGCAATAGTAAATGTGAATAAATCATCAATGAATATATATGATCTGTCCATTGACTCATATGTACTCTCATAGTTCATTTAAGATTTTATTTATCTCTAGAATCAATATTAACTTCGGAGCATCCTCCAGTGATGATTCATGGACATAATTAGAGATAATCTCATGAGAGTTTTATGTATTGATGATAAATGGATGTGCCTCACTATTATCTTCCTTTAGAATAGTTATTCATCGAACCGGGTAGCTTCCACCACTTCCATTTGGTAGCTACGACCTCAACCACACCTCCACTATGTGTGATTGCAACGCACTTTCCAACGGCGTTGTGCCCCTGTTGGGGACTTTTAACCTTACGGGTATATTAGCAGCTCGTATGTGTGATCTTGTCACTTTTGAAATAGTATTTAACGTATCAGGTATCGAGTCTGATTCGTTTGACTTCAACTTTCCATTGTGAAGTTTGGGGACTAAAGTGGGAACATTCCATGACAGTTCCTGTCGTTCCCTTGGAAAATACTTTTCCCTATCTCCCCCTAACGACAAGAAGACTGTCATTAGAGTGACTATCCGCAAATCATGCGATATTAGGATCACCCGTCAAAGGTTCTAAATAGCGGATAATTGTTGGAGATTCATATCCAACATATATACTCAATCGTTTTAAAGGACCCATTTTGGTGCGCTGTGGGGGCGCAATTGGCACATATACTACACAACCAAACATGCGTAAATGTTAAATATCAGGCTTATATCCAGTTGGTAACTGGTATGCATAAGGTTAGTTGGTTGGTTGTGGGTCTAAAAACGAATAAGTAAAGTTGCATGTAATATTGCATAACCCCATGTAGATTTGGATAAATTGGTGCGCATAACCAATGCCCTAGCTACCATCTATATTCTTTTGATGACAACCTTTATCATTCTACGAGACCGTTTTATATATACACAAGGGGTATAGGAAACTCTACATTAACCTCTATACATATGCAATAATCATCAAATCCTTATGATGTAAATTCTCCAGCATTCTAACTCATGCAGACTTGATGAGAAAATCAGGGTGGTTAGTTCTTAAACGTATAACTAGTGCTAGGAGTGCAACATTTCATGTGGACCATAATACGACACGTGTTCATCATGTCAAAACCAGAACCATAAGTACTTTAATGGTCCGCATTCTAGATGTTTATGTCCATAAATATCACCTTGTATTCGTTGTAAGAATGAAATATTTTTATATTATGTCCTTAGCTTTAGGATGGTCTCATTCCTGTCTTGGCTAAGAATCAGGGTATACAAAAGTTCGAGGTATTGGAGAGGGCATATTATGATGGTGGTGTTGCTTCTTGTGCAGTAGAAGTCAACGGTTGCAATTTGGTTAATTCCCTCGTTTTGTCTTTCACTCGAAAGAGAATGTATCTAAGTGTATTTTGCAATACATAGATCACTATGTCATGACCATGGTGTCCCACGTGGTCATGCCGAAACATATATGTGTCATTGTTCCAAAGTTCTTTATTGGTGACAAAATATGATTTACTGACCTAGATAATCCATTAACTTGACACATTAATTTCTCTAATATATGTTCCTTTCATATCATTAGATTTGATATACCCATTTCCATTCTTATAAAATGATTTTCAATTGATACGAATATCTTAACAAGGTTCCTATTAATATAGTGTTTTAGTGATTGATCTTGTGTCATTAAGCAACAAGTGGCAGTCCATCGTCTAAGTGTTTGGAGAAATTAAAAATTATTAATTCAATGAATAACAATCTATTTCTTATGATTGTATGATATGTCACAAAAACAATCAAGTTCTCCTCGATACATTCCTACATGGAACGAAGAACATTGAGAGTTTTGCATTTGTTCTTTTATGTGTTTATTTACACCTCTAATGGTTATAAACACATGTGTATATATACACAAATGCAATTAATTTGATAGTTAAAGTGTATTCAAATAAAATTATACTTAATCAATCTTATATATGACATAGTTAATTTGTTCCATTTTCTATTAGGAGTTCGTTCCCGACTCTTTCCATTAATTTGACCCTTTCCACAACCTTGTCCATATGGTACATATTTAGCATATGTGTGTGGATTAATTTGTTCAACTCATTATCCTTTGGAGTTCTTTCCACCTCCAACGCTTGCCTTATTAACCCCAAGAATTTTCTTTATCCAGGTATGTCTAGCGTTGTTAAAAAACATTACTACAACTCTTAACCACTTGCATTAAGTTAATGAGTTTATTAAAGGTTATATTGCAGCTTATACTGTTTCATTAGTATGATTGGTGATATAGAAAAGATGAAAAGATGTTATGATTCGCATAATCCTTTGTGAGTTCCTTGCCACAAGATTGCGATGCATTTTGAGACATGACATTTCTTTGTCAAAATCAGTTACCTTCTTGTAATCAAGTAAGTAGGTTTCTTTCCACTGTATGATTAGTTTGAGAGTTTTATGGTACTGAATATTCCTGAATTTCCTTTTTGGGACTACCACGGTTCCTGGGGGTTTCTAGTTATTCTCTCTGAAGGTTGTGACTGATGTATCGTCTCAAAAATCTTGAAGTATTTAATTGTATCTTAACATCTAGTGTTTTTTTTCTTTAGGGTCAAAATGGTTCGATGACTTTTGCGTATTTTCTTGTGTTTTTCCGAACCTATCTTATGGTAATCAAGTACTTTTGATTCAAAGATGTCATAGAAAATGGAGAACATATTATTTTCTAAAATAGTGAATTATGGTTTATACTTATTATGTTATGCATGAATTTTCATTATCATAATAGTATTGAATTTCTGTATGCTTACATTTTGTTGATAATACTTCATCAATTTAGGAAGAGAAACCACTCAATCTATTAGATCTCCAGGTAGTAGGGGAATCACATGGATTGCTTAAGTCCCTAAAAACCTTAGGGCTTTTTACACCCGTTTGACAAAATCCAAATCGATATCTTGCGATTTAATTAATTTGAATATAACATTGTTAATTATAAAGCTTTTGGCAGGAGGCCGAAAAGAATAAGGGTTTGGCATATGAAGCCAATTTCAATGTTTTAATATCTTAATGGTATTTTAAAAGATTTTGCCATTAGACAAATAAATATTAGTTTTGATATAAAGTCAAGTTTTTAACATCTTGATAGTATTTATGGGTCTTTTGGTAAAAGACCAAATATTAGGGGATTGGAAGTGTAACATCCAAAAGTTATTTATAATATTGGAATTAATGAGTAGGAACTCATAATCAAGATAAGTATTTGAAAATATAACATTTTTATGCTATTTTTAAAGCTTTTGGCAACATACCAAAAATTATGAGAGTTGAAAGTGTAACTTTCAAAAACTAATTATAAGAATTATAAGTAGGAACTTATAATTAAGATAAAGCATTTGAATATAATATGGATATCACAATTTCTAAAACTAAATCTATAAAGGATTTACTACATATTTTAATACAAGCTAAAACAATTGATTTAAAGAAATAAAAATTAAGTTATCCGTCAATGTATATCATCAATAATAACATGCTAAAATAAACACCATATAAAAACATATTAATCAACTAAAACAATTTGCTTTAAAAAAACAAAACTAAAACAATTAAAATAATAACGATGCGATAGATAATGACTAATTTTAGGTCACAATCAAGATAAACATTAATAGGATAAGCATTTAAATATTATGTGAAAAGATCGATTTAAGAAGCTAAATAAACATTTGAGTACAACAATTATCATATTCAAGAATAATATATTTAAATAGTTTAAATCAAATTAGTGTATGAAATAAGTAAATAACATTGACATAATTGTATTAGCCAGATAAACATGTAAATATCATAAACTAATTAACCATGCATAAAAAATATTTAATATAAATTAACTTAAGAATAAGAGAGAATGATTCAACATTAATAACTAATTCAAGAGATATACCAGTAATGAAAAAAAAACTCTATTGATCTTGTGATTTTTGTGAATGTTATATCATTTTTCTCTTCTTATAAAATATTTTTTTATGAATATATCTAACAATAAGACCAATTACGAAAGAATATATCCTGTGATCTACCAAAAATTTGATTTGATTTTTCTAGTTCCCTTTTACGGCTAAAAGAAAAAAAACAGAATTATAATTGTTTAATTTAAATAGTTACATTGAAATCACTATGAAATCCCATAAAATTTTTAAAAGTATCTCCTTTTTTTTTCTAAGTGTAAATGTTCTTTTTTTCATCTATTTTTTTATTTCAATTAAAAATAGATAATTATGAACCCTATTCGGTTTTAACAACAAAAATATAATAAAGTGATTTTTATAGATTAAATCATAAATAAACTATATTGTTATTTTAACATGATCTTAAATCACTCATATATGACCAAGCTGATAGAACGATATTTAAATTTATGACAAACGTAGCAAAGAACGATGGATAACACAAGTAACAAGCAACGTATCAATATTATAAATATAAAGATGAAGAAGTAAAGATGCTTACTTGAATTGAAGTAACGAGAAGCGATTCGTTCAAGAACGTTGGGGAACAGACAACATACTTGTTTAGCGGCAAACGGCCATAACAATGAAATATGAACATTCGTGCTGATAACGTGTTAAAGTAAAGGAGAAATAGAATACAATAAATAGAGAGAATGAATCGTAATTCTCATTAATCATAAGCCCTTTATATAGGGATGGGTTACAAGTAGATAACTACAAGACATTTCAATTATAATCTATCTCTATCCCTATCTCTATCGTCATATCCTTTAGACGATGACACATTTATCCTACAACAGATTGGTTATTTAGTGAATTTATGGAATTAAATAAGAGGAGTATAATTAAGGATTGACTGCGGTTAATCGTTAGTTGACTTTTTGGTTGATTTTTGGAGAAAACATAGATATTAATGGATATTATTGCATCTATAATTATAGGTTATTATTTGGAGTAAAGTTTTAGCGAACCGACATTATCTGGTGAGTCTTTCATGAGATTTCACTGGGATGTATACATATATACAAATTATTTTTGCATGTATGAGGTGCGATATTATGTGTATGGTTGCTAAAGTTTTAATTGTACGTTTTTTAAAATTATGTTACACTTATTTAACATTATCCGCATGCATATGGTTTGGGGTGGGGTTAACATGGTGCGTTAACCGGGGTACGGGATATCGGCTCGATGTGTCGCATTTAGGGGAGGCACGACCCGGGATGGGCGGTTCGTTCTTTGTGAACCCACACGCCCTGTGACATGGCAAGTCCCTATCTAACGAAGTGGAGTTAAGAGATCTCAATGAGTTGCATACATCTTTCATGACACTTTTATTTGGCATTTATATGTTTATGGTGTGTATTGTGATTGCACGTAAACCGTGAACCCACTGAGTTATTTAGCAGACTATAGTATACATCTCAGGAGCAGGAGATTCTAGAGTCGACAAAGGCAAGGGACTCACTTAGGATTCTGATAATTTTAGTGATTTTTGTAAGGTTTAGTTTTAGTGACCCGGTATGGGACGGGTTCACTTTTAAGATATTTTTATCATGATGTTTAGACTTCCTCCGTAAACGTTATGTTATTTATTATTGAAGTATTTATTATTTTGGGATGATGTGACATTCAATTAAAAAAATGGGGTGTTACAGATCGGTCATTAAGTTTCACTTTATTTTCTCGTCAATCGCCCCTTATTAATGCGTTGAAATGGTAAACCCGAACTAAATTAATGTGTTTATATTTTAAAGGTTCGGAATACTTTGGAGCGATAAAGAGCCAAACGGGGGATTTTTGACAGATTTGCGCGGCTGTGGAATTTCAACCATATCTCACTCATCCGAGATCGTATGTAAGTGATTCAAGATGATTTGAAAGCCAACACGCAAACACACAATGCTCATGTTTGGAGTTTCTGCAAATTAGGAGTGAATCTGGCTCGAAACGGGCGTTGAAGTCGGACAAAGCATGCTGGACAGAAAGAAAAGTTGAAGGTACAAGTCTTGGGCCGTGAGTAGGTTTAAAAAAAAGGAAAGAATTGAAGGGCTTGCTTAGGCTCTTGTTCTACAATTACAAGACAACAACAACAACACATTCTAGAGGGAGGTTTGTTTCAATTGTTTTTTTAGTTACCACATATTATTTTTGATAATTTTAATTTTGTTTTAGAATACGATTTGAGTTGTTGGTATTAGATTGGATTTTTGGATAATCGTTCGTATTTAGTTTTCTAATTGATTGTTGGGATTTGAGTTTGCAAGAGCCATGAATTGATAGTGATAATTGTTTTACAATATTTGAGATTTGAGATATAGTTTGATGGCGAAATTCGCTTTGTTGATCTTCCCTATCGATTCTACCTTGAATGTTGGTATATTTTTTAGGCTTAGATAAGTTCACGATTTCTTGTTTTGCACACCAAGTACTCGATGAAAGTGCAATTTTAAGTTAATGGTTAATAGGACATGTGGATGATCTCGATGTTACTTTTATTTGATAAACTTTTCGTTTTCTTTATTGTAATTAGTTGATGCCTAGTTATAAAGTTACGGTTTTTATTTGTTTAGTAGTTTAATGCAACTTTCAACTCCGATAGTTTTGAAGTAGTGTTATTTGTACTAAGTGTTTGGGCAAAATTTCACCAGTCTCGACCACGACCAACGTAAGGAAAACACCTATTCCTTTTTCTTATAACGAAGGTAAAATCATAGTACTTTCTCTCACGATCAAAGATAAAATCGAAAGTCTTTTACCTCACGACACTCGACCTCGACGTCGCCTAGTTCACACGACCGTCGCATAAAACCATGCGACCTCGACCGACTAACGCGCTATACGACTGTTATGTTTGTTTAATGTTTAATGCAGGAGTCAACACCATTAATGGACAAACGGCTATAACCGACGAAGTCAGTTAAGAACATCTAATCCCGCATTAAAGACATCGACCGTTACGGCAGTTACCCAAGTCCTTAATGATCCAATTAAAGTGCCCGAAGACTATAAATATCAAGGAGAATCATCATTACAAGGGACGGAACACAGATACAACATAGAACATCAGACACAAGCACTCGAACTCTGAAGAACATTTGAAGCACAGAAATCCCTCACAGAAGAATCGCTCTCGACGCACGACATCAACACACGACGCACACTGTTTTACATTAGAAAACACTTGTTACTTTACATTTCGAAGTCTTTCCTTCATTTGTATTGTAATATCTGTACGATCGACACCAGAAACACAAGGACATCGCCCCTGTTTGGCGACCATAGTGCAGCGACGACTTCCACAGTCGTCCGCGGGTTTTTTCCTCGTTGAGGTTTTTCCCGCGTCACCAAAATCTCTGTCTCATTTATATTTTCGTCTTTGTCGCATGCTTTTGTCGAATGATTCATTTCTTTAGTTGTTAAAGTCCACATCGACCTTAAGTTGTACTTTGGTGCGATTTTTGGCATTAACAATTTGGCGCCATCCGTGGGACCTTATCTAGAGAAAATCTTCGACGAACGTGCGTATTACTAACGGTTTCTTGGAGTTTCCTTTGTTCTTCGTTTCAGGAAAATGGTAGCCCCTGGAAATCAACAGCATGTCATTGCCCAGATGTACCAGGAGCTTGAAGTCGCTCGAAATCAAATCAACGCCATGGCAGAGCAAAGTCGCAGAGCAGCTGAGGAGATCGCACGGTTAAGGAATTCCTCTGGACCTCAGAATGGTCCTAGACCATTCGTTCAGAATCCAGGCCAAGGACCGTTCGGTCAGAATGGTCCTCGACCATTCGGGCATAATCCAGTTCCAAGATCAGGTCCGTTCGCTCAGAATCAGCATCCAGGTCCGTTCATGCAGAACCAGCAGCCGGGACCGTTCAACCCAAATGCCCAGTTCGGGACGGTTCCTCCTCAGCATATAAGGCCGCCACCCATGCAGAATGGGTCGCAACCGTTTCAGAATGGGTCGCAGCCGTTTCAGAATGGGTCGCAGCCGTATTTTGTTCCTTTCAACGGAGACGCCAATGGCTCGTCGCATGGCAATGGCACCAGTTCAGGAATCAATCCGCAAACAGGGGCAAATTTCGATCCCAATGACCCCGTCGCCCAGCGATTGAAAATGCTAGAAGATCAGAACGAGCGCGTCCTATCTTTGCTCGCCAAGCTACCTGGGGTAGCCGTGCCCGCCGACGTCGAGCCCCGATCAGGATTTCAGGCGTCGCCCTTCATCGATGAGATCGCGATCGTCGAGGTCCCGAAGAAGTACAACATCCCCGCCTTCACGCCCAAGTATTCGGGAGTGACTGATCCGACAGAGCACGTCGCGCAATACAAGCAGTTCATGTGGACGATCTCGATCCCACACATGTATCAGGAGGTCTGTATGTGCAGGAGCTTCGGTGCGACTCTCACTGGTCCTGCTCTCCAATGGTTGATCAATCTCAAACCCAAGTCCATCGGGTCGTTCGCTGAATTGGTCAACCAATTCTCTCAGCAATTCGCCAGCAGTCGCAAGATGGAGAAGCAGACCAGTGACCTATATTATGTCGTGCAGAAGACCAATGAGTCTATCCGAAGTTATTTCAATAGATTCAATGCGGAGATGATCAGTATTCGCAATTGCGACGTCAAGACTGCAATCGAAGCTTATAAGCGTGGTCTGGACGACAGCTCAGGTTTGTACACTAATCTAACCAAATATCCTCCGGAGAATTTCGAAGACGTCCGCGCTCGAACCCTAGCGTATAAGAGGGTAGAAGACGACGCTGGCTTTCGTCGCAAGCATACCGACGACAAGAGGTCGTTAGGTGTGAAGAAGCCAGAGTTCAAAACAAAAACAATTTCCAAAATAGAGCCCGCACGCCAGATCTCGAACGTCCGATTCAAGACGAAAGCAGAGGCTAAGACTGCGACCAAATTTCCTCAGTACCCCAAGATATCCTCTTACGGGTTCAAAGGGTCCACTAAGGATTTGGTCGAAGCTTTGAAGACCGCCCAGGCGACCATCCGGTGGCCCAAGAAGTCCGATCAGGACGACGCTAAGAAAGATAAATCTAAGTGGTGCGACTTTCATGTCGACCATGGTCTTGCGACAGATGATTGCGTAGCTCTCAAAAAGGAGCTAGCATATCACGTCCCGAAGGGCAATCTCAAAGATATCATCAATGACGTCGTTACTTCAACTAGCGACCATCGACCGTCAACCCACGAGCATGCAAAGGTTGTTAATTGCATCACCGACGGTTCAGACGTCTGTGGTCTGACATATTCCGCAGCCAAGCGTCATGCCAGTCAAGCACCTGACGATCGGCCTATTTCGCATTTATCAAGGCCCAAAGGAGATTTGGAGTTGGAAGCTACGAAGATCATATTCGACCAAGACGACCTCGGTGATTCGTATCAGAAGCACCACGACGAGTTTATTATTCAACTCACGGTTGGTAATTGTTTAACCCGATGAGTCTTGATCGATGGGGGCAGCTCAGCGAACGTCATTTTCCTTGACACCATCAAGGCCATGGGAATCGATCGTTCAGAAATCACCCGATGTTCGACAACCTTGGTTGGTTTCAATGGAGAAGCGACGAGCACATTTGGAGACATTATCTTGCCCGTCTATGCCGGATAAATCAACAAGCAGACCAAGTTCAGTGTCATCGACTGTGCGTCAGCCTATAACATCATTCTAGGTCGACCATGGATCCATGAAATGAAAGTCGTTCCCTCGACGTATCATCAGACCCTGAAGTTCCCTACGCCGTGGGGAATCCAGGAAATCAAAAGTGAGCCAAAAGTCGCCCGTGACTGCTATAAGACCACTCTGAAGCCGCGAAAGTAAGCCGTCTAGTGGTCACGACCCGACCATAAGGTCTCGACAGGTTCGTCCTTCTATTCCTAACCTTAAAGATAAACTCATGCCTTTCTTACAGGAATAAAATGGTTATCTTGCCCTGTCGCACGAAAGCATAGTCGACATAAGCACGGTCGTCATTTCTTAAAAACTCGTTGTCGATCCGTCATTCATAATCTATTTTTCTCTGAAAGAAATAAGATAATAAATGACGGGGGGCAAATGGGCATAAAAGAGAAAAGAATATAAAAAGGTACTTATTCTAAGACCTTTTTCCTTTTTGCTTTCGTACGATTCCTCATCATGAACGGTTACTGACTTAAGCATCGGAGGGTCGTTGGTTAGCCAACGACCAACCTCTAACATTGTTTTTTCGCAGAATCGCACGACAATAATCATACGACTCTAGTTTCGCAAGGTCGCACGACAAAAACGATCAGGTCTATGATTTGATCATCCTTCTACAGGAACACATGATTCAAGTTCATCGCACGACTTAGTCGTACGATAGCAAGGTCTAGCGATCTTATGATCTGATCTTATGATCTAAGTTTCTTGACTTAGAAAAATTTCATACTCTGAATGTATGCTTTGGTCGCGTGTGCTTATGTTTATATACACGATTTAAAAGTCTTAAGGCTTACGTTCCAGTTATTGTGTTGCAATAATGCTTAAGTCGCGTGATTTCTTGGTTTTTCTTTACTTAGTGAATCTTAAAATTAACATTGTATTTATAAAATCGCAAGTTCAAGCAGAAGTCTAAGTTTCATTCATCAAAAAACTGTCGATTACATTCTTGACCACCAACGGTCGATCAATAAAAACAAAAATAATAAAATTTCTAAACTTGAGGAGGAGCATCAGTCGCATCCTTACCTGAGGTCCCGCCCTGAAGACCTTCGTCTACCACCTCCTCCTCGATGTCCTTCTCGTCATCCGAATCAAGGTCTCTCACCGACCCGACGCCCTTCAAGTAAATATCAAGCTCTTCCGACGCCGAAGCAAGAGGGTCCTTCCCCAACAGATGTCGCCTCATAATCGCTGCCCTAGTAGTCAGGCGAGCTATGGCAAAAACGGACTTACCCTCGTCCTTAGAAGCTTGCACCTCTTTCTCCAGACCCTCTACCATGGACTTGGAGTACTCAACTTCCTTTGTAGTTGCAGCCAAGGATTCTTTAATCTTTTCTATCTCCTCCCTCTTGTTGGCAATCAAGGATAAGGACTGCTTCAGACGATGATTGACATCATCCTTCGCACGGCCGACGACCTCTAAGTGTTTCCGGGCGTCATCGAGACGTTTTAACATAACCTCTTCACGTTCTGCGGCGACCTTCGCCCTATCCAACACCGCGTTCTCCCTCCCGCGTGCAACAGACATTAGATCCTTTATCTTCATTGTCTCACCCCGCAAAGCTAGGGAAGCCTGGAACGCCTGCAAAATCATAAAACAAATATTGTAAATAAACATACGACAACGAACAAACGACACCGACACCGACAACGACACCGACACCGACAATGACAGCGACAAACGAACCAAGTCTTGAAAAAAAGACTTACCATGAAAGCCAGCCCGACGACATGAGCTCCCGTCTCCTCGATAGGAAACCCCTCGAAAACGCTCCTCGAAAGATAGGAGCTGATATTTCCCCGGATGCGGAAGTGACTCCGTCCCGACAAGGACACAGTCAATCAGGAAGACCGACGGCAGCATAGAGCTGATCATTATAACGTCCTCCTCACCCTCTCCCGTCTTTTCACCCTTGCCCTCGTCGGCTGATGAAGGGGTTGACGTGGCTACAGAGGACATCGTCGCCAGTTGCGCAGGATCCACGAATGTCGCGTCTATCGCAATCAATACCTTCACTAACTCATACAGAATAACTCTCAATGGGTCATCGACCTTTGGAGACTTGAGAAAGATTGAAAAACTATATCTTATATAGACGCTCAAAAGTTTCGAAAGATTTTCAGCAAGTTAGAAATCCTAGCAATTTTGGAAAATATTGAGCAAAGAACAACAAGAAAACTCGCTTTAGAAACTTTTCGAAGGCCACAAAAGAAAACGATCCATTCTGATCTCTATTTATACAAAAGATAATGTCAGGACGAGTCTCTTGATGACCAGCATGCGTTCCCTCGTCCCTTAGATCGTCGACACCTGGCAGCGACAGTTAGTAAGCAACATCGTGCGTCAGTATGACGTCACGATCCCGTTTCCTTTTCGACTCCTCGTTCAGTTAGAATTGGACTAATCCAATTCCAAGATAATTCTCAACACGTGTCACGATCCCGAGCACCCGACAAGCAAAATTTAAAATTCGAATTTTCCATCCTACTTTCAAAATTTGGGGGCAAACTGTTTGGGCAAAATTTCACCAGTCTCGACCACGACCAAGGTAAGGAAAACACCTATTCCTTTTTCTTATAACGAAGGTAAAATCATAGTACTTTCTCTCACGATCAAAGATAAAACCGAGAGTCTTTTACCTCACGACACTCGACCTCGACGTCGCCTAGTTCACACAACCGTCGCATAAAACCACGCGACCTCGACCGACTAACGCGCTATACGACTGTTATGTTTGTTCAATGTTTAATGCAGGAGTCAACACCATTAATGGACAAACGGCTATAACCGACGAAGTCAGTTAAGAACATCTAATCCCGCATTAAAGACATCGACCGTTACGGCAGTTACCAAAGTCCTTAATGATCCAATTAAAGTGCCCGAAGACTATAAATATCAAGGAGAATCATCATTACAAGGGACGGAACACAGATACAACATAGAACATCAGACACAAGCACTCGAACTCTGAAGAACATTTGAAGCACAGAAATCGCTCACAGAAGAATCGCTCTCGACGCACGACATCAACACACGACATCAACACACGACACTTCACTTTTACACACGACGCACACTGTTTTACATTAGAAAACACTTGTTACTTTACATTTTCGAAGTCTTTCCTTCATTTGTATTGTAATATCTGTATGATCGACACCAGAAACACAAGGACATCGCCCCTGTTTGGCGACCATAGTGCAGCGACGACTTTCACAGTCGTCCGCGGGTTTTTTTCCTCGTTGAGGTTTTTCCCGCGTCACCAAAATCTCTGTCTCATTTATATTTTCGTCTTTGTCGCACGCTTTTGTCGAATGATTCATTTCTTTAGTTGTTAAAGTCCACATCGACCTTAAGTTGTACTTTGGTGCGATTTTTGGCATTAACACTAAGTAGATTTCGGTTTTTAGTCAGTGTCTTTAAGCTTAATCGATAAATTGAGTAGCGTATCTAAGTGACATACGTGCTTTCAGTATTAACACAAATCATTAATTGACTATTTGACTCCCTGAGAAGAACGATACGCTACTTACACTATCACTAGGTTTATAAATTTAAACCTTGTTGTGCGTTTAACGATGCGTGCATCAATGCTCACGTAACAATATATTCATAGTAGCAGTAGCTAATTGAAATTATGAACATATTACACATAGGTATTCTCGTTACCACCATCACAATTCTCGAACTTGTGTAATTCCGTAGACTCTAAGAACATCCTATCTTAGAAGTTCTACAGTTCTACCCAATCTCACAATCCGTAACTTAATCATTTCAGCTTAAGTCTAGGCATCTTACATTCATACCTAGTTTATTTAAACTATTGTTCTGATACCAACTTGTAACACCCTAAAAATAGGGGTAAATTTATACATGGTTTAAAAGCGGAATAAGACATAACAACTATATATAAATCACCCAAAAGTAGGGAAAATAGTAAGGCGTTTACAATCCAAAACCAATAGGAGAATACATAATCAACAATCTACTAATCTAAACTAAAATGGCTCAGATTATCGACGGACGTTGTTATCTTCTTTCCAAAAGAATTTTCGGCTAAACCAAAACGGACGTCATGCCTATAAATCACCAAAAATGCTTTGCACGGCTACTTGCCTCTCCAGTCAATCCCGAGGAGCCCTGCCGCTAGAATGACTTGATATACATGTCATTTTAAGAAAAAGTGTTAGGCTAAAGCCTAGTGAGAACAAACAGATATATTTTGAAATAATAATAAAACTTTGGAAATATAATACTGGAATTCATAATATTAACCTTTAGGTAAGAACCAATAATAACACAATTCATCTTGCATTGACGGGGGATACACGTTTACCATAATCAATGGCGGAACACAAAAGTAGGTCACTTGACATATTAGTGAAACCAAACACATGGATTATGTAGATCCCAGATTTATCAAGTAACAATTTAAACACGAAGCGATTAATCTTTATTGAATGATTATAGAGAGGTTACAAGTATTGGATTGAAAAACTCTCTCTATCTCTCTAAAGCGTATGAAACTAGAAGTGATTAATCTAATCTAATAATCAAAGAAACAAGCCTTAAATACTTAGGGCTTAAGCTTCAAGCCCATGACCCATTAAGCTAAACTAAGCCCATTAAACATTATTAAGGCTTTTACAAAGAATAAATCAAACTAATCTTTTCTTTATATCACTTTCTATTTTATAGGACATTTATGGTCCTAACAGATTACAATCATAATAGATATCGAGCTTAACTCCTCTAAGTAAATTGCTCGTGGAGTTTTAATCTCAACCCCTCTAGGTCTATACTTTGAGATATCCAAATCCAAGAAAACATGCAAGCACAATGAAATTACATCTTACCGCTCATGGGAAGACACCCACATCTTACTTACCATGAAGACCTGATGCCTATTTCATGCTACAACGAGGGGAAATTAATATCCCATCAAATAAACACAAAAACTATCGTGCCTATGGATTCATTACACTAAAACCAAGTACAAACACAAGTTCAATATGTACAACACTAACCTCAAATATGATAGGCAAGTTTAGTGCCAAAACATACCAATTAGATATATTTTCCATCATGTTATCTTAACCTCAAAAGTTGATAACTAGACATATAATTCCAAAATTCACTAAATACTATTTCAATCATAAGAATCATTATCCATAAATCTTTTATAAAAAAATTCCAAGCATTTGAAAACTCTAATTTACACTAGATTTCTCAACATCCAACATTGTAAGAAAAGGATAACCAAACTTCCAAAAACCACAAATAAACCATTAACTCGTTTCATACATCCAAACTCTTTACTAAAACCAAAACCTTAAAATCTCCTAAAATTAGGGTTTTAGGTCAAAACTCTTCCAAATTAAGAAATAAATAGTGAACAGATGTTTAGAAGGTCAAAACAAGTATTTTGACATGCATAACATTTTAGAAATGAGAATGAACTCACATTGCTAGGTTTATTAGTAAAAACCTAGAGAAACCAAGCAAAATCCCAAAATCCCAAAACTAATAAGTGAAGTTCAAACCAAAAAGGGATGGTATGAGGTGCTCCACATGACCTAACATTGCCTAATTTTAGTTTTTATAAATTGATACCCTACTACTACCAATCTTTAAATACTTAATAACAACCATTTTTAGAGATAAATCTTGAAATATCACTTAACAAAATTCCAGGTGTTACAATCTTTTCCAACTTGAAAACGATTTCCTCCTCGAAATCTTAGTTATATATTATTTACAAAATGAATAATATTCTTTACGAGATGAATAATATTCTCTACAGATGTTTATTATTCTTTACGAGATGGATAATATTATTTACAAGATGAATATTATTCTTTACGAGATGAATAATATATTTTTTACACGATGAATATTATTCTCTACGAGATGAATAATATTATTTACAAGATAAATGATATTCTTTACAATATGAATATCATTCTTTTATTCAGCTGGAACAAACTAGCACTGTATGAGTCAAGATTTGACCCAAGGTTATAAGCACATCTAAAACTAGAGAATTCATATATTTATTGATATATATAATTTACTGGTGTTACATATTAGAACAAAAAGATATAAAGAAATCCATCAGAAATTATCGACAGAAAAAATTGTCAATAAAGCCTTTTTGTTGTGTAGTTGTTGCAAGTGGTGGCATTGTGTTGTTATTGGATGAACATGATCAAATTCCCCATTGTTGCTTCATAGATAGCATCTCATAACTATGTGATTTCCATTTGGTTTTATATATATTGGCTTTAAAACGATTCAAAGCGTTCTCTATAACAACTTGATGGTTTTAATTAATTTGACTATGAAATGGGGTTTGATGAAATAGTAAGCATCTTTTAGACCCAAGGAAGGATTATTAGTCCAAGGACCAAAGATGAAATAGAATGGCAATCACAATGACCAAAATGATAACTAGTTTGAAATATGGACTATACATGATAATGGTGGCAACCACAGGGACCAAAAATGTACACTACAAAACAAAAGGCTATCACCGACCGAAAAATTTGTCGATAATCCGTAGGTGAAAGTTGGATCCGGTAAGCTCTCGCGGAGTAAAAAACGTGGGCGATGGTATCACCGACAGATCCGTCGGTAATCTGTCAGTAATATTTGGATCTGTCGGTAATCCGTCGATGATCCATCCAAATTGCTCTATTTTTTAGTTAATCAGACATGGAGATTTTAACATCTATTTAAGTTTTAATGATTTTTTTTGTTTTCCATATCATTAAACAATTTGGATGCAACCCAAAGTTGGTTTCATTTTGATTTAATTTTTCATAATTGAAAATCTACAAGTTTAGCTAGCACACTTTATATTTTATTCTTTCTCACACTCTAACTAAAATGAACCCAATTATGTGTTTTATTTGGTAGGAAAACTAAAATGCATTTGTAGCATGCAATTTTTATTTTTATTTTTACATCTTTCTATTTTGTGCGGACAATAACTAGTTACATACTCATGATAATGAAAAGAGATTGAAGGAGTGACTATTACTTTATTTGATACGTGTTATTTGAACAAAAAGATACAAACAAAAGACTTTATAAAGTAGGCTTTGCAAATATAAAAGGCATGTGTCATCATATCAATGGGCAGAAGAATCATAAGGTGTAGGAATCAAATATAAAGGATCTTTCTTGAGTACTAAAACTCCTCCCCTTATGGTCTCAGTCATATCGATGTTGGAAGGTTCTAATCCATGAGGGAGCTTCCAGTCATAGTTGTTAAGCATTTGAGCAAGAAACATCTCTGTTGATTTTATACCGAAATGAATCCTGGGGCATATTCTCCTCCCAGACCCAAACGGAATGAACTGATCGATAGCCGTTCCCCATGACATCAATTGATGTTTTCTCAAATCTCTCTGGTTTGAACCTCTCCGGTTCCTCCCAGTATTCAGGATCCGTTGCACACGCAAATCCATTGATAAACACTTGTTGCTTGATAGGTATATCATAACCGGCATTCTTACATTCTTCCCTACTGACATGTGGGACTAATAAAGGGAGCGGAGGGTGAAGCCTTAGAGTTTCTTTGATAGTACACTGCAAATAACTCAATGCTTCTAAGTCTTCTTATGTGATTACCGTCTTCCCCTTGAACGCTGCTCTAACTTCAGCTTGTACCTTCTCCATTATAGTCGGATGTTTTATCAATTCTGCCATTGCCCACTCAACTGTTGCTGTTGACGTATCCGTGCCTCCTGCAAACACATCCTGCGTGTATGAATGTTAAATAGATTAAAATTTATGCTTAGAACTTAAATTATTATATATGAAGATCTAGTTATATAATTTGTTTAAGCATATATATAATTAATAAATTTGGTTACCAAAAACATGGTTTTCATGACGTCGTTGGTGATGGGAAACTCAAGACCACCTTCCTCTGTGATTCTTAGTACCTGATCACCATCTCTTTTTCTCCCTTGCTGCTCATCCAAGATGTCATCAAGGAGATCGTCATAAGTCTTCTTCAACTTCATCACCCTGGGCCTTCTAATAAATTTTTCAAGGAACTGCAAATCAGGAAACATTTCTAACAAACCGCCAGTATCACTTTCCACCTCTTCCATGAACTCTATCAGACGATGTTGTTGTCTACAGTTACTCCCAAATGACGATATGCACACAATGGCATTAATACTTTGAGCAACATTTGCATGGATGTTTACGGGCTTTCCACTTGATAACCGGAAAAACTCTATCATACGCCTAAGTTCTTGTTCTCTGGTCCTTTGGAAAGATCACACTTTTTTTTACACTAAGGAGTTGTAAGGAAAGGATCTTTTTCATTTGTCTCCAGTAGTCACCATACTGAGAGAGGACGACACCTTGGTTACCAGAGAGTATCATATCTGCTAAAAGCATAATTGGGCGGGCAGCGAGGGCGAGATCATTGGTTTTCAATGCCTCTTTGGCTAGGCGAGGTGAAGAGATGACAATAGCGTTGATTTGGCCGAGTTTAATGTGCATGATGTGGAAGTTTTCCGGCCACCTGGTGTAAGTTACCGATTAGAGACAGCTTTGTTGGCCCTGGAGGCAAGTTTAGAGTTTTGGGTTTCTTGTTGAGCACAAAATAAAATGACAAGATGAGGGAGGAAACTATGAGAAAGATGGTGACTATGTTATCCATTGTTAATTAGAGACTGTACATAATATTGTATGTTTTTTCTCTTCTAAAAAACCAATCATATTTATAGGCAAGTTTCAGAAATAGAAAAATCTGGACAACTAAAACATCAACCATATTTATTAGAAAGAGGGCTATTTACAATAAATGGTAAGAAGGCAAGGTTGTGTTTTTCTTTGACAAAATGCAAAATATTGTTTCCATCTTTTGTCATTCTCTTTGGGAAATTTTCTTTTATATCTCTTTTTTAACATATTTTGATATTTATAAAATATTGAACATAAAAATATACATTATGTCATTATTTTAAGTAAAATAAATTAATCTATGAGAATTATATTAAGATATATAATTTACTTTCGGAATATTTCTAAATTTTATTAGTAAATGTTAATAATTGCAAATTTTAAAAAGAAAGTTTCATTTTTAATTTTTTTGGCTATTGAATACCATTAAAAGTGAATATTTAACACCAAAATTATTTTAGAGTGTGTGTTTGTGTGTAAGAGTCTCTATGATTCTTTGTTTTGATTAGTTAAGTTAATGTCACTTAAAATATCTAAAGTTGTGGGAAAAGATCATTAGTACAGATTCTTTAAAATTTGTCAAATTTTCTTTTTACAGCAAGGAAAACCACCAATATATTACCACGTAAAGGAGGCTAGCAAGAGGTTAGAAATACATATAGAAAGAGTTAACACCCATAGGCTTCTTAACCAAGAATCACAACACATAACCCTCCCAGACATGGATCTATGCTTGATCCAAGTAAACGCAAAAAACTACACCAAGTTGACAATCTCTGCCCCTTTCAACGCCTTGCTGTTAAAACTTAAAAACCATACTATTTCTATTCCTCCAAATAACCCAGAAAAACAGAATGACCACCACTTGGAGCACCGATCTCAGGTTTTTTGGAATCCCCGAGAGGTTCGCCGCTTCAACCAGCTCCCTAATTGAACCTATGCAAGCCGAAAATTTGTCCCACCAGATATGTAAATTGTAGCGACCTCTCGCACGGTAGAGCACTCGACAAAATTTGCTTGAACCGATTCCTCTTTAGAGTTACACATCAGACACAGGCCGAAAGCTACTAACTAAAAATTTAAAACATAAAATTTCTAAAAAACAATGTATTTTACTTCAATAGGTTTTCTATTTTAAAGAGTAAAACATTAATTATGTTATTAATATAATTTTTATATATAATAAAATATTATTTATTTCTCTTAAATATTTAACATCAACAATTCCAATTGAAGATAATATAAATAAAAAAACGTTTCTCTTTCGTTATAATCATTTTTGAGGGGTTTTATATATTTGGAGAAATTCACATTCTTTCTCATACTTTTTTCATTTAGAAATTTTTGTTAAAGCAAAACTATCTATTTTTTTATGTTGAAAATCTATTAAAGATGCTCTAAAAATGTTCATTAGGATAATATGAAATTACCAATTTTTCCTCAACTTTAAGATTTAACTCATTATATTTATTTATGTATATAATTAATTCAATTTTCATTATTTAATTCCCAAGTAAATTCTTGTTGCCTTAAAAAACCAATATCAAAATACAAATTAGTTACCTAATGTGAAAATATTGGTAGCATTAGAGCCTTAGAGTGTTAAGGTTTAGATTTTGATATCATAATGAAGTTGTATAAATTGAGTTTTACATATTTTGTGCCTACACCTATTATGGCTAATGATTCTAGATTCATAAGTATTTTAATTAACGTGACTTTTCTTAGAAAAAATAATTATTTTTTATGATTTTTATCTTTTGGTTTTTTATACTTTTGAATTTTATTTTTTTACAGATTTATCTAATCGTATCACTTATAGTGTCACGAATTCGAAAATGTCATAGACTCATGATTAAAACTAAATTGTAAAATTACTTTTCTAAGTTCTATTCTGAATTATCACTTAAAAACTATTTTTATAATAATAATCTATATGATTTTTCTTCGTGTAATATGAGTGTACATTTCTTAAAACCCTACAAAGTTTCAGCAAATTTGGATCAGATTTGACGAACTTGAGAATTTTTCAAATCTGTGTTCATACTTACCGCGGAACAAGTGTTCATACTTGTCGCACGGTGTTGACATTCAAACTTGTCGCGCGAGCCTTCGTGCTATCAAAATTTTATCGCGCGGTATTTTTGTTGCATAAGACTTGTGTGACTTAATCATCTTGTCGCATGTTATTTGCGCGATAAGGTTGTGAACAGGACTTATCGCATAACCATTATGCGACCACTACTAGAAAAACTCAAATTTCCAACGAAAATTACCGACGGATACAAACCGTCGGTAATTACCGACGGATTACCGACGGATTTCATTTAAAAAAATAAAAAAAATAAAAAAATAAATATCCGTCGGTAATCCGTCGGTAATTACCGACGGTTTTAAATCCATTGGTAATTACCGACGGATTACCGACGGATTAGCTAATTAAAAAAATTAAAACCAAGTCCAGACTCGGAGGTGACGACTATTACGTTCTAGCATCACAGGCGGAACAAGTGTACTACACACCGTATCCTTCAGACACTAAGGATTTAAAGGACTGGTGGGCTGTTGTGAAGACCAAAGCTCGTGCAATATATGAAGTTGCAGAAAGGGCTATTGATGTCTTGGATGATGATAACGCGGACGAAGAACCATTCTTTCAAATCAACGAACGGGTAACTCATAATACAAACACAGAGGTAAATGAGGATCTCGATTCTGTCCGTCTTGTCACAGGGGAGGTCACCGTAGTCGCCACACATAACGAAGATGCACCCGATCACGAATCTAGCGACGACGAAGATGCACCCGGTCATGAAGCTAGCGACGACGAAGAAGAATTTGAAGATGTGGACGACGATTCAGATAGCGAAAACGAACCTATGTTATCTGATCACTCGTTTGATGACTAGCATGTCTTAGTTATTTAGACATTATTTCATAATAATTATATCTTTATAAGTTGTACGCTTGTATCCTTTGTGTTTGCAAATTCGTTCGATGACTAGTGTGTTTTATGATTTATGTATTACATCTTCGTGTCTCCAAATTCAAACATTGACAACTAGTGTGTTCGAACCATTCTTATATATTTAGATGTCGGCACGCCCTACTCGAGGTAAAGGGGGTAGAAGTAGAGTGGGGAGTACCAACTCCGTAGGGCGTGGTGACATGTCGATAGACGATTTTGACGGACTAGACCAGGTTGCGGATGACGTGGTTGCGACGCCGTCACCTGGATCTCATTCGAGGGTTAGAGGCATCAGTATTTCATCCGAGACGCCCCGGTCTTAGGGTACGAGACCGCTGATCGAGTTGACTACAGCCGGCGTGTAAGTAGATTTGGTATATGTTTAATCCTAGTACATAATAAACCGGTTCTAATGTTTTTTGTATTGTATATTTTGCAATTGTGAAGGTTTAAGAAAACGAAGGTTCGTCGGGGGGTCTTGAAAATCTTTCAGACCACGTTCGCCGGTCCATGGGCTCACTATAAGGATGTCCCTGATTCACACTTCACGATGATGTTGGATCGTGTCCGGGTTTGTATTTTAGTCCATTAAACTACTTGTTTTAATTTATTTTACTTAATCGAAACAATGTGTATGCAGTTGATTTATAGTTGGCCGCCTCATATGGACGCCGACATTCTACTTGCCATACGGCGTGCCGTGAGGAGCCGGTATTCAGATACGATGTGTGATGCCCGTCAGTATGCCGCCGATCAACTACTAGCTATCGAGGGTATAGAGTTCGATAATTATGACTATCGGATGCTTATCCCATACCCCCTGAGTGGATAATGAACGAGTATTGGGTCCAAATGATTGACCGGGTAAGCGTTGTTGAATATTAGCGTTGTTGAATATTTTAATCTGGTTGTACAATTTGATTTATGTCTACTTTTTAACAGGCATGGAACAAGGACGAGTTCAGGCGTTCATCTAAGGCTAATACGTCCAATCGTAATACCAAATATCAAGGGAAAACATCGAGTCACTGTGGCGGATCCATTACTACTGCTATGCATCGGGACCGCATGGTAATTTAGTATCCACTACACTAAATGTATATAGTTGATGAATATAAACCTATATATGTATATATACATGACTTTGTTATCTACTGACATTTGAAGTTGTCTATTGTAGAGAGAGGCTTGGGGCCGTGAGCCTACTGGTGGGGAGGTCTATGAGAGGTTGCAATGCACTAACCGGAAGCTTATACTGGGTGCGACCGGTCCGTCCACGGATCCTCCGATCTATTCATACCCAAAAGCAGCTGACGTTGCGGTAAGTTCCATTATAGTGGTAGATTGTTTTTCTATATATGTTTACGTGTATATAAGTGGCATATGTATCGGCAATTGCCTATAAGAGTATGTGTATGCGTACATGTCTATATACATATGAATGTTTGTATGTCTGTACATGTATTGCTTATGTATATATATTTGTTTTTGTTTTACAAGATAGATAGAAGAGATAGCAAACTTTGTTATAGAGTTGTGTAATTTGATTCATTTAGTTTGGGCTGCCATTGTTGGGTGGACGATAGGATTGTTTTGATACTACACATATAATGGATATGTTCAAATTACAGTCGAAATGCTGCCGAATTTTCTATATATGTTAACACATTATTTTTGTAAAACCATAGGATACCTACGGACATATTAGAGCGGAGGAGTACCCCGATTTACCTCCCGAAGCCGTTCCACCCAATGACTCAGACTTGTGGAAGCGTAGTGTCGGGGGACGACGTAAGGGCCGCTATTTTGGATTCGGGACTCAGGATCCCGAATATACTATGTCCGGTAATTCAGGTGCCGCTACGAGTGGGAGCTCTCATCACGATGAGGAGGTATGTATGCTTGTCAAATGTGTAATAGTTATACGTTTGTCAAATGTCGTCTAACATTTGTTTTATGTTTATCAAATGTTGAATTTTAGTGGGATGCACTTAGAGAGGAGGTACGACAAGAAAAAGAAGCGAGACTCAAAATGGAGGAGGAAGCGAAACAAGACCGAGAAGCAAGGAAAGCATTGGAGGAGAAAGTGAAAAAGTTTGAAGCCTTTATGATGCAGTTTGGAAGTTCCCCCGCTCCCCCATAAATTTAGTTTGTTTTGTATTTGGGATAAAATTGTAATTTGTTTACGGATATGATATTTATTAAATACAATAGTATTTTGTAATAGTTTTTGCCCAGGAATTAAATACAGGTTTTTTGTACAGTTTATTATGTATTTTTAATTAAAATAAATATTACCGACGGATTACCGACGGATTTGCCGTCAGTAATTTTTACATAATATAATTTAATATTTTAATTTATTTAGATTTAATTTAATTTAAATAAATTTACCGACGGCCAAATCCGTCGGTAATCCGTCGGTAAAGAGGACCCTCGGTAATCCGTCGGTAAAAAGGACCGTCGGTAATCCGTCGGTAAAGGATAACCGTCGGTAATCCGTCGGTATATGCCGGCGTCGGTGATCCGTCGGTAATCCATCGGTAAATTCCGTCGGTAAATCAATTACCGACCAGGTTATTTTCGACGACAATTACCGACGGATTACCGACGGATTTGGCCGTCGGAAATTTGATTTTTTTTTTGTAGTGGATTTACTTGTTTTGTCGTGTGTATTGTGTGCAATTTACTATTCTTATCACATGTGTTTTGCGCGATCAAAATTTAATCGGGTGTATCTCGTGCGATTAAAGTTTGTCAGGGTAGTTGCGTGCGATAAAATAAAGATATTTTTTTGTTTGGCAATTTGATTAGATTTGTGTAAAGATCATTTTTGACAAGTTTTTGAGAACAAGATGACGACTAAGGATATGCTTGTTATCGGATCAAAGGATAAAGCTCCACTCTTGTTTCCCGGAGAATTCAAAATGTGGAAAGCCAGATTTGACGACTATGTTGATCGTCATGATAACGGTGAAAATATAAAGGATTCTTTGAAGAATGGACCTATGGAACCACCTAATCTGTTGGTTAACAGATTCACCTTGTCTCATATAACAAACAAAAGAGTTTGAGCAGAAGCATAAAGTAAATGTTTGTAAATGAGTTATTGTTTCAAATGAGAACAACTAGAGAGAATAATGATATACTGAACAATAAACAAGATGATATATGATGAATAACTTGCTCGTATATTAATGAAGAACACCGAAGTGTATGTGTAATCTTCTGAAATCTCTCAGGATACAATTCGTACACAAGATAGTGGAATAAAATAACAGGGCAGCGTGTTCTTACAAATCCTTACAATTATGTGCTCCACTACTCACTATTTATATCCTGATAAAGTGAAGAACATTGTACTCTCTAACCCCTGGAATGACACGTGTAAAGTGTGTAGTTGTCCTTTAGGGCTGACGTGGAAAGTGCAGACACTGCTTAAACACTTGGGAGATTTCTACGAGACTTGAGCTCAGCAGAGGGCTAGGTCATCAGAGGGCATTCTTCAGAGCTCTGATGATCTTCTGAAGTGTTGATCTCTGACGCTCCTCTGCTTGGTCTTCAGTGTTATCTCTGAAGTCTTCTAACTTGGAGTATTTTCAATATTTTTACATTATAGATACTTGGGCAGCAAGAGTTCCATAAACATCAGTGAGTGGCCATTTTTGACAACTTTTTGAGAACAAGATGATGACTAAGGATATGCTTGTTATCGGATCAAAGGATAATCCTCCATTCTTGTTTCCTGGAGAATTCGAATTGTGGAAAGCCAAATTTGACGACTATGTTGATCGTCATGATAACGGTGAAAATATAAAGGATTCTTTGAAGAATGGACCTATGGAACCACCTAAGCAACAAAAACCTCTTGTGGATAATGTTCATGGCAAAGAAGAACTAACGCCAATCAAACTTTATACAAATGACCAGTTAGCTAGGTGGAATGCTGACAAGCAAACGAGATGGTTGATCATTCATAGCTTAACCAATGATATATACTTAAAGATTGATAGCAACAGTGAAACGAGAAAGGGAATGTATGACGAACTTCAGATGTTATACATGGGCTCAAAGATTCAAAATCAAATGAGAGTTGCAAATTGTATTAATAAGTATGAGGATTTCAAGCAGAAAGTTGGTGAATCCTTAGAAGATACTTATAATCGATTTATCACTTTATTGAATGAGCTCAATAAGAATAAGATCAAAAAGTCCCTGATAGAGAACATGTGAATGGAAGAAGTGTAGTCGAAAGATGAAGCAAAATAAGATGCTACATGAGATGCCTTTACACGAGATGTAGGAGACTCTGAAGTAGGATGAAGAAGAGGTGGAAGAAGTAAGAGTTAAAAGAAATAAGAAGGAGAAGAAAGAAAAGAAAGAAGAAAAGTTAGATGTTGATCCTATGTATGATAAAACTGGGAGGAATATCTCAAAGAAAGTTAAATAGCTTTCTGAACGGGGAAGTGAAGAAGTTGAAGGTGATTTGTCTGCTGATGGGGAAACCTTGAAGCAAGCTATGATTTTGTTAAGTAAAGCATTTCAGAAAAAGTATGTGAAGAAAACTGGTGCAAATAATTTGAGGTATTCATCTGGGTCAAGGAATTTTGAACATAAGCACAGAATTGAGGGTAAGAAGAAATATGATGAAAAGAAATTTGAAGGAAAGAGAGAAGATAAGAGGTTTGAAGAAAAGAAGTCTGATGATCCTAAGTGCTTCAATTGTGGGAACCCAGGCCATTTCGCTAAGGAGTGTATGAAGCCGGTTGTGAGACACTCCGACTATTATAAGAATAAAATGGTGTTGGCTAAGCAAAAGGAGTCGGGGAAAGCGCTCATGGCTGAGGAAGGGTTTTGGCTAGATCAGACTAATGACAAAGAGGAGCAGGAGACCGTAGCAATTGCCAATTTGTGTTTCATGGGGAAGAAGGAGAAGAATGGTGCTGATTCGGAGAATGAAACAAGTTTAGAGAATACTTTTGAGGTAGAATCTCGCTCTGAATCTGAATTTATGATTAAAGTTAATTATATGCTGCTTGAGGTTGATGGTTTACCAAAGAAATTAAAAGAAGAAAAAACCAAAGTAGCTTCTCATTATCAAACTATTGTGAGACTTAATAAAGAACGAGCTGAAAAGAACGTTCTTATTGTGACTTTGCAAAATAGAAAACAAGAGTTTGATGAAGGTCAAAAATACTTTCGGCAAGAAATGACTGAATTATCAAAGAAACTTGAAGATTGAGAAGATAAGAAGAATGAGTTTGAAAAACTTTTATATTCTTACAAAGCAAGAAATACTGAATTGGTTGATAAAGTAAAAGGTCTGGAAGAAAAAGGTTTACAAATTAGGTCAAACTGATCAGACCATTCATTTAAACAAACCAAAAGAGTTTAGATATTATCATTCAAAGTGGGGTGTTGGATATGACAATCCTTATTATTTGAAGAATGTAATGTCCAAGGTTCCTACTTTGTATGATTTTAGATTTCTGGATCTTACTACAAGAGACCTTAGATATAAGATCAGATTGACAAAACCTGAAGGTAAAGATCCTGAAAACAGGAATATTTGAAAAGGAAAAACACGGTTAAAATGCAACTTCCTTTTTGTTATGCTCAAGAAAACCTAAAGGCCCTTGAGAATAAGAAACAAGTTTTATCAAATGATTATTTCAAGTGTTATTCTGACGAGAAACCTGAGGCAAAAACTTCTGAACCTGTTTTTGAAGGTAGAACTTATTTTCCGCCTCTAGTTCTCGAAAAGAAACTTGTAGATCTTGAAAGCAAAAATGAGGATATTCGGAATGATGATAAAATTGCTTTTGAGATCGAAAAAAATCATGTTAACCGTTCTTTTAAACAGTGAAATTAAAAATATTTCCAAACCTGAGGAAAATTCTGAATCAACTGTGGTAAATGAAAAGAATTCATCTAATTCAGATTCTTCGTCTTGCAAAGCTTTTATGGGAAATTCTGATTTAAAAAGCGGGCATGTTTGTGAACAAGATTCCTATGATTCAAAAGATTTAAATGATGATTGTCCTTCTGATTCTAATATTGAAACGTCCAAAAACCACGATAAATTTAAACCTTAAAATTTATCAGAGTTTACTACAATATATTCCAATACTTTCATTTACAAATGGAGAATTAGTGACAAGGTTCATAATTACAAATGATCTATCATAAACAACCAACTAATCTAATCCATGACCAATTAAATTAGATTAAAAAGGGTTATCTATAATATCTCCAAAATATATTCTGTTCCACTAAATTCTCCACAACGTCTCCAAAAGTATAATTCTGGTACTCCTCGACACTCATCCCTTCGTATCCCTTCCCGAGCTAGTACCTGGTAAGAAAATGTTATTTGGAAACATTAGGCTTGCGCCTAGTGAGAACATCAAATTTTAAATCAAAACCTTTATAATTTTAAATACCAATTGTAAACAAAGTATATAAAGTTATCTGTTCGCAAACCTTCATATCATACATATAGCATATTTCGATGACGGAAATCATACCCGATTCCATGAATATGACAAACACTAAGTAAGTCATAATATCATGTTAAGAGCAACACTACGAATCACTAATGATTCTAGATTACAGCTCATATCCAAGAAATTACAATTAAATCATGCATATTTCTCGGAGTAGAAGTAGAAATAGCAATTATACCTTGCATATTTCTAATCTCCCAATAAAGACGGAAATAGCGATTATACATCGCCTATTTCACATTCTCACGTCACAATACGTAAGGGAATAACAATTATACTTTGTCTATTCCTCATTTCCAAACGTAAACGGGAATAGCAGTTATATCTTTCACATTCTACGTTTATCAAATAATGCTAGCGCCTATGGATCCATTACACTTCCTAGCATATGTGAATATCAAACCAAATAATACGTCAAATCATATCATACTTAAAATCGAGTTATAAGTATGTTCATACTGCTAGGATTGAAATCCAAATAATCAAAATGTTCCCTGTCAAAAGTTACCGGAAATCAATACTTACCGGGAACCCATTAGTTACCGGACACTACCGGAAAACTATCCGGATTATGTGTCTGGAACTCATATCCGGAAACTACCGGAATCCGGGAACATTCCGGAACTAGTATCCGGAAAGCAGAGTAATACGGTGACATCCGGAAACCAAGGTAATCCAGGTAACATCCGGATAACTAACTATCCGGGAACTAAGATTTTACCAGATACTACCGGGAATAAATTACTTGCCGGTACTTTCAGTATTAAACATTTATCCGGACACTATTAACTATAAGTTTACCGGACACTAAGAACTTACCCGGTATCTTCGACCTGCACATCGATTAACATCTCAAACCCACTGTAATTCAAATCTCAATCGAATACATACCACTACAGTTTTTCTAAAACACTTAGACAATCTAAAATCATATAAATCATCCAATTTTCAATTTCAAGTATTTCAAAAAGTGAGACGAACTTACCTGATACGAATCTGAAATCGATGGAAGCCAAAATCAGGAATTCAAATTCAATTCTATTTCACCAACGTAAATCAGTAACCTAAACGAAAGCAGATTGTTTGTGATTACCAATTTTTCCAGAAACTAATTGGAAAAACCGATTGAATTTCTCTTACCGAAAGCAGACTTTAAATTCACTTTCTTCTCTGCCTTGTTTAGAACTGAATTCAAGGAAGCAAATTGAGATATTCTCAATTTGTAACCGACTCCCATCTTTAATACTTCATATTTTATCAAATACTCAATTCGACCCAAAACTTTGGCCAAATTACACTTTCAACCCTTCAACCTTAAATTTTAACATAACTATTAAAATAACCCCTTCTAATATTTTAATTGTTCACCCAAAATAGTTGTACAATAACTATAGAAATTTTGAGGTGTTACAAATCTCCCCAACTTGAAAACGATTTCGTCCTCGGAATCTGAAATATACAAACAAATGAGGATACCTATTTTTCATATCCTCTTCAGATTCCCATGTAACGTTAGCAACTCGGTGATGTTTCCACTGTACTTTAATCATTACAACTTCCTTATGATGTAGCTTCTTAGTCGTTCTTTCCAAAATTGCTTCAGGTTCCTCAACACAACGAATCTTCTCATCCATTTTTATTTCAGAAAGTGGTATAACATTTTCTTCTTCGGCTAGGCATTTCCGAAGATAACACACATAGAAAGTATTATGGATCCCTTCCAACTCGGGTGGAAGGTCTAACTGATATGCTTGAGGTCCCACCCTCTTGGTTATAGTGAAAGGTCCAAGAAAATGAAGACTTAACTTTCCACGCTTCCCAAATCTTATAATACCTTTCCACGGGGATACCAATAACATTACCCGCTCCCCAACTTGAAGTTCTTTAGGTCTCCTTTTCTGATCGGCGTAACTCTTTTGTCGATCTTGAGTCGCCTTCATGTGTTTCCGAATTTCTTTCACTTTATTAGTTGTTTGTTGTACAATTTCGGGACCAAAAAATTGCGTTTCTCCAGCTTCCAACCAACATACTGGAGTTCTATATTTCAGTCCGTATAAGGCTTCAAAAGGTGCCCTTTCGATGCTGGAATGATAACTATTATTGTACGCAAATACCACTAAGGGTAAATGCGTATCCCAGTTACCTCAAAATCGATTACATAAGACCTGAGCATGTCTTCCAAAGTCTGAATGGTTCTTTCACTTTGCCCGTCCGTTTGTGGATGATATGCGGTACTCAAATTCACTCTCGTACCCAACTCTTCTTATAGTGACTGCCAAAATCCTGAAGTAAATCGACTGTCACGATCAGAAACTATAGACATAGGTATACCATGTCTTGATACCACTTCATCAATATATAACTTAGCTAACTTATCTATCAGTGATGCTTCTTTCATTGGTAAGAAGTGAGCACTTTTAGTTAAACGATCCACGATTACCCAAATAGTATCGTTACCCTTTAAAGTCTTTGGTAACTTAGTCACAAAATCCATGGTAATCTTATCCCACTTCCATTCAGGAATCTCTAAAGATTGTAGCCTCCTATAATGTCGTTGATATTCGGCCTTCACTAACGAACATGTCACCCATTTCTCTACACATTGTGCCACATCTAGCTTCATGGCTGGCCGCCAATAGTGTAGTTTCAAATCTCTATACATCTTAGTACTCCCGGGATGTATAGAATATTTGGACTTGTGAGTGTCTTCAAGAAGTAATTCTCGGTTTCCCCCAATCTTTGGCACCCAAATACGACTTTGAAATAATTTGACCCCGTGACTATATTCAGTTAGTTGAAGACGTTGCTTAGTCATTACTTCATCTTTAAGATTTTCTTCTAATAAGGCTTCCGTTTGTGCCACTTTGATCCTTTCGATTAAACTAGACATCACATCAATCCTGGCGTTAGTCGCTTTCAAACATCCACCGTATTCTTTTCTACTCAAAGCATCAGCTACTACATTTGCTTTACCAGGATGGTAATGCAATTCACAATCATAATCCTTAGGTAGTTCTAACCAACGCCGTTGCCTCATATTCAACTCTTTCTGATAAAAAACGTGTTTCAAACTTTTATGATCAGTGAAAAGAGTGCACTTCGTTCCATATAAGTAATGCCGCCATAGCTTCAAAGCAAACACGACTGCTGCCAGTTCTAAATCGTGCTCTTTGAGTTGTCTTGATGTATAAGCAATCACTTTTCCCCGTTGCATCAACACACACCCCAATCCCATCTTTGACGCATCACTATATACAACCAAATCTTCTGTTCCTTCCGGTAATGCAAGAACAAGAGCTTCACATAATTTCTTTTGTAAAGTTCTAAAGGATGACTCTTGCTTTTCATTCCATACAAACTTTACATTCTTCCGTGTCAGAATTGTTAAGGCATAAGCGATCTTAGAAAAATCCTTTATAAACCTCTGTAATAACCTGCCAAACCCAAGAAACTCCATATCTCTGACAAGTTCTTCGATGTTTCCCAATTCATCATCGCTTCTAACTTAGCCGGATCCACTTTGACTCCTTCAGAAGTAATTACATGACCAAGAAATTGTACCTCATTTAACCAAAATTCACACTTCAAAAATTTTGCGTACAATTTCTCTTTTCTCAGAACATCTAAGACTTCACGAAGGTGACATTCGTGATCGGCTTCATTATTTGAATAAACAAGTATGTCATCAATGAATACAATGACTGACTTGTCTAAGAAAGGTCGACACACCTTGTTCATTAAATCCATGAACACAGCAGGAGCGTTTGTCAACCCAAAAGGCATCACGAGGAACTCATAATGCCCATACCTTGTTCTAAACGCCGTCTTCGGAACATCTTCATCCCTTACCCTTACTTGATGGTAGCCCGATCTTAAATCAATCTTTGAAAAGCATCCCGCGCCTTGAAGTTGATCGAACAAATCGTCAATCCTTGGAAGGGGATACTTATTCTTAATGGTCACCTTATTCAACTCCCTGTAGTCGATGCACATTCTCATAGTGCCATCCTTCTTCTTGACAAATAACACTGGAGCTCCCTAGGGTGATGAACTTGGCCTAACAAAACCCTTTTCAAGCAGTTCTTGTAGTTGAGACATCATCTCTTTCATTTCGGCCGGTGCTAAACGGTACGGTGCACGTGCTATCGGTGATGCTCCTGGAATAAGATCAATCCTGAATTCCACTTGTCGTTCTGGTGATAAGCCTGGAAGATCATCAGGAAACACATCTGGAAATTCACGTACTACCTTTATATCCTCCATTCGCTTCTTTTCTACTTTAGCATCCAGTACATATGCTAAATAGGATAGACATCCTTTTAATAAACACTTACGCACTTTAGCTACAGAAATCAACGGAACATCCCCTTTTCTCTTTTCCCCATAGATGAGTACAACACCATTTTCGGGCATAGGGATCCGAATCAATTTCTTAGCACAAAGAATTTTTGCATGATTGCTCACCAACCAATCCTTACCAATTACTGTATCAAACCCACCAATTTCCATCAAAATCAAATCAATTGAAAATTCCTTTCCTTCTATCATAAGGGTGCAACCTTTAAGTTTCTCACGAACTAAGACTTGACCCCCGTTAGCTATTTCGACTACTAAGGCATTTTCCAAGGTAGTGACAGGCATAGCTAACTTTTGATAGAACGATTGCGATATAAAAGACAGGTTGGCACCACAATCAAATAATACATGTGCAGGTATCGAGTTAATAAGGAATGTACCATAAACTACATCCGTCGATTCCTTTGCCTCATCCGCCGTCATATGAAATGCTCGACCTGTTGGTTTTGGTGTATTAGGTTTCCTCTCTTGGTTCCCACTATTCTTCAACTTTGGACAATCCCTTCGGTAATGACCGAGCTTCTTACATTCAAAGCATGTTGGTCCTTGAATGGGACAGTTCTCAATCTGATGGCCACTCTTTCCGCACTTGTAACATTCCAGCGAAGTTATTCGACATGGACCAAAGTGTTTGCTTTTACATTTTTGGCACCAATTTTGTTCCCGACGAGGTTCAAAACAAATATTTTTAGTAAAAGGCTTCGGTCTTTATGAAGGTTCCGATCGACCTTCCCACTTTCTCTTCTCCCCCACTTGAGCATTCTCAGCTTTATCCTTTGCATAGACTTCTTCTATGATCTTTGCTTCCTCAATTGTCTCCCTTAGAGTCAAAGCTTTAGAATTTCTAACTCTGGACATCATATCAACTGGTAAACCTTTCAAATACGCCTTGATCTTTTCTTTTTCAGTGGGAGCCACATGCCCTACTAAATTCAGTTTTTACAGGAATACGCGAGTGTACTCCCTCACTGATGAAGTACCCTTCTTAAGCGTTCGGAACACTTCTTCAATGCGATCCATTTCATTCTCGTTGCAGTATTCTTCTAATATCTTCCTTTTAAACGACTCCCAGGTCATGGCTGCCAAAACTGGAGCCGTCACAATTGATGTCACGATATTCCACCATGTCAAAGCATTTCCTCGTAACATCTGGGATCCGAATCTGACTTTTGACTATTCGCACATTCACAAGCTCTAAATGCTTGTTCCATCTCTCTAATCCAATTCATGCACGCAATTGGATTATCAGAACCAACAAATTCTGGTGGCTTGCAACTCAAAAAGTCTTGTACGAACAAACTTTCTCTATCCTCCTATTTGCATTCAATATCGGATTAACATGTGGATTTACGGTACCCATACCCATCTACGGTCTTTGTGACTCGACACTTCTGTCATTCAACATTTTCATGAACATCTCCTGTTGCTGAGTCAGTGCAGTATTCATGACCCGCATCATATTTTCCATCATTCGAGACTCCATAGTAGATTCCGTCACCACTGGATTAGAAGTACCGACATTCGTTCGATGCGTTTGACTTCCTCCTCCTCCCAGAATGGGTGGCCTTGGTGGACTCACATTAGTTCCACCCCTTTCAGGTTGATTCTCCGCAAATTCGTTTGTCGTCCTATCTTCTGAAGAAGTAGAAGATCTGTTTGGTGTATTAACATCGTATTCTGTTAAAGCGCAAAAGATAACCATAAGAAATGGCTATACGCACCCGAACACAAGAAATGTACTTTAACGTTCGTTAATCACCATAACTATTAAAAACAAGTATGCTTACGTAACAATATATTCATAATAACAGTAGTTAATTGAAATTATGAACATACTACACATAAGAATCCTCGTTACCATCATTACAGTTCTTAATTCACGTATTTCCGTCGACTCTAAGATTATCCCGTCTTAGTATTTCTACCCAATCTCACAAATCATAACTTATTCATCTCAGCTTAAGTCTAGGTATCTTACTATCTGTTTGGGTAAAATTTCATCAGTCTCGACCACGACCAAGATAGGGAGAACATTTATTACACTTTTCTGTGATAGGGTGAAATCATAGTACTTTATCCCCTGATCAAAGCTGAAATCGAAAGTTGTTCACCTCACGACACTCGACCACGACGTCGTCTATCTCACACGACCGTCGTATGGAACCTCTCGACCTCGACCGACTAACATAAGATATTTCTGTTACGTTTTCAGTGTTTAAATGCATGAATCAATGCCATTAATGGCCAACGGACATAACCGACAGAGACAGTTAAGAGCATTTAACCCATCAACTATTACGACCGTTACAAGAAGCTTTTATGGAGTCAACAAAGGCATTCGAAGACTATAAATACAAGGATTCCATCCTCATTTGCGGATCAACACACAATCTCGGACAATCATCTGCCATCTTTGAACTCTCGAAAACACTCTTTGCAAGAACGAAAACAACACACAAAGCAAAGAATTCCCTCTCAAAGGATCGCTCACGACGCACGACTTTCACACACGACACATTGTTTTTACACACGACGCACCCGTTTTTATAGTTGATACACTTGTTACTTTACATTTAAAGTATTTCCTTTCATCTCTATTGTAATCATTGTACTCTCGACACCCGAAACATAAGGATATCGCCCCTGTTTGGCGACCATAGTGCAGCGACGACCTCCACAGTCGTCCGCGGGTTTTTTCCTCGTTGAGGTTTTTCCCGCGTCACCAAAATCTGTCTTATTTAAATTTTTTGCCTTTGTCGTACGCTTTGTCGAAAGATTCATATTCTTTAGTTGTTAAGCTCCACAATCAACCTTAAGTTATCCTTCTGAACGATTTTTGGCATTAACAGTTTGGCGCCCACCGTGGGGCCACATCTAGAGAAAATCTTCGACAAACGTGCGTCTTACTAACGGTTTCTTGGAGTTTCCTCTATTTTTTCTATTGCAGGAAAATGGCAGCTCATGGAAATCAAGAGCAACTCATTGCCCAGATGTATCATGAGCTGGAGGCTGCGCGGAATCAAATCAACGTCCTGGCTGATCAAACTCGGAGAGTGTTTGGGCAAAATTTCACCAGTATCGACCACGACCAAAACACTGAACATTTATTACACTTTCCCACAATAAAGTCAAACCCTTTATCCTTTGACTAAGGTGGAAGTCGAAAGTTCCTCATGACCTCGACCGACGTGACATACCTCGCGACCTTGACCGACTGACATATGAAATTTCTGTTATGTTTTTCACTGTTTAATGCAGGGTTAATGTCATTAATGACTAACGGCCGTAACCGACGAAGACAGTTAATGAGCCTTAATACCGGCGACCGTTGCAACCGTTGCAACCGTTACTCCTACATTCACGAGGCTCAGTTAAAGCAACAAAGACTATAAATACGAAGATCCCAGCCTCACTTGCACACATCTGATTTTGGAAGAACATTCGAAGCAAAGAAATCACTCACAAAAGATCGCTCACGACGCACGACCTATACGCACGACGCCTAGTCTTCGCGCTCGACGCATAGTTTTTTCACACGACGCACTTGTTTTTGCATTCGATACACTTGTTTACTTTACATTTAAAGTCTTTTCTTTCATTTGTATTGTAATCACTGTACGATCGACACCCGAAACATAAGGATACCGCCCCTGTTTGGCGGCCATATGTAACACCCGTAATTTTCGGATAAGTATAATTCCAAATCAGTGTAAAATCGATCTTTTAAGATAATTATGAAAAATAGGATTTGGGATTAAATCCAAGATTTTATGGTCTTGTTGGATGTGGAATTCGAATACGAGTCCAACGGTTCTTTCCGGAGCAAAAACGGAGCTATAACGAAGAAGTTACGGTCGAAATAGTATCCGACCTAAAATGGGGCCGCGGGACCGCGCGGTTTGGTGCGCGACTTGTAGGCCGCTGCCCAAGCCGCGTAACGCACTGAGTCCGTATTAAGTTGCGAATTTTCAGCTCAAACTTCAAACATTCATAACTTTTGCATCCCAACTTCGATTTTGATGATTCAAGTTGCTACGGTTTCGTTTTTGAAAGCTATTCAAGGATCTAGAAAGAGTTGTGAAGTATATTGTATGATCCAAGAATATTGGGTGATGATTGAGGTAAGCTTCTCACTTTTCTCCATCTAAGGAGTTAGGGTTTTAGTGTTTTAGTGATTTTGGATGATGTATGTTGGGGGAAACATATATAAGTGTTTGATAATGATTATTTATGGTTGGAAACTTGTGGATCTAGGTTTTGGAGGCTTGGCTTGAAGATGCAAGCTTCTTCAAGGGAGCATACGTTTGGAAAAATCTAGATTTAGCTTAATCTAGCAAGGTGAGTTAAAGTTGCTTTGTGAAAACTTTGTACATGCCAAAATATGTGTTTTAAAGTATTTGTGTGCTTTATGTGAAACTATCCCTTGTTTAGTTATTTGGTGGGTTTTTGATTTAATCAAAGTGTTGAACTTTACATATCTTGTAAAACACCCACATTTGGGGATTTTGAGTGATCGATGAATAAATCACGAGTAAAAGAGGTTTTGTTAACTTATTGCATAAGTGAAGAAGGTTTGGTCAAAATACACGTGTAGTGTTTTGTGATTATGTGATAACTATGATGTGACACATTTTAAAGTGTGAACGTGTGAGTTGGGGATTTTGGTCAATCTGACCATGTGAATGTTTCGAGAGTTGTAAACCTTTATTTTGGGGTCGATGGCCTATTGAGGAATTAAAAGATAAAGATTTTGGGTAACGATGCATTTTGGTTTACGTAACCGTGTGAGTGACACGTATTTAACCAAACGTTTATTTTGGCCTTAAAGGCTTGATTTATACTCAAATGAGTCTTTTGAGTGTTTGCCGGTTTTAGTGACTCGAGATGGAGTCTTGGATGTGTTATATGCTTAATTGCATTTTATTCGAATACGTGTCGATTTAAGTGTTGGTTTTATGTGTGAAGGTCGTTCGATGAATTATTCTTAGTACCTTTGGGACTAATGAACCTTAGTGAGTTATATGCATTGTCGAGTTATAAAAGAGTTGCATATACGTGTACATATAGATGCATATATGGTTTGACTTCATTGGGAAGGTGGCAATGAAGGGGTTGTGAGATTATCATGCCTCGGAGCGTGTGTTTGCATGGTGTGGGTTAGATGCATTTCATTTGCATGAATCGATGTTGATAAATGATCATTAGATCTTTTGAGCAGAGGGCTCGGTTTGGACTCGATTGAGTCTTGAGGGCATTCGCCCGGTTTTAATATATATATATATATATATATATATATTTTTAAGTCGAGTAAGCGTGTGTTGGATGGTGGGTTCCCAAGGTAAAGATCCAGTAGGATTGAACTTGGTGGTTTGGACTAAAGACCTAGTTTTGGTTGATGTCTAAGACGGGCTAAAGACCTAGTTTTGGTTGATGCCGGAGGTGGACTAAAGACCTAGTTATGGTTGATGTCTAAGACGGGCTAAATACCTAGTTTTGGTTGATGCCGGAGGTGGACTGAAGACCTAGTTTTGGTTGATGTCTAAGACGGGCTAAAGACCTAGTTTTGGTTGATGCCGGAGGTGGACTAAAGACCTAGTTTTGGTTGATGTCTAAGACGGGCTAAAGACCTAGTATGGTTGATGCCGGAGATGGACTAAAGACCTAGTATGGTTGATGTCATCTGTTTTCCACATCCAAGAAGCTTACTTGTATTTATTAATTGTGGTTTAATTTATGTGTTGGCCACATTCGATGAGATCGGGTCTCCCCCGTCACCGAAGGGTATTGATTTCGGTATTTTATTATTCGCATTGTTGAGGTTATATTATATGCGTATAGATTGTTTTCCATGATTGGTGGACGGATTTATGTTACATCCATATTGGATGTTTTAACTATTGGAGTTTTATTCGCAGTGACGATTACTTGAGAAATTATTACTTAATTAACTCTTGAGATGAGTTTTGGATTTGAATCCTTTGCAGAGAAACGATTTTCATTGGAAGCTTTCCTCACATGGATTGTGGGTGTTTGGAAAATGGGTCGTCGTTGTCTTTTATACAAACCCGTTTTGAAAATCATTTATTAAGTTGAATATTTTGGTTTATCAAATGATTTGCTCGTGATGTAAACTCTTGAACTCACTAGGCGTTAGCCTAACCTTTTTATTTGTCGACGTGTGTAACAGGTTCAGGTTGGGAATAGCTTTAGCTACACTGTGAAGTGATGAGTGCTAGTAGAGTGCACGAGAAGTGAGATGCTTAGCGAAGTCTTCCACACTTATTTGGGATTAACAACTTGCAATTGGGTTAAGTAACACCCGCCTTGAGTTATTAGTTGTGAAGTTTGTGATGTTTAAACTGTGAGGTATTTTCAAGGATGTTTTGTAGAAATGTTTTATCATCTTTTAGTTATTTTATTGAAATTACCGTTAGTTCCTTGTTTCAATTTTGAGGGTGTTACAAGTTGGTATCAGAGCATAAGTTTGAGAGAATTAGGTGTTGATTTTTGGATACCTAGACTCAAACTAGCGTTGTTTTAAGTGACTGAGAGCGAGAGCGCACCGTTAGGCACTTTAAGATAAGATATTCGGAAGTTGTTGGGGTCACTAGAAGCGAGAAGTCACGTCAAGAGTAGCAAGGGTGATCATGTACGGTACGTTCAGAATTTCACGTGGCCAGTGAGATAGTGAACCTACCAGTTACATGAGAGAACTTGAACGACTCTAGCGTGATGACCGTTGGGGTAATAAAGGAGTTCTAAGCGAGTGGTCGTTTGAAGAGGTTAACGACTTTAGCATTTGCCATTTGGAGTGGCGGTAAGCATGTTGATTGCTTTAAGTGGACCATTCGGGTCGAATTTGATGGTTGGATTGGAGCTATAGGCTTATTGGATTGACCTTGATTCGAGGAGAAATGTGGGGTTAGTCAATGTGACTTTCCATTTTGCGTTAAGACGTGTGAACATCCGGATGACGATAGTGTGATCGGAGGAATTGGAAGAGTGTGACCTATACGATGCGTGCCGACTGAATATATGCACGAAATTTATTTTATTTTTAAAATAAATTGCATCAATTATTTTGTGTTTCAAATCGTCGTATGGACGGTGTTGTGAAGTCTTGGAAAAAAAACGTTTGACACACACAAGATTTTAAACTATGATTTTGAAACGTGCATGGAAACTATCTTATTGCAAATAATTGTAAATCCTATCGAGACATGCTTTATTCCTTGTTGTGTCCACTACTACTTTCGGATACTGAGATACCCATGTTTTAATGTCGTTTATGTTTTTGGATAAGTAACCGCGACTTACGACTTTAACATTGGATCTCCTCCACATATGTTAAGGTATGGACGGAGAGTTACATTCCCTTGTGTCGGTGTTGAGCTTTAATGGGAATTTTGATTTTTACGGGTCTTGACAAAGAGGTGTCGTTTTATTTTGCGTTGCAATAAAAAGGAGATTTTGGAAACTTGATGAGTTGATCATATTGTTTTACGCGATTTAATTATTGAAAACGAAAACTTTGGCACCATTTAATTGATTGGGTGTCATTGAGTTCCATCGAGTTTGATGAAAGTCTTGTGGAGTATGATGGGATTTCGTTTTACGACATTTTGTGGTGCATGGGTGACACTTTGTCATGTGCATACTTTAATGAGTGTGTGTGTTAACATATAGGTTTGAGTGAGTATTGCATCTCATGCGAAATTTGTTGAAAAATGTGCTTTATGTCGTATTGCATCAAAAGGAGTGGTTTTGGAGTTTTAATGTCACACGGCTTCTCCTTTGAGGACCGTGGTAGCATATTTTGTTGCAACTAGATGAGTGTGCAAATTGAATTATACGTGGCGTGAGTAATGCATATAGGAGCATCATGATAGTACATCTCTAATGATATGTTTCATGCACTCTCGTTTGTTGGCGTTTTTGATGTTCTTTCTCGCAAATGCACTATAATGATTTATTGACATGAATAGTTTTATAGCCCCTATTTTGGGCGTTAGTGTGCATCGCTTGTGCGGTTTAAGGTTTGAAGTCGACTTGAATGTTTATGTGTCAATCAAATTATGTGCACGTATTGCTTTCCGAAGTTTTTAGAAAAACACATTGATGTGTGCGAGCCTGGTCAAAAGATGTTATTTGCTTGTCATTTTGCGATTTAATGAGAAGTTTTGAAATTTGAGTTAATGGATTTCTACTTTGAAAATTAGTATTGACCATCCGGTATGTGCTATACCATTTCAGAATGACTACTAATGACTACTGCAGATTGGCATGCAAAATTTTGATTCGAGATTTCTTTTCGATGTTTAAACCGATATTTACAAATGATGAAAATGTCCTGTTATTCGATTCAAAAACTGGGAGATGGCCCAGACCATGTCGTGTTTTAACCAAAGTGTGTAGAGAATGTACTTCGTTTCTCTGTGAACAAAACTGACACATGCGAAGTTATTAATGAATTACAATTCATGTCATTTTATGGTTAAAAAGACAATTTTGGAAATTGATGTCGTGTAAATCCTTTTTTTGAAGTTCGTATATGTAACGCCCCAAAATCTGAGCCAATTTAAACCTCAAGTTATAACAGGTTATGACAATAAATACTTCAACTTATAAAACAGGCAGTGGATTAACCATCAAGAGTATATTCACATTACAAGATCATTCAAATAACCTATCAATCTAATTATGTCACTACAACCAAATTAATCAAGTTATCTATCAATCCATCAAAATCTCTTCTTTGTTAAATTCATCCACCTCTGCTATATCAGAACGCTCGACCCACAACCCTTTTACTTCCCCGAGCTGATACCTGGTAAGAAAACATCAATTGAAACGATTAGGCCAACGCCTATTGAGAACATTCGTTTCCAAGATAACATTTGTAAAATCAATGTAAACAAGTTATAACAAACCTGATTCCCCTTTTCTTACCATACGTATAACTCTATTCCATTACACAATTTTATCCACTCCCATGACTATGACTGACAACAATTCCATCAGCATATCATACCCAGAGCCACACTACGAATCTTCTCAGATTCTAGATCAATGCTCTCCACCAATAAATCGCGATTACACACGCCCATTTATCAGCATATCATACCCCAGAGCCACACTACGAATCTTCTCAGATTCTAGATCAATGCTCTCCACCAATAAATCGCGATTACACACGCCCATTTATCGGTAAGGAAGCAGAGATTACAAGCACTTATGTCAACCTCACTCTCTTCCTTAGAAATCAGGAATAACGATTAAACGAGTAATACCACACGCCTATTCCATGATTTCCCACACACACTGGAATAGCGATTAAACGAGTAATACCACACGCCTATTCCATGTGATTACCAAACTTCAGTGCCTATGGATCCATATCACCTAATTGTACTCATATAGGTATTTACTCAATATAAATTCCTCATAGCAACCGTATAAGCGAATTATATTTATACCTCGTAGATTCCTCATATCATTCAGTATGAGCAAATCATATATATATATACATCGTACAGATTCCTCATAGCAACTGTATGAGCGAATCACAAATAAATCATTTTCTTTTATATAGCATTATATTCCTGCCTAGTATCGACTAACGCAGTCTATAAACCTAACATACTACTTTTCAAGGGTATGTATGTTCAAGCTATATAATTCCCATCACAATTCCTAAATCGCATATTTCCACGATTTACATAAATGCACATTTTATTACATCCGGAAAGATACATAAAATACAAGGCCTCTAGATACGTAACTTATCAGATCCTTGAGCCATATCAAATTTTGATACCATTTAGATATACTGGTTTCTTTACTCAACTCCCGATATGCTGTACCGGGACTCACCTGTACCGGGACTTGCCTCTACCAGGACTTGCCTCTACCGGGACTTGCCACTACCGGGACTTGCCACTACCGGGACTTGCCACTACCGGGACATTCCACTACCGGGACATTCCACTACCGGGACTTTCAAGGTTTTGCGTACTGTCCGTTCAACAAGTCCTCAAATCGATTTAAACATGAAATCAGTTAAATCTACTCATTCTAATCAATCCTCAGTCAGTTCATACAAATATACTAAGGTTACTATAACTTAAAAACACTGATTTGTACAAAGAATCGAATGAACTCACCTTTTTGATGTAAAACCCACTTTGCTGCACAAATTCAATCCCAATCTGCTGTAAACGATTTGAAAACCTATTCACAATCATAGATTCGTTTACACACATATAACTACAACAGATTTTACCAGAAATCATCACAAATTCCTTACCAATTTGATGAACAAAGCCTCTTCTCCTCCTTTCTCTTCTTTTCTTTCTTTTTCTTTCTGCCTTCTCTCTTCTGCCGACTCAAGAACCAAATCTGAGATAATATCTCAGATTTCAACCCCTTATCCCTACACACATTTCCATATTTACTCAATACACCCTCTAGTTCCAACTTTCCAACAATTGACACCAAACCTTAATCCCTTGTATTTTAACCTTATTGAATTATAAAATACACTTAGATCTCAATTCTCATTAAATTACTATTATTGAAAATTCAGGATGTTACAATACTCCCCAACTTGAAAATGATTTCGTCCCCGAAATCAAGATTACCTATCCTTCATATTCTCTTCCGACTCCAAAGTCACATTAGCACCTCGATGGTGTTTCCACTGTACTTTCAACATAGCTACTTCCTTGCCATTTCATAACTTTTTAATTGACTTATCAAAATTTCTTCTGGTTTCTCCACACAACAACTCTTCTTATCTACTCTTACTTTAGTAAAAGAAATCACATCCTCCCAACATGAAATATTTTGTACATCTCTTCCTTTTAAGTCTTACATACTTAATCACAATTAAAAGTACAGAAAGAACAAGAAATCATCCTTTCATATTTTCTGAACCTTAACTCTTTCATTAGCATCCGCTCCCCAACTTGGATTTGCAAACCTCCTTAGAGTCACTGTTCATCATCAAATCTTTACTCAACTACTTCTTGGTCTAACATACCGACATTAACCGTAACTCGATCTCCAGGTCTCAAAATAACATTACCATCTACTGCTTGAAAATCTATATTCACCTTAAATTTTTCTACTATAACACAAAGAGATAACCATAAGAAATGTTTATACGAGTATAGACATGCAAAACGTACTTTACCGATCATTAGTCACTGTGACAATTTAGAAACAAGTATGCTCGTGTAACTCATATTCATAATAACAGTAGCTAATTGAAATTGCGAACATACTTTACATGAGAATTCTCGTTGCCATTGCTACAGTACTAAATTCACGTATTTCTGTTGACTCTAAGACTATCCCGTCTTAGTACTTCTACCCCTTTCTCACATATCATAACTAAATTCATCTCAGCTTAAGTCTAAGTACCTCCTCAACATACTTAGTTCGCTTAAACTATTGCTCTGATACCATATTGTAACACCCCAAAATTTGAGCCAATTTAAACCTCAAGTTATAACAGGTTATGACAATAAATACTTCAACTTATAAAACAGGCAGTGGATTAACCATCAAGAGTATATTCACATTACAAGATCATTCAAATAACCTATCAATCTAATTATGTCACTACAACCAGATTAATCAAGTTATCTACCAATCCATCAAAATCTCTTCTTTGTTAAATTCATCCACCTCTGCTATATCAAAACGCTCGACCCACAACCCTTTTACTTCCCCGAGCTGATACCTGGTAAGAAAACATCAATTGAAACGATTAGGCCAACGCCTAGTGAGAACATTCGTTTCCAAGATAACATTTGTAAAATCAATGTAAACAAGTTATAACAAACCTGATTCCCCTTTTCTTACCATACGTATAACTCTATTCCATTACACAATTTTATCCACTCCCATGACTATGACTGACAACAATTCCATCAGCATATCATACCCCAGAGCCACACTACGAATCTTCTCAGATTCTAGATCAATGCTCTCCACCAATAAATCGCGATTACACACGCCCATTTATCAGCATATCATACCCCAGAGCCACACTACGAATCTTCTCAGATTCTAGATCAATGCTCCCCACCAATAAATCGCGATTACACACGCCCATTTATCGGTAAGGAAGCAGAGATTACAAGCACTTATGTCAACCTCACTCTCTTCCTTAGAAATCAGGAATAACGATTAAACGAGTAATACCACACGCCTATTCCATGATTTCCCACACACACTGGAATAGCGATTAAACGAGTAATACCACACGCCTATTCCATGTGATTACCAAACTTCAGTGCCTATGGATCCATATCACCTAATTGTACTCATATAGGTATTTACTCAATATAAATTCCTCATAGCAACCATATAAGCGAATTATATTTATACCTCGTAGATTCCTCATATCATTCAGTATGAGCAAATCATATATATATATACATCGTACAGATTCCTCATAGCAACTGTATGAGCGAATCACAAATAAATCCTTTTCTTTTATATAGCATTATATTCCTGCCTAGTATCGACTAACGCAGTCTATAAACCTAACATACTACTTTTCAAGGGTATGTATGTTCAAGCTATATAATTCCCATCACAATTCCTAAATCGCATATTTCCACGATTTACATAAATGCACATTTTATTACATCCGGAAAGATACATAAAATACAAGGCCTCTAGATACGTAACTTATCAGATCCTTGAACCATATCAAGTTTTGATACCATTTAGATATACTGGTTTCTTTACTCAACTCCCGATATGCTGTACCGGGACTCACCTGTACCGGGACTTGCCTCTACCGGGACTTGCCTCTACCGGGACTTGCCACTACCGGGACTTGCCACTACCGGGACTTGCCACTACCTGGACTTGCCACTACCGGGACTTGCCACTACCGAGACATTCCACTACCGGGACATTCCACTACCGGGACTTTCAAGGTTTTGCGTACTGTCCGTTCAACAAGTCCTCAAACATGAAATCAGTTAAATCTACTCATTCTAATCAATCCTCAGTCAGTTCATACAAATATACCAAGGTTACTATAACTTAAAAACACTGATTTGTACAAAGAATCGAATGAACTCATCTTTTTGATGTAAAACCCACTTTGCTGCACAAATTCAATCCCAATCTGCTGTAAACGATTTGAAAACCTATTCACAATCATAGATTCGTTTACACACATATAACTACAACAAATTTTACCAGAAATCATCACGAATTCCTTACCAATTTGATGAACAAAGCCTCTTCTCCTCCTTTCTCTTCTTTTCTTTCTTTTTCTTTCTGCCTTCTCTCTTCTGCCGACTCAAGAACCAAATTTGAGATAATATCTCAGATTTCAACCCCTTATCCCTACACACATTTCCATATTTACTCAATACACCCTCTAGTTCCAACTTTCCAACAATTGACACCAAACCTTAATCCCTTGTATTTTAACCTTATTGAATTATAAAATACACTTAGATCTCAATTCTCATTAAATTACTATTATTGAAAATTCAGGATGTTACAGTATAAATAGGCTGTTGAACACTATTTTAATGTCGGATGTTTACCTTGCGCGTTTGGCATAAGTAAATCTGTGATGGGACGTTGACGGGTCATTTTAAAAGTTGTCGAGTACGTTTTTACATTTCGGTAGTAAACTGATTTGCGATGAAAAAGTTTTCAAAAAAATGATTTTTCATACGTGGGACGAGTGTGTCCATGTTTGTGCATCCACCAGCTGGGTAGTGGTAAGTTTTTGTACGTATGTGATGTTAGTATAAAAACCTTTGTATTGAAAAATCCAGTGAAAACTTTATTGGCATATTTATTGACTCTGTCACTTGAAAACCTTGAACTCTTTTGGCTTGGTGAGGTTGAGCAACCCCAGTTAGGGGTGAGGGCGTGTAGAACCTTTTGATGAAAGATTGGGTTTCTAGCGCGTGTTATTGTCGTGAGTCGTATGATGTCGTTTGCGGGGTCGAATTATTTCTTGTGGACAACTAAAAGGTGGGACTTGCGGTGTCTCTTGCTAGTGCTTTGGTAACCGTTCACTTTGACAACCTTGTCTTGGGTTGTCGGTGTTGTGTGAGGGTCGTGTAGGATCTTTTAGACAGTGGGGATGACCATGGATTAGTGGGGATGTTCGAGGGATGAAACTCGTGTGTGGAGCCCTGTGATGGGTCGAGTTTAGTGGTGTAACTAGGCGTCAATTTTGAGGTTCGAGGTCAATAACCAGTAGTGTAATTGGAAGGTGTGACCAATTCCTATAAATTATGGTATCGGCTATGATGATCCTAAGAAGTTCGATTGTGGTAAATAAATTTAGCGTGATGACTCTCCTTGTGTGGTAGAAGAATCTGTCGATCGGATGATTGGTGATTAGGCGTAACTTTTGGAGATTGTGTAATTGATGGGTCAATGATGACCGTCGGTGTGGGAGTTTAATGGAATTCGCTAAGGGTAAATGTTGGTTCAATAGCGGGAACATTTGGGATTCAGAGGTTTTGATTTATTTTGGTAGTGATTAAACCTTGGACGGATTTAGAAAGAAAGTTTAAGAGCATGTGGGTGTGGATTAGTTGGAAGTTTGAATCTGACGTTGGGGAAGTATGGAACATCTAAGGTTGGGAGACAACCAAAGTCATCTGGTTGGAAGTTACTCTAGTAAATTGGCTTTTCACCTAGATATAAGTATAACGTACCTGAGCGGACATTGTTGGTTAGAGTTCGCATGAAGTGATCATGGCAATTCTGCATGAAGAAGTTGGATTTCATCAAGGACCGAGGGATTGTGAAAAGCGTTGAGCTTAGTAACCGTTGGGTGTTTGGGAGCTAGATTTCGAGGACGAAATCATCCTAAGGTTGGGAGGATTGTAACACCCGTAATTTTCGGATAAGTATAATTCTGAATCAGTGTAAAATCGATCTTTTAAGATAATTATGAAAAATAGGATTTGGGATTAAATCCTAGATTTTATGGTCTTGTTGGATGCGGAATTCGAATACGAGTCCAACGGTTCTTTCTGGAGCGAAAATGGAGCTATAACGAAGAAGTTACGGTCGAAACAATATCCGACCTAAAATGGGGCCGCGGGACCGCGCGGTTTGGTGCGCGACTTGTAGGCCGCGTCCCAAGCTGCGTAACGCACTGAGTCCGTATTAAGTTGCGAATTTTCAGCTCAAACTTCAAACATTCATAACTTTTGCATCCCAACTCCGATTTTGATGATTCAAGTTGCTACTGTTTCGTTTTTGAGATCTATTCAAGGATCTAGAAAGAGTTGTGAAGTATATTGTATGATCCAAGAGTATTGGGTGATGATTGAGGTAAGCTTCTCACTTTTCTCCATCTAAGGAGTTAGGGTTTTAGTGTTTTGGTGATTTTGGATGATGTATGTTGGGGGAAACATATATAAGTGTTTGAGAATGATTATTTATGGTTGGAAACTTGTGGATCTAGGTTTTGGAGGCTTGGCTTGAAGATGTAAGCTTCTTCAAGGGAGCATACCTTTGGAAAAATCTAGATTTAGCTTAATCTAGCAAGGTGAGTTCAAGTTGCTTTGTGAAAACTTTGTACATGCCAAAATATGTGTTTTAAAGTATTTGTGTGCTTTATGTGAAACTATCCCTTGTTGAGTTATTTGGTGGGTTTTTGATTTAATCAAAGTGTTGAACTTTACATATCTTGTAAAACACCCACATTTGGGGATTTTGAGTGATCGATGAATAAATCACGAGTAAAAGAGGTTTTGTTAACTTATTGCATAGTGAAGAGGGTTTGGTCAAAATACACGTGTAGTGTTTTGTGATTATGTGATAACTATGATGTGGCACATTTTAAAGTGTGAACGTGTGAGTTGGGGATTTTGGTCAATCCGACCATGTGAATGTTTTGAGAGTTGTAAACCTTTATTTTGGGGCCGATGGCCTATTGAGGAATTAAAAGATAAAGATTTTGGGTAACGATCCATTTTGGTTTACGTAACCGTGTGAGTGACACGTATTTAACCAAATGTTTATTTTGGCCTTAAAGGCATGATTTATACTCAAATGAGTCTTTTGAGTGTTTGCCGATTTTAGTGACTCGAGATGGAGTCTTGGATGTGTTATATGCTTAATTGCATTTTATTCGAATACGTGTCGGTTTAAGTGTTGGTTTTATGTGTGAAGGTCGTTCGATGAATTATTCTTAGTACATTTGGGACTAATGAACCTTAGTGAGTTATATGCATTGTCGAGTTATAAAAGAGTTGCATATACGTGTACATATAGATGCATATATGGTTTGACTTCATTGGGAAGGTGGCAATGAAGGGGTTGTGAGATTATCATGCCTCGGAGCGTGTGTTTGCATGGTGTGGGTTAGATGCATTTCATTTGCATGAATTGATGTTGATAAATGATCATTAAATATTTTGAGCAGAGGGCTCGGTTTGGACTCGATTGAGTCTTGAGGGCATTCGCCCGGTTTTAATAAGCTCGACGTGGGCTTGGGGTTTGAATTGCATGAATTGCATTATATTTGAGATTTACATGATTTGAATGCATTGGTTATTCTTTTGAGGTCATGTATATATATATATATATATTTAAGTCGAGTAAGCGTGTGTTGGATGGTGGGTTCCCAAGGTAAAGATCCAGTAGGATTGAACTTGGTGGTTTGGACTAAAGACCTAGTTTTGGTTGATGTGTAAGACGGGCTAAAGACCTAGTTTTGGTTGATGCCAGAGGTGGACTAAAGACCTAGTTTTGGTTGATGTCTAAGACGGGCTAAATACCTAGTTTTGGTTGATGCCGGAGGTGGACTAAAGACCTAGTTTTGGTTGATGTCTAAGACGGGCTAAAGACCTAGTTTTGGTTGATGCCGGAGGTGGACTAAAGACCTAGTTTTGGTTGATGTCTAAGACGGGCTAAAGACCTAGTATGGTTGATGCCGAAGATGGACTAAAGACCTAGTATGGTTGATGTCATCTGTTTTCCACATCCAAAAAGCTTACTTGTATTTATTAATTGTGGTTTAATTTATGTGTTGGCCACATTCGATGAGATCGGGTCTCCCCCGTTACCGAAGGGTATTGATTTCGGTATTTTATTATTCGCATTGTTGAGGTTATATTATATGCGTATAGATTGTTTTCCATGATTGGTGGACGGATTTATGTTACATCCATATTGGATGTTTTAACTATTGGAGTTTTATTCGCAGTGACGATTACTTGAGAAATTATTACTTAATTAACTCTTGAGATGAGTTTTGGATTTGAATCCTTTGCAGAGAAACGATTTTCATTGGAAGCTTTCCTCACAGGGATTGTGGGTGTTTGGAAAACGGGTCGTCGTTGTCTTTTATACAAACCCGTTTTGAAAATCATTTATTAAGTTGAATATTTTGGTTTATCAAATGATTTCCTCGTGATGTAAACTCTTGAACTCACTAGGCGTTAGCCTAACCTTTTTATTTGTCGGCATGTGCAACAGGTTCAGGTTGGGAATAGCTTTAGCTACACTGTGAAGTGATGAGTGCTAGTAGAGTGCACGAGAAGTGAGATGCTTAGCGAAGTCTTCCGCACTTATTTGGGATTAGCAACTTGCAATTGGGTTAAGTAACACCCGCCTTGAGTTATTAGTTGTGAAGTTTGTGATGTTTAAACTGTGAGGTATTTTCAAGGATGTTTTGTAGAAATGTTTTATCATCTTTTAGTTATTTTATTGAAATTACCGTTAGTTGCTCGTTTTAATTTTGAGGATGTTACACCATAGTGCAGCGACGACCCCCAAAAGTCGTCCGTGGGTTTTTTCCTCGTTGAGGTTTTTCTCGCGTCACCAAAATCTTTGTCTCATTTCTATTTTCTGTCTTTGTCGTACGGTTTGTCGCAAGATTCCTATTCTTTAGTTGTTAAGCTCCATAATCAACCTTAAGTTATCCTTCTGGACGTTTTTTGGCATTAACAGTTTGGCGCCCACCGTGGGGCCCCATCTAGAGAAAATCTTCGACAAACGTGCAACTTACTAACGTTTTCTTGGAGTTTTCCTCTCTTTTCTTTTTGAGGAAGATGGCAGGTAATGGAAATCCAGAGCAACTCATTGCCCAGATGTATCAGGAGCTGGAAGCAGCGCAAAATCAAATCAACGTCCTTGTTGATCAAAGTCGAAGGGCATCTGAGGAAATCACGCGGCTGAGAAATCAAAATCCGAATGGATCGTTTGGACCGCAGAATGGTCCTAGACCATTCGTTCAGAATCCTGGTCCAGGGTCGTTCGGTCAGAATCCAGGGTCCGCTCCGTTCATCCAGAACCCGGGATCAGGTCCATTCGTTTAGAATCCTAGTCCAGGGTCGTTCGGTCAGAATCAGCAGCCTGGTCCCTTCATGCAGAATTAGCAGCCTGGTCCCTTCATGCAGAATCATCAGCCGGGGTCGTTCATCCCAAATCCCCAGTTCGGGCCAATCCCTCCTCAGCATCTAAGACCACCACCCATGAACAATGGATCCCAACCATACTTCGTCCCTTTCAACGGAGACGCTAATGGCTCGTCGTACGGAAATGGTACCGGTTCGGGTGTTGATCCATTGACAGGCGTGAATTCCGATCCTAATGACCCCGTCGCTCAGCGATTGAAGATGTTGGAGGATCAGAATGAGCATGTCCTATCTTTGCTCGCAAAGCTACCAGGGGCAGCCGTGCCGGTCGACGTCGAGCCGCACTCAGGGTACCAGGCGTCGCCTTTCGTCGACAAGATCGCGACCGTCGATGTCCCAAAGAAGTATAACATCACCGCCTTCACGCCCAAGTATTCGGGGGTGACCGATCCAACGGAGCACATAGCGCAGTATAAACAGCTCATGTGGACAGTCTCGATCCCGCACATGTATCAAGAAGTATGTATGTGCAAGAGTTTTGGGGCGACCCTCACAGGTCCTGCTCTCCAATGGTTGATCAACCTCAAGCCCAAATCCGTCGGGTCGTTCGCCGAGTTGGTAAACCAGTTCTCCCAGCAATTCGCCAGTAGTCGCAAGATGGAGAAGCAAACCAGCGATTTGTACTATGTCGTGCAAAAAGCTGGAGAGTCGATCCAAAGTTATTTCAATAGATTCAACGCAGAGATGATCAGTGTCTGCAACTGTGACGTCAAGACCGCGATCGAAGCCTACAAATGTGGTCTAGACGACAGTTCGGGTTTGTACACCGAACTGACTAAGTATCCCTCAGAGAATTTCGAAGATGTCCGAGCCAGGACCCTTGCTTATATGAGGGTCGAGGACGGTGCTGCCTTTCGCCGGAAGCACACTGACGACAAAAGATTGCTAAGCGTAAAGAAGCCAGAATTCAAGACAAAGGCAGTATCCAAGGAAGAGCCCGCGCGACAAATCTCGAACATCCGATTCAAGACGAAAGCGGAGTTCAAGACCGCGACCAAATTCCCTCAGTATCCTAAGATATCCTCCTACGGATTCAAAGGGACTATTAAGGACTTGGTCGAGGCTCTAAAGACCGTCCAGGCGACCATTTGGTGGCCAAAGAAGTCCGACCAAGCTGACGACAAGAAAGATAAATCGAAGTGGTGCGACTTCCATGTCGACCATGGTCATGCGACAGATGATTGCATAGCTCTCAAAAAGGAGCTAGCATATCATGTCCCGAAGGGCAATCTCAAGGACATTGTTAATGCCAAAAATCGCACAAAAGTTCAACTTAAGGTCGATGTGACATTTAACAACTAAAGAAACGTATCTCAAGCCAAATAACACAATTGCGAGGAAAAGTAAAAGAGACAAGAGATTTGGTGACGCGGAAAACCCCAAAACGAGGGAAAAAATCGCGGTCGACTCTGTGAGAGTCGACAGTGCACTATGGTTCGCCAAACAGGGGCGAAAGTCCTTTTGTGACAGATGATATGTGTACAATAGGTTACAAATGAAGTAAAAATACACTTAGTCGTGTATGAAAAGTGTGCGTCGTGTGTTAAACGTGTGAAACAAGCTGTTGTTGTGCGGTTCGAACTGTTGTCATGCGGTACTTGCATTAGCGACGTGTGCTCGAATGCGAGAGAGAAAATGTAGAAGTAGATGAGAATGCAGTTGTATAGCTAGATGAATTCGTCCCTTTGCTCGAGGTTGGAGTATGCCTTTATATAGGTTTCACCGGTCATTAATGTGTCTTGATGGTTTGATTTTATAACCGCTGTCGGGCCTTTAATGCGCTTTGATGATTGGTTTTGTAACCGTCGTCGACTCTTTAATGTCATTAAGAGCTCGTCCATTACTAACCGTTTGTGCCATGAATGCTCGTAGACCTGCATTAATGAACAAAGGAAACGGTTGTCGACCATTAAGGGTTAGTGAAATCGTAAGACCGTCTTAAGTTCTGGACGTTGGTCTTACAGAGCATACGACCGTCGCCGGAATGTAAGACCATGTATATGACTATAAATATCTTGTAAGACCTTATCTTAGTATAGGAATGGTCTTATGAAAATGTCGTAAGATTAGGTCGTAAAACTACAAAGTCGTTTAGACCAGGATGACGATGTCGCAGGATTAGGTCGTAAGACCAGAGCGATATAAGACCGATGACAGGAGATTGTCGACGTAAGACCGACGAGTCGTAACTGGTGACGTAAGACTAGTGACGTAAGACTAATAACGTAAGACTAGTAGCATAAGACTAGTGACGTAAGGCTAGGGACGTGAGACTAGCGATATACGACGTGCGACACATGATGTGCGACACGTGACGTGCGATCATTAGATGTAAAATGACTATTGACCCAATATGTATTTTAATAACCAATTATCGCGTGTCGGGGATATGGCAATAATGGGTGTTACCTTTGTCGGTCGGAGGAATTTCTCAAGTCGGTCGAGGGTGTGATTTTTTACCCAAACAGTTAGCCCCCCGAGATCTGAATTTCAAAGCCATTTGAGTTTCAGATCTTGCACCAAAGTAAAATGACGAGTCATGTCATTTCTGCTAATTGGATCATTAGAAGAAAACCGACATGGTCAATAAAAATTACGAGACCACTCGATAGTATTAAGTAAGTTGCGGCGACCGAAAGATGATCTTTAATGCGTAAGATACTTGTGGTGTTCATCCGACGATAGTAAGACGACCTTAAAACGTAAGGAACCGACGGTGATCGTAAGACGATCAAAATGAGACGTCTGGGACGGGAAACAATCGTAAGACGATTGGACCGAAATATAGTTTGGTGACGATCATAGAATGATCGGACCAATCTAAGATTCTTGCGATGCAGTCGCTAGAAATTTATGTCCTGGCGTTCTGAGCCGGTACGGTTGTTATGGACTTGTGATCTGGCGTTCACAGCCAATATGGTCGTTATAGAGTTATGATCTGGCGTTCCGAGCCGATACGGTCGTTAGAGACATATGATCTAGCGTTCCGAGCTGATACGGTCGTTAGAGACCTATGTTCTGGCACTTACAGCCGATACGGTCGTTAGAGACCTAAGTTCTGGCACTTACAGCCGATACGGTCGTTAGAGACCCATGATCTGGCAACCTCTTCCTTAAGCTCCCTCACCTCCTTCTCCAAATCCGCCACCTTGGACCTGGACTCCTCGACCTGTTTCTCCTTCGTGGCCAAGGACCCCTTCATCTTATCCAGCTCCTCCCTTTGGTCGGCGACCAGAGAGAAGGATGGCTTCAGACGAGAGTTCACCTCGTCCCTGGCATGTCCGACAGCCTCCATCTCGTTCAGCGCATCGTAAAGTCGTACCGACATGTCCTCGACACGCACCAAAGCGGACTTCTCCCTCTCCAGCGCTACGTCCTCTCTCTTAAGAGCAGAAGACACTAGACCCTCAATCTTCGTCATCTCGGCATGCAAGGCCAAAGAAGACTGAAACGTCTGAAACACATAAAAACACGTTAGTAAACACTCGATAATGACAACGAAAAACAAGTCTTGAAATAAGGACTTACCATAAATGCCAGTCCGGCAACATAAGACCCCACACTTTTGACAGAGACCCCGTTGAAGCGCTCCCTGAAAAAAGGGAGCTGAAACTTGTCCAAGTGAGGGAACAAGTTCGTCCCCTCCAGGACATTATCAGCCATGAAATCCGACGGCAACGTGAAGTTTACCGTCGTGACTTCTTTCCCTCCCTCTCCCGTCTGCGCGCCCTTGCCCTTGTCGGCCAACGAGGGGCCCGACGTGGCAGTAGGAGACACCGTCGATTTCGCCGGATGTGCAGGGTCAACGGATGTCGCGTCGATCGCGTCGGAAGTCTCCTCGACGGATGCGGTCGACGCCTTCGCCTTTTCAGGCGTGACGACTCTCGACGATCCGCCCGCCTTCAAAGACGGTCCCTTCGGAATGGACGTCCCCGTCCTCTTGAGGACTCCCAACCCCGATGTCGGGGCCTCTTTTCTCTTTAGGACCCCCGACCCAGTTGTCGGGGCCTCCTTCCTCTTTTCCCTCGCCTTGCGAGCCAGTTCGGCTTGAGCCGCCCTCTTGGCCATCGTAGACGGCACTTTCGGCTGGGATTGCTGAGATTCTCCTGTGAAACAAGAAAGGAAGAACAATTAAAACACTGAAGTGAGGGGAGAAATGTGTCGAACAGAGTAGGGTACGCTTACCAGTCATCTCTACATCTGTCTCTTCTTTCGACTCCTCTTCTTTCTCTTCTTCCTCAGCCTCCACCTCCTCTTCCACTTCCTCTTCTTCTTCTTCTTCTTCTTCTTCTTCTTCTTCTTCTTCTTCTTCTTCTTCTTCTTCTTCTTCTTCTTCTTCTTTCTCTCCCTCCTCTCGACTCGTCTGTCGCCTATCACTCAAGAAAACCACGTCGTCGTCTTCATCTATCAGATGACGTGTGACGAACGATCGATCGACGGTGCTAATTTCCCAGAATTTCTCGATTTTGGTCTTGGAATAGTCGTTAGGCTTCACCTTGTCGAAGTCGATATCTGAAAATGCAGAGGAAAGAGATTAGTCAAAAGGTAAAGCAATAAACTTAACTAAGACGCTCGACAATAAGCTAAAACTAACCCGCCATGTTCCATCCGGACCTGATCCAGTCACTGTCGGAATCCAGTGTCGCTACCCGCACAAAGACGTACATGGTCTTCCATTTGCGGTCGTTGACCGCAATTTTTAGGACCAAGGTACAGTCGCCCTTATGCTTGGAGAATAGACTGTAGCGACGGTAGGTATCCTTCTTGACCTGGTAAGCCGTCAGCAGGTCCGTCACGTTCATCGGCGACTCCCAATTCGAAGTGAGTCGCTCGATGACCTGGATAACACGCCAGAACTGGGGCATCAGTTGCCCTGGCGAGAGGTCGAACTCACACATAAATGCCTTGGCTAAAGGCGAATATGGCCATTGGAATCCTATCTTAAATGGGTATTCGTATATCACGACGTACCCCTCAGGACACATCTCCGGTCGAATCTGACCGGCTTTGCTCACTGTAATCCCCGCAGGGATTTTGGCTAAACTTCTCAGGTCATCAAGATCATCCTGAGTTCGAATGGTACTCCTAGGTTCCGTCGACATCGATAATCCTGTCAACCAAGTTTGACGATCGGAGAAGCCCCAGATGTCCCAGTTTTTCCTAGTTTTCTTAGCGATAGACTTACGACGCATATAAAGACTGAGAATCGTACCTTATATTGGCGTTTAAAAAACCTCGAAACTCTAAATAGGTCGAAGATTCTAGCAAGTTCGGAAAAGATTGAACAAAGAATAGCAAGAAATCTCTTCTAAAATCACTCTGTAGACGTAAGAGTGGAAAAGATCCATCGTGGATCGCTATTTATGTAAAAGATCGTGTCAGGTCATGTCGCCCGATGATCGACACGTGTCATTGCCTTTTCGAATACTCGACAGATCGTCGACACCTGGCGCTTACAACTGTTAGGCACGATCGCACGTCAGTATGACGCCACGACCTTATCCCCTTTTCGACTTCTTCTTTAGTTGGAATTGGACCGATCCAGTTCCAAGGCAACTGGAGAGATTTTTGAAACGTGTCACGACCCTAGGCGTCCGACTAACAAAATTTAAAAACTTTTTGAAATTTGAACTTGCTGTTAATGCCAAAAATCGCACCAAAGGGACAACTTAAGGTCGATGTGGACTTAATCAACTAAAGAAAGGATCTTTCGACGAGACGTGCGACGATAAATAAAATAAAGAAACAAGGGATTTGATGACGCAGGAAAAACCTCAATCGAGGAAAAAACCTGCGGACGACAGGGGGTGTCGTCGCTGCACTATGGTCGCCAATCAGGGGCGATGTCCTTGGATACTGGTGTCGATCGTACAGTGGTTACAATACAAATGAAGAAAATGCTTCGAAATGTAAAGTACAAGTGTTTGAATGTAAAAATAGGTGTTTGTCGTGTACGAAACAAAGTTTGAACTGTTGGTCGAGGGCTGTTGTCGTGCGTCGAGAGCGATTCTTCGAGATTAAGTTCTTCACTTCTGTTGTTCTTGAGTTCACTGTAGTATTCTGGAATTCAGTCTAAGATGTGTATGCTTTCTCGAGCTCGGTATCAGATGTTGTGTTCGATGTTCAGTGTTCGGTCCTTGAAATGATGATTGAACTCGGTCTTTATAGTCTTCAGGAGCTTTAATTAGCTCATTGATTGCTTCATTTAACAGCTATAACGGCTACAACGGTCTGTAACGGTTGTCGGAGTGATTATCCATGATGATCTTCGTCCGTTACGGCTATCGATCGTTGATGGTTGCGTCGGTTATATCCGTTGCTCCTTAATGACTTTGACTCCTGCATTAAACACTTAACAAACGTAACAGTCATGGTTAACGTTAGTTTGGTCGAGGTCGCATGGTTCTATGCGACGGTCGTGCGGGACGGGCGACGCTATGGTCGAGTGTCGCGAGGAACTCTCGACTTACCTTTTAGGAGGGATGACGATGGTGTTTTGGGTCTTTGTCGAGACCTTATCTTAATACAAGATATAGTTCTTAATCATACGTCTTACCTGTTCTGGTCGCGGTCGAGCGACATGATTTTTTGCCCAAACAGTTTGCCCCCAAAATTTGCAAATTGAATATCAAGTTTAAGTTTTAAATTTTGCTTGTCGAAGACTTGTGACCTGGGTTGAGGGACTTACCTGGTTGTCGTAGAACTAGACCGGTTCGCCTTTAACTGAACGAGAAGTTGAAAAGTTGTGGCGTCATACTGACGTACGATTATGCTTACCAGCTGTCGAGGACAGGTGTCGAAGATCTGTGAGGGTATGCGAAAAGATTGGGGACGCGCGAAAATCATCCAGGGATTCGATCCAACCCTGTTTTTCGGTCTAAATAGGGATTTCCTTATTTCGCCCTTGAAGAGTTTGTGCTGTGATTTCCTTGCCATTCTTTGTCTGATATCTTCCGAACTTGTGAAAATCTTTGACTTGGTTAGGTTTCTTCGAGGATTAACGCGCCTATAAGTAAGGTACGATTTCTCTGACTTCTGCAAATTTTGTTTAGAAATGTCGAGGGATCCTGAGAGTGTTATTCAAGAGTGATCGGACCTCCGGGACTTTAGAAAGTTAGCGAAAATTCCTGCGTGGGTCGAATTGATCCGTCCAGGTCAGATCCGTTCAAACGAGTGTCCCGAGGGGTACATCGTAATCTATGAATACCCTTTTCAGATAGGTTTCGAATGGCCTTTTTCTCCTCTGGCCAAGGCGTTTATGTTAGAGTTGGACTTGGCACCGAGTCAGTTGATGCCCCAGTTCTGGCGAGTCGTACGAGTGATCGAGCATGCTACTAAGAAATGGGATTCTCCCATGAATGTACATGATCTCCTCTCGGCTTATCAAGCCAAGATGGACGGATGTCATCGATGTAGTTTACATTCTAGGTTCAAGGGCGATCGCGTTTTGGTCTTAGGGACGGGTGTGAACGACCGTGGGTGGAAGTCTCGATATGTATTCGTGCGTAAGTTGTCTCTTGACTCCGAGAGTGAGTGGATTAGGACAGGCTGGAATATGTCGGGTGAGTCTTGTTATTTCCTTTTTCGTATGCTATATACGGTATGATTATTAACTTGTTTTCTGTATATTGACAACCATAAAATTCGAGGTCGTGAAGACAGACGCTAACTCTCAAGCGAAGATCAATTCGTTTTTAGAATTTAGCGTCGCCAAAAGGTCTTTCGTCGTGCGACACTCGGCGGATGACGACGATTTAGAATCTTCAGGAGAGAACCAGGGGGAGAAGTGTGAAGAGAAAGGAAGAGAAGAGGAGGAAGATAAGTCGAGAGGAAGGAGAGGGATGACGGGTAAGTTTTACTTTCCTTTTCTTCCTATGTTACCTCGAGTCTTTTTCCTTTGCGTGCTTTATGACATTCCTTTTTTCCAGGAGAGTCTCAACCTAAAGTGTTGAATGTTTCTGCTAAGAGAGCAACTGAGCTGGAGCGTGCTCGTCAGGGTAGAGAGAAGAGGCTAAAAGTCATGTCAGCTGGCTCTGAAATTCCAAAGAAGACGAGGACGACGACTCCGAGGGAGTCGTCGGCAGGGGTTAATGACTCGTCGAGAGTCGTTACACCCGAAGAGGTAGGGGTCGCATCTCCCAAGAAGGTGATTGCAGCGACACCCATCAATTATGCGCCTCCGGCAAAAACGGTGAAGTCCCCGTCTGCCGCGTCAAATCCTTTATCAGCCGACAAGGGCAAGGAACACTCGACGGGAGGGGAGAAGGTCACGACGGTCAACTTTACGCTGCCATCAGACTTTATGACAGGTAATGTCCTAGACGGGACGAACCTGTTCCCTCACCTGGATAAATTCCTGCTTCCATCTTTCAGGGAGCGTTTTGAGGGGTTTCCTATCGAGGAGACGGGTGCCCATGTAGCCGGCTTGGTGTTCATGGTAAGTCTTTCTTTCAAGACTTAGTTTGTCTAGGCCCAGACTTCGTTGTCGTTGTCGTTGTCGTTGTCCACTGATGATGTCTGTCTTTTATGATTTCGCAGGCACTTCAAGCTTCCTTGGCCTTGCGAAGTGGAATGGCGAAGGTGAAAGATCTCTTGTCTGCTGCACGCGAAAGGGAGAATGCAGCATTGGATCGAGCAAACGATGCTACTGGTCGCACGAAGGATCTATCGAAGCGTCTTGCTGACGCTTTAAAACATATGGAGATCGTTAATCATGCGAAGGAGGATCTTAGCCATCGCTTGGCGCAGTCCTTGTCCATGACTATCGAGCAAAGGGAGGAGATGGAAAAGATTAAGGAATCCTTGGCCGCTGTTTCAAAAGAGGCCGAGGAATATAAATCCAAGGTAGAGAGTTTGGGGAAAGAAGTGCAAGCTGCAAAGGACGAGAGTAAGTCGGTATTTGCCATAGCTCGTCTGACTGCTCAGGCGGCGATCATGCGACGACATTTGCTGGGGAAAGACCCTCTTGCTTCGGCGAAGGAGGAGTTGGACATCTATCTGAATGGCGTCGGGACCGAGAGGGATATTGACTCGGACGATGAGAAGGACGCTGAGGAGGAGGTGGCAGGCGAAAGCCTTCAGGACGGGACTTCGGGCATGAATGCGACGAATGCTCCTCCTTTAATTTAGGAATTTTATTTTGTTTGCTTTGCTGCTCGACTGTTGATGGTCGAGCGTGTACCTGACGATCTTTTCAGTAAATGCACTTTTTGTTTGAACTTGTGTTTTCATATACTTGGTAAGCAAATATCGCATCGATGGAATGTAAGATACATAGGAAATCATGCGACTAAGGCCTTTATTGTAATACGATGAGAATAACGTAAAACACATATAAGAACACGCGATTAAAGCATCCATTCGGGGTATAAAAGCTAAGAAACTTAGAGATAAGCTATTCAGGCTTTGCGATTGTACGGTTGGATCGTACGATGAATTTGAATCGTATGCCCTTGTGGAGGGATGATCGGGGAAGAAATTCCTGATTGTTTATGTCGTGCGACCTTGCGAATTTAAAGTCATACAATAGACTTAATGATTACTGTCGTGCGATTCTGCAATAAAACGATGTCGAGGGTTGGTCGTTGGCTAGCCAACGACCCTCCGATGTTTAAGTCAGTAGCTGTTTGTGAGAAAAATTTGTATGGAAAAGAGTTAGAAATCATACCTTTCTCCTTCATGGGGTATTGCCCCCTGTCATTTATTATCCTATTCTTTTTGGAAAGAAAGATAGGTTTTAAATGACAGGACGACACGACGATCCGATGAGATACTGTCTGTGATTGATCATGTCGTCGTACGACATGGCACCATAGCGACGTTTCGACTCATTCTCGATCTTCAGGATTCCCAATGGCGTAGGGGATTTTAATTGACAACTTTTGCATGCTCGGAATAGCGACATCGTCGATGATATCCTTGAGATTTTCTTTTGGGAAATGATACGCTAATTCCTTCTTCAATGCGATACAATCGTCTGTCTCATGACCATGATCGACGTGGAAGTCGCACCACTTTGATTTGTCTTTTTTAGCATCGTCCAGGTCAGACTTCTTTGGCCATCGAATGGTAGCTTGAGCGGTCTTCAGAGCTCCGACTAAGTCCTTTGCAGATCATTTGAATCCGTAAGAGGATATCTTGGGGTACTGAGTGAACTTAGTCGCGGTCTTGGCCTCTGTTTTCGTCTTGAAACGAACATTTGAAATTTGGCGCGCTGGCTCTATTATGAAACAGCCTTTGTATTGAACTCTGGCTTTCTGACGCCTAACGACTTCTTGTCGTCAGTGTGCTTGCGACGAAAGGCTGCGTCGTCTTCGACCCTCATATATGCTAAGGTTCGAGCTCGGACGTCTTCGAAAGTCTCTGGGGGATACTTGGTCAGATCGATATATAGACCTGAACTATCGTCTAGACCACGCTTATAAGCTTCGATCGCAGTTTTGATGTCACAATTTCGGATACTGATCATTTCGGCATTTAATCTATTGAAATAACTTCGAATAGACTCATTGGTCTTCTGCACGACATAGTACAGATCACTAGTCTGCTTTTCCATCTTACGACTGCTGGCGAATTGCCGGGAGAATTGGTTGACCAATTCGGCAAACGACCCGATAGATTTGGGTTTGAGATTGATCAACCACTGGAGAGCTGGACCAGTGAGAGTCGCCCCGAAACTCTTGCACATGCATACTTCCTGGTACATGTGTGGAATCGAGATTGTCCACATGAGCTGCTTATACTGCGCGACATGCTCGGTTGGATCGGTCACACCCGAATACTTGAGAGTGAAGGCAGGAATGTTATACTTCTTTGGGGCCTCGACGATGGAGATCTCGTCAATGAAGGGCGACGCCTGATACCCCGAGCGAGGCTCGACATCGACAGGCACGGCTGCCCCAGGCAATTTGGCGAGCAAGGACAGGACGCGCTCATTTTGGTCCTCTAACATCTTCAAACGCTGGGCGACGGGATCGTTAAGATCAGGATTTGCCCCTGTCGAGGGATTGGTCCCTGGACTAGTGCCATTACCATGCGACGAACCATTGGTGTCCCCGTTGAACGGGACAAAATATGGCTGCGACCCATAGTGGAATTGTTGCGGTCCATTTTGAAACGATTGTGGTCCCTGCTGAAATGGCTGCGATCTCTGCTGGAAAGATTGCGATCCTTGCTGGAAAGGTTGCGAACCACTTTGGAACGGCTGGGATCCATTCTGAAACGGCTGGGCGCCACCTTGCAATGGTTGGGATCCGTTATTCAAGGGTGGTGGTCGGATGTGCTGAGGGGGAATCTGCCCAGACTGGGGATTTGGAATGAACGGACCCGGCTGCTGATTCTGCATGAATGGACCTGATGCTGATTCTGCGCGGACGGGCCTGGTCCCGGACCTGGATTCTGATGAATGGACTAGGACCATTCTGGGGTTCAAAAGGATTCCTTAGCCGCGCGATCTCTTCAGCTGCTCTGCGATTCTGCTCTGCCATTGCATTGAGTTGATTCCTGGCAACCTCGAGCTCCTGATACATCTGAGCGATGGCTTGCTGCGGATTTCCAGGGGCTGCCATTTTCCTGCAACAGAAAATAGAAGAAACTCCAAGAAACTATTAGTAGAATGCACGTTCGTCGAGGATTTTCTCTAGATGTAGTCCCACGGATGGCGCCAAACTGTTAATGCCAAAAATCGCACCAAAGGGACAACTTAAGGTCGATGTGGACTTAATCAACTAAAGAAAGGATATTTCGACGAGACGTGCGACGATAAATAAAATAAAGAAACAAGGGATTTGATGACGCAGGAAAAATCTCAATCGAGGAAAAAACCTGCGGACGACAGGGGGTGTCGTCGCTGCACTATGATCGCCAATCAGGGGCGATGTTCTTGGATACTCGTGTCGATCGTACAGTGGTTACAATACAAATGAAGAAAATGCTTCGAAATGTAAAGTACAAGTGTTTGAATGTAAAAATAGGTGTTTGTCGTGTACGAAACAAAGTTTGAACTGCTGGTCGAGGGCTGTTGTCATGCGTTGAGAGCGATTCTTCGAGATTAAGTTCTTCACTTCTGTTGTTCTTGAGTTCACTGTAGTATTCTGGAATTCAGTCTAAGATGTGTATGCTTTCTCGAGCTCGGTATCAGATGTTGTGTTCGATGTTCGATGTTCAGTGTTCGGTCCTTTAAATGATGATTGAACTCGGTCTTTATAGTCTTCGGGAGCGTTAATTAGCTCATTGATTGCTTCATTTAATAGTTATAACGGCTGCAACGGTTGTCGGAGTGAATATCCATGATGATCTTCGTCCGTTACGGCTATCGATCGTTGATGGTTGCGTCGGTTATATCCGTTGCTCCTTAATGACTTTGACTCCTGCATTAAACACTTAACAAACGTAACAGTCATGGTTAACGTTAGTTTGGTCGAGGTCGCATGGTTCTATGCGACGGTCGTGCGGGACGGGCGACGCTTTGGTCGAGTGTCGCGAGGAACTCTCGACTTACCTTTTAGGAGGGATGACGATGGTGTTTTGGGTCTTTGTCGAGACCTTATCTTAATACAAGATATAGTTCTTAATCATACGTCTTACCTGTTCTGGTCGCGGTCGGGCGACGTGATTTTTTGGCTAAACACTTGCCACTCCACTTTTTAAATTTTGGGGGCAAACTGTTTGGGCAAAATTTCTCCAGTATCGACCACGACCAAAACACTGAACATTTATTACACTTTCCCACAATAAAGTCAAACCCTTTATCCTTTGACCAAGGTGGAAGTCGAAAGTTCCTCACGACCTCGATCGACGTGACATACCTCGCGACCTCGACCGACTGACATATGAAATTTATGTTATGTTTTTCACTGTTTAATGCAGGGTTAATGTCATTAATGACTAACGGCCGTAACAGACGAAGACAGTTAATGAGCCTTAATACCGGTGACCATTGCAACTGTTACTCCTACATTCATGAGGCTCAGTTAAAGCAACAAAGACTATAAATACGAAGATCCCAGCCTCACTTGCACACATCTGATTTTGGAAGAACACTCGAAGCAAAGAAATCACTCACAAAATATCGCTCACGACGCACGACGCCTAGTCTTCGCGCTCGACGCATAGTTTTTTCATACGACGCACTTGTTTTTGCATTCGATACACTTGTTACTTTACATTTAAAGTCTTTTCTTTCATTTGGATTGTAATCACTGTACGATCGACACCCGAAACATAAGGATATCGCCCCTGTTTGGCGACCATAGTGCAGCGACGACCCCCAAAAGTCGTCCGTGGGTTTTTTCCTCGTTGAGGTTTTTCCCGCGTCACCAAAATCTTTGTCTCATTTATATTTTCTGTCTTTGTCGTATGGTTTGTCGCAAGATTCCTATTCTTTAGTTGTTAAGCTCCACAATCAACCTTAAGTTATCCTTCTGGACGATTTTTGGCATTAACAGAGAGCAACTGACGAAATCGCACGGCTAAGGAATCGGAATCCAGGTGGATCGTTTAGACCGCAAAACGGTCCAAGACCATTCGTTCAGAATCCGGGTCCAGGACTGTCCGGTCAGAATCCAGGATCCGCTCCCTTCGTTCAGAATCCAGGATCCGCCCCCTTCGGTCAGAATCCAGGGTTCGCACATTCATTCAAAATCCGGGATCGGGTCCATTCGTTCACAATCCAGGACCAGGGTCGTTCGATCAAAACCAGCAGCCAGGCCCCTTCATGCAGAATCAGCAGCCAGGATCCTTCATCCCAAATCCCCAGTTTGGGCCAATCCCTCCTCAGCATCTGAGACCACCACCCATGAACAATAGGTCCCAGCCGTATTTTGTCCCTTTCAATGGGGACGCCAACGGCTCGTCGTATGTTTGGGCAAAAAATCACGTCGTACGACCACGACCAGAGCAAGTAACACGCACGTTATAATCCAAATCTTGTATTAAGATAAGGTCTCGACAAGAACCCAGAGAACATCCGTCGTCTCCCGTAAAAGGTAAGTCGTACGTCTCCCATGACGCACGACCATAGCACCGCCCGTCCCGTACGACCATCACGTAAGATCATTGCACCTTCGACCAAAGCTAACGTTAACCTTGACTGTTACGTTTGTTAAGTATTTAATGCAGGAGTCAAAGCCATTAACAGCAAGTAGCCGTAACGGACGAAGATCATTATAGATAATCACTCCGGCGACCGTTTCCAGCCGTTGTAGCCATTGATCAAAGCATTAATGGAGCTAGTTAATGACGCGAAGACTATAAAAGAAAAGCTAAAGCCTCATTTCAAGGGACATCAGTTAACATCCAGTATACATCAGCGAACATCACCAAACAGCAGAGAAAAGCATCCAAACTCATAGCAAAGAACATTCAAACTCTGGAGATCAAGTACTGAAAGCCAGAACCCTACTGCGAACTCAAGAACACTCGAAAGAAAGCTCAAGTATCGCTCTCGATGCACGAGAAACCGCCCTCGACCAGAAGTTCACACTTTGTATTCACACACGACAAACACCTGTTTTTACATTAAAACACTTGTACTTTACATTTCGAAGCATTTTCTTCATTTGTATTGTAATCATCATACGATCGACACCAGTACCAAGGACATCGCCCCTGATTGGCGACCATAGAGCAGTGACGACACCCACTGTCGTCCGCAGGTTTTTTCCTCGCTTGAGGTTTTTCCTGCGTCATCAAATCCCTTGTCTCGTTTATTTTTTCCCTCGTCCCACGTCTCGTCGAAAGATCCTTTCTTTAGTTGATTAAGTCCACATCGACCTTAAGTTGTCCCTTTGGTGCAATTTTTGGCATTAACAGTTTGGCGCCATCCGTGGGACCTCATCTAGAGAAAATCCTCGACAAACGTGCACCTTACTAACAGTTTCTTGGAGTTTTTTCTGCTCTCTATTGCAGGAACAATGGCAACCTCTGGAAATCCGCAGCAAGCTGTTGCTCAGATGTATCAGGAGCTCGAAGTCGCCAGGAATCAGCTCAATGCAATGGCAGAGCAGAATCGCAGAGCAGCTGAGGAGATCGCACGGTTAAGAAATCCTTTTGGGCCTCAAAACGGTCCAATGCCATTCGTGCAGAACCCAATTCCAAGATCGTTCGACCAGAATGGCCCTAGACCATTTGTCCCGAATCCAGGTTCATCCGCGCAGAATCAGCATCCAGGCCCGTTCATGCAGAATCAACAGACAGGGACGTTCAACCCAAATCCTCAGTTTGGGACAGTTCCTCCTCAGCACATAAGGCCACCACCCGTGAATAATGGATCTCAGCCATTACAAGGGTCGCAGCCTTTCCAGCAGGGGTCGCAACCATTTTAGCAGCCATTTCAGAATGGACCTCAAGGTGGATCTCAGCCGCTCCACGGTGGATCGCAACCTTTCCAGCAGGGACCACAATCGTTTCAGAATGGACCGCAGCAATTCTAATATGGGTCGAAACCATATTCTGTTCCGTTCAATGGGGACACCAATGGTTCGTCACATGGTAATGGCACTAGTCCAGGGACCAATCCCTCGACAGGGGCAAATCCTGATCTTAACGATCCCGTCGCTCAGCGTTTGAAGATGTTAGAAGACCAAAATGAGCGCGTCATGTCCTTGCTCGCCAAGTTTCCTGGGGCAGTCGTGCCTGTCGACGTCGAGCCTCGCTCGGGGTATCAGGCATCACCCTTCATCGACGAGATCGCCACCGTCGAGGTCCCAAAGAAGTATAACATTCCTGCCTTCACTCCCAAGTATTCGGGTGTAACCGATCCGACTGAGCACGTCGCGCAATATAAGCAGCTCATGTGGATGATCTCGATTCCACACATATACCAGGAAGTATGCATGTGCAAGAGTTTCGGGGAAACTCTCACTGGTCCAGCTCTCCAGTGGTTGATGAATCTCAAACCCAAATCAATCGGGTCGTTCGCCGAATTGGTCAACCAATTCTCCCGGCAATTCGCCAGCAGTCGCAAGATGGAAAAACAGACTAGTGATATGTATTATGTCGTGCAGAAGACCAATGAGTCTATTCGAATTTATTTCAATAGATTCAATGCCGAAATGATCAGCATCCGCAATTGCGACGTCAAAACCGCGATCGAAGCCTATAAGCGTGGTTTGGACGATAGTTCGGGTCTATACACCGACCTGACCAAATATCCCCCGGAGAATTTCGAAGACGTCCGAGCTCAAACCTTAGCATATATGAGGGTAGAAGATGATGCCGGCTTTCGTCGCAAGCACACTGACGACAAGAAGTCGTTAGGCGTCAGAAAGCCAGAGTTCAAGATAAAGGTTGTTTCCAGAATAGAGCCAGCGCGCCAAATTTCAAATGTTCGTTTCAAGACGAAAGCAGAGGCCCAGACCGCGACTAAGTTCACTCAGTACCCCAAGATATCCTCTTACGGAATCAAAGGATCCACAAAGGACCTAGTCGAAGCTCTGAAAAGTTCCCAAACTACCATTCGATGGCCAAAGAAGTCCGACATGGACGATGCTAAGAAAGACAAATCAAAGTGGTGTGACTTCCATGCCGATCATGGTCATGTGACAGACGATTGTATCGCATTGAAGAAGGAACTAGCATATCATTTCTCGAAAGGAAATCTCAAGGACATCATCGACGATGTCGCTGTTCCAGCTAATGGCCATCGACCGTCGACTCCCGAGCATGCAAAAGTTGTCAATTGAAATTCCCTACGCCATGGGGAATCCTGGAGTCGCTCGTGAGTGCTACAAGTCTACCTTGAAGCCTAGAAAATAAACTAAAGTCGCAAGCCCAAGCTCTCGACAGGTTCGTTCTTCTATCCCTAAATTAATATCTTTGTCACAGAGTCGACCGCAAGACATTATTTCTCCGTGTCATTCTGTCATTTAAAACCTATCTTTTCCTTCCAAAAAGGATACGGTAATAAATGACGGGGGGAAAATAGAGAGAGACTGAAATGGTACGTTCTTTAACTCTTTCTCATACTATTTGTTTCTCACAAAACGTTTACTGACTTAAGCATCGGAGGGTCGTTGGTGAGCCAACGACCAACCCTCGACATCATTTTATCGCAGGATCGCACGACAATAATCACTAAGTCTACTATATGACTTTAAATTCGCAGGGACGCACGACATACATGATCAGGTCTGTGACTTGATCATCCCTCCATAGGGGCATATGATACAAACTCATTATATGATCTAATCGTACGATCGCAGAATCTAAACGATTTTACCCCTAAGTCTCTTAACTTAGAAAATGCTTTAATCGCGTGTTCACATATTTGTTTTACTCATCGTATTACAATGTATGCCTCAGTCGCATGATTTCCTGTGTGTCCTATGTTCAAATTCATAATTAAACATGTTTTGGATAAAGCGTAAAGTTCAAACAAAAGTTGGGTTCATTATATAAGCCATCAAGTACATAATCGACCACTAACGGTCGGGCAGCACGAACAAACAAATACATTTTTTCTAAGGTTGTGGAGGAGTATCGATCACAACCTTGTCCGATACCTCATCCCGAAAACCCTCGTTAGCCACCTCCTTCTCAGCATCCTTCTCGTCATCTAAGTCGAGACCCTCTCGCTCCCGACTCTCTCATAAAAGAGACGCAGCTCATCTGACGCTGAAGCCAAAGGATCCTTGCCCTGCAGGTGACGTCGCATAACCACCGCACGCGCAGTAAGTCGAGCATAAAAAAAGAAAGACTTATTTTCGTCCTTCAATTCATCAGACTCCTTCTTCAAATTAATCACCTTAGCCTTGATTCCCTCGACTTCCTTCCTCTTCGCGGTTACGGATTCCTTCATCCCCTCCAGCTCCTCTCTCTGGTCACGCATCAAAGTCAGGGACTCTTTCAAACGCGAGTTTATCTCGTCTCTTGTATGGCTGAGGGCATCCAATTCGTCTAGAGCATGGTCAAGACGCACCGACATCGCTTCTTCATGCTCCAAAGCAGCTCTCTCTTTAGCTAACGCTGCATCTTCATCTTTGGTAACAGAAGCCGTTGAAACCTCTATATTCGTCGTTTCGGCATGCAATGCCAGGGAAGCTTGGAACGCCTGCAGAATCATAATATGAGCGACATTAGTAAACAACGACAACGACAACGACAACGACAAATGACAAGTCTTGAAAGAAAGGCTTACCAAGAATAAGAGTCCAGCTGTATGGAACTCTTTTTCTCGAAAGAAAACCCGTCAAAACGCTCCCTGAAAGACGGAAGCAAATATTTTTCCAAATGGGGGAACAACTTCGTCTCGTCCAAGACATTGTCGTCCAGAAAACCCAACGGCAACGTAAAGTTGACCGTCGTTTCCCCCAGAGGTTCCTTCTGCGCGCCTTTGCCCCTGTCGGCCGATGAAGGACCGGATAGGACGACGGGAGACATCGTCGCCAGTTGCGCAGTATCCACAGATTTTGCGCCGGTCGCAACCGACGCCTTCACCTTCCTAGACAAGGCAACCCTCGATGGGTTACCCGTCTTCGAAGACGGTTCCCTCAGAACGGACACCTTTGTCCTCTTTAAGAGGCCCGACCCGGCTGTCGGGACCTCTTTTCTCTTCAGGACTCCCGACCCAGTTGTCAAAATGTCCTTCTCCCTCGCCTCGCGAGCTACTTCGACTTGGGCCATCTTCCTAGCAACAGAAGACGTCGCCTGTGCTTGAGATTCACCTGTACGGTAAAAGAACGAAATTAGACGATTCAGAACAGAGAAAGACCAGGTGAAGCGAAAAGAAGACAAAAGGATACTTACCAATTATCTCTACCTCTGGTTCTTCACTCTTCTCTTCCTCCTCAGTCTTCTCAGAGTCCTCCTCTTCTTCTTTCTCCTCTCGACCCATCCTCATTCCGTCGCTCAAGAAAACGGTGTCATCGTCCTCGTCTATCAAATGACGCGTGACGTACGCCCGATCTTCAGTACTAAATTCCAAGAACTTTTCGATCTTAGCCCGAGAAGCATCATCCGGCTCTACCTTATCGAAATCAATATCTACGCATAAAAAAGAAGATCAGTCGAAGAAACAATCGAGCAACAGAATAACATGAAAACGTACAATCAAAGGCTCACCCGTCATATTTCAACCCTCCCTAATCCAGTCACTATCAGTGTCCAGCGTCGACGCCCGTACGAATACATACCTCTTCTTCCATCCACGGTCATTGACCGCAGTATTTAAAACCAGGGTACGATCACCCTTGAACCTTGAAAACAAGCTATAGCGACGGTACCGGTCATTCTTGACCTTATACGTCGTCAGAAGGTCCCTCACATTCATCGGTGGATTCCAGTTGGAGGTAAGTCGTTCAATGATCAAGATAACTCGCCAGAACTGGGGCATCAGTTGCCCCGGCAAAAGATCAAATTCACACATGAATTCTTTGACTAAAGGCGAATATGGCCAGTGAAAGCCTATTTTGAACGGGTATTCGTATATAACAATGTACCCCTCGGGGCACATTTTCGGTCGAACCTTGCCAACCTTGCTTACGGTAATCCCCATGGGAATCCTCGCTAGACTTCTAAAGTCGTCGAGATCTTCTTCGTTTTTAATGGTGCTTCTAGGCTCTGTCGACATTGCCAGCCCCGTTAAATTGATTTGCACTTCTGAGAGGCCCCAGATATCCCAATGTTTTCTAGGCTTTCTAGCAATAGACTTGCGACGCATACGCAAACTGGAGGGTCGTATCTTATATGATCTCAGAAAAACTTAAATTAGGTCAAAGATCCTTGCAAGTTCTAATCGAACGGAAATCCCCAAGAAAAGATCCATCGTAATCTTTACTTATGCAGTCGATCATGTCAGGACGAGCCCTTTGATGATCGTCGCGCATCCCCTTCCTTTCATATGACCACAGGGATCGTCGACGCCTGTCCTCGACAGCTGGTAAGCATCATCGTGTGCCAATATGACGTCACGACCTCGTTCCCTTTTCAACTTCTCGTTCAGTTAGAAACGGACCAGTCTAGTTCCAAGGCGATTGAGGTAATTTCTAACTCTTGTCTTATTTCCTATGCGTCTGATTGACAAAATTTAAAACTTAAATTTGACATTCAATTTTCAAATTTTGGGGGCAAACTGTTTTGGCAAAAAATCACGTCGTACGACCACGACCAGAGCAGGTAAGACGCACGTTATAATCCAAATCTTGTATTAAGATAAGGTCTCGACAAGAACCCAGAGAACATCCGTCGTCTCCCGTAAAAGGTAAGTCGTACGTCTCCCATGACGCACGACCATAGCATCGCCTGTCCCGTACGACCATCGCGTAAGATCATTGCACCTTCGACCAAATCTAACGTTAACCTTGACTGTTACATTTGTTAAGTATTTAATGCAGGAGTCAAAGCCATTAACAGCAAGTAGCCGTAACGGACGAAGAGCATTATAGATAATCACTCCGGCGACCGTTTCCAGCCGTTGTAGCCGTTGATCAAAGCATAAATGGAGCTAGTTAATGACGCGAAGACTATAAAAGACAAGCTAAAGCCTCATTTCAAGGGACATCAGTTATCATCCAGTATACATCAGCGAACATCACCAAACAACAGAGAAAAGCATCCAAACTCATAGCAAAGAACATTCAAACTCTGGAGATCAAGTACTGAAAGCCAGAACCCTACTGCGAACTCAAGAACACTCGAAGGAAAGCTCAAGTATCGCTCTTGACGCACGAGAAACCGCCCTCGACCAGAAGTTCACACTTTGTATTCACACACGACAAACACCTATTTTTACATTCAAACACTTGTACTTTACATTTCGAAGCATTTTCTTCATTTGTATTGTAATCATCATACGATCGACACCAGTACCAAGGACATCGCCCCTGATTGGCGACCATAGTGCAGTGACGACACCCACTGTCGTCCGCAGGTTTTTTCCTCGCTTGAGGTTTTTCCTGCGTCATCAAATCCCTTGTCTCGTTTATTTTTTCCCTCGTCGGACGTCTCGTCGAAAGATCCTTTCTTTAGTTGATTAAGTCCATATCGACCTTAAGTTATCCCTTTGGTGCGATTTTTGGCATTAACATCGTACGGCAACGGCACCAGTCCGGGAGATAACCCTCAAGTAGGAGTAAATCCTGATCCTAATGAGCCTGTCGCTAAGCGATTAAAAATGCTGGAAGAACAGAACGAGCGTGTCCTATCTTTGCTCACTAAGCTACCGGGGGCAGCCGTACTTGTCGATGTCGAGCCTCGTTCAGGATTTCAGGCGTCGCCCTTCGTCGACAAGATCGCGATAGTCGACGTCCCAAAGAAGTACAATATCCGCTCTTTCACTCCCAAGTATTCGGGGATAACCAATCCCACAGAGCACATCGCGCAGTATAAACAGTTGATGTAGACGGTCTCGATCCCACATATGTATCAGGAAGTCTGTATGTGCAAGAGTTTCGGGGCGACCCTCACAGGTCCTGCCCTCCAATGGTTGATTAACCTCAAACCCAAATCTATCGGGTCGTTCGCTGAGTTTGTCAACCAGTTCTCCCAACAATTCGCCAGTAGTCGCAAGATGGAGAAGCAGACCAGCGACTTGTATTATGTCGTTCAGAAGGCCGGTGAGTCTATCCGAAGCTATTTCAATAGATTCAACGCAGAAATGATCAGTGTCCGCAACTGTGACATCAAGACCGCGATCGAAGCCTACAAACGTGGTCTAGACGACAGTTTGGGCTTATACACTGACCTGACCAAGTATCCCCCGGAGAATTTCGAAGATGTCCGAGCCAGAACCCTTGCTTATATGAGGGTAGAAGACGACGCTACCTTTCGTCGTAAGCATACCAATGACAAAAGGTCGTTAGGTGTAAGGAAGCCAGAGTTCAAGACAAAGGCAGTACCCAAGACAGAATCTGCACGACAAATCTCAAACTTCCAATTCAAGACGAAAGCGGAATTAAAGACCGTGAGCAAATTCCCTCAGTACCCTAAGATATCCTCCTACGGATTCAAAGGGACCACTAAGGACTTGGTCGAGGCTCTGAAGACCATCCGGGCGACCATCCGGTGGCCAAAGATGTCCGACCAGGATGACGATAAGAAAGATAAATCGAAGTCGTGCGACTTCCATGTCGACCATGGTCATACGACAGATGATTGCATAGCTCTCAAGAAAGAGCTCGCATATCACGTCCCAAAGGGTAATCTCAAGGACATCATCGATGACGTCATTACTCCGACTAACGACGCTCGACCGCCAACCCCCGAGCATGCAAAGGTCGTCAACTGCATCATGGGTGGTTCCGACGTGTGCGGTCTGACGTACTCCGCAGCCAAACGTCATGCCAGCCAGGCACCTGACGATCGACCTATCCCGCGCTCATAAAGACCCAAAGGAGATCTGGAGTTAGAAACCATGAAAATCACGTCCAACCAAGACGACCTCGGTGACTCGTATCGCAAGCATCATGACGGGTTGATCATTCAACTCACGATTGGTAATTGTTAACCCGGCAAATCTTGGTCGATGGAGGCAGCTCAGCGAACGTCATCTTCCTTAATACCATCAAGGCCATGGGAATCGATCGATCGGAAATCACCCGACGTTCGACAACCTTGGTCGGTTTCAATGGAGACGCGACGAGTACCTTTGAAGAGATCACCTTGCCTGTCTATGCCGGGGGAATCAACAAGTAGACCAAGTTCAACGTCATTGATTGCTCGTCGGCCTATAACATCATCTTAGGTCGACTGTGGATCCATGAAATGAAGGCCGTTCCCTCGATGTATCATCAAACCATGAAGTTCCCTATGCCGTGGGGAATCCAAGAGATCAAGAGTGAGCCGAAGGTCGCCCGTGACTGCTATAAGACCACCCTGAAGCCGCAGAAGTAGGCCGTCTAGCGGTCGCGGGTCGAGGAAGTCATCCTGGACCAGAGCAAGCCTGACCAGAAGGTCTTGACAGGTTCGTCTCTCTATCCCTATCTCAGAGACAAGATAATGTCTATCTTGCAGGAACATGCCAATTGCTTTGCCTGGTCGCACGAAAACAAGAAATTTGCTCCTGAAAGGAATAAGCGAAAAGGTCCTAATCGTATCTCAGAAGTCATGTGTAAAGGTGCCTAACGGCACCAAACCCTCGACAATCAAGATATCCCACGCAGCTGGAACGCAACGCCTCAGAAAATGTATTTCTTCTAAGTCCTTCTCTTTCTTTCATACGATTTTTTACCACGACGATTACTGACTTAAGCATCGGAGGGTCGTTGGCTAGCCAACGACCAACCTCTTACGTTGTTTTATCGTAGGATTGCACGACATCAGTTACTAAGTTTATTATATGACTTCAGTAGACTTCCGCAGGATCGCACGACATAAGCAGTCGGGTCCACTAAACAACTCGATTGCACGATCACAAGAACGCATGACGCATTTCTGTCGCACAATGTACAGCCTAAGTTTCTCTAACTTAAGAAAAATTCCAGTGTTTTGGATGAATGCTTTGGTCGCACATACTTTTGTTTGTTTTATATGACATAAGTTGCTAAGTCCACTATGCTACTTTAGTAGTGATCGGGTCTATAACTCGATTATCCTGTCATAAAGACGCCCGAATCAAGATCATCGCACAATCTTTTTGTACGATCATAAGGTCTAGCGACCCCTCGATCTAAGTTCCTAAGTTAGAAGAATTTCATGTTCTAAATGAATGTTTTGATCGCATATACTTACGTTTGCTCATACGAGTTAAAAGTATAAAGTCTTACGACTTATGTTATAATCGTTGTATTATAGTGGATGCCTAAGTCGCACGTCTCCTTGCTCATTTTTTAATGAATTTTACATTTGATATCATATTTGCTTACGAAATGTAATGACACGCGAGTTCAAAAGAAAGATAAATTCATTTATCAAACTGTCGGTTACATTAGACGACTCAACCACCAACGGTCGAGTGATAAAAGCAAAAACTAATGAAAATCTTCTAAGTCTGAGGAGGATTGTCTGTCACATCCTTGCCCGAGGCTTCGCCCTGGAGACCCTCGTCCACCTCTTCATCCTCGACCTCCTTCTCATCATCTGAGTCGAGGTCTCTTGCAGATCCGACTTCACTCAGGTAGAAGGCAAGCTCTTCTGACGCCGAGGCGAGAGGATTTTTTCCCGACAGGTGTCGTCGCATGATAGCTACCCACGCAGTGAATCGGGCAAAAGCGAAGACATACTTAGCCTCGTCCTTCAGCTCCACGACCTCCTTCTCCAGATCCGCCACCTTGGACTTGGAGTCCTCAACCTCTTTCTCCTTCGTGGCTAATGACTCCTTCGTCTTGTCCAATTCCTCCCTTTGGTCGTAGATAAAAGACAGGGACTGCTTTAGACGAGAATTCAAATCATCCCTCGCACGTCCGACAGCCTCTAATTCGTCCAGGGCATCGTCGAGTCGTACCGACAAATCCTCGGCACGCGCCATGGTCGACTTTTCCCTCTCCAGCGCCACGTCCTCTCTTTTGAGAGTAGAGGACACAAGACCTTCGATCTTCGTCGTCTCGGCATGCAGGGCCAAGGAAGACTGGAACATCTGAAAGACATGAAAAACATTGTTAATAAACATTTGACAAAGTTAAACAACGATAAAATAATCTAAGTCTTGAAAGAGAGACTTACCATGTGTTAATGCCAAAAATCGCACCAAAGTGACAACTTAAGGTCGATGTGGACTTAAACAACTAAAGAAAGAATCTTTCGACGAGGCGTGCGACGATAAATAAAATAAAGAAACAAGGGATTTGATGACGCAGGAAAAACCTCAATCGAGGAAAAAACCTGCAGACGACAGGGGGTGTCGTCGCTGCACTATGGTCGCCAATCAGGGGCGATGTCCTTGGATACTGGTGTCGATCGTACAGTGATTACAATACAAATGAAGAAAATGCTTCGAAATGTAAAGTACAAGTGTTTGGAATGTAAAAATAGGTGTTTGTCGTGTACGAAACAAAGTGTGAACTGCTGGTCGAGGGCTGTTGTCGTACGTCGAGAGCGATACTTAGAATAATGGTTATTCACTTCAGATGTTCTTGAATATTGCTTCGGTTGTTAATCGTCGGATATTCGATGTCTTGAAATGTTGATTGAGCTTGATATTTATAGTCTTCGTGTCCTTAGCTTCATCCATGAATGCTCCTTTAATGGCCTTAACGGTTGGAAACGGTCGCCGGAGTAATGATCTTTGTCCGTTACGGTCGCCGGCTGTTTAATGATTGCGTCGGTTATAGTCGTTGCTCCTTAATGACTTTTACTCCTGCATTAAAGACTTAACAAACGGTCATGGTGAACGTTAGCTTTGGTCGAAGTCGCACGTCCTTATATAATAGTCGTGCGGATCGGGCGACGCTATGGTCGAGCGTCGTAAGGAACTCTCGACTTACCTTTTATGAGGGACGACGATGGTGTTCTGGGTCTTTGTCGAGACCTTATCTTGATACAAGATATAGTCCTTAATCATACGTCTTACCTGTTCTGGTCGCGGTCGAGCGACGTGATTTTTTGCCCAAACAGTTTGCCCCCAAAATTTGAAAATTGAATTTCAAGTTTAAGTTTTAAATTTTGCTTGTCGAACGCTTAGACTTGTGACCTGGGTTGAGGGACTTACCTGGTTGTCGTGGAACTGAACTGGTTCACCTTTAATTGAACGAGAAGTTGAAAAGTTATGACGTCATACTGACGCACGATGATGCTTACCAGCTGTCGAAGATCCGGGCTGATATACGAAAGGACATGGACGCGTGTTGATCATCAAGGAATTCAGTTTGTTTGTATAAGTAAAAGATATGACGAATCCTTCCTTGTTTCGCCTTTGAAGGGTTTGTGCTGTGATTTCCTTGCCATTCTTCGCCGGATCCTTTCCAAACTTGTGAAATTCTTTGATTTGATTAGGTTCTCCGGGGTCTAGCGCGCCTATAAGTAAGGTACGATTTCTTTGACTCCTGTACCTTTTGTGTTTAGAAATATCGAGGGATGTTGAGAGTGTTATTCAAGAGCTATCAGACCTCCGTGACTTTAGAAAGTTAGCAAAAATTCCTGCATGGATCGAATTGATTCGTTCAGGTCAGATCCGCTCAAATGAATGTCCTGAGGGGTACATCGTGATCTATGAATACCCTTTTAAGATAGGCTTTGAATGGTCGTATTCGTCTCTAGCCAAAGCTTTTATGCTGGAGTTCGATTTAGCACCAGGTCAATTAATGCCCCAATTCTGGCGAGTTATTCAAGTGATTGAGCGTCTGTCGAGAGGATGGGGGAATCCTATGGGTGTACGTGATATTCTCTTGGCTTATCAGGCCAAGAAGGATAGTTGTCATCGCTGTAGCTTACACTCTAGGCTCAAGGGCGATAGTATTCTGGTTTTAGGGACAGCTGTGAATGACCGTGGATGGAAGACTCGATATGTATTCGTGCGTAAGTTGTCTTTTGACTCCGAGAGTGAGTGGATTAGGACGGGCTGGAATATGTCGGGTGAGTCTTGTTATTTCATTTTTCGTATGCTATATACGGTATGATTACTAACTTGTTTTCTGTATATTGACAGCCGTAAGATTTGAGGACGTGAAACCAGATGCTAATTCTCAAGCGAAGATCAATTCGTTTTTAGAATTTAGTGTTGCCGAAAGATCTTTCATCATGCGACACTTGGTAGATAACGACGATTTAGAGTTTTCAGGAGAGAATCAGGGGGAGAAGTGTGAAGAGAAAGAAAAGGAAGAAGAAGAAAGGAAGTCAAGAGGAAAGGAAGGGATGACGGGTAAGCTTACTTTCTTTGACTTTTTGTGTTACTTCGAGTCTTTTTCCCTTGTATGTTCATAACATTCTTTTCCTTTGCGATTTCTAGGAGAGTCACGACCCAAAGTGTCGAGTGTTTCTGCAAAAAGAGTTGCTGAATTGGAGCGTGCTCGTCAAGGCATGGAGAAGAGATTACAGGCTATGTCTGCTGGTTCTGGAGTCTTGAAGAAGACGAGGACGACGATCTTGAGGGAGACATTTGCAGGGGTTGATGACTCGTCGAGAGTCGCTTCACCCGAGAAGGTAGGGGTCGGATCACCTAAGAAGGTGATTGCCATGACACCCATTAATTCTGCGCCTCCGGCGAAAACGGTGAAGTCCCCGTCTGCCGCGTCGAATCCTTTGTCAGTCGACAAGGGCAAGGAACACTCGACGGGAGGGGAGAAGGTCACGACGGTCAACTTTACGCTGCCGTCGGACTTTATGACAGGAAATGTCCTAGATGGGACGAACCTGTTCCCTCACCTGGATAAATTCCTGCTTCCATCTTTTAGGGAGCGTTTTGAGGGGTTTCCTATCGAGGAGACGGGTGCCCATGTAGCCGGCTTGGTGTTCATGGTAAGTCTTTCTTTCAAGACTTAGTTTGTCTAGGCCCAGGCTTCGTTGTCATTGTCGTTGTCTATGTCCACTGATGATGTCTGTCTTTTATGATTTCGCAGGCACTTCAAGCTTCCTTGGCCTTGAGAAGTGGAACGGCGAAGGTGAAATATCTCTTGTCTGCTGCACGCAAAAGGGAGAATGCAGCATTGGATCGAGCAAACGATGCTACTGGTCGCACGGAGGATCTACCGAAGCGTCTTGTTGATGCTTTAAAACATATGGAGATCGTTAATCATGCGAAGGAGGATCTTAGCCATCGCTTGACGCAGTCCTTATCCTTGACTGTCGAGCAAAGGGAGGAGATGGAAAAGATTAAGGAATCCTTGGCTGCTGTTTCGAAAGAGGATGAGGATTATAAGTCCAAGGTGGAGAGTTTGGAGAAAGAAGTGCGGGCTGCTAAAGACGAGGGTAAGTCTGTTTTTGCCATAGCTCGTTTGACTGCTCGGGCTGCTATCATGCGGCGGCATTTGCTGGGAAAAGATCCTCTTGCTTCTGCAAAGGAGGAACTGGATATTTTTTTGAATGGCGTCGGGACCGAGAGGGATCTGGACTCAGATGATGAGAAGGACGTCGAGGAAGAGATGGTAGGTGAAGGTCCTCAAGATGAGACTTCAGGCAAGGATGCAGCGGATGTTCCTTCTTTAGTTTAAGAATTTTCTCTTTCTTTTTTATTTTACTGCTCGACCGTTGGTGGTCGAGCGCGTTTTTGACAATTTTTCTGATGAATGCACTTTTTTGGTTTGAACTTTATTGGTAAAAAACTATCGCATCGATTGAACATAAGATACATAGAAATCATGCGACCAAGGCACTTATAAAATATGAGAACATACGAAGTGGTCGATTCGTCTTGAAACGAACGTTTGAAATCTGACGTTTGAAATATACTCAATGGTCTTCTGCACGACATAGTACATATCACTAGTCTGCTTTTCCATCTTACGACTGCTAGCGAATTGCCGGGAGAATTGGTTGACCAATTCGGCGAACGACCCGATAGATTTGGGTTTGAGATTGATCAACCACTGGAGAGCTGGACCAGTGAGAGTCGCCCCGAGACTCTTGCACATGCATACTTCTTGGTACATGTGTGGAATCGAGATCGTCCACATGAGCTGCTTATACTGCGCGACATGCTCGGTTGGATCGGTCACACCCGAATACTTGGGAGTGAAGGCAGGAATGTTATACTTCTTTGGGACCTCGACGGTGGTGATCTCGTCGATGAAGGGCGACGCCTGATACCCCGAGCGAGGCTCGACGTCGACAGGCATGGCTGCCCCAGGCAACTTGGCGAGCAAGGATAGGACGCGGTCATTTTGGTCTTTTAACATCTTCTAACGCTGGGCGGCGGGATCGTTAAGATCAGGATTTGACCCTGTCGATGGATTGGTCCCTGGACTAGTGCCATTACCATGCGACGAACCATTGGCGTCCCCATTGAACGGAACAAAATATGGCTGCGACCCATAGTGGAATTGCTGCGGTCCATTCTGAAACGATTGCGGCCCATGCTGAAATGGCTGCGATCATTGTTGGAAAGATTGTGATCCTTGCTGGAAAGGTTGCGATCCTTGCTGGAAAGGTTGCGGACCACTTTGGAACGGCTGGGAAAACGGCTGGGATCCATTCTGAAACGGTTGGGCGCCACCTTGCAATGGTTGGGATCCATTGTTCAAGGGTGGTGGTCGGATGTGCTGAGGGGGAATCTGCCAAGACTGGGGATTCGAAATGAACGGACCCGGCTGCTGATTCAGCATGAATGGACCTGGATGCTGATTCTGTGCGGACGGGCTTGGTCCCGGACTTGGATTCTGGATGAATGGTCTAGGACCATTCTGGGGTCCAAAAGGATTCTGTAGCCGCGCGATCTCTTCAACTGTTTTGCGATTCTACTCTGCCATTGCATTGAGTTGATTCCTGGTAACCTCGAGCTCCTGATACATCTGAGCGACGGCTTGCTGCGGATTTCCAGGGGCTGCCATTTTCCTGCAACATAAAATAGAAGAAACTCCAAGAAACTATTAGTAGAATGCACGTTCGTCGAGGATTTTCTCTAGATGTGGTCCCACGGATGGCGCCAAACTGTTAATGCCAAAAATCGCACCAAAGGGACAACTTAAGGTCGATGTGGACTTAAACAACTAAAGAAAGAATCTTTCGACGAGACGTGCGACGATAAATAAAATAAAGAAACAAGGGATTTGATGACGCAGGAAAAACCTCAATCGAGGAAAAAACCTGCGGACGACAGGGGGTGTCGTCGCTGCACTATGGTCGCCAATCAGGGGCGATGTCCTTGGATACTGGTGTCGATCGTACAGTGATTACAATACAAATGAAGAAAATGCTTCGAAATGTAAAGTACAAGTGTTTGGAATGTAAAAATAGGTGTTTGTCGTGTACGAAACAAAGTGTGAACTGCTGGTCGAAGGCTGTTGTCGTACGTCGAGAGCAATACTTAGAATAATGGTTCTTCACTTCAGGTGTTCTTGAATATTGCTTCGGTTGTTAATCGCCAGATATTCGATGTCTTGAAATGTTGATTGAGCTTGATATTTATAGTCTTCGTGTCCTTAGCTTCATCCATGAATGCTCCTTTAATGGCCTTAACGGTTGGAAACGGTCGCCGGAGTAATGATCTTTGTCCGTTACGGTCGCCGGCTGTTTAATGATTGCGTCGGTTATAGTCGTTGCTCCTTAATGACTTTTACTCCTGCATTAAACACTTAACAAACGGTCATGGTGAACGTTAGCTTTGGTCGAAGTCGCACGTCCTTATATAATAGTCGTGCGGATCGGGCGACGCTATGGTCGAGCGTCGTAAGGAACTCTCGACTTACCTTTTGTGAGGGACGACGATGGTGTTCTGGGTCTTTGTCGAGACCTTATCTTAATACAAGATATAGTCCTTAATCATACGTCTTACCTGTTCTGGTCGCGGTCGAGCGACGTGATTTTTTGCCCAAACACCATGAACGCTAGTCCGACAACATGTGCTCCCGTATCCTCGACAGAGACCCCTCGAAAACGCTCCTCGAAATATGGGAGATGATACTTCCCCAGATGCGGAAACAATTTCTTCCCGTCTAGGACGTTGTCAACTAGGAAGTATGACGGCAATGTAAAATTAACCGTCGTGAACTCCTTATCCCCGGTTGAGTGACCCTTGCCCTTGTCGGCCGATGTACGGGTCGACGTCGCAAACGCAGGCGTCGTCTTTGTCGCCTGAAGCGCCGGGTCGGCCACCGTCGCGTCAATCGCGTCGAAAGACATCTTCGTCTTCTCAGAAGTCGCGATCGCCGCCTTCGCCTTCTCAAGACTAACGACTCTCGACGAGTCGCTTACCTTCAAAGACGGTTCCCTCAGGACCATTGTCCTTGTCCTCTTTAGGACCCCCGACCCAGTTGTCGGGGCCTCTTTTCTCTTTAGGACTCCCGACCCAGTTGTCGGGGCCTCTGACCTCTTTTCCCTCGCCTTACGAGCCAATTCGGCTTGGGCCCCCCTCTTGGCCATCGCATACGACATTTTCGGCTGGGACTCCCCTGTAAAATAAGAAAGGAAGAGCGATTCAACAACTAAAGTATTGGAAAGAGCAAGTCGAGCATAGTAGGGTACACTTGTTAATGCCAAAAATCGCACCAAAGGGACAACTTAAGGTCGATGTGGACTTCAACAACTAAAGAAAGGAATCTCTCGACAAAAGAGTGCGACAAAGATAAAGATGTAAATAAGACAGAGGATTTGATGACGCAGGAAAAACCTCAACGAGGAAAAAACCTGCGGACGACAGTGGATGTCGTCGCTGCACTATGGTCGCCAATCAGGGGCAATGTCCTTGGTGTTACTGGTGTCGATCGTACAGAGATTACAATACAAATGAAGGAAAAGACTTCGAAATGTAAAGTACAAGTGTATGGAATGTAAAACAAGTGTATGTTGTGTGTGAAAACAATGTGTAAAACTGTTGGTCGAGAGCGAAAGTCGTGCGTCGAGTGCAGTTCTTCGAGTGAGAGCCTTTCGCTTGTAGTGTTCTTCTGAGCTCGGATGTTTAGCTTCTGTGTTTGATGTTCTCTGATACTTTGGTGTTTATCAGGTGTCCTGAACTGATGATTGAGCTGGGATTTTATAGTCTTCGGATGACTTTAATTGAATCATTAAGATCTTTGATGATTGTTGTAACGGTCGTCGTCTTTAATGTTAGTTTAGATGTTCATAACTGATTTCGTCGGTTATAGCCGTTGTCCATTAATAACTTTGACTCATGCATTAAACACTTGAACAAACATAATAGTTGTTAACGCATTAGTCGGTCGAGGTCGTACGGTTTTATGCGACGGTCGTGCGGAACGGGCGACGTCGAGGTCGAGTGTTGTGAGGAACTCTCGACTTACCTTTTAGGAGGGATGGTGGAGGTTCTTTGGGTCTTCGTCGGGACCTTAGCTTAATACAAGGTATAGCTCATGACATACGTCTTACCTTCTCTGGTCGCGGTCGAGACCTGTGAAATTTTGCCCAAACAGTTTGCCCCCAAAATTTGAAAGTAGGGTGGCAAATTCGAATTTTAAATTTTGCTTGTCGGGTGTTCAGGGTCTTGCGTTGAAAATTACCTTGATTGTTTCGGAACCGAATTGGTTTAATTCTAACCGAATGAGAAATCGAAGAGAAAACGAGGTCGTGACGTCATACTGACGTACGATTGTGCTTACCAGCTGTTTTTGACAGGTGTCGACGATCCGTGCAGTTATACCAAAGGTCGGGGGCACGCGGTGATCATCAAAGGGCTTGACCTGACATGATCGACTGCATAAATAAAGATTACGATGGATCTTTTCCTGTTTACGATTTTAGAGGGTTTTGAGCAAAGATTTCTTTAGGGGTTTTCTTGCCGATTTTCGTTCGATTATTTCTAAACTTGTAAGAATCTTTGACCTAATTTAGGATTTTCTGGGATCATATAAGATACGACCCTCCAGTTTGCGTATGCGTTGCAAGTCTATTGCTAGAAAGCCTAGAAAAAACTGGGATATCTGGGGCCTTTCAGAAGTGCAAATCAATTTAACGGGGCTGGTAATGTCGACAGAGCCTAGAAGCACCATTAAAAGCGAAGAAGATCTCGACAACTTTAGAAGTCTGGCGAGGATTCCCATGGGGATTACCGTGAGCAAGGTTGGCAAGGTTCGACCGGAAATGTGCCCCGAGGGGTACGTCGTTATATACGAATACCCGTTTAAGATGGGCTTCTACTGGCCGTATTCGCCTCTGGCCAAGGCATTTCTGTGTGAGTTTGACAACTGATGCCCCAGTTTTGGTGAGTTATTCTAGTCATCGAGCGACTTACTTCGCACTGGGAGTGGCGTATAAAGTCACGAGCGATCAATATCGTCATTATAATTTACTTTCAAGGCTTAAAGGTAATCGTACCTTAGTTTTGAACACTGATGTCAATGATCGCAAATGGAGGACGATGTATGTACTTGTGCGGGTGGAGATGCTCGATATGGACAGTGATTGGATTAGGTTCGTAGATACTGCACAACTGGCGACGATGTCTCATACCGCGCAACTGGCGACGGTGTCTCATACTATGCAACCGGCGACGGTGTCTCATACTGCGCAACTGGCGACGGTGTCTCATACTGCGCAACCGGCGACATTGTGTCATATATCCTTGTCGACCCTTTCGTCAGCCGCCAGGGGCAAGGGTGTAAAGACGGGAGAGGATGAGGAGGAAGTCATGATGATCAACTTTACGTTGTCGACGATCCTCCTGACTGACTATGTCCTTGACGGGACGAAGTCATTTCCTTATCTGGGGAAATATCAGCTCTTATCTTTCAAGGAGCGTTTTCAAGGGACCTCTATCGAAGAGATGGGATCGCGAGAAGGAGATTGAGGAGGAGGAAGGTCTCCAGGGTGAGGCGTCAAGCAGGGACGCGACCGACGCTCCCCTTTTAACTTAGGAAATGTTTTTTGTCATTTGTTGTTTCTTTTGCTACTCGACTGTCAGTGGTCGAGTTATTTTAAATGTAAATGACAAACTATTCACGGAATGAAATTTAAATTTCCGTCGTACTCGTTGTTAAATTCATGAAGTATAAGGAATCATGCAACTTAGGCATCTATTGTAATACGACAATTTAGAATGTAAGAAACAATACTTTTGAGTCGTACACATAATTATAGGAGCGTGCGATCAAAGCAGACATTCAAGGTATGAAATTTTTCTAAGTCAAGAAACTTAGATCATAAGATCGTTAGACTTTGCGATCGTACGACTGAGTCGTGCGATGAATTTGAAGCGTGTGTCCCTGTAGAAGGATGATCAAGTCATAGACCTGATCGTTTATGTCGTGCGACCTTACGAAACTAGAGTCGTGTCATTCGGCGGAATAAACAATGTCAGAGGTTGGTCGTTGGCTAACCAACGACCCTCCGATGCTTAAGTTAGTAACCGTCGTTGTGAAAAAATCGTATGAAAGAAGAAAAAGAAATTAGGAAACGTACCTTCTTAGATTCTTCTTAAATTAACGGAGTATTTGCCCTCCGTCATTTATTATCCTATTCTTTCTAGGAGAGGATAGGTTTTAAATGACGGATCGACACAGAGATCTTGGGAAATGCCATCTAGGTGTGCATTGACTGTGTTTTCACGCGACAGGGCCATATGGTCGTTTTATTCCTGTAGACGAGGTATAAGTTTGTTTCTAAGGATAGAAGGACGAACCTGTCGTGCCGCATCTGCTAAGTGATTTACTTTCGCGGTTTCATAGTGGATTTATAGCAGTCACGGGCGACTTTCGGCTCACTCTTGATTTCCTGGATGCCCCACAGCGTAGGGAACTTCAGGATCTGATGATATGTCGAGGGAACGGCTTTCATTTCATGGATCCATGGTCGACCTAGAATGATGTTATAGGCCGACGCACAGTCGATGACGCTGAACTTGGTCTGCTTGTTGATTCCTTCGGCATAGACAGGCAGAACGATATCTCCAAAAGTACTCGTCGCTTCTCCATTGAAACCGACCAAAGTTGTCGAACGTCATGTGATTTCCGAGCGTTCGATTCCCATGGCTTTGATGGTGTTGAGAAAAATGACGTTTGCTGAACTGCCCCCGTCGACCAAGACTCGACGAGTTAGACAGTTACCAACCGTGAGTTGAATGATCAACCCGTCATGATGCTTCTGATATGAGTCACCGAGGTCGTCTTGGTCGAATATGATCTTCATAGCTTCCAACTCCAAATCTCCTTTGGGTCTTGATGAACGCGGAATAGGTCGATCGTCGGGCGCTTGACTGGCGTGACGCTTGGCCGCGGAATACGTTAGACCACATACATCGGAGCCACCAGTGATGCAATTGACGACCTTCGCATGCTCGGGGGTTGACGGTCGATGGTCGGTAGCTGAGGTTACGTCGTCGATGACATCTTTGAGATTGCCCTTCGGAACGTGATATGCTAGCTCTTTTTTGAGGGCTATGCAATCATATGTCTCATGACCATGGTCGACATGGAAGTCACACCATTTAGATTTATCTTTCTTAGCATCATCCTGACCGGACTTCGTTGGCCATCGAATAGTCGCTTGGGCGGTCTTCAGAGCTTCAACCAAGTCCTTAGTAGACCCTTTGAATCCATAAGAGGATATCTTGGGGTACAGAGGAAACTTGGTCGCGGTCTTGGCCTCCGCTTTCGTCTTGAATCGGACGTTCGAAATCTGGCGCGCTGGTTCCGCTTTGGAATTTGCCTTTGTCTTGAACTCTGGCTTTCTCACACCTAGCGACCTTTTGTCGTCGGTATGCTTGCGACGAAAGGCAGCGTCGTCCTCTACCCTCATATACGCTAGGGTTCGGGCTCGGACGTCCTCGAAATTCTCTGGAGGATACTTGGTCAGGTCGGTATATAAACCTGAGTTGTCGTCCAGACCACGCTTGTAGGCTTCGATCGCGGTCTTGATGTCGCAGTTGTGGATACTAATCATCTCTGCATTGAATCTATTGAAATAACTTCGAATAGACTCATTAGTCTTCTGCTTGACATAATATAGGTCATTGGCCTGCTTCTCCATCTTGCGACTGCTGGCGAACTGCTGAGAGAACTGGTTGACCAACTCGGCGAACGACCCAATGGATTTGGGTTTGAGATTGATCAGCCATTGGAGAGCAGGACCAGTGAGAGTTGCACCGAAGCTTTTCAACATGCAGACCTCCTGACACATGTGTGGGATCGAGATCGTTCACATGAGTTGCTTATACTGCGCGACGTGCTCTGTCGGATCAGTCACACCTGAATACTTAGGTGTGAAAGCGGGGATGTTATATTTCTTTGGAACTTCGACAGTCGCGATCTCGTCGATGAAAGGTGACGCCTGAAAGCCTGATCGAGGCTCGACGTTGACGGGTACGACTGCCCCAGGTAGCTTGGCGAGCAAAGATAAGACGCGCTTGTTCTGATCTTCTAGCATCTTCAGCCGTTGGGCGACGGGGTCAGGAGGTACGCCCGTCTGCGGATTGACACCTGAACTGGTGCCATTGCCATGCGACGAACCATTGGTGTCCCCGTTGAGAGGGGCAGAATATGGCTGCGACCCATAATGAAACTGCTGCGATCCATTCTGAAATGGCGGTAGCCTTATGTTCTGAGGAGGAACCGTCCCGAACTGGGGATTTGGGTTGAACGGCCCTGGCTACGGGTTCTGCATGAACGGACCTGGATGCTGATTTTGAGCGAACAGACCTGATCCTGGACCCGGATTTTGTACGAATGGCCTAGGACCATTTTGACCGAATGACCCTGGATTTGGATTCTGGACGAATGGCCTAGGACCATTCTGAGGTCCAAAGGGATTTCTCAGCCGCGCGATCTCTTCAGCCGCTCTGCGACTCTGCTCGGCCATGGCATTGATTTGATTTTGGGTGACTTCAAGCTCCTGATACATCTGGGCAATAACATGCTGCTGATCTCCAGGGGCTGCCATTTTTCTGTAACAGAAAACGAGAGAAAACTCCAAGAAACTGTTAGTACCACGCACGTTTGTCGAGAATTTTCTCTAGATGGGGTCCCACGGATGGCGCCAAACTGTCAATGCCAAAAATCGCACCAAAGGGACAACTTAAGGTCGATGTGGACTTTAACAACTAAAGAAAGGAATCTCTCGACAAAAGCGTGCGACAAATATAAAGATGTAAATAAGACAGAGGATTTGATGACGCAGGAAAAACCTCAACGAGGAAAAACCCTGCGGACGATAGTGGATGTCGTCGCTGCACTATGGTCGCCAATCAGGGGCAATGTCCTTGGTGTTACAGGTGTCGATCGTACAGAGATTACAATACAAATGAAGGAAAAGACTTCGAAATGTAAAGTACAAGTGTATGGAATGTAAAACAAGTGTATGTCGTGTGTGAAAACAATGTGTAAAACTGTTGGTCGAGAGCGAAAGTCGTGCGTCGAGTGCAGTTCTTCGAGTGAGAGCCTTTCGCTTGTAGTGTTCTTCTGAGCTCGGATGCTTAGCTTCTGTGTTTGATGTTCTCTGATACTTTGGTGTTTATCAGGTGTCCTGAACTGATGATTGAGCTGGGATTTTATAGTCTTCGGATGACTTTAATTGAATCATTAAGATCTTTGATGATTGTTGTAACGGTCGTCGTCTTTAATGTGAGTTTAGATGATCATAACTGATTTTGTCGGTTATAGCCGTTGTCCATTAATAACTTTGACTCCCACATTAAACACTTGAACAAACATAACAGTTGTTAACGCGTTAGTCGGTCGAGGTCGTACGGTTTTATGCGACGGTCGTGCAGAACGGGCGACGTCGAGGTCGAGTGTCGTGAGGAACTCTCGACTTACCTTTTAGGAGGGATGGCGGAGGTTCTTTGGGTCTTCGTCGGGACCTTAGCTTAATACAAGGTATAGCTCATGACATACGTCTTGCCTATGAAATTTTGCCCAAACAACACTTACCAGTCATCTCTACCTCCTCCTCCTTCTCCTCTTCCTCTTCTTTTTCCTCTTCCTCCTCTGTCTTCTCTTCCTCCTCTTCTTCCTCTCGACCCTCCTGAAGTATTTCGCTCAAGAAGACTAGGTCGTCGTCTTCGTCTATCAGATGACGTGTGACGAACGATCGATCAGCAGGACTGATCTCCAAGAATTTCTCGATCTTAGCCCTGGAGTCGTCGTTGGGCTTCACCTTGTCAAAATTGATGTCTGAAAACATAAAGAGGGAAGATTAGTTGAAAAACAAAGCGATAAACATAATAAAAATGCTCGGCCAAAGCTGGAAACTCACACGCCATGTTCCAACCGGACCTGATCCAGTCACTTTCGGGATCCAGCGTCGCTACCCGTACGAGTACGTACCTGGTCTTCCATTTGCGGTCGTTGACCGCAGTTTTCAGAACCAAGGTACGGTTACCCTTGTGTTTCGAAAACAGGCTGTAGCGACGGTATGTATCCTTCTTAACCTGATAAGCCGTCAACAGGTCTGTCACGTTCATCGGCGACTCCCAGTGCAAGGTAAGTCGCTCGATGACCTGGATAACACGCCAGAACTGGGACATCAGTTGCTCTGACGAGAGGTTGAACTCACACATAAATGCCATAGCTAAAGGCGAATATTGCCACTGAAATCCTATCTTAAATGGGTACTCGTATATCACGACGTACCCCTCTGGACACATTTCCGGTCGAACTTGACCGGCCTTGTTCACTGTAATCCCCGCAGGTATTTTGGCTAAACTCCTAAAGTCGTCGAGATCATCTTGATCTCGAATGGTACTCCTAGGTTCTGTCGACATCGATAATCCTGTTAACAAAGTTTGTCGATCAGAAAAACCCCAAATGTCCCAATTCTTCCTAGGCTTCCCATCTATGGACTTGCGACGCATACAAATACTGAAGAGTCGTACCTTATATGGGTGCTCTAAAGACTTCAAGAAATCCTAAGCAGGTCGAAGATTTCTTACAAGTTTAGAAAAGATATGGCGAAGAACGGTAAGAAATCAAGAAGAATCTCTCTCTAGAACTCTCTGAAATCGTAAAATGGGAAAGATCCATCGTGGGTATCTATTTATGTAATCGATCATGTCAGGTCGAGTCCCTCGATGATCGACACGTGCCCTTACCTTTTCGTATGCACACGCGGATCGTCGACACCTGGCAATGACAGCTGCTAAACATGATTGTGCGTCAGCGTGATGTCACGATCTTATCCCCTTTTCGACTTCCTCTTTAGTTGGAATTGGACCGATCCAATTCCAAAGCAACCAAAGTAACTTTCGACACGTGTCACGACCCTAGACGTCCGACTGACAAAATTTAAAATTTGAATTTGACACTCCATTTTTAAATTTTGGGGGCAAACTGTTTGGGTAAAACTTCACCAGTTTCGACCACGACCAAGATAGGGAGAACATTTATTACACTTTTCTGTGATAGGGTGAAATCATAGTACTTTATCCCCTGATCAAAGTTGAAATCGAAAGTTGTTCACCTCACGACACTCGACCACGACGTCGTCTAGCTCACACGACCGTCGTATGGAACCTCTCGACCTCGACCTCGACCGACTAACATAAGATATTTCTGTTACGTTTTCAGTGTTTAAATGCAGGAATCAATGCCATTAATGACCAACGGACAAAACCGACAGAGACAGTTAAGAGCATTTAACCCAGCGACTGTTATGACCGTTACAAGAAGCTTTTATGGAGTCAACAAAGGCATTCGAAGACTAAAAAATACAAGGATTCCATCCTCATTTGCGGATCAACACACAATCTCGGACAATCATCTGCCATCTTTGAACTCTCGAAAACACTCTTTGCAAGAACGAAAACAACAGACAAAGCAAAGAATTCCCTCTCAAAAGATCGCTCACGACGCACGACTTTCACACATGACACATTGTTTTTACACACGACGCACCAGTTTTTATATTTGATACACTTGTTACTTTACATTTAAAGTATTTCCTTTCATCTGTATTGTAATCATTGTACTCTCGACACCCGAAACATAAGGATATCGCCCCTGTTTGGCGACCATAGTGAAGCGACGACCGCCACAGTCGTCCGCGGGTTTTTTCCTCGTTGAGGTTTTTCCCGCGTCACCAAAATCTCTGTCTTATTTACATTTTTTGCCTTTGTCGTACGCTTTGTCGTACACTTTGTCGAAAGATTCCTATTCTTTAGTTGTTAAGCTCCACAATCAACCTTAAGTTATCCTTCTGGACGATTTTTGGCATTAACACTATCATACCTAATTCACTTAAACTATAGCTCTGGTACCAAACTGGAACGTCCAAAAACCACGATAAATTTAAACCTTAAAATTTATCAGAGTTTACTACAATATATTCCAATACTTTCATTTACAACTGGAGAATTAGTGACAAGGTTCGTAATTACAAATGATCTATCATAAACAACCAACTAATCTAATCCATGACCAAATAAATTAGATTAAAAATGGTTATCTATGATATCTCCAAAATATATTCTGTTCCACTAAATTCTCCACAACGTCTCCAAAAGTATAATTCTGGTACTCCTCGACACTCATCCCTTCGTATCCCTTCCCGAGCTAGTACCTAGTAAGAAAATTTTATTTGGAAACATTAGGCTTGCGCCTAGTGAGAACATCAATCTTTAAATCAAAACCTTTATAATTTTAAATACCAATATTTGTAAACAAAGTATATGAAGTTATCTGTTCGCAAACCTTCATATCATACACATAACATCTTTCGATGACGGGAATCATACCTGATTCCGTAAATATGACAAACACTAAGTAAGTCATAATATCATGTTAAGAGCAACACTACGAATCACTAATGATTCTAGATTACAGCTCATATCCAAGAAATTACAATTAAATTGTGCCTATTTCTCGGAGTGGAAGTAGAAATAGCAATTATACCTTGCCTATTCTTAATCTCGCAATAAAGACGGAAATAACGATTATACCTCACCTATTTCACATTCTCACGTCACAATACGTAAGGGAATAACAATTATACTTTGTCTATTCCTCATTTCCAAACGTAAACGGGAATAGCAATTATATCTTGCCCATTCTACATTTATCAAATAATGCTAGCGCCTATAGATCCATTACACTTCCTAGCATATGTGCGTATCAAACCAAATCATACGTCAAATCATATCATACTTAAAACCGAGTTATAAGTATGTTCATACTGCTAGGATTGAAATCCAAATAATCAAAATGTTCCATGTCAAAAGTTACCGGAAATCAATACTTACCGGGAACCCATTAGTGACCGGACACTACCGAAAAACTATCCGGATTATTTGTCCGGAACTCATATCCGGAAACTACCGGAATCCGGGAATAATCTGGAACTGGTATCCGGTAAGCATAGTAATACGGTGACATCCGGAAACCAAGGTAATCCAGGTAACATCCGGATAACTAACTATCCGAGAACTAAGATTTTATCGGATACTACCGGGAATAAATTACTTGCCAAATACTTTCAGTATTAAACATTTATCCGGACACTATTAAATATACGTTTACCGGACACTAAGAACTTACCCGGTATCTTCGACCTGCACATCGATTAACATCTTAAACCCACTGTAATTCAAATCTTAATCGAATACATACCACTACAGTTTTTCTAAAACACTTAGACAATCTAAAATCATATAAATCATCCAATTTCAATTTCAATTATTTCAAAAAGTGAGATGAACTCACCTGATACGAATCCGAAATCGATGGAAGCCAAAATCAGGAATCCAAATTCAATTCTATTTCACCAACGCAAATCAGTAACCTAAACGAAAGCATATTGCTTGTGATTACCAATTTTCAAGAAACTAATTGGAGAAATCGATTGAATTTCTCTTATCGAAAGCAGACTTCAAATTCACTTTATTCTCTGCCGACTTCAAGGAAGCAAATTGAGATATTCTCTATTTGTAACCGACTCCCATCTTTAATACTTCGTATTTTATCAAATACTCAATTCGACACACTTTCAACCCTTCAACCTTAAATTTTAACATAACGATTAAAATAACCCCTTTTAATATTTTAAACGTTCACCCAAAATAGTTGTACAATAACTATGGAAATTTTGAGGTTTTACAAATATCATGGCATTTGTACTGACAAAGGTAAAGGTTTGAGTGAATCAGATGTTCAATTTGATTTTGCGGCTAAACTTTTTGATCATTATGATTTTATAATCAAAGAAGGTGAACCTAAGAAGAATTTCTTCAAATGTGAAACTTCTAAATCAACTGAGAAAACTTCTGATCATGATTATTATTCTAAATCTAAATCCAAAAGATCTTTACAAAAGAAAACACGAAAAGCTAGAAGATCAAAATCTTTTCAATCTCATGACTCGAAATCTTTTGACGTTCATTCTTCTGATTTTTCAGATCATTATTTGAGAAAGCCAGTAAATCTTGAGTGGAGGGTAAGCAGTCCACACCGGACGTGGAACATATGAAAACATCCAATGTTTCTGTTGATTCAAAGAAAAACATTTTTTATTGTGTTGGAATAAGTCAATTTACTTGTAATAAACAAAAACTTGTAACTCCTAAAAAGATTTACTCAATGAAGCAATTGATCAAAGTTGCACATAACCAAATTTGTTACTCTTTTTATGGATTGGATGATTTCATATGTAAATCTGATCTTTTTAATTGGTTTCATTATGATGTTCCTCATTCTTCGTATTATTTCTCTTATGGTTTGCATGAAAGAGGTTTTAAAGGAAAATGATACTGGTGACTATAATAACACACAATTATAAGCTTAAGTCAACAGTTTCAACACAATAAGGTAAAATAAGCACAAACATGTACCTGCAAATTCTCAATTATATTGGCCAGACTTAATTCCAAATTCACTTATTATTCATCCCCCTATTGAGGTCTTTACTAAAGGCTTAACCATTTCTTAGTTGTGTCTCCTCTCTACTTCATGATTTAAGTTTAGGCCCATCTGGTCAACTAAATCCGTTAAACTACGGCTCTGATACCAATTGTAACAACCTAAAACTTAAATCAACCATAATATGTAAAATAATGCCAAAACGGCCCTAAAATCCACAAGTCAAATATCCAAATACATCTCATTAGTTTACTGTCGGTAAACACCTCCACATCTGAGAATTATAAGGTAAACTAAGTCTGAAAGATCAAAACAATGAGCTACTAGTCACCACTTCTATCTTCTAGGCTCCGGGCTCACATCTTGCCCTTCCCTTTGCTAGAGCTCTTACTAACATGCTTAGCTAAAAATGGTTTTTAGTTTTATAAAAGAGAGGGTTAGACCGAAGGTCTAGTGACTTCCCTCTAATAATAAAGTTCACGCCACAAAATGTCACCATAAACAAAGTATAAAAGGAGTAGTAATGATGCACACGATAAACAATTATGCACACTTCCAACACAAGTAGATGTCACATGTTTTTTGTCACGCACACCTGTGACAACGTGTCTGGGCTCACACATGACCTTAGATGAATGACATAAAATGAATTCGTGCATTCTATTTGGGTCACACCTCCCATAACAAGCATCACGTGCCCACCCCAATGAATGCACACTTTAAAATATTGATCAAGATCCAAACATAACATGTTCAATTGTAAAACAAACATTTTAATAAATTGTCATGCATAATCAAAGCTCATGTATAGACAAAGTAGGTAAGAAAAACTCACCGGTTGTCCAAGCCTACATTACACACCTTAGGCTTAAAATCCACAACAGTCCCCAAACTAGCCTTCAAACATAAATTGAAAAACACCACTTAGAGACTTGTACGGCCTAGCTCACGGCCTTAGGTCCAACTCTCTGGTCTCACGCCCAAGCCTACTCGAGTTTTCTAGCCGAAAACCCCAAAGCCATTCATGACCAACCTTTCCCAAATCGATTTTATGCTCCTAACTTGAGGGAATCAATGCCCTAAAAATTTATACCATTAACTAAACACCAAAACATCATTTAATCCAACAAAATCCAACTATTGATGAAGGTTTTATCTACCAAAACTTTAAAATGAAACCTGATATGCGTTAATTATTTAATGCATATCAAGTCTTTTTCTTTCCTTTTTGAGTCATTTTATCTTTCATATCCCTAAAATTGCATCGTTTTGTTTACTTCTTTTCCACTTTATTGTTTATTGGAGCTAGAGTAATGAATGACTTGTTTTATGACTTGGAATGGCTGATTTATACTCTTTTTGGCAGATTTCACAGCATTCCTGCAACATCCAGACCTGGGCAGCTTAATCTCTTAAAACGTGGAGCTGAATTTTTGAAGACATAAATGCTTTTTGATACTTACTTGGGAAGCTTCCGGAATATTGAAAAGGGCTGGAGTAGTTTAATTTAAGATGTTATGTCCATTGGTTAATAACCAATCTATACTTTGAAGACTTTTGTGTACCTTTTAGTACTTTTTAGATGTAACTTTGCTATTTTGCCCCTTCTCTTCCTTCCTATATAAGGAGAGTTTGGGTTCTTGTTTAAGACACGTTATTATCTTTAGGATGTTCTAAGTCTTTTAGAGTATACTTGCTCTCTAAGTCTTGCATCTTTAAGCATTTTAGTTTAAGTCACTTTTGTTTACAATTCTTGCACCTTTAATTTTCGTCTTTTATTTCTTGCAATTACATTCTGTCATTTATTATTTCGTCATTTATTATTATGCAATTTAATTTATGTCATTTATTGCTTTCTTTACTCTCTGTTATGAGTAGCTAACTTTATTAGTTCGGGTATGAGACGGAAAGGTGGGATTTTAAACCAAAGAAAGGTGGACGTTTTTTCGCAATAACAATGTTCCATCATTTCATTCAAGTTTTATAAGAACCAATGACACTTCTTGACGAATTGATCACTTTCTAAAGTGTTAAAATGTCGTGGACTTAGAGATAAGCCACTAAATGCACGTCAGTTTGAATGATATGGGAAGTAGACTTGACAGAGTTACCGATAAAGTGACAGTTATCATCTATATTTTTCTACACTGATTTATTCACGACAAGTGGGTCACTAATTTAAAGTGTTAAAGTGTAGTAGACTTAGAGATAAGCCACTTGGAACACACCAACTTGAATGATATGGGAATCGGCTCAAGAGAGCAGTTTTTGATACAAAGAGATTTGATCGTCCATATATTTTGAGGACTTTATTCTACACTATAAATAGTTGGAGACTACACAGAGATGTGCCTAGTTGAATCTAAACAGTAGTGAGAATACTGAAGTCCGATCAAAATAGATGGTGGATCGAGTTATGACCAAACTACATGCTGCAGCATTCCTACAGCATGGCCAGCTGGAATTTGTGTTTAAGTACCACCTTGAAATCTTACACATGTGCTTGCTTTATTATCTGTTAACATCATCAAAGTGATAATCCAAACAAATCAATCTCTTCAATTTCGCCATCTGAAATCATTCCTTCTTCTACTTTTTATTAACCTTTTACTCCAATCTCTGTGGGACGATATCTGGTATTTTACCATTTTATTACTTGAAATACGATATTAGATCTCATTGTATACTTGCTTTGAGGTTTAACTAGCACACGTCTGTAGGTGTATTCAAAGCACTGTCAAGTTTTGGCGCCGTTGCTGGGGATTGGCAAGTCAAAAGTTATAAAACGTTTTTAAAAGAATTGATTTTTCTAACACCGTTCAAATTTCATTGTGAGTATAGTGTATGCCAAGGATACCACGTGGGAAACTTTTTGATTTAGATCCGGACATAGAAAGAACCTTTCGTCATAGAAGGAGGATACAAAGAACCACAAACTCTATAGAACTTCCCGATATGGATGTACCACCAGGATTTGAAGTTACACCACCTAGACCACCGATCTTAGAAATGAGACCGCCACTGGTAGAGAATCAAATGAGACCCCTTGTAACACCCTAAAAATCAAGGCCAATTTAAACCTTAAGTTTAACAAGGTTAACCATGGAATCATCCAAATTTCATAAATAAGTAGAGAATTAACTTTGAGGTTTAATACATACAATTCGATTCTCCAAAACAACCTATTAATCTAATCTTGTCAACTATGAAAAGATTAAACTGGTTGTCTAAGTCATTCATCAAAAACGTCCTCATATCAGCTAACTTCTCTTCTTAACATCAACAAGTTGAATACCCAAAAGCACTCGTCCCTCTTCCCTTTACTTTCCCCGAGCTAGTACCTGGTAAGAAAAGTTAATTTGAAACGATTAGGCTACGCCTAGTGAGAACATCCAATTTCAAATTAAAACATTAACAGCTTTGGAAACTTAGATAATTAAAGCATATCATCAAACATGGTTTGTCACCATTCTTACCATACTCGTACTCGTCTCATAATAACAGAATCATACTCAATCTCATGAGTATAACTATCATTCAAAAAGTCATAACACCATATTCAATAGCCTACTACGAATCATCACGGATTCTAGTTTATCAATCAAGCTTAAAAGACTTACATTCAATCGCCATTCCTTCTCTTTGGAATAGAAGCAGAAATAGCACTTATATATTGCCTATTTCTAATCCGTCGAAAACACAGGAAACCACACTTACACTTCGTCTAATTCAGATTTCCACATCTCAAATACGAATAGACACTATACCTTGCCTATTCTCTATAATCAATATGAATAACAATTATACTTTGTCTATTCAATCATTCAACCTGAATAGAAATTCTACTTTGCCTATTCAATCATTCAACATGAATAACAATTATACTTTGTCTATTCAATCATTCAACATGAATAACAATTATACTTTGTCTATTCAATCATTCAAGGATACACGGGAATAACATTTGGTCTATTCCTCCCTTTCAAGGATACACAGGAATAACATTTGTCTATTCCTCCTTTCTTCATTAATAGTAATTCTACTTTACCTATTCAATCATTCAACATGAATAGCAATTCTACTTTGCCTATCCATGTAACGACCCGGTTTCCCAAACATGCTTCAAATAACATACATTGCATAACTTCATTACATTCATAATAAAAGATACATAATAGACCACAAACGGTCCCTTCGGTCTCGAAACTACAAAATACATTAAGCTTCCTAATCAACGCCCATCAAAAGCTCCTTACACTTAATCCTTTCCTTTGCCGATCCTTAACCTGGAAAACATATTTTTGAAAACAAAATGAGGGTTAGACCAAACGGGTCTAGTGAGTTAATCCCGGTCCTTTCCAAAATCATTATAAAACCTTTTATGTAAATCCTTTGTATCAAAATAGTTTAGATAAACCTTTGGTAATTCTTTCGTAAAATATAAACATACCACACGTATTTAAATACCAATCCAGACTCGTGCATCGTGTACATCTCATTCACCTTATTCCTCCACAAATGGCCATATTAGTTGGTAGCAAGCCAACTAATAAATCAACAACCGGTCCGCTCACCGGAACCCGGCTACCCGTCGGTCCGCACACCGGAACCCGACTACTCACCGGTCCGCACACCGGAACCCGGCTACACACCGGTCCGCTCACCGGAACCCGGCAACAAGTGCACTCGTGTAGTGCAAAGCTTATATAAATACAATATATATCTCATTACATCATATTGTCATTTATATACACATAATCATATTCCTACCACATAATCATCTCATATATATATATACACATATATATGTATCCCAGTTCAAAAACGTTTTAAAGCAAAACTCACCTGAATGCTTATTACAACTCTTCCAAGCCTTTTCCAAAGATTCAGTCTATCAATCCCAATTCACAGAGTCTGCAAATAGATTAAATACAAATATCCCCTTACCAACTGATCACATAAAACATACTAGAAGACCAAGGACTCTAGATACTTCTACATAACTCTTATCTTCAAAATTAACCAAACAACCCAGTTATCCGGAAACCACAGTTTATCCGGACAACTCTACTTTTCCGGACAGCACCATTAATCCGGACAACCTAGACAATCCGGATAACATCTTCAATCCGGACACCAAGGTATCCGGATACCATCCGATATCCATTTCATCCGGAAAAATAGTGAAAAGAGAACTTACCCGGATAAAGACTCGTCCGGACACCACTAAAATGTCATCCGGACACTATCAACAAAACCATCCGGACACTATCAATAAAATACCCGGACACCACCAACAGGACTATCCGGATACATTCATCTTATCCGGACACCTCTGTCGGATTACCCCATTTTTGCCCAGAAATCGACAGAATCAACCCCAGATGTGTTTGTGATGTTTCTACTCCGATAGAACCCTTCTAAAAGCAATTACAAACACAAAATGTAAAGGAAACATACCTTGAATCACTTCTAAGCACATCAATTGAAGCCTTAACCTAGCTTTTCTTCTTTTTCTTCTTTTCTTCCCAAAACACACACATACACCTTCAGCTGATATTTTCTGATGTTTGAATAATATCTGATTTCTAAGATAATAATATCAAACTTAATTTACCACTTTGGTCCTTGAACTTCTCAATAATAACCCAAACACCCTTAACTTATAAACTTATCCAAACTTTCCCTAAATAGAAACTTTAAAGTTAAATAAACTTAACGGAATTAGATTTTTAACTAACGGATTTACCCGGGGTATTACATTATCTCCCCCTTAAAAGAATTCCGTCCCGGAATTCGGTTAAGCAATAAACGAGGGTAACTACTTATCACGTCCTACCCAATGGTCCTTCACTCTGATCACTACATTCGTCTACTTTCTCCCACTCTCTTCTCAACATAAAACACGTTTTCCCAAGGATAGCTCACTAGGAGGTACTCACTCTTAACGAATCCTATGAGCTAGCTTTCTTTCACCTCCAAACCAATTGCACGCACCCAATTTCAACAATTACTATACTTTACTAACAACTTCACCATACCTCATATCAGAAACTTAATCGAGTCAATCCAAAATCACACTCAATGCTCAAAATAACTTCACATTTTCCATTTCTCAAACGGTAATACTCTATTCTTTAGCTAACCATCTACTGCCACTCCATTCTCTTATTCTTGAATAATACTACTACACACCACCTCGACATCCATGCCTCTCCACACATACTTTTGGAACATCTAAACAACTTATAAACAAAATCCCGAGCAGAGGTTTCCACTTATACTCACCCTATATCATCACCAATCCACCACTTAATCTCACGAAATTCATTACTACTACACCTCGCACATTCACTAATTATAAACTGCCACCATCTTATCCACATTACCCCACACATTTAAACAATACCTTTCTTGACAGCGTCAACAATCACATTAAGTATAATCTACACAACATACTAAACTGTCGCCTTCATGACTAGGTCAAGACTTCACGCACTATCGTTACCTTCCATACACAATTCATCACGTTCTACATATTGCTATTATTCTTTACACTCAAGCCATCACATTCCATACACTAACAAATTAGAACAACAATAATTAAACACACCCTTCTATATCTCTAACACAATTATCAAATATTTTTCTAACACAAATAATAAAATTGAAAACACAAAAGAATCGGTTTGCACCGAAGTCAGATAACACTTTAGCACGTATAAAGTTTATAGAAATATACTTGTCTTCATCTCTATCCATACGTCGAGTTCGACTTGCCACTCTGTTGATTCAACAAGGTTAATATGCACGTAAGCACATACCCAATATAACAAGATATTCTGGTTCAACATGTACTTGTAAGTTCATGATTACACTGGCCAGGTGTAATTTGAAAATACCTTACATGATGTTCCTTCTACCTTTTTATATTTAACATCCCAAGGTTCTAAAATAATAAGGACATCCTACTTCACATACAGTTTAAGTCTAGGTATAAATCCAAATACCTAAATCCCTTAAACTAGGGCTCTGATACCATTTGTAACGACCCGGTTTCCCAAACATGCTTCAAATAACATACATTGCATAACTTCATTACATTCATAATAAAAGATACATAATAAACCACAAACGCTCCCTTCGGTCTCGAAACTACAAAATACATTAAGCTTCCTAATCAACGCCCATCAAAAGCTCCTTACACTTAATCCTTTCCTTTGCCGATCCTTAACCTGGAAAACATATTTTTGAAAACAAAATGAGGGTTAGACCAAACGGGTCTAGTAAGTTAATCCCGGTCCTTTCCAAAATCATTATAAAACCTTTTATGTAAATCCTTTGTATCAAAATAGTTTAGATAAACATTTGGTAATTCTTTCGTAAAATATAAACATACCACACGTATTTAAATACCAATCCAGACTCGTGCATCGTGTACATCTCATTCACCTTATTCCTCCACAAATGGCCATATTAGTTGGTAGCAAGCCAACTAATAAACCAACAACCGGTCCACTCACCGGAACCCGGCTACCCGTCGTTCCGCACACCGGAACCCGACTACTCACCGGTTCGCACACCGGAACCCGGCTACACACCGGTCCGCTCACCGGAACCCGGCAACAAGTGCACTCGTGTAGTGCAAAGCTTATATAAATACAATATATATCTCATTACATCATATTGTCATTTATATACACATAATCATATTCCTACCACATAATCATCTCATATATATATATATACACATATATATGTATCCCAGTTCAAAAACGTTTTAAAGCAAAACTCACCTGAATGCTTATTACAACTCTTCCAAGCCTTTTCCAAAGATTCAGTCTATCAATCCCAATTCACAGAGTCTGCAAATAGATTAAATACAAATATTCCCTTACCAACTGATCAAATAAAACATACTAGAAGACCAAGGACTCTAGATACTTCTACATAACTCTTATCTTCAAAATTAACCAAACGGCCCAGTTATCCGGAAACCACAGTTTATCCGGACAACTCTACTTTTCCGGACAACACCATTAATCCGGACAACCTAGACAATCCGGATAACATCTTCAATCCGGACACCAAGGTATCCGGATACCATCCGATATCCATTTCATCCGGAAAATAGTGAATAGAGAACTTTCCCGGATAAAGACTCGTCCGGACACCACTAAAATGTCATCCGGACACTATCAACAAAACCATCCGGACACTATCATTAAAATACTCGGACACCACCAACAGGACTATCCGGATACATTCATCTTATCCGGACACCTCTGTCGGTTTACCCCATTTTTGCCCAGAAATCGACAGAATCAACCCCAGATGTGTTTGTGATGTTTCTACTCCGATAGAACCATTCTAAAAGCAATTACAAACACAAAATGTAAAGGAAACATACCTTGAATCACTTCTAAGCACACCAATTGAAGCCTTAACCTAGCTTTTCTTCTTTTTCTTCTTTTCTTCCCAAAACACACACATACACCTTCAGCTGATATTTTCTGATGTTTGAATAATATCTGATTTCTAAGATAATAATATCAAACTTAATTTACCACTTTGGTCCTTGAACTTCTCAATAATAACCCAAACACCCTTAACTTATAAACTTATCCAAACTTTCCCTAAATAGAAACTTTAAAGTTAAATAAACTTAACGGAATTAGATTTTTAACTAACGGATTTACCCGGGGTATTACAATCCAATCATTTAACATGAATATCAATTCTACTTTGCCTATCCAATCATTTAACATGAATAGCAATTCTACTTTGCCTATCCAATCATTCAACATGAATAGACTTCTACTTTGCCTATCCAATCATTCAACATGAATAGCAATTCTACTTTGCCTATCCAATCATTCAACATGAATAACAATTCTACTTTGCCTATTCATTACTTTCCAATATAATCAGGAATTAGCAATTATACTTTGCCTATCCTACGTTATCAAATAAAGCTGATGTTTATGGATCCATTACATTTTTCTAACATATATGCATAACAACGTATCACGCCACTCTCGTTTCATATTCTCAACTCTAGGAATATTAGATAACCTATTTTATCCTCATTCTCAATTGTCCTCCCTTCGGCGACTTACCACGGGGGTTCCGCTAACCAGATAACTCATCCGGAAACTGCATCCGGACACCAGAAGTTTCCGGACGTCATAACTTACCGGATACACACAACTTACCGGATACACACAACTTCTATCCGGATGTTTACCGGAAACTTATGCAATCCGGATGACATCCGGAAACCAAGGAAATCTAGATACCATCCGGTATCTTTTTCCTCCGGAAACTACTGAAAAGAAAACTTACCGGATGTTGAGCTTCGTCCGGATACCTTCGATCAGAGGTTTCCGGATACTTTCTTTTTATCCGGAAACTACGGCTGTGTTCTTATTTTCTCATCAAACAGTCTCAATAGTTCATCCCTAAATACAATACACATTCTTATAACAGTTCTATAACATATAAGCAAGATAACACCACCGAATCATCCAATTTTAATGTTTATAACTCAAAATGAGATGAACTCACCTTAATGAATATAAACCCACTTTTATTGCAAAATCAAAGATTCAAAACAAGAACTCCAATCACTGTACCAAGATGGAAATCAGATTAGCTTGAGGGTACAATCTCACAACTGAAATCGATTCTTGCATAACCAATCTAAGACTTACCCAAAATTGATTTTCTTCTTTCTTTCTCTTCCTCTTTCTCTCTTCTTCTCTCTGCCGTGAAAACACACACACACAATGAGATAATGAGAAATATCTCATTTCCTTCTTTTGTTCCAAAAGAGGCGATGTATCAAAATAGCATTAACCAACCAAACCCCAAACTCTCATCACATGACAACTTTAATCCCTCATCTTATAAATTAAAGTTTACCCCTTTATTATTATTCCTATAAAATACATAATATTACTTACTCGGGGATAAACTATAAAATTAATCTTATCAAATAATTATACCCAATTTTTTAATAGACCAAACGTAATTCTTTATATAGAAAATCGAGATGTTACACCCCTGAATTTGGAAAATCCTAGGGCACCACCAAACTTTGGAAATCCACCTGTTTTTGGAAATCCGTAAGTTCATGTTTTTCCAGAACCCCCAATTGATAACAATAATGAACATGATGATGAGGAATCACATGGTGATAATGAACGACTTAATATCATTGAACTTGCAAACTCTAAAGATGGGAGAATCATGGACTATGCAGTTCCTAATTTTGAGCAATTAAACTCAGGAATTGTAAAGCCAGCCATGAACACCTTACATTTTGAACCAAAACCCATCATGTTTCATATGTTGCAAGCCAATGGTCAATTTGCTGGATTACCCTCGGAGGACCCCCTATTCTCATTTGAGATCTTTTATGGAGATCACCGATGTTTTTATAATCCCTGGAGTATCTCTTGAAGCCTTAAGGCTCACTTTGTTACCATTTTCTCTAAGGGATAAAACAAGAGTTTGGTTTAATTCATTAGCACCAGGTTCTGAACCATCATGGGCCGACATGGCTGGAATGTTTTTGCAAAAATATTTTCCACCTACCCGGAATGCCAAGTCCAGGAATGAAATTTGTATGTTCAAACAAATGGACGATGACGCAATTCCCGATGCTTGGGAAAGGTTTAAGGAATTATTAAGGAAATGCCTTCACCATGGCATTCCCTACTGTATTCAACTCGAGACGTTTTACATTGGGATTGATTCCAATGCAAAACAAATGCTCGATGCGACATCAGGAGGGGCCTTTACTTCCAACACCTACAATACCGGTATGAAATTCTTAAAAAAAATTCAACAAACAATGGACATTAGGCCGACCCAAGGGTTCCAACTCAAAAGAAGACATCTGGAATACATGATGTAGATGCATATACTGCTTTAACAGCTCAACTGGCTTCTATGACCAATATGCTTAAAAATATAACTACCGGTCAGGGAACACAACCGACTGCCACTACACCCACTCCAGCTGTCCTCTTAGTGCAATGTGTTTGTTGTAGTGGGGAACATTCTTATGAACAATGTGCTCACAACTCTGAATCTGTGAACTATGTTCAAAATAGATCGGGGTACTACTCCAACAATTACAATGCCAGTTGGAAGCAGCACCTAAATTTTTCATGGATCGGTCCTAGTTTGAATCCACCTCCAACAAAGCAACAAGGGAACTCAAAATTTCAAAACCAATCAAGCAGTTCTCAAAACCATTATCAAGGGAATAATCATCATAACAATCAAAACCAAGGTTTTCAAAACAACCAACCACCTTTTCAAAATAAAACCTCCTCCCAAACTGAATTTTCCTTGGAAGCAATGTTGAAAAGTTTCATGACCCAAACTTAAGGTTTTATGACACAAACTAATGTTTCATTAAGAAATCTTGAGACACATGTCAGTCAACTTGCGCTTAACCAAAGTAACAGACCCAATAACCAAAACCATTTCAAACAAAAGCTCAATGTCTAAACCTCATGCTGCAACATTGCCCACTATTGTTGAAGAACCATCTCAACCTTTAGAGGAATCAGAACCTGAGACCTCTAAGGAAAAGACAATAGAAGGTAAAGAGTCCAATCCTAAGTGTCCCAACAAAGAAGGTGTAACCACAGGCACAAAAGATCCTTCCAGTTCAACACAAACACAAAAAGCTGTAGTTGAACCAATTCCTCCTTATGTTCCTTATCCTCAAAGATTAAAGAACAACAAGGAAGAATTACAGTCTAAGAAATTTTTGGATGTGTTTAAATAATTGCATATCAACATACCCCTTGTTGAAGCAATTGAGCAAATGCCTAGTTATGCCAAATTCCTTAAAGACATCTTAAGCAAGAAGAAGAAGTTAACTGAATATGAGACTGTTGCCCTTACTGAAGGATGTAGTGCTCTCCTGACCAATAAAATTCCCCCTAAGCTCAAAGATCCAGGGAGTTTTACCATTCCTTGTTCAATAAGAGGGAAAGAAGTTGGAAAATCCTTGTGTGATTTAGGAGCTAGTGTCAATCTTATGCCTTTGTCCATTTTTAATAGCTTAGGTATAGGAGAGGCTAGACCCACGACTGTTACACTCATCCTAGCTGACAAAACAGTTGCATATCCCAAAGGAAAGATTGAGGATGTTTTAGTCCAGGTTGATGAGTTCATCTTTCCAGCAGACTTTATCATTTTAGACTTTGAGGCTGACCAGGATATTCCTATTCTCTTAGAAAGACCATTTTTAGCCACAGGTAGAACTTTGATAGATGTCCAAAAGGGAGAGTTAACCATGAGACTCCATGACCAGAAAGTCACATTTAATGTCTTCAATTCTTCAAAATACCCAAATGATTTAGAAGACTGTTCTAGTTTAAGTGTGATTGAATCATCATGTCATGAAGGGGGAGTTAAGCATACCTGGAGGATGGAGGAAGTTGATGAGGAATATGATGATGATAGGAAGATAGATGATACCGTGTCCTTACAGGTTGCCAAGTTTGAGTCTTTGGAAAATACTGAGCAAAAGAATTTCACACCATCTGTCATATCACCGCCTGAGTTGGAATTGAAACAACTCCCATCTCATTTGAAGTATGCTTTTCTAAGAGATGAAAACAAATTGCCTGTTATCATTTCATCAACTCTAGAAATGCATCAAGAAAAGAAACTTGTGGACATGTTGAAGTTACACACAAAAGCCTTAGGATGGACCATTGCTGACCTTAAAGGGATTAGTCCCTCTATTTGTCAACATAAGATCATTCTAGAAGACAAGAACTTCACATCTGTTGAACCACAAAGAAGACTAAACCCTGTCATGAAAGAGGTAGTGTAAAAGGAAGTTTTGAAATGGTTAGATGCAAGAATTATATTCCCAATAGCCAATAGTTATTGGGTTAGTCCGTTCTAGTGTATACCAAAGAAGGGAGAGTTTACTGTTGTCCCAAATGACAAGAATGAACTTATCCCAACTAGGGTAGTCTTCGGATGGAGAATTTGCATGGACTGCCGTAAACCAAACAATACTACCCAAAAGGACCATTTTCCCTTACCTTTCATTGACCAGATGTTGGATAGGTTAGCCGGTAAGGAATATTATTGCTTTTTGGATGGATACTCTAGTTACAATCAGATAGCCATATCACCCGGGGACCAAGAAAATACAACCTTCACCTGTCCCTATGGTACTTTTGCTTTTAGGAGAATGCCATTTGGACTTTGCAATGCATCTGCAACCTTTCAAAGATGCATGATGTCCATATTTTCTGACATGCTTGAAAAATCCATAGAAATCTTTATGAATGATTTTTCTGTATATGGTTCATCTTTTGATCAATGTATGGAAAATTTGAAAAAGAGTCTTGAAAGGTGTGAAGAAACTGATTTGGTTCTCAACTGGGAAAAATGTCATTTCATGGTTACAGAAGGTATTGTCCTTGGACATGTAGTTTCTAAGAGAGGGGTTGAGGTAGACAAAGCAAAAATTGAAATAGTTGAAAAACTACCTGAACCAACCACTGTTAAAGGAATCAGGAGCTTTCTTGGTCATGCTGGATTTTATAGAAGATTCATTAAAGACTTTTCAAAGATTTCAAAACCTTTGTGTCTTTTATTACAGCATGACCACAAATTTGATTTCAATAAAGAATGCAGAAATGCATTTCTCACTTTAAAGAAAGCTTTGGTGACTACACCAGTGATTATTACTCCAGATTGGGAAAAACCTTTTGAAATCATGTGTTATGCCAGTGATTGGGTTGTAGGAGAAGTCTTAGGTCAAAGAAAAGAAAATATTTTTCATTCAGTAAGACTCTGAATGTAGATCAAATTAACTACATAACCACTGAGAAAGAATTATTAGCTGTAGTTTTTGCATTTAAAAAATTCAGGTCATATTTGATGGGTGCAAAAGTCATTGTTCACACTGACCATGTTGCCATCAAATATTTGATTTCAAAGAAAGATGCTAAGCCAAGGTTAATAAGATGGGTTTTGTTGTTACAAGAATTTGACTTAGAGATTGTGGATAGGAAGGGAGTAGACAACCAGGTGGCAGATCATTTGTCTAGGTTAGAGAAACCTAAACAGGACAAGGAAGAAGGAGACATCATCGAAACCTTCCCTGATGAGATGATTCTTATGCTACAACATGATGAACCACCATGGTTTGCAGACATTGCAAACTACTTGGCTTGTGGCATAAGACCCTCTGGAATCACTGGCCAAATGTTTAAGAAATTTCTCCATGATACTAGAACTTATTTGTGGACCCTTTTCTGTTTAAAATTGGTGCAGATCAAGTTTTAAGAAGGTGCATTCCAGAATCTGAAGTGGCAGCAGTCCTGCAGCATTGGCACCAATCACCTTATGGAGGACATTTTGGAGGCCATAGAACAGCAGCTAAAGTACTACAATCTGGATTTTATTGGCCAACTCTCTTCAAATATTCCCATAACTTTGCACAAAGGTGCAATGCCACTAAATGGGATCTTGGAAGTAGAGTTGTTTGATGTGTGGGGTATAGACTTTATGAGACCCTTTCCTCCATCAAACCAATACCAATACATACTAGTTGTTGTTGATTATGTATCAAAATGGGTGGAAGCAATAGCATGTGTTTCAAATGATGCTAAGACTGTGGTGAAATTCCTTTAGAAACAAATCTTTACAAGGTTTGGTACACCAAGAGCACTAATCAGTGATGAGGGTACCCACTTTGTAAACAATTTGGTGCAAAAAGTTCTTGAAAAATATAACATTCACAATAGGATTGCTACTGCATACCATCCACAAACCAATGGATTGGTTGAGCTCTCTAACAGAGAATAAAGGGAATTATGGAAAAAGTGGTCAAGCCAAACAGAAAAGATTGGGTCTTCCATTTAGATGATGCTTTATGGGCATACCAGACTGCTTTGCTTTTAAAACACCAACTGGTATGTCCCCATACAAGCTAGTCTTTGGCAAAGCTTGTCACCCCCCTTTAGAACTTGAACACAAATCATTTTGGGCTATCAAAGAATTAAACATGTGTCTAAATGATGCTGAACTAAAAGAAAGTTGCAACTTTGTTAAATAGAGGAACATAGGAACATGTCCTATGAGAATGCCAAGCTCTATAAACAAAAAACCAAAAAATGGCATGACAAAAGAATCCATCACAGAGATCTGAAAGCTGGTTAGCAAGTCCTCTTGTTTAACTCTTGGTTGAAACTTTTCCTGGAAAACTAAAATCTAGATGGTCTGGGCCTTTTGTCATTCATCATGTTTACCCATATGGAGCCATAGACTTAGTTAACCCTGAGGACAACATTGTGTTCAAAGTTAATGGGCAGAGAGTCAAAGCCTACCATGATCCGGTGACCATCCTAGAGCCTAGCTCTATGGATTTGGTCACAATGTGCTAAAAAGCTTCAAAACCATGTTTGTAAAAAAAATTCAATTATGTAAATGCTTTCTAGACTAGTTAAGTTTAATTGTTTGTTTAAGTTTGCAGCTTGGATCAAAGATGGAAGAATGGCAAGTCATGCTGCATCATTCGTGTAGCATCAAACCTTAATTTTGGAAAAATTCAGTTTTTGAGTTTTGGTCGGGAGAAACAAAACTTGGAAGAAAAGTGTTTAAGGAAAGTACAAGGTTGTACCAGATCACTATTCATTAAAAAAAGTAAGGTCTTATCTACTTTTTGAAATGATGATGGTTTTTTGTACCAAACCTTAAAACAAGTTTTTTTTTATAAAAACAAAAATCCTTTTAGTTGCAAAATAAGAAATCCAATTCAAATCCAACTAATTGAGTAACTAAATGGTGGTTTCTTTTTTAATTAAAGGATAACTTCAAACTTGTCTTTTCATTTCCCAACAAAACCCATTTTTTTGTTCCTCCCTCTCCATTACTCTCGGACCTGTCGATAACCACCGAAAACCACCACCGGCCATTCCTTTCTTTTGCCGATCATCACACAAACCGCTCCTATGGCACGAATGAAAAGACTAGCGGTGAGGGACCCTGCTGATTTCATCGTTGTTCGTCGAAACCTACGTCGACAAGCCATTGTCCGACCACCACAACCGCAAGGCAAACCAGAAACTGTCGACCTCGACGCCGACTTATCACCTCCGACAAACCCTGCAACTCACCCCCTCACCACCACTCTTATTGCTCAAGAAAACCCTATCGAAGACCCTTATGTCCACTAAACTAAACCACATGAGGTATCTCCTGAACCCTCTTCTCCTCTGTTTCTGATGAATAGGATGAAGCCCCCAACAACACAGGGGGCATACCCCTCTATTTATTCCCTGAAAATGAGCCACTCCACTCAGAATGGGCCCTTGTGCCCTACTTTGAGGAAAATGCTAAGAGGAACTCTGATCGTCTCTTTGATGAGGTAGATAAATATCTATCATTGTTGGGGCTTTCTAAAAATAAAGAGGGTGAGTGCACTGAAAACACACACACTTAATGAGAATCCTGATTTAAATATTGTTGTGGACCCCTTTGAGGATCACATGGTTAGGTAATCTAAGAAAGGAAAGGGCAAGACTGGAAAAAAAACTAGTGAGATAAGTGATTGTGGGGAAGGGACTTCTGGAAAGAAATAAAAGAGAGCCACTAGGAGCACAATCCAGCAATCCTGTAGCATGGACCTAAACCACAGAAAACAACCCTTAAACCCTTACGTAGACCAAACACCAGGGTCTGAGTTCCACTGAGGGTTGGGATATGTTACAGAAAATTAAGACTAAGATTGGGTTAGTGGATAAGGGGTTTCATCCACAAAGTCTGAGTGAGTATGCCTTTATTAAGACTATGGTAGAAAAGCATGGGATTGAAAAGATGTGTGAGGTGCCTTCTTCCTATAATCTGACCCTCCTTAGAGAGTTTTATGCTGAGGTAGCTACTGCCAATACAACCAAGATAAGGGTTAGAGGAAAAAAGCTTATGCTTTCTGCTAAGAAGATCAACAGATTCTTTAGGTTGTCACCTCCTAACAAGACAGATTATGACCAGATGTTGGCTGCAGCATCAAAGGAGACCTTGACTGAGGTAGCACAAGCTTTGGGACTGCCTGAGGCCCCTTGGGAGCACCATACCAACTTCATGGACAAAAATAAAAGCTTGCAACTTAAAGTCTGATGCTAATGTATGGATTAACTTTTTAAGACATTCTCTTTCACCCACAACACATGACAGTTCTGTGTGTATGGATAGAATGTTCTTGTTATATTGTCTTATGCAAGGAAAGTCCATAAACTTTGGAAAGGTGGTTCCCTGGTTTGATCACACAACTGTTGATCCAAAGAGGAGTGTCACAATACACTGATGACCAAATCATCAGTGAAACTGGTGGCAAGTGGCAGATTGACTTGAAGTCTGTTTCTAGGCTTAGAGACAAAAAGGAAAAGGGGATGCCCAACACAGAGATGAACACCATGCTAACAGAGTTGTTGGAAAAACAGAAAGAGGATTTCTTGAAGAAGATTAAGGAAGAAGGGAACAAGAGCAGGGAAGAGCTAAAGAAGGTAAAAACAGATCTGATGGGAAAGTTCAAGAAGAGGGCTAGAAAGATGAAAGCTCAAATCCAGGGATTGGAGGAGGAGAACAGGGCCTTGAAGAAAAAATTGGCTAAACACTCCATTGCTGCAGCAACTCCACAGCATGCCACACAGCCTACTCCTAAGAAGTAGGATAGGTTCATTCATGTCCCTTCAACTCCAATTTATCTGTTTATTTTACATTTTTTAGTCTGGGATTGTTTCTTATATTTTTAGGATTTTGTTTCTTGCAAAATGAGCATATGTGATAGGTCTAAGCATGCATACATAGCCACATTCATGATCCCTAATCTAATGGTGTAGTTCTTGCTAGAACTAGCATCATTTTGCTTGGGTACACATTTTGATCCACATCTCACAAATCTAAAAAGTGATTAAGGCCATCATTTATTTCTCTAAATGAGCCACTTGCATCCACCCATACACTTTATACTTCTATGATAATGAGGACATTGTTGAGTCCTAGTTTGAGGTTGGGAAGTTCATCATGGCAAGAAAACCACCACAAAAAAAGAGCCTAGCTCTTTAAAAATGCCATGTTTGGACTTAAGCACACAAAAAAAGTCCCATAGGGGCTAAGTGCATTGTTTTCAACACAAAAGAGCACAAAAGTGCCACAAAATTGAAAATTTCATATATGTTGAAGCAAAGAGAGAGAAAAAGGCAAAGTGAGACAAAATGTGCCAAAAAGAGTGAACCAGTACTTTAAAGTCCTTTTGATCTTAGATGAAAGATGTGTAGAGCATAACAAAGAGAAAATATTGCTAGCTTATGGTTCATACTCACTGTTAAACTAAGATTATGTTACTTTAGATTTATGAATGGCTATGTTGTGTATCCTTGCATCTATCATGATATTGTGTGCACTTATTGCCCTCATTTTGCAAACCTTACCAATTTGAGTCTTTTTTTTCTTTTTGTGTCTTAGTTGCTTGGGGACAAGCAACAGTTATAGTTTGAGGGTGTGATATGCGTTAATTATTTAATGCATATCAAGTCTTTTTCTTTCCTTTTTGAGTCATTTTATCTTTCATATCCCTAAAATTGCGTCATTTTGTTTACTTCTTTTCCACTTTATTGTTTATTGGAGCCTGAGTAATGAATGACTTGTTTTATGACTTGGAATGGCTGATTTATACTCTTTTTGGCAGATTTCACAGTACAGACCTATGCTGCAGCATTCTTGCAGCATCCAGACCTGGGCAACTTAATCTCTTAAAACGTGAAGCTCAATTTTTGAAGACACATATGTATTTTGGTACTTACTTGGGAAACTTCCAGAATATTGAAAAGGGCTAGAGTAGTTTAATATAAGATGTTATGTCCATTGGTTAATAACCAATTTGTACTTTGAAGACTTTTGTGTACCTTTTAGTACTTTTTAGATGTAAGTTTGCTATTTTGCCCCTTCTCTACCTTCCTATATAAGGAGAGTTTGGTTTCTTGTTTAAGACACATTATTATTATCTTTTGGATGTTCTAAGTCTTTTAGAGTATACTTGCTCTTTAAGTCTTGCATCTTTAAGCATTTTAATTCAAATCACTTTTGTTTACAATTCTTGCACCTTTAATTTCTGTCTTTTATTTCTTGCAATTTACATTCCGTCATTTATTATTCCGTCAGTTATATTTATGCAACTTAATTTATGTCATTTATTGCTTTCTTTACTTTCCGTTATGAGTAGCTAACTTTATTAGTTAGGGTGTGAGACGAAAAAGTGGGATTTTAAACCAAAGAAAGGTGGACGTTGTTTCGCAATAACAATGTTCCATCATTTCATTCAAGTTATAAAAACCAATGATACTACTTGACGAATTGATCACTTACTAAAGTGTTAAAGTGTCGTGGACTTAGAAATAAGCCACTGAATGCACGTCAGTTTGAATGATATGAGAAGTAGACTTGAGAGAGTTACTGATAAAGTGACAGTTATCATCTATATTTTTCTAAACTGATTTATTCTCGACAAGTGGGTCACTAATCTAAAGTGTTAAAGTGTAGTGGACTTAGAGATAAGGCACTTGGAACACACCAACTTGAATGATATGGGAATCGGCTCGAGAGAGTGGTTTTTGATACAAAGAGATTTGATCGTCCATATATTTTGAGGACTTTATTCTACACTATAAATAGCTGGAGACTACACAGAGATGTGTCTAGTTGAATCTAAACAGTAGTGAGAATACTGAAGTCCAAGAGGAATACCCTCAAAATAGATGGTGGATCTAGTTATGACCAAACTACATGCTGCAGCATTCCTACAGCATGGCCCGCTGAAATTTGTGTTTAAGTATCACCTTGAAATCTTACACCCGTGCTTGCTTTATTATCTGTTAACATCATCAAAGTGATAATCCAAACAAATCAATCTCTTCAATTTCGCCATCTGAAATCATTTCCTTCTTCTACTTTTTATTAAGCTTTTACTCCAATCTCTGTGGGACGATATCGTACTTTACCATTTTATTACTTGAAAGACGATATTAGATCTCATTGTATACTTGCTTTGAGGTTTATTTAGCACACGTTTGTAGGTGTATTCAAAGCACTGTTAAAACCCTTGAAGGAATCACCAACAATGGTGGTTTTTGCTCAAATGCAAAATTGGAAACCAACAATACTTGATCTAATCACCAATTCCAAAGAGTTTCAATCCAATAACACTAAAAGAAATGGAAACCCCCAAATCACAAACTAGAATAGCCATGATGGAAGCATAGGAGATAAGAGATGAGGATTACCTTGAAGATGGTGATGAATAATCTACTGAAACTTTGCTTCCCTCACCAAGGTCTCAATGAAGTAGCTTATTTTTCTCTAGTCTCTCTCTCTATCTCTCTCTCTCTAACCTCAAATGCGTATGAATGAAAAGAAGGTGGGTTTGAGGGTTTTACCTTCAATGGACCCTTCTTACACCAAGACCCCTGGAAAATGGTAAAGTCACTTTCACACCCTTAAAACTTCCAAGATTTCTCAAACAAAGGATTAGGGTTATTACAATTACGGCATATGATGAAAAAGCTCACCAAAAACCTTATGCGAAAGCGAAATACCTCTCTACTATGTGAAGAACCTCAAAAGGAGATTTTTGCTTTTTGAAAACCTTATGCTCTAAACCTTATTACAATTACGACATATGATGGAAAAGTTCACCTAAACCCTAAACCTTCCAAAAAGCACATAGTAGATGCTCTAATGCATGTTAGAAAAACCAAAAAAAAGCAAATTACATAATAATTACCAATAAAGAGATATCTATAATCTATTTAGCACATATATCTATTTTGCATCACCCATTTATATAAAAACACTCTATTTTTATTTTATTTTATATCATATCAAACATGAAACAATTTTTTTTATCCATCTTAAATAATCTCTTTCATCATCCTCACCATTCACCAAATCACCCATGTGAAAGTCTAGAATAACAATGTTCTCAAAGGTTCCCCAACTTAACTTCATCCATTTCTTGGAGTTTATTTTTTCAAAATAAAGACGTGATTAATTATTATATACATCTTTTATTATATTAAAATTTATACATTGAAAATATAAAAATAAAATTTAATATTGATATAAATAAAACCGAAATTAATAAGCAAAAATAAATTTAAAAAGAAAGAAAAGAAAAAGAATATAAAGTAAATTACAGATTTGGTCCCTGTGGTTTCAAAAATATCTTGGATTTGGTGCCCGCTGTTTGTTTATTCCAATATAGGCCCTACGGTTCGTTTTTTCGTAACGATTTGGTACCTGGCACTGAGGGGCGTTAAATGGCATCCGTTAAATGAGGGGCAATTTGGTCCTTTTAATGCGTTTACCTTTTTCCCGTTTGTCTTATTAAATTATAAAACTACAGGGACCCAACTTGTAATTTACTTTATTATTATATAATATAACAAAAATATATACATATACATATACACACACATATATGTATATTGTTAGGACAAATATGTCTTCAAGATTTAATCTTGATTAATAAAGTCAAAGTCAATGTAATAGAAAGTCAAAGTTAGCTTATTACCTTAGTTTGTATTTGAGGTATATATAGCTTTGTTTAATAGAGGGATGACACAACTATTACAGAGAGGAATACGCATAACTCGCACTTGTAATATTGAGAGCAAACCCTAATAGATCTACTTTCTCTCTCTCTAGATTCTCTCTCTAATCTTGATAGATCTTGGTTTATCAATTGGTATCAGAGCTGGAACAAGATTGAGAGAAGGAATTATACTGATCAAACATACGAATTTGGTGATTTCACATGCAAATTTGATTGATTTTCTTGATTTTTTCAAGAAAATCTCGTTTTCTTGAGATTTTATCAAATTTTGGTGATTTTTGATCGAATTTGTTCGTGAATTGGTTCTTTGGATTCGTTTTTGTGTGGAGAACAATTCTTATTCAAGAATCAAAAGCTAATTTCAAAGATTTGGAGGTCAATTTTAAAGAAATTCGAGTTTTCGGTTCGGTTCGTTCGTATCATCTGATCAACCATTCAGATTTTGAATCAGCGATTTTTATCGAAATTGGATTACATCATTGTGTTAGAAACTTATTTTCTAACATATCTTCAAATTTTGGTTGATTAATATCAAGATTTTGAGGGTCAATTTGAAGATCTTGGAGTTTTTGTTCGGTTCGATCATATCATCTGGTTGATCATTCAGATTTTAAATCAGTGTTTTTAAGCGAAATTGGTTCACATCATCGTGTTAGAAACTGTTTTTCTAACATTTCTGCAAATTTTGGTTGGTTAATTTGAAGAATTGATGAAGATTTGAAGAGATTTTTGAGTTTGATCATATTGTTCATCATATTTGAGCTTTGCGCGACTATCAAACCAGCTTCTCGCCACCAGCTTATCACATTGCACAATTGCCTCTTGCGAGATTATTACTTAATAAATTTTCAGCTACTAGCTTGCTTGCTTCGAATTAATTTCAGCTACCCGCTTGCTTGCAATTAATTTCAGCTACCAGCTTGCTTGCATCGAATTAATTTCAGCTACTTGCTTGCTTGCTTCGAATTAGTTTAAGTTACTTGCTTGCTTGCTTCCTACCGAATTGCACTACTTTCAGAAAAGTTTCAGAGTTTCATTTTTTTTCAAGTGAACTTTGCGCCAAGCTTTTCGCAACCAACTGTCGCGAGTTGTGAAGTATTTCGCAACCCACTGTCGCGAGATTTGAAACTTTTCGCTACCTTCTTTTGCGATTTCTGAACTTCTCGCCACCCACTGAAGTCTCTCAGATTCTCATAATTTTCTAAGTCTACTTTGCGCTACTGTTACTTGCGAAATTCTCACATTGCGCCTCTTTGGCTTGCGCATTTCTGACTTAGAATTTTTTTTTTCGAGTTTTTTACTAGTTTTTAATTGTTTGAATTTTTCAGATTAATTTTTCAAACATGAAGCGGCTTCCAGTGTTGTTCAAAGAATCTGATTTTGAACTATGGAGAGTCTCGTTCATCGATTTTATTGCAAGTAGAGAAAATGATGAAAATATGATAAAATCTTTCACTGAAGGCCCAATGATCAGAACTGGCAAAGATTATACAGAAGAAGAGATTAACAGAATGAAAGCCGACAAGGAAGCTTCATCCAACTTGATCTTCGCACTTTACAAACTTCCGCAACACATCTTCAAACGCGTTGAATGTTTCAAAAACAATCCAATGCTTATGTGGAACGAGTTAACAAAGCAAATGCTTGGATCTGAAGTTGCTTTTAAGAGAAAGGAAGAAGAAAAGAAAGCTGAAAAAGAGGATACGGAACATAAATTATCAAATGCTGAAAATGATGAACTCAAGGAAAAGGTTATAAAGCTTACAAAGAGACTTTCTGACACGGAAAAGTTGCTAAAGAGGAAAGAGCGAATCGTACAAATGACAAAAAGAGCTATGAAAAGCAAATTTTGGCTCTTTCTCAGAAAGTTTCTGAACTTGAAAAGAATGAGAGGAATGAGAAGAAAGAAAATGAAGTAAAGAAAGCCCTTGAACTCAAATGCGGAAAACTTTCTAAACAAAACTTAGATTTTGAGAAAGTTTTATTTCTTGAAAAAGAAAAATTGGAGAAGGAAAGGGTTGAATTTGCAGATAAAAGGAAAGAGTTTGAAGCAAAGAATGTGAGACTGTCAGAGAAGATATCTGAGCTTCAAAAGGAATTAGATTTAGAAAGACATGAGCTAGAAAAGAGGAAGAAAGTTGATTTTCAAGCTAAAAGCATTAAAGACGAATTCTCTGTTGAAAGGAAGATTTTTCAGCAAGAAATACGAAAGCTCACAAAGAATTTGGCCGTGTTATCTACTGATATCATGAAAGAGAAGAGAGTTAATTGTGACATTCAGAAGAAGCTTGGTTTCGTGACCAAGGAACGGAATGACTTATCAAACAAAGTGAAGTCACTCAACAAATCCAAAAGCTATTCAGAAAGTCCGATTCAACCGTCTAATCTTTTCTATGATTATTCAGTGGATAATTCTTCCAAGTATAAATATGCTGATCTTCCTTCATACAAGAAAGTCAACATGCAATGGAGAGTCAAAGGTACGACTCCTCAAAAAGATGTACCAAAATCGTCTGTTCCCAAAAAGAACACTAACCTAAAAGGTAAATCTTTTGTTAAACCTGATTCAATATATTCCGCAAACAATTTAATCAGGTTTGCACAAAAGAAAATTTGTTGTTCTTATTGTGGAACTAATGATTTTGTTAAAAATGATAGTGTTCAATATTGGTATGGTACTTATCATTTTCCTTCTTATAGAGCTCCGCTTAACAAGCCAGGACCCAAGACACGTTGGGTACCAAAATCTACTTAATCTGTTTTTGCAGATTTAGAAGCAAAGCGTTGAACTCTCGGAAGAAGATTACTTGTGCCATTAAGGGGGAGTAAAGATAGATGGTTTCTAAACACATCGGTTTAGAACCCGAATTTCAAAGTTTATGGCTTTTGAACATATCAGTTCAAAACCTGTGCTTCAACGACTATGGCTTATGAACAATTTAGTTCAGGACCCGTACTTTAAAGACTAAGACTTCTAAACAAATCAGTTTAGAACTCGTACTTATCAGGTTAATTCTTTTACCGCATGATCATACTACCCAGGTGATATTCTTAACTGTCACATCTTTCTATTTCAAAGAATAAGTGGTAAAAGGTAACATTGCATTATGTTTTATTTCTACTGCTTTGAATGTTTGAATCTTTACAAATTTAATTCAATGAAGTGAAATTTTTTCAACTTTCATTCAATGAATGAAATGTGTGTCAAGGGTGATTTTACAAGCGTTTTTGTATTATCTGAGTTACATCTGTTTCATCTTTCACTTCTGAAATAAATCGAAAGGTCAGCAAAACATGAATGAAATTATGCTGAATGCTCAAAATTATGTGATTCTAGATTTATATAGAATATAATGCTCAAAAAGCCTTTTTTTTAGAATGATGGATGGAAACGAAAATATGGGGAAAACACTATGTTTTAGAACCAAGTGATTGAGATACAATTTTGCACTATCATTTAGTTTGAAAGTTTGTACCTGTGTCCTTTCTGGTTTGGGAGATTAAGTCCTAAGGGGTGCTCGACACCTAGTCCCTAAGACCAACTGGTCTGGGATCGGCTGACCCAAATCCTGCTATAGAACCAGATAGAAAGCCATGTTCTACTGGTACAAATGGGTTTAAGATATATCGATGTGGCCTTTCTGGTTTGGGAAAGTAAGTTCTAAGGGGTGCTCGTCACCTAGCACCTAAGGCCAACTGGTCTGGGATCCGCTGACCCAAATCCTGCTATAGAACCAGATAGAAAGCCATGTTTAACGGTGTATCTTATTCTTAATAAACTTTTTGATAAAAAGATGCCAATGAGCACAAAATCAAAAGATGCCAATGAGCACAAAATCAAAAGATGCCAATGTGCACAAAATCAAAAGATGCCAATGTGCACAAAATCAAAAGATTCCAATGAGCACACATCTCTTGAAACTTGGGGAAAATACAAAGTCGCGATAAACCTGTAAATTTGTGAAAATTCTGATTTTGGACAAATAGTGTGAGTAGAGCAGAGTATTCTGATATGTTTTAGAATTGCATATGCTTGTTGCTGATCATATTTCGCATGCTAGCACACCAAATAGATTTAATAAAGGGGTTGAAACTGAACATTTTAACTTGTTATGCAATGATGTCTGGTATTTGAATCCAAACACATGCATTTGATTTCATTTGATTGATAAATCTGTTAAATTTCATTAAGTTGAATTTCTTTTGTAAAGTTTTCAAATGATCAAATGTTAGTAATTATAAAATGTAGTTCAATGAATTTTATTTTCCTTGTATAAAATTTTTCAACTACTGTGCCTAAATGAAATATATGCATACTTTCAGGGGGAGAAAACAAATTGCTCCAGAATTCTTATTTTGAGGGGGAGCAAGGTTATTCATTAAGGAGGAGATTGTTAGTGAGAATCAGAGACGCGACTGAAATTGAAGAAGGTTTTCGATGATCATGATGCACACTTTCATCGAAAAAGGGGGATAAATGTTTAGTTCAATTTCATGTCAAAGCTTTTAAGTCAAAGATTCGATTTCATGACAGGGGGAGAAATGTTTAGTTCAATTTCATGTCAAAGCTTTCAAGTCAAAGATTCGATTTCATGACAGGGGGAGAAATGTTTAAAGAAGACTTCGTCTCAAGAAAGGAAAAGGGGGAAAATTCTTCTTCAAGAGTTCAAGAGAAATCGATTGATCATCTTGGTTTCTCAAGAAGATCTCTTTTTCTTAGATTTGCGCTACATTGTATCAAAATGCCTTGTGTGAAGAAACAAATTCTCCATATCAAAGAAAGAAATTCTCCGTCAGTTCCCCGTCTGAAGATTTTGTGACGATTTGACTTTGACAACCTTGATAAAGACCGAAGTTTTGAAGATTCAAGAAGCCGAAGAATGTTGTTCTCAAATGTTTAAATCTTGAATCCAAGGGGGAGATTGTTAGGACAAATATGTCTTCAAGATTTAATCTTGATTAATAAAGTCAAAGTCAATGTAATAGAAAGTCAAAGTTAGCTTATTACCTTAGTTTGTATTTGAGGTATATATAGCTTTGTTTAATAGAGGGATGACACAACTATTACAGAGAGGAATACGCATAACTCACATCTTGTAATATTGAGAGCAAACCCTAATAGATCTACTTTCTCTCTCTACTCTCTCTCTAGATTCTCTCTCTAATCTTGATAGATCTTGGTTTATCATATATACTTGCATAGGGAGATCTTTTCCAACAACCGTTTGAAGAAAGAACCAAACCATTAACCTTCGTCGGTTCCTAAACCAACCATCAAACCTTCGTCGTAGCACCTCTTCCGGACCACCAAACCCATCTTGTTTAACCCCCACCCCTCTCTTCTTCGATCTCCTTCCAACTACAGTCACAAAAACCCATCACCATCTTTGCAAGAAACTGGAGCTCAGAACAATACGAAGCCATGGCGATTTCCCTTTGATTTTAACATCACAACTTCCAATCGCCGTTTCGAGAACAGAAAAAACCATCCCTTCTCTAAGGAAGAGATATTGTGATAACCCGAGTAAGTTTCGTTACGACGTTATGTTTAATTATAAGACTAAGGGGTGTTTTATAATTATGTTTTATAAGTTGAGGGATAAGTTTTAATTATTGTTTATATGTTAAGGGGGTTTAGTTAACAAATGATGAAAATTGAGGTTTCACCAATGCAATATTTAGAACTATATAAGGATATCACATCCTTATCATACTTTAAGTCGGCAAAACATTTCTCAAAGTATGTGTGTAGGCTTTCTGAGAGAAAACTACGGAACAAAAAGAAGACGATGGTTTGAAGCTTGGATTCGATTTTTATCATTTTATTGAGATTCTATGGGATGACTATGAAGTCCGATATTTCTGGGGTGATCGGATGTGAGTGAAAATAAATTACATTGCATTAAGGTGAGTTTTCTTTTAACCATTTTCGAACTGGAATGCATTTATTATAAAATGGTTAATTTATGATATGAACGATATCGGTATGTGAGATTTTGTTATAAATGGTTATGTTACGGTATTGAACTATCGCGATGTGCTAGAACGCCATCTACACTATCGCGCTGTACTAGAACGCCATCAACACTATCGCGTTGTGCTAGAACGCAAGCTTCACTATTATCGCGTTGTGCTAGAACGTCAGCAATATTATGAGATGTTGTGCTTGAAGGCCAACGGAGTGTATTGTGAGATGTTGTGCTTGAAGGCCAACGCTTGAAGGCCAACGGAGTGTATTGTGAGATGTTGTGCTTGAAGGCCAACGGAGACTATTGTGAGATGTTGTGCTTGAAGGCCAACAGAGTGAATTGTTGAGTTGTACCTGAGTGCCAACGATTGGGTAAATTAATCAAAGGTTTTATATAAACTGTTTTAATACATGGTTTTATATAAACTGACCTTATAATAGTATTAGAATGTTAGGGATTATCTCACTAGACCAATTGGTCTAACCCTCATTTATTTTCAAAATATGTATTCCAGGTAAGCTCGTAAGCTCGTAGGTGGAAATAAAGGAACTGATGGCTTGGGAAAAAGTAGTTGTGAGTGGATTCAATTAACGGTTCACTAGTATTGATCAGGTTGTTTATATTTTGTTATCAGTTCGAGTGATCATATATCGGTAAGGATCTGAATCTACTGTTATAATTTATTATTTCGGTTAGAATTTTTTTTTCGTCATTGTATTTGAGGTGATTCTGGGAAGATTATTTTAGACGACACTTTTTGGATCATTTTGGATGGTTTCATGTTATGGTGGTTAAATTTGGAAACCGGGTCATTACAGATGGTATCAGAGCCTTAGTTTAAGTGAACTAGGTTGTTGATAGCCTAGACTTAAGTTGAGGGTGGGCATTTGATGATTTTTTCCGTAATATGATAAAAATTTGATGGTTGTGAATTTTGAGAAAAGTGGTTTAAGGGAGTTGGGTGTTTACCTAGAACTTCCCTGAATTTGGAATTTTAAATCGTGAAATGGCTTTATGTTATTAATAATGTGATTAGATGGAAATTTTGTCAGTCACGTGAAGTGAGACCGACACTAACGATCTTCCCTTGTGAAGTGTTTTAAGTAAATTAAATATCTAAGACTTTGTATTTGGCATTTTTATGTTAAGTTAGAAGTGTAAGAAATTAATGTGACATCGGGTTTGACATAAGGAATGAATTTGTGTTGATATTATTGGATGGGTTTCGGTATAAGTTATAGTTGTGATGCCCTTGGGATAAGTGAAATATTTAATTAAGTCGTGATATTATTTTATTTTAAATGTGGTTTTGGAGTTTAGTCTTGGTGAAAAAGTTTGATTAAGTAATGATGAGTGATCGTCGGTATACGTGAAGTTGGTTTTGGAATAAGGGGTTATGATGAAAGTAAGAAATTTTTGGGTGATAGAGAAAATGTGGTGTTATGTTTAAAATTGTCTTTTATCAAGTATATAGCTTCTTGAGAAAGTATGAGAAAAAGTTTTGGATGGAAGTTTTAATTAAGGTATTTGGTAAATTAATTTGGGTGATTGATTATTGATATAAAACGTGCATTTGTAAGCGAGTCTTATATTGAAAGTATATGTTTATAGGTTGGACAAGGATTGGTAAAAGTCTAGAATGGAGCGTTGGGTTTAAATTAATAGTAGTAAGGCAAATGTTCGGAATGATTATAGTGATCAATGTTAAGTTATTTGGGTTAGTGTCGTGTGGGCATGGGTTGTTTCTTTTTATGAATAAGCGAATATCCGAGTTAATTTGGGAAAAAATGTGGGTTATTAGTTTATTCAATGGAAAGTTCCGATTTATTTTTAGAGTTAGATCTGATTTGATTGGTGAATTATGTGAATAGTGAAATTGTGAAAAGTATATTTTTGCTTATGTATGTAAAATGGTATTAAAGGTGTGGATGATGCATGTAAATAAGATGACGTGATTGGCATTGATGTGTTGGTGGTCAGTATTTTATTAAAGGTGCAGTGTTGTTTTTGTGAGATTTTAAATTGTGATGATTGAGTGATTCGTGAATTATAAGTTGATTTGATGGAAATTTTGATTATATTGATTTTAGGTTTTGAATCGGCTTTACGTGGTGGTTTCTTCAAGTTATTTTGGTGGAATTTAATTCCTTATTTTATTTTTTGTTGGTGTTATTGAGAATAATATGTTTGTTCATACAAAAGGATTTTTAGTTTTGAATCTAGGTAAGAATGCAAAGATGGATTCGTGTTAATGACGGATGCCGAGTCCACCAAATAATAATAACCAACTATTCCCTTGTTAACAATAAAAATTGTAACAGTGGTAAGTTGGGTGGATTCCACAGAGACTCGGTTTAACTTATTACAACTAGATAATTCACGCGCAAGAACGGAACTTTAAAGTAAATACGAAAAGGGGGGGTTGGATTTGATTTACTAAACTACGCATACGATTAAAATTAATTATAAACTTGTAATTAATTAAAAACCAACATTAGATCACTCTCGATTATGATGTCAACACTTATCATCGATTTCGCAACCGTAAAGGGATAGGGCAAATTTAAGCCGGCTATGGCTATCAACAAGCTCTGAAAGCCTTTGTTTTCTCTTAATTGACATTAACTAAAATAAGCTCTTTAGTTAAATCTTAACTACAATTGGATTATTGAATAAGCTCTCAAACATCCTAATTGTAATTAGCTTTACGAATTAAGAAAACGCCAACTCAAAGCACTTAAACTACTGAAATTTCAAGAATTCAAATTGAAAACTTTTCGGATTCAAAGAATTCTATTGTCACTTTATCAAACCATAAAACAATTACGTATTTTATGTTTTGACTAACAAACATTCAAAAGAACATTAACTAATTGACCATTTCAATTAACATTCTAATGAAATTAACATTCAACAAAGAAATCCCACAAATAAACTTGTCCAAAAACCAACACAACGAAACCTCAAAATGAAAACATCAACATCTAAAGTTCACTAATGCTGGAATGAGAAATTTAGCCACACATGGCTAAATTAGGTTACTAAATTGAAAAACTCAAGAAATTACCTAAGAAATTGAAAGGAATTGGATGAGAAATTGCTCCCCAATCGAGCCTCTTGTTGTTTTTTCTTCAAAATCGTTTTTGCCAAGTGATTTCTGCCCCCAATTGCAGTTTTTGCTGTGTTTTAACCCCCAATCGAATGAAACCGCCAAAACACACACACTGATTTTAGAGCGTGCGGTGTGGTGCGCGGCATGAGACCGCACAATAGGTCACGGGTGTCTCTGAATGGTCGAACAAACAGTAATTTAAGCGGGGTGGTGCGCAACATGAGACCGCGGGAGAGGCCGTGCAGGTCTCTGCCCGATTTTGCTGTCGTTGATGCTCGTTGTCAAAGAGAAAGGGGATGCCGGCTGTGCTCTTTTCATGTTTTTGGGCTGCACACATCAGTTTGGGTCGTGAGCCTCATTTCTCTTTTCTTTTTGCTGCAGTGGACTAAACAAAACACATGGACCAAAATTTAAAAACTCTTTTTTTTCTTTTCTTTTTGTTACTTTCCGACGACACAAACACATAATTAAATGAAATATGTATTTTGCTTTTCTTTTTGATTTAATTATTAACATCTATTTGTTGTTTTTTTTTCTTTTAAACTTTTTATTTATTTATTTATTTATAAATGATAAAAGCTAAAACTTAATTTAATAAGGGTACTTTAGACATCTAATGGACGCTAAATGTAAGGGATTTTGACACAAAAATACATATAAATCGGCACCTATCAGTTAAGATATGGATTATGTGGTTGTTATGTTTTAATCGGGGGTTCATGTTTGTCGTGTGTCTTAAATCTCCAAGTTTGGGGTATTGAGTAAGTTAATGATGGAAAATAAGGTAATTTTAATTTTATGATTAAATGTTCGAGTTAGAGATTATTAAAGAAATTCGGTGTTTCGTGAGTTTGATCAGAGTTGCGCAGCGCAGAGTGATAATCCGTTATAGTTTGTGTTTTGATTTGAAAGATTATTCTAGGTGGAACATAAGTTATATTTTGAGAATTAAAGTGGTTTGTTGTGTGAAAGTCATTGGGAGTTCCGTAAACAATGAGTTATAAGATTTTAAAATCGATTTTATTAAGTAGTTCCCTCGTCAGTTGTCTAATTGAATTCCGGGACGAAATTCCTTTAAGGAAGAGATATTGTGATAACCCGAGTAAGTTTCGTTACGACGTTATGTTTAATTATAAGACTAAGGGGTGTTTTATAATTATGTTTTATAAGTTGAGGGGTAAGTTTTAATTATTGTTTATATGTTAAGGGGGTTTAGTTAGCAAATGATGAAAATTGAGGTTTCACCAGTGCAATTTTTAGAACTATATAAGATATCACATCCTTTAAGTCGGCAAAACATTTCTCAAAGTATGTGTGTGGGTTTATTGAGAGAAAACCACGGAACAAAAAGAAGACGATGGTTTGAAGCTTGGATTCGATTTTTATCATTTTATTGAGATTCTATGGGATGACTATGAAGTCCGATATTTCTGGGGTGATCGGATGTGAGTGAAAATAAATTACATTGCATTAAGGTGAGTTTTCTTTTAACCATTTTTGAACTGGAATGCATTTATTATAAGATGGTTAAGTTATGATACGAACGATATCGGTATGTGAGATTTTGTTATAAATGGTTATGTTACGGTATTGCACTATCGCGATGTGCTAGAACGCCATCTACACTATCGCGCTGTACTAGAACGCCATCAACACTATCGCGCTGTGCTAGAACGCCAGCTTCACTATTATCGCGCTGTGCTAAAACGCCAGCAATATTATGAGATGTTGTGCTTGAAGGCCAACGGAGTGTATTGTGAGATGTTGTGCTTGAAGGCCAACGGAGTCTATTGTGAGATGTTGTGCTTGAAGGCCAACAGAGTGAATTGTTGAGTTGTACCTGAGTGCCAACGATTGGGTAAATTAATCAAAGGTTTTATATAAACTGTTTTAATACATGGTTTTATATAAACTGACCTTATAATGGTATTGGAATGTTAGGGATTATCTTACTAGACCAATTGGTCTAACCCTCATTTGTTTTCAAAATATGTATTCCAGGTAAGCTCGTAGGTGGAAATAAAGGAACTGATGGCTTGGGAAAAAGTAGTTGTGAGTGGATTCAATTAACGGTTCACTAGTATTGATCAGGTTGTTTAAATTTTGTTATCAGTTCGAGTGATCATATATCGGTAAGGATCTGAATCTACGGTTATAATTTATTATTTCGGTTAGAATTTTTTTTCATCGTTGTATTTGAGGTGATTCTGGAAAGATTATTTTAGACGATACTTTTTGGATCATTTTGGATGGTTTCATGTTATGGTGGTTAAATTTGGAAACCGGGTCATTACATGGGGGGGGGGGGTGGATTTGCACATTTGGAATCAGGTAAAGGGGATTCCATCACAACCTTAAACATTTTCTGGTAACAACCTCTTATATGTTCATCATCATCCACATAACAATATGGGTTTGGGTTTGCCTTTGATTTTTGATTGTGAGATTTATGTTGGATTTTGATTTTGTGGTTTGGGTATGATTTTGAGGTTTAATTTTTGTTTTATATTTTGATCTTAATTTTGAGGTTTGAATTTGGGTTTAATTTCGATTTTGATTTGAAGGGTTGAATTTGTTTTTGATATGAGGTTTGGATTAATGGACATTATAAGATGATTGAAAAAGATGACTATATTTTTTTATTTTCTTAAATGAGCAAAGAAGAAAAAATTGGAAAGGACCAAAATGCCCCTCACTTAACGGATGAGAGTTAACAGCCGTCAATGCCATGGACCAAGTCGTTAAGAAAAAACGAACTGTAGGGCCTATATTGGAATAAACAAACTATGGGGAACCAAATCCAAGATATTTTTGAAACCACATGACCAAATCCGTCATTTACTCAAGAATATATATGTGACACCAACCTGAACATAAAAAGACAAACAATTTTTGTAATTTTGCGAAAATAATGGAATCGAGGACAATAATATCTCCAGCCACCCAAATCTCCAAACACCACCACACGATCATCTTCCCCCTTTCACCATCTCATTCTCAGTCGACATGGCTTCACGCTGTCACAATTATATCATCATCCTTAATCTCATTCCTCATTTTCACCTTTACTTTTTCAGATTTACTTCTTCTCCCTTAGCTACCACACTTGATTTGCTCTCTAATTTTGATTGATTTCCTCGATCGGTGGAGTTAGGGTTTTTCGAATCAGAATGGTCGGAAGAATCTGAAAGAAGAATTTGTTAATTGGATTGTTATGACGGTGCAGTACAAATGTTGCGAGACCGGGTTTTTTGTACATATTGGGATCGTAGCGTTTTTGGTTTTGTTCGCTGGTTTGATGTCTGGGCTTACTTTAGGGCTTATGTCTATGAGTCTCGTTGATCTTGAAGTTCTTGCTAAATCTGGGACTCCAAAAGACCGTAAATACGCAGGTACATACATCCTTCAAATGCTTCATTCTGTCTCATAAGTTGATTGTCGACTTTTATAATTAATATATGTTTTTGTCTCGATTACCATGTATATATATATATGGTCAGGTTTAGGGAAAACCTCAAAACAACGAAAACTGAATAAGAACACCTGGTAGCCCATCATCTCGATGGTATGCACTTGTGCATACAAGTAATTTATAACATGCACACCTGCATATGCACATCTGCACTGCACAATATGTGCTTATGCACAATATGCACAATATGCACAATATGCACAAGTGCATAAAAATTAAAAAACAACATAATTTACGACCGATGAAGGGCCACCGGGTGTTCTTCAGTTTTCCTTTTTCTGAGGTTTCCCTGAACCTCACTCTATATATATACACCCTTTTAGTTTGGATATAAGAATTCAAGATTAATTTGGATCATTAAGTAAGTAGCTTAATCTGAAAATGTAGTGTTAATATGTGCTCAAACTTGTTATGTAAATCAAATAGAGGCGCCCATACTCTTAACAGATGATCCTGCACCTTTTACATATAAAACCTAAATAGGTCGAGTATATACATAATACACTAAACAAACCACATACAAAGGTAAAAACTATAACTTTTTTTTGCCCTGACCTCAAATACAACCTGGTCTTAAATGATTACAGAAAAATAACAAATAATTAAACAAAGAAAAATAATAAATATTTGATCGTCCTGAAGGTCATCGTCACAGGATAGATAATGAGGCAGGTTTTAAAAAGCGGAATCGTGCCTCAAGGTGTTTTCCCTCGACGAGGCGAGGCATAAGCCTCTTGGCGGACCAAGGCGTAAGCCCCGAGGCAGAAATATATATACTACACAAAATATATTTATACCAATTTATATTCCACTTCTTCTACTCAGAAAATATATGCAATATATATACACACAATTGACACTTGAGTACTAGACACAAAATATATATATCATACTTAATAACTAAAAGAATCTACATGCACTTTTTTTTCAATCACGAAATATAGATATAGTGACAAAGAAAGAAAAATATTGATCCATTCATAACATATATATGTATGTATATGTATCTAAAAATATCAACGAAGTGGGAGTAGAAGTGTGACTATAACCGTGACACGTAGTAGAGACTAAATATAAAAGAAGTGTATCCAGTATATACATATACATACATAATACTCTCGTGAACCGAAGGGCATCAAGGAAGAAAATGCAAAGAAAATGGGAGAAAACTGGAACTCACGAAGGACACATACGAGTAGCAGATAGGACTTGGGAGAACTAGAGAAGAACAAGGTTTTCAAAAAAGAAATAGAGACGGTATCGGTCATTTTTTACTATAATTTAGCTATGTATTGAGGTGCACGCCTCTCCACCGTCGCAGGCAACGAAGGCGTACGCCTCGTCTGGGGATTGAGAGGTGCCGTCTCAGGTGCAATTTTGGGCCAACTCGAGGCATACTCCTCACACGCTTTTTAAAACCAAGATAATGAGAGGCCATTTGGAAGTCATTTTGTATCTGAAACACGTAAAACAAGATCGAGATGAAATTGCTTCAGCTTCTAGAGGGTAAGAAATTGACATAGGCCAAAGAGAAGGCATTCCAAAAAAGATCATACCTCAGAAGCACATGAACAGGGTCTAGGAGGAGATGGAGATGCTTATGTGCATTTGCGTAAAGGATTTGTCAATATGATGCTGAAAGACTTATTTGTGTATTATGTTTTAGTTTTTTTTCTTGCTGAAAACCAGAACAAATAAGTTAATACGTTATTTCAAGTTCTGCTCAAACTTCTGGTCTATATTAAGTTATTGGCCAGGTGATTCTTATGTCACTCACTACTACTAATTCTTTATCCCGACAGAGAAAATATTACCAGTGGTCAAAAGGCAGCATCTTTTGCTTTGCACACTTCTTATTTGCAATGCTGTCGCAATGGAGGTATTTTCATATATAACCTTTTCAGACATTTGATAAGCGTAAATATTTTGAAAACTGTGAACCAACTATTCATGAATTATTCATAACGAAAATAGATGATGAATATTACTCCATATTTATGAATATTTAGGTATATTCATCATGAATAATTTATAAATAGTTGGTTCTCACAATTCGCAAAATATTTTATGATTCCTAAATACCCTTCAAACAAGTTGTTATGTGAGTAATTCAAGTTGTTATCTTTCTCAGGCTCTCCCAATTTTTCTGGATGGTCTGGTCACAGCTTTGGGTGCTATTCTTATTTCAGTGACATTGATTCTTCTGTTTGGTGAGGTGAGTAATAATCTATGATGTACATTAAATTGAGCTTCAGAGTTCGGATTGAATTGGGCCAAAGCTCACTTGGTGTTGGAACCAGAGATGCACAAGGCCCAGCCCTTTGAAGCCTGTTTTGCCAGTGCAAAAGAAAGCCCGGGCTTTGGGGTTGAAAGAGAGCCCGATTGGGCTTTTTCAGGCCAGACTTTAACCGGCTTTTGAAAAAAATTTGGCCTGATCGGGCTTTAAGGCCAGGCCTGGGCTTTTTGTGCATCTCTAGTTGGAACCGACGTTATTAGTTTGACCGTTACTGAATACTATTTACTCCCGTCCACAGATCATACCACAATCTGTTTGCACAAGGCATGGACTAGCAATTGGGGCAACCATGTCTCCATTTGTGCGTGTTCTTGTTTGCATTTGTTTTCCCATTGCATATCCAATAAGCAAGGTAATTCAGCTTTTTTACCACATTCCAAAAAATAGTCAAACAATATTGGAAGTTGGAACTTATGATCTTTGACTTTATTTCCCAAATCAATCAGCTACTAGACTATCTGCTGGGCCATGAACACGTCGCTCTATTCCGCAGAGCTGAGTTGAAAACACTTGTCAATTTTCACGGTAACGAGGTATGTGTCTTACAACTAACACTTCTAGTTCTCCCCTTGGTTCTTTATCTTCTTTTTTATTCTTCCTGCCAATTTTTTTCGGTCCATATTTTCATGATCTTGACTTCTTGTAACGTTGCAAACAGGCTGGAAAAGGTGGAGAACTAACACATGATGAGACAACAATAATTGCAGGAGCACTTGAACTCACAGAAAAAACTGCCAGTGATGCCATGACTCCCATCTCAGACACCTTCACGGTTGATATTAACGCCAAACTTGACCGGTGCTGAATACTTTCAGTCGTTTTTGTAAGAACCAAACTTATCCATTTTGGGACCTTTGTATTATGTATTTTGTATATTGTTGTGGTACAGGGACTTGATGAATATAATTATGGAGAAAGGGCATAGCAGGGTACCTGTCTACTACGAGCAACCTACAAATATAATTGGGCTTATTCTGGTATTAAAGTTGATGATTAACCCTATATGGTCGAATTCAGACTAAACTGTTTTCATAGTTACATTACATTTGTTACTATTTGCTAATATTTGTGGACCTTTTGTTTATGATATTTTAGGTGAAAAATATGTTGACCATCAATGCAGATGAGGAAGTCCCCGTTAAGAATGTCACCATTCGCAGGATTCCCAAGTATGTTAACAACGTTTAAGGGATCTAATATATTTTAGGCAGAAAATAGATACGGAAAAGTGTTTCTTTCATGAAAACATTGTGAAATAAGGAAAAAAGGCCGGTGTTTGTTGAACTTCGCAATTTGCAGATACTGATTGAAGCCATAATTTCTTATAGGGTTGCAGAATCTCTTCCATTATACGACATTTTGAATGAATTTCAGAAAGGTCACAGTCACATGGCGGTTGTTGTGAGACAATGTATTAAAACAACAGACCAACCCGCCACGAAAACCCCATTATCTGGTATGCCCTCCATCCCAAAGTTTTGATTTTTCTAATTCAATGAACTAGTCAGGAATATTCTGGGAAACAACCTCTGTGTTTCTTGAGACACAAGTACGATCTGTGTTATTCCTCGTAGATTCAAGTAACAATGTAATCACAACATCATCTTCTATTAATTGATAGAGAAATGTTACATGTAAGAATGAAGAACACTTTCTCTCTCTAGAAACTCTCTCAATACCATTCTAATGATTCTAGTTGAAGTTGTTAAATGATTAACAAGCACAAAGTTATTTATACTTCTAAGCTATTACAAGCATGTAAACTAAAACATTCCATACTTTGACTTTCAATAATGTTGACTTTGACTTTAATCTTTGACTTTCAAGTAAACTATATATATATATATATATTGTGATCTCACATACAATAATATGTGATTTAACAATCTCCATACATCCTACCTCTGGTTGGGATATCATATTTGGTTTGGGTTTAGTGAACTAATAATCTCTTTGAAAACACGTGTAAACACAACAGAGAAAAGTGTGAAGGAAGTGCGCGTAGATGTTGATGGTGATTGCAAAACTCCGCTAGAAAAGATTTTAAAGACAAAAAGATCATTCAAGCAGTGCAATTCTTTCAGTAGTAAAAAGTTGAAGAAGGAAATGTATTCGGATATCTTAGAGATAGATGGAAAACCACTTCCGAAACTTCCTGATGAAGAAGCAGTTGGCGTAATAACAATGGAAGATGTAATCGAAGAACTGTTGCAGGTAAACCTTGATAATTAACTCTCTAATACGATCCTCCATTTTCGTTAGCAATGTGGATTTGACGATGACTTTTTCATCCATTTATATTAGGAGGAAATCTTCGATGAAACGGACCACCAATGCGATGATTTATGACAAGGGTTAATGTGAACCTGAATCTTCGATTTAGTGTTTGTCAACTCGACTTGAAGTTAAGAGCGTATGACGTGAAGCGAATATAATTTTCTCGTTCAGATGTCATGTAGTTTCTTGGTACGGCTTTATGTATGTTAAATATTCATGGACAATAGTCGTTCTATATGTTTACGGAGGTCATTGTTATGAGAGCATATGAACATGTTTTGCTAGAAAACGTTTTTGTTCGAATGGCTTGACTTGACTCGAGAAATTTAATTGAACTTTTGAACGAGTAGAGTCGAACATCGGTATATGGAGATTGACTCAGTAAATTAAAAAAGTTTTATTCTGTGTTCCAAGTTGACTCGAGCTTCAAAATTATCAAGCTCGAGCTTAAGATAAAGAAGTTGAAGCTAGAACAACTCTTTAAAAGCTTGAATCCTTAATGCCTTATTGCAAGACATGAGTGTGGTAGTTGTTTGTCTATATTGTCAATTGTTTTTTTTTTTTTACTGTGGATGTCCGAGTTAGTTTGTGTCCACATCAGCTGATCCCATGAGCATTGAAGAATAGTCAGGAAGCAGGAGTGGCTTTGCAGGGTTTGAACCGGTGAACTCTAAGTAAAATCTTGAAAAACCCAAGTCTTATTATGAGTTAAACTAACCACAAAGTTAATTGTGGATGTTAATGTTGTAGGATATCGGTTTTCTTTCTACTTTTCCGGTATTTTATTAATTTTATTTGAGGTTAAACTTTCAATGATTATCGAATTTGAAGCTTAATCATTTGAGAATTTTAAAATTTGTGAGATCTTTGAGAACTTTTACCAAACGATTTTGTTTCATATGATTTTTTTCTCATGTAATGATAGTATTTAATGTATTGATTAACATTTATTTGTTTTACAATGTGATTATTCATATGGATTTATTTTATAATGTAAAACTTTTTATGTGTATCTTCTGATTCATAAACACGTTAAAATGTGTATATTGTGAATCGAGTACATGTGAAGCAAACACATTATATGTTCTAAAGTCTAGTCTTAAATGCAAAAAAATCATATAAAATAACACATAATACACTAGTTCTCCAAGGTTATCACAATTTCATAAGTTCTTAAAAAACAAAGGTTCCCCGCCAAAATATAAGACGTACCAAATAAAAAAAATGTTTAAAATGCGTTTACAGCTTGGAAATAATATTTTAGAGACTAAACGCATATCGTACAAAAATATAGTATTCACTAAACCAAGTTTAATTATTTATTTTCCTGAAACTTTAATATTATAAAACACAAATAAACATATAAAACATTAAGGAGGCACACAAGTACAACCTTAATTGATAAAGCTTGTAACTATTGATAATATAATAACAAGTTTTTAAGTTATATTATAAATTTGTAATCATTAATTACAAAGAAAATGAAATGTTGTATTAAAATCAACCAATATCATATAGCTAGGATGGAAACCTATTTATCAACTGAAACGAGTACAAAATAAGAATTTAAATGTTTGTTAGAGAAATTAAGAAGAAAAAAGACCATCGCTACATTAATCGAATTAAAAAGAAAAGAAAAATGTTATTACATATAAATGTATGTATCTTACCATATTAAATATAAACATGCACACATATACATAGATATAGGGGAAATTTATTAAAATAACCAAAGTTTGACTTTGACTTGCAGAAATGCCCAAACCTCGGAACAATTTTGCAGAAATGCCCTGCGATCCCGCAATGGGCCCCGCGATCGCGGACCAGGCCCATGTGGCCCGCGATTTGGTCACGTGATGGCCCCGCGGTGGGCCGAAATTTTCACTTTTGGCACCTCCCTCGATGGGGGCCGCGATTTGGAGCCGAAATTTTCACTTTTGGCCCCCTTTTTCACGTTTTTTGCATGTTTTTACGTAAATTTACACGATTTGGGGCCAAATTTTACAGTTTTCACGTTTTTGCATGTTTTTACTGTTTTTTCCACAATTATTGTACTTGGAAGACCAAATTGTGGTTGAAATTCACTGGCTTGTTTCATCAATATTGAATTATTGTACTTGGAAGACCAAATTGTGGTTGAAATTCACTGGCTTGTTTCATCAATGTTGAATTGTTGTACCTAGAAGACCAAATTGTGGTTGCAATTCATCTTCCTCAATGAAATTTCATCCATAAATATCAGTAAAATGCAATCCATAATTCACATCCATTCCATCCTTCTTTCTTCATCATTTCAGTATTTTCTTTTCTGAGATACTACTGAAAAAATGAGTTCATTTTGTTGCAAAAGCTAAGCTATTTTTCTGTTACGATGGTGATTGGGTGCAAGACAACAATGAGTGGAATTTTGCTTATAAATCTAAGCATGGTGTAAAATTGCCAGTAAACTTTACGCATGAGAAGTTTGTTGCATACGCCATGCAAAAATGTGGAATCGACCCATCTGCTGTTTGCAAATTAGTGTTTAAAAATGGTGATGGGTCAATTGTGGAGTTATCCAACGATGGAGATATCTCTGGTTTTCTGCAATTTGCAGCCCAGTCAGAAAGACCTCCATCACTTTTTGTGTATGCTGATTTATCGGTGTGCGACGAAGACGATGACGAAGGTGATGACGAAGACTTCCAATTGGAGGAGCCTGATTCTTAATTTCAGGCGTCCTACGAAGACTTCCAACTGGAGGAGCCTGATTCTCAATTTCAGGCGTCCTACGACCCAACAGTTTATTCGGGTCATACATATGGTCTTCACGACTGTTATCCTGATTTTGTTCCTAAGACGCAACAACAAGAAGAAGAAGACGAAGAAGGATGTTTTGCTGGAGTTGTTGATGACGAAACCCATGTTTTCACAATGGGTAGATCTGATATAGACATATCAGGTACCGATAGTGATGAGGACGAAGAAGGAGGAAAATATACCCCTAGTAATAAATCATTTAGTCAGTTAAATGACTTTTTTGATATGCCTCCTATTCTTCCAACCCCGGATACCCATACACAAACCTACGAACCTGCACCTTATAATCGCAGTTCAAGGATACAAGTAGGTGAAATATTTGATTCGAAGGATGAGTTGGCCACACTGCTCGGAATTAAGTTCATAGAAGAGGATTTCGAAAGTTACATGCAGAAATCCGACAAAACCAGATACGAAGTTGTATGTGCGAGAGATAATTGTAATTGGAGGATGTACGCGAGGGCCGTGGGCTCTAAAGGCGGGATGTTTGCCATTAGAAAGTTGCACGACGAACACACTTGTACGAGGACGCAACTGAATCCCAACCACCGACAAGCCAACAAAAAGACTTTGGGTGCATTACTGAAAGGAAAATTTGTTGATGCTAGCAGGGCATTTCGTCCAAAGGACATCGTCAACGATATAAACCAGCAGTACGGGATCACAATTCGTTACTACGAAGGCTGGCGTGCGCTATGCAGAGCACTGCTAATGGTCAGAGGCACTGCCGAGGAGTCGTATGAACGACTCCCTGCGTATTTATATAATTTGGAGCTGCATAATCCATGTACGGTCACCAAGATAAGGACCGATTCAAAGGGACGTTTTGAGTTGTGCTTCGTTGCCCTTGGACCCGCGGTACATATATTAACACGTCATATGTTTACACATTATAAATTATAACATTTACAAAGGGAAACCACCTACGTTTTTGCAGATCCGCACATTTCTGGCAAATCTGCGTCGGGTCTTGGTAATAGACGCTGCCCATTTAAAGGGGAGTTACTTGGGCATGATGTTCCTCGCGGTTGCCATGGACGGGAATAACAACATCGTGCCCGTAGCTTTCGGAGTAGGCATGTCCGAGACCGGTGAGGAGTGGAGTTGGTTTCTCTCCATGTTGAGACAAGCTATCGAAGACCTGGAAGGGTTGGTGTTTATGTTTGACAGAGCTGCTTCCATAAGCACCGCAATCTCTGCCACGTACCCTCACGCCCCTCACGCCTTATGTTGTCGACATTTGGAGATGAACGCCAAATCCAAGGACAAACGTATTACAACTCACCATGCCGTCTACTGGAAGGCATGCAGAGCGTATACGGTTCGGGAGTTTGATCGGTACATGAATGCACTACGCGTTAGTGCCAAGGATGCAACAAAAGTTATGGACGATGTTGGACCGGAGAGGTGGTCGACAGCCCATTTTCCTGCATAATGTTATGACATTCTGACATCCAATAGCGCCGAGTCGGTGAATGCACTCTCCCGTTTTGCTCGTAGATTACCGATTGTACAACTTATGGAGTACTTCCGTACCTTTCAATAAGAGTGGTACCAACTTCGACGCCGAAAAGGAGGTGAGATGCGTAATAGACTCACACCAAAGGCGAAGGAGATAATTCTCCTCAAGGCGGGAAAGGCTTCGACATGGAGGGTAAGCGAAATTGGGTATGGGAAGTACCAGGTTCGACATAACCATCTTGACGCGATTGTCGATATGACCGACCATGTTTGTTCATGTTTTCAATGGCAAAAATCTGGGTTACTGTAACACCCTAAAATCAGGGCCAATTTGAACCTTAAAATTTAATAAGGTATATCAGAATATCATCCAAACCCTTATATATATAAGCAGAGAATTAACTATGAGGGTTCATATTTACACATATCGAATTCTCTAAATAACCTATTAATCTAATCATGTCAACTATAATTAGATTAAATGGGTTATCTAAGTAATCCATCCAAAGCCTCCTCGTATCAGCTAATTTCCCCGCTTATCATCAAAAGCCGTATACCAAAAGCACTCGTCCCACATCCCATTACTTCCCTGAGCTCGTACCTGGTAAGAAAATTTAATTTGAACGATTAGGCTTACGCCTAGTGAGAACATCCAAATTCAAATTAAAACATTAACAACTTTGAAAATTCAGATATCCAAAGCATATAAACAAACCTGGTTTGTTGCCATTCTTACCGTACTCGTACTCGTCTCATAATGACGGGAACATACCCGATCCCATGAGTATGACTAACATTCAGAAAGTCATATCATCATATTCAAGAGCCTACTACGAATCATTGCAGATTCTAGATCATCGCTCATATCCAAGAAATTACAAGTTACTTTATGCCTATTTCTTGGAGTGGAAGTAGAGATTACAATTTACTTTATGTCTATCTCTTACCTTCCCATAGAAATCAGGAATTACAATTTACTTTATGCCTATTCCTCGATTTCTATACTATGAAATGAGAGTTACAATTTACTTTATGCCTATTCTCCATTTCTACGTAAATGGAAATTACAATTTACTTTATGCCTATTCCGCGTTTCACGTCACACTATGAAATAGGAATTACAACTTACTTTATGCCTATTCCTTATTTCACATCACCTTTACGAAATGAGAATTACAACTTACTTTATGCCTATTCCACATTTCAGGTCAACGGGAATTACAAATTACTTCATGTCTATTCCTCATTACAAATACAATCAGTGCTTATAGATCCATTACACTTACTAGTGTATATGTATAATAACATATCACACCACATCCCGTAACACTTTCAATTCTAAGAATACCGGATAAACTATTGTATCCTATTCTCAATTGTTCCCCTTCCGGAAATTATATACCAAATAGTATTTCGAACTCCAAGTCCGCAACTATTTGAATCAAATTTTAAATTAAAACCGGATCCCTAACTGAATTCTAAAAGAATCAGACTTCATTCCGGATCCCCATCGAAACCGGATCCATTCCGGATCGCAATCAATTCTGGATCCTATTTAATTACCGGATCCCAAAAGCCCAAATTCCGGAATTCTAATACCGGATCTCAAAGCCCATTTCGGAATTCAAATACCGGATCTCAAGGCCCAACTCCGATATCCATTTATTTCCGGAACCCATAAGCCCATTCTGGAAATCAATTGATTCCGGGTCCAATAAGCCCAATTCCGGAAATCATTTGATTCCGGAAATCATTTGATTCCGGATCCGATAAGCCCAATTCCAGAAATTACCCTATACCGGAACCGAACCCACTTCCGGAACCCATCACTTCCGGATCCAGTACCCAGTTCCGGAATTTCTAATACTGGGACTTCGATACTGGCTCATCGATTCACGTCAAATTTTAACACAAAAGCTCATCTAAAATACAGCTTATTGATCGATTTCATTTCTAACAATTATACCAATTCATTCAGACAGTTTATATACTAAATCTGATTCAATTTCAACTGTTAAATTCTAAATGAAAGGGATGAACTCATCTGTTTGAAGTTTAACCTAGCAATCCAATTTCTTCCTTTCTCTGATTCACAATCTAATGAAAGGCGATTCCAACTTGGTGTTACCCAACTGATTAAGAAATTAAAGGAGATAATTTCAAAACCCTTACCACAAAAGAAACCAGATGAAATCCAACTGCTCTCTTCTTCTTTCTCTTTTCTTTCTCTCTGCTTTTCGTGACCGACCACAATACCAAAAGATTGAGATAATATCTCAATTGCACTTACCCAACTCTTAAGTAACTCAACTTTCAATAATTGACCAAACAGACCCTCAAGTTTAATTTTCAACCCTAACTTTAAACTTTGGTCTAAATACAAAATCAACCCTAGAGTTTATATTTACAAATAGTCCACAAACTTAGACTAAATTATAATTCGATCCCATTTATATTAAAATATAATATAATGGAAATTCGAGGTGTTACAAATCTCCCCAACTTGAAAATGATTTCGTCCTCGAAATCAAAGCTGGATAAATAGGTAAGGATATCTAATCTTCATATCTTCTTCCGCCTCTAACGTCACGTTAACACCTCAGTGATGTTTCCATTGCACTTTCAATATAACCACATCTTTATGTCGTAACTTCTTAACTGATCTCTCTAAGATCGCTTCCGGTTCTTCTACACAACGACTCTTCTCATCCACTCTTACTTCAGTAAGTGGAATTACATCATTCTCTTCGGCTAACATTTCCGAAGATAACAGACATGAAAGGTATTGTGGATTCCTTCCAATTCAGGTGGAAGATCCAACTGATAAGCTTGAAGCCCAACTCTCTTAGTTATAGTGAAAGGTCCTAGAAAACGAGGACTCAACTTTCCACGTTTACCAAACCTTATCACACCTTTCCATGGGGATACCTTAAGCATCAAACGCTCCCCAACTTGGAACTCTTTCGGCCTTCTTTTCGGATCGGTGTAACTCTTTTCTCGATCTTGAGCGGCTTTCATATGCTTCTGAACCTCTTTCACTTTATCAGCCGTTTGTTGAACAAGTTCAGGACCAGCAAATTGCTTTTCTCCAGCTTCTAGCCAACATACCGAAGTTCTACATTTCCGCCCATACAAAGCTTCGAAAGGTGCTCGTCCAATACTGGAATGATAACTATTGTTATACGCAAACTCTACCAAAGGTAAATGCGTATCCCAGTTACCTCCAAAGTCTAACACACACGATCTGAGCATGTCTTCCAAAGTTTGAATGGTTCTTTCACTTTGCTCGTCCGTTTGTGGATGGTAAGCAGTGCTCAAATTTACTCTTGTACCTAGTTCTTCTTGTAATGACTGCCAAAACCTCGAAGTAAACCGGCTATCCCGATCAGAAACTATAGACACAGGTATACCATGCCTCGACACCACTTCATCAATATAAAGCTTTGCTAACTTATCAATTGGTGAAGCTTCTTTCATTGCCAAGAAGTGAGCACTCTTGGTCAATCGATCCACAATTACCCAAATAGTATCGTTACCCTTTGACGTTCTTGGTAACTTCGTCACAAAATCAATGGTAATCTTATCCCATTTCCATTCCGGAATCTCTAAAGATTGCAGACATCCGTAGGGCCTTTGATGTTCAGCCTTGACTAACGAACACGTCACACACTTTTCTACAATTCGTGCCACATCTAATTTCATAGCTGGCCACCAATAGTGTAGCTTCAGATCCCTATACATCTTAGTACTTCCAGGATGTATAGAATACTTAGACTTGTGGGCGTCTTCGAGAATTAACTCCCGATTTCCTCCCATCTTTGGCACCCAAACACGACCTTGGAACAGTTTGACTCCACGACTATCTTCTGTCAGTTGAAGCCGTTGTTTAATCATAACTTCATCTTTCAAATTTTCTTCCAATAAAGCTTCCTCTTGTGCCGCTTTTATCCTGTCAATCAAACCTGATGTCACATCAATCCTGGCGTTAGTCGGTTTCAAGCACCCACTATATTCTTTTCTACTTAAAGCATCAGCAACAACATTTGCTTTATCGGGATGGTAATGCAATTCACAATCGTAGTCTTTAAGTAGTTCTAACCAACGCCGCTGCCTCATACTCAACTCTTTCTGATCAAAGACATGCTTCAAGCTCTTATGATCAGTGAAAAGAGTGCACTTCGTTCCATACAGATAATGTCGCCACAACTTTAATGCAAACACTACCGCTGCAAGTTCTAAATCATGGGTAGGGTAATTCTTCTCATGTTCCTTGAGTTGTCTTGATGCGTAAGCAATCACCTTGCCCCATTGAATCAATACACACCCTAAACCCATCTTTGACGCGTCACTATAAACGACCAAATCTTCCGTTCCTTCTGGTAGTGCAAGAATAGGAGCTTCACATAGCTTCTGTCGTAATGTCCTGAAAGCTGACTCTTGCTTTTTAGTCCATACAAACTTTACATTCTTACAAGTCAACATGGTCAAAGCAGAAGCAATATTTGAAAAGTCTTTAATAAACCTCCGGTAGTAACCTGCTAAACCCAAGAAACTCCTTATTTCAGATGCGCTCTTCGGTGTTTCCCAATTCGTCATTGCTTCTATCTTTGCCGGATCTACTTTGACTCCTTCCGAAGTAATCACATGCCCCGGAAACTGTACTTCTTTTAACCAAAATTCACATTTTGAGAACTTTGCGTACAATTTCTCCTTCCTCAGAACTTCCAAGACTTCACGAAGGTGGTACTCATGATCGACTTCATTCTTCGAATAAACAAGTATGTCATCAATGAACACGATGACAGACTTGTCTAAGAATGGTCGACATACTCTGTTCATCAGATCCATGAACACGGCTGGAGCGTTTGTCAACCCAAATGGCATCACAAGAAACTCATAATGCACATACCTCGTTCGGAACGCCGTCTTGGGAATATCTTCATCCCTTACTCGAACTTGATGATATACCGACCTCAGATCAATCTTTGAAAAGCATCCCACACCTTGGAGTTGATCAAACAAATCATCAATCCTTGGAAGCGGATACTTATTCTTAATAGTCACCTTATTCAGCTCCCTATAATCGATGCACATTCTCATAGTGCCATCCTTTTTCTTAACAAACAAAACTGGAGCTCCCCAAGGTGAAGAACTTGGCCTAACAAATCCCTTGTCCAGCAGCTCTTGCAGCTGAGACATCATCTCTTTCATTTCGGCTGGAGCTAAACGATACGGTGCACGCGCTATCGGTGCCGATCCAAGGACAAGATCAATTCGAAACTCTACTTGTCGTTCAGACGGTAGACCTGGAAGATCATCGGGGAATACGTCTGGGAATTCACGTACTACCTTGATATCTTCCACTTGTTTCTTTTCCGCCTTCACATCTAGAACGTACGCTAGATAGGATAAACATCCTTTTACCAGACACTTACGCGCTTTTGCAACAGAAATTAACAGAACTTCCCCTTTTCTCTTTTCCCCAAAAATGAATAAATCATCATTGTCAGCCACCGGAATCCGAATTAATTTCCTTACACAAAGAGTTTCTGCCTGGTTGATTGTCAGCCAATCCATACCCACAATTACATCAAACCCTCCAATTTCCATTAACAACAAGTCAATCGGAAATTTCGTTTCTCCTATCAAAATCAAACAACCCTCAAGTCTTTCACGAACCAAGACCTGACCCCCGTTAGCTATCTCTACTACTAAGGCATCTTCCAAGGTAGTGACAGACATAGCTAACTTGTGATAGAACGATTTCGACACAAACGACAGATTGGCGCCACAATCAAATAATATTCGTGCAGTAAGGGAATTAACAAGAAATGTACCAGAAACAACATCTTTAGACTCCTTCGCCTCTTCCGTTGTCATATGAAATGCCCGGCCCATTGGTTTAGGAACATTTGGCTTCTTTCCCTGATCTCCGCCCTTCTTTAACTTTAGACAGTCTCTTCGGAAGTGACCGGGTTGTTTACATTTAAAACAGACCAACCCTTGAATAGGACAGCTGGCAGATTAATGACCAGTCTTCCCACATTTAAAACATTCACTTCCGACCACCCGGCACGGGCCAAAATGCTTACTTCGGCACTTCTGGCACCAATTAGGTTCCCGACGAGACTCATAACGAACGCTCTTGCCAAAAGATTTAGATTTTTGTGAAGACTCCGACCGGCCTTCCCATTTTCGTTTCTCCCCCATTGTGTTCTGTCTTCCTTATCTTTGGCATACACTTCTTCTATTACTTCGGCTTCTTCAATTGTCTCTCTCAACGTTGAAGCTTTAGAGCTTCGTACCCTCGACATCATGTCAGCCGGTAAGCCCTTCAGATAGGCTTTAATCTTTTTCTTCTCGGTTGGAGCCACATGCCCCACTAAATTCAGTTTTTCCATAAATGATTCAGTGTACTTCCGAACAGACGAAGTACCCTTCTTAAGAGTCCGAAACTCTTCTTCAATCCTATCTATTTCGTTTTCATTACAATATTCTTCTAGAATCTTTTTCTTAAAAGACTCCCACGTCATAGCAACCAAAACCGGGGCTGTTACTGTCGATGTCGCAATGTTCCACCAAGTTAAGGCGTTGCCTCGTAACATTTGAGAACCGAACCTGACCTTCGATTCCTCGTCGCATTCACAAGCTCGAAACGCCTGTTCCATCTCTCTAAGCCAGTTCATACATGCTACTAGATTATCTGCTCCAGTAAACTCTGGCGGTTTACAACTCAGAAACGTTTTATATGAGCAAACTCTCTCCACCCTCTTGTTTACATTCACTAAGGATTATGAAGTGGAGTTACTACACCAGTACCCGTCTCCGTTCATCGTAGCTCAGTACTTCGATCGTTCAACGCTTTCATGAACATCTCTGACTGTTGTGCCATTGCTGTATTCATCACTCGCATCATATTCTCCATCATGCGAGATTCCATTGTAGACTCAGTAGTCACCGAATTGGAGGTACCGGTACTCGTTCTTTGCATTTGACTATCCATTCCTCCTATTAGAGGTGGCCTCGGCGGACTTTCATGTGTTCCGCCCGTTTCAGGTTGTCTTTCCAAACCCCAATCAATCACTGCCCTATTCTTCGAAGAATTAGGGGATCTTGTTGGTGTATTCACCATCGTTCTGTTATAACACAAAGAAATAACCATAAGAAATGGTTACACGTACCCAAACACAAGAAACATACTTTAACGTTCATTAGTCACTGTAACAATTTAGAAACAAGTATGCTTGTGTAACAATATATCCATAATGACAGTAGCTAATTGAAATTATGAACATACTATACATGAGTATTCTCGTTACCATCGTTACGGTGCTTAAATCACGTATTTCCGTCGACTCTAAGACTATCCCGTCTTAGTACTTCTACCCATATCTCACAATCATATCTTAATTCATCTCAGCTTAAGTCTAGGTATCTCAATATCATACCTAGTTCGCATAAACTTCGGCTCTGATACCATATTGTAACACCCTAAAATCAGGGCCAATTTGAACCATAAAATTTAACAAGGTATATCAGAATATCATCCAAACCCTTATATATATATAAGCAGAGAATTAACTATGAGGGTTTATATTTACACATATCGAATTCTCTAAATAACCTATTAATCTAATCATGTCAACTATAATTAGATTAAATGGGTTATCTAAGTAATCCATCCAAAGCCTCCTCGTATCAGCTAATTTCCCCGCTTATCATCAAAAGCCGTATACCAAAAGCACTCGTCCCACATCCCATTACTTCCCTGAGCTCGTACCTGGTAAGAAAATTTAATTTGAACGATTAGGCTTACGCCTAGTGAGAACATCCAAATTCAAATTAAAACATTAACAACTTTGAAAATTCAGATATCCAAAGCATATAAACAAACCTGGTTTGTCGCCATTCTTACCGTACTCGTACTCGTCTCATAATGACGGGAACATACCCAATCCCATGAGTATGGCAAACATTCAAAAGTCATATCATCATATTCAAGATCCTACTACGAATCATTGCAGATTCTAGATCATCGCTCATATCCAAGAAATTACAAGTTACTTTATGCCTATTTCTTAGAGTGGAAGTAGAGATTACAATTTACTTTATGCCTATCTCTTACCTTCCCATAGAAATCAGGAATTACAATTTACTTTATGCCTATTCTCCATTTCCACGTAAACGGGAATTACAATTTACTTTATGCCTATTCCGCGTTTCACGTCACACTATGAAATAGGAATTACAACTTACTTTATGCATATTCCTTATTTCACATCACCTTTACAAAATGGAAATTACAACTTACTTTATGCCTATTCCACATTTCCGGTCAACGGGAATTACAAATTACTTTATGCCTATTCCTCGTTACAAATACAATCAGTGCTTATGGATCCATTATACTTACTAGTGTATATGTATAATAACATATCACACCACATCCCGTAACACTTTCAATTCTAAGAATACCGGATAACCTATTGTATCCTATTCTCAATTGTTCCCCTTCCGGAAATTATATACCAAATAGTATTTCGAACTCCAAGTCCGGAACTATTTGAATCAAATTCTAAATTAAAACCGGATCCCTAACTGAATTCTAAAAGAATCAGACTTCATTCTGGATCCCCATCGAAACCGGATCCATTCCGGATCGCAATCAATTCCGGATCCTATTTAATTACCGGATCCCAAAAGCCCAAATTCCGGAATTCTAATACCGGATCTCAAAGCCCATTCCGGAATTCAAATACCGGATCTCAAGGCCCAACTCCGAAATCCATTTAATTATGGAACCCATAAGCCTATTATGGAAATCAATTGATTCCGGGTCCAATAAGCCCAATTACGGAAATCATTTGATTCCGGATCCGATAAGCCCAATTCCGGAAATCAATTGATTCCGGATCCGATAAGCCCAATTCCGGAAATTACCCTATACCGGAACCGAACCCACTTCCGGAACCCATCACTTCTGGATCCAATACCCAGTTCCGGAATTTCTAATACCGGGACTTCGATACTGGCTCATCGATTCACGTCAAATTTTAACACAAAAGCTCATCTAAAATACAACTTATTGATCGATTTCATTTCTAACAATTATACCAATTCATTCAGACAGTTTATATACTAAATATGATTCAATTTCAACTGTTAAATTCTAAATGAAAGGGATGAACTCACCTGTTTGAAGTTTAACCCAGCAATCCAATTTCTTCTTTTCTCTGATTCACAATCTAATGAAAGGCGATTCCAACTTGGTGTTACCCAACTGAATAAGAAATTAAAGGAAATAATTTCAAAACCCTTACCACAAAAGAAACCAGATGAAATCCAATTGCTCTCTTCTTCTTTCTCCCTTCTTTCTCTTTTCTTTCTCTCTGCTTTTCTTGACCGGCCACATTACCAAAAGATTGAGATAATATCTCAATTGCACTTACCCAACTCTTAAGTAACTCAACTTTCAATAATTGACCAAATAGACCCTCAAGTTTAATTTTCAACCATAACTTCAAACTTTGGTCTAAATACAAAATCAACCCTAGAGTTTATATTTACAAATAGTCCACAAACTTAGACTAAATTATAATGCGATCCCATTTATATTAATATATAATATAATAGAAATTCGAGGTGTTACAGTTACCGTGCGGTCATGCCATCGCTGCTGCAAGGCATATGGGTCGTAGAGATTGCAGCGACTTGGCTGTAAATTTCTTCACGTCCGAAACATACCGGGCAACATACGTGGAGGTAATAAATCCAACTGGACCCCTGAATCATGGGTGTCTCCACCCGACCCCCTTCCGCCATGCTATCCACCGTTAAACACTAAGAACAGAGCCGGGAGACCAAGAAAGAACGATCGACGTCCATCACGTGGTGAAGATCCGATACAACAAAAATGTACTCGGTGCCAAGCAGTAGGACATACTCGTGGAGAGAGTCCAACTCCGCTCCTTCAAGCGTGCCAAGGAGTAAACGTTCAGTCAGCCAACTAAGTAACACGCAGGGCCCGTCGGAGCTTGAACCACATGGAAGTATAAGATATGATAGCGTTGATCTGAACATTGATTTCCCTTGATTGGGACGATAAATCTTGTATGCTTAGTGTTCTTGATTTATATATAACATGATTTTATCTACTTTATCATCCCGTGTAATTTATCAAACATAAGTGATCTACGTTGTAATTTAGCAAAAAAAACGTGAAAACTGTAAAATTTGGCCTCAAATCGTGTAAATTTTTATCTACGTAAAAACATGCAAAAAAACGTGAAAAGGGCCAAAAGTGAAAATTTCGGCTCTAAATCGCGGCCCCCATCGAGGGAGGGGCCAAAAGTAAAAATTTCGGCCCACCGCGGGACCATCGCGAGCCACGTGGGTCTGGTCCGCGATCGCGGGCCCCATTGCTGGATCGAGGGGCATTTCTGCAAAACGATTTCAAGGTTTGGGCATTTCTGCAAAACGGTTCCGAGGTTGGGCATTTCTGCAAGTCAAAGTCAAACTTTGGGTATTTTAATAAATTTCCCTAGATATAGGGCTAGGTTCACGTAAGACCAACATGTTTTCGTAAGACCAACGATACCACATTTTTACAAGTGAAACTTGAACACTATGAAGGTAAAAAAAGTTTGAACCTTCACAACAAAAATATTGTGAAGGTTACTGTAACACCCCGAAAATTGAAAATGCAAGTTTGGAACTTGCGGACGTCCGCTGGGCCAAGGGTCGGACGTCCGCGAGGTGCTGAAGTCCGCAGATCATCCGCGGAAGCAACAGAGAAATAGAGGCTTTCGGATTCAACTCGAGCCGGACGTCCGCGAGGGACCATGCGGACGTCCGCGATGCATCTGAGATATTTTCTTGTTTACTCTTAATCCCTTTCCCTCTCTCTTTCCTCTCACTTTTCCCCATTTCCATTTCTCAACTCTCTCTCCCTAAAAACCAGTCTCTCTCTCTAGAAACCCTAAACCTCCCTTCTCCTCTTCATATTCTTCCCCAAATCAACACCATCACCATTGTTGGAAACCTTAACCCATTCAAGAAACCTTCCACTTCATCTCCTTCATCAAGATTCTAGGGTTTTCACCCAACCCTTTTCACTCCATTTGAAGATTAGGAGTTTGTGGCTCATCTTGGTGGTTCTAGAGACATTTTGGTTGGTGGATTCAAGTATGGTTAAGGTAATCTTCTCTTCTCTTCATTTTTGAAGTTAGGGTTTTGGATATAAGTGGGTATTTTGGTGTAGAATGGTTGGAGAATGATTCCTCATGGTTAGATCTAATTATTGATGGTTGGAAACTTATGGATCTAGGTTTATGAGGTTTTGGCTTAAAGATTCAAGTTTCATCAAAGGAGCTTACGTTTGGGGAAATTCTAGATTTAGCCTAAATCTAGCAAGGTGAGTTCAAGTTGATTTGTGAAAACTTTGTACATGCCAAAATGTTATTTTTCCAAATGTTTGTGTGTTTTACTTGAAATTATAAATTGTTGAGTTATTGGATAAGTTTAACTCTTTTGAAGTATTTATCTTCATAAATGTTGTAAAACACCCATATTTGGAATTTTTGGATATTTGATGTGTAGAAATCGAAAATATATCCTTAAAAGATTTATTGCTCAAAATGAAGTCTATTTGATGGTTTAATCATATTGGTGTAAATGATTTTATAAACCATTTGGGAGAATGCACGTTTTAGTGTCAATAACCATTTTGAGAATTATAAGGGTGTGAGTCCTTTTGGGAAAACCCTTTTTGTTTAACCCGTGTCGAGTTTTGGGTTAATAATGATTTTGTGGTACTTGTTTACCTAATTGATATTTAAATGCATTTTTATGCTATGATGACCGTTATTTATGGGTCTAATGAGTATTTGAGCATTTTACTCGGCTTTGACTTTGAGATAGTCTTGGGGACTTTTTGTCCGGTTTTGATGGCTCGATGTGGAGTCTTATTTATGGTTTGCTTTTATTGCACCATATCACATTTATTGCGCATTATTAATATTTAAATGCCCGGGTGCGTTAGTCATTCCAAGATGGGCTTATTATTATAGACTGTGTTGCATTGGATCCATAGGCACGTGAGTCAGTCTTTATTTGATGGTCTACTGGGTGTTGCGGGATTTGACCGAGCCCCATGTTTGATGACCTTTACCTTCAATGGTACACTAGGAGGGCTGAGTCCAGTTGAGCTGTCAGGTTGATTGACGGGCGTTATTTTGACCTTCGCCATGTCGGGGTAATGCCATGGTTGTATCCCCGCTTGTGCTGAGCCTTTGGTGGTATTCATATTGATACTTCACTAAGGTCAACTGTCTCTTTGGGTGTGACTTGTAAGGCGTCGTATGGGACACTTGGGCTTTTATGCAGTGAAGTGTCGTACGATTAACATTGTTAGAGTGGCGTACTTTTGTGTTCATCCACTCTCAATGGATACGGGTCTCTCCCGTCGTTGGCCAACCTATTTGGGATTGTATATTGTCCCTGTTTTATTATTGTTGGTCTTATATATTTGACTGCGATTGGATGACTTCAATATTGGATTCCCCTCCATGTATATTGAAGTTTAAATGAAGCAAGTCACTTCGATATTTATGGTATTTGGACTTCATTACATTTTACGTTCGCGTGAGTATTGCTTCGTATTATGTTTTCAATGAAGTGTTATAATTAAATGGATGGTTTTCCATGATTTATGGGTTGAGTATTTTGTCGTCAACCGTATTTGAAGGTTTTGCCTAATATAGAATTATTCACGTATTTGAGTGAGTTGGGATTGGATTCCATTTTAGAAAACGCTTTATACCTTTTGGGAACTTTTCTCATAGATTTTGAGTGCGTTGGAAAATGAGTCGTTTATATCCCTCTTTGTAAACTCTTTTGGAAATCATAATCTATATTGCAAATTTTCATTTAAGGAATTATTTAAATCAAGCTATAAACTCTTGAACTCACTAGGCGTTAGCCTAACCCTTTTTATTTGTCGGCATGTGCACTAGGTCTCAGGTTGGGAGTAGTTCTAGTGACACTGCGAAAGGTCGTGTGCTAGTAAAGTGCTCGAGAGGTGAATAGCTTAAGTGATGTTTCCACATTTACCCTTGGGAGTAGCAATTGTGTTAGGGTTAAGTAATACCCGAAGTGAGTTTAGTCTTGGTAATAAGACTTGTTTTATATGTATTGTTTGAGGATAATCATAGTTTGTAATTTGAGGTATTTTACCTACTTGATTATAGGAAGAAATCCTATTATTTCGGGTGTATTATCAAAAAATTTAATTAGTTGCTCTTTCCCAATTCGAGGGTGTTACAGTTACCTTCACAATATTTTACAATGAAGTTTCAAGTGTAAAAATGTGGTCTCACATGATCCTAAACCTATATATATATATATATATATATATATATATATATATATAGGGTCAAGTTCACGAGAAAACCTCAAAAAAATAAAACTGAGGAGCACCTGTTAGTCTTTCATCTGGATGATATGTACTTGTGTATACAAGTAACTTGTAACATGTACACATGCATAAAAACCAGATGAAGGGCTACCAGAGTGTTCATCAGTGTAACAACCGGGCCCTAAGTGTAACTTTCTGTAAAAGTTGTGGTTAAAGCAAAAGACAAGGGAAAGGGGGACTTGTTCGCAATTTTGGGAAAAATATATATACGGAAAGTAATCCCTAAAATTCATTTCATCTGATCATTTTTGCGGCCACATTCGAGAAAGAGAGAACGAGGAAACCACAAGGGTTGTGGCGTACTAGTTAAGGCCCTGGGGATGTGGTGGAATATCCCATCTGCCTAGGGTTCGAATCCAGGCGTACACAACAATTGTGGCCACTGAGGTTTAATCAGGGCTGATGTCTTACAGTCATAATTTGTCAAGGGATAGTCTAGGCATAGCCTAGGACACCCTTCTCAAAAAAATAAAGAACGAGGAAGAAGCTAGGAGATCGATCAAGGGTTCTCCTCTTAACGTAAACCTCATTTCCTTCTCCATTGATTCATGTTATTCAATTTCTCTAGTGTATTGGTTTGTAGAATTGGAAGAACACTTCATTTCTCATTGTGTTTATTTCTTAAAAATAATATATTTAAGTTTTGATTGTTTAGGACTGATTAATGGATAGATGAATGGTTAAAATGGTTATTTAGGGTTGAAATGTTGACCCAAACGAGATTCAGATCAAGTTTGTGGCAAAATCGCATCCTCGAATCGATTTAAGGGATTTTGGGGTTTTCACATTTCGAGTATCCGTACGTCGCCATATCCGGATTGTGGTGGTTTCCGGATGATTAGTATCCGGATTGTGGAAGTTTCCGGATCGTATAGTTTCCAGGTGAAAGGTTTCCGAATAGTAAACCGATTGGAGCCGTATCCGGATTTCGGGTGCGATGGTTCCGGATATTTGCTTTCAAGATAGTTGATTTCCGGATGTATGTCGGATCGTGTAGTGTCCGAATAGGTACCCGGATCGTGTAGTGTCCGAATAATGGTTCCCAAATACAAGGTTTCCGGATGATTTGTATCCGGATAGTAATTTTCGGATCATGTTGTGTCTGGATTAGAGAGAGTCCGATTTTGGTGGGTCTGGTTTAGAGGGGACCTTTCGGGTATGTTGTGTCCGATAAAGTCTCATATGCTATTTGGGGCCCTTGTAGGTTATCGGTTCGTTCGGAGGTGAGAGTAGTGTTAGTCGGATTTATCGTTTTTCACGTGAGTTCCCTTACATCTTTTTTTTTACGTAATGTTAAACGTTTTTACTGCTGATTATGGTATGAGATGCAAGCATGATTTTATTTATGAACTCATTATCATTTTCTCGCATGAATTATGCGTTTGGGAATGTTATACTCGCATGCTAAGAACTGTTTTCAAAAGATACATGCATCGCTACATGCTTTCTAGCCTTGCTTAGTATGCTTATGTGGTGTCGGGTAGCACAGTGGGATTAGTGTACCTTGGGATTTTAATAATCCTTTGGGATTTAAATTATTAACCCCTTGGGCACGGAATCTGTTTCCGGCACACGTCGCGGTAGGGAGTCTGCTTGGGCCCCGGAGGCGAAAAGAGAGTCTGTTTGGGCCCCGATCGCGGTTTTTATCGATTGAGGATGTGATCTATGAACACTGTGCAAATACCCTTGTATGTTGTCGGTTTAACTGTTGGGCCTTATGGCGGATGGATAAATTTTTTATACATGAAATTGAATAAACTGTTTTTAGAGGGAATTCACTAGACCTCATGGTTTAACCCTGTTTTTTTCCAAACTAAAACCATTTTCAGGCAAGAGTGGTAGTGAAGCTTCCTCCGAGGGCAAGGAGAAGGTTTGAAGGTAGAGATGGAGGGATCGAGTTTAGAGCACTGTAGCTCTCTTTAACTTAGCTTGTTAGCTTAATTATTTTCTTGGCTGTGGAAGTTTGTTTCCGCTGCAAGTATTGTAACGCTGTTTGGAATGTTATTCTATGTATTGGGACCCATTTGTGGGATATTTTAAATATTATGACTGTTATGGATTTTGGTCTGTTATAAATGGTATCAGAGCCATAGTTTAAGGGATTTAGGTGACCGGATGGGCTAAACTTAAACTGTATGATGGGGGACACAACCGAGATATAGGGATTGACTTTAAGATCACTCTATGTGCACTAAGGATAAGGTAGTGAGAACTGTCATGTAAGGTAAATTTGAAGTTACACCTGGCCAGTGTAATTGCGAATTTACAGGTACACGTATGTGCTTAAATTGCCTTATTTAGCGAAGCTGTCGTTCGAGGGTAGGTTATGTATGGTTATTCCAGTTCTCGTAATGCCTAGAAGTTTGTTATTGTTAAGACAGTCGATAGAAGGGTAGTAGTGTGGAGTAAACCTTGCGACGATAGCAATGGTTTTGATGTGACATGTGAGGTCACTCATGATGTGAATGATGACACCTTCTGGAAGGAGTATTGTTTGGAGCAGTAGTGAACTGACTAAAGGTAGAACTTCTTGGGTTCGGAAGGGATGAATGACTGGCTAAGGGTAAACTCCTAGTTTCTAGTAACTCCCCATTCTTGGAATTGATGGGTCGATCATTTGGGATAGGAAGTGAGGAATGTGTTGGAGTCTTGAAAGTTTTAGCTCAGGGACGGGTGAAGGAAACGAGTCTCTAACTTTTAGTCAAGCGATTTAGTGGAAAGAATAATGAAGGAAAGATATCAGTGTTGGATTGAAGTATGCGTATGAGAAGGATGTGAAGTAGCTGGTCATTTATCGACCTGTAACAGTCAAAGATTTAGACCGCATGACTTGTGGGTCATTGGTATATGTGAAAACTGTGTGGGGTGGTCAGACAGGTGGGTTGTGAAGCACATGTACCACAAGTTGCTATAAGGGTGAGAAGGTGATCGTTGGTCGAAAGTGAGTGACGATGATAAGTTATTCGAAGTACACTGGTGGACCTTATTAGAGTGAATAGCATTCAATGCATATTTAGTTTCATGCACGGTGTCATTAAATGAATTACATGAACTTTTTCATGTTAAAATTTTATACGAACATAATGAGTTTCTTGTTTTGGGATAAGTCGATGCACGCGAGCGTGTGTTTAAAGAAAAAGATAAACTTGTTTACGTTGCACGATGATGTTTTGAGCGTAGTAAATTGTGAATTATTTCACTCTTTTCATATGGGATAAACACTATTGTGAAAATCATGAAAATGTTTTACTGCAAAGTTTTTATAACTGAAATGAGTATTAACACGTTGTTGGAATACAAATGAGTGTGGGAGCCGACTAACTCGCTATGTGTAAGTGATTTTGTTCAGAAATTTTCTAGTCGCATTGGAAATGTTCCATTGGATACATTTTCGTTCATGTCGATACCAGTTTGGTTGGGCAAGATTGTGATCTGCCGTGGGGTTGCATGTGGGTGATTATTGAGATCGCTGGACTTTACGATTCAACTTGAGTGGTATCGAGTCACACATATTCGGGCTTGTTTCATGATATCTTATCTATCAAACTTTTAAATGTGTAAAGTGTTTTAAATCATGGTGCTGTCATGCATGAAGGCTATGAACTCGCTAGGTCATAGAGGATATTACAATTAAGGACAAGGAGAGGTTCTGAGAATGGAATTTGTTCGATTGATCCGATTATGATCGAGTTATGACCTTAGTGTCCTAGTTAAAGGAGGACGATGAATAATGGGAGTCTCGGACACTGATTTTGGTAATGTCCATATCATTGTAGTTTAGACTTTGGTTCGAGTATTAAGAATGGTTATGTTTGGGGTAAAATTTGAAGTCGTCGAGGTACTTCTAATAATAGCATGTTAGTAAGTAACGTTGCTTCATTTTGAGGAATTTTTTTGGCATTGAGACGAGTTTTGAGGTGGTCTTATAATTAGACCTTGTTCGAAGTAAGTCTTGTGCTTTCTTTAAGTAAGAACCGTAAGTATAAGTTTAGTTATGATGTGCTGAAAGGAAGAGGTCCTGTTGGGAATCCTAATATGGAGGTAAGAGGTCGTCGGGGAAGATGTATGGCTGGCATGTGTGCACAGTGATTACAACGGACTGCAAGGGAGAATGCCTTATTTTTGGACTACATGAACTTGTTTCTGGTATGTTGCAGTGAGCCGACAATGGATGAAAACTCACGTGGGTGGATTGCATGATCATATAGAGTTGGGAAAGACAAAGTACGAAACAACCTTATTTCAAAATTTTGGGTTATGATTGATATAAAGAAGGCAGTATCCATTGTGTGTGTGAAGGGGAATCGTGAAGGATTTGTTTGTGGTATGATATCGTGTTGTGATAGTTGTGCAGGAAAGTTGGTGGCCTTTTATGCCCAGAGGGACGTGTAAGTCATTATCGTGATAATGGATTGCCGTTATATCAGGAGGTAGGTTCGTGTTAACCCATGAGATAAGTATAAGCATGGATCCTAATCTGGGGGATTTCTAGGAAAGTAATCAAGGGTGGAGAATATGTTTGACGGGGGTGTATAAATTGTGAGGCAGCATACGCTATTGCTATTTGAAAATAAAAGATGGAGTGATGTTTGGCAACTACCTAAAAGAAGAACCTATATTCTTCTTAGTTGCGTTGAATTTTGGGATGGGTTTATCTTACTCAAATTGGATGTCGATGAGAGTGTCATATTCAGTTAGTGTGTGGTGTCGTGTAGTAAATTCAATATGCATCGGAATGTTGATATATCCCTTATGTATAAAGAAATTCTGGTGAATGGGTTAATTCTGTTTGGGGGACGAGAAACGTGTAGTGCATTCGAGCACTGGGTAATGCTTCAGGATGATTTTGGTTGTTTGTTTCGAGTAGGGGTTGTGGTGAGACAGTTTGGTTGGGCGAAGCGTAATATTGACATATCCCTAGTGTAGAAATGTGTTTATTGACTTGTTATCGGACGGGTGCATGAACTCCTCGTGAGAAAGTTTGAGAACGAGGGTTTTCGTGTATGTTGTGGTTAAAGTGTGGGAAGACTTGCACGGGTTGTAAGTCTCTCCTTGAAAGTGTGTAATCTACGCCTTCAAGAATGCACGGTATAAGTGGTTGTACGAGACACTCAACGTGTAAGACCGTCAGATTTGAGTAAGTATTAGTATTATAAATATTCCTAAGTGAACATGGTGTTCAACGATGTGTTATTGGGAATAGTTTCGTGTAAGCATGGTCACTCCTTCTTGTTGAGCGAGTGAAACTTCAATTTATTTCATTTATGGTTGGAAGTTTGTTGGATGCAGTGAAAATTTGGGCGAGTGTCTTCAGGATTGGTTCGGATTGAACTGGTTAACAATGATGAGTTGTAGTCAACGTGGTTTGGGGAAAGAAGGTACTATTTGTATTAGACGTATGTCATGTTGGGGGAGGTGGTCGTGAAATTTCATGTATCTAATGAAGAAAACGCATAACTGTGAGTTTATTGGGGTATTTGAGGTTGGCCTTGTGCTAAGGTTGGCGAATTGGGTGGTTATATTTTTGTAAAGGATTCATGTTACAGTGGCGTTGAATTCGGCAAAAATTTTCTTTTAAGGGAGTAAAGTGTATGCACAAACCTTGATTAGACGCGTTTTTAAAACCATGAGTCTAAGTGTGCAGACAAAGAGAACACTATCTGGTATAGTTGGTTGGAGAGGTTACAAGTATATTATGCAAAAATTTCCCAACCTAAGCAAGTTGTGGTTAATCGAGGGGCGAATGCGAGGGATATCGCACGTTTATGATCTTGGTTAGAAATGTTTGAAGAAATAAATGAAACCAAAAACTGAATAAATTGGAAAAATGTGGAGCTTTGAAACTTAGAGTTGAGGGTCGGCTTGAGGCGGAAGACACCCCGTGAATGGGAGTGGTGCATTTCGAGAGGAAAGCGAGTTGAGCCACGTATTAGTCGGTCAGTTGTAGTTAGTGAAAGGGATTGGAAAGTTGATATATGAACTGGATGCGCTTGATGGATATGTATGAATCGGTATTGTGCTTCGCGCCTCTATTTTAGAGCATTTGTTGGAAGCTGGTATGGTAGTACCTACGTATGAAGTACGAGTGGACGAGAAATTGAACTCGTAGAGGAGCCCGGAGCGATCGTCGATCGTAAGGTGAATAAACTGAGGAGTAAGGAGATCATCCTCGTAAAGGTTCAATGGCGATTCCACAAGGGTCAGGAAGCGACTTGGGAAGTGAAATTTGAGATGATGGCCAAGTACCCGCATTTGTTGACCAAGGAATTCCGGGGATGGAATTGTTTTCTTGGGGGGAGTGTTGTAACAACCGAGTTCTAAGTGTAACTTTCAGTAAAAGTTGTCGTTAAAGTAAAAGACAAGAGAAAGGGGGGACTTGTTTGCAATTTTGGGAAAGATATATATATAGGGAAAAAAATCCTTAAAATTCATTTCATCTGATCATTTTTGCGGCTACTTTCGAGAAAGAGAGAACGAGGAAAAAGCTAGGAGATCGATCAAGGGTTCTCCACTTAAGGTAAATCTCGATTCCTTCTCTATTGATTCATGTTATTCAATTTATCCAGTGTATTGGGTTGTAGAATTGGAAGAACACTTCATTTCTCACTGTGTTTATCTCTTAAAAAAATATATTGGAGTTTTGATTGTTTTGGACTGGTTAATGGATATATGAATGGTTAAAATGGTTATTTTGGGTTGAAATATGAACCCAAGCGAGTTTCTGATCAAGTATGTGGCAAAATCGCATCCCCTAATCGACTTAAGGGATTTTGGGGTTTTCACAGTTCGAGTATCCGGACGTCGCCATATCCGGATTGTGGTGGTTTTCGGATGATTAGTATCCGTATTGTGGAGGTTTCCGGATCGTATAGTTTCCGGATGAGAGGTTTCCAAATAGTAATCCAATTGGAGCCGTATCCGGATTCTAGGTGCGATGGTTTCCGGATATTTGGTTTCCGGATAGTTGATGTCCGGATAGGTAGCTGTTAATGCCAAAAATCGCACCAAAGGGACAACTTAAGGTCGATGTGGACTTAATCAACTAAAGAAATGATCTTTCGACGAGACATGCGACGAGGGAAAAAATAAACGAGACAAGGGATTTGATGACGCAGGAAAAACCTCAATCGAGGAAAAAACCTGCGGACGACAGTGGGTGTTGTCGCTACACTATGGTCGCCAATCAGGGGCGATGTCCTTGGTACTGGTGTCGATCGTATGATGATTACAATACAAATGAAGAAAATGCTTCGAAATGTAAAGTACAAGTGTTTGAATGTAAAAACAGGTGTTTGTCGTGTGTGAATACAAAGTGTGAACTTCTGGTCGAGGGCGGTTTGTCGTGCATCGAGAACGATACTTGAGCTTTCCTTCGAGTGTTCTTGAGTTCGCAGTAGGGTTCTGGCTTTCAGTACTTGATCTCCAGAGTTTGAATGTTCTTTGCTATGAGTTTGGATGCTTTTCTCTGCTGTTTGGTGATGTTCGCTGATGTATACTGGATGTTAACTGATGTCCCTTGAAATGAGGCTTTAGCTTGTCTTTTATAGTCATTGTGTCATTAGTTAGCTCCATTAATGCTTTGATCAACGGTTACAACGACTGGAAACGATCGCCGGAGTGATTATCCATAATGCTCTTCGTCCGTTACGGCTACTTGCTGTTAATGGCTTTGACTCCTGCATTAAATACTTAACAAACACAACAGTCAAGGTTAACGTTAGCTTTGGTCGAAGGTGCAATGATCTTACGCGATGGTCGTACGGGACGGGCGATGCTATGGTCGTGCGTCATGGGAGACGTACGACTTACCTTTTACGGGAGACGACAGATATTCTCTGGGTTCTTGTCGAGACCTTATCTTAATACAAGATTTGGATTATAACGTGCGTCTTACCTGCTCTGGTCGTGGTCGTACGACGTGATTTTTTGCCCAAACACTTTGCCCCCAAAATTTGAAAATTGAATGTCAAATTTAAGTTTTAAATTTTGTCAATCAGACGCATAGGAAATAAGACAAGAGTTAGAAATTACCTCAATCGCCTTGGAGCTAGACTGGTCCGTTTCTAACTGAACGAGAAGTTGAAAAGGGAACGAGGTCGTGACATCATACTGACACACGATGATGCTTACCAGCTGTCGAGGACAAGTGTCGACGATCCCTGTGGTCATATGAAAGGACGGGGATGCGCGGCGATCATCAAAGGGCTCGTCCTGACATGATCGACGATGGATCTTTTCTTGGCGATTTCCGTTCGATTAGAACTTGCAAGGATCTTTGACCTAATTTAAGTTTTTCTGAGATCATATAAGAGACGACCCTCCAGTTTGCGTATGCGTCGCAAGTCTATTGCTAGAAAGCCTAGAAAAAACTGGGATATCTGGGGCCTCTCAGAAGTGCAAATCAATTTAACGGGGCTGGCAATGTCGACAGAGCCTAGAAGCACCATTAAAAACGAAGAAGATCTCGATGACTTTAGAAGTCTAGCGAGGATTCCCATGGGGATTACCGTAAGCAAGGTTGCCAAGGTTCGACCGGAAATGTGCCCCGAGGGGTACATTGTTATATACGAATACCCGTTCAAAATAGGCTTTCACTGGCCATATTCGCCTTTAGTCAAAGAATTCATGTGTGAATTTGATCTTTCGCCGGGGCAACTGATGCCCCAGTTCTGGCGAGTTATCTTGATCATCGAACGACTTACCTCCAACTGACTTACTTCTGACGGCGTATAAGGTCAAGAATGACCGGTACCGTCGCTATAGCTTATTTTCAAGGTTCAAGGGTGATCGTTGTTTGGGTAAAAAATCACACCCTCGACCGACCTGGGAAGCACCCTTGACGTAACCCATGGACATTGATTACCCCCGACCGACAAGGATAATACCCGTTATTATCATATACCCGACATACGTTAAATAACCAGATAATTGACATATTGGGTCAATAGTCATATTACATCTCATGATCGCACGTCACGTGTCGCACGTCACGCACTTTGCACATCACTAGTCCTACGTTACTAGTCCTATGTCGCCAGTTACGGCTCGTCGGTCTTACGTCGACGGTCTCCTGTCATCGGTGTTATATCGCTCTGGTCCTACGACAACATCGTCCTGACATCCTGGTCCTACGACCAAATGGTCTTATATTTTGGCGATAGTCGTATGTTCCATAAGACTGACATCTGAGACTTAAGACGGTCGTACGATTATACTAACCGTTAACAGTCAAACATCCGTTTCTTTTGTTTATTAATGCAGGTCTTGACCATGAACAGAAAAGGAAAGACACTCGTTATGAACCATATATTGTATTAAGATACCCATAAAACATCTGTCGTCCCTCTCGAAAGGTAAGTCGAGAGTTCATCGCGACACTCGACCTCGACGTCGCCCGCTCCGCACGACCGTCGCATATAGACCATGCGACCTCAACCAAGCTAACACATAATATAACTGTTACGTTTATTAAGTGGTTAATGCAGGAGTCAAAGTCATTAATGGGCAACGGCTATAACCGACGAAGTCATTAACAAGCATTTAATCCCACATTGAAGACAGCGACCGTTACAACAAGTCATCAAAGCCTTTAATGATGTAGTTAAAGCTCCCGAAGACTATAAAAGATCAAGCTCAAGCCTCATTTCGGGGACATCTGCTATCGAATCCAAGAAATCATCTACTGAAAGCTAACATCTGATACTGAATTCAAGAATTCTACTGCGAGCTCAAGAACAACAGAAGAAAAGAAGCTTTCACTCGAAGAATCGCTCTCGACGCACGACATCCATCCTCGACCAGCAGTTTATACCTTATTTTCACACACGACACACACTGTTTAAACACATAAAACACTTGTACTTTACATTTCGAAGCATTTTCTTCATTTGTATTGTAACCACTGTACGATTGACACTAGTACCAAGGACATCGCCCCTGATTGGCGACCATAGTACAACGACGACCCCCAGTGTCGTCCGCAGGTTTTTTCCTCGATTGAGGTTTTTCCTGCGTCATCAAATTCTTTGTCTTCTTTATTTTTACCTTCGTCGCACGTTTCGTTGAAAGGTTCCTTTATTTAGTTGATTAAGTCCACATCGACCTTAAGTTGTCCCTTTGGTGCGATTTTTGGCATTAACAGTTTGGCGCCATCCGTGGGACTTCATCTAGAGAAAATCTTCGACGAACGTGCGTTTTACTAACGGTTTCTTGTAGTTTCCCCTAAGCTCTGTTCCAGGGAAATGGCAGATAAAGGAAATCCGGAACCAACCGCTATCCCGGTACATGCGGAGCCTGAAAATGTGCAAGATCTCCCAGCAGTAGTCGATGATGATCACTTAGAGGAAATCGTTCTGGATCAGAGCAAGCCTGACCAAAAAATTCTTGTGGGATCGTCCCTCGATCCTTGCATCAAAGAAAAACTCATATCTTTTTTGCAGGAACAAGCTGATTGTTTCGCCTGGTCGCATGAAGATATGGTCGGGATCGACCCTAGCGTCATTTCCCATAAGCTTAACGTCAATCCGTCATTCAAGCCCGTCAAACAAAAGCGACGTATATGGCGAATTATCAAGATCCCCTGATTCAACTCCAATCGGAATTGAATGCGGCTCGAAGCCAGATTCAAGCCCTAATAAAAAAATGCTCCGTCAAAGTATCGCATGTATCGCATCATCCAAAGGACTCGGGGGCTCGGTACACCCTTCGCAAGCTGAAAAAATACCACATTCGATTTCAAAAGTCCTCGGAAAAAGGCGCTTATCGATTTCATGGTACGGTAATTGTGACGTCCTACTTAGAACAACTCTATATATATATACTCTAAGTATATTTTCCTTGTTTAATTATTTTTGATCCAATATATGATCGTTGATTCAAGCATCGAAAGATCATTGGTCAAAACCAACGACCACCCCCAATTTTACATTGCAGGTTCGCAAGATCATATGAATATAGGTCTTACGATTTACATCGTGAGAAACCAAAGTCTCTTCGACTTAAAAGAGCACAGGTCGTATGATTTATAGTCGTCAATAAGAGACGACTCGCATTTTTTTATGATCGCCAGTGATGGCAAACGCAGGTTGCAATTTGTAGTCGTCAATAAAAGACGACCCACATTTTTTGTGATCGTCGGTCACGAAAAACACAGGTAAAATTTTTGGTCGCCCATAGAAGCGACTCACATAATTGCTAGTCATGACACATGCCAAAGTGTATTATCGTCAATAAAGACAACTTGTACATTGAATCTCATAATCACCAGTCATGGTAAGATGCATGTCAAAACACAAAAGTCGCCAATAAGAAATCCGAAATAATTGGTCGTGCGACATCCGAAATTGTCTGCGACAGTGGATCCTAGTTCGTAAGCAACAGGACTCGACAGTTCTGTGAAGACCGCGACATCAAGCTGACAACCTCGCCACCCAGGGGTAAGCGGTCAAGCGACACTTCAGCAAGAACATCAAAGCTAAAGTCTTTCAAGAAGGCGACTATGTTCCCCGTTGAGTGTTCCAAAGCACTCAAAAGCTCAATGCAGGTAAGCTTTCCACCAAATGGGAAGCTCCTTGTCATATCTCAGAAATCGTGGATAAAAAGGCCTATCGGCTTTCAACCCTCGGCAATCAAGATATCCCACGTAGTGGAAATGCAACGCACCTGAAAAGCCAACGACCAACCTCTGACATTGTTTTACCGCAGGATCGCACAACATTAGTTACTAAAGTCTATTATATGACTTAAGTCTCGCAGGATCGAACGATATATAAGTCGATCGTACGATCTTAACCTCGCAAGGTCGCACGACATAAGTAATCAGGTCTATGACTTGATCATTCCATCACAGGAACACATGATTCAAAGTTCATCGTATGATCAAATCACACGATCATAAGGTCTAGCGACCATCTAAGTTCTTCAACTTAGAAAAAACTTCATGTTCTGAATGAATGCTGTAATCGCATGCGCTTATGTTTGCTTATACGATTCAGGAATATAAAAGTCTTATGACTTAGTCGTTGTATTACAATGGATGCCCAAGTCGCACGACTTCTTGTTCATTTTTGTACTTAATGAATTTTTACAGTCGACATTACATCTGTCCATGACATGTACGAATCAGGTTCAATAGAAAGGTAAACTTTTTACCGACAATCGCTAAAATGAACCTTACAACTAGCTAAAAATGATAGACACAACGTATCATAGGTCTCTAGCGACTGTATCGGCTGTAAACGCCAGATCAAAGGTCTTTAACGACCAAATCGGCTCGAGCGCCAGAACATATGTCTCTGAACGACCGTATCGGCTGTGAACGCCAGACCACATGACCACGTCGACCGAGAACGCCAACCCGGCGACATGGACCCCTGTCTCCTCGATAGGAAAGTGTTCCCTGAAAGATGGGAGCAGATATTTCCTCAGAAGAGGAAACAAAGTCGTCCCATCTAGGACACCAACAACGTCGTCCCGTCTAGGACACCATCGGCCGATGACCCGTCCCCCTTGTCGGCAGACGCTGGGGACAACACCTTAGACACTAGCTTTGTCACTGTCACCGGAAGCGCCGAACTTGCTGGTGTCGCGTACATCGCGCCAGAACGGCTGGATGACGCCCTCGCCTCTTTAGGCGTGACAACTCTCGACGAAACGTCAGCCCGCAAAGACGGTTCCTTCAGGACTACCGTCCTTGTTTTCTTCAAGATTCCTGACCCAGCTGTCGGGGCATTCTTTCTCCTTTCCCGGCCTCGAAGGGCAAGCATAACTTGCGTCACCTTCTTTGGCTGACCAAGTCAGTTTTCCTCTGATGATCTTAGCAAAAGTAACACGTCTCCGTAGCAACGCATTTTATTTTAGTGCGAGATCTGAAATTCTACTGGCTTTGAATTCAGATCTCGGGGGGCTAACTGTTTGGGTAAAAAATCACACCCTCGACCGACCTGGGAAACACCCTCGACGTAACCCATGGACATTGATTACCCCCGACCGACAAGGATAATACCCGTTATTATCATATACCTGACATACGTTAAATAACCACGATAATTGACATATTGGGTCAATAGTCATAATACATCTCATGATCGCACGTCACGTGTCGCACGTCATGCACTTTGCACATCACTAGTCCTACGTTACTAGTCCTATGTCGCCAGTTACGGCTCGTCGGTCTTACGTCGACAGTCTCCTGTCATCGGTGTTATATCGCTCTGGTCCTACGACAACATCGTCCTGACATCCTGGTCCTACGACCAAATGGTCTTATATTTTGGCGATAGTCGTATGTTCCATAAGACTGACATCTGAGACTTAAGACGGTCGTACGATTATACTAACCGTTAACAGTCAAACATCCGTTTCTTTTGTTTATTAATGCAGGTCTTGACCATGAACAGAAAAGGTAAGACACTCGTTATGAACCATATATTGTATTAAGATAAGATCCCGACAAAGACCCAGAAAACATCTGTCGTCCCTCTCGAAAGGTAAGTCGAGAGTTCATCGCGACACTCGACCTCGACGTCGCCCGCTCCGCACGACCGTCACATATAGACCATGAGACCGTACTTGGTTTGTAATGTCAAGACTATTGAGACCGTACTTGGTTTGTGATGTACCTTTTATTATGAATGTAATGAAGTTATGCAATGTATGTTATTTGTTGTATGTTTGGGAAACCGGGTTGTTACAAATGGTATCAGAGCCCTAGTTTAAGAGATTTAGGTATTTGGATTTATACCTAGACTTAAACTGCATGTGAAGTAGGATGTCCTTATTATTTTAGAACCTTGGGATGTTAAGTATAAAAAGGTAGAAGGAACATCATGTAAGGTATGTTCAAATTACACCTGGCCAGTGTAAGCGTGAACTTACAAGTACATGTTGAACCGGAATATCTTGTTATATTGGGTATGTGCTTACGTGTATATTAACCTTGTTGAAATCAACAGAGTGGCAAGTCGAACTCGACGTATGGATAGAGATGAAGACAGGTATATTTCTATAAACTTTATACATGTTAAAGTGTTATCTGACTTCGGTGCAAACCGATTCTGTTGTGTTCTCAATTTTATTATTGTGTTAGAAAAATATTTGATAATTGTGTTAGAGATATAGAAGGGTGTGTTTAATTATTGTTGTTTTAATCTGTTAGTGTGGAGTGTGATGGCTTGAGTGTAAAGAATAATAGCGGTATGTAGAACGTGATGAATTGTGTGTGGAAGGTAACGATAGTGCGTAAAGTCTTGACCTAGTCATGAAGGCGACAGTTTAGTATGTTGTGTAGATTATACTTAATGTGATCGTTGACGCTATCAAGAAAGGTATTGCTTAAATGTGTGGGGTAATGTGGATAAGATGGTGGCAATTTATAATTAGTGAATGTGCGAGGTGTAGTAGTAATGAATTTCGTGAGATTAAGTGGTGGATTTGTGAGGATATGGAGTGAGTATAAGTGGAAACCTATGCTCGGAATTTTGTTTGTAAGTTGTGTAGAGGTGCCAAAAGTATGTGGGGAGAGGTATGGATGTCTAGGCGGTATGTAGTAGTGTTATTCAAGAATAAGAGAATGGAGTGGAAGTAGATGGTTAGCTAAAGAATAGGGTATTACCGTTTGAGAAATGGAAAATGTGAAGTTATTTTGAGCATTGAGTATGATTTCGGATTGACTCGATTAAGCTTCTGATAAGAGGTATGGTGAAGTTGTTAGTAAAGTATAGTAGTTGTTGAAATTAGGTGCGTGCAATTGGTTTGGAGGCGAAAGAAAGATAGCTTATAGGATCTGTTAAGAGTGAGTACCTTCTAGTGTGCTATCCTTGGAGAAAACGTGTTTTATGTTGAGAAGAGAATGGGAGAAAGTAGTCGAATGTAATGATCAGAGTGAAGGACCATTGGATAGGACATGATAGTAGTTACCCTCGTTTATTGCTTAACCGAATTCCGGGACGGAATTCTTTTAAGGGGGAGATAATGTAATACCCCGGATAAGTTCGTTAGTTAAAATCTCCTTTCCGTTAAATAAAGTTAACTTTAAAGTTATATGTTTAGGGTATGTTTGGATAAATTATAAGTTTAGGGGTGTTTGGGTCATTATTGAGAAGTTCAAGGTCTATATGGTAAGTATGGATAGATATTATCCCTTAAGCTATATCCAGATATTTTCATTTACAACAATTATCCAGATTTCAGTAGGTGTTGTGTGTGTGTGTGTTGAGAGAGCAAGAAGGAGAAAAGAAGAAAGCTAGGGTTAAGGCTTCAATTGGATTGCTTGGAAACGATTTAAGGTATGTTCCCTGTGTATTTTGTGTTGGTAATTGCTAGTAAGTAGTTCCTATCGGAGTAGAAACATCCCAAACACTTCTGTTAATGATTCAGTCGATTTCTGGGTGAAAATGGGATAAACAGTCAGAGGTGTCCGGATAATATGAAGGTATCCGGGTAGTTTCTTGGGTGGTGTCCGGGTAGTTTATTGATAGTGTCCGGATGATTTGTTTGAGAGTTTCCGGGTGATTTAGAGTCCGGATGGCATCCGGATTCCTCGTGTTGTCCGGATTAGTCGTGCTGTCCGGATTACTGAGGTTGTCCGGAAAAGTCTTGTTGTCCGGAAAAGTGGTGTTGTCCGGGTTGTTTGGGTTGTCCGGATAACTTGGCTGTTTGGGTAATTTTGAGGATAAAAGTTATGTAGATGTATCTAGAGTCCATAACCTGCTAGTAAGTCTTATACATAAGTTGGTAAGGAGATATTTGTATGTAAATGGTTTCAGATTCTGAGGTATTTGGATAAGGGAACGGATAGCTCGGAGAAAGGCTTGGAAGCGTATTTTAAGCATCCAAGGTGAGTTTTGCTTTAAACGTTTTCAACTGGAATACATATATGTGTTTATATATGTATGTGAGTATGTGTATATATAAATGAGGTGATTGTGTGGTAGGAATATGATTATGTGTATATAAATGACAATATGATGTAATGAGATATATATTGTATTTATATAAGCTTTGCACTACACGAGTGCACTTGTGCCGGGTTCCGGTGTGCGGACCGGTGTGTAGCCGGGTTCCGGTGTGCGGACCGGTGAGTAGTCGGGTTCCGGTGTGCGGACCGACAGGTAGCCGGGTTCCGGTGAGCGGACCGGTTGTTGATTTATTAGTTGGCTTGCTACCAACTAATATGGCCATTTGTGGAGGAATAAGGTGAATGAGATGTACACGATGCACGAGTCTGGATTGGTATTTAAATACGTGTGGTATGTTTATATTTTACGAAAGAATTATCAAAGGTTTATCTAAACTATTTTGATACAAAGGATTTACATAAAAGGTTTTATAATGATTTTGGAAAGGACCGGGATTAACTCACTAGACCCGTTTGGTCTAACCCTCATTTTGTTTTCAAAAATATGTTTTCCAGGTTAAGGATCGGCAGGAGAGGATGAAGTGTAGGAAGCTTTTGACGGATGTTGATTAGGAAGCTTTTATATGTTTTGTAATGTCAAGACTATTGAGACCGTACTTGGTTTGTGATGTACCTTTTATTATGAATGTAATGAAGTTATGCAATGTATGTTATTTGTTGTATGTTTGGGAAACCGGGTTGTTACAGTTTCGTTGAAAGGTTCCTTTATTTAGTTGATTAAGTCCACATCGACCTTAAGTTGTCCCTTTGGTGTGATTTTTGGCATTAACAGTTTGGCGCCATCCTTGGGACTTCATCTAGAGAAAATCTTCGATGAACGTGTGTTTTACTAACGGTTTCTTGTAGTTTCCCCTAAGCTCTGTTCCAGGGAAATGGCAGATAAAGGAAATCCGGAACCAACCGCTATCCCGGTACATGCGGAGCCTGAAAATGTGCAAGATCTCCCAGCAGTAGTCGATGATGATCACTTAGAGGAAATCGTTCTGGATCAGAGCAAGCCTGACCAAAAAATTCTTGTGGGATCGTCCCTCGATCCTTGCATCAAAGAAAAACTCATATCTTTTTTGCAGGAACAAGCTGATTGTTTCGCCTGGTCGCATGAAGACATGGTCGGGATCGACCCTAACGTCATTTCCCATAAGCTTAACGTCAATCCGTCATTCAAGCCCGTCAAACAAAAGCGACGTATATGGCGAATTATCAAGATCCCCTGATTCAACTCCAATCGGAATTGAATGCGGCTCGAAGCCAGATTCAAGCCCTAATAAAAAAATTCTCCGTCAAAGTATCGCATGTATCGCATCATCCAAAGGACTCGGGGGCTCGGTACACCCTTCGCAAGCTGAAAAAATACCACATTCGATTTCAAAAGTCCTCGGAAAAAGGCGCTTATCGATTTCATGGTACGGTAATTGTGACGTCCCACTTAGAACAACTCTATATATATATATACTCTAAGTATATTTTCCTTGTTTAATTATTTTTGATCCAATATATGATCGTTGATTCAAGCATCGAAAGATTATTGGTCAAAACCAACGACCACCCCCAATTTTACATTGCAGGTTCGCAAGATCATATGAATATAGGTCTTACGATTTACATCGTGAGAAACCAAAGTCTCTTCGACTTAAAAAAGCACAGGTCGTATGATTTATAGTCGTCAATAAGAGACGACTCGCATTTTTTTTATGATCGCCAGTGATGGCAAACGCAAGTTGCAATTTGTAGTCGTCAATAAAAGACGACCCACGTTTTTTGTGATCGCCGGTCACGAAAAACACAGGTAAAAATTCTTGGTCGCCCTTAGAAGCGACTCGCATAATCGCTAGTCATGACACATGCCAAAGTGTATTGTCGTCAATAAAGACAACTTGTACATTGAATCTCATAATCACCAGTCATGGTAAGATGCATGTCAAAACACAAAAGTCGCCAATAAGAAATCCGAAATAATTGGTCGTGCGACATCCGAAATTGTCTGCGACAGTGGATCCTAGTTCGTAAGCAACAGGACTCGACAGTTCTGTGAAGACCGCGACATCAAGATGACAACCTCGCCACCCAGGGGTAAGCGGTCAAGCGACACTTCAGCAAGAACATCAAAGCTAAAGTCTTTCAAGAAGGCGACTACGTTCCCCGTCGAGTGTTCCAAAGCACTCAAAAGCTCAATGCAGGTAAGCTTTCCACCAAATGGGAAGGTCCTTGTCATATCTCAGAAATCGTGGATAAAAAAGGCCTATCGACTTTCAACCCTCGGCAATCAAGATATCCCACGTAGTGGGAATGCAACGCGCCTGAAAAGCCAACGACCAACCTCTGACATTGTTTTACCGCAGGATCGCACGACATTAGTTACTAAAGTCTATTATATGACTTAAGTCTCGCAGGATCGAACGATATATAAGTCTATCGTATGATCTTAACCTCGCAAGGTCGCACGACATAAGTAATCAGGTCTATGACTTGATCATTCCATCACAGGAACACATGATTCAAAGTTCATCGTATGATCAAATCACACGATCATAAGGTCTAGCGACCATCTAAGTTCTTCAACTTAGAAAAAACTTCATGTTCTGAATGAATGCTGTAATCGCATGCGCTTATGTTTGCTTATACGATTCAGGAATATAAAAGTCTTATGACTTAGTCGTTGTATTACAATGGATGCCCAAGTCGCACGACTTCTTGTTCATTTTTGTACTTAATGAATTTTTACAGTCGACATTACATCTGTCCATGACATGTACGAATCAGGTTCAATAGAAAGGTAAACTTTTTACCGACTATCGCTAAAACGAAACTTACAACTAGCTAAAAAAGCTAGACACAACGTATCACAGGTCTCTAGCGACCGTATCGGCTGTAAACGCCAGATCAAAGGTCTTTAACGACCAAATCGGCTCGAGCGCCAGAACATATGTCTCTGAAAGACCGTATCGGCTGTGAACGCCAGACCACAGGACCACGTCGACCGAGAACGCCAACCCAGCGACATGGACCCCTGTCTCCTCGATAGGAAAGTGTTCCCTGAAAGATGGGAGCAGATATTTCCCAGTGTCGTCCGCAGGTTTTTTCCTCGATTAAGGTTTTTCCTGCGTCATTAAATTCTCTGTCTTCTTTATTTTTACCTTCGTTGCACGTTTCGTTGAAAGGTTCCTTTCTTTAGTTGATTAAGTCCACATCGACCTTAAGTTGTCCCTTTGGGGCGATTTTTGGCATTAACAATCGTACCCTGGTTTTAAATACTGCGGTCAACGACCGTGGATGGAAGAAGAGGTATGTATTTGTACGGGCGTCGACGCTGGACACTGATAGTGACTGGATTAGGGAGGCTTGGAATATGACGGGTGAGCCTTTGATTGTACGTTTTCATGTTATTCTGTTGCTCGATTGTTTCTTCGACTGATCTTTTTTTTATGCGTAGATATTGACTTCGATAAGGTAGAGCCGGATGATGCTTCTCGGGGTAAGATCGAAAAGTTCTTGGAATTTAGTACTGAAGACCGGTCGTACGTCACGCGTCATTTGATAGACGAGGATGATGACACCGTTTTCTTGAGCGACAGAATGAGGATGTGTCGAGAGGAGAAATAAGAAGAGGAGGACTCTGAGAAGACTGAGGAGGAACAGAAGAGCGAAGAACCAGAGGTAGAGATAATTGGTAAGTATCCTTTTGTCTTCTTTTCGCTTGACCTGGTCTTTCTCTGTTCTGAATCGTCTTATTTCTTTCTTTTACCGTATAGGTGAATCTCAAGCACAGGCGACGTCTTCTGTTGCTAGGAAGATGGCCCAAGTCAAAGTAGCTCGCGAGGCGAGGGAGAAGGACGTTTCGACAACTGGGTCGGGAGTCCTGAAGAGAAAAGAGGTCCCGACAGCCGGGTCGGGCCTCTTAAAGAGGACAAAGGTGTCCGTTCTAAGGGAACCGTCTTCGAAGACGGGTAACCCATCGACCGGCGCAAAATCTGTGGATACTGCGCAATTGGCGACGATGTCTCCCGTCGTCCTATCCGGTCCTTATCGGCCGACAGGGGCAAAGGCGCGCAGAAGGAACCTTTGGGGGAAACGACGGTCAACTTTACGTTGCCGTCGGGTTTTCTGGACGACAATGTCTTGGACGAGACGAAGTTGTTCCCCCATTTGGAAAAATATTTGTTTTCGTCTTTCAGGGAGCGTTTTGACGGGTTTTCTTTCGAGAAGAAAGAGTTCCATACAGCTGGACTCTTATTCTTGGTAAGCCTTTCTTTCAAGACTTGTCGTTTGTCGTTGTCGTTGTTTACTAATGTCGCTCATATTATGATTCTTCAGGCGTTCCAAGCTTCCCTGGCATTGCATGCCGAAACGACGAATATAGAGGTTTCAACGGCTTCTGTTACCAAAGATGAAGATGCAGCGTTAGCTAAAGAGAGAGCTGCTTTGGAGCATGAAGAAGCGATGTCGGTGCGTCTTGACCATGCTCTGGACGAATTGGATGCCCTCAGCCATACAAGAGACGAGATAAACTCGCGTTTGAAAGAGTCCCTGACTTTGATGCGCGACCAGAGAGAGGAGCTGGAGGGGATGAAGGAATCCGTAACCGCGAAGAGGAAGGAAGTCGAGGGAATCAAGGCTAAGGTGATTAATTTGAAGAAGGAGTCTGATGAATTGAAGGATGAAAATAAGTCTTTCTTTTCTTATGATCGACTTACTGCGCGTGCGGCGGTTATGCGACGTCACCTGCAAGGCAAGGATCCTTTGGCTTCAGCGTCAGATGAGCTGCGTCTCTTTTATGAGAGAGTCGGGACCGAGAGGGATCTCTACTTAGATGACGAGAAGGACGTTGAGGAGGAGGTGGCTAACGAGGGTTTTCGGGATGAGGTATCGGACAAGGTTGTGATCGATACTCCTCCACAACCTTAGAAAAAATGTATTTGTTTGTTCGTGCTGCTCGACCGTTAGTGGTCGATTATGTACTCGATGGCTTATATAATGAACACAACTTTTGTTTGAACTTTACGCTTTATCCAAACCATGTTTAATTATGAATTTGAACATAGGACACACAGGAAACCATGCGACTGAGGCATACATTGTAATACGATGAGTAAAACAAATATGTGAACACGCGATTAAAGCATTTTCTAAGTTAAGAGACTTAGGGGTAAAATCGTTTAGATTCTGCGATCGTACGATTAGATCATATAATGAGTTTGTATCGTATGCCCCTATGGAGGGATGATCAAGTCACAGACCTGATCATGTATGTCTTTCGACCTTGCTATATTAAAGTCATATAGTAGACTTAATGACTACTGTCGTGCGATTCTGCGATAATCTGTTGTGCGATTCTGCGATAAAACGATGTCGGTGGTTGGTCGTTGGCTAGCCAACGACCCTCCGATGCTTAAGTCAGTAAACGTTTTGTGAGAAAAAAATCGTATGAGAAAGAGTTAGAGAACGTACAATTTCAGACTCTCTCTATTTGCCCCCTGTCATTTATTACCGTATCCTTTTGGGAGGAAAAGATAGGTTTTAAATGACAGAATGACACGGAGAAATACTGTACTGCGGTCGACTATGTTGTGGTGCGACGAGGCACCATAGTAGATTTATCCCTGTGGAAAAGATACTAATTTAGGGATAGAAGAAACGAACCTGTCGAGAGCCTGATCTTGTGACTTTAGTTTATTTTCGCGGCTTCAAGGTAGACCTGTAGCACTCACGAGCGACTCCTGGATTCCCCATGGCGTAGGGAATTTCAATTGACAACTTTTGCATGCTCGGGAGTCGACGGTCGATGGCCATCAGCTGGAACAGCGACATCGTCGATGATGTCCTTGAGATTTCCTTTCGAGAAATGATATGCTAGTTCCTTCTTCAATGCGATACAGTCGTCTGTCACATGACCATGATCGGCATGGAAGTCGCACCACTTTGATTTGTCTTTCTTAGCATCGTCCAGGTCGGACTTCTTTGGCCATCGAATGGTAGCTTGGGAACTTTTCAGAGCTTCGACTAGGTCCTTTATGGATCCTTTGAATCCGTAAGAGGATATCTTGGGGTACTGAGTGAACTTAGTCGCGGTCTGGGCCTCTGCTTTCGTCTTGAAACGAACATTTGAAATTTGGCGCGCTGGCTCTATTCCGGAAACAGCCTTTGTCTTGAACTCTGGCTTTCTGACGCCTAACGACTTCTTGTCGTCAGCGTGCTTGTGACGAAAGGCGGCATAATCTTCTACCCTCATATATGCTAAGATTCGAGCTCGGACGTCTTCGAAATTCTCCGGGGGATATTTGGTCAGGTCGGTGTATAGACCCGAACTATCGTCCAGACCACGCTTATAGGCTTCGATCGCGGTTTTGACATCGCAATTGCAGATGCTGATCATTTCGGCATTGAATCTATTGAAATAACTTCGAATAGACTCATTGGTCTTCTGCACGACATAATACAGATCACTAGTCTGTTTTTCCATCTTGCGACTGCTGGCGAATTGCCGGGAGAATTGGTTGACCAATTCGGCGAACGACCCGATTGATTTGGGTTTGAGATTGATCAACCACTAGAGAGCTGGACCAGTGAGAGTTGCCCCGAAACTCTGGCACATGCATACTTCCTGGTACATGTGTGGAATCGAGATCGTCCACATGAGCTGCTTATATTGCGCGACGTGCTCAGTCGGATCGGTCACACCCGAATACTTGGGAGTGAAGGCAGGAATGTTATACTTCTTTGGGACCTCGACGGTGGCGATCTCGTCGATGAAGGGCGACGCCTGATACCCCGAGCGAGGCTCGACGTCGACAGGCACGACTGCCCCAAGCAACTTGGTGAGCAAGGACAAGATGCGCTAATTTTGGTCTTCTAACATCTTCAAACGCTGGGCGACGGGATCGTTAAGATCAGGATTTGCCCCTGTCGAGGGATTGGTCCCTGGACTAGTGCCATTACCATGTGACGAACCATTGGTGTCCCCGTTGAACGGAACAGAATATGGCTGCGACCCATATTGGAATTGCTGCGGTCCATTCTGAAACGATTGTGGTCCCTGCTGGAAAGGCTGCGATCCACCGTGGAGCGGCTGAGATCCACCTTGAGGTCCATTCTGAAATGGCTGCTGAAATGGTTGCGACCGCTGCTGGAAAGGCTGCGACCCTTGTAATGGCTGAGATTCATTATTCACGGGTGGTGGCCTTATGTGATGAGGAGGAACTGTCCCAAACTGAGGATTTGGGTTGAACGTCCCTGGCTGTTGATTCTGCATGAACGAGCCTGGATGCTGATTCTGCGCGGATGAACCTGGATTCGGGACAAATGGTCTAGGGCCATTCTGGTCGAACGATCTTGGAATTGGGTTCTGCACGAACGGCCTAGGACCATTTTGAGGCCCAAGAGGATTTCTTAACCGCGCGATCTCCTCAGCTGCTCTGCGATTCTGCTCTGCCATTGCATTGAGCTGATTCCTGGCGACTTTGAGCTCCTGATACATCTGAGCAACAACTTGCTGCGGATTTCCAGAGGCTGCCATTGTTCCTGCAATAGAGAGCAGAAAAAACTCCAAGAAACTATTAGTAGGGTGCACGTTCGTCGAGGATTTCCTCTAGATGAGGTCCCACGGATGGCGCCAAACTGTTAATGCCAAAAATCGCACCAAATGGACAACTTAAGGTCGATGTGGACTTAATCAACTAAAGAAAGGATCTTTCGACGATACGTGCGACGAGGGACAAAATAAACGAGACAAGGGATTTGACGACGTAGGAAAAACCTCAATCGAGGAAAAAAACTGCGGACGACAGTGGGTGTCGTCGCTACACTATGGTCGCCAATCAGGGGCGATGTCCTTGGTACTGGTGTCGATCGTATGATGATTACAATACAAATGAAGAAAATGCTTCGAAATGTAAAGTACAAGTGTTTGAATGTAAAAACAGGTGTTTGTCGTGTGTGAATACAAAGTGTGAACTTCTGGTCGAGGGCGGTTTGTCGTGCGTCGAGAGCGATACTTGAGCTTTCCTTCGAGTGTTCTTGAGTTCGCAGTAGGGTTCTGGCTTTCAGTACTTGATCTCCAGAGTTTGAATGTTCTTTGCTATGAGTTTGGATGCTTTTCTCTGCTGTTTGGTGATGTTCGCTGATGTATACTGGATGTTAACTGATGTCCCTTGAAATGAGGCTTTAGCTTGTCTTTTATAGTCATCGTGTCATTAATTAGCTCCATTAATGCTTTGATCAATGGCTACAACGGCTGGAAACGGTCGTCGGAGTGATTATCCATAATGCTCTTCGTCCGTTACGGCTACTTGCTGTTAATGGCTTTGACTCCTGCATTAAATACTTAACAAACGTAACAATCAAGGTTAACGTTAGCTTTGGTCGAAGGTGCAATGATCTTACGCGATGGTCGTACGGGACGGGCGATGCTATGGTCGTGCGTCATGGGAGACGTACGACTTACCTTTTACGGGAGACGACGGATGTTCTCTGGGTTCTTGTCGAGACCTTATCTTAATACAAGATTTGGATTATAACGTGCGTCTTACCTGCTCTGGTCGTGGTCGTACGACGTGATTTTTTGCCCAAACAGTAGCCGGGTCGTGTAGTGTCCGGATAAGTACCCAGATCGTGTAGTGTCCGGATAGTGGTTCCCGGATACAAGGTTTTCGGATGATTTGTATCCGAATAGTAACTTCCGGATCATGCTGTGTCTGGATTTTTAGTGAGTCCGATTTTGGAGGGTCTGGTTTAGAGGGGACCATTTGGGTATGTTGTGTCCGATAAAATCTCATATGCTATTTGGGGCCCTGTAGGTTATCGATTCGTTCGGAGGTGAGAGTGGTGTTAGTCGGATTTATCGCTTTTCAGGTGAGTTCCCTTACACCACTTTTTTACGTGAAATGAGATGTTAAACGTTTTTACTGCTGATTATGGTATGAGATGCGAGCATGATTTTATTTATAAACTCATTATCAATTTCTCGCATGAATTATGTGTTTGGGAATGTTATACTCGCATGATGATAAATGCATCACTGCATGCTTTCTAGCCTTGCTTGGTATGCTTATGTGGGGTCGAGTTGCACAGTGGGATTAGTGTACCTAGGGATTTTAACAATCACTTGGGAGTTAAATTATTAACCCCTTGGGCACATAAAATTGTTAGCTTTAACTTAGCTTGTTAGCTTAGTTAGTTTCTCGGCTGTGGAAGTTTGTTTCCGCTGCAAGTATCGTAACGCTGTTTGGAATGTTATTTAAGCAAGTTTTCATTCTAAGTATTTGTTTCTTGTTCATCTACATTTCTCAAGCAAACATTGCAAAAACTTGGTTGCTTTTTCATCCTCGGTCTTTCAGACACAACCTATCATAGATATAACGATCTCTTATGCATAAAATTGTTATATACGGGTATGATAAATATATTAAATTGTTATCCATGCACTAAAATATTATTCTTTTTAAAGAGCATTTTGGACATTTATATAAAATTCAAACATTTTCATCAAAACGCATGTCAAATCAATATTGAGAACGGATAATGTTCATCACAAAGTGATTGATTACGAAATGAGGAGTTATTTTAGACATAAAATAAAACAAACAATCACGCACCATTTCAAACCAAAACAAAATTTGTAAATGCAACAAAAATAATCATTGGTTGATGAAGTTTAGTGGTTCGATGGATGCGTTTGCAACTAGTTTTAAATGACCAAAAATGTTTCTCGAACAATATTAAAACTTACTTTTTAAGAGATCAAATAAAATATGATTAATACAATTAAATGAAGATCGAACTAGTACATTTGTATATAACTTTATAAAACATCAGAATGAGAGTGGTATGTTAGGACCTTTACAACCATCCTAATGAAGCATAAAGTTTATAGGACAACAATTTTGCATCATATATATAAAGACATTATAATGAACTATTAAGATGAAATTGGCAACTGGTACATTTGTATATAGGTTTTCTAAACCATTAGAACAAATAAAGGTGGTGCGTTAGGACATTTTCGACAAGACGGCGTCGGGGGTATCGAGAATCACAATCCCCATTCCCAGCCCCGTTCATCGCCATCCACATTAGGAATCGTGGATTTTCCTTGTCCATACAATCTAATTTTTCAAGTAATGCTTTTATATATTGTGTATATAAATACGTTTAAACTATATATAAATGCTAAAACTTTAATTACACAATTCGGGGATTGCTCATCTCCATTCCCAGTCAACTCAGGGATTCCCGGTTAAACCGGGTCGGGTATTGGGTTCCCCAATGGGTGCAGAGTTTTTTTTTTGAAGGGTGTCTTAGGCTATGCCTAGACTAACCCTTAGCAAATTATGACTGTAAGACATCAGCCCTGATTAAACCTCAGTGGCCACAATTGTTGTGTACGTCTGGATTCGAACCCTGGACAGATAGGATATTCCACCACATCCCCCAGGGGCCTTAACCACTACGCCACAACCCTTGTGCAGAGCTTTTTGCCATCCCTATTTACGACCATCCTAATACAATACTTAATGAAGCTTTTAGAATTTATAGGACAACTATATATATGCATACAAAGACGATCGATATAACAAGTTATCAAAATGAAGTTGACAACCTAACAAGTTGTAATTATCCAATAAAACTGTAAGTTATTAGAACATAATTGAACAACCTAATAAAGCTAAGCAAATGAAGCTTTCTATTAATCTTTTTATACAACCATTTTTAAAAGTATCATGTAAAAATCATGTACCATAAATGATAATTAAAGACTTCATCCATCCCCAATTAAATGTATATAACGGGAAAAAAAACATACATTTTTATGAACAAATTATTATTACACTTTTCAGTTAACTAAATTACAATTTTAACCTAAATTACAATTTTAACCTTCATAATAGAAAGATAAATTTGTTTATCACATAATTAATAATGGGAAATTAATTAAAATACCCTAAGTCAAACATTGAGTTACCAAAATACCCTAAATTTTTTCAATTTTGCAAAAATACCCAAAATACCCGTGATGAGGTCCCGCGATCGCGGGATACGGTGACGTGACACGTACTTTGGCCCCAAATGTCCCGCGAAGCCCCTCAACTTTGGCCGCGGTGCACTTTTGGTCTCTGCCCGCGATGGCCCGCGATGGACCAAAATTTACAGTTTTGGTCCCTGAAAATTTACACTTTTGGTCCCTGAAAATTTACACTTTCAGCCCCTGTTTTACTGTTTTTTTCCACAATTATTGCACTTTAAAGACCAATTTGTGGTTGAAATTCATTTGCATGTTTGAATCAATGTTAAATCAATGTTTTTGGAATACCAGTTTGTGGATGAAATGAGAGATTGGTTTTCTGATATGTTGGTTGTTTCATTGATAAATAGACGTAAAATGCAAGCCATAATCCTCACACAACGATTTCATTGTTGCAATATTTCTTTCTGCAATATTTTGTGTTTGAGATACTACTGAAAAAATGAGTTCATCTGTTGCAAAAGCTAAGCTATATTTCTGTTTTGATGGTGAATGGGTGCAAGATAACAATGAGTGGAATTTTGCTTATAAATCTAAGCATGGTGTAAAAGTGTCAGTAAACTATACTTATCAGAAGTTTGTTGCATACGCCATGCAAAAATGTGGAATCAACTCTTCTGATATTTGCAAGTTAGTGTTTAAAAATGGCGATGGGTCATTTGTGGATTTATCCAACGATGGGGATATTTCTACTTTTCTGCACCTTGCAGTCGATTCAGAAAGACCCCCATTACTCTTTGTGTATCCCGGCGTATCCGACGGTGACGACGACGGTGACGAGGAGGGTGATTCTCAACAAATAGAGCAGCCTGATTCTCAACAAATAGAGCAGCCTGATTCTCAACAACAACAACCACCACTACAACCACACGAATGGCGTACTGCTGGAGTTGCTGATGACGAAACCCACGTTTTCAGAACGGGTAATTCTGAAATAGACAGATCAGACACCGATAATGATGATCACGAAGAATATACCCCTAGTAGAAAATCATGTAGTCAGATAAATGACTTTTTTGATATGCCCCCTATTCTTCTAGACTCCCATACCTAGACACAAAGCTACGAACCTACACCTTATATTCGCAGTGAAAGTTTAACAACAGGTCAGATATTCGATTCGAAGGATCTCTTAGCAAGTCAGATCGGACTCAAGTTCTTGGAAGAGGGTTTCCAAAGTCGCGTGCGGGCATCTGACAAAAGCAAATACGTAGTTGAATGTGCTAGAGAAAAGTGTGAGTGGAGGTTGTACGCGATTCACACGGGTCCCAAATGAGGGGCGATAATGATTAGAAAGTTGCACGACGTACACACTTGTACGAGGACGCAACTTAATCCCCACCACAAACAAGCCGACAAAAAAACTTTGGGTGCGATCCTGAAAAACAAATTTCTTGATGTTAGCAGGTCATTGCGTCCAAAGGACATCGTCCACGACGTTCACCGGCAGTTCGGCGTCACGGTTGATTACCACCAAGCGTGGCGTGCGCGCTGCCATGCACTGTTTATGGTGAGAGGCACGTTCGAGGAGTCGTATGAACGACTCCCGACATATTTATATAATTTGCAGCTGCAGAACCCTGGTACTGTCACGCAGCTACGGACCGATTCATGTGGACGGTTTGAGATGTGCTTCGTGGCCCTTGGACCCGCGGTACGTATTTTAACACGTCATATGTTTACACGTTATAAACTATAACATTTACACATTATAAACTAAAACATTTTAACCTATGTTTTTGCAGATCCGCACATTTGTGGCAAATCTACGTCGTGTTCTGATAATAGACGCAGCCCATTTAAAGGGCCGTTACTTGGGTATGATGTTCCTGGCGGTTGCCATGGACGGGGATAACTCCATCGTTCCAGTAGCTTTCGGCGTAGGCAAGTCTGAAACCGGGGACGAGTGGACTTGGTTTATGTCCATGTTGAGACAAGCTATCGGAGACCCGCAAGGGTTGGTGTTTATGTCTGACAGGGCTCCTTCCATAAGCGCCGCAATCTCTGCCATGTACCCAAACGCCCCTCACGCCATATGCTGTCGACATTTGGAGATGAACGCCAAATCCAAGGACAAACGTATTACCACCAACAAGGATGTCTATTGGGCGGCATGCAGAGCATATACGGATCGGGAGTTTAACAAGTACATGAATGCACTCTCCCGTTTTGCGCGTAGATGTCCGATTATTAATCTTATGGACTACTTTCGGGCCTTTCAACAAGAGTGGTACCAAATTCGACGCCTAAAAGGAGCTGAGATGCAAAATGCACTCACACCAACGACGGAGAATATCATTTAGTACAGAGCGCGTCGTGTGGCGACATGGCCGGTAAGAGCAATCGGGTATGGGAAGTACGAGGTGCATGATGACTATATTCACGCGATTGTGAATATGGAAGACCACCTTTATTCGTGTCGCGAATGGGATAAATCTGGGTTACCGTGCGGCCATGCCATCGCTGCAGTAACATATATGGGTCGTACAGATTGCAACGACTTGGCTGTACCTTTCTTCACGTCCGAATATTACCGGAAAACATACGTGGAGGTAATAAACCCAGCTGGACCCCCTGCAGCATGGGTGTATTGTAATACCCCGGGTAAGTTCGTTAGTTAAAATCCCTTTTTCCGTTAAGTAAAGTTAACTTTAAAGTTGGATTTTAGGGTAAACTTGGGTTAAATTATAAGTTAAGGGTGTTTGGGTCATTATTGAGAAGTTCAAGGACCAAAGTGGTAATTAAGTTTGATATTATCTCTTAAGCATATCAGATATTTCACAACTCATATATTATCCAGATTTCAGTTTAGTGTGTGTGTGTGTGTTGAGAGAGCAAGAAGGAGAAAAGAAGAAAAGCTAGGTTAAGGCTTCAATTGGTATGCTTGGAAGTGAATCTGAGGTATGTCTCTTTGTATTTTATGTTTGTAATTGCTTTTAGATAGTTCCTATCGGAGTAGAATAGTCAAAATCACATCTGTTAATGATTCAGTCGATTTCTGGGTGAAAATGGGATAAACAGTCAGAGGTGTCCGGATGATATGAAGGTATCCGGGTAGATTCTTGGGTGGTGTCCGGGTAAGTTGTTGATAGAGTCCGGACGATTTGATTGATAGTTTCCGGATGATTTAGAGACCGGATGGCATCCGGATTCCTTTGTTGTCCGGATTAGTCTGTGGTGTCCGGATTCCTTGTGTTGTCCGGATAAATTGTGTTGTCCGGAAAAGTTGGGTTGTCCGGGTGGCTTTGGGCTGTCCGGAAACTATAGCTGTTTGGTTGTTTTGATGGCGAGAGTTAGGTAGATTTATCTAGAGTTCACGTGTTCAAATGGTAAGGGGATATTTGTATTTAATCTGTTTCAGATTCTGTGGATTTGGATTGAAAGACTGAATCTTTTGGAGAAAAGCTTGGAAGTGTTTATGGATAAGCGATCGAGGTGAGTTTTGCTTTAAAACCTTTTTGAGCTGGGATACATATATATGTGTATATATATATATGAGATGATTATGTGGTAGGAATATGATTATGTGTATATAAATGACAATATGATGTAATGAGATATATATTGTATTTATATAAGCTTTGCACTACACGAGTGCACTTGTTGCCGGGTTCCGGTGAGCGGACCGGTGTGTAGCCGGGTTCCGGTGTGCGGACCGGTGAGTAGTCGGGTTCCGGTGTGCGGACCGACGGGTAGCCGGGTTCTGGTGAGCGGACCGGTTGTTGATTTATTAGTTGGCTTGCTACCAACTAATATGGCCATTTGTGGAGGAATAAGGTGAATGAGATGTACACGATGCACGAGTCTGGATTGGTATTTAAATACATGTGGACGGTGTGGTATGTTTATATTTTACGAAAGAATTACCAAAGGTTTATCTAAACTATTTTGATACAGAGGATTTACATAAAAGGTTTTATAATGATTTTGTAAAGGACCGGGATTAACTCACTAGACCCGTTTGGTCTAACCCTCATTTTGTTTTCAAAAATATGTTTTCCAGGTTAAGGATCGGCAGGAGAGGATGAAGTGTAGGAAGTTTTTGATGGATGTTGATTAGGAGGCTTTTATATATATATATATATTGTAATTTATGAGACCGAAGGGACCGTACTTGGTTTGTTATGTAACTTTTGTTGTAAATCAATGATATGTATTCATGTTAAGTTATTTGTTGTATGTTTGGGAAACCGGGTTGTTACAAATGGTATCAAAGCCCTAGTTTAAGGGATTTAGGTATTTGTACCCGTACCTAGACTTAAACTGCATGTGAAGTAGGATGTCCTTGATATATTAGAACCTTGGGATGCTAAGTATAAAAGGTAGAAGGAACATCATGTAAGGTAATTTCAGATTACACCTGGCCAGTGTAATTGTGATCTTACAGGTGCATGTTTGGACTGGAATACCTTATTATATGGGGTATGTGCTTATGTGTATATTAACTCTATAAAAATCAACAGAGTGGCAGATCGGACTCGACGTATGGATAGATATGAAGACAGGTATATTCCTATAAACTCTATACGTGCTAAAGTGCTATATGACTTCGGTGCAAACTGATAATCTGTATTTCGTGCTTTTGTTGCTTATCTGTGTTAGAGATATAGAAGGGTGTGGGGTGCCTATTTAGTTAATTCCTATGGTTTTGATTGAATTCGAGGTAGTAGTGGAAACTAAGTATTCATACCTTTTCGCTTAACCGAATTCCGGGACGGAATTCTTTTAAGGGGGAGATAATGTAATACCCCGGGTAAGTTCGTTAGTTAAAATCCCTTTTTCCGTTAAGTAAAGTTAACTTTAAAGTTGGATTTTAGGGTAAACTTGGGTTAAATTATAAGTTAAGGGTGTTTGGGTCATTATTGAGAAGTTCAAGGACCAAAGTGGTAATTAAGTTTGATATTATCTCTTAAGCATATCAGATATTTCACAACTCGGATATTATCCAGATTTCAGTTTAGTGTGTGTGTGTGTTGATAGAGCAAGAAGGAGAAAAGAAGAAAAGCTAGGTTAAGGCTTCAATTGGTATGCTTGGAAGTGAATCTGAGGTATGTCTCTTTGTATTTTATGTTTGTAATTTCTTTTAGATAGTTCCTATCGGAGTAGAATAGTCAAAATCACATCTGTTAATGATTCAGTCGATTTCTGGGTGAAAATGGGATAAACAGTCAGAGGTGTCCGGATGATATGAAGGTATCCGGGTAGATTCTTGGGTGGTGTCCGGGTAAGTTGTTGATAGAGTCCGGACGATTTGATTGATAGTTTCCGGATGATTTAGAGACCGGATGGCATCCGGATTCCTTTGTTGTCCGGATTAGTCTGTGGTGTCCGGATTCCTTGTGTTGTCCGGATAAATTGTGTTGTCCGGAAAAGTTGGGTTGTCCGGGTGGATTTGGGCTGTCCGGAAACTATAGCTGTTTGGTTGTTTTGATGGCGAGAGTTAGGTAGATTTATCTAGAGTTTACGTGTTCAAATGGTAAGGGGATATTTGTATTTAATCTGTTTCAGATTCTGTGGATTTGGATTGAAAGACTGAATCTTTTGGAGAAAAGCTTGGAAGTGTTTATGGATAAGCGATCGAGGTGAGTTTTGCTTTAAAACCTTTTTGAGCTGGGATACATATATATGTGTATATATATATATGAGATGATTATGTGGTAGGAATATGATTATGTGTATATAAATGACAATATGATGTAATGAGATATATATTGTATTTATATAAGCTTTGCACTACACGAGTGCACTTGTTGCCGGGTTCCGGTGAGCGGACCGGTGTGTAGCCGGGTTCCGGTGTGCGGACCGGTGAGTAGTCGGGTTCCGGTGTGCGGACCGACGGGTAGCCGGGTTCCGGTGAGCGGACCGGTTGTTGATTTATTAGTTGGCTTGCTACCAACTAATATGGCCATTTGTGGAGGAATAAGGTGAATGAGATGTACATGATGCACGAGTCTGGATTGGTATTTAAATACGTGTGGTATGTTTATATTTTACGAAAGAATTACCAAAGGTTTATCTAAACTATTTTGATACAAAGGATTTACATAAAAGGTTTTATAATGATTTTGGAAAGGACCGGGATTAACTCACTAGACCCGTTTGGTCTAACCCTCATTTTGTTTTCAAAAATATGTTTTCCAGGTTAAGGATCGGCAGGAGAGGATGAAGTGTAGGAAGCTTTTGATGGATGTTGATTAGGAGGCTTTTATATATATATATATTGTAATTTATGAGACCGAAGGGACCGTACTTGGTTTGTTATGTAACTTTTGTTGTAAATCAATGATATGTATTCATGTTATGTTATTTGTTGTATGTTTGGGAAACCGGGTTGTTACATGTATCCACCCGACCCGCTTCCACCATGCTATCCACCTTTAATGGATAAGAACAGGGCCGGGAGACCGAGAAAGAACGACCGACGTCCATCACGTGGTGAAAGTTCGATACAACGAAGATGTACTCGGTGCCAATGCGTAGGACACACTCGTGGAGAGTGTCCAAATCCCGCCCCTTCAACCGTGCCAAGGAGACATTCTGTTAGTCACACCCCGGGCTCGTCACAGCTTGAACCATATGGAACAAACCCATATGATACTGTTGATCTAAACACTGATTTGTAAATGATATATACACACACATACATATGCTTCTAAATGAACATTGATAACACAGCTAGTTTGTAAATGATATATATATTCGTATTATATATTTACACACATAAAGAAAATAGGAGTTTGATATGATAAGCGAAAGAAAGAAGAAAGGTTGATTGTTACCATGGCAGTGAATGTTAACTCTGAGTACACATGTCTGTTTATATAGCAAGAAAGATTAGTAGCAAGAATAGAAGCAGGTTTCTAGCTTTTTAGATATATATATATATATATATATATATATATTATATGTATATATGAAGAAGAAGAAGACTTAAAAAATGAGACATTTATCTGTAAGATCTGGAAATGATCATTTCTTGATATTTTTGTTGGAACAAACACATATGATACTGTTGATCTAAACACTGATTTGTAAATGATATATATACACACATACATATGCTTCTAAATGAACATTGATAACACAGCTAGTTTGTAAATGATAAATATATTCATATTAGATATATACACACATACATATGCTTTTAAATAAACATTGATAACACAGCTAGTTTGTATTTCATCCAACATGCTCTTCATCTTCAATCTTTCTGACCCTTCTTCAACGGCTTCTGCTTTTGCAACCACGTATGGACATTGTGTACCACAACCCGCACACACTTTAGCAAATGAGTTGAGGGTTGTCATATATTCTACAAGAGGAGTAGGCCCACGAATGAGGTAACCTCTGACTTGACCTTGCATGATGTATCCAACCTAACCGTGGTTCAGCGGCTTAAAAACTACTTTTCAGAGAAATTAACAACAACAAAAAATACAAAACAACAACACAATAAAAAAATACAAAACAAGAAAAAAATACAAAACAACTAAAACAACCACCACCTACTTAAAAATTGATTTAGTTTCATCAATCCAAGTTTGCTTCTCGTTTACCTTCGCTTGAATAATTGCAAAGTCTTGCAGAATATGGTGAATTGCTTCTTGTTCTCGACGAACACGAGCCTCCCTAGATTTTATATCCCCTTTCATCCTTTTGTGTTGATCCAAACCCTCAGTGATTTGATAATGACCCTCTCTTATATACTTAGTGAAAATTGTAAGTAAACAATATGTATCAGAGTTTCACTATCGCTGATAAGTACTAAGATCTTCCAGTACCGCTGATAGGAACTCTCGCTTTTTAGATTAAACATTCAGCGAACACTGTTCACCATAAATGCTCTGAGTCTGTTCAGTCATTATGATGATCGCTGATAAGTTAGTTGTTTACTTATGATCCCTGAAGACAAGTTTCACGTCAACAAAGGTTCTACGCTGAAGTCGAAGATCAAGCTCAAGAACCAGCGACAAGTCTCCTAATGAACTGATGCGGATCAGCGAAGACTCAGATTTGTCCACTCAACGTGAAGTATCAAGTACAAGACTTCAGCTATCGCTGAACATTATCATCTGCTGAATAGTAAATGATAATCGCTGAATCAACGAAAGCTGATCATGAAGTCCTCCGTACAAAGTACTTTTGTCTTAACCACCCTTGCACGCCTCCGTACGAAATGTCAGAAAAGAACCTCCGAATATCTGAAATCGTACAACCACTCTGAAACTACACTGTTCATCCTTACGGCTACCAAGGTTGTCAACCAAGGTCAATGACATGCAACCAACCAGCTGATGACACGTGTAAAGTATATACTGACTTGCATTAAATGCATGCAGTATATAAAGAGATGAACTCACTTCATTTTGAAGTAACTTGCTAACTCTGGACAAGTTCATATCTCTTATCTCAAGATAGGTTATTATTAGTAATTTCCTTATCTTTCTTAGTGCAAGAAACCTTAGTGTTCCAACTTGTTTAGATTTAGGTTTATCCTTAATCTTGTTTCCGCAACAAGCTGTAAATTGTTAATGATTTATCAATAAACAATTTAGAAAAGTAAAATCTGTGTGTTTGTATTCAACCCCCCTTCTACAAACTTGTATAGGCCTTCGGGACCAACAAGTGGTATCAGAGCGGATTTGTTTAATCTCATAAACAAGATCTAATCTAAGATATTTCTCTTCCTTGCTATTATCTGAAAATGGCCTCCCACACAAACACAAATTATATAGACAATGATTCTCTTGCAAAACCCCCTAGATTTTCCAGAGACAACTTCAACTTGTGGAAAAATAGGATGACACTCTTCTTAGAAGGTGTAGACCCTACTATACCTTACTATCTTGAGAACGGCCCACACATCCCTGTAACAATTGATCCTTTAGTTCCAGCCACTGCAAATAGACCTGCTATTCCAGAAAGGCTGATTCCTAAAGAAATCCATCAGTGGACCGATGAAGATAAGAAGAAAGTGGCTATAGATACAAAAGCCAGATCCATACTATCCATGGCCCTTCCTGACGAAGTCTACCATTCCGTCATGAACCTGAAATCATCAAAAGCCATGTGGGACACAATATGTGTTCAGTATGAAGGAACGTCTGAAGTCCAGGACTCAAGAAAGATCAACCTGGTAAGACAATACGAAAGCTTCATTTCTGGTAAAAATGAAACTCTCTCTGAAGTTCACCAACGTTTTAATTGTTTAATTATAGATCTAAAAACTGTTGGTAAGGAATATTCTAACTTTGAAGTGCTGACAAAGTTTCTAGAATGTTTACCTGAAAGCTGGGACAATTATTCCATGTGTCTCAAGCTGTCAAAGGATCTAAGATCAATGACCTTTGCTACCTTATATGGCACGTTGCTGAATCATGAGCAATCTAGCCATCTTAAGAAGAATCTTGTAAAAGATTCCAAAAGCACCCATGTTGCTTTATTCTCAGAGGAACCTTCTACTCAGCGACCCTCGGTCACTATCACTGAGTTAGAGAGTAACTCTGAAAGGTCATCAGATTCTGATTCTTCAGATGATGATGAATCCTTGGCTCTCCTAACTAAAAAGTTCAGGAGATTCGCCAAGAAGAAAATGTTTAGAAAGAACAAAACTCTTTCCATAGCTGACAAGCCTAAATCATCAGCTTTTGTTGATAAGGCTACTGCTACTTGTTTCAACTGCGAAAAGACAGGTCATTTCGCTAACGAGTGCATGTCAAAGAAAATCATGAGACCTTCAGCTTTTACAAAGAAATCCTTTGTTCCAAGGAATAAAGATGACAAATACTCAAAGCTGAAGGAGAAGTATGCAAAGCTGAAAAGCTTTAAGAAGAAAGGAAAAGGCCTGATGGCTGACTATGATTGGGCTGCTTCTGATGAAGAAGCCTCATCATCTGATTCTGAAGATGATGAAGCAAATCAATGTCTCATGGCCAAGATTGAAGAAGAGGAAGAAAGTTCAGACATTCCCTCCACTTCAACATCTGCCATTCAGGTATCACCTTCTTTCTTTACCAATATTGCAAATATTGATGAAGCTGATAGTCTCCGTAAAATCGATCTATTGACTAGAAGTTTATACGAAGCCATGAACGGCAAAGCTGTGGTTGAAAACCAAAATCTTGATCTCGGTGAAAAGCTTAAAAACTGCCACCTTCAAATAGAAAAGCTTTCTAAAATTGAAGATGATTTTAAAGATCAAGTCTATTTAAATCAGCTAGTCAAAATCGAACGAGCAGAAGCTATCGCTGCATTAAAAGTTGAACAAGCTACTGTTGAAGGATGGTGTAATTCTTCAACAAAGATCACTAAGATAATTAAGGCTCAGATTCCTCTGAGTGATAAACGTGGTCTGGGTTATAAATATGATACTCCAAAACCAACCACTGAACGTTCAATGCTTAAATTTGGAACGTTCGTATCCTCAGTCGCTGACACTTCATCATCTCAGTGCTCCTCGTCCATTACACCAATCCCTGAGGAAACTCCTACCTCCTCAAAAGGTAAGGAGAAAATGGTTTATTCAAAACCTACCTCTGTCTCTAAAGACAAAGGTAAAGGAATTGTTATTTACCAAAATCCTCAGAAGGGTACCTTAGTACCAAAGCTGAATGCTTCTAAAGCCTCAGTGACCTACCCCTCTAGATCTAGAAAGCTGATCTCTGGATCTATTCAGCGATCCACTCCTAGACTCAGAGTGGATATCCTTGGTAAGAAATCTGAAGAACTGAATGTTCGTCCCATTTCTAAAGCCAATAGCTTACTTGGTGCTGGCACTTCTAATTCAAAATTAAAAGCTCAGCATACAAGTGGTCCTAGAACTACTTTTAGTTATAGGAAATGTTATCACTGTGGACTTACCGATCATATTGCTAGTAAGTGCCCCACAGCCACCAAAGCTGAAAAGATAGCTAAGGTGAAGATTGCCCCCAAGGCAAAGAAGACCAACCCTGGTGAAAATCAGGTCAAGGTGACTCCTACCACTGAGGTTAAGAAATTAACCAAAGTAAAGAAAGACAAAGCTGAATCTTCAAATGCTGCGAAGACCGCTGAACCTTCCATTCCAACTACTTCCACTGACAAACGTGTATACATGGTTAAGTGGGTACCCAAGCAAAACTAATCTTCCTTTGTAAATGCAGGTTAAGAAGGGTATCTGGTATCTCGATAGCGGATGCTCTAGACACATGACTGGAAAGAAAAACCTGCTCGCTGAATACAAGGAAGAGAAGGGTCCCTCTGTGACTTTCGGTGGAAATGGAAAAGGACACACCCGAGGGTATGGTGTACTTTCAAATGGTACAACCTCCTTCAGAAGAGTCGCATATGTTGAATGGCTGAAGCATAATCTTCTGAGCATCAGTCAGCTTTGCGACATGGATAACAAAGTGATTTTCACTAAGGAATCCTGCTTTGTCTCTGACAAAAAGGAGAAGATAGCTCTCAGCGGTTATCGTTTGGAAAATGTTTATGTAATAAACATGGACTCAACAACCACTGAGAACTCCTGTTTCTTCTCAAAGGCATCTTCTGATGTCAACTGGCTATGGCACAAGAGGCTCTCACATCTAAATTTCAAGACACTGAATACTCTTTCCTACAAAGAGTTAGTCATTGGTCTACCTCAGCATTCATACGCCAAAGAGTCTTTATGTTCAGCGTGTGAAAAAGGGAAGCAGACCAAGGCAAGCTTCAAGTCAAAGCAAGTCTCCTCAGTGTCATCTCCTCTACAACTACTCCATATGGATTTGTTTGGCCCCGTTAACAAACAATCCATCGCTGGAAAGAAATATACGCTGGTCATAGTTGATGAATTTTCTCGTTACACATGGGTAATGTTTCTCCGTTCTAAGAGTGACACCCCTGAAGAACTCATCACCTTTGTTCGGAAGATGGAAACTCTGAACAATATGACTGTTCGCTCAATAAGGAGTGATCATGGAACTGAATTCAAAAACAGTTCTCTTGATTCCTTCCTTGAGAGTAAGGGTATTTCTCACAACTTTTCGTCAGTGAGAACACCGCAACAAAATGGAGTCGCTGAAAGAAGAAATAGAACAATTATTGAGGCTGCACGTTCAATGCTCAGCGATTCTCACCTGCCTACTCAGTTTTGGGCAGAAGCTGTCAACACCGCTTGTTTTACGCAAAACAGGTCGCTGATAGTTAAAAGATTCAAAAAGACAGCCTATGAACTTTTTCATGGGAGAAAGCCTTCAATCAGCTTTCTTCACATCTTTGGATGTCAGTGTTTCATACTGAACAACAGAGATGCCCTTGGAAAGTTTGATCCTAAGGCTGATGATGGAATCTTTCTTGGATACTCCTCAGTCTCCAAAGCCTTCAGAGTCTTCAACCGTAGAAGAAAAACTGTAGAAGAAACTATTCACGTCACGTTTGACGAATCCCGTTCAGCGAACTCTAAACCGAACGCTGATACTGAAGAACTGAATCAATGGATGTTTTCTCATCTTGGTGATTCAGAAGAAGTTCCCACTCCTCTTGCTCATCCAGTAGAAGATGATAGTCCCACTATCATTCCAAACATGCAGAACAGTAAAGCTGAAACATCATGGGTCTCAGCTGTTCCTATAAAAACTATACCTGCAGTTGATCCAAATGTCTCAGACATTCCATCTATTTCTCAGCAATCAGTGAATGAAGTGACAAATGCAAACATTCCTCTCTTAGCTGATAATCCAGAAGTAGCTGAAGCCTCATCTTCAGTTTCTCCAGTTCAGACTGAGTCAGCGACGAATGCTCCGGCTCAGCGATGGACTGTAAATCACCCAATTGATCAAATTCTTGGTGATCTCAACGCTGGTATTCAGACTCGTAGAAGTGCAGGTAATATTTGTTTATTTGTTAACTTTATTTCTCTAACTGAACCAAAGAAAATAGATGATGCCCTCAGAGATCCAAATTGGGTCAGCGCTATGCAAGAAGAGCTGACTGAATTCGAAAGAAACAAAGTTTGGAAACTTGTTCGGAGACCAACTGACAAAACGGTGATAGGCACTAAATGGGTCTATCGAAACAAGTTGGACGAACATGGTACTGTAACTCGCAACAAAGCTCGTCTTGTTGCTCAGGGATACAGACAAGAGGAAGGCATAGATTATGACGAAACTTTTGCTCCAGTAGCAAGACTTGAATCTATTCGTCTTTTCTTAGCATATGCTGTACACATAAACTTCACTGTACATCAGATGGATGTTAAGTCAGCGTTTCTAAATGGAAAGCTGAATGAAGAAGTGTATGTGGAACAACCTCCAGGATTCTCAGATCCTAAGCGTCCATGTTACGTTTATAAACTGGACAAGGCACTTTATGGCTTAAAGCAAGCTCCTCGTGCATGGTATGATACTCTCTCTACTTATCTCCATATTGAAAAATTTGAGAGAGGAAAGATTGACAAAACTTTATTTTTTAGAAAAGTGAAAGGTCATATCATTTTAGTTCAAATATATGTTGATGACATTATATTTGGTTCTACTAACCCTAAGCTTTGTACTCGTTTCGCTGATAGAATGAAAGATGAGTATAAAATGAGCATGATGGGTGAACTAACATATTTCCTTGGTCTTCAGATTAAGCAAACTAGAAAATGAACTTTTATAAATCAGGGAAAATATGTTAAAGATATGCTAAAGAAATTCGACTTAACTGAAAGTTCAGCTATGAAAACCCCTATGGCACCACCGCTGACACTTGATAAGGACACAAAGGGTGTTCCTGTCAATGTCACGCTGTACCGTGGGATGATCGGCTCTCTATTGTATCTAACAGCTAGCCGACCCGATATTATGTTTGCAACATGCTTGTGCGCACGATATCAAGCTGAACCTAAGATATCCCATATGAAAGCTGTAAAGAGAATCTTTCGATATCTTAAGGGTACAGCGAATCTAGGTCTTTGGTATCCCAAAGACTCAGGATTCGATCTAACCGCCTATTCAGACAGTGATTTTGCAGGTTGCAAAATGGATAGGAAAAGCACCACAGGAGGATGTCAGCTCCTGGGTGGAAAGCTGGTAAGTTGGACAAGTAAGAAGCAAAACTCAGTGTCCACTTCCACAGCTGAAGCTGAATATGTAGCCGCTGGAAGCTGTTGTTCTCAGGTCTTGTGGATGAGAAATCAGCTACTAGACTATGATCTTCAGCTCTCCAAAATTCCAATCTATTGCGACAGCACAAGTGCCATCGCTATAGCAAACAATCCAGTGCTACACTCAAAGACAAAACACATAGAAATCAGATATCATTTTATCAGAGATCATGTGATGAATGGTGATATAGAACTTCATTTTATCCCAACTGATTATCAGTTAGCTGATTTGTTTACCAAACCTCTTGATGAGACAAGATTCAACTTTCTCATCAGCGAGCTTGGAATGCTGAACTTTGAAGGGTAAAATCTTCAGCGGTTCACATTTGATCAGCGATACGTTTATACAACTTTTATAGCCTTCGGGATAAAATCAACATATATAATCCATTTCATCATCTTCTCTCTGAATAAACTTGGTTAAACTGATATCCAGGTATGTTTTCTCTCTCTGACAATCGCATGTAAATGCAACATTTCAAGATAAATTGCATCGCTGAATATCTCTTCCTTAACAGCGATATTTTGAAAATTCTTAAAACCTTCACTGATATCTTCTATTCAGTGCTTCGTGTTTTTCAAAAGAGTCCCTGAGCTTTTAAAACCTCAGAGACATCCTAAAGAATGTGAAAGGACAGTTGTGACGTCATTGCAACGGATAACACCAGGCACGATTTCTTTCTGACACACGTTTGCATGTTTCGTTCAAACTTCCAATCAAATGCAAACACGTGTCCGTGTCATGATGAAAACCTTTTCCCGCTCAAGGTTTTCTCTCTCTAAAACTCCCTATATAAACAACTCTTGGTTTATATTTGTCTTTTACGCGAACAATCTTCCTCCGCAAGAAAGAATCCTCTGTTGCATTTGTGCTCTCAAAAACCTCAAGAACTGTTCATCATCTTCCTCATCAAAACTTCAAGGCTAATATGTTCTTATTTTTTCAAATGCAGAAAACTTGTTTTCGATCTTCTCTTTGTTTTAACAAGATCAAACAAAAGAACTTTGTAAAATAAAATCATTTCTTTCATGGTTTTATGAACACAACCATTTCATGGTTGTTCTTCAAGTTTTAAATCTAAATCTTAAACTTGTTCTTCATTCGTATCCAGTTTTCTTTTAGAAACTGGAATACAAGACTTTATGGGTTTTACTTTTCATTTCAAAAATCAAGAAAAACCCTAATCTTCATTAAGACATTTATGTCTGAATGAAATGGACAAAATTCGAACAATCTTAATGGAAATTCTTTCCATACTAAGACAATTCTTATTTGTTAACATCTTTGGTTGAACTGATAATACAGAGAAATGGCATATTCAAAGATCAATGTCACCGCTGAGTCCATCTCCACTGACTCTGAGGAAGTGGATATCGTCAAAGCCCCTCAGGTTAAGTTCGAGCTGGATCAACTAGATTGGACTAAGGCCAACAACCTCTCAGCTCTTCTCGAGTTTCCTCCTCGGAAGCAAGTATCACATCTGGACGATGCTGTGGGTTTTCTGAAGAACAGCCCCATCTACACAACCCTGACCATAACACCTCCTGCCAGTCAGCGGCTATTATCCCAGTTCTGGTACTCTGCCAGACACACTGAGCTACCCTCTGCCAAAGATGCATCCAAAACCATCGACTGCATACTCAGCGATACTGAGTATGGCACCATCAAGATAACCCCTGCCATAATCCGAAAAGCCCTGAACTTCCTAAATGCTACCAAAGAAAAACCCTTCGTTCCATTCCCTGACCACAAGAAGCACGCTGACAAAGAAGAAATCATTGCTTTCCTTGACGCAATGGGTTATATCTGGGATATTGGAAGGGACAAGAAGCCTGAGAAGAAGCTGACGCTGATAAAGAAATCCAAGATGCCCAGCGAGATGAACTTCATCTTCGCACACCTGATCAGCTGCATGACAGCGAAGTCCGGCTCTTCTGATCAAGCCGCCCAACCTCAGCAGTCCATGGGATACGCACTGCTGAAAGGTCTAAACATTTACTGGGCCTCCATTATTTATGATGACCTGATTCAACGCGTGGATTCTGCCGCTGACAGACCAGCATGGGTTCCTTACCCACGATTCATCAGCGCCATCTTTCAATATGGCCTAAAGGACAGCTATCCTGAAGAGGGTGATCTGAAACTTTCTCAGATTGGCCCTAAAGTTCTCGACTTCAAGCCTGTCGCCAATGAGGTACGTCTCTCTACTCTTCTCACTCTTCTAAATTCTCCGCTTTCTGTGGCTCCTTCAGCGACAATACCCATCGCTGATACCCCGGCCACAAAATCCTCTCCTTCTAAGAAAAGGAAACCCTCTCACACCCAACTTGATTCCAAAAGGATCAAGAAAACCAAGGAGCAACCCCAGCAATTCCATGCTGAAGACTCCTCAGCTCATTCTGACGAGCTGAAGGAAAGTTCTGTGGTACGTTCTGCCACACCCGTGCAAGCCATCCCTCCAATCCAGACTTCAGCGTCTCTAAACGCTGAGGTTAGAAACTTGGAAACTACCCAACCTCCCTCAGTCTCTCAAAAGACTGATGAAGTGATTGTTAGCGATTCCAACGCTGAACTCAGAACCCGAATCCCAATCTTATCCTTCGCTCCTCCCTCCACTTCTTTGGACACTCCTCCAGCTAACACTGGAGATGCCATCATTCCAGAAGCCACCGCTGACGCTTCTCATCAAATGATGAAGAAAGGACCTGCAGAGATCACCATACCTCACCGTACTTTCGAAGAGGATATGGAACATTAATCAGGAACTTGCAACTTTGACGAGTTCATCAATCCTCCTGCAGGTACAAATCCCACCTTAAACACTGTAACTAAACCTGAAACTTCTGAGCTTTCCTTTGTTCACAAGTACTTATATGTTACAGGTCCTAATTTGGGAGACATCAACGCTTCTCTGAAGTCCGTGGAAACAAAGCTGACCAGTCTCACCACCACACTCTCCAACAATTCTACAACTGTAACAAACGCTGGAGAAAATTTGACGAAGCTGACAACGGTGGTGGAGAAGAAAGCTTCCACTGAAGACATCAAGGGACTTGATAAGACTCTCGCCGATTTTGCCAAGGTGCTCTCTGACATCTACACTGACTACACCAGCCTCAAAAGCTCAGTTTCGACCGTGTCCAGCGAAGTAACAACGCTGAAGACATCGGTTGGAAAACTCGAGGGTGATATGTCAGCGGTCAAGACCGACTTAGGCTCTGTAAAGACCGACGTTGGTTCTATGAAGACGATGATCGAGACGCTGGTCAACAAGGCAAATAATCCAGCTCCTGCTCCTGCCCCTGCCCCTATTTTGGAATCTTTCACAGCGGCGGATCGCACAGAGCTGAAGAAAATCACGTCTGCTATTTCTGGCCTAGAAGACAGAATAGCAAAGCTTGAAGGTTGTGTGAAAATCTCTGGCCCAGAAGACAGAGATAACACCAATGCTGAGTCTACTCATTCCTCCCCCAATCATGAGAAAGAGGGGGAGAAGAGCGATGAAGATCTAAACAAAAGCGCTGAAGACCTTTCCCATGATGAATCTATCAGGGGAGAGAGGAATGAAGATCTAACCGCTGGACCTCAGGGAGATGAAAACCCTGAGGGAACCGAGAAGCTCGCCTCTTGTAACATCTAGAATTTTGAGGTGTTTTATAAATATTTAATTAACCATAAGGGGCATTTGGTAAATTATTTTAAAGTATTTGTGAAATATTACTTGAGGGTATTTTGTGTCATATAGTGAAAGTTGGGGGTTGTTTATGAAATTTGGATGAGGTGTCACTAGTTGGTGAATTTGGGCACTATTGGAGAGTATGGTGTACCATGTAGTTGGTGAGCATGTGTCTTCTAATGGAGTGTGAGAGAGTCTTATGTGCATTGTGTGTGTTACGGTTTTGAGAGAGGGAAACCGAAAGAGAAAGAGGAAAACGAGATAGAGAAAAGAGGAAGGAATGCTATAATCTGAATTTGTTTGAAGGTTCAAAGGTAATCATATTGAACTCTTCATCTTTTAGTTTAAAAGCTTTCTTGAAAGTTTTAGTTTGGGTTTTTGGTAAAATTTGATGTTATGAGAATATGAATTGTTAGGATATGTTAAGATAAGTGTATGAAACATATCTGCAAATTGGCTTAAACATTCATGGCTTAAAACTAAAGATTTCTGGGTTTTTACGTTTTTAGTTGGTTGAGACTTGCTTGAAGGTCAGTTGGTTGAGACTTGCTTGAAGGTCAGTTGGTTGAGACTTGCTTGAAGATGTGAATAGAGTTGAAGTCTCAATGGCCTGTTGCGACTTGGAATAGTGTTGAAGTCTCAGTAGTGGATTGAGACTTGGAATAGTGAATAGTGTTGAAGTCTCAGTAGTGGATTGAGACTTGGAATAGTGAATAGTGTTGAAGTCTCAGTAGTGGATTGAGACTTGGAATAGTGAATAGTGTTGAAGTCTCAGTAGTGGATTGAGACTTGGAATAGTGAATAGTGTTGAAGTCTCAGTAGTGGATTGAGACTTAGAATAGTGAATAGTGTTGAAGTCTTAGTGGTGGATTGAGACTTGGAATAGTGAATAGTGTCGAAGTCTCAACAATGGGTTGCGACTTTAGACGAAGATTTTGGATTATTTAAGATTCTTAGCCTTTAAGAAATACTTGTATTTTTTATTGTTCCAGATTCGGTAAGCTTGGAATGAAAGATCGCATTTCTCGAGAAAAGCTAAGAAGGAAATTCGATAACCAATCGAGGTGAGTTTATTCAACTCTCTTTAAAATTCAGTAATTAACATTGAATGAGATGTTTTATATGTATACTTGAATATGTTTTTATATGGATTTGATTAAGTCAGAGACAAGCCAAGAGGGCGATTTAGAGTTGTGCTATGATTGATTTTCATGCTAAAATTTCTAAGATGAGTTATCTATGAAATTGATGAGCTAATATTTATGATTATCTTGTATGCAACGTTGATTATCTATTACATGAAATCTGTGATATGATTATGAATCCTGAATATGATTCAAAGCTTTATTGAGATAAATTATAAAGATCCATCTATGGGTCCAAAGATGTAGATTAACAAATGATGTATATATTAACTCCCGAGCTAAGTTGCAAAGAGGGGATAGTTAAGAGATTGAGATATGATGAACTAGTATTTAACATTATTCTTGAATGTTAAGTATGATTATTTTGCTATAGGCAATCTGTGATATGATTATAAATCCTGTATACGATTTAAAGCTTCATTGAGATAAATTATTAAGATCTACTTATGAGTACAAAATGTAGATTAACAATTGAGATATTAACTTCCGTGCTAAGTTAAAGAGAAAGGATAATAAAGAGATTGAGATGAGGAGTTATTAATATTCTTTATTTTTATATATATAGAATATGTTCGGAGAAATGATATATTGTATGCTGGACGCATATGGTAGTATCGATTATTACATATATTATATTATGTGATTATGTGCTTTTACTAAAATAGGCATCCGGTCTTCGGGGGCACCTGGGTACGGTATAATGGGAACCGATTACTCGCCATAGACCACTGGGGTGTAATTTTAGTAATTGGGTGTACCTTGAATCATTGGGAGATCCCACTTGAGTATCGCGATATTATAATCCCATTGGGACCTTTGATTCTAAGGTGGAATGTGGAATAGGCAGATTTTGACTTGTAATTCCCATTTCGATTTATGGAAGATCGGAGATTTCCATTATTTTCGGGAAGATCGGAGATTTCCCAGTGGTGAGAGGAAGATTAGAGATAGGCATAAAGTAATTTGTAATCTCTACTTCCTGATTAAGAAATAGGCAGGTTTTGACTTGTAATTTCTTGTGTGTGATTATTGGTTGTGAATCTGGAATGATTCAGAGTTAACTCTTATTTTGTGGCGATGATTGACTGAGTTAGTCATGAGTATTAGGTGTGGGGTAGATTTCCCCTGATTTTGGAAAGGAGACGTTGTACGGTAAGATGGGTGAGAACAGGTTTGAGTTATCTGTTCATGTTTAATTATGAGATTTTATTTTGAGTTGAGTATTCTCACTAGGCGAAAGCCTAATGTTTCAAGTTGAATCTTCTTACCAGGTACAAGCTCCGGGAAGTAGCGGGAATGTGAGAAGAGAACTTTTGACAGATTCAGACTTAGAGATACCGGAGGATCTAGATACTTTTGATACTTTTGGGACGGTTGTTTAGATAATTGGGTTAATCTGATTGTGTTGATATAATTAGATTAATAAGTTATTTAAGTAATGTCGTTTGTTTATAGAGAACCTCACATCTGATCCTCAGGTTATATAAGTTTGGAAGCTTTTGATCATAACTTGTGGAATTTTTAAGGTTTAAATGGAACTTGTTTTGAGGGTGTTTCAGTATGGTATCAGAGCATTAGTTTAAGCGAACTAGGTATGAATTTGAGATACCTAGACTTAAGCTGAGATGAGTTAAGTTATGATCCGTGAGTTATGGGTAGAAATACTAAGACGGGATAGTCTTAGAGTCAACGGAAATACGTGAAATTAGTACTGTGATAATGATAACAAGGATTCTCAGGTATGATATGTTCACAATTTCAATTAGCTATTGTTATTATGAATATATTGTTACGTGAGCATGCTTATTTCAAAATTGTTACAGTGACTAACGTTCAGTAAGGTACATTTTGTATAGGAGTATGTGCATAACCATTTCTTATGGTTATCCCTTTAGGATATAGTAGAACGTTAGTGAATATGCCACCAAAATCCTTTGGAGAACAGATCAGGAAATGATTGGGGGTTGGAAGGACAACCTAGAATTGGCAGGACTCATGAACGTCCGCCAAGGTAACCTTTAATAGGTGGTTGATGTGTGTGGAGATAGAATATGAGAGGTTTGATTAAGACGAAAATAGTATGACATGGTTGATGCGTGAATCGTGGAATGTCTGTATAGTAAACGTCATAAGGCCGAGAGGGCGAGCACCAGTTGGAGGTAGATGTCAATGATAAGTTGCGTAAGTAAGATGATTGACCTCGTTGAGTCATTAGCCTTCATTTGCGAGTAAAGTTTTATGCTTGGTGTTTTAGTGTGTGTTATATGAATTTTTATGATGCATAAATAACAGTTTTAGTCAAGGTTGAATTTAGTATGTGCAAATGTGTATTTAAAGAAAAGGTAATCCCATTTACGTCGCACAATGAAATTTTGGAGTTGTTACAAAGTATTTCTTACTTTGTATGAAAAGTTGATTTGTAGCAAGAAAACGTTGGCCAGCAAAACGCTTATTAACCAATAGGAGTATTGATCTAATAACATTATATAAATAAGTGGGAGAACCGATTAGCTTAATTCGTGTCGGTAAAAGTTGTACGAAAAGATTTTTATTTTATTACAGTTGTAACAACTTTGTTTTGGTTGAGAAAGATTGAGTTTACGGAAATTTAGTATGTAAACAATTCTCGAATCGTTGTGCAATACTTTGGAGTCATGTAAATGTTGGGGTCAGGTGTGCCCAGGTCATTCTAAATGTGACTATTTAAAATGAGATAATGTGTGAATTATTTTTATGTATCAAGTTGTCATGCATGAAGGCTATGAACTCTCTCGATCGTAAAGTATTACGCTTTAAGCTAAGAAAGAACTCTAAGAATGGATAAGTGTTGGATAAACCTGTAGTTTTGGTAACTATGTTAAAATAAGAGATGAGCAATGTGAGAGTCGAAAGTGGACTTAGTGTCAGTTGCATGAGAGTCTGTGCCCTTGTTCGTTGACTAAGAATACAGTTGTCGAGGGACGGTTGTGTCCGGAGGAAGAATTAGGTTCCGTTAAGGACTTTCAGGTTAAGGAAATGTCGACATGTCAAGTTTTGACTTTGAAGTCGATAGTTGTGTAAGGTGTATGAGACCTTTCGTCCGTCATTGGGTGCGATCTGGGTGCGTCCCGCGTATGCCCGTGCGGACAGGCGTAAAGATTGTGAGTGGTACCGGTATGCTATGATGTAAAGGGTAGGAGCAAAGCAAATATTATTGTATACGATATGGTTAAAGATTTTGAGTAATTGACGAATAAACCACTAATGAAAGAAGTTTCGAATTAATGTTGCACAAGTGAAAGATATGTAGTCAAAATTACGCTTTTAAATATTTTGGATGTACACTATTTATGAGGTATTACGTCTTAAAATGTGAACATATGAGTTGGGGGATTTTGGTAAATCTGACCATGTAAAATCTTTAAGAATGGTAAAACTTTGTTTTGGGGCCGATGGCCAAGTAAGAGATTAAAAAGGGGAAAGAATTGAGAAGTAATGCATTTTGGTTTATGTAACAGTCTGCGTGACACAGGTTTAACCAAACGTTTATTTTGGCCTTAAAGGCTTGATTATTATTCAAATGAGTCTTTTGAATATTTGTCAGTTTTAATGACTCGAGATGGAGTCTTGGTCGAGTTATATGCTTAACTGCCTTCTATGTAAAAAGTGTCAGTCTTAAGTGTAAAAGACTGCCTGATAATTCTCGCGTTTTAATATCTTTGAAACTAACGAACTTTGGTGGAGCATATTCTTTGTGAAGTATATAAGAGTTACGTATTCCTATTTAATGACTTTGTTGGGAAAGTAGCAATGAAGGAGTCATAGATTTATCATGCCTCGGAGCATATGTTGCATAATAATCATTGATCTTTGAGTAGATGACTCGGTTTTGAACTCAGTGAAGTCTTAAGAGTATGGACCCGATTTATTAAGCTCGTTGTAGGCTTGGGTCGGGATTACAGGAATTGTATTAAAATAGAAGTTGCATGATGTGAACGTTTTGGGTATTCTTTTTGGATTTATTTATTGTTAAGTCTTTATTTAGAAGAATAAAAAGGCTGAAGGACCACTTTGTAAGAATAATAAGATTATGAAAGACTGTTGTGTTACAGAAGTGTTTTACTTGTAATGCGGATGGTTTACAAAGGAGAAAGTGTTAGACACAAATGAAGTGAGGTATGGAAAAATATTGAGCTGTGAAGGATTGTACCATGTTTTGGTATTGGTTGGGAATCACAAGGAACTACTATGAAGGAATAAGTTCAAGTTATTTAGCAAATCAAGAGTGGTAGTTCAACTAAAGTTGGGGAGAAGATATTTAGTGAAATAAACTCGAGTAATATGTATATGAATGTTTGAGAGCAATCTGGTCTGTGGTGAAAGGTTACGTGTGGAGAATGTACGAGTGAGTATTGGTATCAACTGCTAAGATAAATGTGTCAACTGGTATATGAAGTTAGAAACTAGGAAGCGTCTGATAGAAGTCTTTTCGAGGATTTCGGATGAAGAGTACCGCTTTGTCATTAAAGTTGTTGTAGCATGTCGCGTGTAATATGGAGTAAGGAGATGACTAATATCGAAACAGGATGTCGGAATGGTATTGGGTGTTGACCCAGAGTGATTTTGAATTTATGAGTTGCTTCCTATGATAAAAAGATTGGACTTAAGGATGTAATCGTATTGCAAGTTCAATAGAGTTATCACTTTTGATGTTCAATGTTTTGGTGCATGGTTGTATTGTGGTTGTGCGATAAGATAGTGATGTGAGGAGGTGATAGCATTCTATACCAATGAAACGTGTAAGTCAAGGATGTAATAATTGACTGCCGTAGAATTTTGAGGTATTTAATAGTAATGAGTATGATTAATTTATAGCGAACGTGGAAATTTCAGGTAGTGCATGTTAATGTTATTTTGAGACCTGGAGAGTAAGTTGTGATGATGATGGGGTAAAGGGAAGACTCTTGTTCTTCCCAATCCCATTGGTTTTAGGTGAAGAGAATATTGTAACCGGTAAGCTATAGTATTGGAGTATTACGTAGATGTAAAAGAAATACATCGAATGCAAGTCTCGGTGCTACAAGGATTTGGCTAGAAGTCGTAACTGACGTTTTTAGTATGTTTCAGTATATTTAAGGATGTGTGATGGATTTTCCGTATAAGAGAAAGAAATGATAAAGAGATGCGAAACTAAGAAATAGTCAAACATGGATTTAATGATAACAACTACTCTAAGAAGATTGGTTTGCAAGTTAGATCTTCCACCAGAGTTGGAAGGGGCTCATAATACGTTCCATGTATGTTATCTTCGGAAGTGTTTGTCCGAAGAGGAGGATGTGATTCCACTCACTGATGTGAGAATAGATGAAAAGAGCCGATGTGTAGAAGAACCAGAGGCAATTTTGGAAAGATCGGTTAGAAAGCTACGTAGTGGTAAAGAGATAGCTATGTTGAAAGTACAGTGGAAACACCATAGAGGTACTAATGTAACTTTAGAGCCAAAAGAGAGTAGGAGGACTAAGTATCCTCATTTGTTTACCTGATTTTGATTTCGGGGACGAAATCGTTTTCAAGTTGGGGAGTATTGTAACATCTAGAATTTTGAGGTGTTTTATAAATATTTAATTAACCATAAGGGGCATTTGGTAAATTATTTTAAAGTATTTGTGAAATATTACTTGAGGGTATTTTGTGTCATATAGTGAAAGTTGGGGGTTGTTTATGAAATTTGGATGAGGTGTCACTAGTTGGTGAATTTGGGCACTATTGGAGAGTATGGTGTACCATGTAGTTGGTGAGCATGTGTCTTCTAATGGAGTGTGAGAGAGTCTTATGTGCATTGTGTGTGTTACGGTTTTGAGAGAGGGAAACCGAAAGAGAAAGAGGAAAACGAGATAGAGAAAAGAGGAAGGAATGCTATAATCTGAATTTGTTTGAAGGTTCAAAGGTAATCATATTGAACTCTTCATCTTTTAGTTTAAAAGCTTTCTTGAAAGTTTTAGTTTGGGTTTTTGGTAAAATTTGATGTTATGAGAATATGAATTGTTAGGATATGTTAAGATAAGTGTATGAAACATATCTGCAAATTGGCTTAAACATTCATGGCTTAAAACTAAAGATTTCTGGGTTTTTACGTTTTTAGTTGGTTGAGACTTGCTTGAAGGTCAGTTGGTTGAGACTTGCTTGAAGGTCAGTTGGTTGAGACTTGCTTGAAGATGTGAATAGTGTTGAAGTCTCAATGGCCTGTTGCGACTTGGAATAGTGTTGAAGTCTCAGTAGTGGACTGAGACTTGGAATAGTGAATAGTGTTGAAGTCTCAGTAGTGGATTGAGACTTGGAATAGTGAATAGTGTTGAAGTCTCAGTAGTGGATTGAGACTTGGAATAGTGAATAGTGTTGAAGTCTCAGTAGTGAATTGAGACTTGGAATAGTGAATAGTGTTGAAGTCTTAGTAGTGGATTGAGACTTAGAATAGTGAATAGTGTTGAAGTCTCAGTGGTGGATTGAGACTTGGAATAGTGAATAGTGTCGAAGTCTCAACAATGGGTTGCGACTTTAGACGAGGATTTTGGATTATTTAAGATTCTTAGCCTTTAAGAAATACTTGTATTTTTTATTGTTCCAGATTCGGTAAGCTTGGAATGAAAGATCGCATTTCTCGAGAAAAGCTAAGAAGGAAATTCGATAACCAATCGAGGTGAGTTTATTCAACTCTCTTTAAAATTCAGTAATTAACATTGAATGAGATGTTTTATATGTATACTTGAATATGTTTTTATATGGATTTGATTAAGTCAGAGACAAGCCAAGAGGGCGATTTAGAGTTGTGCTATGATTGATTTTCATGCTAAAATTTCTAAGATGAGTTATCTATGAAATTGATGAGCTAATATTTATGATTATCTTGTATGCAACGTTGATTATCTATTACATGAAATCTGTGATATGATTATGAATCCTGAATATGATTCAAAGCTTTATTGAGATAAATTATAAAGATCCATCTATGGGTCCAAAGATGTAGATTAACAAATGATGTATATATTAACTCCCGAGCTAAGTTGCAAAGAGGGGATAGTTAAGAGATTGAGATATGATGAACTAGTATTTAACATTATTCTTGAATGTTAAGTATGATTATTTTGCTATAGGCAATCTGTGATATGATTATAAATCCTGTATACGATTTAAAGCTTCATTGAGATAAATTATTAAGATCTACTTATGAGTACAAAATGTAGATTAACAATTGAGATATTAACTTCCGTGCTAAGTTAAAGAGAAAGGATAATAAAGAGATTGAGATGAGGAGTTATTAATATTCTTTATTTTTATATATATAGAATATGTTCGGAGAAATGATATATTGTATGCTGGATGCATATGGTAGTATCGATTATTACATATATTATATTATGTGATTATGTGCTTTTACTAAAATAGGCATCCGGTCTTCGGGGGCACCTGGGTACGGTATAATGGGAACCGATTACTCGCCATAGACCACTGGGGTGTAATTTTAGTAATTGGGTGTACCTTGAATCATTGGGAGATCCCACTTGAGTATCGCGATATTATAATCCCATTGGGACCTTTGATTCTAAGGTGGAATGTGGAATAGGCAGATTTTGATTTGTAATTCCCATTTCGATTTATGGAAGATCGGAGATTTCCATTATTTTCGGGAAGATCGGAGATTTCCCAGTGGTGAGAGGAAGATTAGAGATAGGCATAAAGTAATTTGTAATCTCTACTTCCTGATTAAGAAATAGGCAGGTTTTGACTTGTAATTTCTTGTGTGTGATTATTGGTTGTGAATCTGGAATGATTCAGAGTTAACTCTTATTTTGTGGCGATGATTGACTGAGTTAGTCATTAGTATTAGGTGTGGGGTAGATTTCCCCTGATTTTGGAAAGGAGACGTTGTACGGTAAGATGGGTGAGAACAGGTTTGAGTTATCTGTTCATGTTTAATTATGAGATTTTATTTTGAGTTGAGTATTCTCACTAGGCGAAAGCCTAATGTTTCAAGTTGAATCTTCTTACCAGGTACAAGCTCCGGGAAGTAGCGGGAATGTGAGAAGAGAACTTTTGACAGATTCAGACTTAGAGATACCGGAGGATCTAGATACTTTTGATACTTTTGGGACGGTTGTTTAGATAACTGGGTTAATCTGATTGTTTTGATATAATTAGATTAATAAGTTATTTAAGTAATGTCGTTTGTTTATAGAGAACCTCACATCTGATCCTCAGGTTATATAAGTTTGGAAGCTTTTGATCATAACTTGTGGAATTTTTAAGGTTTAAATGGAACTTGTTTTGAGGGTGTTTCACCTCTGTATCTGAGAGGGAGCAACTCGAAGAAGATGCTGAGGAATTCGAAGCAGAAGAAGATGAAGACATCGACATCCCTGAAGATGAACCATCCTCCTCTCCAAGGAAGGATGATGATGATGATGATGATGAAGATGATGATGATTTCTTTATCGTCAAACCTGCCCCAAGGATCAAAGCTCTTAAGGGAATCTCAATAAAAGAACCTTCAGGGGAGAAGACAAAGACAAAGCCCTCAGCCTCTGGCGCTGAGAAAAGCAAAGGCAAAGGCCTCGCTAAAGATGAAAATCTGGCGATCTTGCTTGAAAAGCCGGTTTGTCAGCTAGTCCTCTCCCCTGTTTGAGGATATCGCTGAAGGCTCTACAACTGCGACTTCACCAATAATTCCAGCTGCCGCTGAAGACATAATCCCAGTCTTGGATTTGATCTCTGAGACTGATGAACCAGAAGAACAACCTCTCTCGCACAGAAACAGACCTTCCTCAGCTCCTCAAAACCTGAGTGAAGAGGATCAAAAGAGAAGAGAAGAAATGATAAAGCGATTCGAGGATCAGAGAATCATTCTAAGGCGTGATCAACTGCCTTCAGTTCCTCCAAAGTTCAGAATTTCAAAAGCTGAATACAAGGAACACCTCAGAGCTGAACGCCTCATCGCTGAAAGAAAGGAAGCTGAAGAGAAAGACAGAGAATACGCCATCAAGCTTACTCAAGAATCTGTCAAAGACCTAAAGCTGAAGCGTGTTCCCATTCAAGTCCAACGAAAACTTTGGGAAGAAGCCCAGAAGATCGTGGAAAAGAAAACTGAAGTTTCTCAGACCACCCTGATCTGGTGTAAAGAGAAAATCCACTTCAGATATCGTCCAGCGAAGATCAACAAGGTATTCATCTCTGGAAGAACATCTATCGGAGTACCTATTGTTGACATCAAACTTTTCAGAGAAGATGGCCAATCTGAAACCTTTCGCGCTGACACTGTAAAAAGGTATGGTCTCTCTGAATGGCTGGAGATGAGGTTAGCTATCCAATCGTCACAATCAAAGTACAAGGATCATTTTGAAAAACTGATAAACAGACAGATCGATTTGATATCTTATTGTGTGGATATTCCTCCTCTTCCTGATCTAAAGCTGAAAAGAAAAAGGGGCTCTCCAAAGAAGAAACGTCAAGATTCAAACTCAGGTCCTGTCATACGAAATGAAACTGGAATTGGTTTCTCTCGCGCTGAAGTGCTTGGTCCTAACCCTGATCTATCTGCCCTTGACATTTCTTTGCCACCATGTGAACTTTTCGTCCCTGGTAAAGTCATCAGTAATCCTTATGGAATATTCTTTCTTGACTACGACGGACGTAAATGCTTTCAACGGATCGCTGAGCTTCCAATCACTCCAATCGAACAGCTCAGAGATCTTATCTACTGGTGTGAATTCAGAAAAGACATTCAGGCACGACACCTAAAACCCTTGATATTTAAAGAAGCGCTGAACAAAAGAAAACAAGGCGTAACGGTTCCTGACTGGATGATCCCCACTGAAAAGACGACCCTTGATGAACTTCTCATTAAGGAAGAACCTTTTGAAAACTGATATAATCTCCTTTTTCTCTATTGTATCAGTTATCCTTCTGTACTTGTAAATTATTTCGCTTGTACTTGTAATCTTTCTGTTCTTCATTGTAACCTGATTCAATATTTTAAAGAGAGATTTCAGCGAATGTACTTTACTCCATCAGTACTGAAAAGATCCCAGAAAACAGTAAAAGGGACAAATATTTTATGAGTTCTTTTTATCCTTGTGTTTTCATTAAATAGCAATTTTCTTTGTTGCTATGTCATAATCAAATAGGGGGAGATTGTTGATCCAAACCCTCAGTGATTTGATAATGACCCTCTCTTATATACTTAGTGAAAATTGTAAGTAAACAATATGTATCAGAGTTTCACTATCGCTGATAAGTACTAAGATCTTCCAGTACCGCTGATAGGAACTCTCGCTTTTTAGATTAAACATTCAGCGAACACTGTTCACCATAAATGCTCTGAGTCTGTTCAGTCATTATGATGATCGCTGATAAGTTAATTGTTTACTTATGATCCCTGAAGACAAGTTTCACGTCAACAAAGGTTCTACGCTGAAGTCGAAGATCAAGCTCAAGAACCAGCGACAAGTCTCATAATGAACTGATGCGGATCAGCGAAGACTCAGATTTGTCCACTCAACGTGAAGTATCAAGTACAAGACTTCAGCTATCGCTGAACTTTATCATCTGCTGAATAGTAAATGATAATCGCTGAATCAACGAAAGCTGATCATGAAGTCCTCCGTACAAAGTACTTTTGTCTTAACCACCCTTGCACGCCTCCGTACGAAATGTCAGAAAAGAACCTCCGAATATCTGAAATCGTACAACCACTCTGAAACTACACTGTTCATCCTTATGGCTACCAAGGTTGTCAACCAAGGTCAATGACATGCAACCAACCAGCTGATGACACGTGTAAAGTATATACTGACTTGCATTAAATGCATGCAGTATATAAAGAGATGAACTCACTTCATTTTGAAGTAACTTGCTAACTCTGGACAAGTTCATATCTCTTATCTCAAGATAGGTTATTATTAGTAATTTCCTTATCTTTCTTAGTGCAAGAAACTTAGTGTTCCAACTTGTTTAGATTTAGGTTTATCCTTAATCTTGTTTCCGCAACAAGCTGTAAATTGTTAATGATTTATCAATAAACAATTTAGAAAAGTAAAATCTGTGTGTTTGTATTCAACCCCCCCCCCCCCCTCCTACAAACTTGTATAGGCCTTCGGGACCAACATTTTGATCTCCCTGTCTTCCTCTTCGATCTTTCTCAAATGGACTGCCTTCCTGTCCATAATTTTTTTCCACTCTTCTGTTAGTTCATCTATCTCCTTTTCCTTTTTTGCTATGGCGACCTCGATTTGAGGTGGCATTTTTTCAGGAGTAGACTTAGGGTTTGATGACGATGCCATTTGTGGATGAAATGAGAGAAGAGAAATCAAGAGAGAAAGCAATTCAAAGAAAGAAAGCAAGAGAGAAATCAAGAAATAAAGCAAGAACAAGTGTGAATTGTGAATTGCATATTACTGATATTTATGGATGAAATCTCAAACATGCAAATGAATTTCAACCACAAATCGGTCTTCAAAGTACAATAATTGTGGAAAAAAACAGTAAAAGCATGCAAGATTCGTCTAAGTACAGGGGCTGAAAGTGTAAATTTTCAGGGACCAAAACTGTAAATTTTGGTCCATCGCAGGCCATCGCGGGCTGCGATTGCGGGCAGGGACCAAAAGTGCACCGCGGCCAAAGTTGAGGGGCTTCGCGGGGCATTTGTACCCAAAGTACGTGCCACGTCAGCCCTAGCCCGCGATCGCGGGATCCATCGCGTGTATTTGTACCCAAAGTACGTGCCACGTCAGCCCTAGCCCGCGATCGCGGGATCCATCGCGGGTATTTAGGGTATTTTTGCAAAATGGAAAAAATTTAGGGTATTTCGATAACAGTTGGTCAAACTTGGGGTATTTTAATTAATTTCCCATTAATAATAGAATAAAAAATAGAACATTTACTTTAAAAAGTAAGTGATATCTAGATTTAAATAGACATTGTTTTCCTTTTTGTTATACATACATATATATATATATATATATATATATATATATAGGGTCAGGTTTAAGGAAAAACCTCAAAAAACGAAAAACTAAAGAACACCCTAGGGCCCTTCATCTGGACGGTATGCACTTGTGCATACAGGTGATTTGTAACATGCACACGTGCATATGCACAAATGCATAATGCACAAGTGCATAAAAATCAAAACAATAACCTAATTTATCTGTATGCACAAGTGCATACGTCCAGATGAAGAGCTAGCAGAGTGTTCCTTAGTTTTCCATTTTTTTGAGGTTTTCCCTTGAACCTCCATATATATATATATGGATGTTCAAGGAAAAACCTCAAAAAACGGAAAACTGAAGAACACCCTAGGAGCCCTTCATCTGGACGGTATGCTCTTGTTCATACAGGTAAATAGTTGATTTTTTGGTTTTATGCACAAGTGCATTATGCATTTGTGCATATATGCACAAATGCATGTTACAAATAACTTGTATGCACAAGTGCATATCGTCCAGATGAAGGGCTCCTAGGGTGTTCTTCAGTTTTTCGTTTTTTTTAGGTTTTTCCTTGAACCTGACCCTATATATATATATATATATATATAGAGAGAGAGAGAGAGAGAGTTGAGTTCATTTGTTAACACTATATTTCATGCTAACTTTGTTAATCAAAATCTTAGCCATTGATGTTAAAACTGATGGATGAGATCAAAAGTAATCAGCACATTAATTATAAATTGGGCCATGTGTGATATTTAATGAAATGAACATCAGTGTTAGAGGTATTTGTGGCAATTGGGATATGTGTAATATTTAATGAGTTCATTTGATGTTAACACATTGGTTAACATTCGTTAACGATGAACAACACATGTTCAAATGTTCAATTTATCCATACATGAACACACATGAACTATTAACCCATACGACCAGATTACATGAAGATCTGACAAATTTGTTTATATGAACTGTAAACCCACACATGAAACACATGAACTATAAACTTATACGACCAGATTTGATGAAGATCTGATAAATTTGTTCAACACACGTTCATAATCAAATTGTTCATAAATGTTCAACTTCAAGTTCATAATCACGATGATCATATACACACATACAACGGTCCTTTTGGTTAGCATTTATTTAACAAATGAACTCACATGAACAATTTATCTACACATGAACACACATGAACTATTAACTCATACGACCAGATTACATGAAGATCTGATTAATTTGTTTACATGAACTATAAACCCAGACATGAACACTCTACTCAACATCGTTAAAAACACCATGATTCATAATGTTGTTATCAATGTTCGTGATGCAACAATATGGATTCATACACTAATTTCATACTAAAAACTTACAAAATATTTTAGAATTAATAATATAGCTAGAATCAAGGAAGATTTGATGTTTGTAACTCCCTCAATAAATGAATGGCATAATACAAATACACCCTATAATGGTTGAATACACATTTGTAACCATCATGTAAAATGGCTTCCTATTGGTTGATTGGAATTAACAAAGTTAGCACAAAAAGTGAGGTTAACAAATGAACCTAAACCTATATATATAGGGTCAAGTTTAGGGAAAAAACTCAAATAAACGGAAAATTAAGGAACACTTTGGTAGCCCTTCATCTGGACGTTATGCACTTGTGTATACATGTAATTTGTAACATGCACATGTGCATATTGTTAAAAAGGTGAGTAATTTGTCCAATCTTGTCATCATCTAACTTATTGTGTTTGTATATGTTATTTTAGAATGTAGAGGGTGTAAATTGAATAAAGTGTAAAAGCTTACTTCTGGAGATATAAAGTTGAAGGACTGCGCTTCACTTTCTGGTGAAGAATAGGGGTAGCAGAGCAAGTGGTTCTAAAGATGGAGGACTGAAAGTGTTAAAGTGGAAGCTGATATATAATGTTGTATTCGGGATTCATTTAGATATCATCATCTCATTTTTCACTGATATTTTTTCTATACAACACTCTCTTCTCTCTCTAGAATTAGTTTTGAACGTCTTTTTCTAATTTTAGGGTTTGTAATGTTTCTATTCTGTTCATATTAATAAATAGTTTGAGTTTGTAGTTTTGTGAATCATGTTGATGTATATTTGTTGAATACATATGCATAAATGCATAATGCACAAGTGCATAAAAACCAAAAAACAACAACTAATGCATACCATTCATATGAAAGACTACCAGAGTGTTCCTTAGTTTTTCATTTTTTTGAGGTTTTCCCTTGAACCTCCCTCCCTCTCTCTCTCTCTCTCTCTATATATATATATATATATATATATATGGTACAAATCAAATACAAACCATGTATTTGTTGCACCCCTTACAAAGCAATTTGCATATATGCATAATCTGATATGCATATATGCATTATCCCATATGAATGTATGTTCATTTTATATATATATATATATATATATATTCTTGCACGTATGCATATGCACATTGTTCATATATGCACACTGGTTCTGCACATATGCACACTGTGGTTTGTAAGGTGTGCAACAAATGCAAAAGTTTGCATTTTATGGAGCTCTCTCTCTCTCTCTCTCTATATATATATATATATATATATATAGGGTTGAGTTCCGATGAGAAATGTCAAATTTGGTGAGAAGTGGTTATTAACAGTTTGATGAGAAATTGACGAACATTATGATGAGATGCACCGAATCAATTCCTTTTTAAGCCGCAATTCATGTGAGAGTATTTGATTAAAAGCGATGAATAGTTTAAAAATACTTATCACACTTCTCACAAAAAATGACACTTTCACATAATCGCATACCTATATATGTATTTCATCGATTATACCATTAGGTTTTAGAAACATCAACATTATATGGATGGGAATCAATCCCCGAGATATGTGTTTAAAGTATGGATTAAATACAACCTTTTTTTTGAAGGAAGGGATTAAATACAACCTTCCTCATGCATTTGGGTTGTTGTCAAGCCTTCTTTAGTAATTTTAATTAACAAAGAGAATGTTTAATTGTTCACTTATATTATATGGTTTGTGTAATTTCTTTTATTGATAATATGTTTTAATATTGACAAGAATCTCTAAGTACAGTCTGTATTTCACCAAGTGGTTGTATTTATATATATATGATACCAATACATAGGGAGTGTAATATGTAGTTTGTTTATTTGATAAAGAGTAATTAATTTCCTTTTCAAACAAAAAAAGTTTATATTATAGATGAACATACAAAATGTATCCTTTATTGAAATTCCAATAAAAGAGCCCAAACTTTTTGCATTTATTCTTCTTAAAATACTACTCACTCCGTCCCAAAATAAATGTTCACAATAAAAAAATGCACATAGTTTTAGGAGTATGGATATTACTCTTTTTAATTGACCAAAATACAATTTTACCCATAATTACAGAGAGAAATTTTATGAGGCACATAATTAAGGGTATAATGTAAAAGTAAAAATTTACTTTTAAAAATGAATACTTATTTTGAGACAAACTAAAATAGTAATGTAGACACTTATTTTAGGACGGATGGAGTAACATTTAGCTTGAAATTAAGTAGATTATTTTACCAATAATATGCTTTAATTACCTGATGTGAATATTCCATATAAAGCTATGTGGTTTAACTACATTTGTAAGATTTAGATTTGTTAATATATATTTAAAGTTAAATTCAATGGTTAAGTAATATTAGTAGCGATTGTGACTAGAATACAGTTCTTTAGATGATGTTATATATACTATATTATAAAATATTTATGAAAAACTCTTAAAAATAAATCTTTCGTCGTTGGCTCCAAGGATTTAAAAATAGGTACGTATGTACATTTGTATCTTCCTACTCTTCTTGCTTTGCTGGCTTTTAATTAATTTATTTCACTTTGATTACGAAGGTGGTTTCGTTGCTTGCCATTCAAATAATTGTCCCAATTTTTAATTAGAATTATTAAAATATTTTAAGTACTTATTAAAGTATTTGAATATATTTAAGATAATAGCTTAAAGTAGTTCAAAATATTTGAAAAGAAAGTATTATTTTTATCAATACACATGGTGTGAGAATATATGTATATATACGCAAATGATCGGGTGAGAAATTGAGGTTATCGTGAAAAGTTTGAAAAGTGGATCTGAACCGTTGATCACTTTTAATCAAATACCTTTTCATGAATTACGGCTTAAAAGAGAATTGATTTGGTGCATCTCATTCTAATGTGCATTCATTTCTCATCCAATGTTGATAACCATTTCTCATGCTTCTCACGTTAAACTCAACTTCTCATCTATATATATATATATAGGGAAATTAATTAAAATGCCACAAGTTTGATCCTTTGTTACCAAAATGCCACAAATCTCTCCCATCTTACCGAAATGCCACAAAAAACCGCGGTGGGCCCCGCGATCGCGGGCCCCAGGCCCACGTGTCACCAAACTTTGCCCACTTTGCCCGCGTTGGTCCCTCAAGAATGCCCGCGACCCAGCTTTCCTCCCTCAAGAATGCCCGTGTTGGTAGTTTTGGTCCCTGCCCGCGTTGGGCCCCCGCGATCGCGGGCTAACCCGCTACTTTCCGAATTTACAGTTTGGTCCCTGAAGTTTGTTGCAAATTTAAAAAAACATTAATGGTCCCTATAGTTTTTAGGTTATCATTTTATGTGGTTTTTAATGTATTGTTTCCTTTCCATTTTAATGTTTTTAATATAGAAATTCACTTAAGTTATTTAACAAGGAAAATAATTAACAACATCATATAAAAATTATTGCAAATCATCTTCTCAACCGAAACGGATACAGTGCATGTAAACAAAGAAATCTATTACTGGAAGGCGTCCTGGAGTAATGTGATCAAGTTAACCTTTTCCTTGATCACGTCCTCCATTCCTATGTAGTCCGATTCGAGTTCTTCTAGTTCCTCTTCAGCTTCCTTAATCTCTCGTTGCAGCTGCCGAACGTGAGCCCTAGTCATGGCCAGTTCTCGTTTCTTCTCCGCTAGATACTCCATTTTCCCTTGTTGCATCCCCCTGTTATGGTTCCACATACCCTTTACCTTTTCGATACCGGCGTTCGCCTCATCAATGGCTTTTTACACTGCGGGAGTAATTCGTTGACTTTGTCGAAGACCCGTCGGCATAAAATCATACATTGGTGGGGTTCTCATGCCATTATCGAAGTAGTAATTCTCGAATGCCATCTCCCAATCTGCTTCCTCCTCAGGCGTGAATGGAAAATCGGCCGCAGTTCGCCCACAGTTTGTCCACTCCTCCTCTGTTTCTGGTACCTTCCAGGTACTCCGGCGACCTCCATCGTTCAGTGGTTGGTAGGCTCCCGAACGTGAAGTTCCAGCCACATTCGCCGACCTGTACCCTTTGATCTTGAACCTCCAGCCATGGTTCGTCTGAATAGTTCACTGCATGATTCGTTTGAATAGTTCACTACAAGATTCGTTTGAAAAGAGCCTGTAAGATTCGACTGAAAAAGTAATTGCAATATTCGTCTGCTCTTGAATAAAGGTCTTTCATTAGGCAGAAAATTAGTCTTTAAGTAGTCAAACATAGCTAATTAATGAGAATTTAGATCAGATTTATATGGTACTGTCAAATGCAAGTTTCTATAATATAGATACTGTTCTACATTACATAATACCTGTTGGTCCCGAAGGCCTATACAAGTTTGTAGAAGGGGGGGGGGGGGGGGGTTGAATACAAACACACAAATTTTACTTTTCTAAATTGTTTATTGATAAATCATTAACAATTTACAGCTTGTTGCAGAGACAAGATTAAGGATAAACCTAAATCTAAACAAGTTGGAACACTAAGGTTTCTTGCACTAAGAGAGATAAGGAAATTACTAATAATAACCTATCTTGAGATAAGAGATTGAACTTGTCCTGTCAGGATCGATTCCAAACAAGAATAATTATACTTAGAAATCAGAATTAAAGAATCTTGCGGAATAGAACTTTAATTCAGACACACTTAATGAACAACTAATCAGAAAACACAATCTGTTTGTATTCAATACTTCAACGCACAAGTTTACAACCAAACCTCAATCTTGTTGAACAGGCTCAACAAGACGACTTCTACTTCTCTAGAAATAGGGTTCTAAACCTTGAGGTTAATTCTCTCTAAAATAAAAACGAATTCTGATAATTCTCTCCATTGACTCGCTATCTATCAAGATCTATTTATACTAAATAATTACAAGATAACTATCAAAATAAAATTGATCTTCAGAATATTCTTTCATGCTTATCTTCAATCATTCCATCTTTATCTCCAACATTCTCGCATTCCATAATTATGATCACAAGCAGTATTAACATCGTTATGCACAAGCAGTACTAACATTGTTCCAGCAGCATTAACTTTTACTTGCAGTACTAACTTTGCTCCGGCAGTAGTATTGTTGTTCTGGCAGTACTAACGTTGTTCTGGCAGTACTAACGTTGTTCTGGCAGTACTAACTTTGTTCTGGCAGTACTAACCATACTTAGCAAATCTTCAGTTCCCAACAATCTCCCCCTAACTTGACTTTTTAGGTTGAGAAGTCAAGTTCTGCAGATGATGCTTCCAAAACCTAATCATGAACACATAAATCAGGATTCAAACCCAAACTTTGATTGATAATCCTTCTCACCAAGTATCTTCCCATTTCAGAATCCTTGTTGCAAGCCAACTTAGCATGTAGCATTCCATTCAACCTTTTCATGTTGTGCTTGTATGCAACATCCACCAAATAATACTCATGATATGTATGGTCGAGTTGGTAATGGCTTGAAAATTTCTTTCTATCATATACTGAACTGCTTCTGGTTTGAACATTAGGCACAGGTATTCAAGAACCATTTTGGTGATAAACATCCCTTTCTCATTCAGCATATTTCCATACAGCTTCATTCCAACCTTGTACATCTCCTCTACGTCAGATCTTGAGCACATTCTGATAAGTCTTCCCCATGTAGAACAGACCTCAAACTTCCCATCTGCTCTTTTGACTCTAATGTACTCCTTTCTCTGATCTACCAAGGTATCCCAGAAGATGATCTCAGGAGGCATGGAAGATAATGGGTCAACTTTGATTGGATTAGTATCAACCATAGTGATATACATATCACATTGAGCATTACTTGGTTGACCTGATGGAGTTGCTACTTCTTCTTCAGCAACCTTTGTATCGTCTTTCTTTTCTGGAACATCCTCTTCTTTTTCTTCTTCTACCACTGGTTCTACCCTAGGTTTCTTGACAACTTTCCTCTTGGTAGCTATAGACTTGGTTCTTGATCTTTTCAGTGACATCAGCTTTTCACCCAGGGTTTCTTCTTGCTTTTTAGGAGTGTCATGTTTGGCTTTAATCAAAGCCTCTGCAACTTCAACTTCTTCCAAAGTAGGCTTTTTAGTTTCTGTTGCTTCCTTTGTTTCTGCTGCTTCTTCCTTTGTAGATACTGCTTCTTGCATGGTTTCTGCTGCTTCTTTTGTTTCTGCTGCTTCTTTTGTTTCTGCTGTTGGTTCAGTTTCTGCTTCTTTCTGAATTTCAGCAGCATTAACCGTTTCTGCTGCATGATCAGTTTCTGCTTCTTTCTGAATTTCAGCAGCATTAACTGTTTCTGCTGCATGATCAGTTTCTGCTTCTTTCTGAATTTCAGCAGCATTAACCGTTTCTGCTGCATGATCAGTTTCTGCTTCTTTTGCAATTTCTTCAACACACTCATTCTCCCCCTTTTCCTGTGCACTCTCTGTGTTGAATTCAGCTTCTGACTCCCCCTTTTTGGGAGCATCATTGTTGGGGCTTCTTCTTTTAAGAACATACTGAGCTTTCTTCTTCCTGTGCATCAACTTTGTAATCAGCTTCTTATGCTTCTCAAGCTGTGTTTGTTGATATAGGACCACTTTCTTGAGTCCATCTATCTCCTTTTGCTGACTTACAACATCTGTGTTGACATTGGCAATGGTTTCCATCAATTCCTCATATGTATATCTATCCTCACCTTGTTTAGGAGTTTTTACCTCCGTTAAAGGATCACTGGAAATTTTAGTAGGTGTCTTTTGCCTAGCAAAAGCACTACCTACCCCCGTGGTTTCTTGGCACCTGGGACCTCTGAATGATTTCTCATTCTGAGTTGCCGTGAGGAAGGTCTTAGGTATGTTACCACTGTCCTTCTCTGTGCTAGCAGAAGTAGTGGCAGCCTTGCGACTCACATGCTCAACCTTCTCCTTAGTGAGCACCTTTTTGGGGTTGGGAGACACCCCTGTGGTTTCCCTTTCGATATTCTCTAATGGAGAATGCTCCAATAGAGGGCTTAAAGGCTTTGGGCTTGTAGGAGGTACATCAAGGGAAGGAGCCTTGTGTACCATTCTTCTTGTAAACTTTTTGGTTATGAGAGGAGTGGGTCTTTGAAGAATGGACTGAGGAATTTCTTTGATGATTGAAGGTGGGGTTTGGCTATCAGTGGGTTGGTCTAATGAGGGCCTTGACCCTGATGCCATACCTTCTTGTGTGTGGGACACACCCATCATTGTAGAGAACAATGGAGTGTCAACTCCTTCCGAGTCCCTGGAAGTTCTTCTCATATTTGAGAAGACCTTTCCTTTAGGGGGTTTAGGTACATATACCTCATTAAATTGAGGCACATCCGTCAATTCCTGAGTAATCACTGCTTGGACAAACCTTAGGTACATATAAAAACTCTTTTTGGATTCCAGGTTTGACACAAGATCATTGAAAATCATTTGTGAAAAATTAAACTTCCTGGCAGTGGCCAAGCAGACCAAGGCATAAGCAACGGTACTGCTAAACTCACTCCATCCAGTAGTTTTCTTTGAAATGCAATGCATTAAGGTATGAACAAAGAATCGCCATTGTGTAGAAAATTTAGACTTGAAAAACTTAAAGATTCCAATGGGACCTTCATACCCCATTCTCGTTAAAGTTGAGTATAGATCGTCATTAGGAATAGACGTCATACCTGAGGCATCATCCAATCGAAGAGTGATGCGAATAATCTCCTCTGTAACATTCAAGTGTTTGTCACACACCCTTGTTTTGATGATTTTCTGCCCATCTTTAGACACCACGGTGGCTTTTTCCCAGAACTGCTTCTGATGCTCGGTGTAGATTGTCGGGGTCACCGTTAGGGCATAGGATATATGCGTGGACTTGAGGAAATCCACAATGTCGTGAAAACCTGTGGATTGTTTTGGCTTCTGGAGCATGGCTATCTCGTTGTGTTCGTCGATAAACTCCATTGTATCTGAGGATTCTTGACAGAAAACAGAAATTCTTGGGAGAGAATAGTTAGAAAGAGAGAGAGATGAATAGAATTCAAAGAGACGTTATGAACTTTGGCGGGCTGAAAGAGGTATTTATAGCAGTATTAGCCCTAAATTTTCTTTTAAAGCAGTATTAACGACACATGCAGTATTAAGTACAAAGCAGTATTAACTATGTACTAGCAGTGGTAACTATGCACTGGCAGTAGTAACTATGCACTAGCAGTAGTAACTATGCACTAGCAGTAGTAACTATTCACTGGCAGTAGTAACTATGCACTAGCAGTAGTAACTATGCACTGGCAGTAGTAACTATGCACTGGCAGTAGTAACTATCCACTGGCAGTAGTAACTATGCACTAGCAGTAGTAACTATCCACTGGTAGTAGTAACTATGCACTGGCAGTAGTAACTATGCACTTTTCAGCACTTGTCAATCTGAGTCATACAGAAGATCCTGAGAAAAAGAGTTAGTAGTACCAAATATAGAAGGAAATACAGGTATAAAAACTGAAAATCATGACTTTATTCAAGGTTGATCATGCCCACACTTGTTACCAAGAAGGTGAATCTACCCACATCAAAAGCTTTTGTGAATAGATCAGCAAACTGGTCATTGGTATGAACTTTAGCAACTTGAATTAGTTTCTTTTCATTACAATCTCGAATAAAGTGATACCTGATCTCTATGTGCTTTGTTTTTGAGTGTTTGACTGGATTGTTAACAATGCTAATAGCACTGTTGTCAATGAAGATTGGAGTGTGAAGAAATGTTATCCCATAGTCCAACATCTGATTCTGTATCCATAGAACCTGAGAGCAGCAGCTTGCAGCAGCTATATACTCAGCTTCTGTTGTAGATAAGGACACTGTGGTTTGTTTCTTACACTGCCAAGATACTAGTCTTGCACCCAAAAACTGACATCCACCTGACGTAGACTTCCTATCCATGTTAGCTCCACCCAAGTCACTATCTTAGTATGCAAGTAGATCAAAAGATGATTCATAAGGATACCAGAGACCTAATCTAGGTTGCCCTCTTAGGTATCTAAATATCCTCTTGACTGCATGAAGGTGTGATTGCTTAGGTGTAACTTGAAATCTGGCACATACACATACTGGAAACATAATATCTGGTCTAGAGGCTGTGAGATACATGAGTGATCCAATCATTGATCTGTAATGATGGACATCCACATCCTCCCCCTCAAGATCAGCACTGATCTGTTTGTGTGTCTCCATTGGTGTGCTTGCTGGCTTTGAGTCTGATAATCCAAACTTATCCAGGATGTCTTTCACATATTTGGATTGGCATATGAAAATCCCATCCTTCATCTGTTTCACCTGAAGCCCAAGGAAGAAAGTAAGTTCACCCATGGAACTCATCTTGAAGCTCTTGTGCATTAACTCCTCAAAGTCTTTACACATGTGATCATTTGTGGATCCAAAGATAATGTCATCCACATAGATCTGAACAAGTAGGGTGTCCTTCTTTTTCCTTTTAATGAATAAGGTCTTATCAATGATTCCTCTTTCAAATCCATTTACCAAGAGATAGGTAGACAGGGTGTCATACCATGCTCTTGGGGCTTGATGTAGACCATAAAGTGCCTTCTTTAACTTGTACACTCTGTCAGGATACAGTGGATTCTCAAATCCAGGGGGTTGACAGACATACACTTCTTCATCTATAGTCCCATATAGAAAAGCACTTTTTACATCCATCTGGTAGACCTTGAACTTCATATATGAGGCATAGGCTAGAAACAACCTAATTGCCTCAATCCTTGCAACTGGAGCAAATACTTCCTCATAGTCTATACCCTCTTCCTGAGTATACCCTTGTGCAACCAGCCTGGCTTTGTTCTTGATCACAATTCCTCTCTCATCCTTCTTATTTCTGAAAATCCACTTGGTGCCAATTGCCCTATGACCTTTTGGAAGGTCCACCAAGTTCCAAACATTCTGTAGCTTGAACTGTAGCAGCTCCTCTTGCATTGCTTCTATCCAACTTGGATCTTTCATAGCATCATAAGCCATTTTGGGCTCAATTTGGGATAGAAAGCAAGTGAGTACAGTATTAACTGTATTTTGCTGATCTTGTAGCTCTTGAAGTCTGCTTTGATTTCTAGTCATCATGGGAGAAGCAATGTCTCCAATTACCAACTCAGGAGGATGATTTTTCTGAGTTCTTGCTGGATGACCAGATTCCTCTTGTAAGGTCACATCCAGATTTGACTCATTTAAGTCTGGATTTTCTTCAGCTTCTTCAGTCACTTCAGACTCTCTGGAATTTGGACTTGAAGGCTGATTTTCCTCTATTCTTCTCTCTTCTTCATTCTGAATGGGTTCAGCTTCCTTTTCTTGTTCACAGAAGTCAACAGGATCAATGGTAGGGAGTGGAAATATCACAGACTGAATTCTGTGATCTGATGGTGCTGCATCCCTTTGTCCTGCATTTACAACACTACTGATACCCAAAGAATTAGTGAGTGAATCAATGTCAAATAGCCAATCAGGACCTGAACCAATAGGATTTGGTGTGTTCTCATTGCATTTGACATTGTCACTTTCTTCAATTATTCTAGAAGAGGTATTAAACACTCTGTAAGCCTTACTCTGAGATGAGTAACCAACAAGAAAACCATCATCTGCTTTGCTATCAAACTTACCTAAGTGAGATTTGGTATTGAGAATTGTACAAGGACATCCAAATGGTTTGAAAAATCCAATAAATGGTTTCTTTTTCTGAAAAAGCTCATAAGGTGTCTTGTTTTTAGGCTTTATTACTAAAACTCTGTTTTGGACATAACAAGCAGTATTAACTGCTTCTGCCCAAAAAGTAGTGGGTAATTTTGAATCAGCTAACAGAGATCTAGCAGCCTCAATCAGTGTCCTATTCCTTCTCTCAGCAACACCATTCTGTTGTGGAGTCCTAGGAGCACTGTATTGTCTCTCAATTCCTTTTTCCTCACAAAAGGTGTTTAGATCAAGGTTTTTAAATTCAGTCCCATTATCTGATCTAATGACTTTCACTTTTTGATTTGATTGGTTTTCAATTCTAAGAATAAAAGATTTGATCAGTCCACTTGTCTCATCTTCAGTTCTCAGAAAATATACCCAAGTAAATCTAGAGTAATCATCAATAATAACTAAACAGTATGACTTCTTGCCAATGCTCATGACATTTGTAGGGCCAAACAGATCCATATGCAACAACTGATGAGGATTTGAGATAGTGTTTATCTCTTTGGACTTATGAGAAGTTTTGTGTTGTTTGCCTTTGAGACAAGCAACACAATGATCATCACATGAATAAACTTTTGATGGTAAACCCCTAACAAGATTATGTTTAACAAGTTTATTCATTGTTTTAAAATTCATGTGACACATCCTTCTGTGCCAAAGTGATGATTCATCCATTGAAGCTTTTGATACCAAACAGTTTAGGGATGAATCAGATGAAACACTTTCTAAATCTAAACAATACACATTATCCTTTCTAGGAGTTCTCAGTAGTATCATGTTTTCATCAACTACTTTGAATCCAGGAGCAAGAATAATGCATTCAGAATCAGTAAATAATATACTATGTTTCTTGTCACAGACCTGTGATACACTTAACAGGTTGTATCTCAATTGCTCAACATAGTAAACATCCTCAAATGTCATCTTACCTTTTGATACATCACCTTTACCACTTATCTTACCTCCTGTAGGATTATTCCCAAAAGCAACATGTCCTCCATCAATTCTTTTGAAATTCTTGAGGCAGGCCATGTTACCTGTCATGTGCCTGGAGCAACCACTATCAACATGCCAGATGCTCTTCCCCTTGAGCTGTTGGTTGCCCTGCACATAAGATAAATCAATTAGTTTTTATTGGGAACCCAAGCCAAAGTGGTCTTGGGTCTCCCTTGCTCATCAAAGTACTTACATTCAGTTTGGATAAGTTTTTCAACCTGAGGAACTTCAGTACTGGAGTACTTTGTCAAGATGATTGGTCTAGCAGCACAAATAGTGTTAGCAGTACTATCTTTAGAAGAAGTACTAACAGTGTTAGCAGTACTAACACTAGAAGCAGTATTATCTTTAGAAGAAGTACTAACAGTGTTAGCAGTACTAACACTAGAAGCAATATTATCTTTAGAAGAAGTACTAACAGTGTTAGCAGTACTAACACTGCTAGCAGCAGTACTATCTGAGGCAGCAGTACTAACAGTGTTAGAAGCACTAACACTGCTAGCAGCAGTACTATCAGAGGCAGCAGTACTAACAGTAGTGCTTTTAGGAACCCACATTGTGACACATTCTTTTTCAGTCTTTTTCCTCATGTGGCTTTTGGATTTAGCTTGTTTCTTAGCCACATGGTTTCTTACAGGCTTCCTATAACCATTTGATTTTTGAAAAGTTCTTTGAAAATTTATCCTTTGGTTAATAGGATTGAAATAACAGTGTTTGGCAAGGTGATTCAATTTGCCACAGATAAAACAAGGTTTTGGTCTGTTAATCCTTTGCAGATCAACTCCTTGTTTTTGAGCCCACTGATTATTCCAGTTTCTTTGATTTCCCCTCTTTTTATCATGTTTTTGGGGCTCATTCTTTTGAGAATTCTTGCAAGAACAATGTTCACAAGTATTGGAATTCACAACAGTGGTCTGTGTATAATGAACTCCCTTTCCTTTTTCAGATCTTTTCATCTCATTGTTCTTATCCCAGGGACTTCCACCTTCCTCATTAGTCTTGATGTAATTCTCTAAGGGGATCTCACCACTAACATTCTTGTTCCTTTTCTTAGACTCTTCTTTTTCAGTTTTATCCTCAACAACAACTTCATCTAATGGATCTACTTTAGTAGCTCCTTCAGGTAAGTCCTTCCTATCCTTGGTTTCTAACAGGTCTGACCTAGGAGGGATGTATGTGTTGTTGTAGGGTGGGGGTGTGGCATTGTACCCTAGGCCTGGTTTCATTTTACTGTGGATTTGAGCATTTATTATGGTGTCCATGACTTTAGAAGCACATGAAAACTTTTCAACATCAAGTTTTACTTTCTCAAGTTCTCCTTTTAATTTCTCACATTCCTCCCTAGACTCTTTCAGTTGGAACTCCAGACCATTCTTTTCCCACTTCCAGTAGTTTGTATCATATGAGTGTTGAAGTTCATTGGCTTGAAAAGCCTTAATTTGTTCTTCAAACCTCTCAACAATCACTACATAATCTCTTCTATCCTTTTCTAATCTCTTAAGGTCATCACACATTCCCTGGTTGTGATCTCTATACCTTTTTACAGTGTCTATACAAGCTTGAGAACAGAGATTAGATTTTACCTCAGTAGGAAGATCTGAGACTTCTGCCATGAGTGCATGATTCTGAATTGCCTCTTCTGCTTGATCACTCCAATCAAATCCCATTCCTTGTTGAGAAACAAGGGCTTGAACAGAGTTTCTGTTCTGGTTGAAGCTTCCAGTCTGAGCTTGTTGATGGTTGTTTTGAGATACTCCACCTCTGCATTCTCTGGCAAAGTGTCCCATCTTATGACACTTGTAGCATTCCACCTTAGACTTGTCAAACCCATCACCATCTTCTCTTCTTTGGGAAAAATTGTTTCTCCCAGTCCTCTTTATAAACTTCTTCACCCTCATAGAAAGCATAGCCATCTGCCACTTGATATCCATCTCCTCAAGATCATCAGCATTAATCTGTTCTAAGTCATCATTAATTAATGAGGAGTTAACATGACTAGAAAAGAAAGCTTCTAGTACAGAATCATTGGCCTTCTCCTGATTGACTCCACCAGCAGTACTAACTGATTCAGGGTTAGCAGTAGAATCAGTTGATGCTGATAGGAGTGCAGCATTATACACATATCCTGAGGGCTTCTTCTTGGCTTCAACCTCCGCTTCAAATACCCTAAGATCATTGTAAAGATCATCAAGCTCTTTATCTTCTAACTGGTCATTCTGTCTGAAAGACACAGTATACATTGTCCATTCCTCACCTAATGATCTTAGAAACTTCCTGTTTACATCATCAGCCTCCATACGAACTCCAACTGTAGCCAATTCTCCAATCAACTTATTAAATCTATCAAAAGTTTGAGTCATAGACTCATTCTTTGTAGAAGTAAAATTTTCATATTGTTGCTTGAGAATTGCCTTCTGGTTTCTCTTGGTGCTCTTGGTACCAGTGAATCTCTTTTCCAATGCATTCCATAAGATCTGAGCATCAGTGCAGTGATGAAATTGGTGCTGATACTCATTGGGAATAGCCAAAAGCAGAGTGATTAAGGCTTTCATCTCTGTTTGTCTAACCTTTCTTTCTGCATCAGTCTTTGGAGGGGGTCGTTTGCCATCTGGTCCAACTTTTCCTTCAGCACATGGACCATTCTCTATAATATCCTAGATGGAATAATCAGTAAGCAAAATATACTGCTTGATTCTGATCTTCCACATGTCAAACTCATTAGGCCTGAGCATGGGAACCTTTGAAACAAGAGTACCGTTTGATTCAACTGTGTTGTCCATAATGATTGTAGATTTCTAAGAAACCAAGCTCTGATACCACTTGTCAGGATCGATTCCAAACAAGAATAATTATACTTAGAAATCAGAATTAAAGAATCTTGCGGAATAGAACTTTAATTCAGACACACTTAATGAACAACTAATCAGAAAACACAATTTGTTTGTATTCAATACTTCAACTCACAAGTTTACAACCAAACCTCAATCTTGTTGAACAGGCTCAACAAGACGACTTCTACTTCTCTAGAAATAGGGTTCTAAACCTTGAGGTTAATTCTCTCTAAAATAAAAACGAATTCTGATAATTCTCTCCATTGAATCGCTATCTATCAAGATCTATTTATACTAAATAATTACAAGATAACTATCAAAATAAAATTGATCTTCAGAATATTCTTTCATGCTTATCTTCAATCATTCCATCTTTATCTCCAACATTCTCGCATTCCATAATTATGATCACAAGCAGTATTAACTTCGTTATGCACAAGCAGTACTAACATTGTTCCAGCAGCATTAACTTTTACTTGCAGTACTAACTTTGCTCTGGCAGTAGTATTGTTGTTCTGGCAGTACTAACGTTGTTCTGGCAGTACTAACGTTGTTCTGACAGTACTAACTTTGTTCTGGCAGTACTAACCATACTTAGCAAATCTTCAGTTCCCAACATGTCCAGAGTTAGCAAGTTGCTTCAAAAGAAGTGAGTTCATCTCTTTATATACTGCATGCATTTAATGCAAATCAGTATATACTTTACACGTGTCATCAGCTGGTTGGTTGCATGTCATTGACTTTGGTTCACAACCTTAGTAGCCGTATGGATGAATAGTGTAGTATCAGAGTGGTTGTATGATTTCAGATATTCGAAGGTTCTTTTCTGACATTTCGTACGGAGTCGTGCAAGGGTGGATAAGACAAAAGTATTTTGTACGGAGGACTTCATGATCAGCTTTCGTTGATTCAGCGATCTATCATTTCATATCAGTGAATGATAGAGTTCAGTGATAGCTGAAGTCTTGTACTTGATACTTCACGTTGAGTGGACAAATCTGAGTCTTCGCTGATCCGCATCAGTTCATTAGGAGACTTGTCGCTGGTTCTTGAGCTTGATCTTCGACTTCAGCGTAGAACCTTTGTTGACGTGAAACTTGTCTTCAGGGATCATAAGTAAACAACTAACTTATCAGCGATCATCATAATGACTGAACAGACTTAGCATTTATGGTGAACAGTTTCGCTGAATGTTTAACTTAAAAGAGCGAGAGTTCCTATCAGTGGTACTGGAAGATCTTAGTACTTATCAGCGATAGTGAAACTCTGATACATATTGTTTACTTACAATTTTCACTAAGTATATAAGAGAGGGTCATTATCAAATCACTGAGGGTTTGGATCAACAATCTCCCCCTATTTGATTATGACATAGCAACAAAGAAAATTGCTATTTAATGAAAACATAAGGATAAAAAGAACTCATAAAATATTTGTCCCTTTTACTGTTTTCTGGGATCTTTTCAGTACTTATGGAGTAAAGTACGTTCACTGAAATCTTTCTTTAAAATATTGAATCAGGTTACAATGAAGAACAGAAAGATTACAAGTACAAGCGAAAATAATATACAAGTACAGAAGGATAACTGATACAATAGAGAAAAAGGAGATTATATCAGTTTTCAAAGGGTTCTTCCTTAATGAGAAGTTCATCAAGGGTCTTTTTAGTGGGGATCATCCAGTCAGGGACATTTACTCCTTGATTCTTTAACTTCAGAGCAGCTTCAAAAATCAAGGGCTTCAGGTGTCTAGCTTTGATGTCGCGTCTGACTTCACACCAGTGTACGAGATCTCTGAGTTGTTCGATGGGAGCGATGGGGAGCTCAGAGACACGTTGAAAGTGAGGATTTCCATCATAGTCTAAGAAGAATATACCATATGGATCACTTACCACTGTGCCAGGGATGAAGGTTTCTCCAGGTGGTAGGGAGGTGTCAAGCATTGAAAGATCAGCATCAGGGCCAAGAACTTCAGCACGAGAGAAACCAATACCTGTTTCATTTCGAATGATTGGACCTGAATCAGAAACTTTCTTCTTCTTAGCAGAGGCTTTCTTAGGTTGAGGAAGAGTAGGAGGAATATCCACAACAGATGAAAGCAAGTCGATCTGTTTGTTTAAGATCATCTCAACATGGCTTTTGAATTTTGAGCGTGATCCCTGAATGGCTAATTTCGTTTCTAACCATTCAGAGAGACCAAACTTTTCTAATGAAGCAGCATAGAAGGTTTGCTTGGTTTTGTCATCTCCATAGACATCCACTTCAACAACAGGAACATCAGCGTACATTTTTCCTCTGATGTTGGCTTTGATTATTTTGGATGGTCTTGATCGATAGGTCAGCATTTGTTTAGCCCATTCCAAAGTTGTATCAGAGACCTTTGTCCTTTCTCTAACGATTTCTTGAGCATCATCCCAGAGCTGACGTTGAACATCAATGGGAACTCTTTTCATCTTGGGGTCTTTGATTGATCGTTGAGTAAACATAATATCAGGTCGGCTAGCTGTAAGATACAATAGTGAGCCGATCATCCCACGGTACAACGTAACATTGACAAGAACACCCTTTGTGTCCTTATCAAGTGTCAGCGGTGGTGCCATAGGGGTTTTCATAGCTGAACTTTCAGTTAAGTCGAATTTCTTCAGCATATCTTTAACATATTTTCCCTGATTAATGAAAGTTCCTTTTTCAGTTTGCTTAATCTGAAGACCAAGGAAATATGTTAGTTCACCCATCATGCTCATTTTATACTCATCTTTCATTCTATCAGCGAAACGAGTACAAAGCTCAGGGTTAGTAGAACCAAATATAATTTCATCAACATATATTTGAACTAGAATGATATGACCTTTTACTTTTCTAAAAAATAGCGTTTTGTCAATTTTACCTCTCTCAAATTGTTCAATATGGAGATAAGTAGAGAGAGTATCATACCATGCACGAGGAGCTTGCTTTAAGCCATAAAGTGCCTTGTCCAGTTTATAAACATAACCTGGACGCTTAGGATCTGAGAATCCTGGAGGTCGTTCCACATAAACTTCTTCATTCAGCTTTCCATTCAGAAACGCTGACTTAACATCCATCTGATGTACAGTGAAGTTTTTTTGTACAGCATATGCTAAGAAAAGACGAATAGATTCAAGTCTTGCTACTAGAGCAAATGTTTCGTCATAATCTATGCCTTCCTCTTGTCTGTATCCCTGAGCAACAAGACGAGCTTTGTTGCGAGTTACAGTACCATGTTCGTCCAACTTGTTTCGATAGACCCATTTAGTGCCTATCACCGTTTTGTCAGTTGGTCTACGAACGAGTTTCCAAACTTTGTTTCTTTCAAATTCAGTCAGCTCTTCTTGCATAGCGCTGACCCAGTTTGGATCTCTGAGGGCATCGTCTATTTTCTTTGGTTCAGTTAGAGAAATAAAGTTAACAAATAAACAAATATTACCTGCACTTCTACGAGTCTGAATACCAGCGTTTGGATCACCAAGAATTTGATCGATTGGGTGATTTATAGTCCATCGCTGAGCCGGAGCGTGAGACGCTGACTCAACTTGATCTTGAGGAGCTGAAGATGAAGCTTCAGCGACGTCGGGAGTATCAGCCAAGAGAGGAATGGATGCAATTGTCATTATATTCACTGATTGCTGAGAAGTAGATGGAATGTCTGAGACATTTGGATCAACTGCAGGTATAGTGTTTATAGGAACAGCTGAGACCCAAGATGTTTCAGCTTCACTATTCTGCATATCTGGAATGATAGTAGGACCATCATTTTCTACGGTGTGAGCATGATGAGTGGGAACTTCTTCTGAATCACCAAGATGAGAAAACATCCATTGATTCAGTTCTTCAGTATCAGCGGACGGTTTAGAGTTCGCTGAACGGGATTCGTCAAACGTGACGTGAATAGTTTCTTCTACAGTTTGTCTTCTACGGTTGAAGACTCTGAAGGCTTTGGAGACTTAGGAGTATCCAAGAAAGATTCCATCATCAGCCTTAGGATCAAACTTTCCAAGGGCATCTCTGTTGTTCAGTATGAAACACTGACATCCAAAAGATGTGAAGAAAGCTGATTGAAGGCTTTCTCCCATGAAAGAGTTCATAGGCTGTCTTTTTAAATCTTTTAACTATCAGCGACCTGTTTTGCGTAAAACAAGCAGTGTTGACAGCTTCTGCCCAAAACTGAGTAGGCAGGTGAGAATCGTTGAGCATTGAACGTGCAGCTTCAATAATTGTTCTATTTCTTCTTTCAGCGACTCCATTTTGTTGCGGTGTTCTCACTGACGAAAAGTTGTGAGAAATACCCTTACTCTCAAAGAAGGAATCAAGAGAACTGTTTTTGAATTCAGTTCCATGATCACTCCTTATTGAGCGAACAATCATATTGTTCAGAGTTTCCATCTTCCGAACAAAGGTGATGAGTTCTTCAGGGGTGTCACTCTTAGAACGGAGAAACATTACCCAAGTGAAGGGAGAGAATTCATCAACTATGACCAGCGTATATTTCTTTCCAGCGATGGATTGTTTGTTAACAGGGCCAAACAAATCCATATGGAGTAGTTGTAGAGGAGATGACACTGAGGAGACTTGCTTTGACTTGAAGCTTACCTTGGTCTGCTTCCCTTTTTCACACGCTGAACATAAAGACTCTTTGGCGTATGAATGCTGAGGTAGACCAGTGACTAACTCTTTGGAGGAAATAGTATTCAGTGTCTTGAAATTTAGATGCGAGAGCCTCTTGTGCCATAGCCAGTTAACATCAGAAGATGCCTTTGAGAAGAAATAGGAGTTCTCAGTGGTTGTTGAGTCCATGTTTATTACATAAACATTTTCCAAACGATAACCGCTGAGAGCTATCTTCTCCTTTTTGTCAGTGACAAAGCAGGATTCCTTAGTGAAAATCACTTTGTTATCCATGTCGCAGAGCTGACTGATGCTCAGAAGATTATGTTTCAGTCCTTCAACATATGCGACTCTTCTGAAGGAGGTTGTACCATTTGAAAGTATACCATACCCTCGGGTGTGTCCTTTTCCATTTCCACCGAAAGTCACAGAGGGACCCTTCTCTTCCTTGTATTCAGCGAGCAGGTTTTTCTTTCCAGTCATGTGTCTAGAGCATCCGCTATCGAGATACCAGATACCCTTCTTAACCTGCATTTACAAAGGAAGATTAGTTTTTCTTGGGTACCCACTTAACCATGTATACACGTTTGTCAGTGGAAGTAGTTGGAATGGAAGGTTCAGCGGTCTTCGCAGCATTTGAAGATTCAGCTTTGTCTTTCTTCACTTTGGTTAATTTCTTAACCTCAGTGGTAGGAGTCACCTTGACCTGATTTGCATCGGGGTTGGTCTTCTTTGCCTTGGGGGCAATCTTCACCTTAGCTATCTTTTCAGCTTTGGTGGCTGTGGGGCACTTACTAGCAATATGATCAGTGAGTCCACAGTGATAACATTTCCTATAACTAAAAGTAGTTCTAGGACCACTTGTATGCTGAGCTTTTAATTTCGAATTAGAAGTGCCAGCACCAAGTAAACTATTGGCTTTAGAAATGGGACGAACATTCAGTTCTTCAGATTTCTTACCAAGGACATCCACTCTGAGTCTAGGAGTAGATCGCTGAATAGATCCAGAGATCAGCTTTCTAGATCCAGAGGGGTAGGTCACTGAGGCTTTAGAAGCATTCATCTTTGGTACTAAGGTACCCTTCTGAGGATTTTGATAAATAACAATTCCTTTACCTTTGTCTTTAGAGACAGAGGTAGGTTTTGAATAAACCATTTTCTCCTTACCTTTTGAGGAGGTAGGAGTTTCCTCAAGGATTGGTGTAAAGGACGAGGAGCACTGAGATGATGAAGTGTCAGCGACTGAGGATACGAACGTTCCAAATTTAAGCATTGAACGTTCAGTGGTTGGTTTTGGAGTATCATATTTATAACACAGACCACGTTTATCACTCAGAGGAATCTGAGCCTTAATTATCTCAGTGATCTTTGTTGAAGAATTACACCATCCTTCAACAGTAGCTTTTTCAGCCTCTAATGCAGCGATAGCTTCTGCTCGTTCGATTTTGACTAGCTGATTTAAATATACTTGATCTTTAAAATCTTCTTCAATTTTAGAAAGCTTTTCTATTTGAAGGTGGCAGTTTTTAAGCTTTTCAGCGAGATCAAGATTTTGGTTTTCAACCACAGTTTTGCCGTTCATGGCTTCGTATAAACTTCTAGTTAAGAGATCGATCTTACGGAGACTATCAGCTTCATCAATATTTGCAATATTGGTAAAGAAAGAAGGTGATACCTGAATGGCAGATGTTGAAGTGGAGGGAATGTCTGTGCTTTCTTCCTCTTCTTCAATCTTGGCCATGAGACATTGATTTGCTTCATCATCTTCAGAGTCAGATGATGATGCTTCTTCATCAGAAGCAGCCCAATCATAGTCAGCCATCAGGCCTTTGCCTTTCTTCTTAAAGCTTTTCAGCTTCGCATATTTTTCTTTCAGCTTTGAGTATTTGTCATCTTTATTCCTTGGAACAAAGGATTTCTTTGTAAAAGCCGAGGGTCTAGAAACTTTCTTAGACCTGCACTCATTAGCGAAATGGCCTGTCTTTTCGCAGTTGAAACAAGTAGCAGTAGCCTTATCAACAAAAGCTGATGATTTAGGCTTTTCAGTTATGGAAAGAGGTTTGTTCTTTCTAAACATTTTCTTCTTGGTGAATCTCCTGAACTTTTTAGTTAGGAGAGCCAAAGATTCATCATCTGAAAAATCAGAATCTGATGACCTTTCAGAGTTACTCTCTAACTCAGTGATAGTGACCAAGGGTCGCTGAGTAGAAGGTTCCTCTGAGATTAAAGCAATAGGGGTGCTTTTGGAATCTTTTACAAGATTCTTCTTAAGATGGCTTGATTGCTCATGATTCAGCAATGTACCATATAAGGTTGAAAGGGTCATTGATTTAAGATCCTTTGACAGCTTGAGACACATGGAATAATTGTCCCAGCTTTCAGGTAAACATTCTAGAAACTTTGTCAGCACCTCAAAGTTAGAATATTCCTTACCAACAGTTTTCAGATCTATAATTAAACAATTAAAACGTTGGTGAACTTCAGAGAGAGTTTCATTCTTACCAGAAATGAAGCTTTCGTATTGTCTTACCAGGTTGATCTTTCTTGAGTCCTGGACTTCAGACGTTCCTTCATACTGAACACATATTGTGTCCCACATGGCTTTTGATGATTTCAGGTTCATGACGGAATGGTAGACTTCGTCAGGAAGGGCCATGGATAGTATGGATCTGGCTTTTGTATCTATAGCCACTTTCTTCTTATCTTCGTCGGTCCACATGTGTATTTCCTTAGGAATCAGCCTTTCTGGAATAGCAGGTCTATTTGCAGTGGCTGGAACTAAAGGATCAATTGTTACAGGGATGTGTGGGCCGTTTTCAAGATAGTAAGTCATAGTGGGGTCTACACCTTCTAAGAAGAGTGTCATCCTATTTTTCCACAAGTTGAAGTTGTCTCTGGAAAATCTAGGGGGTTTTGCAAGAGAACCATTGTCTATATAATTTGTGTTTGTGTTGGAGGCCATTTTCAGATAATAGCAAGGAAGAGAAATATCTTAGATTAGATCTTGTTTATGAGATTAAACAAATCCGCTCTGATACCACTTGTTGGTCCCGAAGGCCTATACAAGTTTGTAGAAGGGGAGGGGGGTTGAATACAAACACACAAATTTTACTTTTCTAAATTGTTTATTGATAAATCATTAACAATTTACAGCTTGTTGCGGAGACAAGATTAAGGATAAACCTAAATCTAAACAAGTTGGAACACTAAGGTTTCTTGCACTAAGAGAGATAAGGAAATTACTAATAATAACCTATCTTGAGATAAGAGATTGAACTTGTCCAGAGTTAGCATGTTGCTTCAAAAGAAGTGAGTTCATCTCTTTATATACTGCATGCATTTAATGCAAATCAATATATACTTTACACGTGTCATCAGCTGGTTGGTTGCATGTCATTGACTTTGGTTCACAACCTTAGTAGCCGTATGGATGAATAGTGTAGTATCAGAGTGGTTGTACGATTTCAGATATTCGAAGGTTCTTTTCTGACATTTCGTACGGAGTCGTGCAAGGGTGGATAAGACAAAAGTATTTTGTACGGAGGACTTCATGATCAGCTTTCGTTGATTCAGCGATCTATCATTTCATATCAGCGAATGATAGAGTTCAGCGATAGCTGAAGTCTTGTACTTGATACTTCACGTTGAGTGGACAAATCTGAGTCTTCGCTGATCCGCATCAGTTCATTAGGAGACTTGTCGCTGGTTCTTGAGCTTGATCTTCAACTTCAGCGTAGAACCTTTGTTGACGTGAAACTTGTCTTCAGGGATCATAAGTAAACAACTAACTTATCAGCGATCATCATAATGACTTAACAGACTCAACATTTATGGTGAACAGTTTCGCTGAATGTTTAACTTAAAAGAGCGAGAGTTCCTATCAGCGGTACTGGAAGATCTTAGTACTTATCAGCGATAGTGAAACTCTGATACATATTGTTTACTTACAATTTTCACTAAGTATATAAGAGAGGGTCATTATCAAATCACTGAGGGTTTGGATCAACAATACCAATTTTTGCATCAGAAGGAAGACACCAAATGGCCGGGATGATATTTTTAAGCATTCCAACCAAAGAAAACTCGGCTTCGAGAATAAGAATTCTATTTAACAAAAACCCCTTCGCCGGTTCATTGAGTTCACTCAGTAGCATATATATATATATATATATGGGTTTTACAAAACTTTGGACACATTTAAATATATATATATATATATATATGTGTGTGTGTGTGTTATATAACTAACTCTTAGTAGGTTTATGTTCTCCTATATGAGAGCTTCGAAACGATATATAATGCGTCCAAAATGGAGTATGTGTGAAAGATATATCGATACTCAAAGTTGAGTAATTGGATGAAATTAGCAAAAACCAAATGAAGTAAACACTAAGTCAATCACAATACTTTAACAAAACAAGTTAATACTAAAAATAACAATTATTTAATGTTACATAAACAACCTAACTTTGCTTTATTTGACAATGTGCATAAATGGACTCCGCCATATGTATGCGAAATGCATTGGCCTCGGCCACGGTGTGGTCAGGGTGTACAAATACCACATCGTTATTTATCAACATGCTGGCATTACGGCATACCCAGACACCGCAATCCGCATTCATCCCGGCCTGCTGGGGTGTATTCTTGGCGAACTTATGGCGAAAGAGCTCTGACCTATCACGACGCCTCGTGTCCTTGACCCGACAAAAGAAGTCAAATAGCACAGCTTTAAACCTTCTCATCTGGTCTTCCAATTGGTCTCTGAAGAGACTGGCACTGTCGCTGTCATATATGGTCATGGTCATAGCGTCAAGCTCAAACACTCCAAGCAGCCAATGTTTGGGATGAATGCATATTGGGATGTACACCTGAAATATTACAATATTAGACAACTTAGTTAGCAACAGAACAACTTAAATAAAATAAGAGTAAAACAATTTACATACCACATCGAGGAGAGCCCAAGAAACCCCTTCCACGCCATTGCATGAGTTGGCCACAGAGGCGGGACCTTGATGGGGGAGCACCAGGTAGGGAAAGAAAATATTGTACATCATGGTCCACCTCGTGTCTGTTCCACGAGATTTTTGGAGCAGCGAGACCCAACAATCCATGTGCTATACATAAAAAATAGATGGTTAGACATGTAATATAAATATATTTGATTATATGACTATAGTTAAACTTCATACTAACCACATCCTGTAACTCAGACTCCAAAGGGTCATCCGCCAGCAATACTTGGAAAAAGCGGGAGATGATTTCCAAGCTCAAGTAAGGGACGAATATCATGGGGGGGGGGAGGTGACCAGTCTTGCACATCCTCAATATATCGGATGCCGGTAGATGCTCCGGTGAAGCCACCTTTCCCTTTCTCTTTTCCGCCTTCTTTCCTCCCTTGTTTCCCCCTGCAATCTTTGCTTGCTTTTTAGGGGGCAGTGGTGTCGTAGATTCTTGTTGTTCAAACGGGTAACTCAACCATTTTGAAAGTTTATGCTGCCGCTTTTGAGGGAGCGGGGTCACCTGTGGATCTACAACATCCATCGGGTCATCTTCCGGCTCCGAAAAGTGCTCCTCGAGAATAGGAGACCCCATCGTCTGAAAATTAAGTTATTAGATGTTTTAAGTACAATTTAGGAAATGTTCACAATTAAACCAAAACTACCAAAATAACTTACAGTATGCATGGAAGGTGACTGTGTGACGAACGTCGACCCCGGCATTTCCGGCCTGTAATAATCTCTGGCCGAACCGCCAAAGATGTCCGTGAATGCTGAGGTGTATGCCCCCGACATCCCGGCCCCCGACATCCCGGCCTGCATGACATTGATCATTATAAGAGTTACAAAATTAGGAACAAACATATAACTATAATGGTTACTCAGTGTCACTTACACTCTCTGGGATAGTAGAATAGGATGTGGTGGCGAACGTCGTTTGGGAGGTGTATGCCCCCGACATCCCGGCCTGCGTGACATTGATCATTATAAGAGTTAAAAACTTAGGAATAAACATATAACTATAATGGTTACTCAGTGTCACTTACACTCTCCGGGATAGTAGAATAGGATGTGGTGGCGAACGTCGTTTAGGAGGTGTATGCCCCCGACATCCCGGCCTGCGTGACATTGATCATTATAAGAGTTACAAACTTAGGAACAAACATATAACTATAATGGTTACTCAGTGTCACTTACACTCTCCGGGATAGTAGAATAGGATGTGGTGGCGAACGTCGTTTAGGAGGTGTATGCCCCCGACATCCCGGCCTGCGTGACATTGATCATTATAAGAGTTACAAACTTAGGAACAAACATATAACTATAATGGTTACTCAATGTCATTTACATTTTCAGGGAATGACGGATAGGATGTGGTGGCAAACGTCGCCTGTGCCCCCTGTCCGAACGGAGCGGGGATCGGTGTCGTACTCGACAGCTAAAACAAATTTAGGGGGTGTTTGGGAGTGCTTATATTTTTGACTTATTTGCTTATAGCTTCTCCCCACCGCAAATAAGCAGTTTGGAGTGTTTGGATAGAAAAAATCAAAAGTGCTTATTTGCTTCTCCTCACCACAAATAAGTTGTTTTTGATAAGTCAATCCATACCTACTTATTTACTTCTCCTTATTTCCTTATTTCCTTATCTATCCAAATTACCTTTTTACCCTCAATTTTTAACAAACACTTTTTAAAAACTGTTTTCCTCACCACATAAGCAAATAAGCATAAGTTAAAAATATAAGCACTCCCAAACACCCCCTTAGAACGTAATATTAATATACAAACTAAATAAACGTGGCCAACAAATTAAGTTAAACACTAACATGGACAGCGCTAAACTGTCTGTAGACTCCCTCCAGAAACTCTACACGTGACTCTAGCAGCCCGTGGACGTAGTCCCACAGGTACTCATGACAGCCACGATATGGCCCGTAGGAAGGGGCCGCCTGATATGGATCGTAAGGGGGCGGCTGGTAGGAGGAGGAAGGGGTCCGCGGATAGGAGGAGGAAGGGGGCGGCGGATAGGAGGAGGAAGGGGGCTGCTGATATCCACCGGAAGGGGGCCTGTCGTCGTCTTCCTCATCTTCGTGAGATGTGGAAGGAGAGGGACGTCGAGCCCTTGCCGCCTCTGCGTCAATAAAGGCCACGTTGTCTCTGTACCAATCCGTGTCCATCTCGTCGGCAGTAGGCTCAAGGCGAGCGAAAAGCAAGAGTGGCAGCTAAATATATGATAAAACATAAAAAAAATTAATAAGCGGGACTAACGTATGCAATTTGTAAACATAGTAAAAGAACTTACATTTCTAGATTCATTGAAGAACTGAACCCAAAGCGACCTACTTAGGGTAACACGCTTGTCCCAACGGGTTCCCCTAAGTACTCGGTCGTCGCGCTTGACGAAATATCGGATTGATGCAGGAAACATCTCCAAGATCCATATCTGGAATTAGACAAGAAGAGCAAGTACGTAAAAAGAAAAGCCAAACAGTTTGTATGTATTATTAACAATTGTTATACTACGTATCTAACCTTGAAGGCGTATGTAAAACCACAAAGGTTCATCTTTCCATGTCGATCGGAGTCGCGTCTGGTTATGGCTCGGTGCAAGATTGAGTAGCAATGTGTCCAGATATGGCTACCCCACGGGTAGCTGTTAAACAGCTCAAGGTCCTCGACGGCCTTAAGGACCGTCGAGGAAGCATACTGGCTATACTCACGGCCCATGAAGCCCATATCCACGATCACCACCAAGCATACACGGACAACATCGTCGTCGGTTAGGGCACTAAGGCCCTCTTTCATCATGTCCCGGGCTGCCTTCAGCTTCAAACGAGATGCTGAAATGCCCAAACCCTAGGAACGAAGGAGCAGTCTGCTAAGGGAGGAAGGGGGAGCCTCTCCAAAACGTAGTCCTGTAATTAGACAGAACTCACGACGCCCAAAATGCAATCGATCGCCGAAGAAATCAAAATGCATCTCCTCCGGCTCAGCGTTGGCGTCCTCGACCTCCAACTGTAGAAACATGTGTACTAGCGTAGGGTCGCCAGTAGAGTAAGACACATCCATCCATGGCCCGAACGGTGTCCCTCTAAAGATGGCCTCAAGGGTATCCGCGCGATTACCTAATCTCCTAAAGCGCGCTCCTAACTCCTCGATGTAGGCAACTTTGCACTTTAGCGTCAAGTCGATGTTAAAGAAATCCCTTTACATAGTCATTCACAGATGTTATAGTTAGTGTTATATATAGATGCTTTAGCTTGTTTTGTTTATTGTGTTGATAATTATTCGTTTGTTTTAGTTTTTGAAAAGAAACCACTCAATCTATTGGACTTCCAGGTAGCAGGGGAATCACAAGGATTGCTTAAATCCCGACATACCTTAGGGCTATTTACACCCGTTTGACAAAATCCAAATAGATATGTCGCGGTTTATTTTATTTCAACATATAATAGTGTTATAAATAGATAAAGTGCGGTTTATTTTATTTCAACGTATAATAGTGTTATATATAGATGTTGCGATTTATTTTATTTCAACGTATCATAGTGTTATATATAGATGTTGCGGTTTATTTTATTTCAACGTATCATATTGTTATATATAGATGTTGTGGTTTATTTTATTTCAACATATAATATTGTTATATATAGATGTTGCGGTTTATTTTATTTCAACGTATAAATAGATAAAGTGCGGTTTATTTTATTTCAACGTATAAATAGATAAAGTGCGGTTTATTTTATTTCAACGTATAATAGTGTTATATATAGATGTTGCGATTTATTTTATTTCAACGTATCATAGTGTTATATATAGATGTTGCGGTTTATTTTATTTCAACGTATCATATTGTTATATATAGATGTTGCGGTTTATTTTATTTCAACGTATAATATTGTTATATATAGATGTTGCGGTTTATTTTATTTCAACGTATCATAGTGTTATATATAGATGTTGCGGTTTAGGGACCCTAGTTGTCATTCTTAAAAGTTTAGGGACCTAATTGGCATTCTTAAAAGTTTAGGGACCTAAATTGTCATTCTTAAAAGTTTAGGGACCTAAGTTGTCATTCTTAAAACCGTAGGGACCTAAGTTGTCATTCTTAAAAGTTTAGGGACCTAATTGGCATTCTTAAAAGTTTAGGGACCTAAATTGTCATTCTTAAAAGTTTAGGGACCTAAGTTGTCATTCTTAAAACCGTTGGGACCTAAGTTGTCATTCTTAACATTTTTTGTTAGATCTGAAGTTTTGTCAATAAACCAAGTGTTGAAGATCTGATAAGAAGGTTCAGAAGTTCTGAGAAGAAGAGTCAGAAGTTCTGAGAAAAAGAGTCAGAGATCTGAGAAAGAGAAGTCAGACGTTCTGAGAAGAAGAGTCAGAGATCTGAGAAAGAGAAGTCAGAAGTTCTGAGAAGCGTGATCAGAAGAATGTTCTGAAGTTCTGAACTACCTGTTCAGAACTTATGACGAGTTTCGTTATTTAGTAATGTGTAAACTAATTAGGACACGTGTTATGTTCTTATTAGTCTTTCTTATTTGTACTGTAGCTTTAAGATGTTTGTTGCAGTATAAATAGAGTGGTTAGCACTACGTTGCTAACTGATTGATTTTCCCATATTACTTGTATTCATTCCTTGTAATCTTTGAGGTTATCTCTCTCTTAGATCTGTAATTCTGTGCATCATTGAATACAATTGGGCTTGATCATACAATTTCTCAATTACTTCTTTCTATATTGATTGTAAGAATAGATCCTGCACTTTCAATTGGTATCAGAGCTAATCAACAAACAAATTCGTTCAAGATTGTGATTGCGAAGATCGATTGATCAATTTCTTGAAGATTTCTTGATTCATTCAAAATTCGATTCCGCTGCTAGGGCTAGTTCTTGAATTCTTAGCAATTCTTGAATTACCTGCTACTTTTCGATCAAGAAAATCGAATTTGTCTTTCTGTTGAATTTTCTTACAATCATGTCTTCTAAAGAATATCTAGCCATGGGATCCGAAACCAAACCGCCTGTTCTTATACCAGAAGAGTATCAGCAATGGAAAACTCGTATGATCCAATTCCTTGACAACATCGATGAAAATCTTATGATTTCTATTCGAGAAGGTCCAATCGAAGTATATATCGATGTCGCCGCAACCCCTGCTACAGAGACAACTCCAGAAATTCCAGCGACCAGAGTAAAGAAGAATTATTCCCAATACACTGCTGAACAGAAAAATAGGCATGCTATTGACAAAAGAGCAATTACTTTGATGACTTTGGCTGTCCCGAATGAGGTTCTTAACAGGATTGACAGTGGATCATCAGCTAAAGAAATGTGGGACGAATTGGAAAGGCAAATGTTAGGAACTGTGAGATCTATTCAGGCAAAGTTAAATCAAAGCATAAATGCTTATGAAAGGTTCAAAGCAAAAGAGTCAGAAAGTTTGACACAGACATACAGTAAATTTTGCACTATTCTAAATGACTTGAGAAGAAATGGACTGAAGAAAACAAAATCAGAAATAAATTACAAATTTCTGAACAGTCTAAATTCAGAATGGTCATCATTTGCCATAAGTCTGCAAATGAACAAGGATATGTGTGAAGAAGACTTAAATGATTTGTTCTGTGTTCTTAATCAACATGAAGACTCTGTCAAGTTAGTTGTGGAAGAAAAGAAAAATGTTGCTGATCAGTTAGCGTTCTTATCAAAGTCCAAAGCAATCAAAGCACCCAAAAAGACTGCATATCTATCAGAAATACCGAGTCTGGAGGAATCTGACAAAGAAGAAGGATCAGAAGATGATGAAGATATCAAGATAATGGCTGAAAAGCTAGCTTTGCTGACAAATACTTTCAACAAAAGGTATGGGAAGGGCAGATTTCAAGGAAATTATAAGAGAGCTGGAAGTTCAGATTATAAGAAGAAAGATGACAGAGAAGAAAATAAAATTGAAAAGAGAGTAGAGAGAAGTGAAGAAAACAAGGAAGAGAAGGAAGAGAGAAAAGAAAAGAATCTGTGTTTCAAGTGTGGAAAATCTGGCCATTATGCCAAGGATTGCAGAGTTAAAGTTGTGAAAGATTATGAATACTACACGAAGAAGGCTCAGCTTGCAAAGAAGAGAGATGACGAGAGTGCGCTATTGGCTGAACAGGAGAATTGGCTGTACTACACTTCTGATGAAGATGATCATATCAACTTTCCACAGATGCGAAGCTATATGGCAAAAATGAGGAATGAGGATGATTCTGATTTTGAAGATGCTGATTCTGAGTCATCTGCTGAGGTACATTCTTCACTTGAATTAGAGTTAATGACACAGATTGGTGAAATGAAAACTGAATTTGCTAGTCTAAGAAAACAGATAAAAGGAGAAAGAACTTTGGTTAACAAATTCAGAATTGAAAAAGAAGTAATAAACGAACAATATGAAGAATCTGAGGCTGAGAAACAGAAAGTTAAAGATGAAAATTCTGAATTGATGAAAAGGCTTTCTGAACTAAAAGTTGAGTTTTCAAAAATAAAGGATGAAAAAGGTGATTTACAAATAAAATTTGATATGTTATTTGAAGAAAGAAAGAATTTATACACCAAAATCAAAGAATTGGAAGATTTGAATTTGAAAAGAGGTCAGACTCAGCAAACATTAAATCTTTTATTAAGCAATGTTAAAGATACAAGATTTTACAATCCAAAGAAGGGATTGGGATTGGAAGAAAATGTCATTTTAAAAAGAGCTCCAATACTTCAAGTTTCTAAGCCAAAAATCCCAGAAATTGTTGAAGTTTTCATAAGACCTGCTAGTTCTATAACAAGTTCTGACAATTTGCAAAGACCAAACTCTAAAAAGTCAGATGAGACAATTTCTGAGTCTAAAACAGAAAAGTCAGTTGGTTCAGAAGAAAAGGTTAAGAAAGAAGTTTCTAAACCAACAGATGAAAAGCCAAGATACAATGATACTAAATTCAAGTATGATTCCTTAAATGTCAGCTACAAAAATAAACAACCAAGTTTTTCATATCATGACATTGAGAGCATATTTGATACAAGTAAAAATTCTGAAACAGTCAATCAGAAGTCTGAAACTTCTAGTCAGGATTCTGAACTTTGTAGTCAGAATTCTGAGTCTAAAGATCAGACATCTGAGTCTGTAAATCAGAACTCTGACTCAGGTAGTCAGAAGTCTGATTCAACTGGATTTTCTGAAACAAAATCAGATGAATTTTTGCAACTTGAAAAGAGATTTAATCTTGTGAGTCAAGAACTTGAGGATTTAAGGAAAACTTATGATGAACTTGAAAATGATTTCTGTGAGGTGGATATTAAACTTGAAGAAGCTTTGAAAGAAAAGAATATTTTTATTCAGAAAATGACAGAGCTTGAAAAACTGAAGACTGAGTATGATCTTTTTAAAATTAATGCTTCAAGAGAAAATGATAAATTCTTTAATGAATCAAGTACATATGAAAAAGGTGAATCATCTAATTCTTCTAACAAAAAGAACTTGAATTTTTCAGAAAAAGAAGAAAGCAAAAGGAAAGATGATCTTGCAAAGTTGAATGATCTGAAAAGGGAACTTGAGAAGCTTAGAATGAAATCTACTTCTGAACTAAACGCTAGAAATTCTTGTAATAAGGGCAATTGTACTCTGAACAGTATAAATAAAAATGAAATGATCTATGTTTCAGATTTATTGTCACTTGCAAAGAAAAATCTTGTTTGTGTTAGATGTAAAAATGATTCATTCCAATATTCTCACAAATGTCAAGTCAAAATAACTTCTGTTTCATACATAAGAAAAGATATTCAGAAAGTTTCTGTTTCTCAAAATACAGAAAAGAAGAAAATTTCTGTTCCTCAGACTCAGAAGAAAGAAAAGATAAAAGAAAAGAAAGTTGAAAACATAGCAAAACCAAAAGTTACAACTTTCAAAAAGAATTTGAACAAACTTGTAAGCAGAAAATGTTCTGACTTCATAAAAGTTCAAGGAAAGTGGTGTTTGAAGAAAGATTTTGAGTGGAGAGTAAAAGGTACTAATGTTAAATCCAATGACAAAGCTAACAAAGATGGACCCATTCCAAAATGGGTACCTAAACTTAACTGATCCTTTTGCAGGGCTGTCATGTGTGGTTTTTAGATTCAGGAGCTTCAAGACACATGACAGGTCAGAAGTCTTTTCTATCAAACTTCACAGAAAAGGCTGGAGGAGCAGTAAACTTTGGAAACAATAGCAAAGGTCAAGTCAAAGGTTATGGGGATTTAACTAAAGGGGATCTAACTATCCAAAAGGTTTTCTATGTTGAAGGATTACAACACAATCTTTTCAGCATAAGTCAGTTTTTAGACAGTCTTTGTCAAATTAAGTTTCAAATAACAGGTTGCATGATTCTAACTGAAAATGATGTCAAAGTCTTCTGGGCCAAAAGACATATGGACTTATTTGTAGTTAATTTTTCAAAATTGAAAACATTAAATACAGTTTGTCTTTTATCAAAATCAACTGCAAATGAATGCTGGCTTTGGCACAGAAGATGTTCTCATCTGAATTTCAAAGATCTTAATAATCTTGTTGCAAAACATTTGGTTAAAGGCTTACCAAAGCTTAAATTTGAAAAAGAATCATTATGCTCAGCTTGTGAAATGGGCAAGATGAAAAAGAGTTCTCACAAATTAAAAATGGACTCATCTTGCAAAGCACCATTAGAAATGATTCATACTGATCTTTGTGGTCCAATTTCAGTTCAATCTATGGGAGGAAAGAAATATATGCTTGTGATTGTTGATGAATTCTCCAGATACACATGGGTTGAGTTCCTAAGAGCTAAGTCAGAAGCTGCTACTACATTGATAAATTTTATCAAAAGGATTCAAGTTCTCTTACAACTTCAAGTTCAGAAAATCAGAAGTGATAATGGAACAGAGTTCAGAAATGAGACTCTTCAGAATTTTTTAGAAAGTTCTGGGATTTCTCACAATTTTTCTGCTGTCAGAACTCCTCAACAAAATGGTGTTGTTGAAAGGAAGAATAGAACTCTAGTTGAGGCTGCGAGAACAATGCTGGCTTATGCAAATCTTCCTACTTTCCTATGGGCTGAAGCAATTGCAACTGCTTGTTTTACACAAAATAGAACTTTAATCAATAAGAGATTAAATAAGACTGCTTATGAACTGATAAATAAAAGAAAACCATTAATCAAATTCTTTCATATTTTTGGTTGCAGATGCTATGTTCTCAGAGACAGAGAAAATCTTGCCAAATTCGATAAAAAGGCAGATGAAGGATACTTTGTGGGTTATTCTTTAACTTCCAAAGCATTCAGAATCTACAATAGAAGAACCAAGAGGATGATGGAGAGCATAAATGTAACTTTTGATGAAGCCAGAATGCGGACTTCTGAACAAGACAGTTCAGAACTCATGCTGAACAAGACAGTTCAGAACTCATGCTGAACAAGACAAAAATGACTTCTGATACAAATTCTAATCCTATTTGTTCAGAACTCAATTTACTGTTTAAGGATGCTTTTAGTGAACTAATTTCTGATTCTTATGCAGAATATGAAAACCCAAAGATGGTCAAAGAGATGAAAAATAAGACTCCAGAAATAGTTCAATCAACTGTAATTTCTGACAAAGGTCCATCAGAGGAGTGCCCAAATCTAATAAATACAAGTGGTGAAAATTCTGAACCTTGTAATCAGAATTCTGATTCTTGTACTCAGAACTCTGAACAAGTCAATCAGAACTCTGACTTCATTAATCAGAACTCAAACTTGGATGCAACTCCTACTCATACGTCAGAACAAGGTGACAGTTCAGAATTACGAGCAATCATTGATGAGAATGATGCAAACAACAATTATTCAGAGATTGATGTACTCCCTAGTGCTAATAAATGGACTAAAAATCACCCTATTCATCAAGTAATAGGTGATCCATCAGCAGGAGTAAAGACAAGATCAGCTACAGCAAATGAAGCAATGTTTGCTGGTTTCTTAAGTGTAATTGAACCAAAGAAAGCTAATGAAGCCCTAGAGGATCCAGACTGGATTTCAGCAATGCAAGAGGAATTGCTTCAATTTGAAAGAAATAAAGTTTGGAGACTCATTCCAAAGCCTGAAGGTAAATCTATAATTGGAACTAAATGGGTGTTCAGAAACAAAAAGGATGAATCAGGTGTTGTCATCAGAAACAAGGCAAGATTGGTTGCTAAGGGATACTGTCAACAAGAGGGAATTGATTATGATGAGACATTTGCACCAGTGGCAAGAATAGAGGCAATCAGAATATTTTTAGCCTATGCTGCACATAAAAACTTCAAGGTGTATCAAATGGATGTCAAATCAGCCTTTCTAAATGGCAAACTTAATGAAGAGGTGTATGTCCATCAACCTGAAGGTTTTGTTGATCCAGAATTCCCTGATCATGTTTATATTTTAGACAAAGCTTTATATGGTCTAAAACAAGCACCACGAGCCTTGTATGACACTCTTACTAAACACCTGTTAGGTTCAGGATTCAAGAAAGGTAAGATTGACACAACTTTGTTTTTAAAGAAACAGGGTAATGATTTGATTCTGATTCAGATTTATGTTGATGACATAATATTTGGTTCTACCAGTCCAGAATTATGTGATAATTTTTCAAAAGTCATGTCATCTGAATTTGAAATGAGCATGATGGGTGAACTGAATTTTTTCCTTGGTCTTCAAGTCAAACAACTACCAAAAGGTATTTTCATAAATCAAGGAAAATATGTCAGAGATATTCTGAAAAAGTTCAAAATGTCTGATTGTGCTTCTATGAGAACACCTATGGCAACTAACATAAAGTTAGATGCTGATCTCAAAGGTGTTTCAGCAGATATCAAACTTTATAGAGGCATGATTGGATCATTACTTTATTTGACTGCAAGTAGACCAGATATCATGTTTTCTACCTGTTTCTGTGCTAGATTTCAATCTAACCCGAAAGAATCACATATGTTGGCTGTCAAAAGGATTTTAAGATATCTCAAAGGAACACCTGATCTAGGTTTATGGTATCCAAAAGAAACTGACTTCAAATTGACTGCTTTCACTGATGCTGATCATGCAGGAAGTAGGTTGGACAGAAAGAGTACATCTGGTGCTTGTCACTTTTTGGGAGATAAAATAGTGAGTTGGGCATCAAAGAAACAGAACTGTGTATCCACTTCAACTGCTGAAGCAGAGTATGTTGCTGCTGCTGCTTCATGCTCTCAAACATTGTGGATGAGAACACAACTCATGGACTATGGGTATCAGCTTAATAAGATTCCCATCTATTGTGACTCAGAAAGTGCAATTGCTATTACTCAGAACCCTGTTCAACATTCGAAGACTAAGCATATAGATGTGAGGTATCATTTTATAAAGGACTATGTGGAAAAAGGAACTATAGAGATGCACTTTGTGCATACAAAGTATCAATTGGCTGACTTGTTCACAAAGCCTCTTGATCACAAAAGGTTTTCTTTTCTCATATGTAAAATAGGAATGCTTAATCTGCCTAGTTGAAAATATTTTTTTCTTAAAAATGCTAAATTTTTCTAAGTAAACTTGTCTGAGTAGTGAGTTCAGAACGTCTGAGTCTTGAGTTCAGAACTTCTGAGTCTTGAGTTCGGAACTTCTGAGTCTTGAGTTCAGAACTTCTGAGTCTTGAGTTCAGAACTTCTGAGTCTTGAGTTCGGAACTTCTGAATCTTGAGTTCAGAACTTCTGAGTCTTGAGTTCAGAACTTCTGAGTCTTGAGATCAGAACCTCTGAATCTTAAGGTCAGAAATTCTGAGTCAATACTTCAGCAATCTAACTTTCAAAAATTTATTTTTGAGAAATACGAATAACTTCAACTGTATGGATTATGCTTCTTCGATTATCTTTTTATCTCATCTTTTTGTATCATTAATACTCAAATGCATGCTCAAGTCAAGGGGGAGCATCAAAATTCTTTTGGAAATCATTTTGTGATGCTTAAAAGATTTGTTTTCATTTCTTATCTGTTCAAACCTCTTCTGAATAATCAAAATGTTTTATATTGGTCAGAAGTTGATTTTAAAAGACATTTTGATTACAAGGCAAAATTCTTCTGAGTCATGGAATCAGAACATCTGTGCGTGTTATTCAGATCTTTGACTTGAGTCAAAATTCTATCCACTAACACGTGTCAGCTTCATATTTGTTTGACAATGCCACGTATTTCATTTAAATCCTTTGTGGTATTTCACATGTGTTGACTCCGTTATAACATTGATTTCGCTTTTCCGTTAAACCTTTCAACTTCGCGGATTTTAAATAGGTCTTAAAATCCCTATTTCAAATTTCTTTCAAATTCCAGAGCGAAACGTGAGATACGAATCAAATCTAGAGTTCTTTGAATCTGTTTTCTTCTTAAATCATGTCTGAAATACGAAGAAGTGGTCCAATTTCTCTACATTCCACAAAATCGATAATGGATTCATCCGATTCGGAAAATGATGAAGTACAAAATAGAGTTGCAGAGGAAGGGGCAATAAGAAATGATGAAGAAGATGAACAAATGGATGAATCTGAAGGAAATGCGGATGAGGTAAACGTTAATATTGAACATGAACAGAGTGCTGCAGGTTCTATTATGTCAGATAGATCTATTCTAGTGGAAAGAGTTGTTCCTGAGAGTGAATGGTTGAAATTATCTGAAAATAACTGTGTTATATTGTTTGAGGAAAGTCGTTTTAAGCCTGAACACAGAATTATCATGGAGTTGTTCAAACATCATCCGTACAGAAAATGGTTTACAAGAAGTAAAAATGTGCCTGTTCAGTACATACAACAATGGTGGAAATATCTTAGGTTAGAAGATAATAAGTTTGTGTCTGAAATTGGAGGAGTGACATTTGTCTTATCTATCTCTGCACTAAGAGAGATGCTGAATCTACCAGAGAAAGATGATGTACAAAGAAGAACAGATTTTGAGGATTTACCCCTAACAGAGGAATTAATAGCAGAGTTTATGAAGTTGGGATACAATGAAGGATTGAGGACTCTCAGTTTGTTCAGAAGAAACAAATTACCACCTATTTGGGCTTGCTTCTTTCATGTGGTAAATAAATGTTTGTCAGGGAAAAATAGTTCTGCTGATCAAGGTTCTAAACAAATTCTTCAGATATTTCAAGGTTTAGTGAAGAATAGGCATTATGACTATACTTTAATACTTTGGGAAGATATGAAGAATACTTTTGAGAAGAATCAGAAAGCAATTCAGAAGAAGACAAAGGATGCTCCACTGGCATACATTCCCTACATAAGGTACTGGCAAATTGTTATTTGGTATGCCATGCAGGAAAACAGAACAATCTCAAGAAGAACAAATGAAGAGCATGGTCCTACATTTTATTTGGGTAAGATGACCTCAGTAACAAGACTTGAAAATTATCCCAATCATAAACTGTTGCCAAAATCACTTAGGAATTATATTCCAAGGGAGAGTGAGATTTTAAAAGCTTATTGCACCTCTATGGGAATTGAATTACCTCAAATCCCTGCCCAAGAGGACCAACCTGAGAAGAGAGGTGAGGGGTCTAGTCGAATTAGAGAGGGGGAGGATGTTCAGATGGGTGAACATTCTGAGAGACTTGAGGGGGAAAATTCTGAGAGCTTGGTTAGATTCAGTGAGGAAAAACAGAATGAGAGTGGTGAGGATGAGAGATTGTTAACAGAGGTTCAAACAGAAAGAGATGCCTCTGAACCAGCTAATCTTGACCAGGTAACCACACATGCTATTGGTTCACATCTCTTGGTGTCCAATATTGAAACAAACACCATGGACCTAGTGGTGGATCTTGAACAACCCATCCATACCCACTCAGAAGCATTTCAACATGCTACTGTTTCACACAAATCCGGGGAACCATCCCAAACTCATTTGGAGGGAGGTGATAAATCCCAACTTATTTTTCAACACATTGAGTCTGAATATCACAGTCCTATTCATATTGAGCCTGAAATTCCTTTTGACACTTGCACAGATCAGGAATTTCGTACTCCTGAAACAACATTCATAGACATGCCTAATGTTGGGTGTCGAGGATTGGATGGAAGTCCTGGTGAGGTGAACATTACAAAAGCCTCATTCAAACGTGCATCTGTTGTACAAGATGACTGTGTGTTATCTACAGGCCATGAGCCCTCTGGGCACATGAAAACTGGACCATCTGTTGGTTCAGGTTCACTGTTAGAAACTTCTGAATTTGAAAAGATTCAGAAACAAAACAAGGAGATGGGGGAAAAAGTAGAAAATTTGGAGAAGAGGATGGAGGATCTGAATGATGAGGTATCAGATTTGAAAGGTGTGTTGGAGGAAAAGTTAATTTCTGTTGAAACCAAGGTAGATGATGTAAAGAAATCCTTGGATTCTCACAAAAAGGAGATCATGGATATAATGTCTGGTTTTCAAAAAGATATGTTGAAACAAATGCAAGATATGCAGGATTCTATACTGAAAGCACTGAGTGTATCACTGGCTTCTACTTCAAAGCCTCTTGATCCTGCTCCTATTGCAGAAGCTGAACCTGAAGTTGCTTTTAATCAGAACTTGAAAAGGAAGTTTGATGATAATGATCCTCATGATCATCAAAAGGGGGAGAAAAGACAAAGGTTAAGTTCTGATGATGATATTGGCATAGAAGATTTTGAGATAGCAGACATGCACTTAGCCAATTCAAAAAGTTCAGAAGATCAGACACAGGAAAATTTAAAGGAGATGATTCAGATAGTACAGCTTGACAGTTCAGATACAGAAGAAATGGAGTTGGGAAGTATTGATAGTAATGAATCAGATAAAACAGAGGAATTGAACTTGGATACTGAGATGGAAGGAAACTCAGATGAAACTGTAGCTATTGAGGAATCTGATTTGAGAATGGAAGAAATAGTGGAAAGTACAGTGGTAAACAGGTGTACAGATATTGTGGTTTATAACAGTGAAAGGGCAATGGAGTCTGAATCAGAAGAAAGGAGGTTGAATGAAGAATTGATCAGAAGAATGCATAATGAAGTAGTCAGAGCTTTGAGTGTTCAGAAAATTCATAAAGGAATAAAAGTGATAAGACCCATTGATCTAATGGGAGAAGAAGACAGAACTGTGGATTACACTCATGATTTTAAAGATGATTTTAGGTTTAACTTTTGTGATGAGTTAAATTCAGAAGAAGAGTATGTGAAAGTGAAAGACTTCTTTATGCCTTCTGAATATGTATTCAGAAAACCAATTGAGATTCCAAAGATTAAATTGCAAAGACTAGAAGAACCTTTGTGTGACTTCATTCTAGAGTTAAGTGATGTGCCATTAGCCAGACAATTTCATGATGATATTTTTCCTGAGGAAATATATGATAATCTCTACTACACAGAAGGAGAGTATGAGCTTTTGGAAAGTAACATTGATGGTTTTATGGATGACAGAGCTCAGATGGTCTACTCAGAAGCTTCTAACATGTTCAGAGTTCCTGACTCAAAACTGCATATTCAGAAAAGAATCGAGAAAGTTCTGATGTTTCAACAAGATGAATTCAATGGTTTAATGTTCGTTAGAATGGAAATACTGAAAGAAAGAAATACAAAGGTTTCCATGTCTACATTTGATTTTCACAGATTGACTCTTGATGATCAGATCTTTCTAGTCAAGTTCTTTGCTAGCACTGAAGAAGCCTTGATAGAAATTGAATGCAGAAGACTTCTGGGTATTTATGTCAGAAATACATACTTGTATGACTTCCAGTTGGCTATAGAAGAAAGAAAAGAAAAGTGCAATCTGAGTTCTCCCACAAAGAAAACAGAAGTTGATCTGCATGTGAAGGGTTTTGTGAATGAAGGAATGGAGACAGAAGGGTTCACATATATGGTTCACGAAAGACTTGAATTGTTCAGATTAAAAGAGTTGGTGAAGTACAGTGATGCAACTCTGAATTGGTTGTTGATTAGAATGGAAGTAAGTATGGATGCTGAAAAAGAGAGTTTAAAGAAGAGATGCATAAACTGTGTGAAGAGGAGGTTGGATTTTAGAAGAAAAATCAGAAACAGTAGTGAATGGTTGCTATCTGAGGTGAATCCCAAAAAGATTCTACATAATGATTTTGTGTTCCCAGCTGAGTATGAAGTGAATGAAATTTTGTCAGATGAGGCTGAAGAAGTTCAGGACACAACACCTCAGAATGTGCAGATAACTAATATTGACCAAGCTGAACAGTCTGAACCCAAAGAAGATGAAATATTCATTGATCTGAATGGATACTTTCTTGAATTTGATCTGCCTGAGTTTTTCAAACCAAAAGAAGTACAATTCTTGGATGTGTATTATGATAGGTCTAAGGAGACTCAGATCTGGTTGGCTGAAAAATCAAGATGTCTTGGCAAAACAAAGCAAGCCGTTTACTCAGATTTTCTAATCACTGGAATCAGAGAATTGAAGGTTAAGAAATTCAGAAAGATGGAGTACTTATCCTTTGAAGTTTTGAGAGAAGATGGCAAGGTTTATTATTTTACTGATGCAGATTTTGAGAAACTGTCAGTGGTTGACTTCTACAGATTACACAGCTTTCTATGTTTTAAAGAGTCAAGTAAAGACAGAAATGAAAGGAAGGCAAGAAGTGTGGTGATTGAGGCCATGTTCTATATCTTAAGGTGGCATTGCTATACAGATTTCCAAATAGCTCTGTATTTGCAAAAGTCATGTGTTTATCTGGCAAATCCCAATACAGATCATGAGCAGAAAAAGGTGTTAAAGACTGGAAGTGTTCACAAGTATCCAGATCTGGGAGTATTTTTGAAGAACAAAAGTGGAAAGATCTTCTTCAGAGCAAAGGAAACTGCAAAATATTGTTCTGGAACTTTAAGGATCATAAAGCACAATTTGGAGAAAAAGATGCTGAAAGTGAAGGAAGCAAACATGATTCAAGAAGTAATTAATCAGCAAGTTGAGATTATTCAAGAAATTATTGACAAGATTGATAAGAGGCTTAATCTGAGGAATGTGCTACTTCAGAAAATTGTTCCTGCTCTGAAAGAATTAGATGATGCAAAGTTTAAGTTTATTTGACAAAAAGGGGGAGATTGTTAGATCTGAAGTTTTGTCAATAAACCAAGTGTTGAAGATCTGATAAGAAGGTTCAGAAGTTCTGAGAAGAAGAGTCAGAAGTTCTGAGAAAAAGAGTCAGAGATCTGAGAAAGAGAAGTCAGACGTTCTGAGAAGAAGAGTCAGAGATCTGAGAAAGAGAAGTCAGAAGTTCTGAGAAGCGTGATCAGAAGAATGTTCTGAAGTTCTGAACTACCTGTTCAGAACTTATGACGAGTTTCGTTATTTAGTAATGTGTAAACTAATTAGGACACGTGTTATGTTCTTATTAGTCTTTCTTATTTGTACTGTAGCTTTAAGATGTTTGTTGCAGTATAAATAGAGTGGTTAGCACTACGTTGCTAACTGATTGATTTTCCCATATTACTTGTATTCATTCCTTGTAATCTTTGAGGTTATCTCTCTCTTAGATCTGTAATTCTGTGCATCATTGAATACAATTGGGCTTGATCATACAATTTCTCAATTACTTCTTTCTATATTGATTGTAAGAATAGATCCTGCACTTTCATTTTTTTTTTATAAAAAAAACATTCTTAACAATTTTTTTATAAAAACACACTCTTAACAAATTTTTTTATAAAAAAACACATTGTTAACATTTTTTTATAAAAACACACTATTTACAATTATTTTTATAAAAACAATCTCTTAACAATTTTTTTATAAAAAACATTCTTAACAAGTTTTTCTTATAAAAATACATTCTTAACAATTTTTTTATAAAAACACACTTTTAAGAATTATTTTTATAAAAACACACTCTTAACAATTTTTTATAAAAAAACACATTCTTAACATTTTTTTATAAAAACACACTCTTTAGAATTATTTTTATAAAAACAATCCCTTAACAATTTTTTTATAAAAAAACATTCTTAACAAGTTTTTTTTTTATAAAAATACATTCTTAACAATTTTTTATAAAAAAACACATTTTTAACATTTTTTTTATAAAAACACACTCTTAACAATTTTTTTATAAAAAAACACATTCTTAACATTTTTTTATAAAAACACACTTTTAAGAATTATTTTTATAAAAACACTCCTAACAATTTTTTTTATAAAAACACATTGTTAACAATTTTTTTATAAAAAAAACACATTCTTAACAATTTTTTTATAAAAACACTCTTAACAATTTTTTTATAAAAAAACACTCTTAACATTTTTTTATAAAAATACTCCTATAACAACATACACATTATAACATACAAATATCACATTCAAACATAAAACCATACATATCATATATCTTAAAAATGTTAAACATAGAACATATTCAAACATAACAAAAGTTATAAACACTTTAACAACATACAAATCATATATCTTAACTTAAAATAACATACAAAAAATAACAAAAAACATAAGAAAAACATACCATAGAGGTAATACGAGACATCTTCACAAAACTCGAACACGTGTTCCACACGACAAAATTGAGAGAGTGGGAGAAAATTGAGAGAGAGTTGATATTAAAAAATTTGAGAGTTATAAAATAATGAGAGTAGGACGGTTTTGGTCCCCCCCCACCCCTTATATAGTGCGGCCGAAGAAAAGGAAAGGGAATTAGGGTTTGGTCTTCAATTAATTTTTAGGGTAAACCCTGGGCCGACGCGTGGCAGGTTAATTTGTGATGACTGTAAGGGTCAAAGGGTCAAACTTGTGGCATTTTAATTAATTTCCCATATATGTATATATATATATAACGAGTTCTTCCTTGAATGACCCCATATATATATATAGAGTCATTCAAGGAAGAACTCGTTAATTTGTGATGACTGTAAGATCAGATATCAACCTCTCATTAATAATAATCAATAGTTAATATTAATAATGTTAATTTTAATAATTATCCATTAATTTTCAATTTTTTTACAGATCATACTTAAGGTTAAAGTAGTCTTTTTAAATTCATGAGTAATATTATGATAATTATCCTTTTTAATGGATAATATATTGATAATTATCCTATTTTCTCTCTCATTTCTCCGGCAAACGTTACCAGTTTCAAACTCATATTTCTTGTGATACATGTTGTGATACATTACCACTTTATTGTGATACCCTCAAAAAACTCTATGAACACTGTGAACATTACCACTATGATACACTCTATGAACATTGTCACTCTGATACAAGTTGTGATAATATATGGTTTCATGATTTTTAACTTTAGTGATATATTCTTTTGCATATTGTGATACAACGAGATCTCTTTTTATGGTTTTGGGAGAGACCTAAATTTTGTTATGGGACAAGAAGATTAATATTTGAATTTTTTTATTGCATGAGATAATAATGAAATTTCCTATAATAATGATAATTAATTTATTTTGTTGTTATCCGAATCCCAAAATTACCAATTCACCCTTTTATTATATAAATAATAATTATACATAATTATCTAAAATGAGGGGTTCACATTAGATCTCACGTTTATCACAAACTAGGGAGTTCTCTTTTGATTAGGCCCTTGTATATATATATATATATATATGTGTGTGTGTGTGTGTATATATATATATATATATATATATATATATATATATATATATATATATATATATATATATAGGGTTGGGTTTCTGTAACGTCCCAAAAACTTACTAAGCATTAAATCAAAGAACTGAGCGTTTTACAGTACAAAGGTTTAACTTGTTCAATACATCAATAAATGAGCTTAACAAAATGACAGCGGAAGTCTACAAAAATCCACAGCCGAGCTCTATCTATGTCAGTAGCCTAAATCTTGGAGTCGCTCTAATCTCCAAATGTGTTATGTCCCTCCTATTTCCTCCCCGAGGAACTTGCGGAACGCTTACCTAAAAATGGTTTAGTTTTGAAAAGCGAGGGTTAGACCAAAAGGTCTAGTGAATTCCCTCCATAAAGAACATGTATAAACAATATGAAATCGTTTCGTTAAAAACATCATGAATCATCACATATGGTACTGCACTGTGTAATGGATCCCTTAACATACGCGATCGGGGCCCAAGCAGACTCCCCTTTCGCCCTTCTCGTATCGGGGCCCAAGCAGACTCCCCGATACCCGCCTAGGAGGAAACGAATTCCAGCCTACCGTCTTGTCAAACATAACCAAGGGATCATCAGACCCCGCGGCTCATTGATCCCACAGTACAGACCGACATCACATAGCATGCACATACGTTTCATAAAAGCATTTGACTCTTTATAAATCATGCGCATCATTTCAACATATCAAACATTGTTGTTTCCTTCCATGCATATCAATTCAAAAGTATTTCATGCTTGATAAAACCATAATCAGTAAAAGAATCATTTAACATTTGCGTCGTAAAAGAGGTTTAGGGAACTCACCTTGATTGTCGTACAATGTACTCCCTAAACACCTTCAAGCTACACCCACAGAACACCTAAGGCAAAAGATTCACATCAGAAAATACCCCAGTTCTACTGTCCGGATATCCCTTCCCGGACACCACACTTATCCGGACGCCACACTTGTCCGGACGCCACACTTGTTCGGACGCCATACTTATCCGGACGCCATACTTATCCGGACACCTACCACATATCCGGACACCTTCAACATATCCGGACACCTTCAAACACTGGTGTCCGGAAAACGCTGCTGTTCGAACTTAGAATTTCTAAAACCCATGTTTACTCCGATTTAAGCCATTAATTTGATTAGACAACAATAAGGGTTCATCCACCAATCCCAAACACCCACTTAATCCATTTATAACCCCTTAAATCGATTTATTAAGACAAAACCCATGAAACCCACTTTTTAAGAATTGTGGTTGAAAACTCATAAACCATTGATTTCAATCATAGAATCCAAACAAATGAAAAGGGAATACTACATCACATTAATTACGAAATCAAGAGGGATTACCTGATTGATTTCTCTTCTCTTTAGCTTTCTCCTTCTTCTTCTTCTTCCCTTTCTTTCCTTGTTTCACGCCACCACACACCCACAATACAAAAACACTGATTTGTGCTAAATGGGGGATGCCCTAGAATTTTGTGCACCTTTATACCTTGCACAAATTACAGAAATGGCCCCTTAACTTAACTTTCGTTTTTCATACTTTGACCACCAAACTCCACGACTCACTAAGATTTTGGGTTGTTACAACACTCCCCCTTGAAAGAATTCCGTCCCCGGAATTCCTCATTGGAAAAGATGTGGGTAACTTGCTTTCATCTCCGACTCCAACTCCCAGGTCGCCTCTGGACCCTTGTGGTGTCGCCATTGCACCTTTACCAGTTTGGTCTCTTTGTTCCGTGACTTCCTTACCTTAAAATCTATGATGGCTTCTGGTTCTTCCACGAATTCTAACTTCTCGTCCACCTTAATGTCATTTAACGGAATCGCTTTAGCCACGTCGGCTAGACATTTTCTTAGATTAGACACGTGAAACGCATTATGGATGCTGCGCAGTTCTTCCGGTAGATCCAACCTATACGCCACTTCTCCAATCCGCTCCGTGATCTCGTATGGTCCGATGTACCGTGGGCTTAGCTTTCCCCGTTTCCCAAATCGCACCACTCCCTTCCACGGGGACACCTTCAATAAAACAAAATCCCCGACTTGGAATTCTATGTCCTTTCGCCTTCTATCCGCATAACTCTTTTGGCGGTCGCGAGCGACCTTCAGCCTTTCACGCACTTGGACTATCTTGTCCGAAGTCAGCTGTACCAATTCTGGTCCGGCTAACTGCCTTTCACCTACTTCGTTCCAACACAAAGGTGTCCGACATTTTCTACCATATAGTGCCTCAAAAGGCGCGGTCTTGATGCTCGAATGGTAGCTGTTAGTATAGGCGAATTCGATCAATGGTAGATGCTTTTCCCAAGAGCCTTGGAAATCTAAAGCACATGCTCTCAACATGTCTTCCAATGTTTGGATCGTACGCTCACTCTAACCGTCGGTCTGAGGGTGATAGGCGGTACTCATCTTGATCTGCGAACCCATTTCTCTTTGGAAGCTTCTCCAAAAGTTGGATGTAAACCTGCTATCTCGGTCGGAAATTATCGACGAAGGCACGCCATGGAGGGTTACGATCTTATCAACGTATAACTTGGCTAACTGCTCCAACGAGTAAGACTCTCGTATAGGCAAAAAGTGGGCTGATTTCGTGAGTCGATCCACAATCACCCAAATAGCGTCATAGCCCTTCGGAGTTCTAGGCAAATGGGTCACGAAATCCATCGTAATCTGATCCCACTTCCAAGTCGGTATCTCTAACGACTGGAGTTTCCCGTACGGTCTTTGATGCTCGATCTTTACTCGTGAACACGTCATACAGGTCTCCACTAAATGAGCTACATCCTTTTTCATTCCCGGCCACCAATAGTCTCGTCGCAGGTCTTCGTACATCTTGTTAGTTCCAGGGTGAATCGTGTACTTCGATTTGTGAGCTTCTTCGAGAATCAGATTTCGGAGCCTTCCGAGTTTCGGAACCCAGATTCTCTCATTCAGACACCTCACCCCTCGACTATCTTCCACTAACATGGACGTTTGTCCCACCATTCTCTCCTTCTTAAGATTTTCAGCTTCGAGCGCCTCAGCCTGACACTTCTTTATTTTAGCTAGCAGGTTGAATGTGACCTCGGCCCTCATTGCCACAATCTTGGGGGTTTCACTTCGTTCCTTACGGCTCAAAGCGTCCGCCACCACGTTTGCCTTCCCCGGATGATATTCGATCTTACAGTCGTAGTCAGTCAACAATTCAATCCACCTTCTTTGGCGCATATTTAGTTCTTTTTGGACGAAGAGATGACATAATCTTTTGTGGTCCGTGAAGATCTGGCACTTCGTCCCATACAGGTAATGTCGCCAAATCTTTAGAGCGAAGACCACTGTCGCCATCTCCAGATCGTGAGTGGGGTACCGAACTTCGTGATCCTTTAATTGCCGCTAGGCATATGCGATCACCTTTCCCCGCTGCATAAGTACGCAACCCAACCCTAGCTTCGATGCGTCACTGAAAACTATGAAATCATCCGTACCGTCAGGTAATGACAACACCGGAGCACTGCTCAACATCTCCTTTAGCTTTTGAAAGGCTTCCTCCTGCTTCTCCAACCAAGCGAATTTGACATTCTTCTTGGTTAAAGAGGTCAGTGGCGTGGCGATACGCGAAAAGTCCTTGATGAACTTCCGATAGTAACCTGCCAGTCCGAGGAAACTTCGAACTTCAGACGGATTCTTGGGCTGCTCCCAGTCTCGGACGGCTTCAATCTTAGCCGGATCGACCATGATCCCCTTCTCTGATACCACGTGCCCGAGGAACTGTACTTCCCTCAGCCAAAACTCGTACTTGGAAAACTTCGCATACAACTTCTCTTGCTTCAATAGCTCGAGGATTGTACGAAGGTGGCTTTCGTGCTCCCCTTCCGATCTCGAAAATATCAGAATGTCATCTATGAACACTATCACGAACTGATCCAAATAGGGTTGGCACACCCTATTCATTAAGTCCATGAATGCTGCCGGGGCGTTGGTTAATCCAAACGGCATCACCATAAATTCGTAGTGTCCATATCTGGTTCTGAAGGCAGTCTTCGACACATCCTCCTCCCGTACCTCGAGCTGATGATAACCTGACCTCAAGTCTATCTTGGAAAAGTAATTGGCTCCTTGTAACTGATCGAACAGGTCGTCAATCCTAGGTATCGGGTACTTGTTCTTGATCGTGACGTTGTTGAGTTCCCGGTAATCAATACACATCCGCATAGTACCGTCCTTCTTCTTCACGAAGAGCACAGGTGCTCCCCATGGTGATGTACTTGGTCGGACGAATCCCTTGTCTAACAGTTCTTGCAACTGAGTCATCATTTCTTTCATTTCGGATGGTGCCAATCTATAAGGTGCGCGGGCAATCGGTGCAGCTCCGGGCATCAAATCGATTCTGAACTCGATCTAACGATCCGGGGGTAGACTGGTCAAGTCGTCCGGAAATACTTTCGGGTACTCGTTTACTACTCGTACATCACCCACCCCACGCTTCTCCTTCTTGGCATCCAACACATACGCCAAAAATCCCTTGCACCCCTTCTTCAAGCACTTAGTAGCCCTAATCATAGAGATCAGGCTATTCTTTCTATTACGACGGTCCCCATAAATCACTATGGGATCCCCATTCGGCGATTGAATCCTGATCAGCTTTTTATTGCAAACGATGTTCGCATCGTTCGCGGCCAACCAGTCCATACCTAACACCACATCGAACTCTCCCATTGCCATGGGATATAATTTCATAGGTATCAATCTTCCTTCTATATCAATGACACAATCCTCTACCACCTCCTTAACAAACACCAATCCATCGTTGGCAGTTTCCACTTCTAGAGCTCTATCTAAACGCCTAGGCCTCACCCCCAAACATTTCATAAATTCATGCGATACAAAAGAGCGGTTTGCTTCTGAATCAAATAACACCTTGGCACATAGAGAGTTCACTAGAAACGTACCTGCCACAACATCTGGAGTTTCCTCCACCTCATCCGCAGTCATGCGGAATGCACGTCCCTTCGGACGCGCCGGCTCTGCTCCTTTATCATTGCTCTTTTCTCCATGACGTTCCCCATACTGAGTTGATCCTCCCTTCTTTAACCGCAGACAGTCATACTTGGTGTGACCAGTAGTTCCATATTGAAAACATAATTTCCCTTTGGGACAGTCCCTTGACACGTGACCAGGCAAGCCGCACCGGTAGCATGAGTTTGAACCTGCCATGCAATCACCCCGGTGCACCTTGTTGCATTTCGTACACGGGTTTCCCACTGTATCCTTATTTGCACAGTTATCTGGTCGGAACACCTTCCCCTTCCTGTAGTCACTGCCCGACCCATCCCATTTACGCTTGTCACCACCCTTTTCAGAAGTCTGACGGTTCTTTTCCATCTCGATCAGCTCGGCTGTATTGATGGCCGCCTGAAAGGTAGTGGGGTTTCTTGTCAGAACTAGCTCCCGAATGTTACTTCTCAGGCCATGGATAAAGTGGTTCACCTTTCGCCCTTCCGTTGGTACATACAAGTCAGCAAAACGAGACTTCTCAATAAACTTAGAAGTGTACTCCCGTACCGTCATTCCTCCTTGTTCAAAACGCAGAAACTCTTCTTCCAGCCTCTTCACTGCCGCGAGTGGGAAGAACTGCTCTTTAAACCTATCAACAAACGATTCCCACAACATCCCCTTGGCCATCGCTGAACCCTTTCCCCCAGTTTCGGCTTCCCACCAATACACTGCATCAGACTTCAACGTGGACAAGGCAAACGTCACCCTGTCCCCATCAGCACATTTACAGGTATCGAAAACCAGCTCCATTTCCTTCACCCACTTCATTGCCAAAACCGGATCACACTCGCCCTCGAACGTAGGGGGCTTGCATGAGGCAAAGACTTTGAAGTTACAACCCTTAGCTGCTGACTCATTCATTACCAAGGATAAAGCTTTCGAGTGGTTCCCAGTACCAGTCCCTACCGGGCTTGACAATTCTGCACTCTCCTTGTTCTCAGTCGGCTCTTTGCTTACCGAAGCTGACTCATTATGCTTAGTAAGAAGGGTCTGCAAAGTTTCTTGAATCTTACCCAGCTCAGCAGCCAAATTTTCTCGAGTGACAAATGTGGAACCCCGGCCTCGACCACGTCCCCTCGTCGGGTTCCCTCTACGTACAGTAGCAGAACTTTCCTGAACAGAGTCTTCCTGATTGACAGGAATTTCCACACTCCTTGTCCTTCCACGACCTCTTCCACGGCCTCTTCCGCGACCTCTCCCGCGACCCCTTCCGCGGTTAACCGGTCCGTTCTCTAGGACTTCTTCCTCCTGGTTCCTTGGTACAACAGGTACCGACTTACTCCTCAAATTCCTCCCAGCCATTCGCGAATACTGAAAGAAAGCAACAATTAACCTTTGCTAGACATGACATCATAAAATGCTATATAAGGTATTGTAAGCACGCACATGTACCTGTAAGTTCGTAATTACACTGGCCAGGTGTAATCCCAAACTTACCTTACACGTTTGTCCTTGGCACCTTATTCCTAAGCGCATTTATAGTGATCGTTCCTAGAGGCAATCCTATGTCTCGGCTGTTATCTTCGTCTTACAGTTTAAGTTTAGGTCCTAAAGGTAACCTAAATCCCTTAGACTATGGCTCTGATACCATTTGTAATGTCCCAAAAACTTACTAAGCATTAAATCAAAGAACTGAGCGTTTTACAGTACAAAAGTTTAACTTGTTCAATACATCAATAAATGAGCTTAACAAAATGACAGCGGAAGTCTACAAAAATCCACAGCCGAGCTCTATCTATGTCAGTAGCCTAAATCTTGGAGTCGCTCTAATCTCCAAATGTGCTATGTCCCTCCTATTTCCTCCCCGAGGAACTTGCGGAACGCTTACCTGAAAATGGTTTAGTTTTGAAAAGCGAGGGTTAGACCAAAAGGTCTAGTGAATTCCCTCCATAAAGAACATGTATAAACAATATGAAATCGTTTCGTTAAAAACATCATGAATCATCACATATGGTACTGCACTGTGTAATGGATCCCTTAACATACGCGATCGGGGCCCAAGCAGACTCCCCTTTCGCCCTTCTCGTATCGGGGCCCAAGCAGACTCCCCGATACACGTGATCCGGAGAATTGCACAAAAAGCAAAATCGTGTTGCTCGACAATCCTTTACAACATGCCCAGTTTTCCCACATTTAAAACAAACCCGCGATTCCACTTGACAATTTCCCTGATGATAGCGATTACATTTCGGACATGGTCTTTCCGCTGGTCGGAACGACGGACGGTTATCAAACCTCTGGAATCTAGACCTCTTTGGATCCTGTGGCGGTCCTTCCCATTTCCTTTTCCCCAAGCTCTTATCACCGGCATCCCTTTTATTATCTCTTTCCACATTCTCGGCAGCATCCACCGCAACTGTAAAAGTATCTGGCCTTGTTGCAGTCACCAATCTTCGAACTTCTGAATTTAACCCATAAATAAACCTCTCCATTTTCATCTTTTCTGTAGCAACATAATATCCTGCAAAACGAGACTTCTCCAAAAATCGTGCAGTATAATCTCTAACCGACAGATTTCCTTGTTGTAGATTCATGAATTCTTCTTCTAACTGTCTGACAGCAGCTTGTGGGCAGAAGTGCGTTATGAAAGCTAACACAAATTCCTCCCATGCAAAAGTAGTGTAAACATCCGTTCCTCTTGATTCTATATGAGCCTCCCACCAATACAGAGCATCCCCTTTCAGCATCGCAGCTCCATAAAGCACTTTGTCTTCTTCAGCACACTTACACGTCTTGAAGATGGCCTCTATTTCTTTCAGCCACCTCATCGCCTTTACTGGATCTCGGTCTCCTGAGTATGTAGGGGGCTTACAACTAAGAAACATTTTATAGTCACACCTTTTTATCATCGGTAAGATAGTGGAGGTAAGTGGTATTTCAACTTCGTGTTCCGGATTTGATCTTTCAGTTTCATTGTGGCGATTATGTTCAAACATAGCTTGTATGTTATCTTGTAACCTTCCCATTTCTGCCATCAAATCGTCCCGTGTAACAAACTCTGTGCCCTGTGGTTGTGTTCTTCCTCCAGTTCGGCCCCCAGTTCCCCTTTCGGTACTGCCTCTACCACGATCTCCTCCTCTTCCCCCTGTTCCTATTGGTGGATTCCCTCCACCCGAATTCCTTCCTCCTCTTTGATTCCTTTGTCTAGTGCCACTTGCCATTCTGTAGATTCAAACAAAGTTAATATACACATAAGCACATACCCTATATAACAAGGTATTCCAGTTCAAACATGCACCTGTAAAATCATAATTACACTGGCCTGGTGTAATTTGAAATTACCTTACATGATGTTCCTTCCACCTTTTATACTTAGCATCCCCAGGTTCTAAAATAATAGGGACATCCTACTTCACATGCAGTTTAAGTCTAGGTACAGATACTAATACCTAAATCCCTTAAACTAGGGCTCTGATACCATCTGTAACATCCCGCAAAACGAAACATACATATAACATACATTCCATAACACATTTACGACAAATTACTTCATCATTCACATTTGATCCACTTTGAATTACATAGTGATAACAAAATTATAACTACAAAAGCATCCGTAGCATCATGATGATAATCTTCTCCAAAGCTAGCCAACAAGTATTCTAATTACTTGTTCTTACTGGAATCACCACCTGGAATACATAATTTTTAAAACAGAAAATGAGGGTTAGACCTAAGGGTCTAGTGAGTAAATCCCTGACATTTGTAATTCATTCAAAACTCATTTATATAAAACACTATTTATATAAATACAAATACCACACACGTAAGATAATACCAACTAACAATTATTCATCATAACTGTCTCATTCCCCCTTATCCCTCCACCAATGGCCAAATCAATTGGTTGCGAGCCAATTTATCACACCGGTCCAAAGCCCGGCCACGTATTATATTTTCATATAATACTCACGTAATTATAATATCCCATTATAATCACTGACGTATGACATATTCATACACTTATCAAATATTTATTATTCACATAATGAATTCCAGTAAAATACTTTTTAAAGTAAAAACTCACCTGATCTTTTAAGCAAAGGTCCTTCAAACTTTCCTCAAATTAGATTATCTTTTAACCCAGATCCTTAGTATCTGAAACAAATTAAAGTATACATACTCTTTAACACATAAACAGAAAAACCCAACTTTTCGCAACCCACTAATACGAAAAGTTTACTTTTCGCAACCTACAGTTGCGAGTTCCTCACTTTTCGCAACCAACAGATGCGAAAACCTCACTTCTCGCAAACCACGGTTGCGAGTTCCCTACTTTTCGTAACCAACAGATACGAAAACTTAACTATGCGCTTTAGCTGCTTGCGAAAAGTGGACTTTTCGCAACCAAGGCTTGCGAATTCCTACTTTTCGCAAGAACACTGTTCATCATCTTTTTCAGAAAAGTTCAGTTCATTTTCAGGAAATCCAACTTTTACCCAGATTGCACAGAATCGTTCTAAACTCTATTTAACATCCTAAATTGTAACTAAAATTCACCAATTCATCTAAAATTACCTAAACCCACTTCAAAGTTCAAAAGAAACCTAATTCTCATAAAAGAGGGAAATTTGTATAGATTCTTACCTTTGATTCTTCAGTCGATGTAACAAAACCCAGCAGCAAATCAGTAGCTTTCGCTTCTTCTAGTTTCTCCTTAAATTAAATTCCTTTCTCTCTCTCTCTCTGCCGAAAATAACTCACACATACACACTTTTACTTCTAAATTGTTAATTAAGTCTAAGAAGAGGACACCTCCTCAAACAGAAGTGAATAAGGCGGTGATGGCAAATGAGATATTTTCAAAAATACTAAATAAACCCTAATTCTTCTTATTTGGCAAAACTTACCCCTTTAACTTCTAATTCCTCAAATACTATAATAAAGATTTATAAAATTTCGATTTTAATTTAGATAAAAATACCTGGTTATTACAACATCTCCCCCTTAAAAGAATTCCGTCCCGGAATTCAGTTAAGAGAACAGATGAGGGTATTTGGCTCTCATCTCCGACTCTGATTCCCATGCCGCATCCTGACCTCGATGATGTTTCCACTGAACCTTTACCTGTCTGATTTCTTTGTTCCTCAATACTTTGACTTTGTGATCAACTATAGCTTCCGGTTCCTCCACATAGTTCAGCTTTTCATCAACCTGGATATCTGGTAGAGAGACTGCCTGGTCTGATGTCACCAAACATTTCCTAAAATTCGATACATGGAACGCGTTGTGAATCCTGCTTAATTCTGAAGGTAAATCTAATCGGTAAGCCACTTCCCCAATCCTTTCAGTAATTGCAAACGGACCAATATACCTCGGACTGAGTTTACCTTGCTTCCCAAAACGTATGACTCCTTTCCAGGGCGATACTTTCAACATTACAAAATCCCCAACCTGAAACTCTAACGGTTTCCGACGTCGATCAGCATAGTTTTTCTGTCTGTCTTGAGCTGTTCTCAATCTATCCCGAATCTGAGTAATCTTATCCGCTGTTAACTGTACTATTTCTGGCCTCACTAATTGTTTCTCCCCCACTTCATTCCAACATAGAGGCGTTCTGCATTTTCTACCATACAATACTTCAAACGGTGCCGCTTGGATGTTAGAATGGTAACTGTTGTTGTAGGCGAATTCTATCAAAGGTAAATGTTTATCCCATGATCCCCCAAAATCCACTATACAAGCCCGGAGCATATCTTCTAAAGTCTGGATTGTTCTTTCACTCTGCCCGTCTGTCTGTGGATGATATGCTGTGCTCAACTTTATCTGCGTTCTCATCTCTTTTTGAAAACTTCTCCAAAATCTAGAAGTAAAACGACTATCTCGATCGGAAATAATCGAGATTGGAATTCCATGTCGAGTTACTATTTCATTAATGTACAATTTAGCTAAACGTTCCAAGGAATCTGTTTCTTTTATCGGCAAGAAGTGAGCAGACTTCGTCAATCTATCCACAATCACCCAAATCGAATCGAATCCCTTTGAAGTTCTAGGCAACTTGGTAATAAAATCAGTAGTGATCTGATCCCATTTCCACATTGGTATATCTAGTCGTTGTAACTGGCCAAACGGTTTCTGATGCTCAATTTTTACTTTCTTGCAGGTAGTACAATCTTCCACATACTTAGCAACACTTCTCTTCATTCCCGGCCACCAATAGAATTGTTTCAAATCTCTATACATTTTATTTGTACCTGGGTGAATCGAAAATCGAGATTGATGAGCTTCCTGAAGTACACGATCCCGTAATCCACCCAAACGAGGTACCCAAATTCTGTTTCCCATACACAACAAACCACGGTCATCTTTCCCAAGCAATGCTGATATCCCAACCAACCGTTCAGATTTCAAACTTTCTTCTTGATAAGCATCTATTTGGCATTTCAATAATTCGTCAAAAATATTTGGAAGCAGTTCGGCTCGAAGAGATATTGCTTTTATCGTTCCACTCCTTTCTTGACGACTTAGGGCATCTGCCACCACGTTCGCCTTCCCGGGGTGATAAAGGATTTCACAATCATAATCATTTACCAATTCCAACCACCTTCTTTGCCTCATATTCAGTTCCTTCTGATAAAAAAAATGTTGGAGACTCTTATGGTCAGTGAAAATTTGACATTTAGAACCATAAATATAATGTCTCCAAATCTTCATGGCAAAAACAACTGCTGCTAGTTCCATATCATGAGTAGGATATTGTCTTTCATGATCCTTCAGTTGACGAGAAGCATAAGCAATCACCTTTCCACGTTGCATAAGTACACAACCCAAACCCAATTTAGAAGCATCACTGTAGACCACAAAATCATCTGAACCTTCTGGCAATGCTAATATCGGCGCGCTGCAGAGTTTCTCCTTCAATATTCTGAATGCCTCGTCCTGTTCTGCCTTCCATTCAAACTTTAAATTCTTCCGAGTCAGCTTGGTTAATGGTGTCGCGATTCGAGAAAAGTCTTTTATAAATTTCCGATAATATCCAGCTAAACCCAAAAAACTACGTACTTCGGTTGTCGTCTTCGGCGGTTCCCAATTTTCAATTGCTTCCACTTTTGCTGGATCAACTTGTATACCCTTCTCTGAAACTACATGCCCCAAAAACTGAATTTCCCGCAACCAAAATTCACATTTAGAGAACTTAGCGTACAAGTTTTCTTTCTTCAACAACTCCAAAATCAAACGAAGATGTTGCGCATGATCCTCTTTGGATCGGGAATAAATAAGTATATCATCGATAAACACAATGACAAATTTATCGAGATAAGGCTTACATACCCGATTCATTAGATCCATGAAAGCGGCTGGAGCGTTCGTCAATCCGAAAGGCATTACCAAAAATTCGTAGTGGCCGTATCTTGTGCGAAAAGCAGTCTTTAAAACATCCTCCTCCTTCACCTTTAACTGATGGTAGCCAGATCTGAGATCAATCTTTGAGAAGTAACAAGCTCCAACTAATTGATCAAAAAGGTCGTCGATTCTTGGAAGTGGATACTTGTTCTTGATCGTGCGTTTGTTCAGCTCCCGATAATCAATACACATTCTCATTGAACCATCTTTCTTCTTCACAAATAAAACTGGTGCACCCCACGGCGAAGAGCTGGGTCTGATGAAGCCCTTATCAGATAAATCTTGAAGTTGTGCCATCATTTCTTTCATTTCTGGAGGTGCTAGTCTGTACGGCGCACGAGCGATGGGATTGGCTCCAGGTACCAGGTCTATTCCAAATTCTACTTGCCTAACAGGAGGAAGACTATTCAAGTCTTCAGGAAAAACCTCTGGGTATTCACTAGCAATGGAAATATCTTCCAGCTTACACTTTTCAGGCCTACTATCTATCACATAGGCTAGATAGCTAGAGCAACCCTTATTAACACATTTACGGGCTTTTACCATAGATATAAGACTGGACTGATGATTCTTTCGATCTCCATAAATTACTACTGATCTCTTATCGGGTAAAACGACATGGATTATTTTCTTATCACAAACTATGTTGGCCTGATTCTCAGCTAGCCAATCCATTCCTACTACCACATCAAATTCAATCAAGGCTATTGGGAACAGTTGTATCGGTACTCCACACCCTTCTATGTCTATCATACAACAATCATAAATCTCTTTAACTGCCACTTGCTTATCATTTGCAGTATCTACTAATAAGGCATGTTCTAACATTTTAGGCTCTAAATGCATGTGAGCAGCAAAAGATGGAGACACAAAAGATCGGTTTGCACCAGAATCAAATAACACTTTAGCACGCGTGGAGTTTATGAAAAATGTACCTGTGACCACATCTGGAGTTTCCTCCGCCTCTTTCGCTGTCATTTGAAATGTACGACCCCTCGTTCTGGGCGGTTCTATTCTTGGAACCACTGGTCTAGTAATGGCTGGCTTCCCCGACGTACCCCCGGATTGTATTCTACCCCGCGGACAATCTGATTGAAGGTGATCCGGAGAATTGCACAAAAAGCAAAATCGTGTTGCTCGACAATCCTTTACAACATGCCCAGTTTTCCCACATTTAAAACAAACCCGCGATTCCACTTGACAATTTCCCTGATGATAGCGATTACATTTCGGACATGGTCTTTCCGCTGGTCGGAACGACGGACGGTTATCAAACCTCTGGAATCTAGACCTCTTTGGATCCTATGGCGGTCCTTCCCATTTCCTTTTCCCCAAGCTCTTATCACCGGCATCCCTTTTATTATCTCTTTCCACATTCTCGGCAGCATCCACCGCAGCTGTAAAAGTATCTGGCCTTGTTGCAGTCACCAATCTTCGAACTTCTGAATTTAACCCATAAATAAACCTCTCCATTTTCATCTTTTCTGTAGCAACATAATATCCTGCAAAACGAGACTTCTCCAAAAATCGTGCAGTATAATCTCTAACCGACAGATTTCCTTGTTGTAGATTCATGAATTCTTCTTCTAACTGTCTGACAGCAGCTTGTGGGCAGAAGTGCGTTGTGAAAGCTAACACAAATTCCTCCCATGCAAAAGTAGTGTAAACATCCGTTCCTCTTGATTCTATATGAGCCTCCCACCAATACAGAGCATCCCCTTTCAGCATCGCAGCTCCATAAAGCACTTTGTCTTCTTCAGCACACTTACACGTCTTGAAGATGGCCTCTATTTCTTTCAGCCACCTCATCGCCTTTACTGGATCTCGGTCTCCTGAGTATGTAGGGGGCTTACAACTAAGAAACATTTTATAGTCACACCTTTTTATCATCGGTAAGATAGTGGAGGTAAGTGGTATTTCAACTTCGTGTTCCGGATTTGATCTTTCAGTTTCATTGTGGCGATTATGTTCAAACATAGCTTGTATGTTATCTTGTAACCTTCCCATTTCTGCCATCAAATCGTCCCGTGTAACAAACTTTGTGCCCTGTGGTTGTATTCTTCCTCCAGTTCGGCCCCCAGTTCCCCTTCCGGTACTGCCTTTACCACGATCTCCTCCTCTTCCCCCTGTTCCTATTGGTGGATTCCCTCCACCTCCTTCCTCCTCTTTGATTCCTTTGTCTAGTGCCACTTGCCATTCTGTAGATTCAAACAAAGTTAATATACACATAAGCACATACCCTATATAACAAGGTATTCCAGTTCAAACATACACCTGTAAAATCATAATTACACTGGCCTGGTGTAATTTGAAATTACCTTACATGATGTTCCTTCCACCTTTTATACTTAGCATCCCCAGGTTCTAAAATAATAGGGACATCCTACTTCACATGCAGTTTAAGTCTAGGTACAGATACTAATACCTAAATCCCTTAAACTAGGGCTCTGATACCATCTGTAACATCCCGCAAAACGAAACATACATATAACATACATTCCATAACACATTTACGACAAATTACTTCATCATTCACATGTGGTCCCATCTAAAGTCTGAACATAAAAAAAACATTCCTTACAACTTGATCCACTTTGAATTACATAGTGATAACAAAATTATAACCACAATTCTCGTAAATAGGTACGCTCCTCGTTTGAACCTTCATCTCTCTCTCTCTCTCTCTCTCTATATATATATATATATATATATATATAGAGAGAGAGAGAGAGAGAGAGGCGGGTTCAAACGAGGAGCGTACCAATTTAAGAAAACGCGAGGAGCACCGCCCATGTACTGAATTACATGTGATTCACTACACAAACCGCGTGACAAACCGCGCGTGTCCGAATTTTAATCACATATGATTTTAGTTGTGAATCACATGTGATCCACTACATGGGCGGAAGCCCCCCGATCAGTTGTGAATCACATGTGATTCGGCAGTAGTGAATCACATGTGATTCAGTACATGGGCGGTGCTCCTCGCGTTTCTCGTTAATTGTTACACTCCTCGTTTGAACCTTTCTCTCTCTCTCTATATATATATATATATATATATATATATATATATTATAAGAGGCAAGGGCAATCCATTTGGGATTCGACACTTTAGGCAATTTGTACTCGTCTAGCATCTCAGTCGTCTAGCGCCCTCTTGACACTCTAAAACGATGTGTGCCCGTCTAGCATCCATTGAAGTGGCCGATGTGTTATAGTCTTAAATCGGCTAAGCTTGGACCATTTCACCTGTATATATGTTGAAACCTCCATTATCTTCTCAAGATTCTTATGAAAAAGTAATTAATATAATGAGGTTTCACATATTCTTACATGTCTTTCAACATTTCAACTATTCTTTTGGGAACATTTACCACACATTTCACTGTTTCATTTCATAGTCCAATATTTAGTTATTCAGCAGTCTTGATCAATCAAAAAAATATAGTTATTCCATATTAATTGTGTAACAATATGGGCGGGGAATCAATATTTTCATAAGCAAAATGCTTATTATATACTCATCTTGCTTGAACACATAAAGAAACACTTATGCATTTCGCATTGGCCTAAAATAAATATTAAAGGGGCTATGCAGAAGGCCAAATTAGCATCCTTTTTCTTAATTATGTGAATCATATGTGACATGTGGATAGCTTTTGGTTCAAACTCACCTTCATTTAATTTCATCATTTTTATTAATATCTTATCAAATAAAACTAATATAGAACACAAATCCTGAATTCATAACTCCCTCCCCCCCCCCCCCACACACACACACAAAATTAAAAGAGCAAAATGATCTACCATCAAGATCTATCTTCTTCCTCACCTTCAAAACTGAAGTCAAACCCTAACACTGTTTAGTGCGTCATTTCCAAAAAATTCAAGTGTTGTAGTTTGTTAGGACACAAATTGTCCTAATTATACGATAGTTTTGTAAAGGTTAATTATTGTAATATGGGCTTGGATATATGAATTATGGGCTTGGGCTAAAAGGTGTAATAGGTGGGTATATATAGGATGTGTGTGTGTAATTAGGATAAATGTAATCATTCACAATGTATACATCCAAGGTGTAGTGTGTGTAATCTAGAGAGAGATCCATTCTCTCTCTAGGGTAGTCTCTTGATCAATAATATACCACATATTCCTTATATATCTCATCTTGTTACTATTGAATCAATTACTTGAATTGTTGTTTGTTCTAATGGGACTAACAAGTGGTATCAAAGCCAAAATCGAAGAAATCAATCATCGATACGATCATTCTGCAACAATTCGATTTCTACAGCCCATATTCGATGAAACAGTAAGATTTTCTCGATGAAACCGTAACTTTTTCGATGCATTTTGCGTATAATTGTGTTTAGATCAGTGCTGATTGCTTAGGATTGATTGAATAGTGTTTCTGAACATCATACGATCATCAGTCCATCATATTTTGATCGTTTTGGACATTTTTGAGCTTTTTGTTCGATCTGAGTTTACATGTTTAATATTATCGCACCAAGCTATGTTCATAGTTATCGCAACAGACAAAGTTCATCTTCCTCACAAGTAGAAGAATCGCAGAAGTTTTATCGCGCCTTTGGGGTGCGACAAAAATCATCGAGGAGTTTTATCGCAAATGTGGCTTGCAATAAACTTGAGTGAACAGTAATTTTATCGCGTATCTGGGGTGCAATAAAACAGTGTGAACAGTAAGTTATCGCAACCCTCTGTTGCGATAAACGGCTTATTTGGTTATCGCAAGGCAAAGTTGCGACAAATATGGTTATCGCAACAACGGCATGCGATAAAAAGGTTTTATCGCACGTATAGCTTGCGATAAAAAGGGGTAATTACAAGGCTGCGATAAAATGTGTTATTGCGACTATTTCTTGAGATAAAAATGGGCTTGGGTATATGAATTATGGGCTTGTGCTTAAAGGTATAATACGTGGGTATATATAGGATGTGTGTGTGTAATTAGGGTAAATGTAATCATTCACAATGTAGACATCCAAGGTGTAGTGTGTGTAATCTAGAGAGAGATCCATTCTCTCTCTAGGGTAGTCTCTTCATCAATAATACACCACATACTCCTTCTATATCTCATCTTGTTACTATTCAATCAATTACTTGAATTGTTGCTTGTTCTAATGGGACTAACATAGTTGGTGGATATGACATGTCATGACATTTGTGATCCCAAAACAAGTAATCAATCCATGTATAACAATCAGATGGCCACCAATATATATGAAATGAAGATCAATCACAAAGTACAAAGATGAATGTAGAGAGAATACTATGTGTGTGTACTTGTGTGAATATAGAATTGGATGACCTAATTAGAAAATCTAGGCATAGCAAACATTATATAGTATGTAACTATGCAATTACAATATTAGTCCCTCTACATAGTACAACATAGAATATTAGGCACTAACATTCTCCCCCTTTGTACAATGTAGAGGCAAAGAGTTTAAGCGTCCACCGGAGTCACATACTTCTTCCGAATCCCGAAGATGATCTCAAACCTCCTTAGTGCATTCCTGTACTCCTTTCGGTGTGTTATAGCATCCAGTACTTATTTGATCAGCTCCTTCTCCGTATCTTTCAGTTTTACCTCCCCGGTTGTATCCAGACGCAATCTACTTTCAAGGTGAACCTCAATAATCTTGAAAGTTCCGTCACTGAACTTGTTGGTTTCAAGAACTCTCATAAATCTCTTTTTTGAGTCTCCATCGAAGTAAACAACCCCAAGTTCCGGTTTCTTCAATACAGTGTAGGCTGGGACACCTTGAATATCTGAAAGACGCCGGTTCGGTGCTCTTAGGTTTAATCTGGCTTGGCGTGATTCCATACCCATCTGAAAGTCTTTCAGATAAGAGAACTTCAGAATGTTCCGCATGAATCTATTTACACTTTGATACACGGCAGACCATTCAACATCCTTATCTGGAAGACAGGCTAGGGAATTGTAGAGGCTTAGGAGGTCATCTAGCTTTAAGCTTTTGAAATCTGCCTCGAAGAAGACACATTCAGTACCATTGGATCTTCTAACCGTAAACACTGGGTACCAGACTTTGAAGAGCTTGTTTGACTCGACCTTCGGCACTTTCACAATCACACTAACTGATTTTACGACATCTGATCCTAGGTTTTTGTTGCTCATTACATGTAAGAATTCGATCGTTTGAAGTGAAGGCCAATCTTCAACTCCGTATAGCTTCTCTAGGTCGATCCTTTGGACATCTTTAACAAACAGGTATCTCTCCTTATACTTTCTTGAAAGGGAATCAGAATCCGAATTCGTTCACCTGTAGCCACATACCTTGGCTCAGCGTCTATCACTTCCTGATAGATTTCCAATTCAACTTCGAGTATAGGATCCCTGATTCTGCCATCGGCTTGCACTTGAATAACTGTAGCAGCTTCTTGTACCACTGGAATTACTGGAGGCGCAAAAGTACTTGCACTTTGATCAATCAATAGTTGTGGTTGAGTAGTATCATCTAGATTTTCGTTGTCGGAATCCAAAGCAGCCATAATAACTCCGGTGATATCAAAAATAGCTTATATCTCCTCTTTGATCTTGACTGTTGTTTTCTCAGGTTCTTCCTAAGAATCAATGTCAATATAGTCGACAATCAAAGCATCCGCCATCCTTTCATCATCTGTTCTATTGTCAACAACCGAAGGCTTTTCAACCCCAGTTATGAGTTATGACATCAGCTAGAACTTCGGTTTCATCCACTTGGACCATGTCAGTGTCCGTTCCACCTGCCCCTGTCTCCCTTTCACCAGCTGACTGGTCTGAACCCCCAACATCTGCAGTAGCTGTAGCACTGGATTCACTAACCCTTGCTCTCTTCTCCCCCTCATGAGAATCAGGATCATCCTGATCATCATGTCTTCGTTTCTGTGGAGCTTGAGCCCGAATCCCACACTTCTCCTCAACTGCCTTAAGCCTATTAGTGATGGAGGTGAATCCGTTCATCATGGCTTCCGTCATATCTTTCATAGAGTTAGTTAGACGCTCGAAGTCATTGCTAGAAGGTGGTTGGTTTGAGGTTTGGGCTTGAGGTTGGGTATATTGACGGAGTAATCCAATCAGGTCAACTTCTTCAGCTGTACTAGTGTCACTTTTGGCTAGGAGTCGGGCTAACAGCTCTGATTTGAGCTGGTCTTCTGGGATTTGGTGTAACGGAACTGGTGGTGGTGTATGTGGGTCGGATTGTGTGCTGGATGGTTGATTCTGAGGGGTTGACGACGACTCAGCAATTCCTTTGCCCTTGATGGCTCTACTCACTTCGCTTGCTAATCGTTCAACTGTACTCTGCATGGCCCGTCGGTGTTGCAAGTAGGCAGTTTCAATTGCGCCTAAAGCAGACGCCAATAATGGTACCGTGATATAATATGGACGCGGTCCAAGCATTTGTATAACTTATTGAGGAGGAAAATTGGGAAACATGTGTCTAACATCCGGACCACTTAGGTTACCGATTAAAGTAGCGGTTGTAGCAACCGTACTGCCTATTTTCATAGTTGGCGTAGTGTTGACTATGACATGACTTCCACCCAGTCCTCGTGGGGCACCAATAAATGGCGGCCACACACGGGGTGTTCCGGTTGGAGCACAAAAGCTCACAACTTATTGGGATGCCGACGCGCGTGGCCTAGGAAAAGATGTATGTCTAAATGGCTCTAGACTCAACGTGCGTGGTATAAATGGCGGTGGCCGGGGCAGGAGCCTACCTGTTTCAATATCAGCAGACACCGAGTGTGTCGCCGATAGCAGTTGTGCTTGATCCCCTGTGGAAAATGAAACGCCGGTAATTTGAGATGCCGACGAGTGGCTTAGAGGGGTTGTGCTTTGCATGGCTGGGACCACCACGGCTTGTTCAATACGCAACGACGACGTACGCTCATTGGTAGAAGATGTGGCTACCCGGCTTGGATCAGTTTGGGGAGAGTCAGTAGTTAAAACTTTATCTGACTCTATCTCTTTCTCTCCCATTTCTTTTCTCGCCACATCACTGTTCACATTAATATTTTCTACTACAGCTCCCTCATTCCACCTTATGTCACCAATTTCTCCGGAGGGTCCGACGTTCCAGGTGGAATCAGCATCGGAACCCTCGATATGTCGACTCCGACCAATGTGTCTTGGGATTAGATCCGCATCAGGGTCATGGTCGGGATTGGAGTCAGAATCGTCATCAGCTCTTGGTTGGTCAGATACTTCATCGTCGGATGATGAAGCATTGGGGTTAAAATCAGAATCATCCTCAGATTCCATCGGAATGTCATCGAGGATAGGAATACGAATAGCTCCGGTAGAAGATGCCAGACCAGCAGTCCTCGCCACCCCCACCCACTCTCTTTCTTAATGTTCTCCTCACCTCTCTCCGTTCAGGAACCCCAAGTTCCTGAACCTGCTCAACATGTAAACCTGTTGGGTCATCAAAGATTTGAAATTGACTCACCGATGTTTACCCTATAATCCTACTTAGAATATTTTGACAAGGTTCTTTAAATGACTTGTACAAGATAGCAATTGTTCGGTGAAGTCGAAGATCAACCGAAACCAAGCTTGAAGAGATTTTCTGTGCAGAATCAAGAAGACTTTCCAAGATACATACAAGTCATCACCACCAATTGTGTTCTCACACATCGGTGGACTTCCTCACCACCGATGGTGTCTTCAAGAATCGGTGGATATAATCCCACCGATGTTGTCTTCAAGAATCGGTGGACATAATCCCACCGATGAGGATACTCAAATCGGTGGACTTCTTCCCACCGATGAGGATACTCAAATCAGTAGGATCTTCGTGTAAATGGATTTTCTTACAGATGATTTTAAAGACCAATGACAGTTATTTCGGTGGAACATCTTTGGTGTAACTGTTCTTGGAATACACATCAAGAAGATCATTTATTATGGGACAATATCCTTTGCCAGGTAAAAGTGACTTTTTGTCATCTTATCCATTTTTAGAAAAGGTCCCTTTCAGCATGGGTTCTATTCCTTGTACCAAGGAAAAGGTGATTATGACATATCAACTTTTCAGAAGACCTCTGGTATGTCCACTGGTACATAACATTTCCTCTGAAGACATGAGTACCAAGCATTTAATGCTCAGTACCTTTATCCTCACTATAAAAGGAAGTAGAAGCCTCCATGCAAACTACGCTTTCTGGACATCTCTCTCAGTGCAAGAAATCTACTTTTTGCTGTAAACTTAATAGCTTTGTTCTAAGTGTTCTTAGTTGTTTTGTTTTGTTTACTTTGTGATAGATTTTTAGAATAGTATATCTGTTCTTTTCCGCAACAGTCTTAGTTTCTTTGTGTAATTCTTGTTGAAGATTTTTCAATAATAGAATTAAAATTGTGAAAATTTGAGTATTGTATTCAACCCCCCCCCTCTACAATACTTGTTATAGCCATCTGGGACTAACAAGTGGTATCAGAGCAGAAAAGTTTAACTCATAAACTTGATCTGCGATGGCTGCCTCATCATCTTCTACTGTTGAAAACTCTTTTCAAAACAACTTTGCTGAAAATGGTTCCATTACCAAACCTCCAAAGTTTAACCCTAACAACTTTTCTCTTTGGAAAAGTCGTATGATGCTATTCATGGAAGGAGTGGATACTAGATATCCAACCATTCTCAAAGAGGGACCCATTATCCCTAGAGTCTGGGCTCGCTATGAAACGCAGAGGTCTGGTAAGGAAACCGCTGAAAAGGAAGTCTCTAGTGACTCCGATGATTCTGAGCCTTCCGACAAAGAGAAAGCTAAAGGTACTGGACGTTATATTCTAAAAAATCCAAAGAAATATACTGATGAGGAAAAACGTTTGGTTACTCTTGATTCAAAGCTTAGAGCAATCATTGCTCTGTCACTTCCTGATGAAGTCTATCATTCTCTAGTTAACTTTGAAACTGCTAAAGAGATGTGGACCAGGACCACACTATGTGTTATGTACGAAGGTACAGAGGAAGTGAAGAAATGCAAAAAGATTCCCCTCATAAGAAAGTATGAACTTTTCACTCATGAAAAAGGTGAATCTCTTCCTAGCTATTATAATCGTTTTAACTCTCTTTTGAATGATCTGAAGTTACTAGGCAGAGTCTATGATAATGAGGAAGTTCTAAACAAGTTCATGGATTGTCTTCCTGAGTTTTGGGAGAACATGTGCACTTGTATCAAAACTTCCAAGGACCTTGAGTACATGCCTCTAACTGTTTTATATGGAACTCTCTTCAACTTTGAACAAACCAAGTTACAAAGGAAATCTTTCATCAAAGAGATAAAGGGCACTTCTATTGCCCTTGACAGTGAAAATTCCAAGAAATCTCAAAGTGTTCCACACATCACCTATCCTTCATCAGATTCTGACAATGAAACCCAAAGCATCTCTTCTCACCAATCGGAGGCATATCTAAGTGATGCCGATGATGAATGTGAAGAAATCTCGGTTAAGCAGTTGTCTGATGAAATTGCCATGTTGGCTGGTTTCAAAAACAGATCTCGTTTTTCAAATAAATCCAAATCTTTCAGAAAACCCTTCTCCTCTACAAAAGCTTCCTCAACTGATAAGACAAATGAGGAATGTTTCAACTGTGGAAAGAAAGGACACTTTGCTGCTGAGTGCAGAAGTAAGCGTGTGATGAACTCTAGAAATTCATCTTCTGACAAGTTTTCCTCCAAGTTTGAAAAACCCAAAAATAACACTTTCAAATCAAACCTTGCCAAGAAAGATACTCAAACTTCAACCAAAGATCATCAAGAAAGGGCTGAGAAGTACAAAGCCAAATACAAGAAAGAAAAGGAGAGAAATGAGGGTCTCCTAAGAAAAGGAAAAGGCCTCATGGCCGAAATTCATGATTGGGAAGAAGAGACCTCTGACAGTGACAACAACTCTCCCAACAAGTGCTTTATGACCATCTCAGAAGATGTGGAAGATTCTGAAAAAGCTACCTCTCCAATGGCTTTGGTGTCAATTGGGTGCTCGACATCATACTCTCAGGCTTTTGAGCACCATCGAATATGGTATATGGATAGTGGGTGCTCACGCCACATGACGGGGAATAAATCTCTTCTCATCAACTATGTGTCTGGAAAAGGTCCATCTGTAACTTTTGGTGACAACTCTAAAGGTTACACCAAAGGATATGGAACTCTCACTAATGGATCTGTCACTTTCAACAAAGTAGCATTTGTTGAAGGTCTCATGCATAATCTTCTCAGCATTAGCCAACTGTGTGATCTTGGATATAAAGTTATCTTTGAACTTTGTATCTGTACTGTTGTGGACAAGAACTTCAATGTGGTGTTATCTGGAAAAAGGATGGAAAATGTCTATATCATTGATATGGGACTAAGTAACAATTCATCCAATGTCTGCTTTGTGTCAGATGACACAGCCAAAAGGAACTGGTTGTGGCATAAACGTCTATCTCATCTGAACTTCAAAACACTCCATAAAATCTCAAACAAAGAACTGGTGACTGGCATGCCAAAGTTGAACTTTGTCAAAGAAAAGCTGTGTGATGCATGTGAAAAAGGGAAGCTCACCAAAACATCCTTCAAGACCAAGCAATGCTCCTCCGTCACTCTTCCTCTCCATATGCTACACATGGATCTATGTGGACCAGTCAGCACTCCTAGTCTTGGTGGCAAAAGGTACATTCTTGTTATTGTTGATGAATTTACTAGATATACTTGGGTATCTTTTCTCAGGTATAAAAGTGATGCAACTGAAGATATCATCAACTTTGTCAAGAAAAATGAAGTTCTAAATGGGCAGCTTGTAAGATCGGTGAGAAGTGACAATGGTACTGAATTCAGAAACAGTGCTCTTGAAGACTTCTTTAATGAGAAAGGAATTTCTCAAAATTTCTCTGCTGTCAGAACTCCTCAGCAAAATGGTGTGGTGGAAAGGAAAAACAGAACTCTATGTGAGGCTGCTAGATCTATTCTAAGTGAATCAAATCTTCCCTGAAGCTGTTAATATTGCTTGCTTTACCCAAAATAGGTCTGTGATTTCCAAAAGACATGATAAGACCCCATATGAAGTTTTCCATGGCAGAAAACCAAATATTGGCTTTCTTCATGTTTTTTGCTGTGTGTGCTTTATTCTAAATGATCGTGACAATCTTGGGAAGTTTGATCCCAATGCTGATGAAGGTATTTTTGTTGGATACTCTTTATCCTCCAAAGCATATCGTGTGTACAATCTCAGGAGAAAATGCATTGATGAGTTGTTGGTCCCGAAAGGCTTAAACAAGTTTGTAGAAGGGGGGGGGGGTTGAATACAAACACACTATTTTACTTTTCTAAATTGTTTATTGATAAATCATTAACAATTTACAGCTTGTTGCGGAAACAAGATTAAGGATAAACCTAAATCTAAACAAGTTGGAACACTAAGGTTTTCTTGCACTAAGAAAGATAAGGAGATTACTAATAAAATCCTATCTTGAGAGATTTGAACTTGTCCAGAGTTAGCAAGTTACTTCAAATGAAGTGAGTTCATCTCTTTATATACTGCATGCATTTAATGCAATTCTGTATACACTTTACACGTGTCATCAGCGGATTGGTTGCATGTCATTGACCTTTGTTGACAACCTTAGTAGCCGCATGAATGAACAGTGTAGTATCAGAGTGGTTGTACGATTTCAGATTTTCGGAGGTTCTTTTCTGACATTTCGTACGGTGGCGTGCAAGGGAGGTTAAGACAAAAGTACTTTGTACGGAGGACTTCATGATCAGCTTTCGTTGATTCAGCGATTATCATTTACTATTCAGCAGATGATAAAGTTCAGCGATAGCTGAAGTCTTGTACTTGATACTTCACGTTGAGTGGACAAATCTGAGTCTTCGCTGATCCGCATCAGTTCATTAGGAGACTTGTCGCTGGTTCTTGAGCTTGATCTTCGACTTCAGCGTAGAACCTTTGTTGACGTGAATCTTGTCTTCAGGGATCATAAGTAAACAACTAACTTATCAGCGATCACCATAAGGACTGAACAGACTCAGCGATATGGTGAACAGTGTTCGCTGAATGTTTAATCTAAAAGTGCGAGAGTTCCTATCAGCAGTACTGTAAGATCTTAGTACTTATCAGCGATAGTGAAACTCTGATACATATTGTTTACTTACAAATTTCACTAAGTATTTAAGATAGGGTCATTATCAAATCACTGAGGGTTTGGATCAACAATCTCCCCCTATTTGATTATGACATAGCAACAGAGAAAATTGCTATTTAATGAAAACATAAGGATAAAAAGAACTCATAAAATATTTGTCCCTTTTACTGTTTTCTGGGATCTTTTCAGTACTGATGGAGTAAAGTACATTCGCTGAAATCTTTCTTTAAATCTTTGAATCAGGTTACAATAAGGATAAGAAAGATTACAAGTACAAGCGAAATAAATTACAAGTACTAAAGGATGACTGATACAATAGAGAAAAAAATGGTGATTGTTGTCAGCCTTCAAAGGGTTCTTCCTTAATGAGAAGTTCATCAAGGGTTGTCTTTTCAGTTGGAATCATCCAGTCAGGAACCTTTTCTCCTTTATTCTTTAGCTTCAGAGCAGCTTCAAAAATCAAGGGTTTTAGGTGTCGTGCCTGAATGTCTTTTCTGAAGTCGCACCAGTAGATGAGATCTTTGAGCTGTTCGATTGGAGTGATTGGAAGCTCAGCGATCCGTTGAAAGCATTTACGTCCGTCGTAGTCAAGAAAGAATATTCCATAAGGATTACTGATGACTTTACCAGGGACGAAAAGTTCACATGGTGGCAAAGAGACGTCAAGGGCAGATAGATCAGGATCAGGACCAAGTACTTCAGCGCGAGAGAAACCAATTCCAGTTTCATTTCGTATGACAGGACCTGAGTTTGAATCTTGACGTTTCTTCCTTGGAGAGTCCTTTTTTCTTTTCGGCTTTAGATCAGGAACAGGAGGAATATCCACACAAGAAGATATCAAATCGATCTGTCTGTTTATCAGCTTTTCGAAATGATCCTTGTACTTAGATTTTGATGGTTGGATAGCTAACCTCATCTCCAGCCATTCAGAGAGACCATACCTTTTTACAGTGTCAGCACGAAAGGTTTCAGATGAGTCATCTTCTCTGAACAGTTTGATGTCAACAATAGGTACTCCGATGGAGGTTCTTCCAGAGATGAATACCTTGTTGATCTTCGCTGGACGATATCTGAAGTGGATTTTCTCTTTACACCAGATCAGGGTGGTCTGAGAAACTTCAGCTTTCTTTTCCACGATCTTCTGGGCTTGTTCCCAAAGCTTTCGTTGGATTTGAATGGGAATACGCTTCAGCTTGGGGTCTTTGACAGATTCTTGAGTGAGCTTGATGGCGTATTCTCTGTCTTTATCTTCAGCTTCCTTCCTTTCAGCGATGAGGCGTTCAGCTCTGAGATGATCCTGGTATTCAGCTTTTGAAATTCTGAACTTAGGAGGAACTGAAGGTAGTTGATCGCGCCTTAGGATGATTCGCTGATCCTCGAATCGCTTTATCATTTCTTCTCTCCTCTTTTGACGAACTGAGGAGGGTCTGTTTCTGTGCGAGAGAGGTTGTTCTTCTGATTCATCAGTCTCAGAGATTAAATCTAAGACTGGGATTATGTCTTCAGGGGTAGCTGGAAATATTGGTGAAGTCGCAATAGAAGATCTTTCAGCGATATCCTCAAACAGGGGAGAGGACTAGCTGAAACGCAGCGATCTTACAAATAAGAACTGGGTAGAAGAGCTTGGGTAGAAAAGATAGAAAAAAAATGTGGATGTGTATGGTGTTTGTGGAATGGATAACTGATTTTTCAGAGATGATCAGGGAAGGAAAAATAAGTTTAGTGTACCTGACAAATCGGCTTTGCAAGTAGGATCGCCAGATTATCATCTTCAGCGATGCCTTTGTCTTTGCTTTTCTCAGCGCCAGAGGCTGAGTGCTTTGTCTTTGTCTTCTCCCCTGAAGGTTCTTTTATTGAAATACCTTTAAGAGCTTTGGTTCGAGGAGCAGGTTTGACAACAAAGAAATCATCGTCATCTTCATCATCATCATCATCGTTCCTTGGAGAGGAGGATGGTTCAGCTTCAGGGATGTCGAAGTCTTCGTCTTCTTCTGCTTCGGATTCCTCAGCATCTTCTTCGAGTTGCTCCCCCTCAGATACAGAGGCGAGGTTCTCGGTTCCCTTAGGGTTTTCATCTCCCTGAGGTCCAGTAATCCGATCTTCATTACCCTCTCCCCTGATAGATTCATCATGGGAAAGGTCTTCAGCGCTCTTATTTTGATCTTCAGCGCTCTTCTCCTGTTCAGCGCTCTTCTCCCCCTCTTTCTCATGATGGGCGGGGGAGGAATGGGTAGATTCAGCATTGGTGTTGTCTCTGTCTTCTGGGCCAGAGACTTTCACACAACCTTCAAGCTTAGCTATTCTGTCTTCTAGGCCAGAAATAGCAGGCGTGATTTTCTTCAGCTCTTGGCGATCCTCTGCGGTGAATGAGTCCAAAACAGGTGCAGGGGCCGGAGCAGGAGCTGGATTATTTGCGTTGTTCACCAGCGTCTCGATCATTGTCTTGACAGAACTAAGATCGGTCTTCACTGAGCCCAAGTCGGTCTTGACCACTGACATATCACCTTCGAGTGTACCAACCGATTTCTTCAGCGTTGTAACCTCGCTGGAAATGGTGGAAACTGATGATTTGAGGTTGGTGTAGTCAGTGTAGATGTCGGAGAGCACTTTGGCAAAGTCGGCGAGAGTTTTATCAAGGTCTTTGATGTCATCAGAGGAGGCCTTCTTTTCCACCACAGTAGTCAGCTTCGTCAGATTCTCTCCAGCGTTTGTTACAGCTGTAGAGTTATTTGATAGACCGGTGGTGAGATCCGTAAGTTTCATCTCCATAGACTTCAGAGACTGGTTGATGTCTCCCAAAAAAGGACCTGTAACATATAAGTACTTGTGAACAAAGGAAAGCTCAGAAGTTTCAGGTTTAGTTACAGTGTTTAAGGTGGGATCTGTACCTGCAGGAGCGTTGACGAACTCATCAAAGTTTCGAGTCCCTCCATAGTGTTCCATATCTCCCTCAAAAGTTCCGTGAGGGATGGAGATCTCTGCAGGTCCTTTCTTCGTCATTCGCTGAGAAGCTTCAACGGCTTCTTGAATGATGGCATCTCCAGTTTTGACTGGAGGAGTGTCCAAAGAAGTAGAGGGAGGAGCGAAGGATAAGAATTGGGGTTGGGTTTCAAGTTCAGCGTTGGATTCGCTGAGAAGTACTTCATCAGTCTTTTGAGAGACTGACGAAGGTTGGGTAGATTCCAAAGTTCTAACCTCAGCGTTTAAGGACGCTGAAGTAGGTTTAGAAGGGATGGCTTGAATTGGTGTGGCAGAGCGTACCACGGAACTTTCCTTCAGCTCTTCAGAATGAGCTGAGGAGTCTTCAGCATGCAATTGCTGGGGTTGCTCCTTGGTTTTCTTGATCCTTTTGGAATCAAGAGGGGTAAGAGATTGTTTCCTTTTCTTAGAAGGAATGGATTTTGTGGCCGGGGTATCATCGATGGGTATTGTCGCTGAAGGAGCCACAGAAAGCGGAGAATTTAGAAGAGTGAGAAGAGTAGAGAGACGTACCTCGTTGGCGACAGGCTTGAAGTCGAGAACTTTAGGGCCAATCTGAGAGAGTTTCAGATCACCCTCCTCAGGATAGCTGTCCTTCAGGCCATATTGAAAGATGGCGCTGATGAATCGCGGGTAAGGAACCCATGCTGGTCGGTCAGCGGCAGAATCAACACGTTGAATGAGGTCTTCATAGATGATGGAGGCCCAGTCAATGTTGAGACCTTTCAGCAGTGCGTAACCCATGGCCTGCTGAGGTTGAGCGGCTTGATCAGAAGATCCGGATTTCGCTGTCATGCAGCTGATCAGGTGAGCGAAGATGAAGTTCATCTCGCTGGGCATCTTGGATTTCTTTATCAGCGTCAGCTTCTTCTCAGGTAGCTTGTCTCTTCCAGTCTCCCAGATGTAACCCATCGCATCAAGGAAAGCAATGATTTCTTCCCTGTCAGTATGCTTCTTGTGGTCAGGAAATGGAATGAAAGGATTTTCTGAGGTAGCGTTAGGGAATTTCAGAGCTTTGCGGATTATTGCGGGGGTTATCTTGATGGTGCCATACTCAGTATCGCTGAGTATGCAGTCGATGGTTTTAGATGGATCTTTGGCTGAGGGTAGGTTGGTGTGTCTGGCAGAGTACCAGAATTGGGATAATAGACGCTGACTGGCAGGAGGTGTGATTGTCAGTGCTGTGTATATGGGGTTATTCTTCAAAAAATTTACAGCGTCGTCTAGATGGGATACCTGCTTCCGAGGAGGAAACTCGAGAAGCGCTGAAAGGTTGTTTGCCTTTGTCCAGTCTAGTTGATCCAGCTCAAACTTAACCTGAGGAGCTTTGGTGATTTCCAGTTCCTCAGAATCAGCGGAGATGGACTCAGCGGTAACATTCAGCTTTGAAGTTGCCATTTCACTGTATTATCAGTTCAACCAAAGATGTTAACAAATAAGAAATATCTTAATGTGGAAAGAAAATTTCCATTAAGATTTTTCGAATTTTGTCCATTTCATTCAGACAAAAAAGGTCTTAATGAAGATTAGGGTTTTTCTTGTTTTTTTTTAAAAAAAACGAATATAGCACCTATAAGCCTTGTATTCCAGTTTAAAAAAAATGGATACGAAAGAAGAACAAGTTTAAGATTTTAGATTTAAAACTTGAAGAACAACCATGAAATGGTTGTGTTTATAAAACCATGAAAGAAAATGATTTTATTTTTGAGTTCTTTTGTTTGATCTCGTGTAAAACAATGATAAGATCGAAAACAAGTTATTTGCATTTGATAATAGATAAGAACATATTAACCTTGAGTTTGATGAAGAAGATGATGAACAGTTCTTGAAGATTGAGAGCACAAAATGCAACAGTGTTCTTTTCTTGCGGAGAAAGATTGACTCGCATAAAAGACAAATATAAACTTTGAGAGTGTTTATATAGGAAGAGAGTAGAGAGAGAAAAACTTGAGCGGGAAAGTTTTTCATCATGACACGGACACGTGTTTGCATTTGATTGGATAGACAACGAAACGTGCAAACGTGTGTCAGAAAAAGAGCGTGCCTGGTGTTATCCGTTGCAATGACGTCACAACTGTCCTTTCACATTCTTTCGTTGTCTCTGAGGTTTTGAAAGAAAAACTCAGGGACTCTTTGGAAAATATGAAGCACTGAATAGAAATATCAGTGAGGGTTTTAAGAAATTTCAAAATATTATTCAGCGATGAAAGAATTTGAAATCTTGCATTTTCATGCGTTTTGTCAGAGAAAACATACCTTGATATCAGTTTAACCCAATTTATTCAGAGAGAAGATGATGAAATGGATTGTACAAGTTTATTTTATCCAGAGCCTATACAAGAATGTATATCGCTGATTAAATGTGAACCGCTGAAGATTTATCCTTCAAAGTTCAGCATTCCAAGCTCGCTGATGAGAAAGTTGAATCTTGTCTCATCAAGAGGTTTGGTAAACAAATCAGCTAACTGATAATCAGTTGGGATAAAATGAAGTTCTATATCACCATTCATCACATGATCTCTGATAAAATGATATCTGATTTCTATGTGTTTTGTCTTTGAGTGTAGCACTGGATTGTTTGCTATAGCGATGGCACTTGTGCTGTCGCAATAGATTGGAATTTTGGAGAGCTGAAGATCATAGTCTAGTAGTTGATTTCTCATCCACAAGACTTGAGAACAGCAGCTTCCAGCGGCTACATACTCAGCTTCAGCTGTGGAAGTGGACACCGAGTTTTGCTTCTTACTTGTCCAACTTACCAGCTTTCCACCCAGGAGCTGACATCCTCCTGTGGTGCTTTTCCTATCCATTTTGCAACCTGCAAAATCACTGTCTGAATAGGCGGTTAGATCGAATCCTGAATCTTTGGGATACCAAAGACCTAGATTCGATGTACCCTTAAGATATCGAAAGATTCGCTTTACAGCTTTCATATGAGATATCTTAGGTTCAGCTTGATATCGTGCGCACAGACATGTTGCAAACATAATATCGGGTCGGCTAGCTGTAAGATACAGTAGTGAGCCGATCATCCCACGGTACAGCGTGACATTGACAGGAACACCCTTTGTGTCCTTATCAAGTATCAGCGGTGGTGCCATAGGGGTTTTCATAGCTGAACTTTCAGTTAAGTCGAATTTTTTCAGCATATCTTTAACATACTTTCCCTGATTTATAAAAGTTCCTTTTTCAGTTTGCTTAATCTGAAGACCAAGGAAATATGTTAGTTCACCCATCATACTCATTTTATACTCATCTTTCATTCTATCAGCGAAACGAGTACAAAGCTCAGGGTTAGTAGAACCAAATATAATGTCATCAACATATATTTGAACTAAAATGATATGACCTTTTATTTTTCTAAAAAACAAAGTTTTGTCAATCATACCTCTCTCAAATTTTTCAAGGTGGAGATACGTAGAAAGAGTGTCATACCATGCACGAGGAGCTTGCTTCAAGCCATAAAGTGCCTTATCCAGCTTATAAACATAACCTGGACGCTTAGGATCTGAGAATCCTGGAGGTTGTTCCACATAAACTTCTTCATTCAGCTTTCCATTTAGAAACGCTGACTTAACATCCATTTGATGTACAGTAAAGTTTTTGTGTACAGCATATGCTAAGAAAAGACGAATAGATTCAAGTCTTGCTACAGGAGCAAAGGTTTCGTCATAATCTATACCTTCCTCTTGTCTGTATCCCTGAGCAACAAGACGAGCTTTGTTGCGAGTTACAGTACCATGTTCGTCCAACTTGTTTCGATAGACCCACTTAGTGCCTATCACTGTTTTGTCAGTTGGTCTCCGAACAAGTTTCCAAACTTTGTTTCTTTCGAATTCAGTCAGCTCTTCTTGCATAGCGCTGACCCAGTTTGGATCACTGAGGGCATCATCTATTTTCTTTGGTTCAGTTAGAGAAATAAAGTTAACAAATAAACAAATATTACCTGCACTTCTACGAGTCTGAATACCAGCGTTGGGATCACCAAGAATTTGATCGATTGGGTGATTTACAGTCCATCGCTGAGCCGGAGCATGCGTCGCTGACTCAGTCTGAACTGGAGAAACTGAAGATGAGGCTTCAGCTACTTCTGGATAATCAGCTAAGAGAGGAATGCTTGCATTTGTCACTTCATTCACTGATTGCTGAGAAATAGATGGAATTTCTGAGACATTTGGATCAACTGCGGGTATAGTATTTATAGGAACAGCTGAGACCCAAGATGTTTCATCTTCACTATTCTGCATATTGGGAATGATAGTAGGACCATCATTTTCAGTTGTATGAGTATGAGTAGTGGGAACATCTTCTGAATCACAAAGATGAGAAAACATCCATTGATTCAGTTCTTCTGTATCAGCGTTCGGTTTAGAATTCGCTGAACGGGATTCGTCAAACGTGACGTGAATAGTTTCTTCTACAGTTTGTCTTCTTCGGTTGAAGACTCTGAAGGCTTTGGAAACTGAGGAGTATCCAAGAAAGATTCCATCATCAGCCTTAGGATCAAACTTTCCAAGGGCATCTCTGTTGTTCAGTATGAAACACTGACAACCAAAGATGTGAAGAAAGCTGATTGAAGGCTTTCTCCCATGAAAAAGTTCATAGGCTGTCTTTTTGAATCTTTTGACTATCAGCGACCTGTTTTGCGTAAAACAAGCCGTGTTGACAGCTTCTGCCCAAAACTGAGTAGGCAGGTGAGAATCGCTGAGCATTGAACGTGCAGCTTCAATAATTGTTCTATTTCTTCTTTCAGCGACTCCGTTTTGTTGTGGTGTTCTCACTGACGAAAAGTTGTGAGAAATACCCTTGCTCTCAAGGAAGGAATCAAGAGAACTGTTTTTGAATTCAGTTCCATGATCACTCCTTATTGAGCGAACAGTCATATTGTTCAGAGTTTCCATCTTCCGAACAAAGGTGATGAGTTCTTCAGGGGTGTCACTCTTAGAACGGAGAAACATTACCCATGTATAACGAGAGAATTCATCAACTATGACCAGCGTATATTTCTTTCCAGCGATGGATTGTTTGTTAACGGGGCCAAACAAATCCATATGGAGTAGTTGAAGAGGAGATGACACTGAGGAAACTTGCTTGGACTTAAAGCTTGCCTTGGTCTGCTTCCCTTTTTCACACGCTGAACATAAGGATTCTTTGGCGTATGAATGTTGAGGTAGACCAGTGACTAACTCTTTGGATGAAAGAGTATTCAGTGTCTTGAAGTTGAGATGTGAAAGCCTCTTGTGCCATAGCCATTTGACATCAGAAGATGCCTTTGAGAAGAAACAGGAGTTCTCAGTGGTTGTTGAGTCCATGTTTATAACGTAAACATTTTCCAAACGATAACCGCTGAGAGCTATCTTCTCCTTTTTGTCAGAGACAAAGCAGGATTCCTTGGTGAAAATCACTTTGTTATCCATGTCGCAAAGCTGACTGATGCTCAGAAGATTATGCTTCAGCCCTTCAACATATGCGACTCTTCTGAAGGATGTTGTACCATTTGAAAGTACACCATACCCTCGGGTGTGTCCTTTTCCATTTCCACCGAAAGTCACAGAGGGACCCTTCTCTTCCTTGTATTCAGCGAGCAGGCTTTTCTTTCCAGTCATGTGTCTAGAGCATCCGCTATCGAGATACCAGATACCCTTCTTAACCTGTAATACAAAGGAAGATTAGTTTTGCTTGGGTACCCACTTCACCATGTATACGCGTTTGTCAGTGGAAGTGGTTGGAATGGGTTCAGCAGTCTTCGCAGCATTTGAAGATTCAGCTTTGTCTTTCTTCACTTTGGTCAATTTCTTGACCTCAGCGGTAGGAGTCACCTTGACCTGACTTGCAACTGGTTTGGTCTTCTTTGGTGCTATCTTCACCTTAGCTATCTTATCAGCTTTGGTGGCTGTGGGACACTTACTTGCAATATGATCGGTAAGTCCACAGTGATAACATTTCCTATAACTAAAATTAGTTCTAGGACCACTTGTGTGCTGAGCTTTTAATTTGGAATTAGAAGTGCCAGCACCAAGTACACTATTGGTTTTTGAAATAGGACGAACATTCAGTTCTTCAGATTTCTTACCAAGGATATCTACTCTGAGTCTAGGAGTAGGTCGCTGAACTGATCCAGAGGTCTGATTTCTAGAACCAGATGAATGAATCACTAAGGCTTTGGAAGCATTCAGCTTAGGTACTAAAGTACCCTTCTGAGGATTTTGATAAATTACAATTCCTTTACCTTTATCTTTAGAGACAGAGGTAGGTTTTGAATAAACCATTTTCTCCTTACCTTTTGAGGAGGTAGGAGTTTCCTCAGGGATTGGTGTAATCGACGAGGAGTACTGAGATGAAGAAGTGTCAGCTACTGAGGATACGAGCGTTCCAAATTTAAGCATTGAACGTTCAGTGGTTGGTATTGGAGTATCATATTTATAACCCAGACCACGTTTATCACTCAGAGGAATCTGAGCCTTAATTATCTCAGTGATCTTTGTTGAAGAATTACACCATCCTTCAACAGTAGCTTGTTCAGCTTTTAATGCAGCGATAGCTTCCGCTCGTTCAATTTTGACTAGCTGATTTAAATGGACTTGATCTTTAAAATCTTCTTCAAATTTAGAAAGCTTTTCTATTTGAAGGTGGCAATTTTTAAGCTTTTCAGCGAGACCAAGATTTTGGTTTTCAACCACAGCTTTGCCGTTCATGGCTTCGTATAAACTTCTAGTCAGTAGTTCGATTTTACGGAGACTATCAGCTTCATCAATATTTACAATATTGGTAAAGAAGGAGGGTGATACCTGAATGGCAGATGTTGAAGTGGAGGGAATGTTTGAACTTTCTTCCTCTTCTTCAATCTTGGCCATGAGACATTGATTTGCTTCATCATCTTCAGAATCAGATGATGAGGCTTCTTCATCAGAAGCAGCCCAATCATAGTCAGCCATTAGGCCTTTTCCCTTCTTCTTAAAGCTTTTCAGCTTTGCATACTTCTCCTTCAGCTTTAAGTATTTGTCGTCTTTATTCCTTGGAACAAAGGATTTCTTTGTAAAGGCTGAAGGTCTCATGATTTTCTTTGACCTGCACTCGTTAGCGAAATGACCTGTCTTTTCGCAGTTAAAACAAGTAGCAGTAGCCTTATCAACAAAAGCTGATGACTTAGGCTTGTCAGCTATAGAAAGAGTTTTGTTCTTTCTAAACATTTTCTTCTTGGCGAATCTCCTGAACCTTTTAGTTAGGAGAGCCAAGGATTCATCATCTGAAGAATCAGAATCTGATGATCTTTCAGAGTTACTTTCTAACTCAGTGATAGTGACCACGGGTCGCTGAGTAGAAGGTTCCTCTGAGATTAAAGCAACATGGGTGCTTTTGGAATCTTTTACAAGATTCTTCTTAAGATGGCTAGATTGCTCATGATTCAGCAATGTGCCATATAAGGTAGCAAGTGTCATTGATCTTAGATCTTTTGACAGCTTGAGACACATGGAATAATTGTCCCAGCTTTCAGGTAAACATTCTAAAAACTTTGTCAGAACTTCAAAGTTAGAATATTCCTTACCAACCGTTTTAAGATCTATAATTAAGCAATTAAAACGTTGATGTACTTCAGAGAGAGTTTCATTCTTACCAGAGATGAAACTTTCGTATTGTCTTACCAGGTTGATCTTTCTTGAATCCTGGACTTCAGATGTTCCTTCATACTGAACACATATTGTGTCCCACATGGCTTTTGAGGATTTCAGGTTCATGACGGAATGGTAGACTTCGTCAGGAAGGGCCATGGATAGTATGGATCTGGCTTTTGTATCTATAGCCACTTTCTTCTTGTCTTCATCGGTCCAATGATGGATTTCCTTTGGAATCAGCCTTTCTGGAATAGCAGCTCTAGTTGCAGTGGCTGGAACGGCAGGATCAATCGTTACAGGGATGTGTGGACCGTTTTCAAGATAGTAAGGTATAGTAGGGTCTACACCTTCTAAGAAGAGTGTCATCCTATTTTTCCATAAGTTGAAGTTGTCTCTGGAAAATCTAGGGGGTTTTGCAAGAGAACCATTGTCGATATAGTGAGTGTTTGTGTTTGAGTTGGCCATTTTCAGATAATAGCAAGGAAGAGAAATATCTTAGATTAGATCTTGTTTATGAGATTAAACAAATCTGCTCTGATACCACTTGTTGGTCCCGAAAGGCTTAAACAAGTTTGTAGAAGGGGGGGGGGGGGGGGGGTTGAATACAAACACACTATTTTACTTTTCTAAATTGTTTATTGATAAATCATTAACAATTTACAGCTTGTTGCGGAAACAAGATTAAGGATAAACCTAAATCTAAACAAGTTGGAACACTAAGGTTTTCTTGCACTAAGAAAGATAAGGAGATTACTAATAAAATCCTATCTTGAGAGATTTGAACTTGTCCAGAGTTAGCAAGTTACTTCAAATGAAGTGAGTTCATCTCTTTATATACTGCATGCATTTAATGCAATTCTGTATACACTTTACACGTGTCATCAGCGGATTGGTTGCATGTCATTGACCTTTGTTGACAACCTTAGTAGCCGCATGAATGAACAGTGTAGTATCAGAGTGGTTGTACGATTTCAGATTTTCGGAGGTTCTTTTCTGACATTTCGTACGGTGGCGTGCAAGGGAGGTTAAGACAAAAGTACTTTGTACGGAGGACTTCATGATCAGCTTTCGTTGATTCAGCGATTATCATTTACTATTCAGCAGATGATAAAGTTCAGCGATAGCTGAAGTCTTGTACTTGATACTTCACGTTGAGTGGACAAATCTGAGTCTTCGCTGATCCGCATCAGTTCATTAGGAGACTTGTCGCTGGTTCTTGAGCTTGATCTTCGACTTCAGCGTAGAACCTTTGTTGACGTGAATCTTGTCTTCAGGGATCATAAGTAAACAACTAACTTATCAGCGATCACCATAAGGACTGAACAGACTCAGCGATATGGTGAACAGTGTTCGCTGAATGTTTAATCTAAAAGTGCGAGAGTTCCTATCAGCAGTACTGTAAGATCTTAGTACTTATCAGCGATAGTGAAACTCTGATACATATTGTTTACTTACAATTTTCACTAAGTATTTAAGATAGGGTCATTATCAAATCACTGAGGGTTTGGATCAACATGAGTCTATCCATGTCAAATTTGATGACCTAAGATCATCATCTCTTTCAAATGATGATGATGAATTGCACAGGTGGATTTCCTCATGCATAGGTGATGCTCCCATAGTTAACTCCACCGAAGCATCTTTCATTCCTTTGAACCCATCAAATAACCAAGTTGGGTCATCTTCCATAGTGCATCCTTCCACCGATTTTCATTCTCCCACCGACATAAATCCTACTGCCGATATGCACCTTTCCACCGATCCCATACCCTCCACCGATCCTATGCCCTCCACCAATAATACTGCTTTCCACCGATCCTCTGATCCCACTCCACCGATTTCTTCCACACAAAATGTTCCACTACCCCTACCTCCTGCCACAAAATGTACCAAAGATCACCCCATAGATCAAATCATTGGTGATCAACAAGTAGGTGTCCAAACTCGCAGAGGAGTTGGAAATATTTGTCTCTATGTGAACTTTCTTTCTCCTATTGAACCCAAGAAGATTGATGAAGCTCTTGCAGATCCTTGTTGGATCACTGCCATGCAAGAAGAGCTCTCTCAATTTGAGAGAAAAAAGTTTGGAGATTGGTTCCTAGACCCCGAAAGAAGACAATCATTGGAACCAAATGGATCTTCAGGAACAAGATGGATAAAGATGGTACAGTTATCAGAAATAAGGCCAGATTGGTTGCTCAAGGATACCGACAGGAAGAAGGCATTGATTATGATGAAACTTTTTCCCCTGTTGCAAGACTTGAAGCCATAAGAATTTTCTTGGCTCATGCTGCCCACCGAAATTTTAGGGTCTTTCAGATGGATGTCAAAAGTGATTTCCTCAATGGGGAACTTGCAGAGGAAGTCTATGTGAAACAGCCACCTGGTTTTGAAGACCCAGCTCATCCAGACTATGTGTACAGACTTGATAAGGCTCTCTATGGTCTCAAACAAGCTCCTCGTGCCTGGTATGACACTCTTGCTGTTTTTCTTCTAAAAAATGGATACTCTAGAGGTCAAATTGACAACACTCTCTTTATCAAGAAGACCTCGGGTAATCTCATTCTTGTCCAAATTTATGTTGATGACATCATCTTTGGTGCCACTGATGAATCACTATGTGATGAGTTTGCTTCTCTCATGATGAGTGAATATGAGATGAGCATGATGGGAGAGCTTACATTCTTTTTGGGCCTTCAGGTCAAACAATCTTCAGAAGGAATTTTTATAAATCAAAGTAAATATATTCGTGACCTTCTGAAGAAATTCAACTTTTTAGACAGCTCTCCTATGAAAACTCCCATGGCACCACCTTTGAAACTTGATGCTGATTTAAATGGTGAATCTGTGGATGTTACCCATTATCGGGGTATGATTGGTTCTCTCCTTTACTTAACTGCTAGCAGACCGGATATTATGTTTGCTACCTGTCTTTGTGCCCGTTATCAAGCCAATCCAAAGAAATCTCATTTGGATGCTGTTAAACGGATTTTCGGGTATCTAAAAGGTACCATGCACCTGGGTCTTTGGTATCCCAAAGACTCAGGCTTTGAACTAATTGGGTATTCAGATTCAGATTATGCAGGTTCCAAGATTGATAGAAAAAGTACCACATGTAGCTGCCAACTCCTTGGTGGCAAATTAGTAAGTTGGTCCAGCAAGAAACAAAACTCTGTGTCAACCTCTACTGCTGAGGCTGAATATGTAGCTGCTGGAAGCTGCTGTGCTCAGATCCTGTGGATGAAAAATCAATTAAAGGACTACAATCAAAACTACTCCAAAGTTCCCATCCTATGTGATAACTCTAGTGCAATTGCCATTGCAAATAATCATGTCTTGCACTCAAGATCAAAGCACATAGACATCAGATATCATTTCATCAGGGATCACATTTCCAAAGGTGACATTGAGCTGCACTTCATTCCTACAGATCTTCATCTTGCAGACTTGTTCACCAAACCCTTGGATGAAGCCAGGTTCAATTTTCTGATAAGTGAACTTGGAATATGCAACCTTTAGTAGGTGAAACCACCACCTATCAAAAAAAATGGGATTTGCCTTTTCGGTGGTAATGACCTTCGGTGTTAATTGCTTTCGGTGATCAAACTCTTCACCGACAACGACCTTCTAGGTCAATCCTCATCGGTGGCCTTGCTCTTCACCGAAATTCACCTGAATCTTTTCCACCGATGTCACCGATCTCCGTTGCAATTCACTCTCATCGGTGAGGTTTCTACCACCGACACCTCTTGGATTTTCCCATCGGTGGCTATGTGTTACACCGATTCTCGAGATCACAACAACACACAAAATCAATTCGGTGGTAACACTTTCGGTTGATCTTCGTATCTCCACAATGGAAGTTACCATTCGGTGGTGATTGGTTTCGGTGATCATTCTCTACACCGAAATCAACCTTCTAGGTATATCCTCATCGGTGGCTTTGCTTCTCTTCGATCTTCCTCCACCGATTTTGTGAAGTTTATCAGGTACGATTCCCTATGCCTGTTACACGCTGTTTGGGCAAAACATCACGTCGCTCGACCGTAACCAGAACAGGTAAGACGTATGATTAAGGACTATATCTTGTATTAAGATAAGTTCTCGACGAAGACCCAGAACACCATCGTCGTCCCTCATAAAAGGTAAGTCGAGAGTTCCTTACGACGCTCGACCATAGCGTCGCCCGATCCGCACGACTATTATATAAGGACGTGCGACTTCGACCAAAGCTAACGTTAACCATGACCGTTTATTAAGTGTTTAATGCAGGAGTAAAAGTCATTAAGGAGCAACGACTATAACCGACGCAATCATTAAACAGCCGGCGACCGTAACGGACGAAGATCATTATTCCTGCTACCGTTTCCAACCGTTAAGGCCATTAAAGAAGCATTCATGGATGAAGCTAAGGAAGCGAAGACTATAAATATCAAGCTCAATCAACATTTCAACACATCGAATATCCGGCGATTAACAACCGAAGCAATATTCAAGAACACCTAAAGTGAAGAACCATTATTCTAAGTATCGCTCTCGACGCACGACAACAGCCCTCGACCAGCAGTTCACACTTTGTTTCGTACACGACAAACACCTATTTTTACATTCAAACACTTGTACTTTACATTTTGAAGCATTTTCTTCATCTGTATTGTAATCACTGTACGATCGACACCAGTATCCAAGGACATCGCCCCTGATTGGCGACCATAGTATAGCGACGACACCCACTGTCGTCCGCAGGTTTTTTCCTCGATTGAGGTTTTTCTTGCGTCATCAAATCCCTTGTTTCTTTATTTTATTTATCGTCGCACGCCTCGTCGAAAGATTCTTTCTTTAGTTGTTTAAGTCCATATCGACCTTAAGTTGTCCCTTTGGTGCGATTTTTGGCATTAACAGTTTGGCGCCATCCGTGGGACTACATCTAGAGAAAATCCTCGACGAACGTGCATTCTACTAATAGTTTCTTGGAGTTTCTTCTATTTTCTGTTGCAGGAAAATGGCAGCCCCTGGAAATCCGCAGCAAGTCGTCGCTCAGATGTATCAGGAGCTCGAGGTTGCCAGGAATCAACTCAATGCAATGACAGAGCAGAATCGCAGAGCAGCTGAAGAGATCGCGCGGCTAAGGAGTCCTTTTGGACCCCAGAATGGTCCTAGACCATTCATCCAGAATCCAGGTCCGGGACCAGGCCCGTCCGTGCAGAATCAGCATCCATGTCCATTCATGCAGAATCAGCAGCCGGTCCGTTCATTCCGAATCCCAGTCTGGGCAGATTCCCCCTCAGCACATCCGACCACCACCCTTGAACAATGGATCCCAACCATTGCAAGGTGGCTCCCAGCCGTTTTCCCAGCCGTTTTCCCAGCCGTTCCAAAGTGGTCCGCAACCTTTCCAGCAAGGATCGCAATCTTTCCAGCAGAGATCGCAGCCATTTCAGCATGGACCACAATCGTTTCAGAATGGACCGCAGCAATTCCACTATGGGTCGCAACCATATTTTGTTCCATTCAATGGGGACACCAATGGTTCATCGCATGGTAATGGCACTAGTCCAGGGACCAATCCCTCGACAGGGGCAAATCTTGATCTTAACGATCCCGTCGCCCAGCGTTTGAAGATGTTAGAAGACCAAAATGAGTGCGTCCTGTCCTTGCTCGCCAAGTTGCCTGGGGCAGTCGTTCCTGTCGACGTCGAGCCTCGCTCGGGGTATCAGGCGTCGCCCTTCATCGACGAGATCGCCACCATCGAGGTCCCAAAGAAGTATAACATTCCTGCCTTCACTCCCAAGTATTCGAGTGTGACCGATCCAACCGAGCATGTCGCGCAGTATAAGCAGCTCATGTGGACAATCTCGATTCCACACATGTACCAGGAAGTATGCATGTGCAAGAGTTTCGGGGCGACTCTCACTGGTCCAGCTCTCCAGTGGTTGATCAATCTCAAACCCAAATCTATCGGGTCGTTCGCCGAATTGGTCAACCAATTCTCCCGGCAATTCGCCAGCAGTCGTAAGATAGAAAAGCAGACTAGTGATCTGTACTATGTCGTGCAGAAGACCAATGAGTCTATTCGAAGTTATTTCAATAGATTCAATGCTTAAATGATCAGTATCCGCAATTGTGACATCAAAACTGCGATCGAAGCTTATAAGTGTGGTCTAGACGATAGTTCAGGTTTATATATCGATCTGACCAAGTATCCCCCAGAGACTTTCGAAGACGTCCGAGCTCGAACCTTAGCATATATGAGGGTCGAAGACGACGCAGCCTTTCGTCGCAAACACACTGGCGACAAGAAGCCGATAAGTGTCAAGAAGCCAGAATTCAAGCCGAAAGCCATATCCAGAATAGAGCCAGCGCGTCAAATTTCAAACGTTCGTTTCAAGACGAAAGCAGAAGCTAAAACCGCGACTAAATTCCCCGTGTACCCCAAGATCTCCTTTTATGGGTTCAAAGGGTCAGCTAAAGACTTAGTCAAAGCTCTGAAGACCACCCAAGCAACCATCCGGTGGCCGAAGAAGGCTGACTTGGACGATGCTAAGAAGGATAAATCAAAGTGGTGCGACTTCCACGTCGACCATGGTCATGCGACAGATGACTGTATCGCACTCAAGAAGGAATTGGCATATCATGTTCCACAAGGTAATCTCAAAGATATTATTGATGATGTCGTTCTTCCAGCTAATAGCCACCGATCGTTAGGGCCCAAGCTTGCAAAGATCATCAATTGCATCACTGGTGGTTCGGACGGGTGTGGTCTGACGTACTCCGCAGCTAAGCGTCATGCCAGTCAAGCACCCGACGACCGGCCTATTCCTCGTTCATCCATACCCAAAGGAGATTTGGAACTAGAAGCCATGAAGATCGTGTTCGACCAAGTCGACCTCGGCGAATCGTACCAAAAGCATCACGACGGGTTGATCATTCAACTCACGGTCGGTAACTGTTTGACGCGTCGAGTATTGGTAGACGGGGGCAGTTCAGCAAACGTCATTTTTTTCAACACTATCAAATCCATGGGAATTAATCGCTCAGAAATCACCCAACGTTCGACAACTTTGGTCGGTTTCAATGGAGAAGCGACGGGCACCTTTGGAGAGATAATTTTGCCCATCTATGCCGGAGGAGTCAATAAGCAGACTAAGTTCAGTGTTATCGACTGTGCGTCAGCCTATAACATCATCTTAGGTCGACCATGGATTCATGAAATGAAAGCCGTTCCCTCGACATATCATCAAATCATGAAATTCCCTACGCCGTGGGGAATCCAAGAGATCAGAAGCGAGCAAAAAGTCGCTCGAGATTGCTATAAAGCCACCTTGAAGCCGCGAAAATAGGCCATCAAGAACGTCACTCCAAACCAAGGAAAAACATGATCATAAGAGTCACGACAGGTTTGTTTCTTTTTTCTGAAATAACAGGGTCGCCAGGTCGTGCGACGCGTATATTGTGGTGATTTGCGACGACATGTCCCAGATCTAGCATATTGTCTCAAAGCCACCACAAGGGGGCAAGATGATACAATATATCCAGAGGCCAAGCATGAAAACCAAAAATTCAAAGTATTTCAGAACACTCGACAAGAAGGTACGTTCCTTACCCTTTTTCATTTTTTACATATGATTATTTACCAAGACAATTACTGACTTAAGCATCGGAGGGTCGTTGGTTAGCCAACGACCAAACCCCCGACATCGCTTTATCGCAGGATCACACGACATAGATGATCAGGTCCATGACTTGATCACGCCTCATAGCTTGTCGAACGACTTAATCGCACGATCTTATAGTCTAAACGACTTTGCAGTTTGAGTTTCTTAACTTAGAAAAACTTCGCGTTTTAAATGTATGCCTTAGTCGCATGTATTTATGTTTGTCAGCGTAATAAAAAACCTTACGATTTATGTGTCAATGGGTGCTTTAATCGCATGCTCTCATATTACGCTCTTACTCTTGCTCTAACAATAGGCGACGTAGTTGCATGACCTATCATGTATTCCACAATCAGTTACATAACTAACAACATTTATGTGACGAGATTGTCAATTCGATAAAAAAAAAACAACTTCCATTTCATCAGGTCAATATGTTACATCCAAAAAATTGACCACCAACGGCCAGCAAAAACAAAGGAAGTAAAAATTCCTAAACTGCAGGAGGAGCATCCATCGCATTATTGCCTGAGGTCCCGACCTGAGGATCATCATCTGCCATTTCCCTCGTTCGACTTAGGGCTTGCAGTTCGTACTGAGCATCGAAAAGCTGAATAGCTAACTCATCGGCGCGTGCCAAAGCCAACCTCTCCCTATCCAACGCCGCCTCCTCCCTTTTCAAAGCAGACGCCACCAACTCCTCGGCTTTCGACATCTTGGCGTACAATGCCAGAGACGATTGGAACGTCTAAAAATACACGAAAAAGTGTTAGACAACGAACGACATCGAACGTTGAAACAAGTCATGAAAGATTGACACTTACTGAGAACGCCAGACTGGCAACCTGAGATCCTATCTCTCCGGCCGGAACCCCGTGAAAACGCTCCCTGAAAGATGGAAGCAAACACCTCTCCAAGTGAGGAAACAACGTCGTCCCGTCTAGGACACCATCCGCCATAAAGTCTGACGGCAATGAAAAATTAACCGTCGCGACTTCGGCCGTGACCCCTCGCCCCTGACGGCAGATGATGGGGTTGACATAAAATGAAAGAACATCGATAACACAAGTTTTGAAAGAAAAACTTACAAGGAACGCCAGTTCGGCTAAACACAGCCCTATCTCTTCAATAGAGATCCTTTGAAAACACTCCTCGGAAACTAAGGGCTGATGTTTCCCCAGATGCGGAAGTGACTTCATCCTGACGAGGACGTAGTCAAATGAGAGGGACGGCGACAGCGCAAAGCTGATCACCATAAGTTCCTCCACGTTCTCTCCCATCTTTACACCCCCGCCCCTGTCGGCTGACGAAAGGGTTGACATGGCAGAAGACATCGTCACCAGGTGCGCAGAATACACAGACATCGTGTTCATCGTAACCAACATCGTCAACGATTCGGGTATCGTAACCCTTGATAGATCTCCAACCACCCAAGATTTAAACAAAGTCGAGATTCTAGAGAAGGGCCTCATCAGAAACAGAAAACTTTTAAAGAAAATCTCTAAAGGAAACAACCCAATGTGATCTCTATTTATGCAGGAAATCGTAACAAGTCGAGTCTGTTAATGCCAAAAATCGCACCAAAGGGACAACTTAAGGTCGATGTGGACTTAATCAACTAAAGAAAGGATCTTTCGACAAGACGTGCGACGAGGGAAAAAATAAACGAGACAAGGGATTTGATGACGCGGGAAAAACCTCAATCGAGGAAAAAACCTGCGGACGACAAGGGATTTCGTCGCTGCACTATGGTCGCTAATCAGGGGCGACGTCCTTTGTACTGGCGTCGGTCGTACGATGATTACAATACAAATGAAGGAAATAATTCGAAATGTAAAGTACAAGTGTTTGGAATGTAAAACAAGTGTTTGTCGTGTGTGAAAATAAGGTGTAAACTGCTGGTCGAGGGCGGATGTCATGCGTCGAGAGAGATTCTTCGAGTGAAAGCTTCTTTTCTTCTGTTGTTCTTGAGCTCGCTGTATAATTCTTGAATTCAGTATCAGATGTTAGCTTTCAGTAGATGATTTCTTGGATTTGATAGCAGATGTCCCCGAAATGAGGCTTGAGCTTGATCTTTTATAGTCTTCGGGAGCTTTAACTACATCATTAAAGGCTTTGATGACTTGTTGTAACGGTCGTTGTCTTCAATGTGGGATTAAATGCTTGTTAACAACTTCGTCGGTTATAGTCGTTGCCCATTAATGACTTTGACTCCTGCATTAACCACTTAACAAACGTAACAGTTATATTATGTGTTAGGTTGGTTGAGGTCGCATGGTCTATATGCGACGGTCGTGCGGAGCGGGCGACGTCGAGGTCGAGTGTCGCGATGAACTATCGACTTACCTTTCGGGAGGGATGGCGGATGTTTTATGGGTCTTTGTCGGGACCTTATCTTAATACAAGATATGGTTCATAACGAATGTCTTACCTTTTATGTTCGTGGTCAAGACCTGCATTGATAAACAGAAGAAACGGATGTTTGACTGTTAACGGTTAGTATAATCGTACGACCGTCTTAAGTCTCGGATGTCGGTCTTATGGAACATACGACTATCGCCAAAATATAAGACCACTTGGTCGTAAGACCACAGCGATATAACACCGATGACAGGAGACCGTCGACGTAAGACCGACGAGCCGTAACTGGCGACATAAGACTAGTGACGTAGGACTAGTGATGTGCGAAGTGCAATACGTGACGTGCGACACGTGACGTGCGATCATGAGATGTAATATGACTATTGACCCAATATGTCAATTATCGTGGTTATTTAACGTATGTCGTGGATATGATAATAATGGGTATTATCATTGTCGGTCGGGGGTAACCAATGTCCATAGGTCATGTCGAGGGGATTTCCCAAGTCGGTCGAGGGTGTGATTTTTTACCCAAACAGTTAGCCCCCCGAGATCTGAATTTCAAAGCCAGTGGAATTTCAGATCTCGCACTAAAGTAAAATGCGTTGCTACGGAGGCGTGTTACTTTTTCTAAGATCATCAGAGGAAAACTGACTTGGTCAGCCAAAGAAGGCAACGCAAGTTGTGCTTGTCCTTAGATGTCGGGAAAGGAGAAAGAATGCCCCGACAGCTGGGTCGGGAATCTTGAAGAAGATAAGGACGGTAGTTCTGAAGGAACCGTCTTCACGGGCTGACGTTTCGTCGAGAGTTGTCACGCCTAAAGAGGCGAGGGCGTCATCCAGCCGTTCTGGCGCGATGGACGCAACACCAGCAAGTTCAGCGCAAAGGGCGACAGTGACGAAGCTAGTGTCTAAGGTGTTGTCCCCAGTGTCTACCGACAAGGGGGACGGGTCATCGGCCGATGGTGTCCTAGACGAGACGACGTTGTTGCTGTCCTAGACGGGACGACGTTGTTTCCTCATCTGAGGAAATATTTTCTCCCATCTTTTAGGGAACGCTGTCCTATCAAGAAGACAGGGGTCCATGTCGTCGGGTTGGCGTTCTCGGTCGACGTAGTCTTGTGGTCTGGCGTTCACAGCCGATACGGTCATTTAGAGACATATGTTCTGGCGCTCGAGCCGATTTGGTCGTTAAAGACCTTTGATCTGGCGTTTACAGCCGATACGGTCGCTAGAGACCTATGATACGTTGTGTCTAGCATTTTTAGCTAGTTGTAAGTTTCGCTTTAGCGATAGTCGGTAAAAAGTTTACCTTTCTATTGAACCTGATTCATACATGTCATGGACAGATGTAATGTCGACTGTAAAAATTCATTAAGTACAAAAATGAACAAGAAGTCGTGCGACTTGGGCATCCATTGTAATACAGCGACTAGAACGTAAGTCATAAGACTTTTATATTCCTGAATCGTATAAGTAAACATAAGCGCATGCGATTATAGCATTCATTCAGAACATGAAGTTTTTCTAAGTTGAAGAACTTAGATTGTGAGGTCGCTAGACCTTATGATCGTGTGATTTGATCATACGATGAACTTTGAATCATGTGTTCATGTGATGGAATGGTCAAGTCATAGACCTGATTACTTATGTCGTGCGACCTTGCGAGGTTAAGATCGTACGATAGACTTATATATCGTTCGATCCTGCGAGACTTAAGTCATATAATAGACTTTAGTAACTAATGTCGTGCGATCCTGCGATAAAACAATGTCAGAGGTTGGTCGTTGGCTTTTCAGATGCGTTGCATTCTAGCTGCGTAGAATATCTCGATCATCGAGGGTTTGGAGTCGATAGACACTTTTACCCATGACTACTGAGGTACGATAAGGATCTTCCCACTTGGTGGAAAGTTTACCTGCATTAAGTGCTTTGGAACACTCGAAGGGGGACGTAGTCCCCTTCTTAAAAGACTTTAGATGTGACGTTCTTGTCGCTCGACCGCTTGCCTCTGGGTGTCGGGGTCGTCAGCTTGATGTCGCGGTCTTCACAGAACTGTCGAGTGGCTTATGAACTGGGATCCATTGTCGTAGACAATTTCGGATGTCGTTTGACCAATTATCTTCTTGGTCTTCCATCTGGATGTCATCGTCATTTTTGATGGACGACGTCGCAAGATAGGTCATTGGAATGCTGTCGAGTATTGGTTCGAGCAAAGCAGACGCAAGGTTTGCTAAAGCGTCGGCTTGAGTATTCTGGTCCCTTGGAACCATGACTGGTGATTGCGAGATTCAATGTACAAGTCGTCTTTATTGACGACATGTGTCATGACTAGCGATCATAAGATTAAAAAAGGGGTGACTCGTCTTTTGTCGGCGACTACAAATTGCCACCTACTTTTGCCACAACTGGCGATCATAAGATTTAAAATACGATTCGTCTCTTATCGACGGTTATAAATCATAACCTGCGTTTGCCGTAGCTGGCGATCATAAGATTTAAAAAATATGAGTCGTCTTTTATCGACGACAATAAATTGCAACCTGCGCTTGCCATAACAGGCGATCACAAGATTAAAACTGTGAGTCGTCTTTTATCGACGACAATAAATTGTAACCTGCGTTTTAAGTCGTAGAGACTCCGTTTCTTACGATGCAAATCGTAAGACCTGTATTTAGATAATCTTGCGAGCCTGCAATGAAAAAATCGGGGGTGGTCGTTGGTTTTGACCAATGATCCTTTGATGCTTAAATCAACGATCATATATTAGATCAAAATAATTAAACGAGGAAAATATACTTAGAGTATATATATAGAGTTGTTCTAAGTAAGACGTCACAGTTACCGTAACATGGAGTCGATAAGCGCCTTTTTCCTAGGATTTTCAAAATCAAACGTGGTATTTTTTCAGTTTGTGAAGGGTATTCCGAGCCCCCGAGTCCCTTGGATGATGCGACACATGCGATACTTTTGACGGAGCATTTTTTATCTTTTTTCAGGGCTTGAAACTGGCTTCGAGCCGCATTCAATTCCGATTGGAGTTGAATCATGGGATCTTGATAATTCGCCATATACCTGAAAAAGCTCTACAAGATCGTTAGTAGAAACGCACGTTCGTCGAATATTTTCTCTAGATGGGGTCCCACGGATGGCGCCAAACTGTTAATGCCAAAAATCGCACCAAAGGGGCAGCTTAAGGTTGATGTGGACTTAATCAACTAAAGAAAGGATCTTTCGACGAGACGTGCGACGAGGGAAAAAATAAACGAGACAAGGGATTTGATGACGCAGGAAAAACCTCAATCGAGGAAAAAACCTGCGGACGACAAGGGATGTCGTCGCTGCACTATGGCTGCCAATCAGGGGCGACGTCCTTTGTACTGGCGTCGGTCGTACGATGATTACAATACAAATGAAGGAAATACTTCGAAATGTAAAGTACAAGTGTTTGGAATGTAAAACAAGTGTTTGTCGTGTGTGAAAATAAGGTGTAAACTGCTGGTCGAGGGCGGATGTCATGCGTCGAGAGCGATTCTTCGAGTGAAAGCTTCTTTTCTTCTGTTGTTCTTGAGCTCGCTGTATAATTCTTGAATTCAGTATCAGATGTTAGCTTTCAGTAGATGATTTCTTGGATTCGATAGCAGATGTCCCCGAAATGAGGCTTGAGCTTGATCTTTTATAGTCTTCGGGAGCTTTAACTACATCATTAAAGGCTTTGATGACTTGTTGTAACGGTCGTTGTCTTCAATGTGGGATTAAATGTTTGTTAACGACTTCGTCGGTTATAGCCGTTGCCCATTAATGACTTTGACTCCTGCATTAACCACTTAACAAACGTAACAGTTATATTATGTGTTAGCTTGGTTGAGGTCGCATGGTCTATATGCGACGGTCGTGCGGAGCGGGCGACGTCGAGGTCGAGTGTCGCGATGAACTCTCGACTTACCTTTCGGGAGGGACGACGGATGTTTTCTGGGTCTTTGTCGGGACCTTATCTTAATACAAGATATGGTTCATAACGAATGTCTTACCTTTTCTGTTCGTGGTCAAGACCTGCATTGATAAAAAGAAGAATTGGATGTTTGACTGTTAACGGTTAGTATAATCGTACGACCATCTTAAGTCTCGGATGTCGGTCTTATGGAACATACGACTATCGCCAAAATATAAGACCACGTGGTCGTAAGACCAGAGCGATATAACACCGATGACAAGAGACCGTCGACGTAAGACCGACGAGCCGTAATTGGCGACATAAGACTAGTGATGTAGGACTAGTGATGTGCGAAGTGCGATACGTGATGTGCGACACGTGACGTGCGATCATGAGATGTAATACGACTATTGACCCAATATGTCAATTATCGTGGTTATTTAACGTATGTCGTGGATATGATAATAATGGGTATTATCATTGTCGGTCGGGGGTAACCAATGTCCATAGGTCATGTCGAGGGGATTTCCCAAGTCGGTCGAGGGTGTATTTTTTACCCAAACAGAGTCCGCTGATGATCAACACGCGTCCATACCTATCCGAATCTTCGACAACTGTCTTCGACAGCTGGTAAGCATCATCGTGCGTCAGTATGACGTCACAACTTTTCAACTTCTCGTTTAGTTAAAAGCGAACCGGTCTAGTTCCACGACAACCAGGTAAGTCCCTCAACCCAGGTCACGAGCCTAAGCGTTCAACAAGCAAAATTTAAAACTTAAATTTGACATTAATTTTCAAATTTTGGGGGCAAACTGTTTGGGCAAAAAATCACGTCGCTCGACCGCAACCAGAACAGGTAAGACGTATGATTAAGGACTATATCTTGTGTTAAGATAAGGTCTCGACGAAGACCCAGAACACTATCGTCGTCCCTCATAAAAGGTAAGTCGAGAGTTCCTTACGACGCTCGACCATAGCGTCGCCCGATCCGCACGCCTATTATATAAGGACGTGCGACTTCGACCAAAGCTAACGTTAACCATGACCGTTTCTTAAGTGTTTAATGCAGGCGTAAAAGTCATTAAGGAGCAACCACTATAACCGACGCAATCATTAAACATCCGGCGACCGTAACGGACGAAGATCATTATTCCGGCGACCGTTTCCAACCGTTAAGGCCATTAAAGGAGCATTCATGGATGAAGCTAAGGATGCGAAGACTATAAATATCAAGCTCAATCAACATTTCAACACATCGAATATCCGGCGATTAACAACCGAAGCAATATTCAAGAACACCTAAAGTGAAGAACCATTATTCTAAGTATCGCTCTCGACGCACGACAACAGCCCTCGACCAGCAGTTCACACTTTGTTTCGTACACGACAAACACCTATTTTTACATTCAAACACTTGTACTTTACATTTCGAAGCACTTTCTTCATCTGTATTGTAATCACTGTACGATCGACACCAGTATCCAAGGACATCGCCCCTGATTGGCGACCATAGTATAGCGACGACACCCACTGTTGTCCGCAGGTTTTTTCCTAGATTGAGGTTTTTCCTGCGTCATCAAATCCCTTGTTTCTTTATTTTATTTATCGTCGCACGCCTCGTCGAAAGATTCTTTCTTTAGTTGTTTAAGTCCACATCGACCTTAAGTTGTCCCTTTGGTGCGATTTTTGGCATTAACACACGCCTAAATCCTATGTGTCAGATTTTTTTGACCCTTCTCATCCCATGTAACGGCGTTTTGGCCACAACTTCCAATGCCCTCATCATTACTATTTTTGATTATTTTTATTTTTTATTAACCCTTCTTTCTCATCCACATAACCGTTCCCTCTTCTTTTTGAAATCATAACCCTTAACCCTCCTCATATATATATATATATATATATATATATATATATATATATATATATATATATATATATATATATATATATATATATATATATATATATATATATATATATATATATATATATATATTCAACCCATTCTTTTCTTTCACCTTCTCCATTCATCCTCCTCATTTCAAACCTGCAACTTCACTTTCTTTCTATTCATCTACCATGGCATCCTCCAAGAATACGATCCCTACATGCTTCGCAGACCTCAAGTTTAACGCCTGTAACCACGTTGCTCGATTCGAACCTGATTCATCTCACCCTGAGTTTTCCACAGTGGCAAAATTTCTCACTCGATCACCTCTCCTTCATGCTTTTACTTGTAACCCCAAGATGAGCAAAATGCTCATTGGGAAATTTTGGTTAACCTGTGTGTACGACCCCTCGAACGACGCTATCCACGCCTTTATCCTCACTGAAGACGAAGGTGATCACGATCTTAGCTTTGGGGTCGATGATGTTCGTCAAGCCCTCAAGATTGACGCCTTCTCCAACTACGATGATATGTATGTGGAAACCATACATGAAGATGTTCTTCAAGCCACTAGCTACGTGATCGACGACTCCTCCAAGAGCTCCAAAGGACCTGGTACTCTTCTCCGTGGCAAAATGGGAGGAGTATGGAACTTCTTCTTTGCCCATGTTATTCATTGTCTCTCTCGCAAAACCAGTGGGTACGATCAATCCCCGTCCTACATCACAAAGCTAGTTCATGCCCTAATTTTCCAAAGACATGTGGACTTTGAGCAATACTTCTTCACTGAACTCACTGAAGTGATTAAGCACCCCAAGAAGTGTTACGTTGCCTACCCGCGCTTCATCTCCATGATTATTCCGCACAAGCTTGGGAAGGCTTTGGAGGTCGACCGAAAATCTCCTTCTCCTCGATTTTCCTATGATTGGACTTCTCCAATAGTCGGAGTCAAAACTCTCAATGTTGGACCTCTCGCCACCGATCGCCCTTTGAGACGAGGTATGATCACTTTTGCTCTCTCTCCTGATCTACATTGGGGTGATGCGGAAATTCCCGGATTTCAACACCCGGAAATTCCCGAAATCACTCCAACTGTAGTGGTCCCTTCTCCCCGTTCCCGAGTTAAGTCGGGGGGGCGCGAAAAAGAAATCATCTAGGGCTCCCGACACCTCCGCCACCGTTTCTAGGACTACGCCATCGATAAGACCATCGGTGGCTTCCCCGGTCCGCAAACCTTCCAAGCAGAGGCACTCATCTTCCCTCCCGAAATCTTCTCTGAAAAGATCTAGGGCACTTTTGGCTGAACCATCCCATCTTCGGGACTTTATTAAATCCCCTACCGACTCCTCTGTTGTCTCTCAAAAGACTTCAGTTGTAGACTTGGAGATCTCTATTTTTACCTCTCCACTCACTTCTTCGGGTGATAGAGATGACTTTGAGGACTCTCCCCTTGAAGAAGTTGATTTGTCACTGCACGGCTATTCACCCGATCAGTTTATAATCGACGACGAGGCACAACCCAATCAGGGTTCCCCCCAATAAATCCCCCCCCAAATGATTTTTTTGATTTTCTTTTGGCGGACACTGGTTCTCCCCGAACCATCCCGTCCACCAAAGAGATCCCCTCCGAGCCTCCCTCACCAAAAATGCAAACCTCACCCCGAAAGTCTCCCTCGCCGAAGAAGCAACCCTCACCCCGACGATCTCCCTCACCGCCGAGGCAACCTCCACCCTGACGTTCTCCCACACCGATACGTGAGGAATCTCCTCGCCGAAGCCCCCCTCCACCGAGAATTCTGTATCCCGATGTGTTGTCAAGTTATCTCCCCACTATCACTCCCGACGAAGATCGACTCCGTCTCCAATTCAGTCTCCTGGAATTCGGTGGTCATGCTTCTACAAGTACTGGGCGGCACTATGCCTTTCATGCTGATATTCAGGAATGTGCTCGCCAATGTCGGCTCGTCGGCACTCAGTTTGAATCCTTCAAGGAATCAACTCTTTCCATGACTACACAGGTAAACTCAAGAATCTCCGTGATCGAGTCTCAGTTGCCGCAGATACTCGCCGATGCACTTGCAGCTGCACTTCAGCCTGTCCATAATACCATTGTTTCCTTATCTTCAAAGGTGGAATCCTTGACAAATTCTCATGGGGATCTTGCTATATCGTTTGGTGCCTTCAAGGCATCCTCTCTAGTCAAGGATACTGAACTCCAGAAACTCATTCAAGAAGCCAAGTCTCATCAAGATCTTAAACAGCGCATAGTCGATTCTCTCAGCACTCTTCACACCAAAACTGACAACATGCAGGAGAAAGCCCAATGGGAAATGGACTTGGGTGATTTTACACTGATCTCCGATGACACCTCTCAGAGTATGGCTCATCTTCACTCCAAGTTTGACAGTGTGTTCACTCAGTTGGGTTTTAAGGTTCCGGCTGCTGCTGAGGGGGATAAGACTGTTGGTCAACCAAAATTGCCCTATATCAAGAGATCTATCGGCAACAAGCCTCCACCTTCCACCGATAAATCAGCACAGGCCACCGAAAATCCTGCTATGTCTTCTCCGAAAACCTCTTCACCGAAACATGCAGGTATCACCGATAAACCCTCCACGCCGACCAAGTCTCCGTTGGTGGTGGAAAGTAAGGCAAGGTCTGAGGGGGAGCAAGTTTCTAAGACCTCCAAAGTCAAAGGCAAGAAAACCCTCACAGCTGAACAGTTGGCCGAAGAAGAAAAGAAAAGCAAAGAATTGGCAAAATATGGGACTCGACCTGCCGATGCACAAACCTTGAAGCTAAAACCTCCTTCTCAACAATCTCAGGAATCCAACCTTGGTCTGACTACTCAGGAGATTGAGGAAGCCAGCCTCGTACAAAAAGCCATAGATGATTCCAGGGCTCTCTCATTGAAAATGGCAAAAGAAGAGGCCATCAAAGCTAAGTCTGCCGATCTCCTCTTCACCCAAAAATCGGTGTTGAGTGCCATTGAAGAAGAAAAGAATAAAGAAATAAGTTGGTACAAAAAGACCATGTACCACCGAATGAGCAGAACCCCGATCTCAAACGTCAAAATTGCTACCTCCAGAACCAACCCGAAGGATATCAGGCTGATCATCGATAGAGAAGATGGCTCAATGAAACGTGTGAGAGATGTTCACCTCAAACTTTACGGTCTCCCCGAATGGTATGAGATCTCTCAACACTTGGTCAGAAGTGCAAACCCAAAGAAAGACATTTTTGTCAAATGCATTGAAGGATTGATGGAAAAGATGAAGGAGATTAAAAGAAAACACAACATCATCCTTTCCACCGATGAAAGGGCAAAACTTCAATCGATGAAAGAAGAAATCCGTCTTCCTAAAGTCAAAAATCCTACCGACAAGGTGTTCAAGGAAATGGCAACTGAAGGGAAAATTCCAAACGTGAGCAACCTGAACTTGTCCATCTTTACATATGTGCCTTATCCTACTACGACTTTAAGACTCTCACCGATTCCTGGGCTGTTCTTCAATGATGGTTTTGGTCATCAGGCCTTTTTCAGATTCGCACAAATTCCCATCGCCGATTCTTTGTTTCTTCAAGGCATCTCCAACCTATTTCCAAACATCCCCGAAGCTCAACCATTCTACCGAAATCTGTTGGATGAAATCAAGCGCCGACAAACCTTTAAGAAATAATTTCTTTTCCTCAGTGGTACTTGTAAAAGTTTGTTTCTCTTTTTGACAAATGTACGAGAAAACTTATCTAAATACAAGTACCTCTCTATTTGAATTTTATTTATGTACATAACTTTATTTTTAGTAACTTGTAAATATTGTGTATAGTATACATACTCATACAAAAGAAAAATAGATCAAAAAGAACAAAAAGAATGATCTATGTGAAAAGAACCAAAAAAGAGTAAAAGGGTCAAAATGCATTTTACATTTTACTCTTAAATATTCTAAGGATAGAGCTCAAATTCAAATAGGGGGAGATTGTTGGGTCATCAAAGATTTGAAATTGACTCACCGATGTTTTCCCTATAATCCTACTTAGAATATTTTGACAATGTTCTTTAAATGACTTGTACAAGATAGCAATTGTTCGGTGAAGTCGAAGATCAACCGAAACCAAGCTTGAAGAGATTTTCTGTGCAGAATCAAGAAGACTCTTCCAAGATACATACAAGTCATCACCACCAATTGTGTTCTCACACATCGGTGGACTTCCTCACCACCGATGGTGTCTTCAAGAATCGGTGGATATAATCCCACCGATGTTGTCTTCAGGAATCGGTGGACATAATCCCACCGATGAGGATACTCAAATCGGTGGACTTCTTCCCACCGATGAGGATACTCAAATCAGTGGGATCTTCGTGTAAATGGATTTTCTTGCAGATGATTTTAAAGACCAATGACAGTTATTTCGGTGGAACATCTTCGATGTAACTGTTCTTGGAATACACATCAAGAAGATCATTTATTATGGGACAATATCATTTGTCAGGTAAAAGTGACTTTTTGTCATCTTATCCATTTTTAGAAAAGGTCCCTTTCAGCATGGGTTCTATTCCTTGTACCAAGGAAAAGGTGATTATGACATATCAACTTTTCAGAAGACCTCTGGTATGTCCACTGGTACATAACATTTCCTCTGAAGACATGAGTACCAAGCATTTAATGCTCAGTACCTTTATCCTCACTATAAAAGGAAGTAGAAGCCTCCATACAAACTACGCTTTCTGGACATCTCTCTCAGTGCAAGAAATCTCCTTTTTGCTGTAAACTTAATAGCTTTGTTCTAAGTGTTCTTAGTTGTTTTGTTTTGTTTACTTTGTGAAAGATTGTTAGAATAGTATATCTGTTCTTTTCCGCAACAGTCTTAGTTTTTTGTGTAATTCTTGTTGAAGATTTTTCAATAATATAACTAAAATTGTGAAAATTTGAGTATTGTATTCAACCCCCCCCCCCCCCCCCTTCTACAATACTTGTTATAGCCATCTGGGACTAACAAAACCCTCACCGCCTAATAGGATAGCACCATGGGGAGGTCCGACCTATTCTGGCTGGACCACTAGTGCATTTGCTATTCTATACTGCCTAACTACCTTAGACTGCTGGTTGGCATAGGCAAGTACAGGCTCGGGAATCACGGCAATATGGACGAAGTCAGCATGTGTTGGCATGTTTAGATAATGCATGTATTGTGTCGGACCTCGTATCGCATCTTGGTGTCTAGGGATTTCCCGGTTGCCCTCCATGATTTGATGGATAAGTATCTGGAAGAATCGTTGATATGGCACGAAGTTTCTTTTCTTTTTCGGGCGTGCTTTGTCTTCGACCAGCTCTTGTAGCTCGTTCCAGAGTAGTATAGCTGATAACGCCCCTTTTTGGCGTTATTTTCGGTCCTCAAACCAACGAGATTGGCTTGTGTTCTAGCAAATAGGCGGAATTTTATGGTTTATCGAGTGAAATATACAGGTAATCTAAAAGACAGTAATCATCGAGAAAATAAGCGGAAAAGAGCCCAAAACGAGTACAAAACGAAGCCAACGGAAGTCCAACATCCAAGCCCAAGACCCGTGCCGACCCATGACCCGAACCTGACCCGAAGCACATCCAGAAACCGCGCGCCTTCTGGCGCGGTTTGCAAGTCGTGGCCAAAACCGCGCAACCCCATGTTCCAGTTTTATAACTTGGCGTTTTCCGGATTTTAGGTTATCATTCGCACACGACGACGGCCAGCGACTTGGGGGCGATTTTCAGAGGTTTTTCGGAGCTTTTGGAGCGACGGTAGAGGATCAATTGAGGAGGAATTCACGACGCAAAGCGGATTAGAGCCGGGAGAAGGGAGTTCATCATAACATTTACCACGTTCACGTTTACTATGTTTGCATACATTATTTCCTTCCCTTTTCTTGCGTTATTGTCCACCACCAACATGAACTAATCTTTATATGTTGGGGGTTGGATTGAATTTCGTTTAGCATATGAACAGATGATTTGAGAGATTTATCAGTTTTTCCTAATTTAATGAAGCATGTGATTTGGTTTTTAATGCTTTTGTGAGTTTGGCCAACTTCCGATTGTTTTGTTTTTTCAATTAAGTTCGAGAGAATTAATTGTTACTTAGAACTAGAAATTGCATGCCTAAGGTGAGAAATTGGATAGAGATATACCAAGTAAGCCTTAGTCCCGTTAAATCTTGCTTTTAATGTGTTTGGAGTTTCATGAGTTGAGATCGAGAGATAAAACTTGTGATTTCGAAATAAAACCCGTTGTTGCTCGAGAGAGAGCACGGTGATTTTAGAGATTGGGTATTCATTAAGGGGAATAACTGGTAATTGTTTTGAGTCAGATGTTTATATGTGAAAACCTTAGGATTTCCAACCCTCAACTGTTTTCTTTATCCGAAGTCCTTAAGTTGTCTACTGTCATGTTCTTGATTTATTTGCACTTAATTAGTTTAATACCAACAACTCAAAATTGCGACCGTTCAGTTAATAGATCTTATAGTCATTGTGATACTTAGTTCCTAGTTCCATGTGTTCGATACTCGTACTTTCAGTACTATTACTTGATTCGACCCGTACACTTGTGGTAAGATTTAGGGGGGTGTAAACCCGCCTATCAAGTTTTTGGCGCCGTTGCCGGGGAACTAGTTGCAACTGATAGCACTACCAGCTATAAGCACTATTACATTGAACATTTTTTTTATTCCTGTTATTTTATTTTATTACTCTCAGTTTTTGGATTGCTAAATTTGTTTACTTTCCGTTTCAGGTACTAATTGGTTTATGCCAAGGAAAACCCGAGGGGAAGGACTCGAACCACTCGATCCGGAAATCGAACGGACCGCCCGTAAGTTACGAAAGGAATCTAAAGTTAAGAGACATCTAAAGATGGGCGACGAAGCTCCTCCTGAGAGACGTCCTATGCGGTCATTTTCCGACCCGAACGTGGCAGCCGCACGCATAGGAGTCCAAGCACCCACCACTGCGGCAAATTATTTCGAGATCAAGCCGAGTACCATCGTTATGGTACAACAGAATCAGTTCGGAGGAGCCCCAACAGAAGACCCTCATGCACATCTTCGTGCATTTGAGAGGGTATGCAACACGTTCAACATCAATGGGGTGGACGAGAATGGAATCAAGCTGAGGCTATTCAGTTTCTCCCTCAAGGGTAGAGCTGAAGTATGGATAGAGGGCCTACCAGCGGATCAGATCACTACTTGGGCAGGCCTGAAAGCTGCGTTCCTCCAGAAATTCTTCCTGCCGGGAAGAACCGCTCAACTGATGGCCGACATTACCCACTTCGCTCAATAGGACCAAGAGACTCTATATGAGGCGTGGGAAAGGTATAAGGATATGTTGAAGAAGTGCCCTCATCATGGGCTACATGGTTGGGTCATTATTCAGACGTTCTTTGGAGGACTTCACCCGCAGTTCAAGAATGACATCACTGCTGCAGCGGGTGGAGCTCTCATGAATAAAACATATGAAGAAGCAATTGAGTTGATCGAGAACTTAGCCGAACATAGCTATGCCACTCCACGATCTTCTATCAGACGGGTAGCTAGTGTTCAGGAATAGGATGAGTTGAAGGTGATAAAAGCCCAGTTAGCCGCTATCACAAACCATTTGAAGGGAAGTAGTCCGGAAGTGTTCCCCGCTCCTCAAGAACCTAATCAGGTTCAATTTTTGCAAAACCGGAACAACCAGCCGAGGAACGACCCTTTCTCGAATACCTACAATGAGGGGTGGAAGAAACACCCTAATTTTTCATGGAGTCAACCTCAAGGGCAACAACAAGGTAATCATCCCAACTTTTCTAATTCTTCTAATGCTAACAATGTTTACCGTCCTCCAGGTTTCAACCAAAGGAAATTCGATGAAGGACCATCCGTAGAGAAGAAACCGGGGCTGGAAGATATGATGATGAAGTTTATGACAAAGATGGATAGCACGGTTGAAGGTTTGGCAAGCACGGTGAGTACAGTGAAAGCTGCAACTGATCAGAACACCGCATCCATCAAGATCCTTGAAAGACAAGTGGGGCAGATTTCTGAAGTCTTACAAAACCGAGCCCCAGGAACGTTTCTGAGTCAGACTGAAAGGAAACCAAGAGAAGAATGTAATGCCATTCATCTGAGGAGTGGCAAGGAGGTGATCAAAGAGGCGAATGTTGGGCTGAAGGATGAGCGTTCTAGTGATATGATTGATCGGGAGAAGCCGAAGGAAAAAGAGGTGACACCTCCGTCGAAGCCGGTAGTCAAACCTTATGTGCCACCGCTACCATTTCCAAGTCGAGTAAAGGCACGTAAAGATAAGGAACAGTGCAAGAAATTCCTTGACATCTTCAAGAAGCTGCACATCAACATCCCCTTCGCAGAAGCACTGGTCCAAATGCCAACATATCTCACGTTCATGAAGGACATCCTATCCAAGAAGAGGGCAATCGAACACCAGTCTACCATTGCACTTACTGAAGAGTGCAGTGCGATCATTCAGAACAAGCTTCCCCCGAAGCTTAAGGATCCAGGGAATTTTTCTATCCCTATTCAAATTGGGAATCTTTGTTTTGATAAAGTGTTGTGTGATTTAGGGGCAAGTATTAACTTAATGCCTCTATGTATTTTCAGGAAACTCGGTTTGGGGGAAGTGAAGCCAACTTACATGACGCTTCAACTTGCAGATAGATCAATAGTGTACCCATATGGAGTGATAGAGGATGTGCTGATCAGAGTCGGTAAGTTCTTCCTTCCAGTTTATTTCGTGGTCATAGAGATAGATGAAGATGAAGAGGTCCCGTTGATATTGGGAAGACCATTTCTGGCCACGAGCAAAGCGCTTATCGACATGGAAGAAGGCGAGATGACCTTAAGGGTTGGCGGAGAAAAATAAACATTCAAGATGTTCGAGAGTGGAAGAGGTCGGAGCGAAGAGGAACTCGGAGATGGTCAATGAAGACCAGATGTGGAAGAATCCGCGGAGAATCGCAAGTGTGGGCGGTTCGGCTCCGCGAATACCGAGCCAAGTTGAGAGCCACATGGTCGACCCACGACCAAAACCACGGCGCTGGGTGGGAGGCAACCCACCGAGGTTTGCGTTTTCTTTTACTATTTATGTTTAGAGTGTTTTTATTTAAAAAAAATCGCAACAGAAACTTACGCGGTTTTGGTCGCGGCCTACAAACTGTGCGCTAAACCGCAGGCGTCTCTGGTTTGTTTTTGAAACAGATACTTACGCGGGATTCCCCACGGCCTACAAACCGCGCGCTAAACCGCGCGGGTCCCATGGCCGTTTTGGGTTTCTCGTGTGGTGTTTGTTCTGTTCTTGCGTGTGTCGTTTTTATTTTTCTTTGCGTTTTTTTTCCTTTTGCTTTCTTGTGTTTTTTTGCATGCTCTCTCTCCGTCCCCTCCGATGTCTCTCATCTGGGCGCTCAAATCTTATCAAGAGAATCTCTTCCGTCCGGGCAAACAGGTATGTTCTAACTCTGTATGTTAACGAGTGGTGTATGATGCTTTATTCCTTATTAGTTAACCAAGATGCAAGAAACCTTAGTTTCACTTAGGTTTGGGGTGCCTCACTTTTCAACATCTACACACTCACTTTTAATCCTGTGCAAACCTCGGTTTTACCGAGGTTTGGGGTTGGCGTTATTTGACAAACCTAGGCCACGGCCTAGGTTTGAGGTGGCCATTTACGAATAACTCTGGGTTCGCTTTTAGATATGTTGTGTTAATGCTTGTCCTTCCTGTTTGATGACTGTAATAACTACACAATGATACGTGCCGCATCTGTGTCTCGCCTGCACCGACACTTGCACATTGGGGACAATGTGTGGGTAAGGTTTGGGGTTGCCCAATCGGACCCACGTTTATGCACGTAGATTTCTGATAGGTGGGTATCACCCCCCCTAAATCTAACTGCAAGTGTACGGTGTCGAAATCAAGTAATACGTACGGAAGTACGAGTATCGAATCCACAGGAACTAGGAACTAAGTATCACAATTACTATAAACTCTATTAACTGAATGATCGCAAATTGAGTGGTTGGTATTAAACTACTAATTGCAAATAAACTAAATCAAACACACAAACAGTAAACAGCTTAAGAAACTCCAGATTGAGAAAACAGTTGAGGGTTGGAAATCCTATGGTTCTTCACATATAAACATCTAACTCAAACAATTACCAGACTTTCTCTTTAATGAATACCCAACCTTTATGTCACCGTTGTTCTTTCTCAAGCAACAGCGGGTTTTAATTTAAAACATGGTTCTTTCTCAAGCAACCACAGTATTTATCTTGAAAACACAAGTTTTATCTCTCGATTTCAACCTATGTAATTCAAAACACATTACGCGCAAGATTTTAATGGGACTAAGGCTTACTCGGAATATCTCTATCTCCTTTCTCACCTTAGGCATGCAATTTTCTAGTTCTAGTTAACAATCAATTCTCTCGAACTCAATTGAAAACAACAAAACAATTGTAAGCTAGCTAAACTCACAAAAGCATTAAGAAACAAATCACATGCTTCATTAAATAAGAAAACTGATAAAAGTTCGAATCACATGTTCCATATGCTATAAACTAAATTCATTCCAACCCCCAACATCTAGAAATTAGTTCATGTTGGTGGTGGATTCAAACACAAGAGAAAGAAAAGCGAAAGTGTATGTAAACATGATAATTGTAAACGTGATAGCTATGATGATGAACTCCCCTCTCTCGTGATCGTATCTACTTTCCGTAGTGAACTTGCCTCCAATCGATCCTCTATCGTGGCTCCAAAAGCTCCGAAAAGTCTCCAGAAATCGCCCCTAAGTCGCTGCCGTTCGTCGTGTGTCGAGTTGTATCGAGAATCCTAAAATCTGGAAAAAACGCCAAACTTATTGGTTGAAACAGGGGGTCCCGCGACCTGTCCCGCGACTTGCAAGTCGCGGGGCAAGTCTCTTGGTTTTCTAAAGTGTGTTTGGGTCAGCTTCGGGTCCTGGTTCGGGCGCGGGTCTTGGGCTTGGATCTCGGGCTTCCGTTGGGCTTTGTTTTGGCTCTTTTTGGGCTCTTTTTAGCTTCTTTTCTCGATGATTACTGCCTTTTAAATAACCTGCATAAATCACTCGATACACCATAAGATCCACGCCTTTTTGCTAGAATACAAGCCAATCTCATTGGTTTGAGAACTGAAAATAACGCCAAAAAGTGGCGTTGTCAACAACCCCAAACCGAGCGTTGCTTGTCCCCAAGCAAATTAGCGATAAAATAGAGTAAAAGCACATATCAGTGAAATAATAACTGCACAACTCCCAATTGGTACCGCGTGATGCACTGGTGATTTCCCATACCCGTGAATGCCTATCTCACTCTCGCCTCATCCTTATTTTGTTTGATCTACGACCTTCCATTGTAAGTTGAACTCGTGACTGTTCCGATTGCACTAAGGTTGTTCTAGGTCCAGACATACTAGGGAAAACATTTTGCCTCGACCCTACCTCACGGGATACTCTCGTTTCACTCGAACCTAGGTTGCCGCACATGTTGTCATGTATAGGAAGTTATGTACAAGAATACTCAAATATTACATGACAACTCTAATGAAAGACGCATAAATGTCCAAAAATTGATCTCAGAAAGGAATTAAGTAGCAAGACAGGGAATATCAGTAAAGGTGGTCGCATACCGTAATCACGTTTTCCAGAAGATCATCCAGGTCTTTACACGGGTTGTAACGGGGCTAAGGTTATGGCTAAGAAGTGAAGGGGAAAAACGGTTCAATAATCCTTGGTGTGTCAAACTTTAGCAATTCTGAACTTTATAGCTTCAATTCCTATCATTTGGCCCTCTTTGTCACTGTTGGAGTCGCTTTGACTCTCTTATTTAGCTGCTATAAATACTATTTAACTAACTAATTTTTTTGTTTTTTTTGTTTTTTTTTTGTTTTTTTTTTTAACTTGGGACTTCATTGGTCCTCTTTATTCGATTGGGGCTGCATTGGCCCTCTTTTCTATTTATTTTCATGACTGGCCTGATTTCCTTCTTTTCCGCTCTATCTTTTCTATGTTCATTACCGCTTCTAGTTGACACACTTTCGGATAGGATTGGCTAAGGCTTTTGGCTCGGGTTTAAAGGTGGGTCTGAAATGAAAAGGTGAGTGTATGGCTACGTAGGGGCTATGGTTACACACCAATGGGTGAAAAGGGTACGATAGCTAAAAACAGGGTTAAACAAACACACAATGCCTGGAATCATCTCTTAAGGTCCACACGATATGGTCTACTACACCCTTACCTAATATCCCGATGGTCGTCTTTGCTACTCAATGCAATAATATAGAGAGATCATTCTATATTCACGACAAGGACTCGAAAAGTGTATATGAATTAAGTGTATGAATCCCTCGAAGTGAAAACGTCTTTTAGGCTCAAATCTCACTAATGGGTGGTCTCCACTAATGTCCCTAGTCATGTCCTTTCTCGGTCCTTCCCTAATGGTCACGTCACTATCACAAGATTCTTCCTACAATGGTCGGTCTCAATCATTTAAAACAAAAATTTTAGCTAAAGTGATCTAGATACTCAGAAGTGCAGGAAATCTACGTGCATAACGTGGGCCCGATTGGGCAACCCCAAACCTTACCCACACATTGTCCCCAATATGCAAGTGTCGGCGTAGGCGATACTAAAACAAGTATTGTTGTGCGGTTATTACAGGTAGTAGACATGCAAGGCATAGTATAACATGAAGCAACAAAGAGCTATTCTAGCATTTTCAAAAACATGGTCACCCCAAACCTAGGTCGTGGCCTAGGTTTGTCAAACAAAAGCCAACCCCAAACCTCGGTGAAACCGAGGTTTGCACAGGATTAAAAATGAGTGTGTAGATGTTGAAAAGATGAGGCACCCCAAACCTAAGTGAAACTTAGGTTTGTTGCATCTCGTTAACTAATCGGGACACAAAACATCATACATCACTCGTTACATACAAAGTTGAGAACATACCTGTTTGCCCGGATGGAGAAAATCCTCTTGAAAGATTGGAGCGTCCTCGGACGAGAGATATCGGGGAAGGCGGAGAAGGGGAATGCACAAACAAAAGAAACAAAGCAAACAGAGAAAGAGAAAGCAAGGCAACGAAACAAACCAGAAGCATCAGGGAAGCCGCGCGGTTTGGCACGCCGTTTGGAAGTCGCGGGGTATACCGCGCAACTCCCTGCTTCAGAAAACAAACAGAGGACCCCGCGGTTTGGCGCGCAGTTTGTAATCCGCGGTACAAGCCGCGTAAGTCCCTGTTTCGGCTATTTTTTATTTTTTTGATTTTTTCATTTTTATTGCTTTTTCGTAACTAAAACACACTCAAAAACGAAAATTTAAAAGAAAACGAACCTCGGTGGGTTGCCTCCCACCCAGCGCCTTGGTTAAAGTCGTGGCACGACTACGTGGATCTCAACTTGGCTCGGTATCCGCGGAAGTGAATTGACCACACTTGCGATCCTCCGCGGATTCTTCCACATCCGGCTTTCCATGATCAGCTCCGTCTCTAAGCTTTCCACTCTCGAACATCTTAAACACCGCCTTCTCGTCACCAACCCTCAGGGTCATCTCTCCTTTCTCCATGTCGATCAATGCTCTACTCGTGGCCAGGAATGATCTCCCCAAAATGAGCGGGACCTCTACATCTTCATCAACGTCCAGCACCACGAAGTCCACCGGGAAATAGAAATTTCCAACCTTGATGAGCACATCTTCTATTACTCCATACGGGTATACGATCGATCTATCCGCGAGCTTGAGCGTCATGTACGTCAGCTGCACTTCTCCCAATCCCAGTTTCCTGAAAACCGATAAAGGCATTAAATTAATACTAGCTCCTAAATCACATAATACCTTATCAAAAGAAAACTTCCCAATTTGAATAGGGATTGAAAAACTCCCTGGATCTTTGAGCTTCGGGGGAAGCTTGTTTTGGATGATCGCGCTACACTCTTCAGTAAGTGCAACGGTGGACTGGTGATCGATCGCCCTCTTCTTGGATAAGATCTCCTTCATGAACTTCATGTATGAGGGCATTTGTGCCAATGCATCTGAAAAAGGGATGTTAATATGTAATTTCATAAAAACTTCAAGAAATTTAGATCCTCCCTTTGGGCTTTAAGCCTATTTGGATATGGCACTTTCGGGACTACCGGCTTGACCGGTGTTTGCTTTGCCATGGTGGACTGCTCTTTCTTATTCCCTTCACTCTTTGAGCTCTCTTCAATCACCACCTCTTCATCAGCCTCCAACTCATCCACATCTACAATCTCCACATCTTGCCTTTCGGGCTCGACTTCCTTTGATGACGGCTCTCTTGTAAGATCTCCATTCAGCTCCTTGCCACTTCTCAGATAGATGGCATTACATTCTTCCCGGTTTGTCCTTTCGGTTTGACATGGAAATTTCCCGGGTGCTCGATTCTGTAGGGCTTCCGAAATCTGCCCCACTTGCCTTTCGAGGATCTTGATCGATGCGGTGTTCTGATCAGTTGCCGCCTTGACTGTGCTAACCGTGCTCGCTAACTCTCCAACCGTGATGTCCATCTTGGTCATGAACTTCATCATCATATCCTCCAGCCCTGGTTTCTTCTCCCCGGATGGTCCTTCGTTCCTTTGGTTGAAACCTGGAGGACGGTAAGCATTGTTAGTATTAGAATAATTCGAAGAGTTAGAAAAATTACCTTGTTGTTGACCGGGTTGACTCCATGAAAAATTGGGGTGTTTCTTCCACCCTTTGTTATATGTATTGGAGAAAGGGTCGTTCCTCGGCTGGTTGTTCCGGTTCTGTAAGAACTGGACTTGCTCGGGTTCTTGTGGAATACCCCCTTTCAAATGACTTGTGATCGCAGCTAGTTGAGCCTTTATTTCTTTCAGCTCATCCGACTCTTGAATACTTGCAACTCTTCTAACAGCTGATTGTGGAGTAGAAAAACTGTGTTCGGCCAAGTTCTCGATCAAGGTGACAGCTTCTTCATATGATTTCTCCATTAGTGCTTGTTACGTGCGAAATGTGTGTTTTAATCGCAGTGGGTTGCAAACTGTCCACAGTGGGAAGTGCAAGTGTACACTGTCCACTATGATCGTCACAGCAAGTAATAGTTGGTAAAATACCAGAATCGAATCCACAGAGACTGGACAATCAAGACAATACGGTTCTCATGAGCTCCTTTTACAAGTTTCAACTAGAGAGGAAAATAATACTTTGGTTTGGTTTGGAAAAATAGCTACTTGAAACGATTTACTAAATGTTAAAAAGGAGGAATGTAGGTTGGATTTTCCCTAAATTTTATCTCAAATACTCGGTCCTTAGAGTGATCCTCGTATTCGTGGTGGACATTTTCGCTAGAAAATCCCGGTTACAAAATACTCTCACCGTTAGATAAAAATCCCATACTCTTAGTACTTGTTGTTTTGTCAATGGCAATCTCTAAATGGACCTTTTCAGGCCTCGATGGAATGTGTAGAGACAAATACTCTAAGTGTTTTTAATACACAAATTAGCTTGCCTACTACTCCAGTGGGCAGAGATTAGCTCACTGTGCCGACCTCACTTTCGTAAGTGTCAAAAGAATTCTTTCGAATCCCCTAGCATCATTCAAGCTCGTGTCACTGCGCTCTACTTATTTCTAAGTTAAGAACTAGACTTTAGATCCTTGCAAGTGATCGGCTTGTTCGCATCCTTGGGTAAATGTCGAGCATGAAAGACCAAAACAACAAATATTCTAAGTATAAAGATTACTCAAGCATTTTTGATAAAATCCAGGTACTTCTCCTTCCTACATCCCAAAGGATGTTTAGCCTAACATTTCCGAAGTAAAGAAAACAAAAGATGAAGAATTGCACATAATAAAACTGAAAGTGATTTGCATTAACTGCTCACAGTGGGGAACGAGAAGTCGTCCCTGCACTGTGTATTACGAACTACAACAGAAAATAAATTACTGAAATTAAATGCTAAGTTACTGCAGTAAATGAAGGCTTGCAACTTAAGGAAATGCTAGATAAATTGCAAGATGGATTCATTGTAATAAATGAGACCCAACACCCCTTTTTATACTAAGGAGGATGTGTTGGTCTTTACACAAAAAGGGTTTTCCAAGGTGTAAGGACTGCAGGGCAATGCTGAAATCAGCCCATAGGGTAATGCTTCAATCCTCCATGTATAGCTCTTATTACCTAATGGTCTTTTAGAAGTCAACTTTTGCAAGTACAAAGGGGTGTACTTGATGCTATCTTCAATGAGAACTACCTTGTACTTCTCCAGCCATTTCTCTGCCAAATGAACCTTCCTCCTCCAGAAAATTAGATTCCAACTAAAAGTTTCTTTTTCTTTTCTTTTTGTTCTGCTCGAAGAGTGGGGAACCGGAGTGGGCACTGTATACGTCACTGCGGATGAAAAATCGTGAAAACACCCAAAACTTCCCCAAATAATTTATTAAAGACCATGGTTCACTCCTTTTACTCGTTTTCGTAAATCATAACAAGAATGGGGGTTTTTAGAAGTGAAATGGCTAAAATTGACAAAAATAAAGTGGAAAATAAATGGAAATAATAACTCTAAAAATAGAGTTATCACAACCTCAAACTTAAACCATTACTTGTCCCCAAGTAATAAAAAGAAAGAAATAAAATGAACAAAATGCAGTAGAACTTTTAGGGACTTACATACTTCTTGACTTGAATGGGCGTTGATCTCCTTCCTTCGATACTTCCTTCGGTTCCAAACTTGAAAATTTCACTTTTGTGTTTGACGAAATCTTTCCCTTGTTTTGCATTAATCAATAGGGCTTTCTTGGGTTCGATGGGTTTATGGCTTTGAATATTTTCCCAAGGGGTTTGCAAGTACTTCCAAACATGGACCGAAAATCTCGCTTGGAGATTTTTATTTCAAGAAGTGGGTGTTTTGGATTTTTCATGGGTATGTACGCACACTTTCAGGCTTTATTTTGGGTATGGCTATTTTTTGTGAAAGTGGGTATTCCGATGGTCCAGAATAGGCACACCATCTTTTTCTGGGAGTGAACACTTTGATGGTCCAGAAAGGCACACCATCAAGTTTGTTAGTGACACTCCGCTTTTCTTCTGTTTTTGTATATATTTTTTTTTGGGAGGGGGGTATGGCTTACCCACCTCAAACTTAGACTTCACAGTGTCCCCACTGTGGGAAGACTGGAGGTCACTCTGGAAGTTCCCACCTCAAACTTAAAATCTCACAGTGTCCCCACTGTGACATTGAATTAACGAACAAAGGTGGTGGTTTGGGGTACAAAAAGGATCGTGTTTTGGATGCGAAAAACGGCCTATATTATTTCATGGCATCAAGTTGAGATTCGTACTTACAAAAGGGACCTTTTTAAGTCGGAAGCCGAAAGTTGTACCTTGAAATGGAACGAGATCAAACAAGCATTCAAACAACAAATACGTTAGTACCCAAAAGTACCTACCGAGCGATAGGATTTCATGCATTACGAACCAAAATAAGAATTCAGCAAAGTGTCAAAAGCCTAGCCATAGGCACAAAATATAAAACAAACCGAAATTTAAAATTGTTTTAGGAGCAAACGAGATAAACCATTGTTTTAACAAACCATTCAGGAGGTTGGGGTGGCAGTTGGGGTGACATGTCGCCAGAATTCTCCTCCTCGAAATCATCTTCTTTTCGACCCTAATCCTTTCCTCTTCCTCTCTTGCCAACCGTTCGGCTTCCTCTCGTTGTTTCCTCTCCTCCTCTTCCTTTGTCAGCCTTTCTTCTTCTTCCTTCCTCTTTGTCTCAACCTTTTCTTTCTTCTTTTTAAGCACAAGGATTTTTTTTGTAGGGTTGGGTTGGAGCGGTTCGAGAGAGAAAAATGGAGAAGAAGAGTATGTGTGTTTTTGAATATTTGGAGTAAAGGTGGTTTTTGGAATTTAGAATGGAAAGGGTTTATCTTTTGGGTAATAAAATTGAGGGAAACGGTCCTTTTTGGAGAGAGAGAGTGATAATGATAGTTTTTCTTGAAAAATGGAGAAATGGGTGTAAGATGGCAGCAAAAGTTGACTGCTTTGTAAGAAAAAGTTGATGTGTGTCAGCCTTGGGCCCCTCAAAAACCGTCCTATCCTTCTTCAGATTTGGAGTGGGGAACGCAGGGACATGCATCTCCCCACTGCGAAGCTTTTTCTTGATTTTTCCTCCAAAAAGCGGCAATTTCTCCTACACACATTAAAACAAACTACCATGCAGAATTAAAAAGACCAAAAATAATAAAAAGACAGCAAATAACTGAAATAAAATATTTACAAACGGTTGTGACATTGCTTAACCAGAGCGGGATGGAGAGTGGGCACTGTCGCTCAGAAAGTGCTTCACCCTTTGTCCATTCACTTTAAAGATTTTTCCGAATTGAGGAGCCATTAAGTCCAGAGTTCCAAAAGGACTTACCTTGACCACAGTGTAAGGCTCTTTCCATCGAGATTTTAATTTTTCCGGAAACATCCTTAACCTTGAATTAAAAAGTAGCACTTTTTGTCCCTCCACAAAATTTCCATGAGTGATTTTTTGGTCAGGACACCTCTTGATCTTCTCCTTGTTGGTTTTTTCATTTATGTAGGAGTGGTGACAGAGTTCTTCTAACTCATTGAGGTAGGCATACTTTAAGTGGGAAGGCAATGACTTCAAATTCAAGTCAGGGGGATGTTTATATGGTAGTGTGACATGTCTCTTCTTGAAATCTAGCAGCTCAAAAGCTGCCAAAATTTCGTTACACTCATCCTCAAAAGTGTCATCATTTTTAGAGTCGGAGTGCTCACTCTTACTCCCCACTGTGGGCACTGTGCTTCTCACTGTGGGCACTGTGTCAAAACTGTGGGATCCATAAATCGAACTCAAAGCAAAACAGTCTTCGGTGTCTATATACTTAAGGGCCTTGAAGACATTGAATGTTACCTCTTGGTCATTAACTCGCATCGTGAGTTCCCCTTTGTGCACATCAATCAAAGTACGTCCGGTTGCAAGAAACGGACGCCCTAAGATGATTGGGATTTCTTTATCGGCCTCATAATCTAGAACTAGAAAATCGGCGGGGAAGATAAATTTATCCACTTGGACCAAAACGTCTTCTATTTTTCCCTTGGGATAGGCAATGGACCGGTCGGCTAGTTGTAATGTCACGGTTGTGGGTCTAGCCTCTCCAATACCTAACTTTTTAAAAATGTACAGTGGCATCAAGTTGACACTAGCTCCTAGATCACAGAGTGCTTGACCTACTTCTTGTCCTCCTATTGTGCATGGAATGGTGAAACTACCCGGGTCTTTCAACTTAGGTGGAATCTTGCTAGTAAGGAGGGCACTACATTCTTCGGTCAAAGCCACAGTCTCAAATTCACCCAACTTTCTCTTTTTGTTCAAAATATCCTTTAAAAATTTAACATAGCTTGGCATTTGCTCGAGAGCCTCTACCAAGGGTATGTTAATGTGAAGTTGCTTAAAAATGTCTAAGAATTTTTTAAACTGAACATCGACCATTTTAGGCTTCATTCTTTGAGGAAAGGGAATGCTTCGTGGGTCAATTTGAGTTTGCTGTGGTATTGTCTTTGAAACAGTAGGTTTGGGAACATGTCCAAAAGTGGGAAGGTCAGGGATGTCGTTCCCCACTGTGGGGATGACAGTGACTTGAGGAGTGCCCACTGTGGGAATGACAGTGGGTATTTGAGGTGAATCATCAGACTCGAAAACAATGTCTTTCAGATCCTTTCCACTCCTAAGCGTTATGGACTTGACATGTTCTATTCCTAGTCCCTTAGGATGCTCAGTGTCGCTAGGCAATTTACCGGGTAGTCTATTCTTAACTTCGGCGGCTAATTGTCCTAGTTGAGTCTCAAAATTTCTCATGGCTGCTTGAGTTTGACTCATGAAACCTTTCAGTAATGATTCGAGCGAAGATGGTGCATCAAGTGCATGTTGTTGTCTTTGTTGAAAATTTTGTGGGGACTGCCCACTGTGAAAATTTTGTGGGGACTGCCCACTGTGAAAATTTTGTGGAGAGTGCCCACTATGAAAATGACTAGGCTGGTGAAATCCAGGTGGATTTTGTGGCATGTTTTGTCCTTGACTCACCCCAGGGGGTTGAAATCCTTGATTCAAAGTCCAGGAGAAGTTAGGGTGATTTCTCCAATTCGGATTGTAGGTTTGTGAAAATGGGCTATTTCTAGATTGAGTTCCTATCAAATTAACAGCCTCAGGGTTTCCAGGACAGTAGTCAAAGGTATGCTCTTCTCCACAAAAAGAACTACTCTCAGGGAGTTGTGGAGTGCCCACTGCTGAATTGACCTGTCCTATATTTCCATTTAAAACTAGTTTAGTTAAGGCTACTAGTTGTGCATTAATGGATTTAAGTGCATCTGAGTCAATAGAGTTGGTTTTTGGTGTGTTTGCCCTAGGGTTTGACCATTCGGTGTTGTTATTGGACACTTTCTCTAGGATTTGATACCCTTCATTGTAGGTTTTAGCTGTAAAAGCTCCACCAGCTGTGGCATCTAGGATGATCTTGGCATCATTGGAAAGACCATTGTAAAAGGTCTCCAATTGGATGCAATGTGGGATGCCGTGATGTGGGCACTTTCGTAAAAGTTCCTTAAAACGTTCCCATGCATCAGAAACTGCCTCATCCTCACCTTGCTGAAATAAAATGATATCATTTCGAAACTTGAGATTCCTCGTAGGAGGAAAGTATTTTTGTAAAAACTTTTCAGCAAGATTTGCCCATGTAATTATCGAATTTGGTGGTTGTGAATTTAGCCAAGCTCTGGCTCTATCCCTCAATGTAAAAGGGAAGAGTTTCAGCCTTAAGGCCACATCAGACACATCTTGAAGTTGAAAAGAGTCCGATAATTCCAAAAAAGATCTTAAGTGCGAGTGTGGATCCTCAGACGGTAATCCTCCAAATTGACCCATAGCTTGGATCATTTGAAACATCACCGGTTTGAGTTCAAAGTGTTGTGCAATAATGTTGGGCCTTAGAATCCCGGAGCTTAAATCATTAAGTCCCGGAGTAGCATAGTCCCGTATTTTTCGATCTTTGCTATCGGCAATCGTCACTGTGCTCTCCACTATTGGTGGGTTGATGGGCCTTTCACCTCCCACACCTGCCATGTTCACAGTGGGTTTCACAGGGGGTTGTCGATTTGTATTTTTTTTTACCTTTACGTCTTCTTCTAAAGGTTTTTTCTATTTCAAGATCGATTGGTACCAAAGGTTCGTGTTGTTGCCGTGGGATGCAACACGAAAAGCTTAGAAAAACGAGTTACTCGGGCTCGAACAAAAACTAATGTCTTGAGATTTAAAATCACGCCAGTCCCCGGCAACGGCGCCAAAAACTTGTTACGTGCGAAATGTGTGTTTTAATCGCAGTGGGTTGCAAACTGTCCACAGTGGGAAGTGCAAGTGTACACTGTCCACTATGATCGTCACAGCAAGTAATAGTTGGTAAAATACCAGAATCGAATCCACAGAGACTGGACAATCAAGACAATACGGTTCTCATGAGCTCCTTTTACAAGTTTCAACTAGAGAGGAAAATAATACTTTGGTTTGGTTTGGAAAAATAGCTACTTGAAACGATTTACTAAATGTTAAAAAGGAGGAATGTAGGTTGGATTTTCCCTAAATTTTATCTCAAATACTCGGTCCTTAGAGTGATCCTCGTATTCGTGGTGGACATTTTCGCTAGAAAAGCCCGGTTACAAAATACTCTCACCGTTAGATAAAAATTCCATACTCTTAGTACTTGTTGTTTTGTCAATGGCAATCTCTAAATGGACCTTTTCAGGCCTCGATGGAATGTGTAGAGACAAATACTCTAAGTGTTTTTAATACACAAATTAGCTTGCCTACTACTCCAGTGGGCAGAGATTAGCTCACTGTGCCGACCTCACTTTCGTAAGTGTCAAAAGAATTCTTTCGAATCCCCTAGCATCATTCAAGCTCGTGTCACTGCGCTCTACTTATTTCTAAGTTAAGAACTAGACTTTAGATCCTTGCAAGTGATCGGCTTGTTCGCATCCTTGGGTAAATGTCGAGCATGAAAGACCAAAACAACAAATATTCTAAGTATAAAGATTACTCAAGCATTTTTGATAAAATCCAGGTACTTCTCCTTCCTACATCCCAAAGGATGTTTAGCCTAACATTTCTGAAGTAAAGAAAACAAAAGATGAAGAATTGCACATAATAAAACTGAAAGTGATTTGCATTAACTGCTCACAGTGGGGAACGAGAAGTCGTCCCTGCACTGTGTATTACGAACTACAACAGAAAATAAATTACTGAAATTAAATGCTAAGTTACTGCAGTAAATGAAGGCTTACAACTTAAGGAAATGCTACATAAATTGCAAGATGGATTCATTGTAATAAATGAGACCCAACACCCCTTTTTATACTAAGGAGGAGGTGTTGGTCTTTACACAAAAAGGGTTTTCCAAGGTGTAAGGACTGCAGGGCAATGCTGAAATCAGCCCATAGGGTAATGCTTCAATCCTCCATGTATAGCTCTTATTACCCAATGGTCTTTTAGAAGTCAACTTTTGCAAGTACAAAGGGGTGTACTTGATGCTATCTTCAATGAGAACTACCTTGTACTTCTCCAGCCATTTCTCTGCCAAATGAACCTTCCTCCTCCAGAAAATTAGATTCCAACTAAAAGTTTCTTTTTCTTTTCTTTTTGTTCTGCTCGAAGAGTGGGGAACCGGAGTGGGCACTGTATACGTCACTGCGGATGAAAAATCGTGAAAACACCCAAAACTTCCCCAAATAATTTATTAAAGACCATGGTTCACTCCTTTTGCTCGTTTTCGTAAATCATAACAAGAATGGGGGTTTTTAGAAGTGAAATGGCTAAAATTGACAAAAATAAAGTGGAAAATAAATGGAAATAATAACTCTAAAAATAGAGTTATCAGTGCTCCACCCGCTGCAGCAGTGATATCATTCTTGAATTACGGGTGAAAGCCTCCAAAGAATGTCTGGATGATGACCCAGCCTTGCAATCCATGATGAGGGCACTTCTTGATCATATCTTTGTAACGCTCCCAAGCCTCGTATAAGGTCTCTTGCTCCCATTGCGCAAAATGAGTGATGTCAGCCATTAATTGAGCGGTTCTTCCCGGTGGGATGAATTTCTGAAGAAATGCGGCCTTCAGGTCTGCCCAGGTGGTGATCTGATTCGCTGGTAAACTCTCTATCCAGATTTCAGCTCTCCCCTTGAGTGAGAAGCTGAACAATCTTAACTTGATGGCATCCTCGTTCATGCCATTAATCTTGAATGTGCTGAAAATCCTCTCGAATGCACGGAGATGTGCACGAGGATCTTCGGTCGGTGCTCCTCCATATTGATTTTGTTGCACCATCACGATGGTGCTCGACTTGATCTCGAAGTAATTCGCCGCAGTAGTGGGCGGTTGGATGCCTATGCGTGCCGCTGCCACATTCGGATTGGCAAACAACTTCATCGGAACTCTCGTCGGAGGAGGCGGGGGTGGGTTGTTACCAGTTGGTCTATTGATGGGCATTTCGTCACCCATCTTCAATTGTCTTTGAACCTTGGTCTCTTGGCGTATTCGACGGGCGGTTCTTTCAATCTCTGGATCGATCGGTTCGAGTTTCTCCCCTCGGGTTTTCCTTGGCATAAACCAATTAGTACCTGAAACGAAAAACAAACAAAATTAGCAATCCAAAAATTGAAAGTGATGGAATAAAGCAATAAAAAAAATGAATGTTCAATGTAATAGCGCTTATAGCTGGTAGTGCTATCAGTTGCAACTAGTTCACCGGCAACGGCGCCAAAAACTTGATAGGTGGGTATCACCCCCCCCCCCTAAATCTAACCGCAAGTGTACGGTGTCGAAATCAAGTAATACGTACGGAAGTACGAGTATCGAATCCACAGGAACTAGGAACTAAGTATCACAATTACTATAAACTCTATTAACTGAACGATCACAAATTGAGTGGTTGGTATTAAACTACTAATTGCAAATAAACTAAATCAAACACACAAACAGTAAACAGCTTAAGAAACTCCAGATAGAGAAAACAGTTGAGGGTTGGAAATCCTATGGTTCTTCACATATAAACATCTAACTCAAACAATTACCAGACTTTCTCTTTAATGAATACCCAACCTTTATGTCACCGTTGTTCTTTCTCAAGCAACAACGGGTTTTAATTTAAAACATGGTTCTTTCTCAAGCAACCACATTTTTTATCTTGAAAACACAAGTTTTATCTCTCGATTTCAACCTATGTAATTCAAAACACATTACGCGCAAGATTTTAATGGGACTAAGGCTTACTCGGAATATCTCTATCTCCTTTCTCACCTTAGGCATGCAATTTTCTAGTTCTAGTTAACAATCAATTCTCTCGAACTCAATTGAAAACAACAAAACAATTGTAAGCTAGCTAAACTCACAAAAGCATTAAGAAACAAATCACATGCTTCATTAAATAAGAAAACTGATAAAAGTTCGAATCACATGTTCATAAGCTATAAACTAAATTCATTCCAACCCCGAACATCTAGAAATTAGTTCATGTTGGTGGTGGATTCAAACACAAGAGAAAGAAAAGCGAAAGTGTATGTAAACATGATAATTGTAAACGTGATAGCTATGATGATGAACTCCCCTCTCTCGTGATCGTATCTACTTTCCGTAGTGAACGTGCCTCCAATCGATCCTCTATCGTGGCTCCAAAAGCTCCGAAAAGTCTCCAGAAATCGCCCCTAAGTCGCTGCCGTTCGTCGTGTGTCGAGTTGTATCGAGAATCCTAAAATCTGGAAAAAACGCCAAACTTATTGGTTGAAACAGGGGGTCCCGCGACTTGCAAGTCGCGGGGCAAGTCGCCCGGTTTTCTAAAGTGTGTCTGGGTCAGCTTCGGGTCCTGGTTCGGGCGCGGGTCTTGGGCTTGGATCTCGGGCTTTCGTTGGGCTTTGTTTTGGCTCTTTTTGGGCTCTTTTTAGCTTCTTTTCTCGATGATTACTGCCTTTTAAATAACCTGCACAAATCACTCGATAAACCATAAGATCCACGCCTTTTTGCTAGAATACAAGCCAATCTCATTGGTTTGAGAACTGAAAATAACGCCAAAAAGTGGCGTTATCAATTTCCTGCACTTTTGAATGTTTAGGTCATAGGAGCTAAATTTTTGTTTTGAATGATTGAGACCGACCATTGTGGGAAGAATCTTGTGATAGTGGCGTGGCCATTAGGGAAGGACCGGGAAAAGACATGACTAGGGACATTAGTGAAGACCACCCAATAGCGAGATTTGAGCCTAAAAGACGTACTTCATTTCGAGGGATTTAAACACGAAATTCATATACACGTTTTCGAGTTCCTTGTCGTGAATATAGAGTGATCTCGCTATATTATTGCATTGAGTAGCAAAGACGACCATCGGGATATTGGGTAAGGGTATAGTAGACCATATCGTGTGGACCTTAAGAGATGATTTCAGGCAATGTGTGTATGTTTAACCAATTTTATCTATCAGCCCTTTCGACCCATTATGTGTGTACCCATAACCCATTTTTGCAGCCAAACACTCACCACTTGTTTATTTCAAACCCACCATTAAACCCTAGCCAAAAGCCTTAGCCAACCCTTATCCGAAAGTGTGTCAATCAGAAGCAGTACAGGCCAGTCACGAAAAATAGATAAAAAAAAGAGGCCCAATGCAGCCCCAATCAAATAAAGAGGACCAATGAAGTCCCATCATAAAATAAAAAAAAAATACAGTTATTTAAATAGCTTTACAACAGCTCAATAAGAGAGTCAAAGCGACTCCAGTAGTGATAAAGAGGGCCAAATGATAGAAGGTGAAGTCAAGAAGTTCATAACTGCTAATGGTTGACACACCGAGGATCTTTGATCCAATCACCCTTCGTTTCTTAAACCATAACCCTTGCCCCGTTACAACCCTTGTAAAGACCTGGATGATCTTATGGAAAATGTGATTAGGGTATACGACCACCTTCACCAATATTCCCTGTCTTGCTACTTGATTCCTTTCTGAGATCGACTTTTTGGACATTTGTGCGTCTTTCATTAGAGTTGTCATGTAATTTTTTAGTATTCTTGTACATAACTTCCTTATACATGACAACATGTGCGACAACCTAGGTTCGAGTGAAATGAGAGTATCCCGTGAGGTAGGGTCGAGGCGAAATATTTTCCCTAGTATGTTTGGACCTAGTTCAACCTTAATGTAATCGGAGCAGTCACGAGTTCAACTCACAATGGAAGGCCATAGGTCAAACAGAATAAGAATGAGGCGAGAGAGAGATAGGCATTCATGGGCATAGGAAATCACCAGTGCATTACGTGGTACCGATTGGGAGTTATGCAGTTATTATTTCACTGATGTGTGCTTTTATTCTATTTTATCGCTAATTTTCTTGGGGACAAGCAACGCTCGGTTTGGGGTTGTTGATAACGCCACTTTTTGGCGTTATTTTCGGTCCTCAAACCAATGAGATTGGCTTGTGTTCTAGCAAAAAGGCGGAATTTTATGGTTTATCGAGTGAAATATACAGGTAATCTAAAAGACAATAATCATCGAGAAAAGAAGCGGAAAAGAGCCCAAAACGAGTACAAAACGAAGCCAACGGAAGTCCAACATCCAAGCCCAAGACCCGTGTCGACCCATGACCCGAAGCACATCCAAAAACCGCGCGGTTTCTGGCGCGGTTTGCAAGTCGCGGCCAAAACCGCGCAACCCCCTGTTCCAGTTTTATAACTTGGTGTTTTCCGGATTTTAGGTTATCATTCGCACACGACGACGGCCAGCGACTTGGGGGCGATTTTCAGAGGTTTTTCGGTGCTTCTGGAGCGACGATAGAGGATCAATTGAGGAGGAATTCACGACGCAAAGCGGATTAGAGCCGGGAGAAGGGAGTTCATCATTACATTCACCATGTTCACGTTTACTATGTTTGCATACATTATTTCCTTCCCTTTTCTTGCGTTTTTGTCCACCACCAACATGAACTAATCTTTATATGTTGGGGGTTGGATTGAATTTGGTTTAGCATATGAACAGATGATTTGAGACATTTATCAGTTTTTCCTAATTTAATGAAGCATGTGATTTGGTTTTTAATGCTTTTGTGAGTTTGGCCAACTTCCGATTGTTTTGTTGTTTTCAATTAAGTTCGAGAGAATTAATTGTTACTTAGAACTAGAAATTGCATGCCTAAGGTGAGAAATTGGATAGAGATATACCAAGTAAGCCTTAGTCCCGTTAAATCTTGCTTTTAATGTGTTTGGAGTTTCATGAGTTGAGATCGAGAGATAAAACTTGTGATTTCGAAATAAAACCCGTTGTTGCTCGAGGGAGAACACGGTGATTTTAGAGATTGGGTATTCATTAAGGGGAATAACTGGTAATTGTTTTGAGTCAGATGTTTATATGTGAAAACCTGAGGATTTCCAGCCCTCAACTGTTTTCTCTATCCGAAGTCGTTAAGTTGTCTACTGTCCTGTTCTTGATTTATTTGCACTTAATTATTTTAATACCAACAACTCAAAATTGTGACCGTTCAGTTAATAGATCTTATAGTCATTATGATACTTAGTTCCTAGTTCCCTGTGTTCGATACTCGTACTTTCAGTACTATTACTTGATTCGACCCATACACTTGCGGTAAGATTTAGGGGGGTGTAAACCCGCCTATCATAGTCGATGTTACGGTTGAAGGCAAAGGCGTGAAACATTCGGAGAGTCGCAAGGTTGCAGTTGTCAAGGCCGGTATGCTTTGACGTCATGCATCGGTTGAATATGGAGCATAGGGTGTACGATATTGGTGGTAGGTGCTTTCGTAAGAATTTTGAGGAGCCGGCTAGGACAGGGATATTTGGATCTTGGTAGCCTAAGCTTTGGATATCTGTGTAAAGTTGGGCTTCGGGTACCATGTCTTTAAAGTTCGGGTTAAAGGGAAGGTCTAAGGCTAGACGGAGTCATTTGACTGTAATCCAAGCATCGAAATGATCGACTCGGGCAGTAAAATGTGGACCCCGTCGATGTGTAGGATGATATTGTAGTGTGTGCCAAAACTATTGTAAGTATATGAGGGGCACATTGACTACCTTCGTGAGCACTGTTCGCAGAGGATGGCCGCGTATGATCTCGATGATGATCTGATGGTCGAATGCCACGTCGAGGTCTAGATGATGATTGTTGTCGTGAAGTGCAAGATGGAGACTTCTCGGTAGAAGCTTCGCATCTAGATCACGGGCGTTCACTGATGGATGCGACGACCGATGTGACGGCATGATAGTGTTCTCGTCAGAGGAATGGCCGTCATTATGAGCCATCTGAACACTGTCAAAGTTTAGAACAGTGCCAAAAGTTGGTTTTTCTTCAAAAAAATTCCAAAAATTTTCTAAGTGTAGGAACTATCGCAACAGACTAAAATGTTGCCGCAACACGAGACCTTGTCGCAATGAAGGACTTGCGAGGAAAAGTTATCGCAACACATTAGTTGCGACAAGAAGTTATCGCAACTAATGGGTTGCGATAGTTATGAATGTAAGATGGTTGCGACAGTTATGAATACGAAGAACACATAGGGTTGTGATAAGTTTGAACTCAGAAATATCCTAAGTGTTTTCAACACAGATTTGTCCTTTTCGCTCTAAATCGATGTTAACCCTAGTCTACAAGGTTCGCAATCAACACAGAAGTAAAACCCTATCGATTTATCTACTATAACACATCTATAAAAAGATTTAAGGTTCGAATAATGAACAGTCACAAACTAAAACCCTAACATGAGTTTAAAATCGACATATGAGTATGAATATACGGATGAAATCGATTGAAAATCAAAACGAATGTACCTCGATAAAATGCGATCACACTGAACTGGATTTGAACACGAAAAACACTTGGAAGAAATCAACAACCGATTGCAGGTCTTCGAATGAGAGTTGAGAGAAAATGAGGGTTTTTCTTTAAAGTTGAGATAAAGATTCAAACTCTCGTATTTATATCGACTTGAGACAAATGACATGTGGCACGATGTGATTGGTCCAAAGGTTGACCGCCACAGTGTCGAGTTATCGCAAGTAAGAGGTTGCGATAACCCTCCTTGTTGTCGCAACGAACAGATTGCGATAGTGTTTCACCTTATCGCAACAGAGGGTTGCGATAAGTTACTGTTCATCAGTGTATTTCAGTAACACTTGGACATTTTTCAGATAAAATTTGAAAGGATTTTATCACATTGGAAGATGTCCAACTTCCAATTGATTCAGCACTCAAGATTTTAAACACAGTTTTCACTCCCCCTTAAATGATGCATAGATTTGAAAAATTGTTTTCATCATTTAAGAGTTAGTGTTTAAAACAAATCAGAACACTTACCTTGGCTTCTCGGAAGCAACAGTCACAATGGATCTATACTTACATGATCTTGGCAGTTATGCACACTCCCCCTAGATTTGTGCATATGATCTGTTCTATAACTCCCCCTGAAACCAAGAACATACCTTTGTGCAGATACAGGTATCATAATAAATCATAGATAAGACAATTAAAAGAAGAGAAAGAAAGAACAAGTTGAAGAAATATTTATAATACAACTAAGATATGAAAATTTAAATAACAGATATTGAGAATAGAATATGATGAAAATTTGAGTGTATCAATCTAGATACGAAGTCAAGATTGAGATACAAATATTTCCATCTATTATATGATCAATATATGGAAGTTAAACTTTCATATTTAGCATGCCGAGCTTGGATACTAGAAAATTGAAACGTTTTTCATCCAAGGCTTTGGTAAAGAGATCGGCAAGCTGATACTCAGTTGTACAATTCAACAGTTCCTTTCTCAACATGATCTTTAATGAAATGATACCTTATGTCAATGTGTTTGGTTTTGGTGTGCTGGACAGGATTAGCAGATATAGCAATAGCACTCTTACTGTCGCAGTAAATGGGGATCTTCTCATATTTGTACCCATAGTCCATGAGTTGGGTCTTCATCCAAAGGACTTGTGAACAACACCTCGCCGTGGCAACATATTCTGCTTCTGCGGTTGATGTTGAAACACAATTCTGCTTCTTCGACGACCAACTCACAAACTTGTCTCCCAAAAACTGGACGTGCCCCGAGGTGCTCTTTCTATCCAACATGTTTCCTCCGTGATCAGCATCTGAATATGCAGTGAGTTCGAAACCGGTTCCCTTGGGATACCACAGTCCGAGGTACGGAGTGCCTTTCAAGTACCGAAAGATTCTTTTGACGGCGCTGAGGTGTGACTCTTTTGGTTTAGCCTGAAATCTAGCACAGAGACAAGTCGAAAACATTATATCTGGACGACTAGCGGTTAGGTACATTAGAGACCCGATCATTCCTCTATAATTCTTGACATCAGCATCAATACCGTCTGGATCTAGACCTATCTTAGATCCAGGAGCCATAGTGTTGAGCGTTAGGTGTGTACCTGAAAATATCACAAATAAACCATGACGTAAGTATACATCTTAGTCTATTATCGCCTTTAACAAGTAATAATGGTACAAAGTACCGAGTATCGATCCCACAGGGAAGCGGGGAAAAGTTCTTCTTTTATAAGTCCAATAAATAAAAACAGGTTTCAGATGGCGAATGCGAAGGTAATCTTTTTGTTGAGAGTTTGGTTATCAACTAATGAGAATTTAATTTTAAAGAAGCACAGGGTATAAAGATTCATTGGGTCCTTTAGTCCGATAATTAGATTAGAGATGAGACGGTATTCCTTATTATCTCAGAGTCGATATTTTATGTGACTTAACAGTCCTTCATATAATTAACCAGTTGTCAATTGACTAATTATAATCATCCTAAAAATATAACTTTGATTTAAATAATTCGGACAATCATACCATACGATACACCTTTTCGTCTTTTTATCGAGCCCGGTCCCAACTTTACTTTATACCCCAAGCTAAGACAGTTAACCCATCATCGCTTTACGTGCACTACAAACTACAACGACGATTATGAAAACAAATAATAGAGATGGACAACTCATTACACAAAACTTGAAAATTGGAAATTACGTTTTTAAGAAAATTAATTATAAACTAAAGAGATGGAAAATCTTGTTTTAAATGTGAAAATGAAACGGAAAGAACCCTTAAGTGAACCACCACCGGTTACGTTTGGAATAAATTCCAAACGTTAAGCTATGGATTTGGTTACTTAAAAAGCCCGAAAAGTGATTTACTAGGATGAGATTAAAAACAATTGCTTAAGATGATTAATTAGGCAAAGCTTGAATTATAGTAAACGATTTATGTGACTTGAGAAAAAGGTTTTGACAACGACAACACTTGCAACTTCTATAATTCCTTCGTTACTACAAATCGTGAACCAAGCTAGTTGGGGATCCGAAGAGATTAATTCAGACTTCCGATTTATGGTAGCAATTTAGAATATAGAAGTGGGTCAAGAGTTTGTGTTCGAGATTAACAAAAACCGAAATTTAACTATCGAGGTTTAGAAAACGAGGTTACGAAAAACATTAACTACGACGATGTTGCGAGATTAATTCTAAAACCGTGAAGACGAGAATTCGATCCAAAGCCGTAAGAAGAAGAAAACGATGGTACTTAAACGAAAACTTAACGATTAATGAAAACACGAGAATAATAGAAACACACTTATATTAAACGAGAATTCAAACCCGAGCGTAAAAAGGAACCACTGGGGTGTGAAATGTGAACCAACCCAATTGAGTTTTGGGTTTGGTTCACTTGCTACATCTTGATCGAACCACGAAATGAAAACAAAGGAAAGAGCTCTCGGCTCTCTCTCTCTCTCTCTCTCTCTACCTACTACCAATAATTGTATGCATCTACTACAATAATATCTAATATGCAAGTGGAAACTGATGGTTCCTAAACTATACCATGACATACATATATATAGCCACTACTTGTCTTGGGGCCCAAGAATATCTCTTGGGGCCCATGCTGAGAATTGAATTTGGTCCACAAATGAGAGTTTAGAGTCCAAACAACAAGCCCAAGTTGAGTCATAATTTAAGTAGCCAAAAGTCCAAAACGCTTATCCCTAAAATCGGCCCACTTGGCTGAAGTTGTATCTTGTAATTTCGGCCCAAATAAACGAAAACGTTGTCGTATCCAAAATATGAAGTCTCTCGTTTCCACCCATTACGTGCGATCCATACATAATTTCCATAAATATGTAGACTTCAAAACGGTATTTGCTTTCTTCCTACAATTACGAAATTTTAAATGAGCAATTGGCTATAATTATATAAAAACATGTTATTTTGACGTTTTAAGGTACAAAGCATTTATTTGCTAAATTAGATACTAAACTTAACTAAAAAGGAATCAATGGGGAATAAAACTTAGCTCAAAATTATAATAAAAGGCTATAAATAGGGTTATAAAAATAACCCTATCACATAGGCGTACCGATCGACGTACAGTTTTCCATTTTGAATTTCTTCAAGATGTCAAACACATACTTCGACTGGTTGATGAAGATACCCATAGAGAATTGTTTTACTTGTAATCCGAGAAAGAAATTAATCTCTCCCATCATACTCATTTGAAACTGAGTCATCATAATGCCCGAAAACCAAGTACAAAGTCCAGGGTTAGTCGAACCAAAAATAATATCATCAACATAAACATGAACTAAAAGAATATCACCTTCCTCGCGTAGAGTAAACAAAGTTGTGTCGATTTTACCTTTCACAAAGCCAACTTTTAGTAGAAAGGTTGATAAGACTTCATACCAGGCACGGGGGCTTGCTTGAGACCGTAGAGGGCTTTGTCAAGAATGTATACATGATTTGGATAGTCTTTATCCACAAAGCCTTCCGGTTGAGACACATACACTTCCTCCTTAAGGACGCCGTTCAAGAAAGCGGTCTTCCCGTCCATTTGATAGACGGTGAAGTTCTTGAAGGTGGCATAAGAAAGAAACATCCGAATTGCCTCAAGACGAGCAACCGGCGCGTATGTCTCGTCATAATCTATCCCCTCTTGTTGCCTGTACCCTTTCGCTACCAATCTAGCCTTGTTTCGCACAATTATTCTGTCTTCGTCTTTCTTGTTCTTTAGGACCCACTTGGTACCGATAACTGTCTTACCTTTGGGTAGCGGAACTAGTCTCCACACCTTCAAAGCTTCAAACTGATTCATCTCTTCTTGCATCGCAACCAACCAGTCAGGGTCTTCTAAGGCTTGTTGAACTGTTGAGGGCTCAACTTGACTTAAGAAGAGTGCATATAAAACTTCGTTCGCGGATGCGGATGCAGATCTTGTCTTCACTGGTTCAGATACATCACCAATCACCTGATCAATCGGGTGACTGCGTGTCCACTTTGTGGAGTGTGGATGGAGAGATATAGCATCTTCATTGGGGTCTACAAGGGTAGAATCCTTATCGAAGTTCAACTCGATCGTCAGCGTCGGTTCCGGTTGTAAGGCGGGTTGCTTGTCAGAATTGACAATCGGCACTGCCTCAGGAACTGATTCAATAGATTGTTCAGGAATGTTGTTATTACCCTGATCACTGACATTCGAAGATGTTCCAGATGAAGAAGCACCACTTGTAGATGCATGTTGCCGTGCTTGTGCAGATGCCATCGTTGTGTTCCTTGGAGAAGTTGCAGGAGTAGTTGCACCAGTATTTGATGAGGTCAGCACCGGCGAAGGGCCTGACACGGTAGCTTGCACTGGTGGTGTATCAACTTGAATCCTGTTAGTGACAGATGCAGAAGATTTATCAGTACCAAAATAGTCATCATAAAAATGTTCAAACAATACATCAAGTTCGTTAGGATTAGAATTAGAAGTGGAAGCTTGATCCTTGTTTGAAGATCTAGTCATCATTGGATGGATTTGTCCAGATGCTAGAATTCTGGAGATCGCGGGTTCTGTACTGTTTTGCACAGAAGCCATGTCTTCAGATTCGTCGAACTTGACATTTATGCTTTCCATCACAATTCTGGATGACTTGAGGTAGACTCTGTATGCTTTAGATGTGAGCGTGTATCCGATAAAAAAGTCTTCAATACCCTTAGGACTGAATTTGTTCAGGTTGTCCTTATCGTTCAGCACAATACACCTGCATCCAAAGACACGAAAATAGTGTATTACAGGTTTTCTATTATTAACCAACTCATATGGAGTCTTGTCAAACCGTTGATGTATGATTGAACGGTTTTGTGTATAGCACGCCGTTGCAACAGCTTCAGCCCACAGAAACAGAGGTAGATCAGCATAAGACAGCATCGTTTTGGCCGCTTCAACGAGTGTATGGTTTCGTCTTTCAACTACACCGTTCTGCTGAGGTGTTCTGGCCGCAGAATATTGATGAGTAATTCCTAATGACTTAAAGAAGTCATCAAGAGTTCTGTTTTTAAACTCTGTCCCGTTATCTGATCTAACAGTCTGAACTGTTTGTTGACGATTTACTTGAAGCTGTTTGATTAACGAGATGATCAAGTCATGTGTTTCATCTTTTGAGCATAGAAACTTGACCCATGTGTATCTCGAGTAATCATCGAAGACAACTAACACGTAACGTTTTGCATTAATACTCTAAGTCTTCATCGGACCACAGAGATCCATATGCAGGATTTCCAAAGCTTTACTTGTGTTGGGCTCGGGTTTCGGTGGATGAGGAGCATGCTTCATCTTCCCCTTCTCACAAGCGATACAGAAATTGTCTTTCTCAAACTTCAGAACTGGTAGACCTATGACTAAATCACCCAACGTCAACTTTTGAATGTAACGGAAGTTGAGATGAGATAGTCGTCTATGCCATAACCAACTTTTCTCCAAAGACGCTTTCGACATAAGACATACGTCATTCTTAGGCTTGAGTGTTGATAGGTCAATAGTGTATAAATTGGACTTCCTAGAACCAACAAGAAGCTCATCTCCTCCGTCGGTAAGAACTGCACAACGAGTCTTCTTGATATGGACTTCTAGGTCTTTATCACAAAATTGACCTATACTAAACAAATTATGTCCTAAGCCCTCGATGTAATTGACTTTTGTAATCCTCACATTATCTTTGACAATATCTCCGTAACCCAAAATTGGAGAATATTGATCGTTTCCAAACTTAACTCTACCACAGTCCTTTTCCACAAAATTAACGAGCAGCTCCTTTCTTCTAGTCATGTGCTTTGAGCAGCCTGAATCTAAGTACCAGACATGACTGGGCTGCAAAATGGAAATTAAACGGTTTTAGGTACCCATTGCCAATTGGGTCCTTTCTGATTAGTAGGTTTGGACTTAACATTATGTTTTCTATAACCGGTTTTAAAATAATCATTTGAATAAAACCAACGGTTATAGTCAAATTTGCAGATAAAATCATCCACACCACAAGAAGCACAACAAATTTGATCACGTGCCAAATTAATCAGTTGTCGCATTGAATAAACCTTGTAAGGAACACCAAGTTTTCGTCTAGTGCCAACATCATAATTAATAACATTTGAAACAAAATTGTCTTTCTTGGAATTTAAAACATTTAAAGTAACGTGGGATGATTTGATCTGGGCCACATCCTGTGTGGACTCCTTTATTCTCCACTCAAGGCGCGTGTTGTTTCTCAAATTACGATTTGAAACACCAGACAAATAGGAGTCGTAAGCTTTTGAATTTTGAGCTTGAAAAGAATTAACATGCTTATTTCTTTTTGTTTTTCTTTTCTTTTTCTGTAATGATTGTTTTGATTTAGATTTAGAATAATAATCATTAGCAGAAATTTTCTCAGCTGATTTTGAAGATTCCCCTTCCAAGATAATCTTTTCAGGTTCCTCTTCTTTTATTAGAAAGTCAGTATGATCTGGAAGTTTGACACTAAAGTCAAATTGAACAGGCACTTCACATACAGCTTTACCTTTATCCTTACCAACATTCTCAATATCACAATCAGACTGACTGTCCAATGAAGTGTGAAAATACCATAAGACTTAGGAAAAAGAAATTCATTATATTCTTTTCGAAAAGCTTTATCTTCTTCCGTAGGAAAATACATTTCAGGAGCATCTTTAACAATTTGACTTTCCAAATCCCAAGATTCAGAATCATCTTGGTCATCAACTGTCAAACTCCTGAACACAGTATTTCCCATGAAAGCTTTGCATGAGGAAACATCTAAATCTGAAGAATGTTTTTCTTTTGAAACTTTTTCTTCAGATATTTCCACAAGTTTTGTTTTCATTTCTTTTAAACTTTCCGAAAACACTGTGATCATAACTTCCTTTTCGATCTCAAAAGCAAGCTTCTCGTCATTTCTGACTTCTTCAATAGTACTTTTGATCTTGCTTTCGAGGTCCATGAGTTTTTGTTCAAGAACCATTGGTGGAAAATACCTTTTACCTTCCAAAATAGGTTTTGCAGAATCATCCTTTTGTGTATTTTCCGTTTCCTCCGGTTCTTTAACAATATAGCCCTCAAAGTAATCATTTGGCAAAGTTCTTTCGTTATTTAATGCTTTTGCATTATCTGGACCATACCAAAAAGGAAATTGCATTTTAACAGTGGTTTTTCTTTTTATTTCTTCCTCAGTCTCATAGTCTTCACCATCCATTTTAAGCCATTTAATTTGATAGTTAGAATGTATTGCAAGTTCAATCCATTCAAATTTATAAAGAGTGGGAGATTTTATTAAAGCATTGCTCAGGTACTGTGGATTGTCATATCCGATACCCCACTTTGAATGGAAATATCTGAACTTACTTGGCTTATGCATGTGAATTGTTTGTTCAGCTTGACCTGCTTTGTAAAATTTATTTTCCAGATCTTTGACATTTTCACACAGCTCATCATTCCTATCTTTATAAACATGTAAAAGATTTTCAAACCCACAATTCTTGGTTTCCGAACTCATTAATTTATCTGATAGTTCAGTTATTTTATCTTGAAAATACGCATGACCAATATCGAACTCATTCTTTTTCTTTTCTAATTCTTTAATTTGACTGTCTTGTTCAATTAGTCTTTCCTTTTGAGTGGAAATTATTTCATCTGTTATGTTCTGGTCAGTTGTTAGTTCTTCTAACCTCTTTGTTTAATACGCTTGTTGAATAAAGAATTGATTATAGAGATCGGGATGTACCTCATTTGAAGTAGACTCTGACCCTTCATCATCGGTGTTTTTGGTCATGAAGCACATCTTGGTCTGAGCCGCTGTCTCATCATCTGCTTCATCATCCGTCTGATCAAGCCAGTATTCTTCTTCGACCAACAGCGCTATTCCTGATTCTTTCTGTTCAGCAAGCATCAACTTATTCTTGTAATAACTGGAATCCCTCACTTTCGGCTTCCAACATTCTTTTGAGAAATGACCAGTCTTCCCACAATTGTAGCACTTCGGTGCTTCATCCTTCTTCTCAAATACCTTCTTCTCTTTTGGCCTCTTATACTCTTCTTTCTTATACTCAACCTTCTTGTCATCAAACCTCTTGCTCGATTCAACATGTGCTTTATGCTCGAAGTTCTTAGAGCCAGACGCATACCTTTGACTGTTAGAACTTGTAACACTCCCCCTTACCACGACACAATATTATCCGCTTTGCCCCACTGGCTCACGGCTTTGTTCTTGGCGACCTGGCAAGGACTTCCCAGGAGGTCACCCATCCTGGTACTACTCCCAGCCAAGCACGCTTAACCACAGAGTTCCCAAGGAACCCGCATGCTTGTGGCCCCAAAACGCGTTGTGTCTGGTAAGGCCAAGGTTTACTAATATACCCAGCATCTCTCCTGTCCACGACCGATGTGGGATATGCCTAAGGTGTTACACACACCCCCCCTCAGGGACTCATCGTCCTCGATGAGGTTTGCCCCACATCTCGAACGGCACAGGAGTGGCTCTGATACCATTTGTAACACTCCCCCTTACCACGACACAATATTGTCCGCTTTGCCCCACTGGCTCACGGCTTTGTTCCTGGCGGCCTGGCAAGGACTTCGCAAGAGGTCACCCATCCTGGTACTACTCCCAGCCAAGCACGCTTAACCACAGAGTTCCCAAGGAACCCGCATGCTTGTGGCCCCAAAACGCGTTGTGTCTGGTAAGGCCAAGGTTTACTAATATACCCAGCATCTCTCATGTCCACGACCGATGTGGGATATGCCTAAGGTGTTACACACAAGTTGTAAAGCCCGTGTCCCGGTATGGTTTTAAAATTTCTAATGTATTTATTTTATCGTCGTTTTTAGCGAGCCTTGTTAACGAAAGTAGTCAAAGGGGACCTCGAATGTTATGTATGGCAAACCTCACTCCCTTTTTACAATGTTATGGAAACTTAGGGACCAAAAGTGCCAAAGTGTTTGAGCTTAGGGGTCAAATGTGGTCAAGAGAATTTTTGGAGTGTGGAACGGCCAAGGGAAGGGGGACCGACCCCCCCCCCTCTTCCCCTTCTCGTCGGTTTCCTGCAGCCTCGACAAAACAGCCCCCTTTGGTTTGTTTGTGGTTTTTCCTTGTTGTTTCAATCGGCCGGAGTTGAGAGAGAGAGAGAGAAATACCGCGAGATAGGGAGAACCGAGCATAGGGAGAGAGAGTGGGTCGCCGGAGGTTTGTTTTCCAGTCGCCGGAGATCGCCACCAACACCACCAGTCGCCGGAAGAGTCGAGGGAGGAGGAGCAATCGTCGAACGGTAAGTCTCTCCCTTGTTCCGTTTAGTTTTTCTCTTTGTTCGTTTTTCCGGCGAGGCAACCACCGCCGCCCGCCGCCACTACGGTGGCCGTGGGTGGACGGCGGTGGCTGTGGGCTTGCGGGTATGCGTGTGTGTGTGCTGGTAGGGGTCGCATGTGGCAGCCGTGAGGGGGAGCGAGAGGGTGAAGGTGGTACGGAGAGATGAGGGGTGTGTGTGGGCGTGGGTGTCGCCGGAACGCCGCCGCCGCCGCCGTGCCCCACTGCCGGAGGTGGCAGTGGGTGGTGCCCGTGGCGTAACCCTAAAACCACCCTGACCGTAACCTTAAACCTTAAGCCGTTAATCCTAATCTCGAACCGTTTTATCATTTCATGTGAATTATTGTAATCTGCCACTGTTTCGCGTAGATCATAACTTTCTGCTCGTAACTCCGATTGAGCCGAAATTGGTACCCACGGTTCCAGTACGGGGTCGGTCACGTTTTTCGTGTTTTAGCGGAAAACTGGTTCAGCCTCTAGCTAGGTGAAAAAGTGGTCGCAAGTTGGTGATTTGTCATTTTATGTGAAGGTCGATTTTCTGCCACTGTTTTGTCGTGGCCGTAACTTTTTACTCGTAGCTCGGATTGATATGAAATCGGTGGCCGAAGTTCACTAATCGAGTCAGGAAAGTTTTTCGTGTTTTGCCGAAAGTCTGTTTAGGCCTGTAGCTGGGCCGTATGGGGCTGTTTATACAGTCTGGTCCGAAAAACTTCCAGCTTTCTGTCCCTGTTTTGTTTTACGTATAACGTTTGCTTGGAATGTCGGTTTGGGATGGGACTGGTGCCAAAAGTTTCGTTTCGGAGTCTATTAAGTTTCCTCTGTTTTGTGGAAAGACCAATTCGGACCATAGCTAGGGCGAAGTCGCCATGTTGTACTGAAAGGTCCGGGTGTTCGCTGTTCTGCGAAGCGTTCTTGTAAAATCTATAGTAAATTATAGAAAAATCGTTAGGACGCGTGCGATACGTCCCTGAAACCGTAAGACTTAGAACTTCGTAATTATGATATTTAATTTCTGTATTTATCAGTTTTAAGGGGGTAAAACAGGTCCCGAACAGACCCGTAACGTTTAAGAAAAAGCTGGAATATTTAGTCGTTTGAAAGCTAGTAAACGTGTTATGGGTCGGGACTTTCCTTTGACTTTTTATACGTATTTAGGTGGGAGAAACTGAAGAAGATTGCCAGGTTGGTGTTGCGTTTCGTGAGCACGTTGCTTAGCCTTGAGGTGAGTTCTCTCACCGCGTAGTTAGGAATTTCATGTATGTCGTTATTTTGTGTTACGTGTGATTACGTGTATTTATGTGCTTACGTGAACTAGATGGGATGTGATAACTGGTTGTGATTTATTAGATTCGTATGTGGAATATATATGCATGTGTACACCTCGGTGGGACTGAGGGGCTCGGTGGGACCGAGGGCTTGGTGGGACTAAGCTAGTACAACAATTTTTACTAGGTGGGACCGAGGGCTCGGTGGGACTGAGCTTGTTTTAATGTATTTTTGTGTACTCGGTGGGACCGAGGTTCGTGCTCATTTAATAATCATTATGTGGTTTGATATTCGTGGTAATGGTGATGTTGCCTACTTGCGAGTAGGGGCGATATGCGTGGGGTTGCTACCTACGTGCGTGATTGAATTCACTAAGCGTTTAGCTTACCCTTTCCCAATGCGTTGTTATTTCAGGTGCGGGCGGCAGTCGGGCGTGACCGTACACACATGGAGCGCGGAGTGTCAAATATTATTAAACTTTCACTTTTGAACCCTTGAATTTAGTTATGAAATTTTCCGCTGCATAAACTTTGTTGATGGTTTGAAGTAACGACGTTAATTTTATTTAAGACGTGAATTATTAAATCATGGTTGTTTTATAATGAATTGTATGTTTTAAAAATTTTAAATTTCCTTGTAATTTTTGGGACGTTACAACTTGGTATCAGAGCACGGCTTGAGTGAATCAAACACATCTCGGTGTGTTTGGTCTCAAGTTGCGGCAAAGAGATCTTTAAATTCTTTTATCAAAATCTTTGTTTTAAATGAAAAGAGAAAACCCGTTTGGGAACGGTGATCGTGGGCGCAGTGTGTACAGTCAGCCGACGCCAGCTGGGAAGGTAAGGAACTTAGTGGATCTATTGCTTTTCAGGTATAGTGTATGCATGCTAGATTGCTTATGTGAACTGTATGGTACCGTATGCTGGTTTATCGCTTATAGGAACTCATGCTAGCTTTGATAGGTTGTTAAGCGAATGCACTCTAGGTTGTATGCAGTAGGAACTGAATAGCCTTAGAATATTAGATTTAGTTCTATTGCGCAGCTCTTGTTTGAGTCCAACCGTTCTAGGATAGAATCTCTTATTCGAACGTCTATCTGGTTTTACACTGTATACGACCGTGCATTCACGAGGCGACTCGTCAGGGTTAGTGGGATTTCCGTGTTAGCAAGGGATAGTGGGTGATATGACCTTTCTAGGAAGTTAGGAAGGGTGTTTGTACGGGCTGGATTGGCTATATGTGTTTATTTGTGGTAATCGACTACTTGAATGTCTCGGGACAGGACTCGAAACGAGTAAGGATAGGTGTGAAGGGTAGTAGTAGAGCTCCTACTATCTGAAGCACAGGATCCATGCTTGAGTCGGGGAGAGTCACGAGGGAGCCAAGGAGTGGAGTATGAGCGTGGTAGGGTGAGTTATATGTTCTTATATATCTCTGAAATTTCTCTTTCTAGAATGGTAAATACTAGAAGGAACAACGCGGCGGCGTCGCGAGCCGAGACGGGGATTACTGAGGAGCGTATTAGGGAACTGATTGCTACTGAGGTTTCCCACGCGATCGGGGAGGCGATCCCCGAGATCATCACTGCTATTCGAGAGGAGGTGGTGATCCTACTGGAGGAGCGTATTGCAGCTATTCCACTGCCTGCGGAGGGTCATCCCCGTAACCGAGAGTTCCAGTACCGGGATCTCTCTGCCTGTTCCCCTCCAGAGTTTAAGGGAGACCTGGATCCGATTACTAGTATGCGATGGGTATCTGACATGGAGTTCGCATTTTTGACCAGTGGCTGCCCGGACAACCTAAAGGTCCGTTTTGCAGTGAATCTACTCCGTGACGGCGCGAAGGATTGGTGCGCCACGGCATTGACGCCTGCTGAGCGCACTACTTTGACTTGGGACGAGTTTGTCACTCGTTTCCGTGCGAAGTATGTACCGCAAGTAGAGATGGAGCGAATCGCTAAAGAATTCCTAGAGCTCACCCAGACAACAGAGACGGTAAAAGAGATGAACAGGAAATTTACCGAGATGGCATTATTCTGTCCCCAGTATGCCGCCTCGGAAGAGATGAAGATGTCAAGGTATAAAGATATGCTACGCACGGAGATCCGAGAATTTGTTAGCACGGCACAGTACACTTCGTTATCCGCCATGATGGACGCCGCTCGAAGGAGGGAGCTTGAGCTGGAGACCCAAGCTAAGAAGCGGAAGGCGGCACAGCCAGTGACGCCTATCTCGGCAGTGCCGAAGCGTTCGAGGTTCACAGATACGCGCGCGGGTTCTGGGAGTGGCGGGTTTAAGCCCCGAGATACCGGAGTGAGGAGAGTTGAGGGGTGTTTTAAGTGTGGCCAACCCGGTCACCTCAGCCGGGATTGTAAGGTTCCGTTAGTGGTTTGCTTCAACTGTAATCAGACGGGCCATGTAAGGGCCAACTGTCCTAGAGCAGGGGTAGCTATTGGGGGTGGAGCACAGAGGGCGCCTGGGAATGCCCCATTACGCATCACTGATGGTCGAGCTGGTCAGCCGGGAGTGGGAGCGGCTCGAGGAAGAGTTCATCAGTTGACGGTGGATGAGGCGCAAGCGACGCCTAAAGTGGTTACAGGTATATCCATTTTGCTTCTTTCTTCTTGTCTTTCCGTTCCATGTCATGTATTTATTTGTGGTTCAGTTATACGTTAGGAACGTTCCTAGTTAACTCGGTGCCTGCGGTTGTGATGTTTGATAGCGGGGCTACTCACTCTTTTGTGTCTCGCACTTTTAGCGAGGGTTTAGGCCGAGTTGTAGGACGATTGAGTCATCCTCTTGTTGTCGAGGTGGCTGATGTTAGGACCTTGACGGTCACGGACGTGTTTCGCGGGTGTACCCTAGAGATCTCAGGAGTGCGGTTTCCCATTGAGCTGGTCCCGATTGCTATGCGGGAACGGTGTGTGATTGTGGGCATGGACTGGATGGATAAGTTTGACGCGGAGATTGTTTGTCGTCACAAACAAGTGCGAGTTCGAACCCCAAGCGGGGGAGAACTGTTAGTTCAGGGAGATTCGTCTAGGCAGTCTACGGCCATATGTTCGGCTGCGAGAGCTCGGAGGTACCTTCAGCATAGTGGGCATGGATTTTTAGCATACGTGTTAGACACGAGGGTTGAGGAAGCGAAGATGTCTGCGGAAGACGTACCTGTGGTACGGGAGTTCACCGACGTGTTTCCCGAAGAATTGCCGGGGATATCTCCCGAACGACAGGTAGAGTTTCGGATCGATCTGATCCCGGGTGCGGCTCCGGTAGCCAAGGCACCCTACCGCCTGGCTCCACCGGAAATGAAAGAGCTGTACGCCCAGCTGCAAGAACTACTCGAGAAGGAGTTCATAAGTCCAAGTTCCTGATTCACCCGGGAGCTACAAAGATGTACAGAGAATTGTGTGGAGGTTACTGGTGGCCCGACATGAAGCGGGATGTAGCTAGATGTGTGGAGGTATGTATGACCTGCCGGAAGGTCAAAGCGGAACATCAACGGCCTCATGGGAAATTGCAACCGTTGGAGGTCCCGGTTTGGAAATGGGAAGAGGTTACCATGGACTTCATAACGAAACTCCCGAGGACTCCCCGTGGGAATGATGCCATTTGGGTGATTGTTGACCGTCTGACCAAGAGTGCTCACTTCTTGGCCATCAGGGAGAGCTCCTCGGCGGAGAAGCTCGCGGAGGTGTTTGTGCGTGAGATCGTGGCCAGGCATGGGGTGCCAGTTTCGATTGTCTCCGACAGGGACTCTCGTTTTACCTCTCGGTTTTGGGAGAAGTTCCAGTCGGAGATGGGTACACGGTTACACTTTAGAACGGCCTTTCATCCACAGACGGACGGGCAGAGCGAGCGAACCATTCAGACCCTCGAGGATATGCTTCGGGCTTGTCTAATCGATTTTGGAGGTAGTTGGGATCAGTACTTACCCTTGGCGGAATTTTCCTACAACAACAGCTACCACTCTAGTATTGGCATGCCGCCATACGAGTTGTTGTACGGTAGGAAGTGCAGGACGCCCGTTTGTTGGGGCGAGGTTGGGCATCGGGTATTAGGGAGTACTGACATCGTGTTGAAGACGACCGAGACAATTCAGATGGTGCGGGACCGTTTGGTTACGGCACAGAGTCGGCAGAAGAGCTACGCCGACAAAAGGCGATCCGATTTGGAGTTTCAGGTGGGTGATTATGTATTGTTGAAGGTTTCGCCCTGGAAAAGGGTGATCCGGTTTCGTAAGCGGGGGAAGCTAGGGCCTCGTTATATTGGGCCTTACCGGATCATCGCCCGCGTGGGGAAAGTGGCTTACCGGTTGGAGTTACCGGAGGAACTGAACCTGATTCATAACACCTTCCACGTTTCGCAATTGCGGAAGTGTGTGATGGATGAGTCTGCAGTAGTACCGCTCGAAGATATTCAGATCGATGAGCGGCTTAATTATGTGGAAAAGCCAGTCGCTATTCTTGACAGGAGGGCGAGAACCTCGCGGAACAAGGTTGTTGGTTTGGTGAAGGTTCAATGGAGTCACCGAAAGGGTTCCGAGTGGACTTGGGAACCTGAAGCGGAGATGCGAGAGAATTATCCGGAGAGCTGTTTGCAGGTGTAGACTTCGGGGACGAAGTCTAATTCAAGCGGGGGAGAGTATTTATTTTATCGTCGTTTTTAGCGAGCCTTGTTAACGAAAGTAGTCAAAGGGGACCTCGAATGTTATGTATGGCAAACCTCACTCCCTTTTTACAATGTTATGGAAACTTAGGGACCAAAAGTGCCAAAGTGTTTGAGCTTAGGGGTCAAATGTGGTCAAGAGAATTGTTGGAGTGTGGAACGGCCAAGGGAAGGGGGACCGACCCCCCCCCCCCCATCTTCCCCTTCTCGTCGGTTTCCTGCAGCCTCGACAAAACAGCCCCTTTTGGTTTGTTTGTGGTTTTTCCTTGTTGTTTCAATCGGTCGGAGTTGAGAGAGAGAGAGAAATACCGCGAGATAGGGAGAACCGAGCATAGGGAGAGAGAGTGGGTCGCCGTAGGTTTGTTTTCCAGTCACCGGAGATCGCCACCAACACCACCAGTCGCCGGAAGAGTCGAGGGAGGAGGAGCAATCGTCGAACGGTAAGTCGCTCCCTTGTTCCGTTTAGTTTTTCTCTTTGTTCGTTTTTCCGGCGAGGCAACCACCGCCGCCCGCCGCCACTACGGTGGCCGTGGGTGGACGGCGGTGGCTGTGGGCTTGCGGGTATGCGTGTGTGTGTGCTGGTAGGGGTCGCATGTGGCAGCCGTGAGGGGGAGCGAGAGGGTGAGGGTGGTACGGAGAGATGAGGGGTGTGGGTGTCGCCGGAACGCCGCCGCCGCCGCCGTGCCCCACTGCCGGAGGTGGCAGTGGGTGGTGCCCGTGGCGTAACCCTAAAACCACCCTGACCGTAACCTTAAACCTTAAGCCAATCCTAATCTCGAACCGTTTTATCATTTCATGTGAATTATTGTAATCTGCCACTGTTTCGCGTAGATCATAACTTTCTGCTCGTAACTCCGATTGAGCCGAAATTGGTACCCACGGTTCCAGTACGGGGTCGGTCACGTTTTTCTTGTTTTAGCGGAAAACAGGTTCAGCCTCTAGCTAGGTGAAAAAGTGGTCGCAAGTTGGTGATTTGTCATTTTATGTGAAGGTCGATTTTCTGCCACTGTTTTGTCGTGGCCGTAACTTTTTACTCGTAGCTCGGATTGATATGAAATCGGTGGCCGAAGTTCACTAATCGAGTCAGGAAAGTTTTTCGTGTTTTGCCGAAAGTCTGTTTAGGCCTGTAGCTGGGCCGTATGGGGCTGTTTATACAGTCTGGTCCGTAAAACTTCCAGCTTTCTGTCCCTGTTTTGTTTTACGCATAACTTTTGCTTGGAATGTCGGTTTGGGATGGGACTGGTGCCAAAAGTTTCGTTTCGGAGTCTATTAAGTTTCCTCTGTTTTGTGGAAATACCAATTCGGACCATAGCTAGGGCGAAGTCGCCATGTTGTACTGAAAGGTCCGGGTGTTCGCTGTTCTGCGAAGCGTTCTTGTAAAATCTATAGTAAATTATAGAAAAATCGTTAGGACGCGTGTGATACGTCCCTGAAACCGTAAGACTTAGAACTTCGTAATTATGAATTTTAATTTCTGTATTTATCAGTTTTAAGGGGGTAAAACAGGTCCCGAACAGACCCGTAACTTTTAAGAAAAAGCTGGAATATTTAGTCGTTTGAAAGCTAGTAAACGTGTTATGGGTCGGGACTTTCCTTTGACTTTTTATACGTATTTAGGTGGGAGAAAGTGAAGAAGATTGCCGGGTTGGTGTTGCGTTTCGTGAGCACGTTGCTTAGCCTTGAGGTGAGTTCTCTCACCGCGTAGTTAGGAATTTCATGTATGTCGTTATTTTGTGTTACGTGTGATTACGTGTATTTATGTGCTTACGTGAACTAGATGGGATGTGATAACTGGTTGTGATTTATTAGATTCGTATGTGGAATATATATGCATGTGTACACCTCGGTGGGACTGAGGGGCTCGGTGGGACCGAGGGCTTGGTGGGACTAAGCTAGTACAACAATTTTTACTCGGTGGGACCGAGGGCTCGGTGGGACTGAGCTTGTTTTAATGTATTTTTGTGTACTCGGTGGGACCGAGGTTCGTGCTCATTTAATAATCATTATGTGGTTTGATATTCGTGGTAATGGTGATGTTGCCTACTTGCGAGTAGGGGCGATATGCGTGGGGTTGCTACCTACGTGCGTGATTGAATTCACTAAGCGTTTAGCTTACCCTTTCCCAATGCGTTGTTATTTCAGGTGCGGGCGGCAGTCGGGCGTGACCGTACACACATGGAGCGCGGAGTGTCAAATATTATTAAACTTTCACTTTTGAACCCTTGAATTTAGTTATGAAATTTTCCGCTGCATAAACTTTGTTGATGGTTTGAAGTAACGACGTTAATTTTATTTAAGACGTGAATTATTAAATCATGGTTGTTTTATAATGAATTGTATGTTTTAAAAATTTTAAATTTCCTTGTAATTTTTGGGACGTTACAGAACTAGGGCTTTTCCCAAATTGTCTTTGAAAAGATCTGGTAAGGAGTATCAAAGAATTCTTCATACTTTCAACATCATCTATCCCATCTGCTTCATTCTTTTCCTCATCAGACTGATTACCCACATTCTTGAGTATTTCCTGTTAGACATTAAAGCAAGTGGATCTAACTCTTCTTCCTTAACCTCTCTTTTCTCTTCCTTCTTCTCTTTCTTCTTTTTCTTAGCTCTCTTTGCATCAGCATCATCTTCATCCTGCTTCAAGGTTTCGTACATCTGTTGTAGAGGCAAGTCATCTAACCTAGCATTCTGTTTCATTCGATGAGCATACTTCTTTCATTCGGGTTGAAGAACACTCAAGAATTTCACATTGTGCTCGATGATAGATTTGTTTATATTGTACCTATTCAGCTCATTCAAAATAGTAGTGAATCGGTCATAAGCAGAATCAAGTGCCTCTCCTTCCTTCTGTTTAAAGTTTTCATACACATTGATGGCGTTGGAGATTCTCATCTGATTCTCTATTTCGGATCCTTGATACAACTTTGTCAGTTCATCAAACATGGCCTTCCCGGAATAATTTTTGCTATCCACCTTTCGATAAATATGTTGGTTAAGGCTTGAATAACTAGCAACTTTGCCATTTTGTCTCTATATGCTTTGCACTTTTGTTCAGGAGTATAATGTAATGGTAGAATCTCAACCCAGTCTGGAATTGGGTCACCATCAGTAATAATTCCTCTTCTCTGTTGTTTCCCCATAGGACCATTCTTAAGAGAATTAGAAATATATTCCCTATTCTCTTGTCGCTCAACATAATCTATAAATTTGTCTTTCTAAATCTTAAACTCCTTGGGAAAAAGAACCGGTGGTTTGTCCTTCGACCCAATAGTTAAGATGTCTCCTGCTGTCATATTAGATTACTTGTTGATGATCGTTAAGTATTCCTTAGATTTGATTAGTAACAATTAATTTCACACAGACTTGTCACAACCCACTTTCTGTCTCAACACACTTCTTGTCGCAATACACTTCTTGTCGCAACCAAGGACTTGTCGCAACACAAAAACTTGTCGCAATTAACAAGTTGCGAAAGTAGCCAGAAACTTGTCGCAGCAAACAGGTTGCGATACAAACCCAACAAAAATTCTTATCGCGACTGAGGATTGCGATAAGCACTGTTAAAAATCAAGTAGGTTGCGATAGTTGATACTTGTCGCAACAGATAGTTGCGATAGTATACTGTTCACGTCGAAAAATTGCGATTATCACGACTTGTCGCAATTGAGGGTTGCGATAGTATTACTGTTCACTTCTAGTGGACTGCGATAGTTATGAATCACTGAATGTTGTGAAAGTTATGAATATTCAAAGGTTGTGATAGTTTTGAATATCCATGTGTTGCGAAAGTTTTGAATATGCAGAGGATCGTGAGTCGATTCTTCAAAAATGATCCAATTGCTTTGAAATTTGGTACGCAGGTTCGCAACGGTATTCTGGACAAGTTTAATTCTTCAAGTTTTGTCCAAAAACCACTAGAACGGTGATTTCTAGGCCAAAACAGTGAGTTTTCTTCTAAAAGTCTGAAAAACGAATTTTGCACAAATTGAGACTACTCCTGGTGTAATTGCAGAATCAAAACACACAGGGATGATAATCAAACACTCCTAGATCAATTCTAATCCATTTGAAGCACTCAAATGGCTAAAATCGAACAGAATTGAATGAAAAAATGAAGACCACTCAAAATTGCAAAAACTCTCAAAAACCTAATCTGATCTAAATGAAATACTATGCTCTGATACCAATTATGATCCCAGAACAAGTAATCAATCCATGTATAACAATCAGATGACCACCAATATATATCAAATGAAGATCAATCACAAAGTACAAAAATGAATGTAGAGAGAATACTATGTGTGTGTACTTGTGTGAATATAGAATTGGATCACCTAATTAGAAAATCTAGGCATAGCAAACATTATATAGTATGTAACTATGCAATTACAATATTAGTCCCTCTACATAGTACAACATAGAATATTAGGCACTAACAACATTGTTTAATTAAGTTAATTGTTTCGTACCGAAAATGCAAAAAAAGAAAAAAAAAGTCTCAAAAAACTAATATTTAAGATTAATGTATAGTCACATAACAAGATCTACTCACACTAATAATAATTTTTATTAATGTTTTTATTAATATATGTTTGATGGTATAAGGCCTTCGGTACCGCGTACGGGATGGGGCTCGGGATGGGCTCGGGATGGGCGGGAATGGGGTACGGGTCATGCGGGGATGGCGGGGCGGGGATGATTCCGGGGATGGGATCCCGGATCATCCCGAAGGTTTTTAAAAAAAAAATTTAATTAAATTTTTAAAAATTATTTTTCTCAATTTAATCCCACTATATATTTAACCCTCAACCTCTTATTTCTCACACCTCTCAACCTCTTATTTCTCACACCTCTCAACCTCTTATTTTTCACACCTCTCAAATTCTCTCAACCTGTTATTTCTCACACCTCTCAAACTCTCTCAAATTCTCTCAACCTCTTATTTTTCACACCTCTCTCATCATGAATTCAAACAGAACACATACATCCCGTCGTAACCGACCGAATACACCACAATTGCAAGAAGATCAAGAGCTTGGTTTCCAAGCGTTTACACAACAAGGTTATCATCCGCAATTTTCGCAACAAATTCCGCCACAATGGTCGCAACAAAATCCGCCACAATGGTCGCAACAAAATCCGCCACAATATCCGCAACAATTTCACCAACAATTTCACCAACAAATTCCTTACCAATTTACACGTCCCGGGTTGATTGAACAAGGTTTTACTCCGGCCAACTTCAATCTCGACGACGACATTGTTCCGGAAACCCAACCTTCTACCCCGAACACACCACAATCTATCCCGGCACAACAATCTAACCCGGAACCATCAAATCCGAGACCAAAGAAAGCCGCCAAACAAACGTGGAGTAAAGCCGAGGAACTCGCGTTAGTGTCGGCGTGGGTTGACGTTTCGGAGGACCCCGTGGTCGGTAACGCACAAAGCGGTGGTAATTATTTTTATTGTTGTTATTATTATTATTATTATTATAATTATTATTATTATTCTTATACTTAATTTTACATAAATGTAGGAAATTTTTGGGGCCGAATCGGGCATGTGTTCTTTACTCGCATGGGTCGTGAACCAGGTTATAGATCAACCCATCAACTCAATAGCAAGTTCAACGACCTCAATAAAAGAGTTAATTCGTTTGGCGGCATCTACAACAACTTGCTCAATAATAGATCAAGCGGGATGAGTGAGGCCGATATATCCCGAACGGCACACGAACGGTATGTAGCACGCCATAAAGTTGCTTTCACTCACGAACAAGCTTGGGACGTCCTAAAAAAATGTCCAAAATGGGGAGCCGTTCCAACGATGACGACAACTTCATCGCGGGGTTCAAAACGTACCCAACCTTCCGATGATGACGATGACGAGCAAATTCAACGACCCATCGGGAGAAACAAGGCAAAAAAATCATCAACGAGTAATACGTCCGGGGCGAATACGGACGAAAGTGTTACTCAGTTGTTGACGACGTTCAACAACAAGATTGATGATACAATGGAATACAAAATGAAAAAACTCGATCTCGAAATCGAACGCTCAAAACTCGAACTTCAAAGGTTAGAACACGAACGAGATAAACGATTTGAGAAAGACTTCGAGTATTTCATAACCCCGCATGATCACCTTACGGGAAACGCTTTGAGGGCTACTTTAGCGAGAAAAGAGCAAATCCAAAAATTTCATAATTGGTAGTGTTTTGTATTTTGTAATTTTTATTTTTAATGAATGATATGAATTTTAATTTTTATTATTTATCTTATTTTTATTTATTAAAAAATATATAAATATTTTTATTTTGTTAAATAATTAAATGTATAAATAAAAGAATTAAAATAAATAAGGTGGCAAAAGGGTTTGAGGGAATGGAGTACGGGTGTTTAGGGATCGAGTGAGGGATGAAAGAAAAGCTGATGTGGCGCTGATGTGGAGTGGAATCTTTAAAAGATGCTGTCCATGGGGTACTGATGGCCTAAGAATTCTTTGTGAATGTTATTTTATAATTAGTTTTATGAAAAAACTAAAATATCCTAAGAAAGTATAAAATAATAGTTATTGAGATCCAAGCCACTAAAAGAATGCACATGAGCATCGATCACAGCTTATCTTCTTAAATTTTGAAAAAAAATAGATGACCAATTCAAAAATTGCCTAACTAAACAAAACCGATACATAAAGATAATCTTAGGGGTCGTTTACCAAATGCTTAACCCGGTAAGTGCTTACTAGTCAAATTTAGCGCTATCACTTACTTGTTGGTAAGATTTTAGTCCGTCAAATCGGTTTCGTATGCTACAATTCACCCGGTAACGCTTACCAGTCAAATTTAACGCTATCACTTACTTACCGGGTAAGATTTTAGTCCGCCAAATCGGTTTCGTATGCAACAATTCACCCGGTAATTAGCGCTAACCGTGGTAAGAGTCGTCGTCATCACTTACTGGGGTAAGACTCGCGGTCCTTTCATTCTTTTACCGGGTAAGATTTTTGGTCTTTGTCATATCAATCCAGTAGGTAATGTGACTTGGTAAGCGCGACCCCTAACAAAACAACATCTACGATAAAATAAAATAAAAACGCATCGTATTTTGATATGTACTAAAAAGAAGACAGCATTTCTTTTTTGAACGAACTTTTTCATCCATAGTAATTATTTTTTTATTGGTTCCAAAACTTGCAATAATTACAAAGTTTTTTTTGTAACAGAATGTTAATTTACAAGTTTATATATCAATGTATTCATTACCCGTTATTACAAAATATTAATAAATATATAAGTTTTTAGCTACATTGTCTTGTATGTTTTTCAATTCGCATTTCTTTCTTAGACAAAAGCATATTAAAATTGATTATAGTATAGATAAGTATAGTTTTGATACATTATTCATACATTGCTTTTTATCTATTATAAAGATATATATATATATATGATATTTGATTAATTTGATATTATTGTAAGAAATATCTTTAATGATGAATTCAAAGCCTAAAGATGTTTTCCTTTTATAAAATAATTATAAGAATTTTAAAAGTATTAATTAAACTGAACAAAGAATATTATGCATATATACATATAAATCACCAAAGATGTTGTAGCCCAGTGGTTCGGTAACATACTGGGGGGTAAGTGGTGGAAGCCCTTACTACCTGGGTTCGAACCCCGTGGTGATCACGCGAGGTATCCCCGAATCAAGAGGCGGATCGTGGACCTGCTGTTTGGGCCGAGTCGTGGGTCGTGGGGGGATTAGTCTGGACTTATTCAGGACATCCCCGAAATGCAAAATGCCTTTCAAAAAAAATATATACATATAATATAGGTTCTTATAGGAAAAATACAGAATATTCAAACCAGTTTTGGGGCTGAGCGAAGGGTTGTGTTTAATATTAATAATATATATATATATATATATATATATATATATACCCCCGAGATAGGAAATTAGGTGCTCTTATTGGGCCACGCGTCGGTGATCTATACGTTTGTCAAAGCATCAAAAGCTACACCACGAGTTTTCATCAATTAAGGTTATTTTCTGACAGCCGACAAACTTGCGTCAGCCCTAGTTACGTTTCGTCAACTTTAAGGTAATCAACGGTTCTCCCTTTTCCTCCTCTCACATCTACGATACGGGTTTTTCTTTTTCTATGAAAACCACCATCTCGCCAAGTTGTACAAGTATTCTGTCTTTTTCTACGATTCTTTGTTTCCTTATTATAATAGGGTTTTTCTATCCCTACTTCTCTGCCATTTTGTATACCCTCTTCTCTCACACTTTAAATGTTACATTTTACACCCTTATACTTAATTAATTAATTTACTTTATAACTTTTAGTTTTTTATTTTTTCATTTTACACTTTTATTATATTAACACATATAATCGTATATTAACTAAAATACGTTAAAAAAACTTTTTAATTTTAACAAGTTACGCCATTATAATCGTCTCGTCGATACCTTCGAAATGAGCCCCAATATTGAATTTTTTTGATTTAATTATATTATAATATGTCATACGTTTACGTTATTTTTTTATATTATTATTCGTCGATAGCTTATTATTTTTTTTATTTAATTATATTATTTCGAAATGAACCCAATATTAACTAGAATACGTTAAAAAAATACTTTTTATTCCAACAAATTCCAACTCTGATTATTCATTTAAATCAATATATCCACGAGTACGAGTACACTCTATATAGTTAACTAGTCTTTGGCTTGCCCGTTGCGCAACAATCAAATTTGTGTTTTTAAGTTAATTATTTGATGTTTAATAGTTGTTGAATAATTTTGTGACACATACAATAATTGATAAAAAGGAAAAAAATCCACAAACAGGGAATATTATCTTGAAGATAAAATGTCTATTAAGTTTGACACCTATTATAAATGTAGTTACTAAATGAATTTAACAAACGAATACACAATAATTGCATATTTATATTTTTGAAAATGGTTCGAACTCATAATTTAAAAGTCAGTTGATAAGTGATATCTTTTTCTTCAAAGTAATTAAATCTCTTATGATAATTCTAAGGGTGTTTCGTTGACAGAATGAAATTTGATAGAATTGTAATTCGTCGAAGGAATTCGACTTTGAAGTAAAAATTGATATGAAACTGCAAAAAGAAAATCACGACAACTTAGTGATTATTTGTATCAAATCACATACTAATTTCAACAAATCTCATACTATATTTGGTGTAACACTATTCATTTACACTACTTTTTATACCACCTTTTTAATTACATTTTTGGTCCCTCAATTTTGAGATTTATTATTTTTGTTTTTTATAGTGTTAAAGTTTAAATAGGTTTATTATATATATATATATATATATATATATATATATATATATTCTTTATATTAATTTTTTGTATGTTTTAATTAAGTAAATAATATACAACATGATAAAATATTCGATGCACAACCGATAGAGGTTGAAACGATAATGAATGATAATAACCAATTTCAACAATTTTTCGTTCGTTATAGACAAATCAAAGACAAAGTGGCACACTTCGAGCTTCGGAATGCGTTAATCGATCATTTGTGGGAAAAATATAGTAATGAAAATGATTAAATGCATATGTATTCTCTTCTTTATTTGTTTTAATGTAACTTTTATTGTTTAATAAAAAGTTTTGTTTTATGCATTAAAATAATGTTACCCATTGGTATTATGTAAATACAATAATACATAACATATTTGTTATATTTTTTATTTCCAGAAATCATTTTTTTATAGTTTATAATATAGTATTTTGATTAAAAAATATCTATTTTAGAATTTACATACTTTCTCTGTCCCAAAATAAGTGTTTGTATTACTATTTTTGTTTGTTTCAAAATAAGTGGCCACTTTCAAAAGTAAATTTTTTCCTTCTCATTTAACCTTTAATTATGTGATGAATAAATTTTCTCTCTAAAATTAAGGGTAAAATGTACTTTGGTTGATTAAAATGTGTAATAATTACACACTCGTAAAATTGTGTGCATTTTTCATCGTGGACATTTATTTTAGGACGGAGAAAGTATATTTTTTAACAACTAAAAATTTATGTTGTGAAATATACATACAAAAGTACGTCGAACAATGATACTAAGAACATCTATACCAACTTCTCTAAAATGAAGAAGCGGAAAGTCAAAATCTCCCAAAAAAATCAATACATATTTTCTATTTCGGAGATTAAACAATTAAGTATACTATTAAAATATTAAATACAACTCATAAAATATTATTTCTCTCTCAAAAACATTTAATTTAAAACAATTTTATTGGTAGAATAAATAAAAAAAATCATTTATCTCTCATATGTAATCATTTTTTGAGATATCTCTAAATTTAAAGATTTTAATTTATTTCATACTTTCTCTATTTTGGAGAATCTCTTAGAGCATTTCCAACAGCTATGCTAAAATAGAAAAAAGATGGATTTTTGCAATTTTTTGCTCCAACAGCTATGTTATCTTGTATGCTAAAATAGAGAAAAGGTGAGAGAGAAGCTAAAAATCTCCATATGTAGAGAAATTTTCTTGTATGCTAAAATTAGTGAAAAGATGAAAGAGAAATAATATTTTATTCTTTCCACCAATAAGAGATATTGAATTACAAAGTTAAGGAGAGAAAAATAATATTTTATTAATTTATTGATTATTTTAATATTTTAATCAATACTACAATCTGTAAAATAGAATAGCTGTTGGAGTTGGAAATAATTTTTTTAGAGATTTTAATTTTTGATACTCTATTTTAGAAAAAATATAACATAGTTGTTGGAGATGCTCTTATAACAAAAAATTAACAAAATCTCAATATAAGAGAAGCTCTTTGATCATCTTTAATATGTAGACTCATTAAGTCTTTTATAAGTGGTTCTTGTAACAACCCAGATCCAAAAATAAAGCATAAGTGTTCAACATTCATCAACTAGCCAAATGGCCCCAAAATTTAGCTTTAACCGACTAGTACATCATAAGGTTTGCGAAAACAACTTATACACAGCTGAGAAGTCTACTAGACAAAGTCTTGAATTATAAACAAATAAATAAAACTACCTTCTATTCCCCGCCTCAAGCTCACACCTTCTCTTTGCCCTTGCTCGAGCCTCCTACTAAATGCTTTCCTGAAATTGGGTTTAGTTTTGGAAAAGTGAGGGTTAGACCATAAGGTCTAGTGAGTTCCTTCTGAAACAACTTCCGCGCCATAACAATATTTAAAGTAGTTTATAGACATTCATAACCCATTTAATACTTAAAAACGACAATTGTCCTTCCCCCACTTCGTTCCAGCATAACGGCGTTCGACACTTGCGTCTGTATAACGCCTCAAATGGTGCCGCCTGGATGCTTGCATGATAGTTGTTGTTGTACGAGAATTTTATCAAGGGTAAGTGTACCTCCCAAGAACCTTTAAAATCTATCACGCATGACCGGAGCATATCCTTCAACGTCTGTATAGTTCTCTCACTCTGACCATCAGTCTGTGGGTGATAAGGTGTGCTCAACCTGAGTTGTGACCCCAAATCCCTCTGAAGACTCCTCCAGAATGATGACGTGAATCGACTATCACGATCATATACTATAGATCGCGGCACTCCATGTCTCGACACGATCTCATTTATATATAACATTGCCAACTTCTCCAACGGGTCTGCTTCTCTAATTGGTAGGAAGTGTGCCGATTTGGTGAGACAATCCACGATCACCCATATTGCATTGTGACCCTTCGGGGTCCATGGCAACTTTGTGACAAAATCCATGGTGATGTTATCCCACTTCCACACTGGTATATCCAAAGATTGGAGTTCTTCGTACGGTCGTTGATGTTCTGCCTTGACCCTCAAACAAGTCATGCATCGTTCTACAAAGTGAGCGATGTCCTTCTTCATCCCTGGCCACCAATAAAATTTTCTCAAGTCTCGATACATCTTATTCGTTCCTGGAAGCACTAAATACCAAGACTTATGTGCTTATTCCAATATGTTTACCCGTAAGTCCCCTATCTTAGGAACCCATACTCGGTTCCCTAAGCACCGCAAACCGCTACCGTTGATACTTAGCGAAGATATAATCCCGATGATTCTTTCACTCTTTACATTTTCTTCCAACATCGCCTCTTCTTGAAACTTCTTAATCTCATCAAGTAGATCGGAAGTTGCCTCGACCCTGAAGGCCACCACTTTAGTCGATTCTCCTCGTTCCTTTTGACTTAACGCGTCAGCAACCACATTCGCTTTACCCGGGTGGTAAAGGATTTCACAGTCATAATCGTTCAGTAGTTCCATCCATCTTTTTCTCATGTTTAACTCCTTCTGATCAAAGAAATGTCTAACACTCTTGTGATCGGTGTAGTTCTGACACTTAACTCTATATAAGTAGCGTCGCCAAATCTTCAAATTAAACACTATTGTCTCCATTTACATATCATGCGTAGGGTAGTTATGTCCGTGATCTTTCAGCTGACGAGACGCGTAAGCGATCACCTTTCCACTTTGCATAAGTACGCATCCTAATCCCAGTTTGGATGTGTCACTATAGATTACGAATCATTCGGATCCGTTGGGTAATGACAGACTTGGGGCACTACTCAAACTTTCGTTCAACTTACCGAAAGCGGCCTCCTGAGCCTCAGTCTAAACGAACTTAACATTCTTTCTCGTCAACGCGGTCAATGGCGTGGCTATCCGCGAAAAGTCCTGAATAAACTTCTGGTAGTAACCCGCTAACCCAAGGAAACTTCTCACTTTCGATGGAGACTTCGGCGGCTCCCAGTCTATAATCGCTTCGATCTTAGCTGGGTCTACTTTGATACCATTCGCCGACACCACATGCCCTAAAAACTGAACTTCTCTCAACCAGAACTCACACTTCGAAAAACGTTTCAACAATTCCAAAATTGCCTGGAGGTGTTCCTCGTGGTCCTCCCAAGATCGGGAGTAGACTAGAATATCATCTATGAAAACAATTACGCACTTGTCCAGCAGTGAACTGCACACTCAGTTCATTAAGTCCATAAATATTGTTGGGGCGTTAGTCAAACCGAAAGGCATGATCAGGAACTTGTAATGTCCATACATCTTGCAGAAAGTCGTCCTAGGCACGTCTTCCTCCCTCACCTTCAGCTGGTGATAACCCGACCTCAAATCTATCTTCGAGAAATATCTTGCACATTGCAACTGGTCGAAGAGATCATCGATTCTTGGAAGCGGATACTTGTTCTTTACTGTCACCTTGTTAAGTTCTCGATAGTTTATACACATTCGCATAGACCCCGTCCTTCTTTGTAACGAAAAGTACAGGCGCTCCCCAAAGCGATGAGCTCAAACATATGAAATCTTTGTCGAGTAACTCCTGCAGTTGTGTCATCATTTCCTTCATTTCCGTCGGTGCCAAGAGATAGGGTGCACGCACAATTGGTGCCGCCCCCGGCACTAATTCAATTCTAAACTCCACTTGACGATCTGGGGGCAAACTCTTCAAGTCATCCGGAAACACTTTCGGGTACTCATTTACTACTTGCACCTCCACCACTCCCTTCTTCTCCTTCTTAGCGTCTAACACATACGCTAAATACCTAAGGCATCCCTTTACTAAACATCGTCTAGCTTTCATCATAGAGATTAAACACGACTTCCTATCCCGTTGATCCCTATAAATTACTGCTTCTTTCTTATCAGGTAAAGTGATACGGATTAACTTCTTATTACAAACAATGTTAGCGTCATTAGCAGCCAACCAATCCATACCTACTATCACATCAAACTCCCTCATACCTATCGGGTACAAATGCAACGGGAACAAATGTCCATCTATGTCAATGTTACACCCCTCATAGACTTCCTTCACCAAGACTCGACTATCATCCGCTACTTCTACCTCAAACCCAAAGTTTAACTTCTTAGGCTTCACATGTAATTTTCGAATAAAATTTGGTGACACAAAAGAACGGTTTGCTCCCGAATCAAATAACACTTTAGAAAAAGTCGTGTCAATAAGGAAAGTACCTATCACCACATCTGGTGTGTCCACCGCCTCCTTCGCTGACATGTGGAACGTCCTCGCATTCGCGCGAGCTGGATCTACCTTCCTTTCTCCGCCCCTACCTCCATTACCACCATCGTAACTACCAGCAAACCCTTTCCTCAATTGCGGGCAATCTGTCTTGATGTGATCCGGTAAACCGCATTGATAGCACGACCTCGGACTATGGCAATCCCGCGCCATGTGTCCCGTTTTCCCACACTTATTACACCCTTCCTTATCCGACCAACATTCTCCTTTATGCATTATGTTGCACTTACCACAAGGTATCTCCTCTGCTCTCCCCACCCGCAACTCGGGTCTAGGAGCATTCGGTCTATTAGCATCACAATTAGGCTCTTCCCACTTCCGCTTATCACCTACCTTTTCTGACATCTGTATGTTCTTTTCCTTCTCCGTAAGTTCCGTTGTATCCACTGTCGCTTGAAAGTAGCGGGGTCCCTTACCTGGACCAACTCTCTCACACTGCTCTTTAGTCCCCAAACATACCTCTCTATGCGCCTCTCCTCAGTAGGCACATATAACTCTGCAAACCGAGCCTTCTCAATAAACTTCGATGTATACTCCTGCACCGACATCGTCCCCTGTTCTAACCCTAGAAATTCTTCCTCAAGTTTCTTAACTGACGCTACCGGGCAAAACTGCGCTTTAAACCTTTTGGTGAACGTCTCCCACGAAACTTTCTTAGCCACTTCTGACCCTTTTCCACCAGTTTCTACATCCCACCAAAATATAGCATCAGATTTCAGCATTGACATTGCGAACAACACTTTGTCTCCCTCAGCACACTTGCTAGTATCGAAAGCCAGTTCCATCTCTCGAATCCATCTTAAAGCCATCACTGGGTTATGCTCGCCTCTAAAAGAAGGAGGTTTGCATGATGCAAAGGTCTTGAACGTGCATCCCTTAGTTGATTTAACACCACTCGGCACAATTGGGGTCAGTTGAGAGTGACAACCCACTTCAGTCGCGGGTAGGATGGACACCTCAACTCCTATTTCATTACCACTCTTAGTACGGCCCTCAGATGCAGACTTGGTTTGGCGATCTAGCAACGCTTGCAAAGTCTCTTGTAGCTTGCCCATTTCAGTACTGAACTTCTCCTCAGTCACGAAAGCTCGGGTGCGGCCTCGACCACGACCCCTTGACTGACTCTTTCTCCTCACCGATGTCGTACTCTCCTGTTGAGACAACTCACGATCCTCTGGAGCCTCCGCGCTACTTGCTCGACGGATAACCGAAACCTTTTTCCTCCATCGAATTACCACCGTGGTTCCGTCCGCATGGGTAGCAGCTCGTCGTGGTGCCTTTTCCTCCCCCTCCCTCTTCCGTGACCTCCACCCCTCCCACGGGTGGCCGCCTGTCTTGAAGGATCTACTGATTCATCCTCCAAAACTTCATCCACTTAAACAACCTCCACAACTGGCACCTCTCCCTCAACCGACATTGACCTACTCCTTAGAGTTCTTTCTGACATAGTTGCTTACTGAAATATACCAAATAAAACAACTTAAGACAACAGATCCAGAGTAATAAGAAAAAATAAGCACATACATGTACCTGTAAGTTCGCAATTACGCTGGCCACATGTAATCCGGAACCTACCTTACATGACAGTTCTCGCTACCCTATTAATCATGTCCCTGTCAAGGTTTCTTCTAAAGCTCTCCTATTTCTCAATTGCGACTTCTATGTCCACAGTTTAAGTCTAGGCCCGTCCGGTCACCTAAATCTCTTAAACTATAGCTCTGATACCAACTGTAACAACCCAGATCCAAAAATAAAGCATAAACGTTCAACATTCATTAACTAGCCAAATGGCCCCAAAATTTAGCTTTAACCAACTAGTACATCATAAGGTTTGCGGAAACAACCTATACATAGCTGAGAAGTCTACTAGACAAAGTCTTGAATTATAAACAAAGAAATAAAACGATCTTCTATTCCTCGCCTCAAGCTCACGCCTTCTCTTTGCCCTTGCCCGAGCCTCCTACTAAATGCTTTCCTGAAAATAGGTTTAGTTTTGGAAAAGCGAGGGTTAGACCATAAGGTCTAGTGAGTTCCCTCTGGAACAACTTTCGTGCCATAACAATATTTAAAGCAGTTTATAGACATTCATAACCAATTTAATACTTAAAAACGATAAGCTTCAAATGCGAGAAACTACACATTAAACGGTACACTAAAGTCCTGTACACTGGTGACAACGTGTCAGTCTCACACTGCCTTAGCTGGAACACACCCTCCATGGCATAAATAGGACACACACCCCGGTATGAGCTATAGTTTAAGAGATTTAGGTGTATCATGTCTACTTTCAAATATATATATATATATATATATATATATATATATATATATATATGCATGCATAACAACTCAACCTTCTTAAACATAGCAAACATGCAGTTTCATATAGAAGATAAAACATGCAGTTCCATAACATCTCATGCGTTTAAAATAACATATAGGTCAACACATTTTCAGTTAGAAAAACTCACCTGTTGTCCTTGCTTAAATCTTCCTACTTTTGCCTCAGATCCTTAAATCGAACACCTACGATTTAAAATGAAAAGCGAGAGTGATAAGTCACCCGATTAACCCTCATGGTTACTGCTAAATGACAATTCTAAACGCTACCCGAGCCTCGACGAACTATCTGAACCCAAAGGCTAGTTTTCGGGTACCAACGTCCGGACGACTCACTTCCGGATGCGGACATCCGGTTTACCCACTTTCGGATTATCCAATTCCGGATCTCTCAATTTCCGGACGCTCACTTCCGGACAACCTATCCGGATCTCACTTTCCGGAAAAACCCACTGTCCGGAAAACCCCTCTTCCGAAAAACCCACTATCCGGAACTCTCTTCCGAAAACCCACCCAGACCTGGGCAAACTTTCGGATTCGCAGGGTTCTGCCGAACGAGACTCTGGTACAAAGGATTCATATAAAACTTTCTCCTGATTGATTGAGACTCCTAAAATTACAAGGTGAGCATACAATACGCATTATAAACGATTAATCAAACAAAACTCTTTCTCGCCAACACTTAATCCATCGATTTGATTACTTCTCACTCAAGAACTACAATTCCCAACAATAACTTCAAACCCCAAATATAAATTTCAATAATCCTAGCAAAACAACAAGGAGTATAGTTAGAGGTTACCTAGAATTGCTTGATGATGAATCTCCCCCTTCCAATAAACTCTTATTTTCCAAGAATCACAGGTAAAAGCTTGATTTCTTCTCTCTGCTCCAACAAACACAGCCGCCCAAAATGATATATCAACATATAGGGTTTTGTGCCAACCTTGAGGGTCTGGGTTTTATACCCTCCTTCTACAATTTACATTTCAGCCCCCAATGTTAAAGAATTCCAGTTATTTCCACATTAACTTCTATGCCTTTCGTTTTAGAACCTTGGTTATTACAGTTCTCCAAAATGTAAAAAATTGAAAAACATATGTCCTTTTTATGCCTTTAATTTTTATCCTTAATGAAGAAGTCAAATAATGTTTTGTACGAGACGTTAGTTAATTCACAATCATTCAAAAAGAGATTATAAATAACAATTGAACTAGATATTTTTTTGTTCGTATCCTAGGGTTATGGTTGTCATCTTTCTAAGAGGAGAGGATTACCACCTAGCTATCTTATTAATTAAATTAATATTTTAAAAAAAATAACCCAAAATTAATTTAAAAAGTTAATGAATGTCAATGATCAAAGTGATTATTTAACCGTGAATCAAACATTTAATTAGGGATATATACTCACAAAAATGAATATGTATAAAAAGGATATGTATACATTTTGAAGTATTTTTTTAGATAGAGAACAAAAATTCATAAAGAAGATTCTATGGAAGGATGAGATGTTCATCATAGAAGAAGAAGAAGATTGATCTATTTGAGATGAGATTGTTATCTCATATAAGAAGTCGTTTCTATTGTGCACTTATTTTTCTTTCGATTATCCACTACTAGAAAATTGAGTATATTCGATGATTTTCTTCGAAGGAAAATGTCGTTGAAAATTTGTGACAAAGTTTCGACGTATTTTAGAAGGAAAATTAAAAATATAGAGTTTCTAAATTCATGATGAATTTTTTTGGTTCGCCGTTTGGCTCGGATGGTGGCGTTTTGCCTGATGTTTGTTTTTGCTATAAAATTGCCTGGAGTTTTCCTCTAAAAAAAATGAGGATTTTAGACGGATTTTTCTGTCTAAAATGCCCCCATGTTTTGTAACGTCGCATATGGTATTGATCTTATCATATGTGATTATTGGTATTGAATTTAGATGTTTATCATTATTTTATTACATGTGATATTTACAAACAATCACATGGTATATCATATGTGATACATAAGAGTTCATATGCTAAAATAACTAGTCACGTTTGATACAAAATATATATCTAAAAAGTAGAGAAAAAATGACGAAAAAAGATAATAGATTGATTATGGATATCACTTGTGGTATTTGACAAAATCATAACATGATAAAAGTTGTGAATTAATTAAAATTAAATGATAAATAATCTAAAAGATATAATATGATTTTTTAGGGATTCAAATAATGTTTTTGTTCCAGTTATATATACCTTCACCATGATATTTGACCAAATTCAAAATGATAATTATCTTAGTTTCTAAAATTATTTTCCATTTGTTATATATTTATGGTATTTTTCAATGCATTTTATGGTTTAGGTTGGTTCTCGCCTTCTCACAAAATGATCGTTTTCTCGTTTAAATATGTCTTTATCCAAGAGGGAACAAATATTTAATCTCGAAAAAGGTGGATACAAGATTGACCTTTTAACACTTATGTTAACTCAATCTCCTGAGAGTTCATTCATTGGAGAAGATGTAAGTGTTGTTTTAATGAGTTTTAGTTTTAAATCATATAGATTAAGGTTGTTCTTTGGTTGAAGTTCAATGAATTTAGGTAAATTTGATTTGATACAATCATCCATTAAAAGTTGGATTTTGCTATCTGATTCAATTCGATTAACATTGGATTAGATTGAAACTAAATTAGTTCCATCTATTGAATTTTATTATTGGTTATCCATTAGATCAATCCAATATTTTGATATAATCTTCAACCAATTAATCCACAATTTTCGACCAGTTGTTTATAAATGTTCTTAAAAAATACAACATAATATCAACTAAAAACAATATCGTAATATATTATTAATATTGGATGGTAGTTGGAGAGTCAATAGATGATAATTGGATGGTCATTGGTCCGATTCGGTCTATTTGGATGTTAGGCTGGCAATAAAAAACAATGGATCCGAGCCATATACAATTGGATATCCAATTATGGTCGATCGATGATCTAAATGGATTGTATGACTTTATGAATATCGTTAGCTAGTATACGTATTATCAGTTCTTTATGTGGTCGTACTAGTTAGTTGGAATTGGAATGCCTAAAGTTTGTCGGTGTTGCATGGAGAGAGTGTTTTACATGAACGAGATCCACCAACCACTATAGCAAAATATTTTAGATAAAATTGTCATTTTGACACTGTATCAAAATGAATATGATGCAGAAGCAGTCGAATAAAGTACTCTTATGGAATTTCCGACATGTTCTTAAGTTATATTTCAGCTGTAAGTTCTCAAGTTGAGAATCTTGGTATTGACGCTAGCGAGGCTCGTGATTAGCCTTTTCTCGGTTTCGGAAGCTTTCAGGAGTTTGGACATCGTCTTGGGTCGCGGTACATAGGCAACGACTATGCTCGCGACTGTGACACTGCCACTATCTGTAATAACCGAAATCTTTTGTAGCAAAATAAGAGATTTAGTGGATTTTGTTGGAAGCTTGAAGTTCAAGGGCTATTTTGTAAATAGTGGAATAGGGTTAAAACCCTAAAACCCTACCCTTCTAATCATTTTGATCATTGAGGGGGCTAAGAGAAAACACAGTGGATGCGTGTGAAGATATGGGGAGCATGTCTGGGAAGAAATCAAGGACAGTATTAATCGGAAGTGGCTCATACATCAAGTTCTTGAAGGTAAACTCTTAATCTTGCCGTCTTATTTCTTTTGTGAATGGATTTTCCTGCTTAAAGGCGGTTTTAGAGAAAAAGGGGATTAATCAGCAGTTAGTCTTGATGGGAATTAGATTTCGATGCCTCGTTAATGATCAAATGTGTTTCTACAATCAACCTTAATGATTTCAAGGGCATAAAAATTGGTTTGGGTTGGATCTTTGGGGTGCAAAGGGAGGAATCGGACTGAAGTCGTACGCAGTCCAGATATCGCCTAGAAACCCGGATGGTTTAGTAGTCCCGGCGTTTATGTTTCCCCGAAGTGGGGAATCCGGAAGTGTTTTCCCGGAAACGGGGAATTCGGACGTGTTTCCTGGAATCGGGGTTTCCGGACGCGTTTTCCCAGAAACGGGAATCCGGTCGTGTTTTTTCTGGGAGTGGTGGATCCGAATATATATATATATATATATATATATATATATATATATATATATATATATATATATATATATATATATATATATATATATATATATATATATATATATATATATATATAGCCTTAGGTTCAATAGAGAAGTGCAAATATTTAGAGAAGTAGAGAAGTAAAAAACACGGGTCCGTTCATATATGAACGTTCATATATAAACAGTCATATATGAACGTTCATATATGAACGTTCAGATATGACTGTTATATGAACGTTCATTTATGAACGTTCATATATGACTGTTTATATATGAACGTTCATATATGAATGTTCATATATGACTGTTATATGAACGTTCATATATGAACGTTCATATATGAACGTTCATATATGACTGTTTATATATGAACGTTCATATATGACTGTTTATATATGAACGTTCATATATGAACGGACCCGTGTTTTTTTACTTCTCTACGTTCATATATGAATGTTCATATATGACTGTTATATGAACGTTCATATATGAACGTTCATATATGAACGTTCATATATGACTGTTTATATATGAACGTTCATATATGACTGTTTATATATGAACGTTCATATATGAACGGACCCGTGTTTTTTTACTTCTCTACTTCTCTAAATATTTGCACTTCTCTATTGAACCTTTCCCTATATATATATATATATATGCGTGCATTCGAAGTGGATCGGGACGATCGAGTTAGAGAGAGAGAGAGAGAGAGAGCGAGAGAAAGAGAGTTGAGAGTAAACCTCTAGGTTTGATTGGGTGACTCATCACTCTTCTTTTTTACCATAGGGTTCGATTTAAGGATCTGAAGCAGAGTAAAGAGAACTAAGCAAGGACCGCAGGTGAGTTTTGCTAACTGAAAATGAGTTGATCCGTATACTATTTTCTTTCTGCATGTTTTATTGTCTATATGAAAACTGCATATTGGTTATGTCGTAAGAAGGTTGAGTTTTTATATGCATACATTCGAAGGTGGATATGTTACGGCTAAGTCGGGGGGGGGGGGGGGGGTCCCGCCAGTGCTCATACCGGGGTGTGTGTCCCGTTTATGCCATGGAGGGTGTGTTCCAGTAAGGCAGTGTGAGACTGACACATTGTCACCGGGGTACGGGACTTCAATGTGCCATTCATGTGTGGTTTCTTGTTGATGAAAGTTACGTGTTTCAATGCACTAAAATGTTTATGAATGTTTATAAACTGCTTATTATATTGTTATGGCGTGAAAGTTGTTCTAGATGGACCTCACTAGATCTTATGGTCTAACCCTCGTTTTTCAAAACTAACCCCATTTTCAGGAAAACATTTAGTATGAGACTTGAGCAAGGGCATGGAGAAGGTCTAAGCTTGAGGCGAGGAATAGAAGATAGTTTCATTACTTTACTTTTAAATCAAGACTTCGTTTAGAAATTTCTCAGTTGTGTATAGAGGTTGTTTCCGCAAACCTTATGATGTACTGGTTGGTTAAAGCTAAATAATTGGAGTCATTTGGCTAGTTAATAAATGTTGATCGTTATGCTTTAATTTTTGATCTGGGATGTTACAGTTGGTATCAGAGCCATAGTTTAAGGGATTTAGGTGACCGAATGGGCCTAAACTTAAACTGTGGAGTGGAAGGGAACACATCTGAGATATATGATGCTTTTAGGAAAGATCACTATAAGTGCGCTAATAATAGGGTAGTGAGGACCGTCATGTAAGGTAAATTTGAAATTACATCTAGCTAATGTAATCGCGAATTTACAGGTACATGAGTGTGCTCAATTGCTCTTGTTGAGAAGATCGATGGGCGTGGAAGTATGTAGTGAGTTCTGACCTTGCAATGATAGCAAGGGGTTGAGGTATCGTGAGAGACCGCATATGATATAATGTTTATATCTTCTAGAAGAAGTATTGTTCGGAATGTTATGAGTCGTCTAGAGGTAGAACTTCTTAGGTTTGAAGGTGATGAATGGCTGACTAAGGGTAAACTCATAGTTTCTAGTGAGTCCCCATTCTTGGAGTTAAGGTGACGATCATTTCGGACAGGAGAAAAGGACTGGATTAGAGTTTTGAAAGCTTTAACTCAAGGATCGAGTGAAGGAAATGAGCCTATGACTCTCCAATAAAACGGTAGAGTGGCAAGGATGTTGGAGAGAAGATATCGAGATTGGATTGAATTAGTGGAGGAGCATAACGTGAAGAAAATTGGTGGTTTATCGACCTGTATGGGTCAAAGATTGAAACGACTGCTGGTCAAAAGTAGAGTGCCAATGATAGTTGTGTGGGTACAACGGTTGACCTTGTTAGAGTGAGTAGCCTTCAATTGCAAGTTGAGTTTCATGCATTGTGTCTTTAAATGTGATACATGAGCTCTTTCAGGATTAAAAGTAAATGCTTGAATAACGACTTTCTTGTTTTAGAAATAAGTCGACGAGTGCAAGCGTGTGTTTAAAGGAAAAGACAAACTTATTTATATTGCACAATAAAAAATTTGAACTTAGCGATTTGCGAGTTATATCGCCTTTTTCATGTTGAGATAATCTTCGTTGCGAAAATCATGAAAACGTTCGACTGCAAAACTTTTATAACCAAAATGAGTATTGACACGTTGATATCATATAGATAAGTGTAGGAGCCGACTGATTTACTGCGTATAAGTGAATCCGTTCAAAACTTTTCTAATCGTATAGGAAATGTTTCATTCAAAATGTTTCTGATATAACGACATCGTTTTGGTTGGTTAAGGTTATGTTTTACCGAAAAGCTACGTGCGAACGATTCTCGAGATCGTTGCACATAGCATTAAAGTTATGAGAAGTGTTGGGTCATGTGTACTCAAGTTGTTTTCAAGTGTTTACTTTTTGAACGTTCAAATGTGTGAAATGATTTAAATTATCGTGTCGTCATGCATGAAGGCTATGAACTCACTAGGTCGTGGAGATTATTGCATTTAAATATAAGTAAGGGTTCCGAGAGTGGAGATGTGTCGGTCAAGCCGGTGGTGGAGGATTTGTGGTCTTGGTATTCTTATAAAGGAAGAGAGGGGAATAGTGGAAAGGTCAGATATGGACTTTGGTATTGTATGTATTATGGTAGTTTGTACTCTTGTTTGGTAACTTGAGATGCGGTTATCGGTGGACGGCTGTGTCCGGGGGAAGGACTTGAAGTCGTCAAGGTATTGATTTTAGTAACTCGTTTTATGTAACGTTGAGATACATCGATGAAATATTGTCGGCTTTGAGCCTTAGAACTTGGGGGTGGTCTTGTAATTTTGACCTCACGCCAAGTAAGTCTTGAACTTTTTTCAAGTGAGGACGGCGGGGTATAAAGTTGATTATGATACGTTGGAAGAAGTAGGTTCCGTTAGGAACCTTTGTTGTCGGGAAGGTTATGGAAGCATCATCATATCGTCTATTGATGTTGAAGTCAGCAACTGTTTAAGATGTCTGAAGTTGAAGGCATTGTCAAGAGGTTGAAATTTGAGAAAATCACCTTGTGTGTAGGCGTAGGAGGTCGTTCGGGAAAGATGTATACTTGCATGACGTTGGACCACCTCGTGTGGGTGTTATGATTGTGGAAGATTGCTAATTGGATGAGTGTTTTCCTTACGAGATTTGGACGGTTCATAAAAGGATGAGGTAATTAGCACAACCGAAATGGGTGCATTGATTATATCGATCTGTAAGGGAATGCGCCTTGTCATTTGGAATGGTTTCTTGGAGATCGCAATGAACCAACAAGGAACGCATATTTTTGAGTAAATTGGGAAATCGTGAGTTGTGGTTCATCTAGGTTTTGGGAAAGACAAAGTCATGAGATAGACTTGGTTATATTATGCAGGTGAATATGAAAGCAAGATTGATTATGTGTACAAATGACCGTGAGAACCTGGTCTGTGGTGTGATGTTGTGGGCAGAGAATGTGTGGATAAGTTAGTGGCATCTTTGCCAAGGTAGATGCGCAAGCTAGTGATTTGGTAATGTGTTGTTAAAGGAGGATAAGCACAGATGGGAGCCCTTTTCGGAGATTTCGGATGAGTTATACAAAGTGGTAAGCATGTTGTTGGGACGCATGGATTGTAAGTTGGCGTTATGATATGGCTAATTTCGAAAAAAAGGGTGGAGCGGTAGTTGGTGGTTACCCAAAAGAGGAATCATGTGCTTTTGGTTGTGTGGGTCGTTGAGTGGGTATATTTTGGGATCATTGAAAGATTGATGAAGACGTTGGATTGGTTAGTTTACGATGTGGTGTAGTATATGCGGAATCTTTAAGGAATGTGAATTGTTCCTTGTGTACAAAGGAATTCTCTGAGAAGGTAACAGTTTGGGGAATAGGAAGTGTGTGGTATCTTCGGACATCGGGTGTTATTTCGGGATGACGTAGTAGAATTTCTCAAGTGAGGGTGGTGGTGAAACCGTTTGGTTAGGCATAGCCATGTATATGTTCTATCAGCGCGTTGGGTGTGGTCGAAAAATAGAGTGGGCAATGTTCCATACTAGCCGGAAGTGGTAGAGAAGGTATGCTGAAATAAGTGAGTAAACTGGAATTATGAAGTTTGATAAGTGACACCAAAATTGTGAAGCAATGTTTACAAATTGTTATTGTCAGTAGTGGGTACCTGAACTCCTAGTGAGAGTATGGAAAGAGGAGTTGTATATGTTATGGTTTGAGGGTCGTGGAAAGCTAACTCATGTGATTGGTCAAAAGCGTGCACCTACTGGTTAGCCATTCTTTGGAGGCATGGATGATATTTTCGTGAAGATATTGGGAAAGGTAGTGGAAAGTGGTGCTCGGAATAAAGCACCGTTGGAATAGACCTGGCATGGTCGTGGGAAGGTTCCAAATGAGCTTATCGTTCAGTGTTAAACCCATTGGGAATAGTTTTGCGTGAGCATATTCACTCCTTATGTTGAGCGGGTGACACTTGAATCTATTCACGTGCGGTTGGACAGTTGTTGGATTCAGTGGGAAATTGAACGTGTCTTCAGGATTGATTCAGCGTGGATTAGCGGATACTTCAAATGGTGGATTGTAGAGGTTTCCTACTTTTAGCTAGGGATAAGTGTGGGATGTTGACGTGGTAGGAGCGTGTGAATGTTTGGTTAACATCAATGAGTCGTAGTCAATGTAATTCGGGAAAGAAAGTACTATTTATGTTAGACGTAAGTCGTATTGGGGAAGTAATCTAGAATTGCATGTTATTCGATGAGGGAACGGTTGACTGTGAGTTTATTGGGATATTCAAGGTTGGCCTTGTGCCAAGTTGGCAAGTTGAGTGGTTATTTTTGGTAAAGGATTCACGTTAATGTGGCATGGAATTAAGCAAAGTTCCTTCTTTTAAGGAAATGGAGTTGTTCGAGAAAACCATGATTAGACGCGTTTATAAAACCGTGAGTCCTGGTGTGGACGAAACGAGCATTATCTCATACGGTTGGCCCAGGATGTTACGGATGCTATAGTCAATCGGAGAGGTTGCAAGTATGTTATATGAGGTGATCTGTCATAAGAAATAGTGATTAATTGAGTGACGTTGTCGAAGGATTGGGTACGGCTATGATTTTAATCAGAATGGTTTGGGCAGCTGAGTAGAGCAAAGTTGATTTGGTTCAAAGGCATAAGACTTTTGAGCCTTTAGTTTGAGGAAGGGGTAGGCAGTTGATGCGGAGGACGTCCCCATAGAATGGGGTGGGGTGTTCGAGTGAAAGGTGGAATTGGTCCATCTTTTCTTTGGATCCATTGAAATTTATGGAAAGAGTTGGAAGGATAGTGTATGATCTGGTTGTGCTCGATGAGACTTTGGAGAATTCATAATGTGTATCACGCCTCTATTATAGAGAGCAATTGCTGGAAGTTGGAATGACGATAAATCTACAAGAAATGCAAGCGATAAGCAGTTGACCTTAGAGTCAAGGAGTTGAGGACCAAGGGGTTTGACCTTGTGGGAGTACCGTGGTGTTATCACCAAAGAACCGGAAGCAACTTGAGAGATAGAGGCGGACAAGAGGTCCAAATACCCAAGCTTGTTCGATGATGGAATTCTGAGGACGAAGTTCTTTAAAGGGGGAGGTATTGTAATAACCGAAATCTTTTGTAGCAAAATAAGAGATTTAGTGGATTTTGTTGGAAGCTTGAAGTTCAAGGGCTATTTTGTAAATAGTGGAATAGGGGTTAAAACCCTAAAACCCTACCCTTCTAATCATTTTGGTCATTGAGGAGGCTAAGAGAAAACACAGTGGATGCGTGTGAAGATTTGGGGAGCATGTCTGGAAAAAATCAAGGAGATTATTAATCGGAAGTGGCTCATACATCAAGTTCTTGAAGCTAAACTCTTAATCTTGTCGTCTTGATTTTCCTACTTAAAGGGGTTTTTAGAGAAAAGGGGGATTAATCAGCGGCTAGTCTTGATGGGAATTAGATTTCGATGCCTAGTTAATGATCTAATGTGTTTCTACAATCAACCTTAATGATTTCAAGGGCATAAAAATCGGTTTGGGTTGGATCTTTGGGGTGCAAAGGGAGGAATCGGACTGAATTCGTACACAGTCCGGATATCGCCTAGAAATTCGGATGGTTTAGTAGTCCGGACGTTTATGTTTCCCGGAAGTGGGGAATCCGGAAGTGTTTCCCGGAAGTGGGGAATCCGGAAGTGTTTTCCCGGAAACGGGGAAACCGGACGTGTTTCCCGAAATCGGGGAATCCGGACGTGTTTTTCCAGAAGTGGTGGATGCATATATATATATATATATATATATATATGTGTGTGTGTGTGTGTGTGTGTGTGTGTGTGTGTGTGTGTGTGTGCATCCTAAGTGGATCGGGACGATCGAGTTAGAGAGGGAGAGTTGAGAGTAAACCTCTAGGTTTGATTGGGTGACTCGTCACTCTTGTATTTTACCGTAGGGGTTCGATTTAAGGATCTAAAGAGAGTAAAGAGAACTAAGCAAGGACCGCAGGTGAGTTTTCCTAACTGAAAATGAGTTGATATGTATGCTATTTTCTTTACGCGTGAGATGTTATGAAACTGCATGTTTTATTGTCTATATGAAAACTGCATGTTGGTTATGTCGTAAGAAGGTTGAGTTTTTATATGCATACATTCGAAGGTGGATATGTTACGGCTAAGTCGGGGGGGGGGGGGGGGGGGGGGGTCCCGCCAGTGCTCATACCGGGAGGGGTGTCCCGTTTATGCCATGGAGGGTGTGTTCCAGTAAGGCAGTGTGAGACTGACACATTGTCACCGGGGTACGGGACTCCAGTGTGCCATTCATGTGTGGTTTCTTGTTGATGAAAGTTCTGTGTTTCAATGCACTAAAATGTTTATGAATGTTTATAAACTGCTTATTATATTGTTATGGCGTGAAAGTCATTCTAGAGGGACCTCACTAGACCTTATGGTCTAACCCTCGCTTTTCAAAACTAAACCCATTTTCAGGAAAGCATTTAGTAGGAGGTTTGAGCAAGGGCAAGGAGAAGGTCTACGCTTGAGGCGAGGAATAGTAGATAGTTTCATTACTTTACTTTTAAATCAAGACTTTGTTTAGAAATTTCTCAGCTGTGTATAGAGGTTGTTTCCGCAAACCTTATGTTGTATTGGTTGGTTAAAGCTAAATAATTGGAGCCATTTGGCTAGTTAATAAATGTTGATCGTTATGCTTTATTTTTGGATCTGGGATGTTACACTATCGCGGGGAAAGGTCGCGTGGTACGTACCGTGAGGCTGAGGACGCGGGCGACAAGGTCGCGATCGGGCCAGCTGGGGTATTTAAGTGAGCAACTTGTTTTATTTATCACAATAATGATTTTGGCATTTAGAGCTGCGATTTTCTCTCCAAGAACTTGGTAAGTTTCATCCCGAACTTTCCCCTACCATTATGTTCTCTCATCTACCAACCTCTTGATCATTAATGGGCACTTCTAGGTGTATTTAAGCATTTATTGTGGAAGATCCAAGTTTTCTCAAGGTCCAAGCTTCATCTCATCATCTCACTAGAGTTCTTGGATTTTAAGGTTTTAAACTATAAACCTTCAAGGTGAGTTCATCAATGCTTTTAAACTTTATACATGTCAAAACCTTTGTGTTTTAACCTTCTAACAATCTCCTCACTTATGATTTCTTGGTTTGATGAATTTTAACCTAAAACTTGTTTTGGAGATTTTTAGGGTTTTGTTTGGATGAAAATGTTTGGAAAGATGAATACATGGTATTTAAGGATTTTCTCTATGATTCTTATGTATGTTGATTACATTTCCCCCACATTTATGAGTTTGAGAAATTTAGGTAAAAATCTAGGGTTTTAAAATACTTAATGATTTTGATGAAGAATTTATGGATGTTGGTTTACCATGTTGAAATAATGTTTTAAATGGTTTTTGGTGAATTATGGGATTTTATGGCTAATTGTCAAATTTTGAGGTCAAAGTATTATGATGAGAAAGTTTACCTATTGGTATGTTTTGGTACTAAACTTGCCTATCATATTTGGGGTAGTGATTGTACATTTTGAATTTGTATTTATAATTGATTTTAGTGTAATGGATCCATAGGTACTTAAGTCTTTATGATCAATGATGGGATGATAGTCCCTCATTGTAGCACGAAATAGGCATCAGGTCTCATGGTAAGTAAGATGTGGACCCGTATGGTCGAGCATTGTCCCATGAGTAGTAAGATGTTATTCCAATGTGCTTATGTGTTTTTCTTGGATTTTGGAGATCTCAAAGTATGGACCTAGAGGGGTTGAGGTTGAGACTCCACGAGCAATAGGCTTAGAGGAGTTGAGCTTGACATCCAATATGTTTATAAAATATGTGATTGGTTTTACAGACATGTTAAGTGGCTTACTTCCGTGTTCCGTCACTGATGTCGGCTATCAAATGATCCTGAGCCTTCTATCGAGTCTTTCTTTGTAATATCCAAGATAAATTTTTATATGGAGTGCAACGAAGACACCATTTTCACCAATGAAGAAGAAGATGTTAGAGGTGGAGAAGCAAAACTAGATGGGTCACAATAGGGGTGCTAATAGCACACAATATATGTGTTCAATTTGCAAATGGACTAGTTTCAAATGTTTGAATTTTTTAATTGTATCCAAACTATGATGTTGAGTAGCTTGTTTTTATTATAAGTACTTATTAATTTTGTTTTGATTATAAGATTAAATTCATATTATTATGTTAAATGATGTTGTTTTTATTTAAAAAACGTTTAAATTGATTTCTTTATAACTAAAAGTTATTTATTCCACATTTTTACCGAACAATTGTTTTATTCCAACAAAATTATACACTATGAGTACAATGGACATCTGACAATAAGACTGTTTATTCAGTACAACAACCGAACAACTACTTATCTGTTATCATACAAACAACTTTATCATTACAAAGTTTAATTAAAATAAAAAGTGAACAACCGCATAGTCGACCTAATAAGTTCTATCGATTAAGTTAGACAACCTAATTAATAAAACCAAAAAATTAAATCATTCTATAATTAGCCTTCTTACATGTCATTTTTTAAAATGTTCTATATATAAACGGCTAATTAATAGCTAATAGGACAATAACCTAAAGGGCCAATTTTGTAAGCAGTGGCGGAGCCACACCAGTGCCAGAAGTGGCATTGGTGCCTCCTGGGTTTTTTTGAAAAAAATATCTCTATTATGTTTATGAAAAAAACTGATACATATCCCTATTATGTCTATAATATGTATGTATATATATATGTGTGTGTGTCTGTGTCTCCTAAACCATTATTTTTTTATCTATTGAAAGACCAGACCATTATTTTTATGTATTGGATAATGGGTCTTCTAAACCTTTTATCCATAATTCCTATACTATTATTTCTCTACCGTAAAGTAAAAAAGTTAGGTTTGTGAAAGGTGCAACCATATCGTTTTAGAAGGTGCAACCGTACCTCGTAATCAACTAAAAACAAAATAAAACTCTTGAAATCAACTCAAAAACCGAAAAAAAAACTCTTGAAGTATACCAAAAAACCAAAAAAATCTCTCGAAATCGATAAAAAGAACTTAAAATCCCTTGAAATCAAGAAAAAAATCTTTAAAATCCCTCGAAACGGTAGCATTAGACTAAAACAACATCGGACGATATGAAAAAAAAATTAGGTTTATCAAAGAGAATTCTTTACAGAAGAAAAATAAAGTTGAAGTTCAATTGGTGCCCCATCGCATAAGTTTCTGGCTCCGCCCCTGTTTGTAAGTGGTCCGTCTAATTTCATTTTAATAACTTACTGTATTTGGATAAGACAAATTGATTCTATAAACTCAAATTAATTCGCATTAAGTACTCTATTAGGGTTGTCGACCAATATAATAAATAAAAAACCAATTAATCTGATTTATATATACATCTTTTACTAAACATCTATAGTATTTATTTCAAGTTTAACGAAGGGAATACATTATACATACATGGTGGCAAATATTTAATTGGTTTTATATTCCACCATCTCCAATATATAAAGTACGTATACACCACATCCCAAATGAGAACCCTTTGTCTTTCTATCCCACGAATCTTCGTCACAGTAATTAAGCTCAAATTAGTAAAGCTTTTTGTATCGGTAATTAACCCACACCCACCCCTAATTACTTTTCATCATTTCTTCTTTGTCCTATTTCCATTAATGATCTTATGAAGATATGTGGAATCTGATATATCTTACCTAAGAAGAAACTTTCTAATTTTGGAAATGGGAATTACATCTTTTTCTTTGTTCTTTGTATAGCATCATCAATATATACTTTGATTCTCTGCTAGCTCATGATATAACTAAAGCTCCCTTTTCTGATCAGCCTATAATTTAATTTGCATCTTATTGTTAATTTCTTTGATCTGCTGTTAAGGTCCAAACTGATAGCAGGTTGCTGAAACCCTAATTAACTATGGGAAGAGGGAAGATTGTAATTCAAAGGATCGATAACTCAACCAGCCGCCAAGTTACTTTCTCTAAAAGAAGGAATGGATTGTTGAAGAAAGCTAAGGAGTTGGCTATCTTGTGTGATGCCGAAGTTGGACTCATTATCTTCTCTAGCACCGGGAAGCTCCAAGACTTCGCGAGCTCAAGGTTTGGTCAATGTTCATATTTATATGCATCAATCTCGATCTCCATTGACATATATATATATATATATATACACGAGGCTCATTATTTTGTAAACTTTTTTTCGTGTAAACTTTGGATTTCATAGGTTTTCTTGATGAAATTGTTTCATGAAATTGTTTATTTTGATGAAATTATTTCATATCATTCATTTCGTGATGAAATTGTTTCATATATTTGTGTTTTTATATAGTTTCATATATTTTTTTCATTTATATGAAATTGTTTCATATATTTTCTCAGTTGATGAAACTTTATCTTTTTTACCTAAAAAAACACAAATATATGAAACAATTTCATCAAGAAATGAATGATATGAAACACTTTCATCAAAATAAACACTTTCATGAAACAATTTCATCAAAAAAACCTATGAAATCCAAAGTTTACAAAGTTTACACACATTTAGAAGTTTACAATTTATTATCCCTCTATATATATATATATATATAGGGGTTAAATCATGTGAGAACCAAAAAAAAGACTGAGAACCATGAGAACCGATCTAAGCCATAATTTGGTTTTGATCCCATGGTTATAATTAAACTTTCAATCACATGGTTATAATTAATAGATTGAGAACCGTGAGAACCCATCTAAGCCGTAATAGATTAAATCAATTAATGGTTTAGATCGGTTTTCATGGTTCTCAACCTTTTTACGGTTCTCATTTGATTACCGTCCTATATATATATATATATATATACTTATCACTTGACCTACTATCTTTTTAGTTCTTGATGCTACAAAGTGTATATATATAGAGAGAGAAATATTAGGGCAACTATATGGTTCTTGATGGCTGAAAGCTCGGTCAACGAATCAATTGATAGATCCAATCCATTCTACTATTATTTTTTCAACAATATGACAAGGTTCTTAAGAATTATAGGATTAATGGCTGAAATTTTTTGCTTGGATCCTATAGTGTGATTCGAAAACATGACAAACTAATGATTTTGCATAGGATCTATATAGCTTGATTGTTCATTGACTTGAGAGTACAAAATCGTGAAAAATATAGATAGCGATCTAGGTAGAACTTGGATCGTGAACGGAGTAAGTAATATTTCAACCCTATTACAACCAATAGGTATCATGGAATTTACTCCGGGATAAACACACATGCACTCTAGATTTGTAGGCAAAATCGAGAGCAAATTAACACACAAATGTTCTATTTCCGTATTTTAAATTGAGATTGAAAACTCCTTAACTGGGTAGTTATTCTTCGCCAATTAATTTGGAATGGTTCAGAAGACTACACGCTTTCTAAAATCATTAGTGGAACCACAAAGGGGCTTTGCTCCTCGGAACCCCACAAAGGGGTACGACCCCTTGACCGCCTGACACCCCCCCCCCCCCCCCAAAAAAAAAAGAAAAAAGAAAAAATAGGGCGACCGTAAGTCCACGACAACTTATCATGAGTGTTTATTTTTCACCTCCTAACTCATAATATAGCTTAACCATAAACCCCATTGATTTTATGGACAAACTACACTAAAATATTTAATCACAAAAATCACCAACATAGGTGAGGAAAAGAGTGATCACAAGTGCTAAATTTTCCATCTTTTGTGAGTTTGAGCCTTTGAGGAAATATAGTTAGTACATGTAGTCCTTAATTAAATTGAAAAACTTCATTGATTGGGAAATCCAACAAATATATGTGTAATAGATGGATGGAAAACTCCAGAGGTCTAGTTGCTGGTGCATCAAACAGATTATCATTTGGCTCTTTATAGAAAAACTCAGTGCAGTTTTACTAAGTGTTGTCTACGTGACACACACATACACACACACACACATACATATATATATATATATATATATATATATATATATATAGCCATAGGTTCAAATGAGAAAATGCTAAGCGTGTGAGAAATAGAGAAATAATCCTAGTCATTCATACGGTCAAGATCGGATTTGACCGGTCAAAATTTGCGGCTTTGATTGGTCAAAAGTTGCGGCTATTCCAAAAATAGAAGAACAATTTCATAACTTTTACAATTACTCGGGACGAGTTCATATGTGAATCTGTGTGATTCACATATGAACTCTTTTTAATTGATTCACATATGAACATTTGTGATTCATATATGAACTCTTTTTAATTGATTCACATATGAACTTTTGTGATTCATATATGAACTAATTAACTGTAAGTTCATATGTGAATCAGTTAAACTAATTAACATATTTACATATGAACCTTTGTGATTCACATATGAACTAATTAACCGATTCTCATATGAACTAACTAACTGATTCACATATGAAAGTATAGTTCATATGTGAATCACAGAGGGTCGCCTATGAACTCGTCCCGTGTATTTGTAAAAAGTTACGAAACTACCCCCATCTTCTACAGACCACGCGAGCAATTATTCGGTGCTTCACAGTCAAAGCCGCAAATGTTGACAAAATGAAGGGTTAGGATCATTTCTCTATTTCTCACACACTTAGCATTTCTCATTTGAACTTCTCCCTATATATATATACACACACACACACACACGAAGAATCGTGTGAGAAGAAGAGTTAAGGTGAGAAGGTAACAAGAGATCTAAACTCTCGATCACTTTTAATCTCAAACCCACTCATGAATCGTGTTTGATCACGGGAATTCATTCGATACATCTCATCTTAATTAATGTGCATCCAAGGGTGGAGATCCGTTCTTACCTTTCTCACTATAACTTTCATTCTTATCGGAACCGAACCCTATAATATATATATATATATATATATATAGAGAGAGAGAGAGAGAGGAAGGTTCAAACGAGGAGCGCACCAAAACGTGAGAACGTGAGGAGCAATTGACAGTTATGAATCACATGTGATTGGCAGTTGTGGATCACATGTGATTCACAACTGATCTGGAGGAGCAATTGACAGTTATGAATCACATATGATTAACAGTTGTGAATCATTAATGATCCGCGACTTGCCACCTCGCGCCACGCCTCGCGCCACATCTTGCGCGAATTTTCGATTTGTTCTGATTTTTTAGCAGTTGTTGATCACATGTGATCAGAAGCATGGGAGTGCTCCTCATGTTCTCTTAAATTGATGCGCTCCTCGTTTGAACCCGCCTATATATATATATATATATATATAGGGTACAAATCAAATACAAACCATGTATTTGTTGCACCCCTTACAAACCACAGTCTGCATATGTGCAGACTGGTTCTGCATACATGCATTGTCTCATATGAATGTATGTCCATTATATGTATATATTCTTGCACGTATTCATATGCATATATGCAGAACCAGTCTGCACATATGCAGACTGTGGTTTGTAAGGGGTGCAACAAATGCAAGGTTTGCATTTTACGGAGCCTATATATATATATATATATATATATATATCCATGTCCATGTAGTTTATATACTTTCATGTGGCTTATGATATTTCTACCTTAATTGCTAGTTTAATACTTTTAGTTATTAAAGCTTCCATTTCCCAAAGCTTGGAGAGGGGATATCTCAAGATGACTATAAAGATCCCATATATATATATATATATATATAGAGAGAGAGGTTCAAGGGAAAACCCAAAAAAAAAAATGAAAAACTGAAGAACACATTAATAGCCCTTCATCTACACGGTATGCACTTGTGCATACAAGTAAGTTAAGTTGTTTAATTATTTGGTTTTATGTACAAGTGCATCATGCATTTGTGCATATATGCACGTGTGCATGCTACAAATTACATGTATGCACAAGTGCATACTGTCTAGATGAAGGGCTACCAAAGTTTTCCTTAGTTTTCCGTTTTTTTGAGGTTTTCTCTTGAACCTGACCATATATATATATATAGCTAGTGATGCAACTAAGTAGATTGAAATGGGAGTTGATCATTACTTACAAAGTAGAGCTTAATTTGTGCTTAATTAAATCAAGTGTTATGTATCTCTTTGGTTTATTTCTAACTTTAGCCAAATTTGTATCTCTTAAGCTAATTTGGTGGGGTTATATAGTTGGCTGATAGATTTATTCTGCACTATATGCCCATGTATCATGAAACACGTACGATCATGTACAGTGATAGTTTTGGCCATATATCTCATTCATGTGAAATATATATCAGCTATAATTTCATGCATATGAGCCCATGAAATTAATTAAGGCTAGTAGATATTTAAGTGATAAGTTTGTAAATATATGTATGTAGGGTTGGGTTTCGGTGAGAAAGTGTCAAATTTGGTGAGAAGCGTGAGAAGTGGTTATCAACCGTTGGATGAGAACTGGACGAACATTAGGATGAGATGCACCAAGCTAAGATGCATCGAGATGCATCGGATCAATTCTCTTTTTAAGTTGTAATTCATGGAAGGGTGTTTGATTAAAAGTGATCAACGATTTAAAAATATTTCTCACAGTTTTCAGATGATCCATATATGTGTCACAAAGTCCGGCTAAGCTACCTCTTCAGTTCTGAGTTCTGCCAATAATGGTGCGAGACTGACCAATTAATATTTGAAACTGCTACTTATAGATCTTGTGCATAAATAATTAAATATAATGGCTATATTTGGCAAACTAGCTGATAAGCTAGCTATTGACTGATAAGCTAGCTGGTAGTTGATAAGCTAGCTGATGAAAATGTCACGTTTGACAAAACTAACTTATAAAGCATGTAAAATGACCGAAAAGGACATCTTCAAATAATTATCAATTACAATATTTAATTATGTAATTAAAACAAATTTATAACAATATAATATGTTAATTAATACAACCAATGTAATAAAGAAAAATTAAATAATATATCATGTTAATTAAAAGAAATTTAAAATTTATTATTAGATATATAGTATAAATTTTGAATTTATTAAAACAAGTTTTAGAATATATATATATATATATATATATATATATATATATATGTATATATATATATATATTAGCTTATGATTTTAAATAACCGTTATATACACTATGAAAAAATAATCAAATAATAATCAAAAAATAATATTAAGTGATAGTTAAAATATATTTATTAATATTAAAAAATAAAAAATAATAATTTATATGATTAACAATAACTCTAAATAATTAAAATTTAATATCAATGTATAATTAAAATTTAATTTAATAATTTTCAGTTAATATTAATTAATATTTATTAATTAATCATAATTAAATTTAAAAAATTAATATTTATTAATAATAGTAATTAGTAAATAATAATAAGGGGCAATATTGGAATATTCATAAAAAGCTACCAAGACGCTACTCCAAGCAGCGTTTCAAAAAACTAGTTTATGGTCATCCAAACATGTCCCTCAAAAAAAACTAGCTTATAAGCTAGATTTTTTTTGCCAAACAATGCCTAAGGCTATGTTTGGCAAACTAGCTGGTAGCTGATAAGGTAACTGTTGACTGATAAGCTAGCTGATGAAAAAGTCACGTTTGGAAAAACTAGCTTATAAGCGTGTAAAATGACCAAAAATGACATATTCAAATAATTATCAATTACAATATTTAATTATGTAATTAAAACAAATTTATAACAATATAATATGTTAATTAATACAACCAATGTAATAAAGAAAAATTAAATAATATATCATGTTAATTAAAAGAAATTTAAAATTTATTATTACATATATAATATAAATTTTGAATTTATTAAAACAAGTTTTAGAAAATATATATATATATATATATATATATTAGCTTATAATTTTAAATAAACGTTACATACAATATGAAAAAATAATCAAATAATAATTAAAAAATAATATTAAGTGATAGTTAAAATATATTTATTAATATTAAACAATAAAAAAATTATATGATTAACAATAACTCTAAATAATTAAAATTTAATATCAATGTATAATTAAAATTTAATTTAATAATTTTCAGTTAATATTTATTAATTAATCATAATTAAATTTAAAAATTAATATTTATTAATAATAATAAGAGTGAATTGTGGATTTGGTCCCTCTGGTTTTATGTTTTCTTTGACTATGGTCCTCATTCTATGTTTATTATGGATATGGTCCCTATGATATGCAATATATTGTGACTAGGATCCCTCAACACTAACACCGTTAAGTTTGAAAGGTTTAAACTTTAATTTTGGTCCTTATAGTTTATAGAAATCTTTGAAAGTGGTCCCTTTGGTTTATTATTATTCTTACATTTTTCCTTTAAAAACTAATAAAAATATAATTATATATATATTAAAAATATAAAAATCTATTTATATATATTAATAAAATATAATTATATATTTTATTTATATATATAAATAAATATAAATATTATTAAAAAATAAAAATATATTATCCAATTCATATTTATATATATTTATATATATATATATATATTGCACGTATGTAAACTCGGTACTCTCCTTAGCGGGTCGTCCACACTCCACAACGCCCTGCAAGACCTGCAGCCTATCTTCCCACGCAAAAATGCATGCAATCACATGCGAAATAAAGACTCAACGTACAATAAATATACAAATACGAATTAAGCTTACATGCAATAACCTACAAGATATCTTGCATGTAAATAATCCATATATCTGTATATTTATAAGACAAAAAATACAAATACGAATTAAAATTACGTTGGTCAAAGAGCGCGGTTTATTACTAGAATTTTAGAAGAGAAATGTGTAGATCCTCTGATCCAAAATCAACTTAAAAAGACCGATTATAAATTTTGTAGAGATATGTATACGCCTCAGACGTATGGTGCTTCTTGCTCTAAACCTAAGAAAAAATACAAGTATTTTAAAAGGCCTTCCAAAAGAGATTTTTTTGAGAAAATCTGATAAAAGAAAGCTTTATCTTAATGAGCAAAAGCATGTTAGAAAATTGAAGCCCGAAACACTTTCATATTAAAGGTAGGGAAATTAATCAAAATACCCTAAGTCCAAGTCAAACTTACCAAAATACCACAAAAAATAAAAAGTTTACCAAAATGCCATAAATTCCCGCGTTATGGAGCCCGTGATCGCGGTCAGGGAGCAATTGTGAAAATTTTTGCAAGATATATTTACACTTTCAGTCCCTGACGGCCCGCGATGGCCCGCGGTGGGTACTGGAAGTGTAAATAATCTTGCAAAAATTTTCACTTTCAATCCTTGCCCGCTATAGAGGGCTCTCACCGCGGGAATTTATGGCATTTTGGTAAACATTTTATTTTTTGGGGTATTTTGGTAAGTTTGACTTGGACTTAGGGTATTTTGGTTAATTTCCCTTAAAGGGGTATATATAATATATACTTATTAAAATGATATAATATTTAAATTTAATGTTTCAGGTCAAAATTTAAATTTTAAACATGAGACATTAAATTTAAACAATAAATATATTAATTATAAAATTTTAATACATATATATTATTTATATATTTTAAATATGAAAATATTAACGAGATCGATCAAGAAAAATAAATATTAGTTATATATACGAGAATATTATTAAAAATTTATAAATTTTTAATAAATAAATATATATTAATATATATTAAATATGAATTAGATAATATATTTTTATTTTTTTTAATAATATTTATATTTATATTAGTTTTTAAAGGAAAACTGTAAAAATAATAATAAACCACATGGACCACTTTCAAAGATTTCAATAAACCATATGGACCAAAATTAAAGTTTAAACCTTTCAAACTTAACGGTGTTAGTGTTGAGGGACCTTAGCCACAATATATTGCATATTACAAGGACCATATCCATAATAAATATAGAATGAGAACCATAGTCAAAGAAAACACAAAACCACAGGGACCAAATCCACAATTCACTCTAATAATAATTAGTAAATAATAATAAGAGGCAATATTGGAATATTCACAAAAAGCTACCAAAACGCTACTCCAAGTAGCGTTTCAAAAAGCTAGCTTATGGTTATCCAAACATGTACCTAAAAAAAAGTTAAACAATACCAATATATAGAGTCATAGATTCTATGTAGAGGGGGAATACATTTTGATTCATTTTGACATTTTTGTTTTGCATCGATCTCAACTTCCATAACAAGTTAATTTAGGATATTCGTCTCTTTGGTAGTGTTTAGTCGTATACATGACTGGATTGGATTGGACAATGGAGTAGGATTGGTTGTTTGTTTAATACGATTAGAACTGTACAAGACAAGTTTGGACAAGTTGCCTTTAAAAAGTTGTTTGAAAATTTTATATATTATATAATAGTTATAAATGACATAAATCAAATAAATATTTTAATAATTTAATTTATACATGTATATATATATATATATAATGTTCATACACATAAATACATATATACAATAGTACCAAATTTGAATAAATAATTTGATATAATTGATGATAGTTTGAAAAACTCCGGTTCATACAAACGAAACCTATTTTTTATTCGGTTTAGAATATCCGTATAAATTTGTCAAGGCGTCTACGGTGAAGGTTGTTGCAGCGACAATGGTGGATGCAGTGGCGGTCGAAGGAGGTGTTGGTGGTGGTTACCGGTGGTGGTGGTGGAAGTGGAGGTGGTCAGTGTTGGTTGGCATGTGATGGGTCGGCGGTGATGACCTATAAACCAATTATCATATTATGTTTTTGTCAAATGAAAGTAGATTGATAGTTTTTTAATTATATCTCATTCTTGAAGAGCACAAATTATATATAGTATAAAACAACACAATTCTTGATAAATTTCATGGGACATTGTAATCTTAACTATAAATGTAGGACTTTCGTAATTTTAATGTGGCCGATTTCCCTTCTTTTGCAATCAGTTTCGCTACAGCATCTAGGATTTCCCTAATCCTCCCTTAGGAAGAGCGTGAAATTCTCCTTTGCCCATTAGTCCGTAGTTAGGGCTTCTTAAGACAAAATAGACTTCTGCATATATTTAACGTTGGTTATATATGTAGTTGAGATGGAATACTATATAAGTATATATATATATATATATATATATATATGTGTGTGTGTGTGTGTGTGTGTGTGTATCTGGGGTGGTTCTTGTGGCATCATGGCCATTCATGGGTGTCTAAGGGGCCGTTTACCAAATGTTTACCGATAAAATTAACACTATCACTTATTTACCGGGTAAAATTTTAGTCCACTAAAACGGTATCGTATGCAACAATTTTTCCGGTAAGCGCTAACAGTGGTAAGAGTCTTCGTTCTCACTTACCAGGTAAGACTCTCGGTCCTTGCCTTAGCTCTTACCGGGTAAAATTCTTGGTCCTTGCCATATTCAGCCGATAAGTAATGTGACGTGGTAAGTGTTTACCGAGATAAGCGTTTGGTAAACGGCTCTTAACACTAGGAGGTTGGATGTTCATATAAATCTATAAATAAGTCATAACATGCATCGATATGTATATAGCATACCATAAGTCCATTAATTATAGATACTCCTGGTCTAAAATTACCATATGTATAGCTATTTTGTAATTTATATTTTAATAATCATAATTTTAAAATTTTCAATTTAATATAATTTTAATAACTAAAAATATTAATTTGTTAACTAACATTAATATAATAGTTTTCATTTAAAAAGTAAAATAGTTAGTATCATAGACGAAGAATCGTGTGAGAAATGATATGGACCGAGCTTGATCACTTTTAATCTCACCTTACCTATGAATTACGTTTCTTACGGGAATTGATTTGATGCATCTCGATGCATCTTAACTCTTTTGATCTTCAATTATGATTGATCAAATGGTGGAGATCTCTTCTTACCCTCTTCACTATAACTTTCTTTCTCTTCAAAATCCAACCCTATTATCATATGTTATAAAAAATTAAATATTTTATTTATTTTAATTTATAAAAAATAATCATTTAATCGTTATATTTATGTTTGTTAAAGATACTCATTAAAAAATTAACGTATATCCTATTATTTGTACTTCTACTAAATTTGCTACTTTTTAAAATGTGTATTGAAGTTTTGTAATTATATATGCAGAAGTAATTTTATAAATATTATTTTTTTGTAATCTTAGACGTTAGTTAAAATATTAAAATATTATTGTTAAATAATCAAAGTATAATTTATATTTTTTATTTGAGTAAACTACTATTTTGGTCCGTGTAAAAACACCGATATCTCAAAGTAGTCCTGAGGATTTTAATAACTACAATTGTTGTTCTTATTGGTTTACATTTTGCTTTGAAAATATTCTATCAACTTAACATTGATAAAAAAATATTTTGTAAAGTTAAGGGTATTTTTGTATATTTACCTTAGAAGACAAGTTATACAATTTTGTTTAAACCACATAGACCAAATTGTAAGTCACTCTAATTTATATTGATTATATATATATATATATATACATACATACTCTCACAGACACACACGAACCACTTCGGTGAACATCTAAAGCCATCTTCGGTGACCTGACTTGCTCCGATCACTGTCTCCGACGACCTGACCTGCTTTGATCACAATCTCTGAAACCAAATCCAAACATAAATCCGAAACCAATCAAAACCTAACGTAAAACCTAAAACCCAACCTAAACCACCGTTGGTGTCATTGTTCTGCAGCCTCAAAACCCCAACAAAGTCATAAACCTGGGGTTGTGCTTTTAATCAGTGGCTTCACAGGTGGTTCACGGGGAGGGGGGGACGATGGAGGTGGTGCACCGGTGCTCGGTGGGAAAGCAAAGGGAGGGGGTGAGGGTCGCCGGTGATGTGAGTGTGTATATATGTATTCATATTCTATATATAATAATTTAATTTAATTTTAACTTTTTAACAGGAAAATAGTAAGAGAGGGTGAAAAGACCAACATGCCTCTTACTTAACGGACAATTTTAACTAAGTTAGTGACCAGAGACGATTCTCAAAGCGAAATGTAAACTGTATGAACGATAATTGTAGTTATTGAAGTCTAAGGATCACTTTTGAAGATTTGGGTAAAACCATATGGACCAAAATTGTAGTTTACTCTATATTTTTTTGGAATGCCAATTTATTTTAATAAATGATTTGTACATTTGATGTATGTGAGAAGGATAAACATCCATGGGGTGTCTTTAACAATCATAGGGGTGTACCTAGGCTACACATTTTCATAGACATATATATCATGTGACCAAGTAACTGTGTGACATAAGTAAATGCCAAATCTAAGTTTAATTTATGAAATTATCCCCATAATTTTGTGGACATATTTACGGTCACATTAGCAAAAAAAATGTTAATAAAGAAATTTACCAAAATAACAATCCATAAATTTTAATTTACTTAATTTATAGTCATCTTCTACACGCAATTCCTAAAAAAATCCATTCTTATACAAAGGCTTTATACATATATGCATAAGTCCTTTGTATATAAATGAACTATTTCACGAACTGCATGTAAAAGGTGGCTATAAAATGAATTGAGCATTTGAGATTGATGGACTAGTTATTCTGGTAAATTTCCCAATGTTAATGTAGCATATATAAACAATTACTATTAGCAATCCAACTAGGGAAAAACACCAAACTATAAGAATTGTCATATCCACATATATGTGAAAATTGCTAATGTGACAATAAGCAATCTCAACGTGAACGCTCTTGGATTTCTAAATATCATTGGAAAGAGCGAGGGGACGTGGGGATCGAAGGAGATGAGATGAGCATTGTGCCATCGTTCCTCTGCTATAGTGTTACCGTCATGAGAAGGAGAAGAGAAAATTGCGTTTATTTTTTGCAGTTAGGCATTTGGTGATAACAACAAGGGAGGAAATATGATGGGTGAATGGATACAAGTACCCTTTTTTGGCCGACCAAATAAGCTGATTTAAGTTGATGAATGAATAAATCCAAAACAAACACATAACGATGGCTTAGGGAATAAGCTATATAGGCCATTAAGCCTATTAAGCCATTACCAAACAAGCCTTAAGTTGAAATCAAACACTCTCTTTAATGGTTCTAGATTTAACTAATGTTGGGATTTAATACCTTAAAAGTACCAAAACAAATAAAGTAATGAATTTTATCAACCAAACACAATATGTGATATTAATTAACCAATAACCGAATGTAAAAGGAACCGATTGAAATAAAGATAAACACCGGATGTGTAAACCACATTTAAATAAAGCAAAGTAAGAGATACTCATGAATTGACATGGTTCCACCACTGGCTTAATGGTGTGCGTCCATACACAAGATGAAGCTTTACTGATGGAGAATTAATACCAAAGACCGAGGATACATTACAAACCGAGATCACTAGATTGTGTTTCAAACTCGGTCTTTCCTCATGTCTAGGGGTTTCCTCAAAATTTTGTGCCTTAATACATGGGAACCAACGGAGTCTAGCTTTATACTAAACATATCAAAGAAATCCAATTCGAGTGAAACGCTAAAAACTTAGAATTTCAAACTTATCAGAGCGCATGACCATGCTTGATTATAGAGCACGGTCGAATTCCCAAAACTTTCTGTTGCATCCACGGAACGGACAGAAAACGAGCCTTGCATCACTTCTTGCAACAATTAGTTTGTTTAAAATTAAAAGAAGTGACAAATGGGTATTTTTTATTTTCTTGTTTCAAATGGAAAAAATATTTTAATTTTTCGATATAAAATAAGTATGAAAGTTCAGTATCAACATTCGAGTGCGACAAAAATAATGTCAAAATAATCATTATTATTTGATCTTTGAATTCAGATGCAACAATAAAATCCAAACCACAAGGGTTGTGGCGTATTGGTTAAGGCCTTTGGGTTCGAATCCAGGCGTACACAACTTGTGGCCATTGAGGTTTAATCAGAGTTGATGTCTTATAGTCATAATTTGTCAAGGAATTAGTCTAGGCATAGCCTAGGACACCCTTCCAAAAAAAAATCCCATGACAATAATCATTAGAATTCGACTAACAATATTTTAAATGTAATGATAAAATTCATGTTGTAACAATTAAATAATGTCACAATAGTGAAATGACTAAGAAATTTGTTTCATAAGGATAAAACTTGTTAGGTTGTCCAACTTCATCCTAACAACTTATCTTCACGTTTTTATATAGGACATACATGCGGTTATTAATCATATAAACTTAAAAGTCTAATCAAGTACCCTAACGGAATAATTGCAAGCACCTTAACATGCCAATCCGTTGAGAGATTTATAGCCTCCCATTAAGACTCTAATCGTTTTAAAGAGTTTCAAATTCGTTATGAAACTAAGCAGCTTGAGATAGCTTAATCGAAGATGTTTCAAAGATCTCCAAAGATTAACCAGCATCAGAAAATTAAGTCGATAGATAAAGGACAAATGATCATAGATTCATAGGCATGGAAAAATATAAGCCGATGGCATTGTCATCATGCCAAAAGTATCATATAAAAACTTGTAATTAATACTCTGTACACTTGCATCATCAGCATATAATATTCTAATCTGCTCCTTTTTCAGTACGAGAACTGTAATCGATCGATACAACAAAGTGAGGGAGGAACATCATCGACTGCTGAATCCCACTTCAGATGCCAAGGTATTGTTTTTAAGCTTCATCCATTTTCTGCAAAAGTACAGGGAAGATCATAGCTTTTAGTTTCTTTTGGTTTCATCTGCTATAATCATCAAGTTAACATAATGTAGCTAGCATAAATAACTAATCAAGATCTTAGAACTAACAAAATAGTAGGCATGCATTAAGGTGATTTTTGTCGCTAATAAAACTCCTAACGAAAAGGGCACAATAGATCTATCGTATGAATTAATGCATGAAAATACAGTTTTTTTTGGGAAGGGTGTCCTAGGCTATGCCTAGACTAATCCCTTGGCAAATTATGACGGTAAGACATTAGCCTTGATTAGAACCCTGGGCAGATTGGATATTCCACCACATCCCCCAGGGCCTTAACCAGATGGGATAGATAAAGGTTAATTTCTGCTCAGATATATAATGATTATGGGTGTTTGATTTCTCATTGCATCACCAGAAACTTCACCTTACTCGAATCTAAATTAATTAAATCAAGGATGAAAAAGTTAAAAGAAACAAAAGTTATTCTTTTAAACTAATCACAACTAGATACAAATATCGAAACTGATAACCAAGATCCCTCCATCAAAGCTAAACTTATACAAAACAATGGGTCAAACAAAGTCGATCATCAATTATTTCCCAATTTTACCACAAGAAAGTAAAAAGAAAAAGATACAATAATCTAAGATAACTAAAGTGATGAAAACATAAATCTAATTTCACTTAGAACACAATGAGAGTTTGATACGAATCCACCTATGAAGACATAGGTTAGAAGGAAGAAATAAATAAAACAAAGGATAAGCATGAAAAAGATCTTCCATAAATCAGTTGATGCTTATCCTTCCTTATTTGACTTTCCTTTCTAGTGTTGCTTTAGGAGTCTATCTTTGATTTGTGTTAGGAGTCTATTTCCTTTTAGTTTAAATATTGTAGTTATTTTATTATTTGGATATGAAGAATTTACTTTGAGTTATTATTCGGAGCTTTGTCCTCTCCATACGGACTATCTTTTCCCTGGTTCTTTTATCAAATAATAAAATGTCCTCCCATGAATTGCGGCTTAGAAGGGAATTGATTCGGTGCATTTCATCCTAATATGCATCCATTTCTCATCCGACGGTTGATAACCACTTCTCACGCTACTCACATTAACCTCAACCTCTCATTGGAACCCAACCATATATATATATATATATATATACATATATTTAAAAGGGTTTTCTTGACCTTGAAATTGTGAATTTTCTTACATTTTTTCTAGGCACCCCCTGGATAAATTTTCTGGCTCCGCCCCTGCTTCTACCGCCGATCCCGCCGCCACGTCCAATTCCGGAAGTAAACCCCAATCAAGCAACCCTTCCAATGAAGGATCCTCCAACAGTTAGCCCTACTTACTTCCAAATTAGCCGCCATGGATGCAACTATCAAATCTCAGTCCAACGAGAAGAACGATGTGGCAGATAGGGAAAGTCCAAAAAATAGGAGACCACCGTGGGATGACGAGCGTTATACTGAAGAACCATGGTGGGTAAAAAACCCTCGGCACAGACATCATACCAAGATGGATTTTCCTCGTTTTGATGGGGGAGATCCTCGTGGTTGGATTTTGAAAGCTGAAAAATACTTTCAGTATTACCAGACACCCGATGAACTGAAAGTCGATGTTGCTGCCATGTATTTGGAAGGTGATGCTCTTGACCTCTTCGTTTGGATCAATAATGAACGAACCATTTTATATTGGGAAGAACTGGTCAAAGCATTGCAAGAAAATTATGGGCCAGCAGAATTCCAAAATCCCGACGAGCACCTTTGTGGCATCAAACAAACAGGAACGGTACAAGAATACCGCCAGGAGTTTGCCAAACGCTCAGCTAGAGTTAAGAACTGGCCAGAACATTGCTTGTTGGGGGTGTTCCTCAATGGATTAAGAGACAACCGGTCTACAAAGCTATGAGTTTGGCTCTCGAATACGAGCAGAAAATGGGCTCTTCTCAAGTAAACCCGAGAAATAACTCGTTCAAATCCAACCAGACCCTCAACCCACAACCAACTAATCCAACATTAGCAGCCAGAAACATTGCGACAAACCAAAACCCTAGTCGCAATCCAACACGCTCGTGGGATGTGGAAAGACAGAACCGTAAAGCGCGCGGCCTTTGATTTCGATGCAATGAAAATTTTGCTCCTGGACATCGTTGCAAAACAGACTCCCTGACACTTATGGAGCAAGAAGAATTCGATCAAATGGAAGAAAAAGTTGCGGAGGAGGATGATAATGTTGCTGACCTTGCGGAGATTTCCTTTCATGCCATTTTAGGAAAATCCTCTTGCGCCACAATGAAGCTACAAGGAACCCTTAATGGACGACAAGTGTTAATTCTTGTTGATAGTGGATCTACTCACAACTTTGTATTTGAAAAACTGGTAGAGGAACTACAACTGCAGGCCTAGGCAGTACCATCCTTTGGAGTACAGATAGGTAATGGGCAGGTCATCACTTGCAATCAACTTTGCCCGAATTTGGTCGTTCAATTGCCGGGTCTCACCATTACCCAAGACTACTACCCTTTTTCAATTGGGGGCGTAGATTTGGTACTAGGCATCAAGTGGTTGGCTTCCTTGAACACAGTGCAAGCTAACTGGAACGAACTATTCTTGATTTTTAATGTGAACGGTAAACGCTACAAGCTTCAAGGGATTCCACCAAAATCAGCAGAAGCAACCTTCCAATACATGTCCAAAGATGCAACCAGCTCAAGAGACCCCAACATTCCAGAATGCCTTCAACTTGGTTTCACTCGGATGGGTCGTTGGCTAATAGATTCTGGCTAACAGCGCCTCCAAGGAGTTTAGGGTGAATAGATTCTTAAATGTATTTCACTCGGATGGGTCGTTGGCTAATAGATTCTGGCTAACAGCGCCTCCAAGGACCCTAGCGCGAATAGATTCTTAAATGTGTTTCACTCGGATGGGTCGTTGGCTATGCTTACTGTTGATTTCTCTAATGCCTTCAACTTGGTGGATCGGACTACCCTCCTGCATGAGGTTCGGACTCGATGCCCGTCCATTTCCCTATGGGTGGATTTTCTATATGGTCAGTCGGCGAGGTTATATGTGGGTGATGACCATATTTGGTCCACCACTGGAGTTCAGCAGGGGGACCCTTTAGGGCCTCTCCTTTTTGCCTTAGTTTTGCACCCACTTGTTCACCGGATCAGGGACTGCTGCAAACTTCTTTTCCATGCTTGGTATTTGGATGATGGTACGATTATCGGAGACACTAAAGAGGTAGCTAAAGCCTTAGATATAATCAGGGCTGAGGGGCCCCGCCTGGGCCTTGAACTCAACATTAAGAAAACAGAAGTTTTTTTGGCCGTCATGCAATGGGGTGAAGGTGCAGGATGGATTGTTTCCCCGCGGGATCGGGAGGCCGACGTTGGGTGTGAAACTCCTTGGAGGCGCTGTTAGCCAGGATGCGGGGTTTATTAGTAGTTTGGCTGTGAAAAAGGCATCTCGTGCTGTGGAACTAATGAGTTGCCTCCCAAGTCTGCGGGACCCTCAATCGTAGCTCCTTTTGCTCCGCTCATGTATGGGTGTCGCAAAGCTGTTGTTCGGTCTAAGAACGTGCCAACCTATGTATATAGGGGAAGCTGTTTCTATTTTTGACAATGGCCTTCGGAGGGCGATAGAGGCTATTGTGGTTTATGGGGGTCCTTTTTTGGGGATTTTCAATGGAGGCTAGCATCCCTTCCGATTCGGTTGGGTGGGTTGGGTTTATGTTCGGCTGAGGATGTATCTACTTATGCTTTTGTGGCCTCGAGGGCGCAATCTTGGAGTTTGCAGGACCACATTCTTCAGGGATGTGGTATTGATGGGTTTGACTCAGATTATGGGTGTGCGATGGAAAGCTTGCGCATGTCCCTTCCTGATTTCGATCTTAGCGGTTTCTCTAACAAGGACACCACCCCCCCTAAAGCCCAGAATGTTTTGGCGTGTGCCCTTTTTAGTGGAATCGTCCAGAGTTTGGGAGTGAAGTTTGATTTATCCCCTCGCCAAAAAGCGGTGTTTGAATGTCTCCGAGCTCCTCATGCTCAGGATTTCTTGACGGTTATCCCCCTTGAAGGACTGGGTCAGCATATGTCGGCTCTGGAGTACCGGGCTATCCTTAAGTACCGGCTAATGATCCCTCTGTTCCAGCTGATGAGCCTTGCCCAGTCTGCCGCAAGGCCTGTTTGGATTCTTTTGGCGAGCATGCGGTCCATTGCAAGGAGTTACCTGGTTTCAAATATAGGCATGATTTGGTTAGGGATGTTCTATATGATGTTCTTAAACGAGCTGGAATTTCTTCTAAAAAGGAGGCCTCGGTGAACTTTATGACGGATCCGCTTGAAGGGAGGTCTACCTTACGGCCAGCTGATATACTTGTGTTTGGGTGGGCTGGGGGGAAACATGCTTGTGTGGATCTTACTGGAGTGTCCCCTCTTGTTGGGCTTAGGGAAAATGGGTTTGTGGCGGGCCAAGCTGCGTTGAGAGCGGAATCGAGCAAAGTTGCTAAACACGAGAAAGCTTGTTTAGAGAATCAACACGTGTTTATCCCTTTTGCTTTCGATACTTTTGGTTTCCTAGCTCCGGAAGCAGGGGAGTTTTTGACTAGGGTTCAACGGGTTGTGCAAAGTAATTTTTCGACCCCTAAGACACAAAATTTCATTTTTAGTAGGATTGGTTTTGCCATCCAAAAGGGGGTTGCGGCACAGCTTGTTGCTCGTTTGCCTGCCATCTTATTGTATTGGAGACTTTATATCTTTATATATATTAAAGTTAATATCTAGTTTTGAATCAATCTTTGCTAATCGGGTCACCCTACCCCCCTTTCGCGAGCACACCCATACCATTCCTTTACTTCCTAACTCTAAACCTCCAAATATTCGTCCATATCGCCATCCCTATTCCCAAAAATCAGAAATTGAGAGACAAGTAGCTGAACTACTCGATGCGGGGTTTATCCGACCAAGTACGTTTGCTAGCTCTATTATTCTTGTTAAAAAGAAAGATAACACATGGCATATGTGTGTGGATTATAGATGCCTTAATCAAATCACCATACCCGACAAATACCCCATACCTAACGTGGATGAACTGTTGGATGAATTGCACGGAGCCTCAATCTTCTCGAAAATTGATTTGCGTTCGGGTTACCATCAGATTCGTGTCCATCCTGATGATATCCATAAAACGGCTTTTCGTACCCACTCCGGCCATTATGAGTTTACGGTGATGCCATTTGGCCTTACCAACGCCCCCTCAACCTTCCAAGCGGCTATGAATGATCTATTCCGCCCTTATTTACGAAAAAGTGTCTTGGTCTTTTTTGATGATATCCTAGTTTACAGCAAGTCACTTGACCAACATCTCCAACATTTGGAAAGTATTTTACAGCTGCTGCAGAACAATCAATATTATGCCAAGGCATCCAAATGTCTGTTTGGACAACATGAAGTCTCCTTTTTGGGACATGTCATATCCGGCAAGGGAGTTTGCGTTGATCATGATAAAATTCAATCCATTGTGAGTTGGCCAAAACCAACTAATGTAAGGGAGCTCCGTGGGTTCTTGGGCTTAACAGGGTATTATCGAAGATTTGTCAAAGGATATGGTTCGATTGCTAGACCATACGGATCTCACGAAAAAGAACGCCTTTCAATGGACCCTAATAGCTGAAACCTTTCTTCGACTCAAAGACGCCTTGACTACAGTACCTATTCTTCGATTGCCTGACTTCTCCCAGCCATTCACGGTGGAATGTGATGCTTCCTCCCAAGGAATTGGTGCTATTCTCCTACAATCAGAACATCCCATCGCCTACTTCCGCAAGGGTCTTTCTTTTTCCAACAGGTTCAAATCAACTTATGAAAGAGAACTTCTTGCTCTAGTGTTAGCATTACAAAAATGGAAACATTACCTGTTCGGGCGTCACTTTTTTGTTCGAACAGATCATCGTAGCCTTAAATACCTCCTTGATCAGCGTCTAACCACCAATGAGCAACAACAGTTGCTCTTAAAAATCTTACCATTCGATTTCACCATTGTGTACAAGGCGGGAAATAAGAATCTAGGGGCAGATGCGCTCTCCCGCAACCCACTACATGCTGATTTCTTGGCCCTGGTTGTTCCTTTTTCCATGGACTTTGCTCATTGGGGTGAGCTTCTTCAAGAGGATCCATACACGCGGGATATCCTAGCAGCTATCCATCAAGACCCCTCTACTCAACCTGACAATAAGTTGTTTTACAAGGAAAGGTTAGTGGTCCCAAACAATGCTCCTCTTCGACAAAAACTTATTTCTGAGGCACATGATACCCCATCAGCGGGGGCATGGGGGCAATTTAAAGACTTTAAAAATACTCTCTTTTAAATTTTTCTGACCAAAAATGAAGCAAGACGTTTACACGTATGTTCAGAATTGCGTGGCTTGCCAACAAGCAAAGTATCAGTCATTGGCTCCTGCGGGGCTTTTGCAACCCCTACCAATCCCAGAACAAATTTGGGAGGACATCTCACTAGATTTTATAGCAGGCCTTCCCAAATCCAACGGTTTTGATACTATCTTAGTGGTTGTTGATCGTCTCAACAAATACTCGCATTTTATGCCACTTACTCACCCATATACAGCCAAGATTGTCGCTGAAATATTTTGTAGAGAAATCGTACGTCTACATGGTATCCCAAGATCCATCATTTCGGATCGAGATGTCATATTCCTTAGCTCCTTTTGGAAGGAGCTTTTTCGTCTTAGTAGAACTAAATTGAATATGAGCACCGCCTATCACCCGCAAACAGATGGCCAAACGGAGGTGGTCAACCGTTGCTTGGAAACCTACTTACGATGCTTTGTTCAAGAACAACCCCGTACTTGGAGCACGTACCTACCATGGGCTGAATTTTCCTTCAACACTGAATTTTCCTTCAACACTGGATTTCATTCATCTACAGGTACCACTCCTTTCAAGTTGGTATATGGTCGTGATCCCTCGGTTATTTCGCCTTACGTTCGTGGGGAAACGCGGATCGCTAGTCTTGAGAACCACCTTTTGGAGCGTGATGCCATGTTGAAATTGTTAAAGGATCAACTCTTGAAGGCTCAAACAAGGATGAAACAGCAAGCAGATGCCCATAGACGCGATGTTACATTTTCAGTGGGTGACTATGTTTTTCTACGCTTACAACCATACCGACAACAATCATTAGCTCGCCGCTGTTATGTTAAACTCTCCCCTCGTTTCTTTGCCCCTTACAAAGTTATCCGTCGAATTGGACCAGTTGCATACGAGCTTGAACTTCCACAAAATTCCAAGATCCACCCCATCTTCCATGTGTCACTACTGCGTCCCGCATACGTACAGTCAGTTCCTCAAGTTCCAGCTCCACTCCCAATAAATGCAGATTGGGAACTAGTTCTGACTCCGGAAAAGATACTATCTCACCGTTGGGTACCGGCAGCCGGGGACTCTTCTCTTGAATTATTGGTTCAGTGGGTTGATCGACCAATTGAAGAGGCAAGCTGGGAGTCTTATGATCTCCTTCTTCAACAATTTCCTACTTTTCGCCTTGAGGACAAGGCGACTTTTCAAGGGGGAGGCATTGATACGAATCCACCTATGAAGACATACGTTAGAAGAAATAAATAAAACAAAGGATAAGCATGAAAAAGATCTTCCATAAATGAGTTGATGCTTATCCTTCCTGAATCCTTCCTTATTTGACTTTCCTTTCTAGTGTTGCTTTAGGAGTCTATCTTTGATTTGTGTTAGGAGTATATTTCCTTTTAGTTTAAATATTGTAGTTATTTTATTATTTGGATATGAAGAATTTACTTTTGAGTTATTATTCGGAGCTTTGTCCTCTCCATACTGATGGGAATTAGAAAATCAACGGACACAGAATTGGGGAGAAATTGAAGGATTGTTGAATGATTACTTGGGAAATAAGGAAATGATTACAAGGAAAAGGAAATAACAAACTCCAGGGATATCTCCCTCTCTCAAAGCACAAGCGATGAGCCAAAACTAACTAACAGAATACTTTTCATGTGTCTCTCCCACTAACGTGCTTGGCTATTTATTTACTACTCAAACAGCTAGGGATACTAATTAGAATACACGTTCCATATTCTGGGCTTGGGTAAAGTTTGTAATAAGGTTGTTGGATCTGCTTCATTACTCCCTCCTTCCATTAAAGTCTTGTCCTCAAGACTAATATCCGGAAATTGGCCCATAATGGTGGTAGTATCCTCCCAAGTTGCTTCATCTCGGCTCTGTCCTTGCCAACGGATTAACCACTGACCCACCTTTTCTCCATCTTGGGTTACTGACCGTTTAGCTAAAATTTCTTCTGGGAGTCTGACATCGCTGGCGTCCATTTCCAGCTCCGGGGGAAAATTTTGTTCCGCTGTTGCCGGTAGCACAGCCTTCTTTAAAAGCGAAACATGAAAAACTGGGTGTACACGTGACGATGGTGGTAGATCGAGCTTATAAGCCACCGGACCAATCTTTTCTATTATTTTGAATGGACCGAAAAACCGAGCAGCCAACTTCTGAGAAATGCGTTGAGCGACGGTCATTTGGCGATAAGGTTTTAGTTTGACATAAACCCATTCGCCCACCTGAAAACTCACATCTCGGCGCTTTCTGTCCGCTTGCTCTTTCATTACTGACTGTGCCGATATCAATTGTAGCTTGAGTTGCTTTAAAGCTTCGTCTCGGTCACGCAATTCTTGACCCACCGCCTCGACTCGAATTTCTCCCGGAATGAATTGGACCACTGTGGGTGGTTTGCGGCCATAAACCACCTCAAAAGGAGACCGACCAGTAGAGCCATGGAATGTGGAATTATACCAAAATTCTGCCCACGGCACCCAAAGGGCCCATGAGCGAGGCTGATCGATTGCAAAACAACGAAGATACGTTTCCAAACAACGATTAATTACTTCCGTCTGACCATCTGACTCCGGATGGTACGCTGGGCTCATGTGTAGTTTCGTTCCTTGTAACCGAAACAATTCTTGCCAAAAATGGCTAAGAAATAAAGGATCGCGGTCGCTAACAATGGAACGAGGAATGCCGTGATGACGAACTACCTCCCTGACAAACACCTCAGCGATGGTCTTGGCCGTATATGGGTGTTTAATTAAAATAAAATGGTTGTATTTAGACAGCCTATCCACCACCACCAGTAATGCATCATACCCTTTAGATTTAGGTAAACCCAAAATGAAATCCATCGACACGTGTTCCCAAATAGCATTAGGTATATCCAGGGGCTGAAGTAACCCATTAGGAGCTGTGGAGCTTGCTTTATAGCGCTGACAAACATCGCACGATTTCACAAAATCTTGCACCGTCGCGATCATACCCGGCCAATATAAATTGGTAGCGAGCCGTCGATACGTTCTATAGTAACCCGAATGGCCCCCGGTGAGAGTTGTATGGAACTCTTTGAGCAAGGAGGGAATCAGTTTCGAATCCCGTGAGATTACCAATCGATCTTTGTAAAACAAAATATTGTCCCGGATTGAATAGCCGGGGTGTTTTAAGGGATCATCTAGAACTTCTTGGAGCATCTTTTGTATTCCTGGATCAGCCCGAGCTTCTTCGATCAACTGAGCTCCTTGAAACCATACCGGTTTTGAGATTAAGGATGATAGTTCACCTTCTGCTCGACGAGATAACGCGTCAGCGGCTCTGTTTTCCCTCCCTGGCTTGTATAAAATCTCAAATTGGTAGCCCAAAAGCTTAGCCACCCAATTCTGTTGCCCCGGGTTCGTAATCCGTTGTTGCAACAAGAACTTCAGACTCTTTTGGTCGGTATACACTATGAAACAAGTGCCCAACACGTACGATCTCCAATGCTGTACCGCGAGAACTAAGGCCATAATTTCACGTTCATATGCAGATTTTGATAAATTTTGGTCACTCAAAGCTTTGCTAAAATACGCAATGGGCCGTTGTTGTTGCATTAAGACAGCCCCGATAACCCGACCCGATGCATCACATTCAACAACAAAGGGTAACGTAAAATCTGGAAGTGCTAGCACAGGAGCAGAAACCATCGCATTTTTTAAAGTGTCAAAAGCCAATTGAGCATCTGGCGTCCACCCAAAAGCATCCTTCTTAGTCAAATCCGTTAATGGCTTGGCAATGCTCCCATAATGTCGGATGAACTTCCGGTAATAACCGGTGAGACCCAAAAACCCACGTAATCCCTTTATCTGTCGCGGAATTGGCCATTCTAAAACAGCCAATACCTTTTTAGGATCCATAGCAACACCGTTACCGTTGATGATATGACCTAAATAGTCGATCGATGATTGCCCAAAAGAACACTTCTTTTTATTAACCACAAAATGGTTATCGACCAAAATCTGAATTGCCACCTTTAAATCCTTCAAATGTTGTGACCATGAGGGGCTGTAAATCAGGATGTCGTCGAAAAAGACCATGATGAACTTTCGTAAATACAAGCGAAAAATATCGTTCATTATCGCTTGGAAAGTGGCTGGAGCATTAGTGAGGCCAAAGGGCATCACCAAATACTCATAATGGCCGTCATGAGTACGAAAAGCGGTTTTCTCGATACTATCGGGCTGCATCCGAATCTGATTGTAACCAGATTTGAGATCCAATTTAGTAAAATATTGAGCCCCTTTTAATTCGTCAATAAGTTCTTCTACCACCGGAATGGGAAATTTGTCGGGAATGGTCTCCTTGTTAAGAGCGCGATAATCGACACACATACGCCATGATTGGTCTTTTTTACGCACTAAGATCACGGGACTAGAAAAAGCGCTTTTACTTGGTCGTATCATGCCCAACGCTAACAGCTCAGTTACTTGCCTTTCGATTTCAGTTTTCTGAATATGTGGGTATCGGTAGGGTCGTACACACACCGGCGAATTAGGTGACCGTAAGGAAATGCCATGATCATGGTTTCGACTAGAAGGCAGACCCGTTGGTTCGAGAAAAATCACCGAAAACTCCTCCATTAAGACCTGTAAGTCGTCTAATTGAGAAAACGATAAGGTATCACTTTTGGGCAATTCCTCCGCACTATCCAGCCCATGAGAAGAACTGAAACGAGATTCCTCTAAGGATAACCACTTGTGAAGGGACGCTTGAGCCATCTGTGAGTCAGACAACCCTTGAATCGAGATTGATTTCCCATTAAACATGAACCGCATAGACTGTTGTTTCCAATTGTGAACCACCTCACCGAGCGTTTTGAGCCATTCCATTCCTAGAACCATATCTAGGTGTCCCATTTCAAATAGCAAGGCGTCCACTACAAACTCACACCCACTGATAAGAACACCCATCGACAGACATTGTTGATTAACAAATACCTTATGCCCATCGCCAAGCTGAATGTTAATTCCCGAAAAGAAATGAGAAGCTAGTCCCAAAGCCGAAACTAACTTCCACGAGACAAAATTGTGGGTTGCCCCACTGTCAACTAAAATGACAATTGGAATTCCAGCCACAGCCCCTTCAATCTTCAGTGTCTTGCCTCCCGATTCAGAACTCGCAAGGAGACCCGAAACTTCCAAAACCGAACACAACCCCGTAGGGATAATCTCTTTGTCTCTGTCTCCCATGTCAGAGATTGGTTCTAAGGAACTGATCTCTCCGTCCTCGTTAATCACTTCATCATCCCCCAACAAAAGGACTCGTAATTTCCCTTCTGGACATTTGTGCGCTACATTTGTGCGCTGGACCGAAGGCTTGCCCACAACGAAAACACAGTCCCTTCTTCCTCCTGTCTTCCCATTCAGTGCGAGAAAGAGATCGAAAGCCCCGATTACGATTTCCCCCAGGCGAAGAATCGGAAGACGAAACCGATGGTGATCGCGAAATAGAGGACGAACGATTAGTTTCAAATCGTGAGGCTGGACCTTTGTCAATCGATCCAGACATAATAGGCCCTCTTGAATCAGATCGGCCCATTGGGCCTTTAAAATCAGGCCGATTAAGAGACCCCGGTCCATTACCGATTCCCTGATAACGAAATCGGGACTGAGAGACACCGATCGTGGTGGAAGGACGAAGCATCTCCTCAACGTATTTAGCCAAATACATGGCGTCCAGACGTGATTGAGGTCGATGCAAGCGAACCCAGCGTTTTACTTCATCACGCAATCCCGCAATAAAGTATCCCAAGGCCTGGGATTCGGGCAATCGTGGAACCAGCGACAGAAGATATTCAAAATCTTCGATATAATCATGAATCGAATTTACCTGATGAATCGTTGCTAACTGCTCGTAGGGATTCTGAATCTCCAATCCGCTGAATCGCTGTAACAACTCCTTAGTAAACTGATCCCACGTGATCTAATCGTAGATCTCTTTCACGATGGTGAACCAGTGTTGAGCCACACCAGCCATGCTCAATTGAGCCAAACGTATACGTAATTGAGGAGGAGTGTCATGTATCTCGAAATAGAGTTCCGCCTTTTTGATCCACCCCTGAGGATCGAAACCACAAAACTCAGGGAGTTTGATTTTTTTTGTTGCCCATGGTAAGTGCTCATTCATCCCTTTCGTACCACCCTTGTCAAATGCGAAATCACGATCTGGATGAGAGAAGAAATCAGAGTGTTCCATGTACACCCCTGATTGTTCACCATTTTCCGGAGGGGATTTACCTTGGAGCTTCACCCAGTTCATCATCACCTTACGAAACTCAGCCTGCTCCACTTGATCAGCTTCAACAGATTGGATAGACGTCTTGATGGCCTGAACATTAGCCTGAAGTTTCTGGATCTGCTCCTCATGATTGTCTAAACGAGCTTGCTGCGATCTGGTTTCCATGATTACTGATTGTCTTAAACGGCACTGATTGTCTTAAACGGCAGGTCACAGGTAGGTCGGACCAATGATGGGAATTAGAAAATCAACGGACACAGAATTGGGGAGAAATTGAAGGATTGTTGGATGATTACTTGGGAAATAAGGAAATGATTACAAGGAAAAGGAAATAACAAACTCCAGGGATATCTCCCTCTCTCAAAGCACAAGCGATGAGCCAAAACAAACTAACAGAATACTTTTCATGTGTCTCTCCCACTAACGTGCTTGGCTATTTATTTACTACTCAAACAGCTAGGGATACTAATTAGAATACACGTTCCATATTCTGGGCTTGGGTAAAGTTTGTAATAAGGCTGTTGGATCTGCATCACATACGGACTATCTTTTCCCTGGTTCTTTGTCAAAGTTTTAGATCCTAACAGAGTTTAACCAACCTCCTTCTCGAAGCTATCATGGGGCAAAGTAAAAAGTGGGCGACAACCTAAGAGATTACGAACAAACGTTGGGTTCCTTCTGCTCAGCTTACATTTTGCTCTACTAAACGCCTGCAAAATGGTATCGAATCATTTCAAGTCAGAGGTTGACACTTGATGTTGTTGCTTAGAAATGACACGAGTATTGGATTGCATGATGAGGGGTAGAGAATCTAGCTCTGATACCTAAATGACGCTATATCCCTTGAAATATTTTTTATTTATTTAGACTGGTGATGTTTCAAGTAATGCCAGATAAGAGTTATGTAAATATAGACTATAGTACATAGCAAGGTGGATGAAGTGGCAATATACATCGCAGGAGTTGTAACATCTTATAAGAAAAAACAGTTAAACGGAAAGTTTGGACAGGCTAATGGCAAGGCCTGCAATGCCGTTGAGTGGAAAAACTGGAAAATCAAGGAGTAGATTATGCATAAAAACAACTGGCTGCAATGCAGATTGTCAAGGTCGATGAATGGTCACAAAGAGATCAGTAGAACAGGTAGAATATATATATATATATAAGAACATGTGGAAGATGGTGGATGGTATCAGGAAGTGAAAGCTTGTAGATGCTATTTATCAATTATTATGGCCTGTGGTCCTATTGAAGCTTAACCCGATATATTTGGAGTGAAAGCTACAACTAGAAGATGACTTTCACCAAGATTTCTTTGGTAAGATTATGAAGGGATGGATGGTGAATGGCAAAAGAGTAGAAGCTGAAACACTATTTTGTTGAAAATGTGTCAGTTTGCAACACTTTAAGGTTCAGCTAATACTCTTTATGTTTACATTTGCAGAACTTGAACAGGAACAGACAGTGACCACCAGATGTTAGAGGGCTGTTCAACTTTCAAGCCTCGGAACTATCCCATTGAAAGATAGTTCGTTTGTTTCAACTTGTAGTAACAGTGCAGGATTTAAGAGTGCAACAAAGAGATGGCAGAGCTTTTGGTACCAGTTTACAGGGTACAGGAAGAGTCTACACCAGGATGGTAAGATTAAACTGGAGTAGTAAATAGCGAGAGCTTTGTTTAAATGGCATCATGGAGATCATAATGGGAGTGCTTGCATTTGCATGCATTTATCACACATGAAAGAAATTTACACCATGTGCATACTAATGTATAATGGATGTAGGCTAAGGGATAACATGTATAAATCATAGCCATTCCAGAAATGTGAGTTTAGAAATTTATTGCACTTCTTCTGGTAGCAATAGTGTTACCAAGGAGAGGTGACGAGGGTAGCAATTCTGGTCAAAGTGAGGCAACGATTTTAAGCCCCCATGGTTATGAACCCCTGATGGTGACTTCAAGAAGATTGGGGCAAATGGGAATAGTAGGAAACATGGAAATTTTCCAATATCAGGGATGCCGTAGTCTTGCTAATTATGCAATTAAAATAGAAGTATTTGAGCTCCTATAGTTACTGTTTTCGGAGTGATGAAAGCCATACGAACTTATAAAGTTATGTTCCCAGAAGTGAAATAACTTCGCTCAAGCTCAAACCAGTACGGATGAACGATGGCAATCAGAAAAATCATTGTTATTGAACAGAAATGAGTTAAGTGTAACTCTTAAAACCTTGGGAGTGGGACCAATGAAGAAAGAAAAAGGTGGACAAACAACCCTAGTTTCTACTAATAACAACCCAATTGGAGCAAAGGACCAGTAACATGGTCTTGTGAATGCCTTGAAGACCAAAATGTAAAGTTACCATAGAAAGTTTTCAACTTAGTTACATCCCCGGGGACAAAATAGATAACACTTAATGCCAACTTTTGGTGCAATATTGCTGAAGTTAAAAAACATATATAGTTCTCATAATCAAATGTTTTGATGCACATTATGAAACCTTCAATCATTTTATAAATCATATGAGCATCCTAATTAGGGGCTTCTTTCTTCTCAAGGCATCAGTTACATAATTTTCATTGGCATAATATCATATCGGTAGAGAATGACACTAAAGAAAGAATAGAAAAAGATGTGAAGATAGGAAGATGATTATGTTATGAGTATTCAAGTCCCTTTTGGTATTACAACTCCTATATTTATTATGGTAATAACTTCCAACCTCCAAACTTAACCCTAACTTACATCCCGATTTCCCTTTCTTTAACACCCTGAATACCAGAAGCAAACTCCTTCTCCGTCCCTATATCTCTCCCTAAGGAGGCTATGATACCCTGAGCATATAAAATCAAATCAAACAAAATAATGGATGAACATAAGATAATTAACATTGATTACAATGCTAACAACTAATTAATAAGACTTGGACTTTTCAAGATATGCAATTATCTTCTAAACAATATTGTTGTTGCTACTAGATCAGCTGAAAGCTTAAATTGGTAAATGAAGGACCTGAATGAGGATCACAGTAATCTTATCATGATAGTTATGTGGGTTTAATTTAATGGTTACTCATGTGGCACTGATTATATTATGTTGTATGTAACAATTTGGGATTTAGGGTAAAATATAGTAATCCAGAATTATGTTTATCTTGTTAATCAAAGCACCAATAAATAGAGTACAAAGTTACAAGCAGATCAAAGTTATCAAACCCTAGAGTTAAACATGTAATCAAAATCACAAATTTGTCCTATATTTCTAAGAGAACTCCGTGTAACCACTATAGAACAGAATGTAATATTATCAAGGAATGAAAAGAGGGAAAAGTTCCCCAACCCTATTCATAAAGATTGTCACTTAGTAAGTATTGGTTTTCCGTATTGTGCGCCTCACCATAAAAAATGAACCAACTTCAATCGGCGTGCAGGGTTTCTAAATTAAATGTAAAACTTCATATCCATGACGATCTCCTTTCACAAGTAGCCAAACAAGGGACAAGCACATACAAAACCTTTTATATCACATGCATTCATACACTAAAAGATATATTTAGTTAGCTGTTAACATGCCTTGCTCATTTCTGTATACCAATAATAGTTCATATATTTATGCTCAAACATATTTCTTTTTTCCCTCACTAGTTTTGGCAAGGGGAAGCAGTTAAGTTGAGGCAACAACTTCAGTATTTGCAACAAAACCACAGGTAAAATTCCCTTAAACTTTCTTTTGCTTTCCTAAATCAAAGTAAGATAGTGATAGATCTTCAATGATGTTGTTATGCACCCGCATAACAAATTGTATCAGACACAGAAATAGAGAGGAAGTGCTTGGCCAAATTGGATTTAATCAAGTAAATGAACCAGGGAGGACCTAGAATTTTTTTCAAACGGTGGCACCATTTGACTATAAGAAACAAATATAGAGATATTTTTCACAAAACCAATATTGGTCTGGTGGTAAGTTCCTTGCTTTTCAAACGTGAGGCCTCATGTTCGAGTCTTGTTAATGGAAATTTTTTAGAAACATAATAAATATGAAATTAAAAGCTACCAAGAAAAACTGATGTCCTTATTGTGGTTTCAAAATATATATGGTGGCACACAACAAATTGATACGGTTGCACCTTTCACAAACCTAAATTTTTTTACTCTTCAATGGAAGAATAATATGGTGGCACCACTACAGGTCGGCCCATGAAATGAACGGAAATTGAAAAACAATACAGACAATACCAAAATCTCTAGCAATTCGAGAGTGCTAGAGCTCTCCCAAAAGTACTCACTGATTTTCTGCATAACCTACACCACCTGCATCCCCTCTATTTATACTAAATTTGGTTATAAGAAATTACCTAAAATACCCTTTCGTAACCCTTCTAGAATACCAACTATAAATGGGCTTGGGCCTAAGGTGGGTACATGACAGATATTAGTTTTAGAGAAGTATTTTAAGCAATAGTACCTATTTCAACATGAGTTAGAGATACAAAACAAACCAAACAAACCCAGGATATCCCACCGTAAGTAGACCTTTGGAGAGGGGGGGGGGATATGTGCAGACATTTCCTTTGTCTCAAGAGGTAGAAAGGTTGGACATGAGCTACACAATGATAACGCAAAGGAAAAATTATAGAATGTTTTGCCTTTTGAGTCATAAAAAACTTTCACATACATCAAACAAATTGTTAGAGACTTGTAACGTAGAGGTGCATTCTATAATGATTTTCTGATTATAAGCTACAAAGTTTTCCAGAGTCAATAACTGACTAGGTGCTCTTGCTGAGTTACCCTTGACCATCATTTGTGGCAACTATGTGTCAAATACCAACTTGTAAAAAACTAGACTAGTGTGGAAACAATGAGACATTTGAAATGTCTCAATTCATCAAATCTCAGTCAGGAATTTATTTACGGAAATATAGCATGTATGCGTATGAACGAATCAACCAAGACACCAGAGCATGGAAGAATGCTATCGATGTCATAGTTTCATCTCCTTTTTGTTTTATTCAAGGTTTCCCCCCGTTAGTTTCACATAGAAAGATTGTTCTTGTAGCTATGCAATGACAGAAATTCAGCAAAAATATATGATTTATGTTAGAAAATTGATCAAACATAGTCTTCGAGGATAAGAGCATAACCCTTAATAGCATCCAAAGACCATATTCACCAATATGGCACCAACCTTAACATTACATGTAGTGGAAGTTAGTTGCTAACCATTTGCAAATAAAAAGAAAGTCCATTTGACTTCAATATTCCAAATTCAAACTATTGAACGAGACACTCCAGTAGTCCAGTCCCAAAGGTAAGGGTGCATTCATAATACCTATCGTACTTGTAGCCAAATAAGATTTTCTTTTATAGAAAAAATGTATTAAACAGCAACCAACTTTCCAAAATCCTATTTGATCACTCGATAACTTTTTGCCCTAGCCGAGTCCTTAAATTTAATAATTTTGTCTTAATGTTGGAAACAAGTGAAGTAAAATGATGATAGCACCCAAATAAAGTTTAGGGTTTTTTTGCAAATCTTAAAAATTTTAATTTTAATTTTGGGTTTGAAATTTAAAACTTACACCATAAGACTGGTATTGTACAACTTGTAAAGCAGAAGTCATATTTTTAATCCCCACTGGCAACCACCACCCACTACCGGCGGCAGCCACCACCATCGACTTCCCCCTCCCCCCTATGCACCACCGTTGACTTCCCTTCACCATCCCCCCTCCCCTGCGTCATTCCTCCCCTGCCCCCAGCAGCCACCACAGGACTCCCTCACTATTTAATGCAGTTTGCCCTTTTATGTATCAACATTTATGTTCCAAGTAATTCAAAGAAATTAGAAGCGAGTGGTGAAGCTACTAAATGGTACCCTCGTAAATGTATATTGAAAACTTTGTATAAAAAACATACCACTAGCAACTCAATGTTAATGAGAAACAAGAGTGATAAGATTATAATTGAGGATGTAATTTACAGCTTGTAAAAGAATTGTCTTGTACTAAAGTAGCATATAAAAGTAGAGTAAAATGATGACATATTTGAAGTAAAGGACATAACCAATTGGAATAAAATATGTAGGATAAAAAAAGTGGCATGTAATAAGAACATATACAAATAAGACATCATAACCGTATTATCGATGTTGCACCTTCAAAGAAAATGATTCTTGAAATAATATGTATTTGTGCTGATTTATTCATTTCCCTTTTTTTTGTATTTTGTTTCTCTTCTCGTGTACAATACCTTGTACAATCAGGCATCAGCACTGTTAATATACTTTAGATCTCACTCTTTCATCAGCTTTTTACCATTTTCTTTTATTTTGAATATGTGATCAATAACATCTAGAGTAAATGAGAAAGGGGTATTTGATCATGGGAGAAGATATTTTTCTTACCCAGTTGATACCATCATTGCAGGCAGCTGTTGGGAGAAAAACTTTCTGGTTTGAATGTCAATGATCTGCAGAAGCTGGAAACCAAACTGGAAATGAGTCTAACAGGTGTGAGAATAAAGAAGGTAGAAATTCTCATTCCCTCATTTCTCATGTTATTGTCACCCACAATAAACAAAAATTCAATTGATAAGAGAAAACGGGAAGATAAAGAACCTTATTTCATAATTACAAATAGGTCTATATCACTCATATAGAGTAAAATAATATAGAATTCGAAATCAAGCCAAGTAACAGCCGCCATCCAGAGGCATTAGGTGCCTGGCTCAACATATTACAGAAAAGAACAAAAATGGAGAATCTTTTGTAGATGTGGGAAACAAGCAATCGTAATTAATCCTAATAACTACTAGCTTAAAGACCAAAACCTAATGTAATTTACTGTTGTGACACTGATGCTAAGCATACTTATTTCTTGCTGCAGGAACAAGTTTTAATGGATGAAATAAAAGAATTACACCACAAGGTACAAGATGAGCAACACAATTGTTTCCTTAGATTATGCATGAAACAGGTTTTGATTTATATTGCTGCAGGGGAGTCTTGTTGGTGAAGAAAATAAAGAACTGCACAAGAAAGTAAATCTCATGTGCCAAGAAAACACAAAACTGCAGAAAGAGGTACTTATGATTATGTTTTACAACTTTTTTTTTGTAAAACATAATTGTTTTCTTATCACCACTAAACATAGATGATCTTCACCTCAGGTTTATGGATTATGGAGCATGGCTGAAGCAACCAAAAGCTCTGCCACAGATTTGCATCGCAATAGTTACGAGTTGCACGCACCCATAAGTCTCCAGCTAAGCCAGCCACAACCACAACCACAACCACAGAAGAACTGCATACCAATAGAAACCATGAAACTGGCGTAAGCACCAATGAATGACTCTAATTTGATTGGTTATAAATTCAGGCATGTGAAAAAAGATATCAATGTGTATGCCAGGTTACAGTTGAACTCCAAAGCAAGTTGAAAACTGGTCGAAATCATCAGGGGGTCCTCGTATCAGCTAATTGCTAAGCAATTTGATCAGATATGTGAGTGATACATGAGAAGGTACTAGGGTTTGTATGATGTATTGCTCCAAAGATATTGTAAAAGAATCAACCATGTGCAATTATATGGTGATGTTATTGTTGGTGATTATGAAAAAAAAACACAAAATAAACATATATAATAAAGCAGCGGAATAATCACCAAAAGGATCAACGTATTGCCAATATAATTAAACTATAAATACAAATAACGATATACCTTTGTAGCGTGATTTGTGCATCAATCGGGATCTACTTGTGTGCTCTTTTGAAACCAAGCATTCAATGGAGAATACCTCTAGAGTAGTCCACACTACACCTCCTTGATCACCACCGGATGCTAGTCCTCCTTAGTAACGGATCTTGTAGCTTCAATTAATCAAGAACGAAGCTAGAAGATCAAAGTGGAAAAACCCAAGAGAGGGCTAAGGGTGGGGCGCCGATTTTAGAGAGGGGAGAGGAAAAATTAGGTTAGCTTAATTAGCTCATTAACATTTCTATTTATTAATGAACCCTAAAGCTACCTTGGGCCTCTTAAAGGTTCTCCCTAGTAAATCTTCATGGACCTTGAATTAATTAAGTTAATAGGCTAGCTATTAACTTAAATCCAATACAAACTCATTAATCCACTATTAATGATTTGTGCCCATTTAATTACTCCATGTTACTTAGGCTATTAATATAATGTAAATACAATAATTACATTATATATTAAATGGTATCTCAGTGTATTGTGTGTGACCCTATAGGCCCATGTGTATCTAGCCATATAATTATATATTATGACACGAGCATATTCCAACAGCTCCCACTTGCACATGTCATAATAACAAGTAATTATACAAGCAAAGGTTAGCGTCTAGCAACACGCCAATGCCCCTAGAGACACATGAGGCTAGTTTCTTTAAACGTCTCATTTTAAATGGTTTATTAAATCAGTCATCCCTTTGTTACAAATACCTTGTTGAATACTAGACATGGATCATATGTCATTCTAATTATTCAACGATTCTGTTTCTCGATCTGTTTGTTGAAGTAGATTACCAAATTAATCAAGCATCATCTTAATTACATTTGGGTACGGCCGTACAAACATCTATTCAATTCATCGAGGGGCCCAGTAGTATCTAACTCCATTACATGTAGAGGAACAAATCCTATTTTGACTGCACGTGTCTGTCATGTGCTTCATGTCACTCCTGAAGATGATTTTTATAGCAGCCTTATTCAGGACAACGTTTAACCATATCAAAGACCGACATTCCACCCATACAAAACCTGCTTGCATCTCAAGTCTAAGGACGAGTGACATAACCATTTGCGAGATTCACTGGTGACGCCGATCCATGCAGTGAACTCTCGTAGGTTGGGTCAGTCCAATGTTCATCACCAATGAACAACATGTGAGTTTGGTGGCATCATCATTAATATTCATTCACTAATGAATATCACCAATACGCTCACATTTGCCTTAATTCGATGATACTCCCGTATCATCAACTGACAATGGACAATTTTGAACAAATAATTTATTCATGGATTAAACATGCAAATATAGAACACAGTTGATATAAATGAAAACGATCATACCAGGTACATCAATTCATTGTGAAAATAAAAACTGTTCAACGTTCCAATTATTCAATTACTAAAAACAGATCTACATGAGACTACTAGCTGGTCGAAGTCCAATGTTCCTAGCATGCTCGATATGTTTGGTACAAGACATTGGCTTCGTAAAAGGATCAGCTAAGTTGTCATCTGTGTGAACTTTGAGAAGACGAATATCACCCATCGCGATAGCCTCTCGAATGTAGTGAGCCTTCCGGCGAAAGTGTTTGGCGCCCTTTTGAACTCCAGGTTCGTTGGCTATGATAATGGCACCAGAATTATCGCAGTACATATCCATGGGTCTTTCATTACTGGGGACAACGCCAAGCCCATAAATGAATTTCTGTATCCAAACAGCCTCCATTGCAGCTTCGGAAGCAGCTATGTATTCAGCTTCTGTAGAAGACATCGCAATAGTGCTTTGTTTAGCACTCTTCCAGTCAACAGCGCCTCCGTTCATGACGAAAACGTAGCCAGTCTGAGATCGAGAATCATCTCGATCTGTTTCGAAACTAGCATCAGTGTAGCAAGTAACACTGAGCTCTCTTTCTATATCACCCCCATAAACAAGGAACATATCTTTGGTATTTCGAAGATACTTCAGTATGTTCTTAACAGCAGTCCAGTGACTTTCTCCTGGATTCTGTTGGTATCTACTCGTAAGGTTCTGAGAGAACGCTACATCAGGTCTAGTGCACCTCACTGCATACATGATGGATCCCACAGCCGAAGCATAGGGGATTCCCTTCATCCGCTTCACCTCATCAGGTGTGGAGGGTCCCTGAGTCTTACTCAAGTTTACATTGTGTTGCATTGGAAGACTTCCACGTTTGGAAGCATCCATTCTAAACCGTTTTAGAATTTTGTCAATGTACGCACTTTGACTTAAACCAATTAACCGCTTCGATCTATCTCGATAGATCTTGATTCCTAGGATGTACGCCGCTTCGCCTAAATCTTTCATGGCAAAACATTTTCCAAGCCAGGATTTGACATCTTGTAGCATTGGAACGTTGTTCCCCATGAGCAATATGTCATCAACATATAAGAATAGAAAAACGACGATGCTCCCACTAGCTCTCATATATACACATGGCTCATCAAGGTTTTGAGTGAAACCATACGTTTTGATTTCCTCATCGAACCTTTTATTCCAACTTCTGGATGCTTGCTTCAGTCCATAAATGGATCTTTGAAGCTTGCATACTTTCTCGGGATGTTTCGGATTCACAAAACCCTCAGATTGCACCATGTAAACATCTTCATCAAGGTGACCGTTCAAGAAAGCGGTTTTGACATCCATTTGCCAAATCTCATAGTCATGGTACGCTGCTATGGCTATAAGAATCCTAATAGCTTTAACGTCAGCAACAGGCGACAAGGTTTCTTCATAGTCAACCCCGTAGGTTTGAGTGTAACCCTTTGCTACTAGACGAGCTTTATAGGTGTGTACATTGCCATCCATGTCAGTCTTCTTCTTGAAGATCCACTTGCTTCCGACAGTCTTGCTGTTCGGAGGAAGATCAACCAAGTTCCAGACTTGATTGTCTTTCATGGATTGCATTTCAGCATTCATAGCTTCAAGCCATTTATCGGATTCTAGATCCAACAATGCAGCTTGATAGTTAGAGGGTTCACCATGATCCCCAAAATTCTGCTCCTCAGCATCGATATAATAACTATATCGTTTAGGTGCTCGAGGTGTCCTTGCAGATCTACGAATGGGAATTACATCATTCTGTGGTTCAACATCTGCATGTTCAACCTCAGCGTGATGTTCGCTAGTGTCACCAGGAGGTTGCGCATCTTCGCTTTGAATCTCGTCAAGGTCTACTGTGCTCCCACTTGCTTCTTGTAAAATGAGACTGTTCTCAAGAAACTCAGCATACCGAGCAACAAATATTTTATTTTCGGGTGGGTAGTAGAAATAGTAACCCATTGTTTTCTTTGGGTACCCTACGAAGATACATTTGATAGATCTAGGCTCAAGTTTGTTCGGTGTGTCTCGTTTGACGAGAGCCTCACAACCCCAGACCTTCAAGTAAGACAGATTAGGGACTTTCCCGTGTCATATTTCATATGGTGTCTTATCAACCTTCTTTGTCGGAACCATATTGAGTATGCGAGCAGCAGACTCTAGAGCACAACCCCAAAAGGACAGTGGCAAAGTAGTTAGATTCATCATGGATCGAACCATGTCTAGCAAAGTTCGATTTCTCCTTTCAGATACACCATTATGTTGTGGAGTGTATGGAGGAGTTAATTGTGAGACAATCCCACACTTAGTCAGATGGTCTAAAAACTCTTGACTCATATACTCTCCTCCTCGATCAGATCGGAGAGCCTTAATAGTCTTGCCGAGTTGATTTTCTACTTCACTTTGAAAGGCTTTGAACGTTTCAAAGGCTTCATGTTTATGTTTAATCAAGTAAACATAACCATAGCGACTGAAATCATCAGTGAAAGTGATGAAGTAGTTAGCACCTTCCCTAGACACAGTTCTAAATGGGCCACATACATCAGTATGTATGAGTCCAAGAAGATCTTTGGCTCTTTCACCTACATGGGAGAAAGGTTTTCTTGTCATTTTCCCAGATATGCAAGAGAGGCATTTATCAAACGACTCATCATCGGATGACTTTAGAAGCCCATCGTGTTGCAGCTTTATAATGCGTTTCTTGCTTTTGTGGCAAAGATGGCAGTGCCATAGTGTAACACCCGTGATTTTTGGATAAGTACAACTTCGGTTCAGTGAGGAATCGATCTTTTAAGAAAAATATGCAAAATAGGATTTGGAGTTAAATCCTAGATTTTATTGTCTTGTTGGATGGGGAATTCGAATACGAGTCCAACGGTTCTTCCCGGAGAGAAAACGGAGCTAGAACGAGAAAGTTACGGCCAAAACAAGTTTCGGTATACTTTGAGCTATTGTGCCCGGCGATAGTGACACTGTCACAATCGCCGTGTCACTATCGCCCATAGTGTACCAAGAGTTGGGAGGACACGGGCGATTGTGCCCTGGCGATAGTGACACTGTCACTATCGCCGTGTCACTATAGCCGACGGGTCTCAATGTGTTTTAAACCCCTTTTCTTCTTTCTTCTTCCCCATTTCACTTATCTCTTTTAACTCTCTCAACTCTCTCTCTTTCTCTCAGTCGATTTAGCTCAAGAAACATCATCCCCTCCCCTCTCCTTCCTCATTCCTTCACCAAATCAAACCCCTTTCCACCATTGATGATCATTTTTGGAGCTTGGAGCTTTTGGAAGTTTAGGAGCTATCTTTTGGAAGATTCAAGTGATTAAGGTAATTCCTAGTTAGATTATTGTTATATTTCACTTTCTTCCCTTATTGTGGTGTTGTGGGTCGATTTTGGTGGTGATTGGTTGGGAGAATCGTTATCCCCTTCATGTATGAAACTAGGGTTTGGTATAGATGGGTATTTTGGTGTATATTGTATGGATGATAATTTCTTATGGTTAGACTTGGGTATTAATGGTTGGATCGTATTATTGATGGTTGGGAATTCATAAATCTAGGTTTTGGAAGTTTTGGCTTGAGGATGCAAACTTCATCAAAGGAGCTTACGTTGGAGAAACTCTAGATTTAGCATAAATCTAGCAAGGTGAGTTCAAGTTACTTTGCGAAAACGTTGTACATGCCAAAATGAGTATTTTACAAATATATGTGTGTTTTACTTGAAAATGTATGTGGCTAAGTTATTTGATTGATTTAACTCTTTTGAAGTGTTTATCTTCATAAATGTGTAAAACACCCATATTTGGGGCTTTTGGATGTTTGGATGGTTAGAAACCATAAATTGTCTTTAAAAGATTATTTGCTCAAAATGAGGTTTAATTGATGGTTTAATCATATATGTGTAAATGATTGTGTAAACCAATTGGGAAATACACTTTTAAGTGTTATGTGTCATTTTGAGAATTATAAGGGTGTGAGTCCTTTAGGAAACCCTTTTTGTTTAACCAGTGATGAGTTTTGGGGTTAATGATGAGTTTGAAGTATAGCTTGCCTAAACAAAGTTTAAATGTGTTTTTGACCGACGTATGGGTCTAGCAAGCTTGGAGCACTTTGCTCGTTTTGACTGTGAGTAAGTCTTGGGGACTTTTGTCTGGTTTAAATGGCTCAATGTGGAGTCTTGTTAATGGGTTGCTTTTATTGCACCGTTTTGCATTTATTGCACGTTGTTGAATATTTACATGCTTGGGTGAGTGAGTCCCTCTGGTATAGGCATGTTGTTTAGACTGTATTGCATTTGGATCCATAGGCATGTTAGTCAGTCGTCGGTAATGGTCGGTTGGGTATCTCGGGGTTGGACCTCGGTATTTATGTTTTATGACCATGACTTTCCAGTAGGCACATGGAGGGTATAGTCTTGGACACTTACCTTGGAGGTTTGTGTATCGACCCACGCCTTCGGGATGTATACCTTGGAGGTAGTCCCGATGTGCCGGGCCTTGAGGCGTTACCAAGTAGGTAGACGTCAAGGCGTATCCTCAATTACGGTGTAACTTGGCTTCGTAGAGCAGAGTCGTGGAATAAGCCAGACGTATGTGGTAATTCCCGATTTCGTTGGGAGGGCAGAGATAGGCATAACGTAACTTGTAATCTCTACTCCCAGTTGTGCGATAAACGTTGTATGGGTGGTATACTTATGTGTTACCTCCACCTTCAACGGATACGGGTCTCCCCCGTTTATAGTATTTGGATTTTATACATTTTACGTTTGCGTGAGTTGGCTTCGTATTATGTTTCCAATGAAATATTATATTTAAATAGATGTTTTCCATGTTTTAAGGGTTGAGTATGTATTGTCAACCGTGTTTGAAGGTTTTGCCTAAAACTAGAATTATTCACGTATTTGAGTGAGTTGGGATTGTAACTCATTTTGGAAAACGCTTTACACTTTTCGGGAATGGTTCCCATGGATTTTGGGTGCGTTGGAAAATAAGTTTTTTATGCCGCTTGGGAAATCCTTTTTGGAAATGATAATCTTTGTCGAAATCTTTCATTTAAAGATTTACCGAATCATGCCTAAAACTAATATCTTCTGATTTATGATTTTATATAGTCATGATAAAATGCTTGAACTCACTAGGCGTAAGCCTAACCCTTTTTATTTGTCGACATGTGCAACAGGCTCAGGTTGGGGGTAGCTCTAGCTACATTATGAAGTGGAGAGTGCTAGTAAAGTGCACGAGAGGTGAATAGTTTAAGTTATGTTTCCGCATTTACCCTTGGGAAGTAGCACTTGTATTTGGATTAAGTGATGCCCGAAGTGGGTTTAGTCTTGGTAATGAGACTTGTGTAGTATGTATTACTTGGAGATAACCATTGTTTGTAATTGGAGGTATTTTACCTATTGTTTTGAATGTAATATCGAAAATTTTAAATTAGTTGCTCTTTCCAAATTTGAGGGTGTTACAAGTTGGTATCAGAGCATAAGTTTGAGAGAATTAGGTGTTGATTTTGGATACCTAGACTCAAACTAGTGTTTGTTTAAGTAAATGAGAGTGAAATTCACCTTTAGGCACTTTAAGATAAGATGTTTTGAAGTTGATGGAGTTTTTAGAAACGAGAATCACGTCGAAAGCAACAAGGATAATCATATGCAGTGCGTTCATAGTGACACCTGGCCAGTGTCATGGTGAACCTACTAGTACATGTGCATGCTCGAATTGCTTTCATGTGGTGATCGTTGGGGTAGTGAAGGAGGTTCTGAACTAGTAATTGTTGGAATGGATGGACGATTATAGTATTAATCACTTGGAGTGACGATAAGCATGATGTTTGCTTTATGTAGACCGTTTCGGGTCAAGATTGACGGTCGGACTAGAACCATAGGCATTTGAGCCGATTTTGATTTGAGGAAAAACCGTAATGTTAATTGATGTATTTCCCAACTTACCTTAAGAGGTTTGAATATCCGGATGAAAATAGTAGACCGGAGGATTTCGGAGGATATGAGTGGAGACGTTGAATGCCGACTAAATCATGCACGAAATTTATTTTGGAAATAAATTGCATCAACTGTTTCTTGTGTTTCCAATCCTTATGTGGCTTGTGTTGTAAATTTTGAGAAATGTTTGGCACGCACACAAGATTTCAAATTATGGTTTTAAAAGTGCATGAAACCGTTTTATCGCGGGAGTTGCGAACTCCGTCGGGATTTGTTTTGCCTTATTTCATCGTTGTTCAACATTTGTTTTGGATGTAATGATAATCATATATAAATGATGTTCGAGATGTTGGGCAATAACTACGGCTTGTGACTTTAACATTGGATCTCCTCCACATATGTTAGAGTTTGGACGGAAAGTTATTTTCCATTATGTCTATGTGAGATTATTTTGGGGATTTTGTTTAATAAGAGTTGTTAAACAATGTCGTTTATGTGGTATTACCCTAGAAGGGGATTTTTAGGATTTTGGCGTCTCATTTATGATTTTTGCTTTTAGCAATTTGGCTTTGGAAGCATGGTGCTTAGCGCCGTTTTATTGACTTGGAGTCATTGAGCCCATGGAGGTTCATGGAGTTTGGTTTTACGACATGTTGAGTCGTGTGAGTACAATTTTACAATGTGCATACTCTAATTGCTTATGTGAAAAGTTTACGAGTTTTGGTTGGGCATTTGGTCCTACTCGAGTTTTGTTGAGAAAAGTTAATTTTATGCCATAAGGCGACTAAGAAAAGATGAGTTTGGAACTCTAGTGTCGCGTAACTTTTCTTTCAAAAAGTTTGTGTTACTAAGTATTTCATTGCAAATAGTTCGGTGTATGGATTGATTTATACATGGCTTAAGTGATGCATGAAAGAACATTTTGGTGGCATTTTATAATAAATTGCTCGGTGCGCTTTTGGTCAGTTAAATGTTTATTACCGTTTTTATGTGAAACGTATTATATCGACTTAGGGGTATGCATAGCTTGGTAACCATTGTTTCTCGTCACTTTGTTGAACGAATTGTGAGTGAAAATGTTTTATAGACTCTTGTTTAAATGATGACCATTCGGTCAAAGGGTGTTTTGGTGTTGTAGAAATCATGCACAATTCGCAATGCTTTGCATTTTGAAAATGAAAATGTGTTAGTCGTCGACATTTGGTTAACTTTGATTTGCCGATTATTTTGGAAGAATTGAAAACCTTTTTGGTTTTTGGAAAAAAAATGTGTGTTGGGAGTATTTGGACAAATACATTTTTTTAGCAATTACGTTTTGACGTTTTGTGTCCCAAGTACGAAACCTTGAGAAAATGTTTCGTGAGGAAGATTTTATAAATTTTTTGTATAAAATTATAGTACGCGGGATTTCTTATGTTTTGGACATCGATGCGCACCGTTGGTGCAATTAGGGATTTGAAAATAGGGATTGAACCCTTGTATGTCAACTAATTATTAACACTTATTTCCTCATTTGTTTTAGAAAAACGCATTGTTGTGTGCAGTTTTATCAGAAACATTTTGCTCGTATGTCGTTATGTGACAATTGAAGAAATTTTGGAAATCAATTTAAAGAATTTCATCTTTTGAAATTTTGGTGTGAATTATTCAATGCATAAGTGTTATTACAAGAAATTTCTAAAAAGTGTTACAAGCATGTATGCCTACCCCAAAATGAGGTTTTGAGATGTTTGGGTCGATATTTTCAAGTGATGGAAACGCATGAGTTTTGTTTTAAATATGAAATTACACAAGTCATTTGTGTTTGACTAAGGTGTATTTGTAAATCGTTTCATCGTTTGGTATAAAAAACTGACGCGCGTAAATTTTGTTGGGAACCTTGTTCCGTGCCATCTTATGGCTAAAAGGGAAATTTTGGAGTCAAATGTCGTTTGGAACTTCTTTTGAAATACGTGCACACCTTTCGTTGCACCCTGTTTAAAGGCGAGTAGTTACTTTACGTGCATGTCATGAGCCAATCCATACTAGAACTGTAGCGGTTCCTTATAGAGAAATTGTTTACTACGCTTTTGCGTTTTGTGGGTAAACTGAACTGCAATGAAATGATTTTCAACATGATTTTCCTATGTGGGACGAGCGTGTCCAGTTTTGCGTAACTACCGAGCTGATAGTAGTAGTTTTATTTCGCACGAGTTATTTGAGATGAAAATCTTGGTGTTGAAAATATTTTGTGAATGGTTTTGATTAATTGACATATTTATTGAATAACGCATTTGAAAACCTTGAACTCGTTAGGACCTTGAAAAAGGGTATGTACCTCAATTAAGGGTAAGTGTGTGTAGCACTTCGACGGTGGAAGGTTGGGTATTCTACACGTGTTGGTATTATGGGCCGAAGGATAGCGGTAGCAAAGTAATTGTGTTTGTGGTAATTGCAGAGTTAAACTTGCGGTAACGTATTTCGAGGTTGATACAGCCGTTTTGCTGGCAACCTTAGTTGTATGGAAACCTCAGAAAATGGAACTCGTGTGTGGGGTCCTATTAGAGTTCCGAGTTTGGTGGAAAAACTAGGTGTCAACCTTTATGGTCTTGAAATCGGAAACCGTTAGTGCAAACGGGGGTTTGTAGCCAAGTTTGAAGGATGACGACAATGGTAGTGGTAACCGTAAGATGCTCAATTGTGATGAGTAGTTTTGGTGGAATAATCTTAGTGTACGGTTAAAGGACTTGTCGGTTTTATAATTGTTCTTTTTGGAATGGATTCTTGGAGTTATTAGAACTCGTGGGGTTATTTGACAATTAATGGTAGGGATGATCGGAATTGATAATTCTGTTGGGTTCGTTAGTGATTAAATCGTGAAATGATTTAGAGTTGAAAACTAGAATTGAGGAAGATGGAACACTTTAAGGTTGGGAGACAACCGGAGTCGTTTAACTAGGAGTGCTACCAGTGGTTGGAATGTTCTTCCGGACATAAGTACGGTGTACTTGAAAGGGTTGTAACGACCCGGTTACCCATATCATACAACAATTAACATAACATACATGCATATCATTGAATTACAACAAAAGTTACATAATAAACCAAGTACGGTCCTTTTTGTTTCGTAACTACAAAATACATAACATCTTCCTAATCATCATCGGTCCACGAAAGCAGTCTACACCTTATTCTTTCCTTTGCCGCTATCAATGCCTCGACCTGGAAAACATATTTTTGAAAACAAAATGAGGGTTAGACCAAACGGGTCTAGTGAGTTAATCCTGGTCTTTTCCAAAATCAATATAAAACTCTTTTCACATAATACTTTGTATCAAAATAGTTTACATAAAACCTTTCGTATAAGCACGCATATACCACACGTATATAAATACCACATTAGGACTCGTGCACCGTGTATCTCTCATCATCTCATCTTCTTTCCCCTGGCCACATTAGTCGGTAGCAAGCCAACTAATTATCGTCACTGTACAATACAGTCGACTCCACTGTAATTACATACAGCCCCGCTGCAATTACCTACAGCTCCACTGCAATTTCATGCAGCCCCGCTGTATTTCCATACAGCCCCGCCGAATAATAATTCGGCTCACCTATACTCGTTTCGTGCAATATAAATACAATATATATATATATATATATTTCACACATACTCACATACACATATAAACACATATATGTATTCCAGTTGAAAACGTTTTAAAGTAAAACCTACCTCGATCACTTATCCAAAAACACTTGCAAGTTCCTTTCAAAAAGATCCTATCCTTCACCTTGACTCCACAGAATCTGAAACCAATTAAGATACATATATCGCTTTACTAGCCAAACACATAAAGCCTACTAAGTTCCGGTCCTCCAATGTTTCACTTATATTCTTACCATTCTGACTTAACAACAAAACATAACAAGGTACCGGGACTACCCAGAGTACCGGGAGACAACACTACCGGGACTTCATGGTACCGGGAGTTCCTATACCGGGAGTTCACATTACCGGAACTCTACACTACCGGAAGTCTGCAATACCGGTACTCACATTACCGGGAGTTGTCCGTACCGGGAGTCTACCGGGACTTCCCCGGGACTCTCAAGAACACAGTCGGTCGCTTTTCCAATCCAGAACCCAAATCAAATCTATACAGCTATGATTTAAACTTTCTAATCCGATAGAAACTGTCTATAGATAATTCCAAACATAAAACCTAAAGAATACATACCTTAAAATCGACTCAACCCGCTCATTCGATGCTCAAACCGATTCTTTCCACTTCTGCTCCTTTTTCTCCTCACGAACACGCACACACACTGTCCTTCTATTTTTAGGTTTCTGAAGGAATATCTGAAGTGTGAGAGATATTTATATCTCCAATTTACACTTTTGGCACAAACTACTCATTAATGACCAACTCACCCCAAATCTTATAACTTATCTCAAACTTCCCCTTAATATCAAAATCCCTTAGTTAAATAAATTTAACGGACTTACCCGGGGTATTACATTATCTCCCCCTTAAAAGAATTCCGTCCCGGAATTCGGTTAAGCGAAAAGATACAAATACTTATCACTACTACCTCGAACTCAATCAAAACCATAAAACTAACTGAATAGCCACCCCACACTCACCTATGTCTCTAACACAGATCAGCAATATAAGCACAGAAATACCAAGAACCACTTCGTACCGAAGTCAGATAACACCTTAGCACGTATAGAGTTTATTAGAAATGTACCTGTATCCTCATCCGGAATTTCCTCCTCATCTTGCGTTGTCATTTGGAATACTCGTCCCTTTGCTTTCGGTTCTTCAGAACTTTGTATCTCTCCCGTCCTGACGCTTATTGGTTTCCCCGTCGTATTACCCTGTTGTATTTTCCTTTGTGGACAGTCTGACTGAATATGATCAGGGGAATTGCAAACGGAACAGAATCGATTTGCACGACAATTCTTAACGACGTGTCCAGCCCTTCCACACTTATAACAACTTCTAGGATCAACATAACAATTTCCTTGATGTACGCGGTTGCATTTTGGACATAGTCTTTCATTTGATATAAAAGGTAGGCGACTATCGAACCTCTGAATTTCGTACCCCGTTGAATCATGCGTCATCTCTTCCGATTTTCTTTTCCCAGCACTCTTATCTTTTGCATCTCTCTTAATATCTCGCTCTACATTTTCCGCGACATTTACTGCGGTTGAGAAGTTATCAGGTCATGTTGCAGTCACTAACTTTCTGACTTCCGAATTTAACCCGAAGATAAACCTTTCCGTCTTCATCGCCTCCGTAGCAACGTAGTATTCTGCTAACCGAGACTTTTCCAGGAAACTCGCGGTGTAGTCTCGAACGGATAAGTTTCCTTGTTGTAAGTTCATAAATTCCCCTTCCAGATGTTTGACGGTTGCTTGGGGACAAAATTCATTCTTGTAGGCTATCACAAATTCTTCCCAAGAGAGGGTAGAATAAACATCAGATCCCTTAGAGTGAATAAAAGATTCCCACCAATACAAAGCATCCCTTTTTAACATTGCTGCCCCGTACAATACCCTATCTTCCTCCGCACACTTGCTTGTCTTGAAAATAGCTTCTATTTCCTTCATCCATCTCATTGCTTTCACGGGATCCCTGTCTCCTGAGTAGGTCGGAGGTCTACAGCTTAAAAACATTTTATAATCACATTTCCTCACTACTGGTACGACAGTAGATGTAATGGGCATCTCTTCTTCATGAGTAGGATCTGGTCTTTCTGTTTCAGTATTGTGAGTTTGGTTGAACATAGCTTGGATAATAGCTTGTAATCTTCCCATTTCTGCCATTAGACCATCCCTGGTAACGAACTCTGTACCATGTGGTTGGACTCTGCCTCCGGCTCGACCTCCAGCTCTACCCCCAGTTCTACCTCCCTTGTCCCCTGTCCCCTGTCCCTATTGGCGGATTAGTTCTATTCGGATTTCTTCCTCCTCCTCGATTCGAATTTCGTGTTCCGCTTGCCATTCTGTAGATTTAAACAAGGTTAACATACACATAAGCACATACCCCATATAACAAGGTATTCCAGTTCAAACATGTACCTGTAAGATCACAATTACACTGGCCAGGTGTAATATGAAATTACCTCACATGATGTTCCTTCTACCTTTTATACTTAGCATCCCAAGGTTCTAATATATCAAGGACATCCTACTTCACATGCAGTTTAAGTCTAGATACGGGTACAAATACCTAAATCCCTTAAACTAGGGCTCTGATATCATTTGTAACGACCCGGTTACCCATATCATACAACAATTAACATAACATACATGCATATCATTGAATTACAACAAAAGTTACATAATAAACCAAGTACGGTCCTTTTTGTTTCGTAACTACAAAATACATAACATCTTCCTAATCATCATCGGTCCACGAAAGCAGTCTACACCTTATTCTTTCCTTTGCCGCTATCAATGTCTCGACCTGGAAAACATATTTTTGAAAACAAAATGAGGGTTAGACCAAACGGGTCTAGTGAGTTAATCCTGGTCTTTTCCAAAATCAATATAAAACTCTTTTCACATAATACTTTGTATCAAAATAGTTTACATAAAACCTTTCGTATAAGCACGCATATACCACACGTATATAAATACCACATTAGGACTCGTGCACCGTGTATCTCTCCTCATCTCATCTTCTTTCCCCTGGCCACATTAGTCGGTAGCAAGCCAACTAATTATCGTCACTGTACAATACAGTCGACTCCACTGTAATTACATACAGCCCCGCTGCAATTACCTACAGCTCCACTGCAATTTCATGCAGCCCCGCTGTATTTCCATACAGCCCCGCCGAATAATAATTCGGCTCACCTATACTCGTTTCGTGCAATATAAATACAATATATATATATATATATATATTTCACACATACTCACATACACATATAAACACATATATGTATTCCAGTTGAAAACGTTTTAAAGTAAAACTCACCTCGATCGCTTATCCAAAAACACTTGCAAGTTCCTTTCAAAAAGATCCTATCCTTCACCTTGACTCCACATAATCTGAAACCAATTAAGATACATATATCGCTTTACTAGCCAAACACATAAAGCCTACTAAGTTCCGGTCCTCCAATGTTTCACTTATACTCTTACCCTTCTGACTTAACAACAAAACATAACAAGGTACCGGGACTACCTAGAGTACCGGGAGACAACACTACCGAGACTTCATGGTACCGGGAGTTCCTATACCGGGAGTTCACATTACCGGAACTCTACACTACCGGAAGTCTGCAATACCGGGACTCACATTACCGGGAGTTGTCCATACCGGGAGTCTACCGGGACTTCCCCGGGACTCTCAAGAACACAGTCGGTCTCTTTTCCAATCCAGAACCCAAATCAAATCTATACAGCTATGATTTAAACTTTCTAATCCGATAGAAACTGTCTATAGATAATTCCAAACATAAAACCTAAAGAATACATACCTTAAAATCGACTCAACCCGCTCATTCGATGCTCAAACCGATCCTTTCCACTTCTGCTCCTTTTTCTCCTCACGAACACGCACACACACTGTCCTTCTATTTTTAGGTTTCTGAAGGAATATCTGAAGTGTGAGAGATATTTATATCTCCAATTTACACTTTTGGCACAAACTACTCATTAATGACCAACTCACCCCAAATCTTATAACTTATCTCAAACTTCCCCTTAATGTCAAAATCCCTTAGTTAAATAAATTTAACGGACTTACCCGGGGTATTACAAGGGTGCTGTTGATAAGAAATTGTTCGAGGAATTGTCCTTATAGACTATGTGGGAAATTTGGATTCCAGTTAGGAATTGATGATTTATGGTCGGAGTTGAGTCGGTTAGCATTATTGTAAAGGATGTAGATTTCGAGGACGAAATCATTCCAAGGTTGGGAGGATTGTAACACCCATGATTTTCGGATAAGTACAACTTCGATTCAGTGAGGAATCGATCTTTTAAGAAAAATATGCAAAATAGGATTTGGAGTTAAATCCCATATTTTATTGTCTTGTTGGATGGGGAATTCGAATACGAGTCCAACGGTTCTTCCCGGAGCGAAAACGGAGCTAGAACGAGGAAGTTACGGCCAAAACGAGTTTCGGTATACTTTGAGCTATTGTGCCCGGCGATAGTGACATTGTCACAATCGCCGTGTCACTATCGCCCATAGTGTACCGAGAGTTGGGAGGACACGGGCGATTATGCCCTGGTGATAGTGACACTGTCACTATCGCCGTGTCACTATAGCCGACGGGTTCCAAGGTGTTTTAAACCCATTTTCTTCTTTCTTCTTCCCCATTTCACTTATCTCTTTTAACTCTCTCAACTCTCTCTCTTTCTCTCAGTCGATTTAGCTCAAGAAACATCATCCCCTCCCTTCTCCTTCCTCATTCCTTCACCAAATCAAACCCCTTTCCACCATTGATGATCATTTTTGGAGCTTGGAGCTTTTGGAAGTTTAGGAGCTATCTTTTGGAAGATTCAAGTGATTAAGGTAATTCCTAGTTAGATTATTTTTATATTTCACGTTCTTCCCTTATTGTGGTGTTGTGGGTCGATTTTGGTGGTGATTGGTTGGGAGAATCGTTATCCCCTTCATGTATGAAACTAGGGTTTGGTATAGATGGGTATTTTGGTGTATATTGGATGGATGATAATTTCTTATGGTTAGACTTGGGTATTAATGGTTGGATCGTATTATTGATGGTTGGGAATTCATAAATCTAGGTTTTGGAAGTTTTGGCTTGAGGATGCAAACTTCATCAAAGGAGCTTACGTTGGAGAAACTCTAGATTTAGCATAAATCTAGCAAGGTGAGTTCAAGTTACTTTGCGAAAACGTTGTACATGCCAAAATGAGTATTTTACAAATATATGTGTGTTTTACTTGAAAATGTATGTGGTTAAGTTATTTGATTGATTTAACTCTTTTGAAGTGTTTATCTTCATAAATGTGTAAAACACCCATATTTGGGGCTTTTGGATGTTTGGATGGTTAGAAACCATAAATTGTCTTTAAAAGATTATTTGCTCAAAATGAGGTTTAATTGATGGTTTAATCATATATGTGTAAATGATTGTGTAAACCAATTGGGAAATACACTTTTAAGTGTTATGTGTCATTTTGAGAATTATAAGGGTGTGAGTCCTTTGGGAAACCCTTTTTGTTTAACCAGTGATGAGTTTTGGGGTTAATTGTAACAACCCGCAATTCAAATATACATATTACATATAATTCATAACACATTTACTGCAAAAGTAATTCATAGTTCACATTCGGTCCCCAAAGTCTGACTAATATACAATTTCAGTACAAATTTGATCCATTTTAAGTTACATAGATATAACAATAAAGTTATAAGTACAAAAGCATCCATAGTATCATAAAGATCATCTTCTCAAAAGCTAGCCAACAAGTACTCAATTTACTTGTTCTTACTGAAACCATCACCTGGAATACAAAATTTTTGAAACAGAAAATGAGGGTTAGACCTAAGGGTCTAGTGAGTAAATCCCTGACATTTGTAATTCATTAAAAATTCATTTATATAAAACACTCTTTATATAAATACACATACATCACACGTAAGTTAATACCAGCTAACGTTTATATATCATACCTGTCTCATTCCACCTTATCCCTCCACCAATGGCCAATATCAATTGGTTGCGAGCCAATTTATCACACCGGTCCAAAGCCCGGCCACGTATTATATTTTTATATAATACTCACGTAATTATAATATCTCAATATATTATAATCACTCACGTATGACATATTCATACACTTTATCAAACATTCGTTATTCATATAATGCATTCCAGTAAAATACTTTTTAACGAAAAACTCACCTGGTATGTTTATCACAAAAGCTTTTCCAAGATAAATCACGTATGACCACCCTTCACAGAATCTGAAATCACACAAAATACCAAATATCTCTTTTAAAACTAAACTTACGAAATCCTCAACTCAAGTCGCAACCCCTCAAAAACAAATTAAAATCGCAATGAACAGTACTAAGTCGCAACCTCCTATTGCGACTTCACCCCGGAGTCGCAACCCACTATTGCGACTTCACCCCCTAAGTCGCAATCAACTACTGCGATTCCAAACCCAAATCGCAATCAACCACTGCGATTCCAAGCCGAGTCGCAAACGACCATTGCGACTTCATAACCAAGTCGCAACCAACCATTGCGACTTCGATGAATGTCGCAGTCGTCCATTGCGACTTCGATGAATGTCGTAGTCATCCATTGCGATTTCGATGGATGTCTCAGTCCACTGTTCATCCTAAAACCCAGATTTTTTTGCAGATTTAACCTATGAATATTTATGATATTTTGCAGATATGTTTTACACTACCATTGGAACACTATTCCAGACCCAAAATTATCGTATCTTTCTAAAATTACCAAATCCCATCTACATACTTATTTTATCAACTTATAAACATAAAAGAGAGAATTCATATGGATTATTACCTTTGTTTTCCTGATGTGAATCCTAAAAACCCAGCTGTAGTAATATAGAAATTACTTCTTCTTCTTGATCTTTCTTCTAATTACTCTCTTTTCTCCTCTCTCTCTCTCTTTGCCGAATAAACACACACACACAAGCACTTATGATACTAATTGTATCACAATAAGACACCTCACCCCCTCCTAACACAAATGAGGCGGTGGTGAGGTTGGGTTTAGCTAAAGTGACTAAGCAAACCCTAGACTTATCCTATTTGGCAAAACTTACCCCCAAACTTCCAAATAAAAATTAAAGCTTACCCCTTAACTTATAAAACTACTTAAACCATAATACTAAAGATTTAATTAGACCAATAACGTACCTGGTTATTACAACATCTCCCCCTTAAAAGAATTCCGTCCCGGAATTCAGTTAAGGGAACAGATGAGGGTATTTGGTTCTCATCTCCGACTCTGATTCCCACGTCGCATCCTGACTTCGATGATGTTTCCACTGAACCTTTACATGTCTGATCTATTTGTTCCTTAATACTTTAACCTTGTGATCAACTATAGCTTCCGGTTCCTCCACGTAGTTCAACTTTTCATCAACCTGAATATCTGGTAGTGAGACTGCCTGGTCTGGTGTAACTAAACATTTCCGAAAATTCGATACATGAAACGCGTTGTGAATCCTGCTTAATTCTGACGGAAGATCCAATCTGTACGCTACTTCACCGATCCTTTCCGTAATTTCAAATGGCCCAATATACCGCGGACTGAGTTTACCTTGTTTCCCAAAACGTATGACTCCTTTCCAGGGCGATACTTTCAACATCACAAAATCCCCAACCTGAAACTCTAACGGTTTCCGACGTCTATCAGCATAGCTTTTCTGTCTGTCTTGAGCTGTTTTCAATCTATCCCGAATCTAAGTGATCTTATCTGCTGTTAACTGTACTATTTCTGGCCCTGCTAATTGTTTCTCCCCTACTTCATTCCAACACAAAGGCGTTCGGCATTTTCTACCATACAATACTTCAAACGGTGCCGCTTGAATGCTAGAATGATAACTGTTGTTGTAGGCGAATTCTATCAAAGGCAGATGTTTATCCCATGATCCCCCAAAATCAACTATACAAGCCCGAAGCATATCTTCTAAAGTCTGGATTGTTCTTTCACTCTGCCCGTCAGTCTATGGATGATATGTTGTACTCAACTTTATTTGCGTTCCCATCTCCTTTTGAAAACTTCTCCAAAATCTAGAAGTAAAACGACTATCTCGATCGGAAATAATCGAGATTGGAACTCCATGTCGAGTTACTATTTCATTAATGTACAATTTAGCTAAACGTTCCAAGGAATCAGTTTCTTTTATCGGTAAGAAATGAGCAGACTTCGTCAATCTATCCACAATCACCCAAATAGAATCGAATCCCTTTGAAGTTCTTGGCAGCTTGGTAATGAAATCAGTAGTGATCTGATCCCATTTCCACATTGGTATAACTAGTCGTTGTAACTGACCAAACGGCTTCTGATGCTCAATCTTTACTTTCTTGCAGGTAGTACAATCTTCTACATACTTATCAACACTTCTCTTCATTCCCGGCCACCAATAGAATTGTTTCAAATCTCTATACATTTTATTTGTACCTGGATGAATAGAAAATCGAGATTGTTGAGCTTCTTGTAATACACGATCACGTAATCCACCCAAACGAGGTACCCAAATTCTGTTTCCCATACACAATAACCCGCGATTGTCTTTCCCAAGCAATGCTGATATTCCCACCAACCGTTCTGACTTCAAACTTTCTTCCTGATAAGCATCTATTTGGCATTTTAGCAATTCGTCAAAGATATTAGGAAGAAGTTCAGCTCGTAGTGATATTGCTTTTATCGTTCCACTTCTTTCTTGACGACTTAGCGCATCCGCCACCACATTTGCCTTCCCGGGGTGATAAAGGATTTCACAGTCATAATCATTTACCAATTCTAACCATCGTCTTTGCCTCATATTCAGTTCCTTCTGATCGAAAAGATGTTGGAGACTCTTATGGTCAGTGAAAATTTGGCATTTAGAACCATAAAGATAATGTCTCCAAATCTTCAATGCGAAGACAACTGCTGCAAGCTCCATATCATGAGTAGGATATTGTCTTTCGTGATCCTTTAATTGACGAGAAGCATAGGCAATCACCTTTCCACGTTGCATAAGTACACATCCCAATCCCAGCTTAGAAGCATCACTGTAGACCACAAAATCGTCGGAACCTTCTGGCAATGCTAATATCGGCGCGCTGCAGAGTTTCTCCTTCAATATTCTGAATGCCTCATCTTGTTCTGCTTTCCATTCAAACTTTAGATTCTTCCTAGTTAGCTTAGTCAATGGCGTCGCGATTCGAGAAAAGTCTTTTATAAATTTCCGATAGTATCCAGCTAGACCCAGAAAACTACGTACTTCGGTTGCCGTCTTCGGCGGTTCCCATCTTTCAATTGCTTCCACTTTCGCTGGATCAACTTGTATACCCTTTTTTGAAACTACATGACCCAAAAACTGAACTTCACGCAACCAAAATTCACATTTAGAGAACTTAGCGTACAACTTTTCTTTCCTCAATAACTCCAAAATCAAACGAAGATGTTGCGCATGATCCTCTTTGGATTGGGAATAAATAAGTATATCATCGATAAACACAATGACAAATTTATCGAGATAAGGCTTACATACCCGATTCATTAGATCCATAAAAGCGGCTGGAGCGTTCGTCAATCCGAAAGGCGTTACCAAAAATTCGTAGTGGCCGTATCTTGTGCGGAAATCAGTCTTTAAAACATCCTCTTCCTTAACCTTCAACTGATGGTAGCCAGATCTGAGATCAATCTTGGAGAAGTAACAAGCTCCAACTAATTGATCGAAAAGATCATCAATTCTTGGAAGTGGATACTTGTTCTTGATCGTACGCTTGTTCAGCTCCCGGTAATCGATACACATTCTCATTGAACCGTCTTTCTTCTTCACGAATAGAACTGGTGCACCCCACAGTGAAGAACTAGGTCTGATGAAGCCCTTATCAGATAAATCTTGAAGCTGTGCCATCATTTCTTTCATTTCTGGAGGTGCTAGTCTGTATGGCGCACGAGCGATTGGAGTGGCTCCAGGTACCAGGTATATACCAAATTCTACTTGCCTAACAGGAGGAAGACTATTCAAGTCTTCAGGAAAAACTTCTGGGTATTCACTAACAATGGAAATATCTTCCAGCTTAATCTTTTCAGGCCTACTATCTATCACATAGGCTAAATAACTAGAACAACCCTTATTGACACATTTACGGGCTTTTACCATAGATATAAGATTGGACTGATGATTCTTACGGTCACCATAGATCACTACTGCCCTCTTATCAGGTAAAACAACGTTGATTATTTTCTTATCGCAGACTATGTTAGCCCGATTTTTAGCTAACCAATCCATTCCTACTACCACATCAAATTCGATCAATTCTATTGGGAATAGTTGTATTGGTACACCACACCCCTCTATGTTTATCATGCAACAATCAAAAACCTCTTTAACTGCCACTTGGTTATCATTTGATGTGTCTACTAGTAAAGCATGTTTTAACATTTTAGGCTCTAAATGCATGTGAGCAGCAAAGGAGGGAGACACAAAAGATCGGTTTGCACCGGAATCAAATAACACCTTAGCATGCGTGGAGTTTATGAAAAATGTACCTGTGACCACATCTGGAGTCTCCTCCGCCTCTTTAGTTGTCATTTGGAATGTACGGCCCCTCGTTTTTGGCGGTTCTATTCTTGGGACTACTGGTCTAGTAATGGCTGGTTTCCCGGATGTACCCCTTGTTGTATTCTACCTCCTGGACAGTCTGATTGAAGGTGATCCGGAGAATTACACAAAAAGCAAAACCGCGTTGATCGACAATCTTTAACAACATGGCCGGTTTTCCCACACTTAAAACAAACCCGAGAGTCCACTTGACAATTTCCCTGATGGTAGCGATTACATCTCGGACATGGTCTTTCCGCTGGTCGGAACGACGGACGGTTATCAAACCTCTGGAATCTAGACTTCTTTGGATCCTGTGGTGGTCCTTCCCATTTCCTTTTCCCCAAGCTCTTATCACCGGCATCCCTTTTATTGTCTCGCTCGACATTTTCTGCAGCATCCACTGCAGCTGTAAACGTATCTGGCCTTGTTGCAGTCACCAGTCTTCGAACTTCTGAATTTAACCCATAGATAAATCTCTCCATTTTCATCTTTTCTGTAGCAACATAATATCCTGCAAAACGAGATTTTTCTAAAAATCTAGCAGTATAATCTCTGACTGACAAATTCCCTTGCTGTAGATTCATAAATTCTTCTTCCAATTGTCTGACAGCAGCTTGTGGACAGAAGTGTGTTGTGAAAGCTAACACGAATTCCTCCCATGAAAAAGTAGTATATACATCCGCTCCTCTCGATTCTGTATAAGCCTCCCACCAATACAGAGCATCACCTTTTAGCATTGCAGTTCCATAAAGTACTTTATCTTGTTCAGCACATTTACACGTCTTGAAGATGGCCTCTATTTCTTTTAGCCATCTCATTGCTTTTACCGGATCCCGATCTCCTGAATATGTAGGGGGCTTGCAACTAAGAAACATTTTATAGTCACACCTTTTCATCACCGGTAAGACAGTAGAGGTAAGTGGCATTTCAACTTCGTGTTCTGGATTTGGTCTTTCAGTTTCATTGTGGCGATTATGTTCAAACATAGATTGTATGTTATCCTGTAACCTCCCCATTTCAGCCATCAGGTCATCCCGTGTAACAAATTCCGTACCATGCGATTGTGTTCTACCTCCAGTTCGGCCCCCAGTTCCCCTTCCGGTTCTGCCTCTACCACGATCTCCTCCTCTTCCCCTTGTTCCTATTGGTGGATTTTCTCCACCCGAATTCCTTCCTCCTATTTGATTCCTTTGTCTAGTGCCACTTGCCATTCTGTAGATTCAAACAAAGTTAATATACACATAAGCACATACCCCATATAACAAGGTATTCCAGTTCAAGCATGCACCTGTAAGATCATAATTACACTGGCCTGGTGTAATTTGAAATTACCTTACATGATGTTCCTTCTACCTTTTATACTTAGCATCCCCAGGTTCTAAAATACTAAGGACATCCTACTTCACATGCAGTTTAAGTCTAGGTACAGATACTAATACCTAAATCCCTTAAACTAGGGCTCTGATACCATCTGTAACAACCCGCAATTCAAATATACATATTACATATAATTCATAACACATTTACTGCAAAAGTAATTCATAGTTCACATTCGGTCCCCAAAGTCTGACTAATATACAATTTCAGTACAAATTTGATCCATTTTAAGTTACATAGATATAAAATAAAGTTATAAGTACAAAAGCATCCATAGTATCATAAAGATCATCTTCTCAAAAGCTAGCCAACAAGTACTCAATTTACTTGTTCTTACTGGAACCATCACCTGTAATACAAAATTTTTGAAACAGAAAATGAGGGTTAGACCTAAGGGTCTAGTGAGTAAATCCCTGACATTTGTAATTCATTAAAAATTCATTTATATAAAACACTCTTTATATAAATACACATACATCACACGTAAGTTAATACCAGCTAACGTTTATATATCATACCTGTCTCATTCCACCTTATCCCTCCACCAATGGCCAATATCAATTGGTTGCGAGCCAATTTATCACACCGGTCCAAAGCCCGGCCACGTATTATATTTTTATATAATACTCACGTAATTATAATATCTCAATATATTATAATCACTCACGTATGACATATTCATACACTTTATCAAACATTCGTTATTCATATAATGCATTCCAGTAAAATACTTTTTAACGAAAAACTCACCTGGTATGTTTATCACAAAAGCTTTTCCAAGATAAATCACGTATGACCACCCTTCACAGAATCTGAAATCACACAAAATACCAAATATCTCTTTTAAAACTAAACTTACGAAATCCTCAACTCAAGTCGCAACCCCTCAAAAACAAATTAAAATCTCAATGAACAGTACTAAGTCGCAACCTCCTATTGCGACTTCACCCCGGAGTCGCAACCCACTATTGCGACTTCACCCCCTAAGTCGCAATCAACTACTGCGATTCCAAACCCAAATCGCAATCAACCACTGTGATTCCAAGCCGAGTCGCAAACGACCATTGCGACTTCATAACCAAGTCGCAACCAACCATTGCGACTTCGATGAATGTCGCAGTCGTCCATTGCGACTTCGATGAATGTCGTAGTCATCCATTGCGATTTCGATGGATGTCTCAGTCCACTGTTCATCCTAAAACCCAGATTTTTTTGCAGATTTAACCTATGAATATTTATGATATTTTGCAGATATGTTTTACACTACCATTGGAACACTATTCCAGACCCAAAATTATCGTATCTTTCTAAAATTACCAAATCCCATCTACATACTTATTTTATCAACTTATAAACATAAAAGAGAGAATTCATATGGATTATTACCTTTGTTTTCCTGATGTGAATCCTAAAAACCCAGCTGTAGTAATATAGAAATTACTTCTTCTTCTTGATCTTTCTTCTAATTACTCTCTTTTCTCCTCTCTCTCTCTTTGCCGAATAAACACACACACAAGCACTTATGATACTAATTGTATCACAATAAGACACCTCACCCCCTCCTAACACAAATGAGGCGGTGGTGAGGTTGGGTTTAGCTAAAGTGACTAAGCAAACCCTAGACTTATCCTATTTGGCAAAACTTACCCCCAAACTTCCAAATAAAAATTAAAGCTTACCCCTTAACTTATAAAACTACTTAAACCATAATACTAAAGATTTAATTAGACCAATAACGTACCTGGTTATTACATTAATGATGAGTTTGAAGTATAGCTTGCCTAAACAAAGTTTAAATGTGTTTTTGACCGACGTATGGGTCTAACAAGCTTGGAGCACTTTGCTCGGTTTTGACTGTGAGTAAGTCTTGGGGACATTTGTCTGGTTTAAATGGCTCAATGTGGAGTCTTGTTGATGGGTTGCTTTTATTGCACCGTTTTGCATATATTGCACGTTGTTGAATATTTACATGCTTGGGTGAGTGAGTCCCTCTGGTATAGGCATGTTGTTTAGACTGTATTGCATTTGGATCCATAGGCATGTTAGTCAGTCGTCGGTAATGGTCGGTTGGGTATCTCGGGGTTGGACCTCGGTATTTATGTTTTATGACCATGACTTTCCAGTAGGCACATGGAGGATATAGTCTTGGACACTTACCTTGGAGGTTTGTGTATCGACCCATGCCTTCGAGATGTATACCTTGGAGGTAGTCCCGATGTGTCGGGCCTTGAGGCGTTACCAAGTAGGTAGACGTCAAGGTGTATCCTCAATTACGGTGTAACTTGGCTTCGTAGAGCAGAGTCGTGGAATAGGCCAGACGTATGTGGTAATTCCTGATTTCGTTGGGAGGGCAGAGATAGGCATAACGTAACTTGTAATCTCTACTCCCAGTTGTGCGATAAACGTTGTATGTGTGGTATACTTATGTGTTACCTCACCTTCAACGGATACGGGTCTCCCCCGTTTATAGTATTTGGATTTTATACATTTTACGTTTGCGTGAGTTGGCTTCGTATTATGTTTCCAATGAAATATTATATTTAAATAGATGTTTTCCATGTTTTAAGATTTGAGTATGTATTGTCAACCGTGTTTGAAGGTTTTGCCTAAAACTAGAATTATTCATGTATTTGAGTGAGTTGGTATTGTAACTCATTTTGGAAAACGCTTTACACTTTTCGGGAATGGTTCCCATGGATTTTGGGTGCGTTGGAAAATAAGTCTTTTATGCCGCTTGGGAAATCCTTTTTGGAAATGATAATCTTTGTCGAAATCTTTCATTTAAAGATTTACCGAATCATGACTAAAATTAATATCTTATGATTTATGATTTTATATAGTCATGATAAAATGCTTGAACTCACTAGGCGTAAGTCTAACCCTTTTTATTTGTCGGCATGTGCAACAGGCTCAGGTTGGGGGTAGCTCTAGCTACATTATGAAGTAGAGAGTGCTAGTAAAGTGCACGAGAGGTGAATAGCTTAAGTTATGTTTCCGCATTTACCCTTGGGAAGTAGCACTTGTATTTGGATTAAGTGATTCCCGAAGTGGGTTTAGTCTTGGTAATGAGACTTGTGTAGTATGTATTACTTGGAGATAACCATTGTTTGTAATTGGAGGTATTTTACCTATTGTTTTGAATGTAATATCGAAAATTTTAAATTAGTTGCTCTTTCCAAATTTGAGGGTGTTACACATAGGTAAGTTGAATCCAAATTACGTTTGGATTTCTTAGTGCTACATGTGTATATAGAACTATCGTTTGAAACAAGATTATCCATGTCAATTTCAAAAGTATCATCACGAGGAATAGCATTAAAATAAAATATATTATCCTTAGAAACCGAAATGCCATAATCCGTAAAAACATGGATAAAACCATTTTTCTTCAAACGAGAAAGCGAAACAATACCCCTAGTAATAGTAGGTGCATAATGACAATTGTCTAAAACAAGAATCAATCCATTAGGGAGGATAAGATCAAAGCTCCCTATAGCTTTAACAGTTGCACACATTCCATTGCCTACGTACAGGTCCATAGCTCCGTCGTTTAGCTTTCTACTTCCCCTTAGTCCCTGCACATTATTACAAATGTGAGTTCCACAACCGGTATCATAAACCCAAGATTTACTAGGGAAAGCATAGAGTTCTATAGTGAAGATACCTGATGTGCTAGCCGGGGTAGCTTTGTTCTTCTTCAACTCTGCCAGGTAAGTAGGATAGTTCCTCTTCCAGTGGTCTATCACTCCACAGTGATGGCAGGTGGCGTCCTTTGCAGGGTGCTCCTTTTTAGCAGGTGGGGGGATCTTAGGTTTAGGTTTATAAACATGTTTACCCTTGCCACGACCCTTGCCCTGTGCTTGCGGTTTGGATTTCTGGATTTTTCCTTCCCTGATTGCTAGAACAGCAGGAGCTTTCTTTGGCATCCCTTGCTCTGCAAGCTTCAGCATAGCATGCAGTTCAGAGATAGTCTTCCCCATGCTATGCATGTTATAGTTCATAACAAACTGGTCATAGTCCTTGGATAGTGAGGTAAGAATCAAGCTCACTCCAAGAACTTGTGGCATGGGGTAACCAAGACGCTCCATACGGTCAAGATAGCCTTTCATCTTCAAGACGTAAGAGCTAACCGACTGGCCATTCTCCTGTTTATAAGCGTGGAATGCTTTGACTGTTTCAAACAGTTCATGTTCTGCCTGTTGTTGAAACATAGTTTTCAACTCTCGTAACATCTCAAATGCTGTGAGTTCCTCCATGTTCTTTTGGATCTCGGGGGTCATGCTCACCAGCATGAGAGCAACTATTTCTTGTTGTTCGTTAAACCTACAGATGTAGGCTGTGCGAACTGCAGCAGAAGCAGTGGCAGGAGGTGCCTCAGGTAAGGCCTCTTTCAGATGGATCAACTTATTTTCAGCTCTGAGGACGATCCTCATATTTCGATACCAGTCGATAAAGTTGATTCCTGTCAGTTTCTCCTTTTCAAGAACTGACCTGATAGTTGAGTTGCTTAGGGTTTGATTTGTTGTTGACATCTACAGACATACAAAGTTCAAAATTAGCAATTTCAATAATTAATCCTTTTTTTAAATTAACTACCCAAGTTTTACTTTTAAAACAATTAATTTACGAAAAAGGCTAAGATCCTCATTGAGGTTCTATCATCACATCAGTTGATCTGCTAGCAATGATAGATTCAATAGGTAGGTGACGTTTACCAATTGCATTACAAGTGCAATTCTTAGATCATTATGGGACCCATGGCATCTAGTGGCCGAGCTACTAGTGTCAAGCTGGCATGTTTAGTCCCATCCTTGCCTCGGGTTAAGGTCTCACCTGCTTAACTCGATTAAGTCATCCAATTTGAAATCATGTGAAAATAGATCTAGGTCTCACGCATAGACAATAATCACCTCGGGATTACAATTCAACCTAGGTCTCACGCATAGGCAAAAGGTAATGGCGAGGGATTTCAAGCTAATTGGACGGCATGACTTAAAATTGTGACGGGTATAGTATTTTGATAAAACGTGTCAAAAAAACTGTACGAAAGAAGCATGCATTCTTCATTCGTAGCATAAGTTAAAAACATTTCTTAACTTGGATTCTAATTTGTTTTATTTTATGTGTGTCGAGATGTCCATTTAATATATAACCTATATGAGATATTAATTAGCTTGGACATTACATAAATTAAATAACCGATAAAACTCTTTTAAGCGTTATTTATATAAAACAATAGATTTAAGTTTCAAATCCAATTTAAACTTATATTAACTAAATCTTTAGATTTAGTTTTAAAAGTGGTATGTGTTTAATTTTATGTTTGAAAATCCCATTTGCAAGTTATAATATCAAAGACATAGATAACAATGCAACATAAAAGAAAATAAACACACAACCAAAATCTGCAAAACCTCAACCGATGAACACCTATGCTTGATCTCGTGAGCCATCACACGGACCAAGAGGACAACTAAGGACGGGCCAACATAAACCCTTTTTGGGCTCCCACTTGCTCCAAGACTATCAAGAGCAAGTAGAACCCACAAGAACATTCGAACACAAAACTGTCTGGAAAAACGCAGCAGCTTCGGGGCCCGAAACGACATGGAAGGAGTCTTCCCCAATCGAAACATCCTTTCGCAAAATTGTGCCCCTACGTCTTATGGAACTCCAGCAACAAGAATCAGCCCAATCCGATGTCCCAAACTCCGGGAAATCCATTTTTCGCGCCGGCTGTCCAGCAGCTCCGAAAAATGCTTCTCGTCTCTAACTTGTCGCCATTCGATTATGAGCAATGGTTACAATATTTGATAAAATACATTTATCTACTACTAAATCAAGAAAAAAAATTGCCTAAACTATTACAACCCAAAAACTCGACAAATAATTAAACAAATCACACAAACGGTCAATGTTTTCATCGGTTTTGCACATCAACATAATAATACAATATCATTAAGATTGTTGGCTTGGTCCATGATAAAAATGAATGTTTTACCATGGATCTAAAACACTTACAATAAGTAAAAAAACAAGCCAACAAAAACGAAGAAAAACTACAATAATTAATCTACGATTAGTATATGTAACTTGTGGCTATAGGATCTTAAAATACATTATTTTAGACCCAACGATGGTCGAAATTTTCAGAAAAAAAAAAGACTTTAGTTTTAGCCACTTTTACATATACAAGTTAATCATATGGCACATACGATGGCTCTGATACCATTGTTGGTGATTATGAAAAGAAACACAAAATAAACATATATAATAACGCAGCGGAATAATCACCAAAAGGATCAACGTATTGCCAATATAATTAAACTAGAAATACAAATAACGATATACCTTTGTAGCGTGATTTGTACACCAATCGGGATCTACTTGTGTGCTCTTTTGAAACCAAGCATTCAATGGAGAATGCCTCTAGAGTAGTCCACACTACACCTCCTTGATCACCACCGGATGCTAGTCCTCCTTAGTAACGGATCTTGTAGCTTCAATTAATCAAGAACGAAGCTAGAAGATCAAAGTGGAAAAACCCAAGAGAGGGCTAAGGGTGGGGCGCCGATTTTAGAGAGAGGAGAGGAAAAATTAGGTTAGCTTAATTAGCTCATTAACATTTCTATTTATTAATGAACCCTAAAGCTACCTTGGGCCTCTTAAAGGTTCTCCCTAGTAAATCTTCATGGGCCTTGAATTAATTAAGTTAATAGGCTAGCTATTAACTTAAATCCAATACAAACTCATTAATCCACTATTAATGATTTGTGCTCATTTAATTACCCCATGTTACTTAGGCTATTAATATAATGTAAATACAATAATTACATTATATATTAAATGGTATCTCAGTGTATTGTGTGTGACCCTATAGGCCCATGTGTATCTAGCCATATAATTATATATTATGACACGAGCATATTCCAACAGTTATGTCCATTAAAGAAGTAAAGTTCTAATAATCGAAAGTATAGAGAGAGGTGTGGTTTAAGCTTGTACCGAATATCATGTGTTCCTTAAAGTGAATAGGCGTGTATTGTGGTATTGTTCAGCAATGTATAGATTTAAACCACAAAATGATTAGCAAATTCTCAGCCCAGATAAGTACAAGTGAATTCTAGACAAATTCTGATAAACAATATCAATCTTACAAAAAGTGTAGATTGCACACGTCTTCATCTAATGCCATTGAGGGAACCAAGTTAGAGCATCTCCAACGGACCGGCAAATCCCAATTTTTGCCGGCCTCATGCCTCCAACCGACCGTCAAAGTCAAAAAACTAATTGCCGGCCTCATGTTTTGAACGGCAAATATGCCGTGTGGTTTTTTTTTTGCCGACCTCACACCATTTGTGGAGACCCACCAATTTGTAATATTTAATTAATAAATATTGCAATATTTAATTAAGAACTATTGTAAGTTATATATATTGTATATATTAATAAGTTACTCTTTTAATTATTTATTATTTAACTATTGTAAATTAATATTTATAATATATATATACATGTAATTGAATTTTAAATACGACAAAGAAATTTAAGATTAATTGATCATTTGTGGGACGAGTATACTAACTCGAAGCATTAGTATTATTTAATTATGCTTTTAATTTGTGTTATTTGAATTGATGTAATTTTATTTAAATGTATTATCAATTAAAAAATATTGTTTTTATTTTTATCGGTCTTCATTAAATAAATTAATTACTGATTATTTATTATTATATTTACAAATTATAATTATTGTTATTAAAAATAGTTAATAGTAAATAAAATATGTTATTTTAATGTGAGCCCACAAATTTGGTGTTTTTTTAGTATGGTTGGAGTTTAGGGTTTTTTTTTGTGTTGGGCCCACCAAAATTGGTGTTTTTGTGCCAAGGTTGGAGATGCTCAGGCAACAGAGAGACGATTGTATGTTCTTCCATCTTCGTCATTCAAAAAGGGGGGGGGGGGAAACTAATCAAATATGGAATGCGATAAATGATATAGATTGGTAAGAGCATCGAAGCATATCCAATGGGATGAGATGGGACCGAACCGGTTGGTACTGATTTTTTTTGGGACAAAAATTAGGACCGAAAACCAAACCGTACCGGTTCGGTACTGCTTCCTAAAAATTTCTTCAGAATGGAGAACCAAAAAGTCAAAATCTCAAAAAAAATTACATTCATCTTCAACAAATTCCTCATTTGGGAGAAAAAAACAATGATTATTTCTCTCTCTAAATATTATTTTTCAAAGATTTCTATTGATGCTCTCGCTTACGAAGGAAATGAAAGGTGAGGAAAGTAAGAAAAACGCGTGTTCTCAAAACTTTTTTTTAGAAGAGAAAGGAAAGGAAACGGAAGAAAAATAATTATAAGATTTCTTCCAAGACTTTCCTCCCAAATGTGAGAGAAATGGAAGAAAATAAAATTAAAGAAATTAAAAGCATTTAAAAAATTTATTAAAATTACAAAACTACCCGATCTTTCACTATAAAAGATATATTTTTAAGGGTATATTAGTAAAAATGACGTATTTCCTTTCCTTTCTCTCTTGTTCAAAAACACGAAAAAATATCTTATTTCCTTTCTTTTCCTTCCTTTTCTTTCGCTTTCGAGAACACAAGTGAAAAAATTATTTCCTTTCCTTTCTTTTCCCTCCGTTTCTTTTCTCTCCATATTAGAGAACACAGTGTTAGTAATCATTTTTGGGGTTAACTCCATATTTGGAGAAAAACTCTTTCTCTCTCATACTTTCTCCATTTTGGAGATAGTTTTGGGAAAGCTATTGGAGCACAAAAAACAACCCAAAATCCTCATATTCTCTATTTTCTCCAAAATGGGGAAGCTGTTGGAGATGCTCTAAGACTCGGTAAAATCCAAGGTTAACGCTACCAAATACACAACAATTACTAATTAGTCATCTGAAAATTTTATCTTCTTCGATAAGAACTCCACTCTGCAGCGACCTTGATGGGAGTATAGAATTTACGCTGGAGTGTCTGTGAGATATGTGAATCGTATGGCCATGTATTCGGTACATTTTCTGCGATGAATGTTGGGAGAAGCCCGAATCGCAGAGCATGCATCGCGTAACGATCCTGGCATTGCCACTGAGATCGCTTTTGGCCCTACTTTGTTTATCATCTTTTCATATTACCAGTTACACCAGAATAATTGATTTATCATTATTGTTGTAACCTTTATAACGATTTTTGGTTTTTTTTTACATAATTTTCATATACCTATTACCTAAATACATATCTAAATAATAGTACGAAACTTGACTAGAGAATATGAAATAATTGATGGTAGTTGACGTATCATCCAAAGTAAATACTACGTTGGATTCAATTTGAAAGATCCTTAATGAATTGGCAAAGGCATGGTTGTAACGACAGGTTGAGGTAAAGTCGATGGGTGGATGGTGAACGATAGTGGTTGTGGTACGGATGAGTCTCGAGGACCATTTTCCCGAACCGAACCGGTATCATACTGAACCTGAATCGGTACCATGTAATCCGTCCGGTTTTCGGTTCCAAGTATTCGCCAAGTAGGGATTCGGTAACGGTACCGGGATTTTCCCGAAAAAACCGGAATATGCATATCATCTCCTAAATAAACTAAGGGACTGTTTGGCAGTTGCTGAATGGTTTGGTGCAGGATGATTAAGTGGTCATAATGATTAAGAGGCTCTTATTATATAGTTAAAATGAAATATGGTTGTTTGGTAATTGGTAAGAATGAAATCAGGGCTCTGCCCAAGATACAAAATCATTCAGAGGGTTTTAGAACCATTAAGAGGCAGATGTTTTTTTTGCCAAACAAGATTCATCTCTTAACGATTCAGAGGTTGCCTCTTAATGGAACTATTAAGAGGTAAACAAACAGCCGATAATCTTTTTTTTCTAATCAAGATATATCGTCTCCTAAACGAACAAAATGGCAAAGAAAAAGCCTAAAAGAATACCGAAGATTGTTGAACTTTTGATTCTTTGGGAATGGTTTTGATACACATTTGAAACATTATGAAGATATTTTGGTTTGCCACTGGTTTTGATACTCATATGATACAATTTCATATTTTCGGTCATAAGTGGTCATAGTACCGATTTTCCCTTCCCGAAACCGAAACCGAATCGATACCAAGCCAGTACACACGGTTCGGTTTTTGGTCCTACTTTTTAGTCCCAAAAAAGTTCGGTACATGTCCGGTCTCGATAGCCTGTGGAGGACATTAAGATGGTGGACAATGGTGATGGAAGTAGTTATGGCCGATGTGGCGGGAGTATAAGTGATGGGTGTTGGTGATTGGTGGAGGTGGTGGTAGATGTGAAGGTGTCGACAATAGTAGTGATGGTGGCGATGGACGGTGGTTGTGGAGGTGGTAGAGGTGGAGGTGCCAACAGTCATTGGCGGTGGCTATCGGTGACAGTTGGTGGTGGTGGCGGCGGCGATCGATGGAGGTGGAGGTGGTCGGCCGATGGTAGTAGGTTGTGGTGGAAAAAGTTGTTGTAGTGGAGGAAGAGATGTACGTGGTCAACGGTGGTTGACGGTAGCTCTTGGTGGGCGTCGATGGTGGTGGCATAGGTGGTGGAGATTGGTGGATGTGGAGGTGGTCGACAATGGTAGTGGTAGTGGCTAGGAGCGATGGTTTTTTGAGGTGGTGGAGAAGGTTCTTGTAGTGGAGGTGGCTGACTGTGGTTGGTGGTGGCTACTGGTGGGTGCCAATGGTGTTGTATCCTGGGAAACAAACGTCCGATAGTGGGACAAATTTGTTTTAAGGACATCGTGTTTAACACATGTCTCAACAAAAATTATGTTTATTTGTGTTACTTTTGTATAAACTTACAAGACTTGCCCTTATAAGAGTCGAGTGTTTCCATGCCATTTTTTCATAAACTTTAAAAAGCCACGTAATAATGATTTTTACCATAATAACCGATTTTCGGTATTCTTATATGTCAGAATGACCACTTTCTTCAATTTCAGGTGTAACGATATAGTTGTTTAAAAACTATTGTCTAGAGGCTTAATCACTCGAACTATGAAAAATTTGTTGGCTCATTTTCCAGATTTTCTGAATCCCTGTTTTGAAATATCTATGGGTTATATTGTAATACCTTGGTAAGTTAATATTTATGTGCAAGTAAAAGTTTAAGGGGTGTCTTGTTATTTGTTTTATTTGTAGGGGTTTAAGTGGTTTTGTGTGAAAATATTTAAAAGATGTCTTCAAAAAGTGATAAGTGGAAAGTGTGTGTGAGAGAATGCCCTTTTGAAGAAAACGTTTCTGGAGAAGTGAAAAGCTAGGGTTAGCTTTCTTCAAATTTTCTTCAATTAAGGTAATTATTTTTCTTTCCCAAATTCCTTATTCGTCAAAGTTGTTGTATGATAGATGTGGGTTTTAATTTGAGAATCATTGTTAAAAGACTTACTTTTATGGAGTTGATTTATTTTAGTTTTTGAGGTTGCTATAAGTTCATAGATGCTATTATTCCATTATAGAAAGTTTAGTATGAAGAAGTTGATGGTATAAAAAGCTTTTAAGCTTTTCAAACTGTAAATGTGTATTTTGGTTCTTCTTAGACCAACTCCAACCCATAACACCAAAAATAACACCAAAAACACTAAAACTGATTGGACCCTTAACACTAAAAAAGATTTCAACTCCAATCATACTTAAAAAAACACCAAATCATCAAATTTGATGAGTTTTCACTCAAAACTTTTTTGCAGAGTAAATAGTATAACACCAAATATGGTGTGTTTTGAAAACAAAGATGACGGACCACCAAAAAATTTGAAGTTTTGAAGTATGGTTGGGTTCCACTGCAAATCTCCTCTTTTGCGGAGACTCAACTGGAAGGAGAAAGGAGATGGTTTTTCCTAGAAAAAAAAAGATAATTAAATAAATTGCTACCTTGGTTTTCGTCTCCTGAGGTATGATTGTTTTTTCTTTAGGATTTGTGTTATTTTTAGTGGGTAAAGATTTTGGGTAGAAGGTGCTTTATTTTTTGGTTATAGGTTTGTTTTTCTTTTTTTTTTGATTGATGTCAAGATTAAAGATTTATCTTTCAAAGTTTCTTTGATTAAATTTGAGTATTTATATAGTTTGGAAAAATCGAGTTTTTATTTGTTTTGTTTAGGGTCGGTAAGTTATGTTAAGAATTATAGAATAGATATAATCTATTAGTTTGTAACCGTATTTCCTTAATTCAGATTTGGGTGTTCGGTTGTGAAGTTCGATATCATTTCGAGCATTTGCGTCGGTTAAGCTTATATTCTCATATATTGCATCAAGGTGAGTTTTCTTTTAACCATTTTCGAACTGGAATGATATATTATTAAATGGTTAAATTTGTGATATGAAATGTTATTAATACATGAAGGTTTGTTACCTTTGATTATGTTACGGTATTACAACTATTAATGGTTGTGCTAGAATGCCAATCTTTCAACTAACATCGCGCTGTGCTAGAACGCCAGCTACACTATATCGCGTTGTGCTAGAACGCCAGCTACATTGTTATCACGCTGTGCTAGAACGCCAGCTATATTGATAGGGGAGGTATCAAGTCCCTCTTATAAGGCAACCTTTGTTCCCCTCCCCAACCAATGTGGGATCTTACAATCCACCCCCTTGGGAGCCCAACGTCCTTCCTGGCACACCAGTCCGGTCCTGGCTCTGATACCATTTGTAACATCCCAGACCAACCGTACCAGATATTGTCCGCTTCGTCCACACATAGACTCACAGTTTTAAAATGCGTCTGATAGGGGAGGTATTAAGTCCCTCTTATAAGGCAACCTTTGTTGCCCTCCCCAACCAATGTGGGATCTTACAATAAAACTAAATACACAAGTGCTAAGAGTTGGAATTGAACCCCAAAGCTTTTGAAACTAGAAGCACTAATTGGGATCTGTAACATCTCAGGTCAACCGTACCAGATATTGTCCGTTTTGTCCACACACCTGGACTCACGGTTTTAAAACGCGTCTGATAGATGAGGTATCAAGTCTTTATAAGGCAACCTATGTTCCCTTCCTCAACCAATGTGGGATCTTACAATCCACCCCCCTTGGGAGCCCAGCGTCCTCGCTGGCACATTAGTCCGGTTCCCGGCTCTAATACCATCTGTAACATCTCAGGCCAACCTTACCAGATATTGTCCGTTTTGTCCACACACCTGGACTCACGGTTTTAAAATGCGTCTGATAAACGAGGTATCAAGTCCTTTATAAGGCAACCTTTGTTCCCCTCCCCAACCAATGTGGGATCTTACACTAACCCTCGCTTTTCAAAACTAAAACCCTTTTTGGTAAGCAGGTAGTTGTGGGCATCGAGAAAAGGGAAGGGCAAGATGTGAGCTTGAGGCTTTGCGTCTAGAGGAGATGTTTGGTAGATCGTGTTAGACTCTCCTAGTAGACAAAGGTTTCAGATTCTCAGCTGTAATTAGGGTTATTTCCGCGAACCTTAGTTTTGTAATCTCGAATGTGTGACTTATGTTGGGCGTTTTGGCGTTTATATTTAAAGTAGTGGTTTTGGCGTGTTTGTTTTGTGTGGGTTGTTACATCACCGGAGTTACATCACAAGAGGAGCAAATTCGTCTCCATCCATCTCCAGTTGTTTATTTGCATCTGTGAAGCAACCACCGCATCAACCAAAGTTACGTCAAAGTAAGAGCATATTTGAACCTTGTCTCTTCGTTTCAAAGATCTGGGTTACATTTCAAAGATTTGTGATTTGTTCTCAGACAGATCTAGATGTGCTTCAAATAATTGTGGTTTGAGGGCTTTTTTTGTTTCTTTTATTTAGATTTAGGGTTCTTATTTGTTTGATTTAAATTTATGGGTTTTTATTTGTTCCATTTAGATTTTGTGTATTTGATTTACATGAGTTATGTATCAAACTTCTTGAATGGATCTGCCAATTTTCATAAAAATGTAGTTGTGTACATGATGTATCTTGTTGGTACGATTTGGGACGGGGCTTCATTAGAGAAAGAGGAAAGGGATGATCGGGTTTTGATCGGATGCAGGGGCGGAACACGACCGTTATAATCTGGGGGGCCTTAATATACTACGACAAAAATTTAGAGATACAAATGATACACATGTAAATTGTTTTTTATTTTCCTTTTCAGTGATCTAATATTAAATTTTAGAGAAAATTTGTTAATGTAAGACTAGAGGTCGTTTATCAAACGCTTACTCGGTATGTGCTTACCGGATGAACATGACAAAGACCGAAAATCTTACCCGGTAAGACTGATTGTAAGTAAAGGTGAAAGCTCTTACCCGTTAATGCTTAGCATGTAAATTGTTGCATATGATACATTTTGATGGAGTAAAAATCTTACCTGATAAGATAAATGATAATGTTAAATCTTACCGGTAATTAAGCGTTTAACGGGTAAATGTTTGGGTAAACGACCCCTAAAACTCAAAGCGTTTAAACATTAACTGGAAAATAGTAATAAAAATTTGTTAGGGATTTTGGACTTTGAAAACTTTTGGAGAAAATGAGAATTTGAACTCAATGGAATGCAATTTCATATTAGGGAAAAAAATGACCAAAATTACCACGACCTTTAGAACATGGCCAAGAAGTGATAACCAGTTGAGCCACCCACTAATATGTGTTAACTAATGACATGTGTAGTATTTGTGTAAAAAAAGGGTAAGGGTGGGGAGGGGGGAGGGGGGAGGATGGCCCCCAAAAGCACCTATAGGGGTCCACCACTTATCGAATGCACTTGAAGTTGATGGAGTTGGGTTTTCAGATGTATGCCAATGCAGAGGTCGAAGGTAGTTGTCGGAGGTATCATGAGAGAAGACGAAGACAATTTTTGGTCCATGTGGTTTTTATTACATGTTTGGTCCCTATAATTAAAATGACTAAAATACCCATCCACTTAACCTATTTAACATAAAATTTTAGCGAAGTTAGAAATCAGGGACCCAATGCGTTACAAAATGCAAACCACATGGATGTAATCCATAGATATTTCAAAATAGAAACCCAGAGTAGTAAAACACATAAACTACATGGACCAAGAATGTAATTTACTCTGATTTTTATTTATAATCTATATAACAAACTTTTAATATTGCATATTTTGCTTTTCAATCTAGATAAAATGTAAATAGTCAATTAAAAAAAATTTAGTGTTTTTAGCAAACAAAAAAAAATAACAAAACGACCATCCTGATTTGACAATTCAAGTAACAAGTTTATAATACATGTCAAGACGAAGAATCAGAGAAGCTGTTTAGAACCTACAATATCAAATCGTATAACATTTAAGAGAAGATATTGTCAAAATAAATAGAAAATAGAAAAATTGAAAGTTGTAATCGAACCATTTTATTTAGACCAAGATCCTGATTTGAATTGGATACGAAGCAATGGCATTGTCGGCGTAATTTGATTGTCAAATGACTCTCGCGCATTCGATCTCGCTCATCTCAAAAAACTGGGCGGCAACTTCTCGATTCCCAGCAACAATATCAACACGCCTGCAAGGTTTTCGATCAAATGCCGCACTGGAATCACTAATTAAAGCTGGCGAAGAACGTACCCACAACTTAGTCCTCTACAACTACCCTTCTTTTTCCGGAGCTTTTTCAGCTCTGTTCGCTCACCTCTTTCACCGTCACCTCAATCTCCCATGCCTCATCTTGCCTTTCTCATCTGTCGAACCTTTCAGGTAACACAAACTGAACCTTTACGGTCATCCTGTTGCAAATTGCACCAAAATTATCAATTATGTACATTTTCTTCACTGGGTCCGAGGGTTTAAGGTCAATACTGGCATTTTGAGTGAAATTGCACCATTTTACTGCTTTCTTTATTTTAGCATTTGGATTCCCAATTTCTGATATCTGAAACAGGGTTGAAGATTTGTGTATTGATGGACTTGAGAAATGTTACTTTCTTGATTTTCTTGGCCCCAAAGGCTTTGCAGTTGAGCTTTCAAGACAGACATCATGCAAGTATGTAATTAAGTTTCTTGATTTCAATTTCTTTATTTGTGAGTATCCTTATGGGAGTTACTTGTTTTTTTCTGATTGATTCTTATAATAATTAGGGTGATAGGATTCGATCACCGGAATTCCACACTGTCTGATATCCATTTGTATGAGGATTCTAACAGCAATGTCACTTATCAAGTCAATTTAGAGAAGAGCAGTTCCTCTGCTGTATATGACTATTTCTGTGCCAACCTATCAGAAATGAGGCGTGGTAATGTAAGTTATTGCTTATGCAGAACATATATTTAAGGGATTCTGGTATATATATATATATGTATATATAGGGTCAAGTTCAGGGGAAACCGCAAAAAAAATAAAAAACTGAGAAACACCTGGTAACGGTTCAGCTTCATCTGGAGGGGAGGGTATGCACATATGCATACAGGTAATTTTTAACATGCATGTGCATAATGCACGCATGCATAAAAACCATAAAACAACTTAATTTACTTGTATGCACAAGTGCATACCGTCCAGATGAAGGGCTACCAGGGTGTTCCTCAGTTTTCCATTTTTTGAGGTTTTCCCTATAGAGGGAGGTTTATAGAGGGAGGTTATGGGGAAAACCTCAAAAAATGAAAAACTGAGGAACACCCTGGTAACTGTCCATCCGGACGTGAAGCTGTTTTTTTTGGTTTGTATGAACGTGTGCATTATGCACATGTGCATGTTTTGTGCATATCGTCCAAATGAAGGCTACCAAGGTGTTCCTCAGTTTTCCATTTTTTGAGGTTCCTTGAATCTGGCCCTATATATATATATACTATATATACTATATATATATATATATATATATATCAGTTACTTGCATATTAGGATGCCGATTTTGGCAGGCACATCTTGTGTTCAGAGACTTGAATTTTTAAGTACCTTGCTTGTATGACTTATATTTACATATTCTGTTAAGTAGGGGCATACTTCATGTCTATTGAACGCCGAAGACCAAGAAAGGGTGGAAATGGTCCTCAAATACATTGAAGATGGAGACCTTCGGCGGCAGAGCTTGCCAAATATCAAAGAATTCAATATCGGACTGTCCAATTGGCGTTCAAAGTTGAATTCCATCACAAATCCACACCTGTTTGAACAGGTTTCATACTATATGGGTTTGAAATATTTTGAAATCGTGTGTGACTGGCTGTGATCAATAGTATTTATTTTCTATGTTTTTTTTCAACTTTTGTATATGATTGTAAACTTGGTTTGAATTGCATAAACAGTTACTGAAGATTTCGGTCATGAATTTAGTTGCACATGGTAGCGCTTACATAGCTAGTCGACAAAGTTCAGCAACTAAATTTCTGGAAAAGGTGTTTAAAGTTAGGCTGGGCAGAGGATTATATGGGGAGTGTCTGGTATGCAATTCTACTTTCTTCCACAATCTAATTATACTTGATGCTTTGTGTTAACCTTGGGGCTGCTTGGTTGATTTTCCATCAAGTCCTGTATGGATATGGATAAAGATAAAGCTGACTGTGTGTATTAATCTATTTGTATAGATCGGGAGGGTTTTTTCATAGATAGAAGGAACACGTTTTTTAATTGGGAGGGGCAGGTTTGGAAAAAAAACATGGATTTCTACATAAAGCTCCCCCTAGAAGCTTACTGAATAAGCCACTTTCTATATCATTAAGTTACTACCCAACAATCATGTCTAGCTGAGTCACATTAAGCTCATTAAGCTGCTAACAAACAATTGTTATCTGAATTATTCAGGGGGTTAGGATCGATGGGAATTCCAGTTTAAGTGATGATATCGGCAAGGAACTCAGCATGAAGAGTGAAGCAGCTGGTCTGAGGTATTTCAATCTTCTTTTCAAACCTGAAACTGATAGTATGTGCTTCACATGTGAATTCCCCTTTCCCCCAAGTTCGAGGAATAATTGAAATTGGTAATGGCCTTTGGATTTGTTATACTAACTTCTGCAACTTCATTTTGCTATATACAATCCACTGGACCCCGATAAATGTAATAAGAAACTAGTTTAGCACTTTAATTGGTATAATGGGATCTTTAAGGAAATGATAACCGCAGGCCTATAGGAGCTGTTGTGTACATGCAAGGGAAAAATCTCAAAATGTGTCTGCGAAGTACGGATAGCTCTACTGATACATCTGAAATTGCAAAGGTATGCATGAAAACGGAATATCTATACTGGTTTTCCGCCATCCCAAATGTCTCGATAAATGGCGTACATTTTTTGTTATATCTATTTGACTTCCTTAAATTCATAGGTATATGGTGGAGGAGGTTCCCATTGTTCGAGCTCATTTATAATTCGAATGGATGAGTACAATGAATGGCTTTCTAGCACGTATTCTAGGAGTACCTAAAGGTATGCAACATCATTTTGTGTGTATTGATCATATTGGAAGTCATTGTATTTGTGTATGAAAGTGACATTCTCGAAGAAGACTTTGGGGCTGTTTGGTTGGCTTTCCATTAAGTTTTGTCTGGATAAAGTTGTCTGTCTGAATTAATCTGTCTGTATAGATCGGGAAGGTTTTTGTTTGGGAGGGTTTTTTCACATATGAAAGGAGAATGTTTATTTATTTTGGAGGGACAGGTTTGGAAAAAACTTAGCTTTTTGCATAAAGCTTCCCCTAAGAAGCTTACTGAATAAGCCATTTCATTAAGCCACTATTCCAAACCTTGGCTTTTTGATAAAGCTTCCCCCTAGAAGCTTACTAAATAAGCCATTTCATTAAGCCACTATCAAACAGTGAGGTATAACCGTTGTGAGTCCCATTAACCTCATTAAGCTGCTTACCCTAGGGGTAGAAAGGTTGTTTTCAAGAAGACCCATGACTTGCAAAATAAAAGAGAAATAAGAGAGCAAACTACATATGAGTAATTAAAATCTTGATAACATGTCGCTTTACTATTCTCCCAATAAAATTTCGAGCCTAATTGTCGCAAACCAACAAGTACAATCCAAACCGGGCTTCGTCTGTAATATTTCTACTTATTGTAGAAATATTGACGCTAATAACGATTATACGAGTGGTTACAATATGATGGATGTACTATTGTTTCTACGTCAAAAATTTCGGTTATAATATGATGGATAACGATTACAAATTTACAATACTGGTTGCAATATGATGGATGTACTATAACAAGTTATAAAATTGTTGAAGATGCTATCGGAAAGTAATTGTGGATGTTCTGAGATAGGTTTTGTGCACCTCGACTAAATAGCTGAGCAAACCTCTGATGGTTTGAGCTTTGACGCGGCTTGAACCGGTAACCTATGGTCCAAACCCAAGGCTTACAATTGCAAAAACTTGCCAAACACCCCTGCTGGATTGTATTTAGGCCATATATGACAACAATAAACTAGTTTATTTTTTGATCCTATGAAAAAATTCAGTTTATTAAACCATAAAGCTAGCTTCAGTTGTGCCCATTATATTTTATTTATGGGGATGTTCTAAATGAACCCTCTCTATCTTGATTATTAATTTTGCTATGTTTCATAACAAACTAACCTATATGTTATATTAGTTATTTTTCTGATCAATTTTGCTATGTTTCATAACTGGTTCTCAATTTTTTTAACCTTTTAAAAAAATAAAGTTTTATTTTTTGGGAATTTAATTAAAATACCCAAAGTTTGACTTTGACTTACCAAAATACCTGTTAGCTTTATTAGCCCCTAATTTATATGAATGTTTTATAAAGAAATAGTGTCAAGGGTTTATTTGTAGTTGTTTAGTGTCAAGGGCTAAAATTGTAAATAACCAATTGTTGTATTGGTTATAAAGTCATGTTTTAGAGTTATTTTAGGATAAGCCTCTAAAATCTCCCAGCCTCCATTTGAAAGAGTCAGACGTTGAAAGAGATAGAAAAGAGAGCTTCAAAGAGTGAGTTGTTCTTCATTTCCTATATTGTAAACTCTTCTCTTTATCAATCAATACAAAGATTATTGCTATTATTATTGTTACTTGGTGTATCTGGGTTCCTACAATTGGTATCAGAGCCAAACAGATTCGAATTTGTGCTTCAATCCATTGATTTTTATCAATTTTCGGAGTTTTAAACTTTTATTTTGCTGCACTCTGTTTTGCTTCGAAAAACCATTTTCTGTTGGTTTTTGGACAAAACTCGAAGAATTAAAGTTGTCCAGAATATTCTCGTGCACCTACCTACCAAATTTCAGCTCAATCCGATAAGATTTGAAAAATTGACTCAAGTGCACAAATTCTACTTCTCACAAAGTATCTGTTAACGATCATTTTTTCAAGTAACAATATGTCAAGACTAAAATTTAGTGCTGATGCTGATTTTCATTATTATTCTAAACTCAGTACTAATTTTCGCAAAATTATTCTTAATCTTGAGAAAGAGTTGGAAGAAAAGAACAAAAGCATTCTGATTGATTCAGAAAAGATTGCTAAGCTTGAAGAATTAGATAAACTCTTAACCTGTGAAAATCTCGACCTTAAGAGAAAATTATGTGAGTCTGAAAAGATTTTTGAAGAAGAGAAGAAAAGACGTGAACTTAAATGTTTAAGATTTTCTAAGTTGGTTTCTGATTTTAAAAAGCTTGTGATCTATGAAAGAGAAAAGTTTGAAAAGGAGAAAACTACTTTTGAAACAAAATATATGGAGCTTTCTTGCAAAATTTCAGAGTTACAGAAAACTCTTGAAAAGGAGAGGAAAGAGTGTGTTTTTGAAAGAAAAGAGTCCGAAAAATTGAAGGTTCAAGGATTTCAAAAGAAATGCCTAAAAGATGACTTTGAAAGAGAGAGATTGTACTTTAGATCTGAAGAGAAGAGACTGACAATAAGGTTCTTTGATTTATCTGCTGAGATTAGGAAAGAGAGGAAGTTGAAATCTGATTTACAATCACAAGTTGATCTGTGCATTAAAGAACGAAATGATTTGGTTCTCAAATTAAATTCTAAAAGTTCTGTTAAAACAAAAGAGTTCATTAAGCCAAACAAGTTTTCAACAAATCAAATCTCTACTTCTAATCCTTTCTATTATCGTAGGCTAGATCAATCAGTTAATCAAGTTTTTAGAAGAGTAAAAATGGTTTGGATAGTCAAAGGCTCTTCACTTGTTCAAAATGTTCGAAAGCCATTTGTTTCTGTTGAACATAAAAAGATCAGCAAAGCACTTCATGCAAATCCTAACAAAATAGGACCCATTTGGAAATAGGTACCAAAAGTTCTTTGATCTGTCTTGCAGGTAAATGGACTCCTTAATACATCTGTTAAGGACTTAGGCTTCAAAGTTCAATATGGACTCTTAAACACTCAGTTTAAGACTCATCCGTCAAAGGCAATTGATTTCGGTGCACAACAATCAAGTAAAATGACAGCATGCTGGCAGATTTGCAATGTTATAGTAAATTTATCATATCTCACTGATTAAGACTCCGATTGATGAGATTCAAAAGGCCCTGGATTCCTAAGACATAGATGAACAATTTTTGTGTTTTGATAATTCAGAGATTCGAAATTTATAAGGGTCATATGCATTGTTGAAGTAGACAACAGTGTGCTGATGGAAAGCTGATGGACAGATCTGCGCGACTGTGGTAAATCAACCATATCTTTGTCGTACGAGCTCGAAAAGAGGTGATTCAAGATGATCTGAACAGCTAACAAACAAATTCAAGTTGTTTGTGTTTTGAGTTTTTGCAAACTCCAGAGGTAAAATGGTCTAAATTAGTGTCAAAGTAAGTGTAACACTTCTGTTAAGCTTCTGACGCACACGACCAAGCCTCTGTCGCACGCGACCAAGCCTCTGCCGAGCAGAGACAACCTCTGCCGAGCCGCGACGAAACCTCTGCCGAGCCTTTGTCAAGCCGCGATCATTCTTTGTCGACCACTCAGACCAACTTCTAGCGACAACATAAGCTTTGGCTCAGATTTTTGCGACCACCCTCTGTGGTACTGTTCACCACAGAGCCTCTGTGAAACCCGACAGAGCCTCTGTGGACTGAACCTCTGTGACCGAACTTCAGAGCCCATAGCGCAACGTCTTAGTTCTTGCTGTCAGCTTTGCGCACCTATCGTATTTTTAACATAACTCCCTCCTCGAATATCCAAATTTGATGAGTCTAGATGCGTTGGATTCCTAAGACACAGATGAAACTTTTTCATGTTTTGAGTTTGGTCTTATTCAGTGTTCTTCTTGGTCAAAACCTCTGCTAAAGTCAGTATACATCTGCTGGACAGAAAGTTGTGTTTCACAAAAATCATCATCAGAGCTCTGTCGGCACTACGAGCAACCTTTGCCGCACAACCTCTGCCGCACAACCTCTGCCGACCAACCTCTGTGGTACTGTTCACCACAGAGCCTCTGTGAAATCCGACAGAGCCTCTGTGGACTGAACCTCTGCGACTCAACCTCAGAGCCCGATTTTTGTTTACTTGCTGTCAGCTTTGCGCTGCTTCAGAAACATGTGCATAACTTTTGACTCGGTGCTCCAAAATACTCGATTTCAGTTGCATTGGAAAGATAATTCAGAGACGCACGACTTTGATGTTTTGAGTTTTCTCAAATTATGTGTGCTGATATGCCAAAATCAGCTTCAAAGTCTGTTGTAAGGTGCTGGACCGAAAGCATTGCAAATTAATTCATGCTCCTTCCGCTTTCAAGAACGGTGTTCTCATTGCTTCTACGTAATTCAGTGTAGGACCAGTACTTCAGATATGCTCAAATCAGAGTTTTTGGCCGGTAATTTCTAAACTCTGATCCCCCGCACCTTGTATTTTTTTAAGTGGAATTATTTGTGTTGTTGGATATTCCTAACAAATGTGGAATCATCAAAGATGATTACCAACACTTTCTGATTCTTATAGGATATCTGATTTCAAATTGAGCTTAAATGAAATTTACTGCTCAATTTGAGGGGGAGAAAACAAATCAGATCTGACCATGTTCGTGTAAAGGTAAAATTTCTAAACCTTTAAACTCATCATTTTTAGAGAAAGGCCATCTTTAGAATGATAAAACCTTTTTCAAATGGTCAAACCACTTCTACATGCTAAAATGCTTTATCTGCTATAGAAATTTGGATTTTAAATGCTTTTCTGAGACTACAAGTAGTAAGTGTGTGGAACAATCCAACCTCTAGGACAACAATTTCATGGGATCAATGTGTGAGCTTTATAGAACTTCTATGGATCACTTAAACCTGTGTTTCCTACCCAAGAAGTAAACCTTAAGTGGTTGAGAGGTGAAGGGTCTACATCAAAGAGTGGGGGAGATAACTCATCTGAGTTTTTCTCATCGTGCTTAAGAGGTAAAATTTAAAAAGAGAGTTTGGTTAGATGTGAGCTACATGATAAAAAGAAAGAGGGTGTGAGAACAGAGTCAAAAGAAATATACAACTCTGCACTATCTTTTTCTGAGCCAGGCAAGCCACATTACTGATTTATCACGACTCTTTGGTGATTATCATTGAAACAGGCAATTAGCCCATGCCAACTCTTGAATTAACCCCACCAGCTACTCACTTCCTTCTCCACAAGGAACTGTCTCACTTTTCCACGGGGAAGCAGCACATATGTTATCTGATCTTTCTTTGGAAGGTTAGATATTGAAAAGAAGGAAAGTTGCCCACCTTCACACTTCACTCATGCACATTGAGTCTGTGGAAACCTGTTATGTCCAAACAGTTTACACACTTTTGAGCTTAATAGATAATATTCTATTTTCTTCCACACAATATCACGAATCTTTGTGATTCCACATGCTTATCTATGTGATATTGCCAAGAACAGTTTGAGAAGTTTATTTTTTAATTTACTTCATTGATAACTGGAAGTCCTGTCAGAGCTTCATCATTGCCAACTCTGAGCATAGGCCACACAATTTTTTTAATTGTTGTGATAATAGTTGCTATTGTGCTTCTATGTTAGATGATTACCCCTGGTTACTTATTATTTAATGCAGATTCTCATGAGCCGAATATGCTTGCTACTCAACCATCTTATCAGTTTATCTACCAACGACTATTACTCAAACTGGTTATACAAGCTTCCGCACTTTAAATCGTTCTCTGATTGTTTGAGTTTAATCTATGGGAGATAACTGGGATCTGAAAAGTAAAACAACATTCAAGGGGGAGTAGGCAAAGATCAAGGGGAGTTAAAAATGAACTAAAGCAACTGACATTGTGGAAGATCAGGAAAAGAGGACTCACAAGACTTGAAGATTGACACACCAACGCATCTAAAGAAAGCAAGGGGGAGACTACAAGATGATGCTTTCTTTATAAAACATTAGGGGGAGATTGTTAGCTTTATTAGCCCCTAATTTATATGAATGTTTTATAAAGAAATAGTGTCAAGGGTTTATTTGTAGTTGTTTAGTGTCAAGGGCTAAAATTGTAAATAACCAATTGTTGTATTGGTTATAAAGTCATGTTTTAGAGTTATTTTAGGGTAAGCCTCTAAAATCTCCCAGCCTCCATTTGAAAGAGTCAGACGTTGAAAGAGATAGAAAAGAGAGCTTCAAAGAGTGAGTTGTTCTTCATTTCCTATATTGTAAACTCTTCTCTTTATCAATCAATACAAAGATTATTGCTATTATTATTGTTACTTGTTGTATCTGGGTTCCTACAATACCCATTTCTCTCCCGAATTTGCCAAAATACCCATAAAACCCGCGATTAATCCCGCGATCGCGGGATAGGGCACATGTGGCCCGCTATTTTGGCCAAAACGTCCCGCGGCACCCCCTAACTATCCCCGTGTCTACACTTTTGGTCCCTCCCCGCGACGGGTCCCGCGATCTGACAAAATTTTACAATTTTGGTCCTTTTTGCACGAATTTTTGCATGCTTTTACTGTTTTTTTCCACAATTATTGTACTTGGAAGACCAATTTGTGGTTGAAATTCACTGGCTTGTTTCATCAATATTGAATCATTGTACTTGGGGAAGACCAATTTGTGGTTGCAATTCATCTTCCTCAATGAGATTTCATCCATAAATATCAGTAGAATGCAATCCATAATTCACACCAATTCCATCCTTCATTCTTGCTTTCTTGCTTTCTTTCTTCAGTATTTTGTTTTGTAGATACTACTGAAAAAATGAGTTCATCTGTTGTAAAAGCTAAGTTATTTTTCTGTTACGACGGTGAATGGGTGCAAGACAACAATGAGTGGAATTTTCTTTATAAATCTAAGCATGGTGTAAAATTGCCAGTAAACTTGGCTTATCAGAAGTTTGTTGCATACGCCATGCAAAAATGTGAAATCGACCATTCGGCTGTTTGCAAGTTAGTGTTCAAGAATGGTGATGGGTCATTTGTGGAGTTATGCAACGATAGGGATATCTCTGGTTTTATGCACTTTGCAGCCAAATCAGAAATATCTCCATTACTTTATGTGTATGTCGAATCCTCGGTGTGCAACGAAGATGATGACGAAGGTGACGACGACGGTGATGACGACGACGACGACGAAGGTGATGACGACGCTGATGACGAAGACCTTCAAATGGAGCAGCCTGATTCTCAATTTCAGCCTTCCTACGGCCCAACAGTTCATTTGGATCATGCATATGGTCTTAACGACTGTATTCCTGATTATGTTCCGGATACGCAACAACAACAACCCCAAGAAGGACGCTGTGCTGGAGTTGCTGATGACGAAACCTATGTTTTCAAAACGGGTAATGCTGATATAGACAGATCAAATACCGATAGTGATGATCACGAAGAATATACCCCTAGTAATAAATCATTTAGTCAGTTAAATGACTATTTTGATATGCCCCTATTCTTCCAGACCAGAATACCCATACACAAACCTACGAACCTGCACTTTATAATCGCAGTTTAAGGTTAGAAGTAGGTCAAGTATTTGATTCGAAGGATCACTTGGCAAGTCAGGTCGGACTTAAGTTCATGGAAGAGGGTTTCGAAAGTCACACGCCGAGATCCGACAAAGGCAGATATGTAGTTGAATGTGCGAGAGAAAACTGTAATTGGAGGATGTACGCGAGGCCCGCGGGAGAGAAAGGAGGGGCGTTACTTATTAGAAAGTTGCACGACGTACACACTTGTACGAGGACGCAACTGAATCCCAACCACAAACAAGCCACCAAAAGGACTTTGGGTGCGATACTGAAAGGTAAATTTCTTGATGCTAGCAGGTCATTGCGTCCAAAGGACATCATGGACGATGTACACCAGCAGTTCGGCGTCACGATTGGTTACCACCAAGCTTGGCGTGCGCGATGCAGGGCACTGCTATTGGTGAGAGGCACGTTCGAGGAGTCATATGAACGACTCCCAGCATATTTATATAATTTGCAGCTGCAGAATCCAGGTACTGTCACCCAGTTAAGGACCGATTCACATGGACGGTTTGAGATGTGCTTCGTTGCCCTTGGACCCGTGGTACGTATTTTAACATGTCATATGTTTACACATTATAAACTATAACATTTACAAAGGGAAACCACCTACGTTTTTGCAGATCCGCACATTTCTGGCAAATCTACGTCGTGTCCTAGTAATAGACGCTGCCCATTTAAAGGGCCCTTACTTGGGTATGATGTTCCTGGCGGTTGCCATGGACGGGGATAACTCCATCGTTCCAGTAGCTTTCGGAGTAGGCAAGTCCGAAACCGGGGAGGAGTGGACTTGGTTTCTGTCCATGTTGAGACAAGCTATCGGAGACCCGCAAGGTTTGGTGTTTATGTCCGACATGGCTCCTTCCATAAGCGCCGCAATCTCTGCCATGTACCCAAACGCCCCTCACGCCTTATGTTGTCGACATTTGAAGATGAACGCCAAAACCCAGGACAAACGTATTACCACCTACAAGGATGTCTACTGGCAGGCATGCAGAGCATATACGGCTCGGGAGTTTGACCGGTACATGAAACTTCTACGAGTTAGTGCCAAGAAAGCAGCCAAAGTCATGGACGATGTTGGACCGGAGAGGTGGTCTGCGGCCCATTTTCCTGCACAACGGTATGACATTCTGACCTCCAATAGTGCAGAGTCGGTGAATGCACTCTCCCGTTTTGCGCGTAGATGTCCGATTGTTACTCTTATGGACTACTTTCGGAGCTTTCAGCAAGAGTGGTACCAACTTCGACGCTGAAAAGGAGCTGAGCTGCAAAGCAAAATAGACTCACACCAGCGGCGGAGGAGATAGTTCTCTTCAGGGCGCGTCACGCGACGACATGGAGGGTAAGTGAAATCAGGTATGTGAGGTACGAGGTTCGGGATAACCATCTTCACGCGACTGTCCATATGACCGACCATGTTTGTTCGTGTTCCCAATGGCAAAAATCTGGGTTACCGTGCGGCCATGCCATCGTTGCGGCAAGATATATGGGTCGTAGAGATTGCAGCGACTTGGCTGTAAGTTTCTTCACGTCCGAAACTTACCGGAGAACATACTCAGAGGTAATAAATCCAGCTGGACCCCCTGAAGCATGGGTGTATCCACCCGACCCCCTTCCGCCATGCTATCCACCTTTAAACGATAAGAACAGAGCCGGGAGACCGAGAAAGAACAATCGACGTCCATCACATGGTGAAGGTTCGTTACAGCGAAAATGTACTCGGTGCCAATGCGTAGGACATACTCGTGGAGAGTGTCCAAATCCCGCCCCTTCAACCGTGCCAAGGAGTAGACGCACAAGCAGTCAACTAAGTAACACCGCGGGCCCGTCGGAGCTTGAACCACATGGAACTATATCATATGATACCGTTGATCTTAACGTTGGTTTCCCTTGATTGTGACGATAAATATTGTATGTTTAGTGTGTTGTAATTTATCAAACATAACTTATGTACGTTGATCTGAACATTGATTTCCCTTGATTGGGACCAGTTATCTTTTGAAAGGTACTTGAAACAGAACATGGAATGATGATCATTATGGTAGTAGTCTAAATGGAGAGAATAGTAATGGTTATATAGAACTATATCATATGATAGCGTTGACAGGGACCAGCAAAGACAGGGACCTAAGTGCAGTAAAAGCATCCACGTTTGCCTATAAATAACCCACGCTAGATTAGTCGTAAAACACATATACGAGAACATATTATTCGTTAACGTATTCTTACATGGCATCCCCAAACCTTCATGTTTGGTGCTTTAGGCGTTTATCTGAATCGCTTTCAGACACTGGCAAAGAGTTATATGGTTAGTGTGCATGTTTCATTGAGTTTTGCTTGTTACTACTGTTGTTCTACGAACTAACTATATTAATTAATGTTCATCAACAGATGCATATCCACAGTTGTTCACCATGAAAATCCACCATGGTGGGTACTTCACGGAACCACCCAAAAGACATTATTTCCGTGGTCTAGAAATTTATGTTGACATGTTAGATGTGGAGGATCTTTCTATGCAACTGCTTGAACAGATCATGAAAGAGCTGGACTATGAAGAACCAAAATATAATAGGTTGTATTTTAAGAGGCCGAATGCAGACTTCTTGACTGGACTGGTAGAATTGAGTACCGACGAAGATGTAGCCAACATACGCCAGTATGTTGACGGCCATACTGTGATTGAAGTGTACATCGAGAAAGTGGAGCTTAACACTTTGAGATTCGTCTCGCCAGAGCATGTAAGAAGTCGACCCGGATTGTCAAAAACCAAACCATCGTCTAGCCGTAGCCTCAAATTTGGATAATTTTGTACTGTATTTATTAGTATGTGTTTGTTATGAAATAATCTTGTATAACATCTATGAGTTGTATTTTTAATATGAAGCACTTTTCAGACAAATTTCATACTACTTAAACACTACTTTTCAGACAAATTAAAGACCTTTATTCATGAGCAACAAAGTACAAAACAACAACAACAAAGTACAAAACAACAACACATAAACAACAAAGTACTAAAGCAACACCCGTACCACCACCTACTGAAAAATTGCTTTAGTTTGATCAATCCAACTTTGCTTGTCGGTTACCTTCGCTTGAAGAATTGCGAAGTCTTGCATAATATGGTGAATTTCTTCTTTTTCTCGACGAATACGAGCATCCCTATCTTTTATATCCCCTTTCATCCTTTTGATCTCCTTTTCTTCCGATTCGATCCTTATCAAGTGGACTTCCTTCCTGGCCATCATCTGTTTCCACTCTTGTGTCAGTTGGTCTATCTCCTGTTCCCTTTCTGCTATCGCGATCTGGAGTTTCACGGGCATTCTTTCAGGTGTAGGCGATGGGTTAGATGACGATGCCATTTGTTTACTGAAGAAAGAAAGCAAGAGAGAAAGCAAGAAAGAAAGAAAGTCAAAGAAAGCAAGAAAGAAGGATGGAATGGGTGTGAATTATGGATTGCATTTTACTGATATTTATGGATGAAATCTCAAACATGCCAGTGAATTTCAACCACAAATTGGTCTTCAAAGTACAATAATTGTGGAAAAAAACAGTAAAAACATGCAAAGATTCGTGCAAAAGGACCAACATTGCATTTTTTTGTCTGGTCGCGGGACCCATCGCGGGGTCAGTCGCGGGGAGGGACCAAAAGTGTAGACGGGGGGATAGTTGGGGGGTGCCGCGGGACGTTTTGGTCAAAACAGCGGGCCACATGTGCCCTATCCCGCGATCGCGGGGTTAATCGCGGGTTTTATGGGTATTTTGGCAAATTCGGGAGAGAAATGAGTATTTTGGTAAATCAAAGTCAAACTTTGGGTATTTTAATTAAATTCCCTTATTTTTTCGGTTGTATTAATAATAAATTCTTGATATTTTTTAATAAAGTATTTAATTATTAATTAAAAAAAATAGATTGACAAATTTTATTTATTATGCTATTTAAAATCATTAATTAATACGGAAATTTTATAAAGGCATTGTTTGGAAAAAAAAACCCTAGCTTATAAGCTAGTTTTTTTGTGTTACATGTTTGGATGACCATAAGCTAGCTTTTTGAAACGTTACTTGAAATAGTTTTTAGTAGTTTTTTGTGAATATTCCAATATTGTCCTTTATTATTATTTACTAACTATCATTATTAATTAATATTAACTGAAAGTTATTAAATTAAAATTTAATTATACATTGATATTAAATTTTAATTATTTAGAGTTATTGTTAATCATATAAATTATTTTTATTTATTTTTAATCTTAATTAATATTTTTTTAATTATTATTTGATTATTTATTCATATTGTATTGTAACAGTTATTTAAAATCATAAGTTAATATATATTTATTCTAAAACTTGTTGTAACAAATTCAAAATTTATAGTATATATGTAATAATAAATTTTAAACTAGTGTTCGATATCGCGCGTTGCGCGATGATCAAAACACATGTCAAGTAAGATATAAAAAAAATACGATACTACAAATCAACTCAAAACCTGATAATGCTAAATTCTCATTATACAGTACCGGTTAATACCCTTCTAATATTCAAAGACATCTCTCCTTCTTTCATATACTCAATTATCTCTTACAATATTTCAGTTTATCGTCAATGTGTCATAAACAAAGCTCAACTACAATTTATTATTTGAGAAAATACTAAATCTCATTGTATCATTCGATACCTTATAGCCAACACTTCTTTCACATTCATTTTTATGTATTTATATTTATATTCATATTCATGATTGTATTGATTTGATTCTAATGAACATTTAATCAATCGAAAGTGAAAGATGTTACTTTTTAATAAAATATTTTTATCACATAGCTTCAAAATTACCATTTAATCCCAATTTTTTATGGCAAGTGTCGCATTTTTAGCCAACCAACTTTTTTTAATTCTGAAGGCATTCCCCCTCCTTTACCTACCTATCGCTTTCCAATATTTGTATCATTTGTTGATGTCATGTGAAATACTAAAATATGTGAAGTGTGTGGCTAACCCAGTACGAAAAGTTTCTTATGATTTCTATATACATTTATATTGAAATCTATATTCAAGCCATCTCCCTCCTTTTATATATTCAACTATATTTTCTAATATTTCTCATTCTCGTCAATATGTGAGAACCAAATTCAACCATAATTTGAGAATACTAAATTCTCATTTGCATTGTGGCATTTTAATATCTCATAGTCTTTCTTTATATTTTTACATTGATACCGTTTTTAAAGCATCACCCTCCTTTTGTATACACAACTACATTTTTTAATATTTTTTCTTTCTTATCAACCTGTGATAACGCAAACTCAACTACAATCATGAGTTGATGATACTATGTTTTCATTATGTCATGTTAATATCTTATCGCATTCATTTATATATTTGTGTTGGACGGTAGCGAAATTTTTTTGTTAGAAGATCCATACTAAGTTAATATAAAATACAATTTGATGATTGACAACTAATTAGATCTAATATAAGACAATATACTTATTGGGGTTGTATACATGTGAATTATTGGGGTTATGAACAAAATTAGTTTTTCCAATTTTTCCTTTTAGTTTATAATATTTGTTTTGCAACATCATTATTAAAACATTATGAAATAGGTTGCACATACAAAAATTACAATTAACAATCATATAAATGTACTTATGTAAAGAGAAAAAAATGATTTCATACATAAAAAATTGAGGATATATCTAACTTGGAAAATTTTGTTATCATTGTGGAGCCAAAAAAAATCATGTCTATTGTCATCCTACTTAATTAGCTTTTGAGATATCAATAGATGGAGAGATGAATTAATTAAAATGAATGCAAATAGGAAGTTGGATGGTTTGAGGTTAAAGTTAATTAAATTGGAAATAAAATTACCAAATAACCCTTCTTATGATGAAATACAAAATTTTCATTAGGGTAGAAAAGTCATTAACTTATTAGTATTTTAAAAAATTCAAAACAATGAGAAATTTTCTTTAGAAGAATACTACTCTATCATTATGCCACATCATCATTTGTGGGTTTTCCTTTAATATATATATATATAGGTTTCTTTTAATTAACATGTTATATTATTTAATTTTCTTTATTACATTGGTTGTATTAATTAGGGAATTTAATTAAAATACCCAAAGTTTGACTTTGACTTACCAAAATACCCATTTTCTCGTCGAATTTGCCGAAATACCCATTTTTCCCGCGGTGGGGCCCGCGATCGCGGGACCCACAACCACGTGCCACGACGTGGCACCATCTTTGGCCAAACCTCCCGCTATGCCCCCTCAAGATACCTCGCGGCTACAACTTTTCCCCCCAAGTTTGCCCGCGGTTACCAAAATGCCCCTTGTCCCGCGACTGGGTCCCGCGATCGCGCGATTTAGCTGCCACATGTATGGTTGGGGTTGAAACCCTAATTTTTTTATAACTATAAAGAGAGAGGGTGGGGGACCAACATTCGGCCACCATACCATATTTTTAAACTCTCTCCTAACTCTCTCCCAACTCTCTCAACTTCTCGTGTCGATTACGCGCTCAGTTTGAAGATGTCACGTGTTATAGATGTGGTAAGTCATTTTTCTTATATTTTTGTAGTTTCTTGTTGTTATTTTAAATTTTCAAAATATATGATATGTAAAGTTTGTTGTTTGAACTTTGTTGTTTGAACTTTGTTGTTTGAATGTTGTTGTTTAAATGTTAGAGTGAGTTTAAAAAATAAGTTAGTGTTTTTTTTTAAAACGTTGGTGTTATTTATAAAAAATATGTTAAAGTGGGTTTATAAAAAATATGTTAGTGTTTTTTTGTTACAAAAAGATGAGTGTATTTTTCAAAAATAAATGTTAGAGTGAGTTTATAAAAAATAAGTTAGTGTTTTTTTTAAACGTTGGTGTTATTTATAAAAAAATATGTTAAAGTGGTTATATAAAAAATATGTTAGTGTTTTTTTGTTAAAAAAAGATGAGTGTATTTTTCAAAAATAAATGTTAGAGTGAGTTTATAAAAAATAAGTTAGTGTTTTTTTAAAAAAAGTTGGTGTTATTTATAGAAATAAATGTTAAATTTTTTTTATAAAAAAAGTAGGCGTTAGTGTTTTTTTTGGTTATAAAAAGAGAGTGTTTTTTTAAAAATTAAATGTTAGAGTGAGTTTATAAAAAATAAGTTAGTGTTTTTTTTATAAAAGTTGGTGTTATTTATAGAAATAAATGTTAAATTTTTTTATAAAAAAAAAACATGTTAGACCATGCGTAGCGGAAGGCGGGCTCGGGCTCGGACTTCAGCGGGTTCGGTCGGGTACCGCTTAGGGGGGGGGGGGGGGGCTCGGGCTCACAGCGGGCTTCCAGCCCCGGGTTCCCCAACCCGTTGCTACCCGATGATTTTTTTTTTTTTTTAAATTTTGAAAATAATAAACTCCAACGGCTATGTAATTTTATTTTATTTTTCAATTTAATCACACTATATATATTAACCCAAACCTCTTATTTTTTCACACCAAAATCTCTTAAATTCTCTCAAATTCTCTCAAACTCTCTCAAATTCTCATCCGCAATTTTCGCAACAATTTCCGCCACAATTTCCACCACAATTTCCGCCACAATTTTCGCAACAATTTTTGCAACAATTTCCGCACAATATTCCTTACCAATTTACACGTCCCGGTTTGATTCAACAAGGTTTTACTCCGGCCAACTACCATCTTCCTTCACCTGCAATCGATCTCGACGACGACAATCCACAAGGTTTTACTCCGGCCAACTACCATCTTCCAGAAACCCAAGATTCTATCCCGGAACCATCAAACCCGACACCAACGAGAAAAGGAAAAAACAAAAAATATGAAAATAGAGCCGCCAAACAGATATGGAGTAAAGACGAGGAACTCGCGTTAGTGTCGGCGTGGGTTGACGTTTCGGAGGACCCCGTTGTCGGTAACGCACAAACCGGTGATAATATTTTTATTGTTATTATTATTATTATTATTAAGATTGTTAATATTATTATTAATGTTATTGTTATTATTCTTATACTTGAATTTACATAAATGTAGACAGTTTTTGAAACCGAATCGGGCAAGTGTTCTTTAATTCTATGGGTCGCGAAAATTATAGAACAACTCATCAACTCAACACCAAGTTCAACGACCTCAATAAAAAAATAAATTCTTTTGGCGGCATCTACAACAACTTGGTCACTAATAGATCAAGCGGAATGAGTGAGGCCGATATTTCACGAACGGCACACGAACGGTACCGAGCACAACTTGGGGTTGCTTTCACTCACGAACAAGCTTGGGAAGTCCTCAAAAAATGTCCAAAATGGGGAGCCGTTCCAACGATGACGACAACTTCATCGCGGGGTTCAAAACGTACCAAACCTTCCGATGATGACGATGAAGACGTCAACGAGGTCGAGCAACTTCAACGACCCATGGGGAGAAACAAGGCAAAAAAACATCAACGAGTAATACGAGTGGGTCGAATACGAACGAAAGTGTTACTCATCAGTTGTTGACGACCATAGGCTCGTTCAACGAGCATATTGAGGATACAATGGAGTACAAAATGAAAAAACTCGAACTCGAACGAGAAAAGTTGGAACTCGAACGAGAAATTGAACGAGAAAAACGATATCAACAAGACTTCGAGTTTTTCATATCCTCGCATGATCACCTTTCGGGAGACGCTTTGAGGGCTACTTTAGCGAGAAAAGAGAAAATTAAAAAATATCATAATTTTGGGTAATTTTGTATTTTGTAATTTTTATTTTTTTAGTGTTTTGTATTTTGTAATTTTTATTTTTAATGAATGATATGAATTTTTATCTTATTTTTATTTATTAAAAAAATATATAAATATTTTTATTTTGTTAAATAATTAAATGTATAAATAAAAGAATTAAAAAAAATGAGGTGGCAAGATGGTTTGAGGGTATGGGTACTCCACTTTAGGGTAAGGAGAGGGTAAGGAGAAAAGCTGATGTGGCGCTGAGGTGGCTCAGGGCTTGAGGGTATGGGTACGGAAGGCCTTAGTGTTTTTTTTGTTATAAAAAGTGAGTGTTTTTTTAAAAATTAAATGTTAGAGTGAGTTTTATAAAATAAAATGTTAGTGTTTTTTTTTTATAAAAAAGTTGGTGTTATTCATCCAAAAAAATGTTAAAGTGTTGGTTATAAAAAGATGAGTGTTTTTACAACTTAGGTCCCTAAACTTTGTTAATTTACAACTTAGGTCCCTAAACTTTGCTAATTTACAACTTAGGTCCCTAAACTATGGTGAATGACAATTTAGGTCCATAAACTTTGGTGAATGAGAACTTAGGTCCCTAAACTTTAGTGAATGACAACTTAGGTCCATAAACTTTAGTGAATGCCAACTTAGGTCCCTAAACTTTGCTAATTTACAACTTAGGTCCCTAAACTTTGTTAATTTACAACATAGGTCCCTAAACTTTGCTAATTTACAACTTATGTCTCTAAACTATGGTGAATGACAACTTAGGTCCCTAAACTTTGGTGAATGAGAACTTAGGTCCTTGAACTTTAGTGAATTATTTAATTGTTTATCTTTCTTTTGAGTTTCCTACTCATAAATAATTATTTAACTTTAGTGAATTATTTAATTGTAACATTTTACCGAAAATCCGTAAATGGTATGAAGATATAAAAACATTGAAATTGGCTTCACATGCCATACTCAAATTCATTTTGGCCTCTTGCCAAAAGCATCTATATATAACAATGTTACATTGAAATAAAAAAAAACACAACATACCTATTTGGATTTTGTCAAACGGGTGTAAATAGCCCTAAGGTATGTGGGGACTTAAGCAATCCTTGTGATTCCCCTGCTACCTGGAAGTCCAATTGATTGAGTGGGTTCTTTTCTAAAACTAAAATACACAAATAATTATCAACCCAATAAACCAAACAAGCATTATAATATCCGTGAATTTTCTATGCAGCGTGATTTTTTAACGATCGACTTGACGTTAAGGTGTCGCGTTTAGTTCATCGTAGAGATGAGACAGCGCTTCGCCGATTTAGGAGACCAGGTAGCTAGGGTTGATGAGATCTTCAGAGGGACACCTTTCGGTCCATGGCTAGATCTTACCATGAGCGGTAACGACCCCATGCTAGTCCACATGTTTCTACAGCTGGAGGTCGAGGTCTCCAATGCTGATGAGGAGGAGATGTATTTTGATGTCTTCGGGCATCATATGCGGTTTGGCTGTCACGAGTTCTGTCTTATTACATGACTACTTTTTGAGACGAACCCCCTTCCTCCGTTATCAGACATAACTTGGGTTAGTAGGGTTTGGCCTGATGTGTCACCATCTCGTTTGAGGCTGAGGACAGTTGTAACATCCTGAATTTTCAATAATAAGTATTTTAATGAGAATTGGGATCTTTTGTATTTTGGGTTAAACCTTGAATTATATGGAAATTTTACAATTCAATAGGGTTAAAATACAAGAGATTAAAGTAGGATGTTACTTTCGGAAATAACGAAACTTGGAGGTGTGTTTGGTCAATATGGATAATATGTATGGATAAGGGGCTGAAGAGATGAGATAATATCTCATTTTGGTTTTGTTTGAGTCGGCAGAAGAAAGAAAGGCAGAGAGAAAGAGAGAAAGGGAAAAAGGAAGAAAGCAAGCTTTGATCATCAATTTGGTAAGGAAAGTGATCATGTTTTCTGATATAATTGTTATAAACGTTGGGTTATAAACGAATCTGTGTTTGGATTAGGTTTTCAAAATCGTTCAAAACGGATTGGAGCAACAGATCGAGATTAAAGTGGATTTTCTTCAAAGAGGTGAGTTCATTCGATTCTTTGTAAAAATCAGTGTTTTTAAGTTATAGTAACCTTGGTATATTTGTATGAACTGACTGAGGATTGATTAGAATGAGTAGATTGAACTGATTTCAAGTTTTAAATCGATTTGAGGACTTGTTGAACGGACAGTACGCAAAACCTTGAAAGTCCCGGTAGTTGGAAGTCCCGGTAGAGGCAAGTCCCGGTAGTTGGAAGTCTCGGTAGTTGGAAGTCCCGGTAGAGGCAAGTCCTGGTAGTTGGGAGTCCCGATAGTTGGAAGTCCCGGTAGAGGCAAGTCCCGGTAGAGGTAAGTCCCGGTACAGGTGAGTCCCGGTACAACATATCGGGAGTTGAGTAAAGAAACCAGCCTATCTAAATGGTATCACAATTTGATATGGCTCAAGGATCTGATAAGTTAAGTATCTAGGGGCCTTGTATTTTATGTATCTTTCCGGATGTAATGAAATGTGCATTTATGTAAATCGTGGAAATATGCGATTTAGGAATTGTGATGGGAATTATATAGCTTGAACATACATACCCTTGAAAAGTAGTATGTTAGGTTTATAGACTGCGTTAGTCGATACTAGGTAGGAATATAATGCTATATAAAAGAAAAGGATTTATTGGTGATTCGCTCATACAGTTGCTATGAGGAATCTGTACGATATATATATGATTTGCTCATACTGAATGATATGAGGAATCTACGAGGTATAAATATAATTCGCTTATACGGTTGCTATGAGGAACTTATATTGAGTAAATACCTATATGAGTACAATTAGGTGATATGGATCCATAGGCACTGAAGTTTGGTAATCACATGGAATAGGCGTGTGGTATTACTCGTTTAATCGTTATTCCAGTGTGTGGGAAATCATGGAATAGGCGTGTGGTATTAATCGTTATTCCTGATTTCTAAGGAAGAGAGTGAGATTGACATAAGTGCTTGTGATCTCTGCTTCCTTACCGATAAATGGGCGTGTGTAATCGCAATTTATTGGTGGAGAGCATTGATCTAGAATCTGAGAAGATTCGTAGTGTGGCTCTGGGGTATGAAATGCTGATAAATGGGCGTGTGTAATCGCGATTTATTGGTGGAGAGCATTGATCTAGAATCTGAGAAGATTCGTAGTGTGGCTCTGGGGTATGATATGCTGATGGAATTGTTGTCAGTCATAGTCATGGGAGTGGATAAAATTGTGTAATGGAATAGAGTTATATGTATGGTAAGAAAAGGGGAATCAGGTTTGTTATAACTTGTTTACATTGAATTTTACAAATGTTATATTGGAAACGAATGTTCTCACTAGGCGTTGGCCTAATCGTTTCAATTGATGTTTTCTTACCAGGTATCAGCTCGGGGAAGTAAAGGGTTGTGGGACGAGCGTTTTGATATAGCAGAGGTGGATGAATTTAACAAAGAAGAGATTTTGATGGATTGATAGATAACTTGATTAATCTGGTTGTAGTGACATAATTAGATCGATGGGTTATTTGAAGGGTCTTGTAATGTGAATATACTCTTGATGGTTAATCCACTGCCTATTTTATAAGTCGAAGTATTTATTGTCATAACCTGTTATAATTTGAGGTCTAAATTGGCGAAGATTTTGGGGTGTTACAATATGGTATCAGAGCACTAGTTTAAGCGAACTAAGTATGCTGATAAAGTACTTAGACTTAAGCTGTGAGGGAGTAGGTTATGATATGTGAGATATGGGTAGAAGTGTTAAGACGGAATAGTCTTAGAGATTAACGGAAATACGTGAAATTAGTACTGTGACAATGGTAACGAGGATTCTCCTGTATAATATGTTCACAATTCCAATTAGCTACTGTTATTATGAATATATTGTTACACGAGCATGCTTATTTCTGAATTATTACAGTGACTAACGATCGATAAGGTACGTTTTGTATGTGTGTACGTGCATAACCATTTCTTATGGTTATCCCTTTATGTTTTAGTAGAATGATGGTGAATACACCACCAAGGTCCTTTGAAGGACAGATCAGTTTTGATTGGAGGTTGGAAGGATAACCTGGAATTGGCGGGACTCATGAAGGTCCGCCAAGGTAACCTTTAGTAGGTGGATTGATATGTGTGGAGATAGAGTATGAGATGATTGATCAAGATGGAAATGGTATGACATGGTGGAGTATGTGGATCGTGGAATGCTAGTATAGCAAATGTTATAAGGCCGAGAGGGCGACCACTGGTCGGAAGTAGAATGTCAATGATAAGTTACGTAAGTAAGACGATTGACCTCGTTTGAGTAAGTAGCCTTCAATTGCGAGGATAGTTTTATGCCTGGTGTTTTAGTGTGTGTTACATGAGTTTTCATGATTTCAAACCAAATGCATAAATAACAGTTTTAGTCAAGGTTGAATTAGCATGTGCGAAAGTGTATTTAAAGAAAAAGGCAATCCTATTTACGTCGCACAGCGAAATTTTTGAAGTTTTTACAAAGTATTTCTTACTTTACATGAAAAGTTGAATTGCAGCAAGAAAGCGTTGGTCAGCAAAACGTTTAATAACTAACAGGAGTATGGACCTATTAAACATCATATAAATAGGTGAGAGAACCGACTAGTTTATTTCGTGTCGGTCAAACTTTTTCGAACTGTTTTCGTACGAAGAGATTTTCATTTAGTATATTACCGTCGTAACAACACTGTTTTGGTTGAGAAGGATTGAGTTTTCGGAAATTTAATATGCAAACGATTCTCGAGATCGTTGTGCAGTACTTTGGGGTATGTGTGCCCAAGTTATTTCCCAGTAGGGTTATTTAAAATGAGAAAATGTGCGAAATGATTTTGTCATGCATAAAGGCTATGAACTCGCTAGGTCGTAGAGTATTACGTTATAATCTAAGAAAGAACTCCAAGAGTGGAGAGGTGTTAGATAAACCTTGGGAGAAAGTTTGTAGTTTTGGTAATTGTGTTCAAATGAGAGATGAACAGTGTGAGAGTCGAAAGTGGACTTTAGTGTCGGTTGCATGAGAGTCTGTACCCTTGTTCGCTGACTAGGAATACAGTTGCCGAGGGACGGTTGTGTCCGAAGGAAGAATTAGGTTCAGTTAGGGACCTTAAAGTTAAGGAAGTGTCGACATGTCAAATATTGACTTTGAAGTCGATAGTTGTGTAAGGTGTATGAGACCTTTCGTCTGTCATTGGGTGCGGTCTGGGTGCGTCCCGCGTATGCCTGTGCGGACAGGAACAAAACCGTGAACGGTACCGGTATGCTGTTATGCAGAGGGTATGCGCAAAGCAAATTTTATCGTGTACGACATAGTTAAAGACTTTGAGTAATTGACGAATAAATCACTAATGAAAGAAGTTTCGAGTTATTGTTGCACAAGCGAAAGATATGTAGTCAAAACACGCTTTTAATGTTTATTGTGGATGTGCAATATTTATGATATTTTACGTTTTAAAAATGTGAACATGTGGGTTGGGGGATTTTGGTAAATCCGTCCATGTAAAGTTTTAAGAGTGGTAAACCTTTGTTTTGGGGCCGATGGCCAATTAAGGGATTAAAAAGGGTAAAGATTTTGGGTATCAATGTATTTTGGTTTACGTAATCGTGTGAGTGACACATGTTTAACCAAACGTTTATTTTGGCCTTAAAGGCTTGATTTATATTCAAATGAGTCTTTTAAATGTTTGTTAGTTTTAGTGACTCGAGATGGAGTCTCGGATGTGTTATATGCTTAACTGTTTCTATTTGAACAAGTGTCGGTCTTAAGTGTAAAGACTGTTTGATAAATTGCGCGTTCTTAATACCTTTGAAACTAATGAACCTTGGCGAAGTATATACATTGTGGAGTATAAAAGAGTTGCATATACGCATATATATATGCCTATATAAGTTGACTTCGTTGGGAAAGTAGCAATGATGGGGTCGTAGGATTATCATGCTTCGGAACGTGTGTTGCATAATGATCATTAGATCCTTTGAGTAGATGGCTCGGTATTGAACTCAGTTGAGTCTTAAGAGCATTGACCCCATTTGATAAGCTCGACGTAGGCTTGGGGTTGAAATTGCATGAATGATATTGTAATTGAAGTTTACTTGACGTAAATGCTTTGGTTATCCTTTTGGGGTCATGTATAAATGTTAAGTCTTGACTCAGAAGTTTAAAAGTTGAAGGACCACCTTGTGGGGATGGTAAGAACAGTGAAGGATTGTTGTTTTAGATAAGTGTTTTTACTTATGATGTGGAAGATTTATAAAAGATGAAGTACTAGAGACGAACCAAGGGAGTGTATAGAAAATGTTGATCTGTGAGGGATTGTACCATGTTTTTGTATTGGTTTGGAATCACAAGGAGCTAGTATGAACGTATAAGTTCAAGTTAATTAGAAAATCGTGAGTGCTAGTTCAACTAAAGTTGGGGAGGAGGTATTTAGTGAAATAAACTCGGTTTTTGGACGAGAAAACAGGAATATAAATGTTTTTGTGTATGAGTCTATGAGAGACCTGGTCTGTGGTTAATGTTATGGGTGGAGATTGTACGAACGAGTAGTGGCATGAATTGCCAAGATAGATATGTCAACTAGTATGTAATGTGAAGTCAGAAAGATGGAGTGTCCGAATGGAAGTTTTCGGGGATTCCGGATGGAAAGTACTATTTGTCAATAAAGTTGATGGAGCATGTGGCTTGTAAGTTGGTGTGGTATAGTGAAGGCAAAATCGTTAAGGAATATAAGTTGCTCCTTATGTGTGAAAGAATTGTACGAGAAAAGATTAGTTAAAGATCTAAGAATGGGTAGTAACTTCGAACGGTAATGTAGTTTCAAGATAACTTGGTTAAATATTTTAAGTTAAAAATCTTAGTGAAACTGTTTGTTTTGGTTCGTAATGAGAAAATACTATCGATATGTGGAAAGTTGGAAGAAAGAGACAAGTGATACTTGAAAGATAGTATTCCACGCTAACGTGGGGAAGCAATGATAGAAAGCTTTGGACTTAAGAATGTAATCATACTACGAGTTCAATGGAGTTATCATCTTTGATATACAACCCTTTAGTGCTTGGTTGAGACGTGTTTGTGTGGTGCGATAGTGATGTGAGAAGGTGATAGCATTTTTGGGTCGAAGAAACATGTAAGTCATGGATGCAATGATGGATTGCCGTAGTTTTTGAAGCATAATTGAAGAGAAAAGTTGTTATGTGAAGGAGCGGGAATAGTTTTTAGAAAAACCTTTTGATAAATTACAATCTAAGAGGGTGATTATAGGTATAATAATATTATATCTTTGAGTTGTTAGTATGACTTTAGAGTCGGAAGAAAGTATGTGAGATAGGTACTCTTCTTTGTTTATCTGATTGTGATTTCGGGGACGAAATCATTTTCAAGTTGGGGAGTATTGTAACATCCTGAATTTTCAATAATAAGTATTTTAATGAGAATTGGGATCTTTTGTATTTTGGGTTAAACCTTGAATTATATGGAAATTTTACAATTCAATAGGGTTAAAATACAAGAGATTAAAGTAGGATGTTACTTTCGGAAATAACGAAACTTGGAGGTGTGTTTGGTCAATATGGATAATATGTATGGATAAGGGGCTGAAGAGATGAGATAATATCTCATTTTGGTTTTGTTTGAGTCGGCAGAAGAAAGAAAGGCAGAGAGAAAGAGAGAAAGGGAAAAAGGAAGAAACCAAGCTTTGATCATCAATTTGGTAAGGAAAGTGATCATGTTTTCTGATATAATTGTTATAGACGTTGGGTTATAAACGAATCTGCGTTTGGATTAGGTTTTCAAAATCGTTCAAAACGGATTGGAGCAACAAATCGAGATTAAAGTGGATTTTCTTCAAAGAGGTGAGTTCATTCGATTCTTTGTACAAATCAATGTTTTTAAGTTATAGTAACCTTGGTATATTTGTATGAACTGACTGAGGATTGATTAGAATGAGTAGATTGAACTGATTTCATGTTTTAAATCGATTTGAGGACTTGTTGAACGGACAGTACGCAAAACCTTGAAAGTCCCGGTAGTTGGAAGTCCCGGTAGTTGAAAGTCCCGGTAGTTGGAAGTCCCGGCAGAGGCAAGTCCCGGTAGTTGGAAGTCTCGGTAGTTGGAAGTCCCGGTAGAGGCAAGTCCCGGTAGTTGGGAGTCCCGGTAGTTGGAAGTCCCGGTAGAGGCAAGTCCCGGTAGAGGTAAGTCCCGGTACAGGTGAGTCCCGGTACAACATATCGGGAGTTGAGTAAAGAAACCAGCCTATCTAAATGGTATCACAATTTGATATGGCTCAAGGATCTGATAAGTTAAGTATCTAGGGGCTTTGTATTTTATGTATCTTTCCGGATGTAATGAAATGTGCATTTATGTAAATCGTGGAAATATGCGATTTAGGAATTGTGATGGGAATTATATAGCTTGAACATACATACCCTTGAAAAGTGGTATGTTAGGTTTATAGACTGCGTTAGTCGATACTAGGTAGGAATATAATGCTATATAAAAGAAAATGATTTATTGGTGATTCGCTCATACAGTTGCTATGAGGAATCTGTACGATATATATATGATTTGCTCATACTGAATGATATGAGGAATCTACGAGGTATAAATATAATTCGCTTATACGGTTGCTATGAGGAATTTATATTGAGTAAATACCTATATGAGTACAATTAGGTGATATGGATCCATAGGCACTGAAGTTTGGTAATCACATGGAATAGGCGTGTGGTATTACTCGTTTAATCGTTATTCCAGTGTGTGGGAAATCATGGAATAGGCGTGTGGTATTAATCGTTATTCCTGATTTCTAAGGAAGAGAGTGAGATTGACATAAGTGCTTGTGATCTCTGCTTCCTTACCGATAAATGGGCGTGTGTAATCGCAATTTATTGGTGGAGAGCATTGATCTAGAATCTGAGAAGATTTGTAGTGTGGCTCTGGGGTATGAAATGCTGATAAATGGGCGTGTGTAATCGCGATTTATTGGTGGAGAGCATTGATCTAGAATCTGAGAAGATTCGTAGTGTGGCTCTGGGGTATGATATGCTGATGGAATTGTTGTCAGTCATAGTCATGGGAGTGGATAAAATTGTGTAATGGAATAGAGTTATACGTATGGTAAGAAAAGGGGAATCGGGTTTGTTATAACTTGTTTACATTGAATTTTACAAATGTTATATTGGAAACGAATGTTCTCACTAGGCGTTGGCCTAATCGTTTCAATTGATGTTTTCTTACCAGGTATCAGCTCGGGGAAGTAAAGGGTTGTGGGACGAGCGTTTTGATATAGCAGAGGTGGATGAATTTAACAAAGAAGAGATTTTGATGGATTGATAGATAACTTGATTAATCTGGTTGTAGTGACATAATTAGATCGATAGGTTATTTGAAGGGTCTTGTAATGTGAATATACTCTTGATGGTTAATCCACTGCCTGTTTTATAAGTCGAAGTATTTATTGTCATAACCTGTTATAATTTGAGGTCTAAATTGGCGAAGATTTTGGGGTGTTACAACAGTTGTGGACACGATGAAATACGGTCTTTCTGCCCTTAGCGACGAGGATGTTGTCCGTGTATGCTTTGTGGTGATGGTGGAGATGGGCTTCATGGGCCGTGAGTGGAGACAATATGCTTCCGAGTCGGTCCTTACGGCCGTCGAGGATTTTGATTTGTTTAGCAGGTATCCGTGGGGTAGCCACATCTGGACATATACCTACAGACAGATGCACCGAGCCATCGCCAGACGCGCCGACATACATGCGAAGATGGGTCTTTGTGGATTTACATACGCCTTCAAGGTTAGATAACTAGTATATAATATAAACAATAATACATACAGACTGTTTGGCTTTCCTTTTTACGTACTTGTTCTTCTTGTGTAATTACAGATATGGATCTTGGAGATGTTTCCCATCGCCCGTCAAAGTTTCACCGTACGCACCGACAGGTTAATTAGGGGAACTCGTTGGGACAGGATTATTAACCTTAATAGGAACAATTGTATTGCGTTCTTCAGCCGATCACACACCGTAAGTTTTTTCACTATGTTTACAATGTTTCCTACGTTATTCCATGTTATTAAGTTTTAATGTGTTTTACCATATATTTAGCCATCGTATGCGCCTCTTGAAAACCTTGTGGCTACGGATACCGAGAGGGACACGCCTTGGTACAGAAACAGCGTGACCTTTATCGATAGAGAGTTGGCACGACATCATAGGTCTAGTTCCTCATCTGACGAAGATGAGGAAGACGACACGAGGCCCCCTTCCGATCGATATCAGCCCCCCCTTCCGATCGATATGAGGCACCCCCTTCCTCCTCCCATCAAGATCCGACACACGTCTACGGGCCATCTCCTGGCAGTCATGAGCAGCTGTGGGACTACGTCCACGGGCCTGTAGACACACGTATCGAAGATCTGGAGGCATTCGTTAGACAGTTTCGCGCTGTTCAGGTTAGTGTGGAATACGCGTTCGTCGACAGTAGGCACAAGGCGATCGGCGGGCAAGAGTGGCTGCTAAATATATGATAAAACATAAAAGAAATTAATAAGCGGGACTAACGTATGCAAATTGTAAACATAGTAAAAGAACTTACATTTCTAGACGCTTTGAAGAACTCAATCCAAAGCGACCTACTTAGGGTAACACGCTTGTCCCAACGGGCTCCCCTAAGTACTCGATCGTCGCGCTTGACGAAATATCGGATTGATGCGGGAAACATCTCCAAGATCCATATCTGGAATTAGACAAGAAGAGCAAGTACGTAAAAAGAAAAGACAAACAGTTTGTATGTATTATTAACAATTGTTATACTACGTATCTAACCTTGAAGGCGTATGTAAAACCACAAAGATTCATCTTTGCATGTCGATCGGCGCGTCTGCCTATGGCTCGGTGCAGATTAGAGTAGCAATGTGTCCAGATATGGCTACCCCACGGGTAGCTGTTAAACAGCTCAAGGTCCTCGACGGCCCTAAGGACCGTCGATGAAGCATGCTGGCTATACTCACGGCCCAGGAAGCCCATATCCACGATCACCACCAAGCATACACGGACAACATCGTCGTCGGTTAGGGCACTAAGGCCCTCTTTCATCTTTTCCCGGGCTGCCTTCAGCTTCAAACGAGATGCTGAAATGCCGAAAACCCTAGGAACGAAGGAGCGGTCTTCTAAGGGAGGAAGGGGGGAGCCTCTCCAAAACGTAGTCCTGTAATTAGACAGAACTCCCGACGCCCAAAATGCAATTGAGAGCCGAAGAAATCAAAATGCATCTCCTCCGGCTCAGCGTTGGCGTCCTCGACCTCCAACTGTAGAAACATGTGTACTAGCGTAGGGTCGCCACCAGAGTAAGACACATCCATCCATGGCCCGAACGGTGTCCCTCTATAGATGGTCTCAAGGGTATCTGCGCGATCACCTAATCCCCTAAACAGCGCTCCTAATTCCTCGATGTATGAAACTTTGCACCTTACCGTCAAGTCGATGTTAAAGAAATCCTTCTACATAGTCATTCACAGATGTTATAGTTAGTGTTATATATAGATGCTGCAGTTTATTTTATTTTATATAGATGTTGCGGTTTATTTTATTTCAACGTATAATAGTGTTATATATAGATAAAGTGCGGTTGTATTTTATTTCAACGTATAATAGTGTTATATATAGATAAAGTGCGGTTTATTTTATTTCAACGTATAATAGTGTTATATATAGATAAAGTGCGGTTTATTTTATTTCAACGTATAATAGTGTTATATATAGATAAAGTGCGGTTTATTTTATTTCAACGTATAATAGTGTTATATATAGATAAAGTGCGGTTGTATTTTATTTCAACGTATAATAGTGTTATATAAAGATAAAGCGCGGTTGTATTTTATTTCAACGTATAATAGTGTTATACATAGATAAAGTGCGGTTTATTTTATTTCAACGTATAATAGTGTTATATATAGATAAAGTGCGGTTTATTTTATTTCAACGTATAATAGTGTTATATATAGATCAAGTGTGGTTTATTTTATTTCAACGTATCATATTGTTATATATAGATAAAGTGCGGTTGTATTTTATTTCAACGTATAATAGTGTTATATAAAGATAAAGTGCGGTTGTATTTTATTTCAACGTATAATAGTGTTATATATAGATAAAGTGCGGTTTATTTTATTTCAACGTATAATAGTGTTATATATAGATAAAATGCGGTTTATTTTATTTCAACGTATCATATTGTTATATAGAGATAAAGTGCGGTTTAGGGACCCTAGTTGTCATTCTTAAAAGTTTAGGACCTAATTGGCATTCTTAAAAGTTTAGGGACCTAAGTTGTCATTCTTAAAACCGTAGGGACCTAAGTTGTCATTCTTAACATTTTTTTATAAAAAACACATATTTAACAATTTTTTTTTATAAAATGTGTTTTTTTATAAAAAATTGTTAAGAGTGTTTTTTATAAAAAAATTGTTATAGTTTTATGGTTTTATGTTTGAATGTGATATTTGTATGTTATAATGTGTATGTTGTTATAGTGTGTTTTTTCATATAAAAATTGTTAAAAATGTGTTTTTTTTATAAAAACACACTCTTAACAATTTTTTATAAAAACACACTCTTAACAATTTTTTTATAAAAAAACCTGTTTTTATAAAAAAATGTTAAGGGTGTGTTTTATAAAAAAATTGTTAAGAGTGTGTTTTTATAAAAAAAACACTCTTAACAATTTTTTTTTATAAAAACACACTCTTAACAATTTTTTTATAAAAAAACTCTTAACAATTTTTATATGAAAAAACACACTATAACAACATACACATTATAACATACAAATATCACATTCAAACATAAAACCATAAAACTATAACAATTTTTTTATAAAAACACACTCTTAACAATTTTTTATAAAAAAAACACATTTTTAACATTTTTTTTATAAAAACTGTTTTTATAAAAAAAATTAACAATTTTTTTATAAAAAAACACATTATAAAAACCATAAAACTATAACAATTTTTTATAAAAACACACTATTAAACATTTTTTATAAAAAATTGTTTTTATAAAAAATTGTTAAGGGTGTGTTTTTATAAAAAAAATTGTTAAGAGTGTGTTTTTATAAAAAAAACACATTGTTAACAATTTTTTTATAAAAAAACACTCTTAACAATTTTTATATGAAAAAACACACTATAACAACATACACATTATAACATACAAATATCACATTCAAACATAAAACCATACATATCATGTTAAACATAGAACATATTCAAACATAAGTTATAAACACTATAACAACCTACAAATCATATATCTTAACTTAAAATAACATACAAAAAATAACAAATAACATAAGGAAAACATACCAAAGAGGTAATACGAGACATCTTCACAAAACCCGAACGCGTATTCCACACGACAAAATTGAGAGAGTGGGAGAAAATTGAGAGAGTTTGATTAAAAATTGAGAGAGTTATAAAATAATGAGAGTGGACGGTTTTTGGTCCCCCCCCACCCCTTATATAGTGCGGCCGATGTTATAAAAATTAGGGTTTGAGGCTTCAAAAAATTTTTAGGGTTAACCCTGTGCCGACGCGTGGCACAGGAGCCCGCGATCGCGGGAGGTCAAAGAAAGTCAATCGCGGGCAGGGACCAAAAATGCACACGCGGGAATTCTTGAGGGGGGAAAGCTGTACCGCGGGTATTCTTGAGGGACCAACGCGGGCAAAGTGGGCAAACTTTGGTGACACGTGTAGCCCGCGATCGCGGGGGTTAATGAGTCAAACGCGGGCAGGGACCAAAACTGCACACGCAGGCATTCTTGAGGGGGGAAAGCTGGATCGCGGGCATTCTTGAGGGACCAACGCGGGCAAAGTGGGTAAACATTGGTGACACGTGGCCTGGAGCCCGCGATCGCGGGCTCCATCGCGGATTTTTAGGGCATTTTTGCAAAATGGGAGAGATTTTGGGTATTTCAGTAAAAGATGGTCAAACTTAGGTGCCGTTTGGTTCAAGGTTTCTGATGGAATTGAATGGAATTGGAATCTGACATTCCTTTGACCAAAATCAATTCCGTTGTTTGGTTCATGGTTTTTAAGGGAATGGAATCTTTAAAATTCCATGAATTCCATAAAATTGCTAATTTTCATTCCTTCCCTCAGGCGTGGTATTGCGAAGGAATGGAATTGAAATTTTGTTAATCCCAAAATTACCCTTGACCTAAATTTCCTTTTATCAGGCGCAGGAAACACTCTCTCGATTTCTCTCCATTCTCGTTCTCTCCACAGGGAAACACTCTCTCGATTTCTCTCCATTCTCGTTCTCTCCACAGGAAACACTCTCTCGATTTCTCTCCATCGTCGCACGCAAGCTTCTTCTCGACTGATCTGGTAAGTTTTTTGGTTCGATTTATGTTTCTTGCTTCGATTACTGTAACAATCTGGTCGATTTATGTTTCTTGCTTCGATTACTGTAACAATCTGATTCGATTTATGTTTTTTGCTTCGATTTAACAACCTGATTTCGATTACTATTGCAATCTGCAATCTGATTTCGATTTTACAATCTGATTTCGATTTTACAATCTGCAATCTGATTTCGATTACTGTTGCAATCTCGACTTATGGTATTTGGGTGCAATCTGATTTCGATTGTAATCTGCAATCTGATTTCGATTACTGCTGATTTCGATTACTGTCACTAATTCTAGGTTTGCTACACAACTTCCACTGGTTTCCTCTTTTACCTCATCAAGAAAGCTAAATCGGGCAAGTTGAGATGGAGATACATCAAAAGAAGTCCATGGTTGGTTCTGAACTTGCCAAAATGAATCTTACTTCAATGGAAAGGTTTACGGCACTGAGAAAATAACACGTGATCCTGAAGCTGTGTTAAGTTTTTGGGACTATGATGGAGAAGCTCGAGAAGAGTTTGTGAGGCATATGTTGCAAGAATGACCACTTGATTATTAATGGTTTTTGCGTATGTTGGAACATGAACTAGACTTGCTTTTATGTTTTGGTGGCATGTAATTATTTTTGAACATGTATTTGAACTATGATCGTTTAGTGACGATGGCGTGTAAGTACTTTTGGAATAATTTCAAAATCGATGAAGTAACGTTATTTGGTTTATTATTGTGTTCGGGTTATGTATGTTATATGTTGTTTTACACATTCAAGTATCTAATAATAATTTTATTAAAGCATTTTTAGTTAAACAAATAAAGTATATAATGACTATTTTATTAAAATGTTTTTTTTGAAAAAAACAATTAAAATTATCAAAAGGGTATTTTGGTCATTTACCAAAATTTCATTCCAATTCCAAAGCTACATTCTGTGAACCAAACAGACAGATTCTTGGAATCTGACAACATTCCATTCCAATTCTGTCAACCAAACAGCTGGTCAAACCTGACAACATTCCATTCCAATTCCTTCAAAGTCAAATTCCTTTGACAGATTCCATTCCATCCAAAAACATTCTGCGAACCAAACGCCACCTTAGGGTATTTTAATTAATTTCCCTTTTCACCAACTATCCATCGGTTAGTTTGTTGTGAAACACAGCAAAATTGCTGATGAGGCGCCGTGAAAGAGAACGGGACTGACTGTAATTCAAATGTGGAACAACCACCTTCCACGAAACTCATCTCCTCCCAATTAATTGTTTCTATCTATCTATACATACGTAAAACCATTTGACTTCATACATACAAGTAGAACTAGATACCAAACAAACACTCGTCTCTTTTTTATTCACCATTACACAACACGTCTTTCCCAACATACTATTACCATAATCAAAACAACCGCCGGCCTTAGATAAGGTAAAGTTTTCATTCATGGTTTCGTTTAATTTCTCAATTTTTTTCGATTGTTGTGTTGGTTCTTCAATCATCCAATACTAATAAACTTTCAATTGATTTTCACCAACAGGGATCAACGAACGAATGTGTTTTTCAATCTTGAAACGAATGATTTCTTGGTGGATTCGATTGGGTCAATGCAGATTATCGATTGTTAGGGTTTAAATTGTTCATCCCAATTGATTTAGGTTTTGTGAATTGGTCTAGATTATTCACAGTTGAGGTTTAATATGTTTCTCCCGAATTTCATGCATCTGTTCACATTATTGTTGTGATCTCCAAATTCAACTAAAATTCCAGCTGATTGTTTGAGTAACTGGATTTCTTATCCTATTTTACATAGATTAATCTGTGTTTTATGCAAGAAATAGTTAGTTTGATAGAACTAAGTATAAATGGGTAACGAAGAACTAAGCATAGACACCGAAGGAGATGAAATGGAGGGCGAATCATCTTCACGCGTTCATAACGAAGAGTTACGCCCTTTTTGCTCACATTATCCTGGTTTGGTTAGACTAAAAGCCTACATATTTGATGGCTTAGGTGATTACTACAATAAAGAATGGGATTTATTAGAAGGTAGTGGCAAAGAATTTTGTTGGTATCATGTCGAAATCCCCAAAGGAAATCAGAAACTTTCTCAATCTGCTCAATACCTAATTGATGTTCTTTGTCCACCTTTGAAACTTCAAGACATTCTTTCCTTAATTAGCAATGGACCATATTGTGGGCATGTTGATGGTGCACTTGTATTTAGGGTCAATTCACCTGGTCCACCTTCAAGCAAATTTACATTTAGGTTAGCTGCTAGGGTTACTGAGAATTCCGTGATTACTGTTTCTTTAGGGCGGGTGCCTAGATTGGGGTTTTCTCCGGTGGGCCAGTCTTTGCTCTCTGAGATCCCGAGTGTGGAGAGTCCGGGTGCTAAACAAAGTGGGATGAGGGAGAAAGAAGGGATTGTGATCAAGGAACATGTTCTTGAATTCTTGTTGACGATGAATCATTCTGAGGAGGCGGATAATCCTGTTCCTAAATCTGTTTCGAATTTGGTTGTTCATGTTGTTGACACGCATGTGGATCACCTCGAGGATGTTGTTACTAAGCTAGAGATTGAACTTGATTCGGTGGAAGTTGAATTAGATAAAGGTAAAGTTTACATCACCATTGTTGTACTTATAGATTGGATAATCTTTATTCCTGCTACCTGTTTGCTCACACACTTGAACTTATAGATTGATAACCATTCATCTTTACGGTATGCACATGTGCATAAAAGTAACTGAAAATGTTTCTTGGTGTCTATGCACGTGTGCATACATGGAAAATTACTTTTATGCACATGTGCATAAAAGTAATTGAAAATGTTTCTTGGTTTCTATGCACGTGTGCATACATGGCAAATTACTTTTATGCACATGTGCATACCATACAGATGAATGGTTGGTTATTAGGGTGTTCCTCAGTTTTCCAATATTTTTGTGGTTTCCCCATGAACCTGACCCTATTTTGCGAATCCCCAATTGTTTTCATAGTTTTGTTGTTATGTGTCCCCTCTACTTTTGATTCTTTTCCTAAACTTGGCCTTGCCATTATTACTATCTTTTACTTCAAAAGTTTCTTCTAGCTTTTATCAATCCCACATTTCCATTTTCCATCTCTTTCCCTCAACTTCGAGCACAAAAGCAACCTCTTTGCAACAACTATCATATATCTTTTTGTGTGTATGCTAGTAATGTTGTAAAGTTAGCCTTAATTCCAGAATTTGAATTTTTCAGGTGGTTTTTCTTTAAAGAAACAATATCTGGATGACAGAAGATTCCCTAAAATGCATCTAGACTTGCAACGGCTCTTACAGGTAATCTTTGCAGCCTTCTTTCAGTTTCTTGCAGTTTCTTGCAGTTTCTGTTCCATGAGTAGACTTCATTTCTAGAAAGATCTGAACATCTCATGAATGCAGGTGATTACACATGGAGAACAAGTGTTCCCAAGAGTGAAGGAAAAATGTTCCGCAAAGGATTGGTTTGCGAGTGAAGACATCAGTTCCCTCGAAGAGTTGATCGGGAGGTTGAGAAGGTTAAAGGATAATGTCGGTTTTATCTCCAATCGTGTGACTGCCGTCCAGGTTGGTCTTGATAGTTGGCAGGCTGAGCAAATCAACCGAAAACTCTACTATCTCTCGTTCCTATCGATCATATTTCTTCCTCTATCCATCATCACAGGAGGTTAGATTCTTCAAACAAAATCTTTTATTAAAACAAAGGTTCACTTTGACTTTTGAGGTCAAATTAACTCATTTTGAAATTTGACCTTTGAGAAATGTAGTAAGTTTCAAGAAATCTTTGATATCGATATTGAACTTCTATTATTGATGCAATAGCTGTGGAATTTTTGGTGGTAAATCGTAATGACATTTATGTGAATTATGAATTTGAAAAGATTACATTTGACCTTAAAAGTCAACGTTCCTTTGCTTACATAACAAAGGGAGGTTTGAGTTCTGTAAAATTGTGTTAAAATGTTTATAAATTAAATTATTTATTTTATTTGTGTTAATTATAACTATTGAGGAAGGATCATGCGAGAAGTTAAACATTATGCTAGAACGCGAGAAGTGTGATATCATATATGATTACACGGCTTGTGGGTGTGTTTAATCATATATGATTAAACGTCTATGTATTACCAATGTAACATGTGTTTAATCATATATGATTAAGCTTGTGTATCATATATGATATCAAACTTCTCGCATTCTCGCATAAGGTTTAACTTTTCGTTTGAACCTGCCCCTATAACTATTATATGATATATAAAATCATTAAATAACTTTTGGGGGGAACTTGTCTAGTTTTGTCCGGTCCTAGTCGTACCAAACACCAGGCAATCACTCGTCCAGTCCTTTCCTGTCAAATCATGTCTGCATACCAAACGCTACCTAAGGGTCGACGAGACGAGTGAGAGTGAGGTAGGCGGGTGAAATCATTGTGTAAAATTTTAGGGTTTTAATTTGATATGGCTAGTATTTAGGTGGGGAAAATGCATTTTGTCTTGTCCGGTACAGTCCAAGTCTAATGTCACCCAAGTACCCAACACAAGACAAGTTTTTGTACCATCCTGCATACCAAACGCAACCAAAATGCTTCACCATCGACACTTTCAAAAGCTACTTTGTTAATTTCTAGTAACACCCGCTTCCGATACACACTTATCTCCTTGATACTATGTTTTAGTTCTTCTATTTTCGTTAAGTCAACAATCTGCATTTGACTTTTGTGAAAAAATATCGTTACAGTTTTTGGGATGAACGTGGGAGGCGTCCCTTGGACAGGACAAAGAGATCCGGAGCTAGTAGATGGTTTCAGAAACGTGATGTTGGTTTGTCTGGCAACGTTAGCTCTTGTGTTCTTATGCTTCCTGTTTCCATTTCTTTATAGCCGGATAACTGCTTGGAGGAGACAAAGAGTGTTAAAACGAAGCTGGTCTCTTAATCGGAGATCCTTCCTCAAAAGAACCGTTGCAGGAGATAGAGAAGGTTACCTTCGCCTCTGAATTGAATCAAGATTTGAACCGCCTGCGAAGCTATGTGAATCAGAGACCTTTCGGTTCGACTGTAAATCAACTTTTTTTTACAAGGACATAGAGGCTGTTGATACCTTTATTGATGGTTATTGCTGTTTTTTTTCTTCGTGTAATCTTGTCGATAGGTAAAAAATGGTTGACAGTGTGTAAGAACCGTTCAAAATACATTCTTGGCATGTTCGTTCGGGTTATTTAGCTGAATGGCGTTCTATATATGTGACTTTGAAAATCTAACACTAGTGTTTTATAACAAACGATGAGAGGTATTATAAAATCTGACGTTAGGAGGGAGCAGATATGTAACAAACTGCATATGTGGGGGGTCTTTTTGTAATAAATGAAGATAAATGACCAAATTTGTAATAAATGACCTACTTGAGGGACCAAATCTATAATTTACTCTACTTGTAAAATATTTTTTATAAATATATATGTTTAAAAAACAAAAGACGAATTTAAAAAATGTGAGTAAATTTCGGTATGCAAATCATGTGAATTTAGTACTTGTAATTTATAATTTACAAAATCCTCTTTGTGGTTGCATTTTGTTATAGATTTCGTGCTTGAGTCTAATGATCTTTAATTCAGCTCCATTAGACTATCTCTAACAGCGATATTGGATAATCTAATCTCATTAAAAGACAAAAAAACTTATTAAAAAAAAGACTTTTAGGATTATGCTACAGCCAGGGGCGGAGCCAGAAATCTATACAAGGGGGTGCACCATATAGAATAAAAATAAAAGTTGACCCTAACCTGCAATTTTGCGGCGAATAGCAGCAGCGCCGCCGGCCGCTGGCGGCCTGGCTCTGGCAGACAGTCACCAGGTCCGGCGGTGTGTGTTGCTTGCAGCTTGCGTCTCTCGTCCGTCAATCAAACCCTGATTTTTTCAACAAACTACTCATTCTTTCATGTGTCCCCTGTTCGGCTGTTCGTGTGTGTGTTTTGCAAAATCACAGAAATGATAATGATAGTTATTGTATCTTACTCACAATTAATAATTTGTTTGGGCTGATTTGTGGTTGTGGACTTGTGGGCCTAAATGAATTGTGTTTATTTTTATTATTTATATGTGGCCCTAAATAAATGGAAAAATACTTGGTCCAGGTGGAGCCAATCCATCAACCAGCCCACCAAAAACTAATATGTGTTTCAAAACAGTAATTATTATATACTAATTTTTTTTACCAAATAGTGAGGAGGTGCCAATGCATCTTCTGGTGCAAAGGTACCTCCGCCCCTGGCTACATCAACGATCTGGATCACATTTCGATACTGGATTGGGCAATCCAATCTCATTTATGCCTTTTAATATGTAATTCTGTACTTCTTTTTGTAACTTGTTTTATTTATTTTCAATGTAAGTTTTTTTATAATTACAATTATGTTTTATAATATTAGATAGTTTTTTTATCTATTTTTTATATTCAAGAATAATAATAAAAATATTATATATATATGATAATATATTAAATATATATATTTTTAAAAATATTTGAGATTGGATTGGATTGCTAATAAAATGCAAAAAATATAAGATTGGATTGAGATTGAAATTAGGTAGGTGAAGGAGAGAGAAATGAATTTTTTAATAGAGATTGAATTGGATTGGATTGCTGGTAAACATAGTCTTAGAGATGGGAGGGTCGGCATGGAGTAGGGATCGTTTAATTAGTTTAGATTTTTTTAATTGCATGTCATGATTAAACATTGTAATGTGGGCTTCTATAATAAAAATAATAATAAAGAAAGATGAATAATGGTGTGAGAAGAAGAGTTAAGATGATTAGGTGAGAAGGTAACCAATGATCTGGACCCTTGATCATTTTTAATCTCAAGCTCATCCATGGATCGTGCTTGATATGATGATTGATCTAGTGCATCTTAGTCAATATCATCTTGATGCAACTCATCTGAATGTACATCTAAGGCTGAGATTCTTTCTTACCATTCTCACCATAATTTTCATTCACACCGGAATCCAACCCAATACAAAATAGGTAAAATGATGAAAGCACAAGCACATATCGAACATGTTGGATGATTTAACGGAGAAATTTTAACGATCCTTAGCCTAAAAGGGGAATCCATTATAAAATGCAAACCATAAGGCCTTCCGTAGCGGAGGCGGGATGGGCTCGGGATGGGGCTCGGGGGTCAGCGGGGATGGGCTACGGCTCGGGGAAGGGATGCGGGAAGGGATGGAATTCGGGGATGGGATCCCGATCCATCCCGAAGGTTTTTAAATTTTTTTTTAATTAAATTTTTTAAAATTCATGCCGTTGAACGGCTATATTACTAAAAAAAAATTATTTTTCTCAATTTAATCCCACTATATATTTAACCCTCAACCTCTTATTTCTCACACCTCTCAACCTCTTATTCTCTCAACCTCTTATTTCTCACACCTCTCAAACTCTCTCAAATTCTCTCAACCTCTATATATTAAACAATATGGATTCGCCACAACCCGGTTCACCCACCGCATCATCATCATCCGTAGACACCGACGAGTTGTTGAATCTACAAAGGGAAATTTTTCGACATACTGCACAATCGCTGTATGGTAGCACCGCCTCATCGTCAACAAGAGAGAGGGCCGCAAACATTGAAAGAGGTCGAGTAACTGCAAACGAGCGGCTTATGAGGGCCGCAAACATTGAAAGAGGTCGAGTAACATTTTCACGAATGATATCGAAAGCCAAATCAGTGAGACACAACGCGCGTAAAATGTTCAAGAAGTCATAAACCGGGACACTCATAATAACCTTCGGTCGGATTTGGTCGAACATATTTGGCGTATCCAAGTTCCCAACAATGACGACGAGTAGATTTTTAAATTTATTTTGTAATTTTTATTTTTAATGAATGATATGAATTTTAATTTTTATTATTTATCTTATTTTTATTTATTAAAAATATATAAATATTTTTATTTTGTTAAATAATTAAATGTATAAATAAAAGAATTAAAATAAATGAGGTGGCAAAAGGGTTTGAGGGAATGAGGTACGGGTGTTTAGGGATCGTTAGGGATCGAGTGAAGGATGAGAGAAAAGCTGATGTGTCGCTGATGTGGACATGAAATCTTTGAAAGATGCCTTCCTGAGGTACTGATGGCCTAAGAAAATTCTGACAATTTCTAGCTTATAGGGACTAAATCCATAAATTTTGCAATCCATGGGACAAAAATTAATTTTATTCCTTCACAAAAACAGATAGTTTCCATTTTTCAATTGGCTTGATTCACAAGTACCTTTTTTTGTTTAATTTTAGAAGTGTGATTAAATACATTTAAAAAATATAAGTATTTTGACCTGGTTTTAGGACAAGTCATTTAATTTTCGGGTGTAGAGGAATCTAGAAGCTTCAGTGATACACGATAACCCCACCTCCACGCAGCCCACCCCCAGACCCCTCCCCACACCACACCACACCACACCACACCACACCACACCAACTAATTACTAATTCTCTCTCGCTTTCTTTTTATCACAAAAACCCTAAACCCTAAAGGCACCACCCTCATTTCGTCACCACTCCTCCTCTAAACCACACATTTCATAGATCCATGGCGACCGCCGCGTTGCTCAGATCTCTTCGTCGACGAGACGTCGCATCTGCTCCTCTCTCCGCCTTCAAATCCGTATGCGATCTCGCTTCTCATTTCTACTTTTATCTCTTTGACCTGCTCGCTTTCTGGTTCTATGTCTAAATCCTTTTATTCTAAGCTGTTTATTTTGTGTTTGCTTAGTCCATGGATTGATCCGAGAAGATCGGAGAGAACGAAGTTTATATTATGTTTGGTTATTTGTGTGTATATATGATTGATAAATTACATATCTGTCTTGTACGATACTCCTTCCATCCCATAGTTAATGTTTACTTATGTTTTTTTTCCCAAATTCAGATGTCCTGCTTTTCGAACTACAGAATCGACTCTTTACACTATGATTATTAGCTTTTTACTTGGAAAATTATTCGATTGTTTGATATATATTATGTTTTACATAGACTGATATGATTAGCATTTTTGCTATCAAATCAAAATAACTATTGTCAAAATTGATGTTCAAAAGTAAACCGAATTGTAGATTTTTGATTATGGACTCTGGTCTGCGATGGAGATGCTATTTATAGTATAAGTTTGTTACAATCTATTGTTGGATTATTGTATGCGTTTACGATATCCAACACTTCTTTCTTAGTTCATGAATATCTATTTTTGCAGCTTGTTTTTGCCAAATATCAGTTGTTGGCGTTTTGTGTTTGTGTGTTTTACAAATCATTTGTTTGTTTAGAGTGTTCACGTGTCTTATGTGTTGTGATGTGGGAGCTATCACTCCTTGACTTGCTTATACTTGTCTGTGTACGCCTTCGGTTAATCTTATTCTTTTTGTTTATACGACTGAATAAATTCACGTTAGATGTCTTTTGCAATATATTGTGGGAAAGAGATCACATTCTATTTGCACGCATGCAGAGCAATTGAGGAAGTAATTGTACAGTATGGTGCTTGAGCAGTTGGGTTACTGAAAAGTGACATTACTAAACATAGCTTGATCCGATTTGAAAGTTAGGGCTCGGTAGACTGATGATTGCTAGCTCATTTATTATACCTGTTAGCATCGAAACTTGTTATTAAAATCGGATGGGGAATGTCAGTTTTCATCCATATGAAGGATATAGTTGTAAAGATCACCCCATGTATATCCATTTTTTAAGTTTTTCAGTACAATGTTCCATGATTTGAAGTATTTGGTGTTTGAGTTTTTTTCAGTACAATGTTCTTCAATACTTTGCAACATAGTGTTGTCCTATTTAAGACTTTAATCAACTTTTATAATACTAGTTATTGAATGTAAGTATGTAACAATAATGAATATTCATGCAGTTAACTGGATCCAAAACATCATGGACTGGATCACATTTGACTCACAAATTGGGAGTAATTGCCAGACCCTTCAGGTATGATGTGTACTATTTTTAAAATGTATGTATTTTTTTGAAGTATATAACATTTATATACGCCAAATGCAACAAATAAACTCACACACCCTCCTCACCTTTGGTGAGGTTTGAACCCATGATCTCCTAGGAGGTCAAAGGCTCAGATACCGCTAGGCCAAAGGCCCTTTGGTAACATGTATGCTTTTGTTTCTTCTACTTCTAGCTAATAAATGCTTCTGATACAGTTCGAGACCTATTGGAAATGAAGTAATTGGGATTGACTTGGGTACCACAAACTCATGTGTTTCGGTCATGGAGGGCAAGGTAAGAGCCATATTTTTGCTGTTCAAAGAACATCCATATTTCACTTGGAATAATTATTGAAATAAAATCGTTGATGCTTTTATATGTAGAGTGCAAAAGTTATTGAGAATGCTGAAGGAGCACGAACTACACCATCAGTTGTGGCCTTTAACCAAAAAGGAGAATTAATTGTGGGCACTCCAGCTAAACGTCAAGCAGTCACTAACCCAACAAACACTGTATTTGGGACAAAACGTTTGATCGGGAGACGATTTGACGACACCCAAACCCAAAAAGAAATGGGGATGGTTCCATATAAGATTGTCAAGGCTCCAAATGGAGATGCTTGGGTTGAGGCCAATGGGCAGAAGTATTCTCCAAGTCAGATTGGTGCATTTGTTCTTACCAAGATGAAGGAGACTGCTGAGGCTTATCTTGGAAAGACAATTAGTAAAGCTGTTATTACTGTACCAGCTTATTTTAACGATGCACAAAGGCAAGCTACTAAGGATGCTGGGCGAATTGCTGGTTTAGACGTGCAAAGGATCATCAACGAGCCAACAGCTGCTGCATTGTCCTATGGATTAAATAACAAAGAGGGTCTCATTGCAGTTTTTGATCTTGGCGGTGGAACTTTTGATGTTTCTATCTTGGAGATATCTAATGGTGTTTTTGAGGTATGCATTCTTTTTGGGCTAAGGTTTGTTTCTTTATCGAGCAGGAAATTAAGTAATTATTTTGTTTATACAGGTGAAAGCAACAAATGGTGATACATTCCTTGGAGGAGAGGACTTTGATAATGCCATGTTGGATTTCTTGGTTAGTGAGTTCAAGAGAACAGAGGGAATAGACTTGACAAAAGACAGACTTGCCCTCCAAAGACTAAGGGAAGCTGCTGAGAAAGCTAAAATTGAGCTGTCATCGACAACCCAAACTGATATTAACTTGCCGTTTATCACAGCCGATGCATCCGGTGCTAAGCATTTGAATATCACCCTCACAAGGTCGAAATTTGAGGCTCTAGTCAACCACTTGATTGAGAGGACCAAAAACCCGTGCAAAAACTGTGTGAAGGATGCAGGAATCACAACCAAGGAGGTGGATGAAGTTCTTCTCGTTGGTGGGATGACTCGTGTTCCTAAAGTTCAGGAAGTTGTTACAGAAATTTTTGGGAAAACTCCAAGCAAAGGAGTGAATCCTGATGAAGCTGTTGCCATGGGAGCAGCTATTCAGGGTGGCATTCTTCGCGGTGATGTTAAAGAGCTGCTTCTACTTGATGTAACTCCTCTATCACTTGGTATCGAAACACTTGGTGGTATCTTCACTAAGCTGATTGGTCGCAACACCACAATCCCAACCAAGAAAAGTCAGGTTAGATGTTATTCCTAAAATTACTAAATTACCCCTGTTGGTGCTTTTGTATTATCTGACCTTTGCTTGTGTTTGTAGGTGTTCTCAACAGCAGCTGACAACCAAACTCAGGTGGGGATTAAGGTTCTGCAAGGTGAGCGTGAAATGGCATCCGACAACAAGTTATTGGGCGAATTTGATCTCATGGGTATTCCTCCGGCTCCAAGAGGCATGCCTCAAATTGAGGTAACATTCGACATCGATGCAAATGGTATCGTGACAGTTTCAGCCAAAGACAAGACCACAGGTAAGGAACAACAAATCACAATCAGGTCATCTGGAGGTCTTTCAGATAGTGAGATCGAGAAGATGGTTAGAGACGCTGAACTCCATGCCCAAAAGGATGCCGAAAGGAAAGCACTTATTGACGCCAAAAACACCGCTGATACCACTGTTTACAGCGTTGAGAAGAATTTGAACGAGTACAAAGAGAAGCTTCCTAGTGAAGTGGTGTCTGAAATCGAAGCTGCTGTGGCTGATTTGAGGAAAGCTGCTGGTGGTGAGGATGTTGTGGAGATTCAGGCCAAGATTGATGCGGCTAACAAGGCGCAGTCGAAGATTGGACAGCATATGCAAGGTGGTTCAGGAGGGTCTGATTCTGGATCTGGGTCACAAGGTGGTGGTGAACAAGCCCCGGAGGCGGAATACGAGGAGGTAAAGAAGTAGAGTGTTTTGATTTTGGTGGTGTTTTTGTATCTAAAAGGGTACGACCATGAGATGATGATACGATTCGGGTTTGGTAGTAGAAATAATGATCACCAATTTGTTTTGTGTTATTAATAGCCAATTAGATACAATTTTCAATGAGATTCTACTACGAGTTTTTGTCGGCTTGATTCATTTTTACCAGATCGTTTCTAAAGTCTTGCCATCATAATCACCAATGGAAAATGGTGAGCCTGACATGGTTTAATTTGAGTTGATCCGCTTGATTGACTTGTACAACTCTTGCGGTTATTAGGTCCTATGTACAAGGTTTAATACTCTAATTCGTTAGAAGAGAAAGCAACATTGCTCAAGGCAATCATTATGCTCTGCTTCAGATACCATGAGCGACAATTTACCTAACTAATTAGAGCTTCTCAGTCCAAAGTAAAAAGTGAAAATCTTCAACAAGGCCATCTCCTTGGGCTTTCCTTTTGGACCTGATTCACAAAATAGAAACAAAGGGCTTTTAAAAATAAAATTATAGAATTAATTTGGCTTTTAAATTCATTTTTATTTACATAAAATATAGCCATCGTTATCTGTGATTCCATGGCCGCTTATTTTTGCCAGCTCTTTTGGGTGTTTAGATCTTAGCGTTCGTTTGATCTGATGTAATGGTTGTAAGAGATTTGAATTTTATACACGGATTTGGAATCATTGATTGGTGTGTTTGGTTTGGTATTATTTGCAATGAAATTGAATTCTATTATTTTAAAAAAACTTGAAAATCAAGCTCGTTACCGGTTATATTTCTATCCGTTAGATAAGGGTATGAGTAAAGAATTATCCATTTATCGACTTATATATATATTGGCCGTTTACTTGACATTTTAATGGGTAGGTTATGGATAAACGGTTTTTCGTTATTCATTACCCGTTACGACACACACACACACATATATATACTAAGGGACCGTTTACAAAACGCTTACCCGGGTAAGTGCTTACTAAGTCACATTAGCTTTCCGGATGAATATGGCAATTGGCAAGCACTAAGAATCTTACCGCGGAAGCAAAGACCGAGAGTCGAAAGCAAGGACCGAGAGTCTTACCCGGTAAGTGAGTGCGACGGCTCTTACCACGGTTAGCGCTTACATGCTAAATTGTTGCATACGATGATGCCATTTTGGAGGGATATAATCTTACCCAGGAAGTAAGTGATGGTGTTGAATTTTACCCGGGTAAGTGATTAGGTAAACGGCCTCTAAGTTAAATATTAATTCCTTTAATAACGCTATCATATATGTCGTATATTAATGTGTAACTTAATTTATTTTATCATTTATTGAGTAAAATAGTTCAGGACGATTAAATGAGAAACAAAGCAAGGTCGGAAACATAAATACTAGGAATTGTTGTCTTATATGGTTTTTAAAATATTATACTTTAATTAGGTATAAAATAATTACTGTGATTTATTTATATGTTTAAAGTTTAACAACATTACTTGTATTTGAAAATAAAATTTTATTTTACCATTTATCTGTTACGTCCCGTTAAATTTAATAGATAAAGTAGAACATAGATAAAGAGTTTTATGAAAAGGATAATTATCCGTTTCGTTATTTTAACTTTCCGTTGCCGTACCCTATTTAAAATGATTTTTGTTCCGTCTTTCTATCTCCTTCATATCATCTATAGGTGGTGGCCAACTGAAACTGAATGGTGGTCACATTTTTGTTACTCCAAGGCAAGCCCAAGGGTATTTTAATATTTTGACATTATTTTGTTTGTTATGTTTTACTGTAAATTTGTTACCATCTCTATTTCTATTCTATACTATATAAAAGAATCATTTATTAACTTCAGAAATTAGTTTTCCCTTTTTGAATTTTTTTTACTTACATGTATTCATAGATGTGATAAAATAGACATGTGAAAAGGGAATCAAATTGGATTAACAACTTTTTCGAATTTAAGAAAATAATAATTTAGAAGATTATAAATAATTGAACATATTTTGATCTTGTTTTGCTTTTAAAATACAGACATACTGTTTTTTTTTTGGTAATAAAATTTTACAAAATTAATTTAGAAACAATATTTGAATTATAAATAAAGCGATAAAACTAAAAAAAAACACCTACTCGATTTTAAATTGAAAAATTAATATTATTATTTTAAAATAATATAACACGTGTAATAAAATTGAGTCAAAACTAGATGAACAAAAACGACATCGTATTGTAATTGTCAAAGTCAGTAACTTCCCAACAACGTCTTCTGTCAAAATTGAATGGAGCCATCATTGTAGTCATCAATGCCAATTTTTTTGAAGTCGCCAATCATCATCACACCACTCACATAGGAACCCAAGTTTTCCCCCCTCTAATCTATCGCTCTCACTTGTCAATTTTGTAAGCATTTTCTTCTTCTGAATTTAGAAATTATGTACAACTGTATGATGCCCACCTGATGTTTGATGAATTGTTTGTGTGAAGAGATGGGGAAGACGAGGATGTTGCCGGTCACTGAAGTTGATTTGACCACGGTCAAGTACGATTCTGGAGAAATTGAAGGTCTTTTTTTTGTCGTGTTGTACTTTTTTCATTGTTTTTGTGATCAATTGTGAAATGAAGTTAATTTGTGAAATTGTGATGTTTTAACTTGTTGGGTTTGTTGCAGCTCCTCATATAACCGGGTTATGGCTGAATTTTTTTGTCAAGTTAGTTGAAATGCCTCTGATCGGTTCTTTGATCACTGGTCACTTGAAGAAACAGAACAGAATGAATGAGGTTTGTTCTAAACTTCTAATGCTGATGTGTGTGTGTGAGAGAGAGAGAGAGAGAGAAATCTTTTCAAATTTAGACATGCATTAACATGTGATTTTCTAATCCAAAATCTGTTCCATATAAACTCTATTAGATAATTGGATGCCGTATCATTGTTTATGCTTCGGGTCTGAATAGATTCTATGAATTTTGATATTCTAAGCTTGACTCCTTTAGAAGTCAGAACAATTATCTAAATTGGGAGTACTATATTTGATATTTCTTCATCACTATTTTCATCCTAGAACTAAGAACTTGCATCACATGATTAAGGTTTTGGAATCTGATTTAATCAACTCGCTGAATGAAATACGAAAAGCAAATAGAAAAGATGAAATTTTGTAGAATGCTATGCTAACAAGGATATTCTTATGGTCCTGTTCTATGTTCTGGTGCTTTGAACTTAGCGTAATGGTAGTTGCAATGGTGGGAATCAGAAAATAATTGCTGATTATTTTTTGTTGTATACACTCTTACATTGGATATTGAACAGATATTAAGAGATACCATGATACCAGAACCACCAATGTTTAGACCCGAGTTCCCTCCTCAAGGTTTGACCTCCTTCACATTCTAATTGTCCTTAATCAGTTGTTGACTATATATCTTTCGTGTTAACTTAGAAGCAATTCATTCAATTTGAAATAGAACCAGAATCCGGAGTGGTTTTCCTCAAAGAAGATGGAAGATCTGAAGACCGTGTTGAATCAGCCTTGAGCTGTCTTCCTCAGTATGATTCAGCTAACAATCACAGTTTTGACTCAACTCCATTCCGCTACTGGAAGATTCGTGATTATGCAGATTCTTACAGGAAGGGGAATACAACCCCATCAACGGTAGATCACCTACAAGTCAACTCTACATCCTAGTCAACTTTTATTCTGCTAAAAGTGACATCCCTTCTTATTAACTAGGTCGCAGAATACGTCATTTCTGCAATTGAAGAGTTCAGCAATAAGAAACCCCCAACACCTCTATTGATTTCCTTCAATGCCGAGGATGTAAGAAAGCAAGCCGCAGCTTCAACACAACGGTTTGCAGAAGGTACATATTCTTCCATACCCATCTCAAGATTTACTTCCAAAACTCCTTCTTGGTTGATTTCCATATTCATTTTTGGGTTGTGCAGGAAAGCCATTGTCAATATTAGATGGCATCTTTGTGGCAATCAAGGATGATATAGATTGTTATCCCCATCCATCTAAGGGTATATAACTATATATCCAATCTTTTAACTTACCTAAATATTCTTCACATTTAGCTTAAGTTGCCAACAAACAGGTGCAACAACATGGCTTCATGAGGTACGTGATGTTACGAAGGATGCAGTTTCTGTTTCAAGGTTACGGAGCTGTGGGGTGATATTGGTTGGGAAAGCCAATATGCATGAATTGGGCATGGGAACAACTGGACTTAATCCAAACTATGGGTAAGGCTTTATGACACTTTTTTAACAAAGAAATTGTGTCCTTACCCTCTGATGGTTCTAATTCTATATCCATGTTAAAAACACATTTTGATGACAGAACTGCTCGAAATCCACACGATCTGGAAAGATATACAGGTGGATCTTCATCAGGCCCAGCAGCTATTGTAGCTTCCGGAATATGTTCTGCTGCACTGGGAACAGATGGTGGAGGTTGTATGCATATCATATGAGGATTTGAAGATTAAGCAATGACAAATTCTATAGTTTCCTCAACCACTAATAATGATTAATGCTAAATTCCAGGTTCAATTCGTATTCCTTCTTCCCTTTGTGGTGTCGTGGGATTGAAAACAACATATGGACGTACCAACATCCAAGGGTAAGTTTTTTAATTCAAATTGTACATTGGCTTTGCAGCTTCCTTTCACAACTATTGTTTCTTATTAAGGTTGTCTCTTTTAAAATTCTCACATTCCCAATTTGATCGACTCCTATTTGGCAGGCAACTTCATCAGTGGTTTGAAAAATAAAGTTAAATCGGCCACCCACAGATTTAATCCAACAGATTTGGCCAAAATGGAGGAAGAGCCCATTCCTGACATTTTATAGGCCCAGGGCGACATATAAAGAAGGGCCTTGATTAGTACCAAAGAGATCTTTAATAAATGATTTTTTGGTATAAAAATAAAATCGAATTCTAGAAATACTAATAATTCATATAAAACAAAAAAATTCAAGTATTCCTAGATGCAAAATCAATCAATAATAGTTTCTAAATTAATATTATCTAGCATATTTTTTAATACAAAGGAGCGTCAACCCGTTTCATCATTAAAGACATCCTATGATACTTATGCCTTCAATATATAGATTGACATTATTTGGGGTCACCAATCACCATGTTGATTGTTCAGAGTAACACTTTGTGTGAAACAATATAAATCAGTTTGGTCGGGTTTATACCTCACCTCATGTTAATGTTTTTCATCACTGTTTACTATATAAATAGAAGAGTAATTAAGATTCGGCCACTCAATATGGTAAAAAATATGTTCAGAGTAACACTTAATGATTTCTTTTTTTTTGAAGAGTCTTAATGATTTATTTATTCACCTATATTTGTTACATATTTCGAAGAATTTAGAGGTAGTGGGTTTGATCAGGCTGTAAACCCGTGACCTTATCTTACAGAACTGGTGGAAAGGAATATCTGAGGTTTTTATTTTTTGGAAAAATATCTCATCACTTGTTTATCTTCATCTATATTCATGCAGTGCTCTATGTGATGGAGGGACCGTAGAAATTGTAGGTCCAATTGCATCCAGTGTTGAAGATATCATACTGGTGTAAGTAACTTGTACATATTAAAGTCTCTCTACATTTTGCAGGACTATAATTTCAATAATATTACTCTCTGCATACCAAAAAAGAGTTGATTCTTTATTTAAGATTTTCAAATATTTATCCGAATTTGATATATGGACTTTTGTGCGTTATTAGTTTCAAAATATTTTATTAGGGGGAATGTCTTGTTTTGATTGTCTTATTTTTATTGTTATCTACAACCCAAACAATTTTTACTAATTTTTCAAAGTCACAAAAGTAACATATTAAAGACTTTTTTTTTTTCAAATATCAAACCTTTTTTTCAACAAAAGAAGCATTTGAAGTTTCATGAATGACTCCTAGCTATTCATGTCAAAATGCTAATTGTTTTGATTTTTATGGAATGTGTTAGATATATTGTATAGTATAGCATAATAATAGGCTTATTAAGGTGATCTGGTCTACTTATTTAGGTCGAACCTTTTATATCTATTGAGAATTTGAGATGATATGTCACAAGGAAATACACATTATTCTTCCAAACAAAATTACAAGATGAAAAATATGATTTATTTGGTTTTTTACTTTTTGTCAATTGATATGTGGCTGAATTTTGTTTATTGTTTTTCTCAGCTATGCAGCAATCTTAGGATCTTCTCCTGCTGACAAAATCAGTCTTTGGCCGGTAACCAGATCACTATTAAAATTGTCCAATGCTGCTTAAATACTCCCTGATATATATATTTTTTTCTTGATCTTCTAGCATATTTCATCTATTTTACAAGGCCCAAGAGAAAATGTCATGCATCATTGGATGATGAATTTTTTTTTTTGATATTTTCTACTTATACATAAAGCTCATGGGCATACTTAAAAGAAACATGAAATGTGAAATTCATCAAGTTTTATTTATTTGTTCTTGCTGGCTCCATAAATGGCGCTGATAACCTCAAGTTTTATTTATTTGTTCTCTGCCAATCTATTTTTATTTTTTCTGCAGTCCGTTCCTTGTTTGCCTGATCTATCATCACATGAGAATTCCAGTGTTCTGGGATCATTGCGGTTAGGGAAGTACACTGAGGTGGGTCCCTCTCTACTTTTGGGTTTTCTATACACAGCATGAATGTCTTTTTGACATAATTAGCACTCACTTCATGTCTATTTTGCAGTGGTTTAATGATGTATTCTCACCTGATATCTCAAATAAATGCGAAGATGTTCTTAATTTGTTGTTAGAAACTCATGGCTGCAATGTAAGTATGTTTTTACCTATATGAATGTTATATCCTGTATTGTATTTACTACAAATAACTTTGCATGCAGATTCTTTTTAGTTTAACTTTTTCAACGTTTGTGTTTCAAGGTAGTAGAGATTGTGATACCGGAGCTTGACCAGATGCGCACATCCCATGTTGTATCAATTGGTTCTGAAGCAGCAGCCTCATTAAGTCCCGATTTTCAGGATGGGTATGCCTATTTGGAACTTTAGGGGTTCTATAATATAAGTGCCCGTGGTATATTCTAATTGAACATTTTTTGTACATTACTTTATACCATTTATTACTTATACATGTTTCCTCTTATCTTATATAGGAAACTTAATAAACTTACATTGGACTCACGCATTAATTTTGCACTTTTCCACTCATTCACAGCTTCAGATTATGTTGCTGCCCAACGTCTCAGGTGAGGCTAATTTATCAGCTATCTTTTTAATTGTTTTTTCTTTTTAAATGGCTTTACAACAAGTAATTTAGGAATAGGATGCTATTAATCTTTAATTCTGGGTTGTATCAAATAAAGTCATAGAAAAATCGTTTAAATTTCTTCACATTTATGTAGGAATGGAAAAACAGTTCTAGGTAAGTATTAAATGTGTTCATATGATCGATTGCAGGCGCAGAATTATGTACTACCACATGGAGATTTTCAAGAAGGTTGATGTCATAGTTACTCCAACAACTGGGTATGCTCCAGTGTAGTAAATAGATTGGTCTTGGTTCTTCCATAATTTCATATATTTGTGCCTTTTTTTAAGGGTGTCCTAGGCTATGCCTAGACTAATCCCTTGGCAAATTATGACTGTAAGACATCATCAGCCCTGATTAAACCTCAGTGGCCACAATTGTTGTGTACGCATGGCAGATGGGATATTCCACCACGTCACCCAGGACCTTAACCAGTACGCCACAACCCTTGTGGTTATTGTGCCTTTAATTTATGTAGTTGATTTCAGTAATCTAACCATGATATATTTATAGAACAAATCACTTCTTTGTTCTCATGGGGCTTAATTGTTTGCATCTGATGTGTTGATTTTCTTCTTTTTAGCATGACAGCTCCTGTAATTCCTAAAAGTGCCCTTAACTTGGGCGAGTCAAATATGAAGGTTACAAGTGAGTTGACTAGCAAAAATTGTATGCAGTTCAGACATGTCCCATTTCTTACTTTTTATCATGTCTTTCAGGCAATCTGATGCGTTTTATCATAGCAGCCAACTTTCTTGGGCTTCCAGCTATTTCTATACCTGTAAGTACCTTTTCATTCACATTAGTAATAACCAGAAACCCATTTGATCTTATTATTTTCAATAAGAATTCACGCCCATACGTTGGATCAATAAATCACGGTGGGTGCATTTATTTATTTGAAGGTTGGTTACGATAAGCAAGGGCTTCCAATAGGATTGCAGATTATAGGGCGTCCATGGGGTGAAGCTACAATATTGCGTTTGGCTGCTGCAGTTGAGGTATATCTATACTTGTTTACACACACTCCTCTGAATTCTGTCCATCGCAATCAGAAGTAAAATTCCGGAAGGTTTCTTGCCATTCTGAACAATAACTCAAAAGGCTTCACACATTCTGAATGACTCAGAAGGCTTCACACAGTAGCATTGGCATACTAACATGAAACACGGATAAATTTCAGGGACTATGTGTGGAAAGGAAGCAGCCTGCATCGTATTTTAACATATTAATGGGACAGTGAGTGAGATGCAGCAGGGTCACTTCACTATGTCCATAGATGTATTTTCAAATTCTGGATGCAGAAACATTTGTTGTGTGGGCAAAAAAGGATGTTTATTGGGTACAAAAATATTGAAGGTATGACTAATCTATGTTCTATTCCTTCAGGCTTTATTAATATGATGATAATAATTTAACAATGTTTTAGGACATCGTTGGTGTTGTCGAATATATTTTTTTATGCATTGACATGATAACGTTTTTTTTTTAGTTTTTACAATTTTATACGAGTATGGAAAATAAAATCATTAAAAAAATTAATCAAAATAATAGTAAGTCCATTAAAAAGTAGATGACAAGTATTGAATTATTACATGGCCGCGTGTAAACAATCGGCTCGCCTGCTCCCTGATGACCGCTCTAACTCTTGACTCAACGACTTCAATAGCCTCCCGTATCCCCCCATTTTTCGCTGCAGCGCGACTCCCCTATCCCCCATCAGTTTTTGTATGTTTTTACAAAGGGGATGGGCACAATTTCTAATAACTTATTTTTCTGTTTGATGTTTTGAAATGACTAGTCGAAATGGTATATTCATTTTATTTTATTGGTTCATTATAGTTTGCTTCTGATTTGTTTGATACGTCAAGAGAGATTGGTATATTCCTTCCGTTTTATAGGAAAAAAAATGTCAAATGACTTGATCGCTTTAAATATGAAATTTCATTGTGTCTTTTTGTAACACCCCTAAAATAGGAGACAATTTAAACTATAGAAATAAAAAGGATATAAATTAAATCAAATATAAATCACCTTATAAAGGGGAATTAGTTAAAGAGTTTACAAAAGGAATGGACGGTAGCTAACAACCTATTAATCTAAACCAAATCTATATTCAGATTATAATCGGATGTCACAACAATCTCAAAATAATACTAATCAAAGTAACTCCACAATTGTCTTCCAAAGGTTAGTAACCTAAAAATGTCTCTACCGGCAACATCGCTCCACTCAAACCTTGGGAGCCGCATTGCTAAGCGATCTTGATATACATGTAATTTAAGAAGAAGAAAAAAAAAAAAACGTTAGGCTTACGCCTAGTGAGTTCAAACATTATAGAATAAACTATAAAACATTAAAACTGAAAACATAGCTTTAATCAAGTCATTTCATGCAAATAAACCATGTTTACCCTTGGAATGGCATAAAACATCATCTTAATAAGTGACTTTACAATGTTATAGAGAGTTTCTATTGTGGAACACCGTTCATCGAGTTCAACCACCCATAGTCTATAGGTCGAGTCCCCCAATGAACTAAAAAAATGCTCTTTCGCTAGAAATAGGTTGTTACGGGCCACACGGTCATCGAGTTCAATCATCACGATCTGTAGCTCAAGTCCCCTGGTGATATAATTCCTGTATCCAGTGATGATCATGTCTACATTCATCGCTCTGTTTGTTTATTATGTGATTTTGCTATAATAACAATGTGATAATGATTTGATATTGATTTAACATATTATATGTATGTGCTTTTGGAGACAAGGATGTCACCAAAATGACAGATAAATACAAAATCACATGATTATTCTTAATTAATTAGTTTATTTTATTTTTATTTTTATTTTTATTATGGGTTAAATAATTTGGAGGTCCATAAATATTCTTGTCTTAGCTCTACCTTGTACTGTTGTACATATTTATTATATATTAATAGAATTTGTAAGGGAAAACGATAAATAACTAAAAATACCCTACATGTCTTGAACGTAAAGCGCATTTAACAAATGCTTTAATGCCCCGCCCCCTACGACAAGGTGTACGCAAAAGTAACGGAATAAATAATCGATGTACTTTAATATCTTTTTATTTTATTTTATTTCGACAGAGGAAATAATATATTACGGTGTTAATACTATAATAATTTTAAAAATGAATAAATTATTAAAATTGAATGTATATTTTTTTTTTCTTTTCCGAAAGAATTTGACTTCTATCTATGTAAAAGAAATTATAACAAATCTGTTGAAAATGCTTTTAAGTGCTTAATTTTAACACCCGGCATTCTTGATTGGATACACCCATGAATGATTAGAATCTTTTGTCTAAAGGGGTGATTAATATTATCAATAAAAAAACCAGATAAATATTTATCGAGTAAGAGTCTACCACTTTTACTTATCTTACCGGGTAAAATTCTAGATCATCAAAATAACATAATATAAGTGTCTCTTATCCGATAAGCGCTAACCGGGTAAGCCACCACCCTCACTTACCGGTTAAGAGAATAATGTCACAATAAAATTGTTGGTAAAGATCATATCATCTCCAGGCAGGTAAGTGACTATTTTCCGGTAAGAGGCAATAAGTGTTTGGAAAATAAAATTCGCCGGTTCGAGTCAATCTCCAACTGTTTTGCAAGATCCTATGAAATTATTCAAGGTGTAGGTAGGGCTGATTAGTAGATAAACAGCCTTAAGAGTTGGATATAAGTTGAGATTCTTGTAACATTTTCAAATCAAAGCAAAACACTACCTTTCTAATAAGACCTTTATAACACTTTCCCATGCCCATCTGCACCAAACTTGAAACCTACAAATCAACACAACTTTAGAAGGAATGATATACACACTACTAAAAAGGGCACAGATCTAACATTCAGAAACACAGTTGCCTGCACTGTGCAACCCAAGCCTCAAAAGGGCAATATGGACATTTGAACATGCGAGTGTTGTTTTTCGAAAGCTTTGAGATAGATTGATTACAGAGAACATGGCCACACGGTAACAGCATAGGCGGGTTATCGTCACTACTTTGATCCCGACTCACCGGACAAACAAACACCGAATGGAACTGAAATTCGCTTCCCAACTCCACAGCCACTGGTAGCTGCTTCATTGCCGCCGATTCTTGTTTCTTCACCGCCATTATATTTGCCAACTTTAAAAGGGTAGGCAGCCCTTGAGCTCCAGCCTCTATAGTCACACTTAAAGGGTTCTTCGATGATACTCCTATTAAGCTGCAAAACTGCATGGTGAACTCTTTGATTAAGTCCTCCCATTTGGCTGGCAACAATAAGTCGGAATAAGGTGAACTTTCCAGCCTCCCTGGCCACAATAAGCAACCCATCAGCTTCAGGAACTCATTCCTGTAACTTGAAGCAAATGGAGAAAGGTAAGTTTTGGCAAAGTTGATTGCATCAGATTGGTTTCCTTTCTGAAAAAGCTCCAAAAATTGAATACGGCGGAGGTCAAACTCGAGAGTTGACCCGTTTTGTTTAAGTTTCTGACGGTTAGCCGAGACCCAACTCAGAACAGGTTCCAGATTTCTAGCTCTCAATGGCTTGAGAATTTGATGCATCTCTGCAAACTGACATCTCAAGGAGATAACCTCGGGTTCCCGAGCTTCGTTTATCAAAATATCAGCTACATCAAAGAGACCTTCGTGGTAAAGATGGTTTATAACTATTTGATTGACGATGTGCAAGTCAAAGTCAACGTTTCTGTATGCCTTTGATATATCAGTATCAAGAAATTTAGCCAAGATTTTTGGGTATTGGCTGAGGTTCGTGTTTAGCTCCTTCTGTGATTTCTCCAACTGTTCCTGAGGGATAATTGTGTCGAGTTTGCGTTTCAGGTTGGTGATGACTGATTTATGATCGATAGAGGGAGGGTCGGCTGATTGAATGTCTGACACGGCTTGTTTAATCTCATCGCCAACCTCATCAATCACTTGTTGGTACTTAGAAGTTGATAATTTTTGTTTTTTAGCAACTCGATCAAATGCATCTCTAACAGTTTGCAGCTCCATACTCTAGTTCAACTGGCGAAATTTCTGGAAATAAAATTTATGCACGATTGATTCAATAACTAGTAGTTTGGAAAAGGAAGTTAAACATATGGGATACAAATATTTTTGGCAGCTATTCAAACAAATTTGAATAAGGCTCAAAAAGCTTGTTAACCTATTTTATAACATGGGCCTTGTTGTTCTAATATTAGCTCTTTTAAGAAAAAAGTTATTTTTTATTCAAATCTTACTCTCAGGAGGAAAGCTTAGTATGATATTTTTTAGAATAAAACGGCTTAATGAAAGGACGAAAACATAACGTATTCTGTTAGAAGAGAATAGGTTGCCGGTTGAGCCTAATATTATTTCTCAAACAACCTACTGTTTTCTTGATTGATGCTTCTAAGAATCTCATAACTCTCATCTTTGGATGGTGATTGATCCTATTGTTGGCCAAGCATGATAATAAATTTTCAACCAGTAATCACATTTGAGTAATTAATAATGAGATCCGAGGTTGGGGCTACTGTTAAGGTCCTGAGCTATGATAGTGCCAATGGTCCAGCCATTTCTTTAGGTTGTAATCAGCATTGATCAGACATGATATAGAAATGTTCAACTAGGGAAACTAAACAGAGTGACGCTTTCTTCCCTACATATTAATCATCTCTCTATTCTCTTTCTTCTACTTACTTTTCTAACCCTGTTAAAAATGAGCACCCTTAGATGATAACTTCCAGTAAGATGGATGTCTGCAAAAGACCATTTTCATCCTTTAAGTGACAAAACTAATTCGAAGGAATTCACTCAAATTTTCATGTGAATGATTTGAGTTACATGGCTAATACTTCTTCTGATGAAAACTTTTTAACAGATCATATGAAATTAAAATAGTAACAAAAATGAGAACTGAAGAACGAAAAGGAAATCTTACATACAATGTAAAAAACTGTTGTAAGCCTAAAAGAAAAACACTGAGCAAAGGGAGAATTACCTTTTTCCAAACTTCAGCACGTCGCAAGAAATTTAGAAATCACTGTTAAATCAAACAAATAATGTCAATAAACATGGAGCATTGTAAAATTAAAACCTCCAACATGCAATAACACAAACAAACGTAAAGATGAAGGAACATTCAATTCTCTTCTCATTTCAAGAATTTTAGACATGTTCATGAAAATTAGGGTTTTGCTTTGCATCAGATCACTTGATCTGGAACTTGCGTAATGGAATGAAAACGGAAATTAGAGGAAGATTGTGAGGATGTTTACACGTACGATGAGATGAGATGGAAATTTGGGGAAGAAATCGGCAGCGATTGATGGGAGTTGCAGTTGTTGAGCAAGGTGGGAGTTGTGAAGATGGTGACGATGATGAGTCGGTGGAAAGCGTGATAAACGTCTCTTTATAAATATTACTCTGGCTGCTTCCTCTAATTGCTCTGCTTGTCCTAATTGCTATTTACCTACATCTTTTATCTTAAACATAATTTCCTTTGTCCAAATTTTTGATTTGGTACTAAAATAAACTATTTATATTGATCATCCACACATTTGTAAGATCTTACTCATTTCATAAGTGTCACATCAGCTTTGTAATAACATCTTTCACACACATACAAGACCAAACTCTTTTCTAAACTAATAAATTATAATATAAATAATTATAATATAAATAATATAGATAATTATAATATAACTAATAAATTAATTATAAAATATAGATAACTAAAATTTTACTTTTGTTTTTTTTTATTATATTTTGTGTAAATATAATTTAGCAGTTTAAATAAAAAAACATTGCATAAAAATATCATTTTATTAAAAATAAAGCGTGAGTAAGAAATTTTAATAAAAATATTAAAAAAATAATGTTCAAATAAACTAATAAATAAATTAAATTTAATAAACATATTAATAATAATTAATGTTTAAACAAACAAACAAATTAAATTAAAAAATGTATTTTTTTAATATATTTAATTTGTTGAAAGGCCTTGCAAGTTTAGTAAGATGGGGGTGGTCTTGCAAGGTGATAACTCTCATTTTTGAGAGTTTATTATTACTCTTTTTCTAGGCTTTTATATAATTTTTATACCCACTTTGCTTCTTTCCCTTTTATTTTGTCTAAAATGTGATAAAAAGATGATGAAGTTTCAAAACTTTATTTTCTTGGAAAAACACTGCACTTTCGACTGTGGGCACAGGGCTCCTCACTGTGAGCACAGACGGATCTTCCCATTGATCAACGGATAATGCAATTCTCTGGATAGAAGAAATAATTAAAATAATGACATGCTTAAGATTGCAAGATCTGGAAATCTCAGAAATCAAGGGAAGCATAGGAGGCATGGTGGTGGTTTTTGCCCTTGAGATAATGTAAAGTTTAGTCCAATGGTTTGTCACCTTTTTGGGACTATATAAGAGAGGGATTGGATCAGTTCAAAGAGCATCAATTTTCAGTTGTAGTTTACTTAAAGTCCAGTAGCTTAGTTCTTCTTCTTGTTTCTTAAAGGCTTGAAGATTTGTAGCATTTACTTCCTTGTTTGTAATTTAAATTCTGCCAACAGTGACCCACTGTGGGCACTGTTTTAATTTTATTCAAGTAACTTTTATGAACTTCTTCTACATTGTTATGTCTTCTAATTTTATTATGAGTTAAGCACCCCTTTGGGTGTGGATGTGAGCAAACTTGAGACTACTAGGCAACACTTGGGTGTGGCCATTTGTTACTAACTCTCGAGATTGGTCACTTGAGTCGAGACTTAAACTCAACGCGGATAAGCCGATCACTTTGATGTGTTAATATTAGATCTTAGACCTCGAGATGGGCGGATTCGAAATACGGCTTAAGTGATGCACAAAGATTTGAGAGAGTCTTTGATAACCACGTCGAGAGGCGGGTTTTGTATGATTTATTAAGGTTCAAACGCCGGTCGAGATTTATATCACAAAGAGATTTGGGTGTAAATCTCCATATTGGTAGAACTTGACGTTTAGAGTCAAACTTAATTAAATCGGCAAGATCGGGAGTCGGTAACAATGGACACTTTATGGAAACTTTGTAGGACCGGTTTATAAATTGCATCATTTCGAGAGATCAGGCTTTTTATGAACTTTTCGTGCTACAAAGCAACTAACCATCTTGTTACTACAAAAATCTCAAGGGAACTCACATCCATACCCATTTTTAATTATTCAAGATGTTGGTCCCAGAGGGTTATACAAGTTTGTAGAAGGGGGGGGGGGTGAATACAAACACACATATTTTACTTTCTAAATTGTTTATTGATATAATCAAACAATTTACAACTTGTTGCGGAACAAGATTAAGGACTAAGCCTAATCTAAACAAGTTGAGAGAACACTAAGTTTTCTTGCACTAGAATCAAGCTAGAAAGGAGATAAGGAAATTACGAATAATATCCTAACACAAAGATAGTAGAGAGAAGATGGCCGAGCACTTCATTTAGAAGTAGGGTTCTCCTTATATACTGCATGCATTTAATGCATAGCAGTACAACTTTACACGTGGCATCAGCTGATTGGTTGCATGTTTTGACCTTGGTAGACAACCTAGTAGCCGCATGATGAACAGTGTAGAATCAGAGTTGGTTGTACGATTCTGGACAAAAGGGATGTCCTTTCTGACATTTTCGTACGGGGACGTGCAAGGGGATAAGACAAAAGTAACTTGTAGAATAAACTTCATGATCAGCGACTACTGAATAGTACTTTATCAGCGAGTGACAAAGCTCAGCGATCGCTGAAGTCTTCTACTTGAAACTTCACGTTGAGTGGACAAATCTTGTCTTCGCTGATATCCGCATCAGTTCATTAGTAGACTTGTCGCTGGTTCTTGGGCTTGATCTTCGACTTCAGCGTAGAACCTTTGTTGACGTGAAACTTGTCTTCAGGGATCATAAGTAAACAACTAAAACTATCAGCGATCACCAACAAGACTGAACAGGCTCAGTGCTTTATTGATGAACATTTTCGTTGAATGTCTAATTCAAAAAGCATGAGTTTCCTATCAGCGGTACTGTAGAGACATAGTACTTATCAGCGGTACTGTAGAGACATAATACTTATCAGCGATAGTGAAACTCTAATACATATTGTCTACTTACAATTTTCACTAAGTGTTTCTTAAATAGTCATTATCAAATCACTGAGGGTTTGGATCAACACAAGAGTTTAATCTTTTTCTAAACGAACCAACAATATTTTCAAACCGAGACTTGTGCAAGAAGTTGGTGAAATTCTCTGATTCTCAGTAGTTCAGTCCTCGTGGGTACGATACTTGGTAAATACTTGCCATTTTATTACTTATAGCGATCATAGTTGTGGTGTATACTTGCGCCCCCACTGTGGGAACACTGTGGCCACATAGTGGAACTATACGGTTTTCCGCTATCAAGTTTTTGGCGCCGTTGCCGGGGACTGACGCGATTTTACATCTTGAGATATTGAATAATCACTTGAGCCTGTGTCACTTGTTTCAAAACAAAATCTTTGCGTTGTATGCCAAGGTTGCAACGCGGAGAACTTTTACCTCTTGACAACGAAATCGAAAGAACTATTGCTAGACGTAGAATAGGTAATCGGCAAAACCCACCTTTAAACCAAAACATGGCGGCTCCACCTCCGCCACCTCCACCGGTTGAAACAACGGTAGGTATTGCCGATAGTAAAGACAGGAAAATAAGGGACTATGCAACGCCCGAGTTTGAACAATTAAAATCGGGAATTATTAGACCCAACATGAATACGCAAGCTTTCAAACCTGAACCCGTAATGTTTCAAATGATCCAAGCAATGGGCCAGTTTGGGGGATTACCTTCGGAGGATCCGCACTCACACTTGAAATCATTTATAGAAATGACGGATCATTTTCGTATTCCCGGAGTAACACCGGAAGCCTTACGTTTGACACTCTTCACTTACACGTTAAGAGATAGAGCTAAAGTCTGGCTAAATTCACAACCACCGGAATCCATCGATACTTGGGCGGGTCTAGCTGAAAAGTTTCTTAAAAAATATTTTCCTCCAACAAGAAACGTAAAGCTTAGGCACAATATCATGAACTTTCGGCAAGAGAATGACGAGGCAGTTTCGGATGCATGGGAAAGATTTAGAGATTTACTTAGAAAATGCCCTCATCACGGAATTCCCTATTGCATCCAATTAGAAACATTTTACAATGGTCTTTCTAATGCTGCTAAAATTATTCTCGACGCTACGACCGGTGGTGCTTTTGTTTCAAAAACTTACAACGAGGCATTTGATATTTTGGAGAAAGTTGCAAACAATAACACCGAATGGCAAAATACTCGTGTCATCACCACCCAAAACGCATCGGGAGTTCATGAAGTTGATGCCATCACTTCTTTAAATGCACAAATTGTAGATTTGACTAACTTGGTAAAAAATAACTTAAACATCAATGGAGAGAAAAAACAAGCGCAAGCTATTAATGAGTCATGTGCATTTTGTGGGGAAAGTCATAATTATGTGAATTGTCCGGGAAATCCCGCTTCGGTAAATTATTTGGGAAATTCTAGGAATAGCCCTTTTTCTCAAACTTATAACCCGAATTGGCGGAATCACCCGAATTTTTCTTGGTCGGGCAATCAAGGACTTCAACCCCCCGGGGCAAGTCAACCACAAAATCAACCACAAAATCCACCGGGATTTTATCAAACTCAACAACCCACGTACCAACATGGTCAATCTTCACAAGCACATGCACCTAGGCAACAAAATGCATCGGAAGGTAACGGTTCACTCGAATCGTTACTTAAAGGTTTTATCAACCAAACCAATGCAACCTTGAGAGGGTTTGAGGCCCAACTTGGTCAATTTGCGACCGGGCTCAAAAATAGACCACAAGGGACTTTGCCTAGTGACACCGAGAACCCGAAAGGACCACACAAGGAACATGTCAAGGCCATAACCATAAGAGAGATAAGTAACATAGAAGACTCTCGTGAAAACGATAAATCTTCTACCACACCTAATGTGCAAAAAGAATCACATCTCTTCAATAGAGAAAAATTTTCTGGACTGTTCCCTGCTGTTGAAAAAATGCAAGACCCTGTTCTTGTGTCTAAAACAGCAGAATCTTCTGGTACTGTCAAAAATTCGGAGCAGCGTGCTCACAGTGGGCAGCCTGTGCCCACACCCAGTAAAAAGCAAACAAGCTTGGATCTACGTGAGTTGCCTTTTCCTGAAAGATTCAAAGATAAAAAGATGGATGTTCAGTTTAAAAAAAATTAGACGTTTTCAAACAACTCCATATTAACATTCCTTTGGTAGAAGCTCTCGAGCAAATGCCAAACTATGTTAAGTTTTTAAAAGACATTCTCAACAAAAAAAGGAGACTAGGAGAATTTGAGACGGTTGCTTTAACTAAGGAATGTAGTGCAATTCTTACATGTAAAATCCCTCCGAAACTCAAAGACCCGGGAAGTTTCACCATCCCATGCTCCATTGGCGGTCAAGAGGTCGGACATGCACTATGTGACTTAGGTGCAAGCATAAATCTCATGCCCTTGTCAGTTTTCAACAAATTAGGAATTGGTGAAGTAAGACCCACTACTGTCACTTTGCAACTTGCGGATAGATCCATAGCTTATCCGAAAGGAAAAATTGAAGACATTTTGGTTAAAGTCGATAAATTCATTTTTCCGGCCGATTTTCTAGTTTTGGTCTATGAGGCGGATAAGAATATTCCCATCATTCTAGGAAGACCTTTTCTTGCGACAGGTCGAACCTTAATTGATGTCCAAAAAGGTGAGCTAACTATGAGAGTGAATGACCAACAAGTAACCTTCAACGTCTTTAAGTCACTAAAATTCACCGGTGATTTAGAAGATTGTTCCGCCATTGACACTTTAGGTGATGATTTGGAACTTAGCCTTTTAGAAGACTTTCATGAAGAACCAATTATAGGCTTTGAAAATGATGTTTCGGAAGAAGATTTGATGGAGGTTATAGATGCCTTTGAACATTTAGATTTTAATGATAGACCTCCACAAATGCCATCAATTCTTAAAGCTCCGTAATTGGATTTGAAACCTCTCCCTAGTCACCTTAAGCATGCTTCTCTCATGGAAGAAGAAAAATTATCCGTAATTATTTCTTCCAAGTTAAGTGATTGTCAAGAGGAGAAATTGTTAGAATTGTTGAAAAATCACAAGAAAGCCATAGGTTGGACCTTAGCGGACATTAAGGGGATTAACCCATCCATTTGCCAACATAAGATTATTTTGGAAGAAAATAGTATTGGCAAAGTGCAACCACAAAGGCGATTAAATCCCATCATGAAAGAGGTCGTTAAGAAAGAAATTTTAAAATGGCTTGACGCGGGTATTATTTACCCCATTTCAAGTAGTGGTTGGGTTAGCCCAGTGCAATGTGTTCCTAAAAAGGGAGGTACCACGGTTATAATAAATGAGAAAAACGAACTCATCCCTACTAGGACCGTCACCGGGTGGAGAATATGCATGGATTATAGACATTTGAACCTAGCCATGAAAAAAGACCATTTCCTTTGCCTTTTATAGACCAAATGCTAGATCGATTGGCCGGAAAAGAATTTTATTGCTTTTTGGATGGATACTCGGGCTATAATCAAATTCACATAGCTCCCGAGGATCAAGAAAAAACAACTTTCACTTGTCCTTTCGGAACTTTTGCTTTTCGGCGAATGCCATTTGGGTTGTGCAATGCTCCCACGACTTTCCAACGTTGCATGATGTCTATTTTCTCGGACATGATTGAGGATACCATGGAAGTTTTCATGGACGATTTTTCGGTAATTGGGACGTCTTTTGATAATTGTCTTGATAATTTGAGAAAAAGTTTAGAAAGATGTGAAACGCACGATTTAATCTTGAATTGGGAAAAATGCCATTTTATGGTTTAAGAGGGAATTGTGTTGGGTCACATGGTTTCTAAACAAGGTTTGGAAGTTGATAAAGCTAAATTAGAAGTAATAATGCAATTACCCGAACCCACTTCGGTTAAAGGCATTAGAAGTTTTTTGGGTCATGCAGGATTTTACCGACGCTTTATAAAAGATTTTTCAAAAATTGCAAAACCATTGTGTAATTTACTGCATGTTGACCAAACTTTTGATTTTACTTCCGAATGCAAAACGACTTTTTCAAAAATCAAAGAAGCTCTTGTTTCTGCACCTATTGTGATAGCATCAGATTGGACAAAACCTTTCGAGGTAATGTGCGATGCTAGTGATTGGGCGGTAGGTTCCGTTTTGGGACAAGGGAAAGAGAAAATTTTCACCCCATTTACTACGCAAGTAAAACTCTTATCGAAGCTTAAATTAATTATACAACAACTGAAAAAGAGTTACTTGCCGTAGTATTTGCTTTCGACCGTTTTCGTTCTTATTTGATCGGCACAAAAGTCATTGTTCATACGGACCACTCCGCTATCAAATATCTTTTTGTAACGTCCCAAAAATTACAATAAATTTGAACTTCTTAAAATACCATTTTATTAAATAAAACCATAAATGCTTAGGCCCAAATAAACGTTTCATCAACACCGTTAAGTTAAATAAACAAACCAAATAACACAGCGGAAAAAGTAATAAATCTAAACTTAAGTCTCAAAATAATTAATGACAAAGGTCTTCTCAACGCGCCAGTGTGTACCATCACGCCTTACTGCCACTCGTACCTGAAACAGTAATTTATAGGGAAAGGGTAAGCACGAAGCTTAGTGAATTCAAACACATGCATAGGATATCAATTATATCGACACCACCCCTACCAGCAGATAGATATAACAACCAATACACGCAGTTTAGTAATACAAGCAAACTCATGCAATAATCCCTATGCATACATCATTCGGTCTCCCCGAACTCATACCACACTCGTGTACGTATCCCTCGGTCTCCCCGAGTTCATACCACACTCGAGTAAACATCCCTCGGTCTCCCCGAGTTCATACCACACTCGAGTACGTATTCCTCGGTCTCCCCAAGTCCTCGGTCTCCCCGATATTTATACGACACCCAAGATCTCATACTAGACACTAACTCGGCCTAGTTCAACACACAAACAAAACAATTAACACACACGAACTATAGTAGCGCGCATACAATCTCTATCCTACACAGTGAGTGAACTCACCTCAGAAAGCAATGTAGAACTCCACGAACAGCAATACGAGCCCGTCAACTCTAAATCACTTCTTTCCACCTAAAGAAGTGTTATCAAGTGTTAAAGTGAAGTCCCAACCCGAGAATACAACTATACGTCTAAACGTGCACTTTCCCGATTTTTGATCTAAAACTACAGGTCTGTTCGTGACCTGTTTAGCCCCCCTTAAACTCATTAAGCCAGAAATATAATTCCATGGTCTGAAGGTTCTATGTCTTAGGTTTCCAGGGACATACCGTACGCGTTCATACGAGGTCCCTACTATTTTATATGAATTTCCTAAGACATACTATCCAAACTGTGAGTTTCGGACCAGTATGTACAAATTGCTAATTTGACCCTATCTAGAGGCTTAATTGATTTTTCTGTAAAACATATGAAACCTACTCAACACAATTTTTGAGATTTCGGCACTGGTTTCACCTCAATCCAAGCTTCCTAGAATAAACTACGGATTTTACAAGTCAGGGACAGATTAGGCGTTTTCACATAAAATGATAACATGGGTTAAACATCCATTAAGCTATGACTTAATACAATCAGACCTGCAAGTCATACTTTGGCTTAGGGTTTTAGGCCACTAAACGCACAACACCACCCACTACCACCCCAAGCAGTGGCGGTCAGCGGCGGCGTGGAGGCGGCAGCCGCCGGTGATGGTGATGGTTCGCTAAAACCCGGCGAAGACAATCGGATAACTCGACCACCCTATCTCCGCCACACACACACACACACGCGTACCTTATCAGCCGTAACCCACCATCACAGCCGCCGACTGGTGGTGCACGGCGGCGCGTGCCGGCGACAGCCATGGCTGCGGCGCCGGTGGCGGTTTCGCGGTGGTTACCGACAATGAACAAGAAAACAATGAACGGGAGGGGCTTACCTCTTGACGACAACCCAACAGCACCCCGACGGAAATCCCGATCTCCGGCTCTCTCTCTCACTCTCTCGCTCTCTCGCTGATCTCTTCTCTCGTCGGCAGAACCCAACGGCGGCGACGGCTTGTGGGTGGCCGACGATGGCAGCAAAAGGGTTGGCGATGGAGGCAAGGAGGTAGCGAAATAGGGTTTTTGTGGCTGCCTCTTTGTGTGTCGTGAATAGGAAACGAGAACAAAAGAAGGGGGGGTCGGTTTCCTTCATGGGCCGACCCCATGCACCCCATTTGCCAAACATTCCCTTTTTAGCCCCTAGGTTTAGAAGTAGTTTCAAATCCCCCCCTAAAGTTTAGATTTAACAAATGAACCAATTAACACCAAAACTAATTCACTTTTGGTCTTTCCCGTCAATCCCGTTAATAAACATTTATTTAAAGAAAACATTAAACAAAAATAAAAATATCCAAACCGGGACACGGGCTTTACAACTCTCCCCCGCTTGAATTAGACTTCGTCCTCGAAGTCTTTATCCGCGAACAGCTCTGGATAGTTCTTCCGCATCTCAATCTCGGGCTCCCAAGTCCACTCGGAACCCTTTCGGTGCTTCCACTGGACCTTCACCAAGCCAATTACCTTGTTACGCGAGGCCCTAGTCTTCTTGTCAAAATGCCAATCGGCCCCTCTACGTAATTAAGCCGCTCGTCAATCTGAATATCCTCAAGAGGGATCACCGCAGACTCATCCCCCACACTCCTCCGCAACTGAGACATGTGGAAGGTGTTGTGGATCAAACTGGTCTGGGATGTTACACCCACTCGAGCAATGACCTTGTAAGGTCCAAAGTAACGGGGCCCCAACTTTCCCCGTTTACGAAACCGGATCACCCCTTTCCAGGGTGAAACCTTCAACAAAACGTAATCTCCCACCTGAAACTCTAAGTCTGATCGTCTCCTGTCGACGTAACTCCTATGCCGACTCTGTGCAGTAGCTAAACGGTCCCGCATCATTTGTATCATCTTAGTCGTCTTCAGCACAATATCAGTGCTCCCCAAAACTCGCTGACCGACCTCGCCCCAGTAAATGGGCGTTTTGCACTTCCCACCATACAACATCTCGCGAGTCGGCCTGCCAATACTGGAATGGAAGCTGTTGTTGTAGGAAAACTCCGTACTTCAGTGGGAGTCTTCAGCACCTCACACCGCATCACTGCTGAGATCTTGGTTGGATCGACCATAATACTCCTCTGGTTCACGACATGTCCTAGGAATTGGACCTCTCGTAACCAGAATTCACGCTTGGAGAACTTGGCATAAAGCTTCTCCCGCCTCAAAACCTCCAAAACTTCTCGCAAATGCGTCTCGTGCTCTTCCTTCGTCTTCGAATATACGAGAATATCGTCGATGAACACAATCACCGACCGATCCAGCATCGGACTACACACCCTGTTCATGAGGTCCATGAACGCTGCTGGTGCATTGGTGAGCCCGATACAAACTCGTAATGGCCATAACGTGTACGAAATGCCGTCTTCTCCGTATCCTCACTTCTCACTCGCATCTGATAATACTCCGATCTCAAATCAATCTTAGAGAACCACGAGGTTCCCTGTAGCTGGTCGAACAAGTCATCGATCCTTGGCAGAGGATAACGGTTCTTCACCGTAAGCTTATTCAACTCGCGGTAGTCTATACACATCCGTTGGGACCCGTCCTTCTTTTTCACAAACAGAATCGGGGCTCCCCACGATGAACAACTCGTCTTGATGAACTCCTTTTCGAGAAGTTCCTGCAACAGAGTGTACAACTTCTTCATTTCCGGTGGAGCCAGGCGATAAGGTGCCTTAGCTACCGGAGCAGCACCCGGGACCAAGTAAATATGGAACTCCACCTGTCGCTCGGGAGGTATCCCCGGTAAATCATCAGGAAGCACATCAGCAAACCCCCGTACAACTGGCACATCCCCCGCAGTCTTTTTCTCTTCGTTGTCGCGCGTGTCTATCACGTACGCTAAATACCCCTGACCACTGTGTTGTAAGTACCTTCGAGCCCTCGCAGCCGAACATATTGCTGAGGTCCGCCTGGGCGAGTCGCCCTGAACTAGCGGTTCTCCCCCGCTTGGGGTTCGAACTCGTACTTGTTTGCGACGACAAACAATCTCTGCATCAAAAGCATCCATCCACTCAACGCCCACTATCACGCACAACTCACGCATAGCGATCGGAATCAGATCAATAGGGAATCTCACACCAAAGATTTCCAAAGTACACCCACGATACACGTCGGTAACCGTTAAGGTCCTATCATCAGCAACCTCAACCACAAGTGGACAGCCTAACCGTCCTACGCTACTGCCCAAACGCTCGCTAAAAGTGTGAGACACGAAAGAATGAGTAGCCCCACTATCAAACATCACCACAGCAGGCACTAAGTTAACTAAGAACGTACACGATCATACAGTTTAAGCAAAAATGTAACCACATATAAAATCAGTAACCAATAAATTCAAGTGATGAAATATACTTGTCACCACTTTAGGCGTAGCGTGTGCCTCATCCGCCTTCAATTGATGGACTCTACCTTGGGCCATCTCGGTCCCAGCCTGACCCATACGACCATCCGTAATACACAAAGGAGCAGCCGCAGGAGCTCCCTGTGCCCCACCCCCATCGGCAACCCTCGGATTCGGGCAATTGGCCTTCACGTGTCCCGTCTGTTTGCAGTTAAAACTTACCATCAGTGATACTCTACAGTCACGACCGTAGTGTCCCACCTGGCCACACTTGAAACATTTGTCATCTCTCCTTCCGTTACTATCTCTGGGTTTAAACTCACTACTTCTTTGACTCGAGCGCGAGTCCGAAAACCTCGTTTTCGCTGGAACAGCCGATACTGGTGCCACGGCCTGCGCCGCTTTCCTCTTCTTAGCTTGTGTCTCTAACTCAAGTTCCCGTCTCTGGGCAGCCTCCATCATCGCAGCAAGCGTAGCATACTGCGCAGTACTTACGAACTCCCTGATCTCGGTACGTAACATATCCTTGTACTCTGTCATCTTCATGTCCTCAGAAGCAGCATACTGAGGGCAAAACAGCGCCATCTCCGTGAATTTTCGATTCATCTCCTTCACGGTCTCCGTAGAATGTGTGAGCTCCAAGAATTCTTTAGCAATCCTCTCCATCTCCACTGGAGGCACATACTCCGCACGAAAATGTACGACGAACTCCTCCCAGGTCAAGGTAGTGCGCTCATTAAGCGTCAAAGTAGTAACACACCAGTCTTTCGCTCCATCTCGTAACAGGTTCACCGCGAAACGAACCTTCAGGTTCTCCGGACAACCACTAGTAAGGAATGCACACTCCATGTCCGAGATCCAGCACATACTGATGATCGGGTTCGAGTCTCCCTTGAACTCAGGAGGAGAACAAGCAGAGAGATCCCAATACTGAAACTCTCGCGCTCGGGGCTACCCACCAGCAGGGGGTGGAATCGCCGCGTTGCGCTCCTCCATCAACACTACTACCTCATTACGAATGGCGGTAATAATCTCGGGGATCGCCTCCCCAATAGCATGAGTCACCTCAGCCGCAATCATCTCACGTATCTGCTCAGTGGTAACTCCGGTACCAGCATCTGAATCAGTATTGTTGTTCCTCCTTGTGATGGCCATTCTGGGTAATTATTACAACGAGTTGTTAGCACACAACAAAACCTGCTAACTATGCTCATGCTCAACTCCTCGGATTCCCCGTGACTTTCCCCGACTCGAGCACGGATCATGTGCTTCAGATAGTAGGAGCTCTACTACTACCTTCCACACCTATCCTTACTCGTTTCGAGTCCCATCCCGAGGTGCCCAAGTAGTTCCTTGCCGACAGTTTAACCCATATGCCCGTACCAGCATATGTCAACACTCTTACTAGTTCACTAGGAAATTCACTCCATCCCACTACCTTTGCTATGAAGAAATCTCCACTAGTCATGACGAGTCGCCTTGCGAATGCACAGTTGCATACTGTGTGAAAACAGATAGACATTCGAATAAAAGATTCTATCCTACAACGGCTGGACTCAAACAAGAGCTGCGTAATAGAACTAAATCCAACATTCTAAGGCTATTTGGTTCCTAATGTATACAACTTATAAGGCATTCACTTAACAACCTATCAAGACTAGAATAAATTTCTACTAGCAAGTAACAACATGCAGTACAGTGTAATAAGTACCAGGCAATCTAGCATACATACTCCTATGTTCTAGAAAGCAATAAATTACACTAAGCACTCTACCTTTTCCCTTGGCATCGGCTGACTGTACACACTGCGCCTTCGGTCACCGTTTCTCAAACGTACTTTCCCTTTCTTTTATTTTCTCAAAATTTTAAAAGAAAACTCCATAGCCGCAAACTTGAGTTCAAACACACCGAAATGTGTTTGATTCGCTCAAGCTGTGCTCTGATACCAAGTTGTAACGTCCCAAAAATTACAATAAATTTGAACTTCTTAAAATACCATTTTATTAAATAAAACCATAAATGTTTAGGCCCAAATAAACGTTTCATCAACACCGTTAAGTTAAATAAACAATCCAAATAACACAGCGGAAAAAGTAATAAGTCTAAACTTAAGTCTCAAAATAATTAATGACAAATGTCTTCTCAACGCGCCAGTGTGTACCATCACGCCTTACTGCCACTCGTACCTGAAACAGTAATTTATAGGGAAAGGGTAAGCACGAAGCTTAGTGAATTCAAACACATGCATAGGATATCAATTATATCGACACCACCCCTACCAGCAGATAGATATAACAACCAATACACGCAGTTTAGTAATACAAGCAAACTCATGCAATAATCCCTATGCATACATCATTCGGTCTCCCCGAACTCATACCACACTCGTGTACGTATCCCTCGGTCTCCCCGAGTTCATACCACACTCGAGTAAACATCCCTCGGTCTCCCCGAGTTCATACCACACTCGAGTACGTATTCCTCGGTCTCCCCAAGTCCTCGGTCTCCCCGATATTTATACGACACCCAAGATCTCATACTAGACACTAACTCGGCCTAGTTCAACACACAAACAAAACAATTAACACACACGAACTATAGTAGCGCGCATACAATCTCTATCCTACACAGTGAGTGAACTCACCTCAGAAAGCAATGTAGAACTCCACAAACAGCAATACGAGCCCGTCAACTCCAACTCACTTCTTTCCACCTAAAGAAGTGTTATCAAGTGTTAAAGTGAAGTCCCAACCCGAGAATACAACTATACGTCTAAACGTGCACTTTCCCGATTTTTGATCTAAAACTACAGGTCTGTTCGTGACCTGTTTAGCCCCCCTTAAACTCATTAATCCAGAAATATAATTCCATGGTCTGAAGGTTCTATGTCTTAGGTTTCCAGGGACATATCGCACGCGTTCATACGAGGTCCCTACTATTTTATATGAATTTCCTAAGACAGACTATCCAAACTGTGAGTTTCGGACCAGTCTGTACAAATTGCTAATTTGACCCTAGCTAGAGGCTTAATTGATTTTTCTGTAAAACATATGAAACCTACTCAACACAATTTGTGAGATTTCGGCACTGGTTTCACCTTAATCCAAGCTTCCTAGAATAAACTACGGATCTTACAAGTCAGGGACAGATTAGGCGTTTTCACATAAAATGATAACATGGGTTAAACCTCCATTAAGCTATGACTTAATACAATCAGACCTGCAAGTCATACTTTGGCTTAGGGTTTTAGGCCACTAAACGCACAACACCACCCACTGCCACCCCAAGCAGTGGCGGTCAGCGGCGGCGTGGAGGCGACAGCCGCCGGTGATGGTGATGGTTCGCTGAAACCCGGCGAAGACAATCAGATAACTCGACCACCCTATCTCCGCCACACACACACACACACACACGTACCTTATCAGCCGTAACCCACCATCACAGCCGCCGACTGGTGGTGCACGGCGGCGCGTGCCGGCGGCAGCCATGGCTGCGGCGCCTGATAGGGTTATTTTTATAACCCTATTTATAGCTTTTCATTATAATTTTGAGCTCGTTTTTATTTCTCATTGAGTCTTTTTGGTCAAGTTTAGTATCTAAATTAATAAATAAATGCCTTGAACCGTTAAACGTCAAAGTGGCTTGTTTTATATAATTTTAGTCTATTTTTCTCATTTAATATGTCTTAATTGTAGGATGATGGAAAGATGCCGTTTTTGAAGTCAATATATATGGATCGCACGTAGCGGAATAAAAAAGGAAGACTTCATATTTTGGACACGGCATCGCTTTTGCAGTACTTGGGTCGGAAAAACACAGATCTCGCATCCATCACATGGGCCGATTTTTGGACAGAAAATCTTTTGGGCTTGAACTATACATATTATGGACTCAAGGATGTTTTGTTTGTTGGGCTGGTTTTTTTGGATGGAATTTAAAAGCCCAAGGCCTCTTTAAACTATGTATATATATGTATGAATGGCGCATGAAAGTCATTCATCAGCTTTTCTATTTTCAATTTAGACAATATGTTCTAAATAGGCTTTATTAATAGTATTAAGCAATATGTTCTAAATTTTCATCAGCTTCGACTTTCTGCAAGCAGTGAACAAAAATCCATATCTCATTTGGATTGATTCACATTTCTCATCCAAGTGATCTCGTTGTAAGCTTGAGTTTAATTTCTCGTATTAATTTTAAGTGTGTTTTTATTATTCTCATGTTTTCGCTAAATTTATGGTTACTTATTTATGCACTTTAGTTATCATCGTTTTATTATTTCCAAGCCAAATTTATCGTTTTTAAATTTACTCTCGCAATCGTTGGTTAAATTCACGCTTTTCGCAGTTCCATCTTAATTATTCTCGATAGTATAATTTTCGGTTCTTGTTATTTTCGAGCACCTACTCTTAAGTCTTTTTATATTCTAATTTACTACATAAATCGGAAGTCTGAATTAATCTCTTCGGATCCCCAACTAGTGTGGTTCACGATTTGTAGTAACGAAGAATTTATAAAAGTTGTAATTGTTACGTGTTTTTATCGTCAAAAATATTTTCTCGTCTTATTAGCTTAATTTTAGATCTTAAATAGACATTAGAATTTCTAAGTTTAGTTTTGTGTTTGTCACATTTAAAACAAGATTTTCCACCGCTTTAGTTTATAATTAATTTTCTTAAAACGTAATTTCTAATTTTTAAGTTTAGTATAATGAATTGTCCATCTCCATTATTTGCTTTCATAATCGTTGTTGTAGTTCTTAGTGCACTTAAAGCGATAATGGGCTAATTGCCTTAGCTTGGGGTATAAAGTGAAGTTGGGACCGAGACCGATAATAAAATAAAAAGGTGTATCGTATGACATGATTGTCCGAAGTTATTTAAATCAAAGTTATATTTTATGGTGGATCACAATTGACCAATTGACACCCGGTACATTGTATCATGAAATAGTGGACTTTGAGATAACCAAGGAATGGCGTCTCATCTTTTTATATAATTATTTATTTCATCCCAACGGAACTTTATACCCTGTGCTTCTCTTTATAATTAACTTTTGTCATTAGTTGTTAGCCAAACACCCAACAAAAAGATTACCTTCGCATTCACCATCTGAGACTTGTTTTTATTAATTGGACTTATAAAAGAAGAATTTTTCCAAGCTTCCCTGTGGGATCGATACTCGGTACTTTGTACCATTATTACTTGTTTGAGACGATAATAGATTGAGATGTATACTTGCGTCTTGGTTTATTTATTGAAAGATTTGGCCCGATAAGCACCACGTTTTGGATATAATATAATTTTAAAAAGGGGTACACCAAACAACAAACAACAAGTTTTTGGCGCCGTTGCCGGGGAGGCAAGCCAGAAGTTTTTCTTTTTAGTAAAATTTATAAAAACGAGTTTTTCTACCAATTTTTTTTAGAAAAGAAAAAAAAAATAGTGTATGCCAAGGTTGCCTCACGGTGAACTTTTCGAGTTTGATCCTGATATTGAAAGAACGTTCAAACAACGAAGAAGAATTCAAAGAGCTAACACAGTCTTAAATTCTCCCGAAATGTCTGAACATTATTCTTTTGCGTCAGATGATGAGGAGGAAAATCGCCAGTTTGGTCCTGATGGGTTCCCTATAAATAATGAGGAAATTCCAATAAACCGGCCAGTGAATAATATTGATGATGAGGAACAAAATATTTTTTGGTTGGCTAATTCTAAAGATGGCGGTATTATGTCTTATGCTGTTCCTGTTTTAACTCAGTTACATTCAGGAATTCTAAAACCAACTTTGCAAGCCCGTCACTTTGAATTAAAACCAATAATGTTCCATATGTTACAAACTAACGGCCAATACGCTGGTTTGGCATCTGAGGATCCTCATTCTCACTTGCGGTCTTTTATGGAAATTACAGATTCGTTCAAGCTTCCGGGTGTAGAAGACGATGCACTGAAATTAAAACTTTTTCCATATTCTTTAAGAGACAGTGCAAGGTCTTGGTACAACTCAATGAAGCCCGATTCTATAGTTACATGGGCCCAGATGGCTGAGAAATTTTTTAAAAAATATTTTCCACCCACGAGGAATTCTAAGTCCCGAAATGCAATCTGTACTTTTAGACAAATGGATGACGAAGCAGTTCCTGATGCATGGGATAGGTACAAGGAGCTTTTGAGAAAATGCCCTCACCATGGCATTCCGTATTGCATTCAGCTAGAGACGTTTTACAGTGGTTTAAATCTCACTGCAAAACAAATGCTCGACGCTACTGCAAACGGAGCTTTCACATCTTGTACCTATAATGAAGGATATGACATCCTTGAGAGGATTTCTAACAACAATGGTCAATGGGCTGATCCACGTGCTGTACCACCAAGAAGGACAACAGGAGCACAAGATCCCGATGCTTATGCATTGATATCTACACAATTGAGTGACATGGCATCTTTAATTAAAAATCTTAATGCTGTGTCAGTCAATCCTGTGACACCACCTCCTACTGTCCAATCTATACAGTGCACATATTGTAGTGAAGATCACAGCTTTGAACATTGTCCAGGAAATCCAGAGCGTATTAATTACGTTGGTCATAATAATCACAACAACAACAACAAGGGAGGACCTTTTTCTCAAACATACAATCCTGAGTGGAGAAACCATCCAAACTTTTCATGGCACAGTCCAGCTTTAAATCAACCACCACCAAAATTTCAAGGTCAAAACCAGCAGTTTCAGCACAGACCTCAAAACAATCAGCACGCAAATTCCCAAAACAACCAACATGTTTTTCAAAAGCCAAACCAGCAAGCTGAATCATCTACTTCTTTGGAAGCAATGATGAAGGGATTTATGTCCCAAACTCAAGCATCCATTAAAAATCTAGAGATCCAAATGGGTCAAATGACTTTAGATATGAGAAAACGTTCTCCCGGTTCTTTACCAAGTAATACAGAAGTACCTCCAAGAGCCGGAAAAGAACATGTAAAAGCTGTAACTTTGAGGAGTGGTAAAGATTTACTGGAAAATAAACCAAAAGATCTTAAAAACACAGACAAAGCAGAGCCAGAAAAGAAAAACACATTTTTAGACTCTACTCAGCCTAGTGGATCTATTGGGCCAGAAAACACTGTTAGGCCCAATGACTCCCCTGTGGTCCCAATTTTCCCACTGTTGATCCCAGAGAAACCCAAGAAAGATCAGACAGTCACAGATAAGCCTGTTGTGGATGCGTCACAAGCTGGTGACAATCCCAAAGTCCCTAGTGATAAGAAAACAGACAACACCCCACCAATCCCGACACCTACTCTTCAACAGACTACATCTCTTCCTAAGGTTCCTCTCTATATTCCTTATCCCCAGAGAATGAGGAATGAGAGAGAAAATCTACAGTTCAAAAAGTTTTTAGATGTTTTTAAACAACTGCATATCAACATACCGTTGGTTGAGGCCATTGAGCAAATGCCAAGTTATGCAAAGTTTTTAAAAGACATTTTGAGCAAAAAGAAAAAATTGAATGAGTATGAGACTGTAGCTCTGACGGAAGGGTGTAGTGCCATGTTGTCTAACAAACTTCCTCAAAAGATGAAAGACCCTGGTAGTTTTACTATCCCATGTTCCATAGGAGGAAAAGAGGTAGGACAAGCCCTGTGTGACTTAGGTGCCAGTGTAAACCTTATGCCTTTATCTGTTTTCAATACTTTAGGCATAGGTGAAGCTAGACCCACAACTGTTTCACTCTTATTAGCAGATAAGTCCATAGCTTGGCCTAAGGGTAAGATTGAAGATGTCCTTGTTCAAGTTGATAAATTTATTTTTCCTGCAGATTTTATCATCTTGGATTTTGAAGCTGACAAAGACATCCCTATCAACTTAGGAAGACCTTTCCTAGCTACAGGAAGAACGCTAATAGATGTCCAGAAAGGTGAACTCACCATGAGAGTTCAAGACCAACAGGTGACATTTAACGTATTGGACTCTCTGAAATATCCTGAGGAGAAAGAGGAATGTTCTGCCTTAAGTTTGATTGAGTCTTGGTGTCAAGACAAAAGTCTTGGGGAAATATTAGGAATTGGATACTCAGATAGTGATGAGGATGTAGCAGAGTTTGAGGAAGTAGAAGATATTCAGGTAACCTCTGTTGTTGAAGTTTTAGAAAATAAGGGTAGGAAAACACTTGTCCCTTCCTTAGAATGTGCTCCAGAGTTAGAGTTGAAACAACTTCCTTCCCATCTGAAATATGCATTTTAGGAGAACCAGGGAAGTTGCCAGTCATCATTTCATCTTCCTTAGAGTCTGAACAAGAGGAGAGATTGGTTTGCATGTTAAAACAACACACCAAGGCCATAGGATGGACCATAGCTGATCTGAAGGGCATAAGCCCTACCATTTGTAAACATAAAATCATTTTGGAAAGTAAAGACTTTTCATCAGTTGAGCCTCAAAGAAGACTCAATCCAATGATGAAAGAGGTGGTTAAAAAGGAAATTCTAAAATGGCTTGATGCTGGCATAATCTATCCTATTGCCAGTAGTACATGTGTTAGCCCTGTGCAATGTGTACCCAAGAAAGGCGGAGTTACCGTGGTAACCAATGATAAGAATGAACTTATACCCACCAGAATAGTATCAGGTTGGAGGATATGTATGGACTATAGGAAGCTTAACAAAGCTACCCAAAAATACCATTTTCCATTACCTTTTATTGATCAGATGCTAGACAGGTTGGCAGGAAAAGAGTTTTACTGTTTCTTAGATGGTTACTCTGGGTACAACCAAATTGCCATTGCACCAGAGGATCAAGAAAAAACAACTTTCACTTGTCCGTATGGTACTTTTGCTTTTAGAAGAATGCCTTTTGGATTATGTAATGCACCTGCCACTTTCCAAAGATGTATGATGGCCATTTTTTCAGATATGCTTGAACAATCCATGGAAATTTTCATGGATGATTTTTCAGTTTATGGGACATCATACGATCTCTGTTTGCAAAATCTTGAAAAAAGTCTTAAAAGATGTGAAGAAACAGATTTGGTTTTGAATTGGGAAAAGTGCCACTTTATGGTTAAAGAGGGCATTGTGTTAGGGCATTTCATTTCCAACAGAGGTATTGAGGTTGATAAGGCAAAATTGGAAGTAATTTCAAAATTGCCTGAACCAACCACTGTAAAAGGGATCAGAAGTTTTCTAGGACATGCAGGTTTTTACAGGAGGTTTATAAAAGACTTTTCCAAAATATCTAAACCTCTTTGTTCACTATTACAACTTGACCATGCGTTCAATTTTGATGAAGATTGTAAAAAGGCTTTTAAAATCCTGAAGGAAGCATTGGTCACTGCACCTGTAATAGTAACACCTTATTGGTCCTTACCTTTTGAAATAATGACTGATGCAAGTGACTGGGCAGTAGGAGCTGTTTTAGGGCAGAAAAAGAATAAAGTTTTTCATTCCATTTATTATGCCAGTAAAACCCTTAATGATGCCCAAATCAACTACACCACCACTGAAAAAGAATTATTGGCTGTGGTGTTTGCTTTTGAAAAATTCAGATCTTACTTGATGGGTGCCAAAGTTATTGTGCATACTGATCATGCAGCCATCAAGTATCTTATTTCCAAAAAAGATGCAAAACCTAGGCTAATAAGGTGGATCTTGTTGTTACAAGAATTTGATTTGGAAATTATTGACAGGAAAGGTATCAATAATCAAGTGGCTGACCACTTGTCGAGATTAGAAAAACAAGAAAATACTGCACACACTGGTGACATCTGTGAAGTTTTCCCAGATGAAAGGATTCTAGCTGTACAACACACTGAAACACCCTGGTTTGCAGATATAGTAAATTATTTGGCATGTGGTATTATCCCAAAGGAATTGAACAAACACCAAAGAAAGAAACTCATTTTTGATTCAAAGAAATTCCTCTGGGATGATCCGTTTCTATTTAAGATATGTGCAGACCATGTGATCAGAAGATGCATCCCCAAGGAAGAAGTGGCATCTGTGCTTTATCATTGCCATACAGGACCTTGTGGAGGGCATTTCGGAGGAAGTAGGACAGCTGCTAAGGTACTGCAATCAGGGTTGTACTGGCCTACCTTAAACACTGACGCCCATAATTTGGCAAAAACATGTAATGAGTGTCAAAGAAGTGGAAATATCTCACAAAGGAATGAGATGCCTCTAAATGGAATTTTAGAAGTTGAATTATTTGATGTTTGGGGCATTGACTTTATGGGACCATTTCCACTTTCTAACAATTGTGCTTACATCTTGGTGGCTGTAGACTATGTGTCTAAATGGGTGGAAGCTATGGCTTGCCACTCTAATGACACAAAAACAGTTATTAAATTTCTGCAAAAGCACATCTTCACTAGATTTGGTACACCGCGTGCCTTAATTAGTGATGAGGGCACTCATTTCATAAATAATTTATTGGCGGAAGTTTTGGACAAATACAACATTCAGCATCGGGTGGCCACTGCATATCACCCGCAAACCAATGGTTTGGCTGAGTTGTCCAATAGAGAGATAAAAGGAATTTTAACCAAGGTAGTCAAGCCACACCGAAAGGATTGGGCATCCAAACTGGATGATGCCTTGTGGGCCTACCGGACTGCTTATAAAACCCCTATTGGTATGTCCCCATATAAGTTGGTTTTTGGCAAAGCATGTCACCTCCCAGTAGAGTTAGAACACAAGGCCTATTGGGCCATCAAGGAACTTAACATGAGTCTGGATGAAGCCGGAAAGAAAAGAACTCTACAACTGTGTGAATTGGAAGAACATAGGAATATGTCCTATGAAAATGCTAAGCTTTACAAAGAAAATACAAAAAAATGGCATGATAAAAAGATTCTTCCAAAAGAGTTCACTGCAGGACAACAAGTTCTGCTTTTCAATTCCAGACTCAGGTTATTTCCTGGGAAACTGAACTCCAGATGGATAGGACCATTCCAGATTATTAAGGTATACCCTTATGGCGTAATTGATTTAATTGACCCCGAGAAAGGAACTACTTTTAAAGTAAACGGTCAGAGGGTGAAACCATTTCTTGAACCATCTGAAATCACACGACAACCCGTTGAGGTTGTCCATCTGTCGGAAAGCGTGCAGTGAAAACCCTTGGATATTATTTCCAAGAAAAAGGTAAATATTTTTAAATTAAAAATAAATAAATAAATATATATATATATATATATATAATGATAATAATAAATAATAAATAATAATAAATATATATATATATATATATATATATTTATGTGCAATAATAAATATAAATAAAATATATACGTGGGTATATATATCTATAATTTTAATTGATATTTATATCAATTTAAAAAAAAAGAAAAAGAAAAAGAAAGAGATGTGTTTTAGTAAAATATGATACTCATTAAATGATACTGACAATATATACGTGTTAACAATAATATATATATATAAAAAAAATAGATATGCTTTAGTAAAATATGATGCTCATTTAATGCTACTGTCAAAAGTCTGAATTGTAAAAGAAGCTTCAGTACTCAGACACCCTATTACGTTATGTTCTCTGTCTCTATCACTCCTTATATTATTATTTTTTTCCTTCTCTCACTCTCCCCTCTACCTCTCACGCTCCTCTATCTCTTGAAGAACAAACCAGCAGCAAATCATCACCGCCGAATACCACCGCCGGCCGCCATTTCAACTCCGACCATCTCTGTTTCTCGTTTTCTGTCTCTGCAAGTACCAAGACGACCACCACCGCCCTCACCCTCCATCCCCCTTCGTCTCTTTCAGTTTAAAAACCCAACCTAACCCACCATGGACCCCCATTTTCAGCTCACAAAAATCCTCACCGGAAAAATCAAACATGTCCGATCAACCACACCCCACCTTTCCAGACATCGATGGCACGACATCTTCAACAGGTGCGCACCTACGACACCCCTCTCTTCTTACCCTGGCACAAATCGCCGAAGCCATGGAATCACCAACACCGTCGACGATGCAATTTAGGGCTCACAACACCATCTTCGGACAATCTTCAGAGCTCTCAATGTCCCAGATTCAGCAGAACCAGAATCCTAATCTGAATCTCTCGTTAGGTGAGTCTTCTATTTTCTCTTCATACCAGCCGTTCAATCGAACATATGTCGCGACAAACCAGTTTGTGCAAAGATTCGGACATCAATTGCCGTCTACACACCATTCGGTGTACCCTCCAAATTTTGCACAAACCTATAACCCTTCGATTCCAGCTCACGTAACACCAACGACAACAACTTCGTGTGCAATAGTGTTGAACTCAAGAGGACAACCGGTTGTTGCCAGTAGTTCAGCTTTCAGGCCATACCTAAGTCCTATGGAGCAAATCCCACCGCTGGTCTCGAAATCTGTTCGGGTAGCTAACTGTCAAAACCCACCCCCTTATAATAATCCAGGGTTTGACCCTAACATGCCTAGGTTTATCCAAAACCCGAACCCACAGCTGGCGAAAAGAATACGGATTGAAGAACCGGACATTGAAGATGTCCAGGAGAGCACTCGAAATCCAGCTCAAAAGTCTGCTGATCAGGCACAAAAAGGGAAGGAAAAAGTGGGTAACTTCTCACAAACTCATTTATCTCATTTGGAATTATTTAGTTGTCATGAAGCATGTGCACGTTCTGAATCTTTTAAACATAAAATCGGACAAACAACTAAAGGATTTCATCATCTTGTTTTGTTAAAATACCCTCAGTTTGTACACCAAATTGAAAAGCTAGGATGGAAGTCGTTGTGTAAAATCCCGAGACCATACAATGTTGACTGGGTACGGGATTTCTACACCGAATTATCAGTAACGAATGGAATTAAAATCAAAGTACGACAAACAACGGTTTGTTTCTCGGCTGAAATAATAAATGAATTGTTGGGAATGGAATACACTTCAGACGAATCTGAATTCATAAGACTCACAGACAATGCTACTGAAGCTGACTTCGAGGCTATTCTAAAAAGGATAGCACATACCGGGTCAGAATGGTCCTTTAAAGGACAAACTCGACTTTTGAGTACGCATTGTCTACTACCTGAAGCAAATGTGTGGTTCTTCTTTTTGAGACACACTTTGTATCCCACGGCCCACGAAACAACTATTTGCATGGTACGTGTGTTCATTCTATATTGTATAATGGCAGGGCAAAATTTTAATGTGGGCCGACTAATCTCCAACAATATTTTTAGTGGAGCTGAAAGGTCCAACAAAAGAATGCCTCACCCATCCATTATACATTCCTTAATGGAACGAGCAAACGCACCCATTTTAACCGGTGACCATTTTTCCACGGACAAAATGGTCATGGATAAAATGAATGTTGAGAGACTTTTGAGAAACAACACGTACTTCCATCCCAAGCGAGACAACGACGTGATAATTTCTTTGGAAAACAACTTTCGTTCTCTCCAAAAAGACCTCACTTCAAAACTAAGAAAACAAAGGCTTTTTATTAAAAAACAGATGACCGGATCAAGTGAGGATTTGAGTGAAAAGTTGGATATTATCATCACTTATCTAAAGCGAACACATGATGAAAATGTGAGATGGATGACATATGAGAAGTCTAGAGATGCTTTGATACGAATAATTTGGTCAAAAGAGCACCCGGATTTGTTGAGGCAATTACCACCTTTTCCCCAAGATCTCCTGTGGATGACGCCGGCGCAACATCCTACTTCCCATAAGTAGGACAGGTTTAATCTTCCAACCCCTTTTATTGCTTTCAAATAATTGTTTTAATTTCATGCATATTATAGTATAGTTGAGTCGGGGATTGTTTTTGTGATATCTGAAAAGTGGTTATTTCACCCATGAAATCATGCACACACGTCACGAGTTGTTGATACAAGTTCAATACATGCTGCGATAGTTTGAGTAAGATTGATATTCTTGATACTTTACATTGTTCATCACTAGAACTAGCTGTTGAGTTCTTGTTTGTCATTAGTAGAATCATGCAACATCAAACACCACCACCACCTTGTTCCATGTAAGTTCTCACAATGTTCAATGAGGACATGGAACCATCCGAATTTGCGGTTGGAAGGATGATATGGTAAAACACATCATATTCATACCCATATCATCCAATACACACACCTCTTGGCAAAAAGCGTAAAAATTTTAAAAATGTTGCACGAAAGGAAAATAAACATACACAAAAGAGCAAAGCTCAATTCAAAAATTTTTCCATGCAACAAGAGTATCAAAGATACCAAAAGAGACCAATGTGTCCAATTTCAATCCCTCAAAGAGAAGATGGCGGTAAAATTGCGCCATAAACAAAAACCCATTACATTGTTGAAAAGGCCATGCATACAAAGATTGAAAAAGCCGCTTGCATGAACATTTCTTGGTTGCACACATTTGATTCTAGTCGAACAAGAATTATATGGCTAGCTTATGGTTGATTGTTCAGATGTTTTAGTAGAAGGAATTGCATTTTTTACGGATGGTTATTTGTTAGCATGTGAGAATACTGTTGAAACAATTTGTGCGTGTGGAATTGATAAATGGATTGAAATCATGATTTTTGGAATAAGCAAGTTTCTAGCTCAAAACTTTTGTAATAAAGTTGCTTGAGGGCAAGCAACAGTTCGAATTTGCGGTTGTGATAGGGTTATTTTTATAACCCTATTTATAGCTTTTCATTATAATTTTGAGCTCGTTTTTATTCCTCATTGAGTCTTTTTGGTCAAGTTTAGTATCTAAATTAATAAATAAATGCTTTGAACCGTTAAACGTCAAAGTGGCTTGTTTTATATAATTTTAGTCTATTTTTCTCATTTAATATGTCTTAATTGTAGGATGATGGAAAGATGCCGTTTTTGAAGTCAATATATATGGATCGCACGTAGCGGAATAAAAAAAGGAAGACTTCATATTTTGGACACGGCATCGCTTTTGCAGTACTTGGGTCGGAAAAACACAGATCTCGCATCCATCACATGGGCCGATTTTTGGACAGAAAATCTTTTGGGCTTGAACTATACATATTATGGACTCAAGGATGTTTTGTTTGTTGGGCTGGTTTTTTTGGATGGAATTTAAAAGCCCAAGGCCTCTTTAAACTATGTATATATATGTATGAATGGCGCATGAAAGTCATTCATCAGCTTTTCTATTTTCAATTTAGACAATATGTTCTAAATAGGCTTTATTAATAGTATTAAGCAATATGTTCTAAATTTTCATCAGCTTCGACTTTCTGCAAGCAGTGAACAAAAATCCATATCTCATTTGGATTGATTCACATTTCTCATCCAAGTGATCTCGTTGTAAGCTTGAGTTTAATTTCTCGTATTAATTTTAAGTGTGTTTTTATTATTCTCATGTTTTCGCTAAATTTATGGTTACTTATTTATGCACTTTAGTTATCATCGTTTTATTATTTCCAAGCCAAATTTATCGTTTTTAAATTTACTCTCGCAATCGTTGGTTAAATTCACGCTTTTCGCAGTTCCATCTTAATTATTCTCGATAGTATAATTTTCGGTTCTTGTTATTTTCGAGCACCTACTCTTAAGTCTTTTTATATTCTAATTTACTACATAAATCGGAAGTCTGAATTAATCTCTTCGGATCCCCAACTAGTGTGGTTCACGATTTGTAGTAACGAAGAATTTATAAAAGTTGTAATTGTTACGTGTTTTTATCGTCAAAAATATTTTCTCGTCTTATTAGCTTAATTTTAGATCTTAAATAGACATTAGAATTTCTAAGTTTAGTTTTGTGTTTGTCACATTTAAAACAAGATTTTCCACCGCTTTAGTTTATAATTAATTTTCTTAAAACGTAATTTCTAATTTTTAAGTTTAGTATAATGAATTGTCCATCTCCATTATTTGCTTTCATAATCGTTGTTGTAGTTCTTAGTGCACTTAAAACGATAATGGGCTAATTGCCTTAGCTTGGGGTATAAAGTGAAGTTGGGACCGAGACCGATAATAAAATAAAAAGGTGTATCGTATGACATGATTGTCCGAAGTTATTTAAATCAAAGTTATATTTTATGGTGGATCACAATTGACCAATTGACACCCGGTACATTGTATCATGAAATAGTGGACTTTGAGATAACCAAGGAATGTCGTCTCATCTTTTTATATAATTATTTATTTCATCCCAACGGAACTTTATACCATGTGCTTCTCTTTATAATTAACTTTTGTCATTAGTTGTTAGCCAAACACCCAACAAAAAGATTACCTTCGCATTCACCATCTGAGACTTGTTTTTATTAATTGGACTTATAAAAGAAGAATTTTTCCAAGCTTCCCTGTGGGATCGATACTCGGTACTTTGTACCATTATTACTTGTTTGAGACGATAATAGATTGAGATGTATACTTGCGTCTTGGTTTATTTATTGAAAGATTTGGCCCGATAAGCACCACGTTTTGGATATAATATAATTTTAAAAAGGGGTACACCAAACAACAAACAACAGCGCCGGTGGCGGTTTCGCGGTGGTTACCGACAATGAACAAGAAAACAATGAACGGGAGGGGCTTACCTCTTGACGACAACCCAACAGCACCCCGACGGAAATCCCGATCTCCGGCTCTCTCTCTCACTCTCTAGCTCTCTCGCTGGTCTCTTCTCTCGTCGGCAGAACCCAACGGCGACGACGGCTTGTGGGTGGCCGACGATGGCAGCAAAAGGGTTGGCGATGGAGGCAAGGAGGTAGCGAAATAGGGTTTTTGTGGCTGCCTCTTTGTGTGTCGTGAATAGGAAACGAGAACAAAAGAAGGGGGGTCGGTTTCCTTCATGGGCCGAGCTCATGCACCCCATTTGCCAAACATTCCCTTTTTAGCCCCTAGGTTTAGAAGTAGTTTCAAATCCCCCCTAAAGTTTAGATTTAACAAATGAACCAATTAACACCAAAACTAATTCACTTTTGGTCTTTCCCGTTAATAAACATTTATTTAAATAAAACATTAAACAAAAATAAAAATATCCAAACCGGGACACGGGCTTTACACTTTTTAACAAAACCGACGCTAAGCCAAGGCTTATCCGGTGGGTTCTTCTTTTACAAGAATTTGACATAGAGATAGTTGATAGAAAAGGAGTCAATAATCAAGTTGTCGATCATCTTTCAAGAATCGAAATGAACGTATCAAGTGGGGGAAATCATGAAATCAAAGAGGTTTTTTCGGATGAGTGCATTTTAGCAATACAACATGTTGACAAAGAAGTGCCGTGGTATGCTGATATTGCAAATTATCTTGCAAGTGGAATTAGGCCATACCACATGAAAGCGCAAAAGTTTAAAAAGTTTTTCATGATTGTAAACACTATTTTTGGGATGATCTTTTTTTGTATAAATTAGGATCGGACCAAATTTTGAGGAAATGTGTTCCAGATTTTGAAATGAAAAATATTTTGCGGGATTGTCATGCTTCACCTTACGGGGGCCATTTCGGTGGTCAACGTACGGCCGCAAAAATTCTTCAAAGTGGTTTCTTTTGGCCTACCATTTTTAAAGATTCATTTGAGTTCGTAAATAGTTGTGACCAATGCCAAAGGACCGGGAACTTGTCCCAACGAAATGAGATGCCCTTAAATAATATTTTGGAAGTTGAAATTTTTTATGTTTGGGGCATCGATTTTATGGGACCATTTCCTATGTCTTTTAATAACCAGTATATTTTGGTGGCCGTAGATTATGTCTCAGAATGGATAGAAGTTATCGCTTGTCCAAGAAACGATGCTAAAATTGTGATTAACTTCCTTCATAAAAACATTTTTTTTCGTTTTGGAACACCTCGCGCTTTAATTAATGATGAGGGAACTCACTTTGTCAACAAAATGTTAAGCACAGTTTTGAGCAAGTACAACATCCATCATAAGGTATCAACGGCATACCATCCTCAAACAAACAGACTTGCCGAACTTTCAAATCGGGAAATTAAGTCAATTTTGGAAAAAGTGGTAAAACCCGATAGAAAGGATTGGTCCCTTAAGTTGGATGACGCACTCTGGGCATACCGAACAACTTTTAAAACACCACTAGGACTGTCACCATATAAACTGGTTTTCGGTAAAGCATGTCACTTACCCTTGGAACTTGAATACAAGGCATTTTGGGTCGTAAAGGAATTAAACTTAAATGAAGAAGTGGCCGAAAAGAAGAGAAAACTTCAACTAAACGAGTTAGAGGAGATACGTCATCATGCCTACGAGAACGCCAAAATTTATAAAGAAAAGACAAAAGTGTGGCATGATCGTCGTATTAACTAAAGGAATTTTGAAAAAGATCAACAAGTGCTCCTTTTTAACTCTCGTTTGAAGTTGTTTCCCGGAAAATTAAAATCACGTTGGTCGGGACCTTTTACCATAGCGGATGTGGGTAAGTTTGGAACAATCGATTTAATCAACCCACAAGACGGAAGCATTTTCCGAGTTAACGGTCACCGGGTCAAGCACTTTATTCCAAACGAGGTGCCCATACCCACCGGTGGTGACGAGTGATCTTTGATGGAAACACTGTGTATATTGTGTATATATCGCTTTCTTACCCTTTTGTTTTATTTTTTAGAATTAATCTTGCAGATTGCTCACTGTGGGGACTTCGTGCCCACATACTTCAAATTTCGGATAAGGACATTCTTGGGGGGAGAAAGTGTAAATTTTCAAAAGTTGTGGGGCATTTTTTTTAAATGAAACAACTGGTTGGTAAGCATGCAGAATAAAAAAAAATTATCATGTACACCAAGTACTCTCTTGTTTCAAAAGAAATATTTTTAAAATATAGGGTTGGTGTACTTGAGTTTGCTTTTTCATAGCTTGTATTTTCAAGGCTGGAAAGTGGAAGTCTTTGGGTCTTTCACCCTTATGCTAAACCCAACAAATTATCCTCAAATTACCCAAGAGTCTTTCATCTTCTTTTAGTTTTGAAAATACAAAGACCACCCTTTTGTTTGTCTTCCCCAAAGAACTCAAAAGCTACTACACTTTATTCATCTCTATGGCCAGAAAAAAATCCTTGGTCCACATCCCTGATAGACCCACGCGGTAGTCCCTCCGCCACGCCGCCGCTGTCGCCGATCAACCAACCGCCTCCATCGCTGTTGCTACCACCGCTGAACAAGTCGCCGTCGTCGCCAGCGCTTCGTCTGATGCTCCGACCGCCATTATCGCCGCTGCTCCACTGTCATCAGACGCCTCTGTGGTGGCCGAAACCCAAGCCCTCAAGTCTGCATCCTCTACGATGGTCGTCCAGACCACCGCCGGCGTCTCCTCCGACGCTTCGACCACCGAAGAACCCACAACACCATCATCACCGAGGTATGTCCATTCCTTCCTTGAGACTCATGGGGTGCTCACCAGAATATCCGACCCACCAAACCCTAACCCACCTGTTACCATCCCTACCACCATCCACATACCTTTCACTCAACCCCTGTTTGTGTGCATTTCGCCACCCACAATACCCATTACCATTCCCCTCATCCACCTCAGAATAAACCCTAACAACCCTTTTGGAGATTTCATTAACCCTCACTATCTCCAAACCCCAACCACCCCACCACAACAATCAAACCCTCTAAAACCCCTTTTCATCACAGCCCCCCCTTCAGTGTCTACCACCATCGCCATTGACCCAAAAAATAAGCCCTCGTCTTCCAAATCAAAACCCTTTGATTTAAATGAGAAAGGGGATTTGGAGGATGAAAACCTTGGTGAGGACCTCTGGTTTGATTTTGAAGGAACACAGCCACAACAAAATACTCCCCCTACCCATTTGAGAACCCTCTGAGCCCAAAAGCCACCATTGACCCAAACCCCACAAAGCTCGATTCTGCCCACAGTGAGCAATTGATACCCACAGCAGGCACGAGTACCACATCGGGAAATGCTGAAAAAGTAGCCACAGCAGGTCCTTCTGAGCAGCAAACCGCCACTGGAATCCCAGCATCGGATTCCAGTTCCTCCGAGGACTCCTCTTCAGAATCTGATGAGCCATCACCGCCACCGAAAAAAGCAAAGAAAGTTGTGGCTTCTGACAGCGATTTCGAAGAGGAGATCAAAGGTGATGATTAGGGCAAGAAACCAGTCGTAGCACGCCGGCCTCGTAGATCCTCTCGCAAGAAACTGGTCGCTACTGTGGACGACACGTTGGTAAAAGCAAGGTATGAGCTTATCAAGAAACAAAAAATCTTGCTAGAATGAGCCTTTGATCCCGCGTTAGTCAATAGTTTGGCATACGTAAAGCAGCATCTGTTTGCAATGCATTGGGAAAAATTAATCTCGATCCCATGCAAAGCAAACGAAACTTGGGTCGCCGATTTTTTTGCGGCTGCTGCGTTTGCCAACCACAGCCCCTTACGGCTTCGTGGACGGGTAGTTGATTGGTCCGGGCCTGCGATAAATAAAGCTTTAAAACTTGTGGCCCCGTTTGTGTGTTCGTATAATCAACTTTCCAAGAAATTGCTCATTGTTTCGGACGAGGAGATAGCTGCCACGTTGGCACGTCCGGGTTGTGGTTGGTCTTTGGACAACAACCGATCTATGATACGAGCCAATCACCTCACGGAAGAGGCGGCCATTTGGTTTCAGTTTTTAAGGCACAACTTAATGCCCACAGCCCACGACGGGACAGTTTCCTATGATCGATGTATTCTGCTTTACTGTATTCTTAAGGAGTGCCCGGTCGATCTCGGGTCGATTGCTCATGAGGTGATAGCTAAGGCAGCCACACGGGTCCAAAGCCGGCTCCTTTTTCCATGTTTGATCACCAAGCTTTGTGCCGATGCCCGTGTTCCAACATATAAACATGATGTGATCACGTTTGGTCAAGCCCATATAAATAACGACACCACCGCCGGCGCCTCCTCCGACAGACCTACCACCAACGAACCGACCACTCCATCGTCCCCACGTCTTCGAAAAAAAAGACTTTTGGTTCATCATCATCCTCTTTAAAACATTATACTATTATCTGTTCTTTTGGGTATTGTCTAACACTTTTAACTGCTCTTTCCCGCCTTTTGTGTATTATTTGCGGGTAATGGTTGAATTGTGATAATCGTTTGTGTTTGCTTGAATTGTTGTTGTGATTTCCTATCATTTCCAGGTACTTCAACTTTGATTGACTATTTTTAGGTAACTTTGAGAGGACGTAGGCCCTCTTGTGTGGCCCAAACACTTTTCCCTTCGTTCCCACAACCGAGTCGTTTCATACGACAATGTGGACATTGTCCATCTTTAAGTTTGGGGGTGGGGAAATTGCTTGATCATTATTTTTATGGGGAAATTGCTTGATCATTATTTTTATGATCCGAAAAAACAAAATAAATAAATAAATAAAAGTCTTCGAAAAATTGGAAGACCACATTCGAAAAATTGGAAGGCAAGCATAACCCGAAAAGCTCTTAGAAACATGAAAAATCAAAAAACTTGGGTTTTTGTGACTGAAATAGAACTCAAAGGAAAAAGCAACAAAGATATATCCAAAATCCTTTTGTAGTTTAGTTCAAGTTTGGGGGGGGGGGGGAATTTAGCCACAAACACTAACCCGAAAAGTCCTACCGATCAAGTTCCGACAAATAGTCAAGAAAGGAAGAGGTACAAATTCCGAGGAAACATTCAAGCATATTTGTAAGTTTCGTCTTCTTTCCCTCTGTAAAAATTCTTTTTCCTTCATTTCTTTTACTTGAGGACAAGCAAAACCTTAAGTTTGGGGGTGTAATAACTCTCATTTTTTAGAGTTTATTATTACTCTTTTTCAAGGCTTTTATATCATTTTTATACCCACTTTGCTTCTTACCCTTTTATTTTGTCTAAAATGTGATAAAGAGATGATGAAGTTTCAAAAGTTTATTTTCTTGGAAAAACACAGCACTTTCGATTGTGGGCACAGGGCTCCTCACTGTGAGCACGGACGGATCTTCCCATTGATCAACGGATAATGCAATTCTCTGGATAGAAGAAAAGATTAAATTAATGGCATGCTTAAGATTGCAAGATCTGGAAATCTCATAAATCAAGGGAAGCATGGGAGGCATGGTGGTGGTTTTTGCCCTTGAGATAATGTAAAGTTTAGCCCAATGGTTTGTTCACCTTTTTGGGACTATATAAGAGAGGGATTGGATCAGTTCAAAGAGCATCAATTTTCAGTTGTAGTTTACTTAAAGTCTAGTAGCTTAGTTCTTCTTCTTGTTTCTTAAAGACTTGAAGATTTGTAGCATTTACTTCCTTGTTTGTAATTTCAATTCTGCCAACAGTGACCCACTGTGGGCACTGTTTTAATTTTATTCAAGTAACTTTTATGAACTTCTTCTACATTGTTATGTCTTCTAATTTTATTATGAGCTAAGCACCCCTTTGGGTGTGGATGTGAGCAAACTTGAAACTAGTAGGCAACACTTGGGTGTGGCCATTTGTTACTAACTCTCGAGATTGGTCACTTGAGTCGAGACTTAAACTCAACGCGGATAAGACGATCACTTTGATGTGTTAATATTAGATCTTAGACCTCGAGAGGGGCGGATTCGAAATACGGCTTAAGTGATGCACAAAGATTTGAGAGAGTCTTTGATAACCACGTCGAGAGGCGGGTTTTGTATGATTTATTAAGGTTCAAACGCCGGTCGAGATTTATATCACAAAGAGATTTGGGTGTAAATCTCTATATTGGTAGAACTTGACGTTTAGAGTCAAACTTAATTAAATCGGCAAGATCGGGAGTCGGTAACAATGGACACTTTATGGAAACTTTGTCGGACCGGTTTATAAATTGCATCATTTCGAGAGATCAGGCTTTTTATGAACTTTTCGTGCTACAAAGCAACTAACCATCTTGTTACTACAAAAATCTCAAGGGAACTCACATCCATACCCATTTTTAATTATTCAAGAGTTTAATCTTTTTCTAAACGAACCAACAATATTTTCAAACCGAGACTTGTGCAAGAAGTTCGTGACATTCTCTGATTCTTAGTAGTTCAGTCCTCGTGGGTACGATACTGTAACACCCCGCTTACCACGACACAATATTGTCCGCTTTGCCCCACTGGCTCACGGCTTTGTTCTTGGCGACCTGGCAAGGACTTCGCAAGGACTTCCCAGGAGGTCACCCATCCTGGTACTACTCCCACCTAAGCACGCTTAACCACAGAGTTCCCAAGGAACCCGCATGCTTGTGGCCCCAAAACGCGTTGTGTCTGGTAAGGCCAAGGTTTACTAATATACCCAGCATCTCTCCTGTCCACGGCCGATGTGGGATATGCCTAAGGTGTTACACCCCCCCCCCCCCTTAGGGACTCATCGTCCTCGATGAGGTTTGCCCCACCATCCCGAACGGCACAGGAGTGGCTCTGATACCAAGTTGTAACGTCCCAAAAATTACAAGCAAATTTAAATTTTTAAATAAACAATTCATTTATAACAACTCATTAAATGAATCCCAACGTTTCGTTTGCAAACTCGTATTTAATATCTTTATAATAAAAACCAGCGGAATAAACGTTTAATTAAAATAAACCATAAAACAACCAGCTCTCCTCGCGCGCCAGTGTGTACTTGTCACGCCTTGAAGCCGCTCGGACCTGAAACCACAGTTTATTGGGAAAGGGTAAGCACGAAGCTTAGTGAATTCCAACACATGCGCAGATAGGAATTATATACACATCACCCCTATCCGCACATAAGCAACAACATCACAGTTACATAAAACGAGTAAACGCCTACAAGTAATTATGTATCCAACACCTCAGTACCATCGAGGCCTCGGTCCCACCGAATTGTAATGTATCCAACACCTCAGTACCATCGAGGCCTCGGTCCCACCGAATTGTAATGTGACCAACACCTTAGTACCATCGAGGCCTCGGTCCCACCGAATTGTAATGTAACCAACACCTCAGTACCATCGAGGCCTCGGTCCCACCGAATTGTAATGTAACACATTTATACCAAGCATTCAACCCAATCAAATATTACACACCACAAACAACTAGTTCACACCACAAAGACAGTAGTACATACAAACTATTATGACATGCATACAACCCCTAACTACACAGTGAGAGAACTCACCTCGAATGCGCGCCCAGCTTAACAACACAATTCAAGCTCCACAATTACGGTCACTTCCCAGCACCTAAACGCATGTTAAAACGTGTCAATACGAGACCCGGACCCTATGGCACGACACACGCTTAAACCGTCACTAAAACTAACTTCCGTTCACCCAAAACAGGTCTGTTCGGGACCTGTTTCGACCCCTTTAAACCCAGAAAATTCCCAATATTATTTCATGACCAGAAAGTACTCTGAGTTAGGGTTCCAAGGACATATTATACGCCTCCTAACGATTTTTCTACAATTTACTACGGATTTTACAAAAACAGATTCCGGAACAGCGAAAATTCAGCACCCTTCAGTATAAAACGACAAATCGACCCATGCTACGTCCCGAACTGGGTTTTGCACAAAACACAGAAAAGTTTATAGACTCAAAAAGGGAACTTTTGACACCGGTTTCACCCCAAACCGAGTTACGAGCAGAAAGTTATGGTTTTCGCAAGATCAAGGCAGATTCCAGAAGTTTTCACATGAAATGACGAAACACCGAACTTGCGACCACTTTTTCGCCTAGTTAGAGACCGAACCAGTTTTTCGCTAAAACACGGAAAACATGCTCGACCCTGAACTTGAACCGTGGGAGCCAGTTTCGGCTCAATCGGAGTTACGACGGAAAAGTTATGGCCGACGCAAAACAGTGGCCGAAACGATTATTCCACAAAAATGACGATTATAAAAACGGTTTGAGGTTAAACGAGTCGAGTTACGCGATCGGTTTAGATTTCTCGATTAGGATTAAGGTTCCACTAATTGGACAGATACCAGCACCACCCACTGCCACCTCCGGCAGCGGTGGTCGCCGGCGGCGGCGGCGGCGATGTCGCGGTGGTTGTTTTGCCGGAAAAAGAAAAGGAAACGAAACGAAAGAACGACTTACCTCGCTGCAACACCGCACACCCGCACCTGCTCCTCTCACTCTCGAAACTTCCGACGAACAGCAGTGGCGGCGGTGGTCTCCGGCGACAGCAACGGCGAAAGGCAGCGGCTCCGGCGACCTCTCTCTACCACCCTCTCTCGCGCTGCTCTCTCTCTCTACCTCTCTCTCTCTTGCGCTGCTCTCCCTCTCTCTCCCTCTCTCCCTCGCGATGATCTCTCTCTCTCCGGCCAACACCAGCAGCGGCGCTGGTGTGGTGGTTCTGGTGGTTCACGGCAGCCGCTAGAGAAGGAGAAGGTGTGCTGGTAGGGTTTTCACGGCGCAGCAAAGAAAAACGAAGGAGAGGATAATAGGGTTTTTTTAAATGGTTTCTTGTTGGTGCTACTTCCGTTGGATGCATGAAAGAAAACGAGAACAAAAGAATGGGAGGCCCATGCAACATTTTCCAAACTTACACATTTAACCCCTAGGTAGTCCTACTTTCATTTTCCACCCCTAAAAGTTAAAATTTTACAAATGAACCAACTAACACTAAAACTAATTCCTTCTTGATCTTCTTCGACCATCCCGTTAACAAATAATTCGCTTAGAGAAAAATTAATAAATAAATACATAAAATAAAACCGCATATCGGGACACGGGCTTTACAACTCTCCCCCACTTGGATTAGACTTCGCCCTCGAAGTCTCTGCCTACGAATAGCTCCGGGTAGTTCTCCCTCATCTCAACCTCAGGTTCCTAAGTCCACTTGAAACCCCTTCTAAACTTCTCGAATACTATTCTTACTAACGTACTCTTTCTAAGACACTGGGATTATGATCGGCAGAACACCCCGACATTTGAAATCATTCCTAGCCAAGCGACTACCGTTGTCCCCCAACCTTAGATATTCCATACATCCCGAGTCAAATCTCAAGCTCTAACCACTCTAAAGCTGCTCACCAGTATACCCTACAGGATACTCGATTACGATCCCTCCTATCATTAATTGACGATTAACTTCTACGAATTCTAATAGGCTCCAAAGATTTTCAATAACTTATATTTAACAAAACATCGACCCCTTGCCGAACATCGGTCCAACTGATTACAATAACAAACATCGGCCCCCCGCCGAACATCGGTCCCACCGATTACGATAACAAACATCGGCCACCCGCCGAACATCGGTCCAACCGATTACAATAACAAACATCGGCCACCCGCCGAACATCGGTCCAACCGATTACGATAAATCACATAAGCGTGGTATTATCCTAGACACTAACACAAATAGATATCCCCTACAATCAAGTCGACTAACACACACGTAGGTCATTCCACCATAACCATTCATCACAAGTGATCATTTCAGGGTTACTACTACCATCACCATGATTATCTTAACATCGGCTACAACTCTCCGACTATACTAAAGGTGTTTGGCCTCAAGCCCAAAAGTCGACACCTAAATATACCACCTACCTCGAAATGGTTGATGCGCATTTATTCTCTTAATAACAAAGGGCATCAATCCCTTAACCGATACTATTCGGCCTACAGTACTAACGCGCGTGGAATACTTACCTTCCACCGTCGACGTATCATCCACACTTGCTCTACGAAGCCAAGTCACACCGTATCGAGGATACACCTTGACGTCTACTTCCCAGGTAACGCCTCAAGACCCAGCACACCGGAACTACCTCCCAGGTAAGTGCCCACAACTATATCCTCCTAGTACCTACTGGAAAGTCTAGGTTAAAACACATGAACACCGGGGTCCCACCCCGAGATACCCAACCGACCATTACCAACGACTGACTAACGTGTCTAAGGATCCAAAGCAAACAGCCTACCAACAACATGCCTATTCCGGATTGACTCACTCACCCAAACATGTAAATACTCAACGTGCAAAGAATGCCAAACGGTGCGACAAAAACAACTCATCAACTAGACTCCACATCGAGCCATTAAAACCGGGCAATTGGCCCATGACTAACTCCAAGTCAAAACCGAGCAAAATGCTCCACGCTTGCTAGACCCATAGGTCGGAAAATGCGTTTAAATAAAGTCTAAGCAAGCAATACTCTGAAATCAACCTTAGTCCCAGACTCAACACGGGTTAAACAAAAGAGTTTTCCAAAAGGACTCACACCCTTAAAATTCTCGAAATGACACATGACACTTAAAAGCACATTTCCCCAATTGGTTTACAAAATCATTTACAAAATATTTTCAACATCAGGATTTTCATCTCAAAAAGATCGTATGTAATAAAACTACTATTACCAGATCGATAGTCACGCAAAACTGGACACGCTCGTCCCACATAGGAAAATCATGTTGAAAATCGTTCCATTGCAGTTCGGTTTACTCACACAAAAGCAAAGCGTAATAAATAATTTCTTTAAAATGAACCGCCTCGATTCCAGTATGGATTGACTCATGACGTGCATTTAAAGTAACCGCTTGACCTTAAACAGGGTGCGACAAAGGTGTGCACATAATTCAAAATAAGTTTCACGACATTTGATTCAAAAATTCTTCTTTTTAATCATAAAATGACGTGGTACAGGGTTCACCACAAATTTTTCGCGCGTCAGCTAGTCACACAAAACGATGACACGGTTTACAAATATATTTTTGTTAAAACACCACTGTCTCGAGTAAGTTTCAAACTTGAAGACAGAAACCAGTCCGCTTCTGTTAATTAGAAATATCGACTAAAACCTCATAAAATCTCAAACTGGGGGCAGGCATGCAAGCTTGTAACACTTCCTCAAGTTTCGTACTTGGGACATATAACGTCAAAACATCATAGTTTAAAAAAATGTATTTATCGAAAATGCTCAAAATACTCGTTTCCTCCAAAGCAAAAGTTTTTAATTTCCCAAAAAAAATGATCGGTAATTCTAAACTAACCGAATGTCAAAAATCTACGCATTTATATTTCCAAAATATAACACATTTTAATCGTATGTATGATGCTCACAACATTAAAACACTCCTTGGATCAAATGGTCTTTCATTTCGACAAAAAAAAAGGAACTACAACATTTTCATGCACGACTCGTTCATCAAAATGTCGAGAACAAAGGTTACCCCAGTATGCATACCCCTAAGTCGATAAATCGCGTTTTTATGGAAATGTCAATAAAACCTTTAGCTGACTAAAAAGCGCACTAAACAACTCCTTATGAAATGTTACCAAAATTCCTCCATGCATCACTTATGTCACGCATGAATCAATCCACACACTGAACTATTTGCAATAAAACACTTAGTAATACAAACTCTCGAACGAAAAGTTAAGCGACACCGGAATTCCAAACTCATTTTAAACAAATCACCAAAATAGCCTTTATACAGACATCGTGGAATGTAACTTTTCGTCTCAACTCTAACACATGTGGAGGAGTTCCAATGTTAGAGTCTTAAACCGTAGTCACTTACCCAACATCTTAACCACCACAAAACACGGATAACATCGTACCCGAAAGAATCGTTGGAAAAATAACGAAAATGAGACAAATTCTAACAAAGTTTGCATTCCCGTGATAAAACGATTTCATACACTTTCAAAACCATATTTCAAAATCTTGTGCGTGTGCTGAGCAGTTCCCAAAATTCCAAAACACCGTCCATACAAAGATTTGAAACACAAGAATTTGTTAATGCAATCTTATTTTCAAAATAACTTCGTGCATGACTCATTCGGCATTCAACGTCTCGACCCCTACTACTCCGAAACTCTCCGGTCTACTATTGTCATCCAGACATTTAAACCTCTTAGGGCAAGTTGGGAAATCACATCAAATCATCTTACGGGTTTTCCTCAAATCAAAGTCGGCTATATGAGCCTATGACCCTAGCACAATCTTCCATCTTGGCCCGAAATGATCTGCTTACAACAAATATCATCCTTATCGTCACTCCAAGTGACTAATATTATAATCGTCTTTCTATTCCAACGACTGCCAGTTTAGAGCCTTCGACACTACCCCAACGATCATCCCATCAAAGCAAGTCAAGTACACACATGTACCAGTGGATCTACTATATTTGTCTCTCCTCGTGACGGCTATTCAGGGTAGATAATACAACGCGTTATTAGCACATAACAACGCACACTAACCACACTCGCGCCCAACTCCTTGGATTCCTCGTGACTTCCCCGACTCGAGCATTGATCCTGTGCTTCCGGTAGTAGGAGCTCTACTACTACCATCCACGCCTATCATTGCCCGTTCCGAGTCCCATCCCGAGGGTCCAAGTAGTTTCTCGCCGAAACTATACACATAATATAATTAATCCACACATGCCAGTTCAAGAACATATCCTAAACAGGCAACTCATACAACTATTGTATATATAAAACCATCGGTCTCCCCGATCAGACAACCACAATTGTATACATAATAAACCATCGGTCACCCCGATCATACAACAACAATTAAATATATAATTAACCATATGCCTGCACCAGCATATATATACATTCACCCTTCCTAGCTCCCTAGGAATTTCCTCTTATCCCACTACCCTTGCTACTACCGAATCCCTACTAATTATGACGAGTGACCTCGCGAATACCCGATTATATGCAGTGCGAAATAAATAGACAGTCGAATACAAGACTCTATCCTAGAACGGTTGGACTCAAACAAGAGTTGCGCAATAGAACTAAATCGAATATTCTAAGGCTATAAATCTCTTACTGCATACAGCCTAGAGGGCATCCACTTAGTAACCTATCATAATTAGCATAAATTCCTAATAGCAAGCAGTTCAACATACAGCATAGTGTCCACAACAGGCAATCTAGCATGCATACTCTATGATCTAGAAAGCAATAACACACTAAGTACTGTACCTTTCCCCTTTGGCTCCGGCTGACTGTACACACTGCGCCTCCGATCACCGTTCCTCGAACGGGTCTTTACTTTTTCTTTTGTTTCCAAAAAGATTTAATAAAGAATTTGAAAATTTCCCAGCCGCAACTTGAGACCAAACACACCGAGGTGCGTTTGATTCACTCAAGCTGTGCTCTGATACCAAGTTGTAACGTCCCAAAAATTACAAGCAAATTTAAATTTTTAAATAAACAATTCATTTATAACAACTCATTAAATGAATCCCAACGTTTCGTTTGCAAACTCGTATTTAATATCTTTATAATAAAAACCAGCGGAATAAACGTTTAATTAAAATAAACCATAAAACAACCAGCTCTCCTCGCGCGCCAGTGTGTACTTGTCACGCCTTGAAGCCGCTCGGACCTGAAACCACAGTTTATTGGGAAAGGGTAAGCACGAAGCTTAGTGAATTCCAACACATGCGCATATAGGAATTATATACACATCACCCCTATCCGCACATAAGCAACAACATCACAGTTACATAAAACGAGTAAACGCCTACAAGTAATTATGTATCCAACACCTCAGTACCATCGAGGCCTCGGTCCCACCGAATTGTAATGTATCCAACACCTCAGTACCATCGAGGCCTCGGTCCCACCGAATTGTAATGTGACCAACACCTCAGTACCATCGAGGCCTCGGTCCCACCGAATTGTAATGTAACCAACACCTCAGTACCATCGAGGCCTCGGTCCCACCGAATTGTAATGTAACACATTTATACCAAGCATTCAACCCAATCAAATATTACACACCACAAACAACTAGTTCACACCACAAAGACAGTAGTACATACAAACTATTATGACATGCATACAACCCCTAACTACACAGTGAGAGAACTCACCTCGAATGCGCGCCCAGCTTAACAACACAATTCAAGCTCCACAATTACGGTCACTTCCCAGCACCTAAACGCATGTTAAAACGTGTCAATACGAGACCCGGACCCTATGGCACGACACACGCTTAAACCGTCACTAAAACTAACTTCCGTTCACCCAAAACAGGTCTGTTCGGGACCTGTTTCGACCCCTTTAAACCCAGAAAATTCCCAATATTATTTCATGACCAGAAAGTACTCTGAGTTAGGGTTCCAAGGACATATTATACGCCTCCTAACGATTTTTCTACAATTTACTACGGATTTTACAAAAATAGATTCCGGAACAGCGAAAATTCAGCACCCTTCAGTATAAAACGACAAATCGACCCATGCTACGTCCCGAACTGGATTTTGCACAAAACACAGAAAAGTTTATAGACTCAAAAAGGGAACTTTTGACACCGGTTTCACCCCAAACCGAGTTACGAGCAGAAAGTTATGGTTTTCGCAAGATCAAGGCAGATTCCAGAAGTTTTCACATGAAATGACGAAACACCGAACTTGCGACCAATTTTTCGCCTAGTTAGAGACCGAACCAGTTTTTCGCTGAAACACAGAAAACATGCTCGACCCTGAACTTGAACCGTGGGCGCCAGTTTCAGCTCAATCGGAGTTACGACGGAAAAGTTATGGCCGACGCAAAACAGTGGCCGAAACGATTATTGCACAAAAATGACGATTATAAAAACGGTTTGAGGTTAAACGAGTCGAGTTACGCGATTGGTTTAGATTTCTCGATTAGGATTAAGGTTCCACTAATTGGACAGATACCAGCACCACCCACTGCCACCTCCGGTAGCGGTGGTCGCCGGCGGCGGCGGCGGCGATGTCGCGGTGGTTGTTTTGCCGGAAAAAGAAAAGAAAAAGGAAACGAAACGAAAGAACGACTTACCTCGCTGCAACACCGCACACCCGCACCTGCTCCTCTCACTCTCGAAACTTCCGACGAACAGCAGTGGCGGCGGTGGTCTCCGGCGACAGCAACGGCGAAAGGCAGCGGCTCCGGCGACCTCTCTCTACCACCATCTCTCGCGCTGCTCTCTCTCTCTCTCTACCTCTCTCTCTCTTGCGCTGCTCTCCCTCTCTCTCCCTCTCTCCCTCGCGATGATCTCTCTCTCCGGCCAACACCAGCAGCGGCGCTGGTGTGGTGGTTCTGGTGGTTCACGGCAGCCGCTAGAGAAGGAGAAGGTGTGCTGGTAGGGTTTTCACGGCGCAGCAAAGAAAAACGAAGGAGAGGATAATAGGGTTTTTTTTAAATGGTTTCTTGTTGGTGCTACTTCCGTTGGATGCAGGAAAGAAAACGAGAACAAAAGAATGGGAGGCCCATGCAACATTTTCCAAACTTACACATTTAACCCCTAGGTAGTCCTACTTTCATTTTCCACCCCTAAAAGTTAAAATTTTACAAATGAACCAACTAACACTAAAACTAATTCCTTCTTGATCTTCTTCGACCATCCCGTTAACAAATAATTCGCTTAGAGAAAAATTAATAAATAAATACATAAAATAAAACCGCATATCGGGACACGGGCTTTACAGATACTTGGTAAATACTTGCCATTTTATTACTTATAGCGATCATAGTTGTGGTGTATACTTGCGCCCCCACTGTGGGAACAATATGGCCACAGAGTGGAACTATACGGTTTTCCGCTATCACAAGGCCTTGCAAGACACATGGCATGTCATGTCATCTTGCAAAGGCTCTTGCAAGACGTGTGTGGATGCTCTAAGAACCTTCTTTTTGTGCTTTTTGGTGTCATCTCATTTCAACCTCATTAATTTAAAAATTCACATAAAACTCGACAATGGTAGTTGTTATAAAAAACTCATTTTTGTGGGTCACATGTATTTGTCTACATCAATAATTATTTTATATTTATAAATAAATATCAAATATTAAATTTAAGTGTCAATAGGAATGACGAAATTGACATTTTACACAAACTTCATGGTAAGAACCAAAGTTCATTAAATAAGAACCCAAAGGGGATGAGGTTCTTATAAAAACTCTCCACAATGGTAGTTCCTACAAGCAACGTCACTTTTTGGTTATAAGAACTTTGCATCGGAGATGCTCTAGAGATCAAAAGTATTATGCTCTAAAATATAATGTGATTCCCGGGGTTTTTATTATTATTAACAAAGATTATATATTCAATCACAATTCAAATTGTGGATCGTGATTTCCAATCTTGTTATCTTGGCTATAATGACATGTGATTTACTAACAATCAAAACTTAGATGGTAGCGTGGGAATAGGCATTTTCTTTGAATGACATGAATCTAAATGAACGAACATAAGTCACGTCTTGTCAGGTGGAATTGGTGGAACTTTACATATGTTTAAGGAACTACAGTAGTAATAATAATAGCAAGACATGAGATCATGTGAGAAGTTTCATTTTTGGTGAGAAGTGTTTTAAAAGGAAATTGATCCGATGCATCTCGGTGCATCTCATCCTAATATTCGTCTATTTCTCATCCAACGGTTGATAACCGTTTCTCACCAAATTTGACAATTCTCACCAGAACCTAACCCATTAGGGTGCGTTTGGTACAGAGAATGGAATTGCAGAGAAATGATTCCAGAGAAATGATTGCAGAGAAAGAGAATTGGTCAGGAGAATAGGAATTGACTATCATGTTTGGTAGCACAGAGAATTCAGCAGAGAAATGCAACAGAGAATCATTTCTCTTGTTTGGTTGCACAGAGATTTCAATAGAGAATTGTACCAACCTTGTCATTTACACCCATATTTTTATATTTACAAATCAATTATTTAAACCTGTCAGGATCGAATCTTAACAAGATAATTAATACTTAGAATTCAGAATTAAAGAATCTGCGGAATAGAACTTTAATTCTCACAATCAATGAACAGAATATCAGAAAACACACAATTTTTGTATTCACTGTTTCGACTCACAATATTAACAACCAAACCTCAATCTTGTTGAACAGGCTCAACAAGACGACTTCTACTTCTCTAGAAATAGGGTTCTTAAACCTTGAGGTTAATTCTCTCTAAAACACAATCGAATTCTTTTTCACACGTATATTCTAATAGCTATCTATTGAAGTCTATTTATACAAAAATAATTACAAGATAACTATCAAAAGTAACTTGATCTTCTAAATCTTCGTTAAACATATCTTGATCAATTCCTTCTTTGTCTCCAAAAGTATCGCATACCAAACTTAACGAACTCAGCAGTATTAACCTTCATTCTTCATGAGCAGTACTAACAATCTCCAGCAGCATTAAGTCACGAGCAGTACTAACAGATATTCGATATACACCAGCAGTACTAACCTTGACTTGCAGTAGTAATTCTGACAAGCAGTACTAACCTCACATAAGCAGTATTAATAATATTCCAGCAGTAGTAATATACCAGCAGTATTAACTTTGTTCAGCAGTATTAACTTTGTTCAGCAGTATTAACCATGTACCAGCAGTAGTAACTTGTCTAGCAGTACTAATCATGTTCTTGCAGCATTAATGACTCAGCAGTACTAACCTTGAACTAGCAGTAGTATCTTTGTTCTGGCAGCACTAACATTGAACTAGCAGTACTAACTTGATCTGGCAGTACTAACATGTTCTGGCAACACTAACATTGAACTAGCAGCACTAACATTGAACTAGCAGTACTAACTTGTTCTGGCAGCACTAACATTGAACTAGCAGCACTAACATTGAACTAGCAGCACTAACATTGAACTAGCAGTACTAACTTGTTCTGGCAGCACTAACATTGAACTAGCAGCACTAACATTGAACTAGCAGTACTAACTTGATCACGCCTATTATGGTAACTCATTAAATATCTTGTACGTAATGTTCTAGATTCAATCGAACGACGTCTACGATAACTACACATCATCCACCAACGAATCATAACATACATGGCATAAAATGCACCTATGGCAACTATTCTTTGTCTCAACGGTGATCTTGCCATCTACACATACAATTATATAGTTAATACTAGATATATATATATATATATATATATATAAAGGAAACATAACTATTTCATATAATACACCACCCTAAATGCTAAATGGTTGCCAAACACATAAATCATTAAAAAGTTGTTAAAGAGAAGAGATATATATAGTCATTTAACCATATATATATATATATATATATATATCATATGAAGCATGTATGATGAATTAAAGAGACCATATTGAACCCAATAATATCCAATTTCTACATTCATTCCAGTAAGATGTTTAGAATTTTGATGAAAATTCCAGGCCAGGCTTTTGAAACAATTTTCTGTTCCTTGTTATTATAATCATCTAATGTTATGAAAATTGTGTGTGTTGTTCACTAGTATCAACGCAAACAAAGTGTTTAATCATGCAAACCTCCATAACCTAATCCTAATTTATCCAAACAGAAAACGGAATCCAAATTTTACCTGATAGTTACTTGTGAAAAATGGAATCCAAACAGCAGATCGTCGACTGGATTGAAAAGATGTTCCAAATCGAAGTTTATAAGTCACATAATTAGACAGAAAAAGAAGGCTGTAATTAGAAGATGATTAACCTGATGGGCGAAACACAAAGACAGAACCCTAGACAGGGCGAACGAGAGAGAGAGAGAGAAGACGAGACAGAGAGAGAGGAGACAGGGAAAGACGAGACAGAGTGAGAGAGGAGACGGGGATACCTAGACAGGGCGAACGGCGGTGGTGGGCGGCGGTGGTGGGCGGAACCCTAGACAGGGCGAACGAGAGAGAGAGAAGCGAACGCGAGAACAATTCTCCGTGTTTTCCTATTCTCTCCATTTCTCTTCCTAAATCAGAGAAATCAAATACAAAGGGAGTCAATTCTCGGGAAATACCAACTCTCCGTGTTTTTATTTCCCTTACCTACCAAACAAGAGAATTCAAATCCATTTCCATTTCTCTCCTCTCATTTCTCTCTACCAAACAGCCCCTAACTGAATGGTATCTCGAAATAAAAACTAAGCCAATACATAACTTCTAACACCACCGACGATAAAATAACATTCGGAAGAGGAGTAAGACAAATATGACGAATATGCAAAAAAAAAACAAAGAATTGAATATTTGAAAAGAAAATAAAAATCAAGATCCGGATATTTAAGAAACAAAGATAGAAAAACTTTTAATTTTTATATAAAGCATTTTATCTCCTTATACTAGAAAGTTGCAACTCTAATAATCAATTTGAAATAATAACATTTAGGGGTCGTTTACAAAACGCTTACCCGGATAAGTAATTACCAAGTCACATTAGCTTACCAAATGCATATGGCAAGGACTAAGAATCTTACTCGATAAGAGCGGAAGCAAGGACCGAGAGTCGAAAGCAAGGGCCGAGAGTCTTACCCGGTAAGTGAGTGCGACGGCTCTTACCACGGTTAGCGTTTACCGGCTAAATTGTTGCATACGATGCCATTTTGGTAGACTAAAATCTTACCCGGAAAGTAAGTGATAGTGTTGAATTTTTACCGATAAGCACTTACCCGGATAAGTGATTAGGTAAACAACCCCTTAGTGAGGTATATTTTACTATATGTTATTTTTAAACATTCCTATATAATTAAATAATAATCCTACTTGTCTGTCCCAAAAAAATCATTATGTTTATTTTAAAATAAGTGTCAAGTTCCAAAAATATATCCTTAATTAATCTATAAATTTATTAAGCGTAAAGTTGGTATTTGGCTACCTATAAAATGTAACAATTATGTATGTCTAAAATCGGGTATCATTTCTACAATGCACACTTATCTTGGGACCAAAAGAGGAGTAATATATAAGACCTGTCAAGAATCACTTGGAACCAACGGGACCACTTTGGACCTATTCTTGAATCTTCAGGCCGGGTAAGAACCAAACGGGTTCTTAAAGAAATCGGTTTTTGTTTGAGCTCATTTGGATCAATCTGTAGGTTTTTGTTTGAGCTCATTTGGATCAATCTGTATGCATCTCTATCTAAATAAAAACAAATTTTGTTAGAGATTGGGGATTGGAGATGAAACGTGGACCGAATAATCACTTGGATCGTGGAAAGTTTGCTTTCTGAGTACAATAATTCGACCCTTATTGCATTGGGTATCACGAATTTAGTATTGGGATAATCCAAATGAATACTCTGATCTTAAAGGTAGTAAGATTGAGTCCTTGTATATATACCGAGATTCTCATTCACATATTTATATAACTGCACAACAGTTATAACCGTTAACGGATAAAATTAGAAGACAATTACAACCGGCTCTGAGTAAGTCCAAAGGCTTAGAGCGTACAGAGGCTCCGATTCTTGATACTTACAGAATTTCGTACACATGCCTCTGATCCATACGTAGTCAATTTTCACCAAGTTTCAACATTATTTCAGGAAGGGTTCCAACCACCGCAGCCCCTTGGACCCGGCAGGTGCGCTGCCCTAAGACCCCAAAGGGGGGCAGCCCTCTTGACCCACGCCTTATGGCGAATTGGCAATCTAAGAGCATAGAGGCAACATTTGTGAGTGTGTACTTCGAACCTCCTAACTCACTTATGTTTGCCTTATCATAGATTGATCCAACGCAAATCACAATCACACTAAAATGATTGATGACCTAAACTCACCAACATATTTTGAATCTTCAAGAAAGCCCAAATTGGGCAAGTCATCTCATGTATTATTGTATAAATCAGTATATGTTGTTGCTACAAGTAATCCTTAACCTATCTCAATTACCAATAACACAATTTCTCAATAGAAAAGAACTAATATACCCAATTTCCCAATTGTTCCCTGCTGCTGCTGCTGCTGCTGGCATCCATAAATTTTAAAAGGCAAATGCATCCTCAAGTGATTAGCCACTCCAAATTGACAACCACCTGCTCAAATCAACAAACTCAAATATGAACCAAAGAATTCTTACTTACTTTTTAGACTTCTCCATCTTCGATCGAATCTTTTCTTCTAAGATGGAGATTTCCGTCTCAAGTCCAAATATCCTGTTTAATGCATGCATATTCTCAAGGATCTCGTCCAAAGATCGACCTTCAGTTTCATCGCATCTTAAGTGCTGCATTGGACCCTCAAGAAGCTTGTTTACTATACCTTTACTAAGACCATAAATAGCTCCCTTTTGTTTCTTCGATAAATCACTACCCATTCTCGCCATGCATTTTTCAAACTCACTCTCCCTAACTCTTTCCGCATATGCCCTCAGTTTCTTGAGAGTTGGCACGGTTTCTAACGAATCTTTCCATGCTTCAAATTCTTGAACTTCTTCCGATATGATCGATTGGGCTTCTGACGCTTTTCGTAAGCGGTCTTCTTTATTAGCTTCCACAACTTCCTTGAGGTCATCCACGTTATAGACACGAGCCATTTCAAGATCTCCAATGGATGATTCCACGTTTCTTGGAACTGATATATCTACGAACATCCTTGGTGAACTCAAATGGGGAAGTGTCTCAACTTGCGCTTTCGAGAATAAGGGTGTTTCAGAAGCCGTGCAGGTGAAAATAACATCAGATTCCGAAGCAGAAGATATCAACTCTGAAAAGGGTTGATAGATAATTTCGACATCTTTACATTCTTCACGGATTATGGCGACTTTATCCTCTGTTCTATTCACAACCACCATCTTTCTGCACCCTTTGGAAACCAAATGTTTAATCACTAGTTTTCCCATCTTGCCTGCTCCAACCACCAATACTCTCACGGAATCATAGGAAGATTCTGGAATCTTCATTTGTGCAAGTTCTACAGCAGCCGAACTGACGGATACTGATCCAGAAGAGATTTTGGTCTCAGTTCTGACCCGTTTCCCTACTGTGATCGCATGCTTGAACAGCCCGCTGATCTTTCTATCGAACCCAGGGACTCCTTGCGAGATTTTTACAACTTGTTTGACCTGAGAAAGGATTTGACCTTCTCCTAGAACAAGAGAATCGAGCCCTGCAGATACTTCAAACAGGTGTTTTGTGGCATCTTTGTTATGCAGCAAGAACTGGTGCCGAGAAATCTCTGAAACAGAAACACCACTAACCTGCAATAAGAAAATGATCTCAATTCATCATGATTAATAAAGAAAACAACCCAAGAAGTTCCACCAGCACTTAGAAAATGTAAGTCAAGGTTCATATTCACATATGAATAAGAAAAATAAAATGAAGGATAATAAGCCAAGAAACATGCATATACCAGAGACTGATTAGTACCTTTGACATCCATTCAGTCACTTCCTTAACACCACGGTGCTGGGAGAGAGCCACAACATATATTTCCATCCTGTTACAAGTACTAAGAACAGCAGCCTCTTCTATATGGTTCAACGCACATAGTTCGCTAATTGCTTGAGGCAATTGTGCCTCTGGAATGGAAAGCTTCTCACGGATATCAACTGGTGCTGTATGAAAACTAAGCCCAACCACGATAAAGCTGCTCCTTTCCTTTGTATATCCTATAAGATGCAGCAAAACCCATGATTATGAACACATAAACACCATGTGAATCCACTCATTCTAGAATAAAACTAAATAGCTACAAAAAGAGCAGCACTTGAGAGAGCTTAATCAACATTTATATGCGTAATTCCGTTATTGACCATCTAGTATCAAGCACGTAAAATAAACTCTGATTCGAATGATCTGTTTAAAAAGCATCTACATTAATAATCTTTCTAATATTATTTCAGCAAGGGTTGGGTTCCGGTGAGAAGTGCCAAATTTAGTGAGAAGTGTGAGAAGTGGTTATCAACTGGATGAACATTATGATGAGATGCACAAAAGATAAGATGCACCGAGATGCACCGAGATCAATTCCCTTTTAAGCCGCAATTCATGGGAGAGTATTTGATTAAAGGCGATCAACGGTTTAAAAGTACTCCTCACCTTCTCACCAAAAATGCACTTCTCACATTATCCCATGCCATTTCAGCAAACCATAAATACTTCTAAAAGGACCATATGAAGCCATATATTCTTCAATTCATATAACTAGTTTTAATCTAGCAAAAAAAACCCCAAAATAGGTAAGCTCGTTACAAGGACTAGTCTTTTTGGGTTCTTTTATCAAAACAAAGTACAAATTAAGAATTAAGATAAACGGGAAGCTTCAAGTATGATGAATTCACTACCATATTAATGCAAAAAAAAGAGAATACAATTTGAAACATATTTAATTACAACAACAAAGAAGACAACAATAATCAGAATCGAAAACTCACTGTCAGCGGCCGATGTCTTGAGAGCCTCAAGAGCAGAAAGACTGGATGATTTCAATTCCGATGGTGATCCAACATCGGTGTTTCGCTCCGACGCTACCTCGCATCTAGGGTTTACTCGAGCTAATCCCCTATCAGAAATGAATCTCCTAACACGAAGCTGAGGAGACACATAAGCCAAAGATGAAGAAGAGGAATTACAATGGAGAAACGTATGAGAAGAAAGATTGATCATCATGCTTCTGGATTCTGATCCAGGAAGAACAACAGAGTTAGCAAAGCCACTCGAAACCACCACCATTATACAAAATCGAAAGATCCCCAGAAACCCTGTAAATTTAACAAATCGTCAGAGCAGGTGGATGGGGAGATTGAGGAATCGATGAATCGAACAAAGTCAGTTTAGGGTTTGGTGAAATTGGTTGAATGGAATGGGTAATGCGTCGAATTTGACCAAATGGTTGATGGAATCATGGAATTAGTAGTAATATATGTAAGGGTTTTGGAGAGAGAGAAAGGAATAAGGCACGCTGGTCGTATCGCCCCCACACGCCTTCTATCACCACCGGCCGCTTCTTCCATCCACTCCCCTTCTACATTGACTTTATGGTTTGACCTAGTCAATTATGAAAATAGTCCCTCAACTATTTAAATGTCTCTATATTTGGCTGTTTTTAAAAGCATGTTGCACTATTGGTTTTTTATCCTTGTGACAACATATTAGTTTGCTCAAGGGTTCATAAAATCAAATAAACATAAAATCAAATAAACAAACAAGGGGTCGTTTATCAAACACTTACTCGGGTAAGCGTTTATTAAGTCATATTATCTTACCGAATGAATATGCCAGACCAAGAATCATACCCGATTAGAGCTAAGGAAAGGACCGAGAGTCTTACCCGATAAGTGATGACGAAGACTCTTACCACGATTAACGTTTACGGAAAAAAATGGTTGCATACAATACCGTTTTGGTAGACTCAAATTTTACTCGATAAGTAAGTGATAGTTTTGAATTTTACTGGATAAGCGCTTACCTAGGTAAGCGGTGGTAAACGGCCCTTTAATTCTTAAACATTAGAAATTAGTTCAACGTTATGAAAATAAGGTTTATTTTGATCATAATACATTTGTTTTAAGACTTTGGTTTATTTAGTTGTAAATGAAAGCATGCAACTTAAAGTAAATTAATTTTAATTAGGTTGACAAGATTTCCAAAAATACTCGAAATTCTATATGGGTGTTAGACCATTCTCACAACCGCGAAACTTATGGGTCATTTACCAAACGCTTACCAGGTAAGCGTTTACCAAGTCACATTACCTTACCGGATGAATATGCCAAATATCAAGAATTTTACTCGATAAGAGTTAAGTCAAGGATCGAGAGTTTTGCCCGGTAAGGGAGGACGAGGACTTTCACCACGATTAACGCTTACCGGAAAATTTGTTGTATACGATACGTTTTGGTGGACTAAAATCTTACACGATAATTTTATTATAATGTTGAATTTTACTGATAAGTGTTTGCTCAAATAAACGTTTAGTCAACGGCTCCTTAGTTTTAAAGGTTAGTGAGTAAAATAAATTTATGAAACTGTTGTGGATCATGATGTTCAATTTTCCATGTGATTTAATAAAAAAATGGAAAAATTATCTTGTTTAAAAATAGAAGGACCAACATGAGAGTTGATGAATAATTGAAGAATGGTTTTTGGTAATTAATGTTGCGGGTTTAGTTTGACTTTTTTTTAAAGTATTTCCAAATTCACATGCTACGAATTAGTAAATTAAAGAATCAATTTGTAATAAAATAATCAATTTGTAATAAAATAATTTATTAAAAAAATATTGAGTAGATTACAAGTTTGTCCAAATTCACATGCTACGATACGTATATAACGTTGTCTGAAAATTATGGATTGATTCGTTCAAACCAAATAATTACTAAATCCTTGTTTGTTTATAGGTTTTCAGCTCTTAAAAGTCACTTTTCTCTGAATCGGTCAGATACTTACATATTAAGGGCATGTTTGTTTTTCTAAAAAAAGTCTGAAATCCACTTAAATCTGTTTCGTTCAGACATTTGGTCATTAAGACATTTGGTCATTAAGACTGTTTCGTTCAGACATTTGGACATTTCGTTCAGACATTTGGTCTGAAATCCACTTAAATCTGTTTCGTTGAGAAAATGAATGATTTGAGAAAATGAATGATTTGGTGATAGAACACTCCACCTGACAAAGATAAAGTAGATCAATATTTTAATATATAATTATTTCATATATTTTTTAATAAATAGATAAAAATGTAAAAGAAATAGATTTTATATTTAATGATTTATTAATTCAGATTTCAGACTTCAAATCTTACAAAAACAAACAGTCTTAATGATTCAGATTTCAGATTTCAGCACCATCTCTTAAAAAACAGAAGTGAAATAAGATTTCAGACTTCAGACCTCTTAAAAAACAAACGCAACCTAAGAGTGTTTGTTTATTTATTTATTTTCAAATGCTCTTAACTCTAAAAAGCATCTAAATGAAAAAGTGGCGTGCTGATCTCTTAATCACTTAGACGTCTCCTCCTTTCCCGTCTCTCCCTCCCAGCCGTCTCCTCCCTCCCACGCAAATAACCAGGAAAAGAAGGGAAGAAATCGATACACAAAGGAGATGTAGCTAGTTATAAAAAAATCAGCCGACTTTTTTCAGATGCTCCATCGTCGTTTTTTTTGGAGGGTGTCCTAGGCTTTGCCTAGACTAATCTCTTGACAAATTATAACTGTAATACATCAGCCCTGATTAAATCTCAGTGGCCACAAGTTGTGTACGCCTGGATTCGAACCCTGTGCAGATAGGATATTCCGCCACATCCCCCAAGGCCTTAACCAGTACGCCACAACGCTTGTGGTTTGCTCCATCGTCGTTAGTCTGCACAGTGGTTATCTCCTTTTTTCACACGCCGATCGATTTCTTCTCTTCTTTTCTCACGCCGATCGATTTCTTTTCTGCTCCTCTCAGGTATCGATTTCTCCTTTGTGTACCGATTAATGCTTCTTTTCTAGTTTTATTCAACACGATTTCGGTAAACATCGATTTCTCTTCTATATACCATATAGTTTATGTTTTTTGGTTTGTTCAACATCGATTTGTGAAAAAGAAACTGATTCCTCCATATCTGGTAGCATTTTATTTGTTGGTTTCTAATTTGGTTGATTTGGGTAAACATCCATCCATCGAAGGTTATGTAATTATGTACCAAGGTTCAAACCACAACTGCTTCCTGCTTGTGTTAATATCGTCCATGTGGTTCGACCCTGTGATAAGATCTCCTATGTTCAGTTTGCTCTAGCTAGAAAGTTCCCTTTTGATTCGATTTTCTTTATGATCGATAACGGCTATGGAAGTGATTGTTTGAATTTGGATAGAGGTGATGGGTTTATGGAATTAGAAGGTGAGGCATCTTGTAGCTCCAAATCTGATGTTGTAATCAACTTATTTTAGATTACTTTTTGAAACTTATCAAAGGCATCTCCTTGAACTTTGCTATGTTGTTATGAATTTTTGTTCAACGATATGGCACTTCAAGTGGAAGTGAATTTGGAAAGGAATGATGTCTGGTTGTTCAACTTGCTTGGTTCTTTGGAAGAAAGCTTGATTTGTTCTTTGTTAAGATGTAGATTGTTGTATCCAAGTTGGTGTTGCCATCATGAACAAGCAGACCCTGAAGGAAGGAAGTTTGGGTTTGGATCAAGGAAGGTGACTTTGAAGAAACTGTGAAGATTGGAGATTCAATCCCAACAAGAAACAGTGAACCGGAAGAACCATTGGAGAAACAATTTCAGATGAGGGAGAAAGGATTTGAGGAGGAACGTGAGAAAGAACTTAATAATATCATCTTTAAAGAAACGCCTGAAGTCTAAATAACATTTGTTGTTTGTTGTTGATATGTGTTTTATTTGTATAAATTAGATTGATATGTGTTTTATTTGTATAAAGTAGATTGATGTGTATCCTTAACTACCTTCTCGCTGCTGCTGTTAGAACCGTTTTGCAAAATGAAGCCTTGAACTGTTCGAACTATTTAGTGCTGCTGTTTGCTGTTGATATGTGTTGGAAATGAGTTTACCATTTCAAAATCCAGCACATCAATATGCTATTTTGTTTGCTATTGTTGTTTATTTTTAACTCTAGACATATTTATATATATCAATATATATATATATATATATATATATATATATATATCAATATGCTATTTTGTTTATGTATCAATATGGAAGAAAAAAGCACATCAAACATATAATTGTAACAAGTTTTGTACAATATGCTTAAGGCCATCCACAGCGCATAGATAAAAGCCCTCAAGCCCTCAACGCCACATCAGCTAAGCCCTCAAGCCCTAAACACCCCCAACGCATAACTAAAAGCCCTCAAGCCCTCAATGCCACATCAGCGCCACATCATTTTTTTAATTCTTTTATTTATACATTTAATTATTTAACAAAATAAAAATATTTATATATTTTTGAATAAATAAAAATAAGATAAATAATAAAAATAAAAATTCATATCATTCATTAAAAAATTAAAAATTACAAAATAAATTTAAAAATTACAAAATAAATTTAAAAAGCTACTCGTCGTCATTGTTGGGAACTTGGATACGCCAAATATGTTCGACCAAATCCGACCGAAGGTTATTATGAGTGGCCCGGTTTTGGACTTCTCGAACATTTGCCGCGCGTTGTTCCTCGCTGATTTGTGTTGACGACGAGGCGGTGCTACCATAAATTCATTGTGCAGTATGTCGAAAAACTTCTCTTTGTAGATTCAACAACTCGTCGGTGTCTACGGATGATGATGATGCGGTCGGTGAACCGGGTTGTGGCGAATCCATATTGTTTAAAATATAGAGAATGGAAGAGAATGAGAGAGTTTGAGAGATTGTTGGTGTGAAAAAATAAGAGGTTGAGGGTTAATATATATAGTGAGATTAAATTGAATTTTTTTTTATAAAAGTAACCGTTGGATTTATTTATTTTTAAGATTTAAAAAAAAATACAAATAGCCTTCGGGTTCCTCGGGTTTGAAAGCCCGGAGGTCGAGCCCGAGCTCGAAGCCCGAACAGCCCCCACCGCTGCCCGCACGAGCCCGCAGCGAGCCCGAGCCCGTGGGCGCTGCGGATGGCCTTAGGCCATCCTCAGCGCATAACTAAAAGCCCTCAAGCCCTCAGCGCCACATCAGCTAAGCCCTCAAGCCCTAAAGACCCGCAGCGCATAAGTAAAAGCCCTCTTGCCACCTCATTTTTTTAACTCTTTTATTTAAAAAAATATTCAAGATTGCAGGCTAAAAAAATATTCAAGATTTAAAAAAAAATGCCAAATAGCTTTCGGGTTCCTCGGGTTTGAAAACCCGCTGGCCGAGCCCGAGGACCAAGCCCGCGTACCCCGCACCGCTGCCCGCACGAGCCCGCAGCGAGCCCGAGCCCGTGGGCGCTGCGGATGGCCTAAGAATGTCTCTAAGGGATAAAATAGGCAATTATATATTTTCAGACGTTTGTCAACATGCAAAAACAAACAGTCTAACTGATTTAGATTTCAGACTTCAGTACCACCTCTTGAAAATCAAAAGTGAAACCAGACTTCAGACTTCAGCACCTCTTAAAAAACAAACGCAACCTAAGTATTATTATTACTATGGTTACAAATTAGGTTTTTTAATATAACATATTTTTAATTTAGAAAAAATGATTTATTTAAAATTTTCGAATAAACATCAAATTAAAAATAAATATCTTATAAATGTCAACCGTTGATTAACATCAATTTAGGATTTAACATCATAAAATATTAATCCAATTCTGACACAAAATCTATATTATAATATTAATTCAAGTCTTACACAAAATTTATATCAGGGACGAGTGTTACTAAAATTTAATAAATATCGCTACCTTAAAGGTATGAAAGATGTCTCCAATTAATTAATATATCCTTGTGTCCCTAATTGGCATTCAATTCATCACAATGTCGCAATTTCATCTAAATATATTATGCGAAACTTAGAGTAAAAAATTACCTAAAATCCATATTCTCTCAATTTTAAAGAAACTGTTGGAGATGCTTTAAACCTTTTTGCATTTTACTATAATGTAAAATAATTAAGAACAAACCACAAGGTTTGTGGCGTAGTGGTTAAGGCCCTGTGGGATATGGTGGAATATCCCATCTGCTCAGGGTTCGAATCCAGACATACACAACAATTATAGCCACTGAGGTTTAATCAGGCTGCTGATGTCTTATAGTCATAATTTACCAAGTGATCAATCTAGACATAACCTAGGGCATTCTTAAAAAAAGATAATAATTAAGAACATTTAGAAATTTTAATTATATAAATAAAACTTGAATATTTGATCGGTGACTAAAAATGATTTTTAAATTTAGATGTATGGAATCACTTAAAATCATGTTTGACATTTATGTTAAAATAAGTAACATGTTGTAGGATAAGTGTGTAAAGGATATGACGATATAGATAGAGATAAACATATTAGAGATGAGTTAGACCTTATATCTCTCGTAATTATCTACTTGTATCTCATCCATATTTAAAGGGCTTATGATTAATGAAAATTACAGTTTCATTCTCTCTATTTACTGTTGTTTTATTTCTCTTTTCCTTTAACACGTTATCAACACGAGGCTCTCCAAGTTATTTTTATGCCAAGATTTTCACCATATCAATCAAGTAAGATATCCCCCTCTGCTAATTCACGTTACACGTATCATGACTACTCTTTATTTGAATAATCCATCATCTTGTCCTGTAACCTTCGTTGTAACAACTGTGTCCAAAGTTGATTTCCCCCCTTGAAATTATTGCCTAGATATCTGCAGCATTTTTTTTCCCTTTCTATAATTGCTAAAGTTTATTTTTAGGCCTACCATGGTACCATGTAGATATAAGAATTTGTAGATGAAAATAAAATATACTCATATCCAGTAGAAACCGAAACGGTGGACTGTTATTATAGGACTGAACTCCATTCGTAAGACTTAAACAATGATTTTGTTTTTCATTGTGAGTTGGATAATCTACGAGATTAGAGTTTTCTTTTTTGTGAGATATATGAGTGTTGTAGGGTCAAAACCCAATGTTAGTATTTATTTGAAAGAGAAAAGGATAAAGCCTCTGGTTACGCAAGTATTTATGATTTTATCTATTAAAATAAATGTTAAATGATAAAATAAAATAGAAATAAACTTGAGGCAGTCAAATTTGGAGATCAAAACTGAATTAAGGTTTTGATAATTTCGTACTTTGGGTTATGCCGATTTAATTTAATCATGCTAATTAATTTAATTTAAATTAAAGTTTTTGCTTTGTTTGTTCATATTGAGCATGTTTAGGTAGTTTTATTTAATTGGACTTTTTGAGTACTCGGTTATCTTCTTCAAATGTTTTTTTTTTCTCGAAGCAATTTATGAATTTATTCTATCATATAATTCAAATACATATCTTTCTTAATTATAAGTTCCTACTTATAATTTCCAATCTTAAAATAACTTTTAAATGGTTATCTTGTTTAAATGATTATTTAAGTGTTTATGTTGATTGTGAGTTCCTACTCATAATTTTCAACTTTATTATTAGTTTTTGCAAGTTACACTTCTAACCCTCCATATATTTTGGTCTTTTACCAAAAGCTCCAAAAATACTATTAAGATGCTAAAAGTTTGAATTTGACTTTATGTCAAAACTCAAAACTAATATTGATTTGTCTAATGGAAAAATCTCTTAAAATACTATTAAGGTATTGAAACATTGGAATTTGCTTCATAAGCCAAACTCATATTCATTTTGGCCTCATGTCAAAAATTCTATAATTAACAATGTTATCTTCAAATTAAATAAATCGCAATATATCGATTGAGTTTTGTCAAACGGGCGTAAATAACCCTAAGGTTTGTAGGGACTTAAGAAATTCATGTGATTCCCCTACTACCTAGAAATCCAATAGATTGAGTGGTTTCTATTCGCAAATTGAAATATTGATGAAGTATTACCAACAAAATGTAAGCATACAAAAATCTAATATTATTATGATAGTGAAATTTTATGCATAACATAATAATTATAAATCACAATTCACTATTATAAAATAATATATTATTTATTTTCTACGACATCTTTGACTCAGAAGGATTTGATTACCATAAGATAGGTTCGAAAAAACACAAGAAAATATGTAAAAATCATCGAACCCTTTTGACTCTAAGAAAAAACTAGATGATAAGATACAAGTATATACTTTGAAATTTTTGAGCCGATACATCAGTCACAACGGAGGGAATAAATAGAAACCCCTAAGAACCGTGGGACATGTTGGTATGGTTATTTACCAACATCGTCAAAATTGAAGAATTATTTAAATTGACATATTTATCAACTAGATTACTTACACTAAAAACGTCGTGTGCATTAATAGCATTTTGATATGTGTTGTTATACCATTTACCCCTACCCGTATAAGCGTTTAACTAATCTTCATATAAACACGTACATTCACATAATGTAGCTTTGGAATTGGAATGAAATATTAATAAATGACCAAAATGCCTTTCTTGAAAATTTTAATTTCTATAAAACTAAAAATACTTTGAAAAAATAAAATAATTAAAATAATAAAATAATTAAAATAAATAATAAATAAAATGAATAAACAAAATAAAATAAATAAATAAAATATTAAATATTTCAATAAAATAAAATAAAATAAATAAATTATACCTAAAAAAATAAAATAAATAAAGTATACCTCAAAAAAATAAAAAATAAAAAAAATAAAAAAATAAAAAACAAAAGTATTAAATTAAATTAAATAAATAAAATAAAATAAAATTAATTAAATTATATTTGTGTTAAAGGGTATATCTGGGATTTTGAAAATACAATATTTCATTCCATCAAATCCTAAGGTATTGTGAAAGAATGTTAAATTCCTTTATCGATGAAATTTGATGGAATTCAAAGATTCCATCAATCAAAATGATTGAACCAAACAAGGGAATGAAATCTGGTCAATGAAATTCAACATTCCAATTCTATCAGATTCCATAACATTCTGCGAACCAAACGTCACCTAAGGCTCTGTTTGTTAAAAAAAAGATATTAAAAGCTCTTATATCATTTTCGGCCAGACCTTTGGTCTTTAAGACCGTTTGTTTTTTTTAATAAAAAAGAGCTTAAAACCTCTGAGTGTGTGCCCTAACCTTCTCTCATCCGCCTCCATCGCTTCTCATCGCCTCCATCGCCTCCTCCAGATCGAGTTTGCTATTGAAATCGTTCGTAACCTTCTCATCTGCTTCCTCCAGATTGAGTTTGCCATTGAAATCGAGGTAGCTTCTTCAGTCTAGATCGCCGATATATTTGGTGGAGTCAATCGCCGATATATAGCTTCTTCAGTTGCGATTGGTGTATTTTATCATGTAGATTAATTAGCTTCTTCAGCCCTTGACTTGTTTATTTTCCTTTTGTGCTTTTTAGGTTAAACAAAAGAAACCTTCTCATCCAGTCGCTTCTTTAGTCCTTCAACTTCCAAAGAAGGTATATCGATACCCTTTTCTACTTTGGATTGTCTTCGGTTTTGGTGGGTTTTGGTTAGAATGTTTGATTGTTCTAGTTTTGTGATTAGGGTTTATTTTGATTGTTCCTAAATTTGTTTCCATTTCTGCCTGTGTTCTCTGTGAATCTGTGAATTTTGATTAATGAACTTGTAAGGTAAACTTGTCATCATATGGGTATCATTTGCAGAAGTCATCCAGGTCAAATTTTGAGATTTCTTGTATTAACTTGTAATCTTTTGTACTGTTTTATTGTTTCCGTCAATCTATATATTTTAATCGATGAATATATGTGATTGGGATTGGTAACATTGGGCGATCCACCCCCTTAATTGTTTCCATCTATCTATCTCCTTATATGTGTGTAGGTGTGTGTTTGTGACTTTTGTTGTTTGAAGATATCTGCAATACTCTTTATGACATTGAGCCAGGGTTGAGGATTTGCTGATTTCTTGTTTGTCTGTTTGAGATTTAACCCTGAAATGATCGTCAATTTGTTTAATGTTCTAGGATATTTGAAAATTTGAGTTAGATCACATGGGTTTCTTGAAATCCAGTAGGAAGTTATCTTTCTCTTGGCGGTTACCCATGTAAATTGGGAATAGGGTTAAAAAGTCAACCTTTTATTTTGGTTCTATAAGTTACCGTAAATGTTTACGCCTATCTTTTTGTTGGATACAATCGTAATCAATGAGCTTTAATCTGTTTCATGTTTAATGTTGTAACATCTCGATTTTTATAAAAGATGATGTTTGGGTTTATTAAATAATTTGAGTATAATTATTTGATAAGATATGGTTGATTATTTGATGGATTAATTTTAGAGTTTATCCCCGATTAAGTTACGTTAGTTGTTTTGTGGAGTTATAAGTTATGGGGTAAACTTTAATTTTAATTTATAAGTGAAGGGGTTAAACTTGCCAAGTGATGATTGTTGAGGGGCTAGATTGGTTAAGATGATTAAAGAATCATCACCATCACCGCCTTATATGATAAAAAGGGGTGAGGTGTCATACTCATACCATTTTGTGTAATAGTTTTTGTGTGTGTGTGTGAGTGTTCTACGGCAAAGAGAAAGGGAGAGAGGTAAAACCGAGAAAAAGAGGAAAAGAAGGAAAGAAGAAGAATAAATTCAGCAAGAAGAAAACTAAGAAATTCAGTGTTGAAAACAAAGGTATATCTTCTTTTAAATCATCTCCTTATTATGGTTATAGAATTTTCTATGGGTTTAGAAAATGGGTTTTGATGTTTTTGAATATTATGAGAAATCTGGGTTGATGATTATGTTCTATTGATAGTTTTAAGTATATCTGCATATTTACAGAATCATTCATGGCTTAAAACTATAAATTTCTGGGTTAAATATGAATTTAGTTGATTGCGACAGTTATGAATGTCGCAGTAGTTATTTGCGACAGTTATGAGTGTTGCGATAGTTATGAATGTCGCAACCTTGGGTTGCGACAAGTAGGTTGTATCGCAACAGTTGGTTGCGATGAGAGGTGTATCGCAACAGTTGATTGCGATAAGGTGGAATATCGCAACTGTTGGTTGCGATAAGTACTGTTGGTTGCGACAAAGGTTATCGCAGCTAGTGGGTTGCGATAAGAGTCGAGAATTTTGGATATTTAGAATTCTTAGTCTTTAAGGGTCCTGTTCAATAGATTAATACCAGTACGATATGTATTTGGGTATTTCAGATCTTTGTGCAGTTGGTGACGAAAATTCCTACAATTATAAGAAAAATAATGTGAGAGTGACGCGACTACTATCAGGTGAGTTCATTCTTACCTTACCCTTTTAAAATGTTTTTAAATTATGGTAAGGTGTATTTTATAAATGAATTGTTTTGGATGGATTTTGGAAGAATGATTTTATAAAGCAAAATCTATTATCTTAAATTGATGGTTGTGCTTAAATTCATTAATGATATTGGAAAATGATTTATAGCAATAACCTGTACGAGTTTTAATTATTGGATTTAATGGGCAAGTGGGTTACAATAATATTTATATCAAGGACATGAGTAATGATATTGATGGTTAGACTTATGTTATAAGAAATTGACATATTAATTGTGATTTGCTTATAATGATTGATATGAGAAATTTATAAAGGAGATTTGCTCATACTGAATGCTATGAGGAATCTATAATAAATAATAATCTGAACGAATACGGTTAAGGGTAATGAATCCATATACACTAGATTTATTGGATAGTGTAGGATAAGTAAAGTATAATTGCTATTACTGTTTATAGCGGAACGTAAGGAATAGACAAAGTATAATTGTTATTCTCGTGTTTGTTGAAAGGGAGGAATAGACCAAATGTTATTCCTGTGTGCCCTTGAGATGATGGAATAGACACTAGTGTTTGTAATCACATGGAATAGGCGCGTGGTATTAATCGTTATTCCAGTGTGTGTGGAAAATCGTGAAATAGACACTAGTGTTTGTAATCACATGGAATAGGCGTGTGGTATTAATCGTTATTCCAGTGTGTGTGTGGGAAATCGAGGAATAGGCGTGTGGTACTAATCGTTATTCCCGATTTTTAAGGAAGACAAAGGGATTGACATGAGTGATTGTAATTTCTACTTCCTTTCCAATAAATGGGCATGTGCAATTGCGATTTATTGGATAAGAGCATAATCTAGAATCCGTAGAGATTCGTAGTGTGGCTCTGGGATAAGAGCATAATCTAGAATCCGTAGAGATTCGTAGTGTGGCTCTGGGATATGAGCAATAATCTAGAATCCGTAGAGATTTATAGTGCGGCTCTGAAACATGAGAAATGACTGACTTAGTGTCAGGTCGTATTCATGGAACCGGGTTTAACCCATTCCCGTGTATCGTTGGGATGATTGAATAGACAAAGTAGAATTGTTATTCATGTGATTGACTGAATAGGCAAAGTAGAAATGCTATTCATGTTGGATGATGGGATAGGTAATATAGAATTACTATTCATATAGAACCATCGAATAGGCAAAGCATAATTGCTATTCAGGTTGAATGATTAAATAGGCAAAGTAGAGTTGCTATTTGTAATTGAGATGTGGAATTATGAATTAGACAAAGTGTAAGTGTTGTTTCTTGTGTTTGGTGGATTATAAATAGGCAATGTATATAATTGCTATTTCTATTTCAAAGAAAAAGGGTATGTTGATTGAATGTAAGTCTTTAGGCTTGATCGATAAACTAGGATCTGTGACGATTCGTAGTAAACTATTGATCATGGTGATATGATTTTCTGAATGGTAATCATACTCATAGGATTGGATATGATTTTGTTAATATGAGACGAATACGGGTACGGTAAGACTAATGGTAAGACAGGTTTGATAAGCCTGGTTTATATTGATTTAAAAGTATTATTTTGAAACTGAATGTTCTCACTAGGCGTTAGCCTAATCGTTTCAAATTATATTTTCTTACCAGGTAAGAGCTCAGGGAAGTAATGAGACGAGTGGAGAGTCTATAGTGGCGACAAGTTGATGTAAATTGACTCTTGTTATTATTTATACTTATATAGAATACTTATGTTATGGATATTAGTTATGTAAACCCCTTTTAATTTAGGTTTAAATTTGCCTTGATTTTTAGGGTGTTACAATATGGTATCAGAGCATTAGTTTAAGTGAACTAGGTATGCTAGGTGAGATACCTAGACTTAAGCTGTGATGAACTAAGTTATGATTCGTGAGATTGGGTAGAAGTATTACGACGGGATAGTCTTAGAGTTGACGGGAATACGTGAAATTAGAACGGTAGCAATGGTAACAAGGATTCTCATGTATAATATATTCACAATCTCAATTAGCTACTGTTATTATGAATATATTACTACACAAGTATACTTGTTTATAAATTGTTACAGTGACTAATGTTCGGCAATGTATGTTTCGTATGTTTAGATATGAGTAACCATTTCTTATGGTTATTTGTGAGATCCCACATCGGCTAGGAGGGGGAAACGAAGTCCTCCTTGTAATGGTGGATGGAGACCTTCCTTGCATGATGCCTTTTGCCTGTCACTAGGTACGGTCTGGGTGCGTCCCGCGTATGCTTGTGCGGGCAGGAACAAAACCGTGAGCGGTACCGGTATGCTGTTATACAAAAGGTATGCGCAAAGTGTGTACGGTAGGCTGGGAATGTTATATTATCTTGTTGTCTCTCTCTCTTGTAAAGATGTAAGAAGTTGTTAGGAGAAAGGTGTGTATCCGGCATGACGCTAGACCACCTTGTGTGAGTGTTGCAAAAGTGAAAGATCGTAGTTGCATAAGTGATTTCTTATAGGGTTTGATGATCCACATAAGAACAAAATGTTAGGGTAATCGAAGCGGGTGCGCTTTGAATAGTTGACCTTGACATGTGGTAACGTGGTGCGATAATGGTGTGAGGAAGTGGTAGCACTTTATACCGAAGGAACGTGTAAGGCATAGATGTAATGATGGTTTGCCGTAATATTGAAGTATTCAAAAGTGGTGAGTATGCTCGATTGAAGTGTGTGGGTTTTCAGGCAATATACGTTAATGCTATTTTGAGATCTGGAGGTTGAGTTGCGGTTGGTGACGGGATGAAAGGAGAACCCTTGTTCTTCTTGATCCCATTGGATTATAGGTGAGTTTTTATACTTCACTTGATTGTCGAAGAGGATACTGTAACCGTTAAGCTGTGGTGCTTCGTTATGAAGTTTAGTCGAGAGTGTTAGAGTATTCCGTGGATGTAAAGAAATGTAATGAGTGGGTCGACTGTGTTGGAAAGTTAGGAGGTCGTGGTAGTTCTTGGTGCTAAGTACTTTACGAGGACTTGGCTAGAGGTCTTGGCTGATGATTTTGGAGAAACCGTTCTTTTAGATTGTAGCGGTGTGTGATGGGCGTTCCGTGTAGGCATGAGAGAAAATGATGACGATATGGTAGATCAAGTATAGACAGGCTTGCGGTGAGAAGATGTCAAGAGACACTGGAAAGGTGGACTATAATTAAGGAACTGTTATTTGTAAGGCATAAAAAAGGGGATTGTTGTGTATGTCATGGTTAAAGAATTGAGGAAGCAAAGGTTGTAGAAGAAGTTTATGCTAAAGATAAAGCTGAGAAAGCTCACATAGGGTAGAAAAGAAAAAGGGAAGGTCGATCGGAATTTTTGCCTGGGTTGAAGCCCTTTATTGGTAACACTTATTGTGAACCTAGTCAAGAGCTGAATTGGTGCTCAAAATGTAAAAGTAAATATTATGCTTCGTGTAGGATGACTTGGCTAGAATGTTCAAAGTGTGGTGAGAGTGGTCACATTATGGGAATTATCCCCTCCAAGGACCAACTTGCTATGAATGTAAGAAGCCTGGTCATTATCGAAAGGATTGCCCAACGTTGGAAGAAAGCGGGGATCAGGGAAAGAAGTCCAACATTTTAGCATCAAAGAGTTGAAACTTTCCATGTGATAATAGAAGACGTTAAGGAATGGATGGATAAGTTTTAATATTGACTTTGTTTATTCTATGCACAGGTATATGCATATTATGTAAGTAGTGCTAACTTACCTTTTGTATTTTGGTTATATCCAAAGTTAGCTAAATCGGTTGTTATTATTGAAAGATGCTTTAATGATTGAAATAATTAAAGAAGATCAAGAAATAGTTGTATAAAGATCTGATAATCGAATAGTTACCCCAAGGAGATCTGCAAAAAATTTCAAGTTGGGGAGTAGGTATAGTGAAAGTTTTAAAATTGAGAAAACGTGGAAAGTTGAGTCCTTGTTATTTCTGGACCTTTATCTGTGATTAAGTATGTAAGACTTGAAGTGAAGGGGACACACAACATATTTCATGTTGATGTGATGTGATCCCATTTACTGAAATGAAAGTGGATGGTAAGAGTAGTTGCTTGGGGGAAACTGTAAGCGGTCATAGAAAGATCAGTTAAGAAATTTGCAACATAAAGATGTGGTGTTATATCATCAAGGTGCTAACGTGACTTTAGAGTCGAAGGAAGATATAAAGATTAGATATCCTCATTTGTTTACCTAGCTTTGATTTCGAGGACGAAATCATTTTCAAGTTGGGGAGTATTGTAACATCTCGATTTTTATAAAAGATGATGTTTGGGTTTATTAAATAATTTGAGTATAATTATTTGATAAGATATGGTTGATTATTTGATGGATTAATTTTAGAGTTTATCCCCGATTAAGTTACGTTAGTTGTTTTGTGGAGTTATAAGTTATGGGGTAAACTTTAATTTTAATTTATAAGTGAAGGGGTTAAACTTGCCAAGTGATGATTGTTGAGGGGCTAGATTGGTTAAGATGATTAAAGAATCATCACCATCACCGCCTTATATGATAAAAAGGGGTGAGGTGTCATACTCATACCATTTTGTGTAATAGTTTTTGTGTGTGTGTGAGTGTTCTATGGCAAAGAGAAAGGGAGAGAGGTAGAACCGAGAAAAAGAGGAAAAGAAGGAAAGAAGAAGAACAAATTCAGCAAGAAGAAAACTAAGAAATTCAGTGTTGAAAACAAAGGTATATCTTCTTTTAAATCATCTCCTTATTATGGTTATAGAACTTTCTATGGGTTTAGAAAATGGGTTTTGATGTTTTTGAATATTATAAGAAATCTGGATTGATGATTATGTTCTATTGATAGTTTTAAGTATATCTGCATATTTACAGAATCATTCATGGCTTAAAACTATAAATTTCTGGGTTAAATATGAATTTAGTTGATTGCGACAGTTATGAATGTCGCAGTAGTTATTTGCGACAGTTATGAGTGTTGCGATAGTTATGAATGTCACAACCTTGGGTTGCGACAAGTAGGTTGTATCGCAACAGTTGGTTGCGATGAGAGGTGTATCGCAACAGTTGATTGTGATAAGGTGGAATATCGCAACTGTTGGTTGCGATAAGTACTGTTGGTTGCGACAAAGGTTATCGCAGCTAGTGGGTTGCGATAAGAGTCGAGAATTTTGGATATTTAGAATTCTTAGTCTATAAGGGTCCTGTTCAGTAGATTAATACCAGTACGATATGTATTTGGGTATTTCAGATCTTTGTGCAGTTGGTGACGAAAATTCCTACAATTATAAGAAAAATAAAGTGAGAGTGACGCGACTACTATCAGGTGAGTTCATTCTTACCTTACCCTTTTATAATGTTTTTAAATTATGGTAAGGTGTATTTTATAAATGAACTGTTTTGGATGGATTTTGGAAGAATGATTTTATAAAGTAAAATCTATTATCTTAAATTGATGGTTGTTTAAATTCATTAATGATATTGGAAAATGATTTATAGCAATAACCTGTACGAGTTTTAATTATTGGATTTAATGGGCAAGTGGGTTACAATAATATTTATATCAAGGACATGAGTAATGATATTGATGGTTAGACTTATGTTATAAGAAATTGACATATTAATTGTGATTTGCTTATAATGATTGATATGAGAAATTTATAAAGGAGATTTGCTCATACTGAATGCTATGAGGAATCTATAATAAATAATAATCTGAACGAATACGGTTAAGGGTAATGAATCCATATACACTAGATTTATTGGATAGTGTAGGATAAGTAAAGTATAATTGCTATTACTGTTTATAGCGGAACGTAAGGAATAGACAAAGTATAATTGTTATTCTCGTGTTTGTTGAAAGGGAGGAATAGACCAAATGTTATTCCCGTGTGCCCTTGAGATGATGGAATAGACACTAGTGTTTGTAATCACATGGAATAGGCGTGCGGTATTAATCGTTATTCCAGTGTGTGTGTGGGAAATCGAGGAATAGGCGTGTGGTACTAATCGTTATTCCCGATTTTTAAGGAAGACAAAGGGATTGACATGAGTGATTGTAATCTCTACTTCCTTTCCAATAAATGGGCTTGTGCAATTGCGATTTATTGGATAAGAGCATAATCTAGAATCCGTAGAGTTTCGTAGTGTGGCTCTGGGATAAGAGCATAATCTAGAATCCGTAGAGATTCGTAGTGTGGCTCTGGGATAAGAGCATAATCTAGAATCCGTAGAGATTCCTAGTGTGGCTCTGGGATATGAGCAATAATCTAGAATCCATAGAGATTTGTAGTGCGGCTCTGAAACATGAGAAATGACTGACTTAGTGTCAGGTCGTATTCATGGAACCGGGTTTAACCCATTCCCGTGTATCGTTGTGTAACATCCTGAATTTTCAGTAATAGTATTTTAATGAGAATTGGGATTTAATTGTATTTTAGTTTTAACTTTGGATCATGTTTTGATTTATAATTCAAAATGGGGTTAAAATGTTAGTGATCAAAGTTAAGTGTCAGTATTGGAAAGTTGAAACTTGGAGGTGTGTTTGGTCACAATTGGAAAGTGTGTTTGGATAAAGTAGCTGAAATCAGATTTTTCATCTCATTTGTGTGTTGGGTCGGTTTGGAGAAAAAGAGAAAAGAGAGAAAAGGGAGAAAGAAGGAAAGGAAGAAAAGCAAAGGGATCATCAAATTGGTAAGGAATTTGTGATGGTTGCTGATAAAATATGTTGTAGTTATATGATTGTAAACGAATCTGTGTATTGGACTGATTTTCAGAATCATAAACAGCAGATTTGGGCTTCAGATTTGTGCAGGAAGTGGGTTTTGCAAACATGAGGTGAGTTCATTTGTGGTTTGTACAAATCAGTGTTTATATGTTACATTAAACCTTGAAATAGCTGTATAACTTGGTTATGAACTGTATGGAATGGTCTGGAATGAGCTGAATCGAACAGATATGTATCTAGATCGAATTTTAAGCTGCAGGTCGAAGGTTTCCGGATAAAACGCAGCATCCGGAAACCGTGGTGATGAATGTCTCCGGACGCGATTTAGTATCCGGTAAGTTTTGATTTTTATCGTAGTTTCCGGATGGAATTTAGTTACCGGATAGTATCCGAATTATTTTAGTTTCCGGGTGTTGTCCGGATTAGAAAAGTATCCGGAAAATATGAATTACCCGGAAAGTAGTGGTATCCGGAATGTTTGGTTACCCGGTGAGTTGTAGTTATCCGGAAAGTTCAGTTGTCCGGATAGTTTAAATCATCCGGAAACCCCTGTTGTCCGGACACTTTTGTGAAATTGAGAATGTTAGGTTCTGATGTCTGGATGCAGATTCTAGATGTTTTGTCTGGTTAAGTTTTCTAAAAACAATTCTAGGGGCGCTGTCCCCAGACCCTGCAAGGGCGTTGCCCCTTGACCCCATCCGCTAACCGGGTAGCGGAACCCCTTGCTAAGTCGCCGAAGGGGGGCATTTGAGGATGAAGATACGATAGGTTATCTAAGAATACTAGATAACCTATCGTATCTTCATCCTCAAATCTAAGAATACTAGATAACCTATCGTATCTTCATCCTCAAATGCCCCCCCTTCGGCGACTTAGCACGGGGTTCCGCTACCCGGTTAGCGGATGGGGTCAAGGGGCAACGCCCTTGCGGGGTCTGGGGACAGCGCCCCTAGAAAATATTTTAGAAAACTTAACAGACAAAACATCTAGAATCTGCATCCAGACATCAGAACCTAACATTCTCAATTTCACAAAAGTGTCCGGACAACAGGGGTTTCCGGATGATTTAAACTATCCGGACAACTGAACTTTCCGGATAACTACAACTCACCGGGTAACCAAACATTCCGGATACCACTACTTTCCGGGTAATTCATATTTTCTGGATACTTTTCTAATCCGGACAACACCCGGAAACTAAAATAATCCAGATACTATCCGGTAACTAAATTTCATCCGGAAACTACGATAAAAATCAAAACTTACCGGATACTAAATCGCGTCCGGAGACATTCATCACCACGGTTTCCGGATACTGCGTTTTATCCGGAAACCTTCGACCTGCAGCTTAAAATTCGATCTAGATACATATCTGTTCGATTCAGCTCATTCCAGACCATTCCATTCAGTTCATAACCAAGTTATACAGCTATTTCAAGGTTTAATTTAACATATAAACACTGCTTTGTACAAATCACAAATGAACTCACCTCTTGTTTGCAAAACCCACTTCCTGCACAAATCTGAAGCCCAAATCTGCTGTTTATGATTCTAAAAATCAGTCCAATACACAAATTCGTTTACAATCATATAACTACAACATATTTTATCAGCAACCATCACAAATTCTTTACCAATTTGATGATCCCTTTGCTTTTCTTCCTTTCCTTCTTTCTCCCTTTTCTCCCTTTTCTCCTTTTCTCCAAACCGACCCAACACACAAATGAGATGAAAAATCTGATTTCAGCTACTTTATCCAAACACACTTTCCAATTGTGACCAAACACACCTCCAAGTTTCAACTTTCCAATAATGACACTTAACTTTGATCACTAACATTTTAACCCCATTTTGAATTATAAATCAAAACCTGATCCAAAGTTAAAACTAAAATATAATTAAATCCCAATTCTCATTAAAATACTATTACTGAAAATTCAGGATGTTACAATACTCCCCAACTTGAAAATGATTTCGTCCCCGAAATCAAAGCTAGGTAAACAAATGAGGATATCTAACTTTCATATCCTCCTCTGATTCTAAAGTTACATTAGTACCTCTATGGTATTTCCATTGTACCTTCATCTAACTAATTCTTTACTATTTCATAACTTTTTAATTGACTTATCAAAACTTCTTCTGGTTTCTCCACACAACAACTCTTCTTATCCACTCTTACTTTAGTAAAAGAAATCACATCATACCAACATGAAACATTTTGTACATCTCTTCCCTTTAAGTCTTACATACTTAATCCCAATTAAAAGTCCATAAAGAACAAGAATTCATCTTTTCATATTCTCTGAACCTTACCTCTTTCATTAGTATCCGCTCCCTAACTTGGATTTGCAAACCTCCTTAGAGTAACTGTTCATCATCAAATCTTTACCCGACTGTTTCTTGGTCTACCATACCGTCATTAACCGTAACTCGATCTCCGGGTCTTAAAATAACATTACCATCTACTGTTTGAAAATCTACACTCACCTTAAATTGAGCATACTCACCACTTTTGAATATTTCGGTAATTACGACAAACCTTTGTTACATCCATGACTCACACGTTTCTTTAGTACAAAGTGCTACCATTTCCTCACACCACTATCGCACTACGCGACCATATTGCAACCAAACACTAAAGTGTTGTATATCAAGGGTGATAATTCCATTGAATCTGTAGTATAACTACATTCTTAGGTCCGACCTTTTTATCATTTCTTCCCACGTTAGCATGGAGTACTACCCTCCAAACATTACTTGTCTCTTTCTCCCAACTTTTCCACATACCGATAACATTTTCTCATTACTATACATAACCAAACAGTTGTACCAAAATTCTAACTTAAGGCAATCAACTAAGTTATCTTGAAACGACATACTGTCCAAAGTTACTACACATTCTTTAATCTGCAACCAATACTTTCTCGGACAATTCTTTCACACATAAGAAGCAACTCGTATTCCTTAAGGATTTTGCATCTTTTACATCACATTTTGACTAACATATCCATCATCTTCGTTAACTTCCAATGATTCAACAATATAAACTTACTTAGCGACTCACACAACCAAAATCGCTTTGGATAAACACCCACTATCTTTCCACCATTATATTCCGATATTAGCCATATCACTACACCATCTTACAAACCACATACTCCAACAATTTTATTGACAAAATAGTACTCTTTATCTGGAATCCCCGAAAAGACTTCCATCGGATGCTTCCTCTTTCTAACTTCACATTACATACTAGTTGACACACTTATCTTGGCACTTGAAGCCGCTACTCGTTCGTACATTCTCCACTCATAGCATCTCACAGCAGACCAGGTCTCTCATGGTCCTTTGTACACAATTCAAACGTACATTCATGTTCTCCCGCATGATTAATTGAGTCTATTTCACTATTATAATCCTCCCCAACTTTAGTTGGACCACAACTCACGGTTTCTAATTAATTTCAACTTACTCGTTTCCTGCTAGCTCTTCGTGATTCCAAACCAATACATAGACAGGGCACAATCCCTCACAGATCGGCATAGTCTATACACTCGCTTCGTTCGTGCCTAATAATTCATCCTTTATAAACCATCCACACTGCAAGAAAACGCTTATCTAAAACAACAACCTTTCACTATCCTAACACCCCTACACGGTGGTCCTTTAACTTTTAATCTTCTGATTCAAAACTTAACATTCATACATGACCTCAAAATAACCAATGTATTCACATCATGTAAACTTCACTTATAATACAATTCATGTAATTCTAACCCCAAGCCCACGTCGAGCTTATTTAAACCGGGTGAATGCTCTCAATACTCAACCGAGCCCAAAACCGAGCCATCTGCTCAAAGGATCTAATGATTATTTATCAACATCTACTCATGCAATTAAATACATCTAACTCACATCATGCAATACACGCTCCGAGGCGTGATAATCTCACAACCCCTTCATTGCTACCTTCCCAATGAAGTCAAATCATATATGTATTTATACGTACACGTATAAGCAACTCTTTTATACTCAACAATGTATATCACTTACCAAGGTTCATTAGTCCCAAAGGTACTAAGAATACAAGATCATCAAACGGTCCTCACACAGAAGACCAATACTTAAAACGACACTCATTTAAATAAAGTGCAATTAAGCACATAACACATCATAAATATTGTACAACCACAATAACTCTAAAAGCGTAATTTGACCACGTAGCTTTCTCTTATGCAATAAATTACTCAAAATTTCTTTCACTCGCGATTTATTCGTCAATCACTCAAATTCCCCCAAAAGTGGGTGTTTCACAAAATATAGACCATTCTGTAACATTCCCAGTCCACCGTACACGATATTGTCCGCTTTGCGCATACCCTCTGCATAACAGCATGCCGGTACCGCTCACGGTTTTGTTCCTGCCCATACAGGCATATGCGGGACGCACTCAGACTGCACCCTGTGACAGGCAAAGGGCCTCATACACCTTACACAACTGTCGACTTCAAAGTCAATAGTCGACCTATCAATACTTCCTTAACCTATTCTTTAACAAAGGTCCCTAACTGAACCTAATCCTTTCAACATATCATAATCTAATTCACACCCCATTGTCTTCATCTCCAATTTATTTGTGCAACGTTAATATCACAAGATCACCATAAATTCTTATTTGACGTCAAGGATGTTTCCTTTCTGTCTCACCACACTATTCCATCACATTGACGACTTCTAGTCCTTCCTCCGGACACAATCGTCCCTCGGCAACTGAATTTCTAGTCATCGGACAAAGGGTACAGACCCTCCTACATCCGACACTAAAATCCACTTTCGACTCTCCCACTGTTCACCTTTCGTCTTTGAACACAAATTCCAAAACTACAAACATTCTCCCATGATTTATCCAACACCTCTTCACTTTCGGAGTTCTTTCTCATCAAATAGTGTAATACTCTATGACCTAGTGAGTTCATAGCCTTCATGCATGACAACGTGATAAATGAATCATTTTGCACATTTTCTCATTTTTAAAGAACAATCACAAGGAACAACTTGGGTACAAATGACCCCAACATTCTCATAACTCCAATGTATTGCACAACGATCTCGAGAATAGTTTGTATACAACTTTCCATAAAACTTAATCATTCTTAACCAAACGATATTATCACGATAGTAATATATATTAAACGAAAATCTTTTCATACTACTAAAGTTTGAAAGAAATTACCGACATGAAGTAAGCTAGTCGGTTCTCACATTCGTTTATATGATATCATCAAGTTAATACTCTTGTTGGTTATAAAAGTTTTGTTGGCCAACTCTTTCTTGACCTTCTTGCTACAATTCAACTTTTCATGTAAAATACGAAGTATTTTGCAAATTGCTAAACTCAAAATTTCATTGTGCGCCGTAAATGGAATTGCCTTTTTCTTTAAATACACACTTGCACATGCCGACTCAAACTCAACTAAAATCGTTGTTTAAACATTTGTTTTGAAATCATAACAACTCATGTAACACACACTAGGACACCATACATAAAACTCTATTCGCAAATGAAGGCTACTCACTCAAACAAGGTCAATCGTTTTACTCACGCGACTTATCATTGATACTCTACTACCGACCAGTGGTCGCCCTCTCGGCTTTGTAACACTTACTATACATACATTCCATGGCCCACTTACTCAACCATTTCACATTCTATCTCTACACATTTCAATTCACCTATTAAAGTATGCCTCGGCGGACTTTCATGAGTCCCGCCAGTTCAAGGTTGTTCTTCCAACCCTCAATCATTACTGGTCTGTCCTCCAAAGAATTTGAAGGACCTTGGTGGCATTTTCACCCTCGTTCCGCTATAACACAAAGGGATAACCATGAGAAATGGTTATACGTATATAGACATACGAAACGTACTTTACCGATCATTAGTCACTGTAACAATTTAGAAACAAGTATACTTGTGTAACAATATATTCATAATAACAATAGCTAATTGGAATTGTGAACATATTATACACGAGGATCCTCATTACCATTGTCACAGTACTAATTTCACGTATTTCCGTTAACTCTAAGACTATCCCGTCTTATTACTTCTACCCATATCTCACATATCATAACTTAATTCATTTCAGCTTAAGTCTAAGTATCTTATCAGCATACTTAGTTCACTTAAACTATAGCTCTGATACCATATTGTAACACCTCAAAATCCAGGATAATTTAAACTTCAAATTTCAACAAGTTATGATAAACTAAACTTCAACTTTCATACATATAGCAAGTGAATTAACCACTAGGAGTACATTTACAAGTACAGAATTCTCCAAATAACCTATTAATCTAATTATGCCACTATAATCAGATTAACTAAGTTATCTAAGCAATCCTTCAAAACTCCTCCTGTTAATTGACACCTCTGCTATTCCAAAACGCTCATCCCACAACCCTTTACTTTCCCGAGCTGGTACCTGGTAAGAAAACATTATATGAAACGATTAGGCCAACGCTTAGTGAGAACATTCGTTTCAAAAATAATATTTGCAAAATCAATGTAAACAAGTTACAACAAACCTGATTACTACTTTTCTTACCGCACGTGTAACTCTATTCCATTACACGATTTCATCCAATTCCATGAATATGACTGACAATAATTCCATCCGCATATCATGCCTCAGAGCCACACTACGAATCTTTAATGATTCTAAATTAATGCTCTTATCCAATAAATTGCAATTACACATGCCCATTTATCGGAAAGGAAGTAGAGATTACAAGCACTTATGTCAATCCCATTTTCTTCCTTAGAAATTGGGAATAACGATTATTACCACACACCTATTCCACAATTTCCACACACACTGGAATAACGATTATTACCACACGCCTATTTCATGTGATTACCAAACACTAGTGCTTATGGATCCATTACACTTTACTAACGTATATGCATAACAACATATTACAGCTCATATCATATTCTCAAATCTAAGAATACTAGATAACCTATCGTATCTTCATCCTCAAATGCCCCCCTTCGGCGACTTAGCACGGGGTTCCGCTACCCGGTTAGCGGATGGGGTCAAGGGGCAACGCCCTTGTAGGGTCTGGGGACAGCGCCCCTAGATTTTTTTTTTTGAAAACTTAACCAGACAAAACATCTAGAATCTGCATCCAGACATCAGAACCTAACATTCTCAACTTCACAAAAGTGTCCGGACAACAGGGGTTTCCGGATGATTTAAATTATCCGGACAACTGAACTTTCCGGATAACTACAACTCACCGGGTAACCAAACATTCCGGATACCACTACTTTCCGGGTAATTCAGATTTTTCGGATACTTTTCTAATCAGGACAACACCCGGAAACTAAAATAATCCGGATACTATCCGGTAACTAAATTCCATCCGGAAACTACGATAAAAATCAAAACTTACCGGATACTAAATCGCGTCCGGAGACATTCATCACCACGGTTTCCGGATACTGCATTTTATCCGGAAACCTTCGACCTGCAGCTTAAAATTCGATCTAGATACATATATGTTCGATTCAGCTCATTCCAGACCATTCCATACAGTTCATAACCAATTTATACAGCTATTTCAAGGTTTAATTTAACATATAAACACAGATTTGTACAAACCACAAATGAACTCACCTCTTGTTTGCAAAACCCACTTCCTGCACAAATCTGAAGCCCAAATCTGCTGTTTATGATTCTGAAAATCAGTCCAATACACAGATTCGTTTACAATCATATAACTACAACAGATTTTATCAGCAACCCTCACAAATTCCTTACCAATTTGATGATCCCTTTGCTTTTCTTCCTTTCCTTCTTTCTCCCTTTTCTCCTTTTCTCCAAACCGACCCAACACACAAATGAGATGAAAAATCTGATTTCAGCTACTTTATCCAAACACACTTTCCAATTGTGACCAAACACACCTCCAAATTTCAACTTTCCAATAATGACACTTAACTTTGATCACTAACATTTTAACCCCATTTTGAATTATAAATCAAAACATGATCCAAAGTTAAAACTAAAATACAATTAAATCCCAATTCTCATTAAAATACTATTACTGAAAATTCAGGATGTTACATGTTGTAACTTGTTTACATTGATTTTGCAAATATTATTTTTGAAACGAATGTTCTCACTAGGCGTTGGCCTAATCGTTTCATATGATGTTTTCTTACCAGGTACCATCTCGGGAAAGTAAATGGTTGTGGGACGAGCGTTTTGGAATAGCAGAGGTGTCAATTAACAGGAGGAGTTTTGAAGGATTGCTTAGATAACTTAGTTAATCTGATTATAGTGGCATAATTAGATTAATAGGTTATTTGGAGAATTTTGTACTTGTAAATGTACTCCTAGTGGTTAATTCATTTGCTATATATATGAAAGTTGAAGTTTAGTTTATCATAACTTGTTGAAATTTGAAGTTCAAATTAGCCTGGATTTTGAGGTGTTACAATATGGTATCAGAGCTATAGTTTAAGTGAACTAAGTATGCTGATAAGATACTTAGACTTAAGCTGAGATGAATTAAGTTATGATACGTGAGATATGGGTAAAAGTACTAAGACAGGATAGTCTTAGAGTTAACGAAAATACGTGAAATTAGTACTGTGACAATGGTAACGAGGATCCTCATGTATAATATGTTCACAATTCCAATTAGCTACTGTTATTATGAATATATTGTTACACAAGTATACTTGTTTTTATATTGTTACAGTGACTAATGATCGGTAAAGTACGTTTCGTATGTCTATATTCGTATAGCCATTTCTCATGGTTATCCCTTTGTGTTATAGCGGAACGAGGGTGAAAACGCCACCAAGGTCCTTCAAATTCTTTGGAGGACATACCAGTAATGATTGAGGGTTGGAAGAACAACCTTGAACTGGCGGGACTCAAAGTCCGCCGAGGCAAACTTTAGTAGGTGAATTGAAATGTGTAGAGATAGAATGTGAAATGGTTGAGTAAGTGGGCCATGGAATGTATGTATAGTAAGTGTTACAAAGCCAAGAGGGCGACCACTGGTCGGTAGTAGAGTATCAATGATAAGTCGCGTGGGTAAAACGATTGACCTTGTTTGAGTGAGTAGCCTTCATTTGCGAATAGAGTTTTATGTATGGTGTCCTAGTGTGTGTTACATGAGTTGTTATGATTTCAAAACAAATGTTTAAACAACAATTTTGTCGAGTTTGAGTCGGCATGTGCAAGTGTGTATTTAAAGAAAAAGGCAATTCCATTTACGGCGCACAATGAAATTTTGAGTTTAGCAATTTGCCAAATACTTCGTATTTTACATGAAAAGTTGAATTGTAGCAAGAAGGTCAAGAAAGCGTTGGCCAGCAAAACTTTTATAACCAACACAAGTATTAACTTGATGATATCATATAAACGAATGTGAGAACCGACTAGCTTACTTCATGTCGGTAATTTCTTTCAAACTTTAGTAGTATGAAAAGATTTTCGTTTAATATATATTACTATCATGATAATATCGTTTGGTTAAGAAAGATTAAGTTTTATTGAAAGTTGTATGCAAACGATTCTCGAGATCGTTGTGCAGTACATTGGAGTTATGAGAATGTTGGGGTCATTTGTACCCAAGTTGTTCCTTGTGATTGTTCTTTAAAAATGAGAAAATGTGCAAAATGATTCATTTATCACGTTGTCATGCATGAAGGCTATGAACTCACTAGGTCATAGAGTATTACACTATTTGCTGAGAAAGAACTCCGAAAGTGAAGAGGTGTTGGATAAATCATGGGAGAATGTTTGTAGTTTTGGAATTTGTGTTCAAAGACGAAAGGTGAACAGTGGGAGAGTCGAAAGTGGATTTTAGTGTTGGATGTAATAAAATTTGGAATGGGTACACTTGACGATATGAATCATTTGAAAAATAAACGTAATCCGATGACTAGAAATTCAGTTGCCGAGGGACGATTGTGTCCGGAGGAAGGACTAGAAGTCGTCAATGTGATGGAATAGTGTGGTGAGACAGAAAGGAAACATCCTTGACGTCAAATAAGAATTTATGGTGATCTTGTGATATTAACGTTGCACAAATAAATTGGAGATGAAGACAATGGGGTGTGAATTAGATTATGATATGTTGAAAGGATTAGGTTCAGTTAGGGACCCTTGTTAAAGAATAGGTTAAGGAAGTATTGATAGGTCGACTATTGACTTTGAAGTCGACCGTTGTGTAAGGTGTATGAGGCATTTTGCCTGTCACAGGGTGCAGTCTGGGTGCGTCCCGCGTATGCCTGTACGGGCAGGAACAAAACCGTGAGCGGTACTGGCATGCTGTTATGCAGAGGGTATGCGCAAATCGGACAATATCGTGTACGGTGGACTGGGAATGTTACAGAATGGTCTATATTTTGTGAAACACCCACTTTTGGGGGAATTTGAGTGATTGACGAATAAATCGCGAGTGAAAGAAATTTTGAGTAATTTATTGCATAAGAGAAAGCTACGTGGTCAAATTACGCTTTTAGAGTTATTGTGGTTGTACAATATTTATGACGTGTTATGTGCTTCATTGCACTTTATTTAAATAAGTGTCGTTTTAAGTATTGGTCTTCTGTGTGAGGACCGTTTGATGATCTTGTATTCTTAGTACCTTTGGGACTAATGAACCTTGGTAAGTGATATACATTGTTGAGTATAAAAGAGTTGCTTATACGTGTACGTATAGATACATATATGATTTGACTTCATTGGGAAGGTAGTAATGAAGGGGTTGTGAGATTATCACGCCTCGGAGCGTGTATTGCATGATGTGAGTTAGATGTATTTAATCGCATGAGTAGATGTTGATAAATAATCATTAGATCCTTTGAGCAGATGGCTCGGTTTTGGGCTCGGTTGAGTATTGAGAGCATTCACCCGGTTTAAATAAGCTCGACGTGGGCTTGGGGTTAGAATTACATGAATTGTATTATAAGTGAAGTTTACATGATGTGAATACATTGGTTATTTTGAGGTCATGTATGAATGTTGGTCATGTATGAATGTTAAGTTTTGAATCAGAAGATTAAAAGTTAAAGGACCACCGTGTAGGGGTGTTAGGATAGTGAAAGGTTGTTGTTTTAGATAAGCGTTTTCTTGCAGTGTGGATGGTTTATAAAGGATGAATTATTAGGCACGAACGAAGCGAGTGTATAGACTATGCCGATCTGTGAGGGATTGTGCCCTGTCTATGTATTGGTTTGGAATCACGAAGAGCTAGCAGGAAACGAGTAAGTTGAAATTAATTAGAAACCGTGAGTTGTGGTCCAACTAAAGTTGGGGAGGATTATAATAGTGAAATAGACTCAATTAATCATGCGGGAGAACATGAATGTACGTTTGAATTGTGTACAAAGGACCATGAGAGACCTGGTCTACTGTGAGATGTTATGGGTGGAGAATGTACGAACGAGTAGCGGCTTCAAGTGCCAAGATAAGTGTGTCAACTAGTATGTAATGTGAAGTTAGAAAGAGGAAGCATCCGATGGAAGTCTTTTCGGGGATTCCAGATAAAGAGTACTATTTTGTCAATAAAATTGTTGGAGTATGTGGTTTGTAAGATGGTGTAGTGATATGGCTAATATCGGAATATAATGGTGGAAAGATAGTGGGTGTTTATCCAAAGCGATTTTGGTTGTGTGAGTCGCTAAGTAAGATTATATTGTTGAATCATTGGAAGTTAACTAAGATGATGGATATGTTAGTCAAAATGTGATGTAAAAGATGCAAAATCCTTAAGGAATACGAGTTGCTTCTTATGTGTGAAAGAATTGTCCGAGAAAGTATTGGTTGCAGATTAAAGAATGTGTAGTAACTTTGGACAGTATGTCGTTTCAACATAACTTAGTTGATTGCCTTAAGTTAGAATTTTGGTACAACTGTTTGGTTATGTATAGTAATGAGAAAATGTTATCGGTATGTGGAAAAGTTGGGAGAAAGAGACAAGTAATGTTTGGAGGGTAGTACTCCATGCTAACGTGGGAAGAAATGATAAAAAGGTCGGACCTAAGAATGTAGTTATACTACAGATTCAATGGAATTATCACCCTTGATATACAACACTTTAGTGTTTGGTTGCAATATGGTCGCGTAGTGCGATAGTGGTGTGAGGAAATGGTAGCACTTTGTACTAAAGAAACGTGTGAGTCATGGATGTAACAAAGGTTTGTCGTAATTACCGAAATATTCAAAAGTGGTGAGTATGCTCAATTTAAGGTGAGTGTAGATTTTCAAACAGTAGATGGTAATGTTATTTTGAGACCCGGAGATCGAGTTACGGTTAATGACGGTATGGTAGACCAAGAAATAGTCGGGTAAAGTTTGATGATGAACATTTACTCTAAGGAGGTTTGCAAATCCAAGTTGGGGAGCGGATACTAATGAAAGAGGTAAGGTTCAGAGAATATGAAAAGATGAATTCTTGTTCTTTATGGAATTTTAATTGGGATTAAGTATGTAAGACTTAAAGGGAAGAGATGTACAAAATGTTTCATGTTGGTATGATGTGATTTCTTTTACTAAAGTAAGAGTGGATAAGAAGAGTTGTTGTGTGGAGAAACCAGAAGAAGTTTTGATAAGTCAATTAAAAAGTTATGAAATAGTAAAGAAGTAGTTAGATGAAGGTACAATGGAAATACCATAGAGGTACTAATGTAACTTTAGAATCAGAGGAGGATATGAAAGTTAGATATCCTCATTTGTTTACCTAGCTTTGATTTCGGGGACGAAATCATTTTCAAGTTGGGGAGTATTGTAACATCCTGAATTTTCAGTAATAGTATTTTAATGAGAATTAGGATTTAATTGTATTTTAGTTTTAACTTTGGATCATGTTTTGATTTATAATTCAAAATGGGGTTAAAATGTTAGTGATCAAAGTTAAGTGTCATTATTGGAAAGTTGAAACTTGGAGGTGTGTTTGGTCACAATTGGAAAGTGTGTTTGGATAAAGTAGCTGAAATCAGATTTTTCATCTCATTTGTGTGTTGGGTCGGTTTGGAGAAAAAGAGAAAAGGGAGAAAAGGGAGAAAGAAGGAAAGGAAGAAAAGCAAAGGGATCATCAAATTGGTAAGGAATTTGTGATGGTTGCTGATAAAATATGTTGTAGTTATATGATTGTAAACGAATCTGTGTATTGGACTGATTTTCAGAATCATAAACAGCAGATTTGGGCTTCAGATTTGTGCAGGAAGTGGGTTTTGCAAACAAGAGGTGAGTTCCTTTGTGGTTTGTACAAATAAGTGTTTATATGTTAAATTAAACCTTGAAATAGCTGTATAACTTGGTTATAAACTGTATGGAATGGTCTGGAATGAGCTGAATCGAACAGATATGTATCTAGTGTAACGACCCAGACTTTTTTTCGAAGTGTTTTGCGTTTGGTGTGGAGTTTTAGTAAAAGCAGAAGTTGAGGGGCTAGTTGGTAAAGAGAGTTAGGGTATTTGAGAAGGTTTCATTAATGCTGAAAGTTGAGGGGGCCTTAGTGTAAATAAGGAAAATGTGGTTTATGACCCAATCATTAGGGCACAATGCCCTAGGAGTGCCTTCATCCTTGTGTTGGCGACTGAATTGAGAGAAAGAGGGATAGAAGAGTTTTGGAGCTTTGGAGCATGGAGAAGGGAAGAACCATCATCATCCTTTGAAATCAACAAGAAGTGTGTGTTAGGATTCGTTTCCTGCAAGGAATCCACAGGTAACTTCTTAATCTATAACCCATTTAAGATCTGTTGGATGAGTATTGGATGGTTTAAGAGTTTATTGATAAAGTCATTTTAAGACCCTTAAAGGAGATTTAAACACCCTTTTAAATCGAGGTTATTCAGTAAAGTTAATGGGAATTGTTTAAAGATGTTTAAGTAAGTGATTTGTTGCATTATCCCACTGTTTTCGAAGTGTTCAGTAAGATTTCGGACCATAAAACCCTTCCAGCGTTCGTCCGGAAACCTTCAAGTATGAAGGTGTCCGGGTGAGTGTCCGGGAAACTTCTTGGTCGGGTTGTAGCAGGTGTCCGGATATTGTGTTGTCCGGATAAGTTTAGTCGTCCGGATAAGTGAGCCATCCGGATAGGTATATTGTCCGGAAAATAGAAGTTGTCCGGTAGTCTCAATGTGTCCGGATAGGAGAGTCATCCGGAAAAGCGTTGTTGTCCGGAAAAGTGGTGATGTCCGGAAAGTGTGGTTTACCCGGTAGCCTGTCCGGAAAAGTTGTGTGTCAGGTGAGAAGTGTCCGGATAGTCCTAGTCAGCTTATAAATCTGTCCCCTCGTTCAGGTAGACATTTTGGAAGTAAAGAGCAGAGTAGGGAAAAGCAAGCAAACGTACCAGGTGAGTTTTCTAAACTAAAACGTGTGGATTCTAACATGTTTTCTAAAGCAAGTACATGATGAGAAATGTCATGTTTTATTCTTATGCTTTATATTGCATGAAAATTGTTTACAGTTTTAAATGAGATTTGTGTATGATTTATGGGGCGGGCCTATCCCGTGTATGATTTATGGGGCGGACCTATTCCGTGAATGCTTTTATGTGAAAGTTTTATGTGAGATGTATGCATACATTGTGTAGACGTAAATTGGCTAAGTCGGGGGGAGGTTCCGCCAGTACTCACGTCGGGGGGAGGTTCCGTTTATGCCATGGGAATGAGTCCCAGTAAGGCAGCGTGATACTGACTCGTTGTCACCCTCGGGTGACTTCAGGGTGCCATTTACGGGAGCGGATTTATCCGTGAAAGATTTTTACTATTCTGTTATGTGAAAGTTTATTATTGAAGTCTTATATACATTTGAAAGTTATGAGAAAGTTTTATGTAAAGATATTTGAAAGTTAGAAACTGTTTTTAAATGTTTTGAGGACTGTCAGGAGGGACTCACTAGACCTCATGGTCTAACCCTCGCATTTTCCAAACTAAACCTTTTTCAGGCAAGCAGATTGCATGAGGCTCAGGTAGTCGAGCAAGAGCAGGATAGAGCACAGATGCAGATAGAGATATCGTCACTCATATTCTAGTAGTAGTTATTCTCAGTTGTGTATAGGTTGTTTCCGCCAACCTAAGTTATTTAGTCAGATGTAAAGAAATTTTATGGATCCAGTTTTGTAATTGTTTAATATTAATGCTAGTTATGCTTAATTTAGACTGGGTTGTTACAATTGGTATCAGAGCCATAGTTTAAGGGATTTAGGTGACCGGACGGGCCTAAACTTAAACTTGGGAGTAGAAATCACAACTGAGAATCAGGAAATGCGTTAGGAGGGCACTATTGTAAATACAGGAAATGCGTTAGGAGGACACTATTATAGAGATAGGACTAATAGGGTACTGAGAACTGTCATGTAAGGTAAGTTTGAGATTCCACCTGGCCAGTGTAATTGCGAACTTACAGGTACATGTAGGTGCTTAACCTGCCTTATTATTCCGAAGTGGTAGTCAGAAGCTAGTGTTTATGTCGTGTTCCAGTACTTTAGAATGTCAGCAAGATCCCTGAGGGGTAGACTGAGACCCCCCTGTTGGGGAAGTTTCATGAGAAGTCGTGGTGATGTAATGTACGTATACATCGTAGAGAAGAAATGTTGTATAGAGTATTACGAGCCGTCTAAAGGTAGCTTTTCGTGGATTCGGAGAGGAAGAATGCTTGAGTTTGAGTAAGACTCCTGTTTCGGGAGAGTCCCAATTCTAGAGATCTTGGGATAGATCAGTCAGGATGTTAAGGAAAGTCAGTGTCAAAACCTTGAAGGTTATCAATGGAGCCCTGGCTTCTTGGTCGAGCTTTCCATTAGCTGGATAAATGAAATAAGATACCTATAGTGAAATGAAACCATGTAGAAATGGAAAGTGAGATAGTTGGTCAAAACGAAATAGTATGAAATGGTTGAGTAAGTGGACCGTTGAATGTATGTATAGCAAATCGTTGCAAGGCCGAGAGGGCTACCACTGGTCGAAGTAGAGTGTCAATGATAAGTTGCTTGAGTAAAGCGATTTACCTTGTTTGAGTGAGTAGCCTTCAATTGCAAGTAGAGTTTCATGCATTGAGTTCGTATACGTGTACATGAGATTTTTTTTCATAATCGTGTAAATATCAAATTTGATCGGATATGAGTCGGCGTGTGCAAGTGTATGTTTAAAGAAAAATACAAATCCATTTACATCGTACAATGAAGTCTTGAGGTTTACGATTTGCAAAATATTCCACTCTTTTTATGATAAGCCAAGAAAACGTTTGAATGCACAAATTTTATAACCAAAATGAGTATTGACATGTCGAAGTTATATAAATGAGTGTGAGGACCGACTAGTTTACTTCGTGTCGGTAAATTTCTTTCAAATTTTTGTCGTATGGGAAGATTTTCATCCAATATTTATTTATGTCGTAACAACATATTTTTGGTTGAGTAAGATTAAGTTTTACGGAAAGATTGCATGCAAACGATCCTCAAGATCGTTGTGCAGGGCATTGGAGTTATGAGAATGTTGGGGTCGTATGTACCCGAGTTGTTTTCAAGTGTTGTTTCTTTAAAACGATCAAAAGGGTGAAATGATTCATTTATCGCGTTGTCAAGCATGAAGGCTATGAACTCAATAGGTCGTAGAGTATTACATTTTAAGCTAAGGAAGAACTCCTAGAGTGGAGAGGTGTTGGACATATCAGGGGAGAATGTTTGTAGCTTTGGTAATTGCGTTCTAGAGGAGAGGTGAGCAGTGGAAGAGTCGGAAGTGGACTTTAATGTCGGTTGTATGAGGGTCTGTACCCTCGTGCGGTGACTGGAAATACAGTTGCCGAGGGACGGTTGTGTTCAGAGGAAGGACTAGAAGTCATCAAGGTGTTGGTATTAGCAACTCGTTATGAGTAGTGTGGTGAAGTAGGAATGAAATATCCTCGACGCCGAATAAGAGTTTTAAAGTGATCTTGTAATATTGATGTTTCACGAGTGAGTTTGAAATGAGGACGACGGGGTACGAATTTGATTATGATATGTTAGAAGGATTAGGTTCAGTAAGGGGCCCTTGTTGAAGAATAGGTTAAGGAAGTATCAACAGGTCAGCTATGGACGTTAAAGTCGGCAGTTGTGTAAGGTGTTTGAGACCGAAGACTTGAATCAGAAGGTTGAAAGTGAAGGACCACTTGGTAGGGGTGTTAAGATAGTGAAAGACTGCTGTTTTAGATAAGCGTTTTACTTACGAGATGGATGGTTCGTAAAGAATGAAGTATTTAGCACAAACGAAGTGAGGGTATAAATTATGTCGATCGGTGGGAATGGTTTGGTATTGCAAAGAGCTAGCAAGAAGCGAGTATGTTAGAATTAATCAGAAACTCGGGTGTTGTGGTTCAACTAGGGCTGGGAGAGGCAATGTAGTGAGATAGACTCGGTTATGTATGTGTGAGGTCTTGAAGATAAGTTTGAATTGTGTTTGAATGGCCAAGAGAGTTTTGGTCTGCAGTGTGATGTTATGAGTGAGGAATGTACAGTTATGCAGTGGAAATAATTGCCAAGTTAAATGTGCCAGCTAGCGTCGTAGTGATGTGGTGTTAGAGAAAGAGGAAGCATCAGATAAAAGCCTTTTGGGGGTTTCGGATGAGGTGTTCGAGTGTTAACCAGGTTGTTGGAGCACGTAGGGTGTAAGTTGACGTGGTGATATGATTATGTTCGGGATAGCATCACGGAGTGGTGGTGGGTAGTTACCCAAAGGAGAAACCAAGTGTTTTTAGTTGTAAGAGTCGCTAAGTAAGCATATTTTGGGATCATTGGAAGTGTAAAGAAGATGATGGATGTATTAGTCAAAATGTGGTGGAATAGATGTGAAATCCTTAAAGAATGTGAGCTGTTGCTTATGTGTGAACGAATTGTCTGAGAAATTGAAAGTTGGAGTTTAAAGAATGTATGGTGACGTCGAACTCTGGTGTCAGTTCGAGGTGATTTGGTCGAAAGCCTTAAGTTAGAATTTTAGTGCAACCGATGGGTTATGTATAATAATGAGACAACATTTGCAGCTTGAGAATTGTCGGAAGAGAGGGGCGAGTAATGTTGGTGGACAGTGCTCCACGCTAACGTGGGGAGGTGAAGGCAGTATGTCGGAATAAGTAAGTAAATCGGAAGTAGTAAACTTGACAGTAATACCGATAGGCGCAGTGTTGTGTAGATTGTCCTTGATAAGTGTGCGAACTTTTGGAAAGAGTATTGAGGAAGGAAATTGTGTATGATTTGGTGCAGAAAAGAAGTGGATAAGACAACTGAATGAGTTAAGTTAGTGACTTTGTGAGAAACGTTCAAACGAACTGATCGTTCAGTGTAAGCTATTGAGAATAGTAGAGTGTGATCGTGGTTACCCCTCCTAGTTGAGTGGGAGTAACTGAAGTAATGTTATATGACTGAACGCTTGTGGCTAAGCAGCGAGAGATTGATGAGCCTTCAGGATAAGTGCAATTCGGATAGGTGAGTACTCCAATAACAAATTATAGAGGTTCCCTACTATTAGACACGTTAAGTGTGAAGTGATGAAGTGGTGAGAACGTACGAATTAGTTGTCGAGTTGTAGCCAATGTGATTCGGGAAAGGAGTATGATATGCTTAGACGAATGTCGGTTGGAGGAAGTAACCTAGAAATTTCAAGTATACCGAGGAGGGGACTCCTGGGGGTGAGCTCGTCAGGATAAACAAGGTTGGCCTTATGCCAAGTTGTCGGTGAGGGAGTTTTCCTGGTGGAAGGTTCTCGTTGTTGTGGCGGGAATTCCCGCCAAGTTCTTTCTCTTAAGGAAGTATAAATGTATGAGAGACCTTATTTAGACGTGGTTAAAACCGTGAGTCCCGATGTGTGGACGGAGGCGAGCAAATGGAGGTGCGGTTGGCCTTGGTCTTATCAGGTAGTTTTAAGCGAGTATAGCGATCGAAGAGGGTACAAGTAAGTAGTGCAAGATGGCACGATTTAGCAAGTAGTGTCTCGCCAAGGGCGGTTTCAAAGTAAGGGGTGCGGTTATGTCTCCCATCTGAACGGTCTGAGGCAACCGAGTAGAACTGAGTGGTTGGATTGAAAAACATAAGGCTTCGAGCCTTGAAGTTTGAGAGAAGGGTAAGGTGGACTAAGTCTGCGGATTCGTCGAAGCATGAAAGTTGAATAGATAGTGCGCGATCTTGAGGTACTCGATGTGAATTTGAGAAGAAGTTCATAGGGTGATGCACGTCTCTTTTGTGGAGAGCCGGTGTGAGAAGTGAGATGATGGCGACTTTGCAAGAGATGCAGGCGATAAGAAGTTGACCTTGTCATTAAGGAGCGAGTTAGAGCAGTAGCATACAAGTTAGACTAGTCAAAAGAATTAAAGAGTGTTCATCCGACATTTCATGTCTCAGACTTAAAGAAGTGTTTGTCAGAGGTCGTTGTGGCTGTTCCTTTGAGGGGACGTCAGTATAGATGAGAGGTTGACTTACGTAGAAGAACCAATAGAAATCGTGAACGGTAAGGTTTGCTAAACGAGGAGCATAGAAGTTTGACTAGTAAATGTTCAGTGGAGATATCATAAGGGATGAGAGACAACGTGGGAAGTAGAAACAGATATGATGTCCAGATACCCACACCCTTTTCGAAAACGGAATTCCGGGGACGAAATTCTTTTGAGGGGGGAGTGTTGTAACGACCCAGACTTTTTTTCGAAGTGTTTTGCGTTTGGTGTGGAGTTTTAGTAAAAGCAGAAGTTGGGGGGCTAGTTGGTAAAGAGAGTTAGGGTATTTGAGAAGGTTTCATTAATGCTGAAAGTTGAGGGGGCCTTAGTGTAAATAAGGAAAATGTGGTTTATGACCCAATCATTAGGGCACAATGCCCTAGGAGTGCCTTCATCCTTGTGTTGGCGGCTGAATTGAGAGAAAGAGGGATAGAAGAGTTTTGGAGCTTTGGAGCATGGAGAAGGGAAGAACCATCATCATCCTTTGAAATCAACAAGAAGTGTGTGTTAGGATTCGTTTCCTTCAAGGAATCCACAGGTAACTTCTTAATCTATAACCCATTTAAGATCTGTTGGATGAGTATTGGATGGTTTAAGAGTTTATTGATAAAGTCATTTTAAGACCCTTAAAGGAGATTTAAACACCCTTTTAAATCGAGGTTATTCAGTAAAGTTAATGGGAATTGTTTAAAGATGTTTAAGTAAGTGATTTGTTGCATTATCCCACTGTTTTCGAAGTGTTCAGTAAGATTTCGGACCATAAAACCCTTCCAGCGTTCGTCCGGAAACCTTCAAGTATGAAGGTGTCCGGGTGAGTGTCCGGGAAACTTCTTGGTCGGGTTGTAGCAGGTGTCCGGATATTGTGTTGTCCGGATAAGTTTAGTCGTCCGGATAAGTGAGCCATCCGGATAGGTATATTGTCCGGAAAATAGAAGTTGTCCGGTAGTCTCAATGTGTCCGGATAGGAGAGTCATCCGGAAAAGCGTTGTTGTCCGGAAAAGTGGTGATGTCCGGAAAGTGTGGTTTACCCGGTAGCCTGTCCGGAAAAGTTGTGTGTCAGGTGAGAAGTGTCCGGATAGTCCTAGTCAGCTTATAAATCTGTCCCCTCGTTCAGGTAGACATTTTGGAAGTAAAGAGCAGAGTAGGGAAAAGCAAGCAAACGTACCAGGTGAGTTTTCTAAACTAAAACGTGTGGATTCTAACATGTTTTCTAAAGCAAGTACATGATGAGAAATGTCATGTTTTATTCTTATGCTTTATATTGCATGAAAATTGTTTACAGTTTTAAATGAGATTTGTGTATGATTTATGGGGCGGGCCTATCCCGTGTATGATTTATAGGGCGGACCTATTCCGTGAATGCTTTTATGTGAAAGTTTTATGTGAGATGTATGCATACATTGTGTAGACGTAAATTGGCTAAGTCGGGGGGAGGTTCCGCCAGTACTCACGTCGGGGGGAGGTTCCGTTTATGCCATGGGAATGAGTCCCAGTAAGGCAGCGTGATACTGACTCGTTGTCACCCTCGGGTGACTTCAGGGTGCCATTTACGGGAGCGGATTTATCCGTGAAAGATTTTTACTATTCTGTTATGTGAAAGTTTATTATTGAAGTCTTATATACATTTGAAAGTTATGAGAAAGTTTTATGTAAAGATATTTGAAAGTTAGAAACTGTTTTTAAATGTTTTGAGGACTGTCAGGAGGGACTCACTAGACCTCATGGTCTAACCCTCGCATTTTCCAAACTAAACATTTTTCAGGCAAGCAGATTGCATGAGGCTCAGGTAGTCGAGCAAGAGCAGGATAGAGCACAGATGCAGATAGAGATATCGTCACTCATATTCTAGTAGTAGTTATTCTCAGTTGTGTATAGGTTGTTTCCGCCAACCTAAGTTATTTAGTCAGATGTAAAGAAATTTTATGGATCCAGTTTTGTAATTGTTTAATATTAATGCTAGTTATGCTTAATTTAGACTGGGTTGTTACATCTAGATCGAATTTTAAGCTGCAGGTCGAAGGTTTCCGGATAAAACGCAGTATCCGGAAACCGTGGTGATGAATGTCTCTGGACGCGATTTAGTATCCGGTAAGTTTTGATTTTTATCGTAGTTTCCGGATGGGATTTAGTTACCGGATAGTATCCGGATTATTTTAATTTCCGGGTGTTGTCCGGATTAGAAAAGTATCCAGAAAATATGAATTACCCGGAAAGTAGTGGTATCCGGAATGTTTGGTTACCCGGTGAGTTGTAGTTATCCGGAAAGTTCAGTTGTCCGGATAGTTTAAATCATTCGGAAACCCCTGTTGTCCGGACACTTTTGTGAAGTTGAGAATGTTAGGTTCTGATGTCTGGATGCAGATTCTAGATGTTTTGTCTGGTTAAGTTTTCTAAAAAATTTTCTAGGGGCGCTGTCCCCAGACCCTACAAGGGCGTTGCCCCTTGACCCCATCCGCTAACTGGGTTGCGGAACCCCGTGCTAAGTCGCCGAAGGGGGGCATTTGAGGATGAAGATACGATAGGTTATCTAGTATTCTTAGATTTGAGAATATGATATGAGTTGTAATATGTTGTTATGCATATACGTTAGTAAAGTGTAATGGATCCATAGGCACTAGTGTTTGGTAATCACATGGAATAGGCGTGTGGTAATAATCGTTATTCCAGTGTGTGTGGAAATTGTGGAATAGGCGTGTGGTAATAATCGTTATTCCAGTGTGTGTGGAAATTGTGGAATAGGCGTGTGGTAATAATCGTTATTCCCAATTTCTAAGGAAGAAAATGGGATTGACATAAGTGCTTGTAATCTCTACTTCCTTTCCGATAAATGGCCATGTGTAATTGCAATTTATTGGATAAGAGCATTAATCTAGAATCATTAAAGATTCGTAGTGTGGCTCTGAGGCATGATATGCTGATGGAATTATTGTCAGTCATATTCATGGAATTGGATGAAATCGTGTAATGGAATAGAGTTACACGTGCGGTAAGAAAAGAAGTAATCAGGTTTGTTGTAACTTGTTTACATTGATTTTGCAAATATTATTTTTGAAACGAATGTTCTCACTAGGCGTTGGCCTAATCGTTTCATATGATGTTTTCTTACCAGGTACCAGCTCGGGAAAGCAAATGGTTGTGGGACGAGCGTTTTGGAATAGCAGAGGTGTCAATTAACAGGAGGAGTTTTGAAGGATTGCTTAGATAACTTAGTTAATCTGATTATAGTGGCATAATTAGATTAATAGGTTATTTGGAGAATTCTGTACTTGTAAATGTACTGCTAGTGGTTAATTCACTTGCTATATATATGAAAGTTGAAGTTTAGTTTATCATAACTTATTGAAATTTGAAGTTCAAATTAGCCTGGATTTTGAGGTGTTACACGTTGGGATGATTGAATAGACAAAGTAGAATTGTTATTCATGTGATTGACTGAATAGACAAAGTAGAAATGCTATTCATGTTGGATGATGGGATAGGTAATATAGAATTACTATTCATATAGAACCATCGAATAGGCAAAGCATAATTGCTATTCAGGTTGAATGATTAAATAGGCAAAGTAGAGTTGCAATTTGTAATTGAGATGTGGAATTATGAATTAGACAAAGTGTAAGTGTTGTTTCTTGTGTTTGGTGGATTATAAATAGGCAATGTATATAATTGCTATTTCTATTTCAAAGAAAAAGGGTATGTTGATTGAATGTATGTCTTTAGGCTTGATCGATAAACTAGGATCTGTGACGATTCGTAGTAAACTATTGATCATGGTGATATGATTTTCTGAATGGTAATCATACTCATAGGATTGGATATGATTTTGTTAATATGAGACGAATACGGGTACGGTAAGACTAATGGTAAGACAGGTTTGATAAGCCTGGTTTATATTGATTTAAAAGTATTATTTTGAAACTGAATGTTCTCACTAGGCGTTAGCCTAATCGTTTCAAATTATATTTTCTTACCAGGTAAGAGCTCAGGGAAGTAATGGGACGAGTGGAGAGTCTATAGTGGCGACAAGTTGATGTAAATTGACTCTTGTTATTATTTATACTTATATAGAATACTTATGTTATGGATATTAGTTATGTAAACCCCTTTTAATTCAGGTTTAAATTTGCCTTGATTTTTGGGGTGTTACAAATGTTCTTTTAGTATGCAATCAATTCATTCTGATTTATCAAACAACATTTCAGTTTAAATGGTTTGTAGGGTTAAAATGGTAGATTTTTGTCTAAGATGTTTCATGAATAACACTTATCATTGCAATTTCTATTTTGAGATTCCAATATTGATTAATCTTGGTTTTATTTGAACATGTTATTTGGAAGTTGAACAAGTAGTTATTTGGTAGTTCTTTTAACATGTTATTCGGTTTATGTTTTTCAATTTGAACAAGTTATTTGGTTTATGTGTTTGATATTGAACAAACTTTATTTATTTATGCATTTAACAGGTTCATCATGGATGATGGTCAAAAATCTATACTTATCATTGTTGTATTATTGTATATGTTCTACTTGCGAAAGCGTTTGAAAAGAAAAAAAAGATAATACGTCTGCATTGACTGGACGTCAATTTATGAATGAGTTACTTGAAGGTAACGATCGACAATGTATCGATTTGTTACGAATGTCCCATTATGCTTTCGTTCAACTATGTGATCACTTTAAATCAAGAGGCTGGTTAGTGGATAGCAAACATATATTCGTTGAAGAAAAGATGGCTATCTTTCTGATGATTATAGGTCACGATCAACGTTATAGAGTGTTGAAAAACAGGTTCCTAACACTCAACCCAAACAATTCATAAAATATTTCATGAAGTGTTGAATAAAATGACCGAGTTTGCTAAAGAGATCATAGTTCCTACATCATTCAATCCAAATCCAAATCCAGATATCCTAGGGAATAATAGGAGGTTACGACGAATATTTAAGGTAAATAATAATAGTTGCATACATTTATATAGAACAATATTTAAGGTAAATAATAATAATAGTTGTATACATTTATTTTGATGTAGGGAGCAATTGGCGCCATTGACGGAACTTTAATACATGCTATCGTCCCTATTCAAAACAACATTTATATAGAGGACGCGGAAATGGTGAATGCTATCAAAATGTTATGGCAATTTGTGACTTCAACATGGTTTTTACATTTGTAGTTGCCGGGTGGGAAGGGGTTGCACATGATTCTAGAATTTTGTCTGAAGCTTTGATAGATGGTGCTATTGGATTTCCATTTCCTTCTCCAGGTATACTAATGATTTAGAGGCAATATATATTATATTACTATTAATAACTATTTTATTTATTGTTTTCAGATAAATATTATCTATGTGATGTTGCGTATACGAACACTCGAGGATTTATGGCACCGTATCGTAATGTTAGATACTGGCTTGGAGATTTTCGTCGTCGACGTCCAATGAACAAGTATGAAAAATTTAATCATTCTCATGCAAAACTTAGAAATGTTATTGAACGTGCTTATGGTGTCCTCAATGCATGTTTTCCAATATTGAAAAGAATGACACCATTTTCACTTGAGGTTCAAAGAGACGTTGTAATTGCATGTTTTGCGGTTCACAACTTCATCAGAAAGGAAGGTTTAAGTGATGAGTTATTTTCGGAATACGATCAACCCAATGAGCAAGGGGGCGATGGTGAGGATGAAGTTGAAGAGGTTCAACCGCATGGGAGTACAGCTGACCAAGCATATATGGCTAGTTTAAGAGAAGAAATTGCGACACATTTGATGCAAAATTAACATCGATTTTAGTTGTTATGAGACTTGTTCATGTTTTCTATTGTGTTTGAATGAATGGACGTATTTCAGTTGAATTTTTGAATGTGCAAGAAATATATGGTAGTATAATTTAATTATAATGAATTGATGTTTTTATAAATTCAACGGTATAATATAACATTTTAAGGCATAAAATAGATAATTATATATTTTAAATGTTTATCAGTTACAAAAACAAACAGTCTTATGATTCAGATTCAGAAGTTTCAATTTACAAAAAACAAACAGTCTTGTTGATTCAGATTCAGACTTCAGACATTACAAAAACAAACAGTCTTATGATTCAGATTTCAGATTTCAGCACCACCTCTTATAAATCAGAAGTGAAATAAGACTTCAGACTTCTTAAAAAACAAACGACACCTAAGTAGCTTATCAATAAGCTAGCTTATGTCCATGCAAACATGTACTCAAAAAATAAGTTAACTTAATTTTGCCAAACGTCTAAGTACTGAATATAGGATCCGATCCATGATTGATTTGGGTCTGGTCAAGGCCTAACTTGTGAACCTCATTATGTCTAGACCTAATTTCTTAGAAACAACGATTTCATATCGTACTAAGAAAAAACAAAAGCGAGCCCTGGTTGAGTGAGACTTTTGGACAAATCTATCATAGTGTTACTCGTTAAGGACGGGACCGGTTATTGAAATAATTGGATTTTTTCTTTTGAACCATTGGGTTCGGGTCAATGAGAACCAAACCAAAGGGTCAGCTCCTATGTACCTCTATTCTATAGTGAAGAGTTATATGGTGCCAAATAAATTTACAGATTTTTATTAACGTAAGTGAATTTAGTATCCTAATTAACTAATTAATCTTTCAATAATTCATATAATTTTGTTTTTGTTTCCAGGGTTGGGTTTCGGTGAGAAGTCGTGTTAACGTGAGAAGTGGTTATCAACCGGGATGATGCACATTAGGATGAGATGCATTGAGGTAAGATGCACTAGATCAATCCCCGTATCAAACGCGATTCATTTGTGGACTTGAGATTAAAAATGATCAAGGGTTCAGATCCACTTCTTAAGTTTCTCACACGATCATTCGCTTTTGTTTCCATTGGTTTCCTATATAATTCAGCAACCTTTTTTGGATAACCGTACGTGGGTTTCCCTCGGGCAACCATGAACGGATTGAAGTCATCGCAGGTGGCCACAACGGCATTGGCGATCAAGGCTTAGTTTGGTCTCGTTTATGGCATTGGGGACAAAGACGTTGGTAGTTTATTAGAGTGGGTGCATTCATCTTGCTTATGTTTTTGGGAGCATTCATATTCTTACCATCTTCTTGTGAGAAAAAAGAGAAGGTGATCTTGAGTTTTGAGATGGATTTTAGTAAGAGTTTTTGAGTTAAATGGAAGAAAGTGATTCATGACGTTTTTGGATCAAAAATTATTGGAGTCTTTAATTCAAACGTTTTTCCTAGCAAGGGGTGTTTAGAAAAAAACAATAAACCGCAAAAACACACCGCACCGTTTTTGGTGCGGCTTGAAAAATGAACATTTCTTTTAGCAGCTCGATTTGATCTGCATCATGGTGTCGCCTCTAAGTTTGAGCTGATTTATGTTAATGAGAATGCCAAATCATTGATGACGTTACACACAAGACAATGGCAAAACATATCCGACTATTTTTTACATGTTGTACAATTAGATGAGCAAGGTACATGCCAAATAGTCTCTGTTTTCTATTTTTTAGCTTCATTCCCACATCGCCAGGTGAATGCAGATCTAGATCTAGATCTTAAAAAAAGTGTATAAAGAGGATCCTCAGTGTAGTTCAAAAGCCACGCAGCCATGTGATGACCACAAAGCCAACTATTCTTTCGCCTTTTACTAAAGAATACCGTGTGCTCGTTTAAACATAACCCATTTTGGTGTTGGAATGAAACCTGCAGCCACAACAAAATACATATAAGGAGAGCGTTGTACAACTTGATACATACTTACCTGGACAGGATCAATGGGTGATCAAAGAGACCCATTGTCTACGTTGGTGACCTCCATTGCACTTTGGAGGGGTGCATGCCTAAGGTCGGCCCAAGTGGTCGAGCCTATGTCATAATTTGTGTTAGCGGGGGCTTGCGTTCAAACATCGGTCTTAATTCTAATTATTATTGGATGCTCATTGCTTCTGAAACCTTTTTATTTTAAAATTCATTATCTGTAATGAAAATCTCTTGATCAAAGAAAATTAGCACCCAGTTGTAGATCCAAGGCAGTTTACGTCAAGAAATACTTGTCTGTTGCGTTAGAATTGTCATATATTTAAAGTCTTGCACAATTTAAAACAACAATAATGTCTTAAAATAACAAAGTGACATAAAAAGTTCACTTAATCTTCAATCAATTCCTTCATAATCAAATTTCTCCAATAAGTCGTTAAATTGTAAGGATTAGCATATATGAGTTTACCGATTGTTCTTACCTTTCTGTGTGTTTCTATAGGGCTATCCTGCTAACAATGATAATCAGTATCACTATGAACGAAGTAACAAAATTGCAGGTAAGGTGCTCGTTGAACAAGAAAAAACAGCTGTATAAAGAAGCCTCCTCCATAGTTTTCAAAACTCACGCAGCCGTGTGATGAGCACAAAGCGAACTATTCTTTCGCCTTTTACTAAAGAATACCGTGTGCTCGTTACATTAAGTGGCATACGCCTATTTTTGGAGAGGTTTTCCTTTTTTAGGATGCCTCTATCAATTAGCAGTTTAAACATAACCCATTTTGGAAATTAATTAGATGAAAATTGACCTCATTCCCTTGTTCCATTTTCATATTACAATACATTTCTTCTATCAAATCACCAACCATTTCTTAATTGGTCATAAACTTGGAAACAGTCAACAACTCATTATTCCTTCACATTTCTTTGGAGTTTGATCTCATGCTCAATAACAAGTCCTTAAATGAATAGATTTGATGTTGGTGAAATGAAAGTAAAAACTAATAAGTTATACAACATCCCACATTGGTGCTGGAATGAAACCTGCAGCCACAACAAAAGCCATATAAGAAGAGTGTTGCACAACTTTGTACTTACTTACCTGGATGGGATCAATGGGTGATCAAAGAGGCCCATGGTCTAGGTTGGTGACCTCCATTGCACTTTGGAGGGGTGCCAGCCTAAGGTCGGCCCAAGTGGTCGAGCCTACGTCATTATTTGTGTTAGTGGGGGCTTGCGTTCGCGCAGCCCCTAACCAAACATCGAGTCTTAATGCTTGTTTAGAATTTGTTATCTTCGGTGAAAGATTTCATACTCAAGATAAATAAAGATCATTATTACATTCATAACCATATTTTCAACCCTCTCCCTACCCGTCTATGCTTTGCTAAAGAATCACTCCGGTAATGTCTAAAGCCACAATGTCAAATCTTAGTTCCTCATCATGTGACTTCCTCTGCCTTCTCCTTGCTCTGCAACCGTACTCTTTCTAACCGGAGCCACCATCTGTTTCCAGTGAACGTGACCAAACCATCACAATCTTCCTCACTAGAGCTACCTACCATCTGTCTGCAATAGATAGATGGGTGGAATGCCATAAATATTGTGAATGTTTTTAAACAAAAGTATAAAAAAGAAAGACAATTGATCCGCACTAAAACTTAGGGGTCGTTTATCCAATGCAAACTCAACGCTTTCACTTAGCTTACCGGTAGGGTAAGATTTTAGTTCATTAAAACGACAATTCATCCAGGAAACGCTTACCGGGTAAAAGTCATCACTCTCACTTACCAGTTAAGACTCAGTCCTTATCAACACTCTTACCGGGTAAAATTCTCAATCATTGTGATGTTCATCCGATAAGGTAAAGTGACTGGGTAAGCATTTAATAAACACCCCCTTAGTATAAGAATAAGGTTTGGTTAGAATATAATACTTTAGGGGTGTCGATTAGCATTAGAGTGGAGGTTGTGCTTGAACAATTTGTACCAAATACAAATATAAGTTATATTCTTGAATTTTAACACGCAGTAATCGATAATACTTGATCATGACCTATATTATATATATATATATGTGTTTTTGAATCATAGTTAGCTTCATACCCACATTGCCAAGTGAATGGATATGTAGAGCTAAAAGCATCTGCATAAAATAAGCTTTGAAACCCATGCAGCGAGTTGATATGGCCGAAGCAAACTATTCTTTCGCTTTTTACTAAAGATTACGGTGTGCTTTTGAAACATGTGTCTTACGTGTATATTTGCTTTCAATTGAATTTTGTTTAAACAGTCAACTACCATTTATTCTTTTCAAGCCATACAAGATCACACATTGGTCACAGAAGTTGCAACAAAAAGAAAAACCATTTAAAGATGCAACATTTGTTCCTGCCAAGAAAAACCAATAAATTTATGAAATTATTTTATAGAAGAAACGGGCAACGGGTTAGACAATGAGATTTTTGAGCTTCTTATAAGCCTCAAGTTGTGGGTTACCAATACTTTCTTTCAACCATGGTTTTAAACCTCAAGTTGAAGTTTTTGAGCTCATACATGCCCTTGTTATTGGACAATTCCTTATCAAAATGAACTTGTGACTCAAGAAATTGTAGGGTTTTTCCCATAAGGGAACCCTTCCAGAAATTCTCGACGGCCAAGGGGAATACCCAAGTCCGAAGAGGGGGTTTGGAAATAGTTTTCAACCAGCAATTGACGCGCCTCGGTTATTACCTCATTAGCTGCGTCATTGCCCCAAGCGCAAAGATGCTTTTCTACCTTCCCCACATCCTCCAATTTAATCTAACCTCTCTTTCAACAACCTCACATTCCCCACCCATGTGGGACTAACAAAACCTTTTAATATAAATCCCTCATAATCATGTTTTTGTAGATTCTGATTCAAGCAAAGCTGCATCTTTATAATAAATGGAGTTAAGTTTGAGCTTTTGGGAGATGGTTCCATAAGAGCAGACTCAAATTCAAGCAAAGCTGCATCATTTTAGTTATTTAATTGCCACTAGAAATTCAAACATGATCCACTTACAACTTACTCCATCATGAGTATCGTGAAAACAACAACGGCACCATGATGCGGAGCCGTTCGAGTAGCTAGCTAGTAGTAACGGTCATGGAGTAATGAGACTACAACAAACACCATTGAAACACTTAACCTGTGAACTTGAAAAAACAGGTAGTCCTTTACGGTCTGGGAGCAACTACTTATTATATATGAGTTTTTTTCTGCGTATAGTTCAAAACAGGTAGTCCTTTACCCGAAATCATTCATTTTTTTTTCTGCGTATAGTTCAAAGTATTTCTTATTATATATGAGTTTCCTACCTTATTCGAATCATGGATAATTTGAGACTGAGACAGAGATGGATCTGGATATTTTTAAGCCGGGTACAAAATAAGTGATATAATATAAAATAATAGTTGTAAAAACTAAGGTTTCCTTAAAAACTACTTCATATACGAGTATTTCCAAATTCAAATTGTTTTTTTCTGTTGTTGTTAACAAAAAATCAAAAGATAGCCAAAGGGATTGAACTTATGACCTGTAATACCACCACATGACACTACCAGAAAGACGCAATCATCACTTTTTATTAATTTAAGTCAGATAATGTTTTTATTTTGTGTTTTTAGAAATATATCATGTTTTCAAGAACTATTTGGATAGAAATGTAAATCATTTCAAAATAGGAAGAAAAACTTATGATCTTATATGTTGAAGCGTTATAAAATGTATAGTTAGATGGTTGAATTGTGTTAGGGGTGCAAGATCTGTCCTAAGCTTGAGATCAATCCTAAAAGTCTCGATTCAAGGCCAAATTGAGCCCGTTACTCCTAGTTCAGTCTTACTATATGCATTCAAGCGCTTACCTCTTTTAACCAAGGCGGTTAGTAGTTAGCTAGCTATAGTACTTAGGGCTTTTAACACTACTAAACAGAAGTCGATTTCCGGCGGATTTTCCGCCTGATATTTTCCGGCGGAAATTAAAAAAGTCAAATTCCGTTGACTTCCGCCGAAAATCACAAAAAAATAAAATTTTCGCATTTTTTTTAAACGATCGACTTATTTTTCGGCGGATTTTCGGCGGAATGCAATTAATTATTTTTAAAATTAATATCCGTCGGAAATAAGTCGGAATTCCGCCGAAAAACTTTTAATTAATTAAGAAAATAATTTTTTTAATCATCCGCCGAAATCCTAAACTCTTAAAAATTTAAAAAAAATAAAAAATAATTTACGATCCGCCAGAAATCCGCCGGATATTAATTTTAAAAAATAAAAAATAATTTTTTTAATCATCCGCCGAAAATCCGCCAGAACCCGTAACCTTTAAAAATAATAAAAAAAAACTAATTTACGATCCGCCGGATATTAATTTTAAAAAATAAAAAATAAATTTTTTAATCATCCGCCGGAAATCCGCCGGATACCCGTAACCTTTAAAAATAAAAAAAAATAAACTAATTTACGATCCGCCGGAAATCCGCCGGATATTAATTTTAAAAAATAAAAAATAATTTTTTTAATCATCCGCCGGAAATCCGCCGGATACCCGTAACCTTTAAAAATAAAAATAAATAAACTAATTTACGATCCGTCGGAAATCCGCCGGATATTAATTTTAAAAAATAAAAAATAATTTTTTTAATCATCCGCCGAAAATCCGCGGGACATTAATTTTTTAGAAATATTTTTAATTATATAAATATTAAATAAAATAAAATTTTAATGATAAATCAAACCTTGTGGGCTTAATGTACCGTTATGGGCTTTAATTGTTCATTTTGGCTTCAATGGACCCTTGTGGGCTTAATGTTTAAATCCGCCGGATACCCGTAACCTTTAAAAATAAAAAAAATAAACTAATTTACAATCCGTCGGAAATCCGCCGGATATTAATTTTAAAAAATAAAAAATAATTTTTTTAATCATCCGCCGAAAATCCGCCGGACATTAATTTTTTAGAAATATTTTTAATTATATAAATATTAAATAAAATAAAAATTTAATGATAAATCAAACCTTGTGGGCTTAATGTACCGTTATGGGCTTTAATTGTTCATTTTGGCTTCAATGGACCCTTGTGGGCTTAATGTACCGTTATGGGTTTTAATGAAATGTATTGGGCTTTAATGGACCGTATCGATCTTTATGAATCGTAGTTTGATTTAATGGACCATATTGATCTTTAATTGATTATCTGGGATTCAATGTACCGTTGTGGGCTTAATAGATCGTTATGGGCTTTAATAGACGTATTGGGCTTTAATGAATCGTATCGGGCTTTAATTGACCATTATAGCTTATGGAACGGTTTTAGCTTTATTGGACCGTATTAGGTTGCAAATGGATTTGACAGGGGTTTATTGGATCCAAATGATCGTTAACGAGTCCAACAGGGGTTTATTGGATCCAAATGACCGTTAATGGATCCTGTTGGGATTTCAGTAATCTACTAGGTGTTTAGTCAACTCAATTGAACTTTAACGGACTTATGGAATGGTTTAGGCTTTAATGGACCGTATTGGGCCTTTATGAATCATATTGTGCTTTAATGGACCGTATTGGCCTTTAATTGATCATTTTGAGCTTTAATGGACCCTTGTGGGCTTAATGTACCGTTATTGGCTTTAATTGGATGTATTGGCCTTTAATGAATCGTAATAGGTTTTAATGAACTGTAATAGGTTTTAATGGACCATATCGAGCTTTATGGATTCTAGTTTGCCTTAATGGACCGTATCGGGCTTTATGGATCCTATTTTGCCTTAATGTACCATATTGGTCTTTAATTGATCATCTGGGCTTCAATGTACCATTGTGGGCTTAATAGATTGTTATGGCTTTAATGGACCATTTTGGGCTTATAGAATGGTTTGGGCTTTAATGGATCATATTGGGCCTATATGGATCCTAATTTGCTTTAATGGACCATATTGACCTTTAATTGATCATTTTGGGCTTCAATGGACCCTTGTGGGCTTAATGTACCGTTATGGGGTTTAATGGAATGTATTGAGTTTTAATGGACCGTATTGGGCCTTTATAGATCCTAGTTTGCTTTAATGGACCGTATCGGGGCTTTATGAATCGTATTGTGCTTTAATAGTCCGTATTGGGCCTTTATGAATCGTATTGTGCTTTAATGGATCGTATTAGACTTTAATGGACCGTAATGGCCGTTAATGGATCATATTGGGATTTCAGTTATCTACTAGGTGTTTAATCAACTCAATTGAACTTTAATGGGCTTTAATGGACCATTATGGGCTTATGGAACGGTCTGAGTTTACGGAAATCCGCCGGATATTAATTTTAAAAAATAAAAAATAATCTTTTTAATCATCCGCCGGATACCCGTAACCTTTAAAAAAAAAAAAACTAATTTACGATCCGCCGGATATTAATTTTAAAAAATAAAAAATAATTTTTTTAATCATCCGCCGAAAATCCGCCGGACATTAATTTTTTAGAAATATTTTTAATTATATAAATATTAAATAAAATTAAATTTTAATGATAAATCAAACCTTGTGGGCTTAATGTACCGTTATGGGCTTTAATTGTTCATTTTGGCTTCAATGGACCTTTGTGGGCTTAATGTACCGTTATGTGTTTTAATGGAATGCATTGGGCTTTAATGGACCGTATCGATCTTTATGGATCGTAGTTTGATTTAATGGACCATATTGATCTTTAATTGATTATTTGGGATTCAATGTACCGTTGTGGGCTTAATAGATCGTTATGGGCTTTAATAGACGTATTGGGCTTTAATGAATCGTATCGGGCTTTAATTGACCATTATAGCTTATTGAACGGTTTTAGCTTTATTAGACCGTATTAGGTTGCAAATGGATTTGACAGGGGTTTATTGGATCCAAATGATCGTTAACGAGTCCAGCAGGGGTTTATTGGATCCAAATGACCGTTAATGGATCCTGTTGGGATTTCAGTAATCTACTAGGTGTTTAGTCAACTCAATTGAACTTTAACGGACTTATGGAATGGTTTAGGCTTTAATGGACCGTATTGGGCCTTTATGAATCATATTGTGCTTTAATGGACCGTATTGGCCTTTAATTGATCATTTTGAGCTTTAATGGACCCTTGTGGGCTTAATGTACCGTTATTTGCTTTAATGGGATGTATTGGCCTTTAATGAATCGTAATAGATTTTAATGAACTGTAATAGGTTTTAATGGACCATATCGAGCTTTATGGATTCTAGTTTGCCTTAATGGACCGTATCGGGCTTTATGGATCCTATTTTGCCTTAATGTACCATATTGGTCTTTAATTGATCATCTGGGCTTCAATGTACCATTGTGGGCTTAATAGATTGTTATGGGCTTTAATGGACCATTTTGGGCTTATAGAACGGTTTGGGCTTTAATGGATTGTATTGGGCCTATATGGATCCTAATTTGCTTTAATGGACCATATTGACCTTTAATTGATCATTTTGGGCTTCAATGGACCCTTGTGGGCTTAATGTACCGTTATGGGGTTTAATGGAATGTATTGAGTTTTAATGGACCGTATTGGGCCTTTATAGATCCTAGTTTGCTTTAATGGACCGTATCGGGGCTTTATGAATCGTATTGTGCTTTAATAGTCCGTATTGGGCCTTTATGAATCGTATTGTGCTTTAATGGATCGTATTAGACTTTAATGGACCGTAATGGCCGTTAATGGATCATATTGGGATTTCAGTTATCTACTAGGTGTTTAATCAACTCAATTGAACTTTAATGGGCTTTAATGGACCATTATGGGCTTATGGAACGGTCTGAGTTTTAACCGTATCGGCCTTTTATGGATCGTATTATGCTTCAATATATAATAATAATAAGAAATAATATATAATAATAATAATTACTACATATTAATAATAATAATATTAATATATATTAATAATAATAATAATAACTAATATATAATAATAATAATATTAATATATATTAATAATAATAATATTAATATATATTAATAATAATAACAATATATATTAATAATAATCTAATGATTTCCGGCGGCATAATCCGCCGGATTAATGGTAAAAAAATAAATACCCTGTTAGGGTTTTCACATTTCACAGTAGAAACCAAATTTCACATTTCACGTTTCCCTCTCCCCGCCGATTTTCACATTTGCCGGACCCCCCCCCCCCCCCCCCCCGTCCGCCGCCATCGCCACCGCCACCGCCATCGCCGTCCGCCACCACCATCGCTGTCCGCTACCGCCACCGCCTGAGCCTGAGCCGTCCGCTACCCGCCACCGCCTGAGCCAGTCCGCCATCGAAGGTATGATCAGTATCTTTCAAGTGTTTTGTTTCAAGTGTTTTGTTTATTTTGATCTCATTTCTGTTTTGTAAAAAGATTTCATTTTTAATATTATCATGTTTGATTTAAGCATTCAGAACAAAACATGTTGATCAATTAGACTGAAGAATTGTTAAATGCATTGAATGTCTTAATACTGTAATTAATTATAGGACACTTTCTTAATTTTTGTGTTTGATTTTTTTTTGTGTTAAATGCATTGAATGCAATTTTTGTGTTTGAAAATTTTGACTTCAGTAATTCTTAATTTTGAAAAAAAGAACATAAAATTTTGCTTTGATTTTCATAGTAGTTTTATAGAACAATATCTGAAAAATAAGGTATAAAAAACCTAATATGATTTTGTCCTATTAACAATATCTAAAAATAAAGGTGTCATAAGAAACATGTTAAGACATCCAAAAATTGTCCTACAAACTTGTAAAACACCTTTAGATAATACACTTTATTGTTTGGTCATGTAAATTAAGGGTCTGTTTGTTATCAGCTTAATGAGCTTAATGGAACTTATAGCTTATTCGATCAACTATACATAATACATGACTGTTTGGTTGTGGCTTAATGATATAGAAAACAACCATCCTATCCATGTCCTTCAGTAATTTCCCACCTATTTGGATATAATCCCATCTGCACCAAACCGTAGAGACAGTTAGTTATACATGACTGTTTGATATTGACTTAATCTAGACAGATAATGTATCCATACAAGATTTTATGGAAAACCAACCAAACAGACACTTAAACTATTGTCATACAAACTATAATCTGTTCTACCGAATAAAAAACAGTACTTACGCTTGTTTCTCTCCTCGAACATACCACCAAAGCCAAGTATTAAAGATCAAAACATCGTTATCTTTCCATATATTTGTAAGTTATACAATAATAATTATCAACCTCGAGCTAATAAACGAGTTAGGGTCTGTTTGTTAGTAGCTTAATGAGCTTAATAGGACATATAGCTTATTCAGTCAGTTATACATGTCTGTTTGGTAGTGGCTTAATGATATAGAAAGTGATTTATTTATTAAGCTTTTAGGAGGAAGCTTTATGCAGAAAGCCACATATATATCATTTTTTTTAATATGTGTATATATGTGTCTATAAAATGTAGGTTATGAATGGATTTTTTTCTAATATGTGTGTATATTATGTGTTTGTAGCTATGTCGACTAATGCAGATAGAGGATGGATGTATAAACGAGTAAATAGGAGTGGTGAAATAAATCCTGTTTTTAGATGTGAAGTTGAACGATTTTTGGATTTTGCTTTCACATATGAGCAATCTGTTCTACCGAGAGGCATAGATGAGGGGGTAACATTATTTACAAAATGTCCTTGTAAGAAATGTAAACTTAAAAAGTATAAAATTAGAGATGAGGTTCATTTAGACTTATTAAGAACAGGATTCATGCTTTCTTATACTCATTGGTATGCACACGGCGAAATAGAACCCTTAGTTCAACAGGCAATAGTAGACGAAGATTATTCCGAGGTTGACGGTGTTCAACAAATGGTGATGGACCAAAATATTCCCGGTACATCAAGTACGTGGGAGGAACAAGAACCGAATCAACATGCACGACGTTTCTATGAGATGTTAGAAGCTTCAGACCAGCCGTTGTGGGAGGGATGCCAGAACTTTTCAAAGTTAGAGGCAGCGGCAAGGTTTTTGAACTGGAAGTCAGAATGCAATGTATCAGAGACAACCTACAATCGTAACATTGCTATGGTGAAAGAAATGCTACCTAAAAACGATGACTTGGCACCGTCAACATCAGACTGAACAAGGAAAGATGGTACATCCGAGTGATGGTGAGGCTTGGAAACACTTCGACATGCTACATCCTGATTTTTCAACCGAGATCGGGAATGTTCGCCTGGGCTTATGTACGGATGGTTTCAACCCCAATAACTCGAACTCAAATCCGTATTCACAATGGCCCGTCTTTCTTACAAACTACAATCTGCCGCCTTGGATGTGCATCAAGGAGTCCTACGTCCACCTCGCTTTGCTGATTCCCGGCAAGAAGAGTCCCGGACAAAACTTGGATGTATTTCTTCGGCCCTTGATCGATGAATTGAAGATGTTATTCTTGGAGGGTGTCCATACCTACGATGCTTTTCGTAGGACCAATTTTACCATGAGGGTCGTACTGTTGTGGACTGTTAGTGACTTCCCTGCTTATGCCATGCTTTCTGGTTGGAGCACGAACGGAAAGTTAGCTTGTCCATGTTGCATGGGCAATACAGGTGCGTTCCAGTTACGAAGCGGAGGGAAGTCGTGTTGGTTTGACTGTCACCGCAAGTTTCTACCACAAAGACATGCGTTCAGACGTGACAGAAAGCAATTTCGTAGGGGACATACCGAGACGGCTGATCCACCCTTAGTGCTAACCGGTCAAGAAATATGGAATCAAGTGTGTAGCCTTCCTACGGTTTATGATGGTGTCCCACACAAGTCAAGGCACTATAGAAAGCCTGCGGGTTTTGGGGTAACACATAATTGGGTAAAACGGAGCATTTTCTGGGAGCTGCCGTATTGGCACACTTTGTTGATACGACACAACCTGGATGTAATGCACATTGAGAAGAATGTGTTTGATAATCTGTTTCACACGATTATGGACACACAAAAATCAAAGGACAACATCAAAGCAAGGAAAGACATAGAAGAATACTGCAATCGACCAGAGTTGCATCTCAGGGAGGAACGAAATAAAATATTTAAACCGAAAGCGGAATACACTTTGAAAAAAGCGCAAGTAATAAAGGTGGGTGAATGGTTGAAGACGTTGAAATTCCCAGACGGCTATGCTTCCAACATAGGGTCATTATTTAACCTTGAGGAGGGTAGTTTCTATGCCTTCAAGAGTCATGATTGTCACATGTTCATGCAAAGACTGCTCCCTATTGCCATTAAAGGGATGGTACCCACCCAGATATGGGATGCCATCACTGAGTTGTGCACATTCTTTCGTGCAATATGCTCGAAGGTGTTACATGTTGACGACTTGATTCAACTGAAGACAAGTATAGTTGAAACGATCTGTAAGTTGGAAAGAGTCTTTCCACCAGCGTTCTTTGATTCCATGGAACACCTTGTGGTACATCTGGCGGATGAGGCACTAGTTGGTGGTCCGGTTCAATACAGATGGATGTATCTCTATGAGAGACGTCTTGGATCTTTGAAAAAGACGGTGAGAAACAGAGCAAGGGTAGAAGGGTCGATTGTGGAGGCATATTTGGTGAACGAGCTCTCTAATTATTGTGCGCTGTATTTTGATCCAACTGTAGAGACGCGTCTAAACCGTGAGCCTCGGAATTTTGCCCCCGAATGTGAGTCTTCTGACAAACGCTTGAAAATATTTAAAACCCCGTGTCGTCCATTATACGATAAGGCCGAAAAACAATGTCAGTTGGATGATGGAGATATGCACAAGGCTCACACATACATCTTGCTTAATTGTGAAGAAGTCTTTCCTTTCATCCCCTTGTTTGATGATTGGATTAGACTTTCGGAGCCGTATATTGATGAAGCGGGCCTCGACAAACGTAGAGGTGACCACTTTGCTGATTGGTTTAAGAACTATGTAAGTACTCCTTATGAACCCATCTATTTCATCATCATTTATATGTATTTAATATCATATTAAAAATGACATAATATTTTATAATACAGGTCATCACTCGGCCCGACTCCTCAATCGGCCATCTGAAAGTTTTGGCACAAGGACCTCTCTGTTGGGCTTGGAGACACCCAGGTTTTTTTTGTAAATGGTTACAAGTTCCACACCCAGTCTCACGGTAGGAATCACATCACACATAATAGTGGAGTTTGTGTGAGAGGCTCTTGTTACTCGGAGTTTGATGTGGACTACTATGGATTGTTGGATGAAGTGTTAGAGATAGAATATCATTCGAGACTCGATCGTTGTGTTGTCCCAATATTCAAATGCACATGGTTTGATACAGTTAACGGGGTCCGAGTTCACCCAAAGCATAATCTCGTGGACGTCAAACACAGATCAAGACTTCGTTCAGACGACCCTTTTATCCTAGCATCGTAATCTGAACAAGTCTATTATGTGCCATATCCATCGAAGGAATTAAAAGATTGGTGGTCTATGGTGAAGACAAAGCCTAGAGGGTTCTATGACTTGGCATCAAGTACACTTGAAGTACCGGAAGTTGAAAATGTGGATAGGGAACAGTTTTTCCAAGAAGATGATAGAATTGCAGCCACAGTTGGAAACGAAGACGTCGATGAACCCATCCGTCTTAACACGGTTGGAGAGGGCATCGAAATCTCCAATGACGGTCGTGACTTCTGGCATGTTGACGAGAGTGGTGACGAAGAGGACGAGTTCCAAGACTCGAGTAGTGACTCTGACGAAGAAGAACCTGACTTGTTTGATCACTCATCTGATGAATAAATACTATGTTAATCTTAGACTTAGTAAACTTTGTGTAATTGTTTCCATGTTTTTCTATCTGTTTTGTCACATTTACAAAGTTATCTATTGATTTGTGACCATGTTTACCTATCTAATAATTTGTTGTAAACTTGAATTATTGGTGTATGTTTTCTAACGATGCTTTGTAGACAATGCCGCGTACCCCGGGATCCGGGCGAGGGAGTTCTAGTCGAGGTACTCCTACTCGAGGTACTGGCGGAGCCTCCAGTAGTGGCTCGGCACATCCAGAGACAGGGTTTGGACATGATGACGGTGCTAGTGATATTCCGCAGCAGGTCCCGGCTCCGTCGGAGAGGAAGATTATTGCTCCACGCGCTTCAGACTCAATGGAGTAAATTCATTTCTATTAACTTATTGATCAAAGTAATTGTTCTTTGTATTGATATTAATTAATTTCATTATGTAGGTTTGATTGTGAAAATGCGAGCCGAGTTGCGACGGAGATTAATCGGCGATACGCTACCGGGGCATGTCGCACTTGGTGCCACATCCCTCTTTCTACTCGGAACCAAATGTTCGAGAAGTTTGAGGTTCATAGTGTATATTTAAGTAATTAAATCCTTGGTAGTATTCTTGGAAACTTAAAAATAACTAAACATGTACGTGCAGCAATACTACCAATGGGACCCGGCGTTGCACTCGTCAAATTTGGGAGAAGAAATGTGGGAAATGCTACAATGACAATCTTTCATATGCACGAAATAGAGCCATCCGTCTGTGCAACCAGAGTGGTCGTCGTTATGATGAGAACGACCCAAATAGAAACATGGACTTGTTGCGGCCGTTCAATCCCTCCTGGATAGATGAGAATCAATGGAACAAAATGATCGATGCCTGGAATTCCGATCGTTGGAAGTCGATTTCAGTGACGGCACGCTCGAACAGGATGACTGAGATTGATGGAGAAATATCGAAGCACACTAATGGCTGTATTTCTTTCGGGGCGACATCTGCAAGATTGGTATGACCTTCATATGTTATAATTAACCAATTGTGTTACTAGTTTGTTGTTTGCTTAACATGTTATAATTCGCCATTGTTTGTATTATTTGATCTTTGCAGACGAGAGCTAGGGGAGGCGTGCCACCGTCGGGTATTGAACTCTTCGACCATTCCCATATGAAGAAGAAGAAGAAGCAGCGGTCGGGAGCGAATGATACATCTTCCGAATCTGGGGAGTATGTGACGACGCGGTGTAGCCGTTTTGCGGTAAGTATTTTTTGACCAAGACTTTACAATATCTACATAGTTTGTGTTTAACTATAAACATTATAACTAGGTAACTAGCTATCTTATATATCTAGTTTGGGTTGCCATTTGTTGGGCAAACGTTAGGATTGTTTAACTTTAAGCTTTATAATTGTTTTGTTATATATCTTGCCGTTAATATCTATCTAGTTTGGGTTGCCATTTGTTGGGCAAACATTAGGATTGTTTAACTTTTAGCTTTATAATTGTTTTGTTGTATATCTTGCCGTTAATATCTATCTAGTTTGGGTTGCCATTTGTTGGGCAAACATTAGGATTGTTGTTTAACAGGAAAATGGAAACGTCCTATTTACAGTCGTTATGCTGTCGAAAATGACTTGTATAATTTTGTAAAAACCACAGGGTGGGTATCAGACGGGTGCCATAGAGAGATACGGCGATGACCTTACCAATCATCCGCCACTTGATACCCAATTATGGCATGACGTGACCGGGGGAACGAAGAAAGGTCGTTCCTTTGGGTTTGGAAACCATCTAGATCCCAATGCGATCTTGAGTGGGTCATCTTCGACAACTGGTGCGTCGTCTTCCTCCCAGCAGGTGTGTACCAGTTTTTTTCATTAAATGATGTTATCAATTTGATTTTTAGTTCATATTAAATATTCTAAAGTCTTTTTTTTATTTTGTAGCACATCGTTGAGACCTTAATGAGCCAAGTGCAAGAGTTGAGGGCACGAGAAGAGGAACGTAAGTTAGAGGATGAGAGACGTCGAGAAGAGGATGCGAGACGTGAAGAGGCCCGTCGTTTGGAACGAGCACAATATGAAGAGATGTGCGAGTTGATCAAAAGTCTCAGTCAAAGTACGCCGCGTCCGCCTCCGCCTTCGCCTCCATAGCGATTTGAAACTTTTATAATTGTCTTTTGTGTTATTTGAACGAATTTGGAACAACGATTTGGTCCTTTTGGCCCAAACAATGTATTGGGCGTTTTAATTTATGATATATAGCATTTTAGCAGATTATACAATTTGTAGCAGGTTTTTATCTGATTCCATGAAAAAATTAAATTTTAAATTAATAAAAAAAATTAAAATTAATTTAAATTATTTTCTGCGGAATATTCCGCCGGAAATCCGCCGAAATATTACCGAAAATATATTTTTTATTAATTGATAAATAAATAAATAAATAAATAAATAAATAAATATATTTCAGGCGGAAAAATCCGCCGAAATATTACCGAAAATATTTTTTTTATTAATTGATAAATAAATAAATATATTTCAGGCGGAAAAATCTGCTGAAAATCCGCCGAAATTAAACTGTAATTATCTTGTTAATTAAGACTTTGATAATTATTTCTACCGTTTTCCGGCGGAAAGATCCGCCGAAAATTCCGCCGAAAAATACATATCCGCCGAAAATTCCGAAAACCTGTAATCTCGGCGCCCAATTATCCGGCGACCGAATCCGCCGAAAATTCCGCCGAAATAGGCTGTTTCCGGCGGATTTCCGACGGATTTTTCCGCTGGAAATCAGGTTTTTTTTAGTAGTGTAAGTAGTCGAGCCATATCACTTATAGCTTGCAAGCGCATAAACACAACTCTACGTTTTTCTAAATGCACTTAGGGCTTTTAACCACACAAACACCACTCTACTTGTTCTAAATTGTTAGGATCCAAGCGCTTACCTCTTATCAGTCAGAACTGAAATAAGATTTCAGACTTCAACGCCTCTTAAAAATAGACGCCACCTTAATTGAGCATTCATCGAGTTCTTTTTTATGGATTCAACTGTCTCTGAAATGGATTCAATAAAAACAGAACCACAAATTCAACGATCCATGTAAACATTCAATGAAAAATCGAGATGAAATCTTTCAATTTTGAAGCCGAATAAACAGTGACTAGTTAGGATTATATCTCATGTTTTTCACATTTTTGCTAAACCCTTTACATAAAAATAAGGATAATAATGGTGTAGTTTTTTTTTCTTTGTAGAAATCATGAATCTGAACAAGGGATTGATTCACGGGCAGACCCATACTTATTTTCAAACGGTGGCACCATTTGACTATAAGAAACAAATATAGAAGTATTTTTAATAAAACCAGTATTGATCTGGCGGTACGTTAGCTCCTAGCTCCTTGCTTTTCAAACTTGAGGTCTCCGGTTCAAGTCGTATTATTGCAATTTCTTTTAAAAACATAATAAATATGAAAGTAAAAGCTAAACACTACAAAAATGACTCTAAGAGAATCCACATTGTTGGGTCATTGACCAGCATCTTTCTAAATCGAAACGTGGCGCTGGCTACTACGCTATATGGAAATAAGTTGCGCCTTCTCCACCAGCAATTGCTTTTGGCGTAGTGGTAAGCGCTTGGATCCTAACACACATCCATCTTGCTTGAGACCTTGCAAGATTGACTTGCCATGTGGATAGCAATGCTTTGCAAGATACTCTTACACCGCTAAATTAGCAAGGTCTTGCAAGATGTGGAACCCATTAAATTTAATAAATTAATACTATTATTTTTATAATACTGATTTATTATGTATGTTTGTTTCATTAGCTTATTACATTATATTATAATATTGGCAGTGGGGACCACTTTAGAAAAGAGTTTAGTCTTGTATTGATGTAGGAGATGTTATTGTAAAACCGATGTGGCAATTTAGAAACGACTTTGGTCTTGCATTGATGCGGATGGTCTAACAAGACTCGAACCCGGGTTTGAAGTAAAATAAAAGCCTTCCACACCAACTCTACCAAGTAAAACTTGTATATTTATTGTAGTTTTAAAATATATATGGTGGCACTAAACAAATTGATACGGTTTACCCGTGGCATGTGCCACCATTATACACTTAGGTCCGCCCATGGGTTGATTCTGATTTGGGTGGTGGGCTTCAATTAGATGCAGATGGAGGCTTCCATTGTTGCTGCTTATATGGAGATGAGGATGAAGAAGGTTTGAGATGGAGATGGAGATGGTCAACGAAGTAGATGATCGGAGGGGTTGGAGACAAGGATTGGGGTCGACGACCGGGAAGGGAGTCGTAGATGGAGAGTTCATTCTTTTAATTATCAAATGCTTTATAGACTTGTACAATATATTTTTAAAAAAATAATGTAAAATTACTAAAATGCCCCTCATATGAAAGGCTCATGAAAGGTTTAAGAGTGAATTAATTAGATGGGGTTAGGGCAAATAACTCAATCCATAACAAAGTAAAACTACAATAATAATACTTATAATTGTTTTGGTCTAATCCATAATTTTCATATAATCAAAGTAAACGAACCGAACGTTCAACGAACCGTTCATCGGGAAGTTCGTTATTTAATAAATTAACGAACATGAACATGCTTTTTTTATGCGTTTAGTTAAATAAACGAACATGAACACCAGTCTCGTTCGTTCATTTATGTCCGTTTACCTCTTAATGAACGAACATAAACGAACATGAACAAACAAACAGATTTCTAACAAACGAACTTGAACACAACAAATTCATTTGTTTAACATTCGTGCTGTTGGTTTAGTTAAACGAACGAATGTTGGTTCAGTTAAATGAACGAATATGAATAAGCCTCCGCTTGTGTTCGTCGGCTCATTTACAACGATAAATCAAAAGATCCAAATTTGTAAATTACTCAAGAATCCGCTTGTGTTCGTCGGCAATTTTAATTTAACAAATAGTTTAGACTTAGTTACAACTTTTTAACCAATAAGACACAATTAAAAAATTTACGAATGAAAATCAATGTCATCAAATTTTGTAATAATTAGGGACTTAATTATCTGAGAAGTACAAAATTTGTGAGATTTTTGAGAATTTTTACCTTAAGGTTTTGTTTCACATTTTTTTTCCATTCAAGTATATTATGTCTAATGTATTGATTAACACATATTTGTTTCATATGTATTCGGGGTCACAATATGAAACTTGTTACGTGTATTATTTGTTTCTCAAACACACCAAAAAGGTTCACATTGTGAACTTAAGCGACACAATAATATTGTAAAACAAATAGATATTAAACGATACAATGAATTCCAACTATACATGAAAAGAAAATGGTATGAAATATCTTCTCAAATATCTTACGACTTTGAGAGTTCTCAAAAGGCCTCCCACATAATTCTTTACTAAATAAATAAATATCAACTGGTTTTTTAACAGAAAAGAAACATTAAATCCTTAATAATAACATCGTAAAATAAACAGTAAAAACTTCTCCAACAGATTCTCCAAAAAATTACTAAAATAGAAAATTAAGGTCTAAATATCTCTAAGGCCACCCGCACCGCCTCGGGCTCGAGCTCGGGCTCGGCTGCGGGCTCATGCGGGTAGCGCTGCGGGAGCTGCGGGCTTGGGGCTCGGGCTTGGGGTGCGGGTTTGAAAACCCGAGGAACCCGAAGCATATTTTGTTTATTTTTTTATTTTTTATTCAAACGGCTATTTTAAAACGGCTACTTTTTTTTTAATTTTTTTTTCAATTTTTTTTTCAATTTAATCACACTATATATATTAACCCTCAACCTCTTATTTTTTCACACCAACAATCTCTCAAACTCTCTCAAATTCTCTCAAACTCTCTCAAATTTAATCATGAATCCAAACAAAACACCTACATCCCGTCGTAACCGACCGGATACACCACAACCGCAAGAAGACCCGGAGCTTGGTTTCCAAGCGTTTATACAACAAGGTTATCGTCCGCAATGGTCGCAACAAATTCTGCCACAATGGTCGCAACAAAATCCGCAACAATTTCCCCAACAATTTCACCAACAATTTCCTTACCAATTTACACGTCCCGGTTTGATTGAACAAGGTTTTACTCCGGCCAACTACAATATTCCTTCACCCGCAATCAATCTAGCCGACGACATTGTTCCGGAAACCCAACATACTAGCCCGCACACACCACAATCCATCTACACACAACCATCAAACCCGGAACCATCAAACCCGAGACAATCGAGAAAAGGAAAAAGCAAACAATATGAAAATAGAGCCCCCAAACAGATGTGGACTAACGAGGAGGAACTCGCGTTAGTGTCGGCGTGGGTTGACGTTTCGAAGGACCCCGTTAACGGTAACGCACAAACCCATGGTAATATTTTTATTGTTATTATTATTATTATTATTATTATTATTGTTATTATTAATATTATTATTATTATTATTATTCTTGTTAATATTCTTATACTTGAATTTACATAAATGTAGAAGGTTTTTGGACCCGAATCGGGGAAGTGTTCTATAGTTTGATGGGTCGCGCCAATTATAGAACAACTCATCAACTCAACACCAAGTTCAACGACCTGAATAAAAAAATTGCTCTTTTTGGCGGCATCTACAACAACTTGGTCAATAATAGATCAAGCGGAATGAGTGATGCCGACATTTCACGAGTGGCACACGAACGGTACCAAGCACAACAAGGGTTTGCTTTCTCTAAAGAACAAGCTTGGGAAGTCCTCAAAAAATGTCCAAAATGGGGAGTCGTTCCAACGATGACGACAACTTCATCGCGGGGTTCAAAACGTACCAACTCTTCCAATGATGACGATGACGACAACTCCATCGAGCAACTTCAACGACCCATCGGGAGAAACAAGGCAAAAAAACATCAACGAGTAATACGTCCGGGTCGAATACGAACGAAAGTGTTACTCAGTTGTTGACGACGTTCAACGACAAGATTGATGATACAATGGAATACAAAATGTAAAAACTCGATCTCGAAATCGAACGCTCAAAACTCGAACGAGATAGGTTGGAACAAGAACTCGAAGTCGAACGCTAAAAAAGATTTGAGAAAGACTTCGAGTTTTTCATGACCTCGCATGATCACCTTACGGGAGACGTTTTGAGGGTTACTTTAAAGAGAAAAGAGCAAATTAAAAAATTTCCTAATTGGTAGTGTTTTGTATTTTGTAATTTTTATTTTTAATGAATGATATGAATTTTTATTTTTATTATTTATCTTATTTTTATTTATTGAAAAATATATAAATATTTTTATTTTGTTAAATAATTAAATGTATAAATAAAAGAATTAAAAAAATGACGTGGCGCTGATGTGGCATTGAGGGCTTGAGGGCTTTTAGTTATGCGCTGGGGGTGTTTAGAGCTTGAGGGCTTAGCTGATGTGGCGCTGATGTGGCGTTGAGGGCTTGCGCTGCGGAAGACCTAAAAATGATTAAAATCGAACAAATATTCCATTTTGAAGATTACATCTAGGGGTGTAAATAGATCAGGTTGGGTTTTTGGGTTCGGGTTCAACCCATTTATTAATTATGTTGAAAATCTTAACCCAACCTAACCTGTTTAAGTAAATGGGTTGAGATTTTCAACCAAACCTGATACTTAAATGGGTTGATAGCGGGTTGATCTGTTTATGATTTTTCAACCCAACCTGTTTAATAAATGGGTTGAACCTGGGTTAACCAACTTAATACGATAAAAGAAATATATAAACAAGTTAACCAACTTACTACGCTAATACGAAATATATAAATAATAAGTTAGAACAAACCTTCTCCGTATACCCAATCTCTTAGACAAATAATAGCCTCAACTGTAGAAGGCTTCAATGAACTTCTATAAGCATCAAGAACCCTACCACCAATGCTAAAAGCAGATTTGGATGCCACCGTTGATATTGGGATAGCTAAGATGTCCCTAGCCATCCGAGCAAGAGTTGGATACCAAATCTCATGAGTTCTCCAATAGTCCAAAATGTTTAGATTGCTCACGCGAGGCATGAGCTTCTCTTCTAAATAACATTCAAGTTCAGACTTTACCGCTTGAGGTCACCTTGGTTGAAAAGTTATCAAAGTCCTAATAAACAAATAAAAATAATGAGATAAATAGAAAATGAATAAACGGAAAAAAGTAAATGTATAATAATATAACATACCATCAGAAGTGAAGCAGAAGCTTCATCTAACACATCTTGAGATCCTTCATTGGAGTCCAACAAACCATTCTTAGGTTGACCAACTTTGGCTTTATTCAAATTTGACTCATCCACATACTCTTTAAACAATGAAAACAATTTGTCCTTTACTATTGCCAACTCAGATTTGTACTCGTCCCCATAAGCTTTCTCAAAACCCCATTCAACAATCTGAAACTTATACCGTGGATCCAAAACAGCCGCAAACGCCATAATTGTGCTAAAATCAGCCCATTATTTCTCAAACTTCACATACATCCGAGTAGCCATCTTTTGCATAAACATATCATGACTATCTTTTTCTTTGTGTAACAACACTCTAATCGTCAAAACATTTGCAAAATATAAATTCGTGGTAGTATATTTAGAGCCAGAAAAAGCAAGAGTTACCTCATAAAAGACCTTCAAGATCTTGAAAGTTCTTTCAATTCTACCCCACTCCTCATTTGTTGGACAATGCATATAATTAGCATCGGTTTTTTGCAAATGAATAAAAGCTTTTTTATAGTACAAAATCGACTCCAACATAATGTAAGTCGAGTTCCATCGAGTGGGAACATCTTGTTGTAAACCCCTTGAAGATTGTAGCTCTACATGTGCAACACTACTTAAAAACCTTTGCCTCCTAGTTTGAGAACCTCTATAGTACTTCACACTATCTCTAACCTTTATAATAGCCTCATCAACCTCTTTCAACCCATCCTGCACAATTAGGTTCATAATGTGTGCACAACATCTAACATGAAAATATGCACCTTGACAAACCAAATCAAGTTCATACTTCAAAAGGTCAACCATTGAATCATTAGCAGCAGCATTATCGAGAGTAATAGAAAACACTTTCTTTTGAATCCCCCAATCCTTCAAAAGACTAAACACATGATCACTCATACAAAGACCACTATGAGGTAGAGGCAAGAAACTAAAATTGAGAATCAATTTTTGCAAGTTCCAAGAACTATCAATAAAATGGGCAGTCAACACCATATAACCATCAATGGTTATAGATGACCAACAATCAGCAGTAAAACAAATCCTACCAGGAATGCAACTTAAAGTGTCTCTTATTTTCAACTTTTCCACCCTATACATCTTCATCATATCAGCTTTTACAGTATTCCTAGAAACAACTTTCACCTCGAAATTTAAATAATTGAAACACTTCCTAAGTCCATCATATTCAGTAAACTGAAATGGCAATTCATGTTTCACAACCGCACTAGCTAATAGCTCCCGAAAAACATTATGGTCAAAATCAGGGGGCCTACTAGTTAATGAACCAGAACCGGCACTACCATAATCTAACACCATCTGCCCAACATCCTTAAATCGACTTTTTTTGCAATTTTTAAGATGGCGTTTTAAATTCCCGGTACCCATCCTAGTTTCCGCATTATAAACTTGACCACATTGTTTACATTTACAATATAACTCACCATTTTCATCGGGGTCCATGAACTCAAAGTTATTCCATACCTCAGATGTAAGTTTTCTATGACGCTTGACATCCACACCAGCTTTGTTAGGCTTTAATTGCTTAATCGGTTTCTTCTCATTGTTCTTTGGTGGGGGAGACTGTATATCATCTCCTTCCGAATTTTCAGCCGTGTTATTCACTGAAATGGAATCAAAACCATAAACGTTATAACAATTAACAAGTACTTACATTAAGGAAAACAATAAAATTAAAAATGGAATCAAAACAATAAACATATTACTATAGAAGAATCTAATAGAGATTCTGGAATAAACATATTACTATTCAATTTCATTTTCTGAAACAGATTACAAACACCAACGAATACACAGATTACAAACACCAAGATGCCCTATAGAAGAAACGAAACAGGAAGAAAAAACAGAAACGAAACAGGAAGCTGAAAATGAGAAAATCTTACTTCCGTTGAGTGTGGTCGCCGACGAGAAAACTGGTGAGAACCGTTGAGTGTGGTCGCTGGCGAGGAAGGGCGAGGAAAAGCCGGCGTGAACGGTTGAGTGTGGTCGCCGGCGAGAAAACTAGTGAGAAAATCCAGCCGCCACCAAGGTCGTGGTGAATGCGTGAGGGGGTGTTTGGGAGTGCTTTTTTAGTCCAAAAGTGCTTTTGGTCAAAAGTGCTTATTGACTTATTGCTTTTGGAAAAGGAGTTTTTAAAAAAGTGTTTGGATTAGCTTTTGTGGTAGAAAAAGTCAATAAGTTATTTTATAAAAAGTGTTTGGCTTAGCTTATACATGTAAAATGACCAAAAAGGACATGCCTATATATTTTTAGACAAAAAATATTTTTTTAGGTTAAAAAAAATTTTAGGTTACAAAAATTAGGTTAAAAAAAATATTTTGACAAAAAATATTTTTTTAACAAATATGAGAATTTTAGGTTAAAAAATTTAGGTTAAAAAAATTAGGTTAAAAAATATGAGAATTTTAGGTTAAAAAAATTTTAGGTTAAAAAAATTGAGGTTATTTTTGTAATTTTGGTGGCCAAAAGCTGTTTTTCAATCCAAAAGTCAGGAAGAGGTGACTTCTTCCAAATCGCGTTTGCAATGTAATCCAAATGGAGTTTCAAAAGTGCTTTTGCATTTGCCAAACAAGCTTTTTAACTTATTGACTTCTTGAAAAACCAATAAGTCAATAAGTTGTTTTAAAACACACTCCCAAACACCCCCTGAATGGTGAGAAAATCCAGACGCCACCAACTAGGGTTTTGATTTTTGAAAAGAGAAGGATGTCGTGGTGAATGCCTGAATGGTTACTGAAAATTGAAAATGAATAGTCACTTTAGTTGTTTAGAGTTTAGAAATAATTAGTATGTAGTTGAAATAATTAAAAAATAAAAATATATTAAATTAAATTAATTTAAATAATAATAGTATAAATGGGTTGTAAAAGGGTTTAAATAGGTTGAAAACAAGTTGTAAAAGGGTTGTCATCAGGTTAGAAATGGGTTAAAATCAGGTTATAAATGAGTTGAAATCAAGTTGTAAATGAGTTGAAATCAGGTTGAAAATTTTGACCCAACCCATCCCATTTATTAATTGGGTTAGGCGGGTTCATCCATTTAACTTAAATGAGTTGAAAATCTCAACCCAACCTGCTACTATTGGGTTGGGTTCGGATTGGGTTGGCAGGTTGGGTCACTTTTTGCCACCCCTAATTACATCATCAACTATATTATTAAAACATTTCATATATTTAATAAAATATTATTTCTCTTTCAAAACATTTTATTTCAATATTTTTTATTGGTGGAATATAATAAAATATTATTTCTCTTTCATAGTAATCATTTTTGGAGAGTTCCTAACCTTAAAGAAATTTACACTATTATATACTCTCCATTTTAGAGAAGGTTTTAAAAAATCTCTTGGAGTAAAAATTTGTCACAAATCTCTATTTTCTCCAATCCCTATATTGAAGTAAGTGTTTGGAGAACCGTTTTGCATTTTATCATAATGTAAACTAATTAAGAGCATCTCCAACAGATTCTCTAAAGTTTTTCCAAAATAGATACTCAAAAGTGAAATTTTTTTAAAAAGAATTACATTTAGCTCCAACAGATCTCTATTTTAGAGATTTCAATATCTATTATATTATTAAAATATTACTTATATTTATCATTCCAATACATCTTTTAAAAGAATTTATAAAAAATAATATTAACTCCACCCTATTGATGAGAATGAATAAAAAAATAATTTCTCACTCCATCTATCAAATTAAATAATTATTATATCACATAACAATATAATTAATCTAGTTTAAGTGGAGCAAATTAAATTAGTGAGCCAAAAAAATACATGAAAGTACTTAACATAGTTAAATTAATAAGATAACATATCAAACGATGAAGCCTACATGGATATATAACAATAATATATTAAAAAAATGAATTGTCTAATTAAAACTAAATCACGTTAAATAGAAGTTAATTAACATAATATACCCCCATGTAAAAATGCATATTTAATATATAAACTAATCAATAAATAATTAAAAAGTTGAAGACTAATATAAGTTAATAATATTTGAAAAGAACTCATTCATATGAAAAATGAAGAAAAAAAATAATCATGTACTTAAGAGAAAGAAACCATGTACTTAAGTTAATAATATTTAAAACGATTATATATATAGGGGTTGGTTATTTTACAAACCAGTGAAATCTAACAAACCGTACAAACCACGTTTAACCAATCATATTTTTTTTTCATTTTCTTCCCTTTTTCTTTATTATGGGGGTTGATTAGTTAATAATAATGAAACAATATCATCAAGAATATATGAAACAAATTTCATCAAAGTAAGAAATATACATGAAACAATTTCATTGTTACATACTTATATAGAAACGAAAATATATGAAACAATTTCATCAAAAAAAAAGAATTTTATGAAACAACTTCATCATATGAAACACTTTCATGAAACAATTTCATTCAATTAAACATTGAAAACAAGAGTTTATACTAGGGGTGTAAATAGGTCGGGTTGGGTTGGGTTCGAGTTCAACCCATTTATTAATTGGGTTGAAAACCTTAATCCAACCCAACCTGTTTAAGTAAATGGGTTGAGATTTTCAACCCAACCCAACCTGGTACTTAAATGGGTTGATAGCGGGTTGAGGGGTCAAAGGCTGCTAAGAGTATGACGTGGGAGACCTTTGTCTCAAAGTTTAAGGCGTCGTTTTGCCCTCTGGCGGCAGTGAAACGACTAGAAGAAGAGTTCATGAGTTTGGAACAAGGTGGGATGACGGTGAGAGAATACACCATGAAGTTTATGGAGAAAGCGAGATTCGCTGAGTTGTACGTACCGAATGAGGAACGTCGAGTTGAGAGGTACATTTTTGGGTTGAAAAGTAGCGTGCGGGAACTGGTCGTGGCTAGGAACCCGATCACTTTTCAGGCAGCCATCAACGCAGCCGAATTGGTGGAAAAGGAGAAGGACCGACAAGATGTGGAGAAGGGTAAGGAGAAAAGAAAGTGGGAGGGGTCAGCGCGTGACTCGGAGCGGGCTAAGGTGTTTAAGCCGGAGTCCCGAGGGGGATCAAAATTTGAAGAGAAACCTTGTGGGAAGTGTAATCGAGTCCACCGTAGAGAATGTGTGGGGGAAACCGAAGGATGTTTCAAATGTGGAAAATTGGGACATATGGCACGAGACTGTAGGAACCCAAGGGCATGCTACCAGTGTGGGTCCTTAGAACATTTGAGGACGGAGTGCCCTCAGCTGAAGAGAGGGGATTTCGGTGGTTACGACGGTAGGCAAAGGGGAAGAGTAGGGGAAAAGAAAGTGGAGCCAGCACAGGCGAAGGCTAGAGTTTTTCGGATGACGGCTGAGGAGGAGGAAGAGGTGCCCGAGGTTGAGACAGGTACCTAACTTATAAACCTCATTCTATGTAATTGTTATCTGTCTTGGGTGTAAACTGTTCGTGTTTTTGCCGGGATTGCCCGACGTTTGCGGGATAAACCTAGACGAATGGAAGGTGTGTTAGGAGTAGAACTTGTTGTTGTCAGTCGGGGTTTGGTGAGGAAGGTGCGTGATGGATGTAATATCGAGGACGAGGGTCTTTCATGTCTTTGAAATTGTGTCCGCAAGCTTGGGAGAGTTTGACGCCATCCGTAGGCCTTGTCTGATAGGTCGGGGAATGGTGAGCGATGGAGTTAGACGAAAGCGTAAGTCTTGTCGTGTGTAGTGATGAAAGAAGGTTACACGTAACTTTTCGTTGAGGAATTCCGGGGACGGAATTCCCTTAAGGGGGGAGTGTTGTAATAACCCAATTTTTAGTAGGTTTCGAAAACTTGGTGGTTAAAGTGAGAAGAATGGAAGTTTAGTTGAGGGGTCCATGTGCAAATTGTGGGAAGTATAAAAGGGCCCAAATCCCTAGGGCATCAACCAAAAAAATCAGTATTTTCTCCTATTTTGGGGTGTTTGGCGGCTAGGAAAAAGGGAAAGGAAGAAGAAGAGAGTTTTGGAGAAAGAAATCAAAGGAGGGAAGAAATCAGTAAGGTAATCTATCCTAATTCTTATTGCTTGTTGTTGGGTGTTCCTTTCTTCTGTGGGTCTGGATTCTTATGTATAAAATCAGTGATTCAATGGGTTTTTCACCCTCTTTTCATGAAAAAGTGTGTTTTGAGGGTTTTAGTCTTTAAAATCCGATTTAAGGGATCAAAAATGGTTTAAGTGAGTGTTTTATGATTGGGAAATGAACCCAGTTGGGTGCGTAATCAGCTAGTGGATAGAAATCAGGTTTTAATCACTTTTAGAATTCTGGGTTCGAACAGCGGTCGTGTCCGGACACCATCAGTTCGTGATGTTATGATGGTATCCGGATATGTATGCTAGTTTCCGGGTGATGTTTTATGGTAGATTCCGGATAAGGATGGTGGTTTCCGGGTGGGTGATTTTCCGGGTAGTTGAGTTACCGGGTGCAGTGTCCAGAAGGAAGGTGTATCCGGACAGTCTGGGTATCCGGAAAGGAGGTGCATCCGGACAATCTTGGTATCCGGATAGTATGGGTATCCGGACAGTCTTGGTGTCCGGACAAGTTAGTATCCGGAAAGTGTGTGTGTACCCGGTAAGTTCTAGATCTTTGTTTCTGATTAAGAATTTGTCTGATCTGTTAGGTACTAAGCTTGTGTAACTCAAGGTTTGAACAAGAGTGCTTGCCTTGTAACCACAGGTGAGTCTTTCTGAACCTAAATTTTATACAAAGTGTGTGGTTGATGATTATAATTTAAATTGCGGGTTTTCCAACGACTTTTATTACAAGTAAAGATTTGAGCGTGTGGCATGGTTATTATTTAAACGGTGTGCTTTTCAATTACTTTTATTGTAAGATGACAAGTAATTGTGTGCGGTGTGGTTATTGTCTAACGGTGTGCTTTTCAACTGCTCTTAGTTCAAGGCAAGGTTTAAATGTGTGATCTTTATGTGTGGCTTACATGTGTGATTAAAATGTGTGTGACCGTGCTCTGGCTTTTGTGTGACATGGGCGGTGTGTGCCCGATTATTCTGTCACGGTGTGTGTGACATGGGCGGTGTGTGCCCAAATGCGCTGTCACGGTGTGTGTGACTTTAGCGCGTGCCAGTAGCATGTGTCAATGTGTGCATATCAATTTTGTGTGATTACCATGATTTATACAAATGTTTCATAACTGATTTTATAAACTGAAATATTTTGGTGTGACGCGGTGTGGAGGGAACTCACTAGACCTCATGGTCTAACCCTCGCTTTTCAAAACTAAAACCTTTTCAGGTAAGCAGGTGTTAGGGAGCTCGGACAAAGGGAAGGGGAAGGTGTGAGCTGGAGCTTGCATCCTAGTGACTAGAAGCCTTCCATTTTTGAATTTTAGACTTATTCTCAGTTGTAATTAGGGGTGTACTTCCGCAAACCCATTTAAATTCTTGTTAAATTTGTGTCGAGGGCCAGGTTTTGGCAGTTTTGATTTATCTATTAAACTGTATTTGGATCTTATGTTTTTGGGTCGTTACAAATACACAAGTCACAATCACAAAAGCAAATAAATTGTTCAAAGTTTAAATAAAACACAACCATAATATGAAATAAATTGTTCAAAGTTTCAATAACACAACCATAAAGTCAAACAAATAATTTTCTAGGGCTGGTGTCGATCTCTTGGCAGGAACTGGAAGAAAGTATCGGCTAGTGTTTAGAGAGTTTAGACTTTGAAAGTTTGAACGATGGAATATTGAAAAGGAAGGACCGAAGGAGGTCTGTTTAGACTTTAGGGGAATCATATTTAGTTTTTTTATTAACTTTTTAATTATTAATTATAACTAAATAATTATAATAAATTAAAAACAAGTCATAAATGGGTTACAAATAGGTTGAAAGCAAGTTGTAAATGTGTTAAAAACAGATTGTAAATGGGTTGAAATTAGGTTGGAAATAGGTCGAAAACCTCAACCCAACCCAACCCATTTATTAATTGGGTTAGACGGGTTGACCCATTTAACTTAAATGTGTTGAAAATCTCAACCCAACCTGCTACTATTGGGTTGGGTTCGGGTTGGATTGGCGGGTTGGGTCACTTTTTGCCACCCCTAGTTTGTACGGTTCATTAGATTTCACTAGTTTGTAAAATAGTATTGACATATATATATATATATATATGGCAAATCAAATGCACACCAAGTAGATGTTGCACCCCTTTACAAACCCATCTCAACCACTCATTTATCCACGTCATTATCTAGTGATTAAAATTAATTATTTTATTAAAGGGTTAATTTAGTAAATTGATAATTCCAGATTTTGTGGTTAATTATAGATAATATTGACTAATCAAATCACCTCCTAAATTGTCGCATAATATTCAAGACTGCATCATTTATCGTGTATATCTTCTTCTTCCTGTTTTCCTGCGCATCCTTCTTCTTCTTCTTGTTTTCTTGCACATCCTTCTTCAATTTTTCTATTTTGATTAATTATCATTGTTGAATTCGACTACATGTTTGGTGGCGAGATGAGCAACACAAATCAAACACAAAATGATGCAGAAATAGATGTGCAACAAGACATCGGTTTGGACGATTTTGAAGTGAAGCATGATGATGTTTTGGAGTTGCACGAGGAAAGCCAGAAAATCCATGATACAGATGCTAATGAGCTTCATGTGAATGACGTGTTTTCAAGTTTTGATGTTGGAGAAAGTAGCCAGCAAATTCCCGATATAGATGACTTAATATCCGAAAACAATGATTCTGATCATAAACATTCCGGCGACCAGCATAAAGGTGAGACCAGAAATAGATATTGTTGTATGTGTATGTATATTTTCATTCGTGTATATGCATATAATATTTGATATTGTTGATTTTTTTTATATATAGAAGTATAAACATGGATATTGTAATAGAACTTTTCGAATAATTAGAACAAATAAATGCATGAGAACAAATAAATGCAATGAAATTGCATATATGCAGTGTTGATAGTGATATATGTGACAGTGAAATTGCATATATGAATGTTTCACGAATTTTAAATAAATCGTATTGTTCTCATTCATGAATTTTTTTGTATTTGTTTTAATGAAGTTGTATACACGGTATCATACTTAAGACTTAATACTAAAAATTAGGTTTTTCTATGAACATGTAATCAATCAGCCTCTTTCATTCATGAACGTGTATGCATTATTGTTTTCATTCATGAATTTTTATGTATTTGTTTTAATGAAGTTGTATACACGACTTAATACTAAAAATTAGGTTTTCCTATGAATATGTAATCAATCAGCCTCTTTCATTCATGAATGTGTATGCATTTATTGGAACTACTTTCAACATAGATTAAGGAGATTGCTTTCAAGGTGAATTGTAGCTTTTATTGGTAGTTCTAAATCAACAGATTACTACATTTGTTTTAGAAAGCATGTCAGTAGTTGTGCATAAGGCTGTTTTTTCTTTACATTAAATGGTCCTTTTTTTGCCTATGTCTACATTGTTACCACATACAGATCGATTTCATTATAAATGCAGTTGAACCTGGTGAAATTTTTATAATACCGGATGGGTCGAAGTATTGGATTCCTAACGTACCGGAAATCCGGAATGCTATAAGGTTGCTGTTGGAATGCAATTTCCGACGGTGACAACTGCGGAAGGATTTTATATGAAATATGCGCGCTGACTGTGTGGGTTTCGATGTGCGTCGGTCTAATAGGAAGACCAATAAAGTTGGTGGTGTGAAAAACCGGTATCTTGTTTGCAGTAAGGAAGGTGCACCCCCGAAAAGGACCTTTGATTTGTTGGGTATCCGTAGTGGTGATAGAAAACATCATAATTCTAACATGAAGAGGTCGGGTTGTATAGCTCGTTGTAAGATTCATTTAACAAAGGACAACAAATGCTATGAGATTTATCAATTTGTTGAAAAGCATAACCATATGCTTTTCAACGAGGACGATAAACGACTATCTCGTAGTAGTAGGCGACTTAAGTATACGGATTACGTTAAGGTGATCAGGGGATCTTCGTCTAACTTTGGGGTGTCTAAGGTCCACAGGATGGAAGTATCTTTGAAAGGCGGCTACGAGTATGTTGGGGCACGCCGGTTGACTCCCAGAATGCCAGGAGGGATGGGTTGAGTTTTGTAGGAAATAAAGATGCTATGATGCTTGTCAACTTGTTGGAGAATCGCCGGATGACCATTCCTGAGTATTTTTATGAGTATAGATATGTAGGGCAAGAGTTGCACTGTATATTTTGGGCCGATGAAATAGCACGTTTGAATTAAAAGGAGTTTGGTGATACCATTTCATTTGATGGAACCTTTCGAACGAATAGGTATGTTATTTTTCATTCTCATTGATTTTATTATATATGGTATTATATTTTAATTGCAACTTTTTTTTTCTGTTGAAGGCACACAATGACATTTATTCCGTTCACTGCAATAGACAACCACAAAAGTCGGTTGTAGTTGGTTCTACCTTAGTCAGTCACGAGAACGTCGAGAATTATAAGTGGGTACTTAACGCATTTTTGAAAGCACGTGGTAAGCAACCGTTGTGTGTCATCACATATCAGTGTGCGGCAATGAAGCAAACCATACCGGTTGTTTTTATAGAGTCTAAACATAGGTTGTGCATATGGCACATAATGAAGAAAGTGCTCGGCAAGGTTAGATTGCCTATTACCTTTAATAGAACAACTACAAATTATATAATATATTGTTGTTGTGTGTGTATATTATTTTGCATATATGCAGTATTTATTTTGCATATATGCAATATTTATTTTCACCATCTAAATCTGTCTGCAGGTTAGGGCTAATCTAGATGAGAATGCTAGTTTCAAAAAGACAATTAATAAGCTAGTCTGGGATATGCATATTGCTTTCGAAAGTCAGTGGAAGGAAATGATAGCAGAGTTTGATTTACATTCAAATGACTGGTTGCATGACATGTATGCCATCAGAAGCTCATGGATTCTTGCTTGTTTTAAAGATGATGCAATGTCCGGGTTGATGAGGATGACATCTAGATCAGAGAGTGTCAATTCCTATTTCAATATATATGCTCGCTTTCGCAATAACCTTGTTAAGTTCATTCATGCGTATAGGAAAGCAGAGGGATAAACATAGAAGTTTGGAGTTCTTGAATAGGAACACGTTACCACAGTTTGCAACCCCTTTTAGGATTGAGAGACATGCATCTGAGGTATTCACTCGTACTATATTCTTTGAAGTTCAGAAAGAAATATGTAAAGCTATTTTGTACTGTACCTTAAAGTTCCTTGGTAACGTTGATGGTGTTACCCGTTATGCCGTACCGCATAAGAATAAGGAATCGGTCACCAAAGTTTTATACGAGGTAATTTTATTATTATTGTTTCTTTTAATTCAATTTAATTCATATATGATTGATTACAAATAAAATTTATGTGTGTGTTGCATATATGCTTGTAGGTTGTACAAGAATCTGACGGTATCACCATGAAATGTAGTTGCAACAAGTTTATTCGGGACGGTATTCTGTGTAGGCATATGTTGAAGGTAATATTGAATGATGGTTTTGATTCAATACCAGAGAAATATATTATGCATAGGTGGAAGCGTGCATTAATTCCTGTTGAAGTTTAAGCGGCTCGTGCTAGGTATGGCGAGGTTGATCACGAGAAAGAATCATTGATAAATGAGTTGTACAACAAACTAGATGTTATCGTTAGTTGTGTTAGGGATGACAAGGCAAAGCTGAAGTTGCTTTCTGATAACTTTGATAAGTGGAAGGATGATTTTGAAATTGATATATATGCAAACGTAAGCATAATCGGTTTCGTTTTCTCCTGGGTGGTAACTTGGTCGGTTCGATTAACTATCTTGGTGGTAATCACGTTGGGGGCTCTTTGTGTTTTTTTCTTCGTTGCATGAACCATCCTGGCAAACCTGGTTCCTATGTCTGTATGAATATTTGGCTTTTGGCCCATTTATGGTGGATATAAATTTGTTTGCTTTTCAAAAAAAAAACACGTCTGCCAAAGACAAAGAAGTTGCATTTAGAGATTGTTATGGAATTGAACAACCTGAAGATGTAGACATCGAGCCTCCGGCGGGTATACGCAACAAAGGATGTGGTACGGGTAAAAGACTCGTTGGTGTTATTGAGAAAGCCGCTGCGAAAAGCAAATGTGCGAAACGCATGTGTAGGTTGTGTGGGGAGTTGGTGAATCATGATTCGCGGAGCTGTCCGTAAAGGTAGGTTTCTAATTGTCCGATAATGATTATGCATTTTAGTTTTTTAAGATTGTATTTCAACGTTGTTTCGTTGGATAACTTTATGCAATTTTAGGATATGTCATATGTTTGATTCAATGATGAAGAGGACTTGTTTGGTTTTGTCTGTCATGTTGAAAATAGTGTTCCATTTTTCACGTACGCAGTTTTATACAAAGTTCTGTTTTACGGTTACTTTATGATATGTTAAAATTTCCACATAGTTCTGTTTCACTGTTATTGCATGAATTGATAAATTTTGCACATATGTAGTTTAAACAAATTGCTAAGCCAAGGTTAGCGTATAATATGCTAAATATTGACATATGCATATTAACATATATGATCGGTGGAAGCCTAATTCTTAAAAACACCTTTCTGTGCCTATTTTTTCCATATCCACATTTTAATAAAAGATACTTATTCATTATACATAATCTATTTGCATATGGTATAAATTTTGTTCGACAAATAATGTGTCATAGCTAGTGACAAGTTTTTATCGTAAGAAACAGTTATTCACTTCGATTTGGACTTCAGTTAAATATATTACAAAACCTTTTGCTATATTTTGTATCATTAGTCTAGCAACATATCTGCAAGTACAAATTATCAAAAAAAATCATATTACCTAACATGCAATATTGAGTCTATAGTTTGCAATACTTTTCTACCTGCATGTTTCATTTTGTTTTTTTAGTCACAACCATCCAATTAAAATGCACTTCATATTGCAAAGCCATTTTTAAAATCAGTATTCAATACTTGAAATTCCAAAAAACTAGAAGGTTTAAACCCGTAAATAAAACTAATGCAACTATTTATCTTCAGTTCAACGTTTTGCAAAAAATAAAAGGTGAAATGATTGTCCTTCATGTTCTTAGTCTCATGTTCTAAGTCGATCTGTCCTGGTTTTTTCCGCCTCTTGCATTCGATGTTCTTTTGACGCCTTATCCATTGATTGGAATTTGTTGACCTCCGCCTCCACATAATCCCGACGCTCACTATGGTCACTCAACAATATTTTGGCTGTATACTTTTTCCTTAGTTCTGCTAGCTGCTTATCCTAACTTGGTCCTTCTTTGTCCAATCCACTGTTCCATCCTCGGAGTCTTCCACCCATGTAAGTTTCCATGTGGCGCATTACAAAAACGCCGCAATCTGTGAAATTCCCAGTTGTTCTCCAGCTCATCTCAAGTATGTCTGCGTCTGTAGTCTCAAGCACGCGTGCGGAAGGATGTCCACATTCATGTAAATGTCGGATAAACAAATCTTGCTCTAGAATAACGTAACAAGTTAATTATGTAAATGTTCACGTCACTAATCGATGCGTGAATCATTTTATATATGCATATATTTTATACATACTTTGTAGTTGGAAACTACATATTGAAAGTTAAGGTATGCATATATGAAATTGCATGTATGCATATTTGAAGTTTAAATGGATTGCATATATGTAATTATGAAATTTTAATAGACTGCATATATGCAATTATGAAGTTTAAATGGACTGCATATATGCATAAATTGAAATTGTATGTATGAATTTTAAGGTATGCACATATGAATCATTTTACGAACTTACCGGAATCGCTAGTTCAGGTTCGTATCGTTCCAACTGCCGGTTCCTGCCATGTTGTCTAGTAGGTCTATGGCATGGTTTTTTATATCGAACACAACACAGATGTAGTGGGAACCTATAATTATAGGAAAGAACAACTGCACAATTGAACATGATATCACAAAATTGAATTATTATAAACATTATGTGTACGTTTATCATTACCATATCGATATTCTTCAAGGTAAGTATTTCCATGTTGTAACTTGATGCATGACCAAGGTTCTGTGTGAACCAATTGTACCTTGTACCAAAGTCGTACACCTCATCATGAAGCACCCCATCCGCCTGTTTTGAAACCAATCAGATAACTTTTATCAAAAAACAGGAATGAGCAAATATGAAAATAGTTTCATATTCACCAATGTTTGATAGGGTCCACAACTAATCTAAATGCATATATGCAATTATATTACCTAACAAAATTCTAACCTGTGAAACAATGCTCATAAATGTGAAATAGTTTCATATTTTAGTCTGATATTACATATCACTGCATATGGGCATGCTAAATTGTTCAATTTAACCATTGTTAGCATCAATGTTTATAATAAGCAAATTTATATTACCAACAATCCAAATGCACATATACATTGATATGCAATCATCTTTAGCATCAATGTTGCATGACTTTATACTTTATACTTTATACAAACAACTTATTAATTACAATATATAAACTTGCACGTACCAACACATCTGTTTTGAAGAAGAAGCGTTTTGGTGAATTGTTGCTTCGGAAACGTTCCTCGTAGTTTAGAAGATCTGCCCATCCATCCACCATGTTCGTCCATATATCCATTGGCGCTGCTAGACTCTCCATACAGGAACGTATAATTCTCATTTCGCTTTGTGAACAATACATCGTGTCGCTGCGATCAAATAATATTGTATGTTAGTTCACATTATTTTTGTAGAAAAACAAACTACTTATCTAACTTGAATGAATCCATCTTACTTATTTGCCCCAAAAGCTGCCAAAATCCACTCATGCACCTTCTTGTCCTCACTAGACACTCGTTTCCCCACAACAACTTGTCTTTTAATGTATGGTGATCGCAACATCTCTCCAAGTTTCACTGCTCTCTTGGTAGCCTTCATTTCCCTACCCTTTTCACCAATGGGATCGTCTTCTTTATCTTGTACTTCAGCTCCTTCATGTGGTTTGTCTGGACTAAAGCCCAAGTCAAAACTTGGATATGAGCAAACAACATCATTCACTATTGCCGTTACTGGGTCCGGAATTTCGCTCGGCTCTTCATTCTTAGTATTTTTATCTTCTGCCGATCCATTTTTCGACGTGCTTATCCTGACAGTTTCATCAACTATGTTATAAGTGGTTTGACTGTACCACATTTGTGATGGTGTCAGTCTGAACGCTGGTCACACACTATCCGTGAATGCCAATCTGCATGGTGTGCACTCATGACTCGCCTTGTCACTCCTTTTGTCCTTGTTTACCGTGTTTCCTGCATGAGTATCGTCACCTTTTTCTTTATCACTCCGTGGATCTCGGCTGTTGAACAGGTTATGCAGTTCTTCCTCCAACTTTACAAAAGAAGGTGCATCTGGGAATTTAGTCCTTGCTGCCTCTATTTCCCCATCTGTCTCCCACTTAAGCATGTTGACACGAGCTATGTTTTCCTGGATTCGCATTTCGTATGCCTATTACACGCAAAAAGTAATATGTTAGTTATCAAATGAAATATTACCTCAATCTGCATATTTGCATAATTTGTATATGTACTATGTAGTTGGAAACTGCAAATTTAAATTTACGGTATGCATACATGAAATTGCATGTATGCATATTTGAAGTTTAAATGCACTTCATATATGCATATATGAAGTTTAAATAGACTGCATATATGCAGTTTAATGTATGCATATATACAGTTTAATGTATGCATATATGAGTTTGCAGGTATGCATATAACAATGAATATGTAAAAATGCACTGCATATTAGATGCACATGTACATACACGTTTATGATGTAAATGCATAAAAGTTATCATATACAGATCTGTTAAAAAATAGTTTCTCATACCTCTTGATTCAACTTTAAATCCTAAAATTTCTGTTTTCAGTTTTCGTGCGCATCAACCTGAAAACGTCTATTTCTTGACTTCCAAGGTATGGTCCACTAGTTGTGCTCGTCCTAAACCACCATCTTCCATTTCTGCACTTTCCCTAACTCGTAGAAGGTCCATATCCCATCTGTTTGTTGCATGCCTTTCTCTTGATACTGTTACACCTGTGCACCACGTGGAATCTACATACAAAAGCTGGAATATTGCATAGATTAGCCATAAGCATGGTAAAATTTGATAAACAATAGAGGGTTGATAGTTATTGTGCCATACCGTCAGGAACGTCAGTGGTCCTGCATAGAAACTGTCATAACTATCCCTTCTCCAGTTCCTTTTGCTTCTTGAGATACAATTGAATATGTATCTCGTCCAGTCTACCATTTTTATCATTTCCATGCTACGAAGCCGATCCAAAAACTTTATTTTGCACCATCCTCCTCGGTGACATTCCGCCATGGTGTTCACAAATAGGACCAGGAGGTTTAGTTGGAATGTCAACCCTGCATCTTTAGCTCCTACAATGGCGTTCATCACATCCTTTGGTGTCAAATACTTCTTTGTGAACTATTTCTTCCATATATTGCATAGTTCAACCTCGTGCTCTTCTAGCTCTTCTAACTCAACCCTCCAATTGGTAACCCAAGTAAGTCATGTATTTGTTCTTGTGTTATCTATATCGCCGAAGGCAGTAACTTTATCTGCATCTTTGACGTATCCAGTTTGCAACCACGTAGTACCCCATTTTCGATGGGATGCCATTTATTTTCATTCCTAAAAGACACCCAAGACCCATTTGTTCAACAACAGTCCTTTGATCCTCTGTCAAACCACTTATTGCCTTCTGCAAGCATTTTGGAGACATCCTAGTCCTTATGGCAACGATGTTCTGTACTCGTTTATTGTTAACGTCCTTTTTCAATCTTCTTTTAGGTGGAGCTCTTTTCAAAAGAATGTCAGGTACGCTTTGCACAATTGTATCTTTACGTCTTCCTTTTTTTTGTTGAATCCCTGTAAATGCATTTGCACGTAGAATGTATTGAATATGAATGCAAAAGAAACGAAATGTAACATTAAATTGAAATAATACGCTTTCAGATCATACCGTCTTTATTCGCAGATTCAGTTGTATCCCTCTTTGCTGACGACCTTGTAACTCTTGCATTTACTTGCCATGTTTGTTGTTTATCTTGCATCTCCCTTTCTTTCCCACTATATCATATGTTATATTTCTTATTATTTTACGTATCCCATAGCAATTAGACATTAGTTTTAATAAGTTAGAAATGCAGTTAATTGATAAAATACCTTCTCCAGTTTCTGACTTTTCTCCACGTGTTCTTCTGGCGTTTTTTCTTCCCGGATTTTGCTTTCTTGCTTCAACCTTTCCCATGTTTTCCGTTTCACTAATTGGACCAATATCCACATCATTTCTTACAGAACTAGGTGCATATTAAATTTAATAGAAAATGGTACTTTTCATGTACTTCGACAACATATATTGCATTATAATTCTACGAGTTTATATATGAATCCATACCTTGTTTGATAGTCTTCCTACTTATGAGATTCTTGGTTAACCGTTGTGCCGGCATTGTGTTAAAACCTTCTACCACTTTGCTGGTCCCTACATTTGCACGTGTGTATTGTTCTAATCAATATTTAAACCATCATCCAATATTATATACAATTAAGCTTTGTTCCTGCATAATAGCAAGTTCTTACTGCATATATGATTAGTACCTTGCAAGTATTCATGTCTTCTTTTCGTTCTTAGTTCATCATAGTTTCGGTGTTCTCTGTTTGCCATATAAATGATAAACATAATGATCAAAATTGCATCACATTGCATATATGCAATTTTTACTCAAGAAGAATTGTATAACATTTTTCATCTCTATATGTACAAGGCTTACATCTTACCACATAACTTATTTATTACAGTTGGCATAAGAAAAGTCATACCTGTTTGAAGCTCACTACTTGTGGTATTTGGCTTTCCTACACCTTCATTTTCCTTGTTTTGTTTCAATGCATTCACACTATTTCCCCTTTCTTGCATGTTATCTGTATATTGCCAAACACAGATCAACGATAATCATTCATTAATGACATTCCATTTATGTTAAATTTCCAATTCTAAGAAAACCTGCACGTATGTCTACATCAGTATTCATACGACATCTATATTAGTTACCTGTTACAACTGTATCGTGCATCTGGTAGTTCGTTTATCTTCATCCCACCAATTGTATTCTCATTAACACCTTATAATGAAATGAAACATAAGCTACCTTTTACACATTTATGTACTCTATTAACATGTTAGTCTACTCTATTTTTCACTTACCTTTAATGCCCGAATCTTGCATCACACTTGCCACCACCGTACTTCCTCCACTTTCACCAATGATGTTCCTTCCATCACCTATGCAATTTTATGCTTAAAAGATTAAAATGAAAAGAAACATACATTACCTGAATATACTCGTGTTTAAATGGTCCACGCCTCAACCATAGTTCCTTTACCTTCATGTTGGTTAGATCTTGCTCCTGATGCAAACACAATATCTTCATATCAACATCATAATTGCAGAAAACTACCTGAATATGCATGTTTGGTAACACATTAAATCCAACATTCATACATATATGCAATTTCAAGAAACAGTTTTAATCTCAACAGTTAATATATGCATTTTAAAATGTCATTTATGCATTATCAACATGCATATATGCAATTTCAAAAACAGTTTTAATCTCAACAATTGATATATGCATGTTAAACAGTTCATATATCCATTAAATGTATACCAATTCATGGTAGAAACAATCCTACCAATTGCCATTTCATAAACAAACAAACCCAAGTTTTAGTATGCACTATATGCAAACAATACGATTTATTTAAAATTCGTGAAACAATCATACATTCAATTTCAATGTCACATATGCACTATCAACATTCATATATGCAATTTCACAATCATATATGCAATTTCAAAATCATGTTTGACAATAACTAACTCATAAACATGTAAAATATGCAATTTAACAATCATATATGCATAATTAACAAACATTCATATATGCAATTTCATTGTTATATATGCACTATCAACATTCGTTTTATATATCTATATGCATTTAAATCACTATACATGATTTCACACTTAATTCTCTTACTCATGACTAAAACCATAAACCCTAATGTAAAATCCATAAACCTTAAAATGACCGGTAAAAGAAATGCATATATGCAAGATTTTTACGAACTACATGGACGAGTTAACTTCCGTGCAATCGCAACAAGCTTCCGTTTCTTTGACCTAGCTTCTGTTTCTGCCCTTCGCCTCATCATTTCTACATCGTTTCCATTTTCATCTAATGCAACTGGGTTTTCCTTCGTGTTTACAAATCGTGAAAAATGAGTCTTTATCATGATTTGTTGGGAAGGCTTTCTCACTGTAACAAAAACAAACAATTTGGTGAAATTAATAAACCCTAAAACTATCATATGTGAAAATGGCTTAGCAATATGAAATCAATAAACCATAAATCTCACATATGCAGAGGCGTTTTGTTAGCGATTTCGTAACCTAGTTCTTAGATTTCGAACACAAAATCAATTATTCACGAAAACTAGGGTTTATTTTCGAACCCTCATCTTATATGCAAAGTTGTTTTGGTGGGAAATTGTACCTCGAAATCTTTGAATTTTGTTGTTTTCCGCCATATTTCACACCATTCAGTCCAAAATCCTTCGATTATAGCGACCTCCGTGAATGTAGGTATCGAATCCGATATGAATCTCGATTCTTTAGGGAAGAAGACGATCATAGGAAATGGGCGACATATTCGGGAACGAGAACTCTTGTGTGCGATTTCCCTTATTTACCCTTCCCTCTACCTTTTTTTTCAAATGGTGTATCTATGTTTTATAAATTTACACTTTCTACCCAAACTAATCTAGACCATTGGATTATAAAATCAAGGGATATGATGGGTTTGTAAGGTGTGCAACAATTGTACGGTTTGCATTTTACGAAGCCTCTCTCTCTCTCTCTCTCTCTCTCTCTTTCTCTCTCTCTCTCTCTCTCTCTCTCTCTATATATATATATATATATATATATATATATATATATTTAACCATGTACTTAAGAGAAAGAAAAAAAAATTAGGAATTAGAAGTAGAAACATAGATTGTACAACTTAATGAGGCACATAAAATATAATGGGTATAACTCATGCATGCACTTAAACAAAATAGTAAGAGAACAATAATGGATGGTGTCACCACAATTAATAATTTTACTTACCTCATATGAATGTTGCCAAGTAATCAGAACATGGTTTTTTTTTCTGTTGCTCAGCAGCGGCGGATGAAGGGTGGCGATAGTTTATAATTTCTTTTCTTGAGTCAACGTGCTGATAACGTGATAAAGAAAAAGAGAAATAGAATAACAGTAAATAAAGAGAATGAAGTTGTAATTCTCATTAATCATAAGTCATTTAAATAGGGATGAGATACAAGTAGATAACTACGAGAGATATAAGATCTAACCTATCTCTAATATGTTTATCTCTATCTATATCGTCATATCCTTTAGATAATGACACACTTATCCTACAACAAAAACCTATATTTGATCGGTGACTATAAATGATTTTTAAATTTAGATCTATGGAATCGCTTGAAATAATCTTTGACATTTATGTTAAAATAACTAATAAAGATTTTGAAGATTTAGGGCATGTTTGTTTTCATGGATTCAACTCTTATTTGGGCATTATATCTTAATCGGTTAGAGAAGCCCATATTCAATGTGTTTGTTTATGTTGGATATTCAGAAGATCTTATCTCTTATTATCATCTAAATCAAAAAGAGAAAGGATATCGTCTAATTCTCTTAGAGGTATAGATAATGGTTATCATCCTGATTTTCGCTTCTCTACAAATAATCGATTCCTTCCTCTCCAATCGACTCCATCAACTCTGCAGTCTTCAAATCGATCAATCAGGCACACCCTTTCGTCCCCGTTTCTTTAATTTTAGGGTTCTCTATCGTTTGTTGCTGTGATAAAGATGTTGGGTACTCGAGATAGCTTCCATGTCCGAGAAAATATGTGTTGTTGATGAACTAGTTGGTCTCTTTTCTCTTTATTCTGATTTTTAACTGTTGTGTGAACTCGTACCGACATTCTAAAACATAAGCTCTCACTTTCGTTGCAAAGAACAATAAAGCTGAAAATTGTCAAATTGATGTGCTTTTGTTATTGTTGGGTCTCGTTGAAGTAGCATCATCTTTCCTAATTTTTTTTGTCTAAGATGTGCGCCATTAGTATCTTCTACTGCCACTGTGCTTTTGTTTTCTTTGTCTAAGATGAAACTAGGAAAGATGCAATGATCGTAATTTTTGGACGCTAGATACTAAAGGAGAGTTCTCGATGAAGAGGCTTCGTGAGCTAATAGAGGATAGACAGGTCGGGAGAGTGGGGTTAGTGTGGAGACAGTTTGGCCCAACGTAATCCTGAAAAAGTCTGTATTTTCGTCTGGAGGGCCAAGTTGGGAAGACTTCCGTGTAGGGAGGTGTTGGATTCAATGGGGGATAGACATTCATTATACGTTATGCCCTCGATGTGGGATATCGGTAGACACCGTAGATCATGCGTTAGTTCATGCTCAGAAGTCAAGAAGTCGTGGAAAACAACGAAAGAGTGGTGGAAGATAAACTTAAATGAGGTAGCAACTCTAACAGATCTGTTTAACGCGGATTCACACTCCGGAAGTGAGTCAATAAAAAATAGGTGTTGGATAGGTGTGGTATGGTCGTTTCGTTTCTTAGTTATGGATGAAACTTTCTTGTGTGCTTAGTTATGGATGAAAATGTACGTATAAGGTGGACCAATGAAATAATCAAATGCTTTCTAGAGACTTGTATAGAAGAGGTCAATAAAGTGGGTCGAAACGATGGTAGTCTTAGGAAAGAAACTTGGATAAAGTTGGCAACAAAGCTTGAGGAAGCGTGTCACGTCAAGCTCACGCAAAAGCAGTTGAAAAATGAATACGATTATCTAAAAGGAAAGTACTCGGGATGGGTGTACTTAAGGAATAAAACAGGTCATATTTATGACCCTCTTATGAACATGTTTTTATCAAATCAAGAATGAGAAGAATTTTTCAAGGTTAGTTTTCATTTTTTTTGTTATTTGGATTATGTTTTGGTATTTGGACATGATTATGTTTTGTTATTTGGACAAGTTATTTGGTTTATTATCTGAACAAGTTTATGTTATTTGAACAAGTTTATGTTATTTGGATGATGTTTTATTATTTGAACAAGTTTATATTATTTGTAACAGGTTGATCAAGAAGCTATACTTCTCATTGTTATGTTCTTGTATATGTATTACTTGTAATCAATGCGTTTGAAAAGGAAAAGAGATAATACGCCTGGAATGACTCGACGTCAATTTACGGATGAGCTTCTTGAAGGTAACGATCATCAATGTATTGATTTGTTACGAATGTCTCGTGTTGCTTTCGTTCAACTATGGGATCACTTTAAAGCAAAAGGTTGGCTAATGGATAGCAAATACATATTGGTCGAAGAAAAGATGGCTATCTTTCTGATAATTATAGGCCACAATCAACGTTATAGAGTGTTGAAAAACAGGTTCCAACACTCAACGCAAACCATCCATAATTTTTTTCATGAAGTGTTGGATAAAATGATCGTTTTGCTAAAAAGATCATAGTTCCTACATCATTCAATCCTATCCGGACATCCCAGAGAATAATAGAATATTACGACGAATATTTAAGGTAATTAATAATAATACTTGTATACATTTTGTTACTAAAGTTATTTTGACTAGTAACTTTAATCTAGGGAGCAATTGGCGCCCTATGATGGGACTTGCAATTGTCCCTATTAAAGAACAACATTTATATAGAGAACGAGGAAAGGGTGAATGTTATCAAAATGTTTTGGCAATTTGTGACTTCAACATGGTTTTTACATTCGTTGTTGCCGGTTGGGAAGGTGTTGCACATGATTCTAGAGTTTTGTCCGAAGTTTTAACAAATAGTGCTATTGGATTCCATTTCCTCCTCTAGGTATACTAACTTTTTAAAAGCAATATATTTACAATATTCATATTAGTACTTATTTTATTTATTGTTTTCAAATAAATATTATCTATGTGATGCTGCATATACAAATACTCGAGGGTTTATGGCACCGTATCGTAATGTTAGATACTGGCTTGGAGATTTCCGTCGTCGACGTGCAATGAAAAAGTATGAAAAGTTTAACCATTCTCATGCAAAACTTAGAAATGTTATTGAACGTTCTTATGGCGTCTTGAAAGCACGTTTTCCGATATTAAAAGAATGGCACCGTTTTCACTTGAGGTTCAAAGAGACGTTGTTATTGCATGTTTTGCGGTTCACAACTTCATATGAAAGAAAGGTTTAAGCGATGAGTTATTTTCTGAATATGATCAATCCAATGAGCAAGGGGACGGTGTCAATGATGAGGCTGACGAGGTTCAAGCGCATGGGAGTACCGCTGACCACACATATATGACTACTTTAAGAGAAGAAATTGCGGCACAGTTAATGCAAAATGGATATTGATTTTAGTTGTTATGAGACTTTGTTCATCAACATATAATCCAGTTTATTAAAAATATCCTAATTAAATTAATTTGTTTCATCAAAATTATCAACCCATAAAATAGATATATGACCATAAATCTATAGTGGATCTTGAACCAAATAAATGTATCTTACCAAAATAGAATCCGTTGGTCTAAAATTTACGTTAAATTATTGAATCAATTTAAATACAATGTATGAGTTAAATTAATAAGTATTATAGCCCAATTAATTGCCCAAATAACATAGTAACATCCTTCAACAAACATGAGATAATGACAATTTATAATAGAAAAACATGAGGTAAATATCACAAGCTTTAGGATATTATAAATGACTCAATTGATATATAATTTGTCAATATTAATGTATGATGATCTCATTCCATTTTTCCAAAATATAATAACAAAAAAATAGGGAAATTAATTAAAATACCCTAACTTTGACTCTTCCTTACCAAAATACCCAAAATCTCGACAGCTTTACCAAAATACCCCAATTTTCCGCAGTGGGCCCACGTGTCACACTCTTTTGGCCAAAAGTCCCGCAGAGGCCCCTCAAGAATGCCCGCGATACACCTTTGGCCCCTGCCCGCGGAGGTAGCCCGCGATCGCGGGATGAACCACCACGTGTCGACGTAGGGTAAACCCTAATTTGTTTAATGCTCACCAAACCCCCCCCCCCCCCCCCCAACCCTAATAATCGCCGCTATAGTAAGAGAGGGTGGGGGGACCTTTCGGCCACCACTTCTTCAATTAAAAAATCTCTCCTCTCCTCTCCCAAACTCTCTCAATTTTGTCGTGTGGAATACGCGCTCGGGTTGTTTGAAGATGGCTCGTGTTACTCATTTGGTAAGTTTTTCTTAAGTTTCTTGTACTTTTCTTGTATGTTGTTATTTTAAATTAAAATATATGATATGTATGTTGTTAGAGTGTTTATAAGTTTGTTATATGTTTGAATGTGATATTTGTTCTATGTTTAAATTTTAAAATATATGATATGTATGTTGTTGTATGTTTGAATGTGATATTTGTATGTTATAATGTGATATTTGTATGTTGTTATAGATGTTAGAGTATTTTTATAAAAATAAATGTTAAAAGTGTTTTTTATAAAAAAAATGTTAAGATGGTGTTTTTTATAAAAAAAGATGTTAAAGTGTTTTTTTATAAAAATAAATGTTAGAGTGTGTTTTATAAAAAAAATGTTAAGAGTGTGTTTTTTTTATAAAAAAAGATGTTAAAGTGTTTTTTATAAAAATAAATGTTAGAGTGTGTTTTATAAAAATAATTCTTAAGAGTGTGTGTTTTTATAAAAAAAAGATGTTAAAGTGTTTTTTATAAAAATAAATGTTTGTGTTTTATAAAAATAATTCTTAAGGTGTGTGTTTTTATAAAAAAAGATGTTAAAGTTTTTTTATAAAAATAAATGTTAGAGTGTGTTTTATAAAAATAATTTTTAAGAGTGGGTGTTTTTATAAAAAAAAGATGTTAAAGTGTTTTTTATAAAAATAAATGTTAGTGTGTTTTATAAAAATAATTCTTAAGAGTGTGTGTTTTTATAAAAAAAGATGTTAAAGTGTTTTTTATAAAAATAAATGTTAGAGTGTGTTTTATAAAAATAATTTTTAAGAGTGGGTGTTTTTATAAAAAAAAGATGTTAAAGTGTTTTTTATAAAAATAAATGTTAGTGTGTTTTATAAAAATAATTCTTAAGAGTGTGTGTTTTTATAAAAAAAGATGTTAAAGTGTTTTTTATAAAAATAAATGTTAGAGTGTGTTTTATAAAAATAATTCTTAAGAGTGTGTGTTTTTATAAAAAAAAGATGTTAAAGTGTTTTTTATAAAAATAAATGTTAAAGTGTGTTTTATAAAAATAATTTTTAAGAGTGTGTGTTTTTATAAAAAAAGATGTTAAAGTGTTTTTTATAAAAATAAATGTTAGTGTGTTTTATAAAAATAATTCTTAAGAGTGTGTGTTTTTATAAAAAAAGATGTTAAGTGTTTTTTATAAAAATAAATGTTAGAGTGTGTTTTATAAAAAAAAGATGTTAAGAGTGTGTTTTTTTATAAAAAAAGATGTTAAAATGTTTTTTATAAAAATAAATGTTAGAGTGTGTTTTATAAAAATAATTGTTAAGAGTGTGTTTTTTTTTATAAAAAAAAGATGTTAAAGTGTTTGTTATAAAAATAAATGTTAAGAGTGTTTTTTATAAAAAAAAATGTTAAGAATGACAACTTAGGTCCCCTAACTTTGGTGAATGACAACTTGGGTCCATAAACTTTGGTGAATGACAACTTGGGTCCCTAAACTTTGGTGAATGACAACTTAGGTCCCCTAACTTTGGTGAATGACAACTTGGGTCCCTAAACTTTGATGAATGACAACTTAGGTCCCCTAACTTTAGTGAATGACAACTTGGGTCCCTAAACTTTTGTGAATGACAACTTAGGTCCCTAAACTTTTGTGAATGACAACTTAGGTCCCTAAACTTCTTTTGAGTTTCCTAGCCATAAATAAATTTCCGTAAATAAATGGTATGAATATTAAATAGGCTTCACATGCCACACTCAAATTCATTTTGGCCTCTTGCCAAAAACATCTATATATAACACTATTATATATTAAAATAAAATAAACCGCAACATAGATCTTGTGATTCCCCTGCTACCTGGAAGTCCAATAGATTAAGTGGTTTCTTTTCTACAACTAAAACAAACGAATAATTATCAACACAATAAACCAAACAAGCAAAAACATCTATATATAACACTAACTATAACATCCGTGAATGACTATGTAGAGGGATTTCTTTCACATTGACTTGACGTTAAAGTGCAAAGTTGGCTACATGGTGGAGTTAAGAGACCGCTTCAGGGGATTAGGTGATCGCGCAGCTACCCTTGAGGACATCTTTAGAGGGGCACCTTTTGGTCCATGGATGGATCTGAGTTACTCTTGTGGCGACCCCACGCTAGTCCACATGTTTCTACAGTTGGAGGTCGAGGTCTCCAATGGTGAGCCGGAGGAGATGCATTTTGATTTCTTCGGCAATCAATTGCGGTTTGGGCGTCGTGAGTTCTGTCTAATTACATGACTACTTTTGGAGAGGCTCCCCCCTTCCTCCCTTAACAGACTGCTCCTTCGTTCGTAGGATTTGGGGCGTGTCAGCATCTCGTTTGAAGCTGAAGGTAGTCGTGGAGACGATGAAAGAGGGCCTTAGGTTCCTAAGCGACGCCGATGCTGTCCGTGTATGCTTGGTGGCGATCGTGGATATGGACTTCATGGGCAGTGAGTGGAGCCAGACTGCTTCCGAGACGGTCCTTAGGGCCGTCGAGGACTTTGATGTGTTTAACAGGTACCCGTGGGGTAGCCACAGCTGGACACATTGCTACACTATTTTGCACCGAGCCATTGCCAGACGCCCCGATCGACTTGCCAAGATGAATCTTTGTTATTTTATATACGTCTTCAAGGTTAGATACGTAGTATAACATAAATAATAATACATACAAACTGTTTGGCTTTCCTTTTTACGTACTTGCTCTTCTTGTGTAATTCCAGATATGGATCTTGGAGATGTTTTCCGCAGCCGTCCAATATTTCGTCAAGCGCGACGACAGATTACTTAGGGGAACCCGTTGGGACAAGCGTCTTTCCCTAAATAGGGCGATTTGGACTGAGTTCTTCAGTCAATCTAGACGTGTAAGTTCTTTTACTATGTTTACAATGTTGCATACGTTAGTCCCGCTTATTAAATTTTTTGTGTTTTATCATATATTCAGCCGCCGCTTACGCCTTTCGAAAACCTTGAGCCTACTGCCTACGAGAGGGACACGCATTGGTACAGAAACATCGTGACCTTTATTGACAGAGAGGCGGCAAGGGTTCGACGTCCCTCTCCTTCCACATTTAACGAAGATGAGGAAGACGACGCGAGGCCCCCTTCCGATCGATATCAGCCGCCCCCTTCCGAACGATATTAGGCGCCCCCTTCCTCCTCCCATCAAGATCCGACTTCCACCGAGCCATCTTATGGCACCTTACACGAGCTGTGGGACTACGTTCGGGGGCCAATACATACGCGTCTTGATAATCTGGAGGACCTCTACAAACAGTTTTGCGCTATAAATGTTAGTGTGTAACTTAATTTGTCGGCCACGATCTTTTAGTTTGTATACTAATATTACGTTCTAAATTTGTTTTAGCTATCGAGTACGACGCCGATCCACGCGCCGTTCGGACAGGGGGCACAGGAGACGGTTGGAACAACATCCTATCCGTCATTCCCTGAGAATGTAAGTCACACTGAGTAACCATTATAGTTATATGTTAGTTCCTAAGTTTGTAACTCTTGTAATGATCAATGTCACGCAGGCCGGGATAGCACGTGGATTGTTGGGTCGCCATGCTCCAAAAATCCCGTGGACCAGACACGAGGTGGACCGTCATGCACACTACTTTCTTTCCGTTCATGGTGCTTGAACATCAAGGTCCCGCCTCCGTGGCTAACTCATGCAATGGCATGGAAGTGGTGAATTGGCAGTTACTCGATACTGTGTGTAAATCGTTTTACTCTTATTTTATTTAAGTTGTTTGGTTGCTAACTAAGTTGTCTAATATTGTAATATTTCAGGTGTACATCCCTATATGCATTCATCCTAAACATTGGCTGCTCGGAGTGTTTGATCTTCCAACTATGGTGATGATCATATAAGACAGCGACGCTGGCAATCTCTTCAAAGACGCTATAAATGAGCAGCTTGCCAGATTTAAAGCTGTGCTGACGGAGTTCTTTAGCCGGATCGGGGATGTGCGCCGTCGCGAATGGTCAGTGAACTTCCGTCATAGGTTAGCCAAGAATGCACCACAGCAGAAAGGGATGAATGCGGATTGCGGTGTCTGGGTATGCCGTAATGCCAGCATCTTGATTAATAACGATGTGGTAGATGTACACCCTTCCCGCACTGAAAATGAGGCCAGGGAATTTCGCGTACATATGGCGGAGTCCATTTATGCGCATTGTCAAACACAGCAACATTAGGTTGTTTATGTAACATTAAATAATTGTTATTTTTAGTGTTAACTTATTTTGTTAAAGTATTGTGATTGAAGTTATAATTTTGTTTATTATTTTGTTAAAGTATTTAACTTGGAGCCTAAAAAGTGTGACAAAAACAGTAAAAACATGCAACAACACTTTACTCTCTCTTCCTATGTGGGACACATTCCCACACCCATTTGGTTTTTGCTAATTTCATCCAATTACTCAACTTTGAGTATCGATATCTCATTCACACATACTCTGTTTTGGACGCATTATATATCGTTTCGAAGCTCTCATATAGGAGAACATAAACCTACTAAGAGTTAGTTATATATAACATATATATATATATATATATATATATATATTTAAATGTGTCCAAAGTTTAGTAAAACCCATATTTTTACTAAAATTTTCCAACACCTAGTAAGTAGGTTTATGAAACTTGCGGTAATCCTAATACAAAGATTATTGGATGAACAAGCATTTATTTCTTGATTCACATGTGCATTAATCCTTAGACTACTTAAAGACTAATTTTCAGCCTAATGAAAGACCTTTATTCAAGAGCAGACGAATAGTGCAGTTACTTTTTCAGTCGAATCTTACAGGCTCTTTTGCAGACGAATATTGCATTTACTTTTTCAGTCGAATCTTACAGACTATTTTCAAACGAATCTTGTAGTGAACTATTCAGACGAATCATGCAGGCAACTTTTCAGACGAAATATTTGACCATATCCACATCCGTGATGAATAACATACATTTTCATGGCTATAAGTAGATGGCATGATGATGTAGTAATTCACAACTTGCTATCTATCTTTTATACATTCTCTCCTCACCGTTTACAAACATTCTCTCGCTTTTCTTAACACTATGGCTGAAGGTTCAAGATCAAGGGGAACAGGTCGGCGAATGTGGCTGGAACTTCACGTTCGGCAGCCTACCAACCACTGAACGATGGAGCTCGCCGGAGTACCTGGAAGGTACCAGAAACAGACGAGGGATGGAGAAACTATGGGCGAACTGCGGCCGATTATCCATTCACGGCTGAGAAGGAAGCAGACTGGGAGATGGCATGGGAGAATTACCACTTCGATAATGGCAGGAGAAGCCCACCAATGTATCATTGTACCCAGCCGACGGGTCTTCCACAAAATCAACGAATTACTCCCTTAGTGCAAAAAGCCATTGATGAGGCGAACACCGATATCGAAAGGGTAAAAGGTATGTGGAACCATAACAGGGGGATTCAGCAGGGGAAAATGGAGTATCTAGCGGAGAAGAAACGAGAACTGGCCATGACTAGGGCTCACGTTCGGGAGGTGCAACGACAGATTAAGGAAGCTGAAGAGGAACTAGAAGAAATCGAATCGGACTACATGGGAATGGAGGACGTGATCAAGGAAAAGGTTAACTTGATCACTGGACTCCAGGACGCCTTCCAGTAATAGATTTCTTTGTTTACATGCACTGTATCCGTTTCGGTTGGGAAAACATTTTCTTTAATGAATTTCTATATTAAAAACATTAAAATGGAAAGGAAACAATACATTAAAAACCACATAAAATGATAACCTAAAAACTATAGGGACCATTTATGTTTTTTTAAAAACCACATAAAATGATAACCACATAAAATGATAACCACATAAAATGATAACCCAAACTTGAGGGGCCAAATATGTAATTTCGCTTACCGCGGGACCACCGCAGGGTACCTTAGCGGGACAGGGGCCAAAAGTGAACCGCGGGCAATCTTGAGGGGCTAAAAGTGTACCGCGGGCAATCTTGAGGGGCCAAAAGTGTACCGCAGGCATTCTTGAGGGGCCTCCGCGGGACTTTTGGCCAAAAGTGTGACACGTGGGCATGGGCCCACGATCGCGGGGCCCACCGCGGAAAATTAGGGTATTTCAGTAAAGTGGTCGAGATTTTGGGTATTTTGATAAGTTAGGGTCAAACTTGGGGTATTTTAATTAAATTCCCAAAAAAATAACATAAGAGTGAGTTTCAATTGAAATAGTCAATTTAATTAGTTTATCCAAATGGCAATATATCAATAATCAATTGTTTCCAAGAAATATAAATAATTAATGGGACTCAAATCTTAATTGTATCTTAATTTGTTCAAATGAAAAACAAATTAACTAAACCAATTAAAATTAAATAACATGAGCAACAACTAAATAACAATTTACTGGAAATGAAATCAATAAGAACATTTAATTATTATAAACTTTTTTTGTGTGTGAAATAACTAACATAATCTTTGATTGTTAGTCCCACATGGATGGGAAATATGAGGTGGGTTGAAAGAAAGGTTAGAATAAAATGGTGGAGCCGTGGAGCCGGGGTGGGGGAAAAGCATCTTTGCGCTTGGGCAATGACGCAGCTAATGAGGTAATAACTGAGACGTCAATTGTTCCAAACCCTCTCGTTGACCTTGGATACTCTCCTTGGCTGTCGAGAATTTCTGGAAGGGTTCCTTATGTAAAGAGTTAAGTAACCCAACATAACTCTTCTTTGTGAAAAATGAGCCATGTAGAATCCAGCTACTAAAGGGAGTGGAACGAACTGCAACAGTGCAATGAAAAATCAATAACAATTTTTTATACCAACTACCAGACTTTTGTTGCAATATAAACTTGAGTTTCAATTTTAGCCCACCCAACTATTTTGGGTTATGACGGTTGTTGATGAACCACATATGACAAGAACCAAGAGTTTGTATGAAGTCAACACCCAAATCCAACATATTATGCACACACACACACACATATATATATATATATATGTGTGTGTGTCTATTTCAAGGTCACATTTGGAGACAGGAGGCTACCTTTGTTTAGCATTCTAGTTCTTCACAACCTTTAGCACCTTTTACACACCTTTTACAGTCACTAGCCACCGAGTACCCATATTGCCCATAAGGAAACCCTTCCAGAAATTCTCAACAGCCAAGAGGAGTACGTACCCAAGGCCGAGGAGGGGGTTTGGAAATAGTTTTCAACCAGCAATTGACACGCCTCAGTTATTACCTCATTAGATGAGTCATTGTTCCAAGCACAAACAACATATCCAAATGGCAATGTTAGAATTGGAGAGTCGATTGATAGATTGAGAGACACGCTTGAGATGGCTGAATCGACCGGCTTTCATATATTGAGAGTGAGTTACAAATGAAGTGTCTAACCTAATAACAAACCCTAAGCTATCTATTTATACAAGGGGAGATACACATAATTACAGAAAGGACCCTGAACTATACATATTAACAATAATACTCTAACACCCCCCTCAAACTCAAGTAGGGGAAGAATGAGCCAAATTGAGTTTGGAAACAAGATTCCGAAAACGTCCTGGGAGATGAGCTTTGGTGAAGATATCTGCAGTCTGATCAATGGTTGAGATTGGAAGAAGTTTAACTGTCTTGCGAAGAACATGTTGTCGAGTGAAATGACAGTCAATCTCGATGTGCTTGGTACGCTCATGAAATACATCATTTGTGAGCAATCTGAATAGCACTGTTATTGTAACACCATAATGGTGTTGGGGAAAATTGATGAGCACCCATATCAGATAGTAGCCAGCGTAGCCATACGAGTTCTTGAGTAGTGTCAGCTAAGGCTCTATATTCCGCTTCAGTGCTGGACCGAGCTGTCAGCGATTGTTTCTTACTGCGCCAGGAGATAAGAGAGTCACCAAGGAAGAAACAATAGCATGTGGTGGAATGACGTTCGGTTATGTCACCATCCCAGTCAACATCTGAGAAGGCACGAAGCTGTAAGGATGAAGTGGATGAGAAATGAAGCCCATGAAACATTGTCCCTTTGAGGTACCGAAGTATACGAAGAACAACGGCATAGTGGTCTGAGCACGGGGCAACCATGAATTGGCTAACTATATGAACTGCATAGGCAAGATCTGGTCTAGTAACAGTCACGTAGACCAGAGATCCAACTAGTTGACGGTACCGTGTAGGGTCTTTCAGCGGGGTTCCGGCATTCGGAGCAAGGTGAAGATTTTGCTCAAAGGGTGTAGATGCAACTTTGTTGTCCGTGATCCCAGCTTTGGACAACAGATCTGAAATGTACTTGGCTTGACAGAGATAGATGCCGAAAGAGTCTGATAGAACTTCAAGTCCAAGAAAGTAATGTAGTTTTCCAAGATCTTTCATCTCAAAACATGAGCTGAGAGACTTTTTGAGATGGGTGATACCTGTAGAATCACTGCCGGTAATGATCATATCATCAACGTACAACAGAAGTAAGATAGTACCTGCAGCAGTAGTTCGAGTAAACAATCCCGAATCATAATTACTCGGAGAAAACCCCAATGAGATAACAATATTGCTGAATTTTTCAAACCAAGCACGAGGAGCTTGTTTGAGGCCATAGAGGGCTTTTCGAAGACGGCATACATGACCTTGACTAGAGGTCACACCTGGAGGGAGTCTCATGTAGACTTCTTCTTCGAGATCGCCATTTAGAAAGGCATTCTTGACATCCATCTGGTAAAGTGGCCATCGTTTGGTGGCTGCTATGGCGAGAAGACTACGAACTGATGTGATACGAGCCACAGGAGCAAACGTTTCCTCGTAGTCAATGCCATATTCTTGATTGAAGCTTTTTGCCATAAGACGTGCTTTGTATCGATCAATGGATCCATTAGACTTGGTTTTGATTTTGAAGACCCATTTGCAACCAATGGGTGACTTGCCCGGTGGGAGAGGAACAAACTACCATGTATTGGCTTTGTCAAGTGCCTGAAGTTTCTCTGTCATAGCTTGCTTCCAAACAGGGTTAGAAGCGGCTTCCTTGAAGGAAGTGGGTTCATGGGTGGACAGTAAAGTAGCATAACAATGAAAATCACGTAGGTGAGAGGGAACCTGCCTTACCCGATCGGAGCGTCGTACTTTATCTTGTGGTTGAGAGGATCTAGGATCCATAGACTCAGCAGATGGCTCAGAAGTAGTCCTTTGAGGTGGTGCGGATGGTTGATCATGATCAGATGGCACAGATGGAACAGGTGAAGGCCCAGATGAGGTAGGTGAATTCTCAGGTTGAGAAGAGACGACAGGAGGGGAAACAGATGGTGAGGAGAGTATGGGATCTAATTGGAGTGAGTCCAATGAGATAGATGTGTTTGTGAAGAAAGAAGTAGATGGAGTGGGTGTGTACTGAAATTTTGACACTGTAGAGAAGGGAAGATGTTCCCAGAAGGTGACATGAAGGGATATACGAAGTCGCTTAGAGACTGGATCCCAACAACGATAACCTTTATGTTCAATGCCATAGCCAAGGAAGCAGCATAATCGAGAACGAGGTTCGAGTTTGGTGTGTTCATGAGATTGCAGCTGAACAAAGCAAGCACAACCCCACACTTTGAGGAGTTCATATGCAGGGGAGACTCCATAGAGTACTTCATACGGAGACTTTTGATTGAGAATGGGAGTCGGGTGTCGGTTGATGGTGTAGACAGCCGTGAAGGCTGCTTCACCCCAAAAGCGTTCTGGACACTTGGCTGAGATTAACAGAGTACGGACAGTGTCAAGGATGTGACGGTGTTTGCGTTCTACACGACCATTTTATGGAGAGGTGCCGGGACAGGAGTACTGAGAAAGAGTACCCTGAGATTGAAGAAAAGAGAGGAGAGATGATTCTTTGTATTCCATAGCATTATCTGCTTGAAGAACCTTTATAGGCTTGGAAAACTGGGTTAGAATCATACAGGAGAAGGTAATATAAATTTTAGGTAGCTCTGAGCGGTTTTTCATGAGAGAAATCCACGTAAAACGTGTGTGATCATCGATAAAAATGACAAAATAACGAGCACCTCCCATAGACGGGTGTGGTGTTGGTCCCCATACATCAGAATGAATAAGATCGAACGGAGAAGCAGATTTAAAGTCATTGATTTGAAAAGGTGAAGCATGATGTTTGCCAAGTTGACAAGATAGACAAGAAACATTTTCAGAGGAAGTGTTTCATAACAGTCCTGAACTAGCTAATACTTTTATTCTAGCTAAGGATAAATGGCCTAAGCGCGCATGCCATAGTTCAAACGAAGAAGTACTGGAAACTGAAGCAGCAAGATTTGATGAAGGTAAGGGAAGGCGGAGATAGACCACTTCAACCATCCGACCAACTTTACGGCCTACTCCAAGGATCTGCTTGGTCTTTAGATCCTGCACAACACATCCAGAAGGGTGAAATAAAACGATTAGACCGGCTTCCATAAGCTGAGTGATTGAAATCAGACTCAGAGATAAGTTAGATATATGTAGCACATCAGGTAATTGAATATTGGGGGTAGATACAGTCCCACTGAAGGATACCGGTAAACGAGTATCGTCAGCAGTACGGACGGATGAAAACATGCTGGAAGTTTGTTTAGAGACAAACCCATCAGCCTTAGGTGTCATGTGATTACAACATCCAGAGTCAAATAGCCAAGGGTTACCTGATGTAGTAGCATTGCATTGAGAATTCATACCCATAGAACCTTTCATGAGTTGCTCCAAGAGCTCTTGATTTCGGCGCATGAGTTCCATGAGGTCAGGCGTTGAGTGATTGTTATGCTGTGCCGGAGCTGCTGGCGATGGGGAATCTTGAGTGATGGAGCCATCAATTTGTAACGTCCCGAAATTACAATAAATTTGAACTTTTAAAAATACCATTTTAATTAAATAAACCACAAGTATTTAAAACCGAATAAACATTTATCCAAAACCCCGTTAAGTTAAACAACCAACTCTTTTAAACAGCGGAAAATAAAGTAACTCTAAACGTGATGTCTCGAAATAAATAAATAAATAAAAGTCTTCTCAACGCGCCAGTGTGTACCGTCACGCCTTGTTGCCACTCGTACATGAAACAGTGATTTATAGGGAAAGGGTAAGCACGGAGCTTAGTGAATTCAAACACCACATACGATAGCAATCATATTAACACTACCCCTAACACAGGTAGATACACATAACCAAGCATGCAAGTTTAAGAACGCATCCTAAACTAACATACTCATGCAAGACAACCTAAGCAGGTATCCATCGGTCTCCCCGATATCACACAATCACCGTGGACGTATCCCTCGGTCTCCCCGAGTTCCTACGTCACTCGTGTACATCCTCCTCGGTCTCCCCGAGTTTTATATGATACCCAAGGTCCATACTAGACATGACACGATCTAGTACCACACCACATAAGATTACTAGCACACACGAGCTACGGTAATGCACGTACAATTATTATCCTACGTAGTGAGTGAACTCACCTCGATAAGCAACGCAGATATCCACAAACAGCAATACGAGTCCGCCAACTCCAACTCACTTCTTTCCACCTAAAGAAGTGTTATCAAACGTTAAAGTGCAGCCCCAACCCGAATTTACAACTACAAGTCTAAACGTACGTTTTTCCGGTTTTTAGTCTAAAACTACAGATCTGTTCGTGACCTGTTTAGCCCCCCTTAAACCCATCAAACCAGAAATCTTATTCCATAAATATAAAGTTATATGTCTTAGGTTTCCAGGGACATATCGCACGTGTTCATACGAGGTTCCTACTAATTTATATGCATTTTACAAAACAGGCTATCCGAACAACGAATTTCGGACCAGTCTGCACTAATTGCCAATTTAGTCCTATCTAGAGGCATCGTTAATTTTTCTGCAAAACATACGAAACATACTAGACCCAATTTGGGAGATTTGGGCACTGGTTTCACTTAAATCCGAGTTTCCTAGATTTTTCTACAGATTTTACAAAACAACGACAGATTAGACGAATTCACATAAAATGATAACTTCGATATCGGTTTAACGTTTACGCATTTAGGTTTAGATTTAGCAAATTAGGATCAGGGTTAAGGTTACAAAGGCTGGACTACAACCATCACCACCCACTTCCATCTCCAGCAGTGGTGGTCGGCGACGGCGGCGGCGGCAGCCACCACCGGCGGTGGTGGTGGTTCGGTAAAAACAAACCGACGAAGTGACGGAACACCCCAACAAAACTACTCGGGCCGCACCTACACCCATATTCGACCTAACAGCCACCACCACGCGTGCCACAGCCGCCGCACTGGTGGTGCACTGCGGCGATGCCTGCGGCGATGCCGGCGGCAGCCATGGCTGCAACGGCGATGGTGGTTTCGCGGTGGTTAAACGGCAACGGAAAAAAAGCAAGGAAACGGGAGGGGCTTACCTCTTGACGACAACCCAGCAGCAACTACGACGGAACCCGACTCACTACACTCTCTCTCTCTCTCTCGCCGGCAGGAAGTAGCAGTGGCGGCGCCGGCGGTGAGGTTCGACGATAGCAGCAAGAAGGGGGGGAAAGGAGCTAAGGTTTCTGTGGTTTTCTTTGTGTGTGTCGTAAGTAAAACGAGAAGGGGAGGGGCGGGGGTCGGTTCCTTATGGGCCGATGGTGGTTTCGCGGTGGTTAAACGGCAACGAAAAGAAAGCAAGGAAACGGGAGGGGCTTACCTCTTGACGACAACCCAACAGCAACTACGACGGAACCCGACTCACTACACGCCTCGTTCGTCGGCTTTTCCCTCTCTCTCTCTCTCTCTCTCTCTCTCTCTCGCCGGCAGGAAGTAGCAGTGGTGGCGCCGACGGTGAGGTTCGACGGCAGCAGCAAGAAGGGGGGGGGGGGAAGGAGCTAGGGTTTCTGTGGTTTTCTTTGTGTGTGTCGTAAGTAAAACGAGAAGGGGAGGGGGGTCGGTTCCTTATGGGCCAATCCCTATGCAACTTATACAATTATACATTTTGGTCCCTGGCTTTCTAATACCTTGCAAAAAGGGTTAAGGTTTTGCCATAAATAACATTTTGATCATTCTCGTCCATCCCGTTAATAAATTTCGTTAGTAGAAAATATTAAAACAATAAATAATAAAGAAATATCCATACCGGGACACGGGCTTTATACAATTAGTTGAGGCCTGGACGGTTGCCTTTGATGACCAAAGTTCTTTTGGTGTTTTGGACAGTCAGACCCTTAATGACGTGGTTGTGTGATCCCACACCAGCGACATTTTCGAGTTGGGCAGGTGAGGAGAAGATGGGAAGTAGAGTGACAAAAGGTGCATTCACTATTGTTCCCCTTGCCCGCAGATCTAGACTGATCATTCGTGCCCCATTTACCTTTTGATTTTCCTGAGCTGGAAGTATAGAGCACAATATCGGAGGGCAGTGGAAATCGTTGTTGAAGATGGGTTTCTTCACTTAGGAGTTCAGTGATGGCTTGTTCAAGAGTAGGTAAAGGATGTCTACGGAGAAGTGAGGCTCTAACGTTCTCAAAACAATCAGTGAGACCCATGAGAATAGTGATCAAATGCATTTGGCTAAAGTAAGCAGTAAACTTTCGAGCAGTTTCATCAAAGATTTGAGATGCGCCCAGGCTCAGGTGATCTCTAAGAGCTTGCATCTCAGAGATGTAGGAGTTGATAGACTGATCAGGCAGTTGCCTTTTGTTCTGAAAGGTAGTCCACAACTGATATTGATGAGATAAGCCTGTAGAAGTGTACCTGTTGGCAAGAAAATCCCATAGACCTTTTGCTGTGGTATAACCGAGGAATTGCTGGTTGATCTCAGTAGTGGTAGAAGCGTTTATGAATCCGAGGATGCGAGCATTTGCGATATCCCAATCATTCATACATTTTGCAAAGTCGACTGCAGTTTCCTTTTCCTCTTGAACAGGAATGGTAGACGTACCAGTGACATAGGTATAGAGTCCATGAGACTTGAGGAGAATGGACATATGGTGATGCCACATGACGTAGTTGTTCCCGTTGAGAACGACTGAGATGGGATTGGAGTGACTGAGATTGAGAGCCATTCGAAATTGCGATAAAACAGATTCTTGTCGCAACTAACTGATGTCGCAAAAGAGGGTTGCGATAGTAAGGCTTGTCGCAATAGAGGGTTGCGATAGTAAGGCTTGTCGCAATAGAGAGTTGCGATAGTATGGCTTGTCGCAATAGAGGGTTGCGATAGTATGGCTTGTCGCAATAAAGGGTTGCGACAGTTATGATTCTGAAAGTCGCAACAGAGTGTTGCGATAGTTATGAATCTGTGGGTTGCGATAGTTATGAGTACGTGGGTTGCGAGAGTTATGAGACGTAAGGTGTTCTTGAGTCGAGTTTTCAAAACAGATCGGTTTTGGCTAAAAATTGGTACGAAGGTTTGTGACAATATTCTGGACAACTTTAATATTTGAAGTTGTGTCCAATAAACATCAGAAAACAGGATTTTCAGAGCAAAACAAAGTGTAACAAGATAAAAGAAATAGAAATGGAATGCAAATCTGAAATGTAGGTGTTGTGGGATACTTACCTACAACTCTGATACCATGTTAGAATTGGAGAGTCGATTGATAGATTGAGAGACACACTTGAGATGGCTGAATCGGCCGACTTTCATATATTGAGAGTGGGTTACAAATGAAGTGTCTAACCTAATAACAAACCCTAAGCTATCTATTTATACAAGGAAAGATACACATAATTACAGAAAGGACCCTGAACTATACATATTAACAATAATACTCTAACAGGCAATATATCAATAATCAATTGTTTCCAAGAAATATAAATTATTTATGGGATTCAATCTTCATTCTATCTTAATTTGTTCTAATGAAAAACAAATTAACTAAACCAATTAAAATTAAATAACATGAGCCACAACTAAATAACAATTTACTGCAATTGAAATCAATAAGATTTGTGTAAACATTTAATTATTATAAACTTTTTTTGTGTGTGAAATAACTAATATAATCTTTGACTGTTAGTCCCACATGGATGGGAAATATGAGGTGGGTTGAAAGAGAGGTTAGAATAAAATGGTGGATTAATTGGGCAACTAATTGGTCTACGATATTTATTAATTTAACTCATGTATTGTTGATTAATTGTATTTAAAATTGATTCAATAATCTAACTTAAATTTTAGACCAATGTATTCTATTTAGGCAAATATACATTTATTAGGTTTAAGATCCATTAGACCATGTTTATTCAGAAACCAAACCAATCTTTATTAAAAAACTAATTTCTCTCTCTTCCACCTATCCAATCTTCAATTCCAATCCAATCTAACTTTTTTTATACTTTATTCACAATCCAAACCAATCTTAAAAATTATATTATAAAAATTATATATTTAATATTTTAGAATATATATATCTTTTAACTTTAAATAAAAAATAAATAAAAATAATTTCATATTTTAAAACATAATTATAAATATAAAAAACTTACAATTGAAAATAAATAAAAGAAAATACAGAAAGAAGTACGAAATTACATATTTATAAGAAGGAAATAACATAGTTAATTATTAGGGCCGATTTTTTGCCATATATGCTCAATCAAATCATTTTTTAGAGCGTTATGAGTTTCCCTATTGCGAAGTTGTTCTCTATTAGCCATATACCTTGATAGGCTTGCAATTCGTTCAACGGAGAATCCAGGCAACTGACTATCATCTTCTACGGAGCTTCCTTGTTGTCGATTTGTGGGCATGTCGTTAAGAAATTCAGTAGGATCATAATAATGTAGGTATGTATCTCGTTCGTCTTCAACTATCATATTGTGCAACATGATACAAGCAATCATAATTTGTCCCATATTATCTTTGTCCCAAACAAGACATGGATGTCGAAGAAATGCAAAACGAGCTTGTAGAACTCCAAATGCTCGCTCAACATCTTTCCAGACACCCTCTTGATGTTCGGCAAATAACTTGTGCTTTTGGATTTGGGGAGACGTAATTGACTTGAAAAATGCAGCCCATGCAGGATATATCCCATCAGTGAGATAATATGCCCTATCATTTTCGCGACCATTCAGAGCTTCCCTTGTTGTGGATCCACTCATTCTCAAATATTCGTCAGCTGCATCAACTGATGTCCCATAAGCCAAGACCCTCATGGCTCCAGTACATTTTTGCAATGGTGAAAGACTTTGTCTACCCGTGGCATCAGGTCTTCGTTGAAAATATACGTCATTAGCAGTAACAACATCCACTATACGATGAAATAAAGGTCTTCTCATTCAAAATCTTCTCTAGAAGATAACATCATCATACGTTGGATTATCGACAAGAGGAAAACTTGAAAAAAAATCAAGATCTTTGAAATTTTCAAGAGGATGAGAGTATTGAAATGAAGAGAAAGATTGGTGTGTTGAAAATATGTCAAGATTGGTCTCTATTTGTAGGGAATTGAAAAATATGGATTTTGGTATATTTTTTTATTTTTTTATTAAAGTTATATTTTTAATCAGATAAGTTTTATCCCAATAAAATCTAAACCAAACAATTAGATTTTGCCACCTACTTATATAATTTATCTAAAAAATCTTGTTTTATTAATAAAATATTCTTCAAACTTGGTTTGCACCAGCAAACGGTTTGCACGAAAAGTTTGCATTCAATTTCATTTTTCTTTTCTTTTAAATGGAAAGTTTTTCTTATTGAAAAATAGTTTGGTTTGGTTTGTTGATGGTGATGGTCTTATAGATTTATATTCATATATCTTTTTATGGGACAATAATTTAATTCAATAGATTTAAATCATTAACTTTTTAAACATGGTTATCAATAGATTGTGCATGGGTTATAATAGAGTCTTCAATATATCTACAAATTTGTTTGTAAAATCATATAATTCATATATTGAATGATTGTTGTAATCTAATTGATAACTAAACTTTTATGAATTTTTAAACCTTGATATCTCCCAACCTATATGAAAATTGGATTATTTATCTTCATCAATTCACAAACTACATAATTTTGGATGAAAATTTTCAAAATCATAAGATCATGTTTCCATAGCAGTTGATCTTTCCAAAGAGAATTTATATATATCTCAAAGCACATTTACTTGAATTATATACATAGAAGAGGCATTCTGAGTAATTTTGGTTTAAGAACATCACATATAAACACACATATCTATCTTGATACTTTGAAACTCTTCTTATACATACTTTGATTGTTTTCATTGGATAACTGATATATGTGTAGTGTGTATTGTGATCATATAGAATTTTTAAATAATGAGTTTTATACTACCATAAGTATTACTTGATATTTGTATTCAGTTGTGGGGTTAAGATAATGATTAATTATGAATGACAACTTATATATTCTTTTTATTGTCTTGTTTTTAGGTTTTGTAAACTTTAACGTGATCATTTTGACCGGTTCCAACTATAAGCTATGGAGAGCATAGATAGAATTTTACCAACAATTTGATTAAGAGATTTTTGTTATTTGAATGTTGTTTAGAACACAACACTATAACAGGCATAAAAGAGTCATCCTTACAGAAAACTTTACAAATCTTTGTCACATGTAGTTAGGTCATATCTCTAAAGACAGACTAAAAGCATTATTTAAAAACAAAACATTGTCAGACTTAGATTTTTCTGATTTACAAGATTCATTGAGTAGTATAATTAAAGGCAATAGGTTCAAATGAGGTTTAAGACTAAAAGAGATTCAAATGGCCAAATTAAATGACATAAAGCTACACTTGTTGTTAAAGGTTTCACACAAAAATAAAGTGTTGACTACACATAAATGTTCTATTGACTATCCATTAAGGACTCATTCAAAATCAAAATGGCTCTAGTAGCTCATTTATAATATGGAGTTACATAAAATGGATGTTAAAACGGCTTTTCTAGATAGAGAGCTAGGAGAAGTCATATACATGAAGCAGCCTGATGGCTTAATGGAACCAGGAAAGGAAGATCATCTATGGAAACTTCATAAATCCATATATGGGCTTCAACAAGCTTCAAGACAATTGTATAAAAATTTTGATTTAGTTATATCAAGTTTTGGCTCCACAGAAACATTGTGGATGAATGTGTATATATTAAGACAGTTGAGAAAAAAATCATTTTCCTCATTCTGTATGTAGATGACATCCAATTAGCTAGCAACAATGTTAAATTGCTTAAAGACACTAAAGAATTTCCATAAGTTAATCATTGGAGTTGTGACGTTTTAAATTTTGAGGTGATTTCAAGGATGGTTCGTAGTAAGAAGTTCATCTCCTTTAGTCTATTAATTCGAAGTTTTCTTTTAGTTGCTCTCCCAATTTTGAGGGTGTTACATATATGTGTATCGAAAGAGTTAGCTTCAAATGGACATGAAGAAGTGTTGGAAAGTTTAATTTGTTTAAACTTCTTAAGGTGTCTGGTTTTGGAATATATTAATCGTTAAGACCTGGGCGGATTATGTAACATCCCAAAAATGCAACAGGACATACATAACATTAAATCATAACATTTACAAAAACTAGGTCCCAAAATTTTCTTTACATCAGTCTCAACTAAGGTTAGCGGAAACAACCTATACACAACTGAGAATAATCTAGCTTCTACGAGTGGCACTTGCACTGTCTCTAGCTGCATCTGTACTCTATCTTGCTTTTGCTCACTTACCTGAGCCTCCTACTATTTGCTTACCTGAAAAGGTTTTAGTTTTGAAAAGCGAGGGTTAGACCATGAGGTCTAGTGAGTCCCCTCCATAAACAGCGTACATCAACATTATAAAAATCATTTTATAAATATCTTAACATTTTCCACATAGGCATCAAACATGGTACTGCACAGTGTTTAAGGATCACATAGCTAACCACGATCGGGGCCTAAGCAGACTCCCCTCTCGCCGCGATTGGGGCCCAGGCAGACTCCCCTCTCGCCTCATATCGGGGCCCAAGCAGACTCCCCTCATTCCGAGTAGGAAGGAAACGAATTCCCTCCTACAAGATTCTCACATATCCGAGTAGGAAGGAAATGAATTCCCTCCTACAAGCTCATCACAATGCCCAAGGGATCATCGGATCCCGAGGTTCTCAGATCCCACCGTGCAGACCGACTTCACAAAACATACACATAGCATAACGTAAATCACAAGCGTGAAATAATTGCACATCATTTCATATTGCTAGAAGCCGTTCTTTTAAATAAAGCGTACGTTTCATGGAGAACATGCGTCACGGTTGTAAAACAGTTCATGCTCGTAAACGAATCATAATCAGTAAAACATTCAACTTTCATTTAAGTAAAAATCATGTAAAATAACATGGCATTTCTACATAATCACTTTCTTTGGAAAACACGTAAAATCACGTATTTTAGTTAGAAAAACTCACCTGGTGCGTTTAACTTCTTGCCTTACTTTGCTTCTGACTTACAATCGGGTTACTTGAGAAATGGATGAATTATAAACTGCTCAGACCTTAACACCAACTTTCCGGACACTATCCGGACTCAACTTACCGGATACATTACTTACTGGTCAATCACTACTTTCCGGATTACTCCACTTACCGGATAACTCTTACCGGATAACTATACTTACCGGATAACTCTTACCGGATAACTACACTTACCGGACATACTACATTCCAGATACACACACTTTTCGGACATCACATCCGGAAACCTGAACTGTCACTTACCCGGAAACCCTCGACACCCGGATACCTATGAGCACCATCCGAAAACCCCCACTGTCCGGACATTACTATCCGGACGGGGCGACGTTCGGGAACTTGCGAACTGGGAAAAACCCAACTTCCCAAAATGATTAGAGTCTAGGTTTCTGCTATAGGCTTGATTAGACAAACACTTCGGTTCGTTCACCAACCATAAACACCCATAAAAACCCACTTATGACCTCTAAATCGGTTCACAATAATCAAAACCCCAAAATAAAACTTTAAAGACATTTAGGTGAAGAACACATGAATTCATAATGTTTTCTCACCCCAAATCCTCAGACTAAACAGAAGGGATACATTAAATAGCAAGGAGAAAGTTTGGATGAGATTACCTTTACTGATTCTCTACAAATCTAATTTCTCCAATTTGTTCTTCTCTTCCTTTCTCTCCTTCTAGCCGCCAAACATCCCAAACAAGAGAAAAATGGCTAAACCTAGGGATTTGAACTAATATATACTTCTCACAAATTGCACAAAGGCCCCTTAACTTAACTTGCATTCTTTTAACATTAGCCACAAAACTTTTAACACATACTAAGATTTCGGGTTGTTACAGATTAATTGGTCTCGAGGTGAGTTTTCTTTTAACCATTTTCGAACTGGAATGCATTTATTATAAAATGGTTAATTTATGATATGAACGATATCGTTATGTGAGATTTTGTTATAAATGTTTATGTTACAATATTGCACTATCGCGCTGTGCTAGAACACCAACTTCACTATTATCGCGTTGTGCTAGAATGCCAACTTCACTATTATCGTGTTGTGCTAGAACACCAGCAATATTGTGAGATGTTGTGCTTGAAAGCCAACAGAGTGTATTGTGAGATGTTGTGCTTGAAGGCCAATGAAGTGTATTGTTAATTTGTGCCTGAGTGCCAACGATTGGGTATTAATCAAAAGTCTTATATCAATTGTTTTAACACATGGTTTTATATAAATTGATCTTATAACGGTCTTGAAATGACAAGGATTATCTCACTAGACCGTTTGGTCTAATCCTCATTTTATTTTTAAAAATATGCATTTCAGGTGAATTCTATATTGGGATTGCTGCCCTGGAGAAAGAGTAAATGGTAATTATATAGATGAAGGTTTTCTCAAATCGGTTCGTTAGCATTGTCGGGTTATTTAGTTTTATTCCATAGTTGTTTTTGAGACAATTCTGGGAAGGTTGTTTTATTCGATTATTCTTGGATCGTAGTTTCAGTTGGTTTCTGAATATATGGATGGTTTCATATTATTGAGGTTAATTTGGAAACCGGGTTGTTACAGTTGGTATCAGAGCTTTAGTTAAAGAGATTTAGGTATTCGGATCGATACCTAGACTTAAACTGCTTGAGGTTATGCAAATCTAAGATTTCTCTATTATGTCTAGAACTTTGGGATATTAAATATAATTGTTTGAAAGAACGACATGTAAGGTAACTTCAAATTACATTTGGCCAATGTATTTATGAATTTATAAGTGCATGTTTGTACTTGAATTTCTTATTATATTTGGGAATGTGATTAAAGGTTGTTTATTCTATGATTTATTTATTGGTAAGTTATTCTCATTGGTTGGTAAAGGTTATCTCCGTTAAGTGGATTGGACGGATCTTTTGCTCAAAAATATTTCGGAAAGATTTGATCATAAGAAGTAGTTAATTTAGGGTTGTTATTGATATGATAGTGGGTTTGTCGTTATGTTTAGTAATGGTCTTGTCGGTATAGTTATGGGTGTAATGTCTCTTGGGGTAAATGAAGTATTTAAGTTTATGTTTCATCTAAGTTCAAGAAAAATTAGTTCGCTGTGAGACTTTATTTGTGCTTGACGGTGATATATTGTTTCTTGTTAGGAAAGTATCGTCTATTAAATATCTAAAGAGTGTTATGGGGATTTTGCGATATAATTATTGTGGTATGATTGAGATTTTGGTGTTGGATGTCAAGGTAAGTGTGAAAACTTTTGATTGGTACACGATTTGCGATTATGTAAAGTAATAGTATTGGTTTGTTTTATAAGGTGTGTTATGTTATAAGTTTTAACTAGAGAGTTCATGATGAGAAATCAAAGTTGGAAGGTGAAATATATTAAGGTATCAAGAATTATAGGAAATTATATGCTTATTTTGGATAAGTTATTTTGTTCCAATTGGTAATTGAAGGGAATGTCAGATTCGGTTGGTAATGTGTTTAATATTCGCTTAAGAATTTGAATTGGAATATTGAAGTATTCTTGGTATAAATGAATACAAGTGGATAGATTAATTTCTTTTGGAGATTGAAAAATGCAATGTATTAGAGATCATTAAGTATTGTTCGTAATGATCTTGGGTGCTATAGTAGTGGTATATTGTAATTGTAGATTTTTGGTGGAGCCTTTTGGTTAGGATTAATCTTGCAAGTGTAATTATGGTTTTGGTGTTCGACCTTATTTACGTTTAGTAATGTCGAATTTAAGAAATTGGTTGGGAGATATAAAATTGTCGTTTGCCTCTATATTAAATCTTCGGGAAAGTATGAGAAAAGCTTTGGTGCAAGTTCTAGTTAAGGTGTTTGGTAGTTTAATTTTGGATGATTGATCTAAAGCTTGCAGTTGTTAGCAAGTTTCATATTGAAAGTGTATGTTAGGATTACAAGAAGGTATAGTGAAAGCGTAAAATGTGGCGTTTTGCGTGAAAAAGACGTTATATTCAATTAGCATTGGTGTGGTAAATGTTTTGGGTGATCTTGGTGTTTAATATTGTATTATTCGGATTAGTTATGTGTGGGCATGAGTTGCTTCTGTTTGGGAAGTAAGTGAAATTTTGAATTATTCTGGAAATTTGCGAGTTAGAGGTTGATTCGGTGGAAATTTTGATTTTATTGGTTTTAAAATTTGAACCGGCTTTGTCGGAGGATTTTTTCAAGTAGTCGTTATTTTTGGTAGGATTGATATGTTCTATTAATGATGATTTGGTTTGTTAGCGTTGTTTAAAAATAGGTGTAAAGTTCCGAGAAACTGTTTAGCATTAATGAATTAGTGATTATCGGTGTATTAAGGATGCAAAGCTAATTGTGTGAAATTTTATTTGTTTGTGTTTGTTGCAGTCTACCGTTTAGAATTTCAGAGGAGTTAGTGGTATTCACAATACTTTGCACATGCCCAATCTAAGACCATGTTTAGTTGATGTTGATAAGGTGATACCGTTACTAGAAGTGAAAAGTTATTATCAATTACAAGGTTGAATAGTTGGGAAATAAAAAAAAGTTGGTTTGGTAGAGATTAAGTTGTGTTATAATACAGTGAAATGGCTACCTGGGAACTGGAATCGGAAACCAAATCGAAATACCCGAGTTTATTTGAATGATTGAATTCTGAGACGGAATTCTGTTAAGGAGGAGATATTGTAATATCCGGGCTTTTATTTATCTTATAAGTTTAGGGGCTATTTGTGTTACTTTCTTGTTGGTTGGGGTTTAGTTGAAAATTGGTGGGTATAAAAACCCACCACCACCGCCTTCACTCAATTTCCTTCATATGATGGTTATCACCTAAAAGAAAACTTTCCTTTTTGTGCTCACATGTGTGTATCGAAAGAATTAGCTGCAAATGGAGATCAAGAAGTGTTGGAAAGTTTAGTTTGTTTAAACTTCTTAACGTGTTCAGTTTTGGAATATATTAATCGTTAAGACCCGGGCGGATTAATTGGTCTCGAGATGAGTTTTCTTTTAACCATTTTCGAACTGGAATGCATTTATTATAAAATGGTTAATTTATGATATGAACGATATCGATATGTGAGATTTTGTTATAAATGGTTATGTTACGGTATTGCACTATCGTGCTGTGCTAGAACGCCAACAACACTCATCGCACTGTGCTAGAACACCAGCTTCACTATTATCGCGCTGTGCTAGAACGCCAGCAATATTAATTGTGAGATGTTGTGCTTGAAAGCCAAAAGAGTGTATTGTGAGATGTTGTGCTTGAAGGCCAACGAAGTGTATTGTTAATTTGTGCCTGAGTGTCAACGATTGGGTATTAATCAAAAGTCTTATATCAACTGTTTTAGCACATGGTTTTATATAAATTGATCTTATAACGGTCTTGAAATGACAGGGATTATCTCACTAGACCGTTTGGTCTAACCCTCATTTTGTTTTAAAAAATATGAATTTCAGGTGAATTCTATATTAGGATTGCTAGAAAGGGTAAATGGTAATTATATAGATGAAGGTTTTCTCAAATCGGTTCATTAGAATTGTCGGGTTATTTAGTTTTATTCCATAGTTGTTTTTGAGACAATTCTGGGAAGGTTGTTTTATTCGATTATTCTTGGATCGTAGTTTCAATTGGATTCCTGAATATGTGGATAGTTTCATATTATTATGTGGATGGTTTCGTATTATTGAGGTTAATTTGTAAACCGGGTTGTTACATTAGGTGATGAAATAGATTAAAACTCTTATACACAGTTAATAGTAAGTCTAATGTATGCACAAGTATGTACCAGAGGAGATGTAACGCCCCACCCTTATATATAACATATTAACATACAATACTTACAAACGATCACATAGGTCTACATATTGGGTTCCAAATACAACTCCACACAATATTACAATTATCACTATTAACTTTTTCTTCCTTTTACTTAACATAATTACATACTCAAATATATATATATATATATATATATATATATATATCCAAATACTCTATCAGTTATACATATCTGATATCAACTAACACATGAACTGTTCTGCTTGCTCATAAAGCAAACCCCACAGATTCACGTCATGCATTTTTCCTTTTCTTTATCAAGTATCTAAACCTGACCTGGAATACATATTGGAAACAAAATGATGGTCAGACCAATTGGTTTAAGTGAGAAAACCCTTGCATTTATCATACATTGGTATGATCATTTTACAACATAATTATTCAATAGATCATTCATATCAAGCTAATCATGTCAAAACATCCAAGTCAAACCTTTCATCACTTTATGCAAAAATCGTTGGCACTCTTGTTTATACATTGGCATTGAGGCCCTTTCGATGTACCTTAAAGTACAACCAACCCCACTGACCTTCAAGTACAGCGAAAGAGCAAGTGAAGCTAGCTAGCGATTCTTAAGCACAACGCGAAGTGTAATGTTCTAGAACAACAAGTAGTGTCTCTAATTGGCCTTTATAGGCTCAACCCCTGTATACTAGTGCCAACAACACATACACATTTCTTCTCATTCATTTCATATTATAAAATACCTTTATCTAATTAACATTATATGTATTCCAGTTTGAAAATGGTTAACGGAAAACTCACCTGATTGATCGATATAACTTTGCTTTCACCAACTCTTAATTACCATGCGAACTTGGCTTCCCAGAAAGCTTCATGGGAATATGAAGTAATAAAAATACAGATAACACATAAACTATCTTACCAAATAGGATAGACTAAGAATCTTGAATAACGACCAAAACATCCTTTCTATACTTTAGAATAAAATACTACTTCAGAAATTTCACAACAGACTCAATCCCCTGATAGCATGCCCTTTCCCGGATAGGCTCACCCGGGACTTCCTATTTCCCGAATAAGACTCATATATCTGGGGAACTCTCATTTCCGAATAAAGGTAGTTCCCGAATAGACATCAATCGGGAATCGCCTCATTCCCGGATAAAACTTCAATCGTGAATTAACTATTTCCTGGACGATACTTCAATCGGGAGTCGACTATTTCCCGGACAACACTTCAATTGGGAATCACCAAATTCCCGGATACAACTCGATTGGGAATTACCAAATTCCTGTACGAAAAACTTAGAACCCAGATTCGACCGAAATCAAATTCAGTAACAAATTTAAAGCTTCTACACCGATGAAAAGCTTTTAAAACTCAAAAGAACTAATATAAATGAAGAACATACCTAAACAACTCTTGAAAATAGACTTCAAATTTCCCAACCTAGCTCTTCTTTTTCTTCTTCTTTGGTTTCTCTATCAAAGAAACACACACACACACACACATACTTTAAGAAAATTGCCGACTTAGAAAAGAGGTAAGAGAGAAATCCCTTATATATATATTTCTATTATTGCACAAGAGAAGCCTCAACTATCCCATAATGATACAAACGACCCTCAATCTTAATATCATTAAATAAAACTTACCCCTAAACTTATAAAACAAAATAACAAAACTTACCCGGGTTATTACAATCTCTCCCCCCTTAAAGGAATTATGTCCCGGACTACGAGTCGAACAACTAACCACTTAATATCTAAATCAAATAACAACTCTTTTTTTGGGCTTTAGATATGCTTTCAGAACTTCTAAAGGTTAGATGATTATTTTTTCCTAAAAGTGTACATAACGTTTTCAAGTATTCGTCATAGTTTACAAATGTCACTAAAAGATGGTTTTAGAAAAGGTTTTTGAAAAAGATTCTTTAAAAGTTTAGACTGCAATGGCACTTTTCTAAACCTTCTCTAAAGATATATCTTCTAGTTACACTTTGAAATCTTCTTTAAAGATGATTTTTAGTGAGAGTTTTCAAATAACAATGATTAACATAATAAGAACTTGATTGAGATGAGAATAGATACAATATTGGATTGAAGAACTAATTCTCTCTCATGGAGGTCATCCCTCTATTTCACACACACACCTCACGTATGGATGACTCTATTCACAATGACCTCACTCCTCACAAACCCTACAAATGGGTATTTATACCTTTGACCCTCACTAGCTATTTTGAAAACTTTGACTAATATTGACTAATTACAATTAGTCCTAAATCTTGGATACATTGTGTACTAACAATCCCCTCCTATGGATTCAAGATTTAGAAAAATTATGACGACAGTCTTCAGCTCTTTAATCTTCAGATAGGCTTTATCTTCAAGAATCCACTTTGGCAACTTTAAATCTTCATTAGCTCTTTAAAGTCAAATAGTCAACAGTCTTGAAACACGAACTTCAAATCTGTGTAAGGTTGATCAAGGTCTTCAAACAAAATCTTTTTATCTTCGTATCACTGATCTTTGCAGCTTTGACTTTTGAAAAAATCTTCAGTCTAAGACATGAACGGGATTTGAGGTTTTAACGGGCTTTGAGCTTTAAAACATCCTTGATTTATCTTTAAGCATGAATTGTCTTTGTATCTTCAGACATTTGATCTTCTTGAACAAACTGTCTTGAACTTATCTCTCGGAAATTCTTTATTTTGAACTTCTTTGACTTTGACAAATATCTCTTTGACTCTCGAAAATTGAAATATTTGAATTATCTCCCTCTTTCTTTTTGTTGATATTAATTTCTCCCCTTTTTTGATGATTGTGAGCATCATGATCATCAAAATTATTGTTCAAGTTCAACATTCTCTATGAATACCAGAGGCAATCTCCTCCTTTTGGTCTGTTTAACCGTCAATTCCAAAAATGTTTTATCCGAATCTTTTCAAATCCAGATAATATACAAGTGGTAACCCTGAATCAACGAATGAGACAGTTAAAATGTATGTAAGTTGCACAAAGCCACTTAGTACAACGAATGTTCTTAGGAAATGAGCTTTTTTGATGTTCACTCCTCCAGGGCTTCCATTCAATCATCGAAAAACACTAAGGAATTTCTATGAACGTTATGACAAGAAAACATATTCCTTGTGTGTACGTGTAAATGTAGAAATGATTGAAGCAACTTATGCTTTATTAATAGGCTCAAATTGTGTAAACTGTTGAGACAACAACAAGTTTTCCACGGACTCAATGTGCATGATTGAAGTGTGAAGGTGGGGCAAACTTCCTTCTTTTTCAGTATCCAAACCTTCCGAATGAAGATTAGATAGATTATACGCTGCGTCCCCAAGGAAATTGAAACATTTCTTTATTGAGAAAGAAATGAGTAGCTGGTGTGGTTTAATGCAAGAGTTGGCATGGGCTAATTGTCTGTTTCAATGATGGTCACCAAAGAATGTGAACCAATCAGTAATGTGGCTGCCCGACTCAGAAAGTGGTTGGTGCAGAGTTCTCTTATTCTTTTAACTCTGTTCTGACACCCTCTTTCTGTTTTTAATCAGCTCACTGCTAACCAAACTATCTTTTTCATTTTATCTCAGCACAATGAGATTACTCAACCGTATGAGTTATCTCCCCCACTCTTTGATTTCGACCCCTCACCCCTCAATCACTTAAGGATAACTTCTTAGGTAGGAAACACTGGTTAACATGAATCCATAGAAGTGCAATTAATCTCACACACTGATCCTATGAAATTTTGTCCTAAAAAGATGTGTTGTTCAACAGTTTAGCTCGAACAAAAATAAATCTCAACTTTTTTTTTAATAACATTGTCATTAGATTGTATGCTCCTCAATAATATCAAGAAATATTTGAGCATTTGAACGTTGAAGATTTCTCACAACAAGAGTATTGAAAGAATGAAATGAATTCGAAAGACTTGTTTGAGAATCTGACAATGTATCAATCAGATCAAATATGATAGATAATCATTAACGGTTAAGGGTATCAAAGAATTGAATCTTTTGTTTATATTAACAAATATAAACAATCTTTGAATGAAACGGTTATGCTCTTACGCTGAAATGAATATGATGCTCAACAACAGTGAAGTACAAACGAGAGTATTACCATCGAAAATTGTTTCGTTTTGAGACATGGTAATAACAAAGTCAATATATAAGAAGCTGAACCGGTGTGTATGAATACTTGAAAGTATAGACAAGACAATACGCAAGTATTAATCTTTGGAAACACACGGTCAGAAATAATGATGTAACAGTCCGAGATATACATGAAAAACATTTGAAAACACACTTCTAAAATTATAAAATCTGTTTGAATTAGAGAAGTGGTTTGAACATTTAAGAACACGTTTTCATGCTTGAAAGTTGTTCTTTTTTCAAACAATATCATATTAACTTTAGAAGATACTTACAATCATCAGTATTATCTCCCCCTCAAATTATGATCGATTGATTTAAGAATCGGATAAGCTCCCCCTCAAAATCTGCAAAGATCTTAATTTGACAACATTAGCGTATGTAACAATCAAAGGCTATTTATTTATTTAAATTTTATTTATTTATTTATTTATTTAAGATTAAGAACGAGTCCTGATCTGATATGATCAGAAGTCAAAATCTTATTGAAGTACGGGTTCTAAACTGAAGTGTTTAGAAGCCATAAACTCATTGAAATCTGGGTTCTAAACTGATGTGTTTAGAAACCATGAACATTGTGTATGCTCCCCCTACAAAGAAGCATAACAAGATATGTCAATAACCACAAAATATATCAACAAATATAGAATCTCTCCCCCTAAAATTATGCAAGTAGTTCAGCATAGGTACTCTTCTTCAAAGATCTGCACACTTCTCTTCTGTTTTCTAGTCATGTGTCTGTTATAGTTTTGACAATCAGCACCACACATGATGAACCTGCAAAACAGATTAAGTAGATTTTGGTACCCAACGGAACTTGGGTCCTGGCTTGTTATGTGCAGTTCGATTTGAAGAAATATTATAAGTACTGTGAGTCCCATTTAAACAAGGCAACGATTCATAATGATAGAGATTCTAACAAGATGAGATACTAAGGATAAATGGTGTATTATTGAAATGGAAGAGAACACCTAGAGAGAGAATGGTTCTCTCTCTAGTTTTCACACACTACACCATGGAGGCTACATTGCAATACGATTCCTACAAACCCTAATTACATACACTTATCTATAAATACCCCCTTGTTACATAGTTAAGCCCAAGCCCATAATATAATAACCAAGCCCATATAACAATTAATACCCCTTTACAAAACTATCTTATAATTCGGACATTTTGTGTCCTAACAATCTCCCCCTATAGTTTTGTAAAGGAATCACCCTTCTCGAAAGATCTTCAGTTCTTCTCCCCCTTGATTTCTATAGAAAACCGTAGTGATGCAATTCTTCAAATGTAGTCTAGGCTCCCCTTGAAATAAGCTCTTACTCTTTATATTTGAACCTTGACAAATCGGATTCAATGTCTCGACCGAGTGCACGAAAAACATCTTCATAAATGTGGAAACTCTAGCTCGTACAGATAAGCTCACCAGAAAGATAACGAGCGAGTTGTTGCATGACAAACCAAAGTGCAATCTCAGTTTATAACACCAAATCCGTCGATAAGCCGCGAGTTGAATAGGAATTCAGCTTAAGAGCGTGATTCAGATTTGCTCGAAGGAGGAAACATAATGAAGCATACACTATAAGGTAGGGTTTAGAAGAACTCCACAATTAACATTGTTCACCAACCGTAGAAAAATGCTCATCCCCAAAATATCAGAACACTGAATGATGAAAATCCGAAACTTCAATCTTCAAGAAATAGCTGAATGATTATAAGCACTCAAGAGTTTGAATCACAACCAAAGCACCAGAACAATGATTGCAAATGCTCACAATTCTGATTGATCAGGTCAGAAGAATGATTAAGAGCACTCAAAGGTCTAGCATCGTCAACAAAACTCCAGAATAATGATTGCAAATGCTCAAACGTCTAATCCAGTTCAACCAAAGACTGAATTCCAACACCCATCTTCTGAAAATCTTGGCAAACTTGATCTCCTTTAAACATTGACAGTTGCAATATGTATGTGACAGCCTAAATATGGGAATGATGTCACACTCGCTTTATGCTAAACACCATAAACAATGCCCCCCTCCTGAGACTAAGCATGGGGGTTCTACTACCCGGTTAGCGGATTTTTTTTAATGGAATGGGTGATTACTTGGGCGAGGATACCATTTTGATCTCTAGAAACAGTCACGGTTACACATTTTTAACCCTTTGTCGCAACACAAACCTTGTCGCAAACACACACTTGTCACAACTCGAATTATGTCACAACCTTACAACTTGTCGCAACTAACAACTTGTCGCAACCAACAAGTTGCGAAAGTAGGCCAAAAACTTGTCGCAGCAAACAGGTTGCGATACAACTCAAAAATGATTCTTATCGCAACAGAAGGTTGCGATAAGGTACTATTCATGTGAAGTGGGTTGCGATAACCCAAGCTTATCGCAAAGGACAGTTGCGATAGTTTACTGTTCATGTTCATGAGCTGGAGGTTGCGATAACAATGAATGTAGCTAGTTGCGATAAGGATGAACATGAAGAACACTTAAGGTTGCGATAAGTATGAAGATTCAAATAATCTTAAGTCTAATCCTCAAAAATGATCTGTTTGGGCTGAAATTTGGTACGTAGATTCGCAACCGTATTCTGGACATCTTTAATGCTTCGAGTTTTGTCTAAAATCCAACAGAAAAGTGTTTTTCAATCCTAAAACAGTGTATGCAACAAAAAGTCCGAAAAATTACTGTTTCATACCAGATTGGGCTGTAGATGACGAATCGTTGCAGAAAGATCGTATCGATGAATGATTTCTTCGATTTTGGCTCTGTTACCACTTGTTAGTCCCATTTAAACAAGGCAACGATTCATAATGATACAGATTGTAACAAGATGAGATACTAAGGATAAATGGTGTATTATTGAAATGGAAGAGAACACCTAGAGAGAGAATGGTTCTCTCTCTAGTTTTCACACACTACACCTTGGAGGCTACATTGCAATATGATTCCTACAAACCCTAATTACATACACTTATCTATAAATACCCCCTTGTTACATAGTTAAGCCCAAGCCCATAATATAATAACCAAGCCCATATAACAATTAATACCCCTTTACAAAACTATCTTATAATTAGGACATTTTGTGTCCTAACAAGTACCATACCAGTACTGAATATTTTCTTTCTTGACAAAATCATGCGTTCCACAATAAGAACAACAAATTTTCTTTTGTGCCAACCTAATCAAATGATTTGCAGAATAAACAAAATTAGGTTTAACAAAAGACTTACCTTTTGGAGCGTTGTTCTTTTTGTTCATCTTAGGTGGAGGAACAGATGATTTTGGCACATCTTTTTCAGGTGAAGAACATTTCACTTTCCAAACCATCTTTACAGGCTTAAAGATAGGAGTATCTGAACTTGTAGCAGCATGGTTATAGAAAAGATTAGAAGGGCGCGTCTGGTCCTTTGAAGGAGTGCTTGATTTAACGGACTTTGCCGAAGAAAGATGATCATGAACTGAACCAGAAGAAGTCTTAAATGGACATTTCGAAGCAGTTGAATCATCATATGGCGATTGAACAATAGTATAGACACTAAATTGTTCAGATAATTCAACTTTGAAGTTAATTACTTCCAGTTTCTGAACTTTGTCGGACAGAACATTCATTTCTTGAGAAATCAAATCAAGTTATGTTTAGACACACCAAATCCTCTCTAAAGGTTATTTTCACATATAACTTTAAAAAATCACTTCCTTCCGTAAAAAGGGTATATTTTTTCCATCCATATTTCAACACTGTATTTTATATATAACTATATACTTCAATATTAGTAAAAAACAAAATACAGATCTTAAAGCAAAAAAATTCTTACATATATTATCATAAAAAAATAAAAATGAAATGGATGTAAAACATATTAGAGTATTTTAATAATTATAAGATTAAAAAAATGTAACTTGTGAAAAATAAAAATGAAGTATGGGTGTTTCATAATGATATTCTATTTGGTAACCTGTAGCCAAAGAAGGCGGCGATTTTTGAGAACATTATAACTCGTGCTTACTTTTGGGTAATTCATAGAAGTAACAATTTGTCTATTAATTGGGTCGGTTGGCTTACAAATCCTTCCCTTGCCATTATTTTTATTTATTTATTTTAGCTTTTTGCAAGCTATATAAATTTCTACAATTCAAAAAAAAACTAATGATTTAGTAATCTTGCAAAAACATGTGCATGAAGAAAAGCAAACACCAACAGCCCCCGATACAGAATCATACAAGTTGGAGAAACCACACATGACCGAACATCTCTCGGTACAATAGTTCAAATAGAAGCGTTTCAATAAGTGTATGGCTCCAAGTGGGTTACAAATGCACATATTAGAAGCGTTTCAATAAGTGTATGGCTCCTTAATGCTTCAACCTCAAATTACCTGCAAATTACATATGCATCCTTGAATGTACGTATACTATATATGAGAGACAAGTTAAAGACGTTGAAGGATAGTTTGGAGTAAAAAGAAATTTGGGAATGTGGACGATGAGTTGAACAGAGTAAAGAATACGGCTTGCAACTTGGAATTAGAGGCAGAAAAAAGAAAAAACAAGTCTCAAGATTGGAAATCCACTCGTTCCAAATGGGCAGACTTGGAAGCGAAAATATATTTGATGCTAAGGCAAAAATCGAGACTCGGATGGACTTTGGAAGGTGAAGAAAACTCAAAATTCTTTCATGCATCCTTGTAAAGGAAATTTTTTCAAATGCCTTCAACACGACCAACCCAACCCGATCTTGAGTTCAAGAAATGTTATGTTTATTGAAATGCTCAATGGTTTATTTTAACCCATTACGTGCTGGCCTAAATCATTGCCTTGGACGGACAATGAATTAAGCCAGGGGTATTTGATAAGCACACATTTGAACCTACTTTTATATTGAATCCATTGCATATCATAATGATGTAATAGCTATTAGGTCCCCCTTAATCTTGGTTTTTCATTGCTTCATGATAGATATATAGAGGGTGGATTAGAAACAAATGTAATGTTACATTTAGTTCAAATGGAGGCTCAAACGAGGCATATTTATAAAATGGAACTGAGCATATTTTCCAAGAGAATATGAGGTTGGAAATAGCTTTCAAACGATGTCTAGACAGCACATATGAATTCAAATTTCGTTTAAACGAGGCAAAATGCAAATGTTTTAACAAAAGAGTTGAGACGGGGTTTCAAGGCAAAATCAAGGTTTTTCTTTTTGTAGCAGTCCGAGACAGCCCATGCCCCAAAACATTCTCTAAAAGTTATGTTTGGATACACTTTTGGAAAAAACCAAATCCTCTCTAAAGGCTATTTTCACATATAACTTTAAAAATCATTTCTTTCTCCAAAGGGTATATTTTTCCATCCATATTATAATTTATATACAATTATATATTTTAATATTAGTAAAAACAAAAACATAGAAATCTTAAAGCAAAAAAAACTTCTTACACATGTTATCATTGTAACAAATGATACGTATTCTCGTAACAAATATTTTTAGCATTGTAACAGAAACAGAAATGAAACCATATCCAAGACCCACTAATCTAATTATACATGAATCGTTAATCTAATTCATGGAGCCCTCTATACTTATACTCTACTGTTCAATCCGTTATGTTGGTTGAACCCTTCATACATAAAAATGTGATTTTCTTACAAAACTGATTACATCATTGTATTCGTCTTGCATTCTGAGTTCAACCATATGATGCGACTTTTCGGTGAGTGCACCCGACTCCCAACTTGCGTCATTTTACTCAGATTTGGTGAGACTTGTTGAACGTTTTTCTTATCATTCGATTTCCATTTATTCAAACCTTGATTTAATAGTTTATCATAATGGGGCCGATTAACTTGACTAGATACCCTCAGATTGTTCAACATAAATGTTTATTGCTAGATATTAAAAACATATATACATGCATATACACTATACGTACATTTTTATTGCATCATTTTAGTTTATGCCTGATTCAATTCTATAAAAGCTTAATACAAAAAAATACTTTAGCCCTTAGAAACGCATAATATGGTGTTACTAATTAAACCCTTAGTTTGCCTTTTACCTTTAGATGCACCGTGAAGAAAATCCTTTATTTTAAAAGAAAAAAAAATAATCAAATAAAAATGTAGAATCATAGAGGTGAGGAAGGACAAACATCTACAACTATATTCAAGTTTAGTTTTCATTTGTTGCAAGGATATAATACACTACAACAAATAAGACTTTTTAGAACGTTGGCCAAATGCAATTTAATTCATCATTTGACACAGCTTAACCACTTCATCGTACTGCATCCTTGATATGAATCACCGAAAATTTTCATGGGTTGCATTTCTTACTTTGCACGAACGACAACACCCGTTCTGACTGCAAGATGTTTGCAAAATTTCAAGTGAAGTGCTAAAGATGCTAATTTCGTGTTTTATCTACAAGTTAAGAAGACATCAGAGCAAATTCATTATAAAAGACCCGTAACTTAAAATATGCCAACTGATGAGTTTTAAATGGAAAATGACCAATAAGTTGGCCAAAGGAATTTATCGGATGATTTTCGGAATTAGTAACCTATTATCAGATATGGAAACTCGACATCACTAACCTACATTAACAATAACATAACATAACATAACATAACATATGACGTTGTCAATTATCAATAAAAACTTACTTTTAGTTACTTTTGCAAATAACTCGACTTACTTTTAGTTCACTAACTCTTATTGCAGTGTGTACGGAAATGTATTTCGGCCATCGTGAACGACTTCATTCCTTTCAACGACCATATAAAATAATTCAAATTGAACCCCAATTCATTCATCAAAAACATTAAGTTTTCGAAGAAAAAGTTACTAGAACAATCCCAAGATAAAAACTCACTTGGGAGCTTTTTCACTTGGATTAACCATCTCAGGATTTCTACAACAACCAAAAAAATGAATGATGTAACAGGTGATGGTTCACGTCTTAGAACGAATAAACACAATTTGACAGTCACCTCAATTTGCATAATCCTACAATTCAACTTGTTATAATCATATCCGGGCCGGTGAATGGTAGTTCTGACAAATTATCTAAAAAGGAAACATTGCTAACCATTTTAATTGTTTTTCAAAGTGCAATAAACTCGATATCAATTTCAAGTTGGGTTTCACATTTTGAGTTTAATAATAACTAAGATTGAAACTCTATCGTTCTGTACATGATAAACATTTCGCTATTTGACATCTACAGAATCGTCTTTGAACAGAAAATGTTGTTCCGCCAAAAGTTTTGACTCGGTATAGTTGTTCAATAGAATTAAGGCCTACTCAAATTCCTCTTTTAAGATCAAATTTAAAACGAAAGTGTCTGAAACTAATAGATTCAACGACTTAATCACCTATTACGATTGAAAGCCTAAAGCGTTTTTCTTCACGTCGTTTTTATCCCCACCTGAATAGAAAAAAAAATCCACAAATAAAAAAATCCATGTGAATAGATAACGTCAAACGCAACACTTTGAGTCTGTGAAACTTCATAATTCATAACACTAATGACCTTCTCAAATTCAACAAGGAAAGAAACACCAATTGGTTAAACAGTTCATGATAATGCAAAATAACAAGAATTGTGTGTGCGGGTGAACAATCAAATTCTTAGCAAGTTTTACTTGTGTAAATGTGGTTAGTAAGCCTTGATCAATATCAAACTAGTAAACCTCTATCTATTATTTTCAAACTTGGATATTACAACCACTTGTATAAACCACACAACATATTAGTGGCACAGAGGTGAAAAATGGCATAAAAACAAGTATTAGAGACATTAACGCTCGGATTTATTCGGGTAATGCTTCTAGACTGGATATGGAATCTCGTATCCAATTTATGAAGACTTTGGGTGACTTGGAAAGGATAGAAATTTGTATGTGGTACAAAAAGCTAAGATCCATTGGGGAGTCGAAGGAGATGAGAATTTCAAGTTTTTCCATGGAGTTCTTAAAAAGAAATGACGTCAATTAGCTATTTATGGAGTGATGATTTACTTCATTTTGTTATGGCTATACATCCGTGCACTGACTATTTGGCTCAACCGTGTTTTCTTTCTCTTTTCCTCACGGCAGGTAATAAGGGGGTTGCTAAGGTTTCATGAGAAGAGTGGATAAGGTTCCGATCAGAAGAAGGTTTTGAGAGAATTACTACAATTTTAGGCATTATTTAATTTATTTCATTCGTTATTAGACTAGCTCTTTCGGTAACTATTTATGTTTGGTTTTGCTTATTTGTAGGGATGTACTTGAATCTTTTGTTTGGAGTTTAATTCTTATTTGTAGACGTTATATTTTTGAAGACATTTTATATCGTTTATTAGGTTTAGAAGTAACCTCTAGTTCTTTTGAATGGGGGTGTTACAATTATGGTATCAAAGCTCTAGGTTTGATCTTGTAGAAAACCAAATAGGTTTACCGTGTGAGTGTAGTTTAAGTGAATTAGGTTGCTTATTGCCTAGAATTAAGCTAAGGGGACAATATTTGTTGATTTTATTAATATTCTAATAAGAATTTGATGTTTGTGAGCTTTTATTGGTCTAGAAAAGTTATTCAAGGGAGTTTAGTGTTACCTAGTACTTGCCTTAGATTTGAGAGTCTAAATCGTGAACTGATTTTATATTATTAGTGTTGTGATTAGTTGGAAATTTTGTTGGTCATGTGAGGAGAGATCGTTGGTGATGAGTTTCGTTATGGAGTGATTTAAGTTAAGTAAATATTTAAGACTTTGTGTTTAGCATTTTTATGCTAAGTCAGAGGTATAAGAAACTGATGTGATAGCGGGTGTGTCGTTATGTTTAATAATGGTTTTGTGTTCAAGGAATTAAGTTGTCGTAAGACTTTATTTGAACTTGATGTCCATGTATTATTTGATTTCGCGAAAGTATCTTCATTGAATGTCATGAGGATTTTAGGGAATAATCGAGAAAATGGCGTTGTATGCCAAGGTTGTCGTGTAAATCTTTGATTCGTTATCAAGTTTTGAGATTATGTAAAATAATAGCATTAGATTGTTTTGTGATATATATATATATATATATATATATATATATATATATATATATATATATATATATATATATATATATATATATATATATATATATATATATATATATATATATAGGACGGTAATCAAATGAGAACCACAAAAAGGTTAAGAACCGTGAGGAGTGATCTAAGCCTTAATTTGGTTTTGATCTTAAGGTTTTAATTAAAAGTTGTTTTTAATTAAAAAAGGGCATAATCGTCATTTTGGTAACAAGATTCATCAGATGAAACATACAACTTCATTCATTTGAACCACAAGGGTTGTGGCGTGGTGGTAAGGCCTAGGGAGTTCATAGCGCTTGCCCGGGTTCGAGCCCCACACGCAGCACTTGTGGCCACTGAGGATAATCTCAAGGCTGCATGCTTTAGCAGCTGGGCCAAAGGCCCGATTTGCCTAGGGATTAGTCTGGGCCCAATGTGGTCTGGGATACCCTTCTCAAAAAACTTCATTCATTTGATGAAACACACAGATTCACCATATGAAACACAACGATTTTCCATCCGAAACACAATCCAAATGAAAAACACAGATTCACCATATGAAACACATAGATTCACCATATGAAATGCACAATTCACCATATGAAATGCACAATTCACCAGGTGAAGCACACTTTCATCAGGTGAAACATACAAATTCTTGAAACACACATATTCACCGATGATGAAACACCGATTCAACGGATGGAATTAAAACCAGGTGAAACATAAAGATTCACTAGGTGAAACCAGAATCATGGTAGGAGCCTGTGTATTAAATTTACGATTGAATAGAAAACAACCACTATGTATCATCTCCAGGTGATACAAATACACCATGAAACATAAAGATTCACAAGGTGAAACCAGGTGAAACATTACCAGGTGTAAAGATTCACCAGGTGAAACACAACAGATAAGACGTCGATTCACCAGATGAAACATACAAATTCATGAAACACACATATTCACCGATGATGAAATATAAAGATTCACTAGGTGAAGATTCACCAGGTGAAACATAAAGACTCACCAGATCTAGGAAATCAAACACAAAAACCCCAAATCTAGGAACATACTTCCAATCATGGAAAAAACCTAAGAAAACACGAATTGTGATATTAATCAACTAAACAAAGTCATCAACATCTTCTTAAGCTTGTCGTTTGTGGCTTCGGGAGTATACAAGGATGAACATGTGAAATTCTTGATTTCTGAGTAGAATTTGATGAATGATTTGGTGAATTTCAACCCACCTGTTTCTTCCAAAAGATCCCCCACCGCAACAATTGTGGTTATTCCTAAACCAACCAGAAATTCAAAAATCATGGCGGTCGGAAAGTCAAGCTAGGAAAAATAGCAGCCATTAGGTCGAAGATATAACTGCCATGGTGCTTCTCGCCTTTCTTTTCTTTTACGCTTTCCAATTTCGAAAGAAGTAAAGGAATCAAAACCCGACAGCTAAACCCAAAGAAACTAGAGCTCTCAAAATCGAGGAATCCAATTATCCAAAGACCTGTTTATACAACTTGCTCCTGCTTGAACGATGCTCAAAACTTGGCCGGTGCTGCTTATACAGTACGCAACCTTGAATGTACTAAATTAATGCCCATTATATCCTTGAATGTCCTTTCAAATTGTCAAAATTACCCTTATTTTTTACTTTAATTACAAAATGGCTTTTTTTATAATAACCCTTGATTTATTCTAATCAATGGATTAGATTAGTTCTCAAGTCCTTAACCTTTTTTTGGTCCTCACTAGATTTAACCCCTATATATATATATATATATATATATATATATATATATATATATATATATATATATACACTAGTCTTTGGCTCGCTCGTTGCGCGACGATCAAATTTGTGTTTTAAGTTAATTATTTGATGTTTCATAGTTGTTTAATAATTTTGTGACACATACAATAATTGATAAAAAGAAAACAAAAATTCCACAAATAGGGAATATTATCTTGAAGATAAAAATATGTCTATTAAGTTTGATACTTATTATAAATGTTGTTACTTAATGAATTTATCAAACGAATACACAATAATTGCATATTTATATTTGTGAAAAATGTTCGAACTCATAATCCAAAAGTAAGTTGATAAGTGATATCCTTTTTTTTCAAGTAATTAAATCTCTTATGATAATTCTAAGGGTGTTTCGTTGACAGAATGGAATTTGATAGAATTGTAATTCGTCGAAATAATTCGACTTTGAAGTAAAAATTGATATGAAACTGCAAAAAAAAAATCACGACAATTTAGTGATTATTTATATTAAATCCCATATTAATTTCAACAAATCCCATACTAATCACGAAACATTAATTCGTATATATTTATAATATTTAATAATATAATTAAATCCAAAATTATTCAATATTGGGCTCATTTCGAAAGTATTGACAAAACGATTACAATGGTATAAATTGTAAAAAATAGTTTTGTAAAGGAATCACCCTTCTCGAAAGATCTTCAGTTCTTCTCCCCCTTGATTTCTATAGAAAACCGTAGTGATGCAATTCTTCAAATGTAGTCTAGGCTCCCCTTGAAATAAGCTCTTACTCTTTATATTTCAACCTTGACAAATCGGATTCAATGTCTCGACCGAGTGCACGAAAAACATCTTCATAAATGTGGAAACTCTAGCTCGTACAGATAAGCTCACCAGAAAGATAATGAGCGAGTTGTTGCATGACAAACCAAAGTGCAATCTCAGTTTATAACACCAAATCCGTCGATAAGCCGCGAGTTGAATAGGAATTCAGCTTAAGAGCGTGATTCGGATTTGCTCGAAGGAGGAAACATAATGAAGCATACACTATAAGGTAGGGTTTAGAAGAACTCCACGATTAACATTGTTCACCAACCGTAGAAAAATGCTCATCCCCAAAATATCAGAACACTGAATGATGAAAATCCGAAACTTCAATCTTCAAGAAATAGTTGAATGATTATAAGCACTCAAGAGTTTGAATCACAACCAAAGCACCAGAACAATGATTGCAAATGCTCACAATTCTGATTGATCAGGTCAGAAGAATGATTAAGAGCACTCAAAGGTCTAGCATCGTCAACAAAACTCCAGAATAATGATTGCAAATGCTCAAACGTCTAATCCAGTTCAACCAAAGACTGAATTCCAACACCCATCTTCTGAAAATCTTGGCAAACTTGAGCTCCTTTAAACATTGACAGTTGCAATATGTATGTGACAGCCTAAATATGGGAATGATGTCACACACGCTTTATGCTAAACACCATAAACAATGCCCCCCTCCTGAGACTAAGCACGGGGGTTCCGCTACCCGGTTAACGGATTTTTTTTAATGGAATGGGTGATTACTTGGGCGAGGATACCATTTTGATCTCCAGAAACAGTCACGGTTACACATTTTTAACCCTTTGTCGCAACACAAACCTTGTCGCAAACACACACTTGTCACAACTCGAATTATGTCACAGCCTTACAACTTGTCGCAACTAACAACTTGTCGCAACCAACAAGTTGCGAAAGTAGGCCAAAAACTTGTCGCAGCAAACAGGTTGCGATACAACTCAAAAATGATTCTTATCGCAACAGAAGGTTGCGATAAGGTACTGTTCATGTGAAGTGGGTTGCGATAACCCAAGCTTATCGCAAAGGACAATTGCGATAGTTTACTGTTCATGAGCTGGAGGTTGCGATAACAATGAATGTAGCTAGTTGCGATAAGGATGAACATGAAGAACACTTAAGGTTGCGATAAGTATGAAGATTCAAATAATCTTAAGTCTAATCCTCAAAAATGATCTGTTTGGGCTGAAATTTGGTACGTAGATTCGCACCGGTATTCTGGACATCTTTAATGCTTCGAGTTTTGTCTAAAATCCAACAGAAAAGTGTTTTTCAATCCCAAAACAGTGTGTGCAACAAAAAGTCCGAAAAATTACTGTTTCATACCAGATTGGGCTGTAGATGACGAATCGTTGCAGAAAGATCGTATCGATGAATGATTTCTTCGATTTTGGCTCTGTTACCACTTGTTAGTCCCATTTAAACAAGGCAACGATTCATAATGATAGAGATTGTAACAAGATGAGATACTAAGGATAAATGGTGTATTATTGAAATGGAAGAGAACACCTAGAGAGAGAATGGTTCTCTCTCTAGTTTTCACACACTACACCATGGAGGCTACATTGCAATATGATTCCTACAAACCCTAATTACATACACTTATCTATAAATACCCCCTTGTTACATAGTTAAGCCCAAGCCCATAATATAATAACCAAGCCCATATAACAATTAATACCCCTTTACAAAACTATCTTATAATTAGGACATTTTGTGTCCTAACAAGTACCATACCAGTACTGAATATTTTCTTTCTTGACAAAATCATGCGTTCCACAATAAGAACAACAAATTTTCTTTTGTGCCAACCTAATCAAATGATTTGCAGAATAAACAAAATTAGGTTTAACAAAAGACATACCTTTTGGAGCGTTGTTCTTCTTGTTCATCTTAGGTGGAGGAACAGATGACTTTGGCACATCTTTTTCAGGTGAAGAACATTTCACTTTCCAAACCATCTTTACAGGATTAAAGATAGGAGTATCTGAACTTGTAGCAGCATGGTTATAGAAAAGATTAGAAGGGCGCGTCTGGTCCTTTGAAGGAGTGCTTGATTTAACGGACTTTGCCGAAGAAAGATGTTCATGAACTGAACCAGAAGAAGTCTTAAATGGACATTCCGAAGCAGTTGAATCATCATATGGCGATTGAACAATAGTATCGACACTAAATTGTTCAGATAATTCAACTTTGAAGTTAATTACTTCCAGTTTCTGAACTTTGTCGGACAGAACATTCATTTCTTGAGAAATCAAATCAAGTTATGTTTAGACACACAAATCCTCTCTAAAGGTTATTTTCACATATAACTTTAAAAAATCATTTCCTTCCGTAAAAAGGGTATATTTTTTCCATCCATATTTCAACACTGTATTTTATATATAACTATATACTTTAATATTAGTAAAAAACAAAATACAGATCTTAAAGCAAAAAAATTCTTACATATATTATAATAAAAAAATAGAAATGAAATGGATGTAAAACATATTAGAGTATTTTAATAATTATAAGATTAAAAAAATGTAACTTGTGAAAAATAAAAATGAAGTATGGGTGTTTCATAATGATATTCTATTTGGTAACCTGTAGCCAAAGAAGGCGGCGATTTTTGATATCATTATAACTCGTGCTTACTTTTGGGTAATTCATAGAAGTAACAATTTGTCTATTAATTGGGTCGGTTGGCTTACAAATCCTTCCCTTGCCATTATTTTTATTTATTTTTTTTAGCTTTTTGCAAGCTATATAAATTTCTACAATTCAAAAAAAAAACTAATGATTTAGTAATCTTGCAAAAACATGTGCATGAAGAAAAGCAAACACCAACAGCCCCCGATACAGAATCATACAAGAAAATGAAATGGATTAAAATTGTAGTTTGGTGAAGAAGTTGTATTCCCATGTCCAAATTAAACAGCAGGTGCAGGTAGCTTAAATTATATATATATACTCCCACATCGCATGGTGAATGCAAATGTAGAGTGAGAAGCAGGTGTATAAAAAAACGTTCTCAACGACCTTGAAAAGGCACGCAGCCATGTGATGAGCACAAAGCGAACTATTCTTTCGCCTTTTACTAAAGAATACCGTGTGCTCGTCACTACAAGTGGCATACGCCGATTTTTGGAGAGGTTTTCCTTTTAAGGAATGCTTCTAGCAATTACAGTTTAAATTAAGAGAAGACCCAATTTAGAACAAATTTGAAACTTGTTTAATCGATTACAACATTTTTATTTTGGATTTTACGTGAACATCATCCAGAGATTGGTATTAATTTCTTTCAAGTTTAACAAGATCCCACATTGGTTTCGGAATGAAACCAAGATCCCACATTGGTTTCGGAATGAAACGTGCAGTCCTTGCAAAAGATATTAAAGAAGGGTGTTGTGCAGCTTGATACTTACTTACCTGGACGGGATCAATGGGTGATCAATAACGCTCATGGTCTAGGTTGGTGACTTCCATTGCACTTGGGAGGGGTGCCTACCTAAGGTCGGCCCAAGTGGTCGAGCCTACGTCATAATTTGTGTTAGCGGGGGCATGCGTACGCGCGGCCCCTATCCAAACATCGACTTTTTAAGTGTTTCCATTTTCTTTGTTTCTTTTTTAATAAAAAACGTGGGTAAAATTGTTTTATATATGGAAAGATGTTTTAATTTATTTTGTATCGTAGAATCATGAAAAGAAATGAAAAATGTGGATCATGTTTGGATGAATTAAACTCCATTGATGAAGTGAGTACGTTGAATGGCATTTGGAGAGAAAGACGCATGAGCCTGTTATTGAACCATCTCCAAGACCCACCAATAATTGATTACACAGTGATCAATCATTGATGAATAAGAATCCAATTCATGGATATTCACATATGAATATTCCATCCACGATATTTAATTAATCTTTTTATCTTAACCTCCGACTATCACATTATTAATCAATGACAAGAGTAAAACGAATCTTATGTGTGTTTGATAAATTAGATGTTTGATGGTAAATATATAGAAAAATAAATAAAAAGGGATGGTAAGGTTTTAATTAATTTGTTAATTAGTCCCACATGGGTGGGCGATGGGAGGTGGTTGTAAGAAAGTTTAGAATAAAATGGTGGAGATGGGCAAGGGAGAAAAACATCTTTGCGCTTGGGGCAATGACGCAGCTAATGAGGTAATAACCGAGGCGCGTCAATTGCTGGTTGAAAACTATTTCCAAACCCCCTCCTCGGACTTGGGTATTCCCCTTGGCCGTCGAGAATTTCTGGAAGGGTTCCCTTATGGGAAAAACCCTACATTTTTCTAGTTTACAAAACTTTTACTATTTCATTTCTTGATATATAATAGCCACGGAGAGTTGCAATTAATTTCATCTAAAATGTAGGTTTAATAACACCTCTTAATTAACCATTCTCTAAAGGTTCTTCTGTGTAAAATATATATCTAGAAAGGTGTTGTACAACTTAATTAATACATACTCACAACTGCAGCTAGCTGCATTATTATCATCTGTTTCTAGCTTTTATTTGTTGCAACACAAGTTCAAGTTAAGGACTACTCTATTATTACGGTTAAAACGACAAGTCATTTGGTTAATTAAAATTGTAAGAATTACTTTTTCTAAAACTATATGTCTTTTTCATTGTGGAATGAATTAGATTTGATGTTTGTTTGTGGAATGAAAATAAAAACTAATAAGTTATACATGATCCCACATCGGAGTCGGAATGAAACCTGCAGCCACAACAAGAGTCATTTAAGAAAGGTGTTGTACAACTTAATACATACTTACCTGGACGGGATCAATGGGTGATCAAGATGGCCCATGGTCTAGGTTGGTGACCTCCATAGCACTTGGGAGGGGTGCCCGCCTAAGGTCGGCCCAAGTGGTCGAGCCTACGTCATAATTTGTGTCAGTGGGGGCCTGCGTTCGCGCGGCCCCTATCCAAACATCGAGTCCTAAATGTTTCTTTCATGTATAAAATGATACGTATTCTCGTAACAAATAGTTTTAGCATTGTAACAGAAACAAAAATGAAACCATTATACATGAATCCTTAATCTAATTCATGGAGCCCTCTACTGTTCAATCCGTTATGTTGGTTGAACCCTTCATACATAAAAATGTGATTTTCTTACAAAACTAATTACATCATTGTATTCGTCTTGCATTCTGAGTTCAACCATATCCCCTTTCTCAATATTTCGACTTTTCTTATTAATATACGTATAATTAATCTCTTTATGCATTAATGTATGATCACCTTTTATGTTCTATATGATCAATATATCACCTCTTATGGTTACGTTGAAATTATCAGTATATAATCTGTAATCCTTGATATATAAAACCAACTTCTATCTTTATTTAATATTTTTGCATTATTGTCTATTACTCACGGTTAACACAGAGGCCTTGAGAAAACGACCCTACTTACGAGCTAATGACATATTATTTACTTTGTATTTGCGAAACTCGACACCCGTCAACTATTCTCGCCCTCCAATATTAATCAACGTGTGCTGAAAGCAGTACACCAAGCGTTCCAGGTTTCAAGTGACTATGGGTTGTATAATATGTGAATGTAACTTGGCTCTGCTGGTATACTGCCAAAAAAATGTCCACCAAACTTTGATGAGTTCTTTTAGGACAAACGAGCTCATGTTCTTAATTGTGAAGATGCTAGAACCGGTGGATAACGACAAAAACAATATAATAAGAGGAAAGTTGCTAGAACCGGTGGATAACGACAAAAACAATATAATAAGAGAAACGTGCAGCTAAAAAGTGCTTACATTTCACAAGGAAAATTTGGGTTGTAAAGTTCCAAGATTAACTATAATAAATTGTAGCTTCAAAACAGATGCCATAGTCATAAAAAAAAATTCAACTAGGATCGGAGGGTGAGCCACGCCAAGGCAGTAGTGCAACACCAAGACGACTCTCAAAGACCCCAATAGCAAGCTATTGTTTTGGTCTTTTCCCAATAAAAAATAAGATTAATATCGAGTAGGCCGATGACCTACATATCAGATATTAAACTGATAAGAACAGATACTATACTTGATCTTAGCCAAAAGGCCGAGAAAGGTATGCTTTTCTACTTTGTGAGCCTTGGTTTTTATAATAGTCTCGTCGTGGTTGTTTTTGTTAATTAGGTGATGTGGGATGCCTATGAAGTCATGTTTAGATTTCATAATACTTTCAATTTCTTTTCTTCCTAAAATGATTAGATTTAACCGACAAAATATCACTTTTTTCAACAAATTAGAGCTCTAAAGAAAATATGTATATATATGTATGTATGAAAGAATGGCTTGCTCAAATTGTTTAAAAAAACCCATCACATATAAAGCCTCCAAGTGGGTTACAAATGCACATACTAGAAGCGTTTCAATAAGTGTATGGCTCCTTAATGCTTCAACCTCAAATTACCTGCAAATTACATATGCATCCTTGAATGTACGTATACTATATATGAGAGACAAGTTAAAGACGTTGAAGGATAGTTTGGAGTAAAAAGAAATTTGGGAATGTGGACGATGAGTTGAACAGAGTAAAGAATACGGCTTGCAACTTGGAATTAGAGGCAGAAAAAAGAAAAAAACAAGTCTCTCTCAAGATTGGAAATCCACTCGTTCCAAATGGGCAGACTTGGAAGCGAAAATATATTTGATGCTAAGGCAAAAATCGAGACTCGGATGGACTTTGGAAGGTGAAGAAAACTCAAAATTCTTTCATGCATCCTTGGAAAGGAATTTTTTTCAAATGCCTTCAACACGACCAACCCAACCCATGTGCAACCCGATCTTGAGTTCAAGAAATGTTATGTTTATTGAAATGCTCATTGGATTCTTTTAACCCATTACGTGCTGGCCTAAATCATTGCCATGGACGGACAATGAATTAAGCCAGGGGTATTTGATAAGCACACATTTGAACCTACTTTTATATTGAATCCATTGCATATCATAATGATGTAATAGCTATTAGGTCCCCCTTAATCTTGGATTTTCATTGCTTCATGATAGATATATAGAGGGTGGATTAGAAACAAATGTAATGTTACATTTAGTTCAAAAGGAGGCTCAAACGAGGCATATTTATAAAATGGAACTGAGCATATTTTCCAAGAGAATATGAGGTTGGAAATAGCTTTCAAACGATGTCTAGACAGCACATATGAATTCAAATTTCGTTTAAACGAGGCAAAAGGCAAATGTTTTAACAAAAGAGTTGAGACGGGGTTTCAAGGCAAAATCAAGGTTTTTCTTTTTGTAGCAGTCCGATACAGCCCAGGCCCCAAAACATTCTCTAAAAGTTATGTTTGGATACACTTTTGGAAAAAACCAAATCCTCTCTAAAGGCTATTTTCACATATAACTTTAAAAATCATTTCTTTCTCCAAAGGGTATATTTTTCCATCCATATTTCAACACTATAATTTATATACAATTATATATTTTAATATTAGTAAAAACAAAAACATAGAAATCTTAAAGCAAAAAAACTTCTTACACATGTTATCATTGTAACAAATGATACGTATTCTCGTAACAAATATTTTTAGCATTGTAACAGAAACAGAAATGAAACCATATCCAAGACCCACTAATCTAATTATACATGAATCGTTAATCTAATTCATGGAGCCCTCTATACTTATACTCTACTGTTCAATCCGTTATGTTGGTTGAACCCTTCGTACATAAAAATGTGATTTTCTTACAAAACTGATTACATCATTGTATTCGTCTTGCATTCTGAGTTCAACCATATGATGCGACTTTTCGGTGAGTGAACCCGACTCCCAACTTGCGTCATTTTACTCAGATTTGGTGAGACTTGTTGAACGTTTTTCTTATCATTCGATTTCCATTTATTCAAACCTTGATTTAATAGTTTATCATAATGGGGCCGATTAACTTGACTAGATACCCTCAGATTGTTCAACATAAATGTTTATTGCTAGATATTAAAAACATATATACATGCATATACACTATACGTACATTTTTATTGCATCATTTTAGTTTATGCCTGATTCAATTCTATAAAAGCTTATTACAAAAAAATACTTTAGCCCTTAGAAACGCATAATATGGTGTTACTAATTAAACCCTTAGTTTGCCTTTTACCTTTAGATGCACCGTGAAGAAAATCCTTTATTTTAAAAGAAAAAAAATAATCAAATAAAAATGTAGAATCATAGAGGTGAGGAAGGACAAACATCTACAACTATATTCAAGTTTAGTTTTCATTTGTTGCAAGGATATAATACACTACAACAAATAAGACTTTTTAGAACGTTGGCCAAATGCAATTTAATTCATCATTTGACACAGCTTAACCACTTCATCGTACTGCATCCTTGATATGAATCACCGAAGATTTTCAGGGGTTGCATTTCTTACTTTGCACGAACGACAACACCCGTTCTGACTGCAAGATGTTTGCAAAATTTCAAGTGAAGTGCTAAAGATGCTAATTTCGTGTTTTATCTACAAGTTAAGAAGACATCAGAGCAAATTCATTATAAAAGACCCGTAACTTAAAATATGCCAACTGATGAGTTTTAAATGGAAAATGACCAATAAGTTGGCCAAAGGAATTTATCGGATGATTTTCGGAATTAGTAACCTATTATCAGATATGGAAACTCGACATCACTAACCTACATTAACAATAACATAACATAACATAACATATGACGTTGGCAATTATCAATAAAAACTTACTTTTAGTTACTTTTGCAAATAACTCGACTTACTTTTAGTTCACTAACTCTTATTGCAGTGTGTACGGAAATGTATTTCGGCCATCGTGAACGACTTCATTCCTTTCAACGACCATATAAAATAATTCAAATTGAACCCCAATTCATTCATGAAAAACATTAAGTTTTCGAAGAAAAAGTTACTAGAACAATCCCAAGATAAAAACACACTTGGGAGCTTTTTCACTTGGATTAACCATCTCAGGATTTCTACAACAACCAAAAAAATGAATGATGTAACAGGTGATGGTTCACGTCTTAGAACGAATAAACACAATTTGACAGTCACCTCAATTTGCATAATCCTACAATTCAACTTGTTATAATTATATCCGGGCCGGTGAATGGTAGTTCTGACAAATTATCTAAAAAGGAAACATTGCTAACCATTTTAATTGTTTTTCAAAGTGCAATAAACTCGATATCAATTTCAAGTTGGGTTTCACATTTTGAGTTTAATAATAACTAAGATTGAAACTCTATCGTTCTGTACATGATAAACATTTCGCTATTTGACATCTACAGAATCGTCTTTGAACAGAAAATGTTGTTCCGCCAAAAGTTTTGACTCGGTATAGTTGTTCAATAGAATTAAGGCCTACTCAAATTCCTCTTTTAAGATCAAATTTAAAACGAAAGTGTCTGAAACTAATAGATTCAACGACTTAATCACCTATTACGATTGAAAGCCTAAAGCGTTTTTCTTCACGTCGTTTTTATCCCCACCTGAATAGAAAAAAAAATCCACAAATAAAAAAATCCATGTGAATAGATAACGTCAAACGCAACACTTTGAGTCTGTGAAACTTCATAATTCATAACACTAATGACCTTCTCAAATTCAACAAGGAAAGAAACACCAACTGGTTAAACAGTTCATGATAATGCAAAATAACAAGAATTGTGTGTGCGGGTGAACAATCAAATTCTTAGCAAGTTTTACTTGTGTAAATGTGGTTAGTAAGCCTTGATCAATATCAAACTAGTAAACCTCTATCTATTATTTTCAAACTTGGATATTACAACCACTTGTATAAACCACACAACATATTAGTGGCACAGAGGTGAAAAATGGCATAAAAACAAGTATTAGAGACATTAACGCTCGGATTTATTCGGGTAATGCTTCTAGACTGGATATGGAATCTCGTATCCAATTTATGAAGACTTTGGGTGACTTGGAAAGGATAGAAATTTGTATGTGGTACAAAAAGCTAAGATCCATTGGGGAGTCGAAGGAGATGAGAATTTCAAGTTTTTCCATGGAGTTCTTAAAAAGAAATGACGTCAATTAGCTATTTATGGAGTGATGATTTACTTCATTTTGTTATGGCTATACATCCGTGCACTGACTATTTGGCTCAACCGTGTTTTCTTTCTCTTTTCCTCACGGCAGGTAATAAGGGGGTTGCTAAGGTTTCATGAGAAGAGTGGATAAGGTTCCGATCAGAAGAAGGTTTTGAGAGAATTACTACAATTTTAGGCATTATTTAATTTATTTCATTCGTTATTAGACTAGCTCTTTCGGTAACTATTTATGTTTGATTTTGCTTATTTGTAGGGATGTACTTGAATCTTTTGTTTGGAGTTTAATTCTTATTTGTAGACGTTATATTTTTGAAGACATTTTATATCGTTTATTAGGTTTAGAAGTAACCTCTAGTTCTTTTGAATGGGAGTGTTACAATTATGGTATCAGAGCTCTAGGTTTGATCTTGTAGAAAACCAAATAGGTTTACCGTGTGAGTGTAGTTTAAGTGAATTAGGTTGCTTATTGCCTAGAATTAAGCTAAGGGGACAATATTTGTTGATTTTATTAATATTCTAATAAGAATTTGATGTTTGTGAGCTTTTATTGGTCTAGAAAAGTTATTCAAGGGAGTTTAGTGTTACCTAGTACTTGCCTTAGATTTGAGAGTCTAAATCGTGAACTGATTTTATATTATTAGTGTTGTGATTAGTTGGAAATTTTGTTGGTCATGTGAGGAGAGATCGTTGGTGATGAGTTTCGTTATGGAGTGATTTAAGTTAAGTAAATATTTAAGACTTTGTGTTTAGCATTTTTATGCTAAGTCAGAGGTATAAGAAACTGATGTGATAGCGGGTTTGTCGTTATGTTTAATAATGGTTTTGTGTTCAAGGAATTAAGTTGTCGTAAGACTTTATTTGAACTTGATGTCCATGTATTATTTGATTTCGCGAAAGTATCTTCATTGAATGTCATGAGGATTTTAGGGAATAATCGAGAAAATGGCGTTGTATGCCAAGGTTGTCGTGTAAATCTTTGATTCGTTATCAAGTTTTGAGATTATGTAAAATAATAGCATTAGATTGTTTTGTGATATATATATATATATATATATAGGACGGTAATCAAATGAGAACCACAAAAAGGTTAAGAACCGTGAGGAGTGATCTAAGCCTTAATTTGGTTTTGATCTTAAGGTTTTAATTAAAAGTTGTTTTTAATTAAAAAAGGGCATAATCGTCATTTTGGTAACAAGATTCATCAGATGAAACATACAACTTCATTCATTTGAACCACAAGGGTTGTGGCGTGGTGGTAAGGCCTAGGGAGTTCATAGCGCTTGCCCGGGTTCGAGCCCCACATGCAGCACTTGTGGCCACTGAGGATAATCTCAAGGCTGCATGCTTTAGCAGCTGGCCAAAGGCCCGATTTGCCTAGGGATTAGTCTGGGCCCAATGTGGTCTGGGGTACCCTTCTCAAAAAACTTCATTCATTTGATGAAACACACAGATTCACCATATGAAACACAACGATTTTCCAGCCGAAACACAATCCAAATGAAAAACACAGATTCACCATATGAAACACATAGATTCACCATATGAAATGCACAATTCACCATATGAAATGCACAATTCACCAGGTGAAGCACACTTTCATCAGGTGAAACATACAAATTCTTGAAACACACATATTCACCGATGATGAAACACCGATTCAACGGATGAAATTAAAACCAGGTGAAACATAAAGATTCACTAGGTGAAACCAGAATCATGGTAGGAGCCTGTGTATTAAATTTACGATTGAATGGAAAACAACCACTATGTATCATCTCCAGGTGATACAAATACACCATGAAACATAAAGATTCACTAGGTGAAACCAGGTGAAACATTACCAGGTGTAAAGATTCACCAGGTGAAACACAACAGATAAGACGTCGATTCACCAGATGAAACATACAAATTTATGAAACACACATATTCACCGATGGTGAAACATAAAGATTCACTAGGTGAAGATTCACCAGGTGAAACATAAAGACTCACCAGATCTAGGAAATCAAACACAAAAACCCCAAATCTAGGAACATACTTCCAATCATGGAAAAACCTAAGAAAACAGGAATTGTGATATTAATCAACTAAGCAAAGTCATCAACATCTTCTTAAGCTTGTCGTTTGTGGCTTCGGGAGTATACAAGGATGAACATGTGAAATTCTTGATTTCTGAGTAGAATTTGATGAATGATTTGGTGAATTTCAACCCACCTGTTTCTTCCAAAAGATCCCCCACCCCAACAACTGTGGTTATTCCTAAACCAACCAGAAATTCAAAAATCATGGCGGTCGGAAAGTCAAGCTAGGAAAAATAGCAGCCATTAGGTCAAAGATATAACTGCCATGGTGCTTCTCGCCTTTCTTTTCTTTTACGCTTGCCAATTTCGAAAGAAGTAAAGGAATCAAAACCCGACAGCTAAACCCAAAGAAACTAGAGCTCTCAAAATCGAGGAATCCAATTATCCAAAGACCTGTTTATACAACTTGCTCCTGCTTGAACGATGCTCAAAACTTGGCCGATGCTGCTTATACAGTACGCAACCTTGAATGTACTAAATTAATGCCCATTATATCCTTGAATGTCCTTTCAAATTGTCAAAATTACCCTTATTTTTTACTTTAATTACAAAATGGCTTTTTTTATAATAACCCTTGATTTATTCTAATCAATGGATTAGATTAGTTCTCAAGTCCTTAACCTTTTTTTGGTCCTCACTAGATTTAACCCCTATATATATATATATATATATATATATACTAGTCTTTGGCTCGCTCGTTGCGCGACGATCAAATTTGTGTTTTAAGTTAATTATTTGATGTTTAATAGTTGTTGAATAATTTTGTGACACATACAATAATTGATAAAAAGAAAACAAAAATTCCACAAATAGGGAATATTATCTTGAAGATAAAAATATGTCTATTAAGTTTGATACTTATTATAAATGTTGTTACTTAATGAATTTATCAAACGAATACACAATAATTGCATATTTATATTTGTGAAAAATGTTCGAACTCATAATCCAAAAGTCAGTTGATAAGTGATATCCTTTTTTTTCAAGTAATTAAATCTCTTATGATAATTCTAAGGGTGTTTCGTTGACAGAATGGAATTTGATAGAATTGTAATTCGTCGAAATAATTCGACTTTGAAGTAAAAATTGATATGAAACTGCAAAAAGAAAATCACGACAATTTAGTGATTATTTATATTAAATCCCATATTAATTTCAACAAATCCCATACTAATCACGAAACTTTAATTCGTATATATTTATAATATTTAATAATATTATTAAATCCAAAATTATTCAATATTGGGCTCATTTCGAAAATATTGACAAAGCGATTACAATGGTATAATTTGTAAAAAATAGTTTTGTAAAGGAATCACCCTTCTCGAAAGATCTTCAGTTCTTCTCCCCCTTGATTTCTATAGAAAACCGTAGTGATGCAATTCTTCAAATGTAGTCTAGGCTCCCCTTGAAATAAGCTCTTACTCTTTATATTTCAACCTTGACAAATCGGATTCAATGTCTCGACCGAGTGCACGAAAAACATCTTCATAAATGTGGAAACTCTAGCTCGTACAGATAAGCTCACCAGAAAGATTACGAGCGAGTTGTTGCATGACAAACCAAAGTGCAATCTCAGTTTATAACACCAAATCCGTCGATAAGCCGCGAGTTGAATAGGAATTCAGCTTAAGAGCGTGATTTGGATTTGCTCGAAGGAGGAAACATAATGAAGCATACACTATAAGGTAGGGTTTAGAAGAACTCCACGATTAACATTGTTCACCAACCGTAGAAAAATGCTCATCCCCAAAATATCAGAACACTGAATGATGAAAATCCGAAACTTCAATCTTCAAGAAATAGCTGAATGATTATAAGCACTCAAGAGTTTGAATCACAACCAAAGCACCAGAACAATGATTGCAAATGCTCACAATTCTGATTGATCAGGTCAGAAGAATGATTAAGAGCACTCAAAGGTCTAGCATCGTCAACAAAACTCCAGAATAATGATTGCAAATGCTCAAACGTCTAATCCAGTTCAACCAAAGACTGAATTCCAACACCCATCTTCTGAAAATCTTGGCAAACTTGAGCTCCTTTAAACATTGACAGTTGCAATATGTATGTGACAGCCTAAATATGGGAATGATGTCACACACGCTTTATGCTAAACACCATAAACAATGCCCCCCTCCAGAGACTAAGCACGGGGGTTCCGCTACCCGGTTAACGGATTCTTTTTAATGGAATGGGTGATTACTTGGGCGAGGATACCATTTTGATCTCCAGAAACAGTCACGGTTACACATTTTTAACCCTTTGTCGCAACACAAACCTTGTCGCAAACACACACTTGTCACAACTCGAATTATGTCACAACCTTACAACTTGTCGCAACTAACAACTTGTCGCAACCAACAAGTTGCGAAAGTAGGCCAAAAACTTGTCGCAGCAAACAGGTTGCGATACAACTCAAAAATGATTCTTATCGCAACAGAAGGTTGCGATAAGGTACTGTTCATGTGAAGTGGGTTGCGATAACCCAAGCTTATCGCAAAGGACAGTTGCGATAGTTTACTGTTCATGAGCTGGAGGTTGCGATAACAATGAATGTAGCTAGTTGCGATAAGGATGAACATGAAGAACACTTAAGGTTGCGATAAGTATGAAGATTCAAATAATCTTAAGTCTAATCCTAAAAAATGATCTGTTTGGGCTGAAATTTGGTACGTAGATTCGCACCGGTATTCTGGACATCTTTAATGCTTCGAGTTTTGTCTAAAATCCAACAGAAAAGTGTTTTTTAATCCCAAAACAGTGTGTGCAACAAAAAGTCCAAAAAATTACTGTTTCATACTAGATTGGGCTGTAGATAACGAATCGTTGCAGAAAGATCGTATCGATGAATGATTTCTTCGATTTTGGCTCTGTTATCACTTGTTAGTCCCATTTAAACAAGGCAACGATTCATAATGATAGAGATTGTAACAAGATGAGATACTAAGGATAAATGGTGTATTATTGAAATGGAAGAGAACACCTAGAGAGAGAATGGTTCTCTCTCTAGTTTTCACACACTACACCATGGAGGCTACATTGCAATATGATTCCTACAAACCCTAATTACATACACTTATCTATAAATACCCCTTTGTTACATAGTTAAGCCCAAGCCCATAATATAATAACCAAGTGACAGGATCGATTCTTAACAAGAATTAAACTTCTTAGAAACAGAATTTAGAGAATCTTGCGGAATAGAACTCTAAATCAATTAAAGAACAATCAATAGAAATTCAATAAACTGTATATATATCAAACAGTTATAACTCACAAGTTTTACACCAAAACCTCAATCTTGTTGAACAGGCTCAACAAGACGATTTCTACTTCTCTAGAAATAGGATCTATGATCTTGAGGTTAATTCACTCTTGAATATCGAATTCTGTATATTATCTATCTTCCTTTTTCGTGTTTTCTAATAGCTATCTATCAATACTATTTATACAAAAGTAATTACAAGATAACCATAAAAAGTAAATTGATCTTCTGAATCTTCGTTAAACATATCTTGATCAATTCCTTCTTTGTCTCCAAAAGCATCGCATACCAAACTTATCAACTCAGCAGTATTAATGATGATTTGGCTCAGCAGCATTAACAACCTTCAGCAGTATTAATCTTCACAGTCTTCAAGCAGTAGTAACTCAGCTCAGCAGTACTAACCATGTCTAGCAGTAGTAATTTGGTCTAGCAGCACTAACTTCATCTAGCAGCATTAACTTCATCTAGCAGCAGTAACCTTGCCCAGCAGTAGTAACAAAGAACTGGCAGTAGTAATAAAGACTTAGCAGTACTAACCATACTTAGCATATCTTTAGTTCCCAACAATCTCCCCCTAACTTGACTTTTAAGAAAAGAAGTCAAGTTCTTCAGATGATGCTTCCAAAACTTAGTCATCATGTACACACAGATTAGGACTTAGGCCTAGACTCTGATTGAGAATCCTCTTTACCAAGAATCTACCCATTGCTGAATCCTTGTTGCAGGTCAGCTTAGTGTGTAACATTCCTTGCAGCCTCTTCATGCTGTGATTGTATATTTCATCTACAAGATAGTATTCTTGAGTTGCAGAGTCAAGGGAGATGACATATACTCCACAGTTTTCATAGAGCATCCAGTTGGTAATGACTTGAAACTGTGTGTTTAACCTATGCTGAACTGCTTCAGGTTTGAACATTTGGCACAAGAATTCAAGTACCATTTTAGAAATTGACATCCCTGGCTCAGTCAGCATGTTTCCATATATCTTCATCCCAACTTTGAACATCTCTTCTAAGTCTGATCTTGAGCAAGTTCTGACAATTTTTCCCCAAGTAGAAAATACTTCAAATTTTCCATCAGCTCTTTTTATCCTAATGAACTCCTTTCTACCATCTTTCAAAGTGTCCCAAAAGATGATTTCAGGAGCCTTAGATGATATTGGTTCAGCCTGAAGTGGAATTGGGTTAGAGTCAACACTAGTAATGTACAAGTCACATTGGGCATCCGTTTGTGATTGCACATTGCCTGATTGCCCTGATGGAGTTGCCACTTCTTCTTCAGCAACTTTTCCATCAGATTTCACTGTTTCCTCCTGGGCCTCTTCTGCAGATGACTCCACCCTTGGCTTCTTTTCAATTTTCTTCTTTGAAGTTATGGGCTGGGTTCTTGGTCTTTTCTTGGACATCATCTTGGTTCTTTTAAGAGTTTTGACAGCCTCAGGAGTTGGTTCAGCTGCTTTAAGTTTTTCAGCAGCAATAACCATTTCTGCTGCTATGGCTGTTACTGCTTCTCTTAGTACATGTAGTGATGCTGCTTCAATACAGTTCTTTACAATCCAGTAAATTTCTTCATCTATTTCAGCTTGAGATGTAGTTACTGCTTCCTGCTCAGTTTCTGCTGCTTTGACTGTTTGGCCTTCAGCAGCATTAACTGTTTCTGCTGCTTGTTCAAACTCAGCAGCATTAACAGTTTCTGCTGCTGTGGTTTCTGCTGCTGTGGTTTCTGCTGCTTTGGTTTCTGCTGCTTTAACTGTTTGGCCTTCAGCAGCATTAACTGTTTCTGCTGCTTGTTCAAACTCAGCAGCATTAACAGTTTCTGCTGCTGTGGTTTCTGCTGCTGCTGCTGTGGTTTCTGCTGCTTTGGTTTCTTTAACACACTCTTCCCCCTTTTCTGTCTCACTGGACTCCCCCTTAACCTGTGCATACTCCATTTCCATCTCAGTCTCTATGTGAACAGTCTCCCCCTCAATATGTTGACCCTTCAGTTTCAGTTCTGCTTCTGACTCTGACTCCCCCTTTTTGGGAGCATCATCAGTTGAAGTTCTTCTTCTTAGCACAAATCTTGCCTTTTTCTTTCTGTTCAGCAACCTGGTGACCAGCTTTTTGAGCTTCTCAATTTGAGACTGTTGGTAGGTGACCACAGTCTTAAGTTGCTCTATCTCTGTCTTTTGTGCCATTACATCCAAGTTGATATTCCCTATGGTTTCCATCAATTCCTCATAGTTATATCTATCCTCACCTTGTTTAGAAGTGTTTACCTTCTTTAAAGGATCCTTGGAAGTTTCAGCAGAAGCCTTCTGCCTAGCAGAAGCACTACATGCCCCCTTGGTTTCTTGGCACCTGGGTCCTCCTAATGATTTCTCATTTAGAGTTGCCATGGGGAAGGTCTTATTTATGTTACCACTGTCCTTCTCTGTGCTAGCAGAAGTAGTGGCAGCCTTAGCACCCATATGGTCATCCTTCTCCTTAGAGACCACCTTCTTGAGGTTGGGAGACACCCCTGTGGTTTCCCTGTTGATATTCTCAATTGGAGAATGCTCCAATTGAGGGCTTAAAGGCGTAGGGCTTTGAGTAGGTACAACAAGGGAAGGAGCCTTGTGCACCTTTCTTCTTTGAAACCTTTTGGTGATTGTGGGAGTGGGCTGTTCAAGAATGGACTGTGGGATGTCTTTTGAGATGGAAGGTTGGGATTGGGCATCAGTGGGTTGATCTAATGAAGGCCTTGATCCTGATGCCATACCTTCAAGGGGGTGGGACACAACCATCATTGTAGAGAACAATGGTGTGTCAACTCCTTCCGAGTCCCTAGGAAGTCTTTTCATATTTGAAAAAACCTTCCCTTTAGGGGATTTGGGTACATATACCTCAGTGAACTGAGGTAAGTCCATCAACTCCTTGTTAAGAACTTCTTGCACAAACCTTGGATACATGAAAAAGGTCTTTTTGGATTCCAAGTTTGATACAAGATCAGTAAAGATCATTGCTGAGAAATTGTACTTTCTGGCAGTGGATAAGCAGACCAAGGCATATGCAATGGGACTGCTGAACTCACTCCATCCAGTAGTTTTCTTGGAAATACAGTGCATCAGGGTATGAACAAGAAATCTCCATTGGTTGAAAAATTTTGACTTGTAGAATTTAAAAACACCAATGGGACCTTCATACCCCATTCTTTGTAAAGTAGAAAAGAGTTCTTCATTAGGAATGGAAGTTATACCTGAAGCATCATTCAACTGAAGGGAGATGCGAATAACCTCTTCAGTGACTTTCAAGGGTTTATCACAAACCCTTGTTCGAATGGTTTTCTGCCCTTCTTCAACACTAACAGTGGCATTCTCCCAAAATTGTTTCTGATGTTCGATATAGATTGTTGGGCTCACTGTGAGTGCATAGGAGATGTGCGAGGATTTTAGAAAATCGACAATATCGTGGAATCCCGCAGCTTGTTTCGGCTTCTGAAGCATGGCTATTTCATTGTGCTCATCCACAAACTCCATGATGCCTAAGGATTCTTGAAAGAAAAGCACAGAGATTCTGGGGAGTCTAGGTTAGAACGAGAGAGAAGAAGTAAATGCGAAGAGTCGTTATGAACATGGGCGGGCAAACAGGGGTATTTATATGCCCTAGATTATCAGAAGCAGTATTAACTACCTCGCAGTATTAACTACCGAGCAGTATTAACTGCCAAGCAGTATTAACTACCGAGCAGTATTAACTACCTAGCAGTATTAACTACCTAGCAGTATTAACTACCAAGCAGTATTAACTACCGAGCAGTATTAACTACCGAGCAGTATTAACTGCCAAGCAGTATTAACTGCCAAGCAGTATTAACTACCTAGCAGTATTAACGACCAAGCAGTATTAACTACACTAGCAGTATTAACTGCACTAGCAGTATTAACTACTGAGCAGTATTAACTACCAAGCAGTATTAACTACCAAGCAGTATTAACTACCTAGCAGTATTAACTACCTGACAGTATTAACTGCACTAGCAGTATTAACTGCACTAGCAGTATTAACTGCACTAGCAGTATTAACTGCTGAGCAGTATTAACTACTGAGCAGTATTAACTACCAAGCAGTATTAACTGCACTAGCAGTATTAACTGCACTAGCAGTATTAACTGCACTAGCAGTATTAACTACTGAGCAGTATTAACTACTAGAACAGTATTAACTACTGAGCAGTATTAACTACTGAGCAGTATTAACTACTGAGCAGTATTAACTGCTCAAGCAGTATTAACTACGAGAACACAGGCAGTAGTAACTCTGCACTGTGCATCACTTGTCAAATCCTCAAATGTCAACTTACACATCACTTTTACCACTTCTCTTATCTTCAGCAGGATTATTTTCAAAAGTAGCATGTCCTCCATCAATTCATTGAAAATATTGAAGGCAGGCCATGTTACCTGTCATGTGCCTAGAGCAACCACTGTCAATATGCCAAATGCTTCTTCCCTTAAGCTGTTGGCTGCCCTGCACATCTGAGAAATCAATTAGCTTTTGTTGGGGACCCAAGCCATAGTGGTCTTGGGTCTCCCTTGATCATCAAAATACTTACATTCTGTTTTGATGAGCTTGTCAAAGTGAGGAACATCAGTGCTTGAGTACTTTGTTTTGATGATAGGTCTAGAAGCAGTACTAACTGATGTAGAAGTGCTAACTTTGGCAGCACTAACATTGCTTCCAGAAGTACTAGCCTTCTCAGCAGTATTAACTAACTTAGCAGTACTAACACTAGAAGCAGTATTAATTGTTGAAGAAATACTAACTGTGTTAGCAATACTAACACTGCTAGTGACATTATTGCTTCCTGCAGTACTAACATTGTTAGCAGTACTAACTGAGTTGGCAGTATTATCATTGGTACCTTTAGGCATCCATACTCTAACACTTTCTGTTTCTGCCTTTTTCATGTGGCTTATGGTTTTAACTTGTTTCTTTGCCACAACTTTCCTCACAGACTTTTTATATCCCCCACTCTTTCTGTAACCAGCAGGTTTTTGAAAATATCTTTGAGCATTAAACCTTTGGTTAACTGGATTGAAATAACAGTGTTTGGCTAAGTGATTTAGCTTACCACAGATGAAGCAAGGTTTTGGCCTGTTGATTCTGTTCAGGTCAACTCCTTGTCTCATAGCCCACTGGTTATTCCAGTTCCTTTGATTTCCCCTCTGATTATCATGTTTTTGGGGCTTGAGCTCTTGAGATTTCTTACAAGAACAATGTTTACAGGTATTGGGAGCCACAACTGTGGTCTGTTTGTAATGGACTCCCTTTTTCTCTTCATTCCTTTTGATCTCAGTGTTCTTGACACATGGACTCTCACATTCCTCATCAGAGTCTACTTTGTCAGTCTCATCCTCAACAACTATTTCTTTTTCATAAGGATCTATATTAATCTTTAATTCAGGTTCCTTTCTATCCTTGGTCTCTAACAAATCAGACTTGGGAGGTATGTAGTTGTTATTGTAGGGTGGAGGTGTGGCATTGTACCCTATCCCTACTTTCATCTTGTCATGGATTTGAGCCTTAATGATGGTATCCATGGTTTTAGAAGCACAGGTAAACTTTTCAACATCAAGTTTAACCTTCTCAAGCTCTTCTTTTAATTTCTCATTCTCCTCCCCAGACACTTTCAGCTTAATCTCATACTCATTCTTCTCCCACTTCCAATAGTTAGTATCATAGTGGTGTTGAAGTTCATTAGCTTGAAAAGCTCTAATCTGTTCCTCAAACCTTTCTACAATCCTAACATAATCTTTCACATCTTTCTCTAGCCTCTTGAGGTCATCACACATACCCTGATTGTGATCCCTATATTTTTTAACAGCATCAATGCAAGCTTGAGAACAGAGTTTAGATTGTACCTCAGTGGGAATATCAGATACTTCTGCCATAAGAGCTTGATTCTGACAGGCTTCCTCAGCTTGATCACTCCAATCAAATCCCATTCCTTGTTGAGAAACATGGGCTTGAGAGGAGCTTCTGTTTTGGTTTCCATTTGGACCCTGTTGATGTGATCCTCCATAACACTCAACCTTGGATTGGTCAAAGCCTTCACCATCTTCTCCAATCTTTCCTTCATTACATGGGCCATTTTCTATGATGTCCCATATTGCATAATTAGTAAGAAGAATGTACTGCTTGATTCTCAGTTTCCACATGTCCAATTTATTGGGTTTGAGCATGGGAACTTTTGAAACAGGAGTACTGTGAGTATCCATTGAATTGTCCATAGCTTCTAAGATACCAATGCTCTGATACCACTTGACAGGATCGATTCTTAACAAGAATTAAACTTCTTAGAAACAGAATTTAGAGAATCTTGCGGAATAGAACTCTAAATCAATTAAAGAACAATCAATAGAAATTCAATAAACTGTATATATATCAAACAGTTATAACTCACAAGTTTTACACCAAAACCTCAATCTTGTTGAACAGGCTCAACAAGACGATTTCTACTTCTCTAGAAATAGGATCTATGATCTTGAGGTTAATTCACTCTTGAATATCGAATTCTGTATATTATCTATCTTCCTTTTTCGTGTTTTCTAATAGCTATCTATCAATACTATTTATACAAAAGTAATTACAAGATAACCATAAAAAGTAAATTGATCTTCTGAATCTTCGTTAAACATATCTTGATCAATTCCTTCTTTGTCTCCAAAAGCATCGCATACCAAACTTATCAACTCAGCAGTATTAATGATGATTTGGCTCAGCAGCATTAACAACCTTCAGCAGTATTAATCTTCACAGTCTTCAAGCAGTAGTAACTCAGCTCAGCAGTACTAACCATGTCTAGCAGTAGTAATTTGGTCTAGCAGCACTAACTTCATCTAGCAGCATTAACTTCATCTAGCAGCAGTAACCTTGCCCAGCAGTAGTAACAAAGAACTGGCAGTAGTAATAAAGACTTAGCAGTACTAACCATACTTAGCATATCTTTAGTTCCCAACACCAAGCCCATATAACAATTAATACCCCTTTACAAAATTATCTTATAATTAGGACATTTTGTGTCCTAACAAGTACCATACCAGTACTGAATATTTTCTTTCTTGACAAAATCATGCGTTCCACAATAAGAACAACAAATTTTCTTTTGTGCCAACCTAATCAAATGGTTTGCAGAATAAACAAAATTAGGTTTAACAAAAGACTTACCTTTTGGAGCGTTGTTCTTCTTGTTCATCTTAGGTGGAGGAACAGATGACTTTGGCACATCTTTTTCAGGTGAAGAACATTTCACTTTCCAAACCATCTTTACAGGCTTAAAGATAGGAGTATCTGAACTTGTAGCAGCATGGTTATAGAAAAGATTAGAAGGGCGCGTCTGGTCCTTTGAAGGAGTGCTTGATTTAACGGACTTTGCCGAAGAAAGATGTTCATGAACTGAACCAGAAGAAGTCTTAAATGGACATTCCGAAGCAGTTGAATCATCATATGGCGATTGAACAATAGTATCGACACTAAATTGTTCAGATAATTCAACTTTGAAGTTAATTACTTCCAGTTTCTGAACTTTGTCGGACAGAACATTCCTTTCTTGAGAAATCAAATCAAGTTATGTTTAGACACACCAAATCCTCTCTAAAGGTTATTTTCACATATAACTTTAAAAAATCACTTCCTTCCGTAAAAAGGGTATATTTTTTCCATCCATATTTCAACACTGTATTTTATATATAACTATATACTTTAATATTAGTAAAAAACAAAATACAGATCTTAAAGCAAAACAATTCTTACATATATTATAATAAAAAAATAAAAATGAAATGGATGTAAAACATATTAGAGTATTTTAATAATTATAAGATTAAAAAATGTAACTTTGAAAAATAAAAATGAAGTATGGGTGTTTTATAATGATATTCTATTTGGTAACCTGTAGCCAAAGAAGACGGCGATTTTTGAGAACATTATAACTCGTGCTTACTTTTGGGTAATTCATAGAAGTAACAATTTGTCTATTAATTGGGTCGGTTGGCTTACAAATCCTTCCCTTGCCATTATTTTTATTTATTTTTTTTAGCTTTTTGCTAGCTATATAAATTTCTACAATTCAAAAAAAAACTAATGATTTAGTAATCTTGCAAAAACATGTGCATGAAGAAAAGCAAACACCAACAGCCCCGATACAGAATCATACAAGTTGGAGAAACCACACATGACCGAACATCTCTCGGTACAATAGTTCAAATAGCAAAAACATAAAAGAACTGATTAAGACATCTAAAAACGTCGTATAACTTTTAACATTTTTATTGAGGTATGATGAATAATTAAAATGAACCCAATATTATATAGTATTGTTATATATAGCATACATATAATTTTAATCTCAAAAGTTTGCTAAAATACGTAACAATATAATTGATGGCATTTTTTTGATAAATAATGTTGGAGGATGAAATGAAATGTAAGATCTAAAGATATTTTCATCAAACTTCAAACATTGTGTAATGTGAAACGATTGATGATATATAACTTGGTTACATTAATACGTATATTAGGACATGTAAAACGAAAAATAAAAATGAAATGGATGTAATTGCTATCTTTTAATATTAATTGTTGTTTCTTAAAGAAAATATAAGACTAAAAAAATGTAAGTTTGAAAAATAAAAATGAAGTATTTAGTATAGTAGTTAAAAAAAAGGCAAAAATATATAAAAGTAAAAATAAAAAATCTGTCCGTCGTGGGTTTTAGGGGTTGTTTGGCAGTTGCTGAATGGTTTAGTGTAGAATGATTAAGTGGTCAGAATAACTAAGAGGCTTTTACGATATAGAATGATTAAGTGGTCAGAATAACTAAATGTTTATTGCTAGATATTAAAAACATATATACATGCATATACACTATACGTACATTTTTATTGCATCATTTTAGTTTATGCCTGATTCAATTCTATAAAAGCTTATTACAAAAAAATACTTTAGCCCTTAGAAACGCATAATATGGTGTTACTAATTAAACCCTTAGTTTGCCTTTTACCTTTAGATGCACCGTGAAGAAAATCCTTTATTTTAAAAGAAAAAAAATAATCAAATAAAAATGTAGAATCATAGAGGTGAGGAAGGACAAACATCTACAACTATATTCAAGTTTAGTTTTCATTTGTTGCAAGGATATAATACACTACAACAAATAAGACTTTTTAGAACGTTGGCCAAATGCAATTTAATTCATCATTTGACACAGCTTAACCACTTCATCGTACTGCATCCTTGATATGAATCACCGAAGATTTTCATGGGTTTCATTTCTTACTTTGCACGAACGACAACACCCATTCTGACTGCAAGATGTTTGCAAAATTTCAAGTGAAGTGCTAAAGATGCTAATTTCGTGTTTTATCTACAAGTTAAGAAGACATCAGAGCAAATTCATTATAAAAGACCCGTAACTTAAAATATGCCAACTGATGAGTTTTAAATGGAAAATGACCAATAAGTTGGCCAAAGGAATTTATCGGATGATTTTCGGAATTAGTAACCTATTATCAGATATGGAAACTCGACATCACTAACCTACATTAACAATAACATAACATAACATAACATATGACGTTGGCAATTATCAATAAAAACTTACTTTTAGTTACTTTTGCAAATAACTCGACTTACTTTTAGTTCACTAACTCTTATTGCAGTGTGTACGGAAATGTATTTCGGCCATCGTGAACGACTTCATTCCTTTCAACGACCATATATAAAATAATTCAAATTGAACCCCAATTCATTCATCAAAACAATAAGTTTTCGAAGAAAAAGTTACTAGAACAATCCCAAGATAAAAACTCACTTGGGAGCTTTTTCACTTGGATTAACCATCTCAGGATTTCTACAACAACAAAAAAATGAATGATGTAACAGGTGATGGTTCACGTCTTAGAACGAATAAACACAATTTGACAGTCACCTCAATTTGCATAATCCTACAATTCAACTTGTTATAATCATATCCGGGCCGGTGAATGGTAGTTCTGACAAATTATCTAAAAAGGAAACATTGCTAACCATTTTAATTGTTTTTCAAAGTGCAATAAACTCGATATCAATTTCAAGTTGGGTTTCACATTTTGAGTTTAATAATAACTAAGATTGAAACTCTATCGTTCTTTACATGATAAACATTTCGCTATTTGACATCTACAGAATCGTCTTTGAACAGAAAATGTTGTTCCGCCAAAAGTTTTGACTCGGTATAGTTGTTCAATAGAATTAAGGCCTACTCAAATTCCTCTTTTAAGATCAAATTTAAAACGAAAGTGTCTGAAACTAATAGATTCAACGACTTAATCACCTATTACGATTGAAATCCTAAAGCGTTTTTCTTCACGTCGTTTTTATCCCCACCTGAATAGAAAAAAAAATCCACAAATAAAAAAATCCATGTGAATAGATAACGTCAAACGCAACACTTTGAGTCTGTGAAACTTCATAATTCATAACACTAATGACCTTCTCAAATTCAACAAGGAAAGAAACACCAATCGGTTAAACAGTTCATGATAATGCAAAATAACAAGAATTGTGTGTGCGAGTGAACAATCAAATTCTTAGCAAGTTTTAATTGTGTAAATGTGGTTAGTAAGCCTTGATCAATATCAAACTAGTAAACCTCTATCTATTATTTTCAAACTTGGATATTACAACCACTTGTATAAACCACACAACATATTAGTGGCACAGAGGTGAAAAATGGCATAAAAACAAGTATTAGAGACATTAACGCTCGGATTTATTCGGGTAATGCTTCTAGACTGGATATGGAATCTCGTATCCATTTTATGAAGACTTTGGGTGACTTGGAAAGGATAGAAATTTGTATGTGGTACAAAAAGCTAAGATCCATTGGGGAGTCGAAGGAGATGAGAATTTCAAGTTTTTCCATGGAGTTCTTAAAAAGAAATGACGTCAATTAGCTATTTATGGAGTGATGATTTACTTCATTTTGTTATGGCTATACATCCGTGCACTGACTATTTGGCTCAATCGTGTTTTCTTTCTCTTTTCCTCACGACAGGTAATAAGGGGGTTGCTAAGGTTTCATGAGAAGAGTGGATAAGGTTCCGATCAGAAGAAGGTTTTGAGAGAATTACTACAATTTTAGGCATTATTTAATTTATTTCATTCGTTATTAGACTAGCTCTTTCGGTAACTATTTATGTTTGGTTTTGCTTATTTGTAGGGATGTACTTGAATCTTTTGTTTGGAGTTTAATTCTTATTTGTAGACGTTATATTTTTGAAGACATTTTATATCGTTTATTAGGTTTAGAAGTAACCTCTAGTTCTTTTGAATGAGGGTGTTACAATTATGGTGTTAGAGCTCTATGTTTGATCTTGTAGAAAACCAAATAGGTTTACCGTGTGAGTGTAGTTTAAGTGAATTAGGTTGCTTATTGCCTAGAATTAAGCTAAGGGGACAATATTTGTTGATTTTATTAATATTCTAATAAGAATTTGATGTTTGTGAGCTTTTATTGGTCTAGAAAAGTTATTCAAGGGAGTTTAGTGTTACCTAGTACTTGCCTTAGATTTGAGAGTCTAAATCGTGAACTGATTTTATATTATTAGTGTTGTGATTAGTTGGAAATTTTGTTGGTCATGTGAGAAGAGATCGTTGGTGATGAGTTTCGTTATGGAGCGATTTAAGTTAAATAAATATTTAAGACTTTGTGTTTAGCATTTTTATGCTAAGTCAGAGGTATAAGAAACTGATGTGATAGCGGGTTTGTCGTTATGTTTAATAATGGTTTTGTTTTCAAGGAATTAAGTTGTCGTAAGACTTTATTTGAACTTGATGTCCATGTATTATTTGATTTCGCGAAAGTATCTTCATTGAATGTCATGAGGATTTTAGGGAATAATCGAGAAAATGGCGTTGTATGCAAAGGTTGTCGTGTAAATCTTTGATTCGTTATCAAGTTTTGAGATTATGTAAAATAATAGCATTAGATTGTTTTGTGATATATATATATATATATAGGACGGTAATCAAATGAGAACCACAAAAAGGTTAAGAACCGTGAGGAGTGATCTAAGCCTTAATTTGGTTTTGATCTTAAGGTTTTAATTAAAAGTTGTTTTTAATTAAAAAAGGGCATAATCGTCATTTTGGTAACAAGATTCATCAGATGAAACATACAACTTCATTCATTTGAACCACAAGGGTTGTGGCGTGGTGGTAAGGCCTAGGGAGTTCATAGCGCTTGCCCGGGTTCGAACCCCACACGCAGCACTTGTGGCCACTGAGGATAATCTCAGGGCTGCATGCTTTAGCAGCTGGGCCAAAGGCCCGATTTGCCTAGGGATTAGTCTGGGCCCAATGTGGTCTGGGATACCCTTCTCAAAAAACTTCATTCATTTGATGAAACACACAGATTCACCATATGAAACACAACGATTTTCCAGCCGAAACACAATCCAAATGAAAAACACAGATTCACCATATGAAACACATAGATTCACCATATGAAATGCACAATTCACCATATGAAATGCACAATTCACCAGGTGAAGCACACTTTCATCAGGTGAAACATACAAATTCTTGAAACACACATATTCACCGATGATGAAACACCGATTCAACGGATGAAATTAAAACCAGGTGAAACATAAAGATTCACTAGGTGAAACCAGAATCATGGTAGGAGCCTGTGTATTAAATTTACGATTGAATGGAAAACAACCACTATGTATCATCTCCAGGTGATACAAATACACCATGAAACATAAAGACTCACTAGGTGAAACCAGGTGAAACATAACCAGGTGTAAAGATTCACCAGGTGAAACACAACAGATAAGACGTCGATTCACCAGATGAAACATACAAATTCATGAAACACACATATTCACCGATGATGAAACATAAAGATTCACTAGGTGAAGATTAACCAGGTGAAAGTTTCACCAGATCTAGGAAATCAAACACAAAAACCCCAAATCTAGGAACATACTTCCAATCATGGAAAAACCTAAGAAAACAGGAATTGTGATATTAATCAACTAAGCAAAGTCATCAACATCTTCTTAAGCTTGTCGTTTGTGGCTTCGGGAGTATACAAGGATGAACATGTGAAATTCTTGATTTCTGAGTAGAATTTGATGAATGATTTGGTGAATTTCAACCCACCTGTTTCTTCCAAAAGATCCCCCACCGCAACAATTGTGGTTATTCCTAAACCAACCAGAAATTCAAAAATCATGGCGGCCGGAAAGTCAAGCTAGGAAAAATAGCAGCCATTAGGTCGAAGATATAACTGCCATGGTGCTTCTCGCCTTTCTTTTCTTTTACGCTTGCCAATTTCGAAAGAAGTAAAGGAATCAAAACCCGACAGCTAAACCCAAAGAAACTAGAGCTCTCAAAATCGAGGAATCCAAATATTCAAAGACAAGTTTATACAACTTGCTCCTACTTGAACGATGCTCAAAACTTGGCCGGTGCTGCTTATACAGTACGCAACCTTGAATGTACTAAATTAATGCCCATTATATCCTTGAATGTCCTTTCAAATTGTCAAAATTACCCTTATTTTTTACTTTAATTACAAAATGGCTTTTTTTTATAATAACCCTTGATTTATTCTAATCAATGGATTAGATTAGTTCTCAAGTCCTTAACCTTTTTTTGGTCCTCACTAGATTTAACCCCTATATATATATATATATATATATACTAGTCTTTGGCTCGCTCGTTGCGCGACGATCAATTTTGTGTTTTAAGTTAATTATTTGATGTTTAATAGTTGTTGAATAATTTTGTGACACATACAATAATTGATAAAAAGAAAACAAAAATTCCACAAATAGGGAATATTATCATGAAGATAAAAATATGTCTATTAAGTTTGATACTTATTATAAATGTCGTTACTTAATGAATTTATCAAACGAATACACAATAATTGCATATTTATATTTGTGAAAAATGTTCGAACTCATAATCCAAAAGTCAGTTGATAAGTGATATCCTTTTTTTTCCAAGTAATTAAATCTCTTATGATAATTCTAAGGGTGTTTCGTTGACAGAATGGAATTTGATAGAATTGTAATTCGTCGAAATAATTCGAATTTGAAGTAAAAATTGATATGAAACTGCAAAAAAAAAAATCACGACAATTTAGTGATTATTTATATTAAATCCCATATTAATTTCAACAAATCCCATACTAATCACGAAACATTAATTCGTATATATTTATAATATTTAATAATATAATTAAATCCAAAAATATTCAATATTGGGCTCATTTCGAAGGTATTGACAAAGCGATTACAATGGCATAATTTGTAAAAAATAGTTTTGTAAAGGAATCACCCTTCTCGAAAGATCTTCAGTTCTTCTCCCCCTTGATTTCTATAGAAAACCGTAGTGATGCAATTCTTCAAATGTAGTCTAGGCTCCCCTTGAAATAAGCTCTTACTCTTTATATTTCACCCTTGACAAATCGGATTCAATGTCTCGACCGAGTGCACGAAAAACATCTTCATAAATGTGGAAACTCTAGCTCGTACAAATAAGCTCACCAGAAAGATAACGAGCGAGTTGTTGCATGACAAACCAAAGTGCAATCTCAGTTTATAACACCAAATCCGTCGATAAGCCGCGAGTTGAATAGGAATTCAGCTTAAGAGCGTGATTCGGATTTGCTCGAAGGAGAAAACATAATGAAGCATACACTATAAGGTAGGGTTTAGAAGAACTCCACAATTAACATTGTTCACCAACCGTAGAAAAATGCTCATCCCCAAAATATCAGAACACTGAATGATGAAAATCCGAAACTTCAATCTTCAAGAAATAGCTGAATGATTATAAGCACTCAAGAGTTTGAATCACAACCAAAGCACCAGAACAATGATTGCAAATGCTCACAATTCTGATTGATCAGGTCAGAAGAATGATTAAGAGCACTCAAAGGTCTAGCATCGTCAACAAAACTCCAGAATAATGATTGCAAATGCTCAAACGTCTAATCCAGTTCAACCAAAGACTGAATTCCAACACCCATCTTCTGAAAATCTTGGCAAACTTGAGCTCCTTTAAACATTGACAGTTGCAATATGTATGTGATAGCCTAAATATGGGAATGATGTCACACACGCTTTATGCTAAACACCATAAACAATGCCCCCCTCCTGAGACTAAGCACGGGGTTTCCGCTACCCGGTTAACGGATTTTTTTTAATGGAATGGGTGATTACTTGGGTGAGGATACCATTTTGATCTCCAGAAACAGTCACGGTTACACATTTTTAACCCTTTGTCGCAACACAAACCTTGTCGCAAACACACACTTGTCACAACTCGAATTATGTCACAACCTTACAACTTGTCGCAACTAACAACTTGTCGCAACCAACAAGTTGCGAAAGTAGGCCAAAAACTTGTCGCAGCAAACAGGTTGCGATACAACTCAAAAATGATTCTTATCGCAACAGAAGGTTGCGATAAGGTACTGTTCATGTGAAGTGGGTTGCGATAACCCAAGCTTATCGCAAAGGACAGTTGCGATAGTTTACTGTTCATGAGCCGGAGGTTGCGATAACAATGAATGTAGCTAGTTGCGATAAGGATGAACATGAAGAACACTTAAGGTTGCGATAAGTATGAAGATTCAAATAATCTTAAGTCTAATCCTAAAAAATGATCTGTTTGGGCTGAAATTTGGTACGTAGATTCGCACCGGTATTCTGGACATCTTTAATGCTTCGAGTTTTGTCTAAAATCCAACAGAAAAGTGTTTTTTAATCCCAAAACAGTGTGTGCAACAAAAAGTCCAAAAAATTACTGTTTCATACCAGATTGGGCTGTAGATGACGAATCGTTGCAGAAAGGTCGTATCGATGAATGATTTCTTCGATTTTGGCTCTGTTACCACTTGTTAGTCCCATTTAAACAAGGCAACGATTCATAATGATAGAGATTGTAACAAGATGAGATACTAAGGATAAATGGTGTATTATTGAAATGGAAGAGAACACCTAGAGAGAGAATGGTTCTCTCTCTAGTTTTCACACACTACACCATGGAGGCTACATTGCAATATGATTCCTACAAACCCTAATTACATACACTTATCTATAAATACCCCTTTGTTACATAGTTAAGCCCAAGCCCATAATATAATAACCAAGCCCATATAACAATTAATACCCCTTTACAAAATTATCTTATAATTAGGACATTTTGTGTCCTAACAAGTACCATACCAGTACTGAATATTTTCTTTCTTGACAAAATCATGCGTTCCACAATAAGAACAACAAATTTTCTTTTGTGCCAACCTAATCAAATGGTTTGCAGAATAAACAAAATTAGGTTTAACAAAAGACTTACGTTTTGGAGCGTTGTTCTTCTTGTTCATCTTAGGTGGAGGAACAGATGACTTTGGCACATCTTTTTCAGGTGAAGAACATTTCACTTTCCAAACCATCTTTTCAGGCTTAAAGATAGGAGTATCTGAACTTGTAGCAGCATGGTTATAGAAAAGATTAGAAGGGCGCGTCTGGTCCTTTGAAGGAGTGCTTGATTTAACGGACTTTGCCGAAGAAAGATGTTCATGAACTGAACCAGAAGAAGTCTTAAATGGACATTCCGAAGCAGTTGAATCATCATATGGCGATTGAACAATAGTATCGAGACTAAATTGTTCAGATAATTCAACTTTGAAGTTAATTACTTCCAGTTTCTGAACTTTGTCGGACAGAACATTCATTTCTTGAGAAATCAAATCAAGTTATGTTTAGACACACCAAATCCTCTCTAAAGGTTATTTTCACATATAACTTTAAAAAATCACTTCCTTCCGTAAAAAGGGTATATTTTTTCCATCCATATTTCAACACTGTATTTTATATATAACTATATACTTTAATATTAGTAAAAAACAAAATACAGATCTTAAAGCAAAAAAATTCTTACATATATTATCATAAAAAAATAAAAATGAAATGGATGTAAAACATATTAGAGTATTTTAATAATTATAAGATTAAAAAAATGTAACTTTGAAAAATAAAAATGAAGTATGGGTGTTTTATAATGATATTCTATTTGGTAACCTGTAGCCAAAGAAGACGGCGATTTTTGAGAACATTATAACTCGTGCTTACTTTTGGGTAATTCATAGAAGTAACAATTTGTCTATTAATTGGGTCGGTTGGCTTACAAATCCTTCCCTTGCCATTATTTTTATTTATTTTTTTTAGCTTTTTGCTAGCTATATAAATTTCAACAATTCAAAAAAAAAACTAATGATTTAGTAATCTTGCAAAAACATGTGCATGAAGAAAAGCAAACACCAACAGCCCCCGATATAGAATCATACAAGTTGGAGAAACCACACATGACCGAACATCTCTCGGTACAATAGTTCAAATAGCAAAAACATAAAAGAACTGATTAAGACATCTAAAAACGTCGTATAACTTTTAACATTTTTATTGAGGTATGATGAATAATTAAAATGAACCCAATATTATATAGTATTGTTATATATAGCATACATATAATTTTAATCTCAAAAGTTTGCTAAAATACGTAACAATATAATTGATGGCATTTTTTTGATAAATAATGTTGGAGGATGAAATGAAATGTAAGATCTAAAGATATTTTCATCAAACTTCAAACATTGTGTAATGTGAAACGATTGATGATATATAACTTGGTTACATTAATACGTATATTAGGACATGTAAAACGAAAAATAAAAATGAAATGGATGTAATAGCTATCTTTTAATATTAATTGTTGTTTCTTAAAGAAAATATAAGACTAAAAAATGTAAGTTTGAAAAATAAAAATGAAGTATTTAGTATAGTAGTTAAAAAAAAGGCAAAAATATATAAAAGTAAAAATAAAAAATCTGTCCGTCGTGGGTTTTAGGGGCTGTTTGGCAGTTGCTGAATGGTTTAGTGTAGAATGATTAAGTGGTCAGAATAACTAAGAGGCTTTTACGATATAGTGCAAAATGAAATATGGTTGGTTGGTAATTGTTTAGAATGAAATCAGGGTGCTGAATGGTTAAGGGAGGCACACGATGCTAAATCATTCAAATGGTTTTAGAACCATTAAGTGACAGACATTTTTTTTTGCCAAACAGGATTTACCTCTTAGCGATTCAGAGGTTGCCTCTTAATGGAACCATTAAGAGGTAAAAACAAAACAGAAAAGAAGAAAATGAAATGGATTAAAATTGTAGTTTGGTGAAGTTGTATTCCCATGTCCAAATTAAACAGCAGGTGCAGGTAGCTTCAATTATATATATATACTCCCACATCCCACATCGCATGGTGAATGCAAATGTAGAGTGAGAAGCAGGTGTATAAAAAAACGTTCTCAACGACCTTGAAAAGGCACGCAGCCATGTGATGAGCACAAAGCGAACTATTCTTTCGCCTTTTACTAAAGAATACCGTGTGCTCGTCACTACAAGTGGCATACGCCGATTTTTGGAGAGGTTTTCCTTTTAAGGAATGCTTCTAGCAATTACAGTTTAAATTAAGAGAAGACCCAATTTAGAACAAATTTGAAACTTGTTTAATCGATTACAACATTTTTATTTTGGATTTTACGTGAACATCATCCAGAGATTGGTATTAATTTCTTTCAAGTTTAACAAGATCCCACATTGGTTTCGGAATGAAACCAAGATCCCACATTGGTTTCGGAATGAAACGTGCAGTCCTTGCAAAAGATATTAAAGAAGGGTGTTGTGCAGCTTGATACTTACTTACCTGGACGGGATCAATGGGTGATCAATAACGCTCATGGTCTAGGTTGGTGACTTCCATTGCACTTGGGAGGGGTGCCTACCTAAGGTCGGCCCAAGTGGTCGAGCCTACGTCATAATTTGTGTTAGCGGGGGCATGCGTACGCGCGGCCCCTATCCAAACATCGACTTTTTAAGTGTTTCCATTTTCTTTGTTTCTTTTTTAATAAAAAACGTGGGTAAAATTGTTTTATATATGGAAAGATGTTTTAATTTATTTTGTATCGTAGAATCATGAAAAGAAATGAAAAATGTGGATCATGTTTGGATGAATTAAACTCCATTGATGAAGTGAGTACGTTGAATGGCATTTGGAGAGAAAGACGCATGAGCCTGTTATTGAACCATCTCCAAGACCCACCAATAATTGATTACACAGTGATCAATCATTGATGAATAAGAATCCAATTCATGGATATTCACATATGAATATTCCATCCACGATATTTAATTAATCTTTTTATCTTAACCTCCGACTATCACATTATTAATCAATGACAAGAGTAAAACGAATCTTATGTGTGTTTGATAAATTAGATGTTTGATGGTAAATATATAGAAAAATAAATAAAAAGGGATGGTAAGGTTTTAATTAATTTGTTAATTAGTCCCACATGGGTGGGCGATGGGAGGTGGTTGTAAGAAAGTTTAGAATAAAATGGTGGAGATGGGCCAGGGAGAAAAACATCTTTGCGCTTGGGGCAATGACGCAGCTAATGAGGTAATAACCGAGGCGCGTCAATTGCTGGTTGAAAACTATTTCCAAACCCCCTCCTCGGACTTGGGTATTCCCCTTGGCCGTCGAGAATTTCTGGAAGGGTTCCCTTATGGGAAAAACCCTACATTTTTCTAGTTTACAAAACTTTTACTATTTCATTTCTTGATATATAATAGCCACGGAGAGTTGCAATTAATTTCATCTAAAATGTAGGTTTAATAACACCTCTTAATTAACCATTCTCTAAAGGTTCTTCTGTGTAAAATATATATCTAGAAAGGTGTTGTACAACTTAATTAATACATACTCACAACTGCAGCTAGCTGCATTATTATCATCTGTTTCTAGCTTTTATTTGTTGCAACACAAGTTCAAGTTAAGGACTACTCTATTATTACGGTTAAAACGACAAGTCATTTGGTTAATTAAAATTGTAAGAATTACTTTTTCTAAAACTATATGTCTTTTTCATTGTGGAATGAATTAGATTTGATGTTTGTTTGTGGAATGAAAATAAAAACTAATAAGTTATACATGATCCCACATCGGAGTCGGAATGAAACCTGCAGCCACAACAAGAGTCATTTAAGAAAGGTGTTGTACAACTTAATACATACTTACCTGGACGGGATCAATGGGTGATCAAGATGGCCCATGGTCTAGGTTGGTGACCTCCATAGCACTTGGGAGGGGTGCCCGCCTAAGGTCGGCCCAAGTGGTCGAGCCTACGTCATAATTTGTGTCAGTGGGGGCCTGCGTTCGCGCGGCCCCTATCCAAACATCGAGTCCTAAATGTTTCTTTCATGTATAAAATGATACGTATTCTCGTAACAAATAGTTTTAGCATTGTAACAGAAACAAAAATGAAACCATTATACATGAATCCTTAATCTAATTCATGGAGCCCTCTACTGTTCAATCCGTTATGTTGGTTGAACCCTTCATACATAAAAATGTGATTTTCTTACAAAACTAATTACATCATTGTATTCGTCTTGCATTCTGAGTTCAACCATATCCCCTTTCTCAATATTTCGACTTTTCTTATTAATATACGTATAATTAATCTCTTTATGCATTAATGTATGATCACCTTTTATGTTCTATATGATCAATATATCACCTCTTATGGTTACGTTGAAATTATCAGTATATAATCTGTAATCCTTGATATATAAAACCAACTTCTATCTTTATTTAATATTTTTGCATTATTGTCTATTACTCACGGTTAACACAGAGGCCTTGAGAAGACGACCCTACTTACGAGCTAATGACATATTATTTACTTTTTATTTGCAAAACTCGACACCCGTCAACTATTCTCGCCATCCAATATTAATCAACGTGTGCTGAAAGCAGTACACCAAGCGTTCCAGGTTTCAAGCGACTATGGGTTGTATAATATGTGAATGTAACTTGGCTCTGCTGGTATACTGCCAAAAAAATGTCCACCAAACTTTGATGAGTTCTTTTAGGACAAACGAGCTCATGTTCTTAATTGTGAAGATGCTAGAACCGGTGGATAACGACAAAAACAATATAATAAGAGGAAAGTTGCTAGAACCGGTGGATAACGACAAAAACAATATAATAAGAGAAACGTGCAGCTAAAAAGTGCTTACATTTCACAAGGAAAATTTGGGTTGTAAAGTTCCAAGATTAACTATAATAAATTGTAGCTTCAAAACAGATGCCATAGTGATAAAAAAAAATCAACTAGGATTGGAGGGTGAGCCACGCCAAGGTAGTAGTGCAACACCAAGACGACTCTCAAAGACCCCAATAGCAAGCTATTGTTTTGGTCTTTTCCCAATAAAAAATAAGATTAATATCGAGTAGGCCGATGGCCTACATATCAGATATTAAACTGATAAGAACAGATACTACACTTGATCTTAGCCAAAAGGCCGAGAAAGGTATGCTTCTCTACTTTGTGAGCCTTGGTTTTTATAATAGTCTCGTCGTGGTTGTTTTTGTTAATTAGGTGATGTGGGATGCCTATGAAGTCATGTTTAGATTTCATAATACTTTCAATTTCTTTTCTTCCTAAAATGATTAGATTTAACCGACAAAATATCACTTTTTCAACAAATTAGAGCTCTAAAGAAAATATGTATATATATGTATGTATGAAAGAATGGCTTGCTCAAATTGTTTAAAAAAACCCATCACATATAAAGCCTCCAAGTGGGTTATAAATGCACATATTAGAAGCGTTTCAATAAGTGTATGGCTCCTTAATGCTTCAACCTCAAATTACCTGCAAATTACATATGCATCCTTGAATGTACGTATACTATATATGAGAGACAAGTTAAAGACGTTGAAGGATAGTTTGGAGTAAAAAGAATTTTGGGAATGTGGACGATGAGTTGAACAGAGTAAAGAATACGGCTTGCAACTTGGAATTAGAGGCAGAAAAAAGAAAAAATAAGTCTCTCTCAAGATGAGTTGAATAACTGGAAATCCACTCGTTCCAAATGGGCGGACTTGGAAGCGAAAAAACATTAAGTTTTCGAAGAAAAAGTTACTAGAACAATCCCAAGATAAAAACTCACTTGGGAGCTTTTTCACTTGGATTAACCATCTCAGGATTTCTACAACAACCAAAAAAATGAATGATGTAACAGGTGATGGTTCACGTCTTAGAACGAATAAACACAATTTGACAGTCACCTCAATTTGCATAATCCTACAATTCAACTTGTTATAATCATATCCGGGCCGGTGAATGGTAGTTCTGACAAATTATCTAAAAAGGAAACATTGCTAACCATTTTAATTGTTTTTCAAAGTGCAATAAACTCGATATCAATTTCAAGTTGGGTTTCACATTTTGAGTTTAATAATAACTAAGATTGAAACTCTATCGTTCTGTACATGATAAACATTTCGCTATTTGACATCTACAGAATCGTCTTTGAACAGAAAATGTTGTTCCGCCAAAAGTTTTGACTCGGTATAGTTGTTCAATAGAATTAAGGCCTACTCAAATTCCCCTTTTAAGATCAAATTTAAAACGAAAGTGTCTGAAACTAATAGATTCAACGACTTAATCACCTATTACGATTGAAAGCCTAAAGCGTTTTTCTTCACGTCGTTTTTATCCCCACCTGAATAGAAAAAAAAATCCACAAATAAAAAAATCCATGTGAATAGATAACGTCAAACGCAACACTTTGAGTCTGTGAAACTTCATAATTCATAACACTAATGACCTTCTCAAATTCAACAAGGAAAGAAACACCAATTGGTTAAACAGTTCATGATAATGCAAAATAACAAGAATTGTGTGTGCGAGTGAACAATCAAATTCTTAGCAAGTTTTACTTGTGTAAATGTGGTTAGTACACCTTGATCAATATCAAACTAGTAAACCTCTATCTATTATTTTCAAACTTGGATATTACAACCACTTGTATAAACCACACAACATATTAGTGGCACAGAGGTGAAAAATGGCATAAAAACAAGTATTAGAGACATTAACGCTCGGATTTATTCGGGTAATGCTTCTAGACTGGATATGGAATCTCGTATCCAATTTATGAAGACTTTGGGTGACTTGGAAAGGATAGAAATTTGTATGTGGTACAAAAAGCTAAGATCCATTGGGGAGTCGAAGGAGATGAGAATTTCAAGTTTTTCCATGGAGTTCTTAAAAAGAAATGACGTCAATTAGCTATTTATGGAGTGATGATTTACTTCATTTTGTTATGGCTATACATCCGTGCACTGACTATTTGGCTCAACCGTGTTTTCTTTCTCTTTTCCTCACGGCAGGTAATAAGGGGGTTGCTAAGGTTTCATGAGAAGAGTGGATAAGGTTCCGATCAGAAGAAGGTTTTGAGAGAATTACTACAATTTTAGGCATTATTTAATTTATTTCATTCGTTATTAGACTAGCTCTTTCGGTAACTATTTATGTTTGGTTTTGCTTATTTGTAGGGATGTACTTGAATCTTTTGTTTGGAGTTTAATTCTTATTTGTAGACGTTATATTTTTGAAGACATTTTATATCGTTTATTAGGTTTAGAAGTAACCTCTAGTTCTTTTGAATGGGGGTGTTACAATTATGGTATCAGAGCTCTAGGTTTGATCTTGTAGAAAACCAAATAGGTTTACCGTGTGAGTGTAGTTTAAGTGAATTAGGTTGCTTATTGCCTAGAATTAAGCTAAGGGGACAATATTTGTTGATTTTATTAATATTCTAATAAGAATTTGTTGTTTGTGAGCTTTTATTGGTCTAGAAAAGTTATTCAAGGGAGTTTAGTGTTACCTAGTACTTGCCTTAGATTTGAGAGTCTAAATCGTGAACTGATTTTATATTATTAGTGTTGTGATTAGTTGGAAATTTTGTTGGTCATGTGAGGAGAGATCGTTGGTGATGAGTTTCGTTATGGAGTGATTTAAGTTAAGTAAATATTTAAGACTTTGTGTTTAGCATTTTTATGCTAAGTCAGAGGTATAAGAAACTGATGTGATAGCGGGTTTGTCGTTATGTTTAATAATGGTTTTGTGTTCAAGGAATTAAGTTGTCGTAAGACTTTATTTGAACTTGATGTCCATGTATTATTTGATTTCGCGAAAGTATCTTCATTGAATGTCATGAGGATTTTAGGGAATAATCGAGAAAATGGCGTTGTATGCCAAGGTTGTCGTGTAAATCTTTGATTCGTTATCAAGTTTTGAGATTATGTAAAATAATAGCATTAGATTGTTTTGTGATATATATATATATATAGGACGGTAATCAAATGAGAACCACAAAAAGGTTAAGAACCGTGAGGAGTGATCTAAGCCTTAATTTGGTTTTGATCTTAAGGTTTTAATTAAAAGTTGTTTTTAATTAAAAAAGGGCATAATCGTCATTTTGGTAACAAGATTCATCAGATGAAACATACAACTTCATTCATTTGAACCACAAGGGTTGTGGCGTGGTGGTAAGGCCTAGGGAGTTCATAGCGCTTGCCCGGGTTCGAGCCCCACACGCAGCACTTGTGGCCACTGAGGATAATCTCAAGGCTGCATGCTTTAGCAGCTGGGCCAAAGGCCCGATTTGCATAGGGATTAGTCTGGGCCCAATGTGGTCTGGGATACCCTTCTCAAAAAACTTCATTCATTTGATGAAACACACAGATTCACCATATGAAACACAACGATTTTCCAGTCGAAACACAATCCAAATGAAAAACACAGATTCACCATATGAAACACATAGATTCACCATATGAAATGCACAATTCACCATATGAAATGCACAATTCACCAGGTGAAGCACACTTTCATCAGGTGAAACATACAAATTCTTGAAACACACATATTCACCGATGATGAAACACCGATTCAACGGATGAAATTAAAACCAGGTGAAACATAAAGATTCACTAGGTGAAACCAGAATCATGGTAGGAGCCTGTGTATTAAATTTACGATTGAATGGAAAACAACCATTATGTATCATCTCCAGGTGATACAAATACACCATGAAACATAAAGATTCACTAGGTGAAACCAGGTGAAACATTACCAGGTGTAAAGATTCACCAGGTGAAACACAACAGATAAGACGTCGATTCACCAGATGAAACATACAAATTCATGAAACACACATATTCACCGATGATGAAACATAAAGATTCACTAGGTGAAGATTCACCAGGTGAAACATAAAGACTCACCAGATCTAGGAAATCAAACACAAAAACCCCAAATCTAGGAACATACTTCCAATCATGGAAAAAACCTAAGAAAACAGGAATTGTGATATTAATCAACTAAGCAAAGTCATCAACATCTTCTTAAGCTTGTCGTTTGTGGCTTCGGGAGTATACAAGGATGAACATGTGAAATTCTTGATTTCTGAGTAGAATTTGATGAATGATTTGGTGAATTTCAACCCACCTGTTTCTTCCAAAAGATCCCCCACCGCAACAATTGTGGTTATTCCTAAACCAACCAGAAATTCAAAAATCATGGCGGTCGGAAAGTCAAGCTAGGAAAAATAGCAGCCATTAGGTCGAAGATATAACTGCCATGGTGCTTCTCGCCTTTCTTTTCTTTTACGCTTGCCAATTTCGAAAGAAGTAAAGGAATCAAAACCCGACAGCTAAACCCAAAGAAACTAGAGCTCTCAAAATCGAGGAATCCAATTATCCAAAGACCTGTTTATACAACTTGCTCCTGCTTGAACGATGCTCAAAACTTGGCCGGTGCTACTTATACAGTACGCAACCTTGAATGTACTAAATTAATGCCCATTATATCCTTGAATGTCCTTTCAAATTGTCAAAATTACCCTTATTTTTTACTTTAATTACAAAATGGCTTTTTTTATAATAACCCTTGATTTATTCTAATCAATGGATTAGATTAGTTCTCAAGTCCTTAACCTTTTTTGGTCCTCACTAGATTTAACCCCTATATATATATATATACATATATATACTAGTCTTTGGCTCGCTCGTTGCGCGACGATCAAATTTGTATTTTAAGTTAATTATTTGATGTTTAATAGTTGTTGAATAATTTTGTGACACATACCATAATTGATAAAAAGAAAACAAAAATTCCACAAATAGGGAATATTATCTTGAAGATAAAAATATGTCTATTAAGTTTGATACTTATTATAAATGTTGTTACTTAATGAATTTATCAAACGAATACACAATAATTGCATATTTATATTTGTGAAAAATGTTCGAACTCATAATCCAAAAGTCAGTTGATAAGTGATATCCTTTTTTTTCAAGTAATTAAATCTCTTATGATAATTCTAAGGGTGTTTCGTTGACAGAATAGAATTTGATAGAATTGTAATTCGTCGAAATAATTCGAGTTTGAAGTAAAAATTGATATGAAACTGCAAAAAGAAAATCACGACAATTTAGTGATTATTTATATTAAATCCCATATTAATTTCAACAAATCCCATACTAATCACGAAACATTAATTCGTATATATTTATAATATTTAATAATATAATTAAATCCAAAATTATTCAATATTGGGCTCATTTCGAAAGTATTGACAAAGCAATTACAATGGTATAATTTGTAAAAAATAGTTTTGTAAAGGAATCACCCTTCTCGAAAGATCTTCAGTTCTTCTCCCCCTTGATTTCTATAGAAAACCGTAGTGATGCAATTCTTCAAATGTAGTCTAGGCTCCCCTTGAAATAAGCTCTTACTCTTTATATTTCAACCTTGACAAATCGGATTCAATGTATCGACCGAGTGCACGAAAAACATCTTCATAAATGTGGAAACTCTAGCTCGTACAGATAAGCTCACCAGAAAGATAACGAGCGAGTTGTTGCATGACAAACCAAAGTGCAATCTCAGTTTATAACACCAAATCCGTCGATAAGCCGCGAGTTGAATAGGAATTCAGCTTAAGAGCGTGATTCGGATTTGCTCGAAGGAGGAAACATAATGAAGCATACACTATAAGGTAGGGTTTAGAAGAACTCCACGATTAACATTGTTCACCAACCGTAGAAAAATGCTCATCCCCAAAATATCAGAACACTGAATGATGAAAATCCGAAACTTCAATCTTCAAGAAATAGCTGAATGATTATAAGCACTCAAGAGTTTGAATCACAACCAAAGCACCAGAACAATGATTGCAAATGCTCACAATTCTGATTGATCAGGTCAGAAGAATGATTAAGAGCACTCAAAGGTCTAGCATCGTCAACAAAACTCCAGAATAATGATTGCAAATGCTCAAACGTCTAATCCAGTTCAACCAAAGACTGAATTCCAACACCCATCTTCTGAAAATCTTGGCAAACTTGAGCTCCTTTAAACATTGACAGTTGCAATATGTATGTGACAGCCTAAATATGGGAATGATGTCACACACGCTTTATGCTAAACACCATAAACAATGCCCCCCTCCTGAGACTAAGCACGGGGGTTCCGCTACCCGGTTAACGGATTTTTTTTAATGGAATGGGTGATTACTTGGGCGAGGATACCATTTTGATCTCCAGAAACAGTCACGGTTACACATTTTTAACCCTTTGTCGCAACACAAACCTTGTCGCAAACACACACTTGTCACAACTCGAATTATGTCACAACCTTACAAGTTGTCGCAACTAACAACTTGTCGCAACCAACAAGTTGCGAAAGTAGGCCAAAAACTTGTCGCAACAAACAGGTTGCGATACAACTCAAAAATGATTCTTATCGCAACAGAAGGTTGCGATAAGGTACTGTTCATGTGAAGTGGGTTGCGATAACCCAAGCTTATCGCAAAGGACAGTTGCGATAGTTTACTGTTCATGAGCTGGAGGTTGCGATAACAATGAATGTAGCTAGTTGCGATAAGGATGAACATGAAGAACACTTAAGGTTGCGATAAGTATGAAGATTCAAATAATCTTAAGTCTAATCCTAAAAAATGATCTGTTTGGGCTGAAATTTGGTACGTAGATTCGCACCGGTATTCTGGACATCTTTAATGCTTCGAGTTTTGTCTAAAATCCAACAGAAAAGTGTTTTTTAATCCCAAAACAGTGTGTGCAACAAAAAGTCCAAAAAATTACTGTTTCATACCAGATTAGGCTGTAGATGACGAATCGTTGCAGAAAGATCGTATCGATGAATGATTTCTTCGATTTTGGCTCTGTTACCACTTGTTAGTCCCATTTAAACAAGGCAACGATTCATAATGATAGAGATTGTAACAAGATGAGATACTAAGGATAAATGGTGTATTATTGAAATGGAAGAGAACACCTAGAGAGAGAATGGTTCTCTCTCTAGTTTTCACACACTACACCATGGAGGCTACATTGCAATATGATTCCTACAAACCCTAATTACATACACTTATCTATAAATACCCCCTTGTTACATAGTTAAGCCCAAGCCCATAATATAATAACCAAGCCCATATAACAATTAATACCCCTTTACAAAATTATCTTATAATTAGGACATTTTGTGTCCTAACAAGTACCATACCAGTACTGAATATTTTCTTTCTTGACAAAATCATGCGTTCCACAATAAGAACAACAAATTTTCTTTTGTGCCAACCTAATCAAATGGTTTGCAGAATAAACAAAATTAGGTTTAACAAAAGACTTACCTTTTGGAGCGTTGTTCTTCTTGTTCATCTTAGGTGGAGGAAAAGATGACTTTGACACATCTTTTTCAGGTGAAGAACATTTCACTTTCCAAACCATCTTTACAGGCTTAAAGATAGGAGTATCTAAACTTGTAGCAGCATGGTTATAGAAAAGATTAGAAGGGCGCGTCTGGTCCTTTGAAGGAGTGCTTGATTTAACGGACTTTGCCGAAGAAAGATGTTCATGAACTGAACCTGAAGAAGTCTTAAATGGACAATCCGAAACAGTTGAATCATCATATGGCGATTGAACAATAGTATCGACACTAAATTGTTCAGATAATTCAACTTTGAAGTTAATTACTTCCAGTTTCTGAACTTTGTCGGACAGAACATTCCTTTCTTGAGAAATCAAATCAAGTTATGTTTAGACACACCAAATCCTCTCTAAAGGTTATTTTCACATATAACTTTAAAAATTCACTTCCTTCCGTAAAAAGGGTATATTTTTTCCATCCATATTTCAACACTGTATTTTATATATAACTATATACTTTAATATTAGTAAAAAACAAAATACAGATCTTAAAGCAAAAAAATTCTTACATATATTATCATAAAAAAATAAAAATGAAATGGATGTAAAACATATTAGAGTATTTTAATAATTATAAGATTAAAAAAATGTAACTTGTGAAAAATAAAAATGAAGTATGGGTGTTTCATAATGATATTCTATTTGGTAACCTGTAGCCAAAGAAGGCGGCGATTTTTGAGAACATTATAACTCGTGCTTACTTTTGGGTAATTCATAGAAGTAACAATTTGTCTATTAATTGGGTCGGTTGGCTTACAAATCCTTCCCTTGCCATTATTTTTATTTATTTTTTTTTGCTTTTTGCAAGCTATATAAATTTCTACAATTCAAAAAAAAAACTAATGATTTCGTAATCTTGCAAAAACATGTGCATGAAGAAAAGCAAACACCAACAGCCCCCGATACAGAATCATACAAGAAAATGAAATGGATTAAAATTGTATAACTTTTAACATTTTTATTGAGGTATGATGAAACCACACATGACCGAACATCTCTCGGTACAATAGTTCAAATAGCAAAAACATAAAAGAACTGATAGAATCATACAAGTTGGAGAAACCACACATGACCGAACATCTCTCGGTACAATAGTTCAAATAGCAAAAACATAAAAGAACTGATTAAGACATCTAAAAACGTCGTATAACTTTTAACATTTTTATTGAGGTATGATGAATAATTAAAATGAACCCAATATTATATAGTATTGTTATATATAGCATACATATAATTTTAATCTCAAAAGTTTGCTAAAATACGTAACAATATAATTGATGGCATTTTTTTGATAAATAATGTTGGAGGATGAAATGAAATGTAAGATCTAAAGATATTTTCATCAAACTTCAAACATTGTGTAATGTGAAACGATTGATGATATATAACTTGGTTACATTAATACGTATATTAGGACATGTAAAACGAAAAATAAAAATGAAATGGATGTAATAGCTATCTTTTAATATTAATTGTTGTTTCTTAAAGAAAATATAAGACTAAAAAAATGTAAGTTTGAAAAATAAAAATGAAGTATTTAGTATAGTAGTTAAAAAAAAGGCAAAAATATATAAAAGTAAAAATAAAAAATCTGTCCGTCGTGGGTTTTAGGGGCTGTTTGGCAGTTGCTGAATGGTTTAGTGTAGAATGATTAAGTGGTCAGAATAACTAAGAGGCTTTTACGATATAGTGCAAAATGAAATATGGTTGGTTGGTAATTGTTTAGAATGAAATCAGGGTGCTGAATGGTTAAGGGAGGCACACGATGCTAAATCATTCAAATGGTTTTAGAACCATTAAGTGACAGACATTTTTTTTTTGCCAAACAGGATTTACCTCTTAGCGATTCAGAGGTTGCCTCTTAATGGAACCATTAAGAGGTAAAAACAAAACAGAAAAGAAGAAAATGAAATGGATTAAAATTGTAGTTTGGTGAAGTTGTATTCCCATGTCCAAATTAAACAGCAGGTGCAGGTAGCTTCAATTATATATATATACTCCCACATCCCACATCGCATGGTGAATGCAAATGTAGAGTGAGAAGCAGGTGTATAAAAAAACGTTCTCAACGACCTTGAAAAGGCACGCAGCCATGTGATGAGCACAAAGCGAACTATTCTTTCGCCTTTTACTAAAGAATACCGTGTGCTCGTCACTACAAGTGGCATACGCCGATTTTTGGAGAGGTTTTCCTTTTAAGGAATGCTTCTAGCAATTACAGTTTAAATTAAGAGAAGACCCAATTTAGAACAAATTTGAAACTTGTTTAATCGATTACAACATTTTTATTTTGGATTTTACGTGAACATCATCCAGAGATTGGTATTAATTTCTTTCAAGTTTAACAAGATCCCACATTGGTTTCGGAATGAAACCAAGATCCCACATTGGTTTCGGAATGAAACGTGCAGTCCTTGCAGAAGATATTAAAGAAGGGTGTTGTGCAGCTTGATACTTACTTACCTGGACGGGATCAATGGGTGATCAATAACGCTCATGGTCTAGGTTGGTGACTTCCATTGCACTTGGGAGGGGTGCCTACCTAAGGTCGGCCCAAGTGGTCGAGCCTACGTCATAATTTGTGTTAGCGGGGGCATGCGTACGCGCGGCCCCTATCCAAACATCGACTTTTTAAGTGTTTCCATTTTCTTTGTTTCTTTTTTAATAAAAAACGTGGGTAAAATTGTTTTATATATGGAAAGATGTTTTAATTTATTTTGTATCGTAGAATCATGAAAAGAAATGAAAAATGTGGATCATGTTTGGATGAATTAAACTCCATTGATGAAGTGAGTACGTTGAATGGCATTTGGAGAGAAAGACGCATGAGCCTGTTATTGAACCATCTCCAAGACCCACCAATAATTGATTACACAGTGATCAATCATTGATGAATAAGAATCCAATTCATGGATATTCACATATGAATATTCCATCCACGATATTTAATTAATCTTTTTATCTTAACCTCCGACTATCACATTATTAATCAATGACAAGAGTAAAACGAATCTTATGTGTGTTTGATAAATTAGATGTTTGATGGTAAATATATAGAAAAATAAATAAAAAGGGATGGTAAGGTTTTAATTAATTTGTTAATTAGTCCCACATGGGTGGGCGATGGGAGGTGGTTGTAAGAAAGTTTAGAATAAAATGGTGGAGATGGGCAAGGGAGAAAAACATCTTTGCGCTTGGGGCAATGACGCAGCTAATGAGGTAATAACCGAGGCGCGTCAATTGCTGGTTGAAAACTATTTCCAAACCCCCTCCTCGGACTTGGGTATTCCCCTTGGCCGTCGAGAATTTCTGGAAGGGTTCCCTTATGGGAAAAACCCTACATTTTTCTAGTTTACAAAACTTTTACTATTTCATTTCTTGATATATAATAGCCACGGAGAGTTGCAATTAATTTCATCTAAAATGTAGGTTTAATAACACCTCTTAATTAACCATTCTCTAAAGGTTCTTCTGTGTAAAATATATATCTAGAAAGGTGTTGTACAACTTAATTAATACATACTCACAACTGCAGCTAGCTGCATTATTATCATCTGTTTCTAGCTTTTATTTGTTGCAACACAAGTTCAAGTTAAGGACTACTCTATTATTACGGTTAAAACGACAAGTCATTTGGTTAATTAAAATTGTAAGAATTACTTTTTCTAAAACTATATGTCTTTTTCATTGTGGAATGAATTAGATTTGATGTTTGTTTGTGGAATGAAAATAAAAACTAATAAGTTATACATGATCCCACATCGGAGTCGGAATGAAACCTGCAGCCACAACAAGAGTCATTTAAGAAAGGTGTTGTACAACTTAATACATACTTACCTGGACGGGATCAATGGGTGATCAAGATGGCCCATGGTCTAGGTTGGTGACCTCCATAGCACTTGGGAGGGGTGCCCGCCTAAGGTCGGCCCAAGTGGTCGAGCCTACGTCATAATTTGTGTCAGTGGGGGCCTGCGTTCGCGCGGCCCCTATCCAAACATCGAGTCCTAAATGTTTCTTTCATGTATAAAATGATACGTATTCTCGTAACAAATAGTTTTAGCATTGTAACAGAAACAGAAATTAAACCATTATACATGAATCGTTAATCTAATTCATGGAGCCCTCTACTGTTCAATCCGTTATGTTGGTTGAACCCTTCATACATAAAAATGTGATTTTCTTACAAAACTAATTACATCATTGTATTCGTCTTGCATTCTGAGTTCAACCATATCCCCTTTCTCAATATTTTGACTTTTCTTATTAATATACGTATAATTAATCTCTTTATGCATTAATGTATGATCACCTTTTATGTTCTATATGATCAATATATCACCTCTTATGGTTACGTTGAAATTATCAGTATATAATCTGTAATCCTTGATATATAAAACCAACTTCTATCTTTATTTAATATTTTTGCATTATTGTCTATTACTCACGGTTAACACAGAGGCCTTGAGAAGACGACCCTACTTACGAGCTAATGACATATTATTTACTTTGTATTTGCGAAACTCGACACCCGTCAACTATTCTCGCCCTCCAATATTAATCAACGTGTGCTGAAAGCAGTACACCAAGCGTTCCAGGTTTCAAGCGACTATGGGTTGTATAATATGTGAATGTAACTTGGCTCTGCTGGTATACTGCCAAAAAAATGTCCACCAAACTTTGATGAGTTCTTTTAGGACAAACGAGCTCATGTTCTTAATTGTGAAGATGCTAGAACCGGTGGATAACGACAAAAACAATATAATAAGAGGAAAGTTGCTAGAACCGGTGGATAACGACAAAAACAATATAATAAGAGAAACGTGCAGCTAAAAAGTGCTTACATTTCACAAGGAAAATTTGGGTTGTAAAGTTCCAAGATTAACTATAATAAATTGTAGCTTCAAAACAGATGCCATAGTGATAAAAAAAATCAACTAGGATTGGAGGGTGAGCCACGCCAAGGCAGTAGTGCAACACCAAGACGACTCTCAAAGACCCCAATAGCAAGCTATTGTTTTGGTCTTTTCCCAATAAAAAATAAGATTAATATCGAGTAGGCCGATGGCCTACATATCAGATATTAAACTGATAAGAACAGATACTACACTTGATCTTAGCCAAAAGGCCGAGAAAGGTATGCTTTTCTACTTTGTGAGCCTTGGTTTTTATAATAGTCTCGTCGTGGTTGTTTTTGTTAATTAGGTGATGTGGGATGCCTATGAAGTCATGTTTAGATTTCATAATACTTTCAATTTCTTTTCTTCCTAAAATGATTAGATTTAACCGACAAAATATCACTTTTTTCAACAAATTAGAGCTCTAAAGAAAATATGTATATATATGTATGTATGAAAGAATGGCTTGCTCAAATTGTTTAAAAAAACCCATCACATATAAAGCCTCCAAGTGGGTTACAAATGCACATATTAGAAGCGTTTCAATAAGTGTATGGCTCCTTAATGCTTCAACCTCAAATTACCTGCAAATTACATATGCATCCTTGAATGTACGTATACTATATATGAGAGACAAGTTAAAGACGTTGAAGGATAGTTTGGAGTAAAAAGAAATTTGGGAATGTGGACGATGAGTTGAACAGAGTAAAGAATACGGCTTGCAACTTGGAACTAGAGGCAGAAAAAAGAAAAAAACAAGTCTCTCTCAAGATTGGAAATCCACTCGTTCCAAATGGGCAGACTTGGAAGCGAAAATATATTTGATGCTAAGGCAAAAATCGAGACTCGGATGGACTTTGGAAGGTGAAGAAAACTCAAAATTCTTTCATGCATCCTTGGAAAGGAATTTTTTTCAAATGCCTTCAACACGACCAACCCAACCCATGTGCAACCCGATCTTGAGTTCAAGAAATGTTATGTTTATTGAAATGCTCATTGGATTCTTTTAACCCATTACGTGCTGGCCTAAATCATTGCCATGGACGGACAATGAATTAAGCCAGGGGTATTTGATAAGCACACATTTGAACCTACTTTTATATTGAATCCATTGCATATCATAATGATGTAATAGCTATTAGGTCCCCCTTAATCTTGGTTTTTCATTGCTTCATGATAGATATATAGAGGGTGGATTAGAAACAAATGTAATGTTACATTTAGTTCAAAAGGAGGCTCAAACGAGGCATATTTATAAAATGGAACTGAGCATATTTTCCAAGAGAATATGAGGTTGGAAATAGCTTTCAAACGATGTCTAGACAGCACATATGAATTCAAATTTCATTTAAACGAGGCAAAATGCAAATGTTTTAACAAAAGAGTTGAGACGGGGTTTCAAGGCAAAATCAAGGTTTTTCTTTTTGTAGCAGTCCGAGACAGCCCAGCCCCAAAACATTCTCTAAAAGTTATGTTTGGATACACTTTTGGAAAAAACCAAATCCTCTCTAAAGGCTATTTTCACATATAACTTTAAAAATCATTTCTTTCTCCAAAGGGTATATTTTTCCATCCATATTTCAACACTATAATTTATATACAATTATATATTTTAATATTAGTAAAAACAAAAACATAGAAATCTTAAAGCAAAAAAAACTTCTTACACATGTTATCATTGTAACAAATGATACGTATTCTCGTAACAAATATTTTTAGCATTGTAACAGAAACAGAAATGAAACCATATCCAAGACCCACTAATCTAATTATACATGAATCGTTAATATAATTCATGGAGCCCTCTATACTTATACTCTACTGTTCAATCCGTTATGTTGGTTGAACCCTTCGTACATAAAAATGTGATTTTCTTACAAAACTGATTACATCATTGTATTCGTCTTGCATTCTGAGTTCAACCATATGATGCGACTTTTCGGTGAGTGAACCCGACTCCCAACTTGCGTCATTTTACTCAGATTTGGTGAGACTTGTTGAACGTTTTTCTTATCATTCGATTTCCATTTATTCAAACCTTGATTTAATAGTTTATCATAATGGGGCCGATTAACTTGACTAGATACCCTCAGATTGTTCAACATAAATGTTTATTGCTAGATATTAAAAACATATATACATGCATATACACTATACGTACATTTTTATTGCATCATTTTAGTTTATGCCTGATTCAATTCTATAAAAGCTTATTACAAAAAAATACTTTAGCCCTTAGAAACGCATAATATGGTGTTACTAATTAAACCCTTAGTTTGCCTTTTACCTTTAGATGCACCGTGAAGAAAATCCTTTATTTTAAAAGAAAAAAAATAATCAAATAAAAATGTAGAATCATAGAGGTGAGGAAGGACATACATCTACAACTATATTCAAGTTTAGTTTTCATTTGTTGCAAGGATATAATACACTACAACAAATAAGACTTTTTAGAACGTTGGCCAAATGCAATTTAATTCATCATTTGACACAGCTTAACCACTTCATCGTACTGCATCCTTGATATGAATCACCGAAGATTTTCAGGGGTTGCATTTCTTACTTTGCACGAACGACAACACCCGTTCTGATTGCAAGATGTTTGCAAAATTTCAAGTGAAGTGCTAAAGATGCTAATTTCGTGTTTTATCTACAAGTTAAGAAGACATCAGAGCAAATTCATTATAAAAGACCCGTAACTTAAAATATGCCAACTGATGAGTTTTAAATGGAAAATGACCAATAAGTTGGCCAAAGGAATTTATCGGATGATTTTCGGAATTAGTAACCTATTATCAGATATGGAAACTCGACATCACTGACCTACATTAACAATAACATAACATAACATAACATATGACGTTGGCAATTATCAATAAAAACTTACTTTTAGTTACTTTTGCAAATAACTCGACTTACTTTTAGTTCACTAACTCTTATTGCAGTGTGTACGGAAATGTATTTCGGCCATCGTGAACGACTTCATTCCTTTCAACGACCATATAAAATAATTCAAATTGAACCCCAATTCATTAATCAAAAACATTAAGTTTTCGAAGAAAAAGTTACTAGAACAATCCCAAGATAAAAACTCACTTGGGAGCTTTTTCACTTGGATTAACCATCTCAGGATTTCTACAACAACCAAAAAAATGAATGATGTAACAGGTGATGGTTCACGTCTTAGAACGAATAAACACAATTTGACAGTCACCTCAATTTGCATAATCCTACAATTCAACTTGTTATAATCATATCCGGGCCGGTGAATGGTAGTTCTGACAAATTATCTAAAAAGGAAACATTGCTAACCATTTTAATTGTTTTTCAAAGTGCAATAAACTCGATATCAATTTCAAGTTGGGTTTCACATTTTGAGTTTAATAATAACTAAGATTGAAACTCTATCGTTCTGTACATGATAAACATTTCGCTATTTGACATCTACAGAATCGTCTTTGAACAGAAAATGTTGTTCCGCCAAAAGTTTTGACTCGGTATAGTTGTTCAATAGAATTAAGGCCTACTCAAATTCCTCTTTTAAGATCAAATTTAAAACGAAAGTGTCGAAAACTAATAGATTCAACGACTTAATCACCTATTACGATTGAAAGCCTAAAGCGTTTTTCTTCACGTCGTTTTTATCCCCACCTGAATAGAAAAAAAAATCCACAAATAAAAAAATCCATGTGAATAGATAACGTCAAACGCAACACTTTGAGTCTGTGAAACTTCATAATTCATAACACTAATGACCTTCTCAAATTCAACAAGGAAAGAAACACCAATTGGTTAAACAGTTCATGATAATGCAAAATAACAAGAATTGTGTGTGCGGGTGAACAATCAAATTCTTAGCAAGTTTTACTTGTGTAAATGTGGTTAGTAAGCCTTGATCAATATCAAACTAGTAAACCTCTATCTATTATTTTCAAACTTGGATATTACAACCACTTGTATAAACCACACAACATATTAGTGGCACAGAGGTGAAAAATGGCATAAAAACAAGTATTAGAGACATTAACGCTCGGATTTATTCGGGTAATGCTTCTAGACTGGATATGGAATCTCGTATCCAATTTATGAAGACTTTGGGTGACTTGGAAAGGATAGAAATTTGTATGTGGTACAAAAAGCTAAGATCCATTGGGGAGTCGAAGGAGATGAGAATTTCAAGTTTTTCCATGGAGTTCTTAAAAAGAAATGACGTCAATTAGCTATTTATGGAGTGATGATTTACTTCATTTTGTTATGGCTATACATCCGTGCACTGACTATTTGGCTCAACCGTGTTTTCTTTCTCTTTTCCTCACGGCAGGTAATAAGGGGGTTGCTAAGGTTTCATGAGAAGAGTGGATAAGGTTCCGATCAGAAGAAGGTTTTGAGAGAATTACTACAATTTTAGGCATTATTTAATTTATTTCATTCGTTATTAGACTAGCTCTTTCGGTAACTATTTATGTTTGGTTTTGCTTATTTGTAGGGATGTACTTGAATCTTTTGTTTGGAGTTTAATTCTTATTTGTAGACGTTATATTTTTGAAGACATTTTATATCGTTTATTAGGTTTAGAAGTAACCTCTAGTTCTTTTGAATGGGGGTGTTACAATTATGGTATCAGAGCTCTAGGTTTGATCTTGTAGAAAACCAAATAGGTTTACCGTGTGAGTGTAGTTTAAGTGAATTAGGTTGCTTATTGCCTAGAATTAAGCTAAGGGGACAATATTTGTTGATTTTATTAATATTCTAATAAGAATTTGATGTTTGTGAGCTTTTATTGGTCTAGAAAAGTTATTCAAGGGAGTTTAGTGTTACCTAGTACTTGCCTTAGATTTGAGAGTCTAAATCGTGAACTGATTTTATATTATTAGTGTTGTGATTAGTTGGAAATTTTGTTGGTCATGTGAGGAGAGATCGTTGGTGATGAGTTTCGTTATGGAGTGATTTAAGTTAAGTAAATATTTAAGACTTTGTGTTTAGCATTTTTATGCTAAGTCAGAGGTATAAGAAACTGATGTGATAGCGGGTTTGTCGTTATGTTTAATAATGGTTTTGTGTTCAAGGAATTAAGTTGTCGTAAGACTTTATTTGAACTTGATGTCCATGTATTATTTGATTTCGCGAAAGTATCTTCATTAAATGTCATGAGGATTTTAGGGAATAATCGAGAAAATGGCGTTGTATGCCAAGGTTGTCGTGTAAATCTTTGATTCGTTATCAAGTTTTGAGATTATGTAAAATAATAGCATTAGATTGTTTTGTGATATATATATATATATATATAGGACGGTAATCAAATGAGAACCACAAAAAGGTTAAGAACCGTGAGGAGTGATCTAAGCCTTAATTTGGTTTTGATCTTAAGGTTTTAATTAAAAGTTGTTTTTAATTAAAAAAGGGCATAATCGTCATTTTGGTAACAAGATTCATCAGATGAAACATACAACTTCATTCATTTGAACCACAAGGCTGCATGCTTTAGCAGCTGGGCCAAAGGCCCGATTTGCCTAGGGATTAGTCTGGGCCCAATGTGGTCTGGGATACCCTTCTCAAAAAACTTCATTCATTTGATGAAACACACAGATTCACCATATGAAACACAACGATTTTCCAGCCGAAACACAATCCAAATGAAAAACACAGATTCACCATATGAAACACATAGATTCACCATATGAAATGCACAATTCACCATATGAAATGCACAATTCACCAGGTGAAGCACACTTTCATCAGGTGAAACATACAAATTCTTGAAACACACATATTCACCGATGATGAAACACCGATTCAACGGATGGAATTAAAACCAGGTGAAACATAAAGATTCACTAGGTGAAACCAGAATCATGGTAGGAGCCTGTGTATTAAATTTACGATTGAATGGAAAACAACCACTATGTATCATCTCCAGGTGATACAAATACACCATGAAACATAAAGATTCACAAGGTGAAACCAGGTGAAACATTACCAGGTGTAAAGATTCACCAGGTGAAACACAACAGATAAGACGTCGATTCACCAGATGAAACATACAAATTCATGAAACACACATATTCACCGATGATGAAACATAAAGATTCACTAGGTGAAGATTCACCAGGTGAAACATAAAGACTCACCAGATCTAGGAAATCAAACACAAAAACCCCAAATCTAGGAACATACTTCCAATCATGGAAAAAACCTAAGAAAACAGGAATTGTGATATTAATCAACTAAGCAAAGTCATCAACATCTTCTTAAGCTTGTCGTTTGTGGCTTCGGGAGTATACAAGGATGAACATGTGAAATTCTTGATTTCTGAGTAGAATTTGATGAATGATTTGGTGAATTTCAACCCACCTGTTTCTTCCAAAAGATCCCCCACCGCAACAATTGTGGTTATTCCTAAACCAACCAGAAATTCAAAAATCATGGCGGTCGGAAAGTCAAGCTAGGAAAAATAGCAGCCATTAGGTCGAAGATATAACTGCCATGGTGCTTCTCGCCTTTCTTTTCTTTTACGCTTTCCAATTTCGAAAGAAGTAAAGGAATCAAAACCCGACAGCTAAACCCAAAGAAACTAGAGCTCTCAAAATCGAGGAATCCAATTATCCGAAGACCTGTTTATACAACTTGCTCCTGCTTGAACGATGCTCAAAACTTGGCCGGTGCTGCTTATACAGTACGCAACCTTGAATGTACTAAATTAATGCCCATTATATCCTTGAATGTCCTTTCAAATTGTCAAAATTACCCTTATTTTTTACTTTAATTACAAAATGGCTTTTTTTATAATAACCCTTGATTTATTCTAATCAATGGATTAGATTAGTTCTCAAGTCCTTAACCTTTTTTTGGTCCTCACTAGATTTAACCCCTATATATATATATATATATATATATATATATATATACTAGTCTTTGGCTCGCTCGTTGCGCGACGATCAAATTTGTGTTTTAAGTTAATTATTTGATGTTTCATAGTTGTTTAATAATTTTGTGACACATACAATAATTGATAAAAAGAAAACAAAAATTCCACAAATAGGGAATATTATCTTGAAGATAAAAATATGTCTATTAAGTTTGATACTTATTATAAATGTTGTTACTTAATGAATTTATCAAACGAATACACAATAATTGCATATTTATATTTGTGAAAAATGTTCGAACTCATAATCCAAAAGTCAGTTGATAAGTGATATCCTTTTTTTTTCAAGTAATTAAATCTCTTATGATAATTCTAAGGGTGTTTCGTTGACAGAATGGAATTTGATAGAATTGTAATTCGTCGAAATAATTCGACTTTGAAGTAAAAATTGATATGAAACTGCAAAAAAAAAATCACGACAATTTAGTGATTATTTATATTAAATCCCATATTAATTTCAACAAATCCCATACTAATCACGAAACATTAATTCGTATATATTTATAATATTTAATAATATAATTAAATCCAAAATTATTCAATATTGGGCTCATTTCGAAAGTATTGACAAAACGATTACAATGGTATAAATTGTAAAAAATAGTTTTGTAAAGGAATCACCCTTCTCGAAAGATCTTCAGTTCTTCTCCCCCTTGATTTCTATAGAAAACCGTAGTGATGCAATTCTTCAAATGTAGTCTAGGCTCCCCTTGAAATAAGCTCTTACTCTTTATATTTCAACCTTGACAAATCGGATTCAATGTCTCGACCGAGTGCACGAAAAACATCTTCATAAATGTGGAAACTCTAGCTCGTACAGATAAGCTCACCAGAAAGATAACGAGCGAGTTGTTGCATGACAAACCAAAGTGCAATCTCAGTTTATAACACCAAATCCGTCGATAAGCCGCGAGTTGAATAGGAATTCAGCTTAAGAGCGTGATTCGGATTTGCTCGAAGGAGGAAACATAATGAAGCATACACTATAAGGTAGGGTTTAGAAGAACTCCACGATTAACATTGTTCACCAACCGTAGAAAAATGCTCATCCCCAAAATATCAGAACACTGAATGATGAAAATCCGAAACTTCAATCTTCAAGAAATAGTTGAATGATTATAAGCACTCAAGAGTTTGAATCACAACCAAAGCACCAGAACAATGATTGCAAATGCTCACAATTCTGATTGATCAGGTCAGAAGAATGATTAAGAGCACTCAAAGGTCTAGCATCGTCAACAAAACTCCAGAATAATGATTGCAAATGCTCAAACGTCTAATCCAGTTCAACCAAAGACTGAATTCCAACACCCATCTTCTGAAAATCTTGGCAAACTTGAGCTCCTTTAAACATTGACAGTTGCAATATGTATGTGACAGCCTAAATATGGGAATGATGTCACACACGCTTTATGCTAAACACCATAAACAATGCCCCCCTCCTGAGACTAAGCACGGGGGTTCCGCTACCCGGTTAACGGATTTTTTTAATGGAATGGGTGATTACTTGGGCGAGGATACCATTTTGATCTCCAGAAACAGTCACGGTTACACATTTTTAACCCTTTGTCGCAACACAAACCTTGTCGCAAACACACACTTGTCACAACTCGAATTATGTCACAGCCTTACAACTTGTCGCAACTAACAACTTGTCGCAACCAACAAGTTGCGAAAGTAGGCCAAAAACTTGTCGCAGCAAACAGGTTGCGATACAACTCAAAAATGATTCTTATCACAACAGAAGGTTGCGATAAGGTACTGTTCATGTGAAGTGGGTTGCGATAACCCAAGCTTATCGCAAAGGACAATTGCGATAGTTTACTGTTCATGAGCTGGAGGTTGCGATAACAATGAATGTAGCTAGTTGCGATAAGGATGAACATGAAGAACACTTAAGGTTGCGATAAGTATGAAGATTCAAATAATCTTAAGTCTAATCCTCAAAAATGATCTGTTTGGGCTGAAATTTGGTACGTAGATTCGCACCGGTATTCTGGACATCTTTAATGCTTCGAGTTTTGTCTAAAATCCAACAGAAAAGTGTTTTTCAATCCCAAAACAGTGTGTGCAACAAAAAGTCCGAAAAATTACTGTTTCATACCAGATTGGGCTGTAGATGACGAATCGTTGCAGAAAGATCGTATCGATGAATAATTTCTTCGATTTTGGCTCTGTTACCACTTGTTAGTCCCATTTAAACAAGGCAACGATTCATAATGATAGAGATTGTAACAAGATGAGATACTAAGGAAAAATGGTGTATTATTGAAATGGAAGAGAACACCTAGAGAGAGAATGGTTCTCTCTCTAGTTTTCACACACTACACCATGGAGGCTACATTGCAATATGATTCCTACAAACCCTAATTACATACACTTATCTATAAATACCCCCTTGTTACATAGTTAAGCCCAAGCCCATAATATAATAACCAAGCCCATATAACAATTAATACCCCTTTACAAAACTATCTTATAATTAGGACATTTTGTGTCCTAACAAGTACCATACCAGTACTGAATATTTTCTTTCTTGACAAAATCATGCGTTCCACAATAAGAACAACAAATTTTCTTTTGTGCCAACCTAATCAAATGATTTGCAGAATAAACAAAATTAGGTTTAACAAAAGACTTACCTTTTGGAGCGTTGTTCTTCTTGTTCATCTTAGGTGGAGGAACAGATGACTTTGGCACATCTTTTTCAGGTGAAGAACATTTCACTTTCCAAACCATCTTTACAGGCTTAAAGATAGGAGTATCTGAACTTGTAGCAGCATGGTTATAGAAAAGATTAGAAGGGCGCGTCTGGTCCTTTGAAGGAGTGCTTGATTTAACGGACTTTGCCGAAGAAAGATGTTCATGAACTGAACCAGAAGAAGTCTTAAATGGACATTCCGAAGCAGTTGAATCATCATATGGCGATTGAACAATAGTATCGACACTAAATTGTTCAGATAATTCAACTTTGAAGTTAATTACTTCCAGTTTCTGAACTTTGTCGGACAGAACATTCATTTCTTGAGAAATCAAATCAAGTTATGTTTAGACACACCAAATCCTCTCTAAAGGTTATTTTCACATATAACTTTAAAAAATCACTTCCTTCCGTAAAAAGGGTATATTTTTTCCATCCATATTTCAACACTGTATTTTATATATAACTATATACTTTAATATTAGTAAAAAACAAAATACAGATCTTAAAGCAAAAAAATTCTTACATATATTATAATAAAAAAATAGAAATGAAATGGATGTAAAACATATTAGAGTACTTTAATAATTATAAGATTAAAAAAATGTAACTTGTGAAAAATAAAAATGAAGTATGGGTGTTTCATAATGATATTCTATTTGGTAACCTGTAGCCAAAGAAGGCGGCGATTTTTGATATCATTATAACTCGTGCTTACTTTTGGGTAATTCATAGAAGTAACAATTTGTCTATTAATTGGGTCGGTTGGCTTACAAATCCTTCCCTTGCCATTATTTTTATTTATTTTTTTTAGCTTTTTGCAAGCTATATAAATTTCTACAATTCAAAAAAAAACTAATGATTTAGTAATCTTGCAAAAACATGTGCATGAAGAAAAGCAAACACCAACAGCCCCCGATACAGAATCATACAAGAAAATGAAATGGATTAAAATTGTAGTTTGGTGAAGAAGTTGTATTCCCATGTCCAAATTAAACAGCAGGTGCAGGTAGCTTCAATTATATATATATATACTCCCACATCCCACATCGCATGGTGAATGCAAATGTAGAGTGAGAAGCAGGTGTATAAAAAAACGTTCTCAACGACCTTGAAAAGGCACGCAGCCATGTGATGAGCACAAAGCGAACTATTCTTTCGCCTTTTACTAAAGAATACCGTGTGCTCGTCACTACAAGTGGCATACGCCGATTTTTGGAGAGGTTTTCCTTTTAAGGAATGCTTCTAGCAATTACAGTTTAAATTAAGAGAAGACCCAATTTAGAACAAATTTGAAACTTGTTTAATCGATTACAACATTTTTATTTTGGATTTTACGTGAACATCATCCAGAGATTGGTATTAATTTCTTTCAAGTTTAACAAGATCCCACATTGGTTTCGGAATGAAACCAAGATCCCACATTGGTTTCGGAATGAAACGTGCAGTCCTTGCAAAAGATATTAAAGAAGGGTGTTGTGCAGCTTGATACTTACTTACCTGGACGGGATCAATGGGTGATCAATAACGCTCATGGTCTAGGTTGGTGACTTCCATTGCACTTGGGAGGGGTGCCTACCTAAGGTCGGCCCAAGTGGTCGAGCCTACGTCATAATTTGTGTTAGCGGGGGCATGCGTACGCGCGGCCCCTATCCAAACATCGACTTTTTAAGTGTTTCCATTTTCTTTGTTTCTTTTTTAATAAAAAACGTGGGTAAAATTGTTTTATATATGGAAAGATGTTTTAATTTATTTTGTATCGTAGAATCATGAAAAGAAATGAAAAATGTGGATCATGTTTGGATGAATTAAACTCCATTGATGAAGTGAGTACGTTGAATGGCATTTGGAGAGAAAGACGCATGAGCCTGTTATTGAACCATCTCCAAGACCCACCAATAATTGATTACACAGTGATCAATCATTGATGAATAAGAATCCAATTCATGGATATTCACATATGAATATTCCATCCACGATATTTAATTAATCTTTTTATCTTAACCTCCGACTATCACATTATTAATCAATGACAAGAGTAAAACGAATCTTATGTGTGTTTGATAAATTAGATGTTTGATGGTAAATATATAGAAAAATAAATAAAAAGGGATGGTAAGGTTTTAATTAATTTGTTAATTAGTCCCACATGGGTGGGCGATGGGAGGTGGTTGTAAGAAAGTTTAGAATAAAATGGTGGAGATGGGCCAGGGAGAAAAACATCTTTGCGCTTGGGGCAATGACGCAGCTAATGAGGTAATAACCGAGGCGCGTCAATTGCTGGTTGAAAACTATTTCCAAACCCCCTCCTCGGACTTGGGTATTCCCCTTGGCCGTCGAGAATTTCTGGAAGGGTTCCCTTATGGGAAAAACCCTACATTTTTCTAGTTTACAAAACTTTTACTATTTCATTTCTTGATATATAATAGCCACGGAGAGTTGCAATTAATTTCATCTAAAATGTAGGTTTAATAACACCTCTTAATTAACCATTCTCTAAAGGTTCTTCTGTGTAAAATATATATCTAGAAAGGTGTTGTACAACTTAATTAATACATACTCACAACTGCAGCTAGCTGCATTATTATCATCTGTTTCTAGCTTTTATTTGTTGCAACACAAGTTCAAGTTAAGGACTACTCTATTATTACGGTTAAAACGACAAGTCATTTGGTTAATTAAAATTGTAAGAATTACTTTTTCTAAAACTATATGTCTTTTTCATTGTGGAATGAATTAGATTTGATGTTTGTTTGTGGAATGAAAATAAAAACTAATAAGTTATACATGATCCCACATCGGAGTCGGAATGAAACCTGCAGCCACAACAAGAGTCATTTAAGAAAGGTGTTGTACAACTTAATACATACTTACCTGGACGGGATCAATGGGTGATCAAGATGGCCCATGGTCTAGGTTGGTGACCTCCATAGCACTTGGGAGGGGTGCCCGCCTAAGGTCGGCCCAAGTGGTCGAGCCTACGTCATAATTTGTGTCAGTGGGGGCCTGCGTTCGCGCGGCCCCTATCCAAACATCGAGTCCTAAATGTTTCTTTCATGTATAAAATGATACGTATTCTCGTAACAAATAGTTTTAGCATTGTAACAGAAACAAAAATGAAACCATTATACATGAATCCTTAATCTAATTCATGGAGCCCTCTACTGTTCAATCCGTTATGTTGGTTGAACCCTTCATACATAAAAATGTGATTTTCTTACAAAACTAATTACATCATTGTATTCGTCTTGCATTCTGAGTTCAACCATATCCCCTTTCTCAATATTTCGACTTTTCTTATTAATATACGTATAATTAATCTCTTTATGCATTAATGTATGATCACCTTTTATGTTCTATATGATCAATATATCACCTCTTATGGTTACGTTGAAATTATCAGTATATAATCTGTAATCCTTGATATATAAAACCAACTTCTATCTTTATTTAATATTTTTGCATTATTGTCTATTACTCACGGTTAACACAGAGGCCTTGAGAAGACGACCCCACTTACGAGCTAATGACATATTATTTACTTTGTATTTGCGAAACTCGACACCCGTCAACTATTCTCGCCCTCCAATATTAATCAACGTGTGCTGAAAGCAGTACACCAAGCGTTCCAGGTTTCAAGCGACTATGGGTTGTATAATATGTGAATGTAACTTGGCTCTGCTGGTATACTGCCAAAAAAATGTCCACCAAACTTTGATGAGTTCTTTTAGGACAAACGAGCTCATGTTCTTAATTGTGAAGATGCTAGAACCGGTGGATAACGACAAAAACAATATAATAAGAGGAAAGTTGCTAGAACCGGTGGATAACGACAAAAACAATATAATAAGAGAAACGTGCAGCTAAAAAGTGCTTACATTTCACAAGGAAAATTTGGGTTGTAAAGTTCCAAGATTAACTATAATAAATTGTAGCTTCAAAACAGATGCCATAGTCATAAAAAAAAATTCAACTAGGATCGGAGGGTGAGCCACGCCAAGGCAGTAGTCCAACACCAAGACGACTCTCAAAGACCCCAATAGCAAGCTATTGTTTTGGTCTTTTCCCAATATAAAATAAGATTAATATCGAGTAGGCCGATGACCTACATATCAGATATTAAACTGATAAGAACAGATACTACACTTGATCTTAGCCAAAAGGCCGAGAAAGGTATGCTTTTCTACTTTGTGAGCCTTGGTTTTTATAATAGTCTCGTCGTGGTTGTTTTTGTTAATTAGGTGATGTGGGATGCCTATGAAGTCATGTTTAGATTTCATAATACTTTCAATTTCTTTTCTTCCTAAAATGATTAGATTTAACCGACAAAATATCACTTTTTTCAACAAATTAGAGCTCTAAAGAAAATATGTATATATATGTATGTATGAAAGAATGGCTTGCTCAAATTGTTTAAAAAAACCCATCACATATAAAGCCTCCAAGTGGGTTACAAATGCACATACTAGAAGCGTTTCAATAAGTGTATGGCTCCTTAATGCTTCAACCTCAAATTACCTGCAAATTACATATGCATCCTTGAATGTACGTATACTATATATGAGAGACAAGTTAAAGACGTTGAAGGATAGTTTGGAGTAAAAAGAAATTTGGGAATGTGGACGATGAGTTGAACAGAGTAAAGAATACGGCTTGCAACTTGGAATTAGAGGCAGAAAAAAGAAAAAAACAAGTCTCTCTCAAGATTGGAAATCCACTCGTTCCAAATGGGCAGACTTGGAAGCGAAAATATATTTGATGCTAAGGCAAAAATCGAGACTCGGATGGACTTTGGAAGGTGAAGAAAACTCAAAATTCTTTCATGCATCCTTGGAAAGGAATTTTTTTCAAATGCCTTCAACACGACCAACCCAACCCATGTGCAACCCGATCTTGAGTTCAAGAAATGTTATGTTTATTGAAATGCTCATTGGATTCTTTTAACCCATTACGTGCTGGCCTAAATCATTGCCATGGACGGACAATGAATTAAGCCAGGGGTATTTGATAAGCACACATTTGAACCTACTTTTATATTGAATCCATTGCATATCATAATGATGTAATAGCTATTAGGTCCCCCTTAATCTTGGTTTTTCATTGCTTCATGATAGATATATAGAGGGTGGATTAGAAACAAATGTAATGTTACATTTAGTTCAAAAGGAGGCTCAAACGAGGCATATTTATAAAATGGAACTGAGCATATTTTCCAAGAGAATATGAGGTTGGAAATAGCTTTCAAACGATGTCTAGACAGCACATATGAATTCAAATTTCGTTTAAACGAGGCAAAAGGCAAATGTTTTAACAAAAGAGTTGAGACGGGGTTTCAAGGCAAAATCAAGGTTTTTCTTTTTGTAGCAGTCCGAGACAGCCCAGGCCCCAAAACATTCTCTAAAAGTTATGTTTGGATACACTTTTGGAAAAAACCAAATCCTCTCTAAAGGCTATTTTCACATATAACTTTAAAAATCATTTCTTTCTCCAAAGGGTATATTTTTCCATCCATATTTCAACACTATAATTTATATACAATTATATATTTTAATATTAGTAAAAACAAAAACATAGAAATCTTAAAGCAAAAAAACTTCTTACACATGTTATCATTGTAACAAATGATACGTATTCTCGTAACAAATATTTTTAGCATTGTAACAGAAACAGAAATGAAACCATATCCAAGACCCACTAATCTAATTATACATGAATCGTTAATCTAATTCATGGAGCCCTCTATACTTATACTCTACTGTTCAATCCGTTATGTTGGTTGAACCCTTCGTACATAAAAATGTGATTTTCTTACAAAACTGATTACATCATTGTATTCGTCTTGCATTCTGAGTTCAACCATATGATGCGACTTTTCGGTGAGTGAACCCGACTCCCAACTTGCGTCATTTTACTCAGATTTGGTGAGACTTGTTGAACGTTTTTCTTATCATTCGATTTCCATTTATTCAAACCTTGATTTAATAGTTTATCATAATGGGGCCGATTAACTTGACTAGATACCCTCAGATTGTTCAACATAAATGTTTATTGCTAGATATTAAAAACATATATACATGCATATACACTATACGTACATTTTTATTGCATCATTTTAGTTTATGCCTGATTCAATTCTATAAAAGCTTATTACAAAAAAATACTTTAGCCCTTAGAAACGCATAATATGGTGTTACTAATTAAACCCTTAGTTTGCCTTTTACCTTTAGATGCACCGTGAAGAAAATCCTTTATTTTAAAAGAAAAAAAATAATCAAATAAAAATGTAGAATCATAGAGGTGAGGAAGGACAAATATCTACAACTATATTCAAGTTTAGTTTTCATTTGTTGCAAGGATATAATACACTACAACAAATAATACTTTTTAGAACGTTGGCCAAATGCAATTTAATTCATCATTTGACACAGCTTAACCACTTCATCGTACTGCATCCTTGATATGAATCACCGAAGATTTTCAGGGGTTGCATTTCTTACTTTGCACGAACGACAACACCCGTTCTGACTGCAAGATGTTTGCAAAATTTCAAGTGAAGTGCTAAAGATGCTAATTTCGTGTTTTATCTACAAGTTAAGAAGACATCAGAGCAAATTCATTATAAAAGACCCGTAACTTAAAATATGCCAACTGATGAGTTTTAAATGGAAAATGACCAATAAGTTGGCCAAAGGAATTTATCGGATGATTTTCGGAATTAGTAACCTATTATCAGATATGGAAACTCGACATCACTGACCTACATTAACAATAACATAACATAACATAACATATGACGTTGGCAATTATCAATAAAAACTTACTTTTAGTTACTTTTGCAAATAACTCGACTTACTTTTAGTTCACTAACTCTTATTGCAGTGTGTACGGAAATGTATTTCGGCCATCGTGAACGACTTCATTCCTTTCAACGACCATATAAAATAATTCAAATTGAACCCCAATTCATTCATCAAAAACATTAAGTTTTCGAAGAAAAAGTTACTAGAACAATCCCAAGATAAAAACTCACTTGGGAGCTTTTTCACTTGGATTAACCATCTCAGGATTTCTACAACAACCAAAAAAATGAATGATGTAACAGGTGATGGTTCACGTCTTAGAACGAATAAACACAATTTGACAGTCACCTCAATTTGCATAATCCTACAATTCAACTTGTTATAATCATATCCGGGCCGGTGAATGGTAGTTCTGACAAATTATCTAAAAAGGAAACATTGCTAACCATTTTAATTGTTTTTCAAAGTGCAATAAACTCGATATCAATTTCAAGTTGGGTTTCACATTTTGAGTTTAATAATAACTAAGATTGAAACTCTATCGTTCTGTACATGATAAACATTTCGCTATTTGACATCTACAGAATCGTCTTTGAACAGAAAATGTTGTTCCGCCAAAAGTTTTGACTCGGTATAGTTGTTCAATAGAATTAAGGCCTACTCAAATTCCTCTTTTAAGATCAAATTTAAAACGAAAGTGTCTGAAACTAATAGATTCAACGACTTAATCACCTATTACGATTGAAAGCCTAAAGCGTTTTTCTTCACGTCGTTTTTATCCCCACCTGAATAGAAAAAAAAAATCCACAAATAAAAAAATCCATGTGAATAGATAACGTCAAACGCAACACTTTGAGTCTGTGAAACTTCATAATTCATAACACTAATGACCTTCTCAAATTCAACAAGGAAAGAAACACCAATTGGTTAAACAGTTCATGATAATGCAAAATAACAAGAATTGTGTGTGCGGGTGAACAATCAAATTCTTAGCAAGTTTTACTTGTGTAAATGTGGTTAGTAAGCCTTGATCAATATCAAACTAGTAAACCTCTATCTATTATTTTCAAACTTGGATATTACAACCACTTGTATAAACCACACAACATATTAGTGGCACAGAGGTGAAAAATGGCATAAAAACAAGTATTAGAGACATTAACGCTCGGATTTATTCGGGTAATGCTTCTAGACTGGATATGGAATCTCGTATCCAATTTATGAAGACTTTGGGTGACTTGGAAAGGATAGAAATTTGTATGTGGTACAAAAAGCTAAGATCCATTGGGGAGTCGAAGGAGATGAGAATTTCAAGTTTTTCCATGGAGTTCTTAAAAAGAAATGACGTCAATTAGCTATTTATGGAGTGATGATTTACTTCATTTTGTTATGGCTATACATCCGTGCACTGACTATTTGGCTCAACCGTGTTTTCTTTCTCTTTTCCTCACGGCAGGTAATAAGGGGGTTGCTAAGGTTTCATGAGAAGAGTGGATAAGGTTCCGATCAGAAGAAGGTTTTGAGAGAATTACTACAATTTTAGGCATTATTTAATTTATTTCATTCGTTATTAGACTAGCTCTTTCGGTAACTATTTATGTTTGGTTTTGCTTATTTGTAGGGATGTACTTGAATCTTTTGTTTGGAGTTTAATTCTTATTTGTAGACGTTATATTTTTGAAGACATTTTATATCGTTTATTAGGTTTAGAAGTAACCTCTAGTTCTTTTGAATGGGGGTGTTACAATTATGGTATCAGAGCTCTAGGTTTGATCTTGTAGAAAACCAAATAGGTTTACCGTGTGAGTGTAGTTTAAGTGAATTAGGTTGCTTATTGCCTAGAATTAAGCTAAGGGGACAATATTTGTTGATTTTATTAATATTCTAATAAGAATTTGATGTTTGTGAGCTTTTATTGGTCTAGAAAAGTTATTCAAGGGAGTTTAGTGTTACCTAGTACTTGCCTTAGATTTGAGAGTCTAAATCGTGAACTGATTTTATATTATTAGTGTTGTGATTAGTTGGAAATTTTGTTGGTCATGTGAGGAGAGATCGTTGGTGATGAGTTTCGTTATGGAGTGATTTAAGTTAAGTAAATATTTAAGACTTTGTGTTTAGCATTTTTATGCTAAGTCAGAGGTATAAGAAACTGATGTGATAGCGGGTTTGTCGTTATGTTTAATAATGGTTTTGTGTTCAAGGAATTAAGTTGTCGTAAGACTTTATTTGAACTTGATGTCCATGTATTATTTGATTTCGCGAAAGTATCTTCATTGAATGTCATGAGGATTTTAGGGAATACTCGAGAAAATGGCGTTGTATGCCAAGGTTGTCGTGTAAATCTTTGATTCGTTATCAAGTTTTGAGATTATGTAAAATAATAGCATTAGATTGTTTTGTGATATATATATATATATATATATATATAGGACGGTAATCAAATGAGAACCACAAAAAGGTTAAGAACCGTGAGGAGTGATCTAAGCCTTAATTTGGTTTTGATCTTAAGGTTTTAATTAAAAGTTGTTTTTAATTAAAAAAGGGCATAATCGTCATTTTGGTAACAAGATTCATCAGATGAAACATACAACTTCATTCATTTGAACCACAAGGGTTGTGGCGTGGTGGTAAGGCCTAGGGAGTTCATAGCGCTTGCCCGGGTTCGAGCCCCACACGCAGCACTTGTGGCCACTGAGGATAATCTCAAGGCTGCATGCTTTAGCAGCTGGGCCAAAGGCCCGATTTGCCTAGGGATTAGTCTGGGCCCAATGTGGTCTGGGATACCTTCTAAAAAAACTTCATTCATTTGATGAAACATACAGATTCACCATATGAAACACAACGATTTTCCAGCCAAAACACAATCCAAATGAAAAACACAGATTCACCATATGAAACACATAGATTCACCATATGAAATGCACAATTCACCAGGTGAAGCACACTTTCAGCAGGTGAAACATACAAATTCTTGAAACACACATATTCACCGATGATGAAACACCGATTCAACGGATGAAATTAAAACCAGGTGAAACATAAAGATTCACTAGGTGAAACCAAAATCATGGTAGGAGCCTGTGTATTAAATTTACGATTGAATGGAAAACAACCACTATGTATCATCTCCAGGTGATACAAATACACCATGAAACATAAAGATTCACTAGGTGAAACCAGGTGAAACATTACCAGGTGTAAAGATTCACCAGGTGAAACACAACAGATAAGACGTCGATTCACCAGGTGAAACACAACAGATAAGACGCATGAGCCTGTTATTGAACCATCTCCAAGACCCACCAATAATTGATTACACAGTGATCAATCATTGATGAATAAGAATCCAATTCATGGATATTCACATATGAATATTCCATCCACGATATTTAATTAATCTTTTTATCTTAACCTCCGACTATCACATTATTAATCAATGACAAGAGTAAAACGAATCTTATGTGTGTTTGATAAATTAGATGTTTGATGGTAAATATATAGAAAAATAAATAAAAAGGGATGGTAAGGTTTTAATTAATTTGTTAATTAGTCCCACATGGGTGGGCGATGGGAGGTGGTTGTAAGAAAGTTTAGAATAAAATGGTGGAGATGGGCCAGGGAGAAAAACATCTTTGCGCTTGGGGCAATGACGCAGCTAATGAGGTAATAACCGAGGCGCGTCAATTGCTGGTTGAAAACTATTTCCAAACCCCCTCCTCGGACTTGGGTATTCCCCTTGGCCGTCGAGAATTTCTGGAAGGGTTCCCTTATGGGAAAAACCCTACATTTTTCTAGTTTACAAAACTTTTACTATTTCATTTCTTGATATATAATAGCCACGGAGAGTTGCAATTAATTTCATCTAAAATGTAGGTTTAATAACACCTCTTAATTAACCATTCTCTAAAGGTTCTTCTGTGTAAAATATATATCTAGAAAGGTGTTGTACAACTTAATTAATACATACTCACAACTGCAGCTAGCTGCATTATTATCATCTGTTTCTAGCTTTTATTTGTTGCAACACAAGTTCAAGTTAAGGACTACTCTATTATTACGGTTAAAACGACAAGTCATTTGGTTAATTAAAATTGTAAGAATTACTTTTTCTAAAACTATATGTCTTTTTCATTGTGGAATGAATTAGATTTGATGTTTGTTTGTGGAATGAAAATAAAAACTAATAAGTTATACATGATCCCACATCGGAGTCGGAATGAAACCTGCAGCCACAACAAGAGTCATTTAAGAAAGGTGTTGTACAACTTAATACATACTTACCTGGACGGGATCAATGGGTGATCAAGATGGCCCATGGTCTAGGTTGGTGACCTCCATAGCACTTGGGAGGGGTGCCCGCCTAAGGTCGGCCCAAGTGGTCGAGCCTACGTCATAATTTGTGTCAGTGGGGGCCTGCGTTCGCGCGGCCCCTATCCAAACATCGAGTCCTAAATGTTTCTTTCATGTATAAAATGATACGTATTCTCGTAACAAATAGTTTTAGCATTGTAACAGAAACAAAAATGAAACCATTATACATGAATCCTTAATCTAATTCATGGAGCCCTCTACTGTTCAATCCGTTATGTTGGTTGAACCCTTCATACATAAAAATGTGATTTTCTTACAAAACTAATTACATCATTGTATTCGTCTTGCATTCTGAGTTCAACCATATCCCCTTTCTCAATATTTCGACTTTTCTTATTAATATACGTATAATTAATCTCTTTATGCATTAATGTATGATCACCTTTTATGTTCTATATGATCAATATATCACCTCTTATGGTTACGTTGAAATTATCAGTATATAATCTGTAATCCTTGATATATAAAACCAACTTCTATCTTTATTTAATATTTTTGCATTATTGTCTATTACTCACGGTTAACACAGAGGCCTTGAGAAGACGACCCTACTTACGAGCTAATGACATATTATTTACTTTTTATTTGCAAAACTCGACACCCGTCAACTATTCTCGCCATCCAATATTAATCAACGTGTGCTGAAAGCAGTACACCAAGCGTTCCAGGTTTCAAGCGACTATGGGTTGTATAATATGTGAATGTAACTTGGCTCTGCTGGTATACTGCCAAAAAAATGTCCACCAAACTTTGATGAGTTCTTTTAGGACAAACGAGCTCATGTTCTTAATTGTGAAGATGCTAGAACCGGTGGATAACGACAAAAACAATATAATAAGAGGAAAGTTGCTAGAACCGGTGGATAACGACAAAAACAATATAATAAGAGAAACGTGCAGCTAAAAAGTGCTTACATTTCACAAGGAAAATTTGGGTTGTAAAGTTCCAAGATTAACTATAATAAATTGTAGCTTCAAAACAGATGCCATAGTGATAAAAAAAAATCAACTAGGATTGGAGGGTGAGCCACGCCAAGGTAGTAGTGCAACACCAAGACGACTCTCAAAGACCCCAATAGCAAGCTATTGTTTTGGTCTTTTCCCAATAAAAAATAAGATTAATATCGAGTAGGCCGATGGCCTACATATCAGATATTAAACTGATAAGAACAGATACTACACTTGATCTTAGCCAAAAGGCCGAGAAAGGTATGCTTCTCTACTTTGTGAGCCTTGGTTTTTATAATAGTCTCGTCGTGGTTGTTTTTGTTAATTAGGTGATGTGGGATGCCTATGAAGTCATGTTTAGATTTCATAATACTTTCAATTTCTTTTCTTCCTAAAATGATTAGATTTAACCGACAAAATATCACTTTTTCAACAAATTAGAGCTCTAAAGAAAATATGTATATATATGTATGTATGAAAGAATGGCTTGCTCAAATTGTTTAAAAAAACCCATCACATATAAAGCCTCCAAGTGGGTTATAAATGCACATATTAGAAGCGTTTCAATAAGTGTATGGCTCCTTAATGCTTCAACCTCAAATTACCTGCAAATTACATATGCATCCTTGAATGTACGTATACTATATATGAGAGACAAGTTAAAGACGTTGAAGGATAGTTTGGAGTAAAAAGAATTTTGGGAATGTGGACGATGAGTTGAACAGAGTAAAGAATACGGCTTGCAACTTGGAATTAGAGGCAGAAAAAAGAAAAAATAAGTCTCTCTCAAGATGAGTTGAATAACTGGAAATCCACTCGTTCCAAATGGGCGGACTTGGAAGCGAAAAAACATTAAGTTTTCGAAGAAAAAGTTACTAGAACAATCCCAAGATAAAAACTCACTTGGGAGCTTTTTCACTTGGATTAACCATCTCAGGATTTCTACAACAACCAAAAAAATGAATGATGTAACAGGTGATGGTTCACGTCTTAGAACGAATAAACACAATTTGACAGTCACCTCAATTTGCATAATCCTACAATTCAACTTGTTATAATCATATCCGGGCCGGTGAATGGTAGTTCTGACAAATTATCTAAAAAGGAAACATTGCTAACCATTTTAATTGTTTTTCAAAGTGCAATAAACTCGATATCAATTTCAAGTTGGGTTTCACATTTTGAGTTTAATAATAACTAAGATTGAAACTCTATCGTTCTGTACATGATAAACATTTCGCTATTTGACATCTACAGAATCGTCTTTGAACAGAAAATGTTGTTCCGCCAAAAGTTTTGACTCGGTATAGTTGTTCAATAGAATTAAGGCCTACTCAAATTCCCCTTTTAAGATCAAATTTAAAACGAAAGTGTCTGAAACTAATAGATTCAACGACTTAATCACCTATTACGATTGAAAGCCTAAAGCGTTTTTCTTCACGTCGTTTTTATCCCCACCTGAATAGAAAAAAAAATCCACAAATAAAAAAATCCATGTGAATAGATAACGTCAAACGCAACACTTTGAGTCTGTGAAACTTCATAATTCATAACACTAATGACCTTCTCAAATTCAACAAGGAAAGAAACACCAATTGGTTAAACAGTTCATGATAATGCAAAATAACAAGAATTGTGTGTGCGAGTGAACAATCAAATTCTTAGCAAGTTTTACTTGTGTAAATGTGGTTAGTACACCTTGATCAATATCAAACTAGTAAACCTCTATCTATTATTTTCAAACTTGGATATTACAACCACTTGTATAAACCACACAACATATTAGTGGCACAGAGGTGAAAAATGGCATAAAAACAAGTATTAGAGACATTAACGCTCGGATTTATTCGGGTAATGCTTCTAGACTGGATATGGAATCTCGTATCCAATTTATGAAGACTTTGGGTGACTTGGAAAGGATAGAAATTTGTATGTGGTACAAAAAGCTAAGATCCATTGGGGAGTCGAAGGAGATGAGAATTTCAAGTTTTTCCATGGAGTTCTTAAAAAGAAATGACGTCAATTAGCTATTTATGGAGTGATGATTTACTTCATTTTGTTATGGCTATACATCCGTGCACTGACTATTTGGCTCAACCGTGTTTTCTTTCTCTTTTCCTCACGGCAGGTAATAAGGGGGTTGCTAAGGTTTCATGAGAAGAGTGGATAAGGTTCCGATCAGAAGAAGGTTTTGAGAGAATTACTACAATTTTAGGCATTATTTAATTTATTTCATTCGTTATTAGACTAGCTCTTTCGGTAACTATTTATGTTTGGTTTTGCTTATTTGTAGGGATGTACTTGAATCTTTTGTTTGGAGTTTAATTCTTATTTGTAGACGTTATATTTTTGAAGACATTTTATATCGTTTATTAGGTTTAGAAGTAACCTCTAGTTCTTTTGAATGGGGGTGTTACAATTATGGTATCAGAGCTCTAGGTTTGATCTTGTAGAAAACCAAATAGGTTTACCGTGTGAGTGTAGTTTAAGTGAATTAGGTTGCTTATTGCCTAGAATTAAGCTAAGGGGACAATATTTGTTGATTTTATTAATATTCTAATAAGAATTTGTTGTTTGTGAGCTTTTATTGGTCTAGAAAAGTTATTCAAGGGAGTTTAGTGTTACCTAGTACTTGCCTTAGATTTGAGAGTCTAAATCGTGAACTGATTTTATATTATTAGTGTTGTGATTAGTTGGAAATTTTGTTGGTCATGTGAGGAGAGATCGTTGGTGATGAGTTTCGTTATGGAGTGATTTAAGTTAAGTAAATATTTAAGACTTTGTGTTTAGCATTTTTATGCTAAGTCAGAGGTATAAGAAACTGATGTGATAGCGGGTTTGTCGTTATGTTTAATAATGGTTTTGTGTTCAAGGAATTAAGTTGTCGTAAGACTTTATTTGAACTTGATGTCCATGTATTATTTGATTTCGCGAAAGTATCTTCATTGAATGTCATGAGGATTTTAGGGAATAATCGAGAAAATGGCGTTGTATGCCAAGGTTGTCGTGTAAATCTTTGATTCGTTATCAAGTTTTGAGATTATGTAAAATAATAGCATTAGATTGTTTTGTGATATATATATATATATAGGACGGTAATCAAATGAGAACCACAAAAAGGTTAAGAACCGTGAGGAGTGATCTAAGCCTTAATTTGGTTTTGATCTTAAGGTTTTAATTAAAAGTTGTTTTTAATTAAAAAAGGGCATAATCGTCATTTTGGTAACAAGATTCATCAGATGAAACATACAACTTCATTCATTTGAACCACAAGGGTTGTGGCGTGGTGGTAAGGCCTAGGGAGTTCATAGCGCTTGCCCGGGTTCGAGCCCCACACGCAGCACTTGTGGCCACTGAGGATAATCTCAAGGCTGCATGCTTTAGCAGCTGGGCCAAAGGCCCGATTTGCATAGGGATTAGTCTGGGCCCAATGTGGTCTGGGATACCCTTCTCAAAAAACTTCATTCATTTGATGAAACACACAGATTCACCATATGAAACACAACGATTTTCCAGTCGAAACACAATCCAAATGAAAAACACAGATTCACCATATGAAACACATAGATTCACCATATGAAATGCACAATTCACCATATGAAATGCACAATTCACCAGGTGAAGCACACTTTCATCAGGTGAAACATACAAATTCTTGAAACACACATATTCACCGATGATGAAACACCGATTCAACGGATGAAATTAAAACCAGGTGAAACATAAAGATTCACTAGGTGAAACCAGAATCATGGTAGGAGCCTGTGTATTAAATTTACGATTGAATGGAAAACAACCATTATGTATCATCTCCAGGTGATACAAATACACCATGAAACATAAAGATTCACTAGGTGAAACCAGGTGAAACATTACCAGGTGTAAAGATTCACCAGGTGAAACACAACAGATAAGACGTCGATTCACCAGATGAAACATACAAATTCATGAAACACACATATTCACCGATGATGAAACATAAAGATTCACTAGGTGAAGATTCACCAGGTGAAACATAAAGACTCACCAGATCTAGGAAATCAAACACAAAAACCCCAAATCTAGGAACATACTTCCAATCATGGAAAAAACCTAAGAAAACAGGAATTGTGATATTAATCAACTAAGCAAAGTCATCAACATCTTCTTAAGCTTGTCGTTTGTGGCTTCGGGAGTATACAAGGATGAACATGTGAAATTCTTGATTTCTGAGTAGAATTTGATGAATGATTTGGTGAATTTCAACCCACCTGTTTCTTCCAAAAGATCCCCCACCGCAACAATTGTGGTTATTCCTAAACCAACCAGAAATTCAAAAATCATGGCGGTCGGAAAGTCAAGCTAGGAAAAATAGCAGCCATTAGGTCGAAGATATAACTGCCATGGTGCTTCTCGCCTTTCTTTTCTTTTACGCTTGCCAATTTCGAAAGAAGTAAAGGAATCAAAACCCGACAGCTAAACCCAAAGAAACTAGAGCTCTCAAAATCGAGGAATCCAATTATCCAAAGACCTGTTTATACAACTTGCTCCTGCTTGAACGATGCTCAAAACTTGGCCGGTGCTACTTATACAGTACGCAACCTTGAATGTACTAAATTAATGCCCATTATATCCTTGAATGTCCTTTCAAATTGTCAAAATTACCCTTATTTTTTACTTTAATTACAAAATGGCTTTTTTTATAATAACCCTTGATTTATTCTAATCAATGGATTAGATTAGTTCTCAAGTCCTTAACCTTTTTTGGTCCTCACTAGATTTAACCCCTATATATATATATACATATATATACTAGTCTTTGGCTCGCTCGTTGCGCGACGATCAAATTTGTATTTTAAGTTAATTATTTGATGTTTAATAGTTGTTGAATAATTTTGTGACACATACCATAATTGATAAAAAGAAAACAAAAATTCCACAAATAGGGAATATTATCTTGAAGATAAAAATATGTCTATTAAGTTTGATACTTATTATAAATGTTGTTACTTAATGAATTTATCAAACGAATACACAATAATTGCATATTTATATTTGTGAAAAATGTTCGAACTCATAATCCAAAAGTCAGTTGATAAGTGATATCCTTTTTTTTCAAGTAATTAAATCTCTTATGATAATTCTAAGGGTGTTTCGTTGACAGAATAGAATTTGATAGAATTGTAATTCGTCGAAATAATTCGAGTTTGAAGTAAAAATTGATATGAAACTGCAAAAAGAAAATCACGACAATTTAGTGATTATTTATATTAAATCCCATATTAATTTCAACAAATCCCATACTAATCACGAAACATTAATTCGTATATATTTATAATATTTAATAATATAATTAAATCCAAAATTATTCAATATTGGGCTCATTTCGAAAGTATTGACAAAGCAATTACAATGGTATAATTTGTAAAAAATAGTTTTGTAAAGGAATCACCCTTCTCGAAAGATCTTCAGTTCTTCTCCCCCTTGATTTCTATAGAAAACCGTAGTGATGCAATTCTTCAAATGTAGTCTAGGCTCCCCTTGAAATAAGCTCTTACTCTTTATATTTCAACCTTGACAAATCGGATTCAATGTATCGACCGAGTGCACGAAAAACATCTTCATAAATGTGGAAACTCTAGCTCGTACAGATAAGCTCACCAGAAAGATAACGAGCGAGTTGTTGCATGACAAACCAAAGTGCAATCTCAGTTTATAACACCAAATCCGTCGATAAGCCGCGAGTTGAATAGGAATTCAGCTTAAGAGCGTGATTCGGATTTGCTCGAAGGAGGAAACATAATGAAGCATACACTATAAGGTAGGGTTTAGAAGAACTCCACGATTAACATTGTTCACCAACCGTAGAAAAATGCTCATCCCCAAAATATCAGAACACTGAATGATGAAAATCCGAAACTTCAATCTTCAAGAAATAGCTGAATGATTATAAGCACTCAAGAGTTTGAATCACAACCAAAGCACCAGAACAATGATTGCAAATGCTCACAATTCTGATTGATCAGGTCAGAAGAATGATTAAGAGCACTCAAAGGTCTAGCATCGTCAACAAAACTCCAGAATAATGATTGCAAATGCTCAAACGTCTAATCCAGTTCAACCAAAGACTGAATTCCAACACCCATCTTCTGAAAATCTTGGCAAACTTGAGCTCCTTTAAACATTGACAGTTGCAATATGTATGTGACAGCCTAAATATGGGAATGATGTCACACACGCTTTATGCTAAACACCATAAACAATGCCCCCCTCCTGAGACTAAGCACGGGGGTTCCGCTACCCGGTTAACGGATTTTTTTTAATGGAATGGGTGATTACTTGGGCGAGGATACCATTTTGATCTCCAGAAACAGTCACGGTTACACATTTTTAACCCTTTGTCGCAACACAAACCTTGTCGCAAACACACACTTGTCACAACTCGAATTATGTCACAACCTTACAAGTTGTCGCAACTAACAACTTGTCGCAACCAACAAGTTGCGAAAGTAGGCCAAAAACTTGTCGCAACAAACAGGTTGCGATACAACTCAAAAATGATTCTTATCGCAACAGAAGGTTGCGATAAGGTACTGTTCATGTGAAGTGGGTTGCGATAACCCAAGCTTATCGCAAAGGACAGTTGCGATAGTTTACTGTTCATGAGCTGGAGGTTGCGATAACAATGAATGTAGCTAGTTGCGATAAGGATGAACATGAAGAACACTTAAGGTTGCGATAAGTATGAAGATTCAAATAATCTTAAGTCTAATCCTAAAAAATGATCTGTTTGGGCTGAAATTTGGTACGTAGATTCGCACCGGTATTCTGGACATCTTTAATGCTTCGAGTTTTGTCTAAAATCCAACAGAAAAGTGTTTTTTAATCCCAAAACAGTGTGTGCAACAAAAAGTCCAAAAAATTACTGTTTCATACCAGATTAGGCTGTAGATGACGAATCGTTGCAGAAAGATCGTATCGATGAATGATTTCTTCGATTTTGGCTCTGTTACCACTTGTTAGTCCCATTTAAACAAGGCAACGATTCATAATGATAGAGATTGTAACAAGATGAGATACTAAGGATAAATGGTGTATTATTGAAATGGAAGAGAACACCTAGAGAGAGAATGGTTCTCTCTCTAGTTTTCACACACTACACCATGGAGGCTACATTGCAATATGATTCCTACAAACCCTAATTACATACACTTATCTATAAATACCCCCTTGTTACATAGTTAAGCCCAAGCCCATAATATAATAACCAAGCCCATATAACAATTAATACCCCTTTACAAAATTATCTTATAATTAGGACATTTTGTGTCCTAACAAGTACCATACCAGTACTGAATATTTTCTTTCTTGACAAAATCATGCGTTCCACAATAAGAACAACAAATTTTCTTTTGTGCCAACCTAATCAAATGGTTTGCAGAATAAACAAAATTAGGTTTAACAAAAGACTTACCTTTTGGAGCGTTGTTCTTCTTGTTCATCTTAGGTGGAGGAAAAGATGACTTTGACACATCTTTTTCAGGTGAAGAACATTTCACTTTCCAAACCATCTTTACAGGCTTAAAGATAGGAGTATCTGAACTTGTAGCAGCATGGTTATAGAAAAGATTAGAAGGGCGCGTCTGGTCCTTTGAAGGAGTGCTTGATTTAACGGACTTTGCCGAAGAAAGATGTTCATGAACTGAACCTGAAGAAGTCTTAAATGGACAATCCGAAACAGTTGAATCATCATATGGCGATTGAACAATAGTATCGACACTAAATTGTTCAGATAATTCAACTTTGAAGTTAATTACTTCCAGTTTCTGAACTTTGTCGGACAGAACATTCCTTTCTTGAGAAATCAAATCAAGTTATGTTTAGACACACCAAATCCTCTCTAAAGGTTATTTTCACATATAACTTTAAAAATTCACTTCCTTCCGTAAAAAGGGTATATTTTTTCCATCCATATTTCAACACTGTATTTTATATATAACTATATACTTTAATATTAGTAAAAAACAAAATACAGATCTTAAAGCAAAAAAATTCTTACATATATTATCATAAAAAAATAAAAATGAAATGGATGTAAAACATATTAGAGTATTTTAATAATTATAAGATTAAAAAAATGTAACTTGTGAAAAATAAAAATGAAGTATGGGTGTTTCATAATGATATTCTATTTGGTAACCTGTAGCCAAAGAAGGCGGCGATTTTTGAGAACATTATAACTCGTGCTTACTTTTGGGTAATTCATAGAAGTAACAATTTGTCTATTAATTGGGTCGGTTGGCTTACAAATCCTTCCCTTGCCATTATTTTTATTTATTTTTTTTTGCTTTTTGCAAGCTATATAAATTTCTACAATTCAAAAAAAAAAACTAATGATTTCGTAATCTTGCAAAAACATGTGCATGAAGAAAAGCAAACACCAACAGCCCCCGATACAGAATCATACAAGAAAATGAAATGGATTAAAATTGTATAACTTTTAACATTTTTATTGAGGTATGATGAAACCACACATGACCGAACATCTCTCGGTACAATAGTTCAAATAGCAAAAACATAAAAGAACTGATAGAATCATACAAGTTGGAGAAACCACACATGACCGAACATCTCTCGGTACAATAGTTCAAATAGCAAAAACATAAAAGAACTGATTAAGACATCTAAAAACGTCGTATAACTTTTAACATTTTTATTGAGGTATGATGAATAATTAAAATGAACCCAATATTATATAGTATTGTTATATATAGCATACATATAATTTTAATCTCAAAAGTTTGCTAAAATACGTAACAATATAATTGATGGCATTTTTTTGATAAATAATGTTGGAGGATGAAATGAAATGTAAGATCTAAAGATATTTTCATCAAACTTCAAACATTGTGTAATGTGAAACGATTGATGATATATAACTTGGTTACATTAATACGTATATTAGGACATGTAAAACGAAAAATAAAAATGAAATGGATGTAATAGCTATCTTTTAATATTAATTGTTGTTTCTTAAAGAAAATATAAGACTAAAAAAATGTAAGTTTGAAAAATAAAAATGAAGTATTTAGTATAGTAGTTAAAAAAAAGGCAAAAATATATAAAAGTAAAAATAAAAAATCTGTCCGTCGTGGGTTTTAGGGGCTGTTTGGCAGTTGCTGAATGGTTTAGTGTAGAATGATTAAGTGGTCAGAATAACTAAGAGGCTTTTACGATATAGTGCAAAATGAAATATGGTTGGTTGGTAATTGTTTAGAATGAAATCAGGGTGCTGAATGGTTAAGGGAGGCACACGATGCTAAATCATTCAAATGGTTTTAGAACCATTAAGTGACAGACATTTTTTTTTTGCCAAACAGGATTTACCTCTTAGCGATTCAGAGGTTGCCTCTTAATGGAACCATTAAGAGGTAAAAACAAAACAGAAAAGAAGAAAATGAAATGGATTAAAATTGTAGTTTGGTGAAGTTGTATTCCCATGTCCAAATTAAACAGCAGGTGCAGGTAGCTTCAATTATATATATATACTCCCACATCCCACATCGCATGGTGAATGCAAATGTAGAGTGAGAAGCAGGTGTATAAAAAAACGTTCTCAACGACCTTGAAAAGGCACGCAGCCATGTGATGAGCACAAAGCGAACTATTCTTTCGCCTTTTACTAAAGAATACCGTGTGCTCGTCACTACAAGTGGCATACGCCGATTTTTGGAGAGGTTTTCCTTTTAAGGAATGCTTCTAGCAATTACAGTTTAAATTAAGAGAAGACCCAATTTAGAACAAATTTGAAACTTGTTTAATCGATTACAACATTTTTATTTTGGATTTTACGTGAACATCATCCAGAGATTGGTATTAATTTCTTTCAAGTTTAACAAGATCCCACATTGGTTTCGGAATGAAACCAAGATCCCACATTGGTTTCGGAATGAAACGTGCAGTCCTTGCAGAAGATATTAAAGAAGGGTGTTGTGCAGCTTGATACTTACTTACCTGGACGGGATCAATGGGTGATCAATAACGCTCATGGTCTAGGTTGGTGACTTCCATTGCACTTGGGAGGGGTGCCTACCTAAGGTCGGCCCAAGTGGTCGAGCCTACGTCATAATTTGTGTTAGCGGGGGCATGCGTACGCGCGGCCCCTATCCAAACATCGACTTTTTAAGTGTTTCCATTTTCTTTGTTTCTTTTTTAATAAAAAACGTGGGTAAAATTGTTTTATATATGGAAAGATGTTTTAATTTATTTTGTATCGTAGAATCATGAAAAGAAATGAAAAATGTGGATCATGTTTGGATGAATTAAACTCCATTGATGAAGTGAGTACGTTGAATGGCATTTGGAGAGAAAGACGCATGAGCCTGTTATTGAACCATCTCCAAGACCCACCAATAATTGATTACACAGTGATCAATCATTGATGAATAAGAATCCAATTCATGGATATTCACATATGAATATTCCATCCACGATATTTAATTAATCTTTTTATCTTAACCTCCGACTATCACATTATTAATCAATGACAAGAGTAAAACGAATCTTATGTGTGTTTGATAAATTAGATGTTTGATGGTAAATATATAGAAAAATAAATAAAAAGGGATGGTAAGGTTTTAATTAATTTGTTAATTAGTCCCACATGGGTGGGCGATGGGAGGTGGTTGTAAGAAAGTTTAGAATAAAATGGTGGAGATGGGCAAGGGAGAAAAACATCTTTGCGCTTGGGGCAATGACGCAGCTAATGAGGTAATAACCGAGGCGCGTCAATTGCTGGTTGAAAACTATTTCCAAACCCCCTCCTCGGACTTGGGTATTCCCCTTGGCCGTCGAGAATTTCTGGAAGGGTTCCCTTATGGGAAAAACCCTACATTTTTCTAGTTTACAAAACTTTTACTATTTCATTTCTTGATATATAATAGCCACGGAGAGTTGCAATTAATTTCATCTAAAATGTAGGTTTAATAACACCTCTTAATTAACCATTCTCTAAAGGTTCTTCTGTGTAAAATATATATCTAGAAAGGTGTTGTACAACTTAATTAATACATACTCACAACTGCAGCTAGCTGCATTATTATCATCTGTTTCTAGCTTTTATTTGTTGCAACACAAGTTCAAGTTAAGGACTACTCTATTATTACGGTTAAAACGACAAGTCATTTGGTTAATTAAAATTGTAAGAATTACTTTTTCTAAAACTATATGTCTTTTTCATTGTGGAATGAATTAGATTTGATGTTTGTTTGTGGAATGAAAATAAAAACTAATAAGTTATACATGATCCCACATCGGAGTCGGAATGAAACCTGCAGCCACAACAAGAGTCATTTAAGAAAGGTGTTGTACAACTTAATACATACTTACCTGGACGGGATCAATGGGTGATCAAGATGGCCCATGGTCTAGGTTGGTGACCTCCATAGCACTTGGGAGGGGTGCCCGCCTAAGGTCGGCCCAAGTGGTCGAGCCTACGTCATAATTTGTGTCAGTGGGGGCCTGCGTTCGCGCGGCCCCTATCCAAACATCGAGTCCTAAATGTTTCTTTCATGTATAAAATGATACGTATTCTCGTAACAAATAGTTTTAGCATTGTAACAGAAACAGAAATTAAACCATTATACATGAATCGTTAATCTAATTCATGGAGCCCTCTACTGTTCAATCCGTTATGTTGGTTGAACCCTTCATACATAAAAATGTGATTTTCTTACAAAACTAATTACATCATTGTATTCGTCTTGCATTCTGAGTTCAACCATATCCCCTTTCTCAATATTTTGACTTTTCTTATTAATATACGTATAATTAATCTCTTTATGCATTAATGTATGATCACCTTTTATGTTCTATATGATCAATATATCACCTCTTATGGTTACGTTGAAATTATCAGTATATAATCTGTAATCCTTGATATATAAAACCAACTTCTATCTTTATTTAATATTTTTGCATTATTGTCTATTACTCACGGTTAACACAGAGGCCTTGAGAAGACGACCCTACTTACGAGCTAATGACATATTATTTACTTTGTATTTGCGAAACTCGACACCCGTCAACTATTCTCGCCCTCCAATATTAATCAACGTGTGCTGAAAGCAGTACACCAAGCGTTCCAGGTTTCAAGCGACTATGGGTTGTATAATATGTGAATGTAACTTGGCTCTGCTGGTATACTGCCAAAAAAATGTCCACCAAACTTTGATGAGTTCTTTTAGGACAAACGAGCTCATGTTCTTAATTGTGAAGATGCTAGAACCGGTGGATAACGACAAAAACAATATAATAAGAGGAAAGTTGCTAGAACCGGTGGATAACGACAAAAACAATATAATAAGAGAAACGTGCAGCTAAAAAGTGCTTACATTTCACAAGGAAAATTTGGGTTGTAAAGTTCCAAGATTAACTATAATAAATTGTAGCTTCAAAACAGATGCCATAGTGATAAAAAAAATCAACTAGGATTGGAGGGTGAGCCACGCCAAGGCAGTAGTGCAACACCAAGACGACTCTCAAAGACCCCAATAGCAAGCTATTGTTTTGGTCTTTTCCCAATAAAAAATAAGATTAATATCGAGTAGGCCGATGGCCTACATATCAGATATTAAACTGATAAGAACAGATACTACACTTGATCTTAGCCAAAAGGCCGAGAAAGGTATGCTTTTCTACTTTGTGAGCCTTGGTTTTTATAATAGTCTCGTCGTGGTTGTTTTTGTTAATTAGGTGATGTGGGATGCCTATGAAGTCATGTTTAGATTTCATAATACTTTCAATTTCTTTTCTTCCTAAAATGATTAGATTTAACCGACAAAATATCACTTTTTTCAACAAATTAGAGCTCTAAAGAAAATATGTATATATATGTATGTATGAAAGAATGGCTTGCTCAAATTGTTTAAAAAAACCCATCACATATAAAGCCTCCAAGTGGGTTACAAATGCACATATTAGAAGCGTTTCAATAAGTGTATGGCTCCTTAATGCTTCAACCTCAAATTACCTGCAAATTACATATGCATCCTTGAATGTACGTATACTATATATGAGAGACAAGTTAAAGACGTTGAAGGATAGTTTGGAGTAAAAAGAAATTTGGGAATGTGGACGATGAGTTGAACAGAGTAAAGAATACGGCTTGCAACTTGGAACTAGAGGCAGAAAAAAGAAAAAAACAAGTCTCTCTCAAGATTGGAAATCCACTCGTTCCAAATGGGCAGACTTGGAAGCGAAAATATATTTGATGCTAAGGCAAAAATCGAGACTCGGATGGACTTTGGAAGGTGAAGAAAACTCAAAATTCTTTCATGCATCCTTGGAAAGGAATTTTTTTCAAATGCCTTCAACACGACCAACCCAACCCATGTGCAACCCGATCTTGAGTTCAAGAAATGTTATGTTTATTGAAATGCTCATTGGATTCTTTTAACCCATTACGTGCTGGCCTAAATCATTGCCATGGACGGACAATGAATTAAGCCAGGGGTATTTGATAAGCACACATTTGAACCTACTTTTATATTGAATCCATTGCATATCATAATGATGTAATAGCTATTAGGTCCCCCTTAATCTTGGTTTTTCATTGCTTCATGATAGATATATAGAGGGTGGATTAGAAACAAATGTAATGTTACATTTAGTTCAAAAGGAGGCTCAAACGAGGCATATTTATAAAATGGAACTGAGCATATTTTCCAAGAGAATATGAGGTTGGAAATAGCTTTCAAACGATGTCTAGACAGCACATATGAATTCAAATTTCATTTAAACGAGGCAAAATGCAAATGTTTTAACAAAAGAGTTGAGACGGGGTTTCAAGGCAAAATCAAGGTTTTTCTTTTTGTAGCAGTCCGAGACAGCCCAGCCCCAAAACATTCTCTAAAAGTTATGTTTGGATACACTTTTGGAAAAAACCAAATCCTCTCTAAAGGCTATTTTCACATATAACTTTAAAAATCATTTCTTTCTCCAAAGGGTATATTTTCCATCCATATTTCAACACTATAATTTATATACAATTATATATTTTAATATTAGTAAAAACAAAAACATAGAAATCTTAAAGCAAAAAAAACTTCTTACACATGTTATCATTGTAACAAATGATACGTATTCTCGTAACAAATATTTTTAGCATTGTAACAGAAACAGAAATGAAACCATATCCAAGACCCACTAATCTAATTATACATGAATCGTTAATATAATTCATGGAGCCCTCTATACTTATACTCTACTGTTCAATCCGTTATGTTGGTTGAACCCTTCGTACATAAAAATGTGATTTTCTTACAAAACTGATTACATCATTGTATTCGTCTTGCATTCTGAGTTCAACCATATGATGCGACTTTTCGGTGAGTGAACCCGACTCCCAACTTGCGTCATTTTACTCAGATTTGGTGAGACTTGTTGAACGTTTTTCTTATCATTCGATTTCCATTTATTCAAACCTTGATTTAATAGTTTATCATAATGGGGCCGATTAACTTGACTAGATACCCTCAGATTGTTCAACATAAATGTTTATTGCTAGATATTAAAAACATATATACATGCATATACACTATACGTACATTTTTATTGCATCATTTTAGTTTATGCCTGATTCAATTCTATAAAAGCTTATTACAAAAAAATACTTTAGCCCTTAGAAACGCATAATATGGTGTTACTAATTAAACCCTTAGTTTGCCTTTTACCTTTAGATGCACCGTGAAGAAAATCCTTTATTTTAAAAGAAAAAAAATAATCAAATAAAAATGTAGAATCATAGAGGTGAGGAAGGACAAACATCTACAACTATATTCAAGTTTAGTTTTCATTTGTTGCAAGGATATAATACACTACAACAAATAAGACTTTTTAGAACGTTGGCCAAATGCAATTTAATTCATCATTTGACACAGCTTAACCACTTCATCGTACTGCATCCTTGATATGAATCACCGAAGATTTTCAGGGGTTGCATTTCTTACTTTGCACGAACGACAACACCCGTTCTGATTGCAAGATGTTTGCAAAATTTCAAGTGAAGTGCTAAAGATGCTAATTTCGTGTTTTATCTACAAGTTAAGAAGACATCAGAGCAAATTCATTATAAAAGACCCGTAACTTAAAATATGCCAACTGATGAGTTTTAAATGGAAAATGACCAATAAGTTGGCCAAAGGAATTTATCGGATGATTTTCGGAATTAGTAACCTATTATCAGATATGGAAACTCGACATCACTGACCTACATTAACAATAACATAACATAACATAACATATGACGTTGGCAATTATCAATAAAAACTTACTTTTAGTTACTTTTGCAAATAACTCGACTTACTTTTAGTTCACTAACTCTTATTGCAGTGTGTACGGAAATGTATTTCGGCCATCGTGAACGACTTCATTCCTTTCAACGACCATATAAAATAATTCAAATTGAACCCCAATTCATTAATCAAAAACATTAAGTTTTCGAAGAAAAAGTTACTAGAACAATCCCAAGATAAAAACTCACTTGGGAGCTTTTTCACTTGGATTAACCATCTCAGGATTTCTACAACAACCAAAAAAATGAATGATGTAACAGGTGATGGTTCACGTCTTAGAACGAATAAACACAATTTGACAGTCACCTCAATTTGCATAATCCTACAATTCAACTTGTTATAATCATATCCGGGCCGGTGAATGGTAGTTCTGACAAATTATCTAAAAAGGAAACATTGCTAACCATTTTAATTGTTTTTCAAAGTGCAATAAACTCGATATCAATTTCAAGTTGGGTTTCACATTTTGAGTTTAATAATAACTAAGATTGAAACTCTATCGTTCTGTACATGATAAACATTTCGCTATTTGACATCTACAGAATCGTCTTTGAACAGAAAATGTTGTTCCGCCAAAAGTTTTGACTCGGTATAGTTGTTCAATAGAATTAAGGCCTACTCAAATTCCTCTTTTAAGATCAAATTTAAAACGAAAGTGTCGAAAACTAATAGATTCAACGACTTAATCACCTATTACGATTGAAAGCCTAAAGCGTTTTTCTTCACGTCGTTTTTATCCCCACCTGAATAGAAAAAAAAATCCACAAATAAAAAAATCCATGTGAATAGATAACGTCAAACGCAACACTTTGAGTCTGTGAAACTTCATAATTCATAACACTAATGACCTTCTCAAATTCAACAAGGAAAGAAACACCAATTGGTTAAACAGTTCATGATAATGCAAAATAACAAGAATTGTGTGTGCGGGTGAACAATCAAATTCTTAGCAAGTTTTACTTGTGTAAATGTGGTTAGTAAGCCTTGATCAATATCAAACTAGTAAACCTCTATCTATTATTTTCAAACTTGGATATTACAACCACTTGTATAAACCACACAACATATTAGTGGCACAGAGGTGAAAAATGGCATAAAAACAAGTATTAGAGACATTAACGCTCGGATTTATTCGGGTAATGCTTCTAGACTGGATATGGAATCTCGTATCCAATTTATGAAGACTTTGGGTGACTTGGAAAGGATAGAAATTTGTATGTGGTACAAAAAGCTAAGATCCATTGGGGAGTCGAAGGAGATGAGAATTTCAAGTTTTTCCATGGAGTTCTTAAAAAGAAATGACGTCAATTAGCTATTTATGGAGTGATGATTTACTTCATTTTGTTATGGCTATACATCCGTGCACTGACTATTTGGCTCAACCGTGTTTTCTTTCTCTTTTCCTCACGGCAGGTAATAAGGGGGTTGCTAAGGTTTCATGAGAAGAGTGGATAAGGTTCCGATCAGAAGAAGGTTTTGAGAGAATTACTACAATTTTAGGCATTATTTAATTTATTTCATTCGTTATTAGACTAGCTCTTTCGGTAACTATTTATGTTTGGTTTTGCTTATTTGTAGGGATGTACTTGAATCTTTTGTTTGGAGTTTAATTCTTATTTGTAGACGTTATATTTTTGAAGACATTTTATATCGTTTATTAGGTTTAGAAGTAACCTCTAGTTCTTTTGAATGGGGGTGTTACAATTATGGTATCAGAGCTCTAGGTTTGATCTTGTAGAAAACCAAATAGGTTTACCGTGTGAGTGTAGTTTAAGTGAATTAGGTTGCTTATTGCCTAGAATTAAGCTAAGGGGACAATATTTGTTGATTTTATTAATATTCTAATAAGAATTTGATGTTTGTGAGCTTTTATTGGTCTAGAAAAGTTATTCAAGGGAGTTTAGTGTTACCTAGTACTTGCCTTAGATTTGAGAGTCTAAATCGTGAACTGATTTTATATTATTAGTGTTGTGATTAGTTGGAAATTTTGTTGGTCATGTGAGGAGAGATCGTTGGTGATGAGTTTCGTTATGGAGTGATTTAAGTTAAGTAAATATTTAAGACTTTGTGTTTAGCATTTTTATGCTAAGTCAGAGGTATAAGAAACTGATGTGATAGCGGGTTTGTCGTTATGTTTAATAATGGTTTTGTGTTCAAGGAATTAAGTTGTCGTAAGACTTTATTTGAACTTGATGTCCATGTATTATTTGATTTCGCGAAAGTATCTTCATTAAATGTCATGAGGATTTTAGGGAATAATCGAGAAAATGGCGTTGTATGCCAAGGTTGTCGTGTAAATCTTTGATTCGTTATCAAGTTTTGAGATTATGTAAAATAATAGCATTAGATTGTTTTGTGATATATATATATATATATATAGGACGGTAATCAAATGAGAACCACAAAAAGGTTAAGAACCGTGAGGAGTGATCTAAGCCTTAATTTGGTTTTGATCTTAAGGTTTTAATTAAAAGTTGTTTTTAATTAAAAAAGGGCATAATCGTCATTTTGGTAACAAGATTCATCAGATGAAACATACAACTTCATTCATTTGAACCACAAGGCTGCATGCTTTAGCAGCTGGGCCAAAGGCCCGATTTGCCTAGGGATTAGTCTGGGCCCAATGTGGTCTGGGATACCCTTCTCAAAAAACTTCATTCATTTGATGAAACACACAGATTCACCATATGAAACACAACGATTTTCCAGCCGAAACACAATCCAAATGAAAAACACAGATTCACCATATGAAACACATAGATTTACCATATGAAATGCACAATTCACCATATGAAATGCACAATTCACCAGGTGAAGCACACTTTCATCAGGTGAAACATACAAATTCTTGAAACACACATATTCACCGATGATGAAACACCGATTCAACGGATGGAATTAAAACCAGGTGAAACATAAAGATTCACTAGGTGAAACCAGAATCATGGTAGGAGCCTGTGTATTAAATTTACGATTGAATGGAAAACAACCACTATGTATCATCTCCAGGTGATACAAATACACCATGAAACATAAAGATTCACAAGGTGAAACCAGGTGAAACATTACCAGGTGTAAAGATTCACCAGGTGAAACACAACAGATAAGACGTCGATTCACCAGATGAAACATACAAATTCATGAAACACACATATTCACCGATGATGAAACATAAAGATTCACTAGGTGAAGATTCACCAGGTGAAACATAAAGACTCACCAGATCTAGGAAATCAAACACAAAAACCCCAAATCTAGGAACATACTTCCAATCATGGAAAAAACCTAAGAAAACAGGAATTGTGATATTAATCAACTAAGCAAAGTCATCAACATCTTCTTAAGCTTGTCGTTTGTGGCTTCGGGAGTATACAAGGATGAACATGTGAAATTCTTGATTTCTGAGTAGAATTTGATGAATGATTTGGTGAATTTCAACCCACCTGTTTCTTCCAAAAGATCCCCCACCGCAACAATTGTGGTTATTCCTAAACCAACCAGAAATTCAAAAATCATGGCGGTCGGAAAGTCAAGCTAGGAAAAATAGCAGCCATTAGGTCGAAGATATAACTGCCATGGTGCTTCTCGCCTTTCTTTTCTTTTACGCTTTCCAATTTCGAAAGAAGTAAAGGAATCAAAACCCGACAGCTAAACCCAAAGAAACTAGAGCTCTCAAAATCGAGGAATCCAATTATCCGAAGACCTGTTTATACAACTTGCTCCTGCTTGAACGATGCTCAAAACTTGGCCGGTGCTGCTTATACAGTACGCAACCTTGAATGTACTAAATTAATGCCCATTATATCCTTGAATGTCCTTTCAAATTGTCAAAATTACCCTTATTTTTTACTTTAATTACAAAATGGCTTTTTTTATAATAACCCTTGATTTATTCTAATCAATGGATTAGATTAGTTCTCAAGTCCTTAACCTTTTTTTGGTCCTCACTAGATTTAACCCCTATATATATATATATATATATATATATATATATATATATATACTAGTCTTTGGCTCGCTCGTTGCGCGACGATCAAATTTGTGTTTTAAGTTAATTATTTGATGTTTCATAGTTGTTTAATAATTTTGTGACACATACAATAATTGATAAAAAGAAAACAAAAATTCCACAAATAGGGAATATTATCTTGAAGATAAAAATATGTCTATTAAGTTTGATACTTATTATAAATGTTGTTACTTAATGAATTTATCAAACGAATACACAATAATTGCATATTTATATTTGTGAAAAATGTTCGAACTCATAATCCAAAAGTCAGTTGATAAGTGATATCCTTTTTTTTTCAAGTAATTAAATCTCTTATGATAATTCTAAGGGTGTTTCGTTGACAGAATGGAATTTGATAGAATTGTAATTCGTCGAAATAATTCGACTTTGAAGTAAAAATTGATATGAAACTGCAAAAAAAAAATCACGACAATTTAGTGATTATTTATATTAAATCCCATATTAATTTCAACAAATCCCATACTAATCACGAAACATTAATTCGTATATATTTATAATATTTAATAATATAATTAAATCCAAAATTATTCAATATTGGGCTCATTTCGAAAGTATTGACAAAACGATTACAATGGTATAAATTGTAAAAAATAGTTTTGTAAAGGAATCACCCTTCTCGAAAGATCTTCAGTTCTTCTCCCCCTTGATTTCTATAGAAAACCGTAGTGATGCAATTCTTCAAATGTAGTCTAGGCTCCCCTTGAAATAAGCTCTTACTCTTTATATTTCAACCTTGACAAATCGGATTCAATGTCTCGACCGAGTGCACGAAAAACATCTTCATAAATGTGGAAACTCTAGCTCGTACAGATAAGCTCACCAGAAAGATAACGAGCGAGTTGTTGCATGACAAACCAAAGTGCAATCTCAGTTTATAACACCAAATCCGTCGATAAGCCGCGAGTTGAATAGGAATTCAGCTTAAGAGCGTGATTCGGATTTGCTCGAAGGAGGAAACATAATGAAGCATACACTATAAGGTAGGGTTTAGAAGAACTCCACGATTAACATTGTTCACCAACCGTAGAAAAATGCTCATCCCCAAAATATCAGAACACTGAATGATGAAAATCCGAAACTTCAATCTTCAAGAAATAGTTGAATGATTATAAGCACTCAAGAGTTTGAATCACAACCAAAGCACCAGAACAATGATTGCAAATGCTCACAATTCTGATTGATCAGGTCAGAAGAATGATTAAGAGCACTCAAAGGTCTAGCATCGTCAACAAAACTCCAGAATAATGATTGCAAATGCTCAAACGTCTAATCCAGTTCAACCAAAGACTGAATTCCAACACCCATCTTCTGAAAATCTTGGCAAACTTGAGCTCCTTTAAACATTGACAGTTGCAATATGTATGTGACAGCCTAAATATGGGAATGATGTCACACACGCTTTATGCTAAACACCATAAACAATGCCCCCCTCCTGAGACTAAGCACGGGGGTTCCGCTACCCGGTTAACGGATTTTTTTAATGGAATGGGTGATTACTTGGGCGAGGATACCATTTTGATCTCCAGAAACAGTCACGGTTACACATTTTTAACCCTTTGTCGCAACACAAACCTTGTCGCAAACACACACTTGTCACAACTCGAATTATGTCACAGCCTTACAACTTGTCGCAACTAACAACTTGTCGCAACCAACAAGTTGCGAAAGTAGGCCAAAAACTTGTCGCAGCAAACAGGTTGCGATACAACTCAAAAATGATTCTTATCACAACAGAAGGTTGCGATAAGGTACTGTTCATGTGAAGTGGGTTGCGATAACCCAAGCTTATCGCAAAGGACAATTGCGATAGTTTACTGTTCATGAGCTGGAGGTTGCGATAACAATGAATGTAGCTAGTTGCGATAAGGATGAACATGAAGAACACTTAAGGTTGCGATAAGTATGAAGATTCAAATAATCTTAAGTCTAATCCTCAAAAATGATCTGTTTGGGCTGAAATTTGGTACGTAGATTCGCACCGGTATTCTGGACATCTTTAATGCTTCGAGTTTTGTCTAAAATCCAACAGAAAAGTGTTTTTCAATCCCAAAACAGTGTGTGCAACAAAAAGTCCGAAAAATTACTGTTTCATACCAGATTGGGCTGTAGATGACGAATCGTTGCAGAAAGATCGTATCGATGAATAATTTCTTCGATTTTGGCTCTGTTACCACTTGTTAGTCCCATTTAAACAAGGCAACGATTCATAATGATAGAGATTGTAACAAGATGAGATACTAAGGATAAATGGTGTATTATTGAAATGGAAGAGAACACCTAGAGAGAGAATGGTTCTCTCTCTAGTTTTCACACACTACACCATGGAGGCTACATTGCAATATGATTCCTACAAACCCTAATTACATACACTTATCTATAAATACCCCCTTGTTACATAGTTAAGCCCAAGCCCATAATATAATAACCAAGCCCATATAACAATTAATACCCCTTTACAAAACTATCTTATAATTAGGACATTTTGTGTCCTAACAAGTACCATACCAGTACTGAATATTTTCTTTCTTGACAAAATCATGCGTTCCACAATAAGAACAACAAATTTTCTTTTGTGCCAACCTAATCAAATGATTTGCAGAATAAACAAAATTAGGTTTAACAAAAGACTTACCTTTTGGAGCGTTGTTCTTCTTGTTCATCTTAGGTGGAGGAACAGATGACTTTGGCACATCTTTTTCAGGTGAAGAACATTTCACTTTCCAAACCATCTTTACAGGCTTAAAGATAGGAGTATCTGAACTTGTAGCAGCATGGTTATAGAAAAGATTAGAAGGGCGCGTCTGGTCCTTTGAAGGAGTGCTTGATTTAACGGACTTTGCCGAAGAAAGATGTTCATGAACTGAACCAGAAGAAGTCTTAAATGGACATTCCGAAGCAGTTGAATCATCATATGGCGATTGAACAATAGTATCGACACTAAATTGTTCAGATAATTCAACTTTGAAGTTAATTACTTCCAGTTTCTGAACTTTGTCGGACAGAACATTCATTTCTTGAGAAATCAAATCAAGTTATGTTTAGACACACCAAATCCTCTCTAAAGGTTATTTTCACATATAACTTTAAAAAATCACTTCCTTCCGTAAAAAGGGTATATTTTTTCCATCCATATTTCAACACTGTATTTTATATATAACTATATACTTTAATATTAGTAAAAAACAAAATACAGATCTTAAAGCAAAAAAATTCTTACATATATTATAATAAAAAAATAGAAATGAAATGGATGTAAAACATATTAGAGTACTTTAATAATTATAAGATTAAAAAAATGTAACTTGTGAAAAATAAAAATGAAGTATGGGTGTTTCATAATGATATTCTATTTGGTAACCTGTAGCCAAAGAAGGCGGCGATTTTTGATATCATTATAACTCGTGCTTACTTTTGGGTAATTCATAGAAGTAACAATTTGTCTATTAATTGGGTCGGTTGGCTTACAAATCCTTCCCTTGCCATTATTTTTATTTATTTTTTTTAGCTTTTTGCAAGCTATATAAATTTCTACAATTCAAAAAAAAAACTAATGATTTAGTAATCTTGCAAAAACATGTGCATGAAGAAAAGCAAACACCAACAGCCCCCGATACAGAATCATACAAGAAAATGAAATGGATTAAAATTGTAGTTTGGTGAAGAAGTTGTATTCCCATGTCCAAATTAAACAGCAGGTGCAGGTAGCTTCAATTATATATATATATACTCCCACATCCCACATCGCATGGTGAATGCAAATGTAGAGTGAGAAGCAGGTGTATAAAAAAACGTTCTCAACGACCTTGAAAAGGCACGCAGCCATGTGATGAGCACAAAGCGAACTATTCTTTCGCCTTTTACTAAAGAATACCGTGTGCTCGTCACTACAAGTGGCATACGCCGATTTTTGGAGAGGTTTTCCTTTTAAGGAATGCTTCTAGCAATTACAGTTTAAATTAAGAGAAGACCCAATTTAGAACAAATTTGAAACTTGTTTAATCGATTACAACATTTTTATTTTGGATTTTACGTGAACATCATCCAGAGATTGGTATTAATTTCTTTCAAGTTTAACAAGATCCCACATTGGTTTCGGAATGAAACCAAGATCCCACATTGGTTTCGGAATGAAACGTGCAGTCCTTGCAAAAGATATTAAAGAAGGGTGTTGTGCAGCTTGATACTTACTTACCTGGACGGGATCAATGGGTGATCAATAACGCTCATGGTCTAGGTTGGTGACTTCCATTGCACTTGGGAGGGGTGCCTACCTAAGGTCGGCCCAAGTGGTCGAGCCTACGTCATAATTTGTGTTAGCGGGGGCATGCGTACGCGCGGCCCCTATCCAAACATCGACTTTTTAAGTGTTTCCATTTTCTTTGTTTCTTTTTTAATAAAAAACGTGGGTAAAATTGTTTTATATATGGAAAGATGTTTTAATTTATTTTGTATCGTAGAATCATGAAAAGAAATGAAAAATGTGGATCATGTTTGGATGAATTAAACTCCATTGATGAAGTGAGTACGTTGAATGGCATTTGGAGAGAAAGACGCATGAGCCTGTTATTGAACCATCTCCAAGACCCACCAATAATTGATTACACAGTGATCAATCATTGATGAATAAGAATCCAATTCATGGATATTCACATATGAATATTCCATCCACGATATTTAATTAATCTTTTTATCTTAACCTCCGACTATCACATTATTAATCAATGACAAGAGTAAAACGAATCTTATGTGTGTTTGATAAATTAGATGTTTGATGGTAAATATATAGAAAAATAAATAAAAAGGGATGGTAAGGTTTTAATTAATTTGTTAATTAGTCCCACATGGGTGGGCGATGGGAGGTGGTTGTAAGAAAGTTTAGAATAAAATGGTGGAGATGGGCCAGGGAGAAAAACATCTTTGCGCTTGGGGCAATGACGCAGCTAATGAGGTAATAACCGAGGCGCGTCAATTGCTGGTTGAAAACTATTTCCAAACCCCCTCCTCGGACTTGGGTATTCCCCTTGGCCGTCGAGAATTTCTGGAAGGGTTCCCTTATGGGAAAAACCCTACATTTTTCTAGTTTACAAAACTTTTACTATTTCATTTCTTGATATATAATAGCCACGGAGAGTTGCAATTAATTTCATCTAAAATGTAGGTTTAATAACACCTCTTAATTAACCATTCTCTAAAGGTTCTTCTGTGTAAAATATATATCTAGAAAGGTGTTGTACAACTTAATTAATACATACTCACAACTGCAGCTAGCTGCATTATTATCATCTGTTTCTAGCTTTTATTTGTTGCAACACAAGTTCAAGTTAAGGACTACTCTATTATTACGGTTAAAACGACAAGTCATTTGGTTAATTAAAATTGTAAGAATTACTTTTTCTAAAACTATATGTCTTTTTCATTGTGGAATGAATTAGATTTGATGTTTGTTTGTGGAATGAAAATAAAAACTAATAAGTTATACATGATCCCACATCGGAGTCGGAATGAAACCTGCAGCCACAACAAGAGTCATTTAAGAAAGGTGTTGTACAACTTAATACATACTTACCTGGACGGGATCAATGGGTGATCAAGATGGCCCATGGTCTAGGTTGGTGACCTCCATAGCACTTGGGAGGGGTGCCCGCCTAAGGTCGGCCCAAGTGGTCGAGCCTACGTCATAATTTGTGTCAGTGGGGGCCTGCGTTCGCGCGGCCCCTATCCAAACATCGAGTCCTAAATGTTTCTTTCATGTATAAAATGATACGTATTCTCGTAACAAATAGTTTTAGCATTGTAACAGAAACAAAAATGAAACCATTATACATGAATCCTTAATCTAATTCATGGAGCCCTCTACTGTTCAATCCGTTATGTTGGTTGAACCCTTCATACATAAAAATGTGATTTTCTTACAAAACTAATTACATCATTGTATTCGTCTTGCATTCTGAGTTCAACCATATCCCCTTTCTCAATATTTCGACTTTTCTTATTAATATACGTATAATTAATCTCTTTATGCATTAATGTATGATCACCTTTTATGTTCTATATGATCAATATATCACCTCTTATGGTTACGTTGAAATTATCAGTATATAATCTGTAATCCTTGATATATAAAACCAACTTCTATCTTTATTTAATATTTTTGCATTATTGTCTATTACTCACGGTTAACACAGAGGCCTTGAGAAGACGACCCTACTTACGAGCTAATGACATATTATTTACTTTGTATTTGCGAAACTCGACACCCGTCAACTATTCTCGCCCTCCAATATTAATCAACGTGTGCTGAAAGCAGTACACCAAGCGTTCCAGGTTTCAAGCGACTATGGGTTGTATAATATGTGAATGTAACTTGGCTCTGCTGGTATACTGCCAAAAAAATGTCCACCAAACTTTGATGAGTTCTTTTAGGACAAACGAGCTCATGTTCTTAATTGTGAAGATGCTAGAACCGGTGGATAACGACAAAAACAATATAATAAGAGGAAAGTTGCTAGAACCGGTGGATAACGACAAAAACAATATAATAAGAGAAACGTGCAGCTAAAAAGTGCTTACATTTCACAAGGAAAATTTGGGTTGTAAAGTTCCAAGATTAACTATAATAAATTGTAGCTTCAAAACAGATGCCATAGTCATAAAAAAAAATTCAACTAGGATCGGAGGGTGAGCCACGCCAAGGCAGTAGTCCAACACCAAGACGACTCTCAAAGACCCCAATAGCAAGCTATTGTTTTGGTCTTTTCCCAATATAAAATAAGATTAATATCGAGTAGGCCGATGACCTACATATCAGATATTAAACTGATAAGAACAGATACTACACTTGATCTTAGCCAAAAGGCCGAGAAAGGTATGCTTTTCTACTTTGTGAGCCTTGGTTTTTATAATAGTCTCGTCGTGGTTGTTTTTGTTAATTAGGTGATGTGGGATGCCTATGAAGTCATGTTTAGATTTCATAATACTTTCAATTTCTTTTCTTCCTAAAATGATTAGATTTAACCGACAAAATATCACTTTTTTCAACAAATTAGAGCTCTAAAGAAAATATGTATATATATGTATGTATGAAAGAATGGCTTGCTCAAATTGTTTAATAAAACCCATCACATATAAAGCCTCCAAGTGGGTTACAAATGCACATACTAGAAGCGTTTCAATAAGTGTATGGCTCCTTAATGCTTCAACCTCAAATTACCTGCAAATTACATATGCATCCTTGAATGTACGTATACTATATATGAGAGACAAGTTAAAGACGTTGAAGGATAGTTTGGAGTAAAAAGAAATTTGGGAATGTGGACGATGAGTTGAACAGAGTAAAGAATACGGCTTGCAACTTGGAATTAGAGGCAGAAAAAAGAAAAAAACAAGTCTCTCTCAAGATTGGAAATCCACTCGTTCCAAATGGGCAGACTTGGAAGCGAAAATATATTTGATGCTAAGGCAAAAATCGAGACTCGGATGGACTTTGGAAGGTGAAGAAAACTCAAAATTCTTTCATGCATCCTTGGAAAGGAATTTTTTTCAAATGCCTTCAACACGACCAACCCAACCCATGTGCAACCCGATCTTGAGTTCAAGAAATGTTATGTTTATTGAAATGCTCATTGGATTCTTTTAACCCATTACGTGCTGGCCTAAATCATTGCCATGGACGGACAATGAATTAAGCCATGGGTATTTGATAAGCACACATTTGAACCTACTTTTATATTGAATCCATTGCATATCATAATGATGTAATAGCTATTAGGTCCCCCTTAATCTTGGTTTTTCATTGCTTCATGATAGATATATAGAGGGTGGATTAGAAACAAATGTAATGTTACATTTAGTTCAAAAGGAGGCTCAAACGAGGCATATTTATAAAATGGAACTGAGCATATTTTCCAAGAGAATATGAGGTTGGAAATAGCTTTCAAACGATGTCTAGACAGCACATATGAATTCAAATTTCGTTTAAACGAGGCAAAAGGCAAATGTTTTAACAAAAGAGTTGAGACGGGGTTTCAAGGCAAAATCAAGGTTTTTCTTTTTGTAGCAGTCCGAGACAGCCCAGGCCCCAAAACATTCTCTAAAAGTTATGTTTGGATACACTTTTGGAAAAAACCAAATCCTCTCTAAAGGCTATTTTCACATATAACTTTAAAAATCATTTCTTTCTCCAAAGGGTATATTTTTCCATCCATATTTCAACACTATAATTTATATACAATTATATATTTTAATATTAGTAAAAACAAAAACATAGAAATCTTAAAGCAAAAAAACTTCTTACACATGTTATCATTGTAACAAATGATACGTATTCTCGTAACAAATATTTTTAGCATTGTAACAGAAACAGAAATGAAACCATATCCAAGACCCACTAATCTAATTATACATGAATCGTTAATCTAATTCATGGAGCCCTCTATACTTATACTCTACTGTTCAATCCGTTATGTTGGTTGAACCCTTCGTACATAAAAATGTGATTTTCTTACAAAACTGATTACATCATTGTATTCGTCTTGCATTCTGAGTTCAACCATATGATGCGACTTTTCGGTGAGTGAACCCGACTCCCAACTTGCGTCATTTTACTCAGATTTGGTGAGACTTGTTGAACGTTTTTCTTATCATTCGATTTCCATTTATTCAAACCTTGATTTAATAGTTTATCATAATGGGGCCGATTAACTTGACTAGATACCCTCAGATTGTTCAACATAAATGTTTATTGCTAGATATTAAAAACATATATACATGCATATACACTATACGTACATTTTTATTGCATCATTTTAGTTTATGCCTGATTCAATTCTATAAAAGCTTATTACAAAAAAATACTTTAGCCCTTAGAAACGCATAATATGGTGTTACTAATTAAACCCTTAGTTTGCCTTTTACCTTTAGATGCACCGTGAAGAAAATCCTTTATTTTAAAAGAAAAAAAATAATCAAATAAAAATGTAGAATCATAGAGGTGAGGAAGGACAAATATCTACAACTATATTCAAGTTTAGTTTTCATTTGTTGCAAGGATATAATACACTACAACAAATAATACTTTTTAGAACGTTGGCCAAATGCAATTTAATTCATCATTTGACACAGCTTAACCACTTCATCGTACTGCATCCTTGATATGAATCACCGAAGATTTTCAGGGGTTGCATTTCTTACTTTGCACGAACGACAACACCCGTTCTGACTGCAAGATGTTTGCAAAATTTCAAGTGAAGTGCTAAAGATGCTAATTTCGTGTTTTATCTACAAGTTAAGAAGACATCAGAGCAAATTCATTATAAAAGACCCGTAACTTAAAATATGCCAACTGATGAGTTTTAAATGGAAAATGACCAATAAGTTGGCCAAAGGAATTTATCGGATGATTTTCGGAATTAGTAACCTATTATCAGATATGGAAACTCGACATCACTGACCTACATTAACAATAACATAACATAACATAACATATGACGTTGGCAATTATCAATAAAAACTTACTTTTAGTTACTTTTGCAAATAACTCGACTTACTTTTAGTTCACTAACTCTTATTGCAGTGTGTACGGAAATGTATTTCGGCCATCGTGAACGACTTCATTCCTTTCAACGACCATATAAAATAATTCAAATTGAACCCCAATTCATTCATCAAAAACATTAAGTTTTCGAAGAAAAAGTTACTAGAACAATCCCAAGATAAAAACTCACTTGGGAGCTTTTTCACTTGGATTAACCATCTCAGGATTTCTACAACAACCAAAAAAATGAATGATGTAACAGGTGATGGTTCACGTCTTAGAACGAATAAACACAATTTGACAGTCACCTCAATTTGCATAATCCTACAATTCAACTTGTTATAATCATATCCGGGCCGGTGAATGGTAGTTCTGACAAATTATCTAAAAAGGAAACATTGCTAACCATTTTAATTGTTTTTCAAAGTGCAATAAACTCGATATCAATTTCAAGTTGGGTTTCACATTTTGAGTTTAATAATAACTAAGATTGAAACTCTATCGTTCTGTACATGATAAACATTTCGCTATTTGACATCTACAGAATCGTCTTTGAACAGAAAATGTTGTTCCGCCAAAAGTTTTGACTCGGTATAGTTGTTCAATAGAATTAAGGCCTACTCAAATTCCTCTTTTAAGATCAAATTTAAAACGAAAGTGTCTGAAACTAATAGATTCAACGACTTAATCACCTATTACGATTGAAAGCCTAAAGCGTTTTTCTTCACGTCGTTTTTATCCCCACCTGAATAGAAAAAAAAAATCCACAAATAAAAAAATCCATGTGAATAGATAACGTCAAACGCAACACTTTGAGTCTGTGAAACTTCATAATTCATAACACTAATGACCTTCTCAAATTCAACAAGGAAAGAAACACCAATTGGTTAAACAGTTCATGATAATGCAAAATAACAAGAATTGTGTGTGCGGGTGAACAATCAAATTCTTAGCAAGTTTTACTTGTGTAAATGTGGTTAGTAAGCCTTGATCAATATCAAACTAGTAAACCTCTATCTATTATTTTCAAACTTGGATATTACAACCACTTGTATAAACCACACAACATATTAGTGGCACAGAGGTGAAAAATGGCATAAAAACAAGTATTAGAGACATTAACGCTCGGATTTATTCGGGTAATGCTTCTAGACTGGATATGGAATCTCGTATCCAATTTATGAAGACTTTGGGTGACTTGGAAAGGATAGAAATTTGTATGTGGTACAAAAAGCTAAGATCCATTGGGGAGTCGAAGGAGATGAGAATTTCAAGTTTTTCCATGGAGTTCTTAAAAAGAAATGACGTCAATTAGCTATTTATGGAGTGATGATTTACTTCATTTTGTTATGGCTATACATCCGTGCACTGACTATTTGGCTCAACCGTGTTTTCTTTCTCTTTTCCTCACGGCAGGTAATAAGGGGGTTGCTAAGGTTTCATGAGAAGAGTGGATAAGGTTCCGATCAGAAGAAGGTTTTGAGAGAATTACTACAATTTTAGGCATTATTTAATTTATTTCATTCGTTATTAGACTAGCTCTTTCGGTAACTATTTATGTTTGGTTTTGCTTATTTGTAGGGATGTACTTGAATCTTTTGTTTGGAGTTTAATTCTTATTTGTAGACGTTATATTTTTGAAGACATTTTATATCGTTTATTAGGTTTAGAAGTAACCTCTAGTTCTTTTGAATGGGGGTGTTACAATTATGGTATCAGAGCTCTAGGTTTGATCTTGTAGAAAACCAAATAGGTTTACCGTGTGAGTGTAGTTTAAGTGAATTAGGTTGCTTATTGCCTAGAATTAAGCTAAGGGGACAATATTTGTTGATTTTATTAATATTCTAATAAGAATTTGATGTTTGTGAGCTTTTATTGGTCTAGAAAAGTTATTCAAGGGAGTTTAGTGTTACCTAGTACTTGCCTTAGATTTGAGAGTCTAAATCGTGAACTGATTTTATATTATTAGTGTTGTGATTAGTTGGAAATTTTGTTGGTCATGTGAGGAGAGATCGTTGGTGATGAGTTTCGTTATGGAGTGATTTAAGTTAAGTAAATATTTAAGACTTTGTGTTTAGCATTTTTATGCTAAGTCAGAGGTATAAGAAACTGATGTGATAGCGGGTTTGTCGTTATGTTTAATAATGGTTTTGTGTTCAAGGAATTAAGTTGTCGTAAGACTTTATTTGAACTTGATGTCCATGTATTATTTGATTTCGCGAAAGTATCTTCATTGAATGTCATGAGGATTTTAGGGAATACTCGAGAAAATGGCGTTGTATGCCAAGGTTGTCGTGTAAATCTTTGATTCGTTATCAAGTTTTGAGATTATGTAAAATAATAGCATTAGATTGTTTTGTGATATATATATATATATATATATATATATATAGGACGGTAATCAAATGAGAACCACAAAAAGGTTAAGAACCGTGAGGAGTGATCTAAGCCTTAATTTGGTTTTGATCTTAAGGTTTTAATTAAAAGTTGTTTTTAATTAAAAAAGGGCATAATCGTCATTTTGGTAACAAGATTCATCAGATGAAACATACAACTTCATTCATTTGAACCACAAGGGTTGTGGCGTGGTGGTAAGGCCTAGGGAGTTCATAGCGCTTGCCCGGGTTCGAGCCCCACACGCAGCACTTGTGGCCACTGAGGATAATCTCAAGGCTGCATGCTTTAGCAGCTGGGCCAAAGGCCCGATTTGCCTAGGGATTAGTCTGGGCCCAATGTGGTCTGGGATACCTTCTAAAAAAACTTCATTCATTTGATGAAACACACAGATTCACCATATGAAACACAACGATTTTCCAGCCAAAACACAATCCAAATGAAAAACACAGATTCACCATATGAAACACATAGATTCACCATATGAAATGCACAATTCACCAGGTGAAGCACACTTTCAGCAGGTGAAACATACAAATTCTTGAAACACACATATTCACCGATGATGAAACACCGATTCAACGGATGAAATTAAAACCAGGTGAAACATAAAGATTCACTAGGTGAAACCAAAATCATGGTAGGAGCCTGTGTATTAAATTTACGATTGAATGGAAAACAACCACTATGTATCATCTCCAGGTGATACAAATACACCATGAAACATAAAGATTCACTAGGTGAAACCAGGTGAAACATTACCAGGTGTAAAGATTCACCAGGTGAAACACAACAGATAAGACGTCGATTCACCAGATGAAACATACAAATTCATGAAACACACATATTCACCGATGGTGAAACATAAAGATTCACTAGGTGAAGATTCACCAGGTGAAACATAAAGACTCACCAGATCTAGGAAATCAAACACAAAAACCCCAAATCTAGGAACATACTTCCAATCATGGAAAAAACCTAAGAAAACAGGAATTGTGATATTAATCAACTAAGCAAAGTCATCAACATCTTCTTAAGCTTGTCGTTTGTGGCTTCGGGAGTATACAAGGATGAACATGTGAAATTCTTGATTTCTGAGTAGAATTTGATGAATGATTTGGTGAATTTCAACCCACCTGTTTCTTCCAAAAGATCCCCCACCCCAACAACTGTGGTTATTCCTAAACCAACCAGAAATTCAAAAATCATGGCGGTCGGAAAGTCAAGCTAGGAAAAATAGCAGCCATTAGGTCAAAGATATAACTGCCATGGTGCTTCTCGCCTTTCTTTTCTTTTACGCTTGCCAATTTCGAAAGAAGTAAAGGAATCAAAACCCGACAGCTAAACCCAAAGAAACTAGAGCTCTCAAAATCGAGGAATCCAATTATCCAAAGACCTGTTTATACAACTTGCTCCTGCTTGAACGATGCTCAAAACTTGGTCGATGCTGCTTATACAGTACGCAACCTTGAATGTACTAAATTAATGCCCATTATATCCTTGAATGTCCTTTCAAATTGTCAAAATTACCCTTATTTTTTACTTTAATTACAAAATGGCTTTTTTTATAATAACCCTTGATTTATTCTAATCAATGGATTAGATTAGTTCTCAAGTCCTTAACCTTTTTTTGGTCCTCACTAGATTTAACCCCTATATATATATATATATACATATATATACTAGTCTTTGGCTCGCTCGTTGCGCGACGATCAAATTTGTGTTTTAAGTTAATTATTTGATGTTTAATAGTTGTTGAATAATTTTGTGACACATACAATAATTGATAAAAAGAAAACAAAAATTCCACAAATAGGGAATATTATCTTGAAGATAAAAATATGTCTATTAAGTTTGATACTTATTATAAATGTTGTTACTTAATGAATTTATCAAACAAATACACAATAATTGCATATTTATATTTGTGAAAAATGTTCGAACTCATAATCCAAAAGTCAGTTGATAAGTGATATCCTTTTTTTTCAAGTAATTAAATCTCTTATGATAATTCTAAGGGTGTTTCGTTGACAGAATGGAATTTGATAGAATTGTAATTCGTCGAAATAATTCGACTTTGAAGTAAAAATTGATATGAAACTGCAAAAAGAAAATCACGACAATTTAGTGATTATTTATATTAAATCCCATATTAATTTCAACAAATCCCATACTAATCACGAAACTTTAATTCGTATATATTTATAATATTTAATAATATAATTAAATCCAAAATTATTCAATATTGGGCTCATTTCGAAAATATTGACAAAGCGATTACAATGGTATAATTTGTAAAAAATAGTTTTGTAAAGGAATCACCCTTCTCGAAAGATCTTCAGTTCTTCTCCCCCTTGATTTCTATAGAAAACCGTAGTGATGCAATTCTTCAAATGTAGTCTAGGCTCCCCTTGAAATAAGCTCTTACTCTTTATATTTCAACCTTGACAAATCGGATTCAATGTCTCGACCGAGTGCACGAAAAACATCTTCATAAATGTGGAAACTCTAGCTCGTACAGATAAGCTCACCAGAAAGATTACGAGCGAGTTGTTGCATGACAAACCAAAGTGCAATCTCAGTTTATAACACCAAATCCGTCGATAAACCGCGAGTTGAATAGGAATTCAGCTTAAGAGCGTGATTCGGATTTGCTCGAAGGAGGAAACATAATGAAGCATACACTATAAGGTAGGGTTTAGAAGAACTCCACGATTAACATTGTTCACCAACCGTAGAAAAATGCTCATCCCCAAAATATCAGAACACTGAATGATGAAAATCCGAAACTTCAATCTTCAAGAAATAGCTGAATGATTATAAGCACTCAAGAGTTTGAATCACAACCAAAGCACCAGAACAATGATTGCAAATGCTCACAATTCTGATTGATCAGGTCAGAAGAATGATTAAGAGCACTCAAAGGTCTAGCATCGTCAACAAAACTCCAGAATAATGATTGCAAATGCTCAAACGTCTAATCCAGTTCAACCAAAGACTGAATTCCAACACCCATCTTCTGAAAATCTTGGCAAACTTGAGCTCCTTTAAACATTGACAGTTGCAATATGTATGTGACAGCCTAAATATGGGAATGATGTCACACACGCTTTATGCTAAACACCATAAACAATGCCCCCCTCCAGAGACTAAGCACGGGGGTTCCGCTACCCGGTTAACGGATTTTTTTAATGGAATGGGTGATTACTTGGGCGAGGATACCATTTTGATCTCCAGAAACAGTCACGGTTACACATTTTTAACCCTTTGTCGCAACACAAACCTTGTCGCAAACACACACTTGTCACAACTCGAATTATGTCACAACCTTACAACTTGTCGCAACTAACAACTTGTCGCAACCAACAAGTTGCGAAAGTAGGCCAAAAACTTGTCGCAGCAAACAGGTTGCGATACAACTCAAAAATGATTCTTATCGCAACAGAAGGTTGCGATAAGGTACTGTTCATGTGAAGTGGGTTGCGATAACCCAAGCTTATCGCAAAGGACAGTTGCGATAGTTTACTGTTCATGAGCTGGAGGTTGCGATAACAATGAATGTAGCTAGTTGCGATAATGATGAACATGAAGAACACTTAAGGTTGCGATAAGTATGAAGATTCAAATAATCTTAAGTCTAATCCTCAAAAATGATCTGTTTGGGCTGAAATTTGGTACGTAGACTCGCACCGGTATTCTAGACATCTTTAATGCTTCGAGTTTTGTCTAAAATCCAACAGAAAAGTGTTTTTCAATCCCAAAACAGTGTGTGCAACAAAAAGTCCGAAAAATTACTGTTTCATACCAGATTGTGCTGTAGATGACGAATCGTTGCAGAAAGATCGTATCGATGAATTATTTCTTCGATTTTGGCTATGTTACCACTTGTTAGTCCCATTTAAACAAGGCAACGATTCATAATGATAGAGATTGTAACAAGATGAGATACTAAGGATAAATGGTGTATTATTGAAATGGAAGAGAACACCTAGAGAGAGAATGGTTCTCTCTCTAGTTTTCACACACTACACCATGGAGGCTACATTGCAATATGATTCCTACAAACCCTAATTACATACACTTATCTATAAATACCCCCTTGTTACATAGTTAAGCCCAAGCCCATAATATAATAACCAAGCCCATATAACAATTAATACCCCTTTACAAAACTATCTTATAATTAGGACATTTTGTGTCCTAACAAGTACCATACCAGTACTGAATATTTTCTTTCTTGACAAAATCATATGCGTTCCACAATAAGAACAACAAATTTTCTTTTGTGCCAACCTAATCAAATGATTTGCAGAATAAACAAAATTAGGTTTAACAAAAGACTTACCTTTTGGAGCGTTGTTCTTCTTGTTCATCTTAGGTGGAGGAACAGATGACTTTGGCACATCTTTTTCAGGTGAAGAACATTTCACTTTCCAAACCATCTTTACAGGCTTAAAGATAGGAGTATCTGAACTTGTAGCAGCATGGTTATAGAAAAGATTAGAAGGGCGCGTCTGGTCCTTTGAAGGAGTGCTTGATTTAACGGACTTTGCCGAAGAAAGATGTTCATGAACTGAACCAGAAGAAGTCTTAAATGGACATTCCGAAGCAGTTGAATCATCATATGGCGATTGAACAATAGTATCGACACTAAATTGTTCAGATAATTCAACTTTGAAGTTAATTACTTCCAGTTTCTGAACTTTGTCGGACAGAACATTCCTTTCTTGAGAAATCAAATCAAGTTATGTTTAGACACACCAAATCCTCTCTAAAGGTTATTTTCACATATAACTTTAAAAAATCACTTCCTTCCGTAAAAAGGGTATATTTTTTCCATCCATATTTCAACACTGTATTTTATATATAACTATATACTTTAATATTAGTAAAAAACAAAATACAGATCTTAAAGCAAAAAAATTCTTACATATATTATCATAAAAAAATAAAAATGAAATGGATGTAAAACATATTAGAGTATTTTAATAATTATAAGATTAAAAAAATGTAACTTGTGAAAAATAAAAATGAAGTATGGGTGTTTCATAATGATATTCTATTTGGTAACCTGTAGCCAAAGAAGGCGGCGATTTTTGAGAACATTATAACTCGTGCTTACTTTTGGGTAATTCATAGAAGTAACAATTTGTCTATTAATTGGGTCGGTTGGCTTACAAATCCTTCCCTTGCCATTATTTTTATTTATTTTTTTTAGCTTTTTGCAAGCTATATAAATTTCTACAATTCAAAAAAAAACTAATGATTTAGTAATCTTGCAAAAACATGTGCATGAAGAAAAGCAAACACCAACAGCCCCCGATACAGAATCATACAAGTTGGAGAAACCACACATGACCGAACATCTCTCGGTACAATAGTTCAAATAGCAAAAACATAAAAGAACTGATTAAGACATCTAAAAACGTCGTATAACTTTTAACATTTTTATTGAGGTATGATGAATAATTAAAATGAACCCAATATTATATAGTATTGTTATATATAGCATACATATAATTTTAATCTCAAAAGTTTGCTAAAATACGTAACAATATAATTGATGGCATTTTTTTGATAAATAATGTTGGAGGATGAAATGAAATGTAAGATCTAAAGATATTTTCATCAAACTTCAAACATTGTGTAATGTGAAACGATTGATGATATATAACTTGGTTACATTAATACGTATATTAGGACATGTAAAACGAAAAATAAAAATGAAATGGATGTAATAGCTATCTTTTAATATTAATTGTTGTTTCTTAAAGAAAATATAAGACTAAAAAAATGTAAGTTTGAAAAATAAAAATGAAGTATTTAGTATAGTAGTTAAAAAAAAGGCAAAAATATATAAAAGTAAAAATAAAAAATCTGTCCGTCGTGGGTTTTAGGGGCTGTTTGGCAGTTGCTGAATGGTTTAGTGTCGATTCAATTTTCAAACGGGCTACAGATTCGACCCCAGTACGACATACTAACTCAATACCCAATCTTTCCAATTCGGATACTAATTGAGGTTGAGCAATCAAACTCGATATAGTACAAGAATGTTTGTGTCTCAGGGCATCAACAACCACGTTAGTATTGAATACGAACGTCATAATCTTTTAGAAGTTCCATCCACGTCGATGTCGCATGTTCAACTCTTTTTGGGTAAAGATATATTTCAAGCTTTTGTGGTCAGTAAAGATATCGCATGTTTCACCGTATAGATAATGAAGCCAAATTTTCAAGGAGAAAATAAATGCAGCCAACCCTAAATCGTGAGTCAGATAGTTCACTTCGTAAGGTTTGAGTTGATGCGAGGCATATGCAACAACGTTACCGTTCTGCATCAAAACACATCTGAGTCCAATTTGAGAAGTGCCACTATAAATTTGAAAACCACCTTATCGTGACGGCAATACCAAAATTGGAGCTGAAATCAGTCTTCGTTTTAATTCTGCAAAACTCTGTTCTTGCTCTGGACCCCAATCAAACTTAACTTCCTTTCAAATGGGTTTCGTCAACGGTAGTGCAATTCTAGAGAAATTTTCAACAAATCGTTTGTAATATCCGACAAGTCCCAAGAAACTACGAACTTAAGAAATATTAGTTGCCGTTGACCATTTAGCAACAACTTCAACCTTAGCAGGATCGACTTTAATACCTTCTGCCGATATGATGTGGCCCAGAAAAGTAACTTGCTGTAACCAGAATTTACACTTTGAAAATTTAGCGTAGAGTTTCTTTTCTCGAAGTATTTCCAGTGCCTTTCGAAGATGAGTTTCGTGATCTTCTTTTTTTTAGAATAAATCAAAATATTATCAACGAAAACGATCACGAACTCGTCGAGATAATTTTTAAAGACACGGTTCATGAGATCCATAAAGACTGCAGGAGCATTGGTCAGTCCGATCTTACGAAGTAGGACAGGCTAAGAATCCTAAATAAACCCATTATACCCTTTCTATGCTTAGTGGTTCTATGCTTAATGCTAAACCACTGCTTCAAATTCGGAATTACAGACCTAAAATCTGAATGACATGATAAAGCTCATCCGGGAGTATAAAACAAATCAAAAAAATACCTGAAATACGTATACACACTCACCCGGAAAAATCCCAACCGGGAAATGCCAAAAACCAGGATAAATGGCATCCGAAAATGGCCAAAAATCCTGATAACAAACCCACTCGGAAATGGCCAGAAATCCGGATAAAACCACACCCGGAAATCTCCAAACCCGGACAAAATCCCACCTGGGAATCGCCCGAAATCCGGATCCTCTGAACCGGAAATCACCGAAATCCGGATGCACTCAACCGGAAATCATCGAAATCCGGATGCAGTCAACCAGAAATCACCCGAATGAAACTCGGAACTGACTCGACATAAATCAATTTCAGTAACAAATTTAGAGATTCTAAACCGGTTGAGAGCTTCTAACAACTAATAAGAAAGAAATTTTAAGAAGAAGCATACCTTAAAATGATAGAATTTCAAAACCTAAACTTGAAAATCGATGGACTTCTTCTTCTGCTCTTTTTTCTTTCAAGCACACACACACATCACAAACTTGAGACCGACTTATGAAAATCAAACGGAGGTGACATCCTTTTTATAAAAAATTAGAATTGCAAATAGGGTTTCCAACTATACTAGAATGACACTAACACCCTTTGAACTTAATAAACCAAAACAAACTTACCTTAAATTTAGAAAATATAAATAAATAACAAAACTTACCCGGGTCATTACAAATTTCTAGAATTTACGCTTTAGAATTGGACAAATCGACAAATGTCAAGTCTCGTTTGGAGTTAGGGCACCGAGAGGTGGGGTAAGAGGTGTCCAATTTTGTGAACTACAACAAATTTTGTTTACCTTTGTGCCCTCCGGTCAAAAGGATAGATGTGGGTGTGGTTGTTAGACGGCTCAGGTGCATATTGATTCAATTTGGTTGAAGAAGGAGGTTGTTTTGTGCTTAGAGGCCGTTACGCTTACCACTTTGTGGTATATATGGGTGTTTCATAATGATATTCTCTTTGCTGTAGCCAAAAGAAGGCGGCGATTTTTGAGAACATTATAACTCGTGCTTACTTTTGGGTAATTCATAGAAGTAACAATTTGTCTATTAATTGGGTCGGTTGGCTTACAAATCCATCCCTTGCCATTATTTTTATTTATTTATTTTTAGCTTTTTGCTAGCTATATAAATTTCTACAATTAAAAAAAACTAATGATTTAGTAATCTTGCAAAAACATGTGCATGAAGAAAAGCTGTGATCCCACAATGACAAGTAATAAGAGTAAATACACAATATATATGAATCAAAGAAGTACACCTCTATATATGATTGAAGAACTTGCAGCTTACAACTTCATAGAAGGTTGAGAGGTTTACAAAGTGGAAGGAGGCTGCGAAGATAGAGGCGTGTGTATTTTGTATGTTGAATGTTCTATGTTGTGGTGTGACCTAAAAATACAGATAGTATACTATATATACTATTCAAAGTTTGACAACATGTCACATTTGGTCCCTCAACTATAATACTACATGGTACAAGATAATGTAACATTAACAATCTCCCCCTTTGTACCAATGTAGAGCCATAAGCTTTAGACATTCATTGGAACCACTTGTGTCTTCCGAAGCCCGAAAATCAACTCGAATCTTCTTAGCGCGTTCCGGTAGTCTACTCGATATTTGACGGCATCCATTACTTCCTTTATCAACGCCTTTTGTTTCTTCGACAGCTTCTCTTCTCCTTTAGCATCCAATCGTAATCTGCTCACTAGATGAATCTGAATCATCTTGAAAGTTCCGTCGCTGAATTTATTTGCATCAGTGACTCTCATGAATTTCTTCTCTGAGGCTGAGTCAATGAACACAACTCCAAGATCTGGTTTGCTCAGCACGGTGTAAGCTTGAACACTCTGAATATCTGCCAGATCTAGATTCGGAGGTCTGATGTTGACTCGTTCTTGACGCGCTTCCAAGGCCATTTGAAAATCCTTAAGATATGAAAACTTCAGGATGTTCTTCATGTACCTCTTCAGACTTTGATAAGCATCTGACCATTCTCCCTTCTTTTTAGGATCTCGAGACAGGATTTCATACAAGTTGCAAACGTCATTGAGCTGTAGTTTCTGAAAATCTGCCTCATTAAAGACTAGTTCTGAATCATCTGATCTCTGAACGGTAAATACTGGGTACCAAACCTTTGAAAGCTTTCGCGATTCTATCTTCAGTACTCTTCTGATCGGTTTGTCAGACTTTATTGCATTGGCGTTCAGCGATTCATATCTCATGAAATAGAGATATTCAGTTCTGTGCTTTTCTGGCCAGTCTTCAATCCCGTAGACTTTTTCCCAAGAGATTGGCTGCATGACCCTTACAAACATATTGCTTCGTAAGATTTCCTGAAAGGGAGTCATAATTCTGACTCGTAGGCCAGTCGCCACAAATCCTGGTTCATTCTGGATAATGTCTTGGAGAAGTCTGATTTCTGCTTGAAGCGTTGGATCTCTGAGATGTTCAGCAGGTTGTAGGTTGATAACGATCGGAGCTTGCGGTTGAATTACTTGAGCTTGAGCTGGAGTTATTGAAGTATCTGTTTGTTGAATAGAAGATCCTGGAGCTTCAGTCTCTGAATCTAGAGCAACCATCATAGTATCAGAAGAATCAAACACATTTGCAATTTCTTGTTTGATCTGCACCGTTGTTCGTTCGGGCTCTTCATCTGAATCTATGATTATAACGTCTGTCGTCCAATCATCTTCTGTTCTATTGTCACTAGCCGAAGGCTTTTCAACCCCAGCTATGACATCAGCTAGAATATTGAGATTCTCTGAGTCAGTGGCTCCTTTACTTGTATCCTCGGACGCTTTACCGGAAGATGTCTCAGTTTCTTTCTCTACTGCAGTGCTCTCAGAAGCAGCAACTGTACTTGTTCCAACACCTGTACCTGTACCTGTACCTGTACTCTCCCCCTCATGGTGATCTGGATCATCCTGATCATCATGTCTTCTTTTCTGAGCGGTTTCAGCTTGAACACCACAAGCCAGTTCGACTACTTCGACCCTTTTGACAATCGAATGAAAGCCAGCCAAAAAGGAATCTGCCATGTTGGAGATTGAGGTATTTAGCTGCTCAAATTGGGGAACAAGCAGTGGATTGGTGGTTGATGAAGCTTGAGGCGGTGGTGGAGGTGGAGGTGCGGTTTATTGACGAAGCAAGCTAATAAGATCGACATCCTCGCCTGGTCTTGGATCGTGTTTGGCAAGAAGTCGTGCAAGCAGCTCTGACTTGAGTAGATCTTCAGGAGCAAGATTTAACGGGATCGATGTTGGATCTTGTTGAACGGGTTCGGCTCTAGTCAGTTGAGGTTCAGATGTAGAAGATTCAGCCGGTCCTTTACCTTTCACCGCTCTGATTACATCATCACTTAATTTCTGAAACTCTGCTTTCATTTTGTCAGTATGAGCCTGATATGTGTTGTCGATAGATCTGACAAAATGCTTTAGTAGAGTAAGTGGCACGAATCTATTCGGAGGAGGGCCAACCAAACTAAACGCTCGTTCGAGATCAGCACTAACACCCAGACCACTTAGGTTACTGGTTGAAGTATCGGTTGAAGCAACCGTACTGCCTGTGTTCAAAGCTGGCATAGAGTTAGCAATGACAGGACTTCCACCCGATCCTCGTGACGCACCAACAAAGGGTGGCACTCTGGGTGTTCCGGTTGGGGCACGAAAGCTCCCAACAAGGTGTTGTTCAAATAGCGGTGACCTAGGAAAAGAAGTTGTTCCAAAAGGAGCTAGACTCGATGTGCTCTGAAATGAAGTCGGTGGCCGGGGCAGGGGCCTACCTGTTTCAATACCAGCGAACACCGAATGTGTTGCCGATAGACTTTGTGCATATTCCCCTGTGCTGAATGAAACACCGGCCTGTTGAGAGACCGATGAGTGGCTTGGTGGGGGTGTGCACTGCATGGTTGGGCGGACCATGGCTGTTTCAATGCTCAACGGCGACGAACGCACGTTGGCAGAAGATGTGGTTGCCCGGCTTGGATCGGCTTGGGAAGAGTCGGTAGTTATAACTTTTTCCGACTCTTTCACATTTTCGCTCATTTCTTTTCTCCCTCTTGCCTCACCACTAAGTACATTTTCTTCATCTACGTCTACTTCTTCGTGTATAAGTGAAGTATCAACAGCAGCAACTGTAGAAGTAACCATAGGTTCTGGTTGTCTAGATGAACCTGCACCAGGTGTTTCAACTCGAGGCCTTTTTCTTGTTTGCCTTGGTAACAAGTTTACATCTGGATCTGAGTCATATTCATAATCACCAAAATCAACTAGAGGACTGAATGGTTCTGTTCTTTGGCTTGAAGAAGATGTTGCTTGATCGCCAGAGCGTGAAGATGTAGCACGACCAGTACTTCGAGTCCTACCCCCCACTCTCTTTCTTGTTGTTCTTCTCACCACTCGTTGTTCAGGAACCCCTTGTTCCTGAACCCCCTCGACAATAGGACCCTCACCACCTACTGGGTTTGCATCTTGGGCAGGTCCAGCCGGATCTGGCTGGTCCATTAATGCGTTTTGCTCCCTATACTGAATCACTACCCAGCTAGCCTGGTCGGCATAATTCAGTACCTCTGGTCGAATAACGGCGGTATGTACGAATGGTTCATGTGCTGGCGGTACAAGGCGGTGCATCCAGCTTGCTGGTCCTCGCTCAGCTTCCTCTCTTCTTGGGATTTCCGGTCGGTCTTGCATAGCCTGATGAATCAGGATTTGGAAGAACCGTTGAAATGGCACAAAGTTGCGTCTCATTTTGGGTTTGAGCTGATCTGCAACAATTTCCACCATTTCATTCCAGATAAGGACAGCATAGTCTATATTGCGGTTGAAGGCGAATGCATGAAACATCTTTAGGATCGCTAGATTCGTCTTATCTAGGCCAGTATGCTTAGATGTCATGCAGCGATTTAGGATTGAGCATAGGGTGTACCACACCGGCGGTAGATGTTGTCTTCTGAATTGTGATGAACCGGTGAGTACGGGGACTCTTGGATCTTGATATCCAAGGCTGCGGATATCCGTGAATAATTCTTCAGAAACAGCTGGATCTTCGAAGTTGTCGCGTCTTGGAAGTTCGAGAGCACGACGTAAGCCTTGTAGTGTGATCCTTACTTCGAAATGGTCTATATTAGCATTGAATCGCTGTGGTCGAGCCGTAGGATTGAATCGGAGTGTGTGCCAAAATTGTTGTAAATAAATGGCAGGCACTCTCTCGACCCTTGTCAGTGCAGTGCGAATTGGATGACCACGGATGATCTCTAGAATTATCCGGTGAGAGAAGTTGCTTTCAAGATCCAGGTGATGATTATTTTCACGGATTGCTAGAAAGCTGGCCCTTGGCATGATTTCTTCATCCGGGTCAACGGCATTGACGGATGGATGTGAAGAGCGTTGCGAGGCGATGATGGTGTTGTCATCGGATGCATATTCAGCAGGTTGTTCAGCCATCTGTAAGGTATTTTAACATGTTAGAACAGATTTAAGCGATTCAAACAGAAAGGTATTTTTCTTGAAAAAATCCCAAAAACAAAAAAATTCACAAGGCCTTGAAACCTCGCAATACAAGATTGCGAGGCTCGCAGTCAACGGAATTAGAAGATTGCGAGGCTCGCAAGACCTGGAAGGTTGCGAGGATCGCAGTCTTAAAGAGTATGAGTTGCGAGGGGTTTGAATGTCTGAGGATTGCGAGGTATATGAACATTAGCAGTAAAACCTATGTGATTTTCCAGATTTTCGAAATTAGCATGTATAGATGTTAAAATTGATACTAGCATGCTCGGTTTTGGTTCGTGAGTAAACCTTAATCATCTAAAACATCTAACAAGCACTAATCGATTGAATTTTAGCATGTAACAGTGACCGACCCTAAAACCCCTTAAACCTTAAATGCAAAATCGATTAAATCATGATTTTTAACGGATGAAATGTAATAAGAATCGAGAATACATACCTCTTAATCGAATGTAGTCGATTACACGGAGTAGAATCAACAAATAAAACTTCTTTGGTCGAATCGCAATGTTCAGTATCGAGAGAAAAAAAACGAGGGTTCTTTATGGAGAGGTTTTTGAAATAATGACTAAGTCAAAGATCGCAAGTATATAAACCAATTTGAAATCCGTGACACGTGTCACTCCCTGAATTTCTCAAAATTAAAAAAACAATTCGGATCGCAATAAACAAAACCAAACCTCACAATATAAGATTGCGAGGGAATCTTAGGATCGCAATAAACTACTGCGAGGGAATCTTTGAATGAAGGGAATCTTCGCATCACAATAGAAGACTGCGATGGAAAGATTCCATCGCAATGAACTATTGCGAGGGAATTGCGAGGAAATTTGATACTTTGACATTTTTGATCTTTTTCCAAATTTTAGCCCACTGGAAGATGTCCAACTTCCAATTGTTTATTTAAACTAGGTAATTTCCAAGACTATTTTTCACTCTCCCTTAAATGATGCATAAGGGTTTATAAAAAATTCAAGTTAGAAACACTTACCTTGTTATCTTCAAGCAGTAAGTATTTGGAAATACCTTTTACTTACTCTGTCATGTATGCACACTCCCCCTCTTTTTGTGCGTACTCCATTTCCTGTACTCCCCCTGAGACTATGAACAAGTCTTTTGCATACATAGATATCATCACAATTGTATCGTTACGATAAAATAAACTTTGAAACACAACAAATACATGAAATTGAAATATCTTATGTTGATAATAGAATGTGATGAAAATATGAGTGTATCAATTTAGATAGACTTATCTAGATTGAAAGATACATATTTCCATCCATTAAATGATCAAATTAGATATTACACTTTCATGTTCAACATGCCAAGCTTGGATATTAAGAAATTAAAGCGTTTTTCATCCAAGGCTTTTGTAAACAAATCGGCAAGTTGATGCTCTGTTGGAACAAAATATAATTCAACCGTACCTTTTTCCACATAGTCTTTTATGAAGTGATACCTGACATCTATGTGTTTGGTCTTTGTGTGCTGAACCGGATTTGCTGTAATGGCAATTGCACTTTTGCTGTCACAGTTGATAGGGATCTTCTCGTATCTGAAGCCGTAGTCCTGCAGTTGAGTCCTCATCCACAGAACTTGTGAACAACAACTGGCCGCAGCAACATACTCTGCCTCCGCAGTTGATGTAGAAACACAGTTCTGTTTCCTCGATGACCAACTGACCAACTTTTCCCCTAAAAACTGAACATGACCAGAAGTGCTCTTCCGGTCTAGCAAACTACCTCCATGATCTGCATCTGAGTATGCAGTGAGCTCGAATCCTGATCCCTTTGGGTACCAAAGTCCAAGGTACGGTGTCCCTTTCAAATATCGAAAGATCCTTGTAACAGCACTTCGATGTGATTGTTTTGGTTGTGCCTGAAATCTTGCACATAAACATGCAGAGAACATTATATCTGGACGACTCGCAGTGAGGTACATTAATGAACCTATCATCCCTCGGTAGTTCTTGACATCGACATCTACACCGTTTGGATCAGGACCAACTTTTGATTGGTGAGCCATAGGTGTACCAATCGAAGTACAGTTTTCCATTTTGTATTTCTTCAAAATGTCAAACACGTATTTTGATTGGTTGATGAAGATACCTGTCGAGAACTGCTTGACTTGTAATCCAAGAAATAAATTAATCTCTCCCATCATACTCATCTGGAATCTGGACATCATTAAACCCGAAAACCACGTGCATAATCCAGGGTTAGTTGAACCAAAAATAATGTCATCGACGTAAATTTGTACCAAAAGAATATCACCTTCTTGTTCCAGAGTAAAGAGAGTTGTGTCAATTTTACCTTTTCGAAAGCCAGCACCAAGTAAGTAGGTAGATAGGATTTCATACCAGGCGCGAGGGGCTTGCTTCAGACCATAGAGAGCATTGTCAAGCATGTAGACATGATCTGGATAATCTGTGTCCACAAAACCCTCTGGTTGAGAAACGTATACTTCTTCTTTCAAAACGCCGTTCAAGAATGCTGTCTTCACGTCCATTTGATAAACAGTGAAGTTTCTGTAGGCAGCGTATGAAAGAAATATCCGTATTGCTTCTAAACGAGCAACCGGTGCGTATGTCTCATCATAGTCTATTCCCTCCTGTTGCCTGTACCCTTTCGCTACAAGGCGTGCTTTGTTTCTTATCACAATCCCTTCACTGTCTTTCTTGTTCTTCGGGATCCATTTTGTACCAATGACCGTTTTACCCTTTGGTCTAGGAACAAGTCTCCATACATTTAGAGCTTCAAATGAGTTCAGCTCATCTTGCATGGCAATTATCCAATCTGGATCTTCTAAGGCATGTTGAACAGATGTAGGTTCAACTTGACTAAGAAAGAGCGCAAATAGGACCTCGTTTGCCGTTGCCGATCTAGTTTTGACTGGTTCGTTGACTTGACCAATAACCTGAGTAATGGGGTGACTCTGCGTCCATTTCGTTGAGTGTGGGAGAGATGCAGCACTTACATTTGGATCCACCAAGGTAGGGTCTTTATCGAAGTTCAACTGTATTGTCAAGATAGGTTCCGGTGTTTTGACAGGTTCATTGACAGATGTGTCAACAGGAACTGCCTCCGGTTCTACTTCAGAAGATGACTCTGGTATGTTTGCAGACCCATCATCATTGACATTTGAAGTTGTACCCGACGAAGAAGCACCATGTGTGGATTCACGTTGTCGTCTACTTCTCATGATGATTTCTTGTGTAGAACCCAAATGCCTGTCACTTGAAGAAGTTATCTGAGTCGTTGCATCTGTTGAGGGTTCCGATGAAGGACCCGACAACGAAGCCTGAGCTGGTGTTGCAACCTGACTCCTGTTATTTAAAGATGACGAAGAGTTATCATTATTAAAGTAGTCATCATAAAAGTATTCAAACAATAAATCAAGATCACTGGGCTTTGAGTTAGAAGTGGAAGCTTGATTCTTGTTTGATGTCCTAGTCACCATCGGACGTATTTGTCCGGATGCTAGGATCCCTGATATTGCGGGTTCTGTACTGTTATGGACAGAAGCCATTTCTTCAGATTCGTCGAATTTGACATTGACACTTTCTTTCACATTCTTTGAAGACTTGAGATAGATCCTGTAAGCCTTTGATGTGAGCGAGTATCCGATAAAGAAGCCCTCCAGCCCTTTAGGACTGAATTTGTTCAATTTGTCCTTATCGTTCAGCACAACGCACCTGCAACCAAACACACGAAAGTAGTGTATTACAGGTTTTCTCTTATTCATTAATTCATATGGTGTTTTGCCAAACCGTCGATGTATAATGGAACGGTTTTGTGTGTAGCATGCCGTTGCAACAGCTTCAGCCCACAGATACAGAGGTAGATCAGAATAAGACAGCATCGTTCTGGCCGCTTCAACGAGTGTTCGGTTTCGTCTTTCAACTACACCATTTTGCTGAGGTGTTCTGGCCGTAGAATATTGATGTGAAATTCCTAATGACTGAAAGAAGTCATCAAGAGTTCTGTTTTTGAATTCTGTCCCGTTGTCTTATCTGATATTCTGAACTGATAGTTGTAGATTCACTTGAATCTGTTTGATTAACGAGATGATCAAGTCAGGAGTTTCGTCTTTTGAACGAAGAAACTTGACCCATGTATATCTTGAGAAATCATCAACAACAACTAACACATATCGTTTGGCATTGATACTCTGAGTCTTCATCGGACCACAGAGATCCATATGAAGAATTTCTAGTGCTTTGCTTGTGCTGGGTTCCGGCTTTGGTGGGTGAGGAGCATGCTTTATCTTCCCTGTTTCACATGCAGTACAGAAGTTGTCTTTCTCAAACTTCAGTTCTGGTAGACCAGTAACTAAATCACCTGTCTGCAGCTTTTGAATGTATCGAAAGTTGAGGTGAGATAGTCTTCGGTGCCATAACCAGCTTTTGTCAAACGACGCCTTTGACATCAGACACACATTCATCTTGGGGTTTAGCTTGGATAGGTCAATGGTGTAAAGATTTGAATTGCGCGACCCAACTAGAAGTTCATTTCCGTCATCGGTTAGAACTGCACACCGAGTCTTCTTGAAATGTACTTCTAGGTCTTTGTCACAGAATTGACCTATACTAAACAGGTTGTGTCCCAATCCTTCAACATAGTTAACCTTGGTTATTTTGACCTTGTCTGTTACTATGTCTCCATAACCTAAGATAGGAGAGTACTGATCATTTCCAAATTTGACTCTCCCTCCATCTCTTTCTACAAAGTTGCTCAAGAGTTCCTTTCTTCCAGTCATGTGTTTTGAGCAACCAGAATCCAAGTACCACACATGACGGAGCTGCAAAAAGGAATTTAAACAGTTTTAGGTACCCATTGCCAATTGGGTCCTTTTGGGTTAGGAGTCTTTGTAGTTCTAGGTAGCCATTTCAAATTGGCAATGCTCTTTCTATTACCATTGTTAGAGTAATTAGGTGTATACAACCAACAGTTATAGTCAGATTTGCCAATGAAATCATCCACACCACATGAAGCACAACAGATTTTATCATGAGACAAGTTAATCAGTTGTTGCATTGTATAAATCTTGCAAGGTGTTACAAGTTTTCTATTGTCAACAGCATGATTAATTACATTCAAAAACAACTTGTCCTTCTTAAAATTTAAAACATTTAAAGGAACTTTGGATGATTTGATCTTTGTCACTTCTTGTGTGGATGCTTTTATCTTCCACTCAAGTTTCTTGTTGGTTCTTAAATTACGATCTGAAACACCAGACAAAGAAGAGTTGTGAGATTTTGAATATAGAGTTTGAGTAGATTTAGCATGCTTCTTCTGTTTTGGTTTTCTTTTCTTTTTCTGAAATGATTGTTTTGATTTATATTTAGAATAGTAATCATTGACAGAAATTTTCTCTGAAGACTTGGAAGATTCCCCTTCCAAAATGATCTTTTTAGGTTCCTCTTCTTTTATCAAAAAATCAGTGTGATCTGGAAGTTTTGCACTGAAGTCAAATAGAACAGGCAATTCATTTTCAACTTTGCCTTTGCCTTTACCAACATCCATACTATCAATATCAGAATCACTTTCTGATGAAGCATAAAAGAAACCATAAGACTTAGGATAATGAAATTCATTAAATTCTGTTGAAGCATGTTTAACAGATTTTTCCTTTAAATTCCAAAAATCATAACCATGAGATGTTGGTTTACTAAGAAAATCATCTATTTCTTTTTCTTGGTCATCTATTTTACAACCCTTCAAAACAGTTGTTCCCATGAAAGCTTTGCATGAAGAAAGATCTGAATCAGAAGAATGTGTTACGTTTGAAACCTTTTCATCAGATATTTCCTCAAGTTTTCTTTTCATATCAATTAAGTTTTCTAAAAGAACTGTGATCACAACTTCCTTTTCAATCTCAAAAACAAGTCTGTTCTCTCTTTCTTTCCCTATTATTTGTCTTTCAAGAAAAAGCGTTTTCTGAAAAGTAAATAGTTGATCTGAAAGATCCAAACATCTAAGTTCTAGAGATTTCTTTTCTTCAAAGCTTTCAGGTTCATCATTTATGCTATATGACAAAACAGTAAAGATAACTTCTTTTTCAATATAAAAAAGAAGTTGATCTTCGTTTCTGATTTCTTCAACATTAAAAATTATATTCCTTTCGAGCTCCATGAGTTTTTGTTCAAGAACCATTGGTGGAAAATACCTTTTTCCTTCCAAAACAGATTTTTCAGGATTATCCTTTTGAGTATTTTCTTTTTCCTCTGGTTCTTTAACAATATAACTCTCAAAATAATCATTTGGTAAGGTTTTTTCATTATCTAATGCCTTGGCATTCTCTGGACCATACCAAAAAGGAAGTTGCATTCTAACAGTGATTTTTCTTTTTGTTTCTTCCTCAGCCTTTTGTTCTTCCTCATGAAGTTGTTTGATTTGATAGCAAGGATGTGTAACAGGCATAAACCATTCAAATTCATACTGAGTGGGAGTTTTAGTTATGGCATTCCTTAGGTACTGAGGATTGTCATATCCAATACCCCACTTTGCGTTATAGTATCTGAATTTGTTTGGCTTATTCATTTGAATTGTTTGTTCTGTTTGACCTGCTTTGTACAGTTTATCTTCCAGATCTTTGATATTTTCACTCAGCTCTTCATTTCTTTCTTTATAAGCATGTAAAAGACTTTCAAACTCGCTATTCTTTATTTCTGAACTCATTAATTTTTCCGATAGTTCAGATACTCTATCTTGAAAGTACGCATGACCAATATCGAATTCAGTCTTTTTCTTTTTCAATTCAGTAATTTGACTGTCTTGTTCTATTAGTCTTTCCTTTTGAGTTGAAATTATTTCATTAGCAATGTTCTCATCAGCTTTTAATTCTTCTAACCTTTGTGTTAAGCATGCTTGTTTAGAAATAAATTGATTATAGAAATCGAAATATACCTGTTCTGAAGTAGACTCTGCTCCTTCATCATTGGCTTCTTTGGTCATGAAGCACATCTTTGTTTGAGCAGTAGTCTCATTATTAGCTTCATCATCAGAATGATCAAGCCAGTAATCCTCTTCTACCTTTAGTGCAATACCCGATTGCTTCTTTTCAGCAAGCAACAACTTGTTTTTGTAGTAATTGGTATCTTTCACTATCTGCTTCCAGCACTCCTTCGCGAAATGACCAGGTTTCCCACAGTTGTAACAGGTCTGTGGTTCTTCCTTTTTCTCAAAAATCTTTTTCTCCTCTGGCCTCTTGTAATCATTTGGCCGTCTATACTCAGTAGGCCTTTTGTACTCTTCCGGCCTCCTGTATTCTGCTCTTTTGCTTGATTCAACATGCGCCCTATGCTCAAAGTTCTTTGAGCCCGACGCATACCTCTGATTATTAGAACCAGGACTTTTCCCAAATTTTCTCTGAAAAGAACTGGTAAGCAGAGCCAGAGAATCCTTCATTCTCTCTATTTCTTCTATCCCACTTGCTTCCTCCATTTCTCCTTCAGACTGGTTCTCCTCATCCTGGGAGTATCCTCTGCTTGAAATCAACGCAAGTGGATCTTGCTCTTCATCCTTCATCCCTCTTTTATCTTCATTCTTCACTTTCCTATTCTTCTTCACTTTCTTCTCTTCAGCATCATCTTCATCCTGCTTCAACGTTTCAAACATCTGTTGTAGAGGTAATTCTGATAGCTTAGCATTCTGCTTCATTCGGTGAGCGTACTTCTTCCATTCTGGTTGAAGAACGGTCAGGAATTTTACGTTGTGCTCAATAACCTTCCTCTCTATTTTGAATCTGCTTAGCTCATTCAATATTGTGGTGAAGCGTACATAAGCAGAGTCAAGAGTCTCTCCTTCTTTCTGTTTGAAGCATTCGTATGAGTTGATGATGGTTGAGATTTTCATTTGATTCTCTACTTCAGATCCTTGAAATAACTTTATCAGTTCATCAAACATGGCTTTACCAGATTGATTTTTGCTGTCTACCCTCCGATAGACATTATCGGTCAAGGCCTGAATAATTAGAGATTTCGCCATTTTATCTCCTTGGTACAATTTCTTCTGTTCAACAGAGTAGTGAATCGGTAGAACAGTAACAATATCTGCAATTGGATCACCATCAATAGCAATCCCTCTTCTTGTTATAGGCTTCATTGGTCCATTATCTAGAGAATTGATAATGAATTCTCCGTTCTCTTGTCTATCTACCCAGTCTAGGAATCTGTCTTTCCAAATTTTGAATTCTGATGTAAAGAGAACCGGAGGTTTGTCTTTGGAACCAATGGATAGCACATCTCTTGTAGTCATTTAATTACTTGTCTGATCGTTTTATCTCTTGTTCAGTAGCTTTCTTTTTCAACAAACTCTTTCTGTCTCTGCCTTTGTATGGGTTGCGAGGCTACTGTTTGCGATGCAACAAAAAGTCTCAACAATCTGTTGCGAGGCAAACAAAGTATCGCAATGAAATTGGATCGCAGTGAACAATTGCGATCGAAACTAAGTCTCGCAGTCAACAATTGCGAGGCAAACACCAAACCAACAAATCGCAATAACAGATTGCGAGGCAAGAAACAGATCGCAATTAAAAATTGCGAGGATCGCAGTCCAAAGATCCTGAAAGTTGCGAAGCTCGCAGTCCAGAATTTTAGAAGGTTGCGAGGCTCGCAGTCTTAATTTCTAGAAGATTGCGAGGGGTTTGAATCTTGCGAGAGATATGAATATTAGTTGGTTGCGATGGTTATGATGATTTTTTAAGCAGATGTTCAAATGAACTCAAAAATGCTTGAAATTTTGAACGAGAGTTCCTGGGTAATTTCTGGGCACTTTTATAACCTTGAGTTTTGTCTAAAAAAACCAACCTAACCTTGATTTGATGAGCAAAACAGTGAGTTTTACTCAAAACAGAGACTTCGTGAAAAACATAGAAGATGCACGTATTGATCTAATTTCCTGGTGATATGCGGAATTAAATACACAGGAAATTTCTATTTTCACTTCTTGATCGATTCCAACCACTAGAAGAACTCCAGAGACCAAAATCAACCAAAAAAAATTGAACTTGAAGAATACAGATACGTACAACTTTTAAGAACAAATCTGAACAAAATGATATTAAGCTCTGATACCAATTGTGATCCCACAATGACAAGTAATAAGAGTAAATACACAATATATATGAATCAAAGAAGTACACCTCTATATATGATTGAAGAACTTGCAGCTTACAACTTCACAGAAGGTTGAGAGGTTTACAAAGTGGAAGGAGGCTGCGAAGATAGAGGCGTGTGTATTTTGTATGTTGAATGTTCTATGTTGTGGTGTGACCTAAAAATACAGATAGTATACTATATATACTATTCAAAGTTTGACAACATGTCACATTTGGTCCCTCAACTATAATACTACATGGTACAAGATAATGTAACATTAACAAAAGCAAACACCAACAGCCCCCGATACAGAATCATACAAGTTGGAGAAACCACACATGACCGAACATCTCTCGGTACAATAGTTCAAATAGCAAAAACATAAAAGAACTGATTAAGACATCTAAAAACGTCGTATAACTTTTAACATTTTTATTGAGGTATGATGAATAATTAAAATGAACCCAATATTATATAGTATTGTTATATATAGCATACATATAATTTTAATCTCAAAAGTTTGCTAAAATACGTAACAATATAATTGATGGCATTTTTTTGATAAATAATGTTGGAGGATGAAATGAAATGTAAGATCTAAAGATATTTTCATCAAACTTCAAACATTGTGTAATGTGAAACGATTGATGATATATAACTTGGTTACATTAATACGTATATTAGGACATGTAAAACGAAAAATAAAAATGAAATGGATGTAATAGCTATCTTTTAATATTAATTGTTGTTTCTTAAAGAAAATATAAGACTAAAAAAATGTAAGTTTGAAAAATAAAAATGAAGTATTTAGTATAGTAGTTAAAAAAAAGGCAAAAATATATAAAAGTAAAAATAAAAAATCTGTCCGTCGTGGGTTTTAGGGGCTGTTTGGCAGTTGCTGAATGGTTTAGTGTAGAATGATTAAGTGGTCAGAATAACTAAGAGGCTTTTACGATATAGTGCAAAATGAAATATGGTTGGTTGGTAATTGTTTAGAATGAAATCAGGGTGCTGAATGGTTAAGGGAGGCACACGATGCTAAATCATTCAAATGGTTTTAGAACCATTAAGTGACAGACATTTTTTTTTTGCCAAACAGGATTTACCTCTTAGCGATTCAGAGGTTGCCTCTTAATGGAACCATTAAGAGGTAAAAACAAAACAGAAAAGAAGAAAATGAAATGGATTAAAATTGTAGTTTGGTGAAGTTGTATTCCCATGTCCAAATTAAACAGCAGGTGCAGGTAGCTTCAATTATATATATATACTCCCACATCCCACATCGCATGGTGAATGCAAATGTAGAGTGAGAAGCAGGTGTATAAAAAAACGTTCTCAACGACCTTGAAAAGGCACGCAGCCATGTGATGAGCACAAAGCGAACTATTCTTTCGCCTTTTACTAAAGAATACCGTGTGCTCGTCACTACAAGTGGCATACGCCGATTTTTGGAGAGGTTTTCCTTTTAAGGAATGCTTCTAGCAATTACAGTTTAAATTAAGAGAAGACCCAATTTAGAACAAATTTGAAACTTGTTTAATCGATTACAACATTTTTATTTTGGATTTTACGTGAACATCATCCAGAGATTGGTATTAATTTCTTTCAAGTTTAACAAGATCCCACATTGGTTTCGGAATGAAACCAAGATCCCACATTGGTTTCGGAATGAAACGTGCAGTCCTTGCAAAAGATATTAAAGAAGGGTGTTGTGCAGCTTGATACTTACTTACCTGGACGGGATCAATGGGTGATCAATAACGCTCATGGTCTAGGTTGGTGACTTCCATTGCACTTGGGAGGGGTGCCTACCTAAGGTCGGCCCAAGTGGTCGAGCCTACGTCATAATTTGTGTTAGCGGGGGCATGCGTACGCGCGGCCCCTATCCAAACATCGACTTTTTAAGTGTTTCCATTTTCTTTGTTTCTTTTTTAATAAAAAACGTGGGTAAAATTGTTTTATATATGGAAAGATGTTTTAATTTATTTTGTATCGTAGAATCATGAAAAGAAATGAAAAATGTGGATCATGTTTGGATGAATTAAACTCCATTGATGAAGTGAGTACGTTGAATGGCATTTGGAGAGAAAGACGCATGAGCCTGTTATTGAACCATCTCCAAGACCCACCAATAATTGATTACACAGTGATCAATCATTGATGAATAAGAATCCAATTCATGGATATTCACATATGAATATTCCATCCACGATATTTAATTAATCTTTTTATCTTAACCTCCGACTATCACATTATTAATCAATGACAAGAGTAAAACGAATCTTATGTGTGTTTGATAAATTAGATGTTTGATGGTAAATATATAGAAAAATAAATAAAAAGGGATGGTAAGGTTTTAATTAATTTGTTAATTAGTCCCACATGGGTGGGCGATGGGAGGTGGTTGTAAGAAAGTTTAGAATAAAATGGTGGAGATGGGCAAGGGAGAAAAACATCTTTGCGCTTGGGGCAATGACGCAGCTAATGAGGTAATAACCGAGGCGCGTCAATTGCTGGTTGAAAACTATTTCCAAACCCCCTCCTCGGACTTGGGTATTCCCCTTGGCCGTCGAGAATTTCTGGAAGGGTTCCCTTATGGGAAAAACCCTACATTTTTCTAGTTTACAAAACTTTTACTATTTCATTTCTTGATATATAATAGCCACGGAGAGTTGCAATTAATTTCATCTAAAATGTAGGTTTAATAACACCTCTTAATTAACCATTCTCTAAAGGTTCTTCTGTGTAAAATATATATCTAGAAAGGTGTTGTACAACTTAATTAATACATACTCACAACTGCAGCTAGCTGCATTATTATCATCTGTTTCTAGCTTTTATTTGTTGCAACACAAGTTCAAGTTAAGGACTACTCTATTATTACGGTTAAAACGACAAGTCATTTGGTTAATTAAAATTGTAAGAATTACTTTTTCTAAAACTATATGTCTTTTTCATTGTGGAATGAATTAGATTTGATGTTTGTTTGTGGAATGAAAATAAAAACTAATAAGTTATACATGATCCCACATCGGAGTCGGAATGAAACCTGCAGCCACAACAAGAGTCATTTAAGAAAGGTGTTGTACAACTTAATACATACTTACCTGGACGGGATCAATGGGTGATCAAGATGGCCCATGGTCTAGGTTGGTGACCTCCATAGCACTTGGGAGGGGTGCCCGCCTAAGGTCGGCCCAAGTGGTCGAGCCTACGTCATAATTTGTGTCAGTGGGGGCCTGCGTTCGCGCGGCCCCTATCCAAACATCGAGTCCTAAATGTTTCTTTCATGTATAAAATGATACGTATTCTCGTAACAAATAGTTTTAGCATTGTAACAGAAACAGAAATTAAACCATTATACATGAATCGTTAATCTAATTCATGGAGCCCTCTACTGTTCAATCCGTTATGTTGGTTGAACCCTTCATACATAAAAATGTGATTTTCTTACAAAACTAATTACATCATTGTATTCGTCTTGCATTCTGAGTTCAACCATATCCCCTTTCTCAATATTTCGACTTTTCTTATTAATATACGTATAATTAATCTCTTTATGCATTAATGTATGATCACCTTTTATGTTCTATATGATCAATATATCACCTCTTATGGTTACGTTGAAATTATCAGTATATAATCTGTAATCCTTGATATATAAAACCAACTTCTATCTTTATTTAATATTTTTGCATTATTGTCTATTACTCACGGTTAACACAGAGGCCTTGAGAAGACGACCCTACTTACGAGCTAATGACATATTATTTACTTTGTATTTGCGAAACTCGACACCCGTCAACTATTCTCGCCCTCCAATATTAATCAACGTGTGCTGAAAGCAGTACACCAAGCGTTCCAGGTTTCAAGCGACTATGGGTTGTATAATATGTGAATGTAACTTGGCTCTGCTGGTATACTGCCAAAAAAATGTCCACCAAACTTTGATGAGTTCTTTTAGGACAAACGAGCTCATGTTCTTAATTGTGAAGATGCTAGAACCGGTGGATAACGACAAAAACAATATAATAAGAGGAAAGTTACTAAAAAACGTGCAGCTAAAAAGTGCTTACATTTCACAAGGAAAATTTGGGTTGTAAAGTTCCAAGATTAACTATAATAAATTGTAGCTTCAAAACAGATGCCATAGTCATAAAAAAAATTCAACTAGGATCAGAGGGTGAGCCACGCCAAGGCAGTAGTGCAACACCAAGACGACTCTCAAAGACCCCAATAGCAAGCTATTGTTTTGGTCTTTTCCCACTAAAAAATAAGATTAATATCGAGTAGGCCGATGACCTACATATCAGATATTAAACTGATAAGAACAGATACTACACTTGATCTTAGCCAAAAGGCCGAGAAAGGTATGCTTTTCTACTTTGTGAGCCTTGGTTTTTATAATAGTCTCGTCGTGGTTGTTTTTGTTAATTAGGTGATGTGGGATGCCTATGAAGTCATGTTTAGATTTCATAATACTTTCAATTTCTTTTCTTTCTAAAATGATTAGATTTAATCAACAAAATATCACTTTTTTCAACAAATTAGAGCTCTAAAGAAAATATGTATATATATATATATATATGTATGTAAGAATGGCTTGCTCAAATTGTTTAAAAACCCCATCACATATAAAGCCTCCAAGTGGGTTACAAATGCACATATTAGAAGCGTTTCAATAAGTGTATGGCTCCTTAATGCTTCAACCTCAAATTACCTGCAAATTACATATGCATCCTTGAATGTACGTATACTATATATGAGAGACAAGTTAAAGACGTTGAAGGATAGTTTGGAGTAAAAAGAAATTTGGGAATGTGGACGATGAGTTGAACAGAGTAAAGAATACGGCTTGCAACTTGGAATTAGAGGCAGAAAAAAGAAAAAACAAGTCTCTCTCAAGATTGGAAATCCACTCGTTCCAAATGGGCAGACTTGGAAGCGAAAATATATTTGATGCTAAGGCAAAAATCGAGACTCGGATGGACTTTGGAAGGTGAAGAAAACTCAAAATTCTTTCATGCATCCTTGGAAAGGAATTTTTTTCAAATGCCTTCAACACGACCAACCCAACCCATGTGCAACCCGATCTTGAGTTCAAGAAATGTTATGTTTATTGAAATGCTCATTGGATTCTTTTAACCCATTACGTGCTGGCCTAAATCATTGCCATGGACGGACAATGAATTAAGCCAGGGGTATTTGATAAGCACACATTTGAACCTACTTTTATATTGAATCCATTGCATATCATAATGATGTAATAGCTATTAGGTCCCCCTTAATCTTGGTTTTTCATTGCTTCATGATAGATATATAGAGGGTGGATTAGAAACAAATGTAATGTTACATTTAGTTCAAATGGAGGCTCAAACGAGGCATATTTATAAAATGGAACTGAGCATATTTTCCAAGAGAATATGAGGTTGGAAATAGCTTTCAAACGATGTCTAGACAGCACATATGAATTCAAATTTCGTTTAAACGAGGCAAAATACAAATGTTTTAACAAAAGAGTTGAGACGGGGTTTCAAGGCAAAATCAAGGTTTTTCTTTTTGTAGCAGTCCGAGACAGCCCATGCCCCAAAACATTCTCTAAAAGTTATGTTTGGATACACTTTTGGAAAAAACCAAATCCTCTCTAAAGGCTATTTTCACATATAACTTTAAAAATCATTTCTTTCTCCAAATGGTATATTTTTCCATCCATATTTCAACACTATAATGTATATACAATTATATATTTTAATATTAGTAAAAACAAAAACATAGAAATCTTAAAGCAAAAAAAACTTCTTACACATGTTATCATTGTAAAAAATGATACGTATTCTCGTAACAAATATTTTTAGCATTGTAACAGAAACAGAAATGAAACCATATCCAAGACCCACTAATCTAATTATACATGAATCGTTAATCTAATTCATGGAGCCCTCTATACTTATAATCTACTGTTCAATCCGTTATGTTGGTTGAACCCTTCATACATAAAAATGTGATTTTCTTACAAAACTGATTACATCATTGTATTCGTCTTGCATTCTGAGTTCAACCATATGATGCGACTTTTCGGTGAGTGCACCCGACTCCCAACTTGCGTCATTTTACTCAGATTTGGTGAGACTTGTTGAATGTTTTTCTTATCATTCGATTTCCATTTATTCAAACCTTGATTTAATAGTTTATCATAATGGGGCCGATTAACTTGACTAGATACCCTCAGATTGTTCAACATAAATGTTTATTGCTAGATATTAAAAACATATATACATGCATATACACTATACGTACATTTTTATTGCATCATTTTAGTTTATGCCTGATTCAATTCTATAAAAGCTTATTACAAAAAAATACTTTAGCCCTTAGAAACGCATAATATGGTGTTACTAATTAAACCCTTAGTTTGCCTTTTACCTTTAGATGCACCGTGAAGAAAATCCTTTATTTTAAAAGAAAAAAAATAATCAAATAAAAATGTAGAATCATAGAGGTGAGGAAGGACAAACATCTACAACTATATTCAAGTTTAGTTTTCATTTGTTGCAAGGATATAATACACTACAACAAATAAGACTTTTTAGAACGTTGGCCAAATGCAATTTAATTCATCATTTGACACAGCTTAACCACTTCATCGTACCGCATCCTTGATATGAATCACCGAAGATTTTCATGGGTTGCATTTCTTACTTTGCACGAACGACAACACCCATTCTGACTGCAAGATGTTTGCAAAATTTCAAGTGAAGTGCTAAAGATGCTAATTTCGTGTTTTATCTACAAGTTAAGAAGACATCAGAGCAAATTCGTTATAAAAGACCCGTAACTTAAAATATGCCAACTGATGAGTTTTAAATGGAAAATGACCAATAAGTTGGCCAAAGGAATTTATCGGATGATTTTCGGAATTAGTAACCTATTATCAGATATGGAAACTCGACATCACTAACCTACATTAACAATAACATAACATAACATAACATATGACGTTGGCAATTATCAATAAAAACTTACTTTTAGTTACTTTTGCAAATAACTCGACTTACTTTTAGTTCACTAACTCTTATTGCAGTGTGTACGGAAATGTATTTCGGCCATCGTGAACGACTTCATTCCTTTCAACGACCATATAAAATAATTCAAATTGAACCCCAATTCATTCATCAAAACATTAAGTTTTCGAAGAAAAAGTTACTAGAACAATCCCAAGATAAAAACTCACTTGGGAGCTTTTTCACTTGGATTAACCATCTCAGGATTTCTACAACAACAAAAAAATGAATGATGTAACAGGTGATGGTTCACGTCTTAGAACGAATAAACACAATTTGACAGTCACCTCAATTTGCATAATCCTACAATTCAACTTGTTATAATCATATCCGGGCCGGTGAATGGTAGTTCTGACAAATTATCTAAAAAGGAAACATTGCTAACCATTTTAATTGTTTTTCAAAGTGCAATAAACTCGATATCAATTTCAAGTTGGGTTTCACATTTTGAGTTTAATAATAACTAAGATTGAAACTCTATCGTTCTGTACATGATAAACATTTCGCTATTTGACATCTACAGAATCGTCTTTGAACAGAAAATGTTGTTCCGCCAAAAGTTTTGACTCGGTATAGTTGTTCAATAGAATTAAGGCCTACTCAAATTCCTCTTTTAAGATCAAATTTAAAACGAAAGTGTCTGAAACTAATAGATTCAACGACTTAATCACCTATTACGATTGAAATCCTAAAGCGTTTTTCTTCACGTCGTTTTTATCCCCACCTGAATAGAAAAAAAATCCACAAATAAAAAAATCCATGTGAATAGATAACGTCAAACGCAACACTTTGAGTCTGTGAAACTTCATAATTCATAACACTAATGACCTTCTCAAATTCAACAAGGAAAGAAACACCAATCGGTTAAACAGTTCATGATAATGCAAAATAACAAGAATTGTGTGTGCGAGTGAACAATCAAATTCTTAGCAAGTTTTAATTGTGTAAATGTGGTTAGTAAGCCTTGATCAATATCAAACTAGTAAACCTCTATCTATTATTTTCAAACTTGGATATTACAACCACTTGTATAAACCACACAACATATTAGTGGCACAGAGGTGAAAAATGGCATAAAAACAAGTATTAGAGACATTAACGCTCGGATTTATTCGGGTAATGCTTCTAGACTGGATATGGAATCTCGTATCCATTTTATGAAGACTTTGGGTGACATGGAAAGGATAGAAATTTGTATGTGGTACAAAAAGCTAAGATCCATTGGGGAGTCGAAGGAGATGAGAATTTCAAGTTTTTCCATGGAGTTCTTAAAAAGAAATGACGTCAATTAGCTATTTATGGAGTGATGATTTACTTCATTTTGTTATGGCTATACATCCATGCACTGACTATTTGGCTCAACCGTGTTTTCTTTCTCTTTTCCTCACGGCAGGTAATAAGGGGGTTGCTAAGGTTTCATGAGAAGAGTGGATAAGGTTCCGATCAGAAGAAGGTTTTGAGAGAATTACTACAATTTTAGGCATTATTTAATTTATTTCATTCGTTATTAGACTAGCTCTTTCGGTAACTATTTATGTTTGGTTTTGCTTATTTGTAGGGATGTACTTGAATCTTTTGTTTGGAGTTTAATTCTTATTTGTAGACGTTATATTTTTGAAGACATTTTATATCGTTTATTAGGTTTAGAAGTAACCTCTAGTTCTTTTGAATGGGGGTGTTACAATTATGGTGTTAGAGCTCTAGGTTTGATCTTGTAGAAAACCAAATAGGTTTACCGTGTGAGTGTAGTTTAAGTGAATTAGGTTGCTTATTGCCTAGAATTAAGCTAAGGGGACAATATTTGTTGATTTTATTAATATTCTAATAAGAATTTGATGTTTGTGAGCTTTTATTGGTCTAGAAAAGTTATTCAAGGGAGTTTAGTGTTACCTAGTACTTGCCTTAGATTTGAGAGTCTAAATCGTGAACAGATTTTATATTATTAGTGTTGTGATTAGTTGGAAATTTTGTTGGTCATGTGAGAAGAGATCGTTGGTGATGAGTTTCGTTATGGAGTGATTTAAGTTAAATAAATATTTAAGACTTTGTGTTTAGCATTTTTATGCTAAGTCAGAGGTATAAGAAACTGATGTGATAGCGGGTTTGTCGTTATGTTTAATAATGGTTTTGTGTTCAAGGAATTAAGTTGTCGTAAGACTTTATTTGAACTTGATGTCCATGTATTATTTGATTTCGCGAAAGTATCTTCATTGAATGTCATGAGGATTTTAGGGAATAATCGAGAAAATGGCGTTGTATGCCAAGGTTGTCGTGTAAATCTTTGATTCGTTATCAAGTTTTGAGATTATGTAAAATAATAGCATTAGATTGTTTTGTGATATATATATATAGGACGGTAATCAAATGAGAACCACAAAAAGGTTAAGAACCGTGAGGAGTGATCTAAGCCTTAATTTGGTTTTGATCTTAAGGTTTTAATTAAAAGTTGTTTTTAATTAAAAAAGGGCATAATCGTCATTTTGGTAACAAGATTCATCAGATGAAACATACAACTTCATTCATTTGAACCACAAGGGTTGTGGCGTGGTGGTAAGGCCTAGGGAGTTCATAGCGCTTGCCCGGGTTCGAACCCCACACGCAGCACTTGTGGCCACTGAGGATAATCTCAGGGCTGCATGCTTTAGCAGCTGGGCCAAAGGCCCGATTTGCCTAGGGATTAGTCTGGGCCCAATGTGGTCTGGGATACCCTTCTCAAAAAACTTCATTCATTTGATGAAACACACAGATTCACCATATGAAACACAACGATTTTCCAGCCGAAACACAATCCAAATGAAAAACACAGATTCACCATATGAAACACATAGATTCACCATATGAAATGCACAATTCACCATATGAAATGCACAATTCACCAGGTGAAGCACACTTTCATCAGGTGAAACATACAAATTCTTGAAACACACATATTCACCGATGATGAAACACCGATTCAACGGATGAAATTAAAACCAGGTGAAACATAAAGATTCACTAGGTGAAACCAGAATCATGGTAGGAGCCTGTGTATTAAATTTACGATTGAATGGAAAACAACCACTATGTATCATCTCCAGGTGATACAAATACACCATGAAACATAAAGATTCACTAGGTGAAACCAGGTGAAACATAACCACGTGTAAAGATTCACCAGGTGAAACACAACAGATAAGACGTCGATTCACCAGATGAAACATACAAATTCATGAAACACACATATTCACCGATGATGAAACATAAAGATTCACTAGGTGAAGATTCACCAGGTGAAAGTTTCACCAGATCTAGGAAATCAAACACAAAAACCCCAAATCTAGGAACATACTTCCAATCATGGAAAAAACCTAAGAAAACAGGAATTGTGATATTAATCAACTAAGCAAAGTCATCAACATCTTCTTAAGCTTGTCGTTTGTGGCTTCGGGAGTATACAAGGATGAACATGTGAAATTCTTGATTTCTGAGTAGAATTTGATGAATGATTTGGTGAATTTCAACCCACCTGTTTCTTCCAAAAGATCCCCCACCGCAACAATTGTGGTTATTCCTAAACCAACCAGAAATTCAAAAATCATGGCGGCCGGAAAGTCAAGCTAGGAAAAATAGCATCCATTAGGTCGAAGATATAACTGCCATGGTGCTTCTCGCCTTTCTTTTCTTTTACGCTTGCCAATTTCGAAAGAAGTAAAGGAATCAAAACCCGACAGCTAAACCCAAAGAAACTAGAGCTCTCAAAATCGAGGAATCCAAATATTCAAAGACATGTTTATACAACTTGCTCCTACTTGAACGATGCTCAAAACTTGGTCGGTGCTGCTTATACAGTACGCAACCTTGAATGTACTAAATTAATGCCCATTATATCCTTGAATGTCCTTTCAAATTGTCAAAATTACCCTTATTTTTTACTTTAATTACAAAATGGCTTTTTTTATAATAACCCTTGATTTATTCTAATCAATGGATTAGATTAGTTCTCAAGTCCTTAACCTTTTTTTGGTCCTCACTAGATTTAACCCCTATATATATATATATATATATATATATATATATACTAGTCTTTGGCTCGCTCGTTGCACGACGATCAATTTTGTGTTTTAAGTTAATTATTTGATGTTTAATACTTGTTGAATAATTTTGTGACACATACAATAATTGATAAAAAGAAAACAAAAATTCCACAAATAGGGAATATTATCTTGAAGATAAAAATATGTCTATTAAGTTTGATACTTATTATAAATGTCGTTACTTAATGAATTTATCAAACGAATACACAATAATTGCATATTTATATTTGTGAAAAATGTTCGAACTCATAATCCAAAAGTCAGTTGATAAGTGATATCCTTTTTTTTCCAAGTAATTAAATCTCTTATGATAATTCTAAGGGTGTTTCGTTGACAGAATGGAATTTGATAGAATTGTAATTCGTTGAAATAATTCGACTTTGAAGTAAAAATTGATATGAAACTGCAAAAAGAAAATCACGACAATTTAGTGATTATTTATATTAAATCCCATATTAATTTCAACAAATCCCATACTAATCACGAAACATTAATTCGTATATATTTATAATATTTAATAATATAATTAAATCCAAAAATATTCAATATCGGTCTCATTTCGAAGGTATTGACAAAGCGATTACAATGGTATAATTTGTAAAAAATAGTTTTGTAAAGGAATCACCCTTCTCGAAAGATCTTCAGTTTTTCTCCCCCTTGATTTCTATAGAAAACCGTAGTGATGCAATTCTTCAAATGTAGTCTAGGCTCCCGTTGAAATAAGCTCTTACTCTTTATATTTCAACCTTGACAAATCGGATTCAATGTCTCGACCGAGTGCACAAAAAACATCTTCATAAATGTGGAAACTCTAGCTCGTACATATAAGCTCACCAGAAAGATAACGAGCGAGTTGTTGCATGACAAACCAAAGTGCAATCTCAGTTTATAACACCAAATCCGTCGATAAGCCGCGAGCTATGCTGTTAAAATCGGTTAGCGGTGCGATAGCGGTCAAGGACGATATTCGATATATCGGATATATCGGTGATATATCGGAATATCGGTTTATATAAAGAATTATATATATATATATATATAATATTATATATGCATCCATAAACTTATCATATGCATTAATTAAAAACATAGTTCAACATCAAAACATCTACTTAAATAAGGTTTCACATCTACTGAATAAAAAAAACCCAGCTATACTCGTTAAAAAAAAGCCCAAAAATGGTATTCTTAAAAAATCGCGATTTTTAACCGATTTTTGGACCGATTTTTGGATAAATCGGCCGATATAGCGCTGACCGATTTTTGGACCGATTTTTGGCACCGCTATTTGACTGATCACCGATATCCGATATATCGGCGATATATCGCCGCTAAATCGCGATTTTAACAGCATAGGCCGCGAGTTGAATAGGAATTCAGCTTAAGAGCGTGATTCGGATTTGCTCGAAGGAGGAAACATAATGAAGCATACACTATAAGGTAGGGTTTAGAAGAACTCCACAATTAACATTGTCCACCAACCGTAGAAAAATGCTCATCCCCAAAATATCAGAACACTGAATGATGAAAATCCGAAACTTCAATCTTCAAGAAATAGCTGAATGATTATAAGCACTCAAGAGTTTGAATAACAACCAAAGCACCAGAACAATGATTGCAAATGCTCACAATTCTGATTAATCAGGTCAGAAGAATGATTAAGAGCACTCAAAGGTCTAGCATCGTCAACAAAACTCCAGAATAATGATTGCAAATGCTCAAACGTCTAATCCCGTTCAACCAAAGACTGAATTCCAACACCCATCTTCTGAAAATCTTGGCAAACTTGAGCTCCTTTAAACATTGACAGTTGCAATATGTATGTGACAGCCTAAATATGGGAATGATGTCACACACGCTTTATGCTAAACACCATAAACAATGCCCCCCCTCCTGAGACTAAGCACGGGGGTTCCGCTACCCGGTTAACGGATTTTTTTTAATGGAATGGGTGATTACTTGGGCGAGGATACCATTTTGATCTCCAGAAACAGTCACGGTTACACATTTTTAACCCTTTGTCGCAACACAAACCTTGTCGCAAACACACACTTGTCATAACTCGAATTATGTCACAACCTTACAACTTGTCGCAACTAACAACTTGTCGCAACCAACAAGTTGCGAAAGTAGGCCAAAAACTTGTCACAGCAAACAGGTTGCGATACAACTCAAAAATGATTCTTATCGCAACAGAAGGTTGCGATAAGGTACTGTTCATGTGAAGTGGGTTGCGATAACCCAAGCTTATCGCAAAGGACAGTTGCGATAGTTTACTGTTCATGAGCTGGAGGTTGCGATAACAATGAATGTAGCTAGTTGCGATAAGGATGAACATGAAGAACACTTAAGGTTGCGATAAGTATGAAGATTCAAATAATCTTAAGTCTAATCCTAAAAAATGATCTGTTTGGGCTGAAATTTGGTACGTAGATTCGCACCGGTATTCTGGACATCTTTAATGCTTCGAGTTTTGTCTAAAATCCAACAGAAAAGTGTTTTTAATCCCAAAACAGTGTGTGCAACAAAAAGTCCAAAAAATTACTGTTTCATACCAGATTGGGCTGTAGATGACGAATCGTTGCAGAAAGATCGTATCGATGAATGATTTCTTCGATTTTGGCTCTGTTACCACTTGTTAGTCCCATTTAAACAAGGCAACGATTCATAATGATAGAGATTGTAACAAGATGAGATACTAAGGATAAATGGTGTATTATTGAAATGGAAGAGAACACCTAGAGAGAGAATGGTTCTCTCTCTAGTTTTCACACACTACACCATGGAGGCTACATTGCAATATGATTCCTACAAACCCTAATTACATACACTTATCTATAAATACCCCCTTGTTACATAGTTAAGCCCAAGCCCATAATATAATAACCAAGCCCATATAACAATTAATACCCCTTTACAAAATTATCTTATAATTAGGACATTTTGTGTCCTAACAAGTACCATACCAGTACTCAATATTTTCTTTCTTGACAAAATCATGCGTTCCACAATAAGAACAACAAATTTTCTTTTGTGCCAACCTAATCAAATGGTTTGCAGAATAAACAAAATTAGGTTTAACAAAAGACTTACCTTTTGGAGCGTTGTTCTTCTTGTTCATCTTAGGTGGAGGAAAAGATGACTTTGGCACATCTTTTTCAGGTGAAGAACATTTCACTTTCCAAACCATCTTTACAGGCTTAAAGATAGGAGTATCTGAACTTGTAGCAGCATGGTTATAGAAAAGATTAGAAGGGCGCGTCTGGTCCTTTGAAGGAGTGCTTGATTTAACGGACTTTGCCGAAGAAAGATGTTCATGAACTGAACCAGAAGAAGTCTTAAATGGACATTCCGAAGCAGTTGAATCATCATATGGCGATTGAACAATAGTATCGACACTAAATTGTTCAGATAATTCAACTTTGAAGTTAATTACCTCCAGTTTCTGAACTTTGTCGGACAGAACATTCCTTTCTTGAGAAATCAAATCAAGTTATGTTTAGACACACCAAATCCTCTCTAAAGGTTATATTCACATATAACTTTAAAAAATCACTTCCTTCCGTAAAAAGGGTATATTTTTTCCATCCATATTTCAACACTGTATTTTGTGATGTGTGTCTTCGAATTTTGTAAACTACAACAAATTTTGTTTACCTTTGTGCCCTCCGGTCAAAAGGATAGATGTGGGTGTGGTTGTTAGACGGCACAGGTGCATATTGATTCAATTTGGTTGAAGAAGGAGGTTGTTTTGTGCTTTGAGGCCGTTACGCTTACCACTTTGTGGTATATATGGGTGTTTCATAATGATATTCTCTTTGGTAACCTGTAGCCAAAGAAGGCGGCGATTTTTGAGAACATTATAACTCGTGCTTACTTTTGGGTAATTCATAGATGTAACAATTTGTCTATTAATTGGGTCGGTTGGCTTACAAATCCTTCCCTTGCCATTATTTTTATTTATTTATTTTAGCTTTTTTGCTAGCTATATAAAACGTTCAAAAGTATTAAAAACGTTTGTATAGCTTTTAACATTTTTATTGAGGTATGATGAATAATTAAAATGAACCCAATATTATATAGTATTGTTATATATAGCATACATATAATTTTAATCTCAAAAGTTTGCTAAAATACGTAACAATATAATTGATGGCATTTTTTGATAAATAATGTTGGAGGATGAAATGAAATGTAAGATCTAAAGATATTTTCATCAAACTTCAAACATTGTGTAATGTGAAACGATTGATGATATATAACTTGGTTACATTAATACGTATATTAGGACATGTAAAACGAAAAATAAAAATGAAATGGATGTAATAGCTATCTTTTAATATTAATTGTTGTTTCTTAAAGAAAATATAAGACTAAAAAAATGTAAGTTTGAAAAATAAAAATGAAGTATTTAGTATAGTAGTTAAAAAAAATCTGTCCGTCGTGGGTTTTAGGGGTTGTTTGGCAGTTGCTGAATGGTTTAGTGTAGAATGATTAAGTGGTCAGAATAACTAAGAGGCTTTTACGATATAGTGCAAAATGAAATATGGTTGGTTGGTAATTGTTTAGAATGAAATCAGGGTGCTGAATGGTTAAGGGAGGCACACGATGCTAAATCATTCAAATGGTTTTAGAACCATTAAGTGACAGACATTTTTTTTTTGCCAAACAGGATTTACCTCTTAGCGATTCAGAGGTTGCCTCTTAATGGAACCATTAAGAGGTAAAAACAAAACAGAAAAGAAGAAAATGAAATGGATTAAAATTGTAGTTTGGTGAAGTTGTATTCCCATGTCCAAATTAAACAGCAGGTGCAGGTAGCTTCAATTATATATATATACTCCCACATCCCACATCGCATGGTGAATGCAAATGTAGAGTGAGAAGCAGGTGTATAAAAAAACGTTCTCAACGACCTTGAAAAGGCACGCAGCCATGTGATGAGCACAAAGCGAACTATTCTTTCGCCTTTTACTAAAGAATACCGTGTGCTCGTCACTACAAGTGGCATACGCCGATTTTTGGAGAGGTTTTCCTTTTAAGGAATGCTTCTAGCAATTACAGTTTAAATTAAGAGAAGACCCAATTTAGAACAAATTTGAAACTTGTTTAATCGATTACAACATTTTTATTTTGGATTTTACGTGAACATCATCCAGAGATTGGTATTAATTTCTTTCAAGTTTAACAAGATCCCACATTGGTTTCGGAATGAAACCAAGATCCCACATTGGTTTCGGAATGAAACGTGCAGTCCTTGCAAAAGATATTAAAGAAGGGTGTTGTGCAGCTTGATACTTACTTACCTGGACGGGATCAATGGGTGATCAATAACGCTCATGGTCTAGGTTGGTGACTTCCATTGCACTTGGGAGGGGTGCCTACCTAAGGTCGGCCCAAGTGGTCGAGCCTACGTCATAATTTGTGTTAGCGGGGGCATGCGTACGCGCGGCCCCTATCCAAACATCGACTTTTTAAGTGTTTCCATTTTCTTTGTTTCTTTTTTAATAAAAAACGTGGGTAAAATTGTTTTATATATGGAAAGATGTTTTAATTTATTTTGTATCGTAGAATCATGAAAAGAAATGAAAAATGTGGATCATGTTTGGATGAATTAAACTCCATTGATGAAGTGAGTACGTTGAATGGCATTTGGAGAGAAAGACGCATGAGCCTGTTATTGAACCATCTCCAAGACCCACCAATAATTGATTACACAGTGATCAATCATTGATGAATAAGAATCCAATTCATGGATATTCACATATGAATATTCCATCCACGATATTTAATTAATCTTTTTATCTTAACCTCCGACTATCACATTATTAATCAATGACAAGAGTAAAACGAATCTTATGTGTGTTTGATAAATTAGATGTTTGATGGTAAATATATAGAAAAATAAATAAAAAGGGATGGTAAGGTTTTAATTAATTTGTTAATTAGTCCCACATGGGTGGGCGATGGGAGGTGGTTGTAAGAAAGTTTAGAATAAAATGGTGGAGATGGGCAAGGGAGAAAAACATCTTTGCGCTTGGGGCAATGACGCAGCTAATGAGGTAATAACCGAGGCGCGTCAATTGCTGGTTGAAAACTATTTCCAAACCCCCTCCTCGGACTTGGGTATTCCCCTTGGCCGTCGAGAATTTCTGGAAGGGTTCCCTTATGGGAAAAACCCTACATTTTTCTAGTTTACAAAACTTTTACTATTTCATTTCTTGATATATAATAGCCACGGAGAGTTGCAATTAATTTCATCTAAAATGTAGGTTTAATAACACCTCTTAATTAACCATTCTCTAAAGGTTCTTCTGTGTAAAATATATATCTAGAAAGGTGTTGTACAACTTAATTAATACATACTCACAACTGCAGCTAGCTGCATTATTATCATCTGTTTCTAGCTTTTATTTGTTGCAACACAAGTTCAAGTTAAGGACTACTCTATTGTTACGGTTAAAACGACAAGTCATTTGGTTAATTAAAATTGTAAGAATTACTTTTTCTAAAACTATATGTCTTTTTCATTGTGGAATGAATTAGATTTGATGTTTGTTTGTGGAATGAAAATAAAAACTAATAAGTTATACATGATCCCACATCGGAGTCGGAATGAAACCTGCAGCCACAACAAGAGTCATTTAAGAAAGGTGTTGTACAACTTAATACATACTTACCTGGACGGGATCAATGGGTGATCAAGATGGCCCATGGTCTAGGTTGGTGACCTCCATAGCACTTGGGAGGGGTGCCCGCCTAAGGTCGGCCCAAGTGGTCGAGCCTACGTCATAATTTGTGTCAGTGGGGCCTGCGTTCGCGCGGCCCCTATCCAAACATCGAGTCCTAAATGTTTCTTTCATGTATAAAATGATACGTATTCTCGTAACAAATAGTTTTAGCATTGTAACAGAAACAGAAATTAAACCATTATACATGAATCGTTAATCTAATTCATGGAGCCCTCTACTGTTCAATCCGTTATGTTGGTTGAACCCTTCATACATAAAAATGTGATTTTCTTACAAAACTAATTACATCATTGTATTCGTCTTGCATTCTGAGTTCAACCATATCCCCTTTCTCAATATTTCGACTTTTCTTATTAATATACGTATAATTAATCTCTTTATGCATTAATGTATGATCACCTTTTATGTTCTATATGATCAATATATCACCTCTTATGGTTACGTTGAAATTATCAGTATATAATCTGTAATCCTTGATATATAAAACCAACTTCTATCTTTATTTAATATTTTTGCATTATTGTCTATTACTCACGGTTAACACAGAGGCCTTGAGAAGACGACCCTACTTACGAGCTAATGACATATTATTTACTTTGTATTTGCGAAACTCGACACCCGTCAACTATTCTCGCCCTCCAATATTAATCAACGTGTGCTGAAAGCAGTACACCAAGCGTTCCAGGTTTCAAGCGACTATGGGTTGTATAATATGTGAATGTAACTTGGCTCTGCTGGTATACTGCCAAAAAAATGTCCACCAAACTTTGATGAGTTCTTTTAGGACAAACGAGCTCATGTTCTTAATTGTGAAGATGCTAGAACCGGTGGATAACGACAAAAACAATATAATAAGAGGAAAGTTACTAAAAAACGTGCAGCTAAAAAGTGCTTACATTTCACAAGGAAAATTTGGGTTGTAAAGTTCCAAGATTAACTATAATAAATTGTAGCTTCAAAACAGATGCCATAGTCATAAAAAAAATTCAACTAGGATCGGAGGGTGAGCCACGCCAAGGCAGTAGTGCAACACCAAGACGACTCTCAAAGACCCCAATAGCAAGCTATTGTTTTGGTCTTTTCCCAATAAAAAATAAGATTAATATCGAGTAGGCCGATGACCTACATATCAGATATTAAACTGATAAGAACAGATACTACACTTGATCTTAGCCAAAAGGCCGAGAAAGGTATGCTTTTCTACTTTGTGAGCCTTGGTTTTTATAATAGTCTCGTCGTGGTTGTTTTTGTTAATTAGGTGATGTGGGATGCCTATGAAGTCATGTTTAGATTTCATAATACTTTCAATTTCTTTTCTTCCTAAAATGATTAGATTTAATCAACAAAATATCACTTTTTTCAACAAATTAGAGCTCTAAAGAAAATATGTATATATATATATATGTATGTATGTAAGAATGGCTTGCTCAAATTGTTTAAAAAAACCCATCACATATAAAGCCTCCAAGTGGGTTACAAATGCACATATTAGAAGCGTTTCAATAAGTGTATGGCTCCTTAATGCTTCAACCTCAAATTACCTGCAAATTACATATGCATCCTTGAATGTACGTATACTATATATGAGAGACAAGTTAAAGACGTTGAAGGATAGTTTGGAGTAAAAAGAAATTTGGGAATGTGGACGATGAGTTGAACAGAGTAAAGAATACGGCTTGCAACTTGGAATTAGAGGCAGAAAAAAGAAAAAACAAGTCTCTCTCAAGATTGGAAATCCACTCGTTCCAAATGGGCAGACTTGGAAGCGAAAATATATTTGATGCTAAGGCAAAAATCGAGACTCGGATGGACTTTGGAAGGTGAAGAAAACTCAAAATTCTTTCATGCATCCTTGGAAAGGAAATTTTTTCAAATGCCTTCAACACGACCAACCCAACCCGATCTTGAGTTCAAGAAATGTTATGTTTATTGAAATGCTCATTGGATTCTTTTAACCCATTACGTGCTGGCCTAAATCATTGCCATGGACGGACAATGAATTAAGCCAGGGGTATTTGATAAGCACACATTTGAACCTACTTTTATATTGAATCCATTGCATATCATAATGATGTAATAGCTATTAGGCCCCCCTTAATCTTGGTTTTTCATTGCTTCATGATAGATATATAGAGGGTGGATTAGAAACAAATGTAATGTTACATTTAGTTCAAATGGAGGCTCAAACGAGGCATATTTATAAAATGGAACTGAGCATATTTTCCAAGAGAATATGAGGTTGGAAATAGCTTTCAAACGATGTCTAGACAGCACATATGAATTCAAATTTCGTTTAAACGAGGCAAAATACAAATGTTTTAACAAAAGAGTTGAGACGGGGTTTCAAGGCAAAATCAAGGTTTTTCTTTTTGTAGCAGTCCGAGACAGCCCATGCCCCAAAACATTCTCTAAAAGTTATGTTTGGATACACTTTTGGAAAAAACCAAATCCTCTCTAAAGGCTATTTTCACATATAACTTTAAAAATCATTTCTTTCTCCAAAGGGTATATTTTTCCATCCATATTTCAACACTATAATTTATATACAATTATATATTTTAATATTAGTAAAAACAAAAACATAGAAATCTTAAAGCAAAAAAAACTTCTTACACATGTTATCATTGTAAAAAATGATACGTATTCTCGTAACAAATATTTTTAGCATTGTAACAGAAACAGAAATGAAACCATATCCAAGACCCACTAATCTAATTATACATGAATCGTTAATCTAATTCATGGAGCCCTCTATACTTATACTCTACTGTTCAATCCGTTATGTTGGTTGAACCCTTCATACATAAAAATGTGATTTTCTTACAAAACTGATTACATCATTGTATTCGTCTTGCATTCTGAGTTCAACCATATGATGCGACTTTTCGGTGAGTGCACCCGACTCCCAACTTGCATCATTTTACTCAGATTTGGTGATTATTCAAACCTTGATTTAATAGTTTATCATAATGGGGCCGATTAACTTGACTAGATAACCTCAGATTATTCAACATAAATGTTTATTGCTAGATATTAAAAACATATATACATGCATATACACTATACGTACATTTTTATTGCATCATTTTAGTTTATGCCTGATTCAATTCTATAAAAGCTTATTACAAAAAAATACTTTAGCCCTTAGAAACGCATAATATGGTGTTACTAATTAAACCCTTAGTTTGCCTTTTACCTTTAGATGCACCGTGAAGAAAATCCTTTATTTTAAAAGAAAAAAAAATAATCAAATAAAAATGTAGAATCATAGAGGTGAGGAAGGACAAACATCTACAACTATATTCAAGTTTAGTTTTCATTTGTTGCAAGGATATAATACACTACAACAAATAAGACTTTTTAGAACGTTGGCCAAATGCAATTTAATTCATCATTTGACACAGCTTAACCACTTCATCGTACTGCATCCTTGATATGAATCACCGAAGATTTTCATGGGTTGCATTTCTTACTTTGCACGAACGACAACACCCATTCTGACTGCAAGATGTTTGCAAAATTTCAAGTGAAGTGCTAAAGATGCTAATTTCGTGTTTTATCTACAAGTTAAGAAGACATCAGAGCAAATTCATTATAAAAGACCCGTAACTTAAAATATGCCAACTGATGAGTTTTAAATGGAAAATGACCAATAAGTTGGCCAAAGGAATTTATCGGATGATTTTCGGAATTAGTAACCTATTATCAGATATGGAAACTCGACATCACTAACCTACATTAACAATAACATAACATAACATAACATATGACGTTGGCAATTATCAATAAAAACTTACTTTTAGTTACTTTTGCAAATAACTCGACTTACTTTTAGTTCACTAACTCTTATTGCAGTGTGTACGGAAATGTATTTCGGCCATCGTGAACGACTTCATTCCTTTCAACGACCATATAAAATAATTCAAATTGAACCCCAATTCATTCATCAAAACATTAAGTTTTCGAAGAAAAAGTTACTAGAACAATCCCAAGATAAAAACTCACTTGGGAGCTTTTTCACTTGGATTAACCATCTCAGGATTTCTACAACAACAAAAAAATGAATGATGTAACAGGTGATGGTTCACGTCTTAGAACGAATAAACACAATTTGACAGTCACCTCAATTTGCATAATCCTACAATTCAACTTGTTATAATCATATTCGGGCCGGTGAATGGTAGTTCTGACAAATTATCTAAAAAGGAAACATTGCTAACCATTTTAATTGTTTTTCAAAGTGCAATAAGCTCGATATCAATTTCAAGTTGGGTTTCACATTTTGAGTTTAATAATAACTAAGATTGAAACTCTATCGTTCTGTACATGATAAACATTTCGCTATTTGACATCTACAGAATCTTGTTCCGCCAAAAGTTTTGACTCGGTATAGTTGTTCAATAGAATTAAGGCCTACTCAAATTCCTCTTTTAAGATCAAATTTAAAACGAAAGTGTCTGAAACTAATAGATTCAACGACTTAATCACCTATTACGATTGAAAGCCTAAAGCGTTTTTCTTCACGTCGTTTTTATCCCCACCTGAATAGAAAAAAAAATCCACAAATAAAAAAATCCATGTGAATAGATAACGTCAAACGCAACACTTTGAGTCTGTGAAACTTCATAATTCATAACACTAATGACCTTCTCAAATTCAACAAGGAAAGAAACACCAATCGGTTAAACAGTTCATGATAATGCAAAATAACAAGAATTGTGTGTGCGAGTGAACAATCAAATTCTTAGCAAGTTTTAATTGTGTAAATGTGGTTAGTAAGCCTTGATCAATATCAAACTAGTAAACCTCTATCTATTATTTTCAAACTTGGATATTACAACCACTTGTATAAACCACACAACATATTAGTGGCACAGAGGTGAAAAATGGCATAAAAACAAGTATTAGAGACATTAACGCTCGGATTTATTCGGGTAATGCTTCTAGACTGGATATGGAATCTCGTATCCAATTTATGAAGACTTTGGGTGACTTGGAAAGGATAGAAATTTGTATGTGGTACAAAAAGCTAAGATCCATTGGGGAGTCGAAGGAGATGAGAATTTCATTTTGTTATGGCTATACATCCGTGCACTGACTATTTGGCTCAACCGTGTTTTCTTTCTCTTTTCCTCACAGCAGGTAATAAGGGGGTTGCTAAGGTTTCATGAGAAGAGTGGATAAGGTTCCGATCAGAAGAAGGTTTTGAGAGAATTACTACAATTTTAGGCATTATTTAATTTATTTCATTCGTTATTAGACTAACTCTTTCGGTAACTATTTATGTTTGGTTTTGCTTATTTGTAGGGATGTACTTGAATCTTTTGTTTGGAGTTTAATTCTTATTTGTAGACGTTATATTTTTGAAGACATTTTATATCGTTTATTAGGTTTAGAAGTAACCTCTAGTTCTTTTGAATGGGGGTGTTACAATTATGGTGTTAGAGCTCTAGGTTTGATCTTGTAGAAAACCAAATAGGTTTACCATGTGAGTGTAGTTTAAGTGAATTAGGTTGCTTATTGCCTAGAATTAAGCTAAGGGGACAATATTTGTTGATTTTATTAATATTCTAATAAGAATTTGATGTTTGTGAGCTTTTATTGGTCTAGAAAAGTTATTCAAGGGAGTTTAGTGTTACCTAGTACTTGCCTTAGATTTGAGAGTCTAAATCGTGAACTGATTTTATATTATTAGTGTTGTGATTAGTTGGAAATTTTGTTGGTCATGTGAGAAGAGATCGTTGGTGATGAGTTTCGTTATGGAGTGATTTAAGTTAAATAAATATTTAAGACTTTGTGTTTAGCATTTTTATGCTAAGTCAGAGGTATAAGAAACTGATGTGATAGCGGGTTTGTCGTTATGTTTAATAATGGTTTTGTGTTCAAGGAATTAAGTTGTCGTAAGACTTTATTTGAACTTGATGTCCATGTATTATTTGATTTCGCGAAAGTATCTTCATTGAATGTCATGAGGATTTTAGGGAATAATCGAGAAAATGGCGTTGTATGCCAAGGTTGTCGTGTAAATCTTTGATTCGTTATCAAGTTTTGAGATTATGTAAAATAATAGCATTAGATTGTTTTGTGATATATATATATAGGACGGTAATCAAATGAGAACCACAAAAAGGTTAAGAACCGTGAGGAGTGATCTAAGCCTTAATTTGGTTTTGATCTTAAGGTTTTAATTAAAAGTTGTTTTTAATTAAAAAAGGGCATAATCGTCATTTTGGTAACAAGATTCATCAGATGAAACATACAACTTCATTCATTTGAACCACAAGGGTTGTGGCGTGGTGGTAAGGCCTAGGGAGTTCATAGCGCTTGCCCGGGTTCGAACCCCACACGCAGCACTTGTGGCCACTGAGGATAATCTCAGGGCTGCATGCTTTAGCAGCTGGGCCAAAGGCCCGATTTGCCTAGGGATTAGTCTGGGCCCAATGTGGTCTGGGATACCCTTCTCAAAAAACTTCATTCATTTGATGAAACACACAGATTCACCATATGAAACACAACAATTTTCCAGCCGAAACACAATCCAAATGAAAAACACAGATTCACCATATGAAACACATAGATTCACCATATGAAATGCACAATTCACCATATGAAATGCACAATTCCCCAGGTGAAGCACACTTTCATCAGGTGAAACATACAAATTCTTGAAACACACATATTCACCGATGATGAAACACCGATTCAACGGATGAAATTAAAACCAGGTGAAACATAAAGATTCACTAGGTGAAACCAGAATCATGGTAGGAGCCTGTGTATTAAATTTACGATTGAATGGAAAACAACCACTATGTTTCATCTCCAGGTGATACAAATACACCATGAAACATAAAGATTCACTAGGTGAAACCAGGTGAAACATAACCAGGTGTAAAGATTCACCAGGTGAAACACAACAGATAAGACGTCGATTCACCAGATGAAACATACAAATTCATGAAACACACATATTCACCGATGATGAAACATAAAGATTCACTAGGTGAAGATTCACCAGGTGAAAGTTTCACCAGATCTAGGAAATCAAACACAAAAACCCCAAATCTAGGAACATACTTCCAATCATGGAAAAAACCTAAGAAAACAGGAATTGTGATATTAATCAACTAAGCAAAGTCATCAACATCTTCTTAAGCTTGTCGTTTTTGGCTTCGGGAGTATACAAGGATGAACATGTGAAATTCTTGATTTCTGAGTAGAATTTGATGAATGATTTGGTGAATTTCAACCCACCTGTTTCTTCCAAAAGATCCCCCACCGCAACAATTGTGGTTATTCCTAAACCAACCAGAAATTCAAAAATCATGGCGGTCGGAAAGTCAAGCTAGGAAAAATAGCAGCCATTAGGTCGAAGATATAACTGCCATGGTGCTTCTCGCCTTTCTTTTCTTTTACGCTTGCCAATTTCGAAATAAGTAAAGGAATCAAAACCCGACAGCTAAACCCAAAGAAACTAGAGCTCTCAAAATCGAGGAATCCAATTATCCAAAGACCTGTTTATACAACTTGCTCCTGCTTGAACGATGCTCAAAACTTGGCCGGTGCTGCTTATACAGTACGCAACCTTGAATGTACTAAATTAATGCCCATTATATCCTTGAATGTCCTTTCAAATTGTCAAAATTACCCTTATTTTTTACTTTAATTACAAAATGGCTTTTTTTATAATAACCCTTGATTTATTCTAATCAATGGATTAGATTAGTTCTCAAGTCCTTAACCTTTTTTTGGTCCTCACTAGATTTAACCCCTATATATATATATACATATATATACTAGTCTTTGGCTCGCTCGTTGCGCGACGATCAAATTTGTGTTTTAAGTTAATTATTTGATGTTTAATAGTTGTTGAATAATTTTGTGACACATACAATAATTGATAAAAAGAAAACAAAAATTCCACAAATAGGGAATATTATCTTGAAGATAAAAATATGTCTATTAAGTTTGATACTTATTATAAATGTTGTTACTTAATGAATTTATCAAACGAATACACAATAATTGCATATTTATATTTGTGAAAAATGTTCGAACTCATAATCCAAAAGTCAGTTGATAAGTGATATCCTTTTTTTTTCAAGTAATTAAATCTCTTATGATAATTCTAAGGGTGTTTCGTTGACAGAATGGAATTTGATAGAATTGTAATTCGTCGAAATAATTCGACTTTGAAGTAAAAATTGATATGAAACTGCAAAAAGAAAATCACGACAATTTAGTGATTATTTATATTAAATCCCATATTAATTTCAACAAATCCCATACTAATCACGAAACATTAATTCGTATATATTTATAATATTTAATAATATAATTAAATCCAAAATTATTTAATATTGGGCTCATTTCGAAAGTATTGACAAAGCGATTACAATGGTATAATTTGTAAAAAATAGTTTTGTAAAGGAATCACCCTTCTCGAAAGATTTTCAGTTCTTCTCCCCCTTGATTTCTATAGAAAACCGTAGTGATGCAATTCTTCAAATGTAGTCTAGGCTCCCCTTGAAATAAGCTCTTACTCTTTATATTTCAACCTTGACAAATCGGATTCAATGTCTCGACCGAGTGCACGAAAAACATCTTCATAAATGTGGAAACTCTAGCTCGTACAGATAAGCTCACCAGAAAGATAACGAGCGAGTTGTTGCATGACAAACCAAAGTGCAATCTCAGTTTATAACACCAAATCCGTCGATAAGCCGCGAGTTGAATAGGAATTCAGCTTAAGAGCGTGATTCGGATTTGCTCGAAGGAGGAAACATAATGAAGCATACACTATAAGGTAGGGTTTAGAAGAACTCCACGATTAACATTGTTCACCAACCGTAGAAAAATTCTCATCCCCAAAATATCAGAACACTGAATGATGAAAATCCGAAACTTCAATCTTCAAGAAATAGCTGAATGATTATAAGCACTCAAGAGTTTGAATCACAACCAAAGCACCAGAACAATGATTGCAAATGCTCACAATTCTGATTGATCAGGTCAGAAGAATGATTAAGAGCACTCAAAGGTCTAGCATCGTCAACAAAACTCCAGAATAATGATTGCAAATGCTCAAACGTCTAATCCAGTTCAACCAAAGACTGAATTCCAACACCCATCTTCTGAAAATCTTGGCAAACTTGAGCTCCTTTAAACATTGACAGTTGCAATATGTATGTGACAGCCTAAATATGGGAATGATGTCACACACGCTTTATGCTAAACACCATAAACAATGCCCCCCTCCTGAGACTAAGCACGGGGGTTCCGCTACCCGGTTAACGGATTTTTTTTAATGGAATGGGTGATTACTTGGGCGAGGATACCATTTTGATCTCCAGAAACAGTCACGGTTACACATTTTTAACCCTTTGTCGCAACACAAACCTTGTCGCAAACACACACTTGTCACAACTCGAATTATGTCACAGCCTTACAACTTGTCGCAACTAACAACTTGTCGCAACCAACAAGTTGCGAAAGTAGGCCAAAAACTTGTCGCAGCAAACAGGTTGCGATACAACTCAAAAATGATTCTTATCGCAACAGAAGGTTGCGATAAGGTACTGTTCATGTGAAGTGGGTTGCGATAACCCAAGCTTATCGCAAAGGACAATTGCGATAGTTTACTGTTCATGAGCTGGAGGTTGCGATAACAATGAATGTAGCTAGTTGCGATAAGGATGAACATGAAGAACACTTAAGGTTGCGATAAGTATGAAGATTCAAATAATCTTAAGTCTAATCCTCAAAAATGATCTGTTTGGGCTGAAATTTGGTACGTAGATTCGCACCGGTATTCTGGACATCTTTAATGCTTCGAGTTTTGTCTAAAATCCAACAGAAAAGTGTTTTTCAATCCCAAAACAGTGAGTGCAACAAAAAGTCCGAAAAATTACTGTTTCATACCAGATTGGGCTGTAGATGACGAATCGTTGCAGAAAGATCGTATCGATGAATGATTTCTTCGATTTTGGCTCTGTTACCACTTGTTAGTCCCATTTAAACAAGGCAACGATTCATAATGATAGAGATTGTAACAAGATGAGATACTAAGGATAAATGGTGTATTATTGAAATGGAAGAGAACACCTAGAGAGAGAATGGTTCTCTCTCTAGTTTTCACACACTACACCATGGAGGCTACATTGCAATATGATTCCTACAAACCCTAATTACATACACTTATCTATAAATACCCCCTTGTTACATAGTTAAGCCCAAGCCCATAATATAATAACCAAGCCCATATAACAATTAATACCCCTTTACAAAATTATCTTATAATTAGGACATTTTGTGTCCTAACAAGTACCATACCAGTACTGAATATTTTCTTTCTTGACAAAATCATGCGTTCCACAATAAGAACAACAAATTTTCTTTTGTGCCAACCTAATCAGATGGTTTGCAGAATAAACAAAATTAGGTTTAACAAAAGACTTACCTTTTGGAGCGTTGTTCTTCTTGTTCATCTTAGGTGGAGGAAAAGATGACTTTGGCACATCTTTTTCAGGTGAAGAACATTTCACTTTCCAAACCATCTTTACAGGCTTAAAGATAGGAGTATCTGAACTTGTAGCAGCATGGTTATAGAAAAGATTAGAAGGGCGCGTCTGGTCCTTTGAAGGAGTGCTTGATTTAACGGACTTTGCCGAAGAAAGATGTTCATGAACTGAACCAGAAGAAGTCTTAAATGGACATTCCGAAGCAGTTGAATCATCATATGGCGATTGAACAATAGTATCGACACTAAATTGTTCAGATAATTCAACTTTGAAGTTAATTACCTCCAGTTTCTGAACTTTGTCGGACAGAACATTCCTTTCTTGAGAAATCAAATCAAGTTATGTTTAGACACACCAAATCCTCTCTAAAGGTTATATTCACATATAACTTTAAAAAATCACTTCCTTCCGTAAAAAAGGTATATTTTTTCCATCCATATTTCAACACTGTATTTTGTGATGTGTGTCTTCGAATTTTGTGAACTACAACAAATTTTGTTTACCTTTGTGCCCTCCGGTCAAAAGGATAGATGTGGGTGTGGTTGTTAGACGGCACAGGTGCATATTGATTCAATTTGGTTGAAGAAGGAGGTTGTTTTGTGCTTTGAGGCCGTTACGCTTACCACTTTGTGGTATATATGGGTGTTTCATAATGATATTCTCTTTGGTAACCTGTAGCCAAAGAAGGCGGCGATTTTTGAGAACATTATAACTCGTGCTTACTTTTGGGTAATTCATAGAAGTAACAATTTGTCTATTAATTGGGTCGGTTGGCTTACAAATCCTTCCCTTGCCATTATTTTTATTTATTTATTTTAGCTTTTTTGCTAGCTATATAAAACGTTCAAAAGTATTAAAAACGTTTGTATAGCTTTTAACATTTTTATTGAGGTATGATGAATAATTAAAATGAACCCAATATTATATAGTATTGTTATATATAGCATACATATAATTTTAATCTCAAAAGTTTGCTAAAATACGTAACAATATAATTGATGGCATTTTTTTGATAAATAATGTTGGAGGATGAAATGAAATGTAAGATCTAAAGATATTTTCATCAAACTTCAAACATTGTGTAATGTGAAACGATTGATGATATATAACTTGGTTACATTAATACGTATATTAGGACATGTAAAACGAAAAATAAAAATGAAATGGATGTAATAGCTATCTTTTAATATTAATTGTTGTTTCTTAAAGAAAATATAAGACTAAAAAAATGTAAGTTTGAAAAATAAAAATGAAGTATTTAGTATAGTAGTTAAAAAAAAGGCAAAAATATATAAAAGTAAAAATAAAAAATCTGTCCGTCGTGGGTTTTAGGGGCTGTTTGGCAGTTGCTGAATGGTTTAGTGTAGAATGATTAAGTGGTCAGAATAACTAAGAGGCTTTTACGATATAGTGCAAAATGAAATATGGTTGGTTGGTAATTGTTTAGAATGAAATCAGGGTGCTGAATGGTTAAGGGAGGCACACGATGCTAAATCATTCAAATGGTTTTAGAACCATTAAGTGACAGACATTTTTTTTTTGCCAAACAGGATTTACCTCTTAGCGATTCAGAGGTTGCCTCTTAATGGAACCATTAAGAGGTAAAAACAAAACAGAAAAGAAGAAAATGAAATGGATTAAAATTGTAGTTTGGTGAAGTTGTATTCCCATGTCCAAATTAAACAGCAGGTGCAGGTAGCTTCAATTATATATATATACTCCCACATCCCACATCGCATGGTGAATGCAAATGTAGAGTGAGAAGCAGGTGTATAAAAAAACGTTCTCAACGACCTTGAAAAGGCACGCAGCCATGTGATGAGCACAAAGCGAACTATTCTTTCGCCTTTTACTAAAGAATACCGTGTGCTCGTCACTACAAGTGGCATACGCCGATTTTTGGAGAGGTTTTCCTTTTAAGGAATGCTTCTAGCAATTACAGTTTAAATTAAGAGAAGACCCAATTTAGAACAAATTTGAAACTTGTTTAATCGATTACAACATTTTTATTTTGGATTTTACGTGAACGTCATCCAGAGATTGGTATTAATTTATTTCAAGTTTAACAAGATCCCACATTGGTTTCGGAATGAAACCAAGATCCCACATTGGTTTCGGAATGAAACGTGCAGTCCTTGCAGAAGATATTAAAGAAGGGTGTTGTGCAGCTTGATACTTACTTACCTGGACGGGATCAATGGGTGATCAATAACGCTCATGGTCTAGGTTGGTGACTTCCATTGCACTTGGGAGGGGTGCCTACCTAAGGTCGGCCCAAGTGGTCGAGCCTACGTCATAATTTGTGTTAGCGGGGGCATGCGTACGCGCGGCCCCTATCCAAACATCGACTTTTTAAGTGTTTCCATTTTCTTTGTTTCTTTTTTAATAAAAAACGTGGGTAAAATTGTTTTATATATGGAAAGATGTTTTAATTTATTTTGTATCGTAGAATCATGAAAAGAAATGAAAAATGTGGATCATGTTTGGATGAATTAAACTCCATTGATGAAGTGAGTACGTTGAATGGCATTTGGAGAGAAAGACGCATGAGCCTGTTATTGAACCATCTCCAAGACCCACCAATAATTGATTACACAGTGATCAATCATTGATGAATAAGAATCCAATTCATGGATATTCACATATGAATATTCCATCCACGATATTTAATTAATCTTTTTATCTTAACCTCCGACTATCACATTATTAATCAATGACAAGAGTAAAACGAATCTTATGTGTGTTTGATAAATTAGATGTTTGATGGTAAATATATAGAAAAATAAATAAAAAGGGATGGTAAGGTTTTAATTAATTTGTTAATTAGTCCCACATGGGTGGGCGATGGGAGGTGGTTGTAAGAAAGTTTAGAATAAAATGGTGGAGATGGGCAAGGGAGAAAAACATCTTTGCGCTTGGGGCAATGACGCAGCTAATGAGGTAATAACCGAGGCGCGTCAATTGCTGGTTGAAAACTATTTCCAAACCCCCTCCTCGGACTTGGGTATTCCCCTTGGCCGTCGAGAATTTCTGGAAGGGTTCCCTTATGGGAAAAACCCTACATTTTTCTAGTTTACAAAACTTTTACTATTTCATTTCTTGATATATAATAGCCACGGAGAGTTGCAATTAATTTCATCTAAAATGTAGGTTTAATAACACCTCTTAATTAACCATTCTCTAAAGGTTCTTCTGTGTAAAATATATATCTAGAAAGGTGTTGTACAACTTAATTAATACATACTCACAACTGCAGCTAGCTGCATTATTATCATCTGTTTCTAGCTTTTATTTGTTGCAACACAAGTTCAAGTTAAGGACTACTCTATTATTACGGTTAAAACGACAAGTCATTTGGTTAATTAAAATTGTAAGAATTACTTTTTCTAAAACTATATGTCTTTTTCATTGTGGAATGAATTAGATTTGATGTTTGTTTGTGGAATGAAAATAAAAACTAATAAGTTATACATGATCCCACATCGGAGTCGGAATGAAACCTGCAGCCACAACAAGAGTCATTTAAGAAAGGTGTTGTACAACTTAATACATACTTACCTGGACGGGATCAATGGGTGATCAAGATGGCCCATGGTCTAGGTTGGTGACCTCCATAGCACTTGGGAGGGGTGCCCGCCTAAGGTCGGCCCAAGTGGTCGAGCCTACGTCATAATTTGTGTCAGTGGGGGCCTGCGTTCGCGCGGCCCCTATCCAAACATCGAGTCCTAAATGTTTCTTTCATGTATAAAATGATACGTATTCTCGTAACAAATAGTTTTAGCATTGTAACAGAAACAAAAATGAAACCATTATACATGAATCCTTAATCTAATTCATGGAGCCCTCTACTGTTCAATCCGTTATGTTGGTTGAACCCTTCATACATAAAAATGTGATTTTCTTACAAAACTAATTACATCATTGTATTCGTCTTGCATTCTGAGTTCAACCATATCCCCTTTCTCAATATTTCGACTTTTCTTATTAATATACGTATAATTAATCTCTTTATGCATTAATGTATGATCACCTTTTATGTTCTATATGATCAATATATCACCTCTTATGGTTACGTTGAAATTATCAGTATATAATCTGTAATCCTTGATATATAAAACCAACTTCTATCTTTATTTAATATTTTTGCATTATTGTCTATTACTCACGGTTAACACAGAGGCCTTGAGAAAACGACCCTACTTACGAGCTAATGACATATTATTTACTTTGTATTTGCGAAACTCGACACCCGTCAACTATTCTCGCCCTCCAATATTAATCAACGTGTGCTGAAAGCAGTACACCAAGCGTTCCAGGTTTCAAGCGACTATGGGTTGTATAATATGTGAATGTAACTTGGCTCTGCTGGTATACTGCCAAAAAAATGTCCACCAAACTTTGATGAGTTCTTTTAGGACAAACGAGCTCATGTTCTTAATTGTGAAGATGCTAGAACCGGTGGATAACGACAAAAACAATATAATAAGAGGAAAGTTGCTAGAACCGGTGGATAACGACAAAAACAATATAATAAGAGAAACGTGCAGCTAAAAAGTGCTTACATTTCACAAGGAAAATTTGGGTTGTAAAGTTCCAAGATTAACTATAATAAATTGTAGCTTCAAAACAGATGCCATAGTCATAAAAAAAAATTCAACTAGGATCGGAGGGTGAGCCACGCCAAGGCAGTAGTGCAACACCAAGACGACTCTCAAAGACCCCAATAGCAAGCTATTGTTTTGGTCTTTTCCCAATAAAAAATAAGATTAATATCGAGTAGGCCGATGACCTACATATCAGATATTAAACTGATAAGAACAGATACTACACTTGATCTTAGCCAAAAGGCCGAGAAAGGTATGCTTTTCTACTTTGTGAGCCTTGGTTTTTATAATAGTCTCGTCGTGGTTGTTTTTGTTAATTAGGTGATGTGGGATGCCTATGAAGTCATGTTTAGATTTCATAATACTTTCAATTTCTTTTCTTCCTAAAATGATTAGATTTAACCGACAAAATATCACTTTTTTCAACAAATTAGAGCTCTAAAGAAAATATGTATATATATGTATGTATGAAAGAATGGCTTGCTCAAATTGTTTAAAAAAACCCATCACATATAAAGCCTCCAAGTGGGTTACAAATGCACATATTAGAAGCGTTTCAATAAGTGTATGGCTCCTTAATGCTTCAACCTCAAATTACCTGCAAATTACATATGCATCCTTGAATGTACGTATACTATATATGAGAGACAAGTTAAAGACGTTGAAGGATAGTTTGGAGTAAAAAGAAATTTGGGAATGTGGACGATGAGTTGAACAGAGTAAAGAATACGGCTTGCAACTTGGAATTAGAGGCAGAAAAAAGAAAAAAACAAGTCTCTCTCAAGATTGGAAATCCACTCGTTCCAAATGGGCAGACTTGGAAGCGAAAATATATTTGATGCTAAGGCAAAAATCGAGACTCGGATGGACTTTGGAAGGTGAAGAAAACTCAAAATTCTTTCATGCATCCTTGGAAAGGAATTTTTTTCAAATGCCTTCAACACGACCAACCCAACCCATGTGCAACCCGATCTTGAGTTCAAGAAATGTTATGTTTATTGAAATGCTCATTGGATTCTTTTAACCCATTACGTGCTGGCCTAAATCATTGCCATGGACGGACAATGAATTAAGCCAGGGGTATTTGATAAGCACACATTTGAACCTACTTTTATATTGAATCCATTGCATATCATAATGATGTAATAGCTATTAGGTCCCCCTTAATCTTGGTTTTTCATTGCTTCATGATAGATATATAGAGGGTGGATTAGAAACAAATGTAATGTTACATTTAGTTCAAAAGGAGGCTCAAACGAGGCATATTTATAAAATGGAACTGAGCATATTTTCCAAGAGAATATGAGGTTGGAAATAGCTTTCAAACGATGTCTAGACAGCACATATGAATTCAAATTTCGTTTAAACGAGGCAAAATGCAAATGTTTTAACAAAAGAGTTGAGACGGGGTTTCAAGGCAAAATCAAGGTTTTTCTTTTTGTAGCAGTCCGAGACAGCCCAGGCCCCAAAACATTCTCTAAAAGTTATGTTTGGATACACTTTTGGAAAAAACCAAATCCTCTCTAAAGGCTATTTTCACATATAACTTTAAAAATCATTTCTTTCTCCAAAGGGTATATTTTTCCATCCATATTTCAACACTATAATTTATATACAATTATATATTTTAATATTAGTAAAAACAAAAACATAGAAATCTTAAAGCAAAAAAAACTTCTTACACATGTTATCATTGTAACAAATGATACGTATTCTCGTAACAAATATTTTTAGCATTGTAACAGAAACAGAAATGAAACCATATCCAAGACCCACTAATCTAATTATACATGAATCGTTAATCTAATTCATGGAGCCCTCTATACTTATACTCTACTGTTCAATCCGTTATGTTGGTTGAACCCTTCGTACATAAAAATGTGATTTTCTTACAAAACTGATTACATCATTGTATTCGTCTTGCATTCTGAGTTCAACCATATGATGCGACTTTTCGGTGAGTGAACCCGACTCCCAACTTGCGTCATTTTACTCAGATTTGGTGAGACTTGTTGAACGTTTTTCTTATCATTCGATTTCCATTTATTCAAACCTTGATTTAATAGTTTATCATAATGGGGCCGATTAACTTGACTAGATACCCTCAGATTGTTCAACATAAATGTTTATTGCTAGATATTAAAAACATATATACATGCATATACACTATACGTACATTTTTATTGCATCATTTTAGTTTATGCCTGATTCAATTCTATAAAAGCTTATTACAAAAAAATACTTTAGCCCTTAGAAACGCATAATATGGTGTTACTAATTAAACCCTTAGTTTGCCTTTTACTTTTAGATGCACCGTGAAGAAAATCCTTTATTTTAAAAGAAAAAAAATAATCAAATAAAAATGTAGAATCATAGAGGTGAGGAAGGACAAACATCTACAACTATATTCAAGTTTAGTTTTCATTTGTTGCAAGGATATAATACACTACAACAAATAAGACTTTTTAGAACGTTGGCCAAATGCAATTTAATTCATCATTTGACACAGCTTAACCACTTCATCGTACTGCATCCTTGATATGAATCACCGAAGATTTTCAGGGGTTGCATTTCTTACTTTGCACGAACGACAACACCCGTTCTGATTGCAAGATGTTTGCAAAATTTCAAGTGAAGTGCTAAAGATGCTAATTTTGTGTTTTATCTACAAGTTAAGAAGACATCAGAGCAAATTCATTATAAAAGACCCGTAACTTAAAATATGCCAACTGATGAGTTTTAAATGGAAAATGACCAATAAGTTGGCCAAAGGAATTTATCGGATGATTTTCGGAATTAGTAACCTATTATCAGATATGGAAACTCGACATCACTGACCTACATTAACAATAACATTACATAACATAACATATGACGTTGGCAATTATCAATAAAAACTTACTTTTAGTTACTTTTGCAAATAACTCGACTTACTTTTAGTTCACTAACTCTTATTGCAGTGTGTACGGAAATGTATTTCGGCCATCGTGAACGACTTCATTCCTTTCAACGACCATATAAAATAATTCAAATTGAACCCCAATTCATTCATCAAAAACATTAAGTTTTCGAAGAAAAAGTTACTAGAACAATCCCAAGATAAAAACTCACTTGGGAGCTTTTTCACTTGGATTAACCATCTCAGGATTTCTACAACAACCAAAAAAATGAATGATGTAACAGGTGATGGTTCACGTCTTAGAACGAATAAACACAATTTGACAGTCACCTCAATTTGCATAATCCTACAATTCAACTTGTTATAATCATATCCGGGCCGGTGAATGGTAGTTCTGACAAATTATCTAAAAAGGAAACATTGCTAACCATTTTAATTGTTTTTCAAAGTGCAATAAACTCGATATCAATTTCAAGTTGGGTTTCACATTTTGAGTTTAATAATAACTAAGATTGAAACTCTATCGTTCTGTACATGATAAACATTTCGCTATTTGACATCTACAGAATCGTCTTTGAACAGAAAATGTTGTTCCGCCAAAAGTTTTGACTCGGTATAGTTGTTCAATAGAATTAAGGCCTACTCAAATTCCTCTTTTAAGATCAAATTTAAAACGAAAGTGTCGAAAACTAATAGATTCAACGACTTAATCACCTATTACGATTGAAAGCCTAAAGCGTTTTTCTTCACGTCGTTTTTATCCCCACCTGAATAGAAAAAAAAATCCACAAATAAAAAAATCCATGTGAATAGATAACGTCAAACGCAACACTTTGAGTCTGTGAAACTTCATAATTCATAACACTAATGACCTTCTCAAATTCAACAAGGAAAGAAACACCAATTGGTTAAACAGTTCATGATAATGCAAAATAACAAGAATTGTGTGTGCGGGTGAACAATCAAATTCTTAGCAAGTTTTACTTGTGTAAATGTGGTTAGTAAGCCTTGATCAATATCAAACTAGTAAACCTCTATCTATTATTTTCAAACTTGGATATTACAACCACTTGTATAAACCACACAACATATTAGTGGCACAGAGGTGAAAAATGGCATAAAAACAAGTATTAGAGACATTAACGCTCGGATTTATTCGGGTAATGCTTCTAGACTGGATATGGAATCTCGTATCCAATTTATGAAGACTTTGGGTGACTTGGAAAGGATAGAAATTTGTATGTGGTACAAAAAGCTAAGATCCATTGGGGAGTCGAAGGAGATGAGAATTTCAAGTTTTTCCATGGAGTTCTTAAAAAGAAATGACGTCAATTAGCTATTTATGGAGTGATGATTTACTTCATTTTGTTATGGCTATACATCCGTGCACTGACTATTTGGCTCAACCGTGTTTTCTTTCTCTTTTCCTCACGGCAGGTAATAAGGGGGTTGCTAAGGTTTCATGAGAAGAGTGGATAAGGTTCCGATCAGAAGAAGGTTTTGAGAGAATTACTACAATTTTAGGCATTATTTAATTTATTTCATTCGTTATTAGACTAGCTCTTTCGGTAACTATTTATGTTTGGTTTTGCTTATTTGTAGGGATGTACTTGAATCTTTTGTTTGGAGTTTAATTCTTATTTGTAGACGTTATATTTTTGAAGACATTTTATATCGTTTATTAGGTTTAGAAGTAACCTCTAGTTCTTTTGAATGGGGGTGTTACAATTATGGTATCAGAGCTCTAGGTTTGATCTTGTAGAAAACCAAATAGGTTTACCGTGTGAGTGTAGTTTAAGTGAATTAGGTTGCTTATTGCCTAGAATTAAGCTAAGGGGACAATATTTGTTGATTTTATTCTAATAAGAATTTGATGTTTGTGAGCTTTTATTGGTCTAGAAAAGTTATTCAAGGGAGTTTAGTGTTACCTAGTACTTGCCTTAGATTTGAGAGTCTAAATCGTGAACTGATTTTATATTATTAGTGTTGTGATTAGTTGGAAATTTTGTTGGTCATGTGAGGAGAGATCGTTGGTGATGAGTTTCGTTATGGAGTGATTTAAGTTAAGTAAATATTTAAGACTTTGTGTTTAGCATTTTTATGCTAAGTCAGAGGTATAAGAAACTGATGTGATAGCGGGTTTTTCGTTATGTTTAATAATGGTTTTGTGTTCAAGGAATTAAGTTGTCGTAAGACTTTATTTGAACTTGATGTCCATGTATTATTTGATTTCGCGAAAGTATCTTCATTGAATGTCATGAGGATTTTAGGGAATAATCGAGAAAATGGCGTTGTATGCCAAGGTTGTCGTGTAAATCTTTGATTCGTTATCAAGTTTTGAGATTATGTAAAATAATAGCATTAGATTGTTTTGTGATATATATATATATATATATATATATATATATATATATATATATATATATATATATATAGGACGGTAATCAAATGAGAACCACAAAAAGGTTAAGAACCGTGAGGAGTGATCTAAGCCTTAATTTGGTTTTGATCTTAAGGTTTTAATTAAAAGTTGTTTTTAATTAAAAAATGGCATAATCGTCATTTTGGTAACAAGATTCATCAGATGAAACATACAACTTCATTCATTTGAACCACAAGGCTGCATGCTTTAGCAGCTGGGCCAAAGGCCCGATTTGCCTAGGGATTAGTCTGGGCCCAATGTGGTCTGGGATACCCTTCTCAAAAAACTTCATTCATTTGATGAAACACACAGATTCACCATATGAAACACAACGATTTTCCAGCCGAAACACAATCCAAATGAAAAACACAGATTCACCATATGAAACACATAGATTCACCATATGAAATGCACAATTCACCATATGAAATGCACAATTCACCAGGTGAAGCACACTTTCATCAGGTGAAACATACAAATTCTTGAAACACACATATTCACCGATGATGAAACACCGATTCAACGGATGGAATTAAAACCAGGTGAAACATAAAGATTCACTAGGTGAAACCAGAATCATGGTAGGAGCCTGTGTATTAAATTTACGATTGAATGGAAAACAACCACTATGTATCATCTCCAGGTGATACAAATACACCATGAAACATAAAGATTCACAAGGTGAAACCAGGTGAAACATTACCAGGTGTAAAGATTCACCAGGTGAAACACAACAGATAAGACGTCGATTCACCAGATGAAACATACAAATTCATGAAACACACATATTCACCGATGATGAAACATAAAGATTCACTAGGTGAAGATTCACCAGGTGAAACATAAAGACTCACCAGATCTAGGAAATCAAACACAAAAACCCCAAATCTAGGAACATACTTCCAATCATGGAAAAAACCTAAGAAAACAGGAATTGTGATATTAATCAACTAAGCAAAGTCATCAACATCTTCTTAAGCTTGTCGTTTGTGGCTTCGGGAGTATACAAGGATGAACATGTGAAATTCTTGATTTCTGAGTAGAATTTGATGAATGATTTGGTGAATTTCAACCCACCTGTTTCTTCCAAAAGATCCCCCACCGCAACAATTGTGGTTATTCCTAAACCAACCAGAAATTCAAAAATCATGGCGGTCGGAAAGTCAAGCTAGGAAAAATAGCAGCCATTAGGTCGAAGATATAACTGCCATGGTGCTTCTCGCCTTTCTTTTCTTTTACGCTTTCCAATTTCGAAAGAAGTAAAGGAATCAAAACCCGACAGCTAAACCCAAAGAAACTAGAGCTCTCAAAATCGAGGAATCCAATTATCCAAAGACCTGTTTATACAACTTGCTCCTGCTTGAACGATGCTCAAAACTTGGCCGGTGCTGCTTATACCGTACGCAACCTTGAATGTACTAAATTAATGCCCATTATATCCTTGAATGTCCTTTCAAATTGTCAAAATTACCCTTATTTTTTACTTTAATTACAAAATGGCTTTTTTTATAATAACCCTTGATTTATTCTAATCAATGGATTAGATTAGTTCTCAAGTCCTTAACCTTTTTTTGGTCCTCACTAGATTTAACCCCTATATATATATATATATATATATATATATATATATACTAGTTGAGTACCCGCGCAATGCGGCGGGGATGTTAATGTTCTATAAAGATACATTTAAGTTTTAAACATCAAATTTTGCAAAAAATATTTGGTGGTTCACATGGTTCATATATTGTATTAAAAGTTTTTCACAATGCGACAGGATATATTGTATTAAAAGTTTTTGTGCTTACTTTTGTACTTTATCAAACAAGATCTGGATATGGTTTTTTCTTGGGGAATTTTAGGTTGGATTAAGATGTCAAAAAGTTTTCAGATCGAGCACTTTCATGTTGTTTTTTATGTGTGGCCTAACTAAGTTATATTTGTTTCCAGGAATCTGTTAAGACCAAGCACCCACAGCTTCACTATGAGGCCAAATTGTACATGCTTCTTCAAGGAGGAAGTGAGTTTCATGTTTTTCTTTCTTGTGTTCTTACCATCTTTCCCACCTTTTTACTGGTAAATCAAGGACCTTACAATAAACTCTTATTAATATAATGCAGCTGGCGTTCCCCACCTCAAATGGATCGGAGTCGAAGGCGAATACAATGCTATGGTTATTGATCTTCTTGGACCAAGTTTAGAAGACTTGTTCAATTATTGTAATCGGAAATTCACATTGAAAACAGTTTTAATGCTTGCAGATCAGCGGGTAAGTATGCTGCTGCCTTGTGTAATGAGAAGGTTGGTGAACACATTGTATCAACACTTGCACCTTTTCAATGCAGATAAACAGAGTTGAATATATGCATTCAAGAGGTTTCCTTCACCGTGATATAAAGCCTGACAACTTTTTGATGGGTCTAGGACGAAAGGCAAATCAGGTAATTTGTTTTACATGTTATGGATTCTATACTTTACCATCATTTCGGATATTTGGAATTTAAATGTTGCAATATGTGCTGGTAAGTATGCTGGCTTGTAATTTAGTTGTTGATAAGTATTAATTTTCTAACTCAATACCTCTTAAAGAGATAAGGCTTCACCATGTGTCCCACTATCTTCATCTACATTCTTCTGTTGTCCATACGAGATTCTGATCATCAACTTATTTGTGGCTGTTTTTATTTTTATTTTACAACAGGTTTACATTATAGATTATGGTCTTGCAAAAAAGTATAGGGATCTCCAAACGCACAAGCATATACCATACAGGTATTGGAAATGATTATGCATAATCTCAAGTGGAAATCATATTACTTCTCCTATCTTGCTTGCTCGTAGGTTTCAAAACTAATATGTTTTTGAGCAATCTGATAGAAGCTTATTCTTATATCCTTTTAGTAAATGATTTGGTGTGTTAAGTCGAAAGATTAGCTTTGTCGCCTAATCATTACTTCATATTTATGAACAAATAACATAAAAAAGGTCTGATGATTTGTTGTGCTGTTGAAACGTACACATGGTTGTCTTAACAATTCCCATTATCTACCCATCTTAAATTCTTTTATGGAAGTGGGTTGTTGATTAATGTACAAATGTACGACTAATACTGTCTAATGATACGTGTTCCATTAAAAAATATACTTATAGGTTTTCCTTGCAGACTTGACGAACCTGATTGTGTGTAAATGTTCATGCTTAAGTTAACTTTATTGGATACTGATGCTGTAAGTTTGCATACATATCTATTTGATAAAACATAATATTGCACTTCTTTTGCCTTGAGGATGCCAATGTCTTTTTTCTTGGGGGATGTCCACATTAGCCGGATCATTCTTTTTCCATGTCAACTTACTTGTTTATCTCCATAGCGATCATTCTTTTAGTCCTTATCTCTAACTCTCTACAAATTTTCAAATGGTAAACCCCTAAAAAAGCATCATTATTTAATCCTCATTAGTTAACTTGTTAATCCTTATGTCTTAACTCATTTCAAATTCTCAAATCATGAACCCTCAAAAAGCGTCATTCTTTGTACAAATTTATTAAAAAAATATTATAATTTTCTTAAAACTGCACAAAACCGTTTTATAAAATCGACAATGATAAAAAGTAAAACAAAACATTAAAATCAAGATATATCGCGATTCATTGTGCGAGTACCCTTCTAGTATATAAAAAACACTAAAAATTGCAATTTTATTTTCAATTTAAACCATTTTCATAGTTTTCATGTTAACTCTTATATTTTTATAAATTATTATTTTTAACTTTTGATTTTTTTTACTCCCCTTAATTTTCTATTTGTTATTATATATTCTAATAATACTACGTGCAAATTGCAATGCAGCGGGATGTATTTCGATTCCAAAGCGAGAACTTAAACCCTTAATTCCGCTTCTTATTTCGCTCTATTCTCTGCCTTTTTATTTTATTTTTATGGTTGTATGGGTTAAATGTGAATCGACTAATACACAAATTTACTTTTAACATGGTTAATTAATAGGAAAAAGTTAACTCCTAAAGATCAGTATCATTTCAATCACAAATTAGGTAGTGGAAATAACGTAAGAAGAATATCCCGAGATGAATGAGGAAAATTAGATTTTTTGAGTATTCTAGAATCAAAAATTTATTGTATTGTTTATTCATTTTACTTCAATAAATATATTAATTTAAAGCAGCACAATAAGAAATTTGAAAGGCAACACAGCAGTTCCCCTCTGTGCTGTGAATTCCAAAAGTTTTCCAAACATCATAAAACTTATTCCCAACCTTTTTACTCATTAAAACAGACAATATCATCCAAATCAAACAGTTTGAATATCTATTATCTAAATCCATCCCCTTGTATCCAACGGATCTTCTATCAAAGAATTCCCAATACTCCAATCTTTTCAATCCAGACCCGATCACAGACCCAAAACAATATCCAAGATCTAAATTCAAAAGATCATTGAAGAATTGCAAAATGGTCGTATGTCATTGCAAAACAAACAAACCATGTATGAAATCGGAGGTCTTTAAACCAGAAACGGAAACCAATATGCATAAGTTTGAATTTAGAGATGAAACGATCCCTAAGACCATTGAACATCCAAAAGACCATTGAGTAAAAAAAGGGACCAAATCTGGAACTCCAAAACAAATAGACACAACCAAATCCTTGATACCACGTTTGAACCTTTGGAACTCCAAAAGCAATTTGAACCAAAGCTATGACAAACCAGGACTCTGAAAATACATCAAAGACCAACCAAACTATATACACAAATGCCCCACATCTAACTTGATCATAAATGATATAGAAGTTGTTACTTAACAAGCAGTTTTACTTTTGCGAAAGAGATTAATGGTACAAAAATAAAGCCACTAAATGCAAATTGTGATGGCAAGTATACCATTCTTCACAACTTGTTACTTGAAATAAACATGCTGTGATTATCAACTTACTTTACAACAACATATGCAAGAATATCAACTTGAAAACATCTCCTATAGCAGCAACACCATTTCACCAAGATCACAACTACCATCCATCCATCCATACATTTTTCAAACAATAGTTTACTATTATTTTCCCTTTCTTTCTTTGTTTCTAGTCAAATGAGTAATAATAATAATAATAATAATAATAATAATAATAATAAAAATAAATGGTGTGTTATCTTTTAAGTTAAGAAACCTACATAAACACAAAAAACAGAATGATTCAGATGATGGATGCTCTTTTATTTACAATCAATAATAACTTTCATATCATCTCCACCCTTGTTTCTTGCTTACCAACTAAAACTAACCCCAAAGGAAACTCACAACATATCTTTTTTAGATCAAAACAGTAAACGTACCGTGGACAGAAGCATGATATACTCTCTTCTCTGCCAATCCAATATCCGGCATTGTTAAGTTTCCCTGTACACATCACAACTATACATATTCAAACACAATATGACACATAGTTATATGTTTAGGGTTTTGCTTTCAAGCATTCTTTAAGTGTGGTCTTGAAGAGCAAGACCATCAAAACCCACTGCATGATTACTGCAATCTGTCAAGTTTTCTTGATGCAAGCAATTAGTTGGTTTCTAATTTTTTTTTCCAAAACAGGACTAAGATAACACCAAACTCCTAAAATTGCTGCCTAATAAGTACAAAAGAAGGTTAACACATCTACAAAAAAGAAAACCCTTAAATGAAATCGATCCACATGAAAACCCTTAACAAAAAAATGGAAATCGATTACACATGAATTACACGTTAAGAATTACACAGGAAATCGATTACCAAAAACTTGATAAGAGACAGAGAAAAATGAAAAAAGACACAGAAAAACCTAAGCAGAGATGGAGAGCGATGGAGGAAACCTGGGGAGGAATAGATCGATGGGGAGAAACGATCAATAGAGGACACCTATAAACCTGGAAACCTGGGGACACCTATCAAGTGAATCGAGAGGAGCCAAAACAAAAACAAAATCAAAATCGAAAACCAGAATCGAGATATAAGAGGGAATCGAGAGAAGAGATTTGAATGAATACTGACGCATGCATCTTACCAAAGTCGTCCATCGCTGTCTGGGAATGTGAATCGACGCCTTGGGTATGGTGAAGCAAGTGATGAGGGTGAAAACTGATTACTGAAGCGTCAATTGAAGGAGCACGCCGTGAATTTAAGTGAGAGTGGATTAATTTTTTAAATAAAAAACATTAAGACTTTAAGACTTTAAGACATTTAGTCTAAATGCTTTATAAGGTAGTATAGATACATATATATACTAGTCTTTGGCTCGCTCGTTGCGCGACGATCAAATTTGTGTTTTAAGTTAATTATTTGATGTTTAATAGTTGTTGAATAATTTTGTGACACATACAATAATTGATAAAAAGAAAACAAAAATTCCACAAATAGGGAATATTATCTTGAAGATAAAAATATGTCTATTAAGTTTGATACTTATTATAAATGTTGTTACTTAATGAATTTATCAAACGAATACACAATAATTGCATATTTATATTTGTGAAAAATGTTCGAACTCATAATCCAAAAGTCAGTTGATAAGTGATATCCTTTTTTTTCAAGTAATTAAATCTCTTATGATAATTCTAAGGGTGTTTCGTTGACAGAATGGAATTTGATAGAATTGTAATTCGTCGAAATAATTCGACTTTGAAGTAAAAATTGATATGAAACTGCAAAAAAAAAATCACGACAATTTAGTGATTATTTATATTAAATCCCATATTAATTTCAACAAATCCCATACTAATCACGAAACATTAATTCGTATATATTTATAATATTTAATAATATAATTAAATCCAAAATTATTCAATATTGGGCTCATTTCGAAAGTATTGACAAAACGATTGCAATGGTATAAATTGTAAAAAATAGTTTTGTAAAGGAATCACCCTTCTCGAAAGATCTTCAGTTCTTCTCCCCCTTGATTTCTATAGAAAACCGTAGTGATGCAATTCTTCAAATGTAGTCTAGGCTCCCCTTGAAATAAGCTCTTACTCTTTATATTTCAACCTTGACAAATCGGATTCAATGTCTCGACCGAGTGCACGAAAAACATCTTCATAAATGTGGAAACTCTAGCTCGTACAGATAAGCTCACCAGAAAGATAACGAGCGAGTTGTTGCATGACAAACCAAAGTGCAATCTCAGTTTATAACACCAAATCCGTCGATAAGCCGCGAGTTGAATAGGAATTCAGCTTAAGAGCGTGATTCGGATTTGCTCGAAGGAGGAAACATAATGAAGCATACACTATAAGGTAGGGTTTAGAAGAACTCCACGATTAACATTGTTCACCAACCGTAGAAAAATGCTCATCCCCAAAATATCAGAACACTGAATGATGAAAATCCGAAACTTCAATCTTCAAGAAATAGTTGAATGATTATAAGCACTCAAGAGTTTGAATCACAACCAAAGCACCAGAACAATGATTGCAAATGCTCACAATTCTGATTGATCAGGTCAGAAGAATGATTAAGAGCACTCAAAGGTCTAGCATCGTCAACAAAACTCCAGAATAATGATTGCAAATGCTCAAACGTCTAATCCAGTTCAACCAAAGACTGAATTCCAACACCCATCTTCTGAAAATCTTGGCAAACTTTAGCTCCTTTAAACATTGACAGTTGCAATATGTATGTGACAGCCTAAATATGGGAATGATGTCACACACGCTTTATGCTAAACACCATAAACAATGCCCCCCTCCTGAGACTAAGCACGGGGGTTCCGCTACCCGGTTAACGGATTTTTTTTAATGGAATGGGTGATTACTTGGGCGAGGATACCATTTTGATCTCCAGAAACAGTCACGGTTACACATTTTTAACCCTTTGTCGCAACACAAACCTTGTCGCAAACACACACTTGTCACAACTCGAATTATGTCACAGCCTTACAACTTGTCGCAACTAACAACTTGTCGCAACCAACAAGTTGCGAAAGTAGGCCAAAAACTTGTCGCAGCAAACAGGTTGCGATACAACTCAAAAATGATTCTTATCGCAACAGAAGGTTGCGATAAGGTACTGTTCATGTGAAGTGGGCTGCGATAACCCAAGCTTATCGCAAAGGACAATTGCGATAGTTTACTGTTCATGAGCTGGAGGTTGCGATAACAATGAATGTAGCTAGTTGCGATAAGGATGAACATGAAGAACACTTAAGGTTGCGATAAGTATGAAGATTCAAATAATCTTAAGTCTAATCCTCAAAAATGATCTGTTTGGGCTGAAATTTGGTACGTAGATTCGCACCGGTATTCTGGACATCTTTAATGCTTCGAGTTTTGTCTAAAATCCAACAGAAAAGTGTTTTTCATTCCCAAAACAGTGTGTGCAACAAAAAGTCCGAAAAATTACTGTTTCATACCAGATTGGGCTGTAGATGACGAATCGTTGCAGAAAGATCGTATCGATGAATGATTTCTTCGATTTTGGCTCTGTTACCACTTGTTAGTCCCATTTAAACAAGGCAACGATTCATAATGATAGAGATTGTAACAAGATGAGATACTAAGGATAAATGGTGTATTATTGAAATGGAAGAGAACACCTAGAGAGAGAATGGTTCTCTCTCTAGTTTTCACACACTACACCATGGAGGCTACATTGCAATATGATTCCTACAAACCCTAATTACATACACTTATCTATAAATACCCCCTTGTTACATAGTTAAGCCCAAGCCCATAATATAATAACCAAGCCCATATAACAATTAATACCCCTTTACAAAACTATCTTATAATTAGGACATTTTGTGTCCTAACAAGTACCATACCAGTACTGAATATTTTCTTTCTTGACAAAATCATGCGTTCCACAATAAGAACAACAAATTTTCTTTTGTGCCAACCTAATCAAATGATTTGCAGAATAAACAAAATTAGGTTTAACAAAAGACATACCTTTTGGAGCGTTGTTCTTCTTGTTCATCTTAGGTGGAGGAACAGATGACTTTGGCACATCTTTTTCAGGTGAAGAATATTTCACTTTCCAAACCATCTTTACAGGATTAAAGATAGGAGTATCTGAACTTGTAGCAGCATGGTTATAGAAAAGATTAGAAGGGCGCGTCTGGTCCTTTGAAGGAGTGCTTGATTTAACGGACTTTGCCGAAGAAAGATGTTCATGAACTGAACCAGAAGAAGTCTTAAATGGACATTCCGAAGCAGTTGAATCATCATATGGCGATTGAACAATAGTATCGACACTAAATTGTTCAGATAATTCAACTTTGAAGTTAATTACTTCCAGTTTCTGAACTTTGTCGGACAGAACATTCATTTCTTGAGAAATCAAATCAAGTTATGTTTAGACACACCAAATCCTCTCTAAAGGTTATTTTCACATATAACTTTAAAAAATCACTTCCTTCCGTAAAAAGGGTATATTTTTTCCATCCATATTTCAACACTGTATTTTATATATAACTATATACTTTAATATTAGTAAAAAACAAAATACAGATCTTAAAGCAAAAAAATTCTTACATATATTATAATAAAAAAATAGAAATGAAATGGATGTAAAACATATTAGAGTATTTTAATAATTATAAGATTAAAAAAATGTAACTTGTGAAAAATAAAAATGAAGTATGGGTGTTTCATAATGATATTCTATTTGGTAACCTGTAGCCAAAGAAGGCGGCGATTTTTGATATCATTATAACTCGTGCTTACTTTTGGGTAATTCATAGAAGTAACAATTTGTCTATTAATTGGGTCGGTTGGCTTACAAATCCTTCCCTTGCCATTATTTTTATTTATTTTTTTTAGCTTTTTGCAAGCTATATAAATTTCTACAATTCAAAAAAAAAAACTAATGATTTAGTAATCTTGCAAAAACATGTGCATGAAGAAAAGCAAACACCAACAGCCCCCGATACAGAATCATACAAGAAAATGAAATGGATTAAAATTGTAGTTTGGTGAAGAAGTTGTATTCCCATGTCCAAATTAAACAGCAGGTGCAGGTAGCTTAAATTATATATATATACTCCCACATCGCATGGTGAATGCAAATGTAGAGTGAGAAGCAGGTGTATAAAAAAACGTTCTCAACGACCTTGAAAAGGCACGCAGCCATGTGATGAGCACAAAGCGAACTATTCTTTCGCCTTTTACTAAAGAATACCGTGTGCTCGTCACTACAAGTGGCATACGCCGATTTTTGGAGAGGTTTTCCTTTTAAGGAATGCTTCTAGCAATTACAGTTTAAATTAAGAGAAGACCCAATTTAGAACAAATTTGAAACTTGTTTAATCGATTACAACATTTTTATTTTGGATTTTACGTGAACATCATCCAGAGATTGGTATTAATTTCTTTCAAGTTTAACAAGATCCCACATTGGTTTCGGAATGAAACCAAGATCCCACATTGGTTTCGGAATGAAACGTGCAGTCCTTGCAGAAGATATTAAAGAAGGGTGTTGTGCAGCTTGATACTTACTTACCTGGACGGGATCAATGGGTGATCAATAACGCTCATGGTCTAGGTTGGTGACTTCCATTGCACTTGGGAGGGGTGCCTACCTAAGGTCGGCCCAAGTGGTCGAGCCTACGTCATAATTTGTGTTAGCGGGGGCATGCGTACGCGCGGCCCCTATCCAAACATCGACTTTTTAAGTGTTTCCATTTTCTTTGTTTCTTTTTTAATAAAAAACGTGGGTAAAATTGTTTTATATATGGAAAGATGTTTTAATTTATTTTGTATCGTAGAATCATGAAAAGAAATGAAAAATGTGGATCATGTTTGGATGAATTAAACTCCATTGATGAAGTGAGTACGTTGAATGGCATTTGGAGAGAAAGACGCATGAGCCTGTTATTGAACCATCTCCAAGACCCACCAATAATTGATTACACAGTGATCAATCATTGATGAATAAGAATCCAATTCATGGATATTCACATATGAATATTCCATCCACGATATTTAATTAATCTTTTTATCTTAACCTCCGACTATCACATTATTAATCAATGACAAGAGTAAAACGAATCTTATGTGTGTTTGATAAATTAGATGTTTGATGGTAAATATATAGAAAAATAAATAAAAAGGGATGGTAAGGTTTTAATTAATTTGTTAATTAGTCCCACATGGGTGGGCGATGGGAGGTGGTTGTAAGAAAGTTTAGAATAAAATGGTGGAGATGGGCAAGGGAGAAAAACATCTTTGCGCTTGGGGCAATGACGCAGCTAATGAGGTAATAACCGAGGCGCGTCAATTGCTGGTTGAAAACTATTTCCAAACCCCCTCCTCGGACTTGGGTATTCCCCTTGGCCGTCGAGAATTTCTGGAAGGGTTCCCTTATGGGAAAAACCCTACATTTTTCTAGTTTACAAAACTTTTACTATTTCATTTCTTGATATATAATAGCCACAGAGAGTTGCAATTAATTTCATCTAAAATGTAGGTTTAATAACACCTCTTAATTAACCATTCTCTAAAGGTTCTTCTGTGTAAAATATATATCTAGAAAGGTGTTGTACAACTTAATTAATACATACTCACAACTGCAGCTAGCTGCATTATTATCATCTGTTTCTAGCTTTTATTTGTTGCAACACAAGTTCAAGTTAAGGACTACTCTATTATTACGGTTAAAACGACAAGTCATTTGGTTAATTAAAATTGTAAGAATTACTTTTTCTAAAACTATATGTCTTTTTCATTGTGGAATGAATTAGATTTGATGTTTGTTTGTGGAATGAAAATAAAAACTAATAAGTTATACATGATCCCACATCGGAGTCGGAATGAAACCTGCAGCCACAACAAGAGTCATTTAAGAAAGGTGTTGTACAACTTAATACATACTTACCTGGACGGGATCAATGGGTGATCAAGATGGCCCATGGTCTAGGTTGGTGACCTCCATAGCACTTGGGAGGGGTGCCCGCCTAAGGTCGGCCCAAGTGGTCGAGCCTACGTCATAATTTGTGTCAGTGGGGGCCTGCGTTCGCGCGGCCCCTATCCAAACATCGAGTCCTAAATGTTTCTTTCATGTATAAAATGATACGTATTCTCGTAACAAATAGTTTTAGCATTGTAACAGAAACAAAAATGAAACCATTATACATGAATCCTTAATCTAATTCATGGAGCCCTCTACTGTTCAATCCGTTATGTTGGTTGAACCCTTCATACATAAAAATGTGATTTTCTTACAAAACTAATTACATCATTGTATTCGTCTTGCATTCTGAGTTCAACCATATCCCCTTTCTCAATATTTCGACTTTTCTTATTAATATACGTATAATTAATCTCTTTATGCATTAATGTATGATCACCTTTTATGTTCTATATGATCAATATATCACCTCTTATGGTTACGTTGAAATTATCAGTATATAATCTGTAATCCTTGATATATAAAACCAACTTCTATCTTTATTTAATATTTTTGCATTATTGTCTATTACTCACGGTTAACACAGAGGCCTTGAGAAGACGACCCTACTTACGAGCTAATGACATATTATTTACTTTGTATTTGCGAAACTCGACACCCGTCAACTATTCTCGCCCTCCAATATTAATCAACGTGTGCTGAAAGCAGTACACCAAGCGTTCCAGGTTTCAAGCGACTATGGGTTGTATAATATGTGAATGTAACTTGGCTCTGCTGGTATACTGCCAAAAAAATGTCCACCAAACTTTGATGAGTTCTTTTAGGACAAACGAGCTCATGTTCTTAATTGTGAAGATGCTAGAACCGGTGGATAACGACAAAAACAATATAATAAGAGGAAAGTTGCTAGAACCGGTGGATAACGACAAAAACAATATAATAAGAGAAACGTGCAGCTAAAAAGTGCTTACATTTCACAAGGAAAATTTGGGTTGTAAAGTTCCAAGATTAACTATAATAAATTGTAGCTTCAAAACAGATGCCATAGTCATAAAAAAAAAATTCAACTAGGATCGGAGGGTGAGCCACGCCAAGGCAGTAGTGCAACACCAAGACGACTCTCAAAGACCCCAATAGCAAGCTATTGTTTTGGTCTTTTCCCAATAAAAAATAAGATTAATATCGAGTAGGCCGATGACCTACATATCAGATATTAAACTGATAAGAACAGATACTACACTTGATCTTAGCCAAAAGGCCAAGAAAGGTATGCTTTTCTACTTTGTGAGCCTTGGTTTTTATAATAGTCTCGTCGTGGTTGTTTTTGTTAATTAGGTGATGTGGGATGCCTATGAAGTCATGTTTAGATTTCATAATACTTTCAATTTCTTTTCTTCCTAAAATGATTAGATTTAACCGACAAAATATCACTTTTTTCAACAAATTAGAGCTCTAAAGAAAATATGTATATATATGTATGTATGAAAGAATGGCTTGCTCAAATTGTTTAAAAAAACCCATCACATATAAAGCCTCCAAGTGGGTTACAAATGCACATACTAGAAGCGTTTCAATAAGTGTATGGCTCCTTAATGCTTCAACCTCAAATTACCTGCAAATTACATATGCATCCTTGAATGTACGTATACTATATATGAGAGACAAGTTAAAGACGTTGAAGGATAGTTTGGAGTAAAAAGAAATTTGGGAATGTGGACGATGAGTTGAACAGAGTAAAGAATACGGCTTGCAACTTGGAATTAGAGGCAGAAAAAAGAAAAAAACAAGTCTCTCTCAAGATTGGAAATCCACTCGTTCCAAATGGGCAGACTTGGAAGCGAAAATATATTTGATGCTAAGGCAAAAATCGAGACTCGGATGGACTTTGGAAGGTGAAGAAAACTCAAAATTCTTTCATGCATCCTTGGAAAGGAATTTTTTTCAAATGCCTTCAACACGACCAACCCAACCCATGTGCAACCCGATCTTGAGTTCAAGAAATGTTATGTTTATTGAAATGCTCATTGGATTCTTTTAACCCATTACGTGCTGGCCTAAATCATTGCCATGGACGGACAATGAATTAAGCCAGGGGTATTTGATAAGCACACATTTGAACCTACTTTTATATTGAATCCATTGCATATCATAATGATGTAATAGCTATTAGGCCCCCCTTAATCTTGGTTTTTCATTGCTTCATGATAGATATATAGAGGGTGGATTAGAAACAAATGTAATGTTACATTTAGTTCAAAAGGAGGCTCAAACGAGGCATATTTATAAAATGGAACTGAGCATATTTTCCAAGAGAATATGAGGTTGGAAATAGCTTTCAAACGATGTCTAGACAGCACATATGAATTCAAATTTCGTTTAAACGAGGCAAAAGGCAAATGTTTTAACAAAAGAGTTGAGACGGGGTTTCAAGGCAAAATCAAGGTTTTTCTTTTTGTAGCAGTCCGAGACAGCCCAGGCCCCAAAACATTCTCTAAAAGTTATGTTTGGATACACTTTTGGAAAAAACCAAATCCTCTCTAAAGGCTATTTTCACATATAACTTTAAAAATCATTTCTTTCTCCAAAGGGTATATTTTTCCATCCATATTTCAACACTATAATTTATATACAATTATATATTTTAATATTAGTAAAAACAAAAACATAGAAATCTTAAAGCAAAAAAACTTCTTACACATGTTATCATTGTAACAAATGATACGTATTCTCGTAACAAATATTTTTAGCATTGTAACAGAAACAGAAATGAAACCATATCCAAGACCCACTAATCTAATTATACATGAATCGTTAATCTAATTCATGGAGCCCTCTATACTTATACTCTACTGTTCAATCCGTTATGTTGGTTGAACCCTTCGTACATAAAAATGTGATTTTCTTACAAAACTGATTACATCATTGTATTCGTCTTGCATTCTGAGTTCAACCATATGATGCGACTTTTCGGTGAGTGAACCCGACTCCCAACTTGCGTCATTTTACTCAGATTTGGTGAGACTTGTTGAACGTTTTTCTTATCATTCGATTTCCATTTATTCAAACCTTGATTTAATAGTTTATCATAATGGGGCCGATTAACTTGACTAGATACCCTCAGATTGTTCAACATAAATGTTTATTGCTAGATATTAAAAACATATATACATGCATATACACTATACGTACATTTTTATTGCATCATTTTAGTTTATGCCTGATTCAATTCTATAAAAGCTTATTACAAAAAAATACTTTAGCCCTTAGAAACGCATAATATGGTGTTACTAATTAAACCCTTAGTTTGCCTTTTACCTTTAGATGCACCGTGAAGAAAATCCTTTATTTTAAAAGAAATAAAATAATCAAATAAAAATGTAGAATCATAGAGGTGAGGAAGGACAAACATCTACAACTATATTCAAGTTTAGTTTTCATTTGTTGCAAGGATATAATACACTACAACAAATAAGACTTTTTAGAACGTTGGCCAAATGCAATTTAATTCATCATTTGACACAGCTTAACCACTTCATCGTACTGCATCCTTGATATGAATCACCGAAGATTTTCAGGGGTTGCATTTCTTACTTTGCACGAACGACAACACCCGTTCTGACTGCAAGATGTTTGCAAAATTTCAAGTGAAGTGCTAAAGATGCTAATTTCGTGTTTTATCTACAAGTTAAGAAGACATCAGAGCAAATTCATTATAAAAGACCCGTAACTTAAAATATGCCAACTGATGAGTTTTAAATGGAAAATGACCAATAAGTTGGCCAAAGGAATTTATCGGATGATTTTCGGAATTAGTAACCTATTATCAGATATGGAAACTCGACATCACTGACCTACATTAACAATAACATAACATAACATAACATATGACGTTGGCAATTATCAATAAAAACTTACTTTTAGTTACTTTTGCAAATAACTCGACTTACTTTTAGTTCACTAACTCTTATTGCAGTGTGTACGGAAATGTATTTCGGCCATCGTGAACGACTTCATTCCTTTCAACGACCATATAAAATAATTCAAATTGAACCCCAATTCATTCATCAAAAACATTAAGTTTTCGAAGAAAAAGTTACTAGAACAATCCCAAGATAAAAACTCACTTGGGAGCTTTTTCACTTGGATTAACCATCTCAGGATTTCTACAACAACCAAAAAAATGAATGATGTAACAGGTGATGGTTCACGTCTTAGAACGAATAAACACAATTTGACAGTCACCTCAATTTGCATAATCCTACAATTCAACTTGTTATAATCATATCCGGGCCGGTGAATGGTAGTTCTGACAAATTATCTAAAAAGGAAACATTGCTAACCATTTTAATTGTTTTTCAAAGTGCAATAAACTCGATATCAATTTCAAGTTGGGTTTCACATTTTGAGTTTAATAATAACTAAGATTGAAACTCTATCGTTCTGTACATGATAAACATTTCGCTATTTGACATCTACAGAATCGTCTTTGAACAGAAAATGTTGTTCCGCCAAAAGTTTTGACTCGGTATAGTTGTTAAATAGAATTAAGGCCTACTCAAATTCCTCTTTTAAGATCAAATTTAAAACGAAAGTGTCTGAAACTAATAGATTCAACGACTTAATCACCTATTACGATTGAAAGCCTAAAGCGTTTTTCTTCACGTCGTTTTTATCCCCACCTGAATAGAAAAAAAAATGCACAAATAAAAAAATCCATGTGAATAGATAACATCAAACGCAACACTTTGAGTCTGTGAAACTTCATAATTCATAACACTAATGACCTTCTCAAATTCAACAAGGAAAGAAACACCAATCGGTTAAACAGTTCATGATAATGCAAAATAACAAGAATTGTGTGTGCGAGTGAACAATCAAATTCTTAGCAAGTTTTAATTGTGTAAATGTGGTTAGTAAGCCTTGATCAATATCAAACTAGTAAACCTCTATCTATTATTTTCAAACTTGGATATTACAACCACTTGTATAAACCACACAGCATATTAGTGGCACAGAGGTGAAAAATGGCATAAAAACAAGTATTAGAGACATTAACGCTCGGATTTATTCGGGTAATGCTTCTAGACTGGATATGGAATCTCGTATCCATTTTATGAAGACTTTGGGTGACTTGGAAAGGATAGAAATTTGTATGTGGTACAAAAAGCTAAGATCCATTGGGGAGTCGAAGGAGATGAGAATTTCAAGTTTTTCCATGGAGTTCTTAAAAAGAAATGACGTCAATTAGCTATTTATGGAGTGATGATTTACTTCATTTTGTTATGGCTATACATCCGTGCACTGACTATTTGGCTCAACCGTGTTTTCTTTCTCTTTTCCTCACGGCAGGTAATAAGGGGGTTGCTAAGGTTTCATGAGAAGAGTGGATAAGGTTCCGATCAGAAGAAGGTTTTGAGAGAATTACTACAATTTTAGGCATTATTTAATTTATTTCATTCGTTATTAGACTAGCTCTTTCGGTAACTATTTATGTTTGGTTTTGCTTATTTGTAGGGATGTACTTGAATCTTTTGTTTGGAGTTTAATTCTTATTTGTAGACGTTATATTTTTTAAGACATTTTATATCGTTTATTAGGTTTAGAAGTAACCTCTAGTTCTTTTGAATGGGGGTGTTACAATTATGGTGTTAGAGCTCTAGGTTTGATCTTGTAGAAAACCAAATAGGTTTACCGTGTGAGTGTAGTTTAAGTGAATTAGGTTGCTTATTGCCTAGAATTAAGCTAAGGGGACAATATTTGTTGATTTTATTAATATTCTAATAAGAATTTGATGTTTGTGAGCTTTTATTGGTCTAGAAAAGTTATTCAAGGGAGTTTAGTGTTACCTAGTACTTGCCTTAGATTTGAGAGTCTAAATCGTGAACTGATTTTATATTATTAGTGTTGTGATTAGTTGGAAATTTTGTTGGTCATGTGAGAAGAGATCGTTGGTGATGAGTTTCGTTATGGAGCGATTTAAGTTAAATAAATATTTAAGACTTTGTGTTTAGCATTTTTATGCTAAGTCAGAGGTATAAGAAACTGATGTGATAGCGGGTTTGTCGTTATGTTTAATAATGGTTTTGTGTTCAAGGAATTAAGTTGTCGTAAGACTTTATTTGAACTTGATGTCCATGTATTATTTGATTTCGCGAAAGTATCTTCATTGAATGTCATGAGGATTTTAGGGAATAATCGAGAAAATGGCGTTGTATGCAAAGGTTGTCGTGTAAATCTTTGATTCGTTATCAAGTTTTGAGATTATGTAAAATAATAGCATTAGATTGTTTTGTGATATATATATATATATATATATATATATATATAGGACGGTAATCAAATGAGAACCACAAAAAGGTTAAGAACCGTGAGGAGTGATCTAAGCCTTAATTTGGTTTTGATCTTAAGGTTTTAATTAAAAGTTGTTTTTAATTAAAAAAGGGCATAATCGTCATTTTGGTAACAAGATTCATCAGATGAAACATACAACTTCATTCATTTGAACCACAAGGGTTGTGGCGTGGTGGTAAGGCCTAGGGAGTTCATAGCGCTTGCCCGGGTTCGAACCCCACACGCAGCACTTGTGGCCACTGAGGATAATCTCAGGGCTGCATGCTTTAGCAGCTGGGCCAAAGGCCCGATTTGCCTAGGGATTAGTCTGGGCCCAATGTGGTCTGGGATACCCTTCTCAAAAAACTTCATTCATTTGATGAAACACACAGATTCACCATATGAAACACAACGATTTTCCAGCCGAAACACAATCCAAATGAAAAACACAGATTCACCATATGAAACACATAGATTCACCATATGAAATGCACAATTCACCATATGAAATGCACAATTCACCAGGTGAAGCACACTTTCATCAGGTGAAACATACAAATTCTTGAAACACACATATTCACCGATGATGAAACACCGATTCAACGAATGATATTAAAACCAGGTGAAACATAAAGATTCACTAGGTGAAACCAGAATCATGGTAGGAGCCTGTGTATTAAATTTACGATTGAATGGAAAACAACCACTATGTATCATCTCCAGGTGATACAAATACACCATGAAACATAAAGACTCACTAGGTGAAACCAGGTGAAACATAACCAGGTGTAAAGATTCACCAGGTGAAACACAACAGATAAGACGTCGATTCACCAGATGAAACATACAAATTCATGAAACACACATATTCACCGATGATGAAACATAAAGATTCACTAGGTGAAGATTCACCAGGTGAAAGTTTCACCAGATCTAGGAAATCAAACACAAAAACCCCAAATCTAGGAACATACTTCCAATCATGGAAAAAACCTAAGAAAACAGGAATTGTGATATTAATCAACTAAGCAAAGTCATCAACATCTTCTTAAGCTTGTCGTTTGTGGCTTCGGGAGTATACAAGGATGAACATGTGAAATTCTTGATTTCTGAGTAGAATTTGATGAATGATTTGGTGAATTTCAACCCACCTGTTTCTTCCAAAAGATCCCCCACCGCAACAATTGTGGTTATTCATAAACCAACCAGAAATTCAAAAATCATGGCGGCCGGAAAGTCAAGCTAGGAAAAATAGCAGCCATTAGGTCGAAGATATAACTGCCATGGTGCTTCTCGCCTTTCTTTTCTTTTACGCTTGCCAATTTCGAAAGAAGTAAAGGAATCAAAACCCGACAGCTAAACCCAAAGAAACTAGAGCTCTCAAAATCGAGGAATCCAAATATTCAAAGACATGTTTATACAACTTGCTCCTACTTGAACGATGCTCAAAACTTGGCCGGTGCTGCTTATACAGTACGCAACCTTGAATGTACTAAATTAATGCCCATTATATCCTTGAATGTCCTTTCAAATTGTCAAAATTACCCTTATTTTTTACTTTAATTACAATATGGCTTTTTTTATAATAACCCTTGATTTATTCTAATCAATGGATTAGATTAGTTCTCAAGTCCTTAACCTTTTTTTGGTCCTCACTAGATTTAACCCCTATATATATATATACTAGTCTTTGGCTCGCTCGTTGCGCGACGATCAATTTTGTGTTTTAAGTTAATTATTTGATGTTTAATACTTGTTGAATAATTTTGTGACACATACAATAATTGATAAAAAGAAAACAAAAATTCCACAAATAGGGAATATTATCTTGAAGATAAAAATATGTCTATTAAGTTTGATACTTATTATAAATGTCGTTACTTAATGAATTTATCAAACGAATACACAATAATTGCATATTTATATTTGTGAAAAATGTTCGAACTCATAATCCAAAAGTCAGTTGATAAGTGATATCCTTTTTTTTCCAAGTAATTAAATCTCTTATGTTAATTCTAAGGGTGTTTCGTTGACAGAATGGAATTTGATAGAATTGTAATTCGTCGAAATAATTCGAATTTGAAGTAAAAATTGATATGAAACTGCAAAAAGAAAATCACGACAATTTAGTGATTATTTATATTAAATCCCATATTAATTTCAACAAATCCCATACTAATCACGAAACATTAATTCGTATATATTTATAATATTTAATAATATAATTAAATCCAAAAATATTCAATATTGGGCTCATTTCGAAGGTATTGACAAAGCGATTACAATGGTATAATTTGTAAAAAATAGTTTTGTAAAGGAATCACCCTTCTCGAAAGATCTTCAGTTCTTCTCCCCCTTGATTTCTATAGAAAACCGTAGTGATGCAATTCTTCAAATGTAGTCTAGGCTCCCCTTGAAATAAGCTCTTACTCTTTATATTTCACCCTTGACAAATCGGATTCAATGTCTCGACCGAGTGCACGAAAAACATCTTCATAAATGTGGAAACTCTAGCTCGTACAAATAAGCTCACCAGAAAGATAACGAGCGAGTTGTTGCATGACAAACCAAAGTGCAATCTCAGTTTATAACACCAAATCCGTCGATAAGCCGCGAGTTGAATAGGAATTCAGCTTAAGAGCGTGATTCGGATTTGCTCGAAGGAGAAAACATAATGAAGCATACACTATAAGGTAGGGTTTAGAAGAACTCCACAATTAACATTGTTCACCAACCGTAGAAAAATGCTCATCCCCAAAATATCAGAACACTGAATGATGAAAATCCGAAACTTCAATCTTCAAGAAATAGCTGAATGATTATAAGCACTCAAGAGTTTGAATCACAACCAAAGCACCAGAACAATGATTGCAAATGCTCACAATTCTGATTGATCAGGTCAGAAGAATGATTAAGAGCACTCAAAGGTCTAGCATCGTCAACAAAACTCCAGAATAATGATTGCAAATGCTCAAACGTCTAATCCAGTTCAACCAAAGACTGAATTCCAACACCCATCTTCTGAAAATCTTGGCAAACTTGAGCTCCTTTAAACATTGACAGTTGCAATATGTATGTGACAGCCTAAATATGGGAATGATGTCACACACGCTTTATGCTAAACACCATAAACAATGCCCCCCTCCTGAGACTAAGCACGGGGGTTCCGCTACCCGGTTAACGGTTTTTTTTAATGGAATGGGTGATTACTTGGGCGAGGATACCATTTTGATCTCCAGAAACAGTCACGGTTACACATTTTTAACCCTTTGTCGCAACACAAACCTTGTCGCAAACACACACTTGTCACAACTCGAATTATGTCACAGCCTTACAACTTGTCGCAACTAACAACTTGTCGCAACCAACAAGTTGCGAAAGTAGGCCAAAAACTTGTCGCAGCAAACAGGTTGCGATACAACTCAAAAATGATTCTTATCGCAACAGAAGGTTGCGATAAGGTACTGTTCATGTGAAGTGGGTTGCGATAACCCAAGCTTATCGCAAAGGACAGTTGCGATAGTTTACTGTTCATGAGCTGGAGGTTGCGATAACAATGAATGTAGCTAGTTGCGATAAGGATGAACATGAAGAACACTTAAGGTTGCGATAAGTATGAATATTCAAATAATCTTAAGTCTAATCCTAAAAAATGATCTGTTTGGGCTGAAATTTGGTACGTAGATTCGCACCGGTATTCTGGACATCTTTAATGCTTCGAGTTTTGTCTAAAATCCAACAGAAAAGTGTTTTTTAATCCCAAAACAGTGTGTGCAACAAAAAGTCCAAAAAATTACTGTTTCATACCAGATTAGGCTGTAGATGACGAATCGTTGCAGAAAGATCGTATCGATGAATGATTTCTTCGATTTTGGCTCTGTTACCACTTGTTAGTCCCATTTAAACAAGGCAACGATTCATAATGATAGAGATTGTAACAAGATGAGATACTAAGGATAAATGGTGTATTATTGAAATGGAAGAGAACACCTAGAGAGAGAATGGTTCTCTCTCTAGTTTTCACACACTACACCATGGAGGCTACATTGCAATATGATTCCTACAAACCCTAATTACATACACTTATCTATAAATACCCCCTTGTTACATAGTTAAGCCCAAGCCCATAATATAATAACCAAGCCCATATAACAATTAATACCCCTTTACAAAATTATCTTATAATTAGGACATTTTGTGTCCTAACAAGTACCATACCAGTACTGAATATTTTCTTTCTTGACAAAATCATGCGTTCCACAATAAGAACAACAAATTTTCTTTTGTGCCAACCTAATCAAATGGTTTGCAGAATAAACAAAATTAGGTTTAACAAAAGATTTACCTTTTGGAGCGTTGTTTTTCTTGTTCATCTTAGGTGGAGGAAAAGATGACTTTGGCACATCTTTTTCAGGTGAAGAACATTTCACTTTCCAAACCATCTTTACAGGCTTAAAGATAGGAGTATCTGAACTTGTAGCAGCATGGTTATAGAAAAGATTAGAAGGGCGCGTCTGGTCCTTTGAAGGAGTGCTTGATTTAACGGACTTTGCCGAAGAAAGATGTTCATGAACTGAACCAGAAGAAGTCTTAAATGGACATTCCGAAGCAGTTGAATCATCATATGGCGATTGAACAATAGTATCGACACTAAATTGTTCAGATAATTCAACTTTGAAGTTAATTACTTCCAGTTTCTGAACTTTGTCGGACAGAACATTCCTTTCTTGAGAAATCAAATCAAGTTATGTTTAGACACACCAAATCCTCTCTAAAGGTTATTTTCACATATAACTTTAAAAAATCACTTCCTTCCGTAAAAAGGGTATATTTTTTCCATCCATATTTCAACACTGTATTTTATATATAACTATATACTTTAATATTAGTAAAAAACAAAATACAGATCTTAAAGAAAAACAATTCTTACATATATTATCATAAAAAAATAAAAATGAAATGGATGTAAAACATATTAGAGTATTTTAATAATTATAAGATTAAAAAAATGTAACTTGTGAAAAATAAAAATGAAGTATGGGTGTTTCATAATGATATTCTATTTGGTAACCTGTAGCCAAAGAAGGCGGCGATTTTTGAGAACATTATAACTCGTGCTTACTTTTGGGTAATTCATAGAAGTAACAATTTGTCTATTAATTGGGTCGGTTGGCTTACAAATCCTTCCCTTGCCATTATTTTTATTTATTTTTTTTAGCTTTTTGCAAGCTATATAAATTTCTACAATTCAAAAAAAAAAACTAATGATTTAGTAATCTTGCAAAAACATGTGCATGAAGAAAAGCAAACACCAACAGCCCCCGATACAGAATCATACAAGAAAATGAAATGGATTAAAATTGTATAACTTTTAACATTTTTATTGAGGTATGATGAAACCACACATGACCGAACATCTCTCGGTACAATAGTTCAAATAGCAAAAACATAAAAGAACTGATAGAATCATACAAGTTGGAGAAACCACACATGACCGAACATCTCTCGGTACAATAGTTCAAATAGCAAAAACATAAAAGAACTGATTAAGACATCTAAAAACGTCGTATAACTTTTAACATTTTTATTGAGGTATGATGAATAAAATGAACCCAATATTATATAGTATTGTTATATATAGCATACATATAATTTTAATCTCAAAAGTTTGCTAAAATACGTAACAATATAATTGATGGCATTTTTTTGATAAATAATGTTGGAGGATGAAATGAAATGTAAGATCTAAAGATATTTTCATCAAACTTCAAACATTGTGTAATGTGAAACGATTGATGATATATAACTTGGTTACATTAATACGTATATTAGGACATGTAAAACGAAAAATAAAAATGAAATGGATGTAATTGCTCTCGTTTAATTTGTTAGCCCCCTGGCTATCTTTTAATATTAATTGTTGTTTCTTAAAGAAAATATAAGACTAAAAAAATGTAAGTTTGAAAAATAAAAATGAAGTATTTAGTATAGTAGTTAAAAAAAAGGCAAAAATATATAAAAGTAAAAATAAAAAATCTGTCCGTCGTGGGTTTTAGGGGCTGTTTGGCAGTTGCTGAATGGTTTAGTGTCGATTCAATTTTCAAACGGGCTACAGATTCGACCCCAGTACGACATACTAACTCAATACCCAATCTTTCCAATTCGGATACTAATTGAGGTTGAGCAATCAAACTCGATATAGTACAAGAATGTTTGTGTCTCAGGGCATCAACAACCACGTTAGTATTGAATACGAACGTCATAATCTTTTAGAAGTTCCATCCACGTCGATGTCGCATGTTCAACTCTTTTTGGGTAAAGATATATTTCAAGCTTTTGTGGTCAGTAAAGATATCGCATGTTTCACCGTATAGATAATGACGCCAAATTTTCAAGGAGAAAATAAATGCAGCCAACCCTAAATCGTGAGTCAGATAGTTCACTTCGTAAGGTTTGAGTTGATGCGAGGCATATGCAACAACGTTACCGTTCTGCATCAAAACACATCTGAGTCCAATTTGAGAAGTGCCACTATAAATTTGAAAACCACCTTATCGTGACGGCAATACCAAAACTGGAGCTGAAATCAGTCTTCGTTTTAATTCTGCAAAACTCTGTTCTTGCTCTGGACCCCAATCAAACTTAACTTCCTTTCAAAGGGGTTTCGTCAACGGTAGTGCAATTCTAGAGAAATTTTCAACAAATCGTTTGTAATATCCGACAAGTCCCAAGAAACTACGAACTTAAGAAATATTAGTTGGCGTTGACCATTTAGCAACAACTTCAACCTTAGCAGGATCGACTTTAATACCTTCTGCCGATATGATGTGGCCCAGAAAAGTAACTTGCTGTAACCAGAATTTACACTTTGAAAATTTAGCGTAGAGTTTCTTTTCTCGAAGTATTTCCAGTGCCTTTCGAAGATGAGTTTCGTGATCTTCTTTTTTTTTAGAATAAATCAAAATATTATCAACGAAAACGATCACGAACTCGTCGAGATAATTTTTAAAGACACGGTTCATGAGATCCATAAAGACTGCAGGAGCATTGGTCAGTCCGATCTTACGAAGTAGGACAGGCTAAGAATCCTAAATAAACCCATTATACCCTTTCTATGCTTAGTGGTTCTATGCTTAATGCTAAACCACTGCTTCAAATTCGGAATTACAGACCTAAAATCTGAATGACATGATAAAGCTCATCCGGGAGTATAAAACAAATCAAAAAAATACCTGAAATACGTATACACACTCACCCGGAAAAATCCCAACCGGGAAATGCCAAAAACCAGGATAAATGGCATCCGAAAATGGCCAAAAATCCTGATAACAAACCCACTCGGAAATGGCTAGAAATCCGGATAAAACCACACCCGGAAATCTCCAAACCCGGACAAAATCCCACCTGGGAATCGCCCGAAATCCGGATCCTCTGAACCGGAAATCACCGAAATCCGGATGCACTCAACCGGAAATCATCGAAATCCGGATGCAGTCAACCAGAAATCACCCGAATGAAACTCGGAACTGACTCGACATAAATCAATTTCAGTAACAAATTTAGAGATTCTAAACCGGTTGAGAGCTTCTAACAACTAATAAGAAAGAAATTTTAAGAAGAAGCATACCTTAAAATGATAGAATTTCAAAACCTAAACTTGAAAATCGATGGACTTCTTCTTCTGCTCTTTTTTCTTTCAAGCACACACACACATCACAAACTTGAGACCGACTTATGAAAATCAAACGGAGGTGACATCCTTTTTATAAAAAATTAGAATTGCAAATAGGGTTTCCAACTATACTAGAATGACACTAACACCCTTTGAACTTAATAAACCAAAACAAACTTACCTTAAATTTAGAAAATATAAATAAATAACAAAACTTACCCGGGTCATTACAAATTTCTAGAATTTACGCTTTAGAATTGGACAAATCGACAAATGTCAAGTCTCGTTTGGAGTTAGGGCACCGAGAGGTGGGGTAAGAGGTGTCCAATTTTGTGAACTACAACAAATTTTGTTTACCTTTGTGCCCTCCGGTCAAAAGGATAGATGTGGGTGTGGTTGTTAGACGGCTCAGGTGCATATTGATTCAATTTGGTTGAAGAAGGAGGTTGTTTTGTGCTTAGAGGCCGTTACGCTTACCACTTTGTGGTATATATGGGTGTTTCATAATGATATTCTCTTTGGTAACCTGTAGCCAAAAGAAGGCGGCGATTTTTGAGAACATTATAACTCGTGCTTACTTTTGGGTAATTCATAGAAGTAACAATTTGTCTATTAATTGGGTAGGTTGGCTTACAAATCCATCCCTTGCCATTATTTTTATTTATTTATTTTTAGCTTTTTGCTAGCTATATAAATTTCTACAATTAAAAAAAACTAATGATTTAGTAATCTTGCAAAAACATGTGCATGAAGAAAAGCTGTGATCCCACAATGACAAGTAATAAGAGTAAATACACAATATATATGAATCAAAGAAGTACACCTCTATATATGATTGAAGAACTTGCAGCTTACAACTTCACAGAAGGTTGAGAGGTTTACAAAGTGGAAGGAGGCTGCGAAGATAGAGGCGTGTGTATTTTGTATGTTGAATGTTCTATGTTGTGGTGTGACCTAAAAATACAGATAGTATACTATATATACTATTCAAAGTTTGACAACATGTCACATTTGGTCCCTCAACTATAATACTACATGGTACAAGATAATGTAACATTAACAATCTCCCCCTTAGTACCAATGTAGAGCCATAAGCTTTAGACATTCATTGGAACCACTTGTGTCTTCCGAAGCCCGAAAATCAACTCGAATCTTCTTAGCGCGTTCCGGTAGTCTACTCGATATTTGACGGCATCCATTACTTCCTTTATCAACGCCTTTTGTTTCTTCGACAGCTTCTCTTCTCCTTTAGCATCCAATCGTAATCTGCTCACTAGATGAATCTGAATCATCTTGAAAGTTCCGTCGCTGAATTTATTTGCATCAGTGACTCTCATGAATTTTTTCTCTGAGGCTGAGTCAATGAACACAACTCCAAGATCTGGTTTGCTCAGCACGGTGTAAGCTTGAACACTCTGAATATCTGCCAGATCTAGATTCGGAGGTCTGATGTTGACTCGTTCTTGACGCGCTTCCAAGGCCATTTGAAAATCCTTAAGATATGAAAACTTCAGGATGTTCTTCATGTACCTCTTCAGACTTTGATAAGCATCTGACCATTCTCCCTTCTTTTTAGGATCTCGAGACAGGATTTCATACAAGTTGCAAACGTCATTGAGCTGTAGTTTCTGAAAATCTGCCTCATTAAAGACTAGTTCTGAATCATCTGATCTCTGAACGGTAAATACTGGGTACCAAACCTTTGAAAGCTTTCGCGATTCTATCTTCAGTACTCTTCTGATCGGTTTGTCAGACTTTATTGCATTGGCGTTCAGCGATTCATATCTCATGAAATAGAGATATTCAGTTCTGTGCTTTTCTGGCCAGTCTTCAATCCCGTAGACTTTTTCCCAAGAGATTGGCTGCATGACCCTTACAAACATATTGCTTCGTAAGATTTCCTGAAAGGGAGTCATAATTCTGACTCGTAGGCCAGTCGCCACAAATCCTGGTTCATTCTGGATAATGTCTTGGAGAAGTCTGATTTCTGCTTGAAGCGTTGGATCTCTGAGATGTTCAGCAGGTTGTAGGTTGATAACGATCGGAGCTTGCGGTTGAATTACTTGAGCTTGAGCTGGAGTTATTGAAGTATCTGTTTGTTGAATAGAAGATCCTGGAGCTTCAGTCTCTGAATCTAGAGCAACCATCATAGTATCAGAAGAATCAAACACATTTGCAATTTCTTGTTTGATCTGCACCGTTGTTCGTTCGGGCTCTTCATCTGAATCTATGATTATAACGTCTGTCGTCCAATCATCTTCTGTTCTATTGTCACTAGCCGAAGGCTTTTCAACCCCAGCTATGACATCAGCTAGAATATCGAGATTCTCTGAGTCAGTGGCTCCTTTACTTGTATCCTCGGACGCTTTACCGGAAGATGTCTCAGTTTCTTTCTCTACTGCAGTGCTCTCAGAAGCAGCAACTGTACTTGTTCCAACACCTGTACCTGTACCTGTACCTGTACTCTCCCCCTCATGGTGATCTGGATCATCCTGATCATCATGTCTTCTTTTCTGAGCGGTTTCAGCTTGAACACCACAAGCCAGTTCGACTACTTCGACCCTTTTGACAATCGAATGAAAGCCAGCCAAAAAGGAATCTGCCATGTTGGAGATTGAGGTATTTAGCTGCTCAAATTGGGGAACAAGCAGTGGATTGGTGGTTGATGAAGCTTGAGGCGGTGGTGGAGGTGGAGGTGCGGTTTGTTGACGAAGCAAGCTAATAAGATCGACATCCTCGCCTGGTCTTGGATCGTGTTTGGCAAGAAGTCGTGCAAGCAGCTCTGACTTTAGTAGATCTTCAGGAGCAAGATTTAACGGGATCGATGTTGGATCTTGTTGAACGGGTTCGGCTCTAGTCAGTTGAGGTTTAGATGTAGAAGATTCAGTCGGTCCTTTACCTTTCACCGCTCTGATTACATCATCACTTAATTTCTGAAACTCTGCTTTCATTTTGTCAGTATGAGCCTGATATGTGTTGTCGATAGATCTGACAAAATGCTTTAGTAGAGTAAGTGGCACGAATCTATTCGGAGGAGGGCCAACCAAACTAAACGCTCGTTCGAGATCAGCACTAACACCCAGACCACTTAGGTTACTGGTTGAAGTATCGGTTGAAGCAACCGTACTGCCTGTGTTCAAAGCTGGCATAGAGTTAGCAATGACAGGGCTTCCACCCGATCCTCGTGACGCACCAACAAAGGGTGGCACTCTGGGTGTTCCGGTTGGGGCACGAAAGCTCCCAACAAGGTGTTGTTCAAATAGCGGTGACCTAGGAAAAGAAGTTGTTCCAAAAGGCGCTAGACTCGATGTGCTCTGAAATGAAGTCAGTGGCCGGGGCAGGGGCCTACCTGTTTCAATACCAGCGAACACCGAATGTGTTGCCGATAGACTTTGTGCATATTCCCCTGTGCTGAATGAAACACCGGCCTGTTGAGAGACCGATGAGTGGCTTGGTGGGGGTGTGCACTGCATGGTTGGGCGGACCATGGCTGTTTCAATGCTCAACGGCGACGAACGCACGTTGGCAGAAGATGTGGTTGCCCAGCTTGGATCGGCTTGGGAAGAGTCGGTAGTTATAACTTTTTCCGACTCTTTCACATTTTCGCTCATTTCTTTTCTCCCTCTTGCCTCACCACTAAGTACATTTTCTTCATCTACGTCTACTTCTTCGTGTATAAGTGAAGTATCAACAGCAGCAACTGTAGAAGTAACCATAGGTTCTGGTTGTCTAGATGAACCTGCACCAGGTGTTTCAACTCGAGGCCTTTTTCTTGTTTGCCTTGGTAACAAGTTTACATCTGGATCTGAGTCATATTCATAATCACCAAAATCAACTAGAGGACTGAATGGTTCTGTTCTTTGGCTTGAAGAAGATGTTGCTTGATCGCCAGAGCGTGAAGATGTAGCACGACCAGTACTTCGAGTCCTACCCCCCACTCTCTTTCTTGTTGTTCTTCTCACCACTCGTTGTTCAGGAACCCCTTGTTCCTGAACCCCCTCGACAATAGGACCCTCACCACCTACTGGGTTTGCATCTTGGGCAGGTCCAGCCGGATCTGGCTGGTCCATTAATGCGTTTTGCTCCCTATACTGAATCACTACCCAGCTAGCCTGGTCGACATAATTCAGTACCTCTGGTCGAATAACGGCGGTATGTACGAATGGTTCATGTGCTGGCGGTACAAGGCGGTGCATCCAGCTTGCTGGTCCTCGCTCAGCTTCCTCTCTTCTTGGGATTTCCGGTCGGTCTTGCATAGCCTGATGAATCAGGATTTGGAAGAACCGTTGAAATGGCACAAAGTTGCGTCTCATTTTGGGTTTGAGCTGATCTGCAACAATTTCCACCATTTCATTCCAGATAAGGACAGCATAGTCTATATTGCGGTTGAAGGCGAATGCATGAAACATCTTTAGGATCGCTAGATTCGTCTTATCTAGGCCAGTATGCTTAGATGTCATGCAGCGATTTAGGATTGAGCATAGGGTGTACCACACCGGCGGTAGATGTTGTCTTCTGAATTGTGATGAACCGGTGAGTACGGGGACTCTTGGATCTTGATATCCAAGGCTGCGGATATCCGTGAATAATTCTTCAGAAACAGCTGGATCTTCGAAGTTGTCGCGTCTTGGAAGTTCGAGAGCACGACGTAAGCCTTGTAGTGTGATCCTTACTTCGAAATGGTCTATATTAGCATTGAATCGCTGTGGTCGAGCCGTAGGATTGAATCGGAGTGTGTGCCAAAATTGTTGTAAATAAATGGCAGGCACTCTCTCGACCCTTGTCAGTGCAGTGCGAATTGGATGACCACGGATGATCTCTAGAATTATCCGGTGAGAGAAGTTGCTTTCAAGATCCAGGTGATGATTATTTTCACGGATTGCTAGAAAGCTGGCCCTTGGCATGATTTCTTCATCCGGGTCAACGGCATTGACGGATGGATGTGAAGAGCGTTGCGAGGCGATGATGGTGTTGTCATCGGATGCATATTCAGCAGGTTGTTCAGCCATCTGTAAGGTATTTTAACATGTTAGAACAGATTTAAGCAATTCAAACAGAAAGGTATTTTTCTTGAAAAAATCCCAAAAACAAAAAAATTCACAAGGCCTTGAAACCTCGCAATACAAGATTGCGAGGCTCGCAGTCAACGGAATTAGAAGATTGCGAGGCTCGCAAGACCTGGAAGGTTGCGAGGATCGCAGTCTTAAAGAGTATGAGTTGCGAGGGGTTTGAATGTCTAAGGATTGCGAGGTATATGAACATTAGCAGTAAAACCTATGTGATTTTCCAGATTTTCGAAATTAGCATGTATAGATGTTAAAATTGATACTAGCATGCTCGGTTTTGGTTCGTGAGTAAACCTTAATCATCTAAAACATCTAACAAGCACTAATCGATTGAATTTTAGCATGTAACAGTGACCGACCCTAAAACCCCTTAAACCTTAAATGCAAAATCGATTAAATCATGATTTTTAACGGATGAAATGTAATAAGAATCGAGAATACATACCTCTTAATCGAATGTAGTCGATTACACGGAGTAGAATCAACAAATAAAACTTCTTTGGTCGAATCGCAATGTTCAGTATCGAGAGAAAAAAAACGAGGGTTCTTTATGGAGAGGTTTTTGAAATAATGACTAAGTCAAAGATCGCAAGTATATAAACCAATTTGAAATCCGTGACACGTGTCACTCCCTGAATTTCTCAAAATTTAAAAAAAATTCGGATCGCAATAAACAAAACCAAACCTCGCAATATAAGATTGCGAGGGAATCTTAGGATCGCAATAAACTACTGCGAGGGAATCTTTGAATGAAGGGAATCTTCGCATCGCAATAGAAGACTGCGATGGAAAGATTCCATCGCAATGAACTATTGCGAGGGAATTGCGAGGAAATTTGATACTTTGACATTTTTGATCTTTTTCCAAATTTTAGCCCACTGGAAGATGTCCAACTTCCAATTGTTTATTTAAACTAGGTAATTTCCAAGACTATTTTTCACTCTCCCTTAAATGATGCATAAGGGTTTATAAAAAATTCAAGTTAGAAACACTTACCTTGTTATCTTCAAGCAGTAAGTATTTGGAAATACCTTTTACTTACTCTGTCATGTATGCACACTCCCCCTCTTTTTGTGCGTACTCCATTTCCTGTACTCCCCCTGAGACTATGAACAAGTCTTTTGCATACATAGATATCATCACAATTGTATCGTTACGATAAAATAAACTTTGAAACACAACAAATACATGAAATTGAAATATCTTATGTTGATAATAGAATGTGATGAAAATATGAGTGTATCAATTTAGATAGATTTATCTAGATTGAAAGATACATATTTCCATCCATTAAATGATCAAATTAGATATTACACTTTCATGTTCAACATGCCAAGCTTGGATATTAAGAAATTAAAGCGTTTTTCATCCAAGGCTTTTGTAAACAAATCGGAAAGTTGATGCTCTGTTGGAACAAAATATAATTCAACCGTACCTTTTTCCACATAGTCTTTTATGAAGTGATACCTGACATCTATGTGTTTGGTCTTTGTGTGCTGAACCGGATTTGCTGTAATGGCAATTGCACTTTTGCTGTCACAGTTGATAGGGATCTTCTCGTATCTGAAGCCGTAGTCCTGCAGTTGAGTCCTCATCCACAGAACTTGTGAACAACAACTGGCCGCAGCAACATACTCTGCCTCCGCAGTTGATGTAGAAACACAGTTCTGTTTCCTCGATGACCAACTGACCAACTTTTCCCCTAAAAACTGAACATGACCAGAAGTGCTCTTCCGGTCTAGCAAACTACCTCCATGATCTGCATCTGAGTATGCAGTGAGCTCGAATCCTGATCCCTTTGGGTACCAAAGTCCAAGGTACGGTGTCCCTTTCAAATATCGAAAGATCCTTGTAACAGCACTTCGATGTGATTGTTTTGGTTGTGCCTGAAATCTTGCACATAAACATGTAGAGAACATTATATCTGGACGACTCGCAGTGAGGTACATTAATGAACCTATCATCCCTCGGTAGTTCTTGACATCGACATCTACACCGTTTGGATCAGGACCAACTTTTGATTGGTGAGCCATAGGTGTACCAATCGAAGTACAGTTTTCCATTTTGTATTTCTTCAAAATGTCAAACACGTATTTTGATTGGTTGATGAAGATACCTGTCGAGAACTGCTTGACTTGTAATCCAAGAAAGAAATTAATCTCTCCCATCATACTCATCTGGAATCTGGTCATCATTAAACCCGAAAACCACGTGCATAATCCAGGGTTAGTTGAACCAAAAATAATGTCATCGACGTAAATTTGTACCAAAAGAATATCACCTTCTTGTTCCAGAGTAAAGAGAGTTGTGTCAATTTTACCTTTTCGAAAGCCAGCACCAAGTAAGTAGGTAGATAGGATTTCATACCAGGCGCGAGGGGCTTGCTTCAGACCATAGAGAGCTTTGTCAAGTATGTAGACATGATCTGGATAATCTGTGTCCACAAAACCCTCTGGTTGAGAAACGTATACTTCTTCTTTCAAAACGCCGTTCAAGAATGCTGTCTTCACGTCCATTTGATAAACAGTGAAGTTTCTGTAGGCAGCGTATGAAAGAAATATCCGTATTGCTTCTAAACGAGCAACCGGTGCGTATGTCTCATCATAGTCTATTCCCTCCTGTTGCCTGTACCCTTTCGCTACAAGGCGTGCTTTGTTTCTTATCACAATCCCTTCACTGTCTTTCTTGTTCTTCAGGATCCATTTTGTACCAATGACCGTTTTACCCTTTGGTCTAGGAACAAGTCTCCATACTTTTAGAGCTTCAAATGAGTTCAGCTCATCTTGCATGGCAATTATCCAATCTGGATCTTCTAAGGCATGTTGAACAGATGTAGGTTCAACTTGACTAAGAAAGAGCGCAAATAGGACCTCGTTTGCCGCTGCCGATCTAGTTTTGACTGGTTCGTTGACTTGACCAATAACCTGAGTAATGGGGTGACTCTGCGTCCATTTCGTTGAGTGTGGGAGAGATGCAGCACTTACATTTGGATCCACCAAGGTAGGGTCTTTATCGAAGTTCAACTGTATTGTCAAGATAGGTTCCGGTGTTTTGACAGGTTCATTGACAGATGTGTCAACATGAACTGCCTCCGGTTCTGCTTCAGAAGATGACTCTGGTATGTTTGCAGACCCATCATCATTGACATTTGAAGTTGTACCCGACGAAGAAGCACCATGTGTGGATTCACGTTGTCGTCTACTTCTCATGATGATTTCTTGTGTAGAACCCAAATGCCTGTCACTTGAAGAAGTTATCTGAGTCGTTGCATCTGTTGAGGGTTCCGATGAAGGACCCGACAACGAAGCCTGAGCTGGTGTTGCAACCTGACTCCTGTTATTTAAAGATGACGAAGAGTTATCATTATTAAAGTAGTCATCATAAAAGTATTCAAACAATAAATCAAGATCACTGGGCTTTGAGTTAGAAGTGGAAGCTTGATTCTTGTTTGATGTCCTGGTCACCATCGGACGTATTTGTCCGGATGCTAGGATCCCTGATATTGCGGGTTCTGTACTGTTATGGACATAAGCCATTTCTTCAGATTCGTCGAATTTGACATTGACACTTTCTTTCACATTCTTTGAAGACTTGAGATAGATCCTGTAAGCCTTTGATGTGAGCGAGTATCCGATAAAGAAGCCCTCCAGCCCTTTAGGACTGAATTTGTTCAATTTGTCCTTATCGTTCAGCACAACGCACCTGCAACCAAACACACGAAAGTAGTGTATTACAGGTTTTCTCTTATTCATTAATTCATATGGTGTTTTGCCAAACCGTCGATGTATAATGGAACGGTTTTGTGTGTAGCATGCCATTGCAACAGCTTCAGCCCACAGATACAGAGGTAGATCAGAATAAGACAGCATCGTTTTGGCCGCTTCAACGAGTGTTCGGTTTCGTCTTTCAACTACACCATTTTGCTGAGGTGTTCTGGCCGCAGAATATTGATGTGAAATTCCTAATGACTGAAAGAAGTCATCAAGAGTTCTGTTTTTGAATTCTGTCCCGTTGTCTGATCTGATATTCTGAACTGATAGTTGTAGATTCACTTGAATCTGTTTGATTAACGAGATGATCAAGTCAGGAGTTTCGTCTATTGAACGAAGAAACTTGACCCATGTATATCTTGAGAAATCATCAACAACAACTAACACATATCGTTTGGCATTGATACTCTGAGTCTTCATCGGACCACAGAGATCCATATGAAGAATTTCTAGTGCTTTGCTTGTGCTGGGTTCCGGCTTTGGTGGGTGAGGAGCATGCTTTATCTTCCCTGTTTCACATGCAGTACAGAAGTTGTCTTTCTCAAACTTCAGTTCTGGTAGACCAGTAACTAAATCACCTGTCTGCAGCTTTTGAATGTATCGAAAGTTGAGGTGAGATAGTCTTCGGTGCCATAACCAGCTTTTGTCAAACGACGCCTTTGACATCAGACACACATTCATCTTGGGGTTTAGCTTGGATAGGTCAATGGTGTAAAGATTTGAATTGCGCGACCCAACTAGAAGTTCATTTCCGTCATCGGTTAGAACTGCACACCGAGTCTTCTTGAAATGTACTTCTAGGTCTTTGTCACAGAATTGACCTATACTAAACAGGTTGTGTCCCAATCCTTCAACATAGTTAACCTTGGTTATTTTGACCTTGTCTGTTACTATGTCTCCATAACCTAAGATAGGAGAGTACTGATCATTTCCAAATTTGACTCTCCCTCCATCTCTTTCTACAAAGTTGCTCAAGAGTTCCTTTCTTCCAGTCATGTGTTTTGAGCAACCAGAATCCAAGTACCACACATGACAGAGCTGCAAAAAGGAATTTAAACAGTTTTAGGTACCCATTTCCAATTGGGTCCTTTTGGGTTAGGAGTCTTTGTAGTTCTAGGTAGCCATTTCAAATTGGCAATGCTCTTTCTATTACCATTGTTAGAGTAATTAGGTGTATACAACCAACAGTTATAGTCAGATTTGCCAATGAAATCATCCACACCACATGAAGCACAACAGATTTTATCATGAGACAAGTTAATCAGTTGTTGCATTGTATAAATCTTGCAAGGTGTTACAAGTTTTCTATTGTCAGCAGCATGATTAATTACATTCAAAAACAACTTGTCCTTCTTGAAATTTAAAACATTTAAAGGAACTTTGGATGATTTGATCTTTGTCACTTCTTGTGTGGATGCTTTTATCTTCCACTCAAGTTTCTTGTTGGTTCTTAAATTACGATCTGAAACACCAGACAAAGAAGAGTTGTGAGATTTTGAATATAGAGTTTGAGTAGATTTAGCATGCTTCTTCTGTTTTGGTTTTCTTTTCTTTTTCTGAAATGATTGTTTTGATTTATATTTAGAATAGTAATCATTGACAGAAATTTTCTCTGAAGACTTGGAAGATTCCCCTTCCAAAATGATCTTTTTAGGTTCCTCTTCTTTTATCAAAAAATCAGTGTGATCTGGAAGTTTTGCACTGAAGTCAAATAGAACAGGCAATTCATTTTCAACTTTGCCTTTGCCTTTACCAACATCCATACTATCAATATCAGAATCACTTTCTGATGAAGCATAAAAGAAACCATAAGACTTAGGATAATGAAATTCATTAAATTCTGTTGAAGCATGTTTAACAGATTTTTCCTTTAAATTCCAAAAATCATAACCATGAGATGTTGGTTTACTAAGAAAATCATCTATTTCTTTTTCTTGGTCATCTATTTTACAACCCTTCAAAACAGTTGTTCCCATGAAAGCTTTGCATGAAGAAAGATCTGAATCAGAAGAATGTGTTACGTTTGAAACCTTTTCATCAGATATTTCCTCAAGTTTTCTTTTCATATCAATTAAGTTTTCTAAAAGAACTGTGATCACAACTTCCTTTTCAATCTCAAAAACAAGTCTGTTCTCTCTTTCTTTCCCTATTATTTGTCTTTCAAGAAAAAGCGTTTTCTGAAAAGTAAATAGTTGATCTGAAAGATCCAAACATCTAAGTTCTAGAGATTTCTTTTCTTCAAAGCTTTCAGGTTCATCATTTATGCTATATGACAAAACAGTAAAGATAACTTCTTTTTCAATATAAAAAAGAAGTTGATCTTCGTTTCTGATTTCTTCAACATTAAAAATTATATTCCTTTCGAGCTCCATGAGTTTTTGTTCAAGAACCATTGGTGGAAAATACCTTTTTCCTTCCAAAACAGATTTTTCAGGATTATCCTTTTGAGTATTTTCTTTTTCCTCTGGTTCTTTAACAATATAACTCTCAAAATAATCATTTGGTAAGGTTTTTTCATTATCTAATGCCTTGGCATTCTCTGGACCATACCAAAAAGGAAGTTGCATTCTAACAGTGATTTTTCTTTTTGTTTCTTCCTCAGCCTTTTGTTCTTCCTCATGAAGTTGTTTGATTTGATAGCAAGGATGTGTAACATGCATAAACCATTCAAATTCATACTGAGTGGGAGTTTTAGTTATGGCATTCCTTAGGTACTGAGGATTGTCATATCCAATACCCCACTTTGCGTTATAGTATCTGAATTTGTTTGGCTTATTCATTTGAATTGTTTGTTCTGTTTGACCTGCTTTGTACAGTTTATCTTCCAGATCTTTGATATTTTCACCCAGCTCTTCATTTCTTTCTTTATAAGCATGTAAAAGACTTTCAAACTCGCTATTCTTTATTTCTGAACTCATTAATTTTTCCGATAGTTTAGATACTCTATCTTGAAAGTACGCATGACCAATATCGAATTCAGTCTTTTTCTTTTTCAATTCAGTAATTTGACTGTCTTGTTCTATTAGTCTTTCCTTTTGAGTTGAAATTATTTCATTAGCAATGTTCTCATCAGCTTTTAATTCTTCTAACCTTTGTGTTAAGCATGCTTGTTTAGAAATAAATTGATTATAGAAATCGAAATATACCTGTTCTGAAGTAGACTCTGCTCCTTCATCATTGGCTTCTTTGGTCATGAAGCACATCTTTGTTTGAGCAGTAGTCTCATTATTAGCTTCATCATCAGAATGATCAAGCCAGTAATCCTCTTCTACCTTTAGTGCAATACCCGATTGCTTCTTTTCAGCAAGCAACAACTTGTTTTTGTAGTAATTGGTATCTTTCACTATCTGCTTCCAGCACTCCTTCGCGAAATGACCAGGTTTCCCACAGTTGTAACAGGTCTGTGGTTCTTCCTTTTTCTCAAAAATCTTTTTCTCCTCTGGCCTCTTGTAATCATTTGGCCGTCTATACTCAGTAGGCCTTTTGTACTCTTCCGGCCTCCTGTATTCTGCTCTTTTGCTTGATTCAACATGCGCCCTATGCTCAAAGTTCTTTGAGCCCGACGCATACCTCTGATTATTAGAACCAGGACTTTTCCCAAATTTTCTCTGAAAAGAACTGGTAAGCAGAGCCAGAGAATCCTTCATTCTCTCTATTTCTTCTATCCCACTTGCTTCCTCCATTTCTCCTTCAGACTGGTTCTCCTCATCCTGGGAGTATCCTCTGCTTGAAATCAACGCAAGTGGGTCTTGCTCTTCATCCTTCATCCCTCTTTTATCTTCATTCTTCACTTTCCTATTCTTCTTCACTTTCTTCGCTTCAGCATCATCTTCATCCTGCTTCAACGTTTCAAACATCTGTTGTAGAGGTAATTCTGATAGCTTAGCATTCTGCTTCATTCGGTGAGCGTACTTCTTCCATTTTGGTTGAAGAACGGTCAGGAATTTTACGTTGTGCTCAATAACCTTCCTCTCTATTTTGAATCTGCTTAGCTCATTCAATATTGTGGTGAAGCGTACATAAGCAGAGTCAAGAGTCTCTCCTTCTTTCTGTTTGAAGCATTCGTATGAGTTGATGATGGTTGAGATTTTCATTTGATTCTCTACTTCAGATCCTTGAAATAACTTTATCAGTTCATCAAACATGGCTTTACCAGATTGATTTTTGCTGTCTACCCTCCGATAGACATTATCGGTCAAGGCCTGAATAATTAGAGATTTCGCCATTTTATCTCCTTGGTACAATTTCTTCTGTTCAACAGAGTAGTGAATCGGTAGAACAGTAACAATATCTGGAATTGGATCACCATCAATAGCAATCCCTCTTCTTGTTATAGGCTTCATTGGTCCATTATCTAGAGAATTGATAATGAATTCTCCGTTCTCTTGTCTATCTACCCAGTCTAGGAATCTGTCTTTCCAAATTTTGAATTCTGATGTAAAGAGAACCGGAGGTTTGTCTTTGGAACCAATGGATAGCACATCTCTTGTAGTCATTTAATTACTTGTCTGATCGTTTTATCTCTTGTTCAGTAGCTTTCTTTTTCAACAAACTCTTTCTGTCTCTGCCTTTGTATGGGTTGCGAGGCTACTGTTTGCGATGCAACAAAAAGTCTCAACAATCTGTTGCGAGGCAAATAAAGTATCGCAATGAAATTGGATCGCAGTGAACAATTGCGATCGAAACTAAGTCTCGCAGTCAACAATTGCGAGGCAAACACCAAACCAACAAATCGCAATAACAGATTGCGAGGCAAGAAACAGATCGCAATTAAAAATTGTGAGGATCGCAGTCCAAAGATCCTGAAAGTTGCGAAGCTCGCAGTCCAGAATTTTAGAAGGTTGCGAGGCTCGCAGTCTTAATTTCTAGAAGATTGCGAGGGGTTTGAATCTTGCGAGAGATATGAATATTAGTTGGTTGCGATGGTTATGATGATTTTTTAAGCAGATGTTCAAATGAACTCAAAAATGCTTGAAATTTTGAACGAGAGTTCCTGGGTAATTTCTGGGCACTTTTATAACCTTGAGTTTTGTCTAAAAAACCAACCAAACCTTGATTTGATGAGCAAAACAGCGAGTTTTACTCAAAACAGAGACTTCGTGAAAAACAGAGAAGATGCACGTATTGATCTAATTTCCTGGTGATATGCGGAATTAAATACACAGGAAATTTCTATTTTCACTTCTTGATCGATTCCAACCACTAGAAGAACTCCAGAGACCAAAATCAACCAAAAAAAATTGAACTTGAAGAATACAGATACGTACAACTTTTAAGAACAAATCTGAACAAAATGATATTAAGCTCTGATACCAATTGTGATCCCACAATGACAAGTAATAAGAGTAAATACACAATATATATGAATCAAAGAAGTACACCTCTATATATGATTGAAGAACTTGCAGCTTACAACTTCACAGAAGGTTGAGAGGTTTACAAAGTGGAAGGAGGCTGCGAAGATAGAGGCGTGTGTATTTTGTATGTTGAATGTTCTATGTTGTGGTGTGACCTAAAAATACAGATAGTATACTATATATACTATTCAAAGTTTGACAACATGTCACATTTGGTCCCTCAACTATAATACTACATGGTACAAGATAATGTAACATTAACAAAAGCAAACACCAACAGCCCCCGATACAGAATCATACAAGTTGGAGAAACCACACATGACCGAACATCTCTCGGTACAATAGTTCAAATAGCAAAAACATAAAAGAACTGATTAAGACATCTAAAAACGTCGTATAACTTTTAACATTTTTATTGAGGTATGATGAATAATTAAAATGAACCCAATATTATATAGTATTGTTATATATAGCATACATATAATTTTAATCTCAAAAGTTTGCTAAAATACGTAACAATATAATTGATGGCATTTTTTTGATAAATAATGTTGGAGGATGAAATGAAATGTAAGATCTAAAGATATTTTCATCAAACTTCAAACATTGTGTAATGTGAAACGATTGATGATATATAACTTGGTTACATTAATACGTATATTAGGACATGTAAAACGAAAAATAAAAATGAAATGGATGTAATAGCTATCTTTTAATATTAATTGTTGTTTCTTAAAGAAAATATAAGACTAAAAAATGTAAGTTTGAAAAATAAAAATGAAGTATTTAGTATAGTAGTTAAAAAAAAGGCAAAAATATATAAAAGTAAAAATAAAAAATCTGTCCGTCGTGGGTTTTAGGGGTTGTTTGGCAGTTGCTGAATGGTTTAGTGTAGAATGATTAAGTGGTCAGAATAACTAAGAGGCTTTTACGATATAGTGCAAAATGAAATATGGTTGGTTGGTAATTGTTTAGAATGAAATCAGGGTGCTGAATCGTTAAGGGAGGCACACGATGCTAAATCATTCAAATGGTTTTAGAACCATTAAGTGACATACATTTTTTTTTTGCCAAACAGGATTTACCTCATAGCGATTCAGAGGTTGCCTCTTAATGGAACCATTAAGAGGTAAAAACAAAACAGAAAAGAAGAAAATGAAATGGATTAAAATTGTAGTTTGGTGAAGTTGTATTCCCATGTCCAAATTAAACAGCAGGTGCAGGTAGCTTCAATTATATATATATACTCCCACATCCCACATCGCATGGTGAATGCAAATGTAGAGTGAGAAGCAGGTGTATAAAAAAACGTTCTCAACGACCTTGAAAAGGCACGCAGCCATGTGATGAGCACAAAGCGAACTATTCTTTCGCCTTTTACTAAAGAATACCGTGTGCTCGTCACTACAAGTGGCATACGCCGATTTTTGGAGAGGTTTTCCTTTTAAGGAATGCTTCTAGCAATTACAGTTTAAATTAAGAGAAGACCCAATTTAGAACAAATTTGAAACTTGTTTAATCGATTACAACATTTTTATTTTGGATTTTACGTGAACATCATCCAGAGATTGGTATTAATTTCTTTCAAGTTTAACAAGATCCCACATTGGTTTCGGAATGAAACCAAGATCCCACATTGGTTTCGGAATGAAACGTGCAGTCCTTGCAAAAGATATTAAAGAAGGGTGTTGTGCAGCTTGATACTTACTTACCTGGACGGGATCAATGGGTGATCAATAACGCTCATGGTCTAGGTTGGTGACTTCCATTGCACTTGGGAGGGGTGCCTACCTAAGGTCGGCCCAAGTGGTCGAGCCTACGTCATAATTTGTGTTAGCGGGGGCATGCGTACGCGCGGCCCCTATCCAAACATCGACTTTTTAAGTGTTTCCATTTTCTTTGTTTCTTTTTTAATAAAAAACGTGGGTAAAATTGTTTTATATATGGAAAGATGTTTTAATTTATTTTGTATCGTAGAATCATGAAAAGAAATGAAAAATGTGGATCATGTTTGGATGAATTAAACTCCATTGATGAAGTGAGTACGTTGAATCCATTATACATGAATCCTTAATCTAATTCATGGAGCCCTCTACTGTTCAATCCGTTATGTTGGTTGAACCCTTCATACATAAAAATGTGATTTTCTTACAAAACTAATTACATCATTGTATTCGTCTTGCATTCTGAGTTCAACCATATCCCCTTTCTCAATATTTTGACTTTTCTTATTAATATACGTATAATTAATCTCTTTATGCATTAATGTATGATCACCTTTTATGTTCTATATGATCAATATATCACCTCTTATGGTTACGTTGAAATTATCAGTATATAATCTGTAATCCTTGATATATAAAACCAACTTCTATCTTTATTTAATATTTTTGCATTATTGTCTATTACTCATGGTTAACACAGAGGCCTTGAGAAGACGACCCTACTTACGAGCTAATGACATATTATTTACTTTGTATTTGCGAAACTCGACACCCGTCAACTATTCTCGCCCTCCAATATTAATCAACGTGTGCTGAAAGCAGTACACCAAGCGTTCCAGGTTTCAAGCGACTATGGGTTGTATAATATGTGAATGTAACTTGGCTCTGCTGGTATACTGCCAAAAAAATGTCCACCAAACTTTGATGAGTTCTTTTAGGACAAACGAGCTCATGTTCTTAATTGTGAAGATGCTAGAACCGGTGGATAACGACAAAAACAATATAATAAGAGGAAAGTTACTAAAAAACGTGCAGCTAAAAAGTGCTTACATTTCACAAGGAAAATTTGGGTTGTAAAGTTCCAAGATTAACTATTAAATTGTAGCTTCAAAACAGATGCCATAGTCATAAAAAAAATTCAACTAGGATCAGAGGGTGAGCCACGCCAAGGCAGTAGTGCAACACCAAGACGACTCTCAAAGACCCCAATAGCAAGCTATTGTTTTGGTCTTTTCCCAATAAAAAATAAGATTAATATCGAGTAGGCCGATGACCTACATATCAGATATTAAACTGATAAGAACAGATACTACACTTGATCTTAGCCAAAAGGCCGAGAAAGGTATGCTTTTCTACTTTGTGAGCCTTGGTTTTTATAATAGTCTCGTCGTGGTTGTTTTTGTTAATTAGGTGATGTGGGATGCCTATGAAGTCATGTTTAGATTTCATAATACTTTCAATTTCTTTTCTTCCTAAAATGATTAGATTTAATCAACAAAATATCACTTTTTTCAACAAATTAGAGCTCTAAAGAAAATATGTATATATATATATATATATATATATATATATATATATATATGTATGTATGTAAGAATGGCTTGCTCAAATTGTTTAAAAAAACCCATCACATATAAAGCCTCCAAGTGGGTTACAAATGCACATATTAGAAGCGTTTCAATAAGTGTATGGCTCCTTAATGCTTCAACCTCAAATTACCTGCAAATTACATATGCATCCTTGAATGTACGTATACTATATATGAGAGACAAGTTAAAGACGTTGAAGGATAGTTTGGAGTAAAAAGAAATTTGGGAATGTGGACGATGAGTTGAACAGAGTAAAGAATACGGCTTGCAACTTGGAATTAGAGGCAGAAAAAAGAAAAAACAAGTCTCTCTCAAGATTGGAAATCCACTCGTTCCAAATGGGCAGACTTGGAAGCGAAAATATATTTGATGCTAAGGCAAAAATCGAGACTCGGATGGACTTTGGAAGGTGAAGAAAACTCAAAATTCTTTCATGCATCCTTGGAAAGGAAATTTTTTCAAATGCCTTCAACACGACCAACCCAACCCGATCTTGAGTTCAAGAAATGTTATGTTTATTGAAATGCTCATTGGATTCTTTTAACCCATTACGTGCTGGCCTAAATCATTGCCATGGACGGACAATGAATTAAGCCAGGGGTATTTGATAAGCACACATTTGAACCTACTTTTATATTGAATACATTGCATATCATAATGATGTAATAGCTATTAGGTCCCCCTTAATCTTGGTTTTTCATTGCTTCATGATAGATATATAGAGGGTGGATTAGAAACAAATGTAATGTTACATTTAGTTCAAATGGAGGCTCAAACGAGGCATATTTATAAAATGGAACTGAGCATATTTTCCAAGAGAATATGAGGTTGGAAATAGCTTTCAAACGATGTCTAGACAGCACATATGAATTCAAATTTCGTTTAAACGAGGCAAAATACAAATGTTTTAACAAAAGAGTTGAGACGGGGTTTCAAGGCAAAATCAAGGTTTTTCTTTTTGTAGCAGTCCGAGACAGCCCATGCCCCAAAACATTCTCTAAAAGTTATGTTTGGATACACTTTTGGAAAAAACCAAATCCTCTCTAAAGGCTATTTTCACATATAACTTTAAAAATCATTTCTTTCTCCAAAGGGTATATTTTTCCATCCATATTTCAACACTATAATTTATATACAATTATATATTTTAATATTAGTAAAAACAAAAACATAGAAATCTTAAAGCAAAAAAAACTTCTTACACATGTTATCATTGTAAAAAATGATACGTATTCTCGTAACAAATATTTTTAGCATTGTAACAGAAACAGAAATGAAACCATATCCAAGACCCACTAATCTAATTATACATGAATCGTTAATCTAATTCATGGAGCCCTCTATACTTATACTCTACTGTTCAATCCGTTATGTTGGTTGAACCCTTCATACATAAAAATGTGATTTTCTTACAAAACTGATTACATCATTGTATTCGTCTTGCATTCTGAGTTCAACCATATGATGCGACTTTTCGGTGAGTGCACCCGACTCCCAACTTGCGTCATTTTACTCAGATTTGGTGAGACTTGTTGAATGTTTTTCTTATCATTCGATTTCCATTTATTCAAACCTTGATTTAATAGTTTATCATAATGGGGCCGATTAACTTGACTAGATACCCTCAGATTGTTCAACATAAATGTTTATTGCTAGATATTAAAAACATATATACATGCATATACACTATACGTACATTTTTATTGCATCATTTTAGTTTATGCCTGATTCAATTCTATAAAAGCTTATTACAAAAAAATACTTTAGCCCTTAGAAACGCATAATATGGTGTTACTAATTAAACCCTTAGTTTGCCTTTTACCTTTAGATGCACCGTGAAGAAAATCCTTTATTTTAAAAGAAAAAAAATAATCAAATAAAAATGTAGAATCATAGAGGTGAGGAAGGACAAACATCTACAACTATATTCAAGTTTAGTTTTCATTTGTTGCAAGGATATAATACACTACAACAAATAAGACTTTTTAGAACGTTGGCCAAATGCAATTTAATTCATCATTTGACACAGCTTAACCACTTCATCGTACTGCATCCTTGATATGAATCACCGAAGATTTTCAGGGGTTGCATTTCTTACTTTGCACGAACGACAACACCCGTTCTGATTGCAAGATGTTTGCAAAATTTCAAGTGAAGTGCTAAAGATGCTAATTTCGTGTTTTATCTACAAGTTAAGAAGACATCAGAGCAAATTCATTATAAAAGACCCGTAACTTAAAATATGCCAACTGATGAGTTTTAAATGGAAAATGACCAATAAGTTGGCCAAAGGAATTTATCGGATGATTTTCGGAATTAGTAACCTATTATCAGATATGGAAACTCGACATCACTGACCTACATTAACAATAACATAACATAACATAACATATGACGTTGGCAATTATCAATAAAAACTTACTTTTAGTTACTTTTGCAAATAACTCGACTTACTTTTAGTTCACTAACTCTTATTGCAGTGTGTACGGAAATGTATTTCGGCCATCGTGAACGACTTCATTCCTTTCAACGACCATATAAAATAATTCAAATTGAACCCCAATTCATTCATCAAAAACATTAAGTTTTCGAAGAAAAAGTTACTAGAACAATCCCAAGATAAAAACTCACTTGGGAGCTTTTTCACTTGGATTAACCATCTCAGGATTTCTACAACAACCAAAAAAATGAATGATGTAACAGGTGATGGTTCACGTCTTAGAACGAATAAACACAATTTGACAGTCACCTCAATTTGCATAATCCTACAATTCAGCTTGTTATAATCATATCCGGGCCGGTGAATGGTAGTTCTGACAAATTATCTAAAAAGGAAACATTGCTAACCATTTTAATTGTTTTTCAAAGTGCAATAAACTCGATATCAATTTCAAGTTGGGTTTCACATTTTGAGTTTAATAATAACTAAGATTGAAACTCTATCGTTCTGTACATGATAAACATTTCGCTATTTGACATCTACAGAATCGTCTTTGAAAAGAAAATGTTGTTCCGCCAAAAGTTTTGACTCGGTATAGTTGTTCAATAGAATTAAGGCCTACTCAAATTCCTCTTTTAAGATCAAATTTAAAACGAAAGTGTCGAAAACTAATAGATTCAACGACTTAATCACCTATTACGATTGAAAGCCTAAAGCGTTTTTCTTCACGTCGTTTTTATCCCCACCTGAATAGAAAAAAAATCCACAAATAAAAAAATCCATGTGAATAGATAACGTCAAACGCAACACTTTGAGTCTGTGAAACTTCATAATTCATAACACTAATGACCTTCTCAAATTCAACAAGGAAAGAAACACCAATTGGTTAAACAGTTCATGATAATGCAAAATAACAAGAATTGTGTGTGCGGGTGAACAATCAAATTCTTAGCAAGTTTTACTTGTGTAAATGTGGTTAGTAAGCCTTGATCAATATCAAACTAGTAAACCTCTATCTATTATTTTCAAACTTGGATATTACAACCACTTGTCTAAACCACACAACATATTAGTGGCACAGAGGTGAAAAATGGCATAAAAACAAGTATTAGAGACATTAACGCTCGGATTTATTCGGGTAATGCTTCTAGACTGGATACAATCTCGTATCCAATTTATGAAGACTTTGGGTGACTTGGAAAGGATAGAAATTTGTATGTGGTACAAAAAGCTAAGATCCATTGGGGAGTCGAAGGAGATGAGAATTTCAAGTTTTTCCATGGAGTTCTTAAAAAGAAATGACGTCAATTAGCTATTTATGGAGTGATGATTTACTTCATTTTGTTATGGCTATACATCCGTGCACTGACTATTTGGCTCAACCGTGTTTTCTTTCTCTTTTCCTCACGGCAGGTAATAAGGGGGTTGCTAAGGTTTCATGAGAAGAGTGGATAAGGTTCCGATCAGAAGAAGGTTTTGAGAGAATTACTACAATTTTAGGCATTATTTAATTTATTTCATTCGTTATTAGAATAGCTCTTTCGGTAACTATTTATGTTTGGTTTTGCTTATTTGTAGGGATGTACTTGAATCTTTTGTTTGGAGTTTAATTCTTATTTGTAGACGTTATATTTTTGAAGACATTTTATATCGTTTATTAGGTTTAGAAGTAACCTCTAGTTCTTTTGAATGGGGGTGTTACAATTATGGTATCAGAGCTCTAGGTTTGATCTTGTAGAAAACCAAATAGGTTTACCGTGTGAGTGTAGTTTAAGTGAATTAGGTTGCTTATTGCCTAGAATTAAGCTAAGGGGACAATATTTGTTGATTTTATTAATATTCTAATAAGAATTTGATGTTTGTGAGCTTTTATTGGTCTAGAAAAGTTATTCAAGGGAGTTTAGTGTTACCTAGTACTTGCCTTAGATTTGAGAGTCTAAATCGTGAACTGATTTTATATTATTAGTGTTGTGATTAGTTGGAAATTTTGTTGGTCATGTGAGGAGAGATCGTTGGTGATGAGTTTCGTTATGGAGTGATTTAAGTTAAGTAAATATTTAAGACTTTGTGTTTAGCATTTTTATGCTAAGTCAGAGGTATAAGAAACTGATGTGATAGCGGGTTTGTCGTTATGTTTAATAATGGTTTTGTGTTCAAGGAATTAAGTTGTCGTAAGACTTTATTTGAACTTGATGTCCATGTATTATTTGATTTCGCGAAAGTATCTTCATTGAATGTCATGAGGATTTTAGGGAATAATCGAGAAAATGGCGTTGTATGCCAAGGTTGTCGTGTAAATCTTTGATTCGTTATCAAGTTTTGAGATTATGTAAAATAATAGCATTAGATTGTTTTGTGATATATATATATATATATATATATATATATATATAGGACGGTAATCAAATGAGAACCACAAAAAGGTTAAGAACCGTGAGGAGTGATCTAAGCCTTAATTTGGTTTTGATCTTAAGGTTTTAATTAAAAGTTGTTTTTAATTAAAAAAGGGCATAATCGTCATTTTGGTAACAAGATTCATCAGATGAAACATACAACTTCATTCATTTGAACCACAAGGCTGCATGCTTTAGCAGCTGGGCCAAAGGCCCGATTTGCCTAGGGATTAGTCTGGGCCCAATGTGGTCTGGGATACCCTTCTCAAAAAACTTCATTCATTTGATGAAACACACAGATTCACCATATGAAACACAACGATTTTCCAGCCGAAACACAATCCAAATGAAAAACACAGATTCACCATATGAAACACATAGATTCACCATATGAAATGCACAATTCACCATATGAAATGCACAATTCACCAGGTGAAGCACACTTTCATCAGGTGAAACATACAAATTCTTGAAACACACATATTCACCGATGATGAAACACCGATTCAACGGATGGAATTAAAACCAGGTGAAACATAAAGATTCACTAGGTGAAACCAGAATCATGGTAGGAGCCTGTGTATTAAATTTACGATTGAATGGAAAACAACCACTATGTATCATCTCCAGGTGATACAAATACACCATGAAACATAAAGATTCACAAGGTGAAACCAGGTGAAACATTACCAGGTGTAAAGATTCACCAGGTGAAACACAACAGATAAGACGTCGATTCACCAGATGAAACATACAAATTCATGAAACACACATATTCACCGATGATGAAACATAAAGATTCACTAGGTGAAGATTCACCAGGTGAAACATAAAGACTCACCAGATCTAGGAAATCAAACACAAAAACCCCAAATCTAGGAACATACTTCCAATCATGGAAAAAACCTAAGAAAACAGGAATTGTGATATTAATCAACTAAGCAAAGTCATCAACATCTTCTTAAGCTTGTCGTTTGTGGCTTCGGGAGTATACAAGGATGAACATGTGAAATTCTTGATTTCTGAGTAGAATTTGATGAATGATTTGGTGAATTTCAACCCACCTGTTTCTTCCAAAAGATCCCCCACCGCAACAATTGTGGTTATTCCTAAACCAACCAGAAATTCAAAAATCATGGCGGTCGGAAAGTCAAGCTAGGAAAAATAGCAACCATTAGGTCGAAGATATAACTGCCATGGTGCTTCTCGCCTTTCTTTTCTTTTACGCTTTCCAATTTCGAAAGAAGTAAAGGAATCAAAACCCGACAGCTAAACCCAAAGAAACTAGAGCTCTCAAAATCGAGGAATCCAATTATCCAAAGACCTGTTTATACAACTTGCTCCTGCTTGAACGATGCTCAAAACTTGGCCGGTGCTGCTTATACAGTACGCAACCTTGAATGTACTAAATTAATGCCCATTATATCCTTGAATGTCCTTTCAAATTGTCAAAATTACCCTTGTTTTTTACTTTAATTACAAAATGGCTTTTTTTATAATAACCCTTGATTTATTCTAATCAATGGATTAGATTAGTTCTCAAGTCCTTAACCATTTTTTGGTCCTCACTAGATTTAACCCCTATATATATATATATATATATATATATATATATATATATATATATATATATATATATATATATATATATATATATACTAGTCTTTGGCTCGCTCGTTGCGCGACGATCAAATTTGTGTTTTAAGTTAATTATTTGATGTTTCATAGTTGTTTAATAATTTTGTGACACATACAATAATTGATAAAAAGAAAACAAAAATTCCACAAATAGGGAATATTATCTTGAAGATAAAAATATGTCTATTAAGTTTGATACTTATTATAAATGTTGTTACTTAATGAATTTATCAAACGAATACACAATAATTGCATATTTATATTTGTGAAAAATGTTCGAACTCATAATCCAAAAGTCAGTTGATAAGTGATATCCTTTTTTTTCAAGTAATTAAATCTCTTATGATAATTCTAAGGGTGTTTCGTTGACAGAATGGAATTTGATAGAATTGTAATTCGTCGAAATAATTCGACTTTGAAGTAAAAATTGATATGAAACTGCAAAAAAAAAAATCACGACAATTTAGTGATTATTTATATTAAATCCCATATTAATTTCAACAAATCCCATACTAATCACGAAACATTAATTCGTATATATTTATAATATTTAATAATATAATTAAATCCAAAATTATTCAATATTGGGCTCATTTCGAAAGTATTGACAAAACGATTACAATGGTATAAATGGTAAAAAATAGTTTTGTAAAGGAATCACCCTTCTCGAAAGATCTTCAGTTCTTCTCCCCCTTGATTTCTATAGAAAACCGTAGTGATGCAATTCTTCAAATGTAGTCTAGGCTCCCCTTGAAATAAGCTCTTACTCTTTATATTTCAACCTTGACAAATCGGATTCAATGTCTCGACCGAGTGCACGAAAAACATCTTCATAAATGTGGAAACTCTAGCTCGTACAGATAAGCTCACCAGAAAGATAACGAGCGAGTTGTTGCATGACAAACCAAAGTGCAATCTCAGTTTATAACACCAAATCCGTCGATAAGCCGCGAGTTGAATAGGAATTCAGCTTAAGAGCGTGATTCGGATTTGCTCGAAGGAGGAAACATAATGAAGCATACACTATAAGGTAGGGTTTAGAAGAACTCCACGATTAACATTGTTCACCAACCATAGAAAAATGCTCATCCCCAAAATATCAGAACACTGAATGATGAAAATCCGAAACTTCAATCTTCAAGAAATAGCTGAATGATTATAAGCACTCAAGAGTTTGAATCACAACCAAAGCACCAGAACAATGATTGCAAATGCTCACAATTCTGATTGATCAGGTCAGAAGAATGATTAAGAGCACTCAAAGGTCTAGCATCGTCAACAAAACTCCAGAATAATGATTGCAAATGCTCAAACGTCTAATCCAGTTCAACCAAAGACTGAATTCCAACACCCATCTTCTGAAAATCTTGGCAAACTTGAGCTCCTTTAAACATTGACAGTTGCAATATGTATGTGACAGCCTAAATATGGGAATGATGTCACACACGCTTTATGCTAAACACCATAAACAATGCCCCCCCTCCTGAGACTAAGCACGGGGGTTCCCCGGTTAACGGATTTTTTTTAATGGAATGGGTGATTACTTGGGCGAGGATACCATTTTGATCTCCAGAAACAGTCACGGTTACACATTTTTAACCCTTTGTCGCAACACAAACCTTGTCGCAAACACACACTTGTCACAACTCGAATTATGTCACAGCCTTACAACTTGTCGCAACTAACAACTTGTCGCAACCAACAAGTTGCGAAAGTAGGCCAAAAACTTGTCGCAGCAAACAGGTTGCGATACAACTCAAAAATGATTCTTATCGCAACAGAAGGTTGCGATAAGGTACTATTCATGTGAAGTGGGTTGCGATAACCCAAGCTTATCGCAAAGGACAATTGCGATAGTTTACTGTTCATGAGCTGGAGGTTGCGATAACAATGAATGTAGCTAGTTGCGATAAGGATGAACATGAAGAACACTTAAGGTTGCGATAAGTATGAAGATTCAAATAATCTTAAGTCTAATCCTCAAAAATGATCTGTTTGGGCTGAAATTTGGTACGTAGATTCGCACCGGTATTCTGGACATCTTTAATGCTTCGAGTTTTGTCTAAAATCCAACAGAAAAGTGTTTTTCAATCCCAAAACAGTGTGTGCAACAAAAAGTCCGAAAAATTACTGTTTCATACCAGATTGGGCTGTAGATGACGAATCGTTGCAGAAAGATCGTATCGATGAATGATTTCTTCGATTTTGGCTCTGTTACCACTTGTTAGTCCCATTTAAACAAGGCAACGATTCATAATGATAGAGATTGTAACAAGATGAGATACTAAGGATAAATGGTGTATTATTGAAATGGAAGAGAACACCTAGAGAGAGAATGGTTCTCTCTCTAGTTTTCACACACTACACCATGGAGGCTACATTGCAATATGATTCCTACAAACCCTAATTACATACACTTATCTATAAATACCCCCTTGTTACATAGTTAAGCCCAAGCCCATAATATAATAACCAAGCCCATATAACAATTAATACCCCTTTACAAAACTATCTTATAATTAGGACATTTTGTGTCCTAACAAGTACCATACCAGTACTGAATATTTTCTTTCTTGACAAAATCATGCGTTCCACAATAAGAACAACAAATTTTCTTTTGTGCCAACCTAATCAAATGATTTGCAGAATAAACAAAATTAGGTTTAACAAAAGACTTACCTTTTGGAGCGTTGTTCTTCTTGTTCATCTTAGGTGGAGGAACAGATGACTTTGGCACATCTTTTTCAGGTGAAGAACATTTCACTTTCCAAACCATCTTTACAGGCTTAAAGATAGGAGTATCTGAACTTGTAGCAGCATGGTTATAGAAAAGATTAGAAGGGCGCGTCTGGTCCTTTGAAGGAGTGCTTGATTTAACGGACTTTGCCGAAGAAAGATGTTCATGAACTGAACCAGAAGAAGTCTTAAATGGACATTCCGAAGCAGTTGAATCATCATATGGCGATTGAACAATAGTATCGACACTAAATTGTTCAGATAATTCAACTTTGAAGTTAATTACTTCCAGTTTCTGAACTTTGTCGGACAGAACATTCATTTCATGAGAAATCAAATCAAGTTATGTTTAGACACACCAAATCCTCTCTAAAGGTTATTTTCACATATAACTTTAAAAAATCACTTCCTTCCGTAAAAAGGGTATATTTTTTCCATCCATATTTCAACACTGTATTTTATATATAACTATATACTTTAATATTAGTAAAAAACAAAATACAGATCTTAAAGCAAAAAAATTCTTACATATATTATAATAAAAAAATAGAAATGAAATGGATGTAAAACATATTAGAGTACTTTAATAATTATAAGATTAAAAAAATGTAACTTGTGAAAAATAAAAATGAAGTATGGGTGTTTCATAATGATATTCTATTTGGTAACCTGTAGCCAAAGAAGGCGGCGATTTTTGATATCATTATAACTCGTGCTTACTTTTGGGTAATTCATAGAAGTAACAATTTGTCTATTAATTGGGTCGGTTGGCTTACAAATCCTTCCCTTGCCATTATTTTTATTTATTTTTTTTAGCTTTTTGCAAGCTATATAAATTTCTACAATTCAAAAAAAAAACTAATGATTTAGTAATCTTGCAAAAACATGTGCATGAAGAAAAGCAAACACCAACAGCCCCCGATACAGAATCATACAAGAAAATGAAATGGATTAAAATTGTAGTTTGGTGAAGAAGTTGTATTCCCATGTCCAAATTAAACAGCAGGTGCAGGTAGCTTCAATTATATATATATACTCCCACATCCCACATCGCATGGTGAATGCAAATGTAGAGTGAGAAGCAGGTGTATAAAAAAACGTTCTCAACGACCTTGAAAAGGCACGCAGCCATGTGATGAGCACAAAGCGAACTATTCTTTCGCCTTTTACTAAAGAATACCGTGTGCTCGTCACTACAAGTGGCATACGCCGATTTTTGGAGAGGTTTTCCTTTTATGGAATGCTTCTAGCAATTACAGTTTAAATTAAGAGAAGACCCAATTTAGAACAAATTTGAAACTTGTTTAATCGATTACAACATTTTTATTTTGGATTTTACGTGAACATCATCCAGAGATTGGTATTAATTTCTTTCAAGTTTAACAAGATCCCACATTGGTTTCGGAATGAAACCAAGATCCCACATTGGTTTCGGAATGAAACGTGCAGTCCTTGCAAAAGATATTAAAGAAGGGTGTTGTGCAGCTTGATACTTACTTACCTGGACGGGATCAATGGGTGATCAATAACGCTCATGGTCTAGGTTGGTGACTTCCATTGCACTTGGGAGGGGTGCCTACCTAAGGTCGGCCCAAGTGGTCGAGCCTACGTCATAATTTGTGTTAGCGGGGGCATGCGTACGCGCGGCCCCTATCCAAACATCGACTTTTTAAGTGTTTCCATTTTCTTTGTTTCTTTTTTAATAAAAAACGTGGGTAAAATTGTTTTATATATGGAAAGATGTTTTAATTTATTTTGTATCGTAGAATCATGAAAAGAAATGAAAAATGTGGATCATGTTTGGATGAATTAAACTCCATTGATGAAGTGAGTACGTTGAATGGCATTTGGAGAGAAAGACGCATGAGCCTGTTATTGAACCATCTCCAAGACCCACCAATAATTGATTACACAGTGATCAATCATTGATGAATAAGAATCCAATTCATGGATATTCACATATGAATATTCCATCCACGATATTTAATTAATCTTTTTATCTTAACCTCCGACTATCACATTATTAATCAATGACAAGAGTAAAACGAATCTTATGTGTGTTTGATAAATTAGATGTTTGATGGTAAATATATAGAAAAATAAATAAAAAGGGATGGTAAGGTTTTAATTAATTTGTTAATTAGTCCCACATGGGTGGGCGATGGGAGGTGGTTGTAAGAAAGTTTAGAATAAAATGGTGGAGATGGGCAAGGGAGAAAAACATCTTTGCGCTTGGGGCAATGACGCAGCTAATGAGGTAATAACCGAGGCGCGTCAATTGCTGGTTGAAAACTATTTCCAAACCCCCTCCTCGGACTTGGGTATTCCCCTTGGCCGTCGAGAATTTCTGGAAGGGTTCCCTTATGGGAAAAACCCTACATTTTTCTAGTTTACAAAACTTTTACTATTTCATTTCTTGATATATAATAGCCACGGAGAGTTGCAATTAATTTCATCTAAAATGTAGGTTTAATAACACCTCTTAATTAACCATTCTCTAAAGGTTCTTCTGTGTAAAATATATATCTAGAAAGGTGTTGTACAACTTAATTAATACATACTCACAACTGCAGCTAGCTGCATTATTATCATCTGTTTCTAGCTTTTATTTGTTGCAACACAAGTTCAAGTTAAGGACTACTCTATTATTACGGTTAAAACGACAAGTCATTTGGTTAATTAAAATTGTAAGAATTACTTTTTCTAAAACTATATGTCTTTTTCATTGTGGAATGAATTAGATTTGATGTTTGTTTGTGGAATGAAAATAAAAACTAATAAGTTATACATGATCCCACATCGGAGTCGGAATGAAACCTGCAGCCACAACAAGAGTCATTTAAGAAAGGTGTTGTACAACTTAATACATACTTACCTGGACGGGATCAATGGGTGATCAAGATGGCCCATGGTCTAGGTTGGTGACCTCCATAGCACTTGGGAGGGGTGCCCGCCTAAGGTCGGCCCAAGTGGTCGAGCCTACGTCATAATTTGTGTCAGTGGGGGCCTGCGTTCGCGCGGCCCCTATCCAAACATCGAGTCCTAAATGTTTCTTTCATGTATAAAATGATACGTATTCTCGTAACAAATAGTTTTAGCATTGTAACAGAAACAGAAATTAAACCATTATACATGAATCGTTAATCTAATTCATGGAGCCCTCTACTGTTCAATCCGTTATGTTGGTTGAACCCTTCATACATAAAAATGTGATTTTCTTACAAAACTAATTACATCATTGTATTCGTCTTGCATTCTGAGTTCAACCATATCCCCTTTCTCAATATTTCGACTTTTCTTATTAATATACGTATAATTAATCTCTTTATGCATTAATGTATGATCACCTTTTATGTTCTATATGATCAATATATCACCTCTTATGGTTACGTTGAAATTATCAGTATATAATCTGTAATCCTTGATATATAAAACCAACTTCTATCTTTATTTAATATTTTTGCATTATTGTCTATTACTCACGGTTAACACAGAGGCCTTGAGAAGACGACCCTACTTACGAGCTAATGACATATTATTTACTTTGTATTTGCGAAACTCGACACCCGTCAACTATTCTCGCCCTCCAATATTAATCAACGTGTGCTGAAAGCAGTACACCAAGCGTTCCAGGTTTCAAGCGACTATGGGTTGTATAATATGTGAATGTAACTTGGCTCTGCTGGTATACTGCCAAAAAAATGTCCACCAAACTTTGATGAGTTCTTTTAGGACAAACGAGCTCATGTTCTTAATTGTGAAGATGCTAGAACCGGTGGATAACGACAAAAACAATATAATAAGAGGAAAGTTACTAAAAAACGTGCAGCTAAAAAGTGCTTACATTTCACAAGGAAAATTTGGGTTGTAAAGTTCCAAGATTAACTATAATAAATTGTAGCTTCAAAACAGATGCCATAGTCATAAAAAAAATTCAACTAGGATCAGAGGGTGAGCCACGCCAAGGCAGTAGTGCAACACCAAGACGACTCTCAAAGACCCCAATAGCAAGCTATTGTTTTGGTCTTTTCCCACTAAAAAATAAGATTAATATCGAGTAGGCCGATGACCTACATATCAGATATTAAACTGATAAGAACAGATACTACACTTGATCTTAGCCAAAAGGCCGAGAAAGGTATGCTTTTCTACTTTGTGAGCCTTGGTTTTTATAATAGTCTCGTCGTGGTTGTTTTTGTTAATTAGGTGATGTGGGATGCCTATGAAGTCATGTTTAGATTTCATAATACTTTCAATTTCTTTTCTTTCTAAAATGATTAGATTTAATCAACAAAATATCACTTTTTTCAACAAATTAGAGCTCTAAAGAAAATATGTATATATATATATATATATATGTATGTAAGAATGGCTTGCTCAAATTGTTTAAAAAACCCATCACATATAAAGCCTCCAAGTGGGTTACAAATGCACATATTAGAAGCGTTTCAATAAGTGTATGGCTCCTTAATGCTTCAACCTCAAATTACCTGCAAATTACATATGCATCCTTGAATGTACGTATACTATATATGAGAGACAAGTTAAAGACGTTGAAGGATAGTTTGGAGTAAAAAGAAATTTGGGAATGTGGACGATGAGTTGAACAGAGTAAAGAATACGGCTTGCAACTTGGAATTAGAGGCAGAAAAAAGAAAAAACAAGTCTCTCTCAAGATTGGAAATCCACTCGTTCCAAATGGGCAGACTTGGAAGCGAAAATATATTTGATGCTAAGGCAAAAATCGAGACTCGGATGGACTTTGGAAGGTGAAGAAAACTCAAAATTCTTTCATGCATCCTTGGAAAGGAATTTTTTTCAAATGCCTTCAACACGACCAACCCAACCCATGTGCAACCCGATCTTGAGTTCAAGAAATGTTATGTTTATTGAAATGCTCATTGGATTCTTTTAACCCATTACGTGCTGGCCTAAATCATTGCCATGGACGGACAATGAATTAAGCCAGGGGTATTTGATAAGCACACATTTGAACCTACTTTTATATTGAATCCATTGCATATCATAATGATGTAATAGCTATTAGGTCCCCCTTAATCTTGGTTTTTCATTGCTTCATGATAGATATATAGAGGGTGGATTAGAAACAAATGTAATGTTACATTTAGTTCAAATGGAGGCTCAAACGAGGCATATTTATAAAATGGAACTGAGCATATTTTCCAAGAGAATATGAGGTTGGAAATAGCTTTCAAACGATGTCTAGACAGCACATATGAATTCAAATTTCGTTTAAACGAGGCAAAATACAAATGTTTTAACAAAAGAGTTGAGACGGGGTTTCAAGGCAAAATCAAGGTTTTTCTTTTTGTAGCAGTCCGAGACAGCCCATGCCCCAAAACATTCTCTAAAAGTTATGTTTGGATACACTTTTGGAAAAAACCAAATCCTCTCTAAAGGCTATTTTCACATATAACTTTAAAAATCATTTCTTTCTCCAAATGGTATATTTTTCCATCCATATTTCAACACTATAATGTATATACAATTATATATTTTAATATTAGTAAAAACAAAAACATAGAAATCTTAAAGCAAAAAAAACTTCTTACACATGTTATCATTGTAAAAAATGATACGTATTCTCGTAACAAATATTTTTAGCATTGTAACAGAAACAGAAATGAAACCATATCCAAGACCCACTAATCTAATTATACATGAATCGTTAATCTAATTCATGGAGCCCTCTATACTTATAATCTACTGTTCAATCCGTTATGTTGGTTGAACCCTTCATACATAAAAATGTGATTTTCTTACAAAACTGATTACATCATTGTATTCGTCTTGCATTCTGAGTTCAGCCATATGATGCGACTTTTCGGTGAGTGCACCCGACTCCCAACTTGCGTCATTTTACTCAGATTTGGTGAGACTTGTTGAATGTTTTTCTTATCATTCGATTTCCATTTATTCAAACCTTGATTTAATAGTTTATCATAATGGGGCCGATTAACTTGACTAGATACCCTCAGATTGTTCAACATAAATGTTTATTGCTAGATATTAAAAACATATATACATGCATATACACTATACGTACATTTTTATTGCATCATTTTAGTTTATGCCTGATTCAATTCTATAAAAGCTTATTACAAAAAAATACTTTAGCCCTTAGAAACGCATAATATGGTGTTACTAATTAAACCCTTAGTTTGCCTTTTACCTTTAGATGCACCGTGAAGAAAATCCTTTATTTTAAAAGAAAAAAAATAATCAAATAAAAATGTAGAATCATAGAGGTGAGGAAGGACAAACATCTACAACTATATTCAAGTTTAGTTTTCATTTGTTGCAAGGATATAATACACTACAACAAATAAGACTTTTTAGAACGTTGGCCAAATGCAATTTAATTCATCATTTGACACAGCTTAACCACTTCATCGTACCGCATCCTTGATATGAATCACCGAAGATTTTCATGGGTTGCATTTCTTACTTTGCACGAACGACAACACCCATTCTGACTGCAAGATGTTTGCAAAATTTCAAGTGAAGTGCTAAAGATGCTAATTTCGTGTTTTATCTACAAGTTAAGAAGACATCAGAGCAAATTCGTTATAAAAGACCCGTAACTTAAAATATGCCAACTGATGAGTTTTAAATGGAAAATGACCAATAAGTTGGCCAAAGGAATTTATCGGATGATTTTCGGAATTAGTAACCTATTATCAGATATGGAAACTCGACATCACTAACCTACATTAACAATAACATAACATAACATAACATATGACGTTGGCAATTATCAATAAAAACTTACTTTTAGTTACTTTTGCAAATAACTCGACTTACTTTTAGTTCACTAACTCTTATTGCAGTGTGTACGGAAATGTATTTCGGCCATCGTGAACGACTTCATTCCTTTCAACGACCATATAAAATAATTCAAATTGAACCCCAATTCATTCATCAAAACATTAAGTTTTCGAAGAAAAAGTTACTAGAACAATCCCAAGATAAAAACTCACTTGGGAGCTTTTTCACTTGGATTAACCATCTCAGGATTTCTACAACAACAAAAAAATGAATGATGTAACAGGTGATGGTTCACGTCTTAGAACGAATAAACACAATTTGACAGTCACCTCAATTTGCATAATCCTACAATTCAACTTGTTATAATCATATCCGGGCCGGTGAATGGTAGTTCTGACAAATTATCTAAAAAGGAAACATTGCTAACCATTTTAATTGTTTTTCAAAGTGCAATAAACTCGATATCAATTTCAAGTTGGGTTTCACATTTTGAGTTTAATAATAACTAAGATTGAAACTCTATCGTTCTGTACATGATAAACATTTCGCTATTTGACATCTACAGAATCGTCTTTGAACAGAAAATGTTGTTCCGCCAAAAGTTTTGACTCGGTATAGTTGTTCAATAGAATTAAGGCCTACTCAAATTCCTCTTTTAAGATCAAATTTAAAACGAAAGTGTCTGAAACTAATAGATTCAACGACTTAATCACCTATTACGATTGAAATCCTAAAGCGTTTTTCTTCACGTCGTTTTTATCCCCACCTGAATAGAAAAAAAATCCACAAATAAAAAAATCCATGTGAATAGATAACGTCAAACGCAACACTTTGAGTCTGTGAAACTTCATAATTCATAACACTAATGACCTTCTCAAATTCAACAAGGAAAGAAACACCAATCGGTTAAACAGTTCATGATAATGCAAAATAACAAGAATTGTGTGTGCGAGTGAACAATCAAATTCTTAGCAAGTTTTAATTGTGTAAATGTGGTTAGTAAGCCTTGATCAATATCAAACTAGTAAACCTCTATCTATTATTTTCAAACTTGGATATTACAACCACTTGTATAAACCACACAACATATTAGTGGCACAGAGGTGAAAAATGGCATAAAAACAAGTATTAGAGACATTAACGCTCGGATTTATTCGGGTAATGCTTCTAGACTGGATATGGAATCTCGTATCCATTTTATGAAGACTTTGGGTGACTTGGAAAGGATAGAAATTTGTATGTGGTACAAAAAGCTAAGATCCATTGGGGAGTCGAAGGAGATGAGAATTTCAAGTTTTTCCATGGAGTTCTTAAAAAGAAATGACGTCAATTAGCTATTTATGGAGTGATGATTTACTTCATTTTGTTATGGCTATACATCCATGCACTGACTATTTGGCTCAACCGTGTTTTCTTTCTCTTTTCCTCACGGCAGGTAATAAGGGGGTTGCTAAGGTTTCATGAGAAGAGTGGATAAGGTTCCGATCAGAAGAAGGTTTTGAGAGAATTACTACAATTTTAGGCATTATTTAATTTATTTCATTCGTTATTAGACTAGCTCTTTCGGTAACTATTTATGTTTGGTTTTGCTTATTTGTAGGGATGTACTTGAATCTTTTGTTTGGAGTTTAATTCTTATTTGTAGACGTTATATTTTTGAAGACATTTTATATCGTTTATTAGGTTTAGAAGTAACCTCTAGTTCTTTTGAATGGGGGTGTTACAATTATGGTGTTAGAGCTCTAGGTTTGATCTTGTAGAAAACCAAATAGGTTTACCGTGTGAGTGTAGTTTAAGTGAATTAGGTTGCTTATTGCCTAGAATTAAGCTAAGGGGACAATATTTGTTGATTTTATTAATATTCTAATAAGAATTTGATGTTTGTGAGCTTTTATTGGTCTAGAAAAGTTATTCAAGGGAGTTTAGTGTTACCTAGTACTTGCCTTAGATTTGAGAGTCTAAATCGTGAACAGATTTTATATTATTAGTGTTGTGATTAGTTGGAAATTTTGTTGGTCATGTGAGAAGAGATCGTTGGTGATGAGTTTCGTTATGGAGTGATTTAAGTTAAATAAATATTTAAGACTTTGTGTTTAGCATTTTTATGCTAAGTCAGAGGTATAAGAAACTGATGTGATAGCGGGTTTGTCGTTATGTTTAATAATGGTTTTGTGTTCAAGGAATTAAGTTGTCGTAAGACTTTATTTGAACTTGATGTCCATGTATTATTTGATTTCGCGAAAGTATCTTCATTGAATGTCATGAGGATTTTAGGGAATAATCGAGAAAATGGCGTTGTATGCCAAGGTTGTCGTGTAAATCTTTGATTCGTTATCAAGTTTTGAGATTATGTAAAATAATAGCATTAGATTGTTTTGTGATATATATATATAGGACGGTAATCAAATGAGAACCACAAAAAGGTTAAGAACCGTGAGGAGTGATCTAAGCCTTAATTTGGTTTTGATCTTAAGGTTTTAATTAAAAGTTGTTTTTAATTAAAAAAGGGCATAATCGTCATTTTGGTAACAAGATTCATCAGATGAAACATACAACTTCATTCATTTGAACCACAAGGGTTGTGGCGTGGTGGTAAGGCCTAGGGAGTTCATAGCGCTTGCCCGGGTTCGAACCCCACACGCAGCACTTGTGGCCACTGAGGATAATCTCAGGGCTGCATGCTTTAGCAGCTGGGCCAAAGGCCCGATTTGCCTAGGGATTAGTCTGGGCCCAATGTGGTCTGGGATACCCTTCTCAAAAAACTTCATTCATTTGATGAAACACACAGATTCACCATATGAAACACAACGATTTTCCAGCCGAAACACAATCCAAATGAAAAACACAGATTCACCATATGAAACACATAGATTCACCATATGAAATGCACAATTCACCATATGAAATGCACAATTCACCAGGTGAAGCACACTTTCATCAGGTGAAACATACAAATTCTTGAAACACACATATTCACCGATGATGAAACACCGATTCAACGGATGAAATTAAAACCAGGTGAAACATAAAGATTCACTAGGTGAAACCAGAATCATGGTAGGAGCCTGTGTATTAAATTTACGATTGAATGGAAAACAACCACTATGTATCATCTCCAGGTGATACAAATACACCATGAAACATAAAGATTCACTAGGTGAAACCAGGTGAAACATAACCACGTGTAAAGATTCACCAGGTGAAACACAACAGATAAGACGTCGATTCACCAGATGAAACATACAAATTCATGAAACACACATATTCACCGATGATGAAACATAAAGATTCACTAGGTGAAGATTCACCAGGTGAAAGTTTCACCAGATCTAGGAAATCAAACACAAAAACCCCAAATCTAGGAACATACTTCCAATCATGGAAAAAACCTAAGAAAACAGGAATTGTGATATTAATCAACTAAGCAAAGTCATCAACATCTTCTTAAGCTTGTCGTTTGTGGCTTCGGGAGTATACAAGGATGAACATGTGAAATTCTTGATTTCTGAGTAGAATTTGATGAATGATTTGGTGAATTTCAACCCACCTGTTTCTTCCAAAAGATCCCCCACCGCAACAATTGTGGTTATTCCTAAACCAACCAGAAATTCAAAAATCATGGCGGCCGGAAAGTCAAGCTAGGAAAAATAGCATCCATTAGGTCGAAGATATAACTGCCATGGTGCTTCTCGCCTTTCTTTTCTTTTACGCTTGCCAATTTCGAAAGAAGTAAAGGAATCAAAACCCGACAGCTAAACCCAAAGAAACTAGAGCTCTCAAAATCGAGGAATCCAAATATTCAAAGACATGTTTATACAACTTGCTCCTACTTGAACGATGCTCAAAACTTGGTCGGTGCTGCTTATACAGTACGCAACCTTGAATGTACTAAATTAATGCCCATTATATCCTTGAATGTCCTTTCAAATTGTCAAAATTACCCTTATTTTTTACTTTAATTACAAAATGGCTTTTTTTATAATAACCCTTGATTTATTCTAATCAATGGATTAGATTAGTTCTCAAGTCCTTAACCTTTTTTTGGTCCTCACTAGATTTAACCCCTATATATATATATATATATATACTAGTCTTTGGCTCGCTCGTTGCACGACGATCAATTTTGTGTTTTAAGTTAATTATTTGATGTTTAATACTTGTTGAATAATTTTGTGACACATACAATAATTGATAAAAAGAAAACAAAAATTCCACAAATAGGGAATATTATCTTGAAGATAAAAATATGTCTATTAAGTTTGATACTTATTATAAATGTCGTTACTTAATGAATTTATCAAACGAATACACAATAATTGCATATTTATATTTGTGAAAAATGTTCGAACTCATAATCCAAAAGTCAGTTGATAAGTGATATCCTTTTTTTTCCAAGTAATTAAATCTCTTATGATAATTCTAAGGGTGTTTCGTTGACAGAATGGAATTTGATAGAATTGTAATTCGTTGAAATAATTCGACTTTGAAGTAAAAATTGATATGAAACTGCAAAAAGAAAATCACGACAATTTAGTGATTATTTATATTAAATCCCATATTAATTTCAACAAATCCCATACTAATCACGAAACATTAATTCGTATATATTTATAATATTTAATAATATAATTAAATCCAAAAATATTCAATATCGGTCTCATTTCGAAGGTATTGACAAAGCGATTACAATGGTATAATTTGTAAAAAATAGTTTTGTAAAGGAATCACCCTTCTCGAAAGATCTTCAGTTTTTCTCCCCCTTGATTTCTATAGAAAACCGTAGTGATGCAATTCTTCAAATGTAGTCTAGGCTCCCGTTGAAATAAGCTCTTACTCTTTATATTTCAACCTTGACAAATCGGATTCAATGTCTCGACCGAGTGCACAAAAAACATCTTCATAAATGTGGAAACTCTAGCTCGTACATATAAGCTCACCAGAAAGATAACGAGCGAGTTGTTGCATGACAAACCAAAGTGCAATCTCAGTTTATAACACCAAATCCGTCGATAAGCCGCGAGCTATGCTGTTAAAATCGGTTAGCGGTGCGATAGCGGTCAAGGACGATATTCGATATATCGGATATATCGGTGATATATCGGAATATCGGTTTATATAAAGAATTATATATATATATATATATATAATATTATATATGCATCCATAAACTTATCATATGCATTAATTAAAAACATAGTTCAACATCAAAACATCTACTTAAATAAGGTTTCACATCTACTGAATAAAAAAAACCCAGCTATACTCGTTAAAAAAAAGCCCAAAAATGGTATTCTTAAAAAATCGCGATTTTTAACCGATTTTTGGACCGATTTTTGGATAAATCGGCCGATATAGCGCTGACCGATTTTTGGACCGATTTTTGGCACCGCTATTTGACTGATCACCGATATCCGATATATCGGCGATATATCGCCGCTAAATCGCGATTTTAACAGCATAGGCCGCGAGTTGAATAGGAATTCAGCTTAAAAGCGTGATTCGGATTTGCTCGAAGGAGGAAACATAATGAAGCATACACTATAAGGTAGGGTTTAGAAGAACTCCACAATTAACATTGTCCACCAACCGTAGAAAAATGCTCATCCCCAAAATATCAGAACACTGAATGATGAAAATCCGAAACTTCAATCTTCAAGAAATAGCTGAATGATTATAAGCACTCAAGAGTTTGAATAACAACCAAAGCACCAGAACAATGATTGCAAATGCTCACAATTCTGATTAATCAGGTCAGAAGAATGATTAAGAGCACTCAAAGGTCTAGCATCGTCAACAAAACTCCAGAATAATGATTGCAAATGCTCAAACGTCTAATCCCGTTCAACCAAAGACTGAATTCCAACACCCATCTTCTGAAAATCTTGGCAAACTTGAGCTCCTTTAAACATTGACAGTTGCAATATGTATGTGACAGCCTAAATATGGGAATGATGTCACACACGCTTTATGCTAAACACCATAAACAATGCCCCCCCTCCTGAGACTAAGCACGGGGGTTCCGCTACCCGGTTAACGGATTTTTTTTAATGGAATGGGTGATTACTTGGGCGAGGATACCATTTTGATCTCCAGAAACAGTCACGGTTACACATTTTTAACCCTTTGTCGCAACACAAACCTTGTCGCAAACACACACTTGTCATAACTCGAATTATGTCACAACCTTACAACTTGTCGCAACTAACAACTTGTCGCAACCAACAAGTTGCGAAAGTAGGCCAAAAACTTGTCACAGCAAACAGGTTGCGATACAACTCAAAAATGATTCTTATCGCAACAGAAGGTTGCGATAAGGTACTGTTCATGTGAAGTGGGTTGCGATAACCCAAGCTTATCGCAAAGGACAGTTGCGATAGTTTACTGTTCATGAGCTGGAGGTTGCGATAACAATGAATGTAGCTAGTTGCGATAAGGATGAACATGAAGAACACTTAAGGTTGCGATAAGTATGAAGATTCAAATAATCTTAAGTCTAATCCTAAAAAATGATCTGTTTGGGCTGAAATTTGGTACGTAGATTCGCACCGGTATTCTGGACATCTTTAATGCTTCGAGTTTTGTCTAAAATCCAACAGAAAAGTGTTTTTAATCCCAAAACAGTGTGTGCAACAAAAAGTCCAAAAAATTACTGTTTCATACCAGATTGGGCTGTAGATGACGAATCGTTGCAGAAAGATCGTATCGATGAATGATTTCTTCGATTTTGGCTCTGTTACCACTTGTTAGTCCCATTTAAACAAGGCAACGATTCATAATGATAGAGATTGTAACAAGATGAGATACTAAGGATAAATGGTGTATTATTGAAATGGAAGAGAACACCTAGAGAGAGAATGGTTCTCTCTCTAGTTTTCACACACTACACCAATGGATAGCACATCTCTTGTAGTCATTTAATTACTTGTCTGATCGTTTTATCTCTTGTTCAGTAGCTTTCTTTTTCAACAAACTCTTTCTGTCTCTGCCTTTGTATGGGTTGCGAGGCTACTGTTTGCGATGCAACAAAAAGTCTCAACAATCTGTTGCGAGGCAAATAAAGTATCGCAATGAAATTGGATCGCAGTGAACAATTGCGATCGAAACTAAGTCTCGCAGTCAACAATTGCGAGGCAAACACCAAACCAACAAATCGCAATAACAGATTGCGAGGCAAGAAACAGATCGCAATTAAAAATTGTGAGGATCGCAGTCCAAAGATCCTGAAAGTTGCGAAGCTCGCAGTCCAGAATTTTAGAAGGTTGCGAGGCTCGCAGTCTTAATTTCTAGAAGATTGCGAGGGGTTTGAATCTTGCGAGAGATATGAATATTAGTTGGTTGCGATGGTTATGATGATTTTTTAAGCAGATGTTCAAATGAACTCAAAAATGCTTGAAATTTTGAACGGGAGTTCCTGGGTAATTTCTGGGCACTTTTATAACCTTGAGTTTTGTCTAAAAAACCAACCAAACCTTGATTTGATGAGCAAAACAGCGAGTTTTACTCAAAACAGAGACTTCGTGAAAAACAGAGAAGATGCACGTATTGATCTAATTTCCTGGTGATATGCGGAATTAAATACACAGGAAATTTCTATTTTCACTTCTTGATCGATTCCAACCACTAGAAGAACTCCAGAGACCAAAATCAACCAAAAAAAATTGAACTTGAAGAATACAGATACGTACAACTTTTAAGAACAAATCTGAACAAAATGATATTAAGCTCTGATACCAATTGTGATCCCACAATGACAAGTAATAAGAGTAAATACACAATATATATGAATCAAAGAAGTACACCTCTATATATGATTGAAGAACTTGCAGCTTACAACTTCACAGAAGGTTGAGAGGTTTACAAAGTGGAAGGAGGCTGCGAAGATAGAGGCGTGTGTATTTTGTATGTTGAATGTTCTATGTTGTGGTGTGACCTAAAAATACAGATAGTATACTATATATACTATTCAAAGTTTGACAACATGTCACATTTGGTCCCTCAACTATAATACTACATGGTACAAGATAATGTAACATTAACAAAAGCAAACACCAACAGCCCCCGATACAGAATCATACAAGTTGGAGAAACCACACATGACCGAACATCTCTCGGTACAATAGTTCAAATAGCAAAAACATAAAAGAACTGATTAAGACATCTAAAAACGTCGTATAACTTTTAACATTTTTATTGAGGTATGATGAATAATTAAAATGAACCCAATATTATATAGTATTGTTATATATAGCATACATATAATTTTAATCTCAAAAGTTTGCTAAAATACGTAACAATATAATTGATGGCATTTTTTTGATAAATAATGTTGGAGGATGAAATGAAATGTAAGATCTAAAGATATTTTCATCAAACTTCAAACATTGTGTAATGTGAAACGATTGATGATATATAACTTGGTTACATTAATACGTATATTAGGACATGTAAAACGAAAAATAAAAATGAAATGGATGTAATTGCTATCTTTTAATATTAATTGTTGTTTCTTAAAGAAAATATAAGACTAAAAAAATGTAAGTTTGAAAAATAAAAATGAAGTATTTAGTATAGTAGTTAAAAAAAAGGCAAAAATATATAAAAGTAAAAATAAAAAATCTGTCCGTCGTGGGTTTTAGGGGCTGTTTGGCAGTTGCTGAATGGTTTAGTGTAGAATGATTAAGTGGTCAGAATAACTAAGAGGCTTTTACGATATAGTGCAAAATGAAATATGGTTGGTTGGTAATTGTTTAGAATGAAATCAGGGTGCTGAATCGTTAAGGGAGGCACACGATGCTAAATCATTCAAATGGTTTTAGAACCATTAAGTGACAGACATTTTTTTTTTGCCAAACAGGATTTACCTCATAGCGATTCAGAGGTTGCCTCTTAATGGAACCATTAAGAGGTAAAAACAAAACAGAAAAGAAGAAAATGAAATGGATTAAAATTGTAGTTTGGTGAAGTTGTATTCCCATGTCCAAATTAAACAGCAGGTGCAGGTAGCTTCAATTATATATATATACTCCCACATCCCACATCGCATGGTGAATGCAAATGTAGAGTGAGAAGCAGGTGTATAAAAAAACGTTCTCAACGACCTTGAAAAGGCACGCAGCCATGTGATGAGCACAAAGCGAACTATTCTTTCGCCTTTTACTAAAGAATACCGTGTGCTCGTCACTACAAGTGGCATACGCCGATTTTTGGAGAGGTTTTCCTTTTAAGGAATGCTTCTAGCAATTACAGTTTAAATTAAGAGAAGACCCAATTTAGAACAAATTTGAAACTTGTTTAATCGATTACAACATTTTTATTTTGGATTTTACGTGAACATCATCCAGAGATTGGTATTAATTTCTTTCAAGTTTAACAAGATCCCACATTGGTTTCGGAATGAAACCAAGATCCCACATTGGTTTCGGAATGAAACGTGCAGTCCTTGCAAAAGATATTAAAGAAGGGTGTTGTGCAGCTTGATACTTACTTACCTGGACGGGATCAATGGGTGATCAATAACGCTCATGGTCTAGGTTGGTGACTTCCATTGCACTTGGGAGGGGTGCCTACCTAAGGTCGGCCCAAGTGGTCGAGCCTACGTCATAATTTGTGTTAGCGGGGGCATGCGTACGCGCGGCCCCTATCCAAACATCGACTTTTTAAGTGTTTCCATTTTCTTTGTTTCTTTTTTAATAAAAAACGTGGGTAAAATTGTTTTATATATGGAAAGATGTTTTAATTTATTTTGTATCGTAGAATCATGAAAAGAAATGAAAAATGTGGATCATGTTTGGATGAATTAAACTCCATTGATGAAGTGAGTACGTTGAATCCATTATACATGAATCCTTAATCTAATTCATGGAGCCCTCTACTGTTCAATCCGTTATGTTGGTTGAACCCTTCATACATAAAAATGTGATTTTCTTACAAAACTAATTACATCATTGTATTCGTCTTGCATTCTGAGTTCAACCATATCCCCTTTCTCAATATTTTGACTTTTCTTATTAATATACGTATAATTAATCTCTTTATGCATTAATGTATGATCACCTTTTATGTTCTATATGATCAATATATCACCTCTTATGGTTACGTTGAAATTATCAGTATATAATCTGTAATCCTTGATATATAAAACCAACTTCTATCTTTATTTAATATTTTTGCATTATTGTCTATTACTCATGGTTAACACAGAGGCCTTGAGAAGACGACCCTACTTACGAGCTAATGACATATTATTTACTTTGTATTTGCGAAACTCGACACCCGTCAACTATTCTCGCCCTCCAATATTAATCAACGTGTGCTGAAAGCAGTACACCAAGCGTTCCAGGTTTCAAGCGACTATGGGTTGTATAATATGTGAATGTAACTTGGCTCTGCTGGTATACTGCCAAAAAAATGTCCACCAAACTTTGATGAGTTCTTTTAGGACAAACGAGCTCATGTTCTTAATTGTGAAGATGCTAGAACCGGTGGATAACGACAAAAACAATATAATAAGAGGAAAGTTACTAAAAAACGTGCAGCTAAAAAGTGCTTACATTTCACAAGGAAAATTTGGGTTGTAAAGTTCCAAGATTAACTATAATAAATTGTAGCTTCAAAACAGATGCCATAGTCATAAAAAAAATTCAACTAGGATCAGAGGGTGAGCCACGCCAAGGCAGTAGTGCAACACCAAGACGACTCTCAAAGACCCCAATAGCAAGCTATTGTTTTGGTCTTTTCCCAATAAAAAATAAGATTAATATCGAGTAGGCCGATGACCTACATATCAGATATTAAACTGATAAGAACAGATACTACACTTGATCTTAGCCAAAAGGCCGAGAAAGGTATGCTTTTCTACTTTGTGAGCCTTGGTTTTTATAATAGTCTCGTCGTGGTTGTTTTTGTTAATTAGGTGATGTGGGATGCCTATGAAGTCATGTTTAGATTTCATAATACTTTCAATTTCTTTTCTTCCTAAAATGATTAGATTTAATCAACAAAATATCACTTTTTTCAACAAATTAGAGCTCTAAAGAAAATATGTATATATATATATATATATATATATATATATATGTATGTATGTAAGAATGGCTTGCTCAAATTGTTTAAAAAAACCCATCACATATAAAGCCTCCAAGTGGGTTACAAATGCACATATTAGAAGCGTTTCAATAAGTGTATGGCTCCTTAATGCTTCAACCTCAAATTACCTGCAAATTACATATGCATCCTTGAATGTACGTATACTATATATGAGAGACAAGTTAAAGACGTTGAAGGATAGTTTGGAGTAAAAAGAAATTTGGGAATGTGGACGATGAGTTGAACAGAGTAAAGAATACGGCTTGCAACTTGGAATTAGAGGCAGAAAAAAGAAAAAACAAGTCTCTCTCAAGATTGGAAATCCACTCGTTCCAAATGGGCAGACTTGGAAGCGAAAATATATTTGATGCTAAGGCAAAAATCGAGACTCGGATGGACTTTGGAAGGTGAAGAAAACTCAAAATTCTTTCATGCATCCTTGGAAAGGAAATTTTTTCAAATGCCTTCAACACGACCAACCCAACCCGATCTTGAGTTCAAGAAATGTTATGTTTATTGAAATGCTCATTGGATTCTTTTAACCCATTACGTGCTGGCCTAAATCATTGCCATGGACGGACAATGAATTAAGCCAGGGGTATTTGATAAGCACACATTTGAACCTACTTTTATATTGAATACATTGCATATCATAATGATGTAATAGCTATTAGGTCCCCCTTAATCTTGGTTTTTCATTGCTTCATGATAGATATATAGAGGGTGGATTAGAAACAAATGTAATGTTACATTTAGTTCAAATGGAGGCTCAAACGAGGCATATTTATAAAATGGAACTGAGCATATTTTCCAAGAGAATATGAGGTTGGAAATAGCTTTCAAACGATGTCTAGACAGCACATATGAATTCAAATTTCGTTTAAACGAGGCAAAATACAAATGTTTTAACAAAAGAGTTGAGACGGGGTTTCAAGGCAAAATCAAGGTTTTTCTTTTTGTAGCAGTCCGAGACAGCCCATGCCCCAAAACATTCTCTAAAAGTTATGTTTGGATACACTTTTGGAAAAAACCAAATCCTCTCTAAAGGCTATTTTCACATATAACTTTAAAAATCATTTCTTTCTCCAAAGGGTATATTTTTCCATCCATATTTCAACACTATAATTTATATACAATTATATATTTTAATATTAGTAAAAACAAAAACATAGAAATCTTAAAGCAAAAAAAACTTCTTACACATGTTATCATTGTAAAAAATGATACGTATTCTCGTAACAAATATTTTTAGCATTGTAACAGAAACAGAAATGAAACCATATCCAAGACCCACTAATCTAATTATACATGAATCGTTAATCTAATTCATGGAGCCCTCTATACTTATACTCTACTGTTCAATCCGTTATGTTGGTTGAACCCTTCATACATAAAAATGTGATTTTCTTACAAAACTGATTACATCATTGTATTCGTCTTGCATTCTGAGTTCAACCATATGATGCGACTTTTCGGTGAGTGCACCCGACTCCCAACTTGCGTCATTTTACTCAGATTTGGTGAGACTTGTTGAATGTTTTTCTTATCATTCGATTTCCATTTATTCAAACCTTGATTTAATAGTTTATCATAATGGGGCCGATTAACTTGACTAGATACCCTCAGATTGTTCAACATAAATGTTTATTGCTAGATATTAAAAACATATATACATGCATATACACTATACGTACATTTTTATTGCATCATTTTAGTTTATGCCTGATTCAATTCTATAAAAGCTTATTACAAAAAAATACTTTAGCCCTTAGAAACGCATAATATGGTGTTACTAATTAAACCCTTAGTTTGCCTTTTACCTTTAGATGCACCGTGAAGAAAATCCTTTATTTTAAAAGAAAAAAAATAATCAAATAAAAATGTAGAATCATAGAGGTGAGGAAGGACAAACATCTACAACTATATTCAAGTTTAGTTTTCATTTGTTGCAAGGATATAATACACTACAACAAATAAGACTTTTTAGAACGTTGGCCAAATGCAATTTAATTCATCATTTGACACAGCTTAACCACTTCATCGTACTGCATCCTTGATATGAATCACCGAAGATTTTCAGGGGTTGCATTTCTTACTTTGCACGAACGACAACACCCGTTCTGATTGCAAGATGTTTGCAAAATTTCAAGTGAAGTGCTAAAGATGCTAATTTCGTGTTTTATCTACAAGTTAAGAAGACATCAGAGCAAATTCATTATAAAAGACCCGTAACTTAAAATATGCCAACTGATGAGTTTTAAATGGAAAATGACCAATAAGTTGGCCAAAGGAATTTATCGGATGATTTTCGGAATTAGTAACCTATTATCAGATATGGAAACTCGACATCACTGACCTACATTAACAATAACATAACATAACATAACATATGACGTTGGCAATTATCAATAAAAACTTACTTTTAGTTACTTTTGCAAATAACTCGACTTACTTTTAGTTCACTAACTCTTATTGCAGTGTGTACGGAAATGTATTTCGGCCATCGTGAACGACTTCATTCCTTTCAACGACCATATAAAATAATTCAAATTGAACCCCAATTCATTCATCAAAAACATTAAGTTTTCGAAGAAAAAGTTACTAGAACAATCCCAAGATAAAAACTCACTTGGGAGCTTTTTCACTTGGATTAACCATCTCAGGATTTCTACAACAACCAAAAAAATGAATGATGTAACAGGTGATGGTTCACGTCTTAGAACGAATAAACACAATTTGACAGTCACCTCAATTTGCATAATCCTACAATTCAGCTTGTTATAATCATATCCGGGCCGGTGAATGGTAGTTCTGACAAATTATCTAAAAAGGAAACATTGCTAACCATTTTAATTGTTTTTCAAAGTGCAATAAACTCGATATCAATTTCAAGTTGGGTTTCACATTTTGAGTTTAATAATAACTAAGATTGAAACTCTATCGTTCTGTACATGATAAACATTTCGCTATTTGACATCTACAGAATCGTCTTTGAAAAGAAAATGTTGTTCCGCCAAAAGTTTTGACTCGGTATAGTTGTTCAATAGAATTAAGGCCTACTCAAATTCCTCTTTTAAGATCAAATTTAAAACGAAAGTGTCGAAAACTAATAGATTCAATGACTTAATCACCTATTACGATTGAAAGCCTAAAGCGTTTTTCTTCACGTCGTTTTTATCCCCACCTGAATAGAAAAAAAAATCCACAAATAAAAAAATCCATGTGAATAGATAACGTCAAACGCAACACTTTGAGTCTGTGAAACTTCATAATTCATAACACTAATGACCTTCTCAAATTCAACAAGGAAAGAAACACCAATTGGTTAAACAGTTCATGATAATGCAAAATAACAAGAATTGTGTGTGCGGGTGAACAATCAAATTCTTAGCAAGTTTTACTTGTGTAAATGTGGTTAGTAAGCCTTGATCAATATCAAACTAGTAAACCTCTATCTATTATTTTCAAACTTGGATATTACAACCACTTGTCTAAACCACACAACATATTAGTGGCACAGAGGTGAAAAATGGCATAAAAACAAGTATTAGAGACATTAACGCTCGGATTTATTCGGGTAATGCTTCTAGACTGGATACAATCTCGTATCCAATTTATGAAGACTTTGGGTGACTTGGAAAGGATAGAAATTTGTATGTGGTACAAAAAGCTAAGATCCATTGGGGAGTCGAAGGAGATGAGAATTTCAAGTTTTTCCATGGAGTTCTTAAAAAGAAATGACGTCAATTAGCTATTTATGGAGTGATGATTTACTTCATTTTGTTATGGCTATACATCCGTGCACTGACTATTTGGCTCAACCGTGTTTTCTTTCTCTTTTCCTCACGGCAGGTAATAAGGGGGTTGCTAAGGTTTCATGAGAAGAGTGGATAAGGTTCCGATCAGAAGAAGGTTTTGAGAGAATTACTACAATTTTAGGCATTATTTAATTTATTTCATTCGTTATTAGACTAGCTCTTTCGGTAACTATTTATGTTTGGTTTTGCTTATTTGTAGGGATGTACTTGAATCTTTTGTTTGGAGTTTAATTCTTATTTGTAGACGTTATATTTTTGAAGACATTTTATATCGTTTATTAGGTTTAGAAGTAACCTCTAGTTCTTTTGAATGGGGGTGTTACAATTATGGTATCAGAGCTCTAGGTTTGATCTTGTAGAAAACCAAATAGGTTTACCGTGTGAGTGTAGTTTAAGTGAATTAGGTTGCTTATTGCCTAGAATTAAGCTAAGGGGACAATATTTGTTGATTTTATTAATATTCTAATAAGAATTTGATGTTTGTGAGCTTTTATTGGTCTAGAAAAGTTATTCAAGGGAGTTTAGTGTTACCTAGTACTTGCCTTAGATTTGAGAGTCTAAATCGTGAACTGATTTTATATTATTAGTGTTGTGATTAGTTGGAAATTTTGTTGGTCATGTGAGGAGAGATCGTTGGTGATGAGTTTCGTTATGGAGTGATTTAAGTTAAGTAAATATTTAAGACTTTGTGTTTAGCATTTTTATGCTAAGTCAGAGGTATAAGAAACTGATGTGATAGCGGGTTTGTCGTTATGTTTAATAATGGTTTTGTGTTCAAGGAATTAAGTTGTCGTAAGACTTTATTTGAACTTGATGTCCATGTATTATTTGATTTCGCGAAAGTATCTTCATTGAATGTCATGAGGATTTTAGGGAATAATCGAGAAAATGGCGTTGTATGCCAAGGTTGTCGTGTAAATCTTTGATTCGTTATCAAGTTTTGAGATTATGTAAAATAATAGCATTAGATTGTTTTGTGATATATATATATATATATATATATATATATATATATATATATAGGACGGTAATCAAATGAGAACCACAAAAAGGTTAAGAACCGTGAGGAGTGATCTAAGCCTTAATTTGGTTTTGATCTTAAGGTTTTAATTAAAAGTTGTTTTTAATTAAAAAAGGGCATAATCGTCATTTTGGTAACAAGATTCATCAGATGAAACATACAACTTCATTCATTTGAACCACAAGGCTGCATGCTTTAGCAGCTGGGCCAAAGGCCCGATTTGCCTAGGGATTAGTCTGGGCCCAATGTGGTCTGGGATACCCTTCTCAAAAAACTTCATTCATTTGATGAAACACACAGATTCACCATATGAAACACAACGATTTTCCAGCCGAAACACAATCCAAATGAAAAACACAGATTCACCATATGAAACACATAGATTCACCATATGAAATGCACAATTCACCATATGAAATGCACAATTCACCAGGTGAAGCACACTTTCATCAGGTGAAACATACAAATTCTTGAAACACACATATTCACCGATGATGAAACACCGATTCAACGGATGGAATTAAAACCAGGTGAAACATAAAGATTCACTAGGTGAAACCAGAATCATGGTAGGAGCCTGTGTATTAAATTTACGATTGAATGGAAAACAACCACTATGTATCATCTCCAGGTGATACAAATACACCATGAAACATAAAGATTCACAAGGTGAAACCAGGTGAAACATTACCAGGTGTAAAGATTCACCAGGTGAAACACAACAGATAAGACGTCGATTCACCAGATGAAACATACAAATTCATGAAACACACATATTCACCGATGATGAAACATAAAGATTCACTAGGTGAAGATTCACCAGGTGAAACATAAAGACTCACCAGATCTAGGAAATCAAACACAAAAACCCCAAATCTAGGAACATACTTCCAATCATGGAAAAAACCTAAGAAAACAGGAATTGTGATATTAATCAACTAAGCAAAGTCATCAACATCTTCTTAAGCTTGTCGTTTGTGGCTTCGGGAGTATACAAGGATGAACATGTGAAATTCTTGATTTCTGAGTAGAATTTGATGAATGATTTGGTGAATTTCAACCCACCTGTTTCTTCCAAAAGATCCCCCACCGCAACAATTGTGGTTATTCCTAAACCAACCAGAAATTCAAAAATCATGGCGGTCGGAAAGTCAAGCTAGGAAAAATAGCAACCATTAGGTCGAAGATATAACTGCCATGGTGCTTCTCGCCTTTCTTTTCTTTTACGCTTTCCAATTTCGAAAGAAGTAAAGGAATCAAAACCCGACAGCTAAACCCAAAGAAACTAGAGCTCTCAAAATCGAGGAATCCAATTATCCAAAGACCTGTTTATACAACTTGCTCCTGCTTGAACGATGCTCAAAACTTGGCCGGTGCTGCTTATACAGTACGCAACCTTGAATGTACTAAATTAATGCCCATTATATCCTTGAATGTCCTTTCAAATTGTCAAAATTACCCTTATTTTTTACTTTAATTACAAAATGGCTTTTTTTATAATAACCCTTGATTTATTCTAATCAATGGATTAGATTAGTTCTCAAGTCCTTAACCATTTTTTGGTCCTCACTAGATTTAACCCCTATATATATATATACTAGTCTTTGGCTCGCTCGTTGCGCGACGATCAAATTTGTGTTTTAAGTTAATTATTTGATGTTTCATAGTTGTTTAATAATTTTGTGACACATACAATAATTGATAAAAAGAAAACAAAAATTCCACAAATAGGGAATATTATCTTGAAGATAAAAATATGTCTATTAAGTTTGATACTTATTATAAATGTTGTTACTTAATGAATTTATCAAACGAATACACAATAATTGCATATTTATATTTGTGAAAAATGTTCGAACTCATAATCCAAAAGTCAGTTGATAAGTGATATCCTTTTTTTTCAAGTAATTAAATCTCTTATGATAATTCTAAGGGTGTTTCGTTGACAGAATGGAATTTGATAGAATTGTAATTCGTCGAAATAATTCGACTTTGAAGTAAAAATTGATATGAAACTGCAAAAAAAAAATCACGACAATTTAGTGATTATTTATATTAAATCCCATATTAATTTCAACAAATCCCATACTAATCACGAAACATTAATTCGTATATATTTATAATATTTAATAATATAATTAAATCCAAAATTATTCAATATTGGGCTCATTTCGAAAGTATTGACAAAACGATTACAATGGTATAAATGGTAAAAAATAGTTTTGTAAAGGAATCACCCTTCTCGAAAGATCTTCAGTTCTTCTCCCCCTTGATTTCTATAGAAAACCGTAGTGATGCAATTCTTCAAATGTAGTCTAGGCTCCCCTTGAAATAAGCTCTTACTCTTTATATTTCAACCTTGACAAATCGGATTCAATGTCTCGACCGAGTGCACGAAAAACATCTTCATAAATGTGGAAACTCTAGCTCGTACAGATAAGCTCACCAGAAAGATAACGAGCGAGTTGTTGCATGACAAACCAAAGTGCAATCTCAGTTTATAACACCAAATCCGTCGATAAGCCGCGAGTTGAATAGGAATTCAGCTTAAGAGCGTGATTCGGATTTGCTCGAAGGAGGAAACATAATGAAGCATACACTATAAGGTAGGGTTTAGAAGAACTCCACGATTAACATTGTTCACCAACCATAGAAAAATGCTCATCCCCAAAATATCAGAACACTGAATGATGAAAATCCGAAACTTCAATCTTCAAGAAATAGCTGAATGATTATAAGCACTCAAGAGTTTGAATCACAACCAAAGCACCAGAACAATGATTGCAAATGCTCACAATTCTGATTGATCAGGTCAGAAGAATGATTAAGAGCACTCAAAGGTCTAGCATCGTCAACAAAACTCCAGAATAATGATTGCAAATGCTCAAACGTCTAATCCAGTTCAACCAAAGACTGAATTCCAACACCCATCTTCTGAAAATCTTGGCAAACTTGAGCTCCTTTAAACATTGACAGTTGCAATATGTATGTGACAGCCTAAATATGGGAATGATGTCACACACGCTTTATGCTAAACACCATAAACAATGCCCCCCCTCCTGAGACTAAGCACGGGGGTTCCGCTACCCGGTTAACGGATTTTTTTTAATGGAATGGGTGATTACTTGGGCGAGGATACCATTTTGATCTCCAGAAACAGTCACGGTTACACATTTTTAACCCTTTGTCGCAACACAAACCTTGTCGCAAACACACACTTGTCACAACTCGAATTATGTCACAGCCTTACAACTTGTCGCAACTAACAACTTGTCGCAACCAACAAGTTGCGAAAGTAGGCCAAAAACTTGTCGCAGCAAACAGGTTGCGATACAACTCAAAAATGATTCTTATCGCAACAGAAGGTTGCGATAAGGTACTATTCATGTGAAGTGGGTTGCGATAACCCAAGCTTATCGCAAAGGACAATTGCGATAGTTTACTGTTCATGAGCTGGAGGTTGCGATAACAATGAATGTAGCTAGTTGCGATAAGGATGAACATGAAGAACACTTAAGGTTGCGATAAGTATGAAGATTCAAATAATCTTAAGTCTAATCCTCAAAAATGATCTGTTTGGGCTGAAATTTGGTACGTAGATTCGCACCGGTATTCTGGACATCTTTAATGCTTCGAGTTTTGTCTAAAATCCAACAGAAAAGTGTTTTTCAATCCCAAAACAGTGTGTGCAACAAAAAGTCCGAAAAATTACTGTTTCATACCAGATTGGGCTGTAGATGACGAATCGTTGCAGAAAGATCGTATCGATGAATGATTTCTTCGATTTTGGCTCTGTTACCACTTGTTAGTCCCATTTAAACAAGGCAACGATTCATAATGATAGAGATTGTAACAAGATGAGATACTAAGGATAAATGGTGTATTATTGAAATGGAAGAGAACACCTAGAGAGAGAATGGTTCTCTCTCTAGTTTTCACACACTACACCATGGAGGCTACATTGCAATATGATTCCTACAAACCCTAATTACATACACTTATCTATAAATACCCCCTTGTTACATAGTTAAGCCCAAGCCCATAATATAATAACCAAGCCCATATAACAATTAATACCCCTTTACAAAACTATCTTATAATTAGGACATTTTGTGTCCTAACAAGTACCATACCAGTACTGAATATTTTCTTTCTTGACAAAATCATGCGTTCCACAATAAGAACAACAAATTTTCTTTTGTGCCAACCTAATCAAATGATTTGCAGAATAAACAAAATTAGGTTTAACAAAAGACTTACCTTTTGGAGCGTTGTTCTTCTTGTTCATCTTAGGTGGAGGAACAGATGACTTTGGCACATCTTTTTCAGGTGAAGAACATTTCACTTTCCAAACCATCTTTACAGGCTTAAAGATAGGAGTATCTGAACTTGTAGCAGCATGGTTATAGAAAAGATTAGAAGGGCGCGTCTGGTCCTTTGAAGGAGTGCTTGATTTAACGGACTTTGCCGAAGAAAGATGTTCATGAACTGAACCAGAAGAAGTCTTAAATGGACATTCCGAAGCAGTTGAATCATCATATGGCGATTGAACAATAGTATCGACACTAAATTGTTCAGATAATTCAACTTTGAAGTTAATTACTTCCAGTTTCTGAACTTTGTCGGACAGAACATTCATTTCATGAGAAATCAAATCAAGTTATGTTTAGACACACCAAATCCTCTCTAAAGGTTATTTTCACATATAACTTTAAAAAATCACTTCCTTCCGTAAAAAGGGTATATTTTTTCCATCCATATTTCAACACTGTATTTTATATATAACTATATACTTTAATATTAGTAAAAAACAAAATACAGATCTTAAAGCAAAAAAATTCTTACATATATTAGAATAAAAAAATAGAAATGAAATGGATGTAAAACATATTAGAGTACTTTAATAATTATAAGATTAAAAAAATGTAACTTGTGAAAAATAAAAATGAAGTATGGGTGTTTCATAATGATATTCTATTTGGTAACCTGTAGCCAAAGAAGGCGGCGATTTTTGATATCATTATAACTCGTGCTTACTTTTGGGTAATTCATAGAAGTAACAATTTGTCTATTAATTGGGTCGGTTGGCTTACAAATCCTTCCCTTGCCATTATTTTTATTTATTTTTTTTAGCTTTTTGCAAGCTATATAAATTTCTACAATTCAAAAAAAAACTAATGATTTAGTAATCTTGCAAAAACATGTGCATGAAGAAAAGCAAACACCAACAGCCCCCGATACAGAATCATACAAGAAAATGAAATGGATTAAAATTGTAGTTTGGTGAAGAAGTTGTATTCCCATGTCCAAATTAAACAGCAGGTGCAGGTAGCTTCAATTATATATATATACTCCCACATCCCACATCGCATGGTGAATGCAAATGTAGAGTGAGAAGCAGGTGTATAAAAAAACGTTCTCAACGACCTTGAAAAGGCACGCAGCCATGTGATGAGCACAAAGCGAACTATTCTTTCGCCTTTTACTAAAGAATACCGTGTGCTCGTCACTACAAGTGGCATACGCCGATTTTTGGAGAGGTTTTCCTTTTAAGGAATGCTTCTAGCAATTACAGTTTAAATTAAGAGAAGACCCAATTTAGAACAAATTTGAAACTTGTTTAATCGATTACAACATTTTTATTTTGGATTTTACGTGAACATCATCCAGAGATTGGTATTAATTTCTTTCAAGTTTAACAAGATCCCACATTGGTTTCGGAATGAAACCAAGATCCCACATTGGTTTCGGAATGAAACGTGCAGTCCTTGCAAAAGATATTAAAGAAGGGTGTTGTGCAGCTTGATACTTACTTACCTGGACGGGATCAATGGGTGATCAATAACGCTCATGGTCTAGGTTGGTGACTTCCATTGCACTTGGGAGGGGTGCCTACCTAAGGTCGGCCCAAGTGGTCGAGCCTACGTCATAATTTGTGTTAGCGGGGGCATGCGTACGCGCGGCCCCTATCCAAACATCGACTTTTTAAGTGTTTCCATTTTCTTTGTTTCTTTTTTAATAAAAAACGTGGGTAAAATTGTTTTATATATGGAAAGATGTTTTAATTTATTTTGTATCGTAGAATCATGAAAAGAAATGAAAAATGTGGATCATGTTTGGATGAATTAAACTCCATTGATGAAGTGAGTACGTTGAATGGCATTTGGAGAGAAAGACGCATGAGCCTGTTATTGAACCATCTCCAAGACCCACCAATAATTGATTACACAGTGATCAATCATTGATGAATAAGAATCCAATTCATGGATATTCACATATGAATATTCCATCCACGATATTTAATTAATCTTTTTATCTTAACCTCCGACTATCACATTATTAATCAATGACAAGAGTAAAACGAATCTTATGTGTGTTTGATAAATTAGATGTTTGATGGTAAATATATAGAAAAATAAATAAAAAGGGATGGTAAGGTTTTAATTAATTTGTTAATTAGTCCCACATGGGTGGGCGATGGGAGGTGGTTGTAAGAAAGTTTAGAATAAAATGGTGGAGATGGGCAAGGGAGAAAAACATCTTTGCGCTTGGGGCAATGACGCAGCTAATGAGGTAATAACCGAGGCGCGTCAATTGCTGGTTGAAAACTATTTCCAAACCCCCTCCTCGGACTTGGGTATTCCCCTTGGCCGTCGAGAATTTCTGGAAGGGTTCCCTTATGGGAAAAACCCTACATTTTTCTAGTTTACAAAACTTTTACTATTTCATTTCTTGATATATAATAGCCACGGAGAGTTGCAATTAATTTCATCTAAAATGTAGGTTTAATAACACCTCTTAATTAACCATTCTCTAAAGGTTCTTCTGTGTAAAATATATATCTAGAAAGGTGTTGTACAACTTAATTAATACATACTCACAACTGCAGCTAGCTGCATTATTATCATCTGTTTCTAGCTTTTATTTGTTGCAACACAAGTTCAAGTTAAGGACTACTCTATTATTACGGTTAAAACGACAAGTCATTTGGTTAATTAAAATTGTAAGAATTACTTTTTCTAAAACTATATGTCTTTTTCATTGTGGAATGAATTAGATTTGATGTTTGTTTGTGGAATGAAAATAAAAACTAATAAGTTATACATGATCCCACATCGGAGTCGGAATGAAACCTGCAGCCACAACAAGAGTCATTTAAGAAAGGTGTTGTACAACTTAATACATACTTACCTGGACGGGATCAATGGGTGATCAAGATGGCCCATGGTCTAGGTTGGTGACCTCCATAGCACTTGGGAGGGGTGCCCGCCTAAGGTCGGCCCAAGTGGTCGAGCCTACGTCATAATTTGTGTCAGTGGGGGCCTGCGTTCGCGCGGCCCCTATCCAAACATCGAGTCCTAAATGTTTCTTTCATGTATAAAATGATACGTATTCTCGTAACAAATAGTTATAGCATTGTAACAGAAACAAAAATGAAACCATTATACATGAATCCTTAATCTAATTCATGGAGCCCTCTACTGTTCAATCCGTTATGTTGGTTGAACCCTTCATACATACAAATGTGATTTTCTTACAAAACTAATTACATCATTGTATTCGTCTTGCATTCTGAGTTCAACCATATCCCCTTTCTCAATATTTCGACTTTTCTTATTAATATACGTATAATTAATCTCTTTATGCATTAATGTATGATCACCTTTTATGTTCTATATGATCAATATATCACCTCTTATGGTTACGTTGAAATTATCAGTATATAATCTGTAATCCTTGATATATAAAACCAACTTCTATCTTTATTTAATATTTTTGCATTATTGTCTATTACTCACGGTTAAACACAGAGGCCTTGAGAAGACGACCCTACTTACGAGCTAATGACATATTATTTACTTTGTATTTGCGAAACTCGACACCCGTCAACTATTCTCGCCCTCCAATATTAATCAACGTGTGCTGAAAGCAGTACACCAAGCGTTCCAGGTTTCAAGCGACTATGGGTTGTATAATATGTGAATGTAACTTGGCTCTGCTGGTATACTGCCAAAAAAATGTCCACCAAACTTTGATGAGTTCTTTTAGGACAAACGAGCTCATGTTCTTAATTGTGAAGATGCTAGAACCGGTGGATAACGACAAAAACAATATAATAAGAGGAAAGTTGCTAGAACCGGTGGATAACGACAAAAACAATATAATAAGAGAAACGTGCAGCTAAAAAGTGCTTACATTTCACAAGGAAAATTTGGGTTGTAAAGTTCCAAGATTAACTATAATAAATTGTAGCTTCAAAACAGATGCCATAGTCATAAAAAAAAAATTCAACTAGGATCGGAGGGTGAGCCACGCCAAGGCAGTAGTGCAACACCAAGACGACTCTCAAAGACCCCAATAGCAAGCTATTGTTATGGTCTTTTCCCAATAAAAAATAAGATTAATATCGAGTAGGCCGATGACCTACATATCAGATATTAAACTGATAAGAACAGATACTACACTTGATCTTAGCCAAAAGGCCGAGAAAGGTATGCTTTTCTACTTTGTGAGCCTTGGTTTTTATAATAGTCTCGTCGTGGTTGTTTTTGTTAATTAGGTGATGTGGGATGCCTATGAAGTCATGTTTAGATTTCATAATACTTTCAATTTCTTTTCTTCCTAAAATGATTAGATTTAACCGACAAAATATCACTTTTTTCAACAAATTAGAGCTCTAAAGAAAATATGTATATATATATGTATGTATGAAAGAATGGCTTGCTCAAATTGTTTAAAAAAACCCATCACATATAAAGCCTCCAAGTGGGTTACAAATGCACATACTAGAAGCGTTTCAATAAGTGTATGGCTCCTTAATGCTTCAACCTCAAATTACCTGCAAATTACATATGCATCCTTGAATGTACGTATACTATATATGAGAGACAAGTTAAAGACGTTGAAGGATAGTTTGGAGTAAAAAGAAATTTGGGAATGTGGACGATGAGTTGAACAGAGTAAAGAATACGGCTTGCAACTTGGAATTAGAGGCAGAAAAAAGAAAAAAACAAGTCTCTCTCAAGATTGGAAATCCACTCGTTCCAAATGGGCAGACTTGGAAGCGAAAATATATTTGATGCTAAGGCAAAAATCGAGACTCGGATGGACTTTGGAAGGTGAAGAAAACTCAAAATTCTTTCATGCATCCTTGGAAAGGAATTTTTTTCAAATGCCTTCAACACGACCAACCCAACCCATGTGCAACCCGATCTTGAGTTCAAGAAATGTTATGTTTATTGAAATGCTCATTGGATTCTTTTAACCCATTACGTGCTGGCCTAAATCATTGCCATGGACGGACAATGAATTAAGCCAGGGGTATTTGATAAGCACACATTTGAACCTACTTTTATATTGAATCCATTGCATATCATAATGATGTAATAGCTATTAGGTCCCCCTTAATCTTGGTTTTTCATTGCTTCATGATAGATATATAGAGGGTGGATTAGAAACAAATGTAATGTTACATTTAGTTCAAAAGGAGGCTCAAACGAGGCATATTTATAAAATGGAACTGAGCATATTTTCCAAGAGAATATGAGGTTGGAAATAGCTTTCAAACGATGTCTAGACAGCACATATGAATTCAAATTTCGTTTAAACGAGGCAAAAGGCAAATGTTTTAACAAAAGAGTTGAGACGGGGTTTCAAGGCAAAATCAAGGTTTTTCTTTTTGTAGCAGTCCGAGACAGCCCAGGCCCCAAAACATTCTCTAAAAGTTATGTTTGGATACACTTTTGGAAAAAACCAAATCCTCTCTAAAGGCTATTTTCACATATAACTTTAAAAATCATTTCTTTCTCCAAAGGGTATATTTTTCCATCCATATTTCAACACTATAATTTATATACAATTATATATTTTAATATTAGTAAAAACAAAAACATAGAAATCTTAAAGCAAAAAAACTTCTTACACATGTTATCATTGTAACAAATGATACGTATTCTCGTAACAAATATTTTTAGCATTGTAACAGAAACAGAAATGAAACCATATCCAAGACCCACTAATCTAATTATACATGAATCGTTAATCTAATTCATGGAGCCCTCTATACTTATACTCTACTGTTCAATCCGTTATGTTGGTTGAACCCTTCGTACATAAAAATGTGATTTTCTTACAAAACTGATTACATCATTGTATTCGTCTTGCATTCTGAGTTCAACCATATGATGCGACTTTTCGGTGAGTGAACCCGACTCCCAACTTGCGTCATTTTACTCAGATTTGGTGAGATTTATTCAAACCTTGATTTAATAGTTTATCATAATGGGGCCGATTAACTTGACTAGATACCCTCAGATTGTTCAACATAAATGTTTATTGCTAGATATTAAAAACATATATACATGCATATACACTATACGTACATTTTTATTGCATCATTTTAGTTTATGCCTGATTCAATTCTATAAAAGCTTATTACAAAAAAATACTTTAGCCCTTAGAAACGCATAATATGGTGTTACTAATTAAACCCTTAGTTTGCCTTTTACCTTTAGATGCACCGTGAAGAAAATCCTTTATTTTAAAAGAAAAAAAATAATCAAATAAAAATGTAGAATCATAGAGGTGAGGAAGGACAAACATCTACAACTATATTCAAGTTTAGTTTTCATTTGTTGCAAGGATATAATACACTACAACAAATAATACTTTTTAGAACGTTGGCCAAATGCAATTTAATTCATCATTTGACACAGCTTAACCACTTCATCGTACTGCATCCTTGATATGAATCACCGAAGATTTTCAGGGGTTGCATTTCTTACTTTGCACGAACGACAACACCCGTTCTGACTGCAAGATGTTTGCAAAATTTCAAGTGAAGTGCTAAAGATGCTAATTTCGTGTTTTATCTACAAGTTAAGAAGACATCAGAGCAAATTCATTATAAAAGACCCGTAACTTAAAATATGCCAACTGATGAGTTTTAAATGGAAAATGACCAATAAGTTGGCCAAAGGAATTTATCGGATGACTTTCGGAATTAGTAACCTATTATCAGATATGGAAACTCGACATCACTGACCTACATTAACAATAACATAACATAACATAACATATGACGTTGGCAATTATCAATAAAAACTTACTTTTAGTTACTTTTGCAAATAACTCGACTTACTTTTAGTTCACTAACTCTTATTGCAGTGTGTACGGAAATGTATTTCGGCCATCGTGAACGACTTCATTCCTTTCAACGACCATATAAAATAATTCAAATTGAACCCCAATTCATTCATCAAAAACATTAAGTTTTCGAAGAAAAAGTTACTAGAACAATCCCAAGATAAAAACTCACTTGGGAGCTTTTTCACTTGGATTAACCATCTCAGGATTTCTACAACAACCAAAAAAATGAATGATGTAACAGGTGATGGTTCACGTCTTAGAACGAATAAACACAATTTGACAGTCACCTCAATTTGCATAATCCTACAATTCAACTTGTTATAATCATATCCGGGCCGGTGAATGGTAGTTCTGACAAATTATCTAAAAAGGAAACATTGCTAACCATTTTAATTGTTTTTCAAAGTGCAATAAACTCGATATCAATTTCAAGTTGGGTTTCACATTTTGAGTTTAATAATAACTAAGATTGAAACTCTATCGTTCTGTACATGATAAACATTTCGCTATTTGACATCTACAGAATCGTCTTTGAACAGAAAATGTTGTTCCGCCAAAAGTTTTGACTCGGTATAGTTGTTCAATAGAATTAAGGCCTACTCAAATTCCTCTTTTAAGATCAAATTTAAAACGAAAGTGTCTGAAACTAATAGATTCAACGACTTAATCACCTATTACGATTGAAATCCTAAAGCGTTTTTCTTCACGTCGTTTTTATCCCCACCTGAATAGAAAAAAAATCCACAAATAAAAAAATCCATGTGAATAGATAACGTCAAACGCAACACTTTGAGTCTGTGAAACTTCATAATTCATAACACTAATGACCTTCTCAAATTCAACAAGGAAAGAAACACCAATCGGTTAAACAGTTCATGATAATGCAAAATAACAAGAATTGTGTGTGCGAGTGAACAATCAAATTCTTAGCAAGTTTTAATTGTGTAAATGTGGTTAGTAAGCCTTGATCAATATCAAACTAGTAAACCTCTATCTATTATTTTCAAACTTGGATATTACAACCACTTGTATAAACCACACAACATATTAGTGGCACAGAGGTGAAAAATGGCATAAAAACAAGTATTAGAGACATTAACGCTCGGATTTATTCGGGTAATGCTTCTAGACTGGATATGGAATCTCGTATCCATTTTATGAAGACTTTGGGTGACTTGGAAAGGATAGAAATTTGTATGTGGTACAAAAAGCTAAGATCCATTGGGGAGTCGAAGGAGATGAGAATTTCAAGTTTTTCCATGGAGTTCTTAAAAAGAAATGACGTCAATTAGCTATTTATGGAGTGATGATTTACTTCATTTTGTTATGGCTATACATCCGTGCACTGACTATTTGGCTCAATCGTGTTTTCTTTCTCTTTTCCTCACGGCAGGTAATAAGGGGGTTTCTAAGGTTTCATGAGAAGAGTGGATAAGGTTCCGATCAGAAGAAGGTTTTGAGAGAATTACTACAATTTTAGGCATTATTTAATTTATTTCATTCGTTATTAGACTAGCTCTTTCGGTAACTATTTATGTTTGGTTTTGCTTATTTGTAGGGATGTACTTGAATCTTTTGTTTGGAGTTTAATTCTTATTTGTAGACGTTATATTTTTGAAGACATTTTATATCGTTTATTAGGTTTAGAAGTAACCTCTAGTTCTTTTGAATGGGGGTGTTACAATTATGGTGTTAGAGCTCTAGGTTTGATCTTGTAGAAAACCAAATAGGTTTACCGTGTGAGTGTAGTTTAAGTGAATTAGGTTGCTTATTGCCTAGAATTAAGCTAAGGGGACAATATTTGTTGATTTTATTAATATTCTAATAAGAATTTGATGTTTGTGAGCTTTTATTGGTCTAGAAAAGTTATTCAAGGGAGTTTAGTGTTACCTAGTACTTGCCTTAGATTTGAGAGTCTAAATCGTGAACTGATTTTATATTATTAGTGTTGTGATTAGTTGGAAATTTTGTTGGTCATGTGAGAAGAGATCGTTGGTGATGAGTTTCGTTATGGAGCGATTTAAGTTAAATAAATATTTAAGACTTTGTGTTTAGCATTTTTATGCTAAGTCAGAGGTATAAGAAACTGATGTGATAGCGGGTTTGTCGTTATGTTTAATAATGGTTTTGTGTTCAAGGAATTAAGTTGTCGTAAGACTTTATTTGAACTTGATGTCCATGTATTATTTGATTTCGCGAAAGTATCTTCATTGAATGTCATGAGGATTTTAGGGAATAATCGAGAAAATGGCGTTGTATGCAAAGGTTGTCGTGTAAATCTTTGATTCGTTATCAAGTTTTGAGATTATGTAAAATAATAGCATTAGATTGTTTTGTGATATATATATATTGATTCAATTTGGTTGAAGAAGGAGGTTGTTTTGTGCTTTGAGGCCGTTACGCTTACCACTTTGTGGTATATATGGGTGTTTCATAATGATATTCTTTTTGGTAACCTGTAGCCAAAGAAGGCGGCGATTTTTGATATCATTATAACTCGTGCTTACTTTTGGATAATTCATAGAAGTAACAATTTGTCTATTAATTGGGTCGGTTGGCTTACAAATCCTTCCCTTGCCATTATTTTTATTTATTTATTTTAGCTTTTTTGCTAGCTATATAAAACGTTCAAAAGTATTAAAAACGTTTGTATAGCTTTTAACATTTTTATTGAGGTATGATGAATAATTAAAATGAACCCAATATTATATAGTATTGTTATATATAGCATACATATAATTTTAATCTCAAAAGTTTGCTAAAATACGTAACAATATAATTGATGGCATTTTTTTGATAAATAATGTTGGAGGATGAAATGAAATGTAAGATCTAAAGATATTTTCATCAAACTTCAAACATTGTGTAATGTGAAACGATTGATGATATATAACTTGGTTACATTAATACGTATATTAGGACATGTAAAACGAAAAATAAAAATGAAATGGATGTAATAGCTATCTTTTAATATTAATTGTTGTTTCTTAAAGAAAATATAAGACTAAAAAAATGTAAGTTTGAAAAATAAAAATGAAGTATTTAGTATAGTAGTTAAAAAAAAGGCAAAAATATATAAAAGTAAAAATAAAAAATCTGTCCGTCGTGGGTTTTAGGGGCTGTTTGGCAGTTGCTGAATGGTTTAGTGTAGAATGATTAAGTGGTCAGAATAACTAAGAGGCTTTTACGATATAGTGCAAAATGAAATATGGTTGGTTGGTAATTGTTTAGAATGAAATCAGGGTGCTGAATGGTTAAGGGAGGCACACGATGCTAAATCATTCAAATGGTTTTAGAACCATTAAGTGACAGACATTTTTTTTTTGCCAAACAGGATTTACCTCTTAGCGATTCAGAGGTTGCCTCTTAATGGAACCATTAAGAGGTAAAAACAAAACAGAAAAGAAGAAAATGAAATGGATTAAAATTGTAGTTTGGTGAAGTTGTATTCCCATGTCCAAATTAAACAGCAGGTGCAGGTAGCTTCAATTATATATATATACTCCCACATCCCACATCGCATGGTGAATGCAAATGTAGAGTGAGAAGCAGGTGTATAAAAAAACGTTCTCAACGACCTTGAAAAGGCACGCAGCCATGTGATGAGCACAAAGCGAACTATTCTTTCGCCTTTTACTAAAGAATACCGTGTGCTCGTCACTACAAGTGGCATACGCCGATTTTTGGAGAGGTTTTCCTTTTAAGGAATGCTTCTAGCAATTACAGTTTAAATTAAGAGAAGACCCAATTTAGAACAAATTTGAAACTTGTTTAATCGATTACAACATTTTTATTTTGGATTTTACGTGAACATCATCCAGAGATTGGTATTAATTTCTTTCAAGTTTAACAAGATCCCACATTGGTTTCGGAATGAAACCAAGATCCCACATTGGTTTCGGAATGAAACGTGCAGTCCTTGCAAAAGATATTAAAGAAGGGTGTTGTGCAGCTTGATACTTACTTACCTGGACGGGATCAATGGGTGATCAATAACGCTCATGGTCTAGGTTGGTGACTTCCATTGCACTTGGGAGGGGTGCCTACCTAAGGTCGGCCCAAGTGGTCGAGCCTACGTCATAATTTGTGTTAGCGGGGGCATGCGTACGCGCGGCCCCTATCCAAACATCGACTTTTTAAGTGTTTCCATTTTCTTTGTTTCTTTTTTAATAAAAAACGTGGGTAAAATTGTTTTATATATGGAAAGATGTTTTAATTTATTTTGTATCGTAGAATCATGAAAAGAAATGAAAAATGTGGATCATGTTTGGATGAATTAAACTCCATTGATGAAGTGAGTACGTTGAATGGCATTTGGAGAGAAAGACGCATGAGCCTGTTATTGAACCATCTCCAAGACCCACCAATAATTGATTACACAGTGATCAATCATTGATGAATAAGAATCCAATTCATGGATATTCACATATGAATATTCCATCCACGATATTTAATTAATCTTTTTATCTTAACCTCCGACTATCACATTATTAATCAATGACAAGAGTAAAACGAATCTTATGTGTGTTTGATAAATTAGATGTTTGATGGTAAATATATAGAAAAATAAATAAAAAGGGATGGTAAGGTTTTAATTAATTTGTTAATTAGTCCCACATGGGTGGGCGATGGGAGGTGGTTGTAAGAAAGTTTAGAATAAAATGGTGGAGATGGGCCAGGGAGAAAAACATCTTTGCGCTTGGGGCAATGACGCAGCTAATGAGGTAATAACCGAGGCGCGTCAATTGCTGGTTGAAAACTATTTCCAAACCCCCTCCTCGGACTTGGGTATTCCCCTTGGCCGTCGAGAATTTCTGGAAGGGTTCCCTTATGGGAAAAACCCTACATTTTTCTAGTTTACAAAACTTTTACTATTTCATTTCTTGATATATAATAGCCACGGAGAGTTGCAATTAATTTCATCTAAAATGTAGGTTTAATAACACCTCTTAATTAACCATTCTCTAAAGGTTCTTCTGTGTAAAATATATATCTAGAAAGGTGTTGTACAACTTAATTAATACATACTCACAACTGCAGCTAGCTGCATTATTATCATCTGTTTCTAGCTTTTATTTGTTGCAACACAAGTTCAAGTTAAGGACTACTCTATTATTACGGTTAAAACGACAAGTCATTTGGTTAATTAAAATTGTAAGAATTACTTTTTCTAAAACTATATGTCTTTTTCATTGTGGAATGAATTAGATTTGATGTTTGTTTGTGGAATGAAAATAAAAACTAATAAGTTATACATGATCCCACATCGGAGTCGGAATGAAACCTGCAGCCACAACAAGAGTCATTTAAGAAAGGTGTTGTACAACTTAATACATACTTACCTGGACGGGATCAATGGGTGATCAAGATGGCCCATGGTCTAGGTTGGTGACCTCCATAGCACTTGGGAGGGGTGCCCGCCTAAGGTCGGCCCAAGTGGTCGAGCCTACGTCATAATTTGTGTCAGTGGGGGCCTGCGTTCGCGCGGCCCCTATCCAAACATCGAGTCCTAAATGTTTCTTTCATGTATAAAATGATACGTATTCTCGTAACAAATAGTTATAGCATTGTAACAGAAACAAAAATGAAACCATTATACATGAATCCTTAATCTAATTCATGGAGCCCTCTACTGTTCAATCCGTTATGTTGGTTGAACCCTTCATACATAAAAATGTGATTTTCTTACAAAACTAATTACATCATTGTATTCGTCTTGCATTCTGAGTTCAACCATATCCCCTTTCTCAATATTTCGACTTTTCTTATTAATATACGTATAATTAATCTCTTTATGCATTAATGTATGATCACCTTTTATGTTCTATATGATCAATATATCACCTCTTATGGTTACGTTGAAATTATCAGTATATAATCTGTAATCCTTGATATATAAAACCAACTTCTATCTTTATTTAATATTTTTGCATTATTGTCTATTACTCACGGTTAACACAGAGGCCTTGAGAAGACGACCCTACTTACGAGCTAATGACATATTATTTACTTTGTATTTGCGAAACTCGACACCCGTCAACTATTCTCGCCCTCCAATATTAATCAACGTGTGCTGAAAGCAGTACACCAAGCGTTCCAGGTTTCAAGCGACTATGGGTTGTATAATATGTGAATGTAACTTGGCTCTGCTGGTATACTGCCAAAAAAATGTCCACCAAACTTTGATGAGTTCTTTTAGGACAAACGAGCTCATGTTCTTAATTGTGAAGATGCTAGAACCGGTGGATAACGACAAAAACAATATAATAAGAGGAAAGTTGCTAGAACCGTTGGATAACGACAAAAACGATATAATAAGAGAAACATGCAGCTAAAAAGTGCTTACATTTCACAAGGAAAATTTGGGTTGTAAAGTTCCAAGATTAACTATAATAAATTGTAGCTTCAAAACAGATGCCATAGTCATAAAAAAAAATTCAACTAGGATCGGAGGGTGAGCCACGCCAAGGCAGTAGTGCAACACCAAGACGACTCTCAAAGACCCCAATAGCAAGCTATTGTTTTGGTCTTTTCCCAATAAAAAATAAGATTAATATCGAGTAGGCCGATGACCTACATATCAGATATTAAACTGATAAGAACAGATACTACACTTGATCTTAGCCAAAAGGCCGAGAAAGGTATGCTTTTCTACTTTGTGAGCCTTGGTTTTTATAATAGTCTCGTCGTGGTTGTTTTTGTTAATTAGGTGATGTGGGATGCCTATGAAGTCATGTTTAGATTTCATAATACTTTCAATTTCTTTTCTTCCTAAAATGATTAGATTTAACCGACAAAATATCACTTTTTTCAACAAATTAGAGCTCTAAAGAAAATATGTATATATATGTATGTATGAAAGAATGGCTTGCTCAAATTGTTTAAAAAAACCCATCACATATAAAGCCTCCAAGTGGGTTACAAATGCACATATTAGAAGCGTTTCAATAAGTGTATGGCTCCTTAATGCTTCAACCTCAAATTACCTGCAAATTACATATGCATCCTTGAATGTACGTATACTATATATGAGAGACAAGTTAAAGACGTTGAAGGATAGTTTGGAGTAAAAAGAAATTTGGGAATGTGGACGATGAGTTGAACAGAGTAAAGAATACGGCTTGCAACTTGGAATTAGAGGCAGAAAAAAGAAAAAAACAAGTCTCTCTCAAGATTGGAAATCCACTCGTTCCAAATGGGCAGACTTGGAAGCGAAAATATATTTGATGCTAAGGCAAAAATCGAGACTCGGATGGACTTTGGAAGGTGAAGAAAACTCAAAATTCTTTCATGCATCCTTGGAAAGGAATTTTTTTCAAATGCCTTCAACACGACCAACCCAACCCATGTGCAACCCGATCTTGAGTTCAAGAAATGTTATGTTTATTGAAATGCTCATTGGATTCTTTTAACCCATTACGTGCTGGCCTAAATCATTGCCATGGACGGACAATGAATTAAGCCAGGGGTATTTGATAAGCACACATTTGAACCTACTTTTATATTGAATCCATTGCATATCATAATGATGTAATAGTTATTAGGTCCCCCTTAATCTTGGTTTTTCATTGCTTCATGATAGATATATAGAGGGTGGATTAGAAACAAATGTAATGTTACATTTAGTTCAAATGGAGGCTCAAACGAGGCATATTTATAAAATGGAACTGAGCATATTTTCCAAGAGAATATGAGGTTGGAAATAGCTTTCAAACGATATCTAGACAGCACATATGAATTCAAATTTCGTTTAAACGAGGCAAAATGCAAATGTTTTAACAAAAGAGTTGAGACGGGGTTTCAAGGCAAAATCAAGGTTTTTCTTTTTGTAGCAGTCCGAGACAGCCCATGCCCCAAAACATTCTCTAAAAGTTATGTTTGGATACACTTTTGGAAAAAACCAAATCCTCTCTAAAGGCTATTTTCACATATAACTTTAAAAATCATTTCTTTCTCCAAAGGGTATATTTTTCCATCCATATTTCAACACTATAATTTATATACAATTATATATTTTAATATTAGTAAAAACAAAAACATAGAAATCTTAAAGCAAAAAAAACTTCTTACACATGTTATCATTGTAAAAAATGATACGTATTCTCGTAACAAATATTTTTAGCATTGTAACAAAAACAGAAATGAAACCATATCCAAGACCCACTAATCTAATTATACATGAATCGTTAATCTAATTCATGGAGCCCTCTACTGTTCAATCCGTTATGTTGGTTGAACCCTTCATACATAAAAATGTGATTTTCTTACAAAACTGATTACATCATTGTATTCGTCTTGCATTCTGAGTTCAACCATATGATGCGACTTTTCGGTGAGTGCACCCGACTCCCAACTTGCGTCATTTTACTCAGTTTTGGTGAGACTTGTTGAACGTTTTTCTTATCATTCGATTTCCATTTATTCAAACCTTGATTTAATAGTTTATCATAATGGGGCCGATTAACTTGACTAGATACCCTCAGATTGTTCAACATAAATGTTTATTGCTAGATACTAAAAACATATATACATGCATATACACTATACGTACATTTTTATTGCATCATTTTAGTTTATGCCTGATTCAATTCTATAAAAGCTTATTACAAAAAAATACTTTAGCCCTTAGAAACGCATAATATGGTGTTACTAATTAAACCCTTAGTTTGCCTTTTACCTTTAGATGCACCGTGAAGAAAATCCTTTATTTTAAAAGAAAAAAAAATAATCAAATAAAAATGTAGAATCATAGAGGTGAGGAAGGACAAACATCTACAACTATATTCAAGTTTAGTTTTCATTTGTTGCAAGGATATAATACACTACAACAAATAAGACTTTTTAGAACGTTGGCCAAATGCAATTTAATTCATCATTTGACACAGCTTAACCACTTCATCGTACTGCATCCTTGATATGAATCACCGAAGATTTTCATGGGTTGCATTTCTTACTTTGCACGAACGACAACACCCATTCTGACTGCAAGATGTTTGCAAAATTTCAAGTGAAGTGCTAAAGATGCTAATTTCGTGTTTTATCTACAAGTTAAGAAGACATCAGAGCAAATTCATTATAAAAGACCCGTAACTTAAAATATGCCAACTGATGAGTTTTAAATGGAAAATGACCAATAAGTTGGCCAAAGGAATTTATCGGATGATTTTCGGAATTAGTAACCTATTATCAGATATGGAAACTCGACATCACTAACCTACATTAACAATAACATAACATAACATAACATATGACGTTGGCAATTATCAATAAAAACTTACTTTTAGTTACTTTTGCAAATAACTCGACTTACTTTTAGTTCACTAACTCTTATTGCAGTGTGTACGGAAATGTATTTCGGCCATCGTGAACGACTTCATTCCTTTCAACGACCATATAAAATAATTCAAATTGAACCCCAATTCATTCATCAAAACATTAAGTTTTTGAAGAAAAAGTTACTAGAACAATCCCAAGATAAAAACTCACTTGGGAGCTTTTTCACTTGGATTAACCATCTCAGGATTTCTACAACAACAAAAAAATGAATGATGTAACAGGTGATGGTTCACGTCTTAGAACGAATAAACACAATTTGACAGTCACCTCAATTTGCATAATCCTACAATTCAACTTGTTATAATCATATCCGGGCCGGTGAATGGTAGTTCTGACAAATTATCTAAAAAGGAAACATTGCTAACCATTTTAATTGTTTTTCAAAGTGCAATAAACTCGATATCAATTTCAAGTTGGGTTTCACATTTTGAGTTTAATAATAACTAAGATTGAAACTCTATCATTCTGTACATGATAAACATTTCGCTATTTGGCATCTACAGAATCGTCTTTGAACAGAAAATGTTGTTCCGCCAAAAGTTTTGACTCGGTATAGTTGTTCAATAGAATTAAGGCCTACTCAAATTCCTCTTTTAAGATCAAATTTAAAACGAAAGTGTCTGAAACTAATAGATTCAACGACTTAATCACCTATTACGATTGAAATCCTAAAGCGTTTTTCTTCACGTCGTTTTTATCCCCACCTGAATAGAAAAAAAATCCACAAATAAAAAAATCCATGTGAATAGATAACGTCAAACGCAACACTTTGAGTCTGTGAAACTTCATAATTCATAACACTAATGACCTTCTCAAATTCAACAAGGAAAGAAACACCAATCGGTTAAACAGTTCATGATAATGCAAAATAACAAGAATTGTGTGTGCGAGTGAACAATCAAATTCTTAGCAAGTTTTACTTGTGTAAATGTGGTTAGTAAGCCTTGATCAATATCAAACTAGTAAACCTCTATCTATTATTTTCAAACTTGGATATTACAACCACTTGTATAAACCACACAACATATTAGTGGCACAGAGGTGAAAAATGGCATAAAAACAAGTATTAGAGACATTAACGCTCGGATTTATTCGGGTAATGCTTCTAGACTGGATATGGAATCTCGTATCCAATTTATGAAGACTTTGGGTGACTTGGAAAGGATAGAAATTTGTATGTGGTACAAAAAGCTAAGATCCATTGGGGAGTCGAAGGAGATGAGAATTTCAAGTTTTTCCATGGAGTTCTTAAAAAGAAATGACGTCAATTAGCTATTTATGGAGTGATGATTTACTTCATTTTGTTATGGCTATACATCCGTGCACTGACTATTTGGCTCAACCGTGTTTTCTTTCTCTTTTCCTCACGGCAGGTAATAAGGGGGTTGCTAAGGTTTCATGAGAAGAGTGGATAAGGTTCCGATCAGAAGAAGGTTTTGAGAGAATTACTACAATTTTAGGCATTATTTAATTTATTTCATTCGTTATTAGACTAGCTCTTTCGGTAACTATTTATGTTTGGTTTTGCTTATTTGTAGGGATGTACTTGAATCTTTTGTTTGGAGTTTAATTCTTATTTGTAGACGTTATATTTTTGAAGACATTTTATATCGTTTATTAGGTTTAGAAGTAACCTCTAGTTCTTTTGAATGGGGGTGTTACAATTATGGTGTTAGAGCTCTAGGTTTGATCTTGTAGAAAACCAAATAGGTTTACCGTGTGAGTGTAGTTTAAGTGAATTAGGTTGCTTATTGCCTAGAATTAAGCTAAGGGGACAATATTTGTTGATTTTATTAATATTCTAATAAGAATTTGATGTTTGTGAGCTTTTATTGGTCTAGAAAAGTTATTCAAGGGAGTTTAGTGTTACCTAGTACTTGCCTTAGATTTGAGAGTCTAAATCGTGAACTGATTTTATATTATTAGTGTTGTGATTAGTTGGATATTTTGTTGGTCATGTGAGGAGAGATCGTTGGTGATGAGTTTCGTTATGGAGTGATTTAAGTTAAGTAAATATTTAAGACTTTGTGTTTAGCATTTTTATGCTAAGTCAGAGGTATAAGAAACTGATGTGATAACGGGTTTGTCGTTATGTTTAATAATGGTTTTGTGTTCAAGGAATTAAGTTATCGTAAGACTTTATTTAAACTTGATGTCCATGTATTATTTGATTTCGCGAAAGTATCTTCATTGAATGTCATGAGGATTTTAGGGAATAATCGAGAAAATGGCGTTGTATGCCAAGGTTGTCGTGTAAATCTTTGATTCGTTATCAAGTTTTGAGATTATGTAAAATAATAGCATTAGATTGTTTTGTGATATATATATATATATAGGTAATCAAATGAGAACCACAAAAAGGTTAAGAACCGTGAGGAGTGATCCAAGCCTTAATTTGGTTTTGATCTTAAGATTTTAATTAAAAGTTGTTTTTAATTAAAAAGGGCATAATCGTCATTTTGGTAACAAGATTCATCAGATGAAAGATACAACTTCATTCATTTGATGAAACACACAGATTCACCATATGAAACACATAGATTCACCATATGAAATGCACAATTCACCATATGAAATGCACAATTCACTAGGTGAAACACATTTTCATCAGGTGAAACATACAAATTCATGAAACACACATATTCACCGATGATGAAACACCGATTCAACGGATGAAATTAAAACCAGGTGAAACCAAAATCATGGTAGGAGCCTGTGTATTAAATTTACGATTGAATGGAAAACAACCACTATGTATCATCTCCAGGTGATACAAATACACCATGAAACATAAAGATTCACTAGGTGAAACCAGGTGAAACATAACCAGGTGTAAAGATTCACCGGGTGAAACACAACAGATAAGACGTCGATTCACCAGATGAAACATACAAATTCATGAAACACACATATTCACCGATGATGAAACATAAAGATTCACTAGGTGAAGATTCACCAGGTGAAACATAAAGACTCACCAGATGTAATAACCCATATTTATTTAAGGGAAAAGTTTGGTGGCCAAATTGAGAAGAATGAAAGTTCTCACAAAGGGGCCTTATTAAATATGAATATGGCTTTATTGGGCCCAAATCCCTAGGGCAGTATATTCCTTAAAATCAGTTTTGGTATCTTAAAGTTTGGGGTATTTGGTGTGTGACGGCTGAGCTGAGGAACGAGAAGAAAAAGAAGGATCGACGCTGAGTATTTGGGGTGGAGAGGTCGAGTTTTGTGCAAGAGGAAGTCTGTCCAGGTAATCATCCACCTTCTAATTGGATTCTGTTCAAATGCTCACCTCCAAAAATGGTTATAGGTCTGAGTTGAAATGGGTGGAAACAGTAAGACATTTCCACCCAGGTTCTTGAGATTTTAATCAATCTAAACGCTGTTGAGCACACAATTCTATTGAAACTTGGTAAAACTGAACTCCAAATGATTTTAGAAAGATTTCTTACGGTTTTGAGTGTTTTTGGAAAATGCATCAGACCTGGGTTTCTGAACCGAACCATTCAGATGATCGATTTGCTTGGAAATCGATGGGACTTAGGTTTGAATAGCTTAATTCGAAATTAACCAGTATTAGAACTGAAATGAGCGAGTCTAGGTGTTTTTGGGTCTGGGCTTAGCCGAAGAAGATGATGAACAGTGTCGGGAAGGACACTTTTCGCAAGGGCCTGCTGCGAGAAGTGTTACTTTTCGCAAGGGACTGTTGCGAGAAGCTCAGTGGTGTTTTAGGTATGAGGTTAAGTCCAGAAAGCGCAAGAGTGGGTTGCGCAAACTGGGAATGTCGCAAGTACCTGTTGCGAGAAGTGGGAAAAGTCGCAGGCGTAGGTTGCGCGTTTCTCAGCTTGCGTGATCTTTGGTCCAGCGTGATTTTTTTTAGGGAAGTTAAGCGAGAGGGGTTTATGGTAGAATCAGATTATTGTAGGACATTCTCGTTTCTAGGACAAGAAAAGAAACCTGATGATTGTATGATTTATTAATAGGTTTACGTTTGGGACGGTACCAAGTTTTAGAGACGGTCTTATTATCAGGTGAGTTCTCTCAACCCTTTTTATGACGTACTGTTTTTAATGATCATGGTTTTTACTAAGCATGAACTATTTATAACTGTTATGCACGGAAGGAAAGAAACGTATGACATGATTGACTGATACGCACGAATCTCTTAGAGTCAAATGTTTTATGAAATGTATGTGCATGTTTATGTGATGTCGGTCTGTGCCGTGGGATCATTAAGCCTCGGGATCTGACGGTCCCTTGTATATTGTATGAAGAGACGGTAGGTTGGAATTCGTTTCCTCCTAGGCGGGTATCGAGGAGTCTGCTTGGGCCCCGATACGAAAGGGCGAAATGGGAGTCTGCTTGGGCCCCGATCGCATATGATTAAGGGATCCCTTGCACGGCACAGTACCATATGTGATGACGGACCATAAGTGATGACGTACTATATGTGATGACTTACGCTGTGTTTTAATAAATGATTTCATTTACACATGTTGTTTTACGGAGGGAATTCACTAGGCCTTTTGGTCTAACCCTCGCTTTTCAAAACTAAACCATTTCCAGGTAATCGAGCTTCAGGCTCGAATGTTAAGAATTAGAGACGGAAGGATTGTGGCTTGGAGATAGCGCGACTCCAAGATAAATGATTGACCTTAGAGTAGAGCTCGGCTGTGGATAGTTAGACTTCCGCTGTCATTTTGTAAAGCCCATATTTTAAATGTAATGAACAAGCATTTCTTTTTTTGCATTGTAAAACGCTCAGTTTATGATTTATCGCATGTTAAGTTTTTGGGATGTTACAAATGGTATCAGAGCCTTAGTTTAAGGGATTTAGGTGACCAATAGGGCCTAAACTTAAACTGTAAGATGAGGAACACAGCCGAGACATAAGATTGCTTCTAGGAAAGATCACTATAAATGCGCTTAGGATTAAGGTGGCAAGGACAAACGTGTAAGGTAAGTTTGGGAGTACACTTGGCCAGTGTAATTACGAACTTACAGGTACATGTGCGTGCTCACAATACCTTACTTAAAGCAAAATTTGTTGTATCACGTCTGACAAAGGTGAAGCTGTTGTTTTATTTCGGTAAAGTCCTTTGACTAAGAGAACGTTAAGGAATAAGTCAGCAAGATCCCTGAGGAATAGACCGAGCTCCTTTGTTTGAGAAATGTTGTGTAAGATCTTATATGATAAGATGTGTGTATACACCGAGAGCGATAATGGTATATAGAATATAATGAGTCGTATAGAGGTAACTCTTCGAGGATTCGAAGGGGATGGATGTTGAGTTTGTGTAAGGATCCTGTTTCAGGAGAGTCCCAGTCCACAAGATTGCCAAGTAGATCAGTTCGGATAGTAAGGAAGGACAGTGTAGAAATCTTGAGTGTGCCAATGGAGTCTTGACTTCTTAGTCGAGCTTTTCAATGACAGGATAATGAAATTAAGATACCTACAGTGAACTGAAAGCATGTAGAAGTAGAAAGTGAGATAGTTGATCAAAACGAAATAGTATGAAATGGTTGAGTAAGTGAGGTGTGGAAAGCGTGTTCAGCGAGTTATTGCATGACCGGAAGGACGACCATTGGTCGTAGGTGGAGTGTCAAGGATAAGTTGCGTAAGTAGAACGGTTGACCTTGTTAGAGTGAGTAGCCTTCAATTTCAAGTAGAGTCTCATGCATAGTATTCTTTTATGTAACATGAAGGTTTTTCACGATTTAAGTTAAATGTTTAAATATGGATTTCAATCGAAAATGAGTCATAATATACAAGCGTATGTTTAAAGAAAAGGTGATTTCAGTCACATTGCACAGTGAAAATTTTGTGCCCAATGATTTGTAAAGTATTTCACATTTTTCATGATAAGTTGAATTATTACAAAAAGGGTCTAGAAAACGCGTGTCAACAAACTTTTAAAATCAAAGTGAGTAATGTCCTATTGATATTATTTAAAAGAACGTAAGAACCGACTGGTTGACTTGGTGTCGGAAATTTCTTTCGGAATAGTATCGCATGAAAGGATTTGCATTCAATGTATCACTGTCGTATCAACATTGTTCAGAAACGAGTAAGATTAAGGTTCACGGAAAGATGCAAGCCAACAATTCTCGAATCGTAGTGCAGGGCGTTGAAGTTATAAGAGTTATGGGGTCGTGCGTACCCAAATGTTTACCAAATGCTGTTTAATTAAATCAATGAAAATGTGCGAAAAGATTTATTTGCTGTATTGTCATGCATGAAGGCTATGAACTCACTAGGTCTCAGTGTGTTACATGTTAAGTTAAGAAAGAGTTCCAAGAGTGGAAAAGTAGGATGAATGTTGTGGTTTTAGTGTTTATGTTCAAGAGGAAAGGTGAGCAGTGGTAGAGTCAGAAGTGGATTATAGTATCGATGGTATGAGGGTATGCACCCTAGTCCGGTAATTGGATGTACGGTTGTCAAGGGACGGTTGTGTCCGGAGGAAGGACTTGAAGCCTTCAAAGTGATGGTTCTAGCAACTCGTTATGAGTAGTGTGTCGAGAAGGAATGAAAGGTCCATGGTGTAGGAATATGAGTTAGGAGGTGAGATTGAAATGTCGATGTTACATGAGTAGGTTCCGACAAGAGGAGGGATATATCATGGAGTTGATTGCGATATGTTGAAAAGATTAGGTTTCGTAAGGAACCTTTGTTAAAGAATACGTTAAGGAAGTAGTTACAGTCGGTCTGTTGTGTAGAAATCGACGTTTGTGAAAAGGCCCGAGGCCGAAGACTTAAACCGGAAGGTCGAATGTTGATAGAACACCTTGTAGGAGTGTCAAGAGGATGAGAAGCTATTGTTTTGATTAAGTGTTCAATTTACAAGTTATGGAGGGTTTGTAGCACGATGAGGTATGCACATTGAGCGAAGCGAGTGTGAGGATTTTATCGTTCGATGAAGGTCCGTGTCCAGCTTATTCAAGGGTTCGGATCGTAAAAGCTAGCTAGAATGTTGTGTTGAGCAATTGAGAACTCGTGAGTTGTCGGGAAGTACAGGGCTTCCCCGTGCCGAGCTGTCAAGTGATTGGTTGTTTCTTAGCAACGAGTTCTGTCTTAAAGAAAGTAAAGGTGCTTGAGAAGCCTTATTTAATCTTCTATTGATAAGGCTGATCGAATAGGAACAGTAATCTGCGAGTTCAAGGACCGTAAGAACTAAAGGGAATGAATCCAATGTTTCCTGTTTCGTATGTAATGAGGTGATTGATTGTGTAAGAAGTGACTTTACCTTGGGGAGGTCAGTATGGCGTGGGCATGTCATCCACGTCTCTTCCAATGAGGAATTCCGGGGACGGAATTCTTTTAAGGAGGGAAGGTTGTAATAACCCATATTTATTTAAGGGAAAAGTTTGGTGGCCAAATTGAGAAGAATGAAAGTTCTCACAAAGGGGCCTTATTAAATATGAATATGGATTTATTGGGCCCAAATCCCTAGGGCAGTATATTCCTTAAAATCAGTTTTGGTATCTTAAAGTTTGGGGTATTTGGTGTGTGACGGCCGAGCTGAGGAACGAGAAGAAAAAGAAGGATCGACGCTGAGTATTTAGGGTGGAGAGGTCGAGTTTTGTGCAAGAGGAAGTCTGTCCAGGTAATCATCCACCTTCTAATTGGATTCTGTTCAAATGCTCACCTCCAAAAATGGTTATAGGTCTGAGTTGAAATGGGTGGAAACAGTAAGACATTTCCACCCAGGTTCTTGAGATTTTAATCAATCTAAACGCTGTTGAGCACACAATTCTATTGAAACTTGGTAAAACTGAACTCCAAATGATTTTAGAAAGATTTCTTACGGTTTTGAGTGTTTTTGGAAAATGCATCAGACCTGGGTTTCTGAACCGAACCATTCAGATGATCGATTTGCTTGGAAATCGATGGGACTTAGGTTTGAATAGCTTAATTCGAAATTAACCAGTATTAGAACTGAAATGAGCGAGTCTAGGTGTTTTTGGGTCTGGGCTTAGCCGAAGAAGACGATGAACAGTATCGGGAAGGACACTTTTCGCAAGGGCCTGCTGCGAGAAGTGTTACTTTTCGCAAGGGCCTGTTGCGAGAAGCTCAGTGGTGTTTTAGGTATGAGGTTAAGTCCAGAAAGCGCAAGAGTGGGTTGCGCAAACTGGGAATGTCGCAAGTACCTGTTGCGAGAAGTGGGAAAAGTCGCAGGCGTAGGTTGCGCGTTTCTCAGCTTGCGTGATCTTTGGTCCAGCGTGATTTTTTTTAGGGAATTTAAGCGAGAGGGGTTTATGGTAGAATCAGATTATTGTAGGACATTCTCGTTTCTAGGACAAGAAAAGAAACCTGATGATTGTATGATTTATTAATAGGTTTACGTTTGGGACGGTACCAAGTTTTAGAGACGGTCTTATTATCAGGTGAGTTCTCTCAACCCTTTTTATGACGTACTGTTTTTACTGATCATGGTTTTTACTAAGCATGAACTATTTATAACTGTTATGCACGGAAGGAAAGAAACGTATGACATGATTGACTGATACGCACGAATCTCTTAGAGTCAAATGTTTTATGAAATGTATGTGCATGTTTATGTGATGTCGGTCTGTGCCGTGGGATCATTAAGCCTCGGGATCTGACGGTCCCTTGGATATTGTATGACGAGACGGTAGGTTGGAATTCGTTTCCTCCTAGGTGGGTATCGGGGAGTCTGCTTGGGCCCCGATACGAAAGGGCGAAAGGGGAGTCTGCTTGGGCCCCGATCGCATATGATTAAGGGATCCCTTGCACGACACAGTACCATATGTGATGACGGACCATAAGTGATGACGTACTATATGTGATGACTTACGCTGTGTTTTAATAAATGATTTCATTTACACATGTTGTTTTACGGAGGGAATTCACTAGGCCTTTTGGTCTAACCCTCGCTTTTCAAAACTAAACCATTTTCAGGTAATCGAGCTTCATGCTCGAATGTTAAGAATTAGAGACGGAAGGATTGTGGCTTGGAGATAGCGCGACTCCCAGATAAATGATTGACCTTAGAGTAGAGCTCGGCTGTGGATAGTTAGACTTCCGCTGTCATTTTGTAAAGCCCATATTTTAAATGTAATGAACAAGCATTTCTTTTTTTGCATTGTAAAACGCTCAGTTTATGATTTATCGCATGTTAAGTTTTTGGGATGTTACACCAGATCTAGGAAATCAAACACAAAAACCCCAAATCTAGGAACATACTTCCAATCATGGAAAAAACCTAAGAAAACAGGAATTGTGATATTAACCAACTAAGCAAAGTCATCAACATCTTCTTAAGCTTGTCGTTTGTGGCTTCGGGAGTATACAAGGATGAACATGTGAAATTCTTGATTTCTGAGTAGAATTTGATGAATGATTTGGTGAATTTCAACCCACCTGTTTCTTCCAAAAGATCCCCCACCGCAACAATTGTGGTTATTCCTAAACCAACCGGAAATTCAAAAATCATGGCGGCCGGAAAGTCAAGCTAGGAAAAATAGCAGCCATTAGGTCGAAGATATAACTGCCATGGTGCTTCTCGCCTTTCTTTTCTTTTACGCTTGCCAATTTCGAAAGAAGTAAAGGAATCAAAACCCGACAGCTAAACCCAAAGAAACTAGAGCTCTCAAAATCGAGGAATCCAATTATCCAAAGACCTGTTTATACAACTTGCTCCTGCTTGAACGATGCTCAAAACTTGGCCGGTGTTGCTTATACAGTACGCAACCTTGAATGTACTAAATTAATGCCCATTATATCCTTGAATGTCCTTTCAAATTGTCAAAATTACCCTTATTTTTTACTTTAATTACAAAAGGCTTTTTTTTATAATAACCCTTGATTTATTCTAATCAATGGATTAAATTAGTTCTCAAGTCCTTAACCTTTTTTTGGTCCTCACTAGATTTAACCCCTATATATACTAGTATTTGGCTCGCTCGTTGCGCGACGATCAAATTTGTGTTTTAAGTTAATTATTTGATGTTTAATAGTTGTTGAATAAATTTGTGACACATACAATAATTGATAAAAAGAAAACAAAAATTCCACAAATAGGGAATATTATCTTAAAGATAAAAATATGTCTATTATGTTTGATACTTATTATAAATGTCGTTACTTAATGAATTTATCAAACGAATACACAATAATTGCATATTTATATTTGTGAAAAATGTTCGAACACATAATCCAAAAGTCAGTTGATAAGTGATATCTTTTTTTTCCAAGTAATTAAATCTCTTATGATAATTCTAAGGGTGTTTCGTTGACAGAATGGAATTTGATAGAATTGTAATTCGTCGAAATAATTCGACTTTGAAGTAAAAATTGATATGAAACTGCAAAAAGAAAATCACGACAATTTAGTGATTATTTATATTAAATCCCATATTAATTTCAACAAATCCCATACTAATCACGAAACATTAATTCGTATATATTTATAATATTTAATAATATAATTAAATCCAAAAATATTCAATATTGGGCTCATTTCGAAGGTATTGACAAAGCGATTACAATGGTATAATTTGTAAAAAATAGAAATGTTTTTAATGCATTTTAGTTCATATACATTATTAATGTTTATATGATAAGAGTCTAAAATGAAAAATAAAACAATAAGGGATTAAAAGTAAACTACATACCTAATTATAAGGGTAGTAAATGTAACGTACAAATTAAAAAAAATTGAATTAAGGAAGAGTGAATGTGGGTGTGCCAATTGAACTTATAATGTAAACTGCGTCTAGATACATGTTTAGGTGGGAAAATACTGAAATCAGCTCACCAGAAGACGACACGTGGCATGCTAGTTACTCATATATTATATGTATAGATTTTTGGGATTACTATACACGATGGAGATTTTTTTGAATTTATTATAAGTATGTATCAAAAAAATATTCAATATTAGACTTATTTCGAATGTATTGACGAAACGATTACAATGATATAATTTGTAAAAAATAGAAATGTTTTTAATGCATTTTAGTTCATATACATTATTTATATTTATATGATAAGAGTCTAAAATGAAAAATAAAAAAAGTAATGGATTAAAAGTAAACTACATAGATAATTATAAGGGTAGTAAATGTAAGGTATAAATATTAAAAATTTAATTAATGAGAGATTTAAGGAGGAGTGAATGTGGGTGTGCTAATTGAACCTATAATGTAAAGGCGTCCAGATACATGTTTAGGCGGAAAAACAATAAAGTCGGCTCACCAGACGATGACACGTGTCAATTTAGTTACTTATTTATTATATATATATATATATATATAATGATCTAAGTTTTGTTGGAGTGTTTTTGGTGGAAAGTCAAGGTTGGAAGGTAAAGTTAATTTAGATATTGGGAGCTATAGGCAAATATATGCTTATATCAAAATAGGAATAAGATGTTTTAGTGGTACATGGTGATTTTATTAAATAACAGATTTATGATCTTTTTGGTTGGGTTATAAGTTGGATAAGATTATTTGATCCAAATGAACATTGATGAAATTGTTAGTTTCAGTTGAATAATAGTGTTTAAGAGTTGTTCAAGAATTTTGATTTGAATAGTTGATATATTCCTTCGGTGTAAAGGAATGTAAGTGGTTTGGTTAACTCTGTTTAGAGATCGAGAAGTGTGTTGTATGTTGAAGCATTTTACTATTATTTTTGATGATATGGCGTGCTATAATTGATTATTGAAAGTGGATTTTGGTGGAACCGTTTATCAATACCTAGTCTAGCAAATGTGAATATGGTTTTGGTGTTTAATCTTGTTCCAAATTTTATTAAGTGTTAATTGAGTGATCTTTCGTATGTTAGGATAGTGTGGAAGTGAAAGTTGGTATGTTGGAATAAGTAGTTTTGATAAAAGTAAGAAAAGTGTCACATGATATGCAAATGTGAAGCTATGCTTTAAGTTGTCTCTTTGTTGATTATATATTTGGCTCCTTGGAAGAGTATTAGAAAGAGTTGAGGTGCAATTTCCAGCTAAGGTTTTGGTAAATTATTTCGGGTGATCGAATTTAAAGCTTGAAATTTGTTAGCAAGTTGTATATTGAAATTGTATGTCATGTTTTTTTGAAGGTTTGGTAAGAGTGTATATTTGAGTGTGTTTGGTGTGAAAAAGCGTTGGGTCTAAATTAGTATTAGTGAGGTAAATGTTTTGGGTGTTTATGATGTTTGATGTTGTGTTATGTGGATTAGTGTCACGTGGGCATCAATTGTTTCTTTTTAGAAGTAAATGAATATCTGACTTATTGTGAAAAGTTTATGGGTTATTATTTCATTCGGTGGGTGGGAAATCCCGGTTTTGTTTATTGTTGGATATGGATCGGATTTTGATCGGGGGATTTTCAGATATTGAAATTGTAGAAAGTGTATTTTTTTTGCTTATGTATGTAAAGTGGTATTAAAGATGAGGATGATGCATGTAAATATAAGATGACGTGACTAGCGTTGAGGAATTGAGGGTTAGTATTTTATTGAAGATGTAGTGCCATTTGTGTGGGATTTTAAATTGCGATGATTGGATAATTTTGAAAAATTGCATGTTGGTCCATTAAAAACTTCTTTTGTGTGAAACAGAGAAAGCAAGAATGATTTTGTGATAATTTCAGGTATGATTTTGATATGGCAATCCGATTTAGGATATGATACACACAACAACGAGTATCCACGCTCTATCACATCGTCACACAACATCCCTTCACTCTGATCAACGCTTCCGCTAAGCAATTTGGCAGGGCAAGTCATACACACTCTCATCTTGCAATCATGTGGTACATCCATTCTTGTATCCAATGCCTTATCCAGTATCGTTTCGTCTGGATCTACCTCCAGTTCCATCGTTTGGCCTTCGTGTTGGATTGATACTTTGTAAGAGCAGCTGGTGTTGGTCTTGCAACGGAGGTAATTAGGGCGGTGAAGCGGCCGGAAATTGATGGTGGTGGGTTGGTGGTTGGGAGCGATGAGTGTGAAGGAAGGAGTGAAAGAAGAGATTAGAAGAATTTGCAGAGAAATTGGGGGAGAAGAAGAAGAAAGAAAACACAGAGTAAAGAGTGAAAAGAGTGTGTGAGGATGAAAGTTTCAAAATGGTGGCAGCGGCTGAGAAGAAAGGTGAGAAGAGAAAGAGATTGAAACCCTAATGTGAAAGGGAAAGGGAAAAGGGGATTTTCAAGAAAGATGACGTTTTGGTTTTTTTATACAATATTCCAATTTTACCGTCTAATGCATTGTATACCCTTATGAAATATACCATGAGCTTCTTTTTATTTACAAAATTGCCATTGAGATAATAACCATTAGATTATCTCAACCTACGTGTGTAAGGGTGTTCTTTAGTTTTCCAGTTATTTGAGGTTTTCCCTTGAACCTCTCTCTCTATATATAATGATCTAAGTTTTGTTGGAGTGTTTTTGGTGGAAAGTCAAGGTTGGAAGGTAAAGTTAATTTAGATCTTGGGAACTATAGGAAAATATATGCTTATATCAAAATAAGAATAAGATGTTTTAGTGGTATCCGGTGATTTTCTTAAATAACAGATTTATGTTCTTTTTGGTTGGGTTATAAGTTGGATAAGATTATTTGATCCAAATGAACATTGATGAAATTGTTAGATTCGGTTGAATAGTAGTGTTTAAGAGTTGTTCAAGAATTTTGATTTGAATAGTTGATATATTCCTTCAGTGTAAAGGAATGTAAGTGGTTTGGTTCACTCTGTTTAGAGGTCGAGAATGTGTTATTTTTGATGATATGGCGTGCTATAATTGATTATTGATAGTGGATTTTGGTGGAACCGTTTGTCAATACCTAGTCTAGCAAATGTGAATATGGTTTTGGTGTTTAATCTTGTTCCAAATTTTATTAAGTGTTAATTGAGTGATCTTTCGTATGTTAGGATAGTGTGGAAGTAAAAGTTGGTATGTTGGAATAAGTAGTTTTGATAAAAGTAAGAAAAGTGTCAGATGATATGCAAATGTGAAGCTATGCTTTAAGTTGTCTCTTTGTTGAATATATATTTGGGTCCTTGGAAGAGTATGAGAAAGAGTTGTGGTGCAATTTCCAGCTGAGGTGTTGGTAAATTATTTCGGGTGATCGAATTTAAAGCTTGAAATTTGTTAGCAAGTTGTATATTGAAAGTGTATGTCATGTTTTTTTGAAGGTTTGGTAAGAGTGTATATTTGAGTGTGTTTGGTGTGAAAAAGCTGTTGGTCCCGAAGGGTTATACAAGTTTGTAGAAGGGGGGGGGGGTTGAATACAAACACAGATTTTTACTTTTCTAAATTGTTTATTGATAAATCATTAACAATTTACAGCTTGTTGCGGAAACAAGATTAAGGATAAACCTAAATCTAAACAAGTTGGAACACTAAGTTTCTTGCACTAGGAGAGATAAGGAAATTACTAATAATAACCTATCTTGAGATAAGAAGATGAACTTGTCCAGAGTTAGAAAGTTACTTCAAATGAAGTGGGTTCATCCCTTTATATACTGCATGCATTTAATGCAAGTCAGTATACACTTTACACGTGTCATCAGCGGATTGGTTGCATGTCATTGACCTTTGTAGACAACCTTAGTAGCCGCATGAATGAACAGTGTAGTATCAGAGTGGTTGTACGATTTCAGACAATAGGAGGTTCTTTTCTGACATTTCGTACGGAGTCGTGCAAGGGTGGTTAAGACAAAAGTATTTTGTACGGAGGACTTCATGATCAGCTTTCGTTGATTCAGAGCATTATCATTATCTATTCAGCGAATGATAAAGTTCAGCGATAGCTGAAGTCTTGTACTTGATACTTCACGTTGAGTGGACAAATCTGAGTCTTCGCTGATCCGCATCAGTTCATTAGGAGACGTGTCGCTGGTTCTTGAGCTTGATCTTCGACTTCAGCGTAGAACCTATGTTGACGTGAAACTTGTCTTCAGGGATCATAAGTAAACAACTAACTTATCAGCGATCATCATAAGGACTGAACAGGCTCAGAGCATTATGGCGAACAGTGTTCGCTGAATGTTTAATTTAAAGAGCGAGAGTTCCTATCAGCGGTACTGTAAGATCTTAGTACTTATCAGCGATAGTGAAACTCTAATACATATTGTTTACTTACAATTTTCACTAAGTATTTAAGAGAGGGTCATTATCAAATCACTGAGGGTTTGGATCAACAATCTCCCCCTATTTGATTATGATATAGCAACAGAGAAAATTGCTATTTAATGAAAAGCATAAGGATAAAAAGAACTCATAAAATATTTGTCCCTTTTACTGTTTTCTGGGATCTTTTCAGTACTGATGGAGTAAAGTACATTCGCTGAAATCTTTCTTTAAAACTTTGAATCAGGTTACAAAGAGAAATTGAAAGATTACAAGTACATGCGAAATAAATTACAAGTACAGAAGAATAACTGATACAATAGAGAATTAGGCGATTCTATCAGCTTATAGAGGTTCTTCCTTAATGAGAAGTTCATCAAGGGTCAGAGATGTGGGAATCATCCAGTCTGGAACATTTACACCTTGTTTTCTTTTGTTCAGCGCTTCTTCAAAGATCAAGGGCTTCAGATGTCGTGCCTGAATATCATTCTTGAAATCACACCATTAGATAAGATCTTTCAGCTGTTCGATGGGAGTGATGGGAAGTTCAAAGATACGTTGAAAACGTTTTCCTCCATCATAGTCAATGAAGAATATCCCATAGGGTTCGCCTATGACTTTCCCAGGGACGAAAGTCTCACCTTCAGGAAGTGATGTATCAAGTCCGGAGAGATCAGGGTCAGGACCAAGGACTTCAGCACGGGAAAAACCAATACCAGTTTTGTTTCGTATGACAGGACCATCATTTGAAGATTTAGACTTCTTCTTCTTCGCTGAGGCCTTTCTTTTCTGACTTTCGAGAGGAGGAGGAGGGATATCCACACAAGAGTAGACCATGTCGATCTGCTTGTTTATCAGCTTTTCGAAATGTTCTTTGTACTTGGACTGAGAATTCTGTATGGCTAACCTGATCCCCAACCATCCAGAGAGACCGTACTTCGTGATTGTTTCAGCATATAATTTTTCGTACTGGTTATCCTATCTGAATATCTCGATTTCAGCGATTGAAACTTTGATGGTTGATCTTCCAGAGATGAGTACCTTGATTATTCTGGAAGCTCGATGTCTGAAATGAACTTTTTCTTGACACCAGGCTAAGGTAGATTTGGACACTGTTCTCTTTTCTTCCACGATCTTCTTTGCATCTTCCCACAGCTGACGTTGAACTTCGATAGGAGCTCTTTTCAGCTTGGGGTCTTTCACTGATCGTTGAGAAAGCTGGATGGCGTATTCTCTGTCCTTTTCTTCAGCTTCTCTTCTTTCAGCGAGTAGACGTTTAGCTCTGATGTGATCCTTGAATTCCTTTTTAGAAATTTTGAACTTCTTAGGAATGGAAGGAAGTTGATCACGTCTCAGAATGATTCGCTGATCCTCGAATGCCTTTATTATTTCTTCTCTTCTTCTTTGATCCTCTTCACTTAGCTTTTGAGGAGCCAAGGAAGGTCTGTTTGTATGAGCGAGCATCTGTTCTTCTGGTTCATCAGTCTCAGAGATCAAATCCAAGACTGGGATTATTATTTCAGCAGCAGCTGGTATTATTGTTGGTGAAGTCGCAGTTGTGGAAACTTCAGTGATATCCTCAAACAGGGGAGAGGACTGGCTGAAACACAGCGATCTTACGAGTAAGAACTTGGGTAGAAACAGAGAGAGGAAATAGGTTTAAAGTGTATAGGCTTGTGGATAGTAGAACTGAAAGTGTATAGAGGAGGGATAGAGTAAGGAAGATTTAGTGTACCTGACAAACCGGCTTTTCAAGCAAGATCGCCAGATTGTCATCGTCTTCAGCGACGCCTTTTCCTTTGCCTTTTTCAGCTTCAGACGCTGAAGGCTTTGTTTTGGTCCGCTCCCCTGTGGATTCTTTTATTACAATCCCTTTAAGAGCTTTGATCCTCGGAGCAGGCTTGACGATAAAAGAGTCATCGTCATCTTCGTCATCATCATCATCATTCTTTGGAGAAGAGGATGGTTCATCATCAGCGATGTCGATGGCTTCATCGTCTTCTTCTGCTTCGGATTCTTCAGCTTCTTCTTCGAGTTGCTCCCCCTCAGATACAGAGGCAAGCTTCTCGGTTCCCTCAGGGTTTTCAACTCCCTAAGGTCCAGCATTAGTTTCTTCAGCTGTCTTCTCACTCTCTTCAGTGAGGGTGAGGTCTTCAGTCTTCTCCTCCTCGACAGATTCATCGTGTAGAAGGTCTCCAGTCTTCTTCTCCCCCCCCCCCCCCTTCTTCATGATGAATAGGGGAGGACTGTGTTGACTCAGCAGCTATTTTGGGTTCCCTGTCTTCTCGGCCAGGGATCCCAACATAAACTCCAATCTCTGCTACTCTGTCTTCTAGGCCAGTAATAGCAGGACTGATCTTCAAGAGCACATCACGATCAGCTTTAGTGAATTGCTCAGGTGCAGGGTCAGGAGCAGGAGTGTTCGCTTTGTTCAGTAGCTGCTCCATCATTGTTTTCATTGAACCAATGTAAGTCTTTACAGAGCCTAAGTCAGTCTTTACAGTAGACATGTCTCCCTCTAGTTTTCCAACCGATGTCTTCAGCGTTGTGACTTCGCTGGACATGGATGAAACTGAAGTTTTGATTGAGAGATAGTCTGTGTAGATGTCAGCGAGCACCTTGGCAAAGTCGCTGAGGCTTTTCTCAACCTTCTCTAAGTCATCTTTGGAGGCTTTCTTCTCCACCACTGTCGTCAACTTGTTCAGATTCTCTCCAGCGTTTGTTACAGCTGTAGAGTTGTCAGAAAGAGTAGTGGTGAGACCTGTCAGCTTTGTCTCCACGGCTTTCAGAGAGGCGTTGATGTCTCCTAAATTAGGACATGTAACAGATAAGTACTTGTGAACAAAGGAAAGCTCAGAAGTTTGGGGTTTAGTTACAGTGTATATGGGTTGTGGTGTACCTGCAGGAGGATTGATGAACTCGTCAAAATTACGGAGTCCTGAAAAATGTTCCATGTCTTCTTCAAGAGTGCGCATGGGTTGTTCTGCAGGTCCTGTCTTCATCATTCCTAGAGTATCAGCTTTAGTTTCCGTAGGAATGACGACAGCTCCAGTGATAACTGGAGGAGAGACCAATGGAGTAGAGAGAGAAGCAGAGGTTGAGAATTTGGGTTGGGTGCGAAGTTCAACGTTGGATCCGCTGAGAATCACTTCTTCAGTCTTTTGAGAGACTGGAGGAGGTTGGGTAGGTTCCAAGTTTGTAACCTCAGCGTTTAGAGACGCTGAAGTTGGGATGGAATGGATGGTTTGTTCAGGTGTGGCAGAGCGTACCACTGAACGTTCCTTCAGCTCTGCAGAATGAGCTGAGGAGTCTTCAGCATGAGATTGCTGGGGTTGATCCTTGGTTATCTTAGTCTTTTTAGAACTAAGTTGGGTAGTTGATTGTTTCCTTTTCTTTGAAGGAGAGGACTTTGTGGCCTGGGTATCAGCGAGGGGTGTTGTCGCTAAAGGAGCCACAGAAGTAGAAGAATTAGGGTTGAGAAGAGTTAATAGGGTAGAAATACGTACCTCATTTTCCACCGGTTTGAAGTCAAGTACCTTAGGGCCAACCTGAGAGAGTTTCAAGTCACCCTCTTGTGGGTAGTTTTTCTTCAGGCCAAATTGGAAGATGGCGCTGATGAATCTTGGGTATGGAACCCATGGAGGTCTGTCAGCGGCAGAGTCTACTTTTTGCAGCAAGTCATCATAGATTATTGATGCCCAGTCAATGTGTAGACCTTTCAGCAGAGCGTATCCCATTGCTTGCTGAGGTTGAGCAGCTTGGTCAGAGGAGCCGGTATTTGCAGTCATGCAGCTGATTAAGTGAGCGAAGATGAAGTTCATCTCGCTGGGCATTTTCGACTTCTTGATCAGTGTCAGCTTCTTCTCGGGCTTCTTGTCTCTTCCAGTTTCCCATACGTAGCCCATTGCATCGAAGAATGCAATGATGGCTTCCTTGTCAGCGAGTCTTTTATGGTCAGGGAAAGGAACAAAATGTATTTCTTTTGTAGCGTTGGGAAGGCTGAGGGCTTTGCGAATGATGGCATGTGTGATCTTTATTGTGCCATACTCAGTATCGCTGGGGATGCAATCAATTGTTTTGGAGGGATCTTTGGCGGATGGTAGCTGAGAGTGTCTGGCAGAGTTTAACAACCCAGATCAAAATAACCAAACATGACATTCAAAGATAAGCAGTAACTGCCAAAACCTGGCTACATCAAAATTTTATAATAATCCACAAGGGTTTATACGGAAAATAACCCTATTACAGCTGAGAATAATTCTAAACAGTCAAAAATTGGAGGTCTTTTATTCCCGAGATGCAAGCTCCAGCTTACATCTTCCCTTTCCCAATTCCAGAGCTTTCCACTAGCTTACCTGAAAAGTTTTTAGTTTTAAAAGCGAGGGTTAGACCATAGGGTCTAGTGAGTTCCCTCAAGAGCCACGCCGCAAAAGATACAGTTCATATAAAATTTTCAGTAAAAAGAAATATTTAAATGAAAACATTATGAACACACATTTAAGATTTTGCACACACGGACAAGCTAATGGCACCACAAGGTCACACACACTGTGACAGTAAAAAGGGCACCCACCGCCCATATGAAACACATTCATATTTCCACATATATGGGATCTCTCCCATTTCCACATTTGCCATAGCTCATCCCCACATAAATAGATTTCATCCACACAGTTTAAACCACACTTTCCGTTTATTGAAAAGAATCATAATATGACCACTTAATCATGCATAAAGTCCACATTTTAAAAGGATTTAGATTAGAAAAACTCACCTGTTGCTTTGGTAAATTCCGCCTCTTGACTCCTTCCTCAGTTCCCCACTTCCTAGGTAGGCACCTAGAATTAAAATGTCTAACCACTATTAACACTTGGGCTTACACACAAATTACACCCTAACCACCCCTTGCTTTGCGCCACCAACAAGTCGAGAAAACTCAACTTTGCGCCACAAGGCACTGGCGCAAACCAGGCTTTGCACCACCCACTATTGGCGCAAACCTCACTTTGCGCCACTGGCCCCTGGCGCAAACCACACTTTGCGCTAAAAGGGTCAGAGTTGATATTTTACGATCTGAGTTCTTCCAGGTTCGATTTTTTTCACGATATGCCCGAAATTGACCCACTTAATTTGGAGGAAAAGATACCACAGATGGTTATTAACTTTCCCCAAAGCAATTTAATCAATCCTAATCGAATTTAAGCAAAACATCTAATCCAATTTGATAAAAAAATGATGATTTCCCAAACTGTTTAATACACAGCTCCCAAAACTAGGTTCTTAACCCTCAAAACAGAAATTAAGAGGAAGATAGTTTAGATTGATTACCTCAACTGATTCACAAGAACTTCCTTCGCCTTCAATTTCTCCAAAATTCAATCAGCCGCCAAAATCTCTTCTTCTTTCTTCCTGCGTTTTCCCAGCCGCAAGCCACCAGGGATATTCCAAAGGAGAATGTTTCATCCTAGGGTTTTGTGCCATTAAATAAATCTTTCATCTAAATCCAAAAAGGCCCTCCAAGTTCCTCTTATTTACCATGTACACACACAATAAGGAAACTCCACTAAAGTTAGACTTGGTCGTTACAACACTCCCCCCTCAAAAGAATTCCGTCCCCGGAATTCCATTTTCAAACAAATGGGGACAACGAGCCCTCATGTCAGACTCCAATTCCCACGTTGCCTCCTGTCCCTTGTGGAATTGCCACTGGACTTTCACTAGCGATACTTCCTTATTCCTCGTCTTTCGGACTTTGCGATCCGAGATCGACAACGGTTCTTCTTCATAACTCAATTTCTCATCCACCCGAATGTCCTCCAACGACACAGCCATACTCTCTTCGGCTAGGCATTTTCTTAGATTTGACACATGAAAGGTCGGCTGCACTTCCCGAAGTTCGTTAGGCAAATCTAACTTATACGCCACCTCGCCCACACGCTCGGTGATGGCGAATGACCCAACGTACCTAGGCCTTAGTTTCCCCCTCTTTCCGAAACGTACAACTCCTTTCCACGGTGACACCTTGAGCATCACTCTATCTCCTACCGTAAACTCAATCGGTTTCCTCCTTTTATTTGCATAAGCCTTCTGTCGATCTTGAGCCACCTTTAACTTATCCCTTATCACACAAATTTTTATCGGCCGTCAACTGCACCAACTCCGGCCCCGCTAATTGCTTTTCTCCCACCTCATTCCAACACAAGGGCGTCCTGCATTTACGCCCATACAATGCTTCAAACGGTGCTGCTTGAAGACTAGCGTGATAACTGTTGTTATATGAAAACTCGATCAACGGCAGATGGGACTCCCATGAGCCCTTAAAGTCGATCACACAAGCACGCAACATATCTTCCAGGGTTTGTATAGTTCTCTCACTTTGCCCATCCGTCTGAGGGTGATAGGCAGTGCTCATCAATAGCTGTGTTCCAAGTTCCCGCTGAAGACTTCTCCAAAAAGAGGACGTGAAACGGCTATCGCGGTCCGAGACAATAGACGAAGGCACTCCGTGCCTCGATACTATCTCATCCACGTACAACTTTGCTAGTTTTTCTAGCGAATCCTTCTCCCGAATTGGCAGAAAGTGAGCCGACTTGGTGAGACGGTCCACGATCACCCATATGGCATCATACCCTTTCGGGGTCCTTGGTAACTTCGTGACGAAGTCCATAGTGATACAATCCCATTTCCACACGGGGATTTCTAAGGGTTGTATCTCTCCGTATGGTCTTTGATGCTCCGCTTTGACCTTCAAACACGTCGTGCACCGCTCGACAAGGTACGCGATGTCCTTTTTCAACCCTGGCCACCAATACATCTGCCTCAGATCCTGGTACATTTTGTTAGTCCCCGGATGAACCGAATACCGCGATCTATGAGCTTCCTCCAAGATACGTTTCCGAAGGTCTCCCAGTTTAGGTACCCATACTCGGTTTCCCAAGCATTTCACACCGCTACTGTTGGATACTAAGGTGGTCACATAACCAACAATCATCTCGCTTTTCCACTTCTCCTCTTCTAAGGCTTCCTCTTGAAACTTCTTAATTTCTTCCAACAAGTCAGGAATTACGTTGACTCGGAAGGCTACCACTTTAGTTGCTTCTCTTCTTTCCTTCCGAATCAACGCGTCAGCCACGACGTTCGCCTTTCCCGGATGGTAGAGGATATCACAGTCATAATCACTTAGCAACTCCACCCATCGGCGTTGTCTCATATTTAATTCCTTCTGATCAAATAAATGCTTGAGATTTTTATGATCTGAATAAATCTGACACTTAACCCCATAAAGGTAGTGTCTCCAAATCTTAAGCGCAAAGACCACAGCTGCTAACTCCATATCGTGCATGGGGTAATTCTTCTCGTGTTCCTTCAATTGACGAGAAGCATAGGCGATTACCCTCCCATTCTGCATTAGCACACAGTCTAATCCCAGCTTAGATGCATCGCTGTAGATTACAAATCCTTCCGATCCACTAGGCAAGGACAAAATCTGAGCACTGCTCAACTTGTCCTTCAGTCTGCTAAATGCTTCTTCTTGGGCCTCCGTCCACTCGAATTTTGCACTCTTCTTGGTTAAGGCTGTCAATGGAGTAGCTATCCGAGAAAAATCCTGGATAAACTTCCGGTAGTAGCCCGCTAAACCAAGAAAACTTCTAACTTCCGACGGTGATCTCGGTTGCTCCCATTCTCTAATAGCCTCCACCTTGGCTGGATCCACTTTGATGCCTTCCCCCGACACTACATGACCCAAGAATTGGACTTCTCGAAGCCAGAACTCGCACTTGGAAAACTTTGCATATAATTTCTCCCGCCGTAACAAATCTAATACCACGCGAAGATGTTCTTCATGCTCACTCTGGGATCGAGAGTAGATGAGGATGTCATCTATGAACACTATCACACACTTATCTAACCACGCGCTGCACACCCGATTCATTAAGTCCATGAAGACTGTCGGAGCATTAGTTAGGCCAAAGGGCATGACTAAAAACTCGTAATGGCCATACCTCGTGCAAAACGCTGTCTTCGGCACGTCTTCCTCTCTTACCTTCAACTGGTGATACCCGGACCTTAGATCTATCTTTGAAAAGAAGCTCGCCCCTTGCAACTGGTTAAACAGATCGTCGATCCTCGGGAGTGGGTATCTGTTCTTGATAGTCACATTGTTTAGCTCCTGATAGTCTATGCACATTCACATAGACTCATCTTTCTTCTTGACGAAAAGTACTAGCGCTCCCCAGGGTGAGGAACTAGGGCGTATAAACCCCTTATCCAACAACTCCTGTAGCTGCATCATCAGTTCTTTCATCTCCGTCGGTGCTAACCGATACGGCGCACGCGCTATCGGGGCCGCACCCGACACCAAATCGATTCTGAATTCAACTTGACGATCCGAGGGTAAACCTGTCAGATCATCAGGAAACACCTCCGGAAATTCTCTCACCACAGGAACACCCTCTAGTCCCTTCTTTTCCTTCTTAGCGTCTAACACATACGCCAAAAACCCTTGACACCCTTTCTCTAGACAATGCCTCGCTTTCATTACTGAAATAAGGCAAGACTTACACTCCCTCCTATCACCATAGATTACCACTTCCGACGAGTCAGGCAAGGTCATACGGATCATTTTCTTATTACACACGATGTTAGCATTATTACTAGCCAACCAATCCATTCCTACCACAATGTCGAATTCTCCCATGCCAATGGGGTACAGACGCAATGGGAAAGAATGACCCGTTATTTCTATATTGCATCCAACATACACCTCTCTAACCAGGACCCGCTTATCATCGGCAATCTCTACTTCAATTCCACACCCCAAATGCTTAGGCTTAACACACAACCCTTGGACAAAACCCGGTGATACAAACGAACGGTTTGCACCCGAATCAAACAATACTTTGGCAAGAACATAGTTTACAAGAAAGGTACCTGTCACTACATCAGGTATCTCCGCTGCCTCATCAGCTGTCATTCGAAAAGCCCGTGCCCTGGTCTGAGTTGGTTCTACCTTTCTTTCCCCTCCTCCTCCTCCTGGTTTACCACCGAAACTACCCGAATTTCCTCTCTTCAGTTGAGGGCAATCCGGCCTCAGATGATCCACCGACCGACACTGATAACAAGCTCGGGGGTTCCGACAGTCGCGCGCCATATGCCCCAGTTTTCCACACCTAAGGCACCTCTCCGGTTCAATACACTCTCCACGGTGGACTCGATTACACTTTCCACACGGTTTTTACCCAAATTTCGACCCTCCTCGGAACTCCGGCTTAAACACTTTAGACCGCTTTGCGTCATGTGTTGGTACCTCCCACTTTCTCTTTTCTTTCCCTTTCTCCACATCCTGACGGTTCTTTTCCTTTTCAACCATTTCCGCTACATTGATGGCTGCTTGAAAAGTAGTTGGGTTTCTCGCCGAAACCAGTTCCCACACACTACTCCTTAGCCCGAAGATGTATCTCTCAACTCGACGCTCTTCGTTCGGTACATAAAGTTCAGCAAACCTCGCCTTCTCCATAAACTTCGTAGTATATTCCCTTACCGTCATCTCACCTTGTTATAAACTCATGAACTCTTCCTCAAGTCGCTTCACCGCCGCAAGAGGGCAAAACGATGCCTTGAACTTTGAGACAAAAGTCTCTCACGTCATACTTTTTGCAGCCTTTGATCCCTCACCTGCAGTTTCCGCATCCCACCAAAACACTGCTTCTGACTTCAGCATGGACAGAGCATACATCACCCTATCGCTATCGGCACACTTACAAGTGTCGAATGCCAACTCCATTTCTCTAATCCATTTCATCGCTAACACCGGGTCGCATTCTCCCTTGAAAGTTGGTGGCTTACAAGAAGCGAATGCTTTGTAGCTACAACCTCCACTCAGTATCCGGTCATTCACCGCCAACGGGTTGGACGGTGCAGGACTCCCCGATGCAGAACCATGCGAGCTGGTCGCCCCTTCCTTACTACCACTTGGCTCTTTACTCCTCGATGCCGACTCATCTTGCTTTGCTAACAGAGCTTTCAAAGTATCCTGAATTTCTCCCAAAGCAGTAGCGAAATTTTCTTGAGTTACAAAGGCCTGAGCTCCCCCTCGCCCACGACTCCCCCCTCGTCCCGCTCCTCGTCTGGACACAGAACTCTCCTGACGAGATACCACTAGTTCTTGCGGAACTCCCGCACTCCTTGTCCCACGAGTAACTCGTGCTCTCACCACAACTCTTTCCACATTCTCATTCACCTGAGTAGTCGCCCGCCGGGGTGCCCCTACTCTTCCCCTTCCTCGGCCTCTTCCTCGGCCCCGACCCCAGCCGCGAGTAGCCGCCGACACAGGTGGTGCTTCCATCTCGATTTCCTCATCAACAGGTTCCGATGTACCCCTCATAGATCTCCTTATCATGATTACTGACTGAAAAGAAAACACTAACACGTTAAATCTACCGTCCCAAATTAATAAGGCAAATAAGCACATACATGTACCTGTAAGTTCGTAATTACACTGGCCAGGTGTAATCGCCAACTTACCTTACATGACAGTTCTCACTACCCTATTAATCAATCTACCCGGTCTCACTAAGGTCCTCCTATTTCTCAGCTGTACTACTTGACTTCTACAGTTTAAGTTTAGGCCCGTCCGGTCACCTAAATCTCTTAAACTAAGGCTCTGATACCAACTGTAACAACCCAAATCAAAATAACCAAACATGACATTCAAAGATAAGCAGTAACTGCCAAAACCTGGCTACATCAAAATTTTATAATAATCCACAAGGGTTTATACGGAAAATAACCCTATTACAGCTGAGAATAATTCTAAACAGTCAAAAATTGGAGGTCTTCTATTACCGAGATGCAAGCTCCAGCTTACATCTTCCCTTTCCCAATTCCAGAGCTTTCCACTAGCTTACCTGAAAAGTTTTTAGTTTTAAAAGCGAGGGTTAGACCATAGGGTCTAGTGAGTTCCCTCAAGAGCCACGCCGCAAAAGATACAGTTCATATAAAACTTTCAGTTAAAAGAAATATTTAAATGAAAACATTATGGCACCACATTTAAGATTTTGCACACACGGACAAGCTAATGGCACCACAAGGTCACACACACTGTGACAGTAAAAAGGGCACCCACCGCCCATATGAAACACATTCATATTTCCACATATATGGGATCTCTCCCATTTCCACATTTGCCATAGCTCGACCCCACATAAATAGATTTCATCCATACAGTTTAAACCACACTTTCTGTTTATTGAAAAGATTCATAATATGACCACTTAATCATGCATAAAGTCTACATTTTAAAAGGATTTAGATTAGAAAAACTCACCTGTTGCTTTGGTAAATTCTGCCTCTTGACTCCTTCCTCAGTTCCCCACTTCCTAGGTAGGCACCTAGAATTAAAATGTCTAACCACTATTAACACTTGGGCTTACACACAAATTACACCCTAACCACCCCTTGCTTTGCGCCACCAACAAGTCGAGAAAACTCAACTTTGCGCCACAAGGCACTGGCGCAAACCAGGCTTTGCGCCACCCACTATTGGCGCAAACCTCACTTTGCGCCACTGGCCCCTGGCGCAAACCACACTTTGCGCTAAAAGGGTCAGAGTTGATATTTTACGATCTGAGTTCTTCCAGGTTCGATTTTTTTCACGATATGCCCGAAATTGACCCACTTAATTTGGAGGAAAAGATACCACAGATGGTTATTAACTTTCCCCAAAGAAATTTAATCAATCCTAATCGATTTTAAGCAAAACATCTAATCCAATTTGATAAAAAAAATGATGATTTCCCAAACTGTTTAATACACAGCTCCCAAAACCAGGTTCTTAACCCTCAAAACAGAAATTAAGAGGAAGATAGTTTAGATTGATTACCTCAATTGATTCACAAGAACTTCCTTCGCCTTCAATTTCTCCAAAATTCAATCAGCCGCCAAAATCTCTTCTTCTTTCTTCCTGAGTTTTCCCAGCCGCAAGCCACCAGGGATATTCCAAAGGAGAATGTTTCCTCCTAGGGTTTTGTGCCCATTAAATAAATCTTTCATCTAAATCCAAAAAGGCCCTCCAAGTTCCTCTTATTTACCATGTACACACACAATAAGGAAACTCCACTAAAGTTAGACTTGGTCGTTACACAGAGTACCAGAACTGGGATAGTAATAGCTGATTTGCAGGAGGTGTGATGGTCAGGGCTGTTGAGATACAACAATTTTTCAGGAATCTCACATCATCATTTAGATGTTTGACTTGCTTTCGAGGAGGAAACTCGAGAAGCGCATAAAGGTTGTTCGTCTTGGTCCAATCCAGTTCTTCCAGAGAGAACTTGACTTGGGGAGCCTTGATTATTTCCACTTCCTCAGCGGCAGCAACAATATTCTCAGCGGTAGCAGGAATGTCAGAAGATGCCATTTCTCTGTATTATCAGTTCAACCAAAGATGTTAACAAATAAGAATTATCTTAATGTGGAAAGAATTTCCAATAAGATGGTTCGAACTTTGTCCATTTCATTCAGACGAAAATGTCTTAATGAAGATTAGGGTTTTTCTTGTTTTTTAAAAACGAAATGCACACCCATTAAATAGTCTTGTTTTCCAGTTTCTTTTGAAGTTTGAGATTCTGGAAACGAATGAAGAACAAGTTTAAGATTTTTTTGCATTTAAACTTGAAGAACAACCATGAAATGGTTGTGTTCATAAAACCATGAAAGAAATGATTTCATTTTTAAGAAGTTCTTTTGTTTGATCTTGTTAAAGCAAAGAGAAGATCAGAAACAAGTTATACGCATTTGGTAAAAAATAAGAACATATTAACCTTGATGTTTGATGAAGAAGATGATGAACAGTTCTTGAAGTTTTGATAGCACAAATGCAACAGTGAATTCTTTCTTGCGGAGGAAGATTGTTCGCGTAAAAGGAAAATATTAACCAAAAGTTTGTTTATATAGAGAGATTAGAGAGAGAAAATCTTGAGCGGGAAAAGATTTTCATCATGACACGGACACGTGTTTGCATTTGATTGGAAGTTTGAACGAGACGTGTAAACGTGTGTCAGAAAGAAGAACGTGTCGGGGTTTATCTGTTGCGAATGACGTCACAACTGTCCTTTCATATTCTTTTAGGATGTCTCTGAGATTTTGAAAGCTCAGGGACTCTTTTACAAACATGAAGCACTGAATAGAAATATCAGTGATGGTTTTAGAAATTTCAAAATATCACTGATTAAGGAAAAGATTCAGCGATGCAAGTTGTTTTGAAATCTTGCATTTACATGCGATTGTCAGAAAGAGAAAACATACCTTGATATCAGCGAATCAAGTTTATTCAGATAGAAGATGATGGAATAGGTTATACAAGTTGATTTTATCCTGAGAACTTTACAAGATGTATAATCGTATCGCTGATCAAATGTGAACCGCTGAAGATTTTATCCTTCAAAGTTCAGCATTCCAAGCTCGCTGATGAGAAAGTTGAATCTTGTCTCATCAAGAGGTTTGGTGAACAAATCAGCTAACTGATAATCAGTTGGGATAAAATGAAGTTCTATATCACCATTCATCACATGATCTCTGATAAAATGATATCTGATTTCGATGTGTTTCGTCTTTGAATGTAGTACTGGATTGTTGGCTATAGCGATGGCACTTGTGCTATCGTAATAGATTGGAATTTTAGAGAACTGAAGGTCATAGTCTAGTAGCTGATTTCTCATCCACAAGACCCGAGAACAACAGCTTCCAGCGGCTACATATTCAGCTTCAGCTGTGGAAGTGGACACTGAGTTTTGCTTTTTACTTGTCCAACTTACCAGCTTTCCACCCAGGAGCTGGCATCCTCCTGTGGTGCTTTTCCTATCCAATTTGCAACCTGCAAAATCACTATCTGAATAGGCGATTAGATCGAATCCTGAGTCTTTGGGATACCAAAGGCCTAGGTTCGTTGTACCCTTAAGGTATCGAAAAATTCGCTTTACAACGGTCATATGAGATAGCATAGGTTCAGCTTGATATCGTGCACACAAACATGTTGCATACATAATATCGGGTCGGCTAGCTGTAAGATACAAGAGAGAGCCGATCATCCCACGGTACAGCGTGACATTAACAGGTATTCCCTTTGAATCCTTGTCAAGTGTCAGCGGTGGTGCCATAGGGGTTTTCATAGCTGAACTCTGAGTTAAATCGAATTTCTTCAACATATCTTTAACATATTTTCCCTGATTAATAAAAGTTCCTTTTTCAGTTTGCTTAATCTGAAGACCAAGGAAATATGTTAGTTCACCCATCATGCTCATTTTATACTCATCTTTCATTCTATCAGCGAAACGAGTACAAAGATCAAGGTTAGTAGATCCAAATATAATGTCATCAACATATATCTAAACTAGAATGATAAGACCTTTCACTTTTCTAAAAAATAGAGTTTTGTCAATCTTACCCCGCTTAAATTGTTCAATATGGAGATAAGTAGAAAGAGTGTCATACCATGCACGAGGAGCTTGCTTCAAGCCATAAAGTGCCTTATCTAGTTTATAAACATAACCTGGACGCTTAGGATCTGAGAATCCTGGAGGTTGTTCCACATAGACTTCTTCATTCAGCTTTCCATTTAGAAATGCTGACTTAACATCCATCTGATGTACTTTGAAGTTTTTGTGTACAGCGTATGCTAAGAATAGACGAATAGATTCAAGTCTTGCTACTGGAGCAAATGTTTTGTCATAATCTATGCCTTCCTCTTGTCTGTATCCCTGAGCAACAAGGCGAGCTTTGTAGCGGGTTACAGTACCATGTTCGTCCAACTTGTTTCGATAGACCCATTTAGTTCCTATCACCGTTTTGTCAGTTGGTCTTCGAACAAGTTTCCAAACTTTGTTTCTTTCGAATTCAGTCAGCTCTTCTTGCATGGCGCTGACCTAGTTTGGATCTTTAAGGGCATCATCTATTTTCTTTGGTTCAGTTAGAGAAATAAAGTTAACAATTAAACAAATGTTACCTGCACTTCGTCGAGTGTGAACACCAGCGTTTGGATCACCAAGAATTTGATCAATTGGGTGATTTACAGTCCATCGCTGAGCCGGAGCATAAGTCGATGACTCATCCTGAACTGGAGGAGCTGAAGATGAAGCTTCAGCAATTTCTGGAGTATCAGCCAAGAGAGGAGTAGGTGCAGATGTCATTTCATTCACTGATTGCTGAGAAATAGATGGAATGTCTGAGACATTTGGTTCAGGAGCAGGTATAGTGTTTAAAGGAACAAATGAGACCCATGATGTTTTAGCTTCACTATTCTGCATGTTTGGAATGATAGTAGGACTATCATCTTCTACTGTATGAGTATGAGTAGTGGGAACATCTTCTGAATCACCAAGATGAGAAAACATCCATTGATTCAGTTCTTCAGTGTCAGCGGACGGTTTAGAGTTCGCTGAACGGGATTCGTCAAACGTGACGTGAATAGTTTCTTCTACAGTTTGTCTTCTACGATTGAAGACTCTGAAGGCTTTGGAAACTGAGGAGTATCCAAGAAAGATTCCATCATCAGCCTTAGGATCAAACTTTCCAAGGGCATCTCTGTTGTTCAGTATGAAACACTGACATCCAAAGATGTGAAGAAAGTTGATTGAAGGCTTTCTCCCATGAAAAAGTTCATAGGCTGTCTTTTTGAATCTTTTAACTATCAGCGACCTGTTTTGCGTAAAACAAGCAGTGTTGACAGCTTCTGCCCAAAACTGAGTAGGCAGGTGAGAATCGCTGAGCATTGAACGTGCAGCTTCAATAATTGTTCTATTTCTTCTTTCAGCGACTCCATTTTGTTGCGGTGTTCTCACTGAAGAAAAGTTATAAGAAATACCCTTACTCTCCAAGAAGGAATCAAGAGAAATGTTTTTGAATTCAGTTCCATGATCACTCCTTATTGAGCGAACGGTCAAGTTGTTCAGGGTTTCCATCTTCCGAACAAAGGTGATGAGTTCTTCAGGGGTGTCACTCTTGGAACGGAGAAACATTACCCATGTAAAACTAGAGAATTCATCAACTATGACCAATGTATATTTCTTTCCAGCGATGGATTGTTTGTTAACAGGGCCAAACAAATCTGTATGGAGTAGTTGTAGAGGGGATGACACTGAGGAAACTTGCTTTGACTTAAAGCTTGCTTTGGTCTGCTTTCCTTTCTCATACGCTGAACATAAAGACTCTCTGGCGTATGAGTGTTGAGGTAGACCAGTGACTAACTCTTTTGAAGAAAGAGTATTCAGTGTCTTGAAATTCAGATGAGAGAGCCTCTTATGCCATAGCCAGTTGACATCAAATGAGGCTTTTGAGAAGAAACAGGAGTTCTCAGTGGTTGTTGAGTCCATGTTTATTACATAAACATTTTCCAAACGATAACCGCTGAGAGCTATCTTCTCCTTTTTGTCAGTGACAAAGCAGGATTCCTTAGTGAAGATCACTTTGTTATCCTTGTCGCAAAGCTGACTGATGCTTAGAAGATTATGCTTTAACCCTTCAACATATGCGACTCTTCTGAAGGAGGTTGTACCATTTGAAAGTACACCATACCCTCGGGTATGTCCTTTTCCATTTCCACCAAAAGTCACAGAGGGACCCTTCTCTTCCTTGTATTCAGCGAGCAGGCTTTTCTTTCCAGTCATGTGTCTTGAGCATCCGCTATCGAGATACCAGATGCCCTTCTTAACCTGAATTGCAGAAGTTGAAGTGGAGGGAATGTCTGAACTTTCTTCCTCATCTTCAATCTTGGCCATAAGACAGAGATTGGCTTCATCATCTTCAGAGTCAGATGATGATGCTTCTTCATCAGAAGCAGCCCAATCATAGTTAGCCATCAGGCCTTTGCTCTTCTTCTTAAAGCTTTTCAGCTTCGCATATTTTTCTTTCAGCTTTGAGTATTTGTCATCTTTATTCCTTGGAACAAAGGATTTCTTTGGAAAAGTTGAGGGTCTAGAAACTTTCTTTGACCTGCACTCGTTAGCGAAATGTCCTGTCTTTTCGCAGTTAAAACAAGTAGCAGTAGCCTTATCAACAAAAGCTGATGATCTAGGCTTGTCAGTTATGGAAAGAGGTTTGTTCTTTCTAAACATTTTCTTTTTGGCGAATCTCCTGAACTTTTTAGTTAGGAGAGCCAAAGATTCATCATCATCTGAAGAATCAGAATCAGATGACCTTTCAGAGTTACTTTCTAACTCAGTGATAGTGACCGAGGGTCGCTGAGTAGAAGGTTCCTCTGAGATTAAAGCAACATGGGTGCTTTTGGAATCTTTTACAAGATTCTTCTTAAGATGGCTCGATTGCTCATGATTCAGCAACGTGCCATTTAAGGTTGAAAGGGTCATTGATTTTAGATCCTTTGATAGCTTGAGACACATAGAATAATTGTCCCAGCTTTCAGGTAAACATTCTAGAAACTTTGTCAGCACTTCAAAGTTAGAATATTCCTTACCAACAATTTTCAGATCTATAATTAAACAGTTGAAACGTTGGTGAACTTCAGAGAGAGTTTCATTCTTACCAGAAATGAAGCTTTCATATTGTCTTACCAGGTTGATCTTTCTTGAGTCCTGGACTTCAGACGTTCCTTCATACTGAACACATATTGTGTCCCACATGGCTTTTGATGTTTTCAGATTCATGACGGAATGGTAGACTTCGTCAGGAAGAGCCATGGATAGTATGGATCTGGCTTTTGTATCAATAGCCACTTTCTTCTTATCTTCGTCGGTCCACATGTGTATTTCTTTAGAAATCAGCCTTTCTGGAATAGCAGGTCTATTCCCAGCGGCTGGAACTGCAGCATCAATTGTTACAGGGATGAATGGGCCGTTTTCGAGATAGTAAGGCATAGTAGGGCCTACACCTTCTATGAAGAGAATCAACCTATTTTTCCATAAGTTGAAGTTATCTCTGGAAAATCTAGGGGGTTTAGCAAGAGAACCATTGTCTATATAATTTGTGTTTGTGTTGGTGGCTATTTTCAGAAAATAGCAAGGAAGAGAAAAATCTTAGATTAGATATTGTTTATGAGATTAAACAAATCCGCTCTGATACCACTTGTTGGTCCCAAAGGGTTATACAAGTTTGTAGAAGGGGGGGGGGGGGGGGGGGGGGTTGAATACAAACATAGATTTTTACTTTTCTAAATTGTTTATTGATAAATCATTAACAATTTACAGCTTGTTGCGGAAACAAGATTAAGGATAAACCTAAATCTAAACATGTTGGAACACTAAGTTTCTTGCACTAAGAGAGATAAGGAAATTACTAATAATAACCTATCTTGAGATAAGAAGATGAACTTGTCCAGAGTTAGCAAGTTACTTCAAATGAAGTGGGTTCATCTCTTTATATACTGCATGCATTTAATGCAAGTCAGTATACACTTTACACGTGTCATCAGCGGATTGGTTGCATGTCATTGACCTTTGTAGACAACCTTAGTAGCCGCATGAATGAACAATGTAGTATCAGAGTGGTTGTACGATTTCAGATAATAGGAGGTTCTTTTCTGACATTTCGTACGGAGCCGTGCAAGGGTGGTTAAGACAAAAGTATTTTGTACGTAGGACTTCATGATCAGCTTTCGTTGATTCAGAGCATTATCATTATCTATTCAGCGAATGATAAAGTTCAGCGATAGCTGAAGTCTTGTACTTGATACTTCACGTTGAGTGGACAAATCTGAGTCTTCGCTGATCCGCATCAGTTCGTTAGGAGACTTGTCGCTGGTTCTTGAGCTTGATCTTCGACTTCAGCGTAGAACCTATGTTGACGTGAAACTTGTCTTCAGGGATCATAAGTAAACAACTAACTTATCAGCGATCATCATAAGGACTGAACAGGCTCAGAGCATTATGGTGAACAGTGTTCGCTGAATGTTTAATTTAAAGAGCGAGAGTTCCTATCAGCGGTACTGTAAGATCTTAGTACTTATCAGCGATAGTGAAACTCTAATACATATTGTTTACTTACAATTTTCACTAAGTATTTAAGAGAGGGTCATTATCAAATCACTGAGGGTTTGGATCAACAAAAGCGTTGGGTCTAAATTAGTATTAGTGCGGTAAATGTTTCGGGTGTTTATGATGTTTGATGTTGTGTTATTTGGATTAGTGTCACGTGGGCATCAATTGTTTCTTTTTAGAAGTAAATGAATCTCTGACTTATTGTGAAAAGTTATGGGTTATTATTTCATTCGGTGGGTGGGAAATCCTGGTTATGTTTATTGTAGGATATGGATCGTATTTTGATTGGGGGATTTTCAGATATTGAAATTGTAGAAAGTGTATTTTTTTTGCTTATGTATGTAAAGTGGTATTAAAGATGAGGATGATGCATGTAAATATAAGATGACGTGACTAGCGTCGAGGAATTGAGGGTTAGTATTTATTGAAGATGTAGTGCCATTTGTGTGGGATTTTAAATTGTGATGATCGGATATATATAAATAATCTTTAGAGAAGATTGCAAAGTGTAACTAAAAGATATATCTTTAGAGAAGGTTTAGAAAAGTGTCACTATAGTCTATAATTTTAGTGACATTTCTAAATCGTCACAGATACTTGAAAAACGTCACTAATGTATAGTTTTATAGAAGCTTTTAGAAAAAATATCATCTAACCTTTACAGGAGTTCTGAAAGCATATCTAAAGTTCAAAAAACCTTCTCAAAAGGTTGAAACATAATAGAGAATTTAATTAAAATACCCAAAGTTTGTGTTTGACTTACCAAAATACCCATTTTTTCCACGATGGCGGGCAGGGACCAATTTTGAAAATTTTTGCATTTCATATTTACACTTTCAACCCCCATCGCGGACAGGGATTGAAAATGTAAATATGAAACGCAAAAATTTTCAAAATTGGTCCCTATCCGCGATCGCGGACCCCATCGTGGAAAAAATGGGTATTTTGGTAAAATCAGAGAGAAAATGGGTATTTTGGTAAGTCAAAGTCAAACTTTGGGTATTTTAATTAATTTCCCAATGTAAGATATTTGAAAACCTCCCCTAAAACCTTTAGCTACCTTTATATATGGAAATTTTAAACTGAAATGAAAAGCTTCCTTTGGAGAAGTCTTTCAAACTTTATAATACAAAAGTAAACCTTCTAAAAAGTCTTATTTGTTGTAGTGTCTTATATCCTTGCAACAAATGAAAACTAAACTTGAATATAGTTGTAGATGTTTGTCCTTCCTCACCTCTATGATTCTACATTTTTAGTTGACTATTTTTTTTCTTTTAAAATAAAGGATTTTCTTGACGGTGCATCTAAAGGTAAAAGGCAAACTAAGGGTTTAATTAGTAACACCATATTATGCGTTTCTAAGGGCTAAAGTATTTTTTTGTAATAAGCTTTTATAGAATTGAATCAGGCTTATTCCTCGGACTCCTCAGATACATCTTCGTGTAAAGCTTTTATTGGCAAAACTACCTCAAGAAAAGGAAAGGAGTCTCAAGAAAAATGTGTTCAAAAGAGAATCTTAACTCTGAATTTCAAAAAGCTTCCGCAACAGATTCTTCCAAAAACACAGAATCAAAGTGTTCCTCATCTCCCTCAACCACCACTGTTCCATCTGTAAATGAAATTGATTTTTCAGCGTTTATGAATTCCAATGTAAGTTCCGATGAGGAGTTTCCTAAGTTTGAATTCGACAAAGCTCTTCCAAATCACACCGACTTTCTTTCAAAAGCAGTAAATCGACTAGTCAATTTTTTGAAAGGCGAATGTTCTACAAAACTCAAAAACCGATCTGTGAACGAAATTTCCAAAACCGACTCAAATTCTCAAAAGCGTTCACAGACGCAGCAACAGACTGGTCAACCAAATGACAGACACCCTTCCTACTCACACTCTACTGACCATGCCTTTAATGATTTTTCAGATAAAAATGGTCGAGCAAAACATGCCAAACAAAAGTGGGTAGCCAAAGGATCTACTAAGAGCAAGTCGAAGCCAACGTCATTTAATTATGCTTTCAATTCTAGGAATAACATTAATAATTGTGGTTTGCATGATTTGTATAATTTTGTTGAACAAAGTATTAATTTTCCGTTAAGACTTTATTCAATACAACATTTGATTCAATTATCCCATGATTGTTTGTGTTGTTCTAACTGTGGATTGAATGGCTTTGTTGATAATCGTTTTGCATCTGATTGGTTTGGATCTTACCATGTATTTAAGTCTAGTCCTAAGCGTAAATCTCGTAAACCTAAACGAAAGCCCAATTCAAAATGGGTTCCCAAGACAAGTGATAAACCTAACCCTCCAGGACCCATTTTCAAATGGGTACCTAAAAATGCCTAAACTCGTTTTTGTAGAACGGTCATGTGTGGTACTTAGACTCAGGATGCTCCAAGCACATGACCGGAAGGAGGGAGCTGTTCACGAACTTTACCGAGAAATACTGCGGAGACGTGAGATTTGGGAACGACGACAAGCGCCAATTATGGTCTACGGCGACATCGTTAAAGACAAGATTACCATCAAGAAGGTGTCATACGTCGCGGGACTGGGACACAACCTGTTCAACATCAGACAATTCTGCGACAAAGATCTAGAGGTCAACTTCAAAGCAAAAAGGTGTAGTGTCCGCACTGTAGACGGAAAGGAGTTGCTAGTTGGCACGCAAAAAACCAACCTCTACACCATAGACCTCTCATCACTAAAACCCGATGACTCCGTCTGCCTGATGTCGAAGGCCAACACTCAACAAGCTTGGATCTAGCATCGACGTCTTTCGCACCTTAACTTCAAGAACATCAACAAACTGGTGCTAGGCGGACACGTCAAAGGCATGCCCGAGCTCAAATTCGAGAAGGATAGACTCTGCGGGGCATGCGAAATGGGAAAGATGAAGCGAGCCACTCACAAGCTGAAGGACGCTCCGAGCACGTCTCGGTCCCTCGAACTCATCCATATGGATTTGTGTGGACCGATGCGCGTTCAAAGCATCAATCAAAAGAAGTATGTCCTGGTCATGGTGAAGTTCTCTCGCACTCGAAAGACGAAAACCCGGAGCTGATCATCACCCACTTGAAGACCATTCAGCTAAATCTACAACAGCTGGTTCAAACCATCAGGACAGACAACGGGACGGAATTCAAGAATCACACTCTCGACGAATACCTCACCTCAGTAGGTATCTCTCACAATTTCTTTGCCGCAAGGAATCCTCAGCAGAATGGAGTCGTGGAAAGGCGGAACTGTACCCTTGTCGAAGCCGCTTGCACAATGTTGTCTCAATCGAAACTGTCATTATTTCTCTGGGCTGAAGCAGTTGCAACCGCTTGCTACACGCAAAACCGTTCCATCATCAACAAACGGTTCAACAAAACCCCGTACGAGATCATCAACAACCGAATCCCCATCAAGTATTTCCATGTGTTTGGTTGCACGTGCTACGTTCTGAACGACAAGGATGACCTCAGCAAATTCAGTCCCAAGGCAGATAAAGGAGCTTTCATTGGATACTCCATGCAGGCCAAAGCATTCCGTGTTTACAACAAACGAACCAAAACCGTCTTCGAAAGCGTAAACATGACGTTTGACGAAGCCGTGGATTTGGCTTCTGAACAATTCAGTTCAGAACCCGCACTAACTGGCGTGTTAGCTTCCAAACACTCTCGTTCGGGATCTACACAACTCCCAGTAAATCCAAATCACACATCTACGTCAAAATCACATCTTGCTGATCTAGATTTACTGTTTGAGCACTTTTATGATGAGTTCTTTAATTTACCTAATCCTCGTGTTACTGTGCATCCTAGGGTTAGAGTTTCTCAACTCGAAAACTCAGCGAACCTCTCCGGTCCGCCCCCATCAACAAGCACTCCAACGATGTATACAGAAACCCCTCAAAGCTCAAGTGATGCCACTACCGAAACGGCCATCCCATCGGAGGATCATGTGCTCATTCCGGAGATCAATCCAGAAGATTCGTCCTCAACAACTCAAACGGTTCAACAACCGAATTCCCCGGAAGTTGCCCAACCAATGACGGATCCTGCACCATCTCCTCCAAGGAACCGTCCTTCTTCACTTGAAGCCGTTTAAGATCTTCCCCCCAGTGCGTATGTGGACCCGGATACTTCCCAAGCAACTCATCAACCACTTCCACATACCACGAAATGGACACGAGCACACACTCTCCATCAGATTATCGGCGATCCTTCCACTCCAGTTCAAACGCGAGGTGCCTCCGCCAACTTCTGTCTATTCTCCGGCTTCCTAAGCAAGATCGAGCCCACCACCGTCTCCGAAGCTCTCAATGACCCAGACTGGGTAATCGCCAGGCAAGAGTAGCTCAATCAGTTCGAGAGCCTTAAGGTCTGGAGACTGGTTCCCCATCCAGCAAATAAGACGGTCATTGGAACCAAGTGGTGTTTAAGAACAAGAAAGATGAAGATGGCATCGTCGTACGAAACACGGCTCTCCTCGTGGCCAAAGGATACCGCCAACAAGAGAGAATAGACTACGACGAGACATACACTCTGGTAGCAAGAATTGAAGCGATACAGATGTTTCTTGCCTACACCGCGCACAAAAACTTCACGGTCTTCCAGATGGACGTCAAGGTCGCCTTCCTCAACGGCGTACTCAAGGAAGGAGTTTACGTCTTGCAACCGGACGGGTTCGTGGACGACTCCAAGCCAAACCACGTATACATCCTCGACAAGGCTTTGTATGGCCTTAAGCAAGCTCCACGTGCCTGGTATGATGCATTGTCCACATTCTTAGTCAAAGCAGGTTTTTCAAAAGGTAAAATCGACACCACTTTGTTTATTAAGAATGAAGAAGGTCACATTATTTTAGTCCAAGTATACGTTGATGATATTATTTTCGGTTCCTCAGTACTGTAAGAACTTTTTGGTTCTCATGGGAAAATATTTTCAAATGAGTATGATGGGTGAAATGAGTTTCTTCCTCGGTTTTCAAGTTAAGCAACTGTCGACCGGGATATTCATAAACCAAGCTAAGTACATCCGGGATATTTTTCGGAAATACCAGATGGAATAGTCTTCGCCCATGAAGAGTTTAATGTCTCCGGGTACGCGGTTACACACCGATCCTACCGGAAAGGATGAGGACACCAAGACCTACCATTGGATGATAGGTTCTTTAATGTACTTGACGGCGAGTACACCGGATATCATGTTTTCAAACTTTTTATGCGCCCGTTTTCAATCAAAGCCAAAAGAGTCTCACTTAATTGCTGTAAGGGTATATTTCGTTATTTAAAAGGTACTGCTGATCTTGCCTTGTGGTACCCGAAAGAGACAGGTTTCGAGCTTACAGCATATTCGAACGCGGACCACGCGGGCAGCATGCTGGATCGGAAAAGCACTTCGGGACACATGCAGTTCCTAGGCGACAGTCTAGTCAGTTGGGCATCAAAGAAGCAGTAGTGCGTCTCCACATCTACTGCTGAGGCGAAGTATGTGGCTGTCACGAGTTGTTGTTCTCAAGTGATCTGGATGCGCACACAGCTCAAGGATTACGGTTTCTCCTACTCAAAGGTGCTCATCTACTGAGACTCAAAGAGCGCGATCGCAATATCTAGCAATCCGGTTCAGCACACTAAAACGAAGCATATAGACGTTCGGTATCATTTCATCAAGGATCATGTCGAAAGAGGTATAATCGAACTCTATTTCGTTAATACAGAACATCAGATAGCAGACCTCTTTACAAAACCCTTGGACGAAAAACGCTTTAACTATCTAGTGTCCAAGCTTGGTATGCTCAATCTAAAGGTTTAACAGGTGTATGTGTTACGTGCGAAATGTGTGTTTTAATCGCAGTGGGTTGCAAACTGTCCACAGTGGGAAGTGCAAGTGTACACTGTCCACTATGATCGTCACAGCAAGTAATAGTTGGTAAAATACCAGAATCGAATCCACAGAGACTGGACAATCAAGACAATACGGTTCTCATGAGCTCCTTTTACAAGTTTCAACTAGAGAGGAAAATAATACTTTGGTTTGGTTTGGTAAAATAGCTACTTGAAACGATTTACTAAATGCTAAAAAGGAGGAATGTAGGTTGGATTTTCCCTAAATTTTATCTCAAATACTCGGTCCTTAGAGTGATCCTCGTATTCGTGGTGGACATTTTCGCTAGAAAAGCCCGGTTACAAAATACTCACACCGTTAGATAAAAATCCCATACTCTTAGTACTTGTTGTTTTGTCAATGGTAATCTCTAAATGGACCTTTTCAGGCCTCGATGGAATGTGTAGAGACAAATACTCTAAGTGTTTTTAATACACAAATTAGCTTGCCTACTACTCCAGTGGGCAGAGATTAGCTCACTGTGCCGACCTCACTTTCGTAAGTGTCAAAAGAATTCTTTCGAATCCCCTAGCATCATTCAAGCTCGTGTCACTGCGCTCTACTTATTTCTAAGTTAAGAACTAGACTTTAGATCCTTGCAAGTGATCAGCTTGTTCGCATCCTTGGGTAAATATCGAGAATGAAAGACCAAAACAACAAATATTCTAAGTATAAAGATTACTCAAGCATTTTTGATAAAATCCAGGTACTTCTCCTTCCTACATCCCAAAGGATATTTTAGCCTAACATTTCCGAAGTAAAGAAAACAAAAGATGAAGATTTGCACATAATAAAACTGAAAGTGACTTGAGTTAACTGCTCACAGTGGGGAACGAGAAGTCGTCCCTGCACTGTGTAATACGAACTACAATTTAAACTAAGAAAGTAAATTACTGAAAATTAAAGCTAGTTACTGCAGTAAATAAAAGACTAAAGCTAATGTGGTAGTTGAGAGAATTTGAGACTAAAAGTATTCAAGGATGAAAACTAAGCATGCATTTAATGGCACCCAAGTGCTCCTTTATATACTAGGAGAAGGAGTTGGGTATTACACAAAAGAGGTGGGTCTTCCAATGGGTAAAGACTGCTGAGTTGTGGCAGAATTCAGCTCCTTGTGCAATTCTTTTATCCAATGGTCCCTTCTCCAAGTCAATCTCCAAGTACAAAGAGGTGTACTTGATGCTATCTTCAATGAGAACTACCTTGTACTTCTCCAGCCATTTCTCTGCCATATGAACCTTCCTCCTCCAGAAAATTAGATCCCAACTAAAAGTTTCTTTTTGATTTCTTTTTGATCAGCTCGAAGAGTGGGGAACCGGAGTGGGCACTGTATACGTCACTGCGGATGAAAAATCGAGAAAACACCCAAAACTTCCCCAAATAATTTATTAAAGACCATGGTTCACTCCTTTTGCTCGTTTTCGTAAATCATACCAAGAATGGGGGTTTTTAGAAGTGAAATGGCTAAAATTGACAAAATAAAGTGGAAAATAAATGGAAATAATAACTCTAAAAATAGAGTTATCACAACCTCAAACTTAAATCATTACTTGTCCCCAAGTAATAAAAAGAAAGAAATAAAATGAAACACAATGCATAAAAGGTCTTTGATGGACTTACATATTTCTTGACTTGAATGGGCGTTGATCTCCTTCCTTCGATACTTCCTTCGGTTCCAAACTTTGAAAATTTCACTTTTGTGTTTGACGAAACCTTTCCCTTGTTTACCTTTTGATCAATAGGGCTTTCTTGGGTTTGAAGGGTTTATGGCTTTGAATCTTTTCCCAAGGGTTTTGGCAAAAATTTCCAAACATGGACCGAAGATCTCGCTTTGAGATTTTTATTTCAAGAAGTGGGTGTTTAGTATTTTGCTATGATAAGAACGTACACTTTCAGGCTTTATTTGGGTATAATGAGTATGGCTATTTTTTTGTGAGGGTGGGTATTCTGATGGTCCAGAATAGGCACACCATCGTTTTCTGGGAGTGAGCACTTTGATGGTCCAGAAAAGGCACACCATCAATTTTGTTAGTGCTACTCCTATTTTCTTCTGTTTTTGTATTTTTGTGTTTTCTCTTTTTTTTTGGAGGGGGGTACGGCTTACCCACCTCAAACTTGGACTTCACAGTGTCCTCACTGTGAGCAAACTGGAGGTCACTCTGGAAGTTCCCACCTCAAACTTAAAATCTCACAGTGTCCCCACTGTGACATTGAATTAATGAACAAAGGTGGTGGTTTGGGGGTACAAAAAGGATCGTGTTTGGATGCGAAAAATGGCCTATATCATTTCACGGGACAAGTTGAGATTTGTACTTACAAAAGTGACCTTTTAAGTCGGAAGCCGAAAGTTGTACCTTGAAATGGAAACGAGGTCAAACAAGCATTCAAACAATCAATATGTTAGTACCCAAAAGTACCTACCTACCGGTAGGATTTTCATGCATCGATATTTAAAAAGTTAAAACAGCAAATAGTGTCAATGCCTAGCCATAGGCACAAAAAGATCAACCAAACAAAATAAAATTGTTTTTGGTGAGCAAAAGAGCGAAACCATTGTTTTAAAAACAAACCATTCACGGGGTTTGGGTGGCTTGCGGTGACAGATCCGCATCATCATCATCGAACTCATCCTCACTGTCATTAACCGGGCAGATATCTTTCGGGAATTCTGGTAGCTGAGCAGCTAGCATTGGGTTGGCCTCTTTCATCATCAGGCCCGTCACCTCATCTCGTTCTCTTGTATACATCCAAAATTTCTGCGTGGCCCGGTTCTGGTATCGCTGCTCACTTTCCAGCAACTCGATCCTGTATGTGAGCTTCTTTAAAGCTGCCAAAATCTCTCCCATTTGGTTGCTTGATGATCCGGCCTCGGTTGAATGGAGTGGGGTACCCTTCTTCCCCACAGTGGGCACTTCAGTGCCCACTATGTGCTCGTCGGCTATTCGCACATTGGGCTGTACCTGGGCAGGCTCAACAGACGGGCCTCCTATCTCTCTTCTCATCTTCTTTATTGTCTGAATACTGATGTTTTTCGTGGAAATGATCCACTGGTCTTCTTCAGCTGTGGGCACTCCGGCATCTATTAGCAATAGTGTAATAAGGCAAGGAAGGGGTAGGATTACCTTGGTTCGTGTTCTGGCCTGATGGATGGCACCATGCATTATGATTCCCAGATTGATCTTCTTTTTAGTGAGAACGCAGTAAAGCATGGCACACTTATGCATGGAGAGAGTTGTGTCGTGCGATGTTGGGGCCACCGAGGCCCTTAGGAATTGGAACCATACAGCAGCCTCAGTGGTGAGGCTGCCAGCATATAGACACCTTCTTTGGCCATCCTGATTCCATGGCCTTCCCTCAACTGCTATTTCTTTTAAAATCAATTCCTCATCAGCCGGAGTCATCTTTGCCAGGAACTGTCCGAAAGCACAAGGTTCCGGAGCTCCTCTACCTAACACTCGGTTTATATTGCCTGGAGTAAAGTCCACAACCTTTCCTCTGATCTTAACAAATGATTCTTTGGCTTGGGAGGCCTCAGCATAAAATTCTCGGACTAATGATGCATTAGCGCGGCGATTGGCAGTGGCAATGGTTGCCCAATCTTGCGCTACAAGTTTATCTTTGACAAAGGGATTTGCTTCTACAAAGTCGGGGTCGAAACCCCTCTCTAAATTCAACTTCCGAGTGCAAATATACTCAAAGTGGGTTCTAGCAGTTGGGGAAGTGAATTGCCTCGGTATCCCACTGGGGGCATGAGCAGTCCCCACAGTGGACAGATGTGGATTTTCAGAAAGGTTTTGTTCACTTCCCGTATTAGTATCACTAGAAGAAGAACTTAAAGAGGGTTCGATACCCTTACCTTTCCTCGACGCTTTTCTTTTCGGTTTTGCAAACGATGCCTTCTTGGATGCACCAGATCGTGTAACCATTCCCCTGTTCCTCTGGAGTGCTCTGGTTGGGGTTTCTTCACTGTGGGCAGTGATGTGGACATCCTCCACACTATCAGCATTTTTGTTCTGGGGAATGTCTAATGTCTGAGCCTGCTCCTTAATCTTCTTCTGTCTTTCTTCTTCCTCACGAGCCAAACACTCCTCCTCTGCTTGTTTCTTTTTCTGCTCGAATATCCTTGCTTCTTCATCCTTCTTTCGTTCTTCCTCTTTCAATCGCTCTTCCTCCTCTCTAGCCAATCTTGCGGCTTCTTCCCTCCTCAATCTCTCTTCCTCCTCTCTTTTGATTCTTTCTTCTTCTTCCTTTCTGATTCTTTCTTCTTCTTCCTTTCTGATTCTTTCTTCTTCCTCTCGACGCCTCCTCTCGACCTCTTCCTTTCTTTTTCTAATGGCTTCCATTTTCTGTTTGAACTCCTCTGCTAACCGTCTCTCTTCTTCTTCGGCTAGAAGTGTCTCGGTCTCGAAATGGGTGATACTGTTGTCTGAGACTTGCGATGATGAAGTAGCTTTTGGGCTGTCGTGCTTTGAAGAACCCTCGTCGGCTGCACCGGAGATGATCGGGTTTTCGCCGGAGACCGGTGGCGGTTCGTTCAGGTCATTGGTGACGGCTTCCGGTGGTTGTTCCTCGGCGGTCCTGCGGCGGACGGCCGCACGTGTGAGTGCATCGGGGTTGGTGTTCATTCTCTTGGTTCTTGCCATTTTTAGGGTTTTAGGAAGGGTTTTAGGTTTGTGGGTTTTCTTTGAGAGAGAAATGGAGAAGATGAAGAAACTTGGTGTGTTTAGGGAAGTTAAAGTAAAAATCTGATTTGAGGGTGATGGTTTTTGAGTTGATTGGGGACGGTTAGTAGAGAGAGAAAAAGATAATGATGGTTTATCTTGGGAATAGGTGGGCTTTTGACAAGTGGCAGGAAAAGTTGATGTTTGTAAGAAAAAGCATGATGTGCGTCAGCCGTGGGTCCCTCCCAAACCGTCTTTTCCTATGCCAGACCGAGAGTGGGGAACGCAGGGACATGCATCTCCCCACTGCGAAGCTTTTTCTTGATTTTTCCTCCAAAAAGCGGCAATTTCTCCTACACACATTAAAACAAACTACCATGCAGAATTAAAAAGACCAAAAATAATAAAAAGACAGCAAATAACTGAAATAAAATATTTACAAACGGTTGTGACATTGCTTAACCATAGCGAGGCGGAGAGTGGGCAGGGATGTGGGCACTTTCATGCAAAAAATGCTTTACCCTTTGCCCATTGACTTTAAAGGTTTGACCCGATTGTGGGGATTTCAACTCCACTGTTCCGAAAGGACTCACCTTGACAATGGTGTATGGTCCCGTCCATCTTGATTTAAGTTTACCTGGAAAGAGTTTGAGACGAGAATTGAACAATAGTACCTGTTGTCCTTCCATGAACTCCCTATGGTTGATTCGACGATCGTGCCACATCTTGGTCTTTTCCTTGTACAACTTTGCATTCTCATAGGAGTGATATCGCAACTCCTCTAGCTCATGTATTTGCAGACTCCTTTTGATTCCCGCGGCATCCTCACTCATGTTAAGCTCTTTAAGGGCCCAGAACGCCTTGTGCTCTAATTCAATCGGTAAATGGCAAGCTTTGCCAAAAACTAATTTGAATGGAGACATTCCCAGAGGAGTTTTATAGGCTGTTCGATAGGCCCAAAGAGCATCATCGAGTTTGATTGACCAATCTTTACGGTGTGGCTTAACAACTTTTTCCAAAATTCCCTTGATCTCACGATTTGAAAGCTCGGCCAACCCATTGGTTTGTGGGTGGTATGCGGTGGCCACTCTATGATGAATATCATATTTAGCAAGAACCGAGGCCATGACTTTGTTTACAAAATGGGTGCCTTCGTCACTAATTAATGCTCGTGGTGTTCCGAAGCGAGTGAATATATTTTTGTGTAAGAACTTCACCACAGTGTTAGCATCATTGGAGTGACAAGCAATGGCTTCTACCCATTTTGAAACATAATCTACCGCAACCAAGATGTAAAAGTTATTGTTGGAATTTGGAAAAGGTCCCATAAAATCTATCCCCCATACATCAAAAAGTTCGACCTCTAGAATGTTGTTAAGAGGCATTTCATTTCTTTGCGATATATTCCCCGTACGTTGACATTGCTCACAATTTTTCACGAATTCAAATGAGTCTTTAAAAACAGTGGGCCAAAAGAATCCACTTTGCAAAATTTTTGCTGCGGTACGGTTTCCACCGAAGTGGCCACCGTAGTGGGATGTGTGACAACCATGGAGTATTTGATGTTGTTCACTCCCATGGACACAACGCCTTAATATTTGGTCCGCCCCTATCTTGTACAAGAAGGGATCGTCCCAAACGTATTGTCGTGTGTCGTGTAAAAATTTCTTGAATGGTTGTCCACTCATCCCGTGGGGCTTAAATCCACTTGCTAAAAAGTTTGCAATATCAGCATACCAAGGAGTTTCATTATGATGTTGCGCAGATAATAATTGTTCATCGGGAAAAGTTTCTTTTACCGGAGTGGGGTCAGGAGTGGGGTCAACAGTGCCCACTGTCTTCTCGAGCCTGGACAGATGATCAGCAACCTGATTGCTTGTTCCTTTTCTGTCGACGATCTGGAGGTCAAATTCCTGCAGCAACAGCACCCATCTGATCAACCTCGGTTTAGAGTCAGCCTTGTTGATCAAATATTTGATGGCTGCGTGATCGGTGTGTACTATGACCTTTGCTCCAATTAAGTAAGACCTGAAACGATCAAAAGCAAAAACTACTGCAAGTAGTTCTTTTTCGGTTACAGTGTAGTTGATTTGAGCCTCGATCAAAGTCTTGCTTGCATAGTATATTGGATGAAAAATCTTATCTTTTCGTTGGCCTAGTACTGCACCTATAGCCCAATCGCTGGCGTCACACATGACTTCAAATGGGAGTGACCAGTCAGGAGTGGTCACTATGGGTGCAGTAACTAAGGCATTTTTGATTATTTCAAATGCGTTTCTACATTCTTTGGTAAAAACAAACTCTCTTTCATGTTGCAGCAGGTTACATAGGGGTTTAGTTATTTTGGAAAAATCTTTTATGAACCTCCTATAGAAACCTGCGTGACCTAAAAAACTGCGAATGCCTTTTACCGTTGTGGGCTCGGGAAGTTGGGAGATTACTTCTAGTTTTGCTTCATCAACTTCCAAACCCTTTTTCGACACAAGATGACCCAAAACGATGCCCTCTTCGACCATGAAATGACATTTTTCCCAATTTAGAATAAGGTCGTGGGTTTCACATCTCACCAAACTTTTTTCTAGATTCCTCAAACAGTTATCAAATGATGTGCCGATCACAGAAAAATCGTCCATAAAAACTTCTATGGTATCTTCTATCATATCAGTAAAAATGGCCATCATACAGCGTTGAAAAGTAGCGGGAGCATTACATAAACCAAAAGGCATTCTCCGGAATGCAAAAGTACCATATGGACAAGTAAAGGTGGTCTTTTCTTGGTCTTCGGGTGCGATGTGGATTTGGTTATATCCGGAGTATCCATCTAGAAAACAATAAAATTCCTTTCCCGCTAATCTATCAAGCATTTGATCAATAAAAGGTAACGGGAAATGGTCTTTCTTTGTTGCTAGATTCAGTTGCCTATAATCCATGCATATTCTCCATCCCGTAACAGTCCTAGTTGGAATGAGTTCGTTCTTTTCATTTCTGACCACTGTTGTTCCTCCCTTTTTAGGGACACATTGAACGGGGCTCACCCAACTACTACTGGCAATGGGATAGATAATACCGGCATCTAACCATTTCAAGACTTCTTTCTTAACTACCTCCTTCATGATGGGGTTCAACCTTCTTTGGGGTTGGACTTTCCCCGGGTGGTCATTCTCCAAGTTAATCTTATGTTGACATAAAGAGGGGCTAATCCCTCGAATGTCCGCTATGGTCCAACCAATTGCTCCCTTATGCTTTATCAACAAATCAATCAGAAGTTGTTCTTGTTTCTCACTAAGTTTGGAAGAGATAATGACGGGAAGTTTATTATCCTTAGCGAGATAAGCATACTTTAAATGGGAAGGCAATGGTTTAAGCTCTAACTCGGGAGGTTGTTCTATTGAAGGGGATTGAACATCTCTATCCTTGAAGTCCAGAGGTTCAAAAGCTGCAACCATCTTATTACACTCATCCTTAAAAGTGTCATTACTCTCTGATTCAGAGTGCTCACTGTCAATCCCCACTGTGGGAACTGTACTCCCCACTGTGGGCAAATTGCCAAAATTGTGGGTTTCATAAATCGAACTTAAGGCAAAACAATCTTCGGTGTCTATATATTTGAGAGATTTGAAAACATTAAAAGTTACCTCTTGGTCATTAACTCGCATCGTGAGTTCTCCTTTGTGCACATCGATCAAAGTACGTCCGGTTGCAAGAAACGGACGTCCTAAGATGATTGGGATTTCTTTATCGGCCTCATAATCTAAAACAAGAAAATCGGCGGGGAAGATAAATTTATCCACTTGGACCAAAACGTCTTCTATTTTTCCCTTGGGGTAGGCAATGGATCGGTCGGCTAGTTGTAATGTCACGGTTGTGGGTCTAGCCTCTCCAATCCCTAACTTGTTAAAAATGGACAAAGGCATCAAGTTGACACTAGCTCCTAAATCACAGAGTGCTTGGCCTACTTCTTGTCCTCCTATAATGCATGGAATGGTGAAACTACCCGAGTCTTTCAACTTAGGTGGAATCTTGCTTGTTAGGAGGGCACTACATTCTTCGGTCAAAGCCACAGTTTCAAATTCACCCAACTTCCTCTTTTTGTTCAAAATATCTTTTAAGAATTTAACATAGCTTGGCATCTGCTCGAGAGCTTCTACCAAGGGTATGTTAATGTGAAGTTGCTTAAAAATGTCTAAGAATTTTTTAAACTGAACATCGACATTTTTAGGCTTCATTCTTTGAGGAAATGGAATGTTTCGTGGGTCAATCTGAGTTTGCTGTGGTATTGGCTTTGGAACAGTAGTCTTTGGGACAGGTCCAAAAGTGGGAAGGTCAGGGATGTCGGTCCCCACTGTGGGGATCACAGTGACTTGAGGAGTGCCCACTGAGGTGCTCACAGTGGGTTTTTGAGGCGAATCATCAGATTCAAAAATGATATTTTTCAGATCCTTTCCACTCCTTAAAGTTATGGACTTGACATGTTCTGGTCCTTTTCCTATCACTCTAGCTTGCTCGGTATCACTCGGTAACGTTCCTGGTGGTCTATTCTTAACTTCAACGGCTAGCTGTCCTACTTGGGTCTCTATATTCCTAATGGCTGCTTGGGTTTGATTCATAAAACCTTTGAGAATCGACTCGATCGATTGTTGAGCCTCAGCTGGTTGGTTGGATCGTGGTTGGTATGGTTGTGGGGACTGCCCACTGTGATGTGGGGATTGCCCACTGTGATGTGGGGATTGCCCACTGTGATGTTGCTGAAATCCCGGGGGATTGTATGGTCTTTGCTGGATGTGACTCGGTCCTTGGGGTTGGAGTCCTTGATTACCGGACCAAGAGAAATTCGGATGATTTCTCCAACCTGGATTATAAGTCTGCGAATAAGGGTTGTTCCTTTGGTTGGTCCCTATGACATTAACAGATTCGGGGTTTGCTGGACAATAGTCGAAAACATGCTCCTCTCCACAAAGGGAGCAGTTATCAGCGAGATGGGTTGCGGAATTGACTTGGCCTCGATTTTGATTTAAAACGATTTTTGTCAAGGCCACTAATTGTGCATTCATGGTTTTGAGTGCTTCGGAATCTATGGTGTTGGTCTTAGACATGGGTGCTCTCGGATTTGACCATTCGGTATTGTTGTTGGACACTTTTTCTAAGATTTGATATCCTTCGTTGTAAGTCATACTCGTAAATGTTCCACCGGCTGTTGCATCTAAGATGATTTTGGCTGCATTGGAAAGACCATTGTAAAAGGTCTCCAATTGGATGCAATGTGGGATGCCATGATGTGGGCACTTTCGAAGTAAATCTTTAAATCGTTCCCATGCATCCGAAACAGCCTCATCTTCCTCTTGTCTAAATAAAATTATATCATTTCTTAATCTAACATTCCTTGTTGGAGGAAAGTATTTTTGCAAAAATCTATCGGCAAGTTCTTGCCAAGTGGTTATCGAGTGAGGTGCATGTGCGTTCAGCCAAGATTTTGCTTTGTCCCTTAATGAAAAAGGGAAAAGCCTTAGTCTTAATGCCTCATCACTAACACCTTGCAATTGAAAGGAATCGGTCATTTCTAAAAAAGATTTTAAGTGCGAGTGCGGATCCTCAGATGGCGATCCTCCAAATTGACCCATGGCTTGGATCATTTGAAACATCACCGGTTTGAGTTCAAAATGCGTTGCAACAATATTGGGTCTCAAAATTCCGGAGCTTAAATCACCAACTCCGGAAGTAGCATAGTCCCGTATTTTTCGATCTTTGTTATCGGCAATCGTGATTGTGGTCTCCACTATAGGTGGCGGTACTGCAGCCATGTTCACAGTGGGGATCACAGGAGGTTGTCGATTTGTTTTCTTGCTTCTTCGTGTTTTTCGCAACGTTTTTTCTATTTCGAGATCTATTGGAACCAAATGTTCGAGTTGTCGCCGTGGCATACAATACGAACAGCTTAGAAAAACTAGTGACTCGGGCTCGAACAAAAACTAATGTCTTGAGATTTAAAATCACGCCAGTCCCCGGCAACGGCGCCAAAAACTTGTTACGTGCGAAATGTGTGTTTTAATCGCAGTGGGTTGCAAACTGTCCACAGTGGGAAGTGCAAGTGTACACTGTCCACTATGATCGTCACAGCAAGTAATAGTTGGTAAAATACCAGAATCGAATCCACAGAGACTGGACAATCAAGACAATACGGTTCTCATGAGCTCCTTTTACAAGTTTCAACTAGAGAGGAAAATAATACTTTGGTTTGGTTTGGTAAAATAGCTACTTGAAACGATTTACTAAATGCTAAAAAGGAGGAATGTAGGTTGGATTTTCCCTAAATTTTATCTCAAATACTCGGTCCTTAGAGTGATCCTCGTATTCGTGGTGGACATTTTCGCTAGAAAAGCCCGGTTACAAAATACTCACACCGTTAGATAAAAATCCCATACTCTTAGTACTTGTTGTTTTGTCAATGGTAATCTCTAAATGGACCTTTTCAGGCCTCGATGGAATGTGTAGAGACAAATACTCTAAGTGTTTTTAATACACAAATTAGCTTGCCTACTACTCCAGTGGGCAGAGATTAGCTCACTGTGCCGACCTCACTTTCGTAAGTGTCAAAAGAATTCTTTCGAATCCCCTAGCATCATTCAAGCTCGTGTCACTGCGCTCTACTTATTTCTAAGTTAAGAACTAGACTTTAGATCCTTGCAAGTGATCAGCTTGTTCGCATCCTTGGGTAAATATCGAGAATGAAAGACCAAAACAACAAATATTCTAAGTATAAAGATTACTCAAGCATTTTTGATAAAATCCAGGTACTTCTCCTTCCTACATCCCAAAGGATATTTTAGCCTAACATTTCCGAAGTAAAGAAAACAAAAGATGAAGATTTGCACATAATAAAACTGAAAGTGACTTGAGTTAACTGCTCACAGTGGGGAACGAGAAGTCGTCCCTGCACTGTGTAATACGAACTACAATTTAAACTAAGAAAGTAAATTACTGAAAATTAAAGCTAGTTACTGCAGTAAATAAAAGACTAAAGCTAATGTGGTAGTTGAGAGAATTTGAGACTAAAAGTATTCAAGGATGAAAACTAAGCATGCATTTAATGGCACCCAAGTGCTCCTTTATATACTAGGAGAAGGAGTTGGGTATTACACAAAAGAGGTGGGTCTTCCAATGGGTAAAGACTGCTGAGTTGTGGCAGAATTCAGCTCCTTGTGCAATTCTTTTATCCAATGGTCCCTTCTCCAAGTCAATCTCCAAGTACAAAGAGGTGTACTTGATGCTATCTTCAATGAGAACTACCTTGTACTTCTCCAGCCATTTCTCTGCCATATGAACCTTCCTCCTCCAGAAAATTAGATCCCAACTAAAAGTTTCTTTTTGATTTCTTTTTTATCAGCTCGAAGAGTGGGGAACCGGAGTGGGCACTGTATACGTCACTGCGGATGAAAAATCGAGAAAACACCCAAAACTTCCCCAAATAATTTATTAAAGACCATGGTTCACTCCTTTTGCTCGTTTTCGTAAATCATACCAAGAATGGGGGTTTTTAGAAGTGAAATGGCTAAAATTGACAAAATAAAGTGGAAAATAAATGGAAATAATAACTCTAAAAATAGAGTTATCAGTATGCGCCCGGAACAATTTCCATACAATTACGTGGAACTGTCTCTTAATCATCTGGTGTCTAATCTTCAGATGATCGAGTACACACTTCCTCGTCTCTGTATTCTGATTGTATCGCGCACATCTTTAAATAAACCTTTGTATTAATTAGGTAGACTTTGTTTGCTTGCTTTTCATTCAGTTGTGATTTCCTTTATTTTCATTTTCTCGTCTATTATGTTTTTCTCGTACCGCACTTTCTTTTCACAAGTTTGCTCATGTGTTCAGGGGGAGCACATCCAAATTAATGCGCCAAGTAAGTCTGTTTTTCTCTAAGTGTCAAAGTTTTTTGTGTGTGTATTCTCATTTTCGTAAACTGCACATCTCATGCACAATCTGAGGGGGAGCAATCTTAAATTTTTTCGTGCACAATCCGAGGGGGATCGTTTATTTTCAAATTCCTAACTGTTTTTGAAGAGAAAACATCAGTTTGCTAAAGCCACAGGGTCAATTTTGAAATTTCCCCAAAAGTTCCCGGATGAGGTATCCGAACACCTCACCCGGAAACTCCCCTATCGAGATGAAGTGTCCGGACCGGGTGGTTTTCGGACAAGGTATCCGGACCACCCATCCGGTAACCCCTCCCTTTAAATATCCGAACCCTCTCACAGTTACACTTTTTCCCGGAAACTTGCTTCAAAAACCCTCTCATCGCAAAAAACCCACGGATAGCTCTCAAATCGCACGATTCTCTTGATTTTTGTCCAAACTAAGGTATGTGACACGATTCACTCTCCTAAATGTATTTCGGATGCTATATCTCTCTAATCGCAACTCAATTTAACCGATTCATCGGTCGATTCGTGTGTTCGGTTCCCGAACCCCTGTCGGTTCATCTTCCGACGCTTTTGGGGGTTCTTTCTTGGTCATTGGTGTCGATTACAACTCTATCACATGTTCACACCATATTGTTACCCTTAGTCTGGTTTTTGCTAAGTGATTTACTCGATTTGACATAATCCGGAAGTCGTCCGGACACTGTCATGTTATCCGGACACTCTCATGTTGTCCGGATACCTTCAAGGTATCCGGTGTCTCATGTTAGCGTATCCGGTAAGCTATTCACCCGGACACTTGTGTATTCATAAACCATGTCACACGGTAAGTCCATCCACCCGGTAAGCTCTTTATCCGGTAACCCTAGTTATCCGGTAAGTGTTGTTGTCCGGTAACCAATGGTTATCCGGACATTTGTGCAATAATTGTATATCCGATAAGTGTGTGTATCCGGATACCAATACATCCGGTAACTATTGTTATCCGGAGACTATTGTATCCGGACACCACATCTTCCCGGACCCTTCCTTTTCTGGACACTATTTCTCAACCCTTACCTATCCGGATACTCTGTCTCACTGCCTTGATCCTAACTTCCATGCCATTTAATCGACCATTGCCAAGGTACGTACTGCTACATTTCTCTCAGTCAAATACTAACACTTAGTCTATCAGGTACTTAAATGGCTGAACAACATAACCAAGGCGATCAACACCATGAGGAGTTCATTGACGAGGCGACTAACAACGCCCTTGTCTCACCCGACGATATTTCAGAAATCGAGGGCAACAACCATCACCTGATTCACCTCGATGATGCTGAGTTCCGACCTCAACACCGAGTGGTCGTGGACATCCTCTGCGGCCACCCACTTCGACACGCACTCACGGTGACTACGGATGTCCCGGCTCTCTTAGGAGTGAGCAATACCGGGTACCCGCCTTATTTTCATGGAACCGGAACCGGCGGTTCATAGAAAGAAAGAACCGGAACCGGAACCGTTCCCGTCGGTTCTCTTTTTTTTTGGAACCGGTCCCGGAACCGCTGGGAACCGGTTCCGGTTCCGGGTACCCGCTAACAATTGTTTTACAATAAAACGTAATTTTAAAACACTTGCAAAGTAGAAAAAAACAACTTAAACTTAAACTTAAAGTACCAACGTAGTTTTCATACAACAAACGATTAAAACTAAAAACTAATCCGATAAAAATAATTATTACATAACCAAATTAGAAATTCTTAAGTCTTGATACGACATCAACAAAAGTACAAAACGAATAAAACGCTTCATGTCTTCACGACACTTCACCCTTCATGGCGGAGCACATTGATGATCCTTCCTCGTATTTTTGCACATCCTCCAAATATTGTTCCATGTCGAAACATATTGATGATCCTCTCAACCAATCTTGAGCACATATCAAAGTTTCCACCGTCTTCGGACCCAAACTACTCTGAAACTCATCTACCACCCGACCGGATGTACTAAAAGACGACTCACTAGCAACTTTAGAAACCGGAATGGCTAGAATGTCCTTTGCCATTGATCCCAATACCTTATATGTAGTACACTTTTCACTCCACCACCTCAAAATTTCAATCTTCTCAACATCCATTTTTTCAGGCGGAGCCTCAAGATATTCTTCCAACTCAGATTTCTCAATAGCATCCCCAACATCATTTTCATAAAACTCATCATAGATTTTTCTCATCTGTTTATTCTTCACCGTCCCAACAAAATTTTAGTCACCATCATCATTCACAAAGAAAATAGAAGAATCATTCTTTGATGATGAAGAAACATTAGCATAATGGTCATACAATTTTTTCAAAACATCATATACTTGACCATATATATCACTCACTTTATCGGAGTCCGAAGGAAAGATCTTTCTTAATGAAAACTTCACAAACCTCATCTTATAATGTGGATGAAGAGCCACTGCAACTAAAACCATCACATTGTTCTACCAAAACCTCCATAATATTTGTCAAACGTTTTTTCTCATTTCATCACCCATACGCATAATACTAGGTTCATCATCCTCTCTCCACTCTAACAAAGAAGCAAGGACACCCAAGATCTCATGAAAATGCATATTAGCTGTAACATATAAAGTGTCGGAAATCCTTTTTGTGGCCTTGTAAAATTGTTTCAAACAAAGTGATAACGCTTTGGCATTTTCCCAATCTTGTTGGGATGGAAATCCATCTTTGAGTTCTTTTACAAAATCAGGATCTTCTTGTTTCATTCTTTTAAAAGCTTTCTCAAATTTAAGAGCCAAATCTAACATAATATAAGTGGAGTTCCACCGTGTTGGCTCATCTAAACAAACAGAACATCTCATATGAAAAAACTCACCTCCTAAAACAAGTTTTTCACTAAGATTATCTTTCAAATGCGCAACGGCCACATCATTAGAACTTTCATTATCTACAGTAAGACAAGACAACTTATCTTCTATACCCCATTGAAGAACACATGATTCCACAACTTTTCCAATTTCCTTCCCTTTATGACTATCCATTAACCGGAAACTCAAAATCCTTTTATGCAATCTCCAATTATCATCAATAAAGTGTGCAGTCAAACAAAGATAATTATAATTTTAAACAGAAGTCCAACAATCAGTTGTGAGAGCAATTCTAGAGTTCAAACTTTTGAAAGTATTTCTTAGTATCTCCCTTTCACTAAGAAATAGTTTACTACAATCTCTAGCAACCGTGAATCGTGATGGAATACAAAATTGTGGCATGCCGGCACTACAAAAACCTCTAAATCCATCACGTTCGACGATAGAAAACGGGTTCTCATCAAGAATAACCATTCTAGCTAAAGCAAGTCTAATAGCATTTTGATTAAACTCCTAATTAGAAATAGTGGCAGCATCACTTTGACTAGTTCTAAAAGTACTAATTTTCATTTGTTTTTTTATCGACATTTGTCGGGTATTTTGGTCAAGAACCAAGATGTTTTGAGAGAGAAGAGGTACCGTTCTTTGTGCACCCGTTCAATAACTTGGAACAATACTGGCATTTTGCCTTCACAACCTTGCCCGTTTCTGGATCTCTAATGTCTTCGTAATGATGCCAAACATTTGATTTCCTTTTGTCTCCGACTTTGGGCATACTTTTTTGGCTTTGGTTTTGATCAACAGCCTCACTTTCATCCACATCAATGGGAGGTACATCCATTATTAAACCTGACAAAAAAGGGAATTTAATTTAAATAACTATTCATAAACTGACAAGAAATAAGACACCATGGTTATCTCACACTAGCATGTATATAGTGATAACATCATAACATGATTGAGCTTAAGCAGATCACGTTCACCAAATCTCAACAAAAGCCCAACTGTATGTTTCATCCATTAGTTACATATTTAGAATAATACTCTTTTTTCTTTTTACTTTGCACACAAGGGCAGTCATTTATGATGCAAGATATGGTCAAAATCAATATATGAACACAAAAAATTCATGTTAAAGAGCAACATATTAAATTTTGGGACGACCAAAGGGAATTTTCAGCTAGTCTCTCTAATTATAATCGAATAACATTGATTTATAAAGCTATTATGATTTCCTAAATTACCTCTAAACTGGAGGACTGACTAAAATTGTAAAATCAGTAACATGCGCCTTGATTTTACTTCAAATCGAATGCAATCATCAAATTAAAGTAAAACCTAACCTAGTTAAAGCGAAATTGAAATCAGGAAACAGAGAGGAAGCAGGTTCTAAAAAGTAAAAACCTAACCTAGTCGTTATTTACTCATCGGAACGGCAAGCTCTGCCGACAGAGAGGAAGCAGGTCCGCTATTGATGCCGCAGAAGCAGGTTGACGGACGGCGGACGGCGGCTGTGGCGTCGCTGAGCTGCCTGAGCAGACCTTCGTGAGTTCGTGAGGCCGGTGAATAAATTTGAGTGTGTGGCGGCTTTGAAGAAATGGAATGCAAGAGTAAACTAAAGTCAGTAACCTTAAAAAGTAATATTTGTTACTTTATTAATTGTTTTACTTAAATAAAATATTTATATGTAATAAATATTAAATATGTAGATATTTAATTATATTAAAATATACCGGGTACCCAGCGGTTCCGGTTCTGGGTACCCAGCGGGACCGGGTACCCGGTCCCAGCGTGTACCCAGCGGGTAGCGGTTCTAAAAAAATGAGAACCGGAACTGGACCCAGTCTTAATCGGTTCCGGAGCGGTTCCGGTTCCGAAACCGACAGTTCCGGAGCGGTTCCGGTTCCAAAGGCGGGTACCCAGTTATGCTGCTCACCCCTAATCACCTCGATGATGCTGAGTTCCAACCTCAACACCAAGTGGTCGTGGACATCCGCTGCGGCCACCTACTTTGACACGCACTCACGGCGACTACGGATGTCCCGGTTCTCTACCTGCAACAAGTCTGGAACACAATCCAAGTTGTAACCGGCGACAACTCTCAAAGGATTCACGCCAGAATCTTTTTGACGACTTCTATCTCTACCTGAAGCCACTCATGGCGGCCGAGTTGCATTTGATCCAGCCAACGATGATGATACCCTTTGCGCTGAAATTCGGACTTTGGGGTACAACCATGCACTGAACCGGCTGTCTGCTTTCAACAGGAAGTACCTCGCTCCCATCTGGTACACACTCTTCACCATCCTAAATTGGTGCCTATCCTCGCAGTGGAAAGGCATCAACCAGTGCACCGGCAACTTCCTACGCCTCGTACATGCCGTTATCTACAACCGACATGTGGACTTTTCCACAATCATCTGGCACGAACTGGTGAAGAACATACGCGACAACAGCGGAATGAAGGAACACAAGTTTATCCCGTACATCTGATTCCTGCAACTTGCCATCCGTCAGCATATGGACGCAAACCCAGACATTTCGCGTCACGCTAATCACCCGGTATATCCTACTTTCAGCCTCCATTATCTTGTTATTCGTAAACCATCCAACGCACAACCCATGCGTATCCCTGATGACCTGCTGGCCTAAGCGAATCCGCAAGCACCGAGTGTGATAACTTATATACAATCACTAGGTTTAGGTGCTCCTATGTCCAGCCAGAGCAGGAGGGACCTCCTCAAGGAGCTAGGCCCAAGAGACGTGACGGTCCTAGAACAAGAGGAGGTTGAGTTCGGGTAGCTGGGGCTCCCGGACGGGGCGTGCTGAGAGTACATACTGTTAGGGGAACTGGAGCGGGCAGTGTTGAGGATTCGCGTGCCGGTACTAGCCATACCCGACCTTCCTCAAGCCAACCATCCCGACTATCTACGAGCCGACCACCTACTCCCCCATACTACCTCAACCATCCGTACCACTGATGACGTCAGACCGTCGAATATCCTACACGAAGTCCCGATCGTCAATGCCCCGTTACTTGACCAAGACCCCGGAACCGACACAACTGAACCAATATCCCCGGCCATACAAACTCGTGCCTCGGATCCTGAAAGCACCGACTCCGATACGGATCAAGCCATCCGTTTATCCATAATCCCCCCCCCCCCCCCCGTATCGGACGTCGCCCTCCCGTGACCGAGGAAACTCCATCCAACTCACCCACACCCTCCGAAACCCCTAACTCCGAGCCGAATAAGGGAGACATAAGGAGAAAGGAGGGAGAAATAGTTGAAAATCTGGAACAGGTGAGGTGGAGAGAATGGAGATCTAAAAAGAACCATGAGAGATCGAGTCTACTCAATAGAGCGGATAATGAGCGAAACCGAGCCCGAGTCGCTCAGGTAGCCACATCTACTATCTCGTCTCATTCGTTGCGACGAGATATTGAAGAAGTCGTCGTGGACCTGGCGATGCAATTGCGCAACCTCCCCAGACACTCAAGTGACTCTCAACAGTTACTTGTTTCAACATCGCACGGGGACTTAGCACAAAATCTATTGTTCTCTCACTCGGAGAGTTTCGATATTGAAAATAGAGAACAACATCCTCCGTTCTCAACTCCTTTCATTGCACCATCGAGTCTAGAGCCACTTGACATATTATTAAATCTTTTGGCTATGACACAAATCTCGACTGCTACTATCGTTGAATTAAGCGAATCGACCGGAACATCCGTAGTAAGTCTGCCCTTGAGCGGATTACGAGGATCGGATGGAAAGCCTACCACAGCTAACATCACGCCAACTGTGAACGTAGGTGGCACTTCTGTTGCTTCAACAGTCATGACCTCAACGGGCAATCTAAGTGATCCCAGTTGTGACTTACCCGACTTTGTGCCAAGGAAGTATTTGGACGGTGCCTTAAAGGCTGTCCGGGAGGCGATTACCCAAGAACTCAAGATGGAACTAGACTAAGTCAAAAGTGTACTAAAGGGAAAGGAGAAAATGGTCGAACCTGAAACTGCACCAACACCTCCACCAGCAACCGCTCAACCATCCTACTCGGTGGATGATCTTAAACCATGCTCCTTGCCCAACTGCTCCAACATACCAACTCTGACACCTCAACCGAAGCAGATTTGCTTACCGTGCTCCGATCACAGGTATCTGCTCTACCATCTTCCGTCAACACCCGATTGGACCAGCTTGACTTGACCCTGAAGGACATTCAGAATGCCCTTTCCACTTTGTCCGACAGGGTTGCCTCACTCGAAGACACCTGTAAAAGTCAAGCTGGCGGACTCAAACGCTCGCACGATGACCAGGATGATCCTGATCACCGTGAGGGGGAGAACAAGCGTCAAAGATTATCAAATTCCGAGTCAATCACCATTGACACCACTCCAGCGGTTCAACCGGAACCATCAACTGTGGCACCATCAGAAGATCCGCCACAAAATCGGTTAAGTCTAGTCGACTTGGTTATCGATATGGACATCTCAGATGAAGAAGACCCAACGGTTGAAAAGCCCGAGGGAGAAAACCAAACACTGATCGAATTCACAACAACGGAACGGCCATAATTTGAAATGATCGATCTAGAGTCAGAAGTGGACCCGGAAACCGGGAACGCATGGTACGAAAAAGCCAGTGCAATAAACTCCGAGGTAAACCTGATTTTCCCGACCGAAGCTGATGACGACCTTTACAATGATCAGTTTCTTCTTCAGTCCATTCAGAGTACCCCAGCATATGGTCCACTGTTACCCGAAACCTCTACAACAGCAGAACCGATATCTCCTCAGACCGATACAGCTCATGCTCAACCACCTCAGCCTGTTAAATGGGAGAAAATCAAAATCCTGATTTCCTTCCTAGAGGACTCCCTAAAAAAGTTGTTCGTCCACAAGCTAAGACCGCTCGATCCAACCTTCTGCCTCAAATTATCAAAGTTCGAAGATGCCTACAAGAAACAGTACCTAGAAGTTATGAAAAGGTGTCTACCGGTCAGTCAGGTCCGAACAAAGCATAAGATAACCGAAGTCACCAACATCAGGTCACACCGTATTCTGAAGATCTGGTACCCAGTCCTTACAGTCAAAGTAGAAGATGGGAAAGAATGGATATTTTCTGAAGCCGACTTCAAGAATCTCCGACTGAGCGACTTCCACCCAATCATCAAAGACCTCCGAACCCAAACTATACGACCGCTCCACATCACCAAAGCCCTCGAAGCGGTAAAGCGATTCCTAAAATACACTATAACCATATCTTACATCACCGACAATCAGATGGGAATTTAACACAGGACGAAAAAAATCAATCTGCTGAAACTCGATCAAAGAGCTCCCGAATTGAAGATGTACTCAACCAACACAATGCTGATGAACCAGAGTTCGGGATCATCTATCTCAATGAACTGAACGAAAAGAAGTTTCTCCGCTTCAACCAAGTTGAAAGAATCTACGATGGAACTTTAATGAAGGCCAGAGATGCTTTGAAAGAAATAATAGCCAAGGAAAAGCAAATCCAGAAGACATTTCTCATAAGTCTTAACGAGATAAATGCCCGAGAAGCCTTGGAAATTGTTGAAGACCGTATCGAGTTCCGCAAAGCCATCCAAAGCTTCGAGATTCTTTTTGCACTCCGAAATAGATATGTTCCGAATTGGCGCAACATCGAACTTCAATTCAAAGGGGGAGATTGTTAGGGTCTAATTTGTATTGAATAGAAGTTCAACGGTTTATCTTGTAAATGCTTAAATGGGCTTAGTCTTGTTTAATGGGTCATGGGCCTTACACTTTAAGCCTGGGTATATATTGTCTAGTTAGCCTAATTTGTTAGGTTAATCATCCATAACCATTGTAACCATATTGTAAACACTCTGAATGGTTTTATCGTATTGAATAAATGAGATGGATGACGTATTGAAATCAACTATGTTTATTGCTATTGATTACTGATTTCTTCACTATTGCACTAATCTGGGATCCACATGAAGTCAAGGAAGTTGTGCTAAATGAAGCACAAAACTCATTATTCTCAATTCATCCGGGGTCTACCAAGATGTACCGTGATTTAAAGCAAGACTTTTGGTGGAACGGTATGAAATGTGGTATTGTTGAGTATGTAGCTAAATGTTTGACTTACCAAAAAGTGAAAATCGAGCATCAACGAGTTAGCGGTTTGTTACAACCTTTAGAGATTCCATTATGGAAATGGGAGAAAAACTCTATGGATTTTATAACAAGACTACCGAGAGAACTTTACGTAAGAATAATGCTATTTGGGTGATTGTTGACAGATTAACGAAGTCGGCAAATTTTCTGGCTATACAAAAGTCCTTCTCAATTGATAAGTTAGCTGAATTGTTTGAAAAAAAATTGTTCGCCTTCAAGGCACTCCAGTTACAATTACTTCTGACAGAGATCCCAGATTTACCTCTAGGTTCTAAATGAGTCTCCACCAGGCATGGGGTACAAAGTTGAACATGTATTCACCTTATCATCCTCAAACTGATGGTCAAACTGAACGAACAATCCAAGCTCTTGAAGATATGCTTTGAGCTTGTGCTCTTGACTGGTCTGGTAGCTGGGATGAGTATCTCTGTTTAATTTAATTTTCCTACAACAACAGTTACCAATCAAGTATCGACAAGGCTCCGTTTGAGGCTCTTTACAGATGCAAGTGTCGAACTCCTATTATTTGGAATGAAGTAGGCGAGAAATCTATTGAAGGCCCTGATCTTGTTTGAATAACCACAGAAAAGGTTGAAGTGGCTAGGCAGAATATGAAAGAAGCTCAATCACGATAAAAGAGTTATGCGGATAAGCATAGACGATCAATAGAATTTCAGCCCGGTGAGCATGTTTTTGTGAAAATTTCTCCTTTACAAGGTGTCTGAAGGTTCGGATTCAAGGGTAAATTGAGTCCTCGATATATTGGTCCTTTTGAGATTTTGGAGAGAATTGGCGAGGTGGTGTATCGCTTGGCATTACCTCCGCAACTTTCGCATATTCACAATGTTTTCCATGTATCATCGCTCCATGGATATCGTTATCATCCATTGCATGTGATTGACTATCCTTTAGAACGAATTGAGCCGGATCTCTCTTATGTTGAAGAGTCAGAAGCGATAATAGATCGAGAAGAGAGACGACTGCGGCGTAGAACCATCCCGTTTGTGAAAGTATTATGGAAAATCACACTGATTGGGAAGCGACGTGGGAAACAGAAGACTCAATAAGGAAGCAATATCCGCATCTATTTTAAGGTACGAAAATTTTGTCTCTAGTTCAGTTTCGAGGACGAAACCTTTTTTTTAGGGGGGAAGAATTATAATATCCTCGTTTTTGGTATTTTTGTTTCATTAAATTTTAACTCTTAGTTTAGACCTTAGTATTAAACCATATGTACCTTATGTTTGTAAGGATTGTACTCTAAGCTTGAAAAGTAGTACTTTGACCTCCATTAATTAACAATTAATTTACAAGGGATTAATGGGTAATATTTCAAACTTAGTTATGGATTTAAATTGTTAGAGTATGTCGAGCTAGGGTATATATTGTAATTAGGTGAATGTTTGAACCCTTATTTAACAATATTATAATTGATTTCATACCCTCACCTACATCTTAATTAGACACGTCTCCTTTCATTTCTCAAACAACTTTTCTCTCATCTAAAATTTCTCTTCAATCCTTTGTCAAGATCAATTGATCAAGAATTCATGAAGGATTTTGAGGAAAGAATTGTAAAAGCTTAAGGTAAGTTAGTTTTATTCACCAATTCTTTAAGGATTTGGTGTTATGTAGGAAATACATAGTGTTGATTTTTGGTTAGGTTCAAATAATTGAAGGAATTGTGCTTATATAAAGATTGAAGTTCAAGTCATCAATTCAAGTAAGGTAAGATGAAATTTCATAGTTTATGTTCAAATTGTTGAGATTTGCAAGTATAGTCAAAGTTATTTAAGTCTTGAGGTTTTTAATGGTAGAATTAGTAAAAATCTTGATTTGATTGTTTATATGCTAGAATTGTTAAATTGGGATTTGGTTAGTTTTTGGTACCAAAAGTGGGCAAATCAATGAAACCATGAAAGTGGTGTGAACTCATGAAGTAATGCCCACAAGGTATTTGTTGAAATGCCTTAAAGAGATTTCAATTCTGTTGAGTTTTAGTTTTCTGTTAGGATATTGAAAAATTCGTATAAAATCAACCGTAAGTCTAAATAAGCTCAAATTTTGCAATTAGCAAGAACTTTTTGTCCTTTACAACTTTGTAGTTTTCACCGAGACCAAGTTATGACTTTAAGAAGCTCCAAACAATGAATTCCAGAAGAAGTGGTCCTGTGAAAAACGGGATCTGCACATTGTTTGTATAAAATTCATATATAATTGGTCGCTGCTCCAATCGAGGTGATTCCAAAACGATATGAAATCGCCAAATCCACTTGAAAAGCAATGCACGATTAACGCCATAATGCTACCAATACCAAGCCCTCCGAATTTGAGTCTAGCTTTTTCCACTTGGTCCAAGACATTTTCTTTTTCTGCACATCACCACCAGTAAATAATATATTTCTTCAAGATTCCAAGCCTTGATCAACCAACCTTGGGATTTTCTAAATAGACATGAAATAAGTAGGAAGGGTTCCGAAAACGGACTTTAAAAGGGTGACCCAACCACCAACCGACCGAAAGATTTTTAACTTTCCAATTGAAAAGTTTGGCCAGGAATTTATCAAACACCACCTTCCAACCCTCTATTTTGGACATATCACCCCCAAGGTTAAAACTAAGTACGAAAAAGGAAGCTTCGAACCACCACACCCAACACAAGAGGCCATACACTCAATTTCCTGTGATTCCAACCCCACACCAAAAAGATTTATTTTATGAAGATTGATTTTGAGACCCGAGATAAGGAAAAAAAATCTAAGAATACGAATAGTATTCCTAGCATTCGATAAAAGACCATTCATCCAGAAAAATCGCATCTTCCACATAGAAAAGGTGGGAGAGAGGCATAGGCGAATCTACATCAATGCTAAGGGGATAAACCATTAAATTTTTGGGGTTTTGTACAGTAAGTTTTAATTTTTATAATCACATATATTATTTCTACCCCCAATAAAAATAAAAGTAAGGTTCGCCCCCATAACACGGCTTCATTTTCGATTTTTTTACATAATTTATTTGTATATTAATTGTTAGGGTTATGGTTTGTTAGTTGATGTTTAATTGTTAATTGTTAGGCTTAGAGTATATTAGTTACTGTCTAATTGTTAATTTTTTTTTTGTTAATTGTTATGATTAGAATTTATTATTAGTTGATGCCTAATTGTTAATTTTTTTTAATTGTTAAGGCTAGAGTTTATTATTAATTGATGTCTAATTGTTACTTTTTTTGTTAACTGTAAGGCTTAAAATATGTCAGTTAATGCCTAATTATTGTACATTTGTTAAGTGTTTTATTATTTCATTACAAAATTGATTTATTTTATATACCAATATCGTGAATTGATAGTGGTGCCTATAATTCTTTTAATACCACTCGACTAGCTCTACTTATTTAATGACTAGTAAAGTTTATTTGAACGGTATCTCTCGGGATCCATACAAAAGAAGAAGAAGAAAAAAAGTTATTGCGTGTCACCTTAAACAAATACTTAAATTACATTGTCAACTATATGATCATGATCTTAATTTCGACCACCATCACCAAAAAATTGGATCCGCCACTGGAGAGGTATCGATCTTTATCGATCTTTACCAATAGCAGCATCCTAGAAGATATTCTTTGAAACCGCAACTTAAATAATGACATGTAATCTTTCCATGGCTAAGAAGAAGAGGAAATAGGAGAGAAGATCTCCTTACCTTAAACCTCTACGAATGTAAAATTCTTTAGTCAGAGAGCCATTAACGAGAACTGACCTCGTCGAGTCTTCAAGGCATCCACGAATCCACCTACGCCAGACTATGCCAAATCCCATTTTCGCTAGAATTAAATCCAAGTAATCCCACCTTAAGCAATCATACGATTTCTCAAAATCAACTTTAAGAATGAAAATCTTAAACCAAATCATTTTATACAAATCCATAGCTTCATTCAAAAGTAAAGGACCATCAAGAATATGGCGTCCTTTTATGAAAACGGATTTTTCGCTACTAACGATATCCCCAATAACCATACTAATCCGACTAGCAAGAGTTTACTAATAATATTGTATTGACAACCTATAAGACTAATTAGCCTATAGTCTTTAACAAATTTAGCATAATGGACTTTCGGAATGAGAGCACTGAAAGAAGGGTTACACCATTTCGGGAATTGACTATACTCAAAGAAATCACCCACCAATTTGCCCACGTCATCTTCAACGAGGAACCATAATTTATTGAAGAAATGGAAAGTAAAACCATCTGGTTCGGTACTTTATCCGGTCCACAATCCCAAACGGCTTTATTAATTTTATCCCGCGGAAAATGTTGTTCAAGATAGGAAGCTTGATCCAAAAACAAAAAATTCGGGAACTCTACATCTAAATTTGATTGAATCCCTCCACAAGTGTTGAACCGATCTTGAAAATGGGAATAGAACTCATCTTAACCTTGGTTGGCTCCATAACCCAATCGCCATCAATCATCACTCCATAAATAACTAATTGACGTCATTTCTTTTTAAGAATTCCATGGAAAAACTTGAAATTCTCATCTCCTTCGACTCCCCAATGGATCTTAACTTTTTTGTACCACATACAAATTTCTATCCTTTCCAAGTCACCCAAAGTCTTCATAAACTGGATACGAGATTCCATATCCAGTCTAGAAGCATTACCCGAATAAATCTTAGTGTTAATGTCTCTAATACTTGTTTTAAGCCATTTTTCACCTTCGTGCCACTAATATGTTGTGTGGTTTATACACGTGGTTGTAATATCCAAGTTTGAAAATAATAAATAGAGGTTTACTAGTTTGATATTGATCAAGGCTTACTGACCACATTTACACAAGTAAAACTTGCTAAGAATTTGATTGTTCACTCGCACACACAATTATTGTTATTTTGCATTATCATGAACTGTTTAACCAATCGGTGTTTCTTTCCTTGTTGAATTTGAGAAGGTCATTAGTGTTATGAATTATGAAGTTTCACAGACTCAAAGTGTTGCGTTTGATGTTATCTATTCACATGGGTTTTTTATTTGTGGATTTTTTTTCTATTCAGGTGGGGATAAAAACGACGGGAAGAAAAACGCTTTAGGCTTTCAATCGTAATAGGTGATTAAGTCGTTGAATCTATTAGTTTCAGACACTTTCATTTTAAATTTAATCTTAAAAGATGAATTTGAGTAGGCCTTAATTCTATTGAACAATTATACTGAGTCAAAACTTTTAGCGAAACTACATTTTCTGTTCAAAGACGATTCTGTAGATGTCAAATAGTGAAATGTTTATCATGTACAGAATGATTCAAGTTAACTAAATGCCTTGGAAACTAGAGTTTCAATCTCAGTTATTATTAAACTCAAAATGTGAAACCCAACTTGAAATTGATATCGAGTTTATTGCACTTCGAAAAACAATTAAAATGGTTAGCAATGTTTCCTTTTTAGATAATTTGTCAGAACTACCATTCACCGGCCCGGATATGATTATAACAAGTTGAGTTGTAGGATTATGCAAATTGAGGTGACTGTCAAATTGCGTTTATTCGTTCTAAGACGTGAACCATCACCTGTTACATCATTCATTTTTTTGTTGTTGTAGAAATCCAGAGACGATTAATCCAACTGAAAAAGCTCCCAAGTGAGTTTTTATCTTGGGATTGTTCTAGTAACTTTTTCTTCGAAAACTTAATGTTTTTGATGAATGAATTGGGATTCAATTTGAATTATTTTATATGGTCGTTGAAAGGAATGAAGTCATTCACGATGGCCGAAATACATTTCCGTCACACACATGCAATAAGAGTTAGTGAACTAAAAGTAAGTCGAGTTCTTTGCAAAAGTAACTAAAAGTAAGTTTTTTATTGATAATTGCCAACGCCATATGTTATGTTATGTTATGTTATGTTATTGTTAATGTAGGTCAATGATGTCGAGTTTCCATATCTGATAATAAGTTACTAATTCCGAAAATCATCCGATAAATTCCTTTGGCCAACTTATTGGTCATTTTCCATTTAAAACTCATCAGTTGGCATATTTTAAGTTACAAGTCTTTTATAATGAATTTGCTCTGACGTCTTCTTAACTTGTAGATAAAACACAAAATTAGCATCTTTAGCACTTCACTTGAAATTTTGCAAACATCTTGAAGTCAGAACGGGGGTTGTCGTTCGTGCAAAGTAAGAAATGCAAGCCATGAAAATCTTCGGTGATTCATATCAAGGATGAAGTACGATAAAGTGGTTGAGCTGTGTCAAATGATGAATTAAATTGCATTTGGCCAACCTGTTATATTCACATGGCATTATCCTTATGCATATGATAACAATTATGAAGGCATTGGAACATAAACACAAAATTAGAAATTGATTTAACATAATAGCATAAAGAGTTTAATAGATCTAACCTGGCGCACTTGAGTTATACGCAACGAAGTTCATTAAAGCGGAAGCAGTCATCGACACGTGTAGATCAAAGTCTTCTAAAGCTCTATACGATTTGTTTTAGAATGAGGCTGAACGGAATGCAGAATTCATGTAGGCAATAGGGACTCGATCTCCTTTATTTATAGGCCACTAGAGACTTATCCCATAACGAATCCTAATTTATCTATAAGATTTGAGTTTTAAATAATAGAAGATATTCACTAACTTTAATGTTAATCAGGTAATTAAGTTAATGATTTGTCCTACTCATATTACGAGATATATATATATATATATATCCAAATATGTAACTGAATTGTAACTGATATAAGATTCTCTTGATAGTATAAATATTTAAATCAATTTTCTTTTAATATTTAATACAGATAATGTGAAAGTCCAATTTATTTCCAACACAACCACTTTTGGATTTTTCAACATCACTAAATGCTTAGGATCATGGTTCTAAGACCAAGATCTTGGATCGTTGCAATATTATTTTTGAAAAATTTGAGACGGATTTATGGATTGTGGATTGATTGAACGTCCAATATTATTTTTAAAAATTCTTTTTTTTATGATAACATGTGTAAGAAGTTTTTTTTGCTTTAAGATTTCTATGTTTTTGTTTTTACTAATATTAAAATATATAATTGTATATAAATTATAGTGTTGAAATATGGATGGAAAAATATACCCTTTGGAGAAAGAAATGATTTTTAAAGTTATATGTGAAAATAGCCTTTAGAGAGGATTTGGTTTTTTCCAAAAGTGTATCCAAACATAACTTTTAGAGAATGTTTTGGGGCCTGGGCTGTCTCGGACTGCTACAAAAAGAAAAACCTTGATTTTGCCTTGAAACCCCGTCTCAACTCTTTTGTTAAAACATTTGCATTTTGCCTCGTTTAAACGAAATTTGAATTCATATGTGCTGTCTAGACATCGTTTGAAAGCTATTTCCAACCTCATATTCTCTTGGAAAATATGCTCAGTTCCATTTTATAAATATGCCTCGTTTGAGCCTCCATTTGAACTAAATGTAACATTACATTTGTTTCTAATCCACCCTCTATATATCTATCATGAAGCAATGAAAAACCAAGATTAAGGGGGACCTAATAGCTATTACATCATTATGATATGCAATGGATTCAATCTATATATCTATATAAAAGCAAAATGTGGAGTTGCTTATGTGGCATCATGAGAAGCCTTCATTCACCTTTCTTTATTTTCTCATAATTTTGATTTTTTTAAATAAAAAACTTCTCATAAAATCCAAAATAAAAAAGTTGTAACGATTAAACAAGTTTCAAATTTGTTCTAAATTGGGTCTTCTCTTAATTTAAACTGTAATTGCTAGAAGCATTCCTTAATAGGAAAACCTCTCCAAAAATCGGCGTATGCCACTTGTAGTGACGAGCACACGGTATTCTTTAGTAAAAGGCGAAAGAATAGTTCGCTTTGTGCTCATCACATGGCTGCGGCCTTTTCAAGGTCGTTGAGAACGTTTTTCTATACACCTGCTTCTCACTCTACATTTGCATTCACCATGCGATGTGGGATGTGGGAGTATATATATAATTGAAGCTACCTGCACCTGCTGTTTAATTTGGACATGGGAATACAACTTCACCAAACTACAATTTTAATCCATTTCATTTTCTTTTTTTCTGTTTTGTTTTTACCTCTTAATGGTTCCATTAAGAGGCAACCTCTGAATCGCTAAGAGGTAAATCCTGTTTGGCAAAAAAAAATGTTTGTCTCTTAATGGTTCTAAAACCCTTTGAATGATTTAGCATCCTGGGCCTCCCTTAGCCATTCAGCACCCTCATTTTATTCTAAACAATTACCAACCAACCATATTTCATTTTGCACTATATCGTAAAAACCTCTTAGTTATTCTGACCACTTAATCATTCTGCACTAAACCATTCAGCAACTGCCAAACAGCCCCTAAAACCCATGACGGACAGATTTTTTATTTTTACTTTTATATATTTTTGCCTTTTTTTAACTACTATACTAAATACTATTTTTATTTTTCAAACTTACATTTTTTTAGTCTTATATTTTCTTTAAGAAACAACAATTAATATTAAAAGATAGCCAGGGGAGTTAGTATCTGAATTGGAAAGATTGGGTATTGAGTTAGTATGTCGTACTGGGGTCGAATCTGTAGCCCGTTTGAAAATTGAATCGACACTGTTTTCGAAAATCAAAGAAGCACAACAACATGATGGTGAGATTTGGGTTATCCTTGAAAAATCAAAAGATGATCCAAAATCAGATTTTCGGGTGGACGACATAGGTACCATCTGGTATCGAAACCGAGTCTGTGTACCTGATGATCCTGAAGTCAAGGAAGTTATGCTAAATGAAACACATAACTCATTATTCTCAATTCATCCGGGATCTACCAAGATGTACCGTGATTTAAAGCAAGACTTTTGGTGGAACGGTATGAAATGTGATATTGTTGAGTATGTTGCTGAATGTTTGACTTGCCAGAAAGTGAAAATAGAGCATCAACGAGTAAGAGGTTTGTTACAACCTTTAGAGATTCCATTATGGAAATGGGAGAAAAACTCTATGGATTTTGTGACAGGACTACCGAGAGAACTCTACGTAAGCATAATGCTATTTGGGTGATTGTTGACAGATTAACGAAGTCGGCACATTTTCTGGCTATACGAGAGTCCTTCTCAATTGATAAGTTAGCTGAATTGTATAAAAAAGAAATTGTTCGCCTTCAAGTCACTCCAGTTACAATTACTTCTGACAGAGATTCCAGATTTACCTCTAGGTTCTGTAAGAGTCTCCACCAGGCCTGGGTACAATGTTAGACATGAGTTCAGCTTATCAACCTCAAACTGATGGTCATACAGAACGAACAATTCAAACTCTTGAAGATATGCTTAATAGCACCAAAGGACCTTAGGGCCAAGATATCTGATTTAAACTCAAAGCTTGATCAGTGTGAGGATGAGAAAGCAGAGATTGTCTATCAATGCTCATCTCTTCAAATTCAACTCAAAGAATATGTTTCTAAAATAACTTATATTGAACTCAAACATCATAAACGAGGTCAAACTGATCAAACGATCCATATGAACAAACCTAAGGAATTCACTTATTTCAATAAAGAATGGGGAATTGGGTATGACAACCCTCAGTATTTGAAAAAGGGTTTATCAAGGAGGCCTACTCTATACGAGTTTTAACCTTTTTGGCTTTGATAGAAAATACATTGAATATAAAATCAGATGGACAAAACCTCTCGAGGAGAAAGAAAAAGGAAACTGAGGAATGCAAATGCAAGCATACCACTATAATGCAATTACCCTTTGCGTATGAAGTTCTTAACTATTCTTATACGAAAAATAAATCCAAGTACCTATCAAATGATTACTTTGACGGCTACAAAGTTGCACTGCCCAAGTATTTCTCCGAAAAGAATGAGGTCCCCACAACAGAAACCAAAATAGAAACGGACGAGTTTAAACGCTATGTTCCTCCTCTTGTTTTGGAAATGAAAATAGTCGAGTTAGAGGAGTCACTTGAGAAGGAAAGGACCAATTTTCAAAAAGAAAAACAAGAACTGTTACTTAAACTTGAGAATTCCAATTCCACAAAAACCGAATTTGTATCTGTTGAAGAAAAGGAAATTCTTTGAACAGAAATCAATCGGCTCAAATCTAAACTGTCTGCTTTGGCAACAGAAGCGATGGAAGACAACGTGAGCAAAGGCAAACTTCAAGAAAAGATTGACAAGCTCCAAAATGAAAGAACTACTCTGTCTGAACCTTCCTCGGACTCCTCAGATACATCTTCGTGTAAAGCTTTTATTGGAAAAACTACCTCAAGAAAAGGAAAGGAGTCTCAAGAAAAATGTGTTCAAAAGAATCTTAACTCTGAATTTCAAAAAGCTTCCGCAACAGATTCTTCCAAAAATACAGAATCAAAGTGTTCCTCATCTCCCTCAACCACCATTGTTCCATCTGTAAATGAAATTGATTTTTCAGCGTTTATGAATTCCGATGTAAGTTTCGATGAGGAGTTTCCTAAGTTTGAATTCGACAAAGCTCTTCCAAATCACACCGACTTTCTTTCAAAAGCAGTAAAACGACCGGTCAAATTTCTGAAAGGCGAATGTTCTACAAAACTCAAAAACCGATATGTGAACGAAGTTTCCAAAACCGACTCAAATTCTCAAAAGCGTTCACAGACGTAGCAACAGACTGGTCAACCAAATGACATACATCCTTCCTACTCACACTCTACTAACCACGCCTTTAATGATTTTTCAGACAAAAATGGTCGAGCAAAACATGCCAAACAAAAGTGGGTAGCCAAAGGATCTACTAAGAGCAAGTCGAAGCCAAAGTCATTTAGTTCTACTTTCAATTCTAGGAATAACATTAATAATTGTGGTTTGCATGATTTGTATAATTTTGTTGAACAAAGTGTTAATTTTCCGTTAAGACTTTATTCAATACAGCATTTGATTCAATTATCCCATGATTGTTTGTGTTGTTCTAACTGTGGATTGAATGGCTTTGTTGATAATCGTTTTGCATCTGATTGGTTTGGATCTTACCATGTATTTAAGTCTAGTCCTAAGCGTAAATCTCATAAACCTAAACGAAAGCCCAATTCAAAATGGGTTCCCAAGACAATTGATAAACCTAACCCTCCAGGACCCATTTTCAAATGGGTACCTAAAAATGCCTAAACTCGTTTTTGCAAAACGGTCATGTGTGGTACTTAGACTCAGGATGCTCCAAGCACATGACCGGAAGAAGGGAGCTATTCACGAACTTTACCGAGAAATACTGCGGAGACGTGAGATTTGGGAACGACGACAAGCGCCAATTATGGTCTACGGCGACATCGTTCAAGACACGATTACCATCAAGAAGGTGTCATACGTCGCGGGACTGGGACACAACCTGTTCAGCATCAGACAATTCTGCGACAAAGATCTAGAGGTCAACTTCAAAGCAAAAAGGTGTAGTGTCCGCACTGAAGACGGAAAGGAGTTGCTAGTTGGTACGCAAAAAACCAACCTCTACACCATAGACCTCTCATCACTAAAACCCGATGACTTCGTCTGCCTGATGTCGAAGGCCAACACTCAACAAGCTTGGATCTAGCATCGACGTCTTTCGCACCTTAACTTCAAGAACATCAACAAACTGGTGCTACGCGGACACGTCAAAGGCATGCCCGAGCTCAAATTCGAGAAGAATAGACTCTATGGGGCATGCGAAATGGGAAAGATGAAGCGAGCCACTCACAAGCCGAAGGTCGCTCCGAGCACGTCCCGGTCCCTCGAGCTCATCCATATGGATTTGTGTGGACCGATGCGCATTCAAAACATCAATCAAAAGAAGTATGCCCTGGTCATGGTGAAGTTCTCTTGCTACATATGGGTGAAGTTCCTGCACTCGAAAGACGAAAACCTGGAGCTGATCATCACCCACTTGAAGACCATTCAGCTAAATCTACAACAGCTGGTTCAAACCATCAGGACGGACAACGGGACAGAATTCAAGAATCACACTCTCGACGAATACCTCACCTCAGTAGGTATCTCTCACAATTTCTTTTCCGCCAGGACTCCTCAGCAGAATGGAGTCGTGGAAAGGCGGAACTGTACCCTTGTCGAAGCCGCTCGCACAATGTTGTCTCAATCGAAACTGTCATTATTTCTCTGGGTTGAAGCAGTTGTAACCGCTTGCTACACGCAAAACCGTTCCATCATCAACAAACGGTTCAACAAAACCCCGTACGAGATCATCAACAACCGAATCCCGAACATCAAGTATTTCCACGCGTTCGGTTGCACGTGCTACATTCTGAACGACAAGGATGACCTCAGCAAATTCAGTCCCAAGGCAGATAAAGGAGTTTTCATCGGATACTCCATGCAGGCCAAAGCATTCCGCGTTTACAACAAACGGACCAAAACCGTCTTCGAAAGCGTAAACATGACGTTTGACGAAGCCGCGGATTTGGCTTCTGAACAATTCAGTTCAGAACCCGCATTAACTGGCGTGTTAGCTTCCAAACACTCTCGTTCGGGATCTACACAACTCCCATTAAATCCAAATCACACATCTACGTCAAAATCACATCTGGTTTTCAAATTTATAATGACGCTTATCAAATTGGACTCAGATGTGTTTTGATGCAGAACGGTAACGTTGTTGCATATGCCTCGCATCAACTCAAACCTTACGAAGTGAACTATCTGACTCATGATTTAGGGTTGGCTGCAGTTATTTTCTCCTTGAAAATTTGGCGTCATTATCTATACGGTGAAACATGCGATATCTTTACTGACCACAAAAGCTTGAAATATATCTTTACCCAAAAAGAGTTGAACATGCGACATCGACGTGGCTGGAACTTCTAAAAGATTATGACGTTCGTATTCAATACTAACCTGGTTGTCGATGCCCTGAGACACAAACATTCTTGTACTATATCGAGTTTGATTGCTCAACCTCAATTAGTATCCGAATTGGAAAGATTGGGTATTGAGTTAGTATGTCGTACTGGGGTCGAATCTGTAGCCCGTTTGAAAATTGAATCGACACTGTTTTCGAGAATCAAAGAAGCACAACAACATGATGGTGAGATTTGGGCTATCCTTGAAAAATCAAAAGATGATCCAAAATCAGATTTTCGGGTGGACGACATAGGTACCATCTAGTATCGAAACCGAGTCTGTGTACCTGATGATCCTGAAGTCAAGGAAGTTGTGCTTAATGAAACACATAACTCATTATTCTCAATTCATCCGGGATCTACCAAGATGTACCGTGATTTAAAGCAAGACTTTTGGTGGAATGGTATGAAACGTGATATTGTTGAGTATGTTGCTAAATGTTTGACATGCCAGAAAGTGAAAATCGAGCATCAACGAGTTAGAGGTTTGTTACAACCTTTAGACATTCCATTATGGAAATGGAAGAAAAACTCTATGGATTTTGTGACAGGACTACCGAGAGAACTCTACGTAAGCATAATGCTATTTGGGTGATTGTTGACAGATTAACGAAGTCGGCACATTTTCTGGCTATACAAGAGTCCTTCTCAATTTATAAGTTAGCTGAATCGTTTGAAAAAGAAATTGTTCGCCTTCACGTCACTCCAGTTACAATTACTTCTGACAGAGATTCCAGATTTACCTCTAGGTCCTGTAAGAGTCTCCACCAGGCCTGGGTACAATGTTAAACATGAGTTCAGCTTATCATCCTCAAACTGATGGTCATATTGAATGAACAATTCAAACTCTTGAAGATATGCTTAATAGCACCAAAGGACCTTAGGGCCAAGATATCTGATTTAAACTCAAAGCTCGATCAGTGTGAAGATGAGAAAGCAGAGATTGTCTATCAATGCTCATCTCTTCAAATTCAACTCAAAGAATATGTTTCTAAAATAACTGATCTTGAACTCAAACATCATAAACGAGGTCAAACTGATCAAACGATCCATATGAACAAACCTAAGGAATTCACTTATTTCAATAAAGAATGGGGAATTGGGTATGACAACCCTCGGTATTTGAAAAAGGGTTTATCAAGGAGGCCTACTCTATACGAGTTTTAACCTTTTTGGCTTTGATAGAATATATATTGAATATAAAATCAGATAGACAAAACCTCTCGAGGAGAAAGAAGAGGAAACTGAGCAATACAAATGCAAGCATACCACTATAATGCAATTACCCTTTGCGTATGAAGTTCTTAACTATTCTTATACGAAAAATAAATCCAAGTACCTATCAAATGATTACTTTGACGGCTACAAAGTTGCACTGCCCAACAAAAAGAATGAGGTCCCTACAACAGAAACCAAAATATAGACGGACGAGTTTAAACGCTATGTTCCTCCTCTTGTTTTGGAAATGAAAATAGTCGAGTTAGAGGAGTCACTTGAGAAGGAAAGGACCAATTTTCAAAAAGAAAAACAAGAACTGTTACTTAAACTTGAGAATTCCAATTCCACAAAAACCGAATCTGTATCTGTTGAAGAAAAGGAAATTCTTTGAACAGAAATCAATCGACTCAAATCTAAACTGTCTGCTTTGGCAACAGAAGCGATGGAAGAGCACGTGAGCAAAGGCAAACTTCAAGAAAAGATTGACAAGCTCCAAAATGAAAGAACTACTCTGTCTGAACCTTCCTCGGACTCCTCAGATACATCTTCGTGTAAAGCTTTTATTGGCAAAACTACCTCAAGAAAAGGAAAGGAGTCTCAAGAAAAATGTTTTCAAAAGAATCTTAACTCTTAATTTCAAAAAGCTTCCGCAACAGATTCTTCCAAAAACACAGAATCAAAGTGTTCCTCATCTCCCTCAACCACCAGTGTTCCATCTGTAAATGAAATTGATTTTTCAGCGTTTATGAATTCCGATGTAAGTTCCGATGAGGAGTTTCCTAAGTTTGAATTCGACAAAGCTCTTCCAAATCACACCGACTTTCTTTCAAAAGCAGTAAATCGACCAGTCAAATTTCTGAAAGGCGAATGTTCTACAAAACTCAAAAACCGATATGTGAACGAAGTTTCCAAAACCGGCTCAAATTCTCAAAAGCGTTCACAGACGCAGCAAAAGACTGGTCAACCAAATGACAGACATCCTTCCTACTCACACTCTACTGACCATGCCTTTAATGATTTTTCAGATAAAAATGGTCGAGCAAAACATGCCAAACAAAAGTGGGTAGCCAAAGGATCTACTAAGAGCAAGTCGAAGCCAAAGTCATTTAATTCTGCTTTCAATTCTAGGAATAACATTAATAGTTGTAGTTTGCATGATTTGTATAATTTTGTTGAACAAAGTATTAATTTTCCGTTAAGACTTTATTCAATACATCATTTGATTCAATTATCCCATGATTGTTTGTGTTGTTCTAACTGTGGATTGAATGGCTTTGTTGATAATCGTTTTTCATCTGATTGGTTTGGATCTTACCATGTATTTAAGTCTATTCCTAAGCGTAAATCTCGTAAACCTAAACGGAAGCCCAATTCAAAATGGGTTCCCAAGACAAGTGATAAACCTAACCCTCCAGGACCCATTTTCAAATGGGTACCTAAAAATGCCTAAACTCGTTTTTGCAGAACGGTCATGTGTGGTACTTAGACTCAGGATGCTCCAAGCACATGACCGGAAGGAGGGAGTTGTTCACGAACTTTACCGAGAAATATTGCGGAGACGTGAGATTTGGGAACGACGACAAGCGCCAATTATGGTCTACGGCGACATCGTTCAAGACAAGATTACCATCAAGAAGGTGTCATACGTCGCGGGACTGGGACACAACCTGTTCAGCATCAGACAATTCTGCGACAAAGATCTAGAGGTCAACTTCATAGTAAAAAGGTGTAGTGTCCGCACTGAAGACGGAAAGGAGTTGCTAGTTGGCTCACAAAAAACCAACCTCTACACCATAGACCTCTCATCACTAAAACCCGATGACTTCTCTGCCTGATGTCGAAGGCCAACACTCAACAAGCTTGGATCTAGCATCGACGTCTTTCGCACCTTAACTTCAAGAACATCAACAAACTGGTGCTAGGCGGACACGTCAAAGGCATGCCTGAGCTCAAATTCGAGAAGGATAGACTCTACGGGGCATGCGAAATGGGAAAGATGAAGCGAGCCACTCACAAGCCGAAGGTCGCTCCGAGCACGTCCCGGTCCCTCGAACTCATACATATGGATTTGTGTGGACCGATGCGCATTCAAAGCATCAATCAAAAGAAGTATGCCCTGGTCATGGTGAAGTTCTCTCGCTACATATGGGTGAAGTTCCTGCACTCGAAAGACGAAAACCCGGAGCTGATCATCACCCACTTGAAGACCATTCAGCTAAATCTACAACAACTGGTTCAAACCATCAGGACAGACAACGAGACGGAATTCAAGAATCACACTCTCGACGAATACCTCACCTCAGTAGGTATCTCTCACAATTTCTTTGCCGCCAGGACTCCTCAGCAGAATGGAGTCGTGGAAAGGTGGAACTGTACCCTTGTCGAAGCCGCTCGCACAATGTTGTCTCAATCGAAACTGTCATTATTTCTCTGGGCTGAAGCAGTTGCAACCGCTTGCTACACGTAAAACCGTTCCATCATCAACAAACGGTTCAACAAAACCCCGTACGAGATCATCAACAACCGAATCCCGAACATCAAGTATTTCCACGCGTTCGGTTGCACGTGCTACGTTCTGAATGATGAGGATGACCTCAGCAAATTCAGTCCCAAGGCAGATAAAGGAGTTTTCATCGGATACTCCATGCAGGCCAAATCATTCCGCGTTTACAACAAACGGACCAAAACCGTCTTCGAAAGCGTAAACATGATGTTTGACGAAGCCGCAGATTTGGCTTCTGAACAATTCAGTTCAGAACCCGCATTAACTGGCGTGTTAGCTTCGAAACACTCTCGTTCGGGATCTACACAACTCCCAGTAAATCCAAATCACACATCTACGTCAAAATCACATCTTGTTGATCTAGATTTACAGTTTGAGCACATTTATGATGAGTTCTTTAATTTACCTAATCCTCGTGTTACTGTGCATCCTAGGGTTGGAGTTTCTCAACTCGAAAACTCGGAGAACCTCTCCGGTCTGCCCCCATCAACAAGCACTCCAACGCTGTCTACGGAAACCCCTCAAAGCTCAAGTGATGCCACTACCAAAACGGCCATCCCATCGGAGAACCCTGTGCTCATTCCGGAGATCAATCCAGAAGATTTGTCCTCAACAACTCAAACGGTTCAACAACCGAATTCCCCGGAAGTTGCCCAACCAATGACGGATCCTGCACCATCTCCTCCAAGGAACCGTCCTTCTTCACTTGAAGCCGTTTAAGATCTTCCCCCCAGTGCGTATGTGGACCCGGATACTTCCCATGCAACTCATCAACCACTTCCACATACCACGAAATGGACACGAGCACACACTCTTCATCAGATTATCGGCGATCCTTCCAGTCCAGTTCAGACGCGAGGTGCCTCCGCCAACTTCTGTCTATTCTCCGGCTTCGTAAGCAAGATCGAGCCCACCACCGTCTTCGAAGCTCTCAATGACCCAGACTGGGTAATCGCCAGGCAAGAGTAGCTCAATCAGTTCGAGAGCCTCAAGGTCTGGAGACTGGTTCCCCGTCCAGCAAATAAGACGGTCATTGGAACCAAGTGGTGTTTAAGAACAAGAAAGATGAAGATGGCATCGTCGTACGAAACAAGGCTCCCCTCGTGGCCAAAGGATACCACCAACAAGAGAGAATAGACTACGACGAGACATACACTCTGGTAGCAAGAATTGAAGCGATACAAATGTTTCTTGCCTACACCGCGCACAAAAACTTCACGGTCTTCCAGATGGACGTCAAGACCGCCTTCCTCAACGGCGTACTCAAGGAAGGAGTTTACGTCTCGCAACCGGACGGGTTCGTGGACGACTCCAAGCCAAACCACGTATACATCCTCGACAAGGCTCTGTATGGCCTTAACCAAGCTCCACGTGCTTGGTATGAAGCTTTGTCCACATTCTTAGTCAAAGCAGGTTTTTCAAAAGGTAAAATCGACACCACTTTGTTTATTAAGAATGAAGAAGGTCACATTATTTTAGTCCAAGTATACGTTGATGATATTATTTTCGGTTCTACAAACCCTCAGTACTGTAAGAACTTTTCGGTTCTCATGGGAAAATATTTTCAAATGAGTATGATGGGTGAAATGAGTTTCTTCCTCGGTCTTCAAGTTAAGCAACTATCGACCGGGAGATTCATAAACCAGGCTAAGTACATTCGAGATATTCTTCGGAAATACCAGATGGAATAGCCTTCGCCCATGAAAACTCCAATGTCTCCGGGTACGCGGTTACACACCGATCCTACCGGAAAGGATGGGGACACCATGACCTACCATTGGATGATAGGTTCTTTAATGTACTTGACGGCGAGTAGACCGGATATCATGTTTTCAAACTTTTTATGCGCCCGTTTTCAATCAAAGCCAAAAGAGTCTCACTTAATTGCTGTAAAGCGCATATTTCGTTATTTAAAAGGTATTGCTGATCTTGGCTTGTGGTACCCGAAAGAGACAGGTTTCGAGCTTACAGCATATTCGGACGCGGACCACGCGGGCAGCATGCTGGATCGAAAAAGCACTTCGGGACACATGCAGTTCCTGGGCGACAGTCTAGTCAGTTGGGCATCAAAGAAGCAGCAGTGCGTCTCCACATCTACTGCTGAGGCGAAGTACGTGGCTGCCACGAGCTGCGGTTCTCAAGTGATCTGGATGCGCACACAGCTCAAGGATTACGGTTTCTCCTAGTCAAAGGTGCTCATCTACTGCGACTCGAAGAGCGCGATCGCAATATCTAGCAATCCGGTTCAGCACACTAAAACGAAGCATATAGACGTTCGGTATCATTTCATCAAGGATCATGTCGAAAGAGGTATAATCGAACTCTATTTCGTTAATACAGAACATCAGATAGCAGACCTCTTTACAAAACCCTTGGACGAAAAACGCTTTAACTATCTAGTGTCCAAGCTTGGTATGCTCAATCTGAAGGTTTAACATGTGTATGCGCCCGGTACAATTTCCATACAATTACGTGGAACTGTCTCTTAATCATCTGGTGTCTAATCTTCAGATGATCGAGTACACAATTCCTCGTCTCTGTATTCTGATTGTATCGCGCACATCTTTAAATAAACCTTTTGTATTAATTAGGTAGACTTTGTTTGCTTGTTTTTCATTCGGTTGTGATTTCCTTTATTTTCATTTTCTCATCTATTATGTTTTTCTCGTACCGCACTTGCTTTTCACAAGTTTGCTCATGTGTTCAGGGGGAGCACCTCCAAAATAATGCGTCAAGTAAGTCTGTTCTTTGTTTGAGGGGGAGCGTCACACAATTTTTTTTCTCTAAGTGTCAAAGTTTTTTGTGTGTGTATTCTCATTTTCGTAAACTGCACATCTCATGCACAATCCGAGGGGGAGCAATCTTAAATTTTTTCGTGCACAATCCGAGGGGGGTCGTTTATTTTCAAATTCCTAACTGTTTTTGAAGAGAAAACATCAGTTTGCTAAAGCCAGAGGGTCAATTTTGAAATTTCCCCAAAAGTTCCCGGATGAGGTATCCGAACACCTCACCCGAAAACTCCCCTATCGAGATGAAGTCCGGACCAGGTGGTTTCCGGACAAGGTATCCGGACCACCCATCCGGTAACCCCTCCCTTTAAATATCCGGACCCTCTCACAGTTACACTTTTTCCCGGAAACATGCTTCAAAAACCCTCTCATCGCAAGAAACCCACAGATAGCTCTCAAATCGCACGATTCTCTCGATTTTCGTCCAATCTAAGGTATGTGACACGATTCACTCTCCTAAATGTATTTCGGATTCCGTATCTCTCTAATCGCAACTCAATTTAACCGATTCATCGGTCGATTGGGGGTTCTTTCTTGGTCATTGGTGTCAATTACAACTCTCGCACATGTTTGCACCATATTGTTACCCTTAGTCTGGTTTTTGCTAAGTGATTTACTCGATTTGACATAATCCGGAAGTCGTCTGAACACTGTCATGTTATCCGGACACGCTCATGTTGTCCGGATACCTTCAAGGTATCCGGTGTCTCATGTTAGCGTATCCGGTAAGCTATTCACCCGGACACTTGTGTATTCGTAAACCACGTCACACGGTAAGTCCATCCACCCGGTAAGCTCTTTATCCGGTAACCCAAGTTATCCGGTAAGTGTTGTTGTCCGGTAACCAATGGTTATCCGGACATTTGTGCAATAATTGTATATCCGATAAGTGTGTGTATCCGGATACCAATACATCCGGTAACTATTGTTATCCGGAGACTATTGTATCCGGACACCACATCTTCCCGGACCCTTCCTTTTCTGGACACTATTTCTCAACCCTTACCTATCCGGATACTCTGTCTCACTGCCTTGATCCTAACTTCCATGCCATTTAATCGACCATTGCCAACGTATGTACTGCTACATTTCTCTCAGTCAAATACTAACACTTAGTCTATCAGGTACTCAAATGGTGAACAACAGAACCAAGACGATCAACACCATGAGGAGTTCATTGACGAGGCGGCTGACAACGCCCTTGTCTCACCCGACGATATTTCAGAAATCGAGGGCAACAACCATCACCTGATTCACCTCGATGATGCTGAGTTCCGACCTCAACACCGAGTGGTCGTGGACATCCTCTGCGGCCACCCACTTCGACACGCACTCACGGCGACTACGGATGTCCCGGTTATCTTAGGGGTGAGCAATACCGGGTACCCGCCTTATTTTCATGGAACCGGAACCGACAGTTCCTAGAAAGAAAGAACCGGAACCGGAACCGTCCCCGTCGGTTCTCTTTTTTTGGAACCGGTCCCGGAACCGCTGGGAACCGGTTTCGGGTACCCGCTAACAATTTTTTTAAACATTTTTTTACAATAAACTGTAATTTTAAAACACTTGCAAAGTAGAAAAAAAACAACTTAAACTTAAACTTAAAGTACCAACGTAGTTTTCATACAACAAACGATTAAAACTAAAAACTAATCCGATAAAAATAATTATTACATAACCAAATTAGAAATTCTTAAGTCTTGATACGACATCAACAAAAGTACAAAACGAATAAAACATTTCACGACTTCATGGCAGTTCACGTCAACACCTAACAAATAAAACACTTGGATCAAAGTCAAAGCAAATAAAATACCTAACTAAACCAATACCATGCCATTTTATAAATTGTCACTACAATAAATTAAAATTAGAAAATTACCTCAAAAAGAAATTAGTTGGTGCTAACAAATGTCTCATCAAGGTCAATATGACCAATTTCTGAAATTAACAAATAAAAAACGCAAATTAGAATGTTAAATATGAAATTAACAAATAAAAATATACATGAAAAAAGACAATAAATAAGTAAATTACCTTCCTCGTATTTTTGCACATCCTCCAAATATTGTTCCATGTCGAAACATATTGATGATCCTCTCAACCAATCTTGAGCACATATCAAAGTTTCCACCGTCTTCGGACCCAAACTACTCTGAAACTCATCTACCACCCAACCGAATGTACTAAAAGACGACTCACTAGCAACTGTAGAAACCGGAATGGCTAGAATGTCCTTTGCCATTGATCCCAATACCTTATATGTAGTACACTTTTCACTCCACCACCTCAAAATTTCAATCTTCTCAACATCCATTTTTTCAGGCGGAGCCTCAAGATATTCTTCCAACTCAGATTTCTCAATAGCATCCCCAACATCATTTTCATAAAACTCACCATAGATTTTTCTCATCTGTTTATTCTTCACCGTCCCAACAAAATTTTAGTCACCATCATCATTCACAAAGAAAATAGAAGAATCATTCTTTGATGATGAAGAAACATTAGCATAATGGTCATACAATTTTTTCAAAACATCATATACTTGACCATATATATCACTCACTTTATCGGAGTCCGAAGGAAAGATCTTTCTTAATGAAAACTTCACAAACCTCATCTTATAACGTGGATCAAGAGCCACTGCAACTAAAACCATCACATTTGTTCTACCAAAACCTCCATAATATTTGTCAAACTTTTTTCTCATTTCATCACCCATACGTATAATACTAGGTTCATCATCCTCTCTCCACTCTAACAAAGAAGCAAGGACACCCAAGATCTCATGAAAATGCATATTAGCTGTAACATATAAAGTGCCGGAAATCCTTTTTGTGGCCTCGTAAAATTGTTTCAAACTAAGTGATAACGCTTTGGCATTTTCCCAATCTTGTTGGGATGGAAATCAATCTTTGAGTTCTTTTACAAAATCAGGATCTTCTTGTTTCATTCTTTTAAAAGCTTTCTCAAATTTAAGAGCCAAATCTAACATAATATAAGTGGAGTTCCACCGTGTTGGCACATCTAAACAAACAGAACATCTCATATGAAAAAACTCACCTCCTAAAACAAGTTTTTCACTAAGATTATCTTTCAAATGCGCAACGGCCACATCATTAGAACTTGCATTATCTACAGTAAGACAAGACAACTTATCTTCTATACCCCATTGAAGAACACATGATTCCACAACTTTTCCAATTTCCTTCCCTTTATGACTATCCATTAACCGGAAACTCAAAATCCTTTTATGCAATCTCCAATTATCATCAATAAAGTGTGCAGTCAAACAAAGATAATTATAATTTTGCACAGAAGTCCAACAATCAGCTGTGAGAGCAATTCTAGAGTTCAAACTTTTGAAAGTATTTCTTAGTATCTCCCTTTCACTAAGAAATAGTTTACTACAATCTCTAGCAACCGTGAATCGTGATGGAATACAAAATTGTGGCATGCCGGCACTACAAAAACCTCTAAATCTATCACGTTCGACGATAGAAAACGGTTTCTCATCAAGAATAACCATTCTAGCTAAAGCAAGTCTAATAGCATTTTGATCAAACTCCCAATTAGAAATAGTGGCAGCATCACTTTGACTAGTTCTAAAAGTATTAATTTTCATTTGTTTTTTATCGACATTTGTCGGGTATTTTGGACAAGAACCAAGATGTTTTGAGAGAGAAGAGGTACCGTTCTTTGTGCACCCGTTCAATAACTTGGAACAATACTTGCATTTTGCCTTCACAACCTTGCCCATTTCTGGATCTCTAATGTCTTCGTAATGATACCAAACATTTGATTTCCTTTTGTCTCCGACTTTGGGCATACTTTTTTGGCTTTGGTTTTGATCAACAGCCTCACTTTCATCCACATCAATGGGAGGTACATCCATTATTAAACCTGACAAAAAAGGGAATTTAATTTAAATAACTATTCATAAACTGACAAGAAATAAGACACCATGTTTGATCTAACATTATCGAATTCTAACTCCTAGGTCAGAATCAAAATCAGACCTACTGGTAACATGAATACAATTAAGATAAAAGTTTGAACAAAAACATTTAATTCTTCATGGTTATCTCATACTAGCATGTATATAGTGATAACATCATAACATGATTGAGCTTAAGCAGATCACGTTCACCAAATCTCAACAAAAGCCCATCTGTATGTTTCATCCATTAGTTACATATTTAGAATAATACTCTTTTTTTCTTTTTACTTTGCACACAAGGGCAGTCATTTATGATGCAAGATATGGTCAAAATCAATATATGAACACAAAAAATTCATGTTAAAGAGCAACACATTAATTTTTGGGACGACCAAAGGGAATTTTCAGCTAGTCTCTCTAATTATAATCGAATAACATTGATTTATAAAGCTATTATGATTTCCTAAATTACCTCTAAACTGGAGGACTGACTAAAATTGTAAAATCAGTAACATGCGCCTTGATTTTACTTCAAATCGAACGCAATCATCAAATTAAAGTAAAACCTAACCTAGTTAAAGAGAAATTGAAATCAGGAAACAGAGAGGACGCAGGTTCTAAAAAGTAAAAACCTAACCTAGTATTATTTACTCACCGGAACGGCAAGCTCTGCCGACAGAGACGAAGCAGGTCCGCTATTACTGCCGCAGAAGCAGGTTGACGGACGGCGGTCGGTGGCTGAGCTGCCTGAGCAGACCTTCATGAGTTCGTGAGGCCGGTGAAGAAATGTGAGTGTGTGGCGGCCGTGAAGAAATGGAATGCAAGAGTAAACTAAAGTCAGTAACCCTAAAAAGTAATATTTGTTACTTTATTAATTGTTTTACTTAAATAAAATATTTATATGTAATAAATATTAAATATGTAGATATTTAATTATATTAAAATATACCGGGTACCTAGCGGTTCCGGTTCTAGGTACCCAGCGGGTAGCGGTTCTAAAAAAATGAGAACCGGAACCAGACCCAGTCTTAATCGGTTCTGTATTTTCGGAACCGGAACCAGAACTAGTCACATCGGTTCCGGTTCCGGAACCGGAAGTTCCGGAGCGGTTCCGGTTCCGGAACCGACAATTCCGGAGCGGTTCCGGTTCCAAAGGCGGGTACCCAGTTATGCTGCTCATCCCTAATCACCTCGATGATGCTGAGTTCCGACCTCAACACCGAGTGGTCGTGGACATCCTCTGTGTCCACCCACTTCGACACGCACTCACGGCGACTACAGACGTCTCGGTTCTCTACCTGCAACAAGTCTGGAACACAATCCAAGTTGTAACCGGCGACAACTCTCAAAGGATTCAAGCAACGATTGACCACTACCCTTTCGTCCTTACGCCAGAATCTTTCCGACGACTTCTATCTCATGGCGGCCGAGCTTCATTTGATCCAGCCATCGATGATGATACCCTTTGCGCCAAAATTCGGGCTTTGGAGTACAACCATGCACTGAACCCGTCGTCTGCTTTCAACAGGAAGTACCTCGCTCCCATCTTGTACACACTCTTCACCATCCTAAACCGGTGCCTATCCTCGCAATGGAAAGGCATCAACCAGTGCACCGGCAACTTCCTACGCCTCGTACATTCCGTCATCTACAACCGACACGTGGACTTTTCCACAATCATCTGGCACGAACTGGTGAAGAACATACACGACAACAGCGGAATTAAGGAACGCAAGTTTATCCCGTACATCTGATTCCTGCAACTTGCCATCCGTCAGCATATGGACGCAAACCCAGACATTTCGCGTCGCGCTAATCACACTGTATGTCCTACTTTCAGCCTCCATTATCTTGTTATTCGTAACTTGTCCAACGCACAACCCATGCGTATCCCTGATGACCTGCTGGCCTAAGCAAATCCGCAAGCACCGAGTGTGATAACTTATAGACAATCACTAGGTTTAGGTACTCCTATGTCCAGCTGGAGCAGGAGGGACCTCCCCAAGGAGCTAGGCCCGAGAGACGAGACGGTCCTAGAACAAGAGGAGGTTGAGTTCGGGTAGTTGGGGCTCCCGGATGGGGCATGCTGAGAGTACATACTGTTAGGGGAACTGGAGCGGGCAGTGTTGAGGATTCGCGTGTCGGTACTAGCCATACCCGACCTTCCTCAAGCCAACCATCTCGACTATCTATGAGCCGACCACCTACTCCCCCATACTACCTCAACCATCCGTACCACTGATGACGTTGGACCGTCGAATATCCTACACGAGGTCCCGATCGTCAATGCCCCGTTACTTGACCAAGACCCCAGAACCGACACAACTGAACCAATATCCCCGGCCATCCAAACTCGTGCCTCGGATCCTGAAAGCACCGACTCCGATACGGATCAAGCCATTCATTTATCCATAATACCCCCCCCCCTCGTATCGGACGTCGCCCTCCCGTGATCGAGGAAACTCCATCCAACTCACCCACACCCTCCAAAACCCCTAACCTCGAGCCGAATACGGGAGACATAAGGAGAAAGGAGGGATAATTAGTTGAAAATGTGGAACAGGTGAGGTGGATAGAATGGAGATCTAAAAAGAACCATGAGAGATTGAGTCTACTCAATAGAGCGGATAATGAGTGAAACCGAGCCCGAGTCGCCCAGGTAGCCACATCTACTATCTCGTCTCATCCGTTGGGACGAGATATTGAAGAAGCCGTCGTGGACCTGGCGATGCAATTGTGCAACCTCCCCAGACACTCAAGTGACTCTCAACAGTTACTTGTTTCAACTTCGCACGGGGACTTAGCACAAAATCTATCGTTCTCTCACTCGGAGAGTTTCGATATTGAAAATTGAGAACAGCATCCCCCGTTCTCGACTTCTTTCATTGCACCATCGAGTCTAGAGCCACTTGAGCAGATTACGAGGATCGGATGGAAATCCTACCACAGCTAACATCACGCCAACTGTGAACGTAGGTGGCACTTCTGTTTCTTCAACAGTCATGACCTCAACGGGCAATCTAAGTGATCCCAGTTGTGACTTACCCGACTCTGTGCCAAGGAAGTATTTGGACGGCGCCTTAAAGGCTGTCCGGGAGGCGATTACCCAAGAACTCAAGATGGAACCAGACAAAGTCAAGAGTTTACTAAAGGGAAAGGAGAAAATGGTCGAACCTGAAACTGCACCAATACCTCCACCAGCAACCGCTCAACCATCCTACTCGGTGGATGATCTGAAAACCATGCTCCTTGCCCAACTGCTCCAACATACCAACTCTGACACCTCAACCGAAGCAGATTTGCTTACCATGCTCCGATAACAGGTATCTGCTCCACCATCTTCCGTCAATACCCGATTGGACCAGCTTGACTCGACCCTGAAGGACATTCAGAACGCCCTTTCCACTTTGTCCGACAGGGTCGCCTCACTCGAAGACACCTGTAAAAGTCAAGCTGGCGGACTCAAACGCTCGCACGATGACCAGGATGATCCTGATCACCGTGAGGGGGAGAACAAGCGTCAAAGATTATCAGAGTCCGAGTCAATCACCATTGACACCACTCCAGTGGTTCAACCGGAACCATCGACTGTGGCACCATCAGAAGATCCGCCACAAAATCAGTTAAGTCTAGTCGACATGGTTATCGATATGGACATCTCAGATGAAGAAGACCCAACGGTTGAAAAGCCCGAGGGAGAAAACCAAGCACTGATCGAATTCACAGCAACGGAACGGCCATAATTTGAAATGATCGATCTAGAGTCAGAAGTGGACCCGAAAACCGGGAACGCATGGTACGAAAAAGCCAGTGCAATAAACTCCGAGGTAAACCTGATTTTCCCGACCGAAGCTGATGACGACCTTGACAATGATCAGTTTTTCTTCAGTCCATTCAGAGTACCCCAGCATATGGTCCATTGTTACCCGAAACTTCTACAATAGCAGAACCGACATCTCGTCAGACCGATACAGCTCATGCTCAACCACCTCAGCTTGTTAAATGGGAGAAAATCAAAATCCTGATTCCCTTCCTAGAGGACTCCCTAAAGAAGTTGTTCGTCCATAAGCTAAGACCGCTCGATCCAACCTTCTGCCTCAAATTATCAAAGTTCGAAGATGCCTACAAGAAACAGTACCTAGAAGTTATGAAAAGGTGTCAACCGGTCAGTCAGGTCCGAACAAAGCATAAGATAACCGAAGTCACCAACATCAGGTCACACCGTATTCTAAAGATCTGGTACCCAGTCTATACAGTCAAAAGAGAAGATGGGAAAGAATGGATATTTTCTGAAGCCGACTTCAAGAATCTCCGACTGAGCGACTTCCACCCAATCATCAAAGACCTCCGAACCCGAACTATCCGACCGCTCCATATCACCAAAGCCCTCGAAGCGGTAAAGCGATTCCTAAAATACACTATAACCATGTCTTACATCACCGACTTTCAGATGGGAATTTAACACAGGACGAAAAAGATCAATCTGCTGAAACCCGATCAAAGAGCTCCCGGATTGAAGATGTACTCAACCAACACAATGCTGAGGGAACCAGAGTTCGGGATCATCTATCTCAACGAACTGAACGAAAAGAAGTTTCTCCGCTTCAACCAAGTTGAAAGATTCTGCCATGGAACTTTAATGAAGGCTAGAGATGCTTTGAAAGAAATAATAGCCAAGGAAAAGTAAATCCAGAAGACATTTCTCATAAGTCTTAACGAGATAAATGCCCGAGAAGCCTTGGAAATTGTTGAAGACCGTATCGAGTTCCGCAAAGCCATTCGAAGTTTCGAGATTCTTTTTGCACTCCGAAATAGATATGTTCCGAATTAGCGCGACATCGAACTTCAATTCAAAGGGGGAGATTGTTAGGGTCTAATTTGTATTGAATAGAAGTTCAACGGTTTATCTTGTAAATGCTTAAATGGGCTTAGTCTTGTTTAATGGGTCGTGGGCCTTACGCTTTAAGCCTGGGTATATATTGTCTAGTTAGCCTAATTTGTTAGGTTAATCATCCATAACCATTGTAACCATATTGTAAACACTCTGAATGGTTTTATCGTATTGAATAAATGAGATGGATGATGTATTGAAATCAACTATGTTTATTGCTATTGATTACTGATTTCTTCATTATTGCACTAATCTGGGATCTACATGAAGTCAAGGAAGTTGTGCTAAATGAAGCACATAACTCATTATTCTCAATTCATCCGGGATCTACCAAGATGTATCGTGATTTAAAGCAAGACTTTTGGTGGAACGGTATGAAATGTGGTATTGTTGAGTATGTAGCTAAATCTTTGACTTACCAGAAAGTGAAAATCGAGCATCAACGAGTTAGCGGTTTGTTACAACCTTTAGAGATTCCATTATGGAAATGGGAGAAAAACTCTATGGATTTTATGACAGGACTACCAAGAGAACTGTACGTAAGCATAATGCTATTTGGGTGATTGTTGACAGATTAACGAAGTCGGCAAATTTTCTGGCTATACAAAAGTCCTTCTCAATTGATAAGTTAGCTGAATTGTTTGAAAAAAAATTGTTCGCCTTCAAGGCACTCCAGTTACAATTACTTCTGACATATATCCCAGATTTACCTCTAGGTTCTAAAAGAGTCTCCACCAGGCTTAGGGTACAAAGTTGAACATGAGTTCAACTTATCATCCTCAAACTGATGGTCAAATTGAACGAACAATCCAAGCTTTTGAAGATATGCTTTGAGCTTGTGCTCTTGAGTGGTCTGGTAGCTGAGATGAGTATCTCTATTTAATTGAATTTCCCTACAACAACAGTTACCAATCAAGTATCGACAAGGCTCCGTTTGAGGCTCTTTACAGATGCAAGTGTTGAACTCCTATTATTTGGAATGAAGTAGGCAAGAAATCTATTGAAGGCTCTGATCTTGTTTGAATAACCACGGAAAAGGTTGAAGTGGCTAGGCAGAATATGAAAGAAGCTCAATCACGACAAAAGAGTTATGCGGATAAGCATAGACGATCAATAGAATTTCAGCCCGGTGAGCACGTTTTTGTGAAAATTTCTCCTTTACAAGGTGTCTGAAGGTTCGAATTCAAGGGTAAATTGAGTCCTCGATATATTGGTCCTTTTGAGATTTTGGAGAGAATTGGCTAGGTGATGTATCGCTTGGCATTACCTCCGCAACTTTCGCATATTCACGATGTTTTCCATGTATCATCGCTCCATGGATATCGTTATCATCCATTGCATGTGATTGACTATCCTTAGAACGAATTGAGCCAGATCTCTCTTATCTTGAAGAGTCATAAGCGATAATAGATCGAGAAGAGAGACGACTGCGGCGTAGAACCATCCCGTTTGTGAAAGTATTATGGAAAATCACACTGATCGGGAAGCGACGTGGGAAACAGAAGACTCAATAAGGAAGCAATATCCGCATCTATTTTAAGGTACGAAAATTTTGTCTCTAGTTCAGTTTCGAGGACGAAACCTTCTTTTTAGGAGGGGGAAGAATTATAATATCCTCGTTTTTGGTATTTTTGTTTCATTAAATTTTAACTCTAAGTTTAGACCTTAGTATTAAACCATATGTACCTTATGTTTGTAAGGATTGTACTCTAAGCTTGAAAAGTAGTACTTTGACCTCCATTAGTTAACAATTAATTTACAAGGGATTAATGGGTAATATTTCAAACTTAGTTATGGATTTAAATTGTTAGAGTATGTCGAGCTAGGGTATATATTGTAATTAGGTGAATGTTTGAACCCTTATTTAACAATATTATAATTGATTTCATACCCTCACCAACATCTTAATTAGACACGTCTCCTTTCATTTCTCAAACAACTTTTCTCTCATCTATAATTTCTCTTCAATCCTTTGTCAAGATCAATTGATCAAGAATTCATGAAGGATTTTGAGGAAAGAATTGTAAAAGCTTAAGGTAAGTTAGTTTTATTCACCAATTCTTTAAGGATTTGGTGTTATGTAGGAAATACATACTGTTGATTTTTGGTTAGGTTCAAATAATTGAAGGAGTTGTGCTTATATAAAGATTGAAGTTCAAGTCATCAATTCAAGTAAGGTAAGATGAAATTTCATAGTTTATGTTCAAATTGTTGAGATTTGCAAGTATAATCAAAGTTATTTAAGTCTTGAGGTTTTTAATGGTAGAATTAGTAAAAATCTTGATTTGATTGTTTATATGCTAGAATTGTTAAATTGGGATTTGGTTAGTTTTTGGTACCAAAAGTGGGCAAATCAATGAAACCATGAAAGTGGTTTGAACTCATGAAGTAATGCCCACAAGGTATTTGTTGAAATGCCTTAAAGAGATTTCAATTCTGTTGAGTTTTAGTTTTCTGTTAGGATATTGAAAAATTCGTATAAAATCAACCGTAAGTCTAAATAAGCTCAAATTTTGCAGTTAGCAAGAATTTTCTGTCCTTTACAACTTTGTAGTTTTCACCGAGACCAAGTTATGACTCTAAGTAGCTCCAAACAGTGAATTCCAAAAGAAGTTGGTCTTGTGAAAAACGGGATATGCACACTGTTTGTATAAAATTCATATATAATTGGTCGCTGCTCCAATCGAGGTGATTCCAAAACGATATGAAATCGCCAAATCCACTTGAAAAGAAATGCACGATTAACGCCATAATGCTACCAATACCAAGCCCTCCGAATTTGAGTCTAGCTTTTTCCACTTGGTCCAAGACATTTTCTTTTTCTCCACATCACCACCAATAAATAATCTATTTCGCAAAGATTCCAAGCCTTGATCAACCAACCTTGGGATTTTGTAAATAGACATGAAATAAGTAGGAAGGGTTCCGAAAACGGACTTTAAAAGGGTGACCCAACCACCAACCGACCGAAAGATTTTTAACTTTCCAATTGAAAAGTTTGGCCAGGAATTTATCAAACACCACCTTCCAACCCTCTATTTTGGACATATCACCCCCAAGGTTAAAACTAAGTACGAAAAACGAAGCTTCGAACCACCACACCCAACACAAGAGGCCATACACTCAATTTCCTGTGATTCCAACCCCACACTAAAAAGATTTCTTTTATGAAGATTGATTTTGAGACCCGAGATAAGGAAAAAAAATCTAAGAATACGAATAGTATTCCTAGCAATCGATAAAAGACCATTCACCCAGCAAAATCGCATCTTCCACATAGAAAAGGTGGGAGAGAGGCATAGGCGAATCTACATCAATGCTAAGGGGATAAACCATTAAATTTTTGGGGTTTTGTACAGTAAGTTTTAATTTTTATAATCACATATATTATTTCTACCCCCAATAAAAATAAAAGTAAGGTTCGTCCACATAACCCGGCTTCATTTTTGATTTTTTTTACATAATTTATTTGTATATTAATTGTTAGGGTTATGGTTTGTTAGTTGATGTTTAATTGTTAATTGTTAGGCTTAGAGTATATTAGTTACTGTCTAATTGTTAATTTTTTTTATTAGAGTTTATTATTAGTTGATGCCTAATTGTTAACTTTTTTTTAATTGTTAAGGCTAGAGTTTATTATTAATTGATGTCCAATTGTTACTTTTTTTTGTTAACTGTAAGGCTTAAAATATGTCAGTTAATTCCTAATTATTGTACATTTGTTTAGTGTTTTATTATTTCATTACAAAATTGATTTATTTTATATACCAATATCGTGAATTGATAGTGGTGACTATAATTCTTTTAATACCACTCGACTAGCTCTACTTATTTAATGACTAGTAAAGTTTATTTGAACGGTATCTCTCGGGATCCATACAAAAGAAGAAGAAGAAAAAAAGTTATTGTGTGTCACCTTAAACAAATACTTAAATTACATTGTCAACTATATGATCATGATCTTAATTTCGACCACCATCACCAAAAAATTGGATCCGCCGCCGGAGAGGTATCGATCTTTATCGATCTTTACCAATAGCAGCATCCTAGAAGATATTCTTTGAAACCGCAACTTAAATAATGACATGTAATCTTTCCATGGCTAAGAAGAAGAGTAAATAGGAGAGAAGATCTCCTTACCTTAAACCTCTACGGATGTACAATTCCTTAGTCGGAGAGCCATTAACGAGAACTGACCTCGTCGAGTCCTCAAGGCATCCACAAATCCACCCACGCCAGACTATGCCAAATCCCATTTTCGCTAGAATTAAATCCAAGTAATCCCACCTTAAGCAATCGTGCGATTTCTCAAAATCAACTTTAAGAATCAAAATCTTAAACCAAATCATTTTATACAAATCCATAGCTTCATTCAAAAGTAAAGGACCATCAAGAATTTGGCGTCCTTTTATGAAAACGGATTGTTCGCTACTAACGATATCCCCAATAACCATACTAATCCGACTAGCAAGAAGTTTACTAATAATATTGTATTGACAACCTATAAGACTAATTAGCCTATAGTCTTTAACAAATTTAGCATAATGGACTTTCGGAATGAGAGCATTGAAAGAAGGGTTACAACATTTCGGGAATTGACTAGACTCAAAGAAATCACCCACCAATTTCCCCACGTCATCTTCAACGAGGAACCATAATTTATTGAAGAAATGGAAAGTAAAACCATCTGGTTCGGTACTTTATCCGGTCCACAATCCCAAACGGCTTTATTAATTTTATCCCGCGGAAAATGTTGTTCAAGATAGGAAGCTTGATCCAAAAACAAAAAATTCGGGAACTCTACATCTAAATTTGATTGAATCCCTCCACAAGTGTTGAACCGATCTTGAAAATGGGAATAGAACTCATCTTAACCTTGGTTGGCTCCATAACCCAATCGCCATCAATCATCACTCCATAAATAGCTAATTGACGTCATTTCTTTTTAAGAATTCCATGGAAAAACTTGAAATTCTCATCTCCTTCGACGCCCGAATGGATCTTAGCTTTTTTGTACCACATACAAATTTCTATATCCAGTCTAGAAGCATTACCCGAATAAATGTGAGCGTTAATGTCTCTAATACTTGTTTTAAGCCATTTTTCACCTCCGTGCCACTAATATGTTGTGTGGTTTATACACGTGGTTGTAATATCCAAGTTTGAAAATAATAAATAGAGGTTTACTGGTTTGATATTGATCAAGGCTTACTAACCACATTTACACAAGTAAAACTTGCTAAGAATTTGATTGTTCACTCGCACACACAATTATTGTTATTTTGCATTATCATGAACTGTTTAACCAATCGGTGTTTCTTTCCTTGTTGAATTTGAGAAGGTCATTAGTGTTATGAATTATGAAGTTTCACAGACTCAAAGTGTTGCGTTTGATGTTATCTATTCACATGGGTTTTTTATTTGTGGATTTTTTTCTATTCAGGTGGGGATAAAAACGACGGGAAGAAAAACGCTTTAGGCTTTCAATCGTAATAGGTGATTAAGTCGTTGAATCTATTAGTTTCAGACACTTTCATTTTAAATTTAATCTTAAAAGAGGAATTTGAGTAGGCCTTAATTCTATTGAACAATTATACTGAGTCAAAACTTTTAGCGAAACTACATTTTCTGTTCAAAGACGATTCTGTAGATGTCAAATAGTGAAATGTTTATCATGTGCAGAACGATTCAAGTTAACTAAATGCCTTGGGAAACTAGAGTTTCAATCTCAGTTATTATTAAACTCAAAATGTGAAACCCAACTTGAAATTGATATCGAGTTTATTGCACTTTGAAAAACAATTAAAATGGTTAGCAATGTTTCCTTTTTAGATAGTTTGTCAGAACTACCATTCACCGGCCCGGGTATGATTATAACAAGTTGAGTTGTAGGATTATGCAAATTGAGGTGACTATCAAATTGCGTTTATTCGTTCTAAGACGTGAACCATCACCTGTTACATCATTCATTTTGTTGTTGTTGTAGAAATCCAGAGACGATTAATCCAACTGAAAAAGCTCCCAAGTGAGTTTTTATCTTGGGATTGTTCTAGTAACTTTTTCTTCGAAAACTTAATGTTTTTGATGAATGAATTGGGATTCAATTTGAATTATTTTATATGGTCGTTGAAAGGAATGAAGTCGTTCACGATGGCCGAAATACATTTCCGTCACACACGTGCAATAAGAGTTAGTGAACTAAAAGTAAGTCGAGTTCTTTGCAAAAGTAACTAAAAGTAAGTTTTTTATTGATAATTGCCAACGTCATATGTTATGTTATGTTGTGTTATTGTTAATGTAGGTCAATGATGTCGAGTTTCCATATCTAATAATAAGTTACTAGAACCGAAAATCATCCGATAAATTCCTTTGGCCAACTTATTGGTCATTTTCCATTTAAAACTCATCAGTTGGCATATTTTAAGTTACGAGTCTTTTATAATGGATTTGCTCTGATGTCTTCTTAACTTGTAGATAAAACACGAAATTAGCATATTTAGCACTTCACTTGAAATTTTGCAAGCATCTTGAAGTCAGAACGGGGGTTATCGTTCGTGCAAAGTAAGAAATGCAACCCATGAAAATCTTCGGTGATTCATATCAAGGATGAAGTACGATAAAGTGGTTGAGTTGTGTCAAATGATGAATTAAATTGCATTTGGCCAACCTGTTATATTCATATGGTATTATCCTTATGCATATGATAACAATTATGAAGGCATAGGAACATAAACACAAAATTAGAAATTGATTTAACATAATAGCATAAAGAGTTTAATAGATCTAACCTGGCACACTTGAGTTATACGCAACGAAGTTCATTAAAGCGGAAACAGTCATCGACACGTGTAGATCAAAGTCTTCTAAAGCTCTATACGATTTGCTTTAGAATGGGACTGAACTGAATGCAGAATTCATGTAGGCAATAGGGACTCGATCTCCATTATTTTTAGGCCACTAGAGACTTATCTCATAACGAGTCCTAATTTATCTATAAGATTTGAGTTTTAAATAATAGAAGATATACACTAACTTTAATGTTAATCACGTAATTAAGTTAATGATTTATCCTACTCATATTACGAGATATATATATATATATATCCAAATATGTAACTGAATTATAACTGATATAAGATTCTCTTGATAGTATAAATATTTAAATCAATTTTCTATTAATATTTAATACGGATAATGTGAAAGTCCAATTTATTTCCAACACAACCACTTTCGGATTTTTCACATCACTAAATGCTTAGGATCATGGTTCTAAGACCAAGATCTTGGATCGTTGCAATATGATTTTTGAAAAATTTGAGACGGATTTATGGATTGTGGATTGATTGAACGTCCAAGATTATTTTGAAAAATTCTTTTTTTTATGATAACATGTGTAAGAAGTTTTTTTTGCTTTAAGATTTCTATGGTTTTTTCCAAAAGGATTTGCATTTTGCCTCGTTTAAAGGAAATTTGAATTCATATGTGCTGTCTAGACATCGTTTGAAACGCTTCTAATATGTGCATTTGTAACCCACTTGGAGGCTTTATATGTGATGGGTTTTTTTAAACAATTTGAGCAAGCCATTCTTACATAAATACATATATATATATATACATATTTTCTTTAGAGCTCTAATTTGTTGAAAAAAGTGATATTTTGTTGATTAAATCTAATCATTTTAGGAAGAAAAGAAATTGAAAGTATTATGAAATCTAAACATGTCTTCATAGGCATCCCTCATCACCTAATTAACAAAAACAACCACGACGAGACTATTATAAAAACCAAGGCTCACAAAGTAGAAAAGCATACCTTTCTCGGCCTTTTGGCTAAGATCAAGTGTAGTATCTGTTCTTATCAGTTTAATATCTGATATGTAGGCCATCGGCCTACTCGATATTAATCTTATTTTTTATTGGGAAAAGACCAAAACAATAGCTTGCTATTGGGGTCTTTGAGAGTCGTCTTGGTGTTGCACTACTGCCTTGGCGTGGCTCACCCTCCAATCCTAGTTGATTTTTTTTATGACTATGGCATCTGTTTTGAAGCTACAATTTATTATAGTTAATCTTGGAACTTTACAACCCAAATTTTCCTTGTGAAATGTAAGCACTTTTTAGCTGCACGTTTCTCTTATTATATTGTTTTTGTCGTTATCCACCGGTTCTAGCAACTTTCCTCTTATTATATTGTTTTTGTCGTTATCCACCGGTTCTAGCATCTTCACAATTAAGAACATGAGCTCGTTTGTCCTAAAAGAACTCATCAAAGTTTGGTGGACATTTTTTTGGCAGTATACCAGCAGAGCCAAGTTACATTCACATATTATACAACCCATAGTCGCTTGAAACCTGGAACACTTGGTGTACTGCTTTCAGCACACGTTGATTAATATTGGAGGGCGAGAATAGTTGACGGGTGTCGAGTTTCGCAAATACAAAGTAAATAATATGTCATTAGCTCGTAAGTAGGGTCGTCTTCTCAAGGCCTCTGTGTTAACCGTGAGTAATAGACAATAATGCAAAAATATTAAATAAAGATAGAAGTTGGTTTTATATATCAAGGATTACAGATTATATACTGATAATTTCAACGTAACCATAAGAGGTGATATATTGATCATATAGAACATAAAAGGTGATCATACATTAATGCATAAAGAGATTAATTATACGTATATTAATAAGAAAAGTCGAAATATTGAGAAAGGGGATATGGTTGAACTCAGAATGCAAGACGAATACAATGATGTAATTAGTTTTGTAAGAAAATCACATTTTTATGTATGAAGGGTTCAACCAACATAACGGATTGAACAGTAGAGGGCTCCATGAATTAGATTAAGGATTCATGTATAATGGTTTCATTTTTGTTTCTGTTACAATGCTAAAACTATTTGTTACGAGAATACGTATCATTTTATACATGAAAGAAACATTTAGGACTCGATGTTTGGATAGGGGCCGCGCGAACGCAGGCCCCCACTGACACAAATTATGACGTAGGCTCGACCACTTGGGCCGACCTTAGGCGGGCACCCCTCCCAAGTGCTATGGAGGTCACCAACCTAGACCATGGGCCATCTTGATCACCCATTGATCCCGTCCAGGTAAGTATGTATTAAGTTGTACAACACCTTTCTTAAATGACTCTTGTTGTGGCTGCAGGTTTCATTCCGACTCCGATGTGGGATCATGTATAACTTATTAGTTTTTATTTTCATTCCACAAACAAACATCAAATCTAATTCATTCCACAATGAAAAAGACATATAGTTTTAGAAAAAGTAATTCTTACAATTTTAATTAACCAAATGACTTGTCGTTTTAACCGTAATAATAGAGTAGTCCTTAACTTGAACTTGTGTTGCAACAAATAAAAGCTAGAAACAGATGATAATAATGCAGCTAGCTGCAGTTGTGAGTATGTATTAATTAAGTTGTACAACACCTTTCTAGATATATATTTTACACAGAAGAACCTTTAGAGAATGGTTAATTAAGAGGTGTTATTAAACCTACATTTTAGATGAAATTAATTGCAACTCTCCGTGGCTATTATATATCAAGAAATGAAATAGTAAAAGTTTTGTAAACTAGAAAAATGTAGGGTTTTTCCCATAAGGGAACCCTTCCAGAAATTCTCGACGGCCAAGGGGAATACCCAAGTCCGAGGAGGGGGTTTGGAAATAGTTTTCAACCAGCAATTGACGCGCCTCGGTTATTACCTCATTAGCTGCGTCATTGCCCCAAGCGCAAAGATGTTTTTCTCCCTGGCCCATCTCCACCATTTTATTCTAAACTTTCTTACAACCACCTCCCATCGCCCACCCATGTGGGACTAATTAACAAATTAATTAAAACCTTACCATCCCTTTTTATTTATTTTTCTATATATTTACCATCAAACATCTAATTTATCAAACACACATAAGATTCGTTTTACTCTTGTCATTGATTAATAATGTGATAGTCGGAGGTTAAGATAAAAAGATTAATTAAATATCGTGGATGGAATATTCATATGTGAATATCCATGAATTGGATTCTTATTCATCAATGATTGATCACTGTGTAATCAATTATTGGTGGGTCTTGGAGATGGTTCAATAACAGGCTCATGCGTCTTTCTCTCCAAATGCCATTCAACGTACTCACTTCATCAATGGAGTTTAATTCATCCAAACATGATCCACATTTTTCATTTCTTTTCATGATTCTACGATACAAAATAAATTAAAACATCTTTCCATATATAAAACAATTTTACCCACGTTTTTTATTAAAAAAGAAACAAAGAAAATGGAAACACTTAAAAAGTCGATGTTTGGATAGGGGCCGCGCGTACGCATGCCCCCGCTAACACAAATTATGACGTAGGCTCGACCACTTGGGCCGACCTTAGGTAGGCACCCCTCCCAAGTGCAATGGAAGTCACCAACCTAGACCATGAGCGTTATTGATCACCCATTGATCCCGTCCAGGTAAGTAAGTATCAAGCTGCACAACACCCTTCTTTAATATCTTTTGCAAGGACTGCACGTTTCATTCCGAAACCAATGTGGGATCTTGGTTTCATTCCGAAACCAATGTGGGATCTTGTTAAACTTGAAAGAAATTAATACCAATCTCTGGATGATGTTCACGTAAAATCCAAAATAAAAATGTTGTAATCGATTAAACAAGTTTCAAATTTGTTCTAAATTGGGTCTTCTCTTAATTTAAACTGTAATTGCTAGAAGCATTCCTTAAAAGGAAAACCTCTCCAAAAATCGGCGTATGCCACTTGTAGTGACGAGCACACGGTATTCTTTAGTAAAAGGCGAAAGAATAGTTCGCTTTGTGCTCATCACATGGCTGCGTGCCTTTTCAAGGTCGTTGAGAACGTTTTTTTATACACCTGCTTCTCACTCTACATTTGCATTCACCATGCGATGTGGGATGTGGGAGTATATATATATAATTGAAGCTACCTGCACCTGCTGTTTAATTTGGACATGGGAATACAACTTCACCAAACTACAATTTTAATCCATTTCATTTTCTTCTTTTCTGTTTTGTTTTTACCTATTAATGGTTCCATTAAGAGGCAACCTCTGAATCGCTAAGAGGTAAATCCTGTTTGGCAAAAAAAAAATGTCTGTCACTTAATGGTTCTAAAACCATTTGAATGATTTAGCATCGTGTGCCTCCCTTAACCATTCAGCACCCTGATTTCATTCTAAACAATTACCAACCAACCATATTTCATTTTGCACTATATCGTAAAAGCCTCTTAGTTATTCTGACCACTTAATCATTCTACACTAAACCATTCAGCAACTGCCAAACAGCCCCTAAAACCCACGACGGACAGATTTTTTATTTTTACTTTTATATATTTTTGCCTTTTTTTTAACTACTATACTAAATACTTCATTTTTATTTTTCAAACTTACATTTTTTTAGTCTTATATTTTCTTTAAGAAACAACAATTAATATTAAAAGATAGCTATTACATCCATTTCATTTTTATTTTTCGTTTTACATGTCCTAATATACGTATTAATGTAACCAAGTTATATATCATCAATCGTTTCACATTACACAATGTTTGAAGTTTGATGAAAATATCTTTAGATCTTACATTTCATTTCATCCTCCAACATTATTTATCAAAAAAATGCCATCAATTATATTGTTACGTATTTTAGCAAACTTTTGAGATTAAAATTATATGTATGCTATATATAACAATACTATATAATATTGGGTTCATTTTAATTATTCATCATACCTCAATAAAAATGTTAAAAGTTATACGACGTTTTTAGATGTCTTAATCGGTTCTTTTATGTTTTTGCTATTTGAACTATTGTACCGAGAGATGTTCCGTCATGTGTGGTTTCTCCAACTTGTATGATTCTGTATCGGGGGCGGTTGGTGTTTGCTTTTCTTCATGCACATGTTAGGACACAAAATGTCCTAATTATAAGATAATTTTGTAAAGGGGTATTAATTGTTATATGGGCTTGGTTATTATATTATGGGCTTGGGCTTAACTATGTAACAAGGGGGTATTTATAGATAAGTGTATGTAATTAGGGTTTGTAGGAATCATATTGCAATGTAGCCTCCATGGTGTAGTGTGTGAAAACTAGAGAGAGAACCATTCTCTCTCTAGGTGTTCTCTTCCATTTCAATAATACACCATTTATCCTTAGTATCTCATCTTGTTACAATCTCTATCATTATGAATCGTTGCCTTGTTTAAATGGGACTAACAAGTGGTAACAGAGCCAAAATCGAAGAAATCATTCATCGATACGATCTTTCTGCAACGATTCATCATCTACAGCCCAATCTGGTATGAAACAGTAATTTTTTGGACTTTTTGTTGCACACACTGTTTTGGGATTAAAAAACACTTTTCTGTTGGATTTTAGACAAAACTCGAAGCATTAAAGATGTCCAGAATACCGGTGCGAATCTACGTACCAAATTTCAGCCCAAACAGATCATTTTTTAGGATTAGACTTAAGATTATTTGAATCTTCATACTTATCGCAACCTTAAGTGTTCTTCATGTTCATCCTTATCGCAACTAGCTACATTCATTGTTATCGCAACCTCCAGCTCATGAACAGTAAACTATCGCAACTGTCCTTTGCGATAAGCTTGGGTTATCGCAACCCACTTCACATGAACAGTACCTTATCGCAACCTTCTGTTGCGATAAGAATCATTTTTGAGTTGTATCGCAACCTGTTTGCTGTGACAAGTTTTTGGCCTACTTTCGCAACTTGTTGGTTGCGACAAGTTGTTAGTTGCGACAAGTTGTAAGGTTGTGACATAATTCGAGTTGTGACAAGTGTGTGTTTGCGACAAGGTTTGTGTTGCGACAAAGGGTTAAAAATGTGTAACCGTGACTGTTTCTGGAGATCAAAATGGTATCCTCGCCCAAGTAATCACCCATTCCATTAAAAAAAATCCGTTAACCGGGTAGCAGAACCCCCGTGCTTAGTCTCAGGAGGGGGGCATTGTTTATGGTGTTTAGCATAAAGCGTGTGTGACATCATTCCCATATTTAGGCTGTCACATACATATTGCAACTGTCAATGTTTAAAGGAGCTCAAGTTTGCCAAGATTTTCAGAAGATGGGTGTTGGAATTCAGTCTTTGGTTGAACTGGATTAGACGTTTGAGCATTTGCAATCATTATTCTGGAGTTTTGTTGACGATGATAGACCTTTGAGTGCTCTTAATCATTCTTCTGACCTGATCAATCAGAATTGTGAGCATTTGCAATCATTGTTCTGGTGCTTTGGTTGTGATTCAAACTCTTGAGTGCTTATAATCATTCAGCTATTTCTTGAAGATTGAAGTTTCGGATTTTCATCATTCAGTGTTCTGATATTTTGGGGATGAGCATTTTTCTACGGTTAGTGAACAATGTTAATCGTGGAGTACTTCTAAACCCTACCTTATACTGTATGCTTCATTATGTTTCCTCCTTCGAGCAAATCCGAATCACGCTCTTAAGCTGAATTCTTATTCAACTCGCGGCTTATCGACGGATTTGGTGTTATAAACTGAGATTGCACTTTGGTTTGTCATGCAACAACTCGCTCGTTATCTTTCTGGTGAGCTTATCTGTACGAGCTAGAGTTTCCACATTTATGAAGATGTTTTTCGTGCACTCGGTCGAGACATTGAATCCGATTTGTCAAGGTTGAAATATAAAGAGTAAGAGCTTATTTCAAGGGGAGCCTAGACTACATTTGAAGAATTGCATCACTACGGTTTTCTATAGAAATCAAGGGGGAGAAGAACTGAAGATCTTTCGAGAAGGGTGATTCCTTTACAAAACTATTTTTTACAAATTATACCATGGTAATCGCTTTGTCAATACTTTCGAAATGAGCCCAATATTGAATAATTTTGGATTTAATTATATTATTAAATATTATAAATATATACGAATTAATGTTTCGTGATTAGTATGGGATTTGTTGAAATTAATATGGGATTTAATATAAATAATCACTAAATTGTCGTGATTTTCTTTTTGCAGTTTCATATCAATTTTTACTTCAAAATCGAATTATTTCGACGAATTACAATTCTATCAAATTCCATTCTGTCAACGAAACACCCTTAGAATTATCATAAGAGATTTAATTACTTGAAAAAAAAGGATATCACTTATCAACTGACTTTTGGATTATGAGTTCGAACATTTTTCACAAATATAAATATGCAATTATTGTGTATTCGTTTGATAAATTCATTAAGTAACAACATTTATAATAAGTATCAAACTTAATAGACATATTTTTATCTTCAAGATAATATTCCCTATTTGTGGAATTTTTGTTTTCTTTTTATCAATTATTGTATGTGTCACAAAATTATTCAACAACTATGAAACATCAAATAATTAACTTAAAACACAAATTTGATCGTCGCGCAACGAGCGAGCCAAAGACTAGTATATATATATATAGGGGTTAAATCTAGTGAGGACCAAAAAAAGGTTAAGGACTTGAGAACTAATCTAATCCATTGATTAGAATAAATCAAGGGTTATTATAAAAAAAGCCATTTTGTAATTAAAGTAAAAAATAAGGGTAATTTTGACAATTTGAAAGGACATTCAAGGATATAATGGGCATTAATTTAGTACATTCAAGGTTGTGTACTGTATAAGCAGCACCGGCCAAGTTTTGAGCATCGTTCAAGCAGGAGCAAGTTGTATAAACAGGTCTTTGGATAATTGGATTCCTCGATTTTGAGAGCTCTAGTTTATTTGGGTTTAGCTGTCGGGTTTTGATTCCTTTACTTCTTTCGAAATTGGCAAGCGTAAAAGAAAAGAAAGGCGAGAAGCACCATGGCAGTTATATCTTCGACCTAATGGCTGCTATTTTTCCTAGCTTGACTTTCCGACCGCCATGATTTTTGAATTTCTGGTTGGTTTAGGAATAACCACAATTGTTGCGGTGGGGGATCTTTTGGAAGAAACAGGTGGGTTGAAATTCACCAAATCATTCATCAAATTCTACTCAGAAATCAAGAATTTCACATGTTCATCCTTGTATACTCCCGAAGCCACAAACGACAAGCTTAAGAAGATGTTGATGACTTTGCTTAGTTGATTAATATCACAATTCCTGTTTTCTTAGGTTTTTTCCATGATTGGAAGTATGTTCCTAGATTTGGGGTTTTTGTGTTTGATTTCCTAGATCTGGTGAGTCTTTATGTTTCACCTGGTGAATCTTCACCTAGTGAATCTTTATGTTTCATCATCGGTGAATATGTGTGTTTCATGAATTTGTATGTTTCATCTGGTGAATCGACGTCTTATCTGTTGTGTTTCACCTGGTGAATCTTTACACCTGGTAATGTTTCACCTGGTTTCACCTAGTGAATCTTTATGTTTCATGGTGTATTTGTATCACCTGGAGATGATACATAGTGGTTGTTTTCCATTCAATCGTAAATTTAATACACAGGCTCCTACCATGATTCTGGTTTCACCTAGTGAATCTTTATGTTTCACCTGGTTTTAATTTCATCCGTTGAATCGGTGTTTCATCATCGGTGAATATGTGTGTTTCAAGAATTTGTATGTTTCACCTGATGAAAGTGTGCTTCACCTGGTGAATTGTGCATTTCATATGGTGAATTGTGCATTTCATATGGTGAATCTATGTGTTTCATATGGTGAATCTGTGTTTTTCATTTGGATTGTGTTTCGGCTGGAAAATCGTTGTGTTTCATATGGTGAATCTGTGTGTTTCATCAAATGAATGAAGTTTTTTGAGAAGGGTATCCCAGACCACATTGGGCCCAGACTAATCCCTAGGCAAATCGGGCCTTTGGCCCAGCTGCTAAAGCATGCAGCCTTGAGATTATCCTCAGTGGCCACAAGTGCTGCGTGTGGGGCTCGAACCCGGGCAAGCGCTATGAACTCCCTAGGCCTTACCACCACGCCACAACCCTTGTGGTTCAAATGAATGAAGTTGTATGTTTCATCTGATGAATCTTGTTACCAAAATGACGATTATGCCCTTTTTTAATTAAAAACAACTTTTAATTAAAACCTTAAGATCAAAACCAAATTAAGGCTTAGATCACTCCTCACGGTTCTTAACCTTTTTGTGGTTCTCATTTGATTACCGTCCTATATATATATATATATATCACAAAACAATCTAATGCTATTATTTTACATAATCTCAAAACTTGATAACGAATCAAAGATTTACACGACAACCTTGGCATACAACGCCATTTTCTCGATTATTCCCTAAAATCCTCATGACATTCAATGAAGATACTTTCGCGAAATCAAATAATACATGGACATCAAGTTCAAATAAAGTCTTACGACAACTTAATTCCTTGAACACAAAACCATTATTAAACATAACGACAAACCCGCTATCACATCAGTTTCTTATACCTCTGACTTAGCATAAAAATGCTAAACACAAAGTCTTAAATATTTACTTAACTTAAATCACTCCATAACGAAACTCATCACCAACGATCTCTCCTCACATGACCAACAAAATTTCCAACTAATCACAACACTAATAATATAAAATCAGTTCACGATTTAGACTCTCAAATCTAAGGCAAGTACTAGGTAACACTAAACTCCCTTGAATAACTTTTCTAGACCAATAAAAGCTCACAAACATCAATTTCTTATTAGAATATTAATAAAATCAACAAATATTGTCCCCTTAGCTTAATTCTAGGCAATAAGCAACCTAATTCACTTAAACTACACTCACACGGTAAACCTATTTGGTTTTCTACAAGATCAAACCTAGAGCTCTGATACCATAATTGTAACACCCCCATTCAAAAGAACTAGAGGTTACTTCTAAACCTAATAAACGATATAAAATGTCTTCAAAAATATAACGTCTACAAATAAGAATTAAACTCCAAACAAAAGATTCAAGTACATCCCTACAAATAAGCAAAACCAAACATAAATAGTTACCGAAAGAGCTAGTCTAATAACGAATGAAATAAATTAAATAATGCCTAAAATTGTAGTAATTCTCTCAAAACCTTCTTCTGATCGGAACCTTATCCACTCTTCTCATGAAACCTTAGCAACCCCCTTATTACCTGCCGTGAGGAAAAGAGAAAGAAAACACGGTTGAGCCAAATAGTCAGTGCACGGATGTATAGCCATAACAAAATGAAGTAAATCATCACTCCATAAATAGCTAATTGACGTCATTTCTTTTTAAGAACTCCATGGAAAAACTTGAAATTCTCATCTCCTTCGACTCCCCAATGGATCTTAGCTTTTTGTACCACATACAAATTTCTATCCTTTCCAAGTCACCCAAAGACTTCATAAATTGGATACGAGATTCCATATCCAGTCTAGAAGCATTACCCGAATAAATCCGAGCGTTAATGTCTCTAATACTTGTTTTTATGCCATTTTTCACCTCTGTGCCACTAATATGTTGTGTGGTTTATACAAGTGGTTGTAATATCCAAGTTTGAAAATAATAGATAGAGGTTTACTAGTTTGATATTGATCAAGGCTTACTAACCACATTTACACAAGTAAAACTTGCTAAGAATTTGATTGTTCACTCGCACACACAATTCTTGTTATTTTGCATTATCATGAACTGTTTAACCAATTGGTGTTTCTTTCCTTGTTGAATTTGAGAAGGTCATTAGTGTTATGAATTATGAAGTTTCACAGACTCAAAGTGTTGCGTTTGACGTTATCTATTCACATGGATTTTTTTATTTGTGGATTTTTTTTTCTATTCAGGTGGGGATAAAAACGACGTGAAGAAAAACGCTTTAGGCTTTCAATCGTAATAGGTGATTAAGTCGTTGAATCTATTAGTTTCAGACACTTTCGTTTTAAATTTGATCTTAAAAGAGGAATTTGAGTAGGCCTTAATTCTATTGAACAACTATACCGAGTCAAAACTTTTGGCGGAACAACATTTTCTGTTCAAAGACGATTCTGTAGATGTCAAATAGCGAAATGTTTATCATGTACAGAACGATAGAGTTTCAATCTTAGTTATTATTAAACTCAAAATGTGAAACCCAACTTGAAATTGATATCGAGTTTATTGCACTTTGAAAAACAATTAAAATGGTTAGCAATGTTTCCTTTTTAGATAATTTGTCAGAACTACCATTCACCGGCCCGGATATGATTATAACAAGTTGAATTGTAGGATTATGCAAATTGAGGTGACTGTCAAATTGTGTTTATTCGTTCTAAGACGTGAACCATCACCTGTTACATCATTCATTTTTTTGGTTGTTGTAGAAATCCTGAGATGGTTAATCCAAGTGAAAAAGCTCCCAAGTGAGTTTTTATCTTGGGATTGTTCTAGTAACTTTTTCTTCGAAAACTTTATGTTTTTGATGAATGAATTGGGGTTCAATTTGAATTATTTTATATGGTCGTTGAAAGGAATGAAGTCGTTCACGATGGCCGAAATACATTTCCGTACACACTGCAATAAGAGTTAGTGAACTAAAAGTAAGTCGAGTTATTTGCAAAAGTAACTAAAAGTAAGTTTTTATTGATAATTGCCAACGTCATATGTTATGTTATGTTATGTTATTGTTAATGTAGGTCAGTGATGTCGAGTTTCCATATCTGATAATAGGTTACTAATTCCGAAAATCATCCGATAAATTCCTTTGGCCAACTTATTGGTCATTTTCCATTTAAAACTCATCAGTTGGCATATTTTAAGTTACGGGTCTTTTATAATGAATTTACTCTGATGTCTTCTTAACTTGTAGATAAAACACGAAATTAGCATCTTTAGCACTTCACTTGAAATTTTGCAAACATCTTGCAGTCAGAACGGGTGTTGTCGTTCGTGCAAAGTAAGAAATGCAACCCCTGAAGATTAGTGATTCATATCAAGGATGCAGTACGATGAAGTGGTTAAGCTGTGTCAAATGATGAATTAAATTGCATTTGGCCAACGTTCTAAAAAGTCTTATTTGTTGTAGTGTATTATATCCTTGCAACAAATGAAAACTAAACTTGAATATAGTTGTAGATGTTTGTCCTTCCTCACCTCTATGATTCTACATTTTTATTTGATTATTTTTTTTCTTTTAAAATAAAGGATTTTCTTCACGGTGCATCTAAAGGTAAAAGGCAAACTAAGGGTTTAATTAGTAACACCATATTATGCGTTTCTAAGGGCTAAAGTATTTTTTTTGTAATAAGCTTTTATAGAATTGAATCAGGCATAAACTAAAATGATGCAATAAAAATGTACGTATAGTGTATATGCATGTATATATGTTTTTAATATCTAGCAATAAACATTTATGTTGAACAATCTGAGGGTATCTAGTCAAGTTAATCGGCCCCATTATGATAAACTATTAAATCAAGGTTTGAATAAATGGAAATCGAATGATAAGAAAAACGTTCAACAAGTCTCACCAAATCTGAGTAAAATGACGCAAGTTGGGAGTCGGGTTCACTCACCGAAAAGTCGCATCATATGGTTGAACTCATAATGCAAGACGAATACAATGATGTAATCAGTTTTGTAAGAAAATCACATTTTTATGTACGAAGGGTTCAACCAACATAACGGATTGAACAGTAGAGGGCTCCATGAATTAGATTAACGCATCGTGTGCCTCCCTTAACCATTCAGCACCCTGATTTCATTCTAAACAATTACCAACCAACCATTTCATTTTTATTTTTCGTTTTACATGTCCTAATATACGTATTAATGTAACCAAGTTATATATCATCAATCGTTTCACATTACACAATGTTTGAAGTTTGATGAAAATATCTTTAGATCTTACATTTCATTTCATCCTCCAACATTATTTATCAAAAAAATGCCATCAATTATATTGTTACGTATTTTAGCAAACTTTTGAGATTAAAATTATATGTATGCTATATATAACAATACTATATAATATTGGGTTCATTTTAATTATTCATCATACCTCAATAAAAATGTTAAAAGTTATACAAACGTTTTTAATACTTTTGAACGTTTTGAATTGTAGAAATTTATATAGCTTGCAAAAAGCTAAAAAAATGAATAAAAATAATGGCAAGTGAAGGATTTGTAAGCCAACCGACCCAATTAATAGACAAATTGTTACTTCTATGAATTACCCAAAAGTAAGCACGAGTTATAATGATATCAAAAATCGCCGCCTTCTTTGGCTACAGGTTACCAAAGAGAATATCATTATGAAACACCCATATATACCACAAAGTGGTAAGCGTAACGGCCTCAAAGCACAAAACAACCTCCTTCTTCAACCAAATTGAATCAATATGCACCTAAGCCGTCTAACAACCACACCCACATCTATCCTTTTGACCGGAGGGCACAAAGGTAAACAAAATTTGTTGTAGTTCACAAAATTGGACACCTCTTACCCCACCTTTCGGTGCCCTTCGAAGACACACATCCCAACACCCTAACTCCAAACGAGACTTGACATTCGTCGATTTGTCCAATTCTAAAGCGTAAATTCTAGGAAATTTGTAATGACTCGGGTAAGTTTTGTTATTTATTTATGTTTTCTAAATTTAAGGTAAGTTTGTTTTGGTTTATTAAGTTCAAAGGGTGTTAGTGTCATTCTAGTATAGTTGGAAACCCTATTTGCAATTCTAACTTTTTATAAAAAGGATGTTACCTCGTTTTGATTTTCATAAGTCGTTCTCAAGTTTGTGATGAGTGTGTGCTTGAAAGAAGAAAGAGCAGAAGAAGAAGTCCACCGATTTTCAAGTTTAGGTTTTGAAATTCTATCATTTTAAGGTATGTTTCTTCTTAAATTTTCTTTCTTATTAGTTGTTAGAAGCTCTCAACTGGTTTAGAATCTCTAAATTTATTACTGAAAATAATTTCTGTCGAGTCGGTTCCGAGTTTCGTTCGGGTGATTTTTGGTTGACTGCATCCAGATTTCGATGATTTCCGGTTGAGTGCATCCGAATTTTGGTGATTTCTGGTTCAAAGGATCCGGATTTTGGGCGATTCCCAGGTGGGATTTTGTCCGGGTTTGGAGGCTTCCAGGTCTGGTTTTATCCGGATTTCTGGCCATTTCCGAGTGGGTTTGTTATCAGAATTTTTGGCCATTTTCGGATGACATTTATCCGGGTATTTGGCATTTCCCGGTTGGGATTTATCCAGGTGAGTTTGTATACGGATTTCAGGTATTTTTGATTTGTTTTGTACTCCCGGATGAGCTTTATCATGCCATTCAGATTTTAGGTCTGTAATTCCGAATTCGAAGCAGTGGTTTAGCATTAAGCATAGAACCACTAAGCATAGAAAGGGTATAATGGGTTTATTTAGGATTCTTAGCAAGCATAGAAACGGTATTTTAGTTTTATCTAGGATTCTTAGCCTCTCCTATTTGGTAAGATAGTTTATGTGTTATCTGTATTTTGATTAATTCAGATTTTCTGAAGCTTTCTCGGAAGTCAACTTCGTGTGGTAATTAAGAGTTGGTGAAAGTAAAGTTATATCAATCAGGTGAGTTTCTCTTTAACTATTTTCAAACTGGAATACATATAATATGAGTTGGATAAAAGTGTTCCATGATATGAAACGAATGAGAATTGATATGTATGTGGTTGACCTTAGTATACGCGGGTTGAGCCTAAAGAGGCTAATCGGTGACACTACCGATTGGTCTAGAACATTACACTTCGCGTTGTGCTTAAGAATCGTCAGCTTCACTTGCACTTTGGTTGTACTTGAAGGTTAGTGGGGTTGGTTGTACTTTAAGGTACATCGAAAGGGCTGAGTGCCAATGTATAAAGAAGAGTGCCAACGGTTTTCGAATAAAGTGATGAAAGGTTTGACATGGATGTTTTGATATGAATGACTTGATATGATTGATTTATCGAATATTTATATTTTTAAATGATCATACTAATGTATGATAAATGCAAGGGTTTTCTCAAATGGACCAACTGGTCTAACCCTCATTTTGTTTTCAATTATGTATTCAAGGAAAAGGCATGGCGTATATGTGTTGTATTGCTTTATGAGCAAGAAGAAGAGTTCATGTGTTAGTCGAAACACCAAATATATATAATTGTTAGAGTATTTGGATATATTTGAGTATGTAATTTATGGTGAGTAGTAGGAAGAAAAAGTTATAGTGATAATTGTAATATTTTGTGGAGTTGTATTTGAGACCCAATATGCAGACATATGTGATCGTTTGTAATTATTGTATGTTAATATGTTATATGTAAGGGTGGGGTGTTACAAAATTGAATTTTAAGAGGAGAATCCCCAAGCCAAAAATCATCCCAAAACGTGGTCAAAACACCATCGCCCATGATAGGCGGATATCACCCCCCTAAATCTAACCGCAAGTGTACGGTGTCGAAATCAAGTAATACGTACGGAAGTACGAGTATCGAATCCACAGGAACTAGGAACTGAGTATCACAATTACTATAAAAACTATTAACTGAACGTCGCAATTTTGAGAGGTTGGTTTATGAACTAAGTAAATGCAAACAAACCAAATCAAACACGAAACAATAAACAACTTAAGAACTTCTGATAGAGAAAACAGTTGAGGGTTGGAAATCCTAAGACCTTCACATACAAACGCTTGACTCAAAACAGTTACCAGTTCTTCCCCTTAATGAATACCCAATCACTAAAATCACCGTTGTTCTTTCTCAAGCAACACGGGTTTTACTTTGAAAAGGACAAGTTTTATCTCTCGATCTCAATCTATGGATTTCAAAGCACATTAAACGCAAGATTTAACAGGACTAAAGCTTAATTTGATATCTCTATCCAAATTTCCACCTTAGGCATGCAATTTATAGCTCTAGATTAACAATTAATTCTCTCGAACTTAATCGTTTACAACAAATCAATTGTAAATTGCCCAAATTCACAAAGGCATTAAGAACAAAATCACATGCTTCATTAAATTAAGAAAAACTGATAAGAATCTCAAGTCATTTGTTCATAAGCTTAAATCAAAATCATTCCAACCCCCGACATCTAGAAATTAGTTCATGTTGGTGGTGGATTCAAACACAAGGGAAAGAAAAGCGAAAGTGTATGTAAACATGGTAATTGTAGACGTGATAGCTATGATGATGAACTCCCCTCTCTCGTGATCGTATCTACTTTCCGTAGTGAACGTGCCTCCAATCGATCCTCTATCGTGGCTCCAAAAGCTCCGAAAAGTCTCCAGAAATCGCCCCTAAGTCGCTGCCGTTCGTCGTGTCGGGGCTGTGTCGAGAATTGTAACCAGAATGACCTAAAATCTGAAAATCGCCAAACTAATACGCTGGAACAGGGAGTCCCGCGACTTGTCCCGCGGTTTGCAAATCGCGTGACAAGTCGCCCGGTTTTCTGAGGGGTGTTTGGGTCAGCTTCGGGTCCTGGTTCGGGTGCGGGTCTTGGGCTTGGATCTCGGGCTTCCGTTGGGCTTCGTTTTGGCCTCGTTTTAGGCTCTTTTTAGCTTCTTTTCTCGAAGATTGTCGTCTTTTAGATAACCTGCATAAATTACTAGATAAACCGTAAAATCAACGCCTTTTTCCTAGAACACGAGCCAATCTCATTGGTTTTAGGACCGAAAATAACGCCAAAAAGTGGCGTTATCAACAACCCCAAACCGAGCGTTGCTTGTCCCCAAGCAAATTAGCGATAAAATAGAGTAAAAGCACATATCAGTGAAATAATAACTGCACAACTCCCAATTGGTACCACGTGATGCACTGGTGATTTCCCATACCCGTGAATGCCTATCTCACTCTCGCATCATCCTTATTCTGTTTAATCTATGACCTTCCATTGTAAGTTGAACTCGTGACTGCTCCGTTTCCATTAAGGTCGTACTAGGTCCAGACATACCAGGGAAAACATTTCGCCTCGACCCTACCTCACGAAATTCTCTTATTTCGCTCGAACCTAGGTTATCGCATGTGTTGTCATGTATAGGAAGTTATGTACAAGAATACTCAAATATTGCATGACAACTCTAATGAGAGGCGCACAAATGTCCAAAATTTTATCTCAGAAATGAATCAAGTAGCAAGACAGGGACTATCAGTAAAGGTGGTCGTATACCCTAATCACATTTTCCAGAAGATCATCCAGGTCTTTACAAGGGTTGTAACGGGGCTAGGGTACTGGCTAAGGAATGAAGGGTAAAAAGGAACAAAAATCCTCGGTGTGTCAATCATTAACAGTTCTGAACTTTTCTGGTTTTGTTTCTATCATATGGCCTTCGTTTTCACTATTGGAGTCGCTTTGACTCTCTTATTTAGCTGCTATAATCACTATTTAACTAGCTGTATTTTTTTTATTTTTAAATTTTTTTTGGCTTGGGACTTCATTGGTCCTCTTTATTCGATTGGGGCTGCATTGGCCCTCTTTTCTATTTATTTTCATGACTGGCCTGATTTCCTTCTTTTCCGCTCTATCTTTTCTATTCATTACCGCTTCTGTTTGACACACTTTCGGATAGGGTTGGCTAAGGCTTTCGGCTCGGGTTTAAAGGTGGGTCTGAAATGAAAAAGGTGAGTGTTTGGCTACAAAGGGGGTTATGGATACACACAAATGGGTAGAAAGGTGTTAGGTCCATGATCTTCATACAATCCAAGTATTGTGTAACAAGATGATGAAGAACATTATTGAAAAGGAAATCTAACCTAGAGAGAACACAAAGTGATTAGAGATCTACATCTTGTATTAATGAATTCACTTCTTACAAACTACAAGTAAAGACCTATTTATAGTCTTCATCACTTGCTACAACAATTAAGCATAAGCCCTTTAACACAGCTATTGCTTTACAAAACTTTCTATTATAAAGGACAACTTCAGTGTCCTAACAAAAGGTACGATAGCTAAACACAGGTTAAAACAAAACATACATTGCCTGGAATCACATCTTAAGGTCCACACGATTTGGTCTACTATACCCTTTCCCAATATCCCGATGGTTGTCTTTGCTACTCAATGCAATAATATAGTGAGATCATTCTATATTCACGACAAGGAACTCGAAAAAGTGTATATGAATCAAGTGTATGAATCCCTCGAAATGAACAACGTCTTTTAGGCTCAAAGCTCGCTAATGGGTGGTCTCTACTAATGTCCCTAGTCATGTCCTTTCCCGGTCCTTCCCTAGCGGTCACGTCACTATCACCAGATTCCTCCTACAATAGTTGGTCTCAATCATTCAATACAAAAATTTTAGCTAAAGTGATCTAGGTACTCAGAAGTGCAGGAAATCTACATACATAACGTGGGCCCGATTGGGCAACCCCAAACCTTACCCACATATGTCCCTAATGTGCAAGTGTCGGCGTAGGCGATACTAAAACAAGTATCGTTGTGCGGTTATTACAGGTAGTAGACAGGCAAGGCATAGTATAGCAAGAAACATCAAAGAGCTAGCCTAAATATTTTCAATAAGGGGCACCCCAAACCTAGGCCGTGGCCTAGGTTTGTCAAACAAAGCCAACCCCAAACCTCGGTGAAACCGAGGTTTGCACAGGGATGAAAATGAGTGTATAGATGTTTAAAACGATGAGGCACCCCAAACCTAAGTGAAACTTAGTTTTGTTGCATCTCGTTAACTAATCGGGACACAAAACATCGTACACCACTCGTTACATACAAAGTTGAGAACATACCTGTTTGCCCGGACGGAGAAATCCTCTTGAAAGATTGAGCAATCACGAACGAGAGATATCGGAGAAAATGGAGCGAGAGAAGGTAGACACAAAAGAAACAAAACAAAAAACGACAGAAAGCAAAACAACGAAACAAACAAAGCAGGAAAAGAAAACACAGCACGAAAACAAAAACAGGGGAGTCGCTCGGTTTGTAGGCCGCGGCACAAGCCGCGTAACTCACTGTTCCAGAAAACAAACAGGACACCCCGCGACTTGGCGCGCGTTTTGTAGGCCGCGGCACAAGCCGCGTAAGTCCCTGTTTCGGCTATTTTTTTGATTTTTCGTTTTTTTTTTTCATTTTTATTGTTTTTCGCAACTAAGAACACACTCAAAAACTGGAAATTAAAAAGAAAACTAACCTCGGTGGGTTGCCTCCCACCCAGCGCCGTAGTTAAAGTTGTGGCATGACTAGAGACCATGTGAGAGATGATTGGCGAACTGTGGTCTAGGTGGTCCGAGAAAGGTAAATGTTATCTGCATAAATGATTTTTTGGGTGGTACAAGGTTGTGAGTTGTGATACGATGAAGGAACTCTGGGTTGGGAGTTGTCGGGATGTACAGGGTTGGCCTTGTGCCAAGCTGTCAGATGAGTGTTTGTTTCTTGGTAATAGGATCTCGTGATGTAGCGGAGGATTCCGCCAGGTTCTCCTTAAAGAAAGTAAAGATGCATGAGGAGCCTTATTTAATTTTTCTATTGACAAGATCGATCGAGTAGGAACAGTAGCCTACGATTTAGAGTACCGTAAGAAATGAAGGGAATGCACCCAATGTTCCATGTTTCGAATTTAATGAGGTGGTTGACTGAGTCAGAATGTGGCTTTACTTTGGAGAAGTGTCAGTTTTGGTGTGGGCAAGAAACCCGCATCTTTTCCTAATAAGGAATTCCGGGGATGAAATTCTTTTAAGGGGGGAGTGTTGTAATAACCGAGATTTAATGTAGTCAGTAATTGGGAATTTTTGGAAGACATTCGAATTTAAGAAAGTTGTGTGGTCAAAGTGTAAAGAAATTAAAGTTTGGTGTTTAGTGAGAAAAGTATATAAGAGTGGGAAAAACCCTAATTTATTCATTTTAGCAATTGTCCAGTGTGTGTGTATGTGTGTGCGGCTAAGAGAGGGAGCAAGAGAAGAAATTGTGGCAATTGATGAAGAGGAAGAAGTCTTGGCAGCTGAATCCTTGAATTAATCAGTAGAAAACTTCAGGTGCAGTTGAAGGGAGAATCCATTTAGTAAGAGGATTAAACGGGACGACATGTGAGTTTTTCTAACTAAAATACGTGATTTTACGGGTTTTCCAAAGAAAACGATTATGTAGAAATGCCATGTTATTTTACATGATTTTTACTTAAATGAAAGTTAAATGTTTTTCTGATATTTTTCGTTTACGAGCATGAACTAGTTTACAACTATTAAGCATATTCTCCATGAAATGTACGTATATTTTAAAGGATGGCTTTTAGCAGTATGAAATGATGTGGAATGATTTCACACTTGTGATTTACGTTACGCTATGTGTATGTTATGTGAGGTCGGTTTACACAGTGGGATCAGGGTACCTTGGGATTCGATAATTCCTTGGGCATATGTGGTCAGCTTGTAGGTTGGAATTTGTTTCCTTCCTACTCGGATAGAAAGTGGGGGTCCACTTGGACTCCGGTGTAGCCGAGAGGGTGTCCGTTAGGTCCCGATCGAGGGAGCTTATGCGATCCTTGAACCCTGTGTTGAACCATGAATGATGATTATTTGAAAAATGTGAATTGTTTTAAATAAAATGATTTTATAATGTTGATGTACGCTGTTTATGGAGGCGACTCACTAGACCTCATGGTCTAACCCTCGCTTTTCAAAACTAAAACATTTTCAGGTAAACAAATAGTAGGAGGCTCAGGTAAATGAGCAAGAGCAAGATAGAGTACATATGCAGCTAAAGACAGTGCAAGTGCCTCTTGTAGAAGCTAGATTATTCTCAGTTGTGTATAGGTTGTTTCCGCCAACCTCAGTTTTAGAGTTATGTAATGAAATTTTGGGACCCAGATTTGTAAACGTTTGATTTAATGCTATGTAAGTCATATGATATTTTTTGGGACGTTACAAATGGTATCTGAGCCATAGTTTAAGGGATCTAGGTGACCGAATGGGCCTAAACTTAAACTTGGGAGTATTAATCATAATTGAGAATCAGGATTGCGTTAGGAGGGCACTATTGTATCTATGGGAAATGCGTTAGGAGGGCACTATAGTAGATATAGGACTATTAGGGTACCGAGGACAGTCATGTAAGGTAAGTTTGGGATTTCACTTGGCAACTGTAATTGCGAATTTACTGGTACATGTACGTGCTTGACCTACCTTATTATTCTGAAGTTTTTTTTTGGACAAGGTTCATCTAGGCTCTGCCTAGACTACATCCTTGGCAATTTGGAAACAAACAAACAAAGCGGCCGTTTGAGACTAAGCCTGGCCACAGAATGCTGACGCCTGGACTCGAACCCGGGGTGGATGGGATATTCCACCACATCCCCCCAAGCCCTTGCCAACACGCCACCACCCTTGTGGTTTTATTATTCTGAAGTTGTAGTCTTAAGCTAGTGTAAATGTCGTGTTCCAGTAACCTAGAAGGTCAGCAAGATCCCTGAGGGATAGACCGAGCTCTCTTGCTTGGGAAGTATCATGAGAAATCGTATATGACGTGATGTATGTATACATCGAAGGGAAGAAATGTCGTATAGAAGGTTATGAGTCGTCTTGAGGTAGCTCTTCGTGGATTCGAAGAGGATAAATGTTGAGTTTGAGTAAAACTCCTGTTTCGGGAGAGTCCCAGTTCTAGGAATCATGGGATAAATCAGTCGGGATGGTAAGGAAGGACAGTGTCAAAACCTTGAAAGTATCAATGGAGCCCTAATTTCTTAGTCGAGCCTTTTCAATGGCAGGATAAATGAAATAAGATACCTATAGTGAATTAAGAGCATGTAGAAGTAGAAAGTGAGATAGTCGATCAAAGTGAAAATATTATGAAACAGTGAGTAAGTGAGATGTGGAAGGCATGTACAGCAAGTTATTGCATGACCGAGAGGGCGACCATTGGTCGAAGGTAGAGTGTCAAGGACAAGCTGCGTGAGTAAAGCGGTTGACCTTGTTAGGGTGAGTATCCTTCAATTGCAAGTAGAGTTTCATGCATAGCGTTTTTATATGTAACATGAAATTTTCACGATTTAAGTTAAATGTGTAAATATAAATTTTGATCGAAAATGGGTCAGAATGTACAAGCGTAAGTTTAAAGAAAGTGGGATTTCTTTCACTTCATACAATGAAATTTAGAGCTTAACGGTTTGCAAAAATATTTCACACTTTTCATGATAAGTTAAATTGTTACAAAAAGGTCGAGAAAACGTTTGCCAGCAAAACTTTTACAATCAAAATGAGTTTTAACCTGTTGATATCATATAAAAGGGTGTGAGAACCGACTGGTTTACTTGGTGTCGGTAATTTCTTTTAGAATTGGGTCATATGAAAGGATTTTCATTCAACGTATTAATGTCGTACTAACATCGTTCGGATTGAGTAAGATTAAGGTTCACGGGAAGATTCATGCAAACGATTCTTGGATCGTTGTGCAGGGCATTGAAGTTATAAGAGTGATAGGGTCATGTGTACCCAAGTGTTTCCAGATGTTGTTTATTTAAAATGATGAAATGTGCGAAAATATTTATTTACTGTATTGGCATGCATGAAGGCTATGAACCCACTAGGTCATAGAGTATTACATTTTAAGCTAAGGAATAATTCCAAGAATGGAAAGGTGTCGGACAAGTCAGGGGAGAACGTATGTAGTTTTGGTATATGTGTTCAAGAGGAAGGTTGGACAGTGGAAGAGTCGAGAATTGATTATAGTGTCGAGTGTATGAGGGTCTGTACCTTTGCTCGGTGACTGGAAATACCGTTACCGAGGGACGATGGTGTCCGGAGGAAGGACAAGGAGTCATTAAGGTGTTGGTTTTAGCAACTATTTGTGAGTAGTATTGTGAGGCAGAAAAGGAACGTCCACGGTGTGGGTTATGAGTCTTAAGGTGATCTTTTAATTTTGGTGTTACATGAGTAAGTTTTGGAAATGAGGACGACGGATTATGAAGTTGATTATGATATGTTCGAAGGAATAGGTTCCGTAAGGAACCCATGTTAAAGAATAGGTTAAGAAAGTAGTTACAAGTTGAATACTGATGTTGAAGTCGGTAGCAGTGTAAATTGGCTGAGGTCGAAGACTCGAACCGAGTGTTAAGGTAGTGAGAGACTGTTGTTTTGGTTAAGCGATCTACTTGCGAGGTATGGAGGGTTCGTAGAATGACAAGGTAAGTAGCACGAACGGAGCGAGTGTGTAAATTGTATCGTCCAGTGAGGGAATGATCCCTGTTTATGTAAGGGCTCGGATCGTAAAGAGCGAGCAAGAACGATTACATTTGAGCTAATTGAGAACTAGGGAGTTATAGTTAAACTAGAGTGAGAAAGGACAAAGTAGCGAGATAGACTCGATTGTGTATGCGAGAGAATGTGAAGACGAGTTTGAATTGTGTAAGAATGGCCATGAGAGATTTGGTCATCAGTGTGATGTTATGAGTGAGGAATGTACAGTTATGTAGTGGCAATAGTTGCCAAGTTAAACGTACCAGCTAGTGTTGTAGTAACGTGATGTTAGAAAGATGAAACATTAGATGGAAGCCTTTTCGGGATTTCAGATGAGGTGTGTGAATTGTTTAGCAAGTGGTTAGATCACGTAGTTGTAAGTCGCAGTGTGATACGTCTATTATCGGAGTAGAATGCCAGAGCAGTAATGGGTGCTTGCCTAAATGAGAGACCAAGCGTTTTTGGCTATGTGAGTCGCTAAGTAAGTATATTCTTGAAATCACTGTAAGTTTAAAGAAGATGATGGATGGGTTAATCAAAATGTGGTGTAGTAGATGCGAAATCTTTAAGGAAGGAGAATTGTTTCCTAAGGGTGAAAGGATTATCCGAGGAGGTAATGGTTGAAGATCAAAGAATGTGTAGTAACAGCAGACACTGGTGTCAGTTCGAGGTGATTTGATTGAATGCCTTAAGTTAGAAATTTTAGTGCAACCATTTGGTTGTGTATAGTAATGAGAAAGTATTTCCAGCTTGGGAATTGTCGGAAGAGAGGGGGCGAGTAATGTTGGTGGGCAGTGCTCCACGCTAACGTGGGGAGGTGAAGATAGTATGTCGGAATAAGTGAGCAAATTGGAAGTCATGAGCTCGACAGTAATGCCGAAAGGTGCAGTGTTGTGTAGTTTGTCATTGATAAGTGTGCGAGCTCTTGGAAAGAGTATTTAGGAAGGGAATTGTGTATGATTTTGTGCACGAAAGAAGTGGATAAGACAACTGAATGAGTTAAGTTAGTGATTTTGTGAGAAATGTGTAAACGAATTGGTCGGGCAGTGATTAAGCTAGTGAGAATAGTATGGTGTGACCATGGTTACTCCTCTCAGTTGAGTGAGGATAATCGGAGTTATGTTTTTATGAATTAACGAACGTGGCAATCAACGAGGAATTGATGTGTTTCAGGATAAGTTTATTTTGAGTAGGTGGACACTTCAACGATGGGTTGGAGGTTCCTACTCTTAGTTACGTATAAGTATGGGGTGGTAAAGTAGTGAGGATGTGAGAGATGATTGACGAACTGTGGTCTAGGTGGTCCGAGAAAGGGAAATGTTATCTGCATAAACGATTGTTGGGTGGTACATGGTTGTGAGTTGTGATACGATGAAGGAACTCTGGGTTGGGAGTTGTCGGGATGTACAGGGTTGGCCTTGTGCCAAGCTGTCAAGTGAGTGTTTGTTTCTTGGTAATAGGATCTCGTGATGTAGCGGAGGATTCCACCAGGTTCCTCCTTAAAGAAAGTAAAGATGCATGAGGAGCCTTATTTAATTTTTCTATTGACAAGATCGATCGAGTAGGAACAGTAGCCTACGATTTAGAGTACCGTAAGAAATGAAGGGAATGCACCCAATGTTACATGTTTGGAATTTAATGACGTGATTGACTGAGTCAGAATGTGGCTTTACTTTGGAGAAGTGTCAGTTTTGGTGTGGGCAAGATACCCGCATCTTTTCCCAATAAGGAATTTCGGGGATGAAATTCTTTTAAGGGGGGAGTGTTGTAATAACCGAGATTTAATGTAGTCAGTAATTGGGAATTTTTGGAAGACATTCGAATTTAAGAAAGTTGTGTGGTCAAAGTGTAAAGATATTAAAGTTTGGTGTTTAGTGAGAAAAGTATATAAGAGTGGGAAAAACCCTAATTTATTCATTTTAGCAATTGTCCAGTGTGTGTGTATGTGTGTGCGGCTAAGAGAGGGAGCAAGAGAAGAAATTGTGGCAATTGATGAAGAGGAAGAAGTCTTGGCAGCTGAATCCTTGAATTAATCAGTAGAAAACTTCAGGTGCAGTTGAAGGGAGAATCCATTTAGTAAGAGGATTAAACGGGACGACAGGTGAGTTTTTCTAACTAAAATACGTGATTTTACGGGTTTTCCAAAGAAAACGATAATGTAGAAATGCCATGTTATTTTCCTTGAATTTTACTTAAAGAAAAGTTGAATGTTTTTCTGATATGGTTCGTTTACGAGCATGAACTAGTTTACAACTATTAAGCATGTTCTCCATGAAATGTACGTTTATTTTAAAGGATGGCTTTTAGCAATATGAAATGATGTGGAATGATTTCACGCTTGTGATTTACATTACGCTATGTGTATGTTATGTGAGGTCGGTTTACACAGTGGGATCAGGGTACCTTGGGATTCGATAATTCCTTGGGCATATGTGGTAATCTTGTAGGTTGGAATTTGTTTCCTTCCTACTCGGATAGAAAGGGGGGTCCACTTGGACTCCGGTGTAGCCGAGAGGGTGTCCGTTAGGCCCTGATCGGGGGAGCTTATGCGATCCTTGAACCCTGTGTTGAACCTTGAATGATTATTATTTGAAGAATGTGAACTGTTTTAAATAAAATGATTTTATAATGTTGATGTACGCTGTTTATGGAGGCGACTCACTAGACCTCATGGTCTAACCCTCGCTTTTCAAAACTAAAACCTTTTCAGGTAAGCAAATAGTAGGAGGCTCAGGTAAATGAGCAAGAGCAAGATAGAGTACATATGCAGCTAGAGACAGTGCAAGTGCCTCTTGTAGAAGCTAGATTATTCTCAGTTGTGTATAGGTTGTTTCCGCCAACCTCAGTTTTAGATTTATGTAATGAAATTTTGGGACCCAGATTTGTAAACGTTTGATTTAATGCTATGTAAGTCATATGGTATTTTTTGGGACGTTACAAATGGTATCAGAGCCATAGTTTAAGGGATCTAGGTGACCGGATGGGCCTAAACTTAAACTTGGGAGTATTAATCACAACTGAGAATCAGGATTGCATTAGGAGGGCACTATTGTATCTATGGGAAATGCGTTAGGAGGGCACTATAGTAGATATAGGACTAATAGGGTACCGAGGACAGTCATGTAAGGTAAGTTTGGGATTTCACTTGGCAACTGTAATTGCGAACTTACAGGTACATGTACGTGCTTGACCTACCTTATTATTCTAAAGTTGTAGTCTTAAGCTAGTGTAAATGTCATGTTCCAGTAACCTAGAAGGTCAGCAAGATCCCTGAGGGATAGACCGAGCTCTCTTGCTTGGGAAGTATCATGAGAAATCATATATGACATGATGTATGTATACATCGAAGGGAAGAAATGTCGTATAGAAGGTTATGAGTCGTCTTGAGGTAGCTCTTCGTGGATTCGAAGAGGATGAATGTTGAGTTTGAGTAAAACTCCTGTTTCGGGAGAGTCCCAGTTCTAGGAATCATGGGATAGATCAGTCGGGATGGTAAGGAAGGATAGTGTCAAAACCTTGAAAGTATCAATGGAGCCCTGATTTCTTAGTCGAGCCTTTTCAATGGCAGGATAAATGAAATAAGATACCTATAGTGAATTAAGAGCATGTAGAAGTAGAAAGTGAGATAGTCGATCAAAGTGAAAATAGTATGAAACGGTTGAGTAAGTGAGATGTGGAAGGCATGTACAGCAAGTTATTGCATGACAGAGAGGGCGACCATTGGTCGAAGGTAGAGTGTCAAGGACAAGCTGCGTGAGTAAAGCGGTTGACCTTGTTAGTGTAACAACCCGAAATTTTAAGTATGTATTGAAAGTTTGGTGGCCGATGTCTAAAGAATGCAAGTTAGGTTAAGGGGCCTTTTGGAAATTGTTGGGAAGTATTTAAAGCTCCTTTTCCCTAGGGTTTTCATTTTAGAAATCAGTGTTTTGGCCCTTGTGTGTGTTTGGTGACTAGAGAAGAAAAGAGAAGAACAAAGGAGTTTTGGACAAAGAAATCGGTAAGGAGGAAGATTTTGCAAGGTATTCCTTTCTAATTCGTATTCCATTTTGTTATAGTGTTCCTTTTCTTAATTGGATTGAGTTCTTAAGTCTGATTATAAGGATTCAAGAGGTTGTATCCACATTTTTCTTAAAAGTGGGTTTTAAGGGTTTTTGGCTTTGGAATCGATTTAATGGAGTAATTATGGTTTAAACTGGGTATTTGGAGTTAGTGGATGAACCCTTGTAGATATCTAATCAAACTAATGACAAAAATCGGGTTAATGATCACTTTGAATAAGTCTGGGTTCGAACAGCCGTGTTTTCCGGACACCAGTGTTCGGTGGTGTCCGGATAGGTTGCGAGTGTCCGGGTAAGTGCCCCGTGAAGGTGTCTGGGTGTTTCTTAGTATCCGGGTCGCTGAAGTCTCCGGATAAGCTTAGTGTCCGGGTAGTTTTGCTCGGATAAGTCTAGCGTCTGGATTGTTGTGTCCGGACAATGCTGCGTCCGGAAAAGGTGATGTGTCCGGAAAAGGTGTGACGTCCGGAAAAGGTGTTGTGTCCGGAAAAGGGGTTGTGTTCGGAAAGGGGTATCCGGACAGTAGGTCTGAGCTATTTATCTGATGTGGATCTATTGCCTTAGGTGTTCGTTTGGGTTAGCTTGGAAGTATTTAAGAAGTGCGGTGTACGTCAATCAAGGTGAGTTCCCTAAACCTTTTTACGACTTAAAGTGTTGAATGATTTTGACTGATTATGGTTTCATTTACGTGCATGAAATGTTTATAACTGTTACGCGTGTTTTCCATGAAATACCTATTTTACTTGAGGAAAATGTATTGTACTTGATGAACTGTGAATGACGATTTCCAAAGGTTTTAAAGATGCATGTTTTGTGAAATGAATGACGTGCTATGTGGAGTCGGTCTACACTGTGGGATCAGAGATAGATCCTCGGGATCAGATGATCCCTTGGATATGTATGACAAACTGGTAGGTTGGAATTTGTTTCCTCCTATTTCGAGTAGAAAGGGGGGTCTGCGTAGGCTTCGGGAAGGGGAGTCTGCGTAGGCTGCGGTTGAGGGCGAGAGGGTAGCCCATTGGGCCCCGATCGCAGAATGTTTTTGTGATCCTATATACAGTGTAGTACCATGCCTGATGGTATGTTAAGGTTTACGATGATAATTTTCTATAAACGATTTTATACTGTGTGCATGTTGTTTTCGGAGGGAATTCACTAGACCTTTTGGTCTAACCCTCGCTTTCAAAACTAAACCATTTTCAGGTAAGCATGTTAAGGGTTCTTCAAGTAAGAACTAGGAGGCGATAGGAACAACTGGAAGCATAGAGTAATTTCAAGTTTTGGTTGCGATGACTATAGAATAGCTCTCGGCTGTGGAATTTAGAGACTTCCGCTGTCAATTTTGTTTAGTATGAATTATTGATGTTGTAAAGACAAGGTTTTATGTAATTCAAATGCTTATTTATGCTTGTTTGCTTGCGATGAAATTTGGGATGTTACAAATGGTATCAGAGCCTTAGTTTAAGGGATTTAGGTGACCATTCGGGCCAAAACTTAAACTGTAAGATGAGGAACACAGCCGAGACATAGGATTGCCTCTTGGAACGACCACTATAAATGCGCTTAGGAATAAGGTGCCAAGGACAAACGTGTAAGGTAAGTTTGGGATTACACCTGGCCAGTGTAATTACGAACTTACAGGTACATGTGCGTGCTTACAATACCTTACTTATAGCAAATTTGTTGTGTCACGTCTAGTAAGGACTAACTGTCGGTTTCTTTCAGTTTAGCGCTATGGCTGGGAGAGCGTTGAGGAATAGGTCAGCAAGATCCCTGAGGGATAGACCGAGCTCCATTGTCTGGGGAAGTGTCGTGTAAGAGTTATTATGATGTGAGGTATGTAGACATCGTAGAGAAGCAACGTTGTAAAGGATGTTATGAGTCGTCTAGAGGTAGCTCTTCGTGGATTCGGAGAGGATGAATGTTTGAGTTTGAATAAGACTCCAGTTTCGGGAGAGTCCTAGTTTTGGAAATCATGGGATAGATCAGTTGGGATGGTAAGATAGAACAGTATAAAAACCTTGAAAGTATCAGTGGAGCCCTGACTTTTAGTCGAGCTTTTCATTGGCAGGACAAATGGAATAAGATGCTTATAGTGAATTGAAAGCATGTAGAAGTAGAAAGTGAGATAGTCGATGAAAATAGTGTGAATTGGTTGAGTAAGTGAGATGTGGAACGCATGTACATCAAGTTAGTGCTTGACCGAGAGGGCGACCCTTGGTCAAAGGAAGAGTGTCAAGGATACGTTGCGTGGGTAAAGCGGTTGACCTTGCTAGGGTGAGTAGCCTTCAATTGCAAGTAGAGTATCATGCATAGCTTTCTTAAATATAACATAGAAATTTTCACGATTTAAATTAACTGTGTAAATATCAATTTTGATCGAAAAGGAGTCAGAATGTGCAAGTGTATGTTTAAAGAAAAGGTGATTTCATTCACATTGCACTATGAAACTTTGAGCCTAACGATTGCAAAGTATTTCACACTTTTCAGGATAAGTTAAATTATTACAAAAGGTCGAGAAGACGTGTGCCAGCGAAACTTTTACAATCAAATGAATTTTAACCGAATGATATCATATAAAAGAGTGTGAGAACCGACTGGTTTACTTGGTGTCAGTAATCTCTTTCGAAATTGTGTCGTATGAAAGGATTTTCATTCAACGTAATACTATCGTAATAACATCGTTCGGAATTGAGTAAGATTAAAGTTCACGGAAAGATGCATGCAAACGATTCTCGAATCGTTGTGCAGGGCGTTGAAGTTATAAGAATGATGGGGTCATGTGTACCCAGGCGTTTTCCAAACATTGCTTATTTAAAATGATCAAATATGCGAAAAGATTTATTTACTGTATTGTCATGCATGAAGGCTATGAACCTACTAGGTCGTAGAATATTACGTTATAAGTTAAGAAGGAACTCCGAGAGTGGAAAGGTGTTAGAAAAATCAGGGGAGAACGTATGTGGTTGCAGTATATGTGTTCTAGAGGAAAGGTGAACAGTGGTAGAATCGGAAGTGGGTTATAGTATCGGTTGTGTGAGGGTCTGCACCCTTATGCGGTAGCGGGAAGTACGGTTGTCAAGGGACGGCCGTGTCCGGAGGAAGGATTTGAAGCCTTCAAGGTGATGGTTTTAGCAACTCGTTCTGCGTAGTGTGGTGAGGAAGAATGGAATGTCTATGGCGTGGGAATACGAGTTCCGAGGTAAGCTTGTAATGTTGATGTTACATGAGTAGGTTTCGAAAAGAGGGAGACAGATCATGAAGTGATTATGATATATTGGTAGGATTAAGTTCCGTAAGGAACCCTTGTTAAAGAATAAGTTAAGAAAGTAGTTACAGGTTATCTGTTGTTGTAAAAGTCGACAATTGTGTAAGTTGGCCGAGAACGAAGTCTTGAACCAGAAGGTTGGAAGTTGATAGAACACCTTGTAGGGGTGTTAAGAGGAGGAGAAGTTATTGTTTTGAGTAAGCATTCTATTTGCGAAGTATGGAGGGTTCATAGAATGATGAGGTAAGTAGCACGAACGAAGCGAGTGTGTAGACTTTATCGTTTAGTGAGGGACTGTGTCCAGCTTACGTAAAAGCTCGAATCGGAAAAAGCTAGCTAGAATGTCTATGTTTGAGCTAATTGAGAACTCATGAGTTATAGTTCAGCAAGTTGTGAAGGGACTAAGTAGCGAGATAGGCTCGATTTCATGCGGGTAACTTTGAGGGTGAGTTTAAACCGTGTATGGATGATTGTGAGAGATCTGTGTCAGCCGGTGATGTAGTAAGGCAATGTTAGAAAGATGAAGGATTAGAAGGAAGTCATTTTGGGATTTCGGGTAAGAGTGTACGTTTTGCAATCCCAGTTGTTGAAGTACGTGGTTTGTAAGTTGGTGTTTATTTTGACTGTTATCGGAATGGAATGTCGGGGCAGAATTGGGTGATTGTCCAGCTGTGAGACCAAGCTTTGTGGTTATGTATGTTGTTAAGTATATTCTTGAAGGCAGAATAAGTTTAAAGAAGATGATGAATAGATTAGTCAAGCTGTAGTATAGTAGATGAGAAATCGTTAAAGAATGGAAATTGTTCCTTATGCATGAGGGAATGATCCTAGAAGGAAATAGTTGGAAATTTTGGTTATGTTTAAGGAATGACATGATGATGATTGTGGGTCGGAGTGGTAGTATGATCATTAGTCGATTTGAAATGTCATGATAGAGGTATAAGCCTTTGGTTGATTGATTAAAATTTTATAGATTTGTTAAGTGATGACGTGCATTTTTTTACAGGATGTGTTACAATTCTTGGGGAAGTGTTTTTGAGATTAACACACTGATTGTTAAAGAATTATTTAAGGTAAATCTAAGTAAGAAAGCCGGGATGACGGTATATATATATCTGTCTGATTTTATGATCATGGTGGTTAATCGAAAGAATTGTGGAACCCGAGTTTCAGGGTGTTCCTGAGTTATTAGATCCGTTTGTAATAGGGAATCCAGGGGGTGGATTATTAGGGTGAATAGGGGACGTTACTAAGAAACACACTTTGGGGTCATTGGAAGTTTAAAGAGGATGAGGGTTTTGTTAGTCAAAAGGTGGTGGGATAGAGGTGAAATCCTTAAAGAATGTGAATTGTTGTTTATGTGTGAAAGAAATGTCTGAGAAGGTAAAAGTTGGAGATTAAAGAATGTGTAGTGACGTCGAACACTGGTCTCGTTTCAAGACGGCTTGGTTGAATACCTTAAGATAAGATTTTGGTGCAACTGTTTGGTTATGAGAGTAATGAGAAAGCGAAACCAGCATGTGGAAAGGTCGGGAGAGAGGGGCAAGTAATACTCGGTGGGCAATGCTCTACGCTAACGTGGGGAGGTGAAGATAGTATGTCGGAATAAGTGAGTAAGTTGGAAGTAGTAAGCCTGACGGTGATGTCGAAAGGTGCAGTGTTGTGTAGATTGTCATTGATAAGTGTGCGAATCGTTGGAAAGAGTATTGAGGAAGGGAATTGTGTATGATTTTGTACAGGAAAGAAGTGGATGAGACAACTGAATGAATTAAGTTAGTGACGTTGTGAGAAATGTTTAAACGAATTGGTCGTGCGGTGATCAAACTAGTGAGAATAGTATGGTGTGACCATGGTTACTCCTCCCAGTTGAGTATGGATAACCGGAGTTATGTTTTTATGTTTTGACGAACGTGACAATCAGCGAGGAATGGTCGTGTTTCAGGATAGGTTTAATTCGAGTAGGTGGACACTTCAGCAATGGGTTGGAGGTTCCTACTCTTAGTTACGTATAAGTATGGAGTGGTGAGGTGGTGAGGAGATGTGTAATGGTTGACGAACCGTGGTCTAGGTGGTCCGAGAAAGGGAAACGTTATCTGCAATAGATGATTGTTGGGCGGTATAGGGTTAAGAGTTGTGATACGATGAAGGAACTCTGGGTTGTGAGTTGTCGAGGTGTACAGGGTTGGCCAGGTGCCAAGCTGTCAAGTGGGTGTTGTCTCTTGGTAAATGAACCTCGTGTGGTGGCGGAGGATTTAGCCAAGTTCCTTCTTAAAGGAAGTATAGATGCTTGAGAATCCTTGGTTAATCTTCTGTTGTCAAGACCGATCGAGTAGGAACAGTAGCCTTCGAGTTAGCAGTACCGTAAGAACTGAGGGAAGTGCACACAAGGTTTCTTGTTTCGAATTTAATGAGGTGGTTGACTGAGTCTGAAATAGTTTTATCTTGGGGGAAGTGTCAGTTTTGGTGTGGGCAAGATACCAGCATCTTTTCCCAATAAGGAATTCCGGGGACGGAATTCTTTTAAGGGGGGAGTGTTGTAACAACCCGAAATTTTAAGTATGTATTGAAAGTTTGGTGGCCGATGTCTAAAGAATGCAAGTTAGGTTAAGGGGCCTTTTGACAATTGTTGGGAAGTATTTAAAGCTCCTTTTCCCTAGGGTTTTCATTTTAGAAATCAGTGTTTTGGCCCTTGTGTGTGTTTGGTGACTAGAGAAGAAAAGAGAAGAACAAAGGAGTTTTGGACAAAGAAATCGGTAAGGAGGAAGATTTTGCAAGGTATTCCTTTCTAATTCGTATTCCATTTTGTTATAGTATTCCTTTTCTTAATTGGATTGAGTTCTTAAGTCTGATTATAAGGATTCAAGAGGTTGTATCCACATTTTTCTTAAAAGTGGGTTTTAAGGGTTTTTGGCTTTGGAATCGATTTAATGGAGTAATTATGGTTTAAACTGGGTATTTGGAGTTAGTGGATGAACCCTTGTAGATATCTAATCAAACTAATGACAAAAATTGGGTTAATGATCACTTTTAATAAGTCTGGGTTCGAACAGCCGTGTTTTCCGGACACCAGTGTTCGGTGGTGTCCGGATAGGTTGCGAGTGTCCGGGTAAGTACCCCATGAAGGTGTCCGGGTGTTTCTTAGTATCCGGGTAGCTGAAGTCTCCGAATAAGCTTAGTGTCCGGGTAGTTTTGCCCGGATAAGTCTAGCGTCCGGATTGTTGTGTCCGGACAATGCTGCGTCCGGAAAAGGTGATGTGTCCGGAAAAGGTGTGGCGTCCGGAAAAGGTGTTGTGTCCGGAAAAGGGGTTGTGTCCGGAAAGGGATTTCCGGACAGTAGGTCTGAGCTATTTATCTGATGTGGATCTATTGCCATAGGTGTTCGTTTGGGTTAGCTTGGAAGTATTTAAGAAGTGCGGTGTACGTCAATCAAGGTGAGTTCCCTAAACCTTTTTACGACTTAAAGTGTTGAATGATTTTGACTGATTATGGTTTCATTTACGAGCATGAAATGTTTATAACTGTTACGCATGTTTTCCATGAAATACCTATTTTACTTGAGGAAAATGTATTGTACTTGATGAACTGTGAATGACGATTTCCAAAGGTTTTAAAGATGCATGTTTTGTGAAATGAATGATGTGCTATGTGGAGTCGGTCTACACTGTGGGATCAGAGATAGATCCTCGGGATCAGATGATCCCTTGGATATGTATGACAGACTGGTAGGTTGGAAATTTTTTCCTCCTATTTCGAGTAGAAAGGGGGGTCTGCGTAGGCTCCGGGAAGGGGAGTCTGCGTAGGCTCCGGTTGAGGGCGAGAGGGTAGCCCATTGGGCCCCGATCGCAGAATGTTTTTGTGATCCTATATACAGTGTAGTACCATGCCTGATGTTATGTTAAGGTTTACGATGATAATTTTCTATAAACGATTTTATACTGTGTGCATGTTGTTTTCGGAGGGAATTCACTAGACCTTTTGGTCTAAACCTCGCTTTCAAAACTAAACCATTTTCAGGTAAGCATGTTAAGGGTTCTTCAAGTAAGAACTAGGAGGCGATAGGAAGAACTGGAAGCATAGAGTAATTTCAAGTTTTGGTTGCGATGACTATAGAATAGCTCTCGGCTATGGAATTTAGAGACTTCCGCTGTCAATTTTGTTTAGTATGAAATATTGATGTTGTAAAGACAAGGTTTTATGTAATTCAAATGCTTATTTATGGTTGTTTGCTTGCGATGAAATTTGGGATGTTACAGTTAGGATGAGTATCCTTCAATTGCAAGTAGAGTTTCATGCATAGCGTTTTTATATGTAACATGAAATTTTCACGATTTAAGTTAAATGTGTAAATATAAATTTTGATCGAAAATGGGTCAGAATGTACAAGCGTAAGTTTAAAGAAAGTGGGATTTCTTTCACTTCATACAAGGAAATTTAGAGCTTAACGGTTTGCAAAAATATTTCACACTTTTCATGATAAGTTAAATTGTTATAAAAAGGTCGAGAAAACGTTTGCCAGCAAAACTTTTACAATCAAAATGAGTTTTAACCTGTTGATATCATATAAAAGGGTGTGAGAACCGACTGGTTTACTTGGTGTCGGTAATTTCTTTTAGAATTGGGTCGTATGAAAGGATTTTCATTCAACGTATTACTGTCGTACTAACATCGTTCGGATTGAGTAAGATTAAGGTTCACGGGAAGATTCATGCAAACGATTCTCGGATCGTTGTGCAGGGCATTGAAGTTATAAGAGTGATGGGGTCATGTGTACCCAAGTGTTTCCAGATGTTGTTTATTTAAAATGATGAAATGTGCGAAAATATGTATTTACTGTATTGGCATGCTATGAACCCACTAGGTCATAGAGTATTACATTTTAAGCTAAGGAAGAATTCCAAGAATGGAAAGGTGTCGGACAAGTCAGGGGAAAACGTATGTAGTTTTGGTATATGTGTTCAAGAGGAGAGTTGGACAGTGGAAGAGTCGGGAATGGATTATAGTGTCGGGTGTGTGAGGGTCTGTACCTTGGCTCGGTGACTGGAAATACAGTTGCCGAGGGACGATGGTGTCCGGAGGAAGGACTAGGAGTCATTAAGGTGTTGGTTTTAGCAACTATTTGTGAGTAGTATTGTGAGGCAGAAAAGGAACGCCCACGGTGTGGGTTATGAGTCTTAAGGTGATCTTTTAATTTTGGTGTTACATGAGTAAGTTTTGGAAATGAGGACGACGGATTATGAAGTTGATTATGATATGTTGGAAGGAATAGGTTCCGTAAGGAACCCATGTTAAAGAATATGTTAAGAAAGTAGTTACAAGTTGACTACTGATGTTGAAGTCGGCAGCAGTGTAAATTGGCTGAGGTCGAAGACTCGAACCACGAGAGTGAAAGTTGATAGAACACCTTGTAGGGGTGTTAAGTTAGTGAGAGACTGTTGTTTTGGTTAAGCGATCTACTTGCGAGGTATGGATGGTTCGTAGAAGGACAAGGTATGTAGCACGAACGGAGCGAGTGTGTAAATTGTATCGTCCAGTGAGGGAATGAGCCCTGTTTATGTAAGGGCTCAGATCGTAAAGAGCGAGCAAGAACGATTACATTTGAGCTAATTGGGAACTAAGGAGTTATAGTTAAACTAGAGTGAGAAAGGACAAAGTAGCGAGATAGACTCGATTGTGTATGCGAGGGAATGTGAAGACGAGTTTGAATTGTGTAAGAATGACCATGAGAGATTTGGTCTGCAGTGTGATGTTATGAGTGAGGAATGTACAGTTATGTAGTGACAATAGTTGCCAAGTTAAACGTACCAGCTAGTGTTGTAGTAACGTGATGTTAGAAAGATGAAACATTAGATGGAAGTCTTTTTGGGATTTCAGATGAGGTGTGCGAATTGTTTAGCAAGTAGTTAGATCACGTAGTTGTAAGTGGCAGTGTGATACGTCTGTTATCGGAGTAGAATGTCAGAGCAGTAATGGGTGCTTGCCCAAATGATAGACCAAGCGTTTTTGGCTATGTGAGTCGCTAAGTAAGTATATTCTTGAAATCACTGTAAGTTTAAAGAAGATGATGGATGGGTTAATCAAAATGTGGTGTAGTAGATGTGAAATCTTTAAGGAAGAAGAATTGTTTCCTATGGGTGAACGGATTATCCGAGGAGGTAATGGTTGAAGATCAAAGAATGTGTAGTAACAGCAGACACTGGTGTCAGTTCGAGGTGATTTGATTGAATGCCTTAAGTTAGAAATTTTAGTGCAACCGTTTGGTTGTGTATAGTAATGAGAAAGTATTTCCAGCTTGGGAATTGTCGAAAGAGAGGGGGCGAGTAATGTTGGTGGGAAGTGCTCCACGCTAACGTGGGGAGGTGAAGATAGTATGTCGGAATAAGTGAGCAAATTGGAAGTCATGAGCTCGACAGTAATGCCGAAAGGTGCAGTGTTGTGTAGTTTGTCATTGATAAGTGTGCGAGCTCTTGGAAAGAGTATTGAGGAAGGGAATTGTGTATGATTTTGTGCACGAAAGAAGTGGATAAGACAACTGAATGAGTTAAGTTAGTGATTTTGTGAGAAATGTGTAAACGAATTGGTCGGGCAGTGATTAAGCTAGTGAGAATAGTATGGTGTGACCATGGTTACTCCTCTCAGTTGAGTCAGGATAACCGGAGCTATGTTTTTATGACTGAACGAACGTGGCAATCAACGAGGAATTGATGTGTTTTAGGATAAGTTTATTTTGAGTAGGTGGACACTTCAACGATGGGTTGGAGGTTCCTACTCTTAGTTACGTATAAGTATGGGGTGGTGAAGTAGTGAGGATGTGAGAGATGATTGACGAACTGTGGTCTAGGTGGTCCGAGAAAGGGAAGTGTTATCTGCATAAACGATTGTTGGGTGGTACAAGGTTGTGAGTTGTGATACGATGAAGGAACTCTGGGTTGGGAGTTGTCGGGATGTACATGGTTGGCCTTGTGCCAAGCTGTCAAGTGAGTGTTTGTTTCTTGGTAATAGGATCTTGTGATGTAGCGGAGGATTCCGCCAGGTTCCTCCTTAAAGAAAGTAAAGATGCATGAGGAGCCTTATTTAATTTTTCTATTGACAAGATCGATCGAGTAGGAACAGTAGCCTACGATTTAGAGTACCGTAAGAAATGAAGGGAATGCACCCAATGTTCCATGTTTCGAATTTAATGAGGTGGTTGACTGAATCATAATGTGGCTTTACTTTGGAGAAGTGTCAGTTTTGGTGTGGGCAAGATACCCGCATCTTTTCCCAATAAGGAATTCCGGGGACGAAATTCTTTTAAGGGGGGAGTGTTGTAATAACCGAGATTTAATGTAGTCAGTAATTCGGAATTTTTGGAAGACATTCGAATTTAAGAAAGTTGTGTGGTCAAAGTGTAAAGAAATTAAAGTTTGGTGTTTAGTGAGAAAAGTATATAAGAGTGGGAAAAACCCTAATTTATTCATTTTAGCAATTGTCCTGTGTGTGTGTATGTGTGTGCGGCTAAGAGAGGGAGCAAGAGAAGAAATTGTGGCAATTGAGGAAGAGGAAGAAGTCTTGGCAGCTGAATCCTTGAATTAATCAGTAGAAAACTTCAGGTGCAGTTGAAGGGAGAATCCATCTAGTAAGAGGATTAAACGGGACGACAGGTGAGTTTTTCTAACTAAAATATGTGATTTTACGGGTTTTCCAAAGAAAACGATTATGTAGAAATGCCATGTTATTTTACATGATTTTTACTTAAATGAAAGTTGAATGTTTTTCTGATATGGTTCGTTTACGAGCATGAACTAGTTTACAACTATTAAGCATGTTCTCCATGAAATGTACGTTTATTTTAAAGGATGACTTTTAGCAATATGAAATGATGTGGAATGATTTCACGCTTGTGATTTACGTTACGCTATGCGTATGTTATGTGAGGTCGGGTTACACAGTGGGATCAGGGTACCTTGGGATTCGATAATTCCTTGGGCATATGTGGTCAGCTTGTAGGTTGGAATTTGTTTCCTTCCTACTCGGATAGAAAGGGGGGTCCACTTGGACTCCGGTGTAGCCAAGAGGGTGTCCGTTAGGCCCCGATCGAGGGAGCTTATGCGATCCTTGAACCCTATGTTGAACCTTGAATGGTGATTATTTGAAGAATGTGAATTGTTTTAAATAAAAATATTTTATAATGTTGATATACACTGTTTATGGAGGGGACTCACTAGACCTCATGGTCTAACCCTTGTTTTTCAAAACTAAAACCTTTTCAGGTAAGCAAATAGTAGGAGGCTCAGGTAAATGAGCAAGAGCAAGATAGAGTACAGATGCAGCTAGAGACAGTGCAAGTGCCTCTTGTAGAAGCTAGATTATTCTCAGTTGTGTATAGGTTGTTTCTGCCAACCTCAGTTTTAGATTTATGTAATGAAATTTTGGGACCCAAATTTGTAAACGTTTGATTTAATGCTATGTAAGTCATGTGGTATTTTTTTGGACGTTACATATGCCTCGCGTCAACTCAAACCTTAGGAAGTGAACTATCCGACTCACGACTTAGAGTTAGCTGCAGTGATTTTCTCCTTGAAAATTTGGCGTCATTATCTATACAATGAAACATGCGATATCTTTATTGACCACAAAAGCTTGAAATATATCTTTACCCAAAAAGAGTTGAACATGCGACAGCGACATTGACTGGAACTTCTAAAAGATTATGTCGTTCGTATTCCATACTAACGTGGTTGCCGACGCCCTGAGTCGCAAACATTCTTGTAGTATATCGAGTTTGATTGCTCAACCTCAATTAGTATCTGAATTGGAAGGATTGGGATTGAGTTAGTATGTCATACTGGGGTCGAATCTGTAGCCAGTTTGAAAATTGAATCGACACTGTTTTCGAGAATCAAAGAAGCACAACGACATGATGTTGAGATTTGGGCTATCCTTGAAAAATCAAAAGATGATCCAAAATCAGATTTTCGGGTGGACGACATGGGTACCATCCGGTATCGAAACCGAATCTGTGTACCTGATGATCCTGAAGTCAAGGAAGTTGTGCTAAATGAAGCACATAACTCATTATTCTCAATTCATCCGGGATATACCAAGATGTACCATGATTTAAAGCAAGACTTTTGGTGGAACGGAATGAAACGTGATATTGTTGAGTATGTTGCTAAATGTTTGACTTGCCAGAAAGTGAAAATCGAGCATCAACGAGTTAGCTGTTTGTTACAACCTTTAGAGATTCCATTATGGAAATGAGAGAAAAACTCTATGGATTTTGTGACAGGACTACGGAGAGAACTGTGCGTAAGCATAATGCTATCTGGGTGATTGTTGACAGATTAACGAAGTTGGCACATTTTTTGGCTATGCGAGAGTCCTTCTCAGTTGATAAGTTAGCTGGATTGTTTGAAAAAGAAATTGTTCGCCTTCAAGGCACTCCAGTTACAATTACTTCTGACAGATATCCCATATTTACCTCTAGGTTCTGGAAGAGTCTCCACCATGCCTAGGGTACAAGGTTAAACACGAGTTCAGTTTATCATCCTCAAACTGATGGTCAAACTCCTATTTGAGGCTCTTTACGGATGGCTCCGTATCGACATGGCTCAGTTTGAGGCTCTTTACGGGCGCAAGTGTCGAACTCTTATTTGTTGAAATCAAGTAGGCGAGGACTCTATTGAAGGCCCTGACCTTGTTCGAATAACCACGGAAAAAGTTGAAGTGGCTAGGCAGAAGATGAAAGAAGCTCAATCACAACAAAAGAGTTATGCGGATAAGTGTTGATCCAAACCCTTAGTGAATTGATAATGACCCTCTCCATTCTACTTAGTGAAAATTGTAAGTAAACAATGTATAAGAGTTTCACTATCGTTGATAAGTACTAAGACTGTATTCAGTACCGCTGATAGGAACTCTCGCTCTTTAGAATAGACATTCAGCGAACCCTGTTCATTCAGCAAGCTCTGAGCCTGTTCAGTCTTGTTGATGATCGCTGATGATCTCATATATTGTTCAGCGTAACTGTTCACCACATATCCATATATAGCTCTGAGCCTGTTCAGACCTATTGGTGATCGCTGACAATCCTAGTTGTTTACTTATGATCCCTGAAGACAAAGTTTCACGTTAACATAGGTTCTACGCTGAAGTCGAAGATCAAGCTCAAGAACCAGCGACAAGTCTCTTAATGAACTGATGCGGATCAGCGAAGACTCAGATTTGTCTACTCAACGTGAAGTATCAAGTACAAGACTTCAGCTATCGCTAAACTTTGTCATTCACTGATAAAGAATGATAAAGCTCTGATTCAACGAAAAGCTGATCATGAAGTCTTCCGTACAAAGTACTTTTGTCTTAACCACCCTTGCACGTCTCCGTACGATATGTCAGAAAAGAACATCCTTATTATCTGAAATCGTACAACCACTCTGACACTACACTGTTCACCATGCGGCTACTAAGGTTGTCTACAAAAGTCAGAATCAATCAACCAATGAGCTGCTGCCACGTGTAAAGTATAAACTGTCATGCATTTAATGCATGCAATATATAAGAAGAAGACATCACTTCATTTTGAAGTACTAGGACCTATCACTCATAAACTCTGGTCGAGTCATCTTCGTATCTTGAGATAGGTTATTATTAGTAATTTCCTTCTCTTTCTTAGTGCAAGAAAACTTAGTGCTCCAACTTGTTTAGATTAGGGTTTATTCCTTATCTTGTTCCGCAACAAGCTGTAAATTGTTAATGATTTATCAATAAACAATTTAGAAAAGTAAAAACTTGTGTGTTTGTATTCAACCCCCCCTTCTACAAACTAGTATAACCCTTTCGGGACCAACAAATGGTATCAGAGCAGATTTGTTTAATCTCATAAACAAGATCTTATCTATACTAATCTTCTCTTATCTTGTAGAAATGACCACCAATACAAACACAAACTATATAGACAACGGTTCTCTTGCAAAACCCCCTAGATTTTCCAGAGATAATTTTAATCTATGGAAAAATAGGATGATTCTCTTCTTAGAAGGTGTAGATCCAACTATACCTTTCTATATCGAACATGGTCCTCATATCCCTGTTAGAATAGATCCTGAAGTTCCAGCCGCTGAGAATAGACCTGTTATTCCAGAGAGACTGGTGCCTAAGGAAATACACATGTGGACTGATGAAGACAAGAGGAAAGTAGGACTGGATACCAGAGCTAGATACATCCTATCCATGGCGCTACCTGATGAAGTCTACCATTCCGTCATGAACCTGAAAAGTGCCAAAGCCATGTGGGACACAATCTGTGTTCAGTATGAAGGTACGTCTGAAGTCCAGGACTCAAGAATGATCAACCTGGTAAGACAGTACGAAAGCTTCATTTCTGGTAAGAATGAAACTCTCTCTGAAGTTCATCAACGTTTCAACTGTTTAATTATAGATCTGAAAAACGTTGGTAAAGAATATTCAAACTTTGAAGTGCTGACAAAGTTTTTAGAATGTTTACCTAAAAGCTGGGACAATTATTCCATGTGTCTCAAGCTGTCAAAAGATCTTAAATCGATGAATCTTTCTACCTTATATGGCACGTTGCTGAATCATGAGCAATGGAGTCATCTTAAGAAGAATCTTGTAAAAGATTCCAAAAGCACCCCAGTTTCTTTAATCTCAGAGGAACCTTCCATTCAGCGACCCTCGGTCACTATCACTGAGTTGGAGAGTAACTCTGAAAGTTCTTCAAACTCTGACTCTTCAGATTTTGATGAATCTTTGGCTCTCCTAACTAAAAAGTTCAGGAGATTCGCCAAAAAGAAAATGTTCAGAAAGAATAAACCTCTTTTTATTTCTGACAAGCCAAGATCATCAGCTCCTGTTGATAAGGCTACTGCTACTTGTTTTAACTGTGAAAAGATAGGACATTTCGCTAACGAGTGCAGGTCAAAGAAAGTCTCGAGAAACTCAGCGTTTCCCAAGAATTCCTCTAAACCCAGGTCTAGAGATGAAAAATACGCCAAGCTGAAAGAACGGTATGCGAAGCTGAAAAGCTTTAAGAAGAAAGGCAAAGGCCTGATGGCTGACTATGATTGGGCTGCCTCTGATGAAGAAGAATCATCATCTGACTCTGAAGATGATGATGATCAAGTCAATCTCTGTCTCATGGCCAAGATTGAAGATGAGGAAGACAAGTCTGACATTCCCTCTACTTCAGCCTCTACCTCTAAGGTATCAACTTCTTTCTTTACCAATATTTCAAATATTGATGAAGCTGATAGTCTTCGAAAGATCGATCTGCTGACTATGAGCTTATATGATGCTATGAATGGCAAAATGAATGTTGAAAATCAAAACATTGATCTCGCTGAACAGCTTAAACAATGACACCTTCAAATAGAAAAGCTTTCTAAAATTGAAGAAGATTTAAGAGATCAAGTTCATATAAATCAGCTAGTTAAAATCGAACGCGAAGAAGCTATCGCTGCATTGAAAGCTGAAAAAGCTACTGTTGAAGGATGGTGTAATTCTTCAACAAAGATCACTGAGATAATTAAGTCTCAGATACCTCTGAGTGATAAACGTGGTCTTGGTTATAAAGTTGATGCTGAAAAACCTACCACTGAGCGTTCTATGCTTAAATTCGGAACGTTCGTATCCTCTATATCTGATACTTCATCTTCTCAGTGCTCCTCTTCCTTTACACCAACCCCTGAGGAAAAACCTACCTTAGTCTCTAATGACAAAGGTAAAGGTATTGCTTTTGAAAAACCTTCCTTAGTCTCTAAAGACAAGGGTAAAGGAATTGTTTTTGATCAAAATCCTCAGAAGGGTATCTTTATACCTAAGCTGAATGCTTCTACAGCTTCAACGAATCGCCCATTTGATTCAAAGAACAAGAACACTGGATATATTCAGCGATCTACTCCTAGAATTAAAGTGGATGTAACTGGTAAGAAATCTGAAGAACTGATAGTTCCTCCTATTTCCAATGCCAGAGGTGTACTTGATGCTGGCCCTTCTCGTTTTAAACAAACAACTCAACATGCAAAAGATCCTAAAACTACTTTCAGTTATAGGAAATGTTATCACTGTGGACTTACCGATCATATTGCTAGTAAGTGTCCAATAACCACCAAAGCTGAAAAATTAGCTAAGGTGAAGATCATTGCCCCCAAGGCAAAGAAGACCAATCCTGCTGCGATTCAGGTCAAGGTGAATCCTACCACTGAGGTTAAGAAATTAATCAAGGTGAAGACTGACAAAGCTGAATCTTCAAATGCTGCGAAGATTGCTAAACCTTCCACTTCCTCTTCCACCGCTGACAAATCTAAACCCAAGATGAAGTGGGTACCTAAGTCAAACTGATCTTTCTTTGTTTTGCAGGTTAAGAAGGGTATCTGGTATCTCGATAGCGGATGCTCTAGACACATGACTGGCAAGAAAAACCTGCTCACTGAATACAAAGAAGAGAAGGGTCCTTCAGTGACCTTTGGTGGAAATGGAAAAGGCTATACCCGAGGGTTTGGTGTACTCTCAAATGGTACAACAACCTTCAGAAGAGTCGCATATGTTGAAGGGCTGAAGCATAATCTTCTAAGCATCAGTCAGCTTTGCGACATGGATAACAAAGTAATTTTTACTAAGAAATCCTGCTTTGTTACTGACAAAAAGGAGAAGATAGCTCTCAGTGGTTATCGTATGGAAAATGTTTATGTAATAGATATGGACTCTACAACCACTGAGAACTCCTGTTTCTTCTCAAAGGCCTCAGCTGATGTAAATTGGCTATGGCATAAGAGGCTCTCTCATCTAAACTTCAAGATACTATATACTCTTTCTTCAAAAGAGTTAGTCTCCGGTCTACCTCAGCACTCATACACCAAAGAGTCCTTATGTTAAGCATGTGAGAAAGGGAAGCAGACCAAGGCAAGCTTCAAGTCTAAGCAAGTATCTTCAGTTTCATCGCCTCTACAACTACTCCATATGGATTTGTTAGGCCCTGTTAACAAACAATCCATCGCTGGAAAGAAATATACTTTGGTCATAGTTGATGAATTCTCTCGCTATACATGGGTAATGTTTCTCCGTTCTAAGAGTGACACCCCTGAAGAACTCATCACCTTTGTCAGGAAGATGGAAACCCTGAACAATTTGACCGTTCGCTCAATAAGGAGTGATCACGGGACTGAATTCAAAAACAGTTCTGTTGATTCCTTCTTAGAGAGTAAGGGTATTTCTCACAACTTTTCTTCAGTGAGAACACCACAACAAAAAGGAGTCGCTGAAAGAAGAAACTGAACGATCATCGAAGCTGTACGTTCAATGCTCAGCGATTCTCACCTGCCTACTCAGTTTTGGGCAGAAGCTATCAACACTGTTTGTTTTACGCAAAACAGGTCGCTGATAGTCAAAAGATTCAAGAAGACAGCCTACGAACTATTCCATGGGAGAAAGCCTTCAATTAGCTTTTTTCACATCTTTGGTTGTCAGTGCTTCATATTAAACAATAGAGATGCCCTTGGAAAGTTTGATCCTAAGGCTGATGATGGAATCTTTCTTGGATACTCCCCAGTGTCCAAAGCCTTCAGAGTCTTCAATCGTAGAAGACAGTCTGTAGAAGAAACCATTCACGTCACGTTTGACGAATCCCGTTCAACGAACTCAAGACCATCTGCTGATATGGAAGAACTGAATCAATGGATTTTTCTCATCTTGGTGATTCAGAAGATGTTCCCACTCGTCCATCTCATACTCATACCGCTGATGATGATCCTACCATCATCCCCAGCATGCGGACAAGTGAAGCTGAAACGTCATGGATCTCAGCTATTCCTCTTAACACAATACCTGCTGAACCATGTACCTCAGACATCCCATCTACTTCTCAGCAATCAGTGAATGAAATGCCATCTGCACCTTTTCCTGTCTTAGCTGATATACCAGAAGTTGCTGAAGGCTCATCTTCAGCCACTCCAGTTCAGACTGAGTCAGCGACTTATGCTCCGGCTCAGCGATGGACTGTCAATCACCCTATCGATCAAATTCTTGGTGATCCAAACGCTGGTGTTCAGACTCAGCGAGGTTCAGATAACATTTGTTTATTTGTTAACTTTATATCTCTGATTGAACTAAAGAAAATAGATGATGCCCTCAAGGATCCAAACTGGGTCAGCGCTATGCAAGAAGAGCTGACAGAATTTGAAAGAAACAAAGTTTGGAATCTCGTTCCAAGACCATCTGACAAGTCAGTGATAGGCACTAAATGGGTCTATCGAAACAAGTTAGATGAACATCGAACTGTAACCCGCAACAAGGCTAGACTTGTTGCTCAGGGACACAGACAAGAGGAAGGCATAGATTACGACGAAACCTTTGCTCCAGTGGCAAGACTAGAAGCCATTCGTATTTTCTTAGCATATGTTGTACCCAAAGACTTCAAGGTATATCAAATGGATGTCAAGTCAGCGTTTCTCAATGGAAAGCTGAATGAAGAAGTCTACGTGGAACAACCCCCGGGATTCTCAGATCCTAAGCATCCAGGTTATGTTTATAAGCTGGATAAGGCACTTTATGGGCTGAAGCAAGCTCCTCGTGCATGGTATGACACTCTGTCCTCTTATCTCCTAAATGAAAATTTTGAGCGAGGTAAAATTGATAAAACGCTGTTTTTCAGGAAAGTAAAAGGTCATATCATTCTGGTTCAAATATATGTCGATGATATTATATTTGGTTCCACTAACCCTGATCTTTGTACTTGTTTCTCTGAAAGGATACAAGCTGAGTACAAAATGAGCATGATGGGTGAGCTAACATATTTCCTTGGTCTTCAGATTAAACAAAATGAAAAGGAACTTTCATTAATCAGGGAAAGTATGTTAAAAATATGCTGAAAAAATATGATTTAACTCAGAGTTCAGCTATGAAAACCCCTATGGCACCGCCGCTGATACTTAACAAAGATCCTTCTGGAAAATCTGTTAATGTCACTGCGTACCGTGGGATGATCGGATCTCTTCTATATCTTACAGCGAGCCGACCCGATATCATGTATGCAACTTGTTTGTGTGCAAGATATCAAGCTGAACCCAAGGAATCTCATATGATCGCTGTAAAGCGAATCTTTTGTTACCTTAAGGGTACTCCAAATCTCGGTCTTTGGTATCCCAAAGACTCAGGATTTGACTTAACCGCCTATTCAGATAGTGATTTTGTAGGTTGCAAAATGGATAGGAAAAGCACCATAGGAGGTTGTCAGCTCCTGGGTGGAAAGGTGGTGAGCTGGACAAGTAAAAAGCAAAATTCAGTGTCCACCTCAACTGCTGAAGCTGAGTATGTAGCCGCTGGAAGCTGTTGTTCTCAGGTCTTGTGGATGAAAAATCAACTACTGGACTATGACCTTCAGCTCTTCAAAATTCCAATCTATTGCGATAGCACAAGTGCCATCGCTATAGCCAACAATCCAGTGCTACACTCAAAGACCAAACATATCGAAATCAGGTATCATTTCATCAGAGACCACGTGATGAATGGTGATATAGAACTTCACTTTATCCCCACTGACTTTCAGTTAGCTGATCTATTCACCAAACCGCTTGATGAGACAAGATTCAACTTTCTCATCAGCGAGCTTGGAATGCAGAACTCAGAAGAATAAAATCTTCAGCGGTTCACATTTGATCAGTTAATTAATTGTTATATAACCCTCAGTGTTAAATTTGTATAACAACAAGTGGTGCAGTGATAAATGAACTTGTATAACCCATTATATCATCAACTCTCTGAACAAACTGATTCTCTGATAACCAGGTATGTTTTTCTCTCTCTGACAATCGCATGAAAATGCAAGATTTCAAAACATATCATATCGCTGAATCTTTTCTCCTTCAGTGATACTTTTGAAATTTCTTAACGCTGATATTTCTATTCAGCGCTTCATGTTTTTAAAAGGGTCCCTGAGTTCTTCAACATCTCAGAGACATTTTAAAATATGAAAGGACGTTTCTGACGTCATCCTTACAAGATTAACCCCTGGCACGTTCTTCTGACACACATTAGCACGTTTCGTTCGTTCGTCCAATCAAATGCTAACACGTGTCCATGTCATAATGAAAAACTTTCCCGCTCACAGTTTTTCTCTCTCTTCTCTCACTATATATACTCCTCGAGTGTATATTTTTTCCTCACGCGAAAAACTTCCAAGTTTTCTCAAGAACACTGTTGCATCTTGAACATTCAAAGTTTTCCCAGAAACTGTTCATATTCTTCAAAGAACACAAGGTTAATATTCTTATATTATCTACTATTTTAACTTGTTTTGGATCTTATCTTTGTTTTTAAAAGATCAAACAAAAGAAACCATTCTTAAAATGAAATCATCTTCGTTCATGGTTTTATGAACACAACCTTCTTCAAGTTTACATTTAAAAATCTTAAACTTGTTCTTCATATGTTTTTCCAGAATCTGTTCTTAAACCAGAAATCATATATTCTTCATTAAGTCATTTTTGGCTGAGTGAAATGGATAAAATGCTGAATGAAATGGACAAAATTCTAAACATCTTTTGTTGTTCATATTCTGTGATTATGTGTTTATAGCAGAAATGGCAATCGCTGATACTCAGATAGCTGCTGAACTCCCAAAGGCTCCTCAAGTGAAATTTAGTCTGAAGAATGTTACTTTTTAGAGTAACAATCCTTACGCCTTGTTCGAATTCCCTGAAAAGAAACGGGTCAATCATCTAGATGACGCTGTTAAATTTCTTCAGAACTGCCCTATCTCCACAGCCCTAACCATTTCTCCTTTAGCTGATAAACACCTTCTTTCTCAGTTCTGGTACTCTGCCAGAACTGCTCAGATCTCTTCCACCCTGGTAACCTGAGGTGTGCTTTAAACCTCCCCTCAGCCTCCAAAGAAAAACCCTTCGTCCCATTCCCTGACCCCAAGAAAAACTCAGCTGACAGGGAAGCCCTGATAGCATTTTTCGATGCTATGAGCTATGCTTGGGACTTGGGAAGAGATGGTCATCCTGAGAAGAAGCTGACAATTATGAAAAAATCAAAGATGCCCAGCGAAATGAATTTTATCTTCACTCATCTTATTAGCTGTCTCACCGCCAAATCCGGATCATCTGATCAAGCCTCGCAGTCTCAACAATCCATGGGGTACTCCTTGCTGAAGGGTCTCCATATAGACTGGGCTCAGATCATCTTCGATGACATGCTGATACGAGTAACTGCTGATCCACGTCCATCATGGGTTCCATATCCAAGATTTATCAGTGCTCTGTTAGCACAAGGACTGAATGATAGATATCCAAAGGTAGGAGACCTGAAACTATCCCAACTCAGCCCTAAAGTCCTTGACTTCAAGCCACTACGAAACGAGGTACGTCTTTCTACTCTCCTATCTATTCTTAATCCTCCTTCTTCTACTTCTGTGGCTACTTCAGCGACAATACCCCTCGCTGATACCCAGGCCACAAAATCTATTTCTCGAAAAAGGAAACACTCCACTACCCCACTTGATTCCAAAAGGATCAAGAAAACCAAGGAGCAGCCCTCCCAGCAATCTCATGCTGACGATTCCACGACTCAGCTCTTACAAGAGTCGCTGGATACTTTCGTGGTACGCTCTGCCACAGCTGAACAAGCCATCCCTTTCATCCAAACCTCAGCGTCTCTACACGCTGAAGTTGTAGACTTGGAACAGACCTCACCTCCTTCAGCCCCTCAAAGGACTGAACAAGTGATTCTCAGTGGATCCAACACTGACTCAGTACCAAAACCAACTTTCTCAACCTTCGCTTCTCTCTCTACTCCATTGGTCTCTAATCCAGTTTTCACAACGATCACTGGAGAACCCGTCCTTCTTCCAGAAGCTAAAGCTGATACTATACAAGGAATGATGGAAGCAGGACTTGCAGGTACTTCCATTCGCTCAGGCACTCTCGCTGACGATATGGAACACTACTCAGGTCATAGAAGTTTTGACGAATTCACCAACCCACCACACAAAACCATATACACTCTCTCTAACCCACAAACTTCTGAGCTTTCCTCTGTTCATAAGTTATTAACTGTTACAGGTCCTAATTTGGGAGATGTTCACACCTCTCTGAAAGCCCTAGAAACAAAGGTGGATTCTCTCACCACTACTCTGTCAGCCAACTCTTCAGCTGTAACAAACGCTGGAGAAAATATCAAGAAGCTGACTACTGAGGTTGAATAGAAAGCCAAAAGCTCTGATCTGACAGCGATTGATGGCACTCTCAACAAGTTCGCCACTGTTTTCGCTGATATCTACACCGACTACACCTCTCTCTCCTCAAGAGTTAACACCATGTCCAGCGAGGTCATAACGCTGAAGACATCGTTTGGTAATCTTCAGGGAGCGGTGTCCACTGTGCAGACTGACGTTAGTTCAGTGAAGACGATGGTACAGCAGATCTTCGATTAAATGAACGCCCCTGCCCCTGCACTTTTACATTTTAAAACGGTGGATCGAGCTGAACTTCTAAAGATCAATCCTGCTATAACTGGCCTGGAAGCCAGATTAGGGGAGATTGAAAATTATGTTGGAGTCCCTGGCCAAGAAGACAGGGAACCAACACCATCTGCTGATATCCCATCTGCTGAGTCATCGCATTCCTCCCCCACTCATCAAGTAGAAGAGGGGGAGAAGAGCTCTAAAGACCTTCCCCATGATGAATCTATCGAGCGGGAGAAGAATGAAGACCTTACCCTTACTGAAGAGGGTGAGAAGACAAATGAAGAAACAACTGCTGGACCTCACGGAGTTGAAAACCCTGAGGGAACCGAGAAACCTCCATCTGTATCTAAGGGGAGCAACTCGAAGAAGCTGCTGAAGATTCCGAAGCTGAAGATGAGGAAGCCGTCGACATTTCTGACGATGAACCATCATCCAGTGATAAGGGTGATGATGACTTTGATGATGATAATGATGATTCCTTCTTCGTCAATCCAAAGACAACTACAACACTTAAAGGAGTCACAATAAAAGAACCTATAGGGGAGCGGACAAAGCCTTCAGCGTCTGAAGCTAAAGGCAAAGGAAAAGGTGTCGCTGAAGAAGACAATCTAATGATCTTGCTTCAAAAGCCAGTTCGTCAGGTACACTACTACCTTCCTTACACTGCATCCCTCCTCTATCCACTCTCAATATCAGCTCTACTCTCTACAAAAAGCCTATACACTTAAACCCATTTCTTTTCTCTCTGTTCTACCCAAGTTCTTACTTGTAAGATCGCTGTGTTTCAGCTAGTCCTCTCCCCTGCCTGAGGATTCTGAAGTACAACCAGCTGCAAAAACAAAAGCTGAAGAAATAATCCCAGTCTTGGATTTAATCACCGAGACTGATGAACCTGAAGAACAAACGCTCTCTCACACAAACAGACCTTCCTTGGTTCTTCAAAAACCAAGTGAAGAGGATCAGAGAAGAAGAGAAGAGATGATAAAGAAGCTTGAGGCTCAGCGAATAATTCTGCCTCGTGCCAAAGTTCCTGCTGCAAAGTTCAGGATATCAAAGCAAGAATACGCTGATCACCTTAGAGCTGAATGTTTACTCGCTGATAAAAAGGAAGCTGAAGAAAAAGATAAGGCTCTTGCCATCCAGCTCGTCCAAGAATCAGTGGAAGACCCCAAGCTGAAACGAATTCCCATTCAAGTCCAACGTCAGCTTTGGGAAGATGCACGAAAGATTGTCGAGAAGAAGACAAGTGTATCTCAGACCACCCTGAAATGGTGTAAAGAGAAGGTACACTTCAGATATCGACATGCGAGGATCAACAAGGTACATATCACTAGAAGAACAACCATCGGAGTACTAATTGTTGATATCCAATTATTCAGAGAGAATGGACAAACTGAAACCTTCGGCGCTGAAGTTGTCACAAGGTATGGTCTCGTGAATGATTGGAGATGAGAATAGCCATCCAGCACTCACGTTCAAAATACAAGGATCATGTCGAAAAACTTATAAATTGACAGATCGACTTGATCTCCTCTGCTGTGGATATTCCCACTCCCACTCCTCCTGCTCCTGCACTGAAAAGAAAAAGGGCCTCTGCAAAGAAGAAGCTACAAGAATCAGATTCAGGTTCTCCTATACGAAATGAAACTGGTATCGGTTTCTCTCGCACTGAAGTGCATGGTCCTGACCCTGATCTTTCTGCCCTAGACATATCTCTGCCACCCGGTGAACGTTTCATCCCTGGAAAGGTCATAAGTAATCCATACGGTATATTCTTTCATGGCTATGAGGGACGAGAATGTTTTCAACGCATTGCTGAGCTACCAATCACTCCAATCGAACAGCTCAGAGATCTCATATACTGGTGTGAATTCAGAGATAACCTCCTTGGACACTTCATGAAGCCGCTGATCTTCAAGGAAGCCCAAGAAAGAAGAAATCAGGGAGAAAAAGTCCCTGACTGGATGATCCCTACAACCCAGACCCTTGATGAACTTCTCATTAAGGAAGAACCTCTATAAGCTGATAGGATCGCCTTATTCTTCTAATTTATCAGTTAATCTTTTGTACTTGTAATTTATTTCGCTTGTACTTATAATTTTTCTACTTCCCTTTGTAATCTAATACGAAGTTTAAAGAAAGATTTCAGCGAAAGTACTTTACTCCATCAGTACAGAAAAGATCCCAGAAAACAGTAAAAGGGACAAATATTTTATAAGTTCTTTTTATCCTTATGTTTTCATACTTAGCAATTTTCTTTGTTTCTATGTCAATATCAATTAGGGGGAGATTGTTGATCCAAACCCTCAGTGAATTGATAATGACACTCTCCATTCTACTTAGTGAAAATTGTAAGTAAACAATGTATAAGAGTTTCACTATTGCTGATAAGTACTAAGACTGTATTCAGTACCGCTGATAGGAACTCTCGCTCTTTAGAATAGAAATTTAGTGAACCCTGTTCATTCAGCAAGCTCTGAGCCTGTTCAGTCTTGTTGATGATCGCTGATGATCTCATATATTGTTCAGCGTAACTGTTCACCACATATCCATATATAGCTCTGAGCCTGTTCAGACCTATTGGTGATCGCTGACAATCCTAGTTGTTTACTTATGATCCCTGAAGACAAAGTTTCATGTTAACATAGGTTCTACGCTGAAGTCGAAGATCAAGCTCAAGAACCAGCGACAAGTCTCCTAATGAACTGATGCGGATCAGCGAAGACTCAGATTTGTCCACTCAACGTGAAGTATCAAGTACAAGACTTCAGCTATCGCTGAACTTTGTCATTCACTAATAAAGAATGATAAAGCTCTGATTCAACGAAAAGCTGATCATGAAGTCTTCCGTACAAAGTACTTTTGTCTTAACCACCCTTGCACGTCTCCGTACGATATGTCTGTCTTAACCACCCTTGCACGTCTCCGTACGATATGTCAGAAAAGAACATCCTTATTATCTGAAATCGTACAACCACTCTGACACTACACTGTTCACCATGCGGCTACTAAGGTTGTCTACAAAAGTCAGAATCAAACAACCAATGAGCTGCTGCCACGTGTAAAGTATAAACTGCCATGCATTTAATGCATGCAGTATATAAGAAGAAGACCTCGCTTCATTTTGAAGTACTCGAACCTATCACTCATAAACTCTGGTCGAGTCATCTTCTTATCTTGAGATAGGTTATTATTAGTAATTTCCTTCTCTTTCTTAGTGCAAGAAAACTTAGTGTTCCAACTTGTTTAGATTAGGATTTATTCCTTATCTTGTTCCGTAACAAGCTGTAAATTGTTAATGATTTATCAATAAACAATTTAGAAAAGTAAAAACTTGTGTGTTTGTATTCAACCCCCCTTCTACAAACTAGTATAACCCTTTCGGGACCAACAATAAGCATAGACGATCAATAGAATTTCAGCCCGGTGAGCACGTTTTTGTGAAAATTTCTCCTTTACGAGGTGTCTGAAGGTTCGGATTCAAGGGTAAATTGAGTCCTCGATATATTGGTCCTTTTGAGATTTTGGAGAGAATTGGTGAGGTGGTGTATCGCTTGGCATTACCTCCACAACTTTCGCATATTCACGATGTTTTCCATGTATCATCGCTTTGTGGATATCGTTATCATCCATTGCATGTGATTGACTATCCTTTAGAACAAATTGAGCCAAATCTCTCTTATGTTTAAGAGTCGGAAGCGATAATAGATCGAGAAGAGAGACGACTGCGGCGTAGAACCATACCGTTTGTGAAAGTATTATGGAAAAATAATATAGATCGGGAAGCGACGTGGGAAACAGAAGACTCAATAAGGAAGCAATATCCACATTTATTTTAAGGTATGAAATTTTTGTCTCTAGTTCAGTTTCGAGGACGAAACCTTCTTTTTAGGGGGGAAGAATTGTAATATCCTCGTTTTTGGTATTTTGTTTCATTAAATTTTAACTCTAAGTTTAGACCTTAGTATGTATTAAACCATATGTACCTTATGTTTGTAAGGATTGTACTCTAAGCTTGAAAGGTAGTACTTTGACCTCCATTAGTTAACAATTAATTTACAAGGGATTAATGGGTAATATTTCAAACTTAGTTATGGATTTAAGTTGTTATAGTATGTCTAGCTAGGGTATATATTGTAATTAGGTGAATGTTTGAACCCTTATTTAACAATATTATAATTGATTTCATACCATCACCTACATCTTAATTAGATACGTCTCCTTTCATTTCTCAAACAACTTTTCTCTCATCTTAAATTTCTCTTCAATCCTTTGTCAAGATCAATTGATCAAGAATTCATGAAGGATTTTGAGGAAAGAATTGTAAAAGCTTAAGGTAAGTTAGTTTTATTCACTAATTCTTTAAGGATTTGGTGTTATGTAGGAAATTCATAGTGTTGATTTTTGGTTAGGTTCAAATAATTGAAGGGGATGTGTTTATATAAAGATTGAAGTTCAAGTCATCAATTCAAGTAAGGTAAGATGAAATTTCATAGTTTATGTTCAAATTGTTGAGATTTGCATGTATAGTCAAAGTTATTTAAGTCTTGAGGTTTTTAATGGTAGAATTAGTAAAAATCATGATTTGATTATGTTTATATGCTAGAATTGTTAAATTGGAATTTGGTTAGTTTTTGGTACCAAAAGTGGGCAAATCAATGAAACCATGGAAATGGTTTTGAACTCCATGAAGTAATCCCTATAAGGTATTTGTTGAAATGCCTTAAAGAGATTTCAATTCTGTTGAGTTTTAGTTTTCGGTTAGGATATTACAAAATTCGTATAAAATCAACCGTAAGTCTAAATAAGCTCAAGTTTTAAAATTAGCAAGAACTTTCTGTCCTTTACAACTTTGTAGTTTTCACCGAGACAAAGTTATGACTTTAAGCAGCTCCAAACACTGAATTCCAGAAGCTGGTCCCGTGAAAAAGGGGATCTGCATACTGTTTGTATAAAATTCATATATAATTGGTCGCTACTCCAATCGAGGTGATTCCAAAACGATATGAAACTTAAGAGATGTAAGTATGTTTTTGTTTTAGACATCATCAACTGGTTTGGCTTCTAAGTAAGGTAATTAAGGGGTTGTTTGGCAGTTGCTGAATTGTTTAATGCAGAATGATTAAGAGGTCATAATGGTTAAGAGGTTTTTGTGATATAGTGCAAAATGAAATATGGTTGTTTGGTATTTGTTTAGAATGAAATCAGAGTGCTGAATGGTTAAGGGTAGCCCATGATGCTAAATCATTAAGAGGGTTTTGGAACCATTTAGAGGCAGACATTTTTTTTGCCAAACAAGATTCACCTCTGAACGATTCAGAGGTTGCCTCTTAATGGAACTATTAAGAGGTAAACAAACAACCCCTAAGACAAAAACAAATGGGTAACTGTGCTGTCTTGTCCAACTCAGTTTTTGGTGGGTGGTTTATTTAATATTCATGTTAACCTCTAGCTTTGTGTTATCAACCTACTTGGAGTTATTGGAACTCAAATTTAAGTTATATAGAAGGTTCAAAAGGGTGTTAGACTTGCATTACCATGAGTTTAGTATGTACCAATTCTAAACGCATTTTATATGGTATAGGCCCTTCATTTTGTCGGAACTCGATCAACCACGTGGATAACCTTTCTCGAGACCCTTATAGTTAAAGGTACGAATTTCTATCTTTATTTGATACTTGGACACGTATTTGTATATGCTTGTCTACTCCTTGAGATGGTACACCATGTTTTACCTATCACATATGTGAAATGGTAATTATCCGTATTGAAAATTTGGAACTTCTAGGTTATGAGTAATCATGTAACTTTATTACTCCGTTATGGATTATTTGTTTAATGATATATGATGGTTATTAATTTTGAATCATGAATCATTGGTGAATAATTGAATTAAAACCTTCAAAGTTTATTGGATTTCGGAACTTGTTTCCATGAGGTCACGTGTGTTGTAGACCTATGATTTCAGTTTTCGATTTTATAGAATACTTAACCATTGGGGGCACCAAGGTCGGGATGCTTCCACGGTGGCTATACAATCGTGGCGTTCTCACTTAGAATGGACACGTATGGGGTCCGGCCTGGCCATCGAGGGTGAATGGATCGATCCTAGTTACACGAGTCGGGTCGTGAATTATTCACGGCAGGGGTTAGATGGTGAGTGTGCCCACACTGCTACCCCATGGGACTCACGTGGTTTGATCAACCCGTGAGAATGATGTGTCTTCGTGATACACAACGTTCTTTGACCCTTGTTACATCTTTGAGATGTTCGGCTGATTTACGGATTTTGCTCTTTTATAAATGCATTCTTTTTATATGTTTTTTATGATATGAATTATGTTCATAAATCTGATAAGCCTTCGTGGTTTACTTATATTGTATATTTGTTTGATATTTACAAATATCATCGATCCTTATTTCGTTTCCGCTTCCATTTAATTAGATTGTCGTTATTTTTATATTATAATCCGTTCACTAGGCAAAGTTGCTCAAGCGTGTGTTTTTGTTGGCACGATAGGTACTTAGAAGATTAGACAGGGGACGGTTATTTAGAGAAGAGAAGACAACTATTTTGGACAAACCTTGGTTTAGTCAAGCTCTGAATTATATAAGTCTACTTAGTAGATTTATTTTGTTTTGAATGTCCCCTGAACTGTGACATCGCCCTGTTATTAACCATGCGGGACAAGGGGTGTTACAGATAAGTCTTGTTCGCAAGCTTCCGGATTAGACATGGCTACGCTCACCATATTGCAGTATAATGGGCGATATCTCCTATGCTGTCTTTATGGATTCCCATCGAATTCCAAGTAGTCTTCTCTTTCTGTGCGGCTTTCTTTATAGGGATCCTGCCGGTACGGTACCCCGTTTCCAGCAAGTTCGTTATCAACCGTATAGCTTAGAGGGTGATCGTTGGCCACAAACTTGCAAGTAACCCAAAGTGCCTCATCCTTTAACCGAAATCGCCAAATCCACTTGAAAACTAATGCACGGTTAACGCCATAATGCTACCAATACCAAGCCCTCAAAATTTGAGTCTAGCTTTTTCCACTTGGTCTAAGACATTTTCTTTTTCTCCACATCACCGCCAATAAATAATCTATTTCGCAAAGATTCCAAGCCTTAATCAACCAACTTTGGGATTTTGTAAATAGACATGAAATAAGTAGGAAGGCTTCCGAAAATAGACTTTAAAAGGGTGACCCAACCACCAACCGAAAGATTTTTAACTTTCCAATTGAAAAGTTTGGCCATAAATTTATCATACACCACCTTCCAACCCTCTATTTTGGACATATCACCCCAAGGTTAAAACTAAGTACGAAAAAGGAAGCTTCGAACCACCACACCCAACACAAGAGGCCATACACTCAATTTCATGTGATTCCAACCCCACACCAAAAAGTTTGCTTTTATGAAGATTGATAATGAGACCCGAGATAAGGAAAAAAAAATCTAAGAAAACGAATAGTATTCCTAGCATTCGATAAAAGACCATTCACCCAAAAAAATCGCATCTTCCACATAGAAAATGTGGGAGAGAGGCATAGGCGAATCTACATCAATGCTAAGGGGATAAACCATTAAATTTTTGGGGTTTTGTATTGTAAGTTTTAATTTTTATAATCACATGTATTATTTCGACCCCCAATAAAAATAAAAATAAGGTTCGTCCCCATAACCTGCCTTCATTTTCGATATTTTTTTACATAATTTATTTGTATATTAATAATTGTTAGCGTTATGGTTTGTTAGTTGATGTTTAATTGTTAATTGTTAGGCTTAGAGTATATTAGTTACTGTCTAATTGTTAATTTTTTTTGTTAATTGTTATGATTAGAGTTTACTATTAGTTAATGCCTAATTGTAATTTTTTGTTAATTGTTAGGGTTAGAGTTTATTATTAGTTGATGCCTAATTGTTAATTTTTTTAATTGTTAAGGCTAGAGTTTATATTAATTGATGTCTAATTGTTACCTTTTTTGTTAACTGTAAGGCTTAAAATATGTCAGTTAATGCCAAATTATTGTACATTTGTTAAGTGTTTTATTATTTCATTACAAAATTGATTTATTTTATATACCAATATCGTCAATTGATAGTGGTGCCTATAATTCTTTTAATACCACTCGACTAGCTCTACTTATTTAATGACTAATAAAGTTTATTTGAACGGTATCTCTCGGGATCTATACGAAAGAAGAAAAAAAAGTTATTGCGTGTCACCTTAAACAAATACTTAAATTACATTGTCAACTATATGATCATGATCTTAATTTCGACCACCATCACCAAAAAATTGGATCCGCCACCGGATAGGTATCGATCTTTATACCAATAGCCACCGAAGATATTCTTTGAAACCACAACTTAAATAATGACATGTAATCTTTCCATGGCTAAGAAGAAGAGGAAATGGGAGAGAAGATCTCCTTACCTTAATCCTCTACGAATGTAAAATTCCTTAGTCGGAGAGCCATTAACGATAACTGACCTCGTCGAGTCCTCAAGGCATCCACGAATCCACCCTCGCCAGACTATGCCAAATCCCATTTTCGCTAGAATTTAATCCAAGTAATCCCACCTTAAGCAATCGTACGATTTCTCAAAATCAACTTTAAGAATCAAAATTTTAAACCGAATCATTTTATACGAATCCATAGCTTCATTCAAAAGTAAAGGACCATCAAGAATTTGGCGTCCTTTTATGAAAACGGATTGTTTGCTATTAACGATATCCCCAATAACCATACTAATTGAACTAGCAAGAAGTTTAGTAATAATATTGTATTGAGAACCTATAAGACTAATTGGTCTATAGTCTTTAACAAATTTAGCATAATGGACTTTCGGAATGAGAGCACTGAAAGAAGGGTTACAACATTTCGGGAATTGACTAGACTCAAAAAAACACCCACCAATTTCCCCACGTCATCTTCAACGAGGGACCATAATTTATTGAAGAAAATGGAAAGTAAAACCATCTGGTTCAGTGCTTTATCCAGTCCACAATCCCAAACGACTTTATTAATTTTATCCCGCGGAAAATGTTGTTCAAGATAGGAAGCTTGATCCAAAAACAAAAAATTCGGGAACTCTACATCTAAATTTGATTGAATCCCTCCACAAGTGTTGAACCGATCTTGAAAATGGGAATATAACTAATCTTAACCTTGGTTGGCTCCATAACCCAATCGCCATCAATCATCACTCCATAAATAACTAATTGATGTCATTTCTTTTTAAGAATTCCATGGAAAAACTTGAAATTCTCATCTCCTTCGACTCCCGAATGGATCTTAGCTTTTTTGTACCACATACAAATTTCTATCCTTACCAAGTCACCCAAAGTCTTCATAAATTGGATACGAGATTCCATATCTAGTATAGAAGCATTACCCGAATAAATCCGAGCGTTAATGTCTCTAATACTTGTTTTTATGCCATTTTTCACCTCTGTGCCACTAATATGTTGTGTGGTTTATACACGTGGTTGTTATATCCAAGTTTGAAAATAATAAATAGAGGTTTACTAGTTTGATATTGATCAAGGCTTACTAACCACATTTACACAAGTAAAACTTGCTAAGAATTTGATTGTTCACTCGCACACACAATTCTTGTTAGCTTTTTTGCATTATCATGAACCGGTGTTTCTTTCCTTGTTGAATTTGAGAAGGTCATTAATGTTATGAATTATAAAGTTTCACAGACTCAAAGTGTTTCGTTTGACGTTATCTATTCACATGGATTTTTTTATTCGTGGATTTTTTTTCCATTCAGGTGGGGATAAAAACGACGTGAAGAAAAACACTTTAGGCTTTCAATCGTAATAGGTGATTAAGTCGTTGAATCTATTAGTTTCAGACACTTTCGTTTTAAATTTGATCTTAAAAGAGGAATTTGAGTAGGCCTTAATTCTATTGAACAATTATACTGAGTAAAAACTTTTGGCGGAACTACATTTTCTGTTCAAAGACGATTCTGTAGCTGTCAAATAGTGAAATGTGTATCATGTACAGAACGATTCAAGTTAACTAAATGCCTTGGGAAACTAGAGTTTCAATCTCAGTTATTATTAAACTCAAATGTGAAAGCCAACTTGAAATTGATATCGAGTTTATTGCACTTTAAAAAACAATTAAAATGGTTAGCAATGTTTCCTTTTTAGATAATTTGTCAGAGCTACCATTCACCGGCCAAGATATGATTATAACAAGTTGAATTGTAGGATTATGCAAATTGTGGTGACTGTCAAATCGTGTTTATTCGTTCTAAGACGTGAACCATCACATGTTACATCATTCATTTTTTTGTTGTTGTAGAAATCCAGAGACGGTTAATCCATCTGAAAAAGCTCCCAAGTGAGTTTTTAATTTGGGATTGTTCGTAAGATCAGACTAACAAATGTTCATGCAGTCTTTATGGATCTCATGAACCATGTCTTTAAAAATTATCTCGATGAGTTCTTTATCGTTTTCATTGATGATATTTTGATTTATTCTAAAACAAAAGAAGATCACGAAACTCATCTTCGAAAGGCACTGGAAATACTTCGAGAAAAGAAACTCTACGCTAAATTTTCAAAGTGTGAATTCTGGTTACAACAAGTTAGTTTTCTGGGCCACATCATATCGGCAGAAGGTATTAAAGGCGATCATGCCGAGGTTGAAGTTGTTGCTAAATGGTCAATGCCAACTAATATTTATGAAGTTCGTAGTTTCTTGGGACTTGCCGGATATTACAGACGATTTGTTGAAAATTTCTCTAGAATTGCACTACCGTTGACGAAACTCCTTTGAAAGGAAGTTAAGTTTGATTGGGTCCAGAACAAGAACAGAGTTTTGCAGAATTAAAATGAAGATTGATTTCAGCTCTAGTTTTGGTATTGTCATCAAGATCATGTGGTTTTCAAATTTATAGTGACGCTTCTCAAATTCGACTCAGATGTGTTTTGACGCAGAACGGTAACATTATTGCATATGCCTCATGTCAACTCAAACCTTACGAAGTGAACTATCCGACTCACGATTTAGAGTTGGCTGCAATTATTTTCTCCTTGAAAATTTGGCGTCATTATCTATACGGTGAAACATGCGATATCTTTACTGACCACAAAAGCTTGAAATATATCTTTACCCAAAAAGAGTTGAACATGCGACATCGACATTGGCTGGAACTTCTAAAAGATTATGACGTTCGTATTCAATACTAACGCGGTTGCCGACGCCATGAGTCACAAACATTCTTGTACCATATCGAGTTTGATTGCTCAACCTCAATTAGTATCCAAATTGGAAAGATTGGGTATTGAGTTAGTATGCCGTACCGGGGTCGAATCTGTAGCCAGTTTGAAAATTGAATCGACACTGTTTTCGAGAATCAAAGAAGCACAACAACATGATGGTGAGATATGGGTTATCCTTGAAAAATCAAAAGATGATCCAAATCAGATTTTTGGGTGGACGACATGGGTACCATCTGGTATCGAAACCGAATCTGTGTACCTGATGATCCTGAAGTGTAAGGGTCTAATTTGTATTGAATAGAAGTTCAAGGGTTTATCTTGTAAATGCTTAAATGGGCTTAGTCTTGTTTAATGGGTCGTGGGCCTTAGGTTTTAAGCCTGGGTATATATTGTCTAGTTAGCCTAATTGGTTAGGTTAATCATCCATAACCATTGTAACTGTATTGTAAACACTCTGAATGGTTTTATCGTATTGAATGAATGAGATGGATGACGTATTGAAATCAACTGTGTTTATTGCTATTGATTACTGATTTTTTTCATTATTGCACTAATCTGGGATCTACAATTGGTATCAGAGCGTACAGACAAATCGATTCAAGGTTATTCTAAAGTTTTCTGGTGTTAGAGTATTATTGTTAATATGTATAGTTCAGGGTCCTTTCTGTAATTATGTGTATCTCCCCTTGTATAAAGAGATAGCTTAGGGTTTGTTATTAGGTTAGACACTTCATTTGTAACTCACTCTCAATATATGAAAGCCGGCCGATTCAGCCATCTCAAGTGTGTCTCTCAATCTATCAATCGACTCTCCAATTCTAACATGGTATCAGAGCTGTAGGTAAGTATCCCACAACACCTACATTTCAGATATGCATTCCATTTCTATTTCTTTTATCTTGCTGCACTCTGTTTTGCTCCGAAAATCCTTTTTTCTGCTTTTTATTGGACACAACTTCAAATATTAAAGTTGTCCAGAATATTGTCACGAACCTTCGTACCAATTTTCAGCCAAAACTGATCTGTTTTGAAAACTCGACTCAAGAACACCTTACGTCTCATAACTCTCGCCACCCACGTACTCATAACTATCGTAACCCACAGACTCATAACTATCGCAACACTCTGTTGCGACTCTCAGAATCATAACTGTCGCAACCCTCTATTGCGACAAGCCATACTATCGCAACCCTCTATTGCGACAAGCCATACTATCGCAACTCTCTATTGCGACAAGCCATACTATCGCAACTCTCTATTGCGACAAGCCTTACTATCGCAACCCTCTATTGCGACAAGCATTACTATCGCAACCCTCTTTTGCAACATCAGTTAGTTGCGACAAGAATCTGTTTTATCGCAATTTCGAATGGCTCTCAATCTCAGTCACTCGAATTCCATCTCAGTCGTTCTCAATGGGAACAACTACGTCCTGTGGCATCACCATATGTCCATTCTCCTCAAGTCTCATGGACTCTATACCTATGTCACTGGTACGTCTACCATTCCTGTTCAAGAGGAAAAGGAAACTGCAGTCGACTTTGCAAAACGTATGAATGATTAGGATATATCAAATGCTCGCATCCTCGGATTCATAAACGCTTCTACCACTACTGAGATCAACCAGCAATTCCTCGGTTATACCACAGCAAAAGGTCTATGGGATTTTCTTGCCAACAGGTACATTTCTACAGGCTTATCTCATCAATATCAGTTGTGGACTACCTTCCAGAACAAAAGGCAACTGGCTGATCAGTCTATCAACTCCTACATCTCTGAGATGCAAGCTCTTAGAGATCACCTGAGCCTGGGCGCACCTCAAATCTTTGATGAAACTGCTCGAACGTTTACTACTTACTTTAGCCAATTGCATTTGATCACTATTCTCCTGGGTCTCACTGATCGTTTTGAGAAAGTTAGATCCTCACTTCTCCATAGACATCCTTTACCTACTCTTGAACAAGCCATCACTGAACTCCTAAGTGAAGAAACCCGTCTTCAACAACGATTTCCACTGCCCTCCGATACTGTGCTCTATACTTCCAGCTCAGGAAAATCTAAAGGTAAATGGGGCACGAATGATCAGTCTAGATCTGCGGGCAAGGGGAACAATAGTGAATGCACCTTTTGTCACTCTACTTCCCATCTTTTCCTCACCTGCCTAACTTGAAAATGTCGCTGGTGTGGGATCACATAACCACGTCACTATGGGTCTGACTGTCCAAAACACCCAAAGAACTCTGGTCATCAAAGGCAACAGTCCAGGCCTCAACCAATTGCTGGCTCCATCACTCAAGATTCCCCATCGCCAACAGCTCCGGCACAGCATAACAACCACTCAACGCCTGACCTCATGGAACTCATGCGCGGAAATCAAGAGCTCATGGAGCAACTCATGACAGGTTCTATGGGTATGAATTCTCAATGCAATGCTACTACATCAGGTAACCCTTGGATATTTGACTCTGGATGTTGTAATCACATGACACCTAAGGCTGATGGGTTTGTCTCTAAACAAACTTCCAGCATGTTTTCATCCGTCCGTACTGCTGATGATACTCGTTTACCGGTATCCTTCAGTGGGACTGTATCTACCCCCAATATTCAATTACCTGATGTGCTACATATACCTAACTTATCTCTGAGTCTGATTTCAATCACTCAGCTTATGGAAGCCGGTCTAATCGTTTTATTTCACCCTTCTGGATGTGTTGTGTAGGATCCAAAGACCAAACAGATCCTTGGAGTAGGCCGTAAAGTTGGTCGGATGGTTGAAGTGGTCTATCTCCGCCTTCCCTTACCTTCATCAAATCTTGCTGCTTCAGTTTCCAGTACTTCTTCGTTTGAACTATGGCATGCGCGCTTAGGCCATTTATCCTTAGCTAGAATAAAAGTATTAGCTAGTTCAGGACTATTAGGAAACACTTCCTCTGAAAATGTTTCTTGTCTATCTTGTCAACTTGGCAAACATCATGCTTTACCTTTTCAAATCAATGACTTTAAATCTGCTTCTCCGTTCGATCTTATTCATTCTGATGTATGGGGACCAGCACCACACCCGTCTATGGGAGGTGCTCGTTATTTTGTCATTTTTATCGATGATCGCACACGTTTTACGTGGATTTATCTCATGAAAAACCGCTCAGAGCTACCTAAAATTTATATTACCTTCGCCCGTATGATTCTAACCCAGTTCTCCAAGCCTATAAAGGTTCTTCGAGCAGATAATGCTATGGAATACAAAGAATCGTCTCTCCTCTCTTTTCTTCAATCTCAGAGTACTCTTTCTCAGTACTCGTGTCCCGGCACCTCTCCACAAAATGGTCGTGCAGAACGCAAACACCGTCACATCCTTGACCAAGTGTCCAGAACGCTTTTGGGGTGAAGCAGCCTTCACGGCTGTCTACACCATCAACCGACACCCGACTCCCATTCCTAATCAAAAGTCTCCGTATGAAGTACTCTATGGAGTCTCCCCTGCATAAGAACTCCTCAAAGTGTGGGGTTGTGCTTGCTTTGTTCAGCTACAATATCATGAACACACCAAACTCGAACCTCGTTCTCGATTATGCTGCTTCCTTGGCTATGGCATTGAACATAAAGGTTATCGTTGTTGGGATCCAGTCTCTAAGAGACTTCGTATATCCCGTCATGTCACCTTCTGGGAACATCTTCCCTTCTCTACAGTGTCAAAATTTCAGGACACACCCACTCCATCTACTTCTTTCTTCACAAACACATCTATCTCATTGGACTCACTCCAATTAGATCCCATACTCTCCTCACCATCAGTTTCACCTCCTACCGTCACTTCTCAACCTGAGAATTCACCTACCTCATCTGGGCCTTCACCTGTTCCATCTGTGCCATCTGATCATGATCAACCATCCGCACCACCTCAAAGGACTACTTCTGAGCCATCTGTTGAGTCTATGGATCCTAGCTCCTCTTAACCACAAGATGAAGTACGACTCTCCGATCGGGTAAGGCATGTTCCCTCTCACCTACGTGATTTTCATTGTTATGCTACTTTACTGTCCACCCATGAACCCACTTCCTTCTTGGAAACCGCTTCTAACCCTGTTTGGAAGCCACTACAAGAAATGATGGCTATAGTGACGACGCCTATAGCGACGACTTTTGAATTGTTGCTGTAAATAGCTATAGCGACTAGGGATGAGCATCGAGGACCGTTTTCCCGAACCGGGACCAAACCGGTACCGGACCGAACCTGAACCGGTACCATATATTCGGTCCGGTATTCGGTTCCAAACATTCTTCAAAATCGGTATTCAGTATTTCGGTATTCGGTACCGGGATTTTCCCGAAAAAAACCGAAACTGAACCGAAATTTTTAAAAGCAAAGTTTTTTTTTTAAATTTTAATTATGCATATCATCTCCTAAATAAAGTTTATCTTGATTCTTGTTAACATTAATTATTATTGTTTCTAGTTGTATATATAGAGATTGAAGAGTTGATAACGAACAAAATGGAAAAACGAAAATCGTAAAAAAATACCGAAGATTGTTGAACTTTTGTTTGGTTTTGAACTTTTTGATTGGTTTTGAATCATTATGAAGGCATTTTGGTTTGCGATTGGTTTTGATACACATGTGATACATTTTAAATTTTTCGGTCTTAAGTGGTCCTAGTACCGATTTTCCCGTCCCAAAACCGAAACCGAACCGGTACCGTACCGGTACATACGGTTCGGTTTTCGATACCAATTTTTAGTCCCAAAAAAATTCGGTACGAACCGGTTCGGTCCCGATCTCATCCCTAATAGCGACGACTTGTCGTGGCTAGAAGATGGGAAAAATCCGAGATAATCTTTGGAATTTTTGCGACGACAAGGTCGTTGCTATAAATGAAAATTTTGATAAAAAGTTTGGTGGGAAAAAGTGGCGGGTTTATTTAATTTTTGGACGATTATAGCAACGAGTTATAGCGACGACTTGTCGTGGCTAGATAATGGGAAAAATCCGAGATATTCTTTTGACCTTTTGCGACGACAAGGTCGTTGCTATAGATGAAATTCTTAATAAAAAATTGGTGGGAAAAAGTGGCGGGTTTGATATAATTTTTGGACGGTTATAGCAACGAGTTATAGCGACGACTTGTCGTGGCTAGAAAATGGGAAAAATCCGAGATATTCTTTTGACCTTTTGCGACGACAAGGTCGTTGCTATAGACGAAATTTTTGATAAAAAATTTGGTGGGAAAAAGTGGCGGGTTGATATAATTTTTTGACGGTTATAGCAACGACATGTCGTCGCTATTACCACTAAATAATTTATATTTAAAATTAAAAACAATCTGATTTTCCCTTTAAAAATTTTGGTATCTTATACGGACCACATGTCATTGTTGTAGATATTTATTAAATAAAAAAACTCTCAATTGCTATTAATAGTCAGTTGGTAGTTTATGGCGACGACATGCGGTCGCTGTAAATGCAAATTTAGGAAGAAAATTTGTGGTGGGTACTTTTGAAGCACTATTAATAAATTTTTCAGAAATTATAAAATATGTGTTTTTTTAATAAAAATAAGTCTCTATTGAGACGACTTATCGTCGTTGTTGATGTAGTATTAACAAATTGTGAAAATATAAAATTTGTATAGATATAAATAAATAATAAATTGGTAGTCCATAGACATAACACATCGCCATTGTAGATATTAAATAACTAGTCTAAATCAAATACGAACATGATATATTTTTTTTTATCAAAAATACAATTATTAAAGTTGTAATATACATAAAAGAAAAAACTGTCTTTATAAATAGTTGATTATTTTCAAAAATATAACAATGTGTTTTTATAAAAAAAATTTAATGAAGTTTTAAATGTTTTTAAAAAGTTTTAAGTATTTTTAAAAAATTTAACAATTATGTTTGTCTTAAAAATGGAATACAACTTTTTAATGCTCTTTCTGATTTATATAAAAACCAATAACTAATAACTTTAAAATAGTTCAGAATGTTAAATGGTGCAAAGCTTATGCCGTAGTTGAACATTTGTTTGTCTAATCTCACCATATTATAAAATAAATAAAAACAAAATGATTCAAATTTTACGAGTTAAAAAAAGTGCAATGTACAATATCATCGTGTACCTACTCTGTGGTTTAAATGTTTTACTTTAGCAACATACCATTTTTTGCATTTGTAAAGTAACTCGGAAAATATGAATATTCTCATATGACATGTTACTTTTTATGGTAAATATAAATCTATTTTTCATATATTGTTTTATTGTTGTGTTAGATTTGTCTTTAAAAACCTCATTTGTTTTTATTTTTGTAACTCGTAAAATAAGAATGCGCACATTTGCCTTTAATGTTGTTGAAATCCATATAACTTGCAAAAATTCAGACGTTGTGCTTTGAACTAGCAAAAAATTGGGACATTTTGGTCTTTTATTAGACAGTGGTTAAAAGTATTTTGTTAATTTGAAGATCTGACAGAAAGTCTAAAAAATATATTTATATATGAATATAAACTTAAAAATTTGATGTGTTCATTGGTTGAATTCGAATGAATTTGGGTAGATTCAATTCAAACCAATTATACATTGGATGTTGGATTGGTCATCCAATCCAGTCATTCCATCACAAATGAGAAGGAATTCAATTCCATTCCACCCAATTTTCTCAAAAAGACAAACCTATCCCCATCTTCCATACTCCGACCACCACCATTGTGAACCACCGTCGACTAGGGGTGAGCATAACCGGGTACCCGGCTAAATTTCATGGAACCATGTAATAATCAGGTATGTCATTGACTTAATTAATGTTATTATTTTAATTTAAGAAAGGTTTGGAGTTAGTTTTATAAATATTAGTTGAGTATTTTATGGGGTTAGAAGTTAAGGGGTAAGTTTTAATTTTTAATATGGAAATATAAGGGGGTGTTTTGTCAAGTGAGTAAACCTTAGGGTGTGTATGGTCTTTTTGCCTAAAACCACACCACCACCGCCTTAGACGCCTCACTAGGAGGAGGTGTCCTCCATATGGATATCTTAGCTAAATCCTATTTGTGTGTGTGTGTGTGTGTGTGTGTGTTTCGGTTGAGAGAAATAAGAGAAAGAAGAGATAGAATCGAAGAAGAGAAAGAAGAAGAAAGACAAAGATTGTTGTTGGATTTAGAAGGTTCATCTAGTAAAGATTAAAGGTATGTAACCTCTTAATCCATCCTTTTGTTAAGATAAAGTTTTATGTAAGTTTTAAATGGGTTTTGATGATTTATGAATGAGTTGGCAAATCTGAGCTTATGGTTAGGTTATGTTAATAGTCTTAAACATATATGCATAATTACAGCAACATGCATAGTTTAAAAGATTAAATTTCTGGGTTTTAGGAAGAACAGTGGATTGAGACATTCATGTGAAGTCGCAACAGTGGGTTGCGACATGGTTGAATTTATGATCTTCATGAATGTCGCAACCTTGAGTTGCGACTTGCTCGTGAAGTCGCAATAGTGGGTTGCGATTTCATGCTATGTCGCAGTAGTTGGTTGCGACATGAGGGAGAAGTCGCAATAGTTGGTTGCGACTTGGTACTGTGTCGCAGTAGTTGGTTGCGACTTGGGGTAGTGTATTGCGACTTAGAGTATTTCCATGGTTGATTGCGACTTGAGTCGAGGATTTCAGGATTTTAGAGATTTTAGTCTTTAAAAGAAATATTTGTATTTATGTGGTACAGATTCCGTGAAACGGGACTAAAGAATTTGGAGTGCTTGGTAATAGCGTGGGAAGATCTTGGAAATTAAACGAACCAAGTGAGTTTTTATTTAAAATGTTTTCAAATGGAATACATATATGTGAATGAATGTAATATTATGCATATAGTGTTTATATGAGTATTACATTGCATGGGTACTAGTTGGCCGAGCTTAGGACCGGTGAAAGTTGGCTGTACAGAGGGACAGTGGTGTTGGCTGTATTTAGTACAGCGTTGTAAATTAATAATTGGCTTGCTACCAATTAATATGGCCAAGAGAAAGAGAAAGAGATGGAAAGATACATGATGCATGAGTCATAATTGGTATTTCTTATGTGCATTATGTGTATTGATTGTTTGTAAAGATGATTTTTAACTAACGAGGATTTTCTCACTAGACCTCAAGGTCTAACCCTCATTTTTGTTTTAAAATGTGTATTCCAGGTCGAGGAGCAAGTAAGGACAAATGATAGGTTTATCATGTCTAGCTTTTTGAAAGATAAATGATTATGAAGATTCAAGATGTGTTTTGTATCTGTTATGGCATTTTGTACTTTATTGTAAAGAAAAAGATTGTAGTTGAAAGACCTAATTGTAGAAGCTAAGGGACCGTAAATGAAATGTGATGTGTTATTTTGTGATGAAATATATGTTATTTGTATGTTGGGAACCTGGGTTGTTACAGATGGTATCAGAGCCCTAGTTTAAGGGATTTAGGTATTAGTATCTGTACCTAGACTTAAACTGCATGCGAAGTAGGATGTCCCTATTATTGTAGAACCTTGGGATGTTAAATATAAAAAGGTAGAAGGAACATCATGTAAGGTAATTTCAGATTACACCTGGCCAGTGTAATTGTGATCTTACAGGTACATGTTTGGACTGGAATACCTTGTTATATGGGGTATGTGCTTACATGTATATTAACCTTGTCTGAATCAACAGAATGGCAAGCGGTACGAGACAAACGAATAGGGAAGGGGAAGGAAATCCGAATAGATCCAATCCAACAGCTGGAGGAAGGGGAAGAGGGGGAGAAAGAGGCAGAGGCAGAGTTGGGGGCAGGGTTCAGGGACGCGGCACAGAGTTTGTTACGAGAGACGACTTAGCGGCCGAAATGGGAAGATTACAGGCAAATATTCAGGCTATGTTTAATCAGACTCATAATACGGAAACAGAAAGACCAGATCCTAACTTCGAAGACGAGATGCCTATCACACCTACTGTCACATCAGTACCAAGAAGGTGTGACTATAAAATGTTTTTAAGCTGTAAACCACCAACTTATGGAGGGGATAGAGATCCAGTAAAGGCGATGCGGTGGATGAAGGAAATTGAAGTTGTATTTAAAACCAGCAAATGTGCGGAAGAGGATAAAGTGTTATACGGAACTGCAATGTTGAAGGCAGATGCTTTGTATTGGTGGGAGGCCCTTATTGACTCTAAGGGATCTAATGTATACTCAACCTTTACTTGGGGCGAATTCTCAAGGGCATTCAAAGAACAGTTTTGTCCTCAAGCAGCAGTCAGACAATTGGAGGAGGAATTCCTGAGCCTACAACAAGGGAATTTATCAGTCAGAGACTATACTGCCTGTTTCCTAGAAAAGTCACGTTTTGGAGAGTATTATGTTGCCACGGAGAAAATGAAGATGGAAAGGTTCATATTCGGATTGAATTCGGAAATTCGAAAGTTAGTGACTGCAACGAGACCTGATACCTTTTCAGAAGCAGTAAACGCCGCGGAAAATGTGGAGCGGGATAATAAGAGGGATGTCGGTGATAAGAGTGTGGGAAAGAGAAAATGGGAAGGGCCACCACACGATTCGAAGAAGTCCGGGTTTCGGCGATTTGATAACCGTCCACCTTTCCGATCAGTTGAAAGACCTTGCCCAAAGTGCCACCGTTTTCATCAAGGAAGCTGTCAAGTGGATCCTAGAAGCTGTTATAAGTGCGGGAAGATCAGTCACATTGCTAAGGACTGTCGAGTGGTTAGATTTTGTTATTCGTGCAATTCTCCTGATCATCTTCAGTCTGATTGCCCATTGGGGAGAATACAATCGGGTGGTACGTCAGCAAGAGCAACGGGTGTTAGACCAGTAGTACCGAGGTTAGAACCAGCAAGAACAAGAGGTCGTTCATTTCAAATGACAGCAAAAGAAGCGGAGGAAACCCCGAACGTGGTTACAGGTACATTCCTAATAAATTCTACACGTGCTAAGGTGTTATTTGATTCCGGTGCAAACCGATCGTTTGTGTCTCCTTCATTTGCTGCTTATATACATTTAAAGCCTAAAGTGTTAGATCATGCTTTAATGGTAGATACTGCAAATGATAATCAAGTGTCGGTTAAAGAAGTATTTGATAGCTGTGTGATAGATATAGAAGGGTGCGGAGTACCGATTCAGTTATTTCCAATAGCCTTGGTTGAATTTGATGTGGTAGTGGGAATGGATTGGTTAGCCGAGAATCAAGCTAACATAGTTTGTGATAAGAAATTAATAAATGTTGTCTTACCGAAGAAAGGGCCGGTAGTGATTTATGGTGATCGTAGAAATCATCAGTATTGCCTTATATCGTTGATAAAAGCCCGTAAGTGTGTTAATAAAGGTTGCCCGAGTTACGTAGCTTATGTGATAGATACTAAGCTAGAGAAGAGTAAGTTGGAAGATATTCCAATTGTTAGTGAATTTCCAGAAGTTTTCCCCGAAGACTTGAATAGCCTTCCGCCCGTTAGATAGGTAGAATTTGGTATTGATCTGATTCCTGGAGCAGCTCCTGTTGCCCGTGCACCGTATCGTCTGGCACCTCCAGAGATGAAAGAAATGATGGCACAACTGCAAGATTTATCCGATAAGGGTTTTATCAGACCTAGTTCTTCGCCGTGGGGAGCACCTGTTTTATTTGTGAAAAAGAAGGATGGTTCGATGAGAATGTGTATCGACTACCGGGAATTGAATAAGCGTACGATCAAGAACAAGTATCCGCTACTTGTTTAGATTTAGTAATTTCCTTATCTCTCTTAGTGCAAGATACCTTAGTGTTCCAACTTGTTTAGATTTAGGTTTATCCTTAATCTTGTTTCCGCAACAAGCTGTAAATTGTTAATGATTTATCAATAAACAATTTAGAAAAGTAAAATCTGTGTGTTTGTATTCAACCCCCCCCCCCCCCCTTCTATAAACTTGTATAGGCCTTCGGGACCAACACAAGCCAAGTACATTTCAGATCTGTTGTCCAAAGCTGGGATCACGGACAACAAAGTTGCATCTACACCCTTTGAGCAAAATATGCACCTTGCTCCGAATGTCGGAACCCCGCTGAAAGACCATACACAGTACCGTCAACTAGTTGGATCTCTGGTCTACCTGACTGTTACTAGACCAGATCTTGCCTATGCAGTTCATATAGTTAGCCAATTCATGGCTGCCCCGTGCTCAGACCACTATGCCGTTGTTCTTCGTATACTTCGGTACCTCAAAGGGACAATGTTTCATGGGCTACATTTCTCATCCACTTCATCCTTCTCAGATGCTGACTGGGATGGTGACATAACCGACCGTCGTTCCACCACAAGCTATTGATTCTTCCTTGGTGACTCTCTTATCTCCTGGCGCAGTAAGAAACAATCGCTGACAGCTCGGTCCAGCACTGAAGCGGAATATAGAGCCTTAGCTGACACTACTCAGGAACTCGTATGGCTACGCTGGCTACTATCTGATATGGGTGCTCATCAATTTTCCCCAACACCATTATGGTGTGACAATAACAGTGCTATTCAGATTGCTCACAATGATGTATTTCATGAGCATACCAAGCACATCGAGATTGGTTGTCATTTCACTCGACAACATGTTCTTCGCAAGACGGTTAAACTTCTTCCAATCTCAACCATTGATCAGACTGCAGATATCTTCACCAAAGCTCATCTCCTAGGACGTTTTCGGGATCTTGTTTCCAAACTCAATTTGGCTCATTCTTCCCCTACTTGAGTTTGAGAGGGGGGTGTTATAGTATTATTGTTAATATGTATAGTTCAGGGTCCTTTTTGTAATTATGTGTATCTCCCCTTGTATAAATAGATAGCTTAGGGTTTGTTATTAGGTTAGACACTTCATTTGTAACTCACTCTCAATATATGAATGTCGGCCGATTCAGCCATCTCAAGTGTGTCTCTCAATCTATCAATCTATCAATCGACTCTCCAATTCTAACATCTGGTAAAAAAAATTCGACTGCTGTTTTGGTTGTTAAATTCAATTCTTGCAATTTTGCTGTATCGTTAGATCTCAATCCTCAAAACTGCTTTCTACTAATCTTGTTAAGGTTTCTGCAAAATATCATATTGTGATTCGATTGTTAGAGTGTTTTTTAAGCAAAATTTGTGTTATTGAGTTTTTTAGTCTCTGTTCTTGAAAATCATCATCTTTTTGCATCAAAATCGATTGTTTTGCTTAGAAATCAATAGGGTTCGACTGTTTTCGTGTTTTTCGGTCATCTTCTAACCTTTCAGGAACGAAATCGTGCAACCCTAATCGATTGCAGATCCTTTTTTCTCGAAGCAGCCACAGTGTCCGGAACATTCTAAACGTATCCGGGTAAGTTCCTTTTTTTCTCTCGTCACTCTCCTGACGAATACTATCCGGAAGTCCTATCCGGATATCCCATTCGGATACTTATACTATCCGGTACTTCCAAGTTTTCGGTAAATTATCCGGGTTACCTCAGTATCCGGTAAGTTATCCGGATTACTCTTGTTTCCGGACAACCTCAGTTTCCGGATAAATTTATTCGGACACTCATCCTTCCGGACGCTCCTACCCGGTAAGTGTCTCACTTGGTAACTTTTATTTACTCGGTAACTTCCATTTTTCTGGTAACTTGTATTTGTTCAACTTTCAAATTACCCGGTCACTCTTGCTATTCGGACACTTCACACACTTCGGATCCGGACACTTCCTGATTCGGACACATCTATCCGGATTCCTATCCGGGTAAGTCTGCTTTGCTATTAATCTTACCAGTTAAGTTCAAATCACTCCTAGATCTTGCGTTAGGACTATCACTCTTAGTGCCTTGTGTTAGGTTTCAACCTTGAATCGACACTACTGTCTGACGATCACCTTAGTGCATACTTTACGATGTCTCGCGACGCTCTTGCTATCGGTACCGACTCCAAGCCTCTGATTCTCTATCGAGGCGAATTCACACACTGGCGAGACAGATTCATAATATTTATCGAATCTAAAGACAACTTCGAATACATCTGGCAAGCTCTCACTGATGGCCCACAAGAAACTCCAATGCAACATGTTCCACCCAAGCCGAATGTCCTGCATGTAACACCCGGAAAATCCTTGTAAGTAATATTAGTCCTAATATTTCTTTATATTTTGACTTCTTAGGTTATAATTGATTTCCTAAGTAATTTCCGTGATTGTTACTTGTTATTTGAGAACTTCCGATAGAAATTCGTAAGTTTATTCCTTAAGGAAATTAATGAAAAATAGATGACAAAGTTAAATATTAGATTTTATGGATTAGTTGGGTGGGTAATTTGAATACGAGTCCAACGGTTCTTTTCGGAGCAAAAACGGAGTTCTAACGAAGAAGTTACGGCCAAATTAGTGGAAAACGAGAAGGCTAGCAAACAGAAGCTGGCGCTGATGGTGGCGCCGATGCACTGGCGCGGGCATCGGCGCCGAGCACCTGACGTGCCAAAAGAGGATTAAATCCACCTCTTTACCCTTAGTCATCTATCTTTTCATTTTAGAACTCTCAAAACCGAAATTTACTTCTGCTCCATACTTCTCAAGCGATATTCCATCTAAGATTAAGGTAAATTCATATCTATTAATCCTAATCTAATTCAAGCAACTAGTATATGAATCTTACCCATTTAAACTTGAATTAGGGCATTTCATCTTCACTCTTCTTCTTGGAGCAATTAGGTTCAAGTATTCAAGTTAGGGTGTTAGCAATTGAAGAATTAAAGGTGAGTAATCTGTACCTAAATGATTCTATTATACTTATCTATCATTTCTCATCTTGATTTTGGTATAGTCAATGTGAAATCTTGAGTTATATGCTCTTAATGGTTAAGAGGGAAATAAGAGGAGTTCAAGTAAGTTAATGTGGCTTAATTATGTTTATTACTTTGTATGCCATGATAAATGTTGATGTTAAGAGTTTGGTTTGATTATATATCAATAGTATGTGATATTGAGATGATGACTTAATAGATGTCTTAATGATGAATTGATGGCTTAATGGTCCAAATGGACTTATTCTTGAATTGTAAACATGGTGGTTTATTATTGAATTCTTATAGAATGTGAATTAATACATGTGGATGTATGTGAACTACATGGAAGTAGTATGGATTATGATAAATGGTTGGACCATTGTTAAAGTGCTTAATATGCTTTGAATCTTATTTGGATTAACATGTTTGGTACTCACTTAATTGGAGGAGCACCTAGTATGCATTGGAGGATATATTCATACATACCGTGGGGTAAGTATATTTGGTTCATACCTTCGGATACCGTGGGGTTTTCCGTTGTGTTATGCCTTGTGATAATACCGTGGGGTACCGATCAAGGTATATCTTCAATTGTGATGTAACTGGGTAGCGATATGGACCTTCTCCATGGAATCCAATTTGTGAATGTATCGAATTGCTATTCCTACATGTTGTGTTTATAATCTATGTATTATGTGTAAACCTCACTTAGGCTTTAAAAGCCTAACACTTGTTATATGTTTTATGTGTTACAGATATTAGTGGTTCCGGACACAAGAAGGTTTAGTACGGGGTGTGAGCATGGGACTGATGTTGGAAGGTTAAAGAATTGGAAGATTGATATTAGAACTTCCCGACATCCTTTTGATATTGGATTGCCATAGTAGTGAGCAATCAAGCAAGTAGACTATTAGTAGTTATACATTAACTAAGTATTTGTATTATTGGTTTGTAATGATGATTATGTACACTTTCACTTTGTTTATGTGTACCACTCTTCCGTTTTATGGAAGTTTTTGTTAACCCCTGTTTTGGGGTGTTACAAGTTGGTATCAGAGCATTAACTTAAGTGAACTAAGTATGCTGAGGAGGTACTTAGACTTAAGCTGTGATGAGTTAAGTTATGATTTGTGAGATATGGGTAGAAGTACTAAGAAGGGATAGTCTTATAGTTGACAGAAATACGTGAAATTAGTACTGTGACAATGGTGATGAGGATTGTCATGTAAAATATGTTCACAATTCCAGTTAGCTACTGTTATTATAAATATATTGTTACGTAAGCATGCTTGTTTCTAAATTATTACAGTGACTAATGATCGGTAAAGTACGTTTAGTATGTCTATATTCGTATAACCATTTCTTATGGTTATTCCTTTGTGTTATAGCAGATCGTTGGTGGATATGCCACCAAGGTCCTTTAATTCTTTAGGGAATAGATAAGTAAATGATTTGGGGGTTGGAAGGACAACCTAGAATTGGCGGGACTTATGAAAGCCCGCCGAGTTAACCTTTAATAGGCGGATGGAAATGTGTAGAGATAGAATGTAAGATGATTCATCAAAATGGAAATAATATGAAATGATTAAGTAAGTGGGCCGTGGAACGCATGGTTAGAAAGTGTTACAAGGTCAAGAGGACGACCACTAGTCGGAAGTAGAGTGTTATATGATAAGTGATGTAAGTACAACGATTGACCTTGTTTGAGTGAGTAGCCTTCATTTACTAGTAAAGTTTTATGTATGGTGTCCTAGTAAGTGTACTACATGAGTTTTCTTGATTTCTTTTAAATATATTACGGTCATAACAACATCGTTTTGGTTGAAAAAGATTAAGTTTCTCTTTTTTGGAAAGTAGTATGCAAACGATTCTCATGATCGTTGTGCAGTACACTGAAGTTATAAGAATTTTGGGATCATGTGTACCCAAGTTGCTCCAAGTATTGTTCTTTAAAATGAGGAAATGTGCGAAGTAATAAATTTAGTACATTGTTATGTATGAAGGCTATGAACGAACTAAGTCGTAAAATATTACTATAAGCTAAGAGAGAACTCTGAGAATGTAGAGGTGTTGAATAAATCATGGGAGGATGTTTGTAATTTTGGTAATTGTGCTCAAGAGGAAGGTGAACAATGGGAGAGTTGAAAGTGGACTTAGTGTCGGTTATAAGAAGGTTTATACCCTTGTTTGGTAACTAAATACAGTTGGTAAGGGACGGTTGTGTCCGGAGGAAGGATTAGTAGTCATCAAGGTGATGGAATTAGCAAATTGTTATGAGCAGTGTGGTGAGACAGTAAGGAAATACCTTCGACGTTAAATAAGAATTTATGGTGATCTTGTGATATTGGTATTGCACGAATAAGTTTGAAATGAAGACGATGAGATGTAAATTGTATTATGTTTGGTTGAAAGGATTAGGTTCAGTCCTTGTTAATGAATAGATTAAAGAAGTATCGATAGGTCGACTATTGGCTTTGAAATCGATAGTTATGTAAGGTGTATGAGACCTTTTGTCTGTCATTGGGTGCGGTCTGGGTGCGTCCCGCGTATGCCGTGCGGACAGGAATAAGACTGTGAGCGGTACCGGTAAGCTGTTATGCAAAGGGTATGCGCAAAGCAATTAATATGGAGTACGACATGGTTAAGGATTTTGAGTGATTGAAGAATAGATCACTGATGATAGAAGTCTCGAATTATTGTTGCGCAAGCGAAAGATATGTAGTCAAAATTACGCTTTTAATATTTTGTGGATGTGCAATATTTATGAGGTTTTATGTTTTAAAATTGTGCACAAGTGAGTTGGGGGATTTTGGTAAAACTTTGTTTTGGGGCCGATGGCCAATTAAGAGATTTAAAAGGGGTAAAGAATTGGGTAACAATGTATTTTGGTTTATGTACTCGTGTGCGTGGCACATGTTTAACCAAACGTTTATTTTAGTCTTAAAGGCTTGATTGATATTCAAATGAGTCTTTTGAATGTTTGTCAGTTTTAATGACTCGAGATGGAGTCTTGGTTGTATTATATGCTTAACTGCATTTTATTTGAATAAGTGTCGGTCTTAAGTGTAAAGATTGTTTGATAACTTTTGCGTTTTAATACCTTAGGAACTAACGAACCTTGGCGAGGTATATACATTGTGAAGTATATAAGAATTGCACATACCTATATAAATTGACTTCGTTGGGAAAGTAGCAATGAAGGAGTCATAGATTTATTATGCCTCGGAACATATGTTGTATAATGATCATTAATCCTTGGAGTAGATGGCTAGGTTTTGAACTCAGTTGAGTCTTAAGAGCATTGACCCGATTTAATAAGCTCGTTATAGGCTTGGGTTGGGATTACATGGATTGTATTAAAATAGAGGTTTGCATAATGTGAATGTTTTGGGTATTCTTTTGGATTTAATTATTATTAAGTCTTAAATCAGAAGAATAAAAGTTGAAGGACCACTTTGGAAGAGTGTTAAGATTTTGAAAGACTGTTGTGTTATAGAAGTGTTTTACTTGCGATGTGGATGGTTTACAAAGGAGAAAGTATTAGGCATGAATAAAGTGAGGTATGGAAAATGTTGATCTGTGAAGGATTGTACCGTGTTTTAGTATTGGTTTGGATTCACAAGGAGCTAGTATGAACGAATAAGTTCAAGTTATTTAGCAAATCGAAAGTGGTAGTTCAACTAAAGTTGGGGAGGAGATATTTAGTGAAATAAACTCGGTTAAAATGTGTATGAATGATTGTGAGAAACCTGGTCTGTGGTGAAAGACTATATGTGAAGAATGTACGAGTGAGTATTGGTATCAACTGCCAAGATAAATGTGTCAACTAGTATGTATTATGAAGTTAGAACTAGGAAGCATCTGATGGAAGTCTTTTCGGGGATTCCGGATGAAAAGTACCACTTTGCCATTAAAGTTGTTGGGGCATGTAGTTTGTAAGATGGAGAAGTGATATGGCTAATATCGAAACAGAATGTCGGAATGGTATTGGGTGTTTACCCAAAGTGATTTGGATTGTGTGAGTTTCTTCCTATAATAGAAAGATTAGACTTAAGAATGTAATCATATTGCAGGTTCAATAGAGTTATCACTTTTGATGTTCAATACTTTGGTGCTTGGTTGTATTGAGGTTGTACGATGAGATAGTGACGTGAGGAAGTGATAGCATTCTATACCGAAGAAACTCATAAGTCATGGATGTAATAATGGACTGCCGTGGTTGTTGAGATATTTAATAGTAACGAGTATGCTTAATTTACAGTGTACGTGGAAATTTCAGGTAGTACATGTAATTGATGTTTTGAGACCTGGAGAGTGAGTTGGGATGATGATGGGGTGAAAGGAAGACTCTTGTTCTTCTCAATTCCATTGGTTTTAGGTGAAGAGAATACTGTAATCGTTAAGCTATAGTGTTGGAATATTCAGTAAATGTAAAAGAAATACATCGAATGCAGTTCTCGGTGTTACGAGGATTTAGCTAGAGATCTTAATTGACGTTTTTAGAGAAACTATCCTTTTGGACTGTAGCTGTGTGGTGGATATTCCGTGTAAACAAGAGAAAAATGATAGCAGTATGCTAGACTAGGAAGTAGTCAAACATGGATTTGATGATAATAATTATTCTAAGAGGATTGGTTTGCAGGTATATCATTTGGATCTTCCGCCCGAGTTGGGAGGGGTACATAATACCTTCCAAGTATGTTATCTTCGGAAATGTTTGGTCGAAGAGAAAGATATGATTTCACTCACTGATGTGAGAGTAGATAAAAAGAGTCGCGGTGAGGAAGAACCAGAGGCAATTTTGGAGAGATCAGTTAGAAAGCTACGTAATGGTAAAGAAGTAGCTATGTTGAAAGTTCAGTGGAAACACCACCGAGGTAGTAATGTAACTATAGAGTCGAAAGAGAGTATGAAGGATAGATATCCTCATTTGTTTACCTGACTTTGATTTCGAGGACGAAATCATTTTCAAGTTGGGGAGAATTGTAACACCCGGAAAATCCTTGTAAGTAATACTAGTCCTAATATTTCTTTATATTTTGACTTCTTAGGTTATAATTGATTTCCTAAGTAATTTCCGTGATTGTTACTTGTTATTTGAGAACTTCCGATAGAAATTCGTAAGTTTATTCCTTAAGGAAATTAATGAAAAATAGATGACAAAGTTAAATATTAGATTTTATGGATTAGTTGGGTGGGTAATTTGAATACGAGTCCAACGGTTCTTTCCGGAGCAAAAACGGAGTTCTAACGAAGAAGTTACGGCCAAATTAGTGGAAAACGAGAAGGCTAGCAAACAGAAGCTGGCGCCGATGGTGGCGCCAATGCACTGGCGCGGGCATCGGCGCCGAGCACCTGACGTGCCAAAAGAGGATTAAATCCACCTCTTTACCCTTAGTCATCTATCTTTTCTTTTTAGAACTCTCAAAACCGAAATTTACTTCTGCTCCATACTTCTCAAGCGATATTCCATCTAAGATTAAGGTAAATTCATATCTATTAATCCTAATCTAATTCAAGCAACTAGTATATGAATCTTACCCATTTAAACTTGAATTAGGGCATTTCATCTTCACTCTTCTTCTTGGAGCAATTAGGTTCAAGTATTCAAGTTAGGGTGTTAGCAATTGAAGAATTAAAGGTGAGTAATCTGTACCTAAATGATTCTATTATACTTATCTATCATTTCTCATCTTGATTTTGGTATAGTCAATGTGAAATCTTGAGTTATATGCTCTTAATGGTTAAGAGGGAAATAAGAGGAGTTCAAGTAAGTTAATGTGGCTTAATTATGTTTATTACTTTGTATGCCATGATAAATGTTGATGTTAAGAGTTTGGTTTGATTATATATCAATAGTATGTGATATTGAGATGATGACTTAATAGATGTCTTAATGATGAATTGATGGCTTAATGGTCCAAATGGACTTATTCTTGAATTGTAAACATGGTGGTTTATTATTGAATTCTTATAGAATGTGAATTAATACATGTGGATGTATGTGAACTACATGGAAGTAGTATGGATTATGATAAATGGTTGGACCATTGTTAAAGTGCTTAATATGCTTTGAATCTTATTTGGATTAACATGTTTGGTACTCACTTAATTGGAGGAGCACCTAGTATGCATTGGAGGATATATTCATACATACCGTGGCGTAAGTATATTTGGTTCATACCTTCGGATACCGTGGGGTTTTCCGTTGTGTTATGCCTTGTGATAATACCGTGGGGTACCGATCAAGGTATATCTTCAATTATGATGTAACTGGGTAGCGATATGGACCCTCTCCATGGAATCCAATTTGTGAATGTATCGAATTGCTATTCCTACATGTTGTGTTTATAATCTATGTATTATGTGTAAACCTCACTTAGGCTTTAAAAGCCTAACACTTGTTATGTGTTTTATGTGTTACAGATATTAGTGGTTCCGGACACAAGAAGGTTTAGTACGGGGTGTGAGCATGGGACTGATGTTGGAAGGTTAAAGAATTGGAAGATTGATATTAGAACTTCCCGACATCCTTTTGATATTGGATTGCCATAGTAGTGAGCAATCAAGCAAGTAGACTATTAGTAGTTATACATTAACTAAGTATTTGTATTATTGGTTTGTAATGATGATTATGTACACTTTCACTTTGGTTATGTGTACCACTCTTCCGTTTTATGGAAGTTTTTGTTAACCCCTGTTTTGGGGTGTTACACTGCAGCTCAGGCAAAACCAAAGACGTTCGCCATGATGACTGACGATGAAAAGAACAGATTCCCTGGGAACAACATGCGAAGAGATATTTGATTCAGAGTTTGTCGAACGAGATTTACACGACCATTGATAGCTACAAGGACACTTCCAAAGGCATGTGAGATCCAGTCAAGAAGATGATGAGTGGGAGTAAAGTGGGAAATCAGTTGAAGGTCAACAGCTGCATCACCCGATATGACGGCTTCAAGCAGCGAAAGGGTGAATCAATAACTCAAGCATACGAACGATTCTGCCTTGTTCTGAACGAGCTCAACAAGAACAAGATCATTCGATCTAACACGGAAAATGGCCTCAAGTTCTTAAACAACCTCCTACCAGAATGGAAAGTGTTCGCTTCTCATATCAAACACAACCATCTTATTGAGAACGTTCCAATCCATGAGCTTTATAAGATGCTCATGCAAGACGAGGATGAAGTCATGGAGATAGTGAGCACTCAGAAACCATCTTCTAAATCTCAGGCCGATCCCCTCGCTCTCGTGTCAGCTAAAAGCAGCAAGTCATCCAACTGTAACTCCAAGAGAACCCAAGTGTCTAGTGAGTCAGAACCTGAAGCTGAAGAAACAGAGGACCGAGCTGACTGAGATAAAGAAAGCAATGGCCTTTTCAAAGGAAGGCGTTCTTCAAGAAACCTTCCTCAAATAATCAGCGCTACTCTACCACTCCCAACAAGCGCCATAACTATAAGGAAAAGTATGAAGGCAAGAGAAAATATGACGAGCACAAACATTCAGATCATAAGGAGAAGCACGATCGAAAGCTCGAATCAAAGAACAAGGATGAACCAGTCACGAGCTATAACTGCGGTAAATTGGGCCACTTTGCCAAGGACTGCCAAAAGCCCGTTGTTCGTAACGTGGAATACTACAAGGCAAAGTTGCTGTTAGCGCAACAAAAAGAAGCAGTAAAGGCTCTGATGGTTGAAGACGACCACTCTCTAACTCGTTCCGACGACGAAAGTGATACTGAAGATGCCGATGCTTACCCGTGCTTCATGGGCAATCAATCCCCTCCATCAGATCATGGAGATCTATGTTAGGTATGTATCCCTATCCATCAAGGCTTAGTCGATCAGATGCAAATACTTGTTCAAAGAATAGACTCCTTTAAGGCTTCCACTGATGAACAACTGCTTGAAATTAATTCTCTAAAAGAAAATCTAGATGTTCAAAAGAGGATCACTGAATAGATCAAGTCTGACAATGCTAATCTTAAAGAAAAATGTTCAAATCTTTCAATAGCACCAAAGGACCTTAGGGCTAAGATATCTGATTTAAACTCAAAGCTTGATCAGTGTGAGGATGAGAAAGCAGAGATTGTCTATCAATGCTCCTCTCTTCAAATTCAACTCAAAGAATATGTTTCTAAAATAACTAATCTTGAACTCAAACTTCATAAACGAGGTCAAACTGATCAAACGATCCATATGAACAAACCTAAGGAATTCACTCATTTCAATGAAGAATGGGGAATTGGGTATGACAACCCTCGGTATTTGAAAAAGATTCTATCAAGGAGGCCTACTCTATACGAGTTTAACCTTTTTGACTTTGATAGAAAATACCCAAAATATAAAATCAGATGGACAAAACCTCTCGAGGAGAAGGAAGAGGAAACTGAGGAATATAAACGCAAGCATACCACTAAAATGCAATTACCCTTTGCGTATGAAGTTCTTAACTATTCTTATACGAAAAATAAATCCAAGTACCTATCAAATGATTACTTTTACGGCTACAAAGTTGCACTGCCCAAGAATTCCTCCAAAAACGATGAGGTCCCTACAACAGAAACCAAAATAGAGACGGACGAGTTTAAACGCTATGTTCCTCCTCTTGTTTTGGAAATGAAAATAGTCGAGTTAGAGGAGTCACTTGAGAAGGAAAGGACCAATTTTCAAAAAGAAAAACAAGAACTGTTACTTAAACTTGAGAATTCCAATTCCACAAAAACCGAATATGTATCTGTTGAGGAAAAGGATATTCTTTGGACAGAAATCAATCGGCTCACATCTAAACTGTCTGTTTTGGCAACAGAAGCGATGGAAGAGCACGTGAGCAAAGGAAAACTTCAAGAAACGATTGACCAGCTCCAAAAGGAAAGAACTACTCTATTTGAACCTTCCTCGGACTCCTCAGATACATCTTCGTGTAAAGCTTTTATTGGCAAAACTACCTCAAGAAAAAGAAAGGAGTCTCAAGAAAAATGTGTTCAAAAGAATCTTAACTCTAAATTTCAAAAAGCTTCCGCAACAGATTCTTCCAAAAACACATAATCATAGTGTTCCTCATCTCCCTCAACCACCACTGTTCCATCTGTAAATGAAATTGATTTTTCAGCGTTTATGAATTTCGATGTAAGTTTCGATGAGGAGTTTCATAAGTTTGAATTCGACAAACCTCTTCCAAATCACACCGACTTTCTTTCAAAAGCAATAAATCGACCAGTCAAATTTCTGAAAGGCGAATGTTCTACAAAACTCAAAAACCGATGATCTGTGAACGAAGTTTCCAAAACCGACTCAAATTCTCAAAAGCGTTCACAGACGCGGCAATAGACTAGTCGACCAAATGACAGACATCCTTCCTACTCACACTCTACTAACCATGCCTTTAATGATTTTTCAGATAAAAATGGTCGAGCAAAACATGCCAAACAAAAGTGGGTAGCCAAAGGATCTACTGAGAGCAAGTCGAAGCCAAAGTCATTTAATTCTGCTTTCAATTCTAGGAATAACATTAATAATTGTGGGTTGCATGATTCGTATAATTTTGTTAAACAAAGTATTAATTTTCCGTTAAGACTCTATTCAATACAGCATTTGATTCAATTATCCATGATTGTTTGTGTTGTTCTAACTGTGGATTGAATGGCTTTGTTGATAATCGTTTTGCATCTGATTGGTTTGGATCTTACCATGTTGGCACGCGAAAAACCAACCTCTACACCATCGACCTCTCCTCACTAAAACCCGATGACTTCGTCTGCCTGATATCGAAGGCCAACACTCAACAAGCTTGGATCTGGCATCGACGTCATTCGCACCTTAACTTCAAGAACATCAACAAACTGGTGCTAGGCGGACACGTCAAAGGCATGCCCGAGCTCAAATTCGAGAAGGATAGACTCTGCGGGGCATGTGAAATAGGAAAAATGAAGCGAGCCACTCACAAGCCAAAGGCCGCTCCGAGAACGTCCTGGTCCCTCGAACTCATCCATATGGATTTGTGTGGACCGATGCGCGTTCATAGCATCAATCAAAACAAGTATGTCCAGGTCATGGTCGAAAATTTCTCGCGCTACACATGGGTGAAGTTCCTGCACTCGAAAGACGAAAACCCAGAGCTGGTCATCACCCACTCGAAGACCATTCAGCTAAATCTACAACAGCTGGTTCAAACCTTCAGGACGGACAACGGGACGGAATTCAAGAATCACACTCTCGACGAATACCTCACCTCAGTAGGTATCTCTCACAATTTCTCTGCCGCAAGGACTCCTCAGCAGAATGGAGTCGTGGAAAGGCGGAACTGTGCCCTTGTCGAAGCCGCTCGCACAATGTTGTCTCAATCGAAACTGCCATTATTTCTCTGGGCTGAAGCAGTTGCAACCGCTTGCTACACGCAAAACCGTTCCATCATCAACAAATGGTTCAACAAAACCTCGTACGAGATCATCAACAACCGAATCCCGAACATCAAGTATTTCCACGCGTTCGGGTGCACGTGCTACGTTCTGAACGACAAGGATGGCCTCGGCAAATTCAGTCCGAAGGCAGATCAAGGAGTTTTCATCGAATACTCCATGCAGGCCAAAGCATTCCGCGTTTACAACAAACAGACCAAAACCGGCTTCGAAAGCGTAAACGTGACGTTTGACGAAGCCGCGGATTTGGCTTCTGAACAACTCAGTTCAGAACCCGCATTAACTGGCGTGTTAGCTTCCGAACACTCTCTTTCGGGATCTACACAACTCCCAGTAAATCCAAATCACGCATCTACGTCAAAATCACATCTTTCTGATCTAGATTTACTGTTTGAACACTTTTATGATGAGTTCTTTAATTTACCTAATCCTCGTGTTACTGTGCATCCTAGGGTTGGAGTTGCTCAACTCGAAAACTCAGCGAACCTCTCCGGTCCGCTCCCATCAACAAGCACTCCAACGCTGTCTACGGAAACCCCTCAAAGCTAAAGTGATGCCACTACCGAAACGGCCATCCCATCGGAGGACCCTGTGCCCATTCCGAAGATCAATCCATAAGATTCGTCCTCAACAACTCAAACGGTTCAACAACCGAATTCCCCGGAAGTTGCCCAACCAATGACGAATCCTGCACCATCTCCCCCAAGAAACCGTCCTTCTTCACTTGAAGTCGTTCAAGATCTTCCCCCCGGTGCGTATGTGGACCCGGATACTTCCCATGCAACTCATCAACCACTTCCACATACCACGAAATGGACACGAGCACACCCTCTCCATCAGATTATCGGTGATCCTTCCACTCCAGTTCAGACGCGAGGTGCCTCCGCCAACTTCTGTCTATTCTCTGGCTTCCTAAGCAAGATCGAGCCCACCACCGACTCTGAAGCTCTCAATGACCCAGACTGGGTAATCGCCATGCAAGAGGAGCTCAATCATTTCGAGAGCCTCAAGGTCTGGAGACTGGTTCCCCACAGCAAATAAGACGGTCATTGGAACCAAGTGGGTGTTTAAGAACAAGAAAGATGAAGATGGCATCGTCGTACGAAACAAGGCACACCTTGTGGCAAAAGGATACTGCCAACAAGAGGGAATAAACTACGACAAGACATACGCTATGGTGTCAAGAATTGAAGTGATACAGATGTTTCTTGCCTATGCCGTGCACAAAAACTTCACGGTCTTCCAGATGGACGTCAAGACCGCCTTCCTCAACAGTGTACTCAAGGAAGAAGTTTACGTCTCGCAACCGGACGTGTTCGTGGATGACTCCAAGCCAAACCACGTATACATCCTTGACAAGGCTCTATATGGCCTTAAGCAAGCTCCACGTGCCTGATATGATGCTCTGTCCACATTCTTAGTCAAAGCGGGTTTTTCAAAAGGTAAAATCGACACCACTTTGTTTATTAAGAATGAAGAAGGTCAAATTATTTTAGTCCAAGTATACGTTGATGATATTATTTTTGGTTCTATACTTTTACATATGTACCATAACTCTAACACCCCCCTCAAACTCAAGTTGGGGATAAGTGAGCCAAGTTGAGTTTGGAAACAAGGTCCCAGAACCGCCCCGGGAGATGAGCTTTGGTGAAGATGTTCGTAGTCTGGTCGATAGTAGAGATCGGAAAAAGTTGAACAATCTTGCGAACCACATGTTGACGAACAAAATGACAGTCAATCTCAATGTGTTTCGTACGTTCATGTGTAAAGCCCGTATCCCGGTATGTAATTTATTAGTCTTAATTATTTTCTTTTAAGTTCGATTTATCGTGGTTTCCGTTAACGGGGTTAGTCGAGTTGGGTCTAATCGTTAAATTATCGGAATTTTGGTTAGTTGCGAGAGGTTGGTAAGTTGAGGGGCTATAAGTGTCAAAAGCCAAAACCCCCTCATGGGTTTCGGCCCATGCAATAAAGAAAGAAATGGCCATTGTAATTGTATTGTGGGTGTGGGTGCCGTGAACATGAAGCAAATGAAAAGAAATCACAAAAAAAAACATACGGCCCCATTGTTTCTTGTGTTGTCGGCCGAGGTTTAGAACCGAGAGAGAGAGAGAGGAATCGAAGAGAGAGAGAAGCCGTGAGAGAGTTAGAATCTGCCGCCGGCGACGAGGAGAGAGGGGGAAGAAAGTGATCACCGGAGAGTTGGTCGGTTTAGAGGACGAGAAGGCGTTCGTCGAGGTATGTCGGAAATCTTTCGGTTGATTATTTGTCGATAAACCGCCACCACCACCGCCGCAGCCACGGCTGCCGGCGGTGGGGCCGCCGCTGCACGCCGCTGTGGTGGCGGCAGTGGGTGCGTGGGTGTGTGGGTATGTGCGGGAGTGTCGTTGCGGGGGAGTCGGGAGTGGGTGACGTTGGGAGGTCTCGCCGGAGGGTGTTACCGTAACCCTCGTCGCCGCCGCCGACCACCACCGCCGCCGGAGGCGGCAGGGGGGTGGTGCACGGCTGTTGTTACATCTTGGTATGATCTGTTTCCAGTAAGTTTTAGGCTTCCCGGGGCTGTTTGGATTAAGCTTTGACTTAATGGAATTATGATCATTTGTTATCATTTCATGTGAGTTATTTAGTTTCTGGCCCTGTTTTGTATCGACCATAACTTCTGCTAGGAAGGTCGGATTGGGATGAAACCAGTGCCAAAAGTTCCCATTCTGAGTCTAGTAAGTTTCTTATGTTTTGCGGAAAAACCAGTTCGGACCGTAGCTAGTGTCAAACTGCTGTTTTATAACGAAAGGTGCTGTTTTTCGCTGTGCAGTTAACCAGTTTTGTAAAATCCATAATAAATTATAGAAATATCGTTAGGACGCGTGTAATACATCCTTGGAAAGCTAAGACCCGGACCTAGCGGGTGGTTAATTTTAATTGAGGATTTTCTGGGTTTAAGGAGGTCGAAACAGGTCCCGAACAGACCTGGTTTTCTAAGCCAAAAAGTCGTTTTAGCGACAGTTTAATCGTGCGTCATGTTTTAGGGTCTGGGCCTCGTGTTGATACGTTTTAACGTTCGTTTAGGTGTCGGGAAGTGATCTTGGATTTGTGAAGCTTGAATTATTGTTTGTGAGCTAGGCGCGCTTACGAGGTGAGTTCTCTCACTATAACTAATGTCGGTTATTTTTACATTACGATTTGTACGTGTGTGGTAGTTTTAATTGTTTGTGATGCGGGACTGAATAGTGGGGTGTCTAGTCGGACCTTTATTGTTATGACTACGCGGGTGGCGTAGGAGTTCGGTGGGGCCGAGGTTTATATACGCGTGTGGCGTAGTAACTCGGTGGGGCCGAGGTTTATATACGCGGGTGGCGTAGTAACTCGGTGGGGCCGAAGGTTGTATATGCGGGTGGCGTAGGAACCCGGGGGAGCCGGGTAATGCTTGCACGGTTATCGTGTGGTCGGGTGGACCAGCTTATGCCTTTGGGTGGGATGGTGTAGGTATGCATGTTTATGATTTGTTCGTAGACTTGTATGTTGTTTATGTGCAATTATCTGTTTAGAGGTGGTGTGGGAATAACTGTGTTATTTATGGTGTCTGAATTCACTAAGCTTCGTGCTTACCCTTTCCCAATAAATTGTGGTTTCAGGTGCGAGTGGCTCCAAGGCGTGACGAGTACACACTGGCGCGTGGGAAGAGTTGATTACTTTTATGATTTTAATTTTAGACATTTATTCCGCTGTTTATTGTTCGTGAGAATATTAATTAGGAGTTTGCAAATGAAATGATTGAATTATTAAATGAGTTTTTATTAATGAAATGTTACTTTAAAATTTTAAAATTCCTTGTAATTTTTGGGACGTTACAACTTGGTATCAGAGCACAGTTTGAGTGAATCAAACGCATCTCAGTGTGTTTGATCTCAAGTTTGCGGCTATAAAATTTTCTTTAAAGTTTTTGAAAAATAAAAGGAAGGAAAAATCCGTTTGAGAAACGGTGATTAAGGGCGCAGTGTGTACAGTCAGCCGGAGCCAAAGGGAAAGGTACAGTACTTAGTGTTTTATTGCTTTCTAGATCATAGGGTATGCATGCTAGATTGCCTGTTGTTGACACTATGTTGTATGTTGTACTACATGCTATTAGGAATTTATGCTAATTATGATAGGTTACTAAGTGGATGCCCTCTAGGTTGTATGCAGTAAGAGATTTATAGCCTTAGAATATTTGATTTAGTTCTATTGCGCAGCTCTTGTTTGAGTACAACCGTTCTAGGATAGAATCCTGTATTCGAATGTCTATTTGTTTCGCATTGCATATGATCGGGTATTCGCGAGGCAACTTGTTATGATTAGTAGGGATTCGGTAGTAGCAAAGGTAGTGGTTTGGAAGGAATTCCTAAGGAGCTAGGAAGAGTGTGTACATATGCCGGTGCGGGCATATGTGTATAGTTTCGGCGAGAAACTACTTGGACCCCTTGGGATGGGACTCGGAACAGGCGATGATAGGTGTGGATGGTAGTAGTAGAGCTCCTACTACCGGAAGCACAGGATCAATGCTTGAGTCGGGGAAAGTCACGAGGAACCCAAGGAGTTGAGCGTGAGCGTTATTAGTGTGAGTTATTGTGTGCTAATAAATCGTTGTAATATCTACCCGGAATAGCCGTCACAAGGAGGAACAACTATAGTAAACCTATTAGTACAGGTGTGTACTTGAATTGCTTTGACGTGATGATCGTTGGGGTAGTGGTGAAGGCTTTAAATTAGTAGTCGTTGGAATAGAAGGATGATTCTAGTATTAGTCACTTGGAGTGACGATAGGGATGATAATTGTTATAAGCAGGTCATTTCGGGCCAAGATGGAAGAATGTGCTAGAGTCGTCGGCTTATAGAGCCGACTTCGATTTGAGGAAAAATCGTAGGGATTGTTTGACGTAATTTCTCAACTTGCCCTAAGAGGTTAAATGTTCGGAGGACGATAGGGGTTGGGGAGGTTTGGGGGAGTATGAGTCGAGGTGTTGAATGTCGACTGAGTCATGCACAGAGTTTATTTTGGAAAATAGGATTGCATCGATTAATTCTTGTGTTTCCGACCCTTATATGGATTGTATTTTGGAACTTTGGGAAATGTTTAGCACACACACAAGATTTCGAATTATAGTTTTGAAAGTGCTTGAAACCGTTTTATCACGAGAGTTGCAAACTTTGTTAAAATTGTTTCACTTGATTAATTTCCAACGGTTCTTTCGGGTACGATGATATCCGTGTTTTGCGGTGGTTAAGATGTTGGGTAAGCGACTACGGCTTGAGACTTTAACATTGGAACTCCTCCACATATGTTAGGGTTGAGACGGAAAGTTACATTCCACGATGTCTGTATAAAGCTATTTTGGTGGCTTGTTTAAAACGAGTTTGGAACTCTAGTGTCGCATAACTTTTCTTTCGAGAGTTTGCGTCACTAAGTATTTCATTGCAAATGGTTCAGCGTGTGGATTGATTCATGCGTGGCATAAGCGATGCGTGGAAGAATTTTGGTAATATTTCAAATGAGTCGTTTAGTGCGTTTTTAGTCAGTTAGATGTTTTATTGACATTTCTATGAAAATACGAATTATCGATTTAGGGGTATGCATACTTGGGTAACCTTTGTTCTCGACATTTTTTGATAAACGAGTCGTGCATGGAAAGGTCTTAGTCTCTTTTTGTTGAAATGAAAGACATTTGGTCAAAGGAGTGTTTTAATGTTGTGAATATCATGCATGCGGTTACAATGTGATATATTTTGGGAAAATAAACGCGTAGATTGTTGACATTCGGTTAATTTAGAATTGCCGATCATTTTTGGGAAATTAAAAACTTTTGCTTTAGAGGAAACGAGTATTTTGAGCATTTTCGATAAATACATTTTTTTTTAAATATAAGGTCTTGACGTCATGTGTCCCAAGTACGAAACTTTGAGGAAGAGTTACAAACTCGCATGCCTACCCCCAGTTAGAGATTTTATGAGGTTTTAGTCGATATTTCCAATTGATAGAAGCGGATTGGTTTCTACCTTGAAGTTTGAAACTTACACGAGACAGTTGAGTTTTAACAAAAATATATGAGTAAACCGTTTCATCGTTTTGGATGACTAGCTGACGCGCGAAAAATTCGTTGGTGAACCATGTGTCACATCATTTTATGACTAAAAAGAAGAATTTTGGAATCAAATGTCGTGAAACTTATTTTGAATTATGTGCGCACCTTTGTCGCACCCTATTTAAGGTCAAGCGGTTACTTTAGGTGCATGTCATGAGTCAATCCATACTGGAATCGAGGCGGTTCATTTTAAAGAAATTAGTTATTACACTTTGTTTTTATGTGAGTAAACTGAACTACAAATGAACGATTTTCAACATGATTTTTCTGTGCGGAACGAGCGTGCCCAGTTTTGCGTAACTACCGGTCTGGTAATAGTAGTTTTATTGCATACGATCTTTTTTTGGGATGAAAAACTTTGACGTTGGAAATATTTTGTAAAGGATTATTGTAAACCATGTGGGAAATGCGCTTTTATGAGCTATGTGTCATTTTGAGAATTTTTAAGGGTGTGAGTCCTTTTGGAAAACTCTTTTGTTTGAACCGTGTTGAGTTTTGGGGCTAATGTTGATTTCAGAGTACTGCTTGCTTAAACTTTATTTTAAACGCGTTTTGACCGACTTATGGGTCTAGCAAGCGTGGAGCATTTTGCTCGGTTTTGACTATTGAGATAGTCATGGGTCAAGTGCACAGTTTTAATGGCTCGATGTGGAGTCTTGTTGATGAATTGTTTTGTCGCACCGTTTGGCATTCATGACACGTTGAGTATTTACACGTTTGGGTGAGTGAGTCAATCCGGGATAGGCATGTTGTTGGTAGGCTGTTTTGCTTTGGAACCTTAGAAACGTTAGTCAGTCGTTGGTAGTGGTCGGTTGAGTATCTCGAGGTGCGACCCCGGTATTCATGTGTTATAACCTAGGCTTTTCGTAGGTACTAGGGAGATTTAGTCGTGGGCACATACCTGGGAGGTAGTTCCGGTGTGCTGGGCCTGTAGGCGTCAGGGTGTATCCTCGATTCAGTATAACTTAGCTTCGTAGAGCAAGTGTGGGGGATACGTCGACGGTGGAAGGTTGGGTATTCCACGCGTGTTGGTACTGTAGGCCGAATAGTATCGGTTAAGGGAATGATGCCCTTTGTAATTAAGAGAATAAATGTGCATTAACCATTTTGAGGTAGGTGGTATATTTAGGTGTCGACTTTTGGGCTTGAGGCCAAACACCTTTAGTATGATCGGAGAATTGTAGCCGATTTTAAGATAATCATGGTGAGGGTAGTTGTAACCCTGAAATGATCACTCGTGATGAATGGTTATGGTGGAATGACCTACGTGTGTGTTAGTTGATTTGATTGTGGGTGATATCTATTTGTGTTATTGTCTGGGATAATACCTCGACTATTGTAATCGGTTGGACCGATGTTCGGCGGGGGGCCGATGTTTGTTAATGTAATTTATTGAAAATCTTTGGAGTCTATTAGAATTCGTAGGAGTTAATCGACAGTTAACGGTAGGAATGATCGGATTCGAGTATCCAGTTGGGTATATTGGTAGGCAACTTTAGAATGGTTAGAGCTTGAGAGTTGACTCGGGATGTATGGAATATCTAAGGTTGGGAGGCAACCGAAGTCACTTGGCTAGGAATGATTCCAATTGTTGGTGTGTTCTGCCGATCATAATCCCAGTGTCCTAGAAGGAGTACGTTAGTTAGAAAAGTGTTCGAGAAGTTTTAGAAGGGATTTCAAGTGGACTTAGGAACCTGAGGTTGAGATGAGGGAGAACTATCCGGAGCTATTCGTAGGCAGAGACTTCGAGGACGAAGTCTAATCCAAGTGGGGGAGAGTTGTAAAGCCCGTATCCCGGTATGTAATTTATTAGTCTTAATTATTTTCTTTTAAGTTCGATTTATCGTGGTTTCCGTTAACGGGGTTAGTCGAGTTGGGTCTAATCGTTAAATTATCGGAATTTTGGTTAGTTGCGAGAGGTTGGTAAGTTGAGGGGCTATAAGTGTCAAAGGCCAAAACCCCCTCATGGGTTTCGGCCCATGCAATAAAGAAAGAAATGGCCATTGTAATTGTATTGTGGGTGTGGGTGTCGTGAACATGAAGCAAATGAAAAGAAATCACAAAAAAAAACCTACGGCCCCATTGTTTCTTGTGTTGTCGGCCGAGGTTTAGAACCGAGAGAGAGAGAGAGGAATCGAAGAGAGAGAGAAGCCGTGAGAGAGTTAGAATCTGCCGCCGGCGACGAGGAGAGAGGGGGAAGAAAGTGATCACCGGCGAGTTGGTCGGTTTAGAGGACGAGAAGGCGTTCGTCGAGGTATGTCGGAAATCTTTCGGTTGATTATTTGTCGATAAACCGCCACCACCACCGCCGCAGCCACGGCTGCCGGCGGTGGGGCCGCCGCTGCACGCCGCTGTGGTGGCGGCAGTGGGTGCGTGGGTGTGTGGGTATGTGCGGGAGTGTCTTTGCGGGGGAGTCGGGAGTGGGTGACGTTGGGAGGTCTCGCCGGAGGGTGTTACCGTAACCCTCGTCGCCGCCGCCGACCACCACCGCCGCCGGAGGCGGCAGGGGGGTGGTGCACGGCTGTTGTTACATCTTGGTATGATCTGTTTCCAGTAAGTTTTAGGCTTCCCGGGGCTGTTTAGATTAAGCTTTGACTTAATGGAATTATGATCATTAGTTATCATTTCATGTGAGTTATTTAGTTTCTGGCCCTGTTTTGTATCTACCATAACTTCTGCTAGGAAGGTCGGATTGGGATGAAACCAGTGCCAAAAGTTCCCATTCTGAGTCTAGTAAGTTTCTTATGTTTTGCGGAAAAACCAGTTCGGACCATAGCTAGTGTCAAACTGCTGTTTTATAACGAAAGGTGCTGTTTTTCGCTGTGCAGTTAACCAGTTTTGTAAAATCCATAATAAATTATAGAAAAATCGTTAGGACGCGTGTAATACGTCCCTGGAAAGCTAAGACCCGGACCTAGCGGGTGGTTAATTTTAATTGAGGATTTTCTGGGTTTAAGGAGGTCGAAACAGGTCCCGAACAGACCTGGTTTTCTAAGCCAAAAAGTCGTTTTAGCGACAGTTTAATCGTGAGTCATGTTTTAGGGTCCGGGCCTCGTGTTGATACGTTTTAACGTTCGTTTAGGTGTCGGGAAGTGATCTTGGATTTGTGAAGCTTGAATTATTGTTTGTGAGCTAGGCGCGCTTACGAGGTGAGTTCTCTCACTATAACTAATGTCGGTTATTTTTACATTACGATTTGTACGTGTGTGGTAGTTTTAATTGTTTGTGATGCGGGACTGAATAGTGGGGTGTCTAGTCGGACCTTTATTGTTATGACTACGCGGGTGGCGTAGGAGTTCGGTGGGGCCGAGGTTTATATACGCGTGTGGCGTAGTAACTCGGTGGGGCCGAGGTTTATATACGCGGGTGGCGTAGTAACTCGGTGGGGCCGAAGGTTGTATATGCGGGTGGCGTAGGAACCCGGGGGAGCCGGGTAATGCTTGCACGGTTATCGTGTGGTCGGGTGGACCAGCTTATGCCTTTGGGTGGGATGGTGTAGGTATGCATGTTTATGATTTGTTCGTAGACTTGTATGTTGTTTATGTGCAATTATCTGTTTAGAGGTGGTGTGGGAATAACTGTGTTATTTATGGTGTCTGAATTCACTAAGCTTCGTGCTTACCCTTTCCCAATAAATTGTGGTTTCAGGTGCGAGTGGCTCTAAGGCGTGACGAGTACACACTGGCGCGTGGGAAGAGTTGATTACTTTTATGATTTTAATTTTAGACATTTATTCCGCTGTTTATTGTTCGTGAGAATATTAATTAGGAGTTTGCAAATGAAATGATTGAATTATTAAATGAGTTTTTATTAATGAAATGTTACTTTAAAAATTTTAAATTCCTTGTAATTTTTAGGACGTTACATCATGAAAGACATCATTGTGGGCAATTTGAATGGCACTATTGTTATCACACCACAGTGGGGTCGCATAAGTCTGAGGAGCCCCCATATCAGATAGTAGCCAGCGCAACCACACTAGTTCTTGCATAGTATCAGCCAAGGCCCGATACTCAGCTTCGGTACTAGATCGAGCCGTTAGAGATTGTTTCTTGTTGCGCCAAGAAATAAGAGAGTCACCAAGGAAGAAGCAGTATCTGGTAGTAGAGAGACGATCTATTATGTCGCCATCCCAGTCAGCATCAGAAAATCTAGGAAGAGTCAAGGATGATATAGATGAGAAGTGTAGGCCATGAAACATGGTCCCTTTGAGATACCAAAGAATGCGAAGAACGACTGCATAGTGGTCAGAGCACAGAGCAGACATAAACTGACTGACTGTATGTACCGCATGGGCGAGTAACAGTCAGATAGACAAGAGCTCCAACTAACTGACGATATAATGTAGGTCCCACAGTGGAGTTCCGGCACTAGGAGCGAGGTGTAGATTATGCTCAAGAGGTGTAGATGTAACTTTGTTGTCAGTAATACCAACTTCCGATAGGAGGTCTGAAATGTATTTGGCCTGACAGAGATAGATGTCGGAGGTGTCGGATTGGACTTCAAGACCAAGGAAATAGTGGAGCTTACCAAGATCTTTCATTTCAAAACATGAACTGAGAGCGGCGTGTAGCTCAGTTGGCAATGGGGTGGGGAGACTTGCCCAGGTTCTGGGTTCGGTTCGAACCCAGCCCCCCCCCCCCCCCCCCCCCGCTAGCCACAACCGCTGAGTGAGCCTCAAAATGCCCCCTCATACGGATGTGCGAGTAGGCAGGGTCAGGTATGGGGCCGGTTAAGGTTGCCGATATCAACCTTTTACCAAAAACACATGAACTGAGAGAATGTTTGAGATGAGCAATGCTTGTAGAGTCACTGTCGGTGATAATCATATCATCAACATACAGTAAAATTCAAATAGTTCCCGCGTCAGTGGTACGAGTGAACTGGCCAGAGTCATAATTACTAGGAGAGAACCCAAATGAGATAACGGTAGTGCTGAATTTTTCAAACCAAGCACGAGGTGCTTGTTTGAGTCCATAGAGGGCTTTGTGAAGCCGACATACATGGCCTTGTGGAGAAGTCACACATGGAGGGGGTTTCATGTAGACCTCTTTTGAAAGATCCCCATTTAAAAAGGCATTTTTGACAACCATATGGTGAAGTGGCCATCTTTTAGTAGCAGCAATGGCAAGTAGGCTACGAACTGAGGTGGCGCGGGCCACATGAGCGAAAGTCTCCTCGTAATCGATACTATATTCTTGATTGAAACCTTTTGCCACAAGACGGGCTTTGTATCGATCGATAGAACCATCAGATTTCGTCTTGATTTTGAACACCCATTTAGAACCAATGGGAGACTTACCCGGTGGGAGAGGAACAATCTCCCATGCATTGGCTTTGTCAAGAGCCTGAAGTTCCTCAGTCATTGCTTTCTGCCAAACAGGATTATAGGAAGCTTCCTTGTAGGAAGTATGTTCATGGTTGGATAACAAAGTAGCATAACAATGATAATCTCGAAGGTGGGGAGGAACTTGTCTTACCCGATCTGACAGTCGTAGTCCCTGTGATTGAGAAGAGCTAGGATCCATAGACTCGGCAAATGGCTTAGAAGTAGTCGTTGGAGATGGCACTGATGATTGATCATGATCAGAGGGCACAGATTGAAGTGAGTTAGATGAGGGTGATACGTTACTAGGACACTCAGGTGTAGGTATGGGATCTAATTGGAGCAAGTCCAATGACATAGAGGTGTCGGTGAAGAAAGATGTAGAGGAAATGGATGTTTCCTGAAATTTGGACAACGATGAGAATGTGAGATGTTCCCAGAATGTAACATGACGAGATATACGAAGTCTCCGTGAGATTGGATCCCAACAACGGTAACCTTTGTGTTCAATTCCATAGCCAAGAAAACAGCCTTGCCTGCAGATTTAGAGTGTTCGTTATTGCTCCACTTACCTTTAGACTTCCCTGAGGTGGGAGTATACAGAACAGTGTCTGTAGGCAGAAGGAAACGCTGCCGGAGTCTTGTTTCTTCACTCAGCAGTTCCATGATAGCTTCTTCAAGTGTAGGTAATGGATGCTTATGTAGCAATGAGGCTCAAACATTCTCAAAATGATCAGTGAGTCCCATTGGAATAGGCTGTAAATTTTTGAGTTGTGTCATCAAAAATTGAGGTGCACCCAGACTCAAGTGATCCCTAAGAGCTTGCATCTCAAAGATGTATGAGTTAATCGACTGATCAGGTAGTTGTCTTTTGTTTTGAAATCTAGTCCACAGGTGATACTGATGTGATAGGCCTGTAGAAGTGTACCTTTTGGCGAGAAGGTCCCAAAGTGCTTTAGTCGTTGTATAGCCAAGAAATTGTTATTGATTTTAGCGGTTGTGGATGCATTGATGAATCATAAGATACGAACATTCATAATGTCCCATTCGTTCATGCATTTTGCAAAATCAGTCGCGGTTTCATTTGCACCTTGGACTGGAGTTTGAGTAGCACCCGTGACATAGGTATACAACCCATGAGACTTGAGAAGGATAGTCATATGATGATGACACAGAATATAGTTATTCCCATCAAGAACAACTGAGATAGGATTAGAGTGACCTGAAGTGTGAGCCATCTAAGATGAAAGATCCGGGTAGGTTTCCGGATAGATGTAGTCCGTAAAGGGTAGTCCGGAAAAAGTTCCGGAAAGGGTAGTCCGGAAGAGGTTCCGGAAAAATTCCCGGAAAGGGTGGTCCGGAAAAAGTTCCGGATTCTGGGATAAAGTGATCCAGAAAAATTAGTCCGGAAAAGAAGATTCCGGAAAGGGTTTTCTGCCGTAAGAAAAAAATAGGGTTTAAGAGATGGATTTCTTGAACGATTGTGATTCCAAGAGTGAGCCAATGATTATGAGTAAATCTGATTCCTAATGACGGACTTGAATACAAAGAACACGGATATATCGATTTTTGAATCAAATCGATATAGATTCAGGTCGAGAAGAAATAAAACATACCTATTGTTCTTATACCATGTTAGAAACAATACATGAATCGAATGAAGAACAATCAGGAATGTTTATGAGAGAGCTTGATACGACTGAAAGCAGCAATCTTGAATATATTGAATGTAGGGTTACAAAAGAAAAGCTAATCTCATCAGGAAGACATTGACAACTACATATACTAGTAAGATACAGAGAAATACAAACTACCCCTTATACTTTTATATATGTACCATAACTCTAACATCTCCAAATGTCATTCGATCGACTAACTTAGGGGCCGTTTACCAACTCTTTTCGGGTAAGTGCTGTCCGGGTAAGAGTGTTGTCTCGGGTAAGTGCTGTCCCCGGTAAGTGCTATCCGGGTAAGAGTGTTTACGAAGTCTTTTTTGGTAAGTGCTTACCGACAAAAAATGACCATTTTAACTCTTTTATAATTATATTCTAAATTAAATGTAATTATTTCTATTACAAATCATTTAAGGGAAGAAAAAAGCAAACTTTAACGACTTCTCCTTCCACTGAGCACTTTTGTGGGTTTTTATTAAATATATATATATATTTAATAAAATATATTGATTTTTGAGTAAATTATGATTTTGTGGGTTTTTATTAAATACAAACCAAAGCCACTGGGTGCTTTCTTCTGGGTTTATTGGCCACTGTTTGTTTTGGTGAGTGGCTCGGTAAGCTCTTATTAATAATATTATCTCCTTGCTGTGCAAAAAAACGATCGGTTGTAGAAAACCCTAATCGCAAAAAGGGCAAAGTGTGTAGAAACGAAATCTGACCCGGGTAAGCATGATTTTGGTGCTGGCTCGGTAAGATCACAGTCAGCTTCTCGGTCAGATCTCGGTCAGATCCAGAACTTGGTAAACGCTCTGACTGCTGACCGGGTCAGATGTGCTGACCGAGTCAGCCCGGTCAGCAGCTAGTAAACAGGCCCTTAATCAATGGAGTTTACTAATGCCCACTACATGCAAATAAACCTTACATACTTACATTTATGCATGTATCCTTAAATGAATTAGCATACAATGCATTGATTCTCAAAGGTTCCACAATATAGAGTGTTCTCAAAAGGAGATCCCATTCATATAATTAAATACTAAATAAATAAAAATGGATCAAATGTTTTACCAAAAAACAAACGTTAAATCCTCAAACAAAAACATCGTAAAATAAACAATAAACCATTTTGCATTTTATTATAATGTAACATAACACATGTTGAAATTTCTTAATTATATAAATAAAACTTGAATATTTTGGATTGGAGACTATAAATGATTTTTGATATATACTAATAGAAGGCGTCGAGTTTGAATCCTTTATGTTTTGCAGAGATGTGGTCATTATATTGAATTCATACAATATATGTGCCACACAAGCAGCCGAGTTTAGTCATTCAAATATGATGTTTGTAGATGGTAGGTCAATGTGTTAATTTGTGTGTGCTGATGCATGTGTATTCCTAGTGGCGGATCCAGCATTTTTTATTACTGGTTATTCCTATGGGAACACCTCGTGACTTTGATATTTCTTTAATTAATTAGCCACTTCAAATGTCCCAAATCAGCTTCATCTGGTTTAATTGTTTGGCTAGTGTTACCAATTTGATAAAGCCTTCAATTGCAGCCAAATTATTACAACAGTCGTTGAGGAATAGGCGCTGTGGGAAGGAAAAGGGAGGCTGTGATGTCACTCCACTAGAAGTAGAAGCTTTTACCAAGAAACGAAATAACAGATTTTTTTGCACCCTGTTCAAAAGGACAATCCATAATAAAAAGATATCGGATTCCCTACCATGGGTGGGTCAAAGACTTCCAAGCTGCTACTGGAGGGTACGGTTCTTAAATGGAATCCAAACCAACATAGCCATCTCAGATCTTCTAAAAAATTCTCATCGACCGCGGATCATCTTCGATCCAAGAAACGAAGCAATTCCCTTGTTGATCTATACATCAAGTATTAGAGATCTTGGTATATCAATCGAGGATTCAACCAAATCTCAAGATTCCTAAATCACTATGATTGTGGGATTGATTTATTTTCTGTAAATAGACCTCACTGTGTACTATATATATATATATATATATATATATATATCCTTCTGATCTCTCAAGCCCCAACATCAGCAGAAGCTTGGGCTATTCTTGCCCGTACTTTTGCTAGCAATTCCCGACAGCGCGTAATGCAACTAAAGACTGAACTCGCACGTGCCACCATCGGCTCTCGTTCCGTCTCCGAATTTCTTACATATGTGAAGGCACGAACTGATGAGTTAGGACTAATTAACGAAGTTGTCAAGGCGGATGATTTAACCCTATATGTTATCAACGGTCTCGGTCCTAACTTTCGTGATATAGTCGGCCCGATTCGCACTACAGAAACTCCTCTCCGTTTTGAGGAATTGCGAGACCACCTTGTTGAGCATGAGATGCTTCTTCGCAACATGGAAACAGAAAACTCCTCGTTGCTGGCCACCGCTAATATTGCATAGACTGCCCCAAGTCAACATCGACCCTCTAATTCACGCATCACTGGTCGCGGCCAACATACCGGTCGTGGTGGTGGGAGATATCACTCTGGCGGTAGAGGTCGAGGATGCCACCATGGGGGTCTTGGAACTTCTCATTATGGGGAAAGAAATTCTATTGGTTACCCCAATCGACAATCAGTTATCTGCCAAATGTGTGGTATTCCTGGCCACATTGGTCCTTATTGTCGCCGTTTTGGTGCAACAGCAAACATGGCTTATTCACCCCAACATCAAACCCCTCAACAATCTTGGCTCGTTGACTCCGGTGCCTCTCACAATCTCACCAATGATTTGAGTAGTCTTTCAATTCATTCTGAGTATGACGGAACCGATGAACTGCAAATCGCGGATGGATCCAGCCTCCCCATATCTCACACGGGTAATTCTAATATTATATTGCCATCTCGCACATTTTTATTACGTGATGTCCTATGTGTGCCTAACGCACAACGGAACCTTTTATCAGTTCATCAGTTTACTAAAGCTAACCAAGTCTCTATGGAATTTTTCCCATCTTATTTTTTGATTAAGGATCCCAAAACGGGAGCTCATCTAGCAAGAGGCCCATGTAAGGATGGCATTTATCATCTTCAATCACCATTGACCAGCTCGGTTCCCAAAGTTGCTGCCCTGGGTGTTCGCACCTCCTCCATCAACTGGCACGCTCGTCTTGGTCACCCATCATTGAAGACTACTACCTTTATTATGTCGCATTTTAATTTACCTGTTTTAAATAAGTCCGCTGTTTTGGACAACGATTGTGGCTCGTGCAACGTTAGCAAGTCGCACAGACTTCCTTTTACGACTTCGTCTTTTAATGCTACCTATCCTTTGGAATATTTATACACTGATGTGTGGGGCCCAGCGCCTGTTGTTTCAATTGGTGGTTGTCGTTATTACTTATTACTTGTCGATCTCTATAGCCGTTATTGTTGGCTATACACGTTAAATGCCAAATCGCAGGTCGAATCCATCTTTCGGCAATTTCGGGCTCTAGTCGAAAAGCAATTTCACACCCCCATTAAACACCTTTACACAGATAATGGTGGAGAATTTATTGCTCTAAAGTCTTACTTGGCTATGCATGGAATTACGTGGCTCACTACCGCCCCTCACACGCCACAACAAAACGGCATCTCAGAACGCCGAAATCGTCACATTCTTGAAGTTGCACGCACTCTTCTTCATCATGCAACACTCCCCCAAAAATTTTGGGGCTTCGCGGTTCAAACTGCAACATATTTAATCAACCGCATGCCTACAGCCGTTCTTGGCAATTGCAGTCCATTTCAGAAACTATTCAAATCGGCACCAAACTACTTGAAGCTTCGTACCTTTGGTTGCATCTGTTTCCCATGGCTTCAACCATATTTTCCAGGCAAGTTGAACTTCCCTTCAAAACCTTGCATATTTGTTGGCTATTCCTCTAGACAAAGTGCCTATCGATGTTACGATCCGGATACAGGCCGCATCTTTATCTCTCGACATGTGAAGTTTTCAGAGTTCACCTATTGGCCGCTTCCGTCTCCTCAACCAGTTCCGGTGCCTACGTCCACACCTGTTACACTTGGCCTTCTACCACAAAGAGTCGCTTCAAGTAGCGTCGACCAACCTCTACAACCGCCATCTTCATCTGATCCACCAATCACGACTTTGTCCAACACACCCAACACAGAAACAATCTCTGAGTCCACCTTTTCCTCATCTGCTACTCCACCTTCTGTCGACCAGCAATCCCATGACAGGCCTGCTGCCGGAGTCTCTTCACAACCCGTTCGCACCCATCCCATGGTAACCAGGGCCCAAAACAATGTCTTCAAGCCTAAACGAATTTTCTCAGCTACAAAGCATCCTCTACCACAAGATAGTGAGCCTACATGTGTTAGTCAGGCTCTTGCAGATCCGAATTGGCGTTCAGCCATGGCCGAAGAGTTCACTGCCTTACAATGTCATGGCACGTGGACCTTGGTTTCTCCGCCTCCACACGCAAACATCGTTGGGTGTAAATGGGTTTTTAGCATCAAAAGGAAGCCCGATGGAACTATTGACAAATACAAGGCTCGTCTTGTTGCGAAAGGCTTCCATCAACGACCGGGCATAGACTACAACGAAACGTTCAGCCCCGTCGTCAAGCCCGTAACAATCCGTACCGTCCTCTCATTGGCTCTCTCAGCAAAATTGTCACTACGCCAAATGGACATCAGCAATGCTTTCCTTCATGGCACTTTAAAGGAACCTGTTTACATGACTCAACCGCCCGGTTTTGTGGATCCTTCTAATAAGAATCATGTTTGCTTCCTGCATAAATCTCTCTACGGGTTAAAACAGGCACCCCGTGAGTGGTACCAAGCCTTGAGCTCTGGTCTAATTGCCTTTGGTTTTAACCAGTCTCGCGCTGATACCTCCTTGTTCACTTTTAACCATAATAATGTGCGGTTAATTGTTCTTGTCTATGTAGATGATTTAATAATAACAGGCTCAAGCAATGATCATATCGCCTCCCTAACTGCACACCTTCAAACTCGTTTTGCGGTTAAAGATCTTGGATCACTTTCCTACTTCCTTGGAGTTGAAGTTGCCAAATGCAAAGAAGGTCTATTTTTGTCGCAACACAAGTACACTGTCGACTTACTCCGACGCCACAATATGGACAGCGTGAAACCGTTACGTACTCCTTGCAATAAAAAAGCCCACGATCAGCCTGGCACTGTTGATCCAAGTGAATATCGGAGCGCTATCGGTGGACTACAATATCTTACCCTCACCCGACCCGATATTGCCTTCACCGTAAATCGTCTTGCTCAGTCCATGGCTTCTCCCACTACTGCTGCTTGGGGTGCTATTAAACGACTTTTTCGTTATCTTAAAGGTACCCTTCATCATGGCTTACTTTTGTGACCGGCCTCCGAACTAACACTCACAGCGTACTCTGATTCTGATTTTGGTGGAGACCTTACCGATGGTAAGAACACTTCTGCCTATATCATATTTTTAGGCCAAAATCCGATATCCTGGCGTTCTCGTAAGCAAACTGGCGTTGCTCGCTCGTCCACCGAAGCAGAATATCGAGCACTTGCTTCTGCTGCCTCTGAAGTATGTTGGATTGTTCACCTCTTCCGAGATCTTGGGCTGTCTCTTCGGCTTAAACCTCGCCTTCTATGTGATAACATGGGGGCGACACGACTTGCGCTTCACCCGATTCAACATTCTCGGATGAAGCATATTGCTATTGATATACATTTTGTTCGTGACCTATCATCCAAGGGACTCCTTACAGTTTCTTATGTGAATACCACTGACCAGCTAGCGGATCTTCTTACCAAGTCGTTACCTCGTACCCGGTTTGAATCCTTACGTTCCAAAATTTCCGTGGCTGATGGCACGTCTATTTTGCGGGGGCGTATTAGAGATCTTGGTATATCAATCAAGGATTCAACCAAATCTCAAGATTCCTGTGATTGAGTAAATCACTACGATTGTGGGATTGATTTATTTTCTGTAAATAGACCTCACTGTGTACTATATATATATATATCCTTCTGATCTGTTATAATATCATTCCTTCTATCACTCAATTATCCTGTATATCAAGTACCTCCGTAAGTCCTTCCGCAAGAAACACAGATTTGTCAAGTGACCATATGTGACAATGATTTGCCAAATTTTCTCAAGGATGGTTCTTTTGTGCCTCCTATAGTGTTGTGTTCTAAACAACATTCAAATAACAAAAATCTCTTAATTAAACTGAAGGTAAAGTTCTATCAATACTCTTCATTGCTTATAGTTGGAACCGGTCAAACAAACAGGGATAATTGATCCAAATAGTTAAAAAGATTAACATGCTCACTTAAATAAAAATGTGTGGCCCAAAATTGGATTAACATTTTCAACCAATTCATTTATATTCAATTTATAAGGTCGTACACAACAAAAGCCACACTAGCCCAATGTTTTACCGTACTAGACACTGAAAAATTGTATCAACATATAATCCAGTTTATTAAAAGTATCCTAATTAAATTAATTTGTTTCATTACAATTATCGACCCAAAAAATAGATATATGGCCATAAATCTATAGTGGATCTTGAACCAAATAAATATATATTTATCAAAATAGAATCCATTGGTCTAAAATTTAAGTTAAATTATTGAATCAATTTGAATACAGTATATGAGTTAAATTAATAAATATTATAGGCCAATTAATTGCCCAAATAACATAGTAACATCCTCATGCATAAGTAACAAACATGAGATAATAACAATTTATAATGGATAAACATGGTATTTATCTCATGTTTATTCACTATAAATTGCCATAATCTCATGTTTCTTATTTATGGACAAGGATATTACTATGTTATTTGGGCAACTAATTGGTCTACGATATTTATTAATTTAATTTAACTCATGTATTGTTGATTAATTGTATTCAAAATTGATTCAATAATCTAACTTAAATTTTAGACCAATGGTTCTATTTAGGCAAATATACATTTATTAGGTTCAAGATCCATTATAGATTTATATTCATATATCTTTTTTACGGGACAATAGTTTAATTCAAACAAATTAATTTACTTAGGATACTTTTAATAAACTGTAATGTATTGGGCTAGTGTGGCTTTTGTTGTATTCGACAGTAGCTTAGTATAAATTCAATATAAATGAATTCGTTGAGAATGTTAATCCAATTTTGGGCATTTAAGTGAGCATGTTAATCTTTTTAAACTATTTGGGTCAATTATTGTTTATGTATGTTTGAGGCATTCTTTAATTTTTCCTTAATTCAAATTTTGTCAACAATATTATTTGGATAACTTTTAGTACGTGTCCAAACAATCTTAATTTTGGTTTAATTAATTTTAACTTATTTGTGTAGTTAAAAATATTTTTAAGATTGTGAAATTGAATATTTTACATTTTCCTTTCTTTTCATAAAATTGGCAATAAGCTTTATCATATAAAAGATATTGAGATTCACACCTAAAAATTAGGATTTATAAGTGATGTTGATCAAAAGCTTAATTAAAAAATATGAAATTTTCTATAAGTTTTAAAGTTTTACGTTGTTCTAAATTCTACTGACGTCCAATTATTGACTAAAATATGTTTTTAAGATCATATTGATCAGATTTAAATCATTAACTTTTTAAACATCGTTATCAATATATTGCGTGTGGGTTATAATAGAGTCTTCAATATATGTACAAATTTGTTTGTAAAATCATATAATTCAAATATTGAATGATCGTTGTAACCTAATTGACAACTAACTGAACTTTTATGAATTTTTAAACAACCCTCATATCTCCCAACCTATAAGAAAATTGGATTATTTATCTTCATCAATTCACAAACTACATAATTTTGAATGAAACTTTTCGGAATCATAAGATCATGTTTCCATAGCAGTTGATCTTTCCAAAGAGAATTTATATAGCTTAATCAGTCGACACTTGTGTATCTCAAAGCACATTTACTTGAATTATATACATTGAAGAGGCATTCTAACACTACTAAATAAACAGCTATCAGTGACGGACGATTCCGTCACTGAAAGCAACTTCCGTCGCTATTCCATCACTGAAAGTCCGTCACTGTTCAGTAGGTTGCTGAAAGTATCAGTGACGGAATTATTCAGTGACGGGTAAGTGACAGAATTATTCAGTGACGGATCAGTGACAGAATTATTCAGTGACGGATCAGTGACGGAATTATTCAGTGACGGAATTCCGTCACTGATCCGTCGCTGATTATGGGAAAAAATAATATATAAATACTTTTAGCGACGGAATTATGTCACTAATCCGTCGCTAATTCCAAAAAAATTAAATAAATAAATATTAAAAACAATATTTCCTGTATTTTTATATAAATACCTGCTCTTAATTTAAAAACACCAACCCAACAAATAACAAATTCCAAATACCAAATTCCAATTTCCAAATTCTAAATTCCAATTTCCAAATTCCAAAATATAGTACGAGTGCAAATACGATAATAACAACCTAACTAGGGGGAGGGCCGGTAGGCCCGGGAGAGGGGAAAACGAATCCCTGCTGCCGCATAAAAGCAGCAAATTGCTGCGACAATGTGAGTTGCTCGGCTAACTGGTCAGATTGACCTGTTCTGCCTCCAAGTCTTCGTTCCGCTTCTTTTCAATCTCTAATTGGACCTGATAACGCTCCTCGCGTTCCTTTGCCTCCTTCGCCTCCTCCTCAATCTTTGCCATCTTCTCTCTCAACTCAGCTAACTGTAAATATTAAACATTTAACAAAAAAAAATCAGTATTTGTTGGCAATTAAAAGTAACGACAAGATACATAACCAATATAACAAACGTACCTCCGATGTCGATCTAGTCACGAGTGATCTCCCGTCGCTGCTACTACTACACTCACCCCTCATCATAACGGGGATCTTGCGTCGTCCCGAAACCAAACAGACGACCCTTATTCCATCCTCCAACACTTTGCTCACAAAGAGATGCCTCATCAATCGGAGGGCCGCCGGGCTCCTGACTAGCCAGTGCCAGCTCCCTAAGCTCGTGAAAGCGATCCTATGGTTTACCAAATCAAATACGAGTGAGTTTATATATCCGTAGACATTTCAACAACATAACGGCCTTAAATCAAACATATCCAACCTATCTACTTAGCCATAGCCTAACTATATATCCATTGTGCGTTACCAAACAACATACACGTTATCTAATTTGCGACGGATTTGTGACGGAATCCGTTTTTTTCAATTAAATGTTATTATTAAGTATTTTTTAATTAAATATTATTAGTAATTCTTAATTACTATTGTTTTTAATAAATGTTATCTTTTTTGAAATTCTAAATAATATAAAATTTCTTTTCAATATATAAAAAAGATATAATATTATTTTAAAATAATATAAAATTAATTAAAGTTTTAATTTAACATTTGTGTACTGTGAATTAGTTTTTTATTGGGTTTGTATTTTCATCTAAAAAATAGATCGATGTAACTATGCATTTGATCACGTTACGTGTTTATGCATATATACCTCGATGACTCAATAGACCCATTTAAAGCCCAATAGAACCCTTTAATCCCGATAGATCCATTAAGGTCCAATGAACCCCTTTAAAAGATAATGGAACCGATTAAAATCCATTAGAACAAATTAAAGCCCAATAAAAGTTTTATGGGTTACAGTGGTTCTTAATGAACTATTGGGCCTTTTAAAGCCCAATAGACCCCTTTAAAACTCGATAGATCAATTAAGGTCCAAGTTAACCCTTTAAAGCCCAATAGAACCCTTTAAACCCGATAGATCCATTAAGGCCCAATGAATCCCTTTAAAAAAACAATAAAACCAACTAAAACCCATTAGAACAAATTAAAGCCCAATAGATGTTTTATGAGTTACAGTGGTTCTTAATGAACTATTGGGCCTTTTAAAGCCCAATAGACCCCTTTAAAGCTCGATAGATCAATTAAGGTCCAATTTAACCCTTTAAAGTCCAATAGAACCCTTTAAAACCGATAGACCCATTAAGGCCCAATGAACCCCTTTAAAAGACAATGGAACTGATTAAATCCCATTAGATGCTTTAAATTCCAACATAACCGATTAAAGCCCGTATAATTCATTAAAACCCAATAATACCGTGTATGACTTATTACATGTTTGTATGTGAAGTATGTATTGCATATATGTATGTGGTGTTTATTGCATGTTGTTCATAACAAGACCACTGAGTCCCACTATAGACCCATTGAGATACATTCATAACACAATAAGATATTTTATATGGCTTATCAATTGGGCCTAGATGGGTCTTATTGTATCAAGTGGTTGTAAATGAAATGTATTGGGCCTTCATGGCTTTAAGTGGCACTTAATGAAATGTACTGGACCTTAATGGGCTTCAGTGTCTCTTAATGAGAACCATTACTTATAATGGACATACATTCGTATGGGATAATGCATATATGCATCTCAGATTATGCACATGTATGTATGTATGTATGTATGCATGCATGTATGTACGTATTGGGTTTTTATGTGTTACAGTGGCTGTTAATGAACTATTGGCCCTTTAAAGCCCAATAGATCCCTTTAAAGTCTGATAGATCAATTAAGATCCAATTAAACCCTTTAAGGCCCAATAGAACCCTTTAAACCCGATAGATCCATTAAGGCTCAATGAAACCCTTTGAAAGTCAATAGAACCGATTAAATCCCAGTATAATAGATTAAAGGCCAATAGATACTTTAAAGTCCAGTAGAACCGCTTAAAGCCCAATGGAATTGATTAAAACCTGATAAGACCCATTATAACTTATTACATGTTTGTATGCAAGTGTGTACTGCATATATGTATGTGGTGTCTATTGGGGTTGATAAGACCACTAAGATCCACTATAGGTCAATAGGACTCATAGATATACATATTATATGCTATCTATACATTCATATATACACATGCATGTATACATATATATAACACATATATACATCATATGCGATTACCAAATAACATGCACATTAACTATGTATTCACATATACACATGATATCAATATATATACATATACACAATATACACAGATCAACAACCAACATATGTATACATACAATTTACAAATATATATATATATATATATATATATATATATGTGTGTGTGTACGGACCAACGGATACACATAACACTTAAACATGTGTACATATAACACATAAACATGAGGAGCAAGAAATACAAAAACATCCGTTACTAATCCGTCACTGATTAGTGACGGATTAGTGACGGAAGTGTGGATTCCGTCACTAATCCGTCACTGATCAGTGACGAATTAGTGACGGACAAGTGGAATTTCAATTTTATTTATTTTTTTGGTAAAACTTGTCAGGTCCGTTACTAATCCGTCACTGATTTGTGACGGATTAGTGACGGGCACGTGAAATTTCATTTTTATTTATTTGTTTTGTAAAACTTGACAGGTCCGTCACTAATCTGTCACTGATTTGTGACGGATTAGTGACGGACACGTGGAATTTCATTTTTATTTTTATTTTTTGTAAAACTTGACAGGTCCGTCGCTAATCTGTCGCTGATTTGTGACGGATTAGCGACGGCTATATATAGTTCATTTTTTAATTTCTTTTCTAATACATTCCGTCGCTAATCCGTCACTGATTAGTGACGGATTTGTGTCCGTCACTAATCCGTCACTAATTTGTGACAGATTAGTAACAGATTATATTCTTGTTCATTATGTCGCTGATCTGTCACTAATCCGTCACTGATCAGTGACGGAAAATTTTTGTCACTGATTTTCGTCACTGATACCTCTTTTTCTAGTAGTGTAAGTAATGTTGGTTTAAAAACATCACGTATAAACACAAATATCTATCTTGATACTTTGAAACTCTTCTTATCCATACTTTGATTGTTGTCATTGGATAACTGATATATGTGTAGTGTGTACTATGATCATATAGAATTTTTGAATATTGTGTTTTATACTACCATAAGTATTACTTGATGTTTGTATTCAGTTGTGGGGTTAAGATAATGATTAATTACGAATGAAAACTTATATATTCTTTTTATTGTCTTGTTTTTTGGTTTTGTAAACTCTAATGTGATCCTTTTTGACCGGTTCGAACTATAAGCAATGGAGAGCATACATACAGTTTTACCTTCAATTTAATGAAGAGATTTTTGTTATTTGAATGTTGTTGAGAATACAACACTATAACAGGCACAAAAGAGCCACCCTTATAGAAATTTTTACAAATCTTTGTCACATGTGGTTAGGTATATCTCTAAAGACAGACTAAAAGCATTATTTAAAAACAAAACATTGTCAGACTTAGATTTTTCTGATTTACAAGATTCATTGAGTAGTATAATTAAAGGCAATAGGTTCAAAATGAGGTTTTAAGACTAAAAAAAGATTCAAATGGCCAAATTGAATGACATAAAGATAGACTTGTTGTTAAAGGTTTCACACAAAAAGAAGGTGTTAGACTACACATAAATGTTCTATTGAGTATCCATTTAGGACTCATTCAAAATCATAATAGCTCTAGTAGCTTATTATAATATGGAGTTACATCAAATGGATGTTAAAACGACTTTTCTATATGGAGAGCTAGGAGAAGTCATATACATGAAGCAGCCTAAAGGCTTAATGGAACCAGGAAAGGAAGATCATCTATGCAAACTTAATAAATCCATATATGGGCTTAAGCAAGCTTCAAGACAATTGTATAATAAATTTGATTTAGTTATATAAAGTGTTAGCTCTACAGAAACATTGTGGATGAATGTGTATATGTTAAGACAATTGAGAAAAAAATCATTTTCCTCATTCTGTATGTAGATGACATCCAATTAGCTAGCAACAATGTTAAATTACTTAAAGACACTAAAGAATATCTATAAGCTAATCTTGACATGAAAGATTTAGGTGAAGCTTCCTACATTTTATTAGGTATAGAAATTCAAGGAGACATATCACAAGGTTTATTATGATTATCATTGAAAACTATATTCAAAAGGTTTTGAAAAGATTTAACATACAGACTTGTGCCAAAAGGAGAATCATCTATGTCAAAAGATGATAAACTATCCAAAGTTTCTAAAAATGGGGAGGGGGAGGATTTAGCTGATGAAATAGATTAAAACTCTTATACACAGTTAATAGGAAGTCTAATGTATGCACAAGTATGTACCCGACCAGATGTAACGCCCCACCCTTACATATAACATACAATACTTACAAATGATCACATAGGTCTACATATTGGGTCCCAAATACAACTCCACATAATATTAAAATTATCACTATTAACTTTTTCTTCCTGCTACTTAACATAATTACGTACTCAAATATATATCCAAATACTCTATCAGTTATAGATATCAACTAACACATGAACTCTTCTGCTTGCACATAAAGCAACCCCACATATACACGCCATGCCTTTTTCCTATTCTTTATCAAGTATCTAAACCTGACCTGAAATACATATTTGAAAACAAAATGAGGGTTAAACCAATTGGTCTAAGTGAGAAAACCCTTGCATTTATCATACATTGGTATGATCATTTTAAAACATAATTATTCAATAGATCATTCATATCATTCATATCAAGCTATTCATGTCAAAACATCCAAGTCAAACCTTTCATCACTTTATTCAAAAATCGTTGGCACTCTTGTTTATACATTGGCACTGAGGCCCTTTCGATGTACCTTAAAGTACAACCAACCCCACTAACCTTCAAGTACAGCCAAAGTGCAAGTGAAGTTGGCAATTCTTAAGCACAACGCAAAGTGTAATGTTCTAGAACAACATGTAGTGTCTCTAATTGGCCTTTATAGGCTCAACCCCCTGTATACTAGTGCCAACAACACATACACAGTTCTTCTCGTTCATTTCATATTATAAAATACCTTTATCTAATTAACATTATATGTATTCGAGTTTGAAAATGGTTAACGGAAAATTCACCTGATTGATATAACTTTACTTTCACCAACTCTTAATTACCATGCGAACTTGGCTTCCCAGAAAGCTTAACGGAATCTGAAGTAATAAAAATACAGATAACACATAAACTATCTTACCAAATAGGACAGACTAAGAATCCTGAATAATGACCAAAACATCCTTTCTATACTTTAGAATAAAATAATACTTCAGAAATTTCACAACAGACTCAATTCCCGGATAGCATGCCCTTTCCCGGATAGGTTCACCCGAGACTTCTCATTTCCCGAAAAAGACTCATATATCCGGGGAACTCCTATTTCCGAATAAAGGTAGTTTCGGAATTGACATCAATCGGGAATTGCCTCATTCTCGGATAAAACTTTAATCGGGAATTAACTATTTCCCGAACGATACTTCAATCGAGAGTCGATTATTTCCCGGACAAAACTTCAATTGGGAATCACTAAATTCCCGGATACAACTCGATCGGGAATTTCCAAATTCCCGTATGAAAACTTAGAACCCAGATTCGACCGAAATCAAATTCAGTAACAAATTTAAAGCTTCTACACCGATGAAAAGCTTTTACAACTCAAAACAACTAATATAAATGAAGAACATACCTAAATAACTCTTGAAAATCGACTTCAAATTTCCCAACCTAGCTCTTCTTTTTCTTCTTCTTCGGTTTCTCTCTCAAAGAAACACACACACAAATACTTTGAGAAAATTGTCGAGTTAGAAAAGAGGTAAGAGAGAAATCTCTTATATAAATTTCTATTATTGCATAAGAGAAGCCTCAACCATCCCATAATGATACAAACGACCCTCAATCTTAATACCATTAAATAAAACTTACCCCTAAACTTATAAAATTATAAACAAACCTAACCCGGGTTATTACAATCTCTCCACCTTAAAGGAATTTCGTCCCGAAATTCTACGAGTCGAACAACTAATCACTTAATATCTAAATCAAATAGCAACTCTTTTTTTGGGCTTTAGATATGCTTTCAGAACTTCTCTAAAGGTTAGATGATTATTTTTTCCTAAAAGTATGCATAACGTTTTCAAGTATTCGTCACAGTTTACAAATGTCACTAAAAGATTGTTTAGAAAAGGTTTTTGGAAAAGATTCTTTAAAAGTTTAGACTTCAATGACACTTTTCTAAACCCTCGCTAAAGATATATCTTCTAGTTACACTTTGAAATCTTTTCTAAAGATGATTTTTAGATAGATATAATCAAAACCTTCTCTAATAGTTATGTTTAGATACACTTTTGAAAAAGCCAAATCCTCTCTAAAGGTTATTTTCACATATAACTTTAAAAATCACTTCCATGTGTAAAGGGTATATTCTTTTCCATCCATATTTCAACACTGTATTTTATATATAATTATATACTTTAATATAGTAAAAACAACATAAAGATCTTAAATCAAAAAAATTTCTTACATATATCATCATAGAAAAAAGAATACTTCAAAGTAATCTTGAACGTTCTATCAATCCATAATCCATAAGTTCGTCCAGATTTTTCAAAAATCATATTACAACGATCCAAGATCTTGGTCTCATAACCATGATCCTAAGCATTTAGTGATGCTGAAAAATCCGAAGGTGGTTGGCCAAATGCAATTGACTTCATCATTTGACACAACTAAAGCACTTCATCGTACTTCATCCTTCATATGAATGAGTACGGATTTGTGTGGACCGCATTTCTTACCTTGCACAGACGACAACACCCGGTCTAACTACAAGGTGTTTGCAGAGGTGGTAGCCATAATGCAATATGTTCAAATGGAGTGCTAAAGACTCCAATTTCCCGTTTTATCTACAAGTTAAGAAGACATCAGAGCAATTCATTAGTTAAGACCTGTAGCTTAAAATATGCCAACTGATGAGTTTTAAATGGAAAATTACCAATTAGTTGATCAAATGAATTTATCGGATGATTTTCCAAATTAGTAACCGATTATCAGAATAGGGAAACTCGACATCATTGGCCTACATTAACAATAACATAACATCAACATATGACATTGGCAATTCTCAATTTAAAAAAAACTTACTTCTAGTTCACTTTCGCAAAGAACTCGACTTACTTTTAGTTCACTAATGTGTGTGACGGAAATGTATTTCGGCCATCGTGTACGACTTCATTCCTTTCAATGACCATATAAAATAATTCAAATTGAACCCCAATTCATTCATCAAAAACATTACGTTTTCGAAGAAATTTTTTCTAGAAAATAAAAACTCACTTGAGAGCTTTTCAATTGGGTTAACCATCTCTCGATTTCTACAACAACAAAAAAACCAACGATGTAACAGTGATGGTGATGGTTCACGTCTTAGAACGAATAAACACAATTTGACAGTTAACTCAATTTGCATAATCCTACAATTCAACTTGTTATAATCATATTCGGGTAGGTGAATAGTAGTTCTAACAAACTATCTAAAAAGGAAGCATTGCTAACGATTTTAATTATTTTTCAAAGTGCAATAAACTCGATATCAATTTCAAATTGGTTTCACATTTCCATTTTAATAATATCCATTTTAATAATAACTGAGATTGAAACTCTAGTTTCCCAAAGCATTTAGTTAACTTGAATCATTCTGTACATGACAAACATTTCACTATTTACATCTACAAAACATCTGTGAACAGATAATGTAGTTCTGCCAAAAGTTTTGACTCGGTATAATTGTCCAATAGAATTAAGGCCTACTCAAATTCCTCTTTTAAGATCAAATTTAAAACGAAAGTGTCTGAAACTAATAGATTCAATGACTTAATCACCTATTATGATTGAAAACCTAAAACGCTTTTCTTCACGTCGTTTTTATCCCCATCTGAATAGAAAAAAAAATCCACAAATAAAAAATCCACCTGAATAGATAACGTCAAACACAACATTTTGAGTATATGAAACTCCATAATTCATAACACTGATGACCTTCTCAAATTCAACAAGGAAAGAAACACCAATTGGTTAAGCAGTTCATGATAATGCGAAAAAACGAACAAGAATTGTGTGTGCGAGTGAACAATCAAATTCTTAGAAAGTTTACTTGGTAAATGTGGTTAGTAAGCCTTGATCAATATCAAACTAGTAAACCTCTATTTACTATTTTCAAACTTGGATATTACAACCACTTGTATAAACCACACAACATATTAGTGGCACAAAGGTGAAAAATGGCATAAAAACAAGTATTAGAGACATTTACGCTCAGATTGATTCGAGTAATGCTTCTAGACTCGATATGGAATCTCGTATACATTTTATGAAGACTTTGGGTGACTTGGAAAGGATAGAAATTTGTATGTGGTACAAAAAACTAAGATCCATCGGGGAGTTGAAGGAGATGAGAATTTCAAGTTTTTCCATGGAATTCTTAAAAAGAAAACACGTGACTAGCTATTTATGGAATGTTGATTGACGGCGATTGGGTTATGGATCCAACCAAGGTTAAGATGAGTTATATTCCCATTTTCAAGATCGTTTCAACACTTGTGGGGAGATCCAATCAAATTTAGATGTAGAGTTCCCGAATGTTTTGTTTTCGGATCAAGCCTATCTTGAACAACATTTTTCGCGGGATAAAATTTAAAAAGCCGTTTGGGATCGTGGAGCGGATAAAGCACCGGACCAGATGGTTTTACTTTCCATTTCTTCAATAAATTATGGTCCATCGTTGAAGATGACGTTGGAAATTGGTGGGTGATTTCTTTGAGTCTAGTCAATTCCCGAAATGTTGTCACCCTTCTTTCATTGCTCTTATTCTGAAAGTCCACTATGCTAAATTTGTTAAAGACTATACAGACTATAGGTTGTCAATACAAAATTATTAGTAAACTTCTTGCTAATCGGATTAGTATGGTTATTGGGGATATCGTTCGTAGCGAACAATCCGTTTTCATAAAAGGACGCCGAATTCTTGATGGTCCTTTACTTTTGAATGAAGCTATGGATTCTTAAAAATGATTTTGAGATAGCGTACGATTGCTTAAGTTGGAATTACTTGGATTTAATTCTAGTGAAAATGGGATTTGGCATAGTCTAGCGTGGGTGGATTCGTGGATGCCTTGAGGACTCGACGGGGTCAGTTCTCGTTAATGGCTCTTCGACTAAGGAATTTTACATTCGTAGAGGATTAAGGCAACGAGATCCTCTCTCCCCTTTCCTCTTATTCTTAGCCATGGAAGGATTACGTGTCATTATTTAAGTTGCGGTTTCAAAGAATATCTTCTAGGGTGCTGCTATTGGTAAAGATTGATACCTCTCAAGTGGCGGGTCCAATTTTTTTTTGGTGATGGGGGTCAAAATTAAGATCGTGATCATATAGTTAACAATGTAATTTAAGTATTTCTTTAAGGTGATACGCATTAACTTTTCTTTTCCTTCTTTCGTATGGATCCCAAGAGATACCGTTCAAATAAACTTTTTTAGTCATCAAATAAGTAGAGCTAGTCGAGTGGTATTAAAAAATTACAATCACCACTATCAATCAAGAAAATTGGTATATAAAAAAATCAATTTGTAATGAATAATAAAACAATTAACAAATGTACAATAATTAGGCATTAACTGACATATTCTAAGCCTTACACTTAACAAAAAAAAGTGACAATTAGACATCAATTAATAATAAACTCTAACCTTAACAATTAACCAAAAATTAACAATTAGGCATCAACAATAATAAACTCTAACCCTAACAACTAACAAAAATTAACAATTAGGCATCAACTAATAATAAACTCTGATCCTAACAATTAGCAAAAAAAAAAGTTAACAATTAGACAGTAACTAATATACTCTAAGCCTAACAATTAACAATTATACATCAACTAACAAACCATAACCCTAACAATTAATATAAAAATAAATTATGTAAAACATCGACAATGAAGCCAGGTTATGTGGACGAACCTTGTTATATTTTTATTCGGGGTCGAAATAATATATGTGATTATAAAAATTAAAATTTACAATACAAATCCCCCAAAATTTAATGGTTTACCCCTTAGCATTGAGGTAGATCCGCCTATGCCTTGCACCCACCTTTTCTATGCGGAAGATGCGATTTTTATGGGTGAATGGCCTTTATCGAATGGTAGGAATATTATTCGTATTCTTAGATTTTTTTTCCTTATCTCGGGTCTCAAAATCAATCTTCATAAAAGCAATCTTTTTGGTGTGGGGTTGGAATCACAAGAAATTGAGTGTATGGCCTCTTGTGTTGGATGTACCACTACTAGAAAAAGAGGTATCAGTGACGGAAATTTTCAGTGACGGATCAGCGACGAAACGAACAAGAACACAATCCGTCACTAATTTGTGACGGATTAGCGACGGACAGAAGTCCGTCACTAATCAGTGACGGATTAGCGACGGAATGTATTAAAAAAGAAATTAAAAAATGAAATATATGTGTCCGTCGCTAATCCATCACAAATTAGTGATTGACACGTGGAGTTTCACAAAAAAAATGAAATTCCACGTGTCCGTCACTAATCCATCACTGATTAGCGACGGATTAGTGACGGACGTGTGAAATCTGTCACTAATCCGTCGCTAAGCAGTGACGGATTAGTCACAGATGTTTTTTGTATTTCTTGTTTCTCATGTTTATGTGTTATATGTACACATGTGTAAGTGTTATATGTATCTATGGATCAGTATACATATATATATATATATGTGTGTGTGTGTGTGTGTGTGTGTGGGTGTTGGTATGTGTCGGTTGTTGATCTATGCATGTATATTGTGTATATGTGTATATATTGATATCATGTGATCAATGTGTATATATAGTTAATGTGTGATATTTGGAAATCGCATATGATTCATATATGTGTTATATATATATATATAGAGAGAGGGGTGGTATCAATTGCAAACCACACCATTTATGCAAACTTTGCAAATCAATCTAGACCCTACAAAAATATGATCAACGATTGTAATTAGAACGGTGGCATTTCTGTAAATAATTGAGATTTTTAATTCATTTTCATTAACAATGAATGCACTTAGGGGTAAAATGGTACCCAAAAAAAAGACGCCATCATCGGAATACCAATCCCTGAAATCCAGGGATTCTACTTTCCGTCTATATCGTCTAACAATCGAAGACGGTTTTCAATGAACAAAATCAGACGAATATACGGTCGATTATCTTCTTCAAAGTAGTTTTCGCAGAGAGAAATGATGAACGGGGGAAACATGCATCCAACTTGAGGTACGATTCTACATTCTTTCATTAAAATGCATTCATCAATCATCACAAAACTTAAGCAAAGCCCTTTTCCATTGTAAACAGTAAGAAGTTCGAGCGACCGAATTCGTTTGAAGACATCCTTTTCGAATTTCACTAATACGGCTGATAATCCCGTTTTGCTCGATCAAGAAGAGGAACAAAAAGTGAATACGGTGAATGAAATGGAAGCACAACGCAGATCGAATGAACCCCCCACGCCGGTTCAAGAGTCTGAGCATTCTGTCCAAGGTAATGTTGGTATTATTGAAACTTGGAGTAGTTAGGGTTTTGAAATTTTAGGGGTAAAAAATTAGGTATTTTTATTCACAGGTTAGTGACTGTTTCACTTTGTACACTATTTGGGGTGTGATAATCAACAATCATGAATTTCCCTAACATAATAGACGATTTTCATGAATGTGAAGCTGATAAATCATTTATAATGAATACATTCATATGGGAAAGACCATGATTATATGCAGTAGATTCATTTTTAAATAGAAATTATTCATCAATTTGTATATTGATTCATGATTAAAGATGTTCTTGAACTGACTAATTCATGATATTAAGCATTAATATTGAACACATCCATATAGGAAAAACATAATATTTAAGGATAAACAATTAAGTTCAAATTTGGGGGGATACCTAAGCAATGGGTATACAAAGATTGCATAAAAAATCCCAATTTTGTGGAACTTTTTAGAAAGCCATATCCTCTTCATATCAGCCAACATGGTCATTTCACCCTGAAAATAAAAATAAAATAAAATTTTAGAACCATAAAAAAATTTAAAGTTAATCAAGATGAATACTAATCCATACTGAATAACAGAGACAATAATTGGTGAATACCTCCGCAAACTCGTTGATAAGCTCATCAATGTCAAGTCTAAAGGGTTTGAGATCCATCGTGTTTATAAATGATTGATCTTTCCAGAAATACATAAAAACCCACCTGATAATCAAGAAGTTTGGTGTGTTAGGGATTAACATTTCATCACCACCAAACCTATGAAAGTATAAGTATTCCATGCTGCACACGTCTAAATGGATTGGATCAAAACTAAAGTCCAATTTTTACTTTAAAATCAGAATATGAGGGGCCCACTTTGAGAAGATGTATGGATATATTCATTTCAATTTGTTCAGATTCATTTCAATGCAAGTGATTCATATAGGAAAAATACAATCATGATTGTACAATGTTGATTCAGTTTTAAATATATATTAGACATGAATTTCCTCATGAATAAAGTTGCTCGTAATAGGTGAACTTGTTTGATACTTGAATCATGAATCACTTGCATTGGGTGAAATTCATGAATGTGATGTTGCAGAAACAAAATCATGAATTATTGCACATCTTGATTGCATAAAAATATTCATTATTGTAAGCATATTCACGCCGTCATTTATGTAAAATTTAAATAATTATTAATATAAGAGTATAATATTAACATCGTTAACAATAATTGTCAGCAAAAAGTGATGATCCACCATCTAATTGTTGTCGGGCATTCATCCGCAAAGGCATTTCGGGAGGTTATTCAGGAAAGGCTGGAGCTTGAATGGCAAACAACGTACAATTCATATGAAAGTGCGGTTTTCACAATGCGGCACATGGAAACCTTCATGGGAGATATAAAATGGAAGTGCGGTTTGGCAGACGAAAGTCCGAAACTTAATACGCAAATAGAAGATCTGAAACGAAAGTATGTTTTAAAGCTTATGTTGCACCCGCATAACATGCTAAAAGATGCAATGGTTGAGGAGGTCGATCGATTCTATTCAATGAATGAGGAACTTAGGTCACACGTACTTCGGCAGGCTCATGACAGCCGTTGGGAGCGTCTTTAGTAAATGATTAAAATGTTTATTAAGACTTTAATATTTTATGATTTAGGTCGTATGTTTTTGACAATTACTTAAGTTTGGTAGTTGTTTGGTTTCACTAATAGTTTGGATTATATTTTGAACTCGTTGTTTATGAATAGTACTTAATTTGGTTTGGCTAACAGGTTCCATTTTTTGCTTGGTTATGGTTTGGCCAACTTGAACAGAAGAATTAACAATAATAACATATACACATAATTCATAGAGTTGCAGAGAATTAAGAATCAAAATTTAATATTACAGACTAATTAATACACCATCAATGACTATCACAGAACCCATCTTAAATGTATTAAAAACAAATAAATTAAGAAACAACAACAGTAAATGAAAAAATTTACGATTATAAAACAGTTTATAAATGATATCACACACCCGAAATACACAAGATTGTACAAAAAACGTAAATTGTTCGATACCATCATCAATAGAATCTACCGGTTGCTTGTCGCCGATTAACTTCACGCCGGAAACCGTTTTCAGGGGGATTCAACAGAATCCGCATCGACGAATGTCGGTTCTTCATCACGAACACGGGAAGACGGCCCAGATACATCATTAACAAACTCCTCCTTCATGTAGTACGAATATTCCATTTCAATGAACTTTGCAATCGTTACAATGACCACAATGTTGAACACGAAGAGAATATTGAAATTTGATTATCCAAATAAAATGGGATCTTGAATATGGAACGTAAATCCATGAAAAAAGCCAGCCGAAATCCCTGAAAAAATGGAGTTACCAAAATAAAGTGATTATCTAATCAACAATTAAAAATAGATTAAATGATGAATCACTATAATACCCTTTTTAATTAATATTAAAACTAATTAAATTAATTAAATCGAATGGTTGTGATTGGTTTGCAGAGTTTGCATAATCTGAATGGTTTGCAAATGATATTTTGCCTATATATATATATATATATACATGCATGTGTATATATGAATGTGTAAATAGCATATAATATGTGTGTTGTTTGGTAACCCTGTACGTAAACTTAGGTAATAAGTTATAATGGGTGTTAGTAGGTCTTAATAAGCCATATAAAATATCTTGTTGTGTTATAATGGATCTCAATGGGTCTTATTGACCTATAGTGGGTCTTAGTGGTCTTATCAACCATAATAGACACCACATACATATATGCAATACACACTTTCATACAAACATGTAATAAGTCATACAGGGTGTTGTTGGGTTTTAATGAATTATATTGGGCTTTAATCGGTTATGTTGGACTTTAAAGCATCTATTGGGCTTTAATCTGTTATAAAGGGCTTTAATCAGTTCCATTATCTTTTAAAGGGTTTCATTGGGCCTTAATGGATCTATCGGGTTTAAAGGGTTCTACTAGGCTTTAAAGGGTTTAATTTGACCTTAATTGATCTATCGGACTTTAAAGAGGTCTATTGGGCATTAAAAGGCCCAATAGTTCATTAAGAACCACTGTAACCCATAAAACATCTATTGGACTTTAATCTATTCTACTCGGCTTTAATCGCTTTTATTAACTTTAAAAGGGTTTCATTGGGCCTTAATGGATCTATCGGGTTTAAAGGGTTCTATTAGGCTTTAAAGGGTTTAATCGGACCTTAATTGATCTATCGGGCTTTAAAGGGGTCTGTTGGGCTTTAAAAGGCCCAATAGTTCATTAAGAACCACTGTAACCGATAAAACATCTATTGGACTTTAATCTATTCTACTCGACTTTAATCGTTTTTATTAACTTTTAAAGGGTTTCATTGGGCCTTAATGGATCTATCGAGCTTAAAGGGTTCTATTAGGCTTTAAAGGGTTTATTTGGACCTTAATTGATCTATCGGGCTTTAAAGGGGTCTATTGGGCTTTAAAAGGCCTAATAGTTCATTAAGAACCACTGTAACCCATAAAACATCTATTGGACTTTAATCTATTCTTCTCGGCTTTAATCGGTTTAATTGGACTCTAATTGATCTATCAGGCTTTAAATGATTCATGATTTGAGGATTTGAAAGCGGTTAGAGATAAGAATCAATTAATAAGAGTTCACGATTTAAGGATTTGAAGGTTGTTAGAGATAAGTATTTATAAAGTAATTAACATTAAAAACGGTACATAAAGTTTCAATAGTTGTTTTTAGGAAATTTTAAGTAATTAACATTAAACAGCGGTACATGAAGATTTATGGTTGTTTTTAAGAGTTTTTCATAAATGATTTATAATATAGTATAGATATTTATTAAAAAATAATTAATAATAACATTTAATTAAAAAACAAAAAAAACGGATTCGGTCGGAAATCCGTCACTGTTCACACTTTAAAACCCACGCTTAATATAGAGAAATTACACTTTTTTTTGTTACTAGGTCAAATTTACAGCCGCAGCCTCCCCCAACAGCCTCGACGCCCCTTCTGCCCGCCGGTCGCCACCTCCATCTCCACCGCCGGTCACCACCAGGTATTATTCGATTTTTAATTTTCTGTTATGGTTATGGTTATGGTTCTTCTATTTCGATTTTCGATTTTCGGTCGCCACCATCGTCACGACTAGATTTGTTATGGTTCTTCTAATTCGATTTTCTCTGTTATGGTATTATTCTAATTCGATTTAGGGCTGATTTGGGTTTGGTTTCTTGATAACTAGGGTATGAGTTCTTGAGTTGCTACTGTTAATTTGCTTTTCTGTTAGTGGGTTTCTAGTTTGATTGCTAAATCATTGATTTTTCAGAAGCTATGGTTTACGGTAATGCCTCTGATTCAAATAAAGTGAATTTGTTGTTTTTTGGTTGAAATTTGCGACTATAACAGGTTTTAGATAGGTTTGAACAACAAAGAAGGCCATGGGTATCAACAACCTATGACTCCTGTTTTGTTTGATTCCCTTTTCTTTCTCATCAAAACCCAAAAAGTTCCCAAAGTTTCCAGGCTCAGTCCTCTCTCATTCTCCATCTCAGAGTCTGACTCGAAAATGACAAAAACAAACTGTTTTTACGTATGATTTCTCATATTTGTTTGTGGCTTCTTGAAGTATATGGTTGTTTTCTTGTTGTTCGTTTCACTTAATTTCTTGTAGTTTCCTCTTTTTCGTGTTTGTTCTACTTATAGTTTAAGTTTGTTACTTCTCGAAATTTGTTTTTGTTTCTCATATGGTTGGAATGGTTTGTAGTTTGATGTATTAATTATGTGCTACATTTACGGGTGTGGCTTTTGTTCTACTGCAGTTCTTTTTTGAAACTGAGAAAAAAGTAGGAAGACTTTTGCATGCAGAAAGTAAAGTATTTCCTTCCCATGGTAATGCATATGATATCCCAATAATGTATATTTATGTCTTGTGGTTTAGTGTCCATTCCATTGTGGTTTGTATGCAGGTTTGGGAGATGATATTGGGTTAAGGCCTCTTGGGTTATTATCATTTAAATTTTGCCTAAATTGTGTCTATTTACTATGATTTAAGGTATTGAACATCTGCCAGATTTTGTAGCCTTTTTATGGTAAATTCAACATTCTTATGAGTTTAACGAGCCCAAGGCGATCCTTTAAGTTGCAATATTTTTTAGGGGCCGTTTACTAAACGCTTACCGGGTCAAATACCATGTTCGATGAACATGAAAAGGAATGAGAATTGTATGCAGTAAGAATGGAGACAAGGACCGAGAGTCTTGCCCATTAAGAGCTTACCGGATAAAATGTTGTATACGATGCCGTGTTAATGGATTATATCTTACCAAGTAGTTAAGTGAAAGTGTTGAGTATTACCGGTAAGGGCTTACCGGGTAAACGTTGGGAAATCCGCCTTTTAGTGTGTATTCAAAATGGCATAAATGAGATAGTTGACGCTGCTAATCTTGTGTTTCATATCATTGTCCATTGACTTTATCTTATAACTTTGTTGTTGTGTTTTATACAGAGCTTTTCTGCCTCACTTGTTAGCCCTTGAAATTTTGTGCAACCAAATTATAATTTAGTTCTTGAAGATGAGAGTGGAACCGTAAATCTCAAAGGTATCACCTTCTTTATAGCTTCTAATTTCCCCCCCTTAAGTTTCTTCTGCATATGTTTATATATGGAAAGATATTGCATGATGTTAAACATAAAGCAGTACACCAACCACCATTTTTAGAACCTTTTTATTTGGAGTTGAATATGTTTTTACTGATTGCTAATGGAACAAATTACAACTTATCTTAAGTATTTGATTGTTCATGGAATCAATTATAACTTATCTTAAGTATTTAACACAAGTCATTTGAAGCATAACGGATGGTTGGTGTTAAGTATACCAAACACCATTTTTTTAGAAGCTTTTGGTCTCTTTAATAATTTGTGTTTTATCATGAACACATCTTATTTTGATGTTTTTGTGTACGTTTGGTTTAGCAGAACTCTTATTAGACCCAGTTTGATTTTTTTTCTTTTTGAAGTTACACTTGTTTAAATTTAAGGTTACGTCTTAGATGGTTAGTTATCAATTTCTAAGCACCATGACTGTGATCTTTGCTCCTTCTCGTTGTGAATTGGTTCTAAGAATCCTGGTTTTCTTAATCAATTTACCTTTCCAATACTCTTATGTCTCAATTATATTAACTATGAGTTTTCTTAATTCTTTTTTGCATTTTCCATTGACATGTTTGATTGATAGAAATATAATTTCGTGTATTATTAATAAGGGTTTAAGATATTTACCAACAATCCATATTTGATGGCCAAGAATGTTACACAACAAAGAAAAACACGACGTATATGTACCCAACCGCTCTAGCTTGATCTCATTTGAAAAAGATTGTTAAATTTATTATACCAATTAAGAAACTTATTGATATGCAAGAACACACACATTCTCATACCAGAAAGTTGATGTGCAATTTAAGATCAAGTGTTGACAAGTCAAACCTGATGCAGACAACTGATTCGAAGAAAACAAAAACAAAAAATCCAATGTAATCTGCTCTGTACAAACCAAGAACAAAACTAAAACAAAAATCCAATGCAATCTGGTGATTCTGTTAAAACATGTAAGAATTCAACTAGAATTGTAAACGAATCAAAGACTCCAAAGCACACTCATTATTATCTGAAATCAAATATAGAAGCATGAATCATGTAACAATGAGTCGACCTATTTGTGAACGAAATTCAATTGAAGATTAATAAAACTAATTTTTTTGTTGTGGTGACTACCTTTTGTTAGGTCATTAACACTTTTAATACAGTTAGCTGAGTTGACACATAGAAGATAGCAAATATCGAGGAGGAGGCGAGGGAGGCAAAGGTAGACGTGCAGAAGTCAGACATGCTACCCAGTTAGCCGAGTAACTCACAATGTCGCAACAATTTGCTGTTTTTATGCGGCAACATGGATTCCCCTCTCCCAACCTTACCGGCCCTCCTTCTAGTTAGGTTGTTATTATCGTATTTGCACTCGTACTGTATTTTAGAATTTGGTATTTTGAATTTGGAATTTGTTATTTGAAATTTGGTGTTAGTGCCTTAATTGGCATGTTGTACCATGTAGAGGGACCAATTATGTAATTGCTAAGTTACATACTATATAAGGTAACTTTACTCTAGATATCCATAAGGTCATTCATGCTACACATACCAGTACACACACAAGTACCATTCTCTCTACATTCTCTCTATTGTACTTGGTGATTGTTCTTCATTGATTAATATATATGGATGGCCATCTGATTGGATTAATTGATTGATTACTTGTTCTGGGATCACAATTGGTATCAGAGCATAGTACATCACTTAGATCAGATTAGGATTTTGAAGGTTTTTGCAAAATTTGAGTGTTCTTCATTTTTCATTCATTTCTATTCGATTTTAGCCATTTGAGTGCTTCAAATGGATTAGAATTGTTCTAGAAGTGTTTGCTAGCAATCTCTGTGTGTTTTTATTCCGCAATTACGCCAGGATTTGACTCAATTTGTGCAAAACAAGTATTTTCGGACTTTTGAGAAATACCTACTGTTTCGGATTGAAATTCGTTGTTCTAGTGGTTTTTAGACAAAACTCGAAGTATTAAAGTTGTCCAGAATATCATTGCGAACCTGCGTACCAATTTTCAGAGAAATTGGATCATTTTTGAAGAATCAACTTAAGATCATTTGAATATTCATAACTATCGCAACTCGATGTGTTCTTGAGTGTTCTGCAGTATCGCAACTAACAAGAAGTGAACAGTATTATATCACAACCCTCAGTTGCGACAAGCCGGTTTTATTGCAATTTTTTCAAAGTGAACAGTATTTCAACGCAACTGCCTGTTGTTGCGATAAGACTCTTTTATCGCAACCTACTTCATAGTGAACAGTACTTATCGCAACCTTCTGTTGCGATAAGAATCTTTTTGGCTTATATCGCAACCTATTGGTTGCGACAAGAAGTGAGTTGAGACAAGAATTGTGTTGCGATAAGGCTTGAGTTGAGATAAACTGTGTGTTGCGAGAAGACTTGGGTTGAGACAAACAGTGGGTTGAGACAAGATAGTGTGAACCAATTTTTACTAATCAGATCATAAGGGGTACTTAACGATCATAAACAAGTAATCTAAATATGACAGCAAGAGACATCTTGACGATTGGGTCAAAGGACAAACCACTTGCTCTTTTTCCCAAGTTGTTCAAGATATGGAAAGACAGATTCATGGATTACGTTGAACGTCAAGAAAATGGGGATTACATTGTTAATTCACTTGAGAATGGTCCTATGGGGTTACAAAGAAGAAGAGGTATGGCTACTGATGGTGATCCAATTCCAGATTGGGTTGATGTTCTACCAATACATTATTACGTTGAACAAAAGAAAAAGCATTATGGAGACAAACAGGCAAAGTCCCTAGTTATACAAGCCTTGACCAACAATATTTATCGAAAGGTAGATAGCAAAACCTATTATGGGAAGGCTATGTTTGATGAGTTGATTAAGCTGTATCAAGGATCTGAAGTGGAGAACCAGATGAGAATCTCCAATGCCATCAATATGTACGAAAACATTAAACAAAAGGAAGGGGAGGCACTTGATTCTACGTATGACCGTTTCACTACTATATTGAATGAGCTGAATAGGTACAAAATAGACAAGTCAATAATCGAGCACAATGTGAAATTCCAGAGTGTTCTTCAACCTGAATGGAAGAAGTATGCTCACCGAATGAAACAGAATGCTAGATTAGCTTATTTGCCTTTGCAAGAAATGTATGAAACCTTGAAACAGGATGAGGAAGATGCTGATGAGAAGAGAGATAAGACAAAGAATAAAGAGAAGAAAGAGAAAAGGGAAGAGAAGAAATAGGTTAAAGAAGAAGAGATAGATCCACTTGCTTTAATGTCTAACAAAACCATCAAGAAATACTCAAAGAATGTGGGTAATCAGTCGGATGAGGAACAGTATGAAGCAGATGGGATGGATGAAGCTGAAAGTCTGAAGCATGCAATGATACTTCTTTCTAGAGCCTTTCAAAGACAATTTGGGAAAAACCCCAGTTCTAACAATCAAAGGTATGCGTCTGGCTCCAAGAAGTTCGAGCACAAAGCACATGTTGAATCGAAAAGAATTTTGAAGAGAAGAGGGATGAGTATAAGAGAGATGATAAGAGTCCTGAAGAGAAGAAGGTATTTGAGAAAAAGGGTGAAGCACCGAAGTGCTACAACTGTGGGAAAGCTAGTCATTTCTCCAAGGAATGTTGGAAGCCGAAAGTCAGAGATTCCAGTTACTATAAGAACAAGATGCTGCTTGCTGAACAGAAGGAATCAGGGATAGCACTGCTTGTCGAAGAGGAATACTGGCTTGATCAGACTGATGATGAAGCAGATGATGAGACAGTTGCTCAAACTAAGATGTGCTTCATGACCAAAAACACCGATGATGAAGGGTCAAAATCTACTTCAGAGACAAATGAGGTACATTCCGCTCTTTATAATCAATTCTTTACTCAACAAGCATATTTACAAAAGAAGTTAGAAGATCTAACTGCTGACCAGAAAAGAGCAAATGAATTAATTTCTACTCAAAGAGAAAGACTAATAGAACAAGACAGTCATATTAAAGAATTGGAAAAGAAAAAGACAGAGTTCGATATTGGTTAAGCGTATTTTCATAGTCGAATAACTGAATTATCAGAACTATTAGTGAGTTCGGAAGCGAAGAATAATGAGTTTGAAAACCTTTTACATGCTTATAAAGATAGGAATAATGAGCTGAGTGAAAATGTCAAAGGTCTGGAAGAAAAGTTATATAAAGCAGGCCAAACTGAACAAACAATTCACATGAATAAGCCAAGCAAGTTCGGGTATTTCAATTCAAAGTGGGGTATAGGGTATGACAATCCACAGCACCTAAGGAATGCCTTAATAAAAACCCCCACTCTTTATGAATTTGATTGGTTTATGCTTTCATCACATCCTAGCTATCAAATCAAATGGCTTAAAATGGATGGTGAAGACTATGAGGCTGAGGAAGAAATAAAAAGAAAAACCACTGTTAAGATGCAACTTCCTTTTTGGTATGGTCTTGATAATGCAAAGGCATTAGATAACGAAAGAACCTTGGCAAATGATTATTTTGAGAGTTATGTTGTTAAAGAACCAGAGGAAATGGAAAATCCTCAAAAGGATACTAATGAAAAACCAATTTTTAAAGGTATACTTTCCACCAATGGTTCTTGAATAGAAACTCATGGACCTCGAAAGCAAGATCAAAAGTACTATTCAAGAAGTCAGAAATGACGAAAAGCTTGCTTTTGAGATTGAAAAGGAAGTTATGATCACAGTTTTTTCGGAAAGTTTGAAAGAAATGAAAACAAAACTTGAGGAAATATCTGAAGAAAAAGTTTCAAAAGAAAAGCATTCTTCAGATTCAGATGTTTCCTCATGCAAAGCTTTCATGGGAAATACTGTTTTTAGGAGTTTGACAGTTGATGACAAAGATGATTCTGAATCTTGGGATTTGGAAAACCAATTTGTTAAAGCTGCTCTTGAAATATATTTTCCTACGGAAGAATATAAAGTTTTTCAAAAAGAATATAATGATTTTCTTTGTCCTAAGTCTTATGGCATCTTTCCCACTTCAATGGATAGTGAGTCTGAATGTGAAATTGAGATTCATTGTAATGGGAAAGGTAAAGAAGTGAAAGAAACAACCGTTCAGTTTGACTTTGACTTTAGTGCAAAACTTTCAGATCATACTGACTTCCTAATAAAAGAAGAGAAACCTGAAAAGACTTTCTTAAAAGGGGAATCTTCAAAATCAGCTGAGAGAACTTCTGTTAATGATTATTATTCAAAATCTAAATCCAAACAATCATTACAGAAAAAGAAAAGAAAAACAAAAAGAAAGAAGCAAAATAATTCCTTTCAAGCTCAGAATTCAAAAGCTTGCAACTCCTATCTTTCTGGTTTTTTAGATCGTTATTTGAGAAACAGCACGCGTCTAGAGTGGAGAATAAAGGCGTCCACACAGGATGTGGCCCAGATCAAATCATCCCACGTTGTTTTAAATTCCAAGAAAAACAACTTTGTTTCAAATGTTAGCAATTATGATGTTGGCAATAGACGAAAACTTGTAATTCCTTACAAGGTTTATTCAATGCGACAACTGATTAATTTGGCACGTGATCAAATTTGCTGTTCTTCTTGTGGTGTGGATGATTTTATCTGCAAATCTGATTATAACCATTGGTTTTATTCAAATGATTACTTTAAAACCGGTTATAGAAAACATAATGTCAAGTCCAAACCTACTAATCAGAAAGGACCCATTTGGAAATGGGTACCTAAAACCATCTAATTTCCATTTTACAGCCCAGTCATGTCTGATACTTAGATTCAGGCTACTCAAAGCACATGACTGGAAGAAAGGAGCTGCTCGCTAATTATGTGGAGAAATATGGTGGTAGGGTTAAGTTTGGAAACAATCAATATTATCCAATTTTGGGTTACGGAGATATTGTCAAAGATAATGTGAGGATTACAAAAGTCAATTACGTCGAGGGCTTAGGACACAATTTGTTAGTATAGGTCAATTTTGTGATAAAGACCTAGAAGTCCATTTCAAAAAGACCCGTTGTGCAGTTCTAACCGACAGAGGAGATGAGATTCTTGTTGGTTCTAGGAATTCCAATCTGTACACTATTGACCTATCAACGCTCAAGCCTAAGAACGACGCATGTCTGATGTCTAAAGCGTCTTTGGAGAAAAGTTGGTTATGGCATAGACGACTATCTCATCTCAACTTTCGTTACATACAAAAACTGACGTTGGGTGACTTAGTCATAGGTCTACCAGTTCTGAAATTTGAAAAAGACAACTTCTGTACTGCTTGTGAGAAGGGGAAGGGGAAGGGGAAGATGAAACGAGCTCCTCATCCACCGAAACCCGAGCCCAGCACACACAAAGCTTTGGAAATTCTTCATATGGATCTCTGTGGTCCGATGAAGACTCAGAGCATAAGTGCCAAACGATACGAATTGTACAAATCATCCATTGACGGTTTGGCAAGACTCCATATGAATTGATTAACAATAGAAAATCGGTAATACACTACTTTCGTGTCTTTGGGTGCACGTCGTGCTGAACGATAAAGACAACTTGAACAAGTTCAGCCCAAAGGGAAGTGTGGGTGTTTTCATTGGATACTCGCTCACATCAAAAGCATACAGAGTCTACTTCAAATCTTCCAGAACTGTGATTGAGAGTATAAATGTCAAATTCGACGAATCTGAAGAAATGACTTCTGTGCAAAACAATATAGAACCCACGATATCCGGAATTCTAGCATCTGGACAAATCCGTCCAATGATGACTAGATCTTCAAACAAGGATCAAGCTTCCACTTCTAATTCTACTCCTAACGAGCTTGATTTATTGGTTGAACATTTTTATGATGACTATTTTGGTAGTGATAAATCCTCTTCATCTGTCAATAACAGGAATCAAGTTGAAACACCACCAGTGCAAGCTACTATGTCAGCCCTTCGCCGGTGCTGACTTCATCAAATACTGGTGCAACTACTCCTGCAACTTCTCTAAGGAACACAACCGTGGCATCTACACAAGCACGACAACATGAATCTATGAGTGGTGCTTATTCACCTGGAACAACTTCGAATGTCAGTGATCAGGGTAACAACAACGTTCCTGAAAAATCTACTGAAACAGTTCCTGAGGCAGTGCCGATTGTCAATTCTGACAAACAATCCGCCTCACAGCCGGAACCAACACTAACAATCGAGCTGAACTTTGATAAAGACCCTACCCTTGTAGACCCCAATGAACATACTATATCTCTCCATCCACACTTCACAAAGTGGATACGCAGTCACCCAATTGATCAGGTGATTGGTAATGTATCTGAACCAGTGAAGACAAGATCTGCATCCGCAAATGAAGTTTTATATGCACTCTTCTTAAGTCAAGTTGAGCCCTCAACAGTTCAACAAGCCTTAGAAGACCCTGACTGGTTATTTGCGATGCAAGAAGAGCTGAATCAGTTTGAAGCTCTGAAGGTGTGGAGGTTAGTCCCGCGACCCAAGGGTAAGACAATTATCGATACAAAGTGGGCCCTAAAGAACAAGAAAGACGAAGACGGAATAATTGTGCGAAACAAAGCTAGATTAGTAGCGAAAGGGTATAGGCAATAGGAGAGGATAGATTATGCCGAGACGTACGCACCGGTTGCTCGTCTTGAGGCAATTCAGATGTTTCTTTCTTTTGCCGCCTACAAGAACTTCACCGTCTATCAAATGGACGTGAAGACCGCATTCTTGAACGGTGTCCTAAAGGAGGAAGTGTACGTGTCTCAATCGGAAGGCTTTGTGGACAAAGACTATCCAAATCACGTATACATTCTTGACAAAGCCCTCTACGGTCTCAAACAAGCCCCTCGTGCCTGGTATGAAGTATTATCTACCTTTCTACTAAAAGTTGGCTTTGTGTAAGGTAAAATCGACACAACTCTGTTTACTCTGCGCGAGGAAGGTGATATTCTTTTAGTTCAGATTTATGTTGACGATATTATTTTTGGTTCGACTAACCCTGGACTTTGTACTTGGTTTTCTGGCATTATGATGACTCAGTTTCAAATGAGTATGATCGGAGAGATTAATTTCTTTCTTGGATTACAAGTCAAACAATTCTCTACTGGTATCTTCATCAACCAGTCGAAGTATGTGTTTGACATCTTGAAGAAATTCAAGATGGAAAACTGTACGTCGATCGGTACGCCTATGGCTCCTGGATCTAAGATAGGTCCAGATCCTGACGGTATTGATGTTGATGTAAAGAATTATAGAGGAATGATTGGGTCTCTAATGTATCTAACCTCTAGTCGTCCAGATATAATGTTTTCAACTTATCTCTGTGCTAGATTTCAGGGCAAACCCAAGGAATCACACCTCGGCGCCGTCAAACGAATCTTTCGGTACTTGAAGGGCACTCCGTACCTAGGACTGTGGTATCCCAAGGGAACCGGTTTCGAACTCACTGCATATTCAGTTTTTGGGTGATAAGCTCGTGAGTTGGTCGTCTAAAAAGCAGAATTGTGTTTCAACATCAACCGCGGAAGCAGAATATGTTGCCGCGGCGAGCTGTTGTTCATAAGTCCATTGGATGAAGACCCAACTCATGGACCATGGGTTTAAATATGAGAAGATCCCCATTTACTGCGACAGTAAGAGTGCTATTGACATATCTGCTAACCCTGTCCAGCACACCAAAAACCAAGCATATTGACATAAGGTATCACTTCATAAAAGATCACGTTGAGAAAGGAACAGTTGAACTGTATTTTGTTACAACTGAGTATCAGCTTGCCGACCTCATTACAAAAGCCTTGGATGAAAAACGTTTTACTTTTCTAGTATCCAAGCTCGGCATGCTGAATATGAAAGTTTAACTTCCATATATTGATCATATAATAGATGGAAATATTTGTATCTCAATCTAGACATCGTATCTAGATTGATACACTCAAATTTTCATCATATTCTATTCTCAATATCCGTTATTTAAATTTTCATATCTTAGTCGTCTTTCAAATGTTTGTTCAACTTGTTATTTCTTTCTCTTCTTTTCATTGTCTTATTTATGATTTGTTATGATACCTGTATCTGCATAAAGGTATGTTCATGATTTCAGGGGGAGTTTTAGTACAGATCTTATGCACAATAATAGGGGGAGTGTGCATAACTGCCAGATCATGTAAGTGTAGATACATTGTGACTGTTGCTTCGGAGAAGCCAAGGTAAGTATTCTGACTTGTTTTTAAACACTAACTCTTAAATGATGAAAACAAATTTTCAAATCTATGCATCATTTAAGGGGGAGTGAAAACTATGTTTAAAACCTTGAGTGCTGAATCAATTGGAAGTTGGACATCATCCAATGTGATAAAATCTTTTAAAATTTTATCTGAAAAATGTCCAAATGTTACTGATATCGCAACCTACTACATGCGATAACTTGATGAACAGTAGTTTATCGCAACCCTCAGTTGCGATTAAAATAAGTGTTGTCTTATCGCAACACATTGGTTGTGATAAGAATTATCCTCACAACCTTGCATTGCGATAAAACACACATGAACAGTATCTTATCGCAACCCTCTGTTGCGATAAGGTCGAACATGTTGTCGCAACCAGTTCCTTGCGATAACAAGGAGGGTTTTCGCGTTCAAATCGATTTCAGTGTGTTCGGCATACTTCGAGATGGCACACCGTGATGGAAATTCCTCTGACAAGAACACCGTCATACCCTCGCACCGATCATCACACCCTTCGGTAAATGCTCGGGATCTTGATGCCGAGTTGCTACCAAGGAACCAACATCTGAGGTTGGAGGACAACAACCATCATCTTGACCTAAATGTGGCCTTCGACTACCAAATTATTATAGAGATCCTCCGTGGCCATCCCCTACGAACTATAAGAACCGCAACTTCGTACCCTACCAACATTTCTTTCAGATCTTAATCCACAGATCATGGAAGACAACCAAGAGATCCCTCGCCGAGAAAATGAAGTCAAATGCCCGAGCCAATGGATGCACTATCTAAAGATGCCGAAACATATTGACTTTGCCCACATCGCAATTATACCTGAAGTTGTTCTTGCCCATGCCGACCAGCAGTCTGAGGTAGTTAGGCAATATAGAATAGCTAATGCACTAGTGGTCCAGCCAGAACCGGCAGGACCTCCCCAAGGTGCAATCCTACTAGGCGGTGAGGGTATAAATGTTGAGTAGGTTCAGGAACATTGGGTTCCTGAACGAGAAGAAGTGAGGAGAACATTAAGAAAAATAGTGGGTGGGGTGACGAGGACTGCTGGTCAGGCATCCACATCCGGAGATGTAAGAATTCCAATCCTCGACGACATGTCGATGGATTCAGATGATGACCCTGATTTTGATCCTGATGCTTCGTCATCCGACGATGAAGCATCTGAACAACCACGAAGAGCTGATGATGATTCTGACTCCGATTCTGATCATGACCCTGATGCGGATCTTATTCCGAGACACATCGGTCGGAGTCAACACAATGAGAGTTCCGAAGCTGATTCCGCCTGGAACTTCGAACTCTCCGGTGAAATTGGTGGCATAAGGCGGGAAGAGGGAGATGAAGTAGAAAATATGATTGTGAGCCGAGAGGAGGTTAGAAAATAAATGGGATAGAACGTGACAGGAACGAATAAAGTTTTAACTATCGTTCCTTCTCAAACTGTGACAAGCCAGGTAGCCACATCTACTACCAATGCGCGTACGTCGCCGTTGCGTATTGAACAAGACATGGTGGACCTAGCCATGCAAAGCACAACCCCTCTAAGCCACTCGTCGACATCTCAATTTGCAGGCGTTTCATTTTACACAGGGGATAAAGCTCATATGCTATCGGCGACACACTTGGTGTCTGCTGATATTAAACAAGGTAGGCTCCTGCCCCGGCCACCGCCCTTTATTCCGAGTACGTTGAGTCTAGAGCCTCTTGGACATACATCTTTTACTAGGCCACGCGTGTCGGCATCCCAACAAGTTGTGGGCTTTCGTGCCCCAACCGAAACACCCCGAGTGCAGCCGCCATTTGTTGGTGCCCCACGAGGACTAGGTGGAAGTCCTGTCATAGTCAACACTACGCCAACTATGAACACAGGCAGTACGGTTGCTACAACCGCTACTTCAACCGGTAACCTATGTGGTCTGGAGGTTATATTTCCCAATTTTCCACATGAGCAGGTTGTACGAATGCTAGGCCCATACCCGCACTTTATCACACGTCTGCTTTAGGCGCTATCGATAATGGCTACAAGCAACACCGTTGGGCCATGCAAAGTACAATTGACAGATTAGCAAGCGAAGTGAGCAGAGCCATCAAGGGCAAAGGAATTGCTGAATCATCTTCAACTCCTCAGGATCAACCATCCAACACTCAATCCGACCCACAACCACCACCATCAGTTCCGTTACACCAAATTCCCACCGATCAACTCAAATCTGAGTTATTAGCCCGACTGTTAGCACAAGGAGATACAAACACTGCTGAAGAAGTTGACCTTGTTGGTCTACTCCGACAACATACCCAACCCCATACCTAAACTCAAACCCAACCACCTTCTAGCAACGACTTCCAGTGTCTAACTGATTCAATGAAAGACATGACGAATGTCGTGATGTCCGGATTCACCTCTATCACTGAAAGGCTTAAGGCTATCGAAGAGAGATATGGGATAAAAGCTCAAGCCTCACATAAAAGAAGACATGATGATCAGGATGATCCTGATCAACATGAGGGGGAGAAGAGAGCAAGGGTTGGTGAGTCTAGTGGTGCTGGTGCAGAAAATGTTGGTGCTTCAGCTAGTGAAAGAGAAACAGGGGCAGGTGGATCTGGTACTGATATGGTCCAAGTGGATGACACCGAAGTTCTAGCTGATGTCATAACTGGGGTTGAAAAGCCTTCGGTTGTTGACAATAGAACAGATGAAGAAAGGATGGCGGATGCTTTGATCGTTGACTATATCTACATTGATTCTGAGGAAGAACCTGAGAAAACGACCGTACAGATCAAAGAGGAATTAGATGATATATTCGACATCACCGGGGCTATTATGGCTGCTTTGGATTCCAACAATGATACTCCAGATGATACTACTCAACCGCAAACGCCGACTGATCAGAGTGCAAGTACTTCCGCTCCTCCGGCTCCAGTGGTACAAGTGAATGCTCCGGGAATTCAAGTGCAAGTTGATGGCAGAATCAGGGATCCGATACTTGAAGCTGAACTGGCAATTTATCAGGAGGTGATTGATGCTGAGCCAAGGTATGTGGCTACAGGTGAACGTGTTAGGATCCTGATTCCTTATCAAGAAAGCATAAGAAGAGACTTGTTTGTTAGGGATGTCCAGAGGATCGATATAGAGAAGGTATACGGGATTGAGAACTGGCCGTCACTTTAGAAGATTGAATTCATACACGTGATGAACAATGAATGTCTGAATACAAATGTGGTGAGGTCAGATAAAGCTATTATGAAGGTGCTGAACATAGATTCCTGCAAGTTTTTCAAAGTCTGGTACCCGTAATTCATGATAAGAAGATCTGATGGCTCCGAACACGTCTTCTCTGAAGCAGACTACAAGAATCTAAAACTCGATGATCTCTTAAGTTTGTATGATATCCTGGCATGAGCTCCTGAAAAGAAGATTGAATGGTCTTCTGCATATCAAAGTGTCAAGAGGTTCATGAGGAATATCCTAAAATTTTCTTATCTTACGGATTTCCAAATGGCCTTGGAGTCACACCAAACCCGAGTAAACCTAAGAGCACCGAACCGGCGTCTGTCTGACATTCAAGGTATTCCAGCTTATACTGTTCTGAAGAAACCTGAGCTTGGGGTGGTTTGGGGTGGTTTACAGTAATCAAGACTCAAAGAAGAGATTTTTTAGAATCTGTGAAGCCAACAAGTTCAGTGACGGAACTTTCAAGATTATTCAGGTCCATCTTGAGAGTAGACTGCGTCTGGATGCAAGCGGGGATGTGAAGCTTAAGGATAAGGAGAAAGAGCTAATCAAGAAAGCCCTAGATGCCATTACATACAGGAAGGAGTACCGAAATGCACTACGGAGGTTCGAGATCATCTTCGGGATTCGGAAGAAGTATGTCATCCCGGTGGACGTTTAAACTCTTTGCCTCTACATTGGTACAAAGGGGGAGAATGTTAGTGCCTTAATTAGCATGTTGTACCATGTAGAGGGACCAATTATGTAATTGCTAAGTTACATACTATATAAGGTAACTTTACTCTAGATATTCATAAGGTCATTCATGCTACACATACCAGTACACACACAAGTACCATTCTCTCTACATTCTCTCTATTGTACTTGGTGATTGTTCTTCATTGATTAATATATATGGATGGCCATCTGATTGGATTAATTGATTGATTACTTGTTCTGGGATCACATTTGGTATTTAGTATTTTGAATTTGCTGGGTTAGTGTTTTCAAATTATGAGCAGGTATTTATATAAAATACAGAAAATACCGTTTTTAGTATTTGTTTTTTTTACAATTAGCGACGGATTAGTGACAGAATTCTGTCGCTAAAAGTATTCATATATTATTTTTTCCCCATAATCAACGACGGATTAGTGACGGAATTCCGTCCCTGATCCGTCACTGAATCATTCCGTCACTGATCCGTCACTGAATAATTATGTCACTGATCCGTCACTAAATAATTCCGTCACTGATCCGTCGCTGATACTTTCAGCAACCTCCTGAGCAGTGACGGACTTTCAGTGACGGAATAGCGACGGAAGTTGCTTTCAGTGACAGATCAGTGACGGAATAGTCCGTCACTGATAGGGTCGATTTTAGTAGTGTGTGGTGGTTCGAAGCTTCCTTTTTCCTACTTAGGTTTAACCTTGGGGTGATATGTCCAGGTTGGAAGGTGGTGTTTGATAAATTCCTGGCCAAACTTTTCAATTGGAAAGTTATAACTCTTTCGGTTGGTGGTTGGATCACCCTTTTAAAGTCCATTTTGGGAAGCCTTCCTACTTATTTCATGTCTATTTTCAAAATCCCAAGGTTAGTTAATCAAGGCTTGGAATATTTGTGAAATAGATTATTTATTGGTAGTGATGTGGAGAAAAAGAAAAAGTCTTGGTCCAAGTGGAAAAAGCTAGACTCAAATTCGGAGGGCTTGGTATATTGGTAGCATTATGGCGTTAACCGTGCATTGCTTTTGAAGTGGATTTGGCGATTTCAGTTGGAGGATGAGGCACTTTGAGTTAAAGTTATTTAATCCATCTATGGCGAGAAATGTCTAATTGGTTCGAATTTTCTTAGGCAAACTTTAAACTCCACATGGGTCTCTATTATAAAAACAACCAACTCTCTAAAGGCCAAAGGCATTGATCTTTTTTATTTCCGTAAGAAAAAGGTGGGCTGGTGTTTTGACCACGTTCTGGGATGATTTTTGGCTTGGGGATTCTCCTCTTAAAATTCAATTTTATAACACCCCACCCTTACATATAACATATTAACATACAATAATTACAAACGATCACATAGGTCTGCATATTGGGTCTCAAATATAACTCCACAATATTACAATTATCATCATTAACTTTTTCTTCCTACTACTCAACATAAATTACATACTCAAATATATCCAAATACTCTAACAATTATACATATATGGTGTTTCAACTAACACATGAACTCTTATTCTTGCACATAAAGGAATACCACACATATACACCATGCCTTTTCCTTTTCTTTATCAAATATCCAAACTTGACATGGAATACATATTTGAAAACAAAGTGAGGGTTAGACCAATTGGTCTATTTGAGAAAACCCCTAAACCACTAGGATAGACTAAGAATCCTAAATAAACCCAAAATACCCTTTCTATGCTTAATGCTACACCACTGCTTAAATTCGGAATTACAGACCTAAAATCTGAATCAGATGATAAAGCGCATCCGTGAGTATAAAACAAATAAGAAAATACCCGAAATCCGGATACAAACTCACCCGAAAAAATCCCAACCGGGAAATGCCAAAAACCCGGATAACAGTCATCTTGGAAATGGCCAAAAATCCTGATAACAAACCCACCCGAAAATGGCTAGAAATCCGGATAAAACCACACCCGGAAATCTCCAGACCCTGACAAAATCCGACCCAGGAATCTCCCGAAATCCGTATGCACTCAACCGAAAATCACTGATATCCGGATGCACTCAACCGGAAATCACCCAAATCCGGATGCAATCAACCGGAAATCGGCCGTACGAAACTCGGAACCGACTCGATAGAAATCATTTTCAGTAACAAATTTAGAGATTCTAAACAAGTAGAAAGCTTCTAACAACTAATAAGAAAGAAATTTTAAGAAGAAACATACCTTAAAATGATAGAATTTTAAAACCTAAAGTTGAATATCGTTTGACTTCTTCTTCTTCTCTTTCTTCTCTCAAGCACACACACATCACAAACTTGAGACCGGCTTATGAAAATCAAAAGAAGGTGACATCCTTTTTATAAAAAGTCATAATTGCAAATAGGGTTTCCAACTATACTAGAATGACACTAACACCCTTTGAACTTATTAAACCAAAACAAACTTACCCTAAATTTAGAAAACATAAATAAATAACAAAACTTACCCGGGTCATTACAAATTTCCTAGAATTTACGCTTTAGAATTGGACAAATCGACGAATGTCAAGTCTCGTTTGGAGTTAGGGTGTTGGGATGTGTGCCTTCAAAGGGCACCGAGAGGTGGGGTAAAAGTTGTCCAATTTTGTGAACTGCAACAAATTTTGTTTACCTTTGTGCCCTTCGGTCAAAAGGATAGATGGGTGTGGTTGTTAGACAGCTCAGGTGCGTATTCAGTGGCTTCGGCTAGATGTTTTATTGATTCTAGTCATTTGGAGGTGGATTCTCATTCTACTGGATGGAATAGAATATTTCCATCAAAGTTAATGTGTTCGCATGGTGGTTGCATCTCAATCGGATCCATACTCGGATAAATTTGGATAAAAGAGGTATCGATGTTTCGTCTCTTTTATGTCCTAATTGTCATATGAGGGTGGAGGACTACTTTTTTTTCTCTTTGTGTCCTATCGCTAAGATTTATGCGGTATTATCGGTCGATGGTGGGAAATGGATATTTCGAATCTCCATTTTTATTCATGTTGGGCATCTTGGATTGATTCAATTCGGTTGAAGAAGGAGGTTGTTTTGTGCTTTGAGGCCGTTACGCTTACCACTTTGTGGTATATATGAGTGTTTCATGATGATATTCTCTTTGGTAACCTGTAGCTAAAGAAGGCGACGATATTTGAGAACATTATAACCCGTGCTTACTTTTGGGTAATTAATAGAAGTAACAATTTGTCTATTAATTGGGTCGGTTGACTTGTTATTATTTTTATGTAGTTTGTTTATTTTTTTAGCTTTTTGCTAGCTATATAAATTTCTGCAATTCAAAAAAATAAAATAATGATTCAGTAATCTTGCAAAAACAGGTGCATGACGAAAAGCAAACGCCAACGGCCCCCAATACAGAACCATACATGTTGGAGAAACCACACATGATCGAACAACTCTCCGTATATATTGTTCAAATAATAAAAATACAAAAGAACTAATCGTACGATTAGTGTCATAAACCTTGTTAAGACATCTAAAAGCGTCGTGTAAGCTGTAACACTTTTACTGAGGGCGTTCAACTTTTTGGTCATATATATAAACTTAAAGAAAATATAAGACTAAAAAATGTAACTTTGAAAAATAAAAATGAAGTATTTAGTATATGGTAGTTAAAAAATGAGAGAGAAAGAGAGAAAAGAAAAATATAAAAGTAAAATAAATAATCTGTCGTGGGTTTTAGACAAAACAGAAAAGAAGAAAAATGGATTAAAATTGTAGTTTGGTGAAGTTGTATTCCCATGTCCAAATTAAACAGCAGGTGCAGGTAGCTTCAATTAATTATATATTCATATAATTAATAAAAATGAAGTTGTATTCACTCTACATCGCATGGTGAAGGCATATGTAGAGTGAGAAGCAGGTGTATAAAAAAACGTCCTCAACTGCTTTCTAAAGGCATGCAGCCATGTGATGAGCACAAAGCGAACTATTCTTTCGCCTTTTACTAAAGAATACTGTGGTTCGTCACTGCAAGTGGCATACGCCGATTTTTGGAGAGGTTTTCTTTTTAGGGAATGCTTCTAGCAATTACAGTTTAATTGAAATTTGAAGCATGTTTTCAACTTTTTTATTTTGGATTTTAGGTACAGGTGAACATCATCCATTTCTTTCAAGTTTAACAAGATCCTGCATTGGTTTCGGAATGAAACCTGCGCAAAACAAGATCCCACATTTGTTTCGGAATGAAACCTGCACAAAACAAGATCCCACATTTGTTTCGGAATGAAACCTGCACAAAACAAGATCCCACATTGTTTTGGAATGAAACCTGCAAAAGCTATTAATACTTACTTACGGGGTCAATGGGTGATCAATAAGGCTCATGTTCTAGGTTGGTGACCTCCATTGCACTTGGGAGGGGTGCCTACCTAAGGTTGGCCCAAGTGGTCGAGCCTACTGTCATAATTTGTGTTAGTGGAGGCCTGCGTTCGCGCGGCCTCTGTCCAAACCTGAATCTTCTTCTTTGTTTTTTTTTGTAATAAACAAAAAAACTGCATTTATTTTGTTTTGACATGGCTCATGTTCTAGGCTGGTGACCTCCATTGCACTTGGTATACATTTATTTTGGTTTGACATGGCTAGATCGAGTCATGAAAAATGTGGATCAAGTTTGAATGAATTAAACTCCATTGATGAATTGAGTACGTTGAATGGCATGTGGAGAGAAGACGCATGAGCCTGTTATTGAACCATCTCCAACACCCACTAATAACTTACACATTCATCAATCATTGATGAATAAGAATCCAATTCATGTGTGAATGTAACATGGCTCGGGTATACTGATGCAAACTCTGATGAGTTCTTTAAGGACAAATGAGATTTCAACAGATGTTCAATAGTAGATTAATTGTGAAGATGCTAGAACCTGTACATAATGACAAACAATATAATAAGAGGAAACCACGAGAAATAAAATAATCTAGTTCCTTTTCACTTTTAGTTACAAAAAAACGTGTAGCTAAAAATATGCTTACATTTCACAAGGAAAACTTTTGTTGCAACATATATGATGAACTGTAGCTTCAACACAGATGCGATAACAGAACAATTTTTTGAAGTAGAATTGGAAGGGTGAGCCAAGCCAAGGCGATAGTGCAACACCAAGGCGACTCTCAAAGACCCTAATAGCAAGCTAATTGTGATGAGCCTTTCCCCAATAAAAATAAGCTTAATATCGAGTAGGCCGATGGCCTACATATCAGATATTAAACTGATAAGAACAGATACTACACTTGATCTTAGTCAAAAGGTCGAGAAAGGTATGCTTTTCTACTTCAAGAGCCTTGGTTTTTATAATAGTCTTGTCTTGGTTGTTTTTGTTAGTTAGGTGATGTGGGATGTACGTCTCTGAAAGAACCTTTTCGATCTCGATCTGGTGGTTGTTTCATTCTTGCTATTTCTCGTATCATCATCATCATCATCAAAATTGAAAAACAATCCGTAAACCTTTCACTACTAAAAGAAAGACTTTTACCTACGACGTTTTCCTTGGGAAATCTGTCACTAAAGGGTGAATCATCACAAAACCGTAACAAAAGTTGGTGGGTAAATTTTTGGTGGGTAATACAAATCAGTGATAGATTACCTGGTGATCCATGGGTATTTTCTCGAAAAACATCGGATTTTACCGAACCATATTTTCTGGGTGATCCGTGGGTAATTACCGACCAGAATTTCTCAAGGGTAAATTTTTATGGGTAAAAGTCATTTGTTTTGTAGTGTTTAGATATTCAACAGAAAAACAAATTCCATATTTAACAACATAAAGCTTTCAAAAAGAAATTCTTCATAAAATGTTTAGATTTCATCGCGAAAATAACACTTTGTTCAACTATATATACTTCCTAAGAAAAACAAAATAAAAGAATAACACTTTGAATTATGAACAGGATTTGAGGTTTAACGGGCTTTGAACTTTAAGACATTCTTGAATAATCTTTAAGCACGAATTGTCTTTGTATATTCAAACATTTACGTTTCTTTGAACTTCTTGACTTGGCTTTCTTTGACTTTGGCAAATATCAGCTTTGACTCTCGAAAAATTGAAATATTTGAATTATCTCCCTCTTTTCTTTTATTTGATATTTCTCCCCCTTTTTGATGATTGTGAGCATCACGATCATCAAAACTCTTGTTCAAGTTCAGCAGTCTCTTTGAGTACCAAAAACAATCTCTTCCTTTTGATCTGTTTATCCGTCAATTCCAAAAAAGTTTATCCGAATCTTTTCAAATTCAGATAATATAACAGTTGTAACCCTGAATCAACGAATGAAACAGTTAAAATGCCTGTAAGTTGCACAAAGCCACTTAGTACAACAGATGTACTTTGGAAATGAGCTTTTTGATGTTCACTCCTCCAGGGCTTCCATTCAATCATCGGAAAAAAACGAAGGAATTTCTATGAACGTTATGACAAGAAAACATATTTCTTGTGTGTACGTGCAAGTGTAGAAATGATTGAAGCAACTTATGCTTGATAATAGTTAGGCTCAAATTGTGTAAACTGTTGAGACAGCAACAAGTTTTCCACGGACTCAATGTGCATGATTGAAGTGCGAAGGTGGGGCAAACTTCCTTCTTTTCAATATCGAAACCTTCCGAGTGAAGATTAGATAGATAATATGTTGTGTCCCCAAAAAAATTGAAACATATCTTTGTTGAGAAAGAAATGAGTAGCTGGTGAGGTTTAATGCAAGAGTTGGCATGGGCTAATTGCCTGTTTCAATGATGGTCACCAAAGAGTGTGAACCAATCAGTAATATGGTTGCCCGGCTCAGAAAAGTGGCTGGTGCAGAGTTCTCGTATTCTTTTAACTCTGTTCTCACACCCTCTTTCTGTTTTTAATTCGCTCACTTCTAACCAAACTCTCTTTTTCATTTTACCTCAGCACAATGAGATTACTCAACCGGATGAGTTATCTCCCCCACTCTTTGATTTCGACCCCTCAATCACTCAAGGATCACTTCTTGGGTAGGAAACACTAGTTAACGTGGATCCATAGAAGTTCTTTAAGTTCTCACACTGATTCCCATGAAATTTTGTCCTAAAATATATGTTGCTCAACAGTTTAGCTTAAACAAATAAGAATCTTTAGCATTTGAATAACATTGTCATCAGAATGTATGCTCCTAAAAAATATTCATGAAATATTTGAGCATTTGAACGTTGAAGATTTCTCAAAACAAGGATATAGAATGAAATGAAATGAATTCGTAAGACTTGTTTGAGAATCTGACAATGTATCAATCAGATCAAACATGAAATATAATCACGAACGCTTAGGGTATCAAAGAATTGGATTTTGTTTATATGAACAAATATAAACAATTTTTTTTGAATGAAACGTTTAAGCTCTTACGCTGAAATGAATATGATGCTCAACAAACTTTGAATTACAAACGGGAGTATTACCATCGAAAAGTGTTTCATTTTGTGACATGGTAATAACAAAGTCAATAAGAAACTGAACCAGTATGGATGAATACTTGAAAGTATATAGACAAGATAATACGCAAGTATTAATCTTTGGAAACACACGGTCAGAAATAATGATGTAATAATCCGAGATATACATGAAAACATTTTAAAAACACACTTCTAAAATTATAAAATCTGTTTGAATTAGAGAAGTGGTTTGAACATTTAAGAGTACATTTTTGTGCTTGAAAGTTGTCCTTCTTTCAAACAATCTCAGTTTGAGTTCAGAAGATACTTATAGTGCTATCATTTAAGCTCCCCCTCAAATTATGATCGACTAATTTAAAAATCGGATAAGCTCCCCCTCAAAATCTGCAAAGATCTTAATTTGACAAAATTAGCACATGTAACAGTCAAAGTCTAATTTTTTTTTTAATTTTTTAATTTTGTTATTAGAGATTAAGAACGAGTCCTCATCTGATATGATCAGAAGTCAAACACATTGAAAGCTCGGGTTCTAAACTGACATGTTTAGAAGCCATAACCATCATTGAAGTGCGGGTTCTGAACTGAATTATTCAGAAACCATAAACTTTTATGCTCGGGTTCTAAACTGATGTGTTTAGAAACCATAAACACATTGAAATCCGGGTTCTAAACTGATGTGTTTATAAACCATAAATTGTGTATGCTCCCCCTACAAAGAAGCATACAGAAAGATATATCAATAAGCACAAATATATCAAAAGTTTAGAATCTCTCCCCCTGAAATTATGCAGATGGTTTCAGCACAGGTACTCTTCTTCAAATTGCACTCTTCTCTTCTGTTTTCCAGTCATGTGTGTGGTAGTAATTGGGCATTCAGCACTACACATGATGAACCTTCAAAACAGATTAAGTAGATTTTGGTACCCAACGGAACTTGGGTCCTGGCTTGTCATGTGCAGTTCGATTTGAAGAAATATTGTAAGTACCATACCAATACTGAACATTTTCTTTCTTCACAAAATCATGAGTTCCACGGTAAGAACAACATATGTGCTTTTGTGCTAACCTAATCAAATGATTTGCAGAATATATAGGATTAGGTTTAACAAAAGACTTACCTTTCGGAGCATTGTTCTTCTTGTTCACGGCGGGTGGAGGAACAGATGATTTTGGCACATCTCTTTCAGGTGTAGAGCCTTTCACTTTCCAAACCATTTTTACTCTTTTGAAAACAAGATTTTCTGAAGGTTTGGAAGTAGAAGCATCTGACTTATCAGCAGAAAGATTATAAAAGAGATTAGAAGGACGAATCTGATTCTTTGAGAATCCCTTTGATTTGTCAAATCCCTTTGAAGAAACATCTTTATGGATTGAACTTGAAGCCGTCTTAAACGAACATTCAAAATCAGTTGAGTCAACAAGTGGAGTCTGAACAAACGTGTCAGGACTTGCTTGTTTTGAAACCTCAACATTAAAAATAATGTCTTCAAGTTCTTTAACTTAGTTGGACAAAACATTTCTCTCTTTTGATAACAAATCAAATTTCCTTTGAATCTTAGATTTAACCTTCTTCTATATCATAACTTCAGTAGATAAACTAGATAGATTCTTTGTCAGCTTCTGTAACATCCCATAAAACATAGCATGCAATATCATAAATTAAACATGTCAAATTACAATAATTAACTTGTCTTTACTAATTCATAAGTCTAAACTAAACAACTTGGATAGCGGAATCTTCATGCCCACAGCCGAGAGCCTCTAACTATATCATACTAGCCAAAATTTGGAGTCGCTCTAAGCTCCATCTCATCGATCCATTCACTTCCTAGTTCTTGCTAGAAGAGCCGGTGCTTCGCTTACCTGAAAATGGTTTAGTTTTTGAAAAGCGAGGGTTAGACCAAAAGGTCTAGTGAATTCCCTCCATAAAGCATATACCACAGTATAAATTCATTTTATAAAAACCGTTCACATTCTTCACATAAACATCCTTCAAGGTTCAACACATGGTTCAAGGATCGCATAAGCTACCACGATCGGGGCCTAACGGAAACCCTCTCGGCTTACATCGGAGTCCAAGTGGACTCCCTTCTATCCGAGTAGGAAGGAAACGATTTCCTTCCTACAAGCTCACCACATATGCCCAAGGGATTATCGAATCCCTAGGTACCTGATCCCACTGTGTAAACCGACTCCACATAACATACACATAACGTATCGTAATCCCATGCGTGAAAACTTAAAACATCATTTCATTTGCTAAATAACCCTTTTTAAATTAAACATGCATTTCATGGAAAACATGCGTAACAGTTATAAAACAGTTCATGCTTGTAAATGAAACCAAAATCAGTAATACATTTAACATAGTACGTCGTGTAAAAAGGGTTTAAGGAACTCACCTGATAGCAATCTCTTTCCTAACCTCGTGTCTCGTTCCGTCCTTACACCTAAAGCATAATTTATAAGTTGATCAATGTCAACTCAACTTCTAATTATAAAACTTTCTTTAATCTGGATCCAATTAAATAACTCGGATCATTCGTTAACTACTCGGTCCTCTTATCGTTACCGGATCTTAAATATAGATAAGCCCAAATAGTTCCCAATTATTAACTTCGCTATTGGACCTCTAAGCCCAAAAGAAAGGAAATGGTTTCCTGGCCCAACATACATTTTGGCCCACGTTTTAAGTTCCGGATCATGGTTGCCATTTCGGATCCATTTGTAATGGACTCCGGATCATGAAGTCATTCCGGGTCTAGTCCAACGGGGAACTCCGGATCACAATACAAAGGGCACAGTTCCGGATCATGGTTGGTTCCGGACTTCCATGTCGGACCAACTCCGGATCAGGCATGCGGCCCACTCCGGATCCACATAATTTAGCCCAAGTTCCGGAACTTTAGAGTTCCGGATCCATTTCTAGACTGCGAGTTATTTTGATGCCGAAACCCAGAACCAAAAATCGTAATAATTAGCTCAGACCTTAAAGATTTTAACGTTGCGTTCTCTCTCAAAACTTGTACATACAAATCCTTAATTCAAAACCCAAGTGAACCCTTAATTGAATCTTTTATAGAGACCACATTAGAGCTAAATCCCATTGATGTTCTTGCCAACAAAAATACTCAGCTTAAACAAGGAGAATAACCAAAGGTGAAATTTCTCAACTATCTACTAAGCATAAATTTTCATAAAGGAAGTGATTACTTACCAAAAACAATGAGCTTCTCTATTGATTTGATGCCAACCGATTTCTTCCTTTCTCTGCTTGTCTTCTCCTCAGCCGCCAACACTAAATGCAAGAGAATGTTCAGTGAATAGAAACCTAGGGATTTGAATCCTTTTATGTCTTTCATAAATGGCACAAAGAGTCCCTTATCACAACTTTCATTCTTTTCACATTAACCACCAAACTTTCAAAACATACTAGAAATTTGGGTTGTTACAGCTTCTTTATTTCATTCTGAAAAATCTTTTTTTCATTTGAATAGACATCTTTTACACTTTTTGCTTGAAAATCTTCAACTTTCTTCTTTTCAAGTTCTTTTCTTTCGATGTCCAATTCTTTCTCCAAATTAGATATTTTCAGTGAAAGCTCAACAATCTTTCCCTCAAAGGATTTTCTCTCAACATTAAACTCTGGTATTTCCTTCTCAAGCTTTTCTTTCTCAAGAAATAATATATTTTGAAAATCAGAAACTTGTTGTGAAAGTTTTAAGCATTGAAGCTCTACAACTTTCTTTTCTTCAAAGCCCTTCTTTGAAAATTCAGAAAATTTCTTTTCAGATTTTTCTCTATCACTGTTTAAAAGAACTGTAAGCATGACTTCCTTCTCTATCTCAAAAGCAATCCTGTCTTCATCTCGAATGTCTTGAATCTTGCTTTCGATATCTACGAGTTTTTGTTCGGGTACCAAAGGAGGGTAATAAATTTTTCTTTCAAAAACAGGTTTTGTTTCATTCTCCTTTGGTTTTTCAACATCATAGCTTTGGAAATAGTCATTAGACAAGGTTTGTTTCCAATTCCAAACCAGTGCCTTCCTATTAGCAGAATCATAACAAAAAGGGAGTTGCATTTTCACAGTGGTTTTTCTTTTAACCTCTTCCTCGACCCTATGTTCTTCCTCATTAAGCCAGTTGATTTTGTATTTAGGTTCCATGGATGGAAGGCGAAGCCATTGAAACTTGTAAAGACTAGGTGCATTTTTCAAAGCATTTTCCAAGTAATGAGGATTGTCATATCCCAATCCCCATTTCGAGTTGTAATATCTGAAATTATTAGGCGTGTTTAGAAAAATGGTTTGTTCAAATTGACCAAGTTTGTACAGCTTCTCTTCCAGACCACTTGCTTTTTCGGTCAATTCGTTGTTAATATCTTTATAGGATTGCAACAATTGTTCAAGCTCATTCTTCCTATTTTCAGAAACTCTTACTTTTTCTTCCATTTCATCCATTCTGTTCCGGAAATAAGTTCGAGATTGTTCGATCTCAACTCGTTCCTTTTTCAACCCATCATTTAACTTATTATGTTCAATGATTAGTTGTCTTTGAGATTCTATTGTTTCATGAACTTTTCTTAGTTTTTCAGTTAAATCAACTGCTTGTGATTCAACTTTTGCTTCATGAGCTGACATCTTGTCTTTGAGAGTAGTGGTTTCCTCTGAGCTTGCCTTGGGTTTGTCTGTTGATGAATCATTCCAACCCATATATTCTAGCGCGAGATAATCATCCATCGTTACCTGAAAATTTAAAATATCGGATCGTTAACAAATACTTCATGAGAGGTAGAATTTGTGCGCTTGTACGATCAAAGAAAAATCGATTAAAGTCAGAAAAATATTTCAAAAATAAAATTTGAAAAACAAATTGTAAATTTGTCTCCCAAAAATTAATTCCGAAAAGTTAATGCGGAAAACTGGACCTTAAATCGATAAACCTGCAAAGCACGAGAAAAATATATCAGTTATGGTTAAATGCAGGCAAACACTGATAAAACGACGAAAAATGAAAAATAATGAAGAATAAGGACTAAAAATGACAACTTATGAAACTAGAAGTCTAGGGACCAAACTTGACAGTAATTAAAACCTAAACTATAAGGACTAAAACTGACCAACCTTGAAACTAGAAGTTCAGGGACCAAAAGTGACACAATCTAAACTTGCTAACTGGACTTAACGGAGAACTTAACTAAGGACCAAATTTGTAAGAAAACAAACTGAGAAAACGACGACTCTAACGGAACTAACGGAAATAGGACCAAAATTGTAACAAATCTAACGGAACTAACGGAAGTCCGTTAGTTACTGTTCATCATCAACCCAAATCACGATATGTGAGTTTTTTTATCTCGATTTTATTCCTTCTCTTACGTCCAAAACAGTTTCTATCGAATCCTTTACGTTTTTAGATCATCAAACAAACGATTTCGATGAAAAAACCAAGATCATGCACCAAAAACATAAGTCTCGTCGATGCAAACGGTTTACCGGCGATGGAGAGTTTTTCCGGTGGGTTGAGATAAAGGTTATCGCAACTGAGGTTTGCGATAAGATTATGTTGCGATAAGAATGTGTTGCGATAAAAACCAAGTTGCGACAAAAGATGGCCTTGCGACAAGAAAGCTTGCGATAAAACAAGATCTTGCGACAACTTTGAATCAGCGATGAACTTGAAATTTCCGGCGAGAACAAGCAGTTTCCGGCGACGACTTTCAACACATGTATCTCGTTGTTTTCGGACTTCGTTTCGATTCCAAAACTTGCAGGATGATCGAAAACAACACTTAGGTAAAGATATTGTAATAGGACATATGAAATTTTAATAGGACCCTCTCAGTGAATTTAAGCCTTAAACGTTGATGAAATGATGATATTTTGAAGATTTGAAGCAAAATCTTGAAGATAAATCATTGGGTAAGATTCTAATCTTGAAATCTAGGTTGTTTAATTGAAATACATACTAAGTGTGTATGTATTTTTGTTGTTAGGTGTTGGATTTTGGAAGCGATTAAAGGAATCAACGTCTTGAAAATATTGTAATCATCCCTAAGATAAGGAGTGATCACCTTCACTATCTATGAGAAAAAGTAATTTGCAAAGTCGATCTTCCATTGAATGGTTAAGGTATGTGCCAAATTGGTGATGTAAGAGAGAGACTGATCATGTACACTAGTGTTTCGGCTGAGGCAGTAAATGACGTGAGAGAAGAAGAAGTTACAGATCCCTTTCATGTTCTTGCATAGAAGAGTGCATTGACTCTTGTAGTTAGGGCCAGGGATGTATTTCATGGTTTAGACCACTTCATCATGCTCTCGACCAACGGGAAGGAAACATATAAGGGGCGGGATGGAAGTTGAAGAATCTCTCGAAGATATAAGATATTCACAAGTGAAGGAGAGGTCATCTGAAGACGGAATTGAGGCAGTAACAACCTTGGTGCCTTCATCGTAGGCATACGAATGAGCATTTTTCTCATCTTGAGAGAGTAAGTGAAGGTGTAATCTTTTCGGGCACATAATTACAAGTTTAAGTTATCGTCGGTCATGTATCTTGAGCATCCACTATCTAAGTACCATATTTGTTGAGGACCCAAAACCTGCAATCACAGAGAATCAGTTCCTTGGTACCCATTTGTAAATGGGTCATTTGGGGTTAAAAGTGGATTCATATGCATCCTTTCAAACTATATGTTCTTTAGGACAGTCCTTGGCAAGATGGAAAGTGTCATCACAGTTATAGCATTTACTGTAAATGAAAATTCTTTTAAGACTATAACAACTTCTCTTGTTCTTGCATTTGGAAGAGTTTTTAGAATATTTGGAAGAGGAGGGCATACAACTAGGTTTAGGTTCAAGAATTCCTCTTTTAGAATCGGGAAGAGAAAAAGAAAGAGTTCCCTTTACTTTTGACTTTTTGATGTTCATAGAACGAGTCAACAAGTTTGGACTAGTTTTTCAAAGAAGCCTTTATTTTTAAAGGAAATTTGGCAAAAAGCAATCGATTTACCCTTTTCGGCAACTGAGAATTTCTAGACACAAAACTGAGAGTTACTTTTAAGAATTTTAGAAGGCTTGGGAGCAGTCGAAGAAGTATCGTCAAGACTAAGAGATTTAAGAAGATCATGTATGGGTTTAACAATATCATTTGATCCGTAAGCTTCTTAGCAGGTACAAACACTTCAGGTTCGTTTGCCTTAATGAACAATCTGAACTTTTACGGTTCAGTGTGTTTAGAAGATTTCACAAAGAGTGAATCTTTGGTCTGAGGGTCATAAACTTTAGACTAAGAATAAGAGATTACATGAGAAGAATAGGCATTAGGAGACGTTTATGCCCATTTATCGAAACCAAGATCAATCTTGTCATCACAAGGCATTTGGTCGTGAAGAATCTTATCAAGATTTTTAGAGGAACTAGTCTATTTGCTTAGGACTTCTTTTTTCTCTTTTGAGTCGTTTGAAGATCTTTGCCTTTTCTTTTGAAAGGATGAAATTAATGGTTTTAAGATCTTAAAGTTCGACTCTCATCTTGTCAAAATCATTCAGTTAGGAAAGACAGTTCTGAAGTTGATTAGAAAGAGACTTGATTTGGGAGTCTGTTTTTATCTTTGCATCCTTAACATTATAGAAGTCAACTATTAAGGAGTCAAAGGCTTCAATTTTTTCAGCATCCGATAGTGAGTAGAAGAGATGTACCTTATGCTGCTTTGCAGAAAAAGAAGAGGAGCATTCGGTAAAACTAGAGATGTGGAAAGAGCTTGTCCTTCTAGATCCTTCAGATCACTGATCTTCTCCATGCGACAAAGATTGGCCGAGTCTTTTTCACTTTCAAATGTTAGATCATCCACCCATTCGTGATTCTTGGAACACACACAACTTTCTTAGAAGAGTCACTGAAAAGAGCTATTGTTGATCTTTTTTCTCTTTGATGACATACTACCTTTGAATTTTAGTCTGCTCATATTATGTAGAGCTCCAATAAAGGATAGTAAGAGGCATTTGAGCAAGGTCATTGCTTGTCTTGATACAAGTGCACATGTTTTCCCAAAAGTCAGGAATATGGTCTATGAACTTGCACAAAACTTACTCATTGTCATACACATAACCTATCAATTTCAAGTCGTTAAGAAGATTATTGAAATGATTGTATTACTTAGGGAGAGATTATACCTTTTCATGAGAAAATAGCTCATACTTTCTGACAAGAGTTACCTTTTTTCTCATATTGACTTCATCAGTTCCTTCATACAAAAGATGACCACATCTCTTTAGAAGTACATATATTTACTAGTGAGTAAAAACTTCACTAGGAAGAGTGAAAACTATGATAGCCCTAACTTTAGTGTCAAGAGAGACAAGACGTTTATCCTCATCATTGTATTGTTTGGGATTTTTAACTAAGAAACGTCTAGTATCTTTCGATTTTTCCTCATCATAAGATTCATTGGATATATCGTCATCAACGTTTTTCTAGGTTTCATATCGAGCCCAGACTCTAGGGACAATCGGTCCCTGACGGAGAATGTAACTAAAAGTTTCTGTGGTATATTGTTTTCTTAATGAAAGATACAAACAACCGGAGCCCCTTAAATAGGGGAAGAGACCTATGTATACCCTACCACTAAATTAGGAAAAGATCTATCTAATAATTACAGATAATTGTTAACATTATAAAATACAAAGTTGTCAATACTAGTCCCTGTAAATATGTCAGTTAATACTCCCCCGCAGTCTGAGCGGGCGGTGGACAGACGCTCAAACTGGACCTGAAAGACTGAAATAGTTGTCGGGAGAGGCCTTTTGTAAAGATATCAGCATACTGGAGAGATGAAGGGACATGCAGAACACGAATGTGACCAACTTTAACCTTTTCCCGCACGAAGTGGATATCAATTTCAATGTGTTTAGTTCGCTGATGCTGAACTGGATTATCTGATAGATAGACTGCAGACACATTATCACAGTAGACAACGGAGGCCCGTCTCAAAGGAATATGCAGCTCTAGTAATAGATTTTGAATCCAGGTGGCCTCGGCCACAGCATTGGCGACACCCCGATATTCCGCTTCAGCACTAGAGCGAGAGACAGTAGGCTGCCGTTTTGATGACCATGATATTAAATTATCTCCAAGAAACACGCAGTACCCGCTGGTCGATCTACGAGAATCTGGGCAGCCCCCCCAATCCGCGTCCGAGTATGCAATCAAAGAATGAGAATTGGACTTTACAATCCGAATTCCATAATCAAGTGTCCCTTGTAAGTAGCGAAGAATACGCTTCAGAAAAGCATAATGCGGATCACGTGGTTCATGCATGAATAAACACACCTGCTGTACTGCATAAGAAATATCTGGTCGGGTGAAAGTTAGATACTGTAAAGCGCCAGCCAAACTCCGATATAAAGTAGGATCCGAAAACAAGTCTCCATCTGTGGCACTCAATTTTGCAGAAAGATCTACTGGTGTAGTGCAAGGTTTACAAGAAGACATCGAGGCCCGGGAGATTATGTCTTTTGCATACTGTGACTGATCTAAGAATAACCCATGAGAGTTGCGGGTGACCTGAATCCCCAAAAAATGATGCAACTGACCCAAATCTGTCATAGCAAACTCTCGTGAGAGTGTGCTAATAATCTCCTGCAAAAACGTGTCTGAAGAAGCCGTGAGAACTATGTCATCAACATATAACAATAGATATGCTGTGTGAGAACCCCTGCTATAGATGAAAAGAGAATTATCACAAGCACCGGTGCGGAAACCCTGCGATAAGATATATGTTGCAAACCGAGTGTACCAGGCACGAGGGGCCTGTTTAAGGCCATACAACGACTTCTTCATTCTGCAGACATATGTGGGGTATCGTTTATCAACGAAACCCGGTGGTTGATGCATAAAGACTGTTTCATTCAAATGGCCGTGAAGAAACGCGTTTTTAACATCAAGTTGATGAATGGGCCACGAACGGGAAACAGCAACTGATAGCACAGTGCGTATGGTAGCCGGTTTAACAACCGGACTAAAAGTCTCATCACAATCAATACCTACGGTTTGAGACTTCCCGTTTACAACCAACCGAGCCTTATATCTCGCTAGAGAGCCATCAGATTTGAATTTGTGGCGAAATAACCATATGCAACGAATGACCGGTTTATCAACCGGACGTGGCACCAACTCCCATGTATCATTAACCTGTAACGCACGAAATTCTGTTTGCATAGCATGCAACCAATGAGGGTCGGTAAAGGCTTTGGAGTAGGAGGTGGGTACATGAGAGATAGTAGTGGAGATAAGAGTGTGTTTGGCTTTCGAGCGGGTGGTCATGGGATGAGTGTTGTTGCCGGTTGGGGCTGATGAGGCAGCTTGGGATGGGATGGTAGGGATAGAGGCTGGTGGATTTGGTGTGGGTAACGGGGCCGGTGGTCGGGGACGACGGGTATAGGTGAATTGAAAAGGAGAGGTCGAATATGGGGCAGGCTGGGTTGGTTTGGGTGTGGGTCGAGGAATGGGCCTGGTGAAAGTGAAGCCGTGTGGTAGATCATCAAGGAAATTGTAGTTGGTATTAGGTGTGGGTATGGTGTATGGAAAGGTGTTCTCGTCAAATGTAACGTGACGAGAAATAGTGACTTTGCCCGTGGTAGGATCAAAGCATCGATATCCTCTAAAATCGGGAGGATATCCTAGAAAGATGCAACGGATGGAGCGGGTATGTAGCTTATGGGGTTGAGTGGCGGATGAATTTGGGTAGCATGCGCACCCAAAAACACGTAGGTGATCATAGGTTGGGTGGCGGAGGTATAGGGCAAAGGTAGGGGTAAAAAAATTAAGGCGTTTTGTAGGTAGAATATTGTGAAGATAGGCGGCTGTGTGCAAGGCTTCTACCCAAAAGGTAGGCGGAAGATGGGCATGAATAAGTAAGGCACGAATGATATCATTGAGGCGTCGAATCATTCGTTCAGCCCGGCCGTTCTGGGAAGATGTTTGCGGGCAAGAAAACCGAAACAAGAGGCCGTGCTGTTGGGCAAAGTCCTTAAAAGCATGGTTGTCAAATTCACCACCCAAGTCGCATTGGAATGTTTTAATGTGACGGTTAAATTGGGTGAGAATCATTCTATGAAATCTGGTAAAGGTTGGGAAGGTTTCTGATTTATATTTAAGTGGGTATACCCATATAAAGTGGGAAAAATTGTCAATCAAGACCATGTAATATTTATATCCGGTTTTACTGGCAATGGGTGAGGTCCACAAATCACAATGAATGATATCAAACGGGGTAAAAGTAAAAGAATTAGATTCATAAAATGGTAAGCGTTTGCTGTTGGACAATTGACAAGAGTTGCAAAAACTAGAAGCATGATGTTTATTACATGAAAAATTAAAACGACGACTAAGAAGATCTAAGACTTGAGCGCCAGGGTGTCTAAGTCGATCATGCCAAGGTAAGGAGGTAGAGGTGAGTGAGCAGGCTTGAGGCGGAAGTGTTGGTGGCGTAACTGGATAAAGATTGCACGTGCTATTGTGGCGGGACAGGAGACTTCCCGTTTTGAGGTCCTTTAAGGAAAAACCAAAAGGATCAAATTCAATAGAAACATTATTGTCACGGGTAAACTTACGAACAGACAGAAGGTTTTTGATGATTTGTGGACTGTAAAGAATATTTGGTAAAATATAGTTACGGTTGTATTTGGGAAGAAAACCAGTACCGGACCCCGCAATAGGTAAAACATTGCCATTACCAACAAGAATTTTTGTGTGAACAGGAAAAGAATTAGGATGTTGGATCATACCTCGGTTGTCAGTGACATGTTGCTCAGCGCCGGTGTCGAAGTAGTAGTTGGGATGCGTGTAGTTCAACTGCATGGTATTAAAGGCAGCACTTAAATCAGAAGAATTCAATGCGTCAAACCCGGTGAAAGCTGGGTGTTGGGTGCTGCCAAAGTGACCCGGAGGAGGGAATCCTGCATAGTTAGCCGATGGGGTCGTGGACGGGTGTTGTGGTGGTTGATTGGGTCTCCATGTGGTTTGTGTAGGGTAAGGGCAAGGTGGAGTGTTCCACCACGCCCATTGGGGGTAAGAGTTATTCTGAAACGCCCAATTAGATTGAGAGTTTCGGTTCCCACGTCCACGTCCTCGGCCCCGGTATTGCTGCCCGCGACCCCTGCCTCTGCCACGGTATTGAGACTGTGGCTGTTGAGAGGTATTGCTGTTGTTCGGTTCAGAAGGAGCGGACTGTTGTTGGATCAGAATAGGGGCAGGAGCGGCGGGAGTGACAAGAACTGATGAGGATTGTTGTTTCCGGGCTTCAAGACGTATCACCTCGTCGGTAAGCATGGTACGGGCCAGATCCCAATCGGCATCCTGGGAGTTGATCAACGATGTTGTAGTATCAAATTCGGGGGATAAACCTCGAACAAGTTGTAATACAAGACGCTTCTCGGGAACCGGGTGATCAACATCAACTAGCTGGTTGGCCAAATCTTTGAGCTGTTGACAATAATCTTCCACCGAATTACAGGCAGCAAGCGTGAGATTGACAAAGCGGGTTTCCAGGGCTGCGGCTTTGGCTTGCTTGTTGCTTAAAAAAATCTTTTCGAGTTTGAGCCAGGTGGTTCGTGCAGATGCTTCGGTGTCAAGAACTCGAACAAGAAGATCGTCAGAAATTGTACTGTAGATCCATTGAGAAACAAGGGCATCTAACTCCTTCCAAGATTCATACGAAGGATCTGTGTTGGCTGGGGCAGGAGTATCATTGAGATGATCCAAGACTTTGTAGGCGATGGCGTGAAACCTAAAAAGTTTCACCCAAGAGGAGTATGTAACCTTAGACCCGTCTAGCGTGCGGATCTTGGTCTGAATGTTTGAAACCGAATAGGCGGGGTGGAGAGATTTGGCAGAAGAACTGCTTTCAGGTTTGTCATCTGACTTTGTCATGGTGTCAGATCAGAACCGAAGGGCTGGGATGAAAAGAGAATGGAAAAAAATTAGATGGTAGTCAGAACCGTAGCTCTGATACCATAAAAGTTTCTGTGGTATATTGTTTTCTTAATGAAAGATACAAACAACCGGAGCCCCTTAAATAGGGGAAGAGACCTATGTATACCCTACCACTAAATTAGGAAAAGATCTATCTAATAATTACAGATAATTGTTAACATTATAAAATACAAAGTTGTCAATACTAGTCCCTGTAAATATGTCAGCTAATAGTAACACCCGTAATTTTCCCAACCCTGTTTGTTCTATATATGTATAGGCCTATCTCATCCATGCATTCATTCGTTACATCTTTTAATATTCCCTCACTTGCATAATGCCTACATGATTTCGTGCTTGTGACCCTAAGTGTTTAAATTGGCAAGTTTTTGCTGTGTGTTGGTGTGTGCGAGAGTGACTCGGCGATAGTGCCCTCGGGCACAATCGCGTGTCACAATCGCATGCAGTGTACCACTCTCGGTATGTTTGGTACGAAAGTGACACGGTGAGAGTGCCCTTGGCACAATCGCCATGGTGGATTTTTGGTGTTTTGCAGGAGCCGCGGTACACATCTCGCGAGAGTGCCCTGTGCGAGAGTGCCCTTGGCACAATCGCCGAGCACTATCGCTCGTCGTGTACTGGCCCTTTAAAACCCAACTTTTCAGCTTTTATTTGACACTTCTCACAAACATTTTCCAGCCGATATTTTTAGGGTTCAAGTGGCGATTTTCTCTCCCAAAAACCCCTCTCTCACTTCATTAAATCCCCACTAGATTAGGGTTGCATTTATTGATCATCTTGCAGTATTTGGGAACATTTATTGAGGATTCTTCCAAGAACTTTAGCACTTGCAACACCAAGTCTCACCTTGCATTTTCCTCCACATCTAGGGTTTCAACCATTTTCTAGGTTTTGGTCTAAAAAACTAGATTGTGAGTGTTCTAACCTACCTTGTTCTAGATCTATGCTTACTACTTGTTATTTTGCTTGTTACTTCATCTTATTGGAAACCCTAATTTTGGAAACATGACTTGTTATCTTAATGGAAGTATTCTTTGTTTATGGAAGTGTTGATGGGTTATATATGTTGATGCTATGATATTTTGTCTTGATAAGTTGAGGGTTTCACACCCAAAGGTTACAAATTTACTTTGAGGGTATTAAGCATGTCTTCATGATTAAGCTATTTAGTCTATGTGGCTTATTGGGTGTAAATGACCCTATATGAACTATGTGCACTCTTACATGTGAAATATGTGTTTAGATAGATGGTGAATCATGTGCTACGAATGGAAGCCCTTACATCTATTATGCATATTGACATGGCTTGTGGCTAAATTGGGCTTTGAATGAATCAAGTTAAGTGTTCACTAGGAGGACATAGTCTTGGGCACCACCTTACGGGTATGTGTCTAGACCCTCGCCACCTTTGGTCAATGCCTTTGTTGTATCCCCGGGTGTGCCAGGCCTTTGGTGTCGCTTAATGCGGATGGCACTAAGGTATCTCGACTCTTTGGGTGGAACTTCTTGGTGTTGTGGGTCTCTCCCATTGACTTCAAATCTACTTGCGGAAAACCGGATAATGATTCGTACTTAACCATGCTATTATTATTATGTGTTCTTATTTGGAATTACTCACCAAGCCTTGTTTGATTGTTGCTTGAATCTCAGGTTCTAGTAGAGCTGTTGTTAAGAAGGACTAGGCGGAGCGTGTGAGCCTTGGGAAATGCTTTTGGGACTCGTACCATAGAAGATTTACACAATTAGAAATGACAACCCTTTTGTAATCTTAATTCTATAATAGGATTTAGATTAGTTGGTTGTTATAAATCTTTCTTTTGGATACATTTACAAATTAACTATTACACTTGTAATTTCCTATTTTGGGTTGGCTCTTGCAATAGTAATTATTATACCGCTCTTTCGTATTATGAAAGTTTTTGTTTACCCCTATTTTTAGGGTGTTACAGAGAATAGTGGGATATCTGTTGTCCATACCTTCCAATAAAGGCATCATACGACTTTACCACAGAGCAAAGTTATTGGGATTGAAATTTGGTGGTTTGGCTATAGAGTCATTGTCATATGATCCAACAAAGGGGCTTTGAAAAGAAGACACTAAATTCGCAAACGAAGAGTTTCCATTTCGATCACGTTTATGAGATTAAACTAACAAACTCTAATACCACTTGTTAGTCTCGGAAATGGAAATGACAAACTCACAAAGTATTATTGAATTGGGGAGGGGGGTTGAATACAATACACATAAATTACCTTACAGATACTAGATAATTGTAGATAAGAACAAATTAAATCTATTCTAACAATCTATCACAAAGAAAACATTAGAACAAGAACACAACTTAGAACACTTAGAAAAACTATGCTAGTTTTAGAGAGAGATAGAGAGAGCTGCCGATTTTTGTTCTTCACGAAAACTTTCAGGAAATGTAACCTTGCATGGAGCGAGTCTTCTTCCGTAAATACTAATATGTGCATTAAATGCATGAGAGACTTGCCACTATAGGATATGAAGATCATATTTGTCCTTGAAAAATGACAAAATGTCCTTTTTGTCTGAGACTTGTCACTATCGGATATGAAGATCATATTTGTCCTTGAAAATGACAAAATGTCCTTTTTGTCTAACATGGAACAAGAACGTGCCACATACCATGCTTGATACAAATTCAGAAAGTCACATGAAAAGCACATAAGACAAATATGTTTTGTTCAGGTTTTTTTTAGAGGATGGCCCCATCACGTATAAGGTAGGTAGGATTTTTTTCGAAGACACTCTAGCAAGAAACAATAGAACATTCATTCCGAAGGCCTGGGAACTCCAATTTGTTGCAGTTTAACACGTGTTAACTTGGTGTAGAATCGGGAGCTGCATCTTTTGATCCACATTGGTTGATCCATTTATCCTAGATATCGGACAGTCTTTGATTTTTTTTCAAATAGTTTAGGTACAAACCACGCTATTCAAGAACCATTACATATCTAAGAATTAGATGTAAGAAAAAGACTAAGAGGAGATTGGGAGGTTATCAACAACTTATCGATGACCCAACAAGCTAGGAATGACAACAATAGATATTCTTACCTTGTAAGTGAGGGAGAAGATTCTCATCCCATTAGTGCTTATCAGGTAAAAGAAGCTTACAAACAATCCATTATCATGGCCGAGATTGTTACCTAACAAGGTAAGAAAATGTGGTAACTGTTATTGAGTTAAGCGCTTACCCAATAAGCATTTAGTAAATGGCCTTAAAATATGTTTTTTTTTGTCATTGATTAATTTTCTAAAAAATGATTGTATTTCTTTTGAAATTAAACATATATTCTTAATATTTGATGTGGACCAAAAAATGTCCTATCCCATCTCAATATATTTCTTTTGTCAATTTTGTGCTCTAGAGAAAAAAATTAATCTAAAGATGCATATTGAGTTATCTTTTTTGAATGTTAGTACCCAATTTTATTTTTTCAATTTTGTCCTTTGACCCGCTAGTCTGACACCGGAAGCCACATTTTCCTTGCGGTGTCACACTTTTTCTGACATATTCAGTAGAAAGCCTTTTACGTCCCCCCGACTACGAAATCGCAAATTGAGGAACCACAACTTGCGGTACCAAACACATAGCTTGCGAACTGCAACATACGGTTTCCATTATCTCAAGGCTTACGGTTAACTAGACAACGACATCTGACTTCTTTTCCCTTGCGGTGGCTTGCATTTTTTTATTTTAATTTTGATGTACCTTTTCTTCATCTGAATATACCAGAAAAAGTCTCACTCCGCAAGCAAAAAGGTGGCTTGTGGTGTCAGACTTGCAGGATTTTAGACTAAACTAAAATAAATTGTGACTACATTTGAAAAAAAGTAAGTCAATAAGGCTATTTAGGTTAATAAGTCCTCGAGATAGCCAACCTTTTTCGTCACTCTTTTAGGTTTCTTGTGTTTGTAGCTTTTGATCGGTTATAAGTTTTCTTTAAATAGATTCGGGTTATTTAGGAGTAATTGAGTAGTCATCCCAAAATATTTGTTCAACTATTTGTGAGATAAAGATTTTTCTTGATTAATTTGTCTATTTGGTTAAAAATATATTGTCATTTATTTTTCTTCTGAATCAACGACCTGAATAACACAAATGACCAGTTTACCTCAACATAAATTAGAAGTTGTTTGATAATTGTTTTTTAAGGTGAAAGACATTCTAAAACACAAAAACTAGTTGAACATCAAAACATAATATCATAAATTCATTGATATCGTAAAAAACATCGTTAAGAAGTTGTTTTAAACAAAGTCCTTAAAAATCTAAGTTCAAACACAATTCTTAAATTTAAACATCGAATGAAACAGTATCATAGATAAAAAAAACTAGTACAAACAAAGACTCATTTACCATGGATATTTCTAAACAACAAACACAAAAAATAAAAACTAAGTAAAAGAAAATAAAAAGTACATACTGTTGATCACAAAAATGAAAAGAAAAACTAGATTTAAATTCTGGTCAAAAGAGGTATTTTGGTTGTGCGTATAAGCCATATTTATATTGATTAAACTCTGAGTAAACACCCTACAATGTCTGTATGAATAAGATGATCAAAGTATTAATTAAGCCCATTAAGTCGTTAGTAAACAACCTTATTGCTTGTTGGTATACTTAAGAACGGAATAAGTTTCAACAGATTCGGCCTGTTAGTAGCATTTAGTACGTAGACAAGATTAAACTGGATTGACATGACATGACATGACATGACACGTTGTCTAATCTTTGGTATGATTAGGACAATACAAGATTTGACAAGTTGTCCATTGAAAAAAATTGTTTGATGATTTTATGTATCATATAATAGTTTTATGACAAAAATAAGTAAATATTTAAATAAGTTAACTTATAAACATTTCTATTGTTTTCATATACATAAATACATACATATATAATATTAACAAATCTGAATGAAAAAATTGTTATAATATAAGAAACTCGGTGATTCATACATAGGTAAAATCCTTGTGAATTGGTGGAAATGATCGGGGAGGTTATTGCGACAACTATCGAGGTGGTGGAAGTAGAGGCGATGCTTGTAGCTAGTGAAGGTAGAGCGCTGATGGTTGGATGACGGTGACCATAGAAAACGTGAAGATAGCGGACAATGGTGGTGGTAGTGGCCGACAATGGGACATGATAAAAATTATATCGACAACTATTACTGGCAGAGTTTAAAACTCGGCAATGCGTCGTTAAGTAATTTTATGCTTTTAAAAATAAAATATGGAGCCATGCGTTTTTGACATGTTACCACTAAACCAACAACTTACCCACCAACAACAATGTATGTTAATTCAATAATAATTGAGATTGAAACTCTAGTTTCCCAAGGCAATCGGTTAACTTGAATCATGCTATACATGACAAACATTTCACTATTTTACATCTACAGAATCGTCTCTCAAACAGAAAAGGTAGTTCTGCCAAAAGTTTTGACTCGGTATAATTATTCAATAGAATTAAGCACTACTCAAAAACCTCTTTTAAGATCAAGTTTAAAACGGAAGTGTCAGAAACTAATAGATTCAACAACTTACACTACAAAACAAAGGTAGATTTCAGGCGGAAAATCCGCCGGAAAACACTATTTTCGGCGGATGCGGTTGCCGGATAAACGGGCGCCGAGATGGACTTTTTTCGGCGGAATTTTCGGCGGATACTGTTTTCGGCGGATTTGGCCGCCGAAAATCCGTCGGAAAAAATATGAATAATTAACAAAATTTTAATTAACAACATGATTAAAAAATATATTTTCGGCGGATTTTTCCGCCTGAAATATTTTTTTTATATTTATTTATTTATAAATTAATACAAAATATATAATTTCGGCAAAATATTTTCGGCGGATTTCAAGCGGAATATTCCGCCGAAAATAATTTTAATTATTTTTAAATTATTTTTTTATTTAATAATTTAGTATTTATTTTTTATTTTTTATTTTTTTACTAAACCTGTTTTTTTTATTCAAAAACCTGCTAAAAACTGTATAATCTACTAAAATGCTATATATCATAAATTAAAACACTCAATACATTGTTCGGGCCAAAACGACCAAATGGTTGTTCCAAATTGTTCCAAATTCGTTCAAATAACACAAAACACAATTATAAAAGATTCACATCACTTCCGACCAACTCGCACATCTCTTCATATTGTGCTTGTAATCTATCTTGTTCCAAACGACGGGCCTCTTCACGTCTCGCTTCCTCTTCCCGACGTCTCTCATCCTCTGCCCGGCGTTCCTCCTCTCGTGCCTTCAACTCTTGCACTTGGCTCATTAAGTTCTCAACAATGTGCTACAAAATAAAAAGGACGTTAGAATATTTAATATGAATTAAAAATCAAATTGATAAACATCATTTAATGAAAAAAAAACCTGCTGGGAGGAAGACGACGCACCACCTGTCGATGATGACCCACCCATGATCGCAGTGGGATCTGGAAGGTTTCCAAACCCAAACGAACGACCTTTCTTCGTTCCCCCGGTCACGTCATGCCATAACTGGGTATCAAGTGGCGGATGATTGGCAGGGTCCTCGCCGTATCTCTCTATGGCGCCTCCCCGATACCCACCCTGTGGTTTTTACAAAATTATACAAGTCAATTTCGACAGCATAACAGCTGTAAATAGGACGTTTCCATTTTCCTGTTAAACAATCCTAATGTTTGCCCAACAAATGGCAACCCAAACTACATGCATATATACAACATATAACACAAAAATTAGCTATACATTCACATACAAGAATGCATATGCATATATACTCATATACAACATATATATACATAACCACAGGGGTTGTATAAAATAAGTGAGAATGTGTTGAAAACCTTTTACCTCATAGTAGCTTTGCTTACAGATCTGGGTTGTTTTATGGCTTCTCAAAGTTGGTCTTGCTAGGGATTGAAACCCACTTTTGATATTTTCAATAGCATCACATAACTCGTTAACTGGTTCAACATCTTTCCTAGTCATACATTGATAATCATAAGGTAATACATGGAAAGCTTAAATAACAACTATGGAAAAAATGTTCCCATTGTGCAACATCTTGCCTAGAATAATTATCAATTGGACTGTAAAATTGCTTTCTAACACTCTCCACTGCATCAAAGATTGTAAGAATCTGCAAAGTTCAATCAGTAATGTGAGGAAAATGCAAACAATCCAAAGAGAATGGAGACCAAGTAATACTCCCTGTATTCCAAGAAAAGGACACTTTTAACTTTGGATTTTACATGGGTTATATAAATCTAATATAAAATTTAAGATTGTAAAGAATGTTTACAATCTTTGCTTCACCTTTGTGAGATGTACTAAGCCTATCACTTTAGTGCCTCCTTGCTACTATGCGCATCTTGCTTCTTACCGATGTTTGTACATAAACATACACAAACCCTCCAACTAACGCATGCCTCAGAAACTTCGATGGACCATCTCCGTCATTGGTGATTATGACAGATAGATAACATTGTAGGCAAAGGGTCCAATCTGAACACCAAATCTTGGAAACTGATCAGACATACTCTACAGTATAGATCTTAGGGCATTCGATTTAGAAAATCTGAGATGGAAAGGATCAATAAATAATATTCCAAAAGCCAGCAATGGCCAAAGGCCAAATTGCATCCCAAACCCACATTGACAAACATCAAATAGTAAGTAAAAGTCCATGGGACTGTTGAAGAAAGGCTGGCCATATATCCAGAAACACAATCCATGAAAACACCTCATATACTGTTGTGCACAATCCATGAAAAGAAACCATATTAAAATTTTATTACTGATATGTTAATTTGGATTATATATTATTGATACCGGATTAAATCATTAGAAGCAGTAAAATACAATTATAACAATGTCTTTAAATGGCTACTTTAAATGTTGGTGAAATACAATTATAACAATGTCTTGAAATTAGAAGCATTAAATTTCACCTTCGTCAAGAAGAAGAAACTCATGGGTTCCAGGGAATCCCTTGATAGCAAGAACATAAGTGGTTCGAGGTCCGTAGATTCCCATGGCTGCAGCCACTTGGTCTGCTCCGGTCACCCCGGTTAGCTTATCTCCGGGCCACACGCCAAAGATGGTGCCCACGGTGAAGTTTGTGTCAACGATGCTGGACCCGTCAAGGGGATCAAAGCGACACTGAATCCACCATTTCATTCATTTTCTTTTCAATCATCAAGTTAAACCAGGAAGCATAGGTTTTACATATGGTTCAATATATGTGATACCATCAAATTTACCATCTAATAATTGATGATATATTGGGTGGATGACATATATTCATTTACCATTTGGATATGAATTAATATGTAACGTTATGACCTTCGACTGGACCACCCATATCTTGAAGCTCAGGAACTTCTTCAGAGCAAGCATATTTGCAAAAATGCGAGTGAGTCAATGCCTAAAACAGATTTCAGAAGAAGATTAAGCATATTTTTATCGAAATCAGTGGCCTTATGGTCTCTGTTTGGATTCCATTTCCATGATAAACCTCTTGGCCATATCACATTCTACTCTATGAACAATAAACTCAAGTTTGGTGTAGAAACTTACCTCCAAATCGTTGTCCAACTCGCCGAAAACCGTAGAGCAGGATGAACCCTAGATGGCGACGACGGTGGAGGGCTCTCGATGGCGACCACGGTTGTTGGTGGCTCTCGGTCGCTCGGTAGCTTCTTCTCGATGGCGACGCTCGGCTGGTGGTGGTGGATGTTGGTGGCGATGACGACGGTGGCTGGTGGTGGCTCCCGATCGCTCGGCAGATGGATGGCTCGACAACGACTGCTTCTTCTCGATGGTATCAGCTTGGGAAGAGATGGAATTTTGACCTAGTCAAAATAGAGGGGGGAAAGATTTAGGAAGGGTGGGAAACGAATTGGGGGCGGGAAACGAAAATTATCTTGTATGTTTTTTTAATAAATTCATAATCAATGTATTAAATATAATTTGCCTTATTTTAACTTAATACAAATTTTTATTTTAACTTAATAATAAAATAATTGTGATGTCACTTAAAAATAATTTTAAGATTTTAAATAATAGTATATTTTATCATAATTTCATCGATTTTATTAATAATAATATTATTATTATTATTATTATTATTAAAACCCTTTAAAAGTCAATAAAACTGATTAAAGTTCAATAGATCTATTAATGCCTATAGAAATATTAAAGCCTATAAAACCGATTAAACCTCAATAAAATCGATTACACCGGACAGGACATGACAGAACAGAACAAATATCACTGTCTCATGTTTGGCAGGACTTTTATGTGGAACAAACAGGAACAAGTTGGAACAGTCCTGTTCCACCCCTACCGCATGGAACAAGCTGGAACAAGGTGAAACAGACTTATGAGATGAGTCTTGCATTAGTAAAGGAAAACACCTTTCTTAGTTACTTGATTTGAACTCAACAATGATATTTAAACCAAACATTCATACATAATGATCCTTAATGAACTTGATCGTGCCTTAATGGATTCCAAGTACTCTTTATGAACTATAATGGTCATTGACGAATCATATTTGACTTAGTGGTTGTTAATGCGCTGTATAGACCTTTATGGACTTCAGTGACACTTAATGAACTTGATCGGGCCTTGATGGACTCCAAGTACTCCTTCATCGACATATACATACACACATATAACGGTCTGTTAAGCCCAATACGATTCATATAGCCCAATACGTCCCATTAAAGCCCAATATGTCCCATTAAAGCCCATAACGTTCTGTTAAGCCCATAACAGTCCATTGAAGCCCAAATGATCAATTAAAGGCCAATACGGTCAATTAAAGCCCAATACGTCCCATTAAAGCCCATACCGGTCTGTTAAGCCCATAACGGTCCATTGAAGCCCAAATGATCAATTAAAAGCCAATACGGTCAATTAAAGCCCAATACGATTCATTAAAGCCCAATACGTCCCATTAAAGCCCATAACGGTCTTTTAAGCCCATAACGGTCCATTGAAGCACAATACGATCCATTATAGCAGAGTACGATCCATTATAACACAATACGATCCATTAAAGATTAAACACCTAGTAGATCATTGAAACCCCAATAAGATCCATTAACGGCCATTTGGATCCAATAAACCCCCGTCAGATCCATTTGGCAGCCCAATACGGTCCATTAAAGCCAAAACCGTTCCATAAGCCCATAATGGTCAATTAAAGCCCAATACGTCCCATTAAAGCCCATAACGGTCTGTTAAGCCCATAACGGTCCATTGAAGCCCAAATGATCAATTAAAGGCCAATACGGTCAATTAAAGCCCAATACGATTCATTAAAGCCCAATACGTCTCATTAAAGCCCATAACGGTCTTTTAAGCCCATAACAGTCCATTGAAGCACAATACGATCCATTATAGCACAGTACGATCCATTATAACACAATACGATCCATTAAAGATTAAACACCTAGTAGATCATTGAAACCCCAATAGGATCCATTAACGGCCATTTGGATCCAATAAACCCCCGTCAGATCCATTTGGCAATCCAATACGGTCCATTAAAGCCAAAACCGTTCCATAAGCCCATAATGGTCAATTAAAGCCCATAATGGTCAATTAAAGCCCAAAACGTCCCATTAAAGCCCATAACGGTATGTTAAGCCCACAACGACCCATTAAAGCCCAAATGATCAATTAAAGGCCAATACGGTCAATTAAAGCCCAATATGATTCATTAAATCCCAATACGTCCTATTAAAGCTCATAACGGTCTGTTAAGCCCATAACGGTCAATTGAAGCCCAAATGATCAATTAATGGCCAATACGGTCAATTAAAGCCCAATACGATTCATTAAAGCCCAATACGTCCCATTAAAGCCCATAACGGTCTTTTAAGCCCATTAAAGCCCATAACGGTCTTTTACGTCCCATTAAAGCCCATTAATTGTTATTTAAATTTATTAGATTTAGACTTTCGGCGGATTTTAAATTTTATTTTTTTATTTTTTTTAAAAATATTTTCGGCGGATTTTAAAATAATTAATTTTTATTTAAATTTATTAGATTTAGATTTTCGGCGGATTTTAAATTTTTTTTTTTTAAAAATATTTTCGGCGGATTTTAAAATAATTAATTGTTATTTAAAGTTATTAGATTTAGATTTTCGACGGATTTTAAAATTTGTTTTTTTATTTTTTTTAAATATTTTCGGCGGATTTTAAAATAATTAATTTTTATTTAAATTTATTAGATTTAGATTTTCGGCGAATTTTAAAATTTATTTTTCTATTTTTTTAAAAAATATTTTCGGCGGATTTTCGGCGGATTTTAAAATAATTAATTTTTATTTAAATTTATTATATTTAGATTTTCGGCGGATTTTAAAATTTATTTTTTATTTTTTTTAAAAATATTTTCGGCGGATTTTAAAATAATTAATCTTATTTAAATTTATTAGATTTAGATTTTCGGCGGATTTTCGACGGATTTTAAAATTTATTTTTTTATTTTTTTTAAATATATTTTCGGCGGATTTTAAAATAATTTTTTATTTCTTAATTAATTTTTAACTAATTAAAAAAGTTCCGGCCGATTTCCGACGGATCATAATTAAAAAATAATTAATTATATTCCGCCGAATATCCGCCGAAAAAATGTCGAGATTTAAAAAAAAATCCTTTTTTGGGATTTTCGGCGGAAGTCAACGGATTTTGACTTTTGTAATTTCCGCCGGAAATCCACCGGAAAATTTCAGGCGGAATATCCGCCGAAAAAATCCGCCGGAAATCATGTTTTGTTTAGTTGTGCTAATCAGCTATTACGATTCAAAACCTAAAGCGTTTTTTCTTCACGTCGTTTTTATCCCCACCAAAACAAGCAAGCAATCAGTCAATTTACATTACCAATAAACACAAATAGCAAAAATTAATCCACCTGAATAGATAACGTCAAACGCAACATTTTAATTTGAGCATGTGGAACTCCATAATTCATAACACAAATGACCTTCTCAAATTAAACAAGCAAAAGAAACAAAATTTGGTTAAACAGTTCATGATAATGCGAAAAAAACGAACAAGAATTGTGTGTGCGAGTGAACAATTAAATTGTTAGCAAGTTTTAGTCGTGTAAATGTTGTTAGTAATTAAGCCTTGATCAATATCAAACTAGTAAAACTCTATTTACTCTTTTCGAACTTAGATATTTTCAGCCACTTGTATAAACAACACAATATAATAATGATCGAATAAGTTTAAGAGATCTAAAAGGGTCGTATAAGTTGTAACGTTTTTATCGAGGGCGTACAAGTTTTTGGTCCTATAAACTTAAGTCTTACACTAGAACAATGATGAATAGAATGAACCCAATATTATATGGTATGCATACAAAGCCGTTGAGGACGTATATATATATATATATATATATATATATATATATATATACACACATACTAGTATAGAGGAAGGATCATGCGAGAAGTTAAACATTATGCGAGAACGCGAGAAGTGTGATATCATATATGATTACACGGCTTGTGGGTGTGTTTAATCATATATGATTAACGTCTATGTATTATCAATGTAACATGTGTTTAATCATATATGATTAAACTTGTGTATCATATATGATATCACACTTCTCTCATTCTCGCATAACGTTTAGCTTCTCGTTTGAACCTGCCCCAACTAGTATATATATATATATAGGGTCAGGTTCAGGGAAAAACCCTAAATAACTGGAAAACCAGAAAACCACAAAATTACGGAGAAAAAAGTATATCAATATGGATGTCAAATTAACGAGAAAAATATGATCGTTTATTTGGTGCAATTTATTTCGTTCGAATTTTGTTCATTTTTTGTATTTTTTCGAATAAAAAACAGGGGGGTGAAGTTTTTTAATTTAATTAATATTGTTGTAACCGTCCCTCTTATCACATCCATCAGATCATCTAATCCAAGGATTAATAAAGTGTTTTTTAGTTTTCCATTTATTTGAGGTTTTCCCTTGAACCTCCCTCTCTCTATATATATAGAGAGGAAAGTTCAAATGAAAACTCAAATTCAATTGTAAACATGAGGACAAATCTCGTCCATTGATCGCAGCCATATTTAAGCCATTCCTAAAATTCAGCTTTAGGGGAATTTTCGTCAAATTAGAATGAGCGCATCCTTTATTGACTTTTTATTTTCTTTTTTAATTAAAAAACTTTTACCCCCTTAAATTTTAAAATAAATTATCTCAAAAATTACTAACATTTTAATCAAACAAATTACATCAAAAAAACGAGAATTTCGTGCTCTTCGATATGACATCCATCATGATATAGTTTTTTTTCGTTTTAACCGTTTTACGTGAAATCGTGTATATGTGTTATATTCAGAGTGAATAAAGGTACATTTATTCAGTTTTGAATATTTACCTTTATTCAGTCTGAATATATAGAGTTATTCAGACTGAATAAAGGTACAAAATTTAAACATTTATTCGTTTTGAATATCTACCTTTATTCAGTTTGAATATAACACATATTCAGTCTGAATATAACACATATTCAGTCTGAATATAACACATATTCAGACTGAATATAACACATATTCAGACTGAATATAACACATATTCAGACTGATGTATTTATATGTGTTCTTCAGTTTTTCGTTTTTTGAGGTTTTTCTTTGAACCTCCCCCTCTCTCTCTCTCTCTCTCTATATATATATATATATATATATATATATTGTGCGTTTCAATTGTAAACCAAACAATTCTAACAAACTATACAAACCACTATATATATATATATAAAAGATTATGAACTTAGGAATAAATTAAAACTCAAACGGGAATCATTTTAGCATGCCCCTCTGCAAGTGATCTATTATGATCATTCAAGTAACCAAGATCTCGTATTTGATTTCGTTTATTATGTTCCATTAAATGTTAACTGTGCAAGTATGATGTTTGTCAATGGGGTACACCTTTTAATGGAGGAGAATACTGGATGATGAGCAGTAGAATGTATATGGATCAGAAGCCTCGATGATGGATAGTTTAGGAGGACCTTTTGAATAATTACACCATTTTTGTTTATTCAAACCTCATTTTCATGCTTACCTTTCTTTGATATAAATACATCAGTTTGAATATGTGTTATATTCAGACTGAATATGTGTTATATTCAGTCTGAATATGTGTTATATTCAGTCTGAATATGTGTTATATTCAGTCTGAATATAACATATATACACGATTTCACTTAAAAACGGTTAAATCGAAAAAAAAACTATATCATGATGGATGTCATATCGAAGAGCACGAAATTCTCGTTTTTTTGATGTAATTTGTTTGATTAAAATGTTAGTAGTTTTTGAGATAATTTATTTTAAAATTTAAAGGGGTAAAAGTTTTTTAATTAAAAAAGAAAATAAAAAGTCAACAAAAGAGGGCTGATTCCAATTTTACCCCTGCGCGCTAAAAATTCACTAAGCCATGGACATAGTTTTCAAGTTATTTACAAAATTGCCACCGTGTTTTTTATTCATTGATCTGATCTCCGATTTTTTAATCAAGGGCTGTGGTTTGTCCTCACGTTTACAACTGAAATTTGGTTTTTATTTGAACCCACCCCTATATATATATATATAGTCTCATGAGGAAGATGTCTTCAGTACCTAAATAAAATCCAAAATAAAAAGTTGTAATCAATTAAACAAGTTTCAAATTTGTTCTAAATTGGGTCTTCTCTTAATTTAAACTGTAATTGTTGGAAGCATTCTTTAAAAGGAAAACATCTCCAAAAATCGGCGTATGCCACTTGTAGTGACAAGCACACGGTATTCTTTAGAAAAAGGCGAAAGAATACTTCGCTTTGTGCTCATCACATGGCAGCATACCTTTAGAAAGCAGTTGAGGACGTTTTTTTATACACCTGTTTCTCACTTGAGTGGATTTCCAGTTATTCAACTCATCTTGAGAGAGACTTCTTTTTTTCTTTTGTCTGCCTTTAATTCCAAGTTGCAAGTCGTATTCTTTACTCTGTTCAACTCATCGTCCACATTCCCAAATTTCTTTTTACTCAAAACTTTTAAGTAATTCTTCAACGTCTTTAATTTGTCTCTCATATATAGTTTACGTACATTCAAGGATGCATATGTAATTTGTAGGTAATTTGAGGTTGAAGCATTAAAGAGCCATCCACCTATTGTAACCCACTTGGAAGCTTTATATGTGATGGGGTTTTTTAAACAACTAGCGTGGGGCCCGTGCGTAGCACGGTAGCGTAATGAAAATAAATTTTTAACTATTAAATGAAATAATTTGTCATGTAAATAAATAGTAACTATTTAACCCAATTGGATCAAAATTTCGATCAACATTCAAGATTGTAAGTATATATATATATATATATATTCTTTAGAGCTCTAATTTGTTGAACAAAGTGATATTTTGTCGATGAAATCTAACCATTTTATGAAAAAGAAATTGAAAGTAATATGAAATCTAAACATGTCTTAAGAGGCATCCCACATCACCTAATTAACAAAAACAACCACGACGAGACTACTATAAAAACCAAGGCTCATGAAGTAGAAAAGCATACCTTTCTCGGCCTTTTGGCTAAGATCAAGTGTAGTATCTGTTCTTATCAGTTTAATATCTGATATGTAGGTCATCGGTCACCACTGTTACATGATTGGTTTGTTGTTGTTGTAGAAATGCAGGGAGGGTTAATCCAACTGAAAAAGCTCCCCAGTGAGTTTTTATCTTGGGATTGTTCTAGTAACTTTTGCTTTGAAAACATAATGTGTCTTATGAATAAATTAGGGTTCAATTTGAATTATTTTATATGGTCGTTGATAGGAATGAAGTCGTTCACGGTGGTCGAAATACATTTTCGTCACACACATGCAATAAAAGTTCTGCAAAATTGAACTAAAAGTAAGTCGAGTTCTTTGCGAAAGTGAACTAAAAGTAAGTTTTTTTTTTATTGAGAATTGCCAACGTCATATGTTAATGTAGGCCAATGATGCCGAGTTTCCATATCTGATAGTGGATTACTAATTCGAAAAATCATCCGATAAATTCCTTTGATCAACTAATTGGTAATTTTGCATTAAAAACTCATCAGTTGGCATATTTTAAGCTACGAGCCTTTTCTAATGAATTTGCTTTGATGTCTTCTTAACTTGTAGATAAAACGGGAAATTAGAATCTTTAGCACTTGATTTGAAATTATTGAATTATGGCTACCACCTCTGCAAAACACCTTGCAGTCAGATAGGGTGTTGTCGTCTGTGCAAGGTAAGAAATGTGGTCCACACAAATATGTGCTCATTCATATGAAGAATGAAGTACGATGAAGTGGTTGAGTCGTGTCAAATGATGAAGCCAGTTGTATTTGGCCAACCGCCTCCGGATTTTTCAGCATCACTAAATGCTTAGGATCATGGTTCTGAGACCAAGATCTTGGATCGTTGTAATATGATTTTTGAAAAATCTGGACAGATTTATAGGTTATGGATTGATTGAACGTTCAAGATTACTTTGAAGTATTCTTGTTTTTTAAGATAATATAGGTAAGAAATTTTTTTGCTTTATGATTTCTATGTTGTTTTTTTACTAATATTAAAGTATATAATTATATATAAAATACAATGTTGAAATATGGATGGAAAAGAATATACCCTTTACAGAAGGAAGTGATTTTTAAAGTTATATGTGAAAATAACCTTTAGAGAGGATTTGGTTTTTTCAAATATGTATCTAAATAAAACTTTTAGAGAAGGTTTTGATATCTATCTATAACTAGTGCTAAAACCGCGCGTTGCGCGGTAGCGCGCGTGACTAACTTGGTAGTAATATAAATATTATCTATATAATACATTTTAATTGTTAAATATGATAATCGACAAACATTATACAAATTAATTGTAGAAATCATTAGATTTTAAATGGTGGACTTTTAATATATATAAATATATATACATACATACATGCATGATAGGTTTTTTCCTATTAATGGTAGAAATGAAATTGGCCTAATTTATGCATTGTTTGTATAATTAATGATATTCTATGGAGTTTTTTTTCTTGTTGGAATTGAAAGAGAATGGTACATCTGTCGATTTAATTATATTTTTTATATCATCACAAAAAATTAAAGTACTTTATAGAAACATTAATGTTTTATTGTTTAAATGATAGGTGTTCTAATAATATAAGTGTATATTGTCCATTAAACTTATTAAATAATTGGTCACAATTTATTCATCATTTGGATTGGTATTAGTTTGGATACGGAAAAATCGATCCAGTCATAAGTACATTCGATTAAATAAGTTCCTTTGATACATTCGTATTCTTGATATGTTCAACGATCTTCACGACTTATTTAGACAATATATCATTTATTTTTTATTTTGTTTGTGACATTTTCTACCAAAAAGAAATATGTTAAATACTCATAACACCATATAACTTAACAATAAACATATGTCCATGCCTTAGGTAATGAGAGAAAGTGTGAGAGAAAAGTTGTTTGACAACAAACCAAGCAATGAGGTAGTCTACTAAAAAATGAAGAAGGGAAATGGATAGTTAATTAACATAAAGAGGGGACAATGAATAGTTAAATAACATAAATTTCAATGTGCATGTAAAAGTATTAAACCCCAAAATATCATTTACATAGGAGGACATAAAAGTCATATCATAATAAACAATATCCAATTGTTCTATTAACAATGTGATGAATCTTATGAAAAAAATTAGAAATGAGAATTAGGGTAATAATATGATGATTACGAAACAAACAAAATCAATTTTTAATTGAGATTGAAGTTGTTGTAGATCGAATGACTCACATTTAATAATATAAGCGTATATTGTCCATGAAGCTTAATGGATAATTGGTCACATTTTATTTATGAAATAGATTGGATGGGTATTAGTTTAGATACGGAAAACTGTATCCATTCGTAAGTACATTTGATCTAATAAGTACCATAGATACCTTCATGTTTTTGATATGTTCAACGATCTTTACGACCTATTTAGACATTATCTCATTAGTTTTCTTTTGTTTGCGACACCTTTTACAAAAATAGAAACAAAAACAACATATAAAATACACAACACCATATAACTTAGCAATTAACATAATTCATACCTTAGATAATGAGAGAAAGTGTGAGAAAATTGTTTGACAACAAACCAAACCATTAGGTAGTCAACTAAAAAAATGAAAAACCAAATAAATAAGGAAAAATGAATAATAAATTAACATAAATAAAGGAAAAATGAATAGTTATGATATGTTCAATGATCTTCACGACCTATTTAGACAATATCGCATTAGTTTTCTTTTGTTTGTGACACCTTTTACAAAAATAGAAACAAAAACAACATATAAAATACACAACACCATATAACTTAGCAATAAACATAAATCCATACCTTAGATAATGAGAGAAAGTGTGAGAGAAAAATTGTTTGACAACAAACCAAACCATTAGGTAGTCAACTAAAAAAATGAAGAACCAAATAAATAAGGGAATATGAATAATTAATTAACATAAAGAAAGGGAAAATGAATAGTTATTTATCATAAAGAAGAGAAAATGAATAGTTAATAACATAAATTTCAATTACATGTAAAAGTACTAAAAAGCCACATGTCTTCAATGAAAATATCATTTACACATGAGGACATAAAAGTCTTTAACATAATAAATATTTTAAAAAATCAAAAAGTTAATATGATTAAAAAGTCATAAAAAGTTAAATAAATAGTAATTAATGCTATTGGTTATTCACTTAATTATATATATATAATAAGAGTATAGTACAAATAATAATAAATGATAAATTATAGTATAATAAAGTATTATCTCATTTATGTATATTGTTTGCAATAAGATTTTTTTACATGTAATTTAAATGTATTAAAGTACATAATCTTTATTTTATTTTTCATATATACAATTATAATCCGTTTCTTATTATATCCAATTGTTATGTAAATAAAAATATACATATTATTATAATATTCGAGTGTCGTGTAAATGAAAAAAATAATGATTTTAATAAGAGTTAAAATGATTGGTAAAACTTAAAACTTAAGAAAATATAAAAGACGAAAATAAGAAAAGAACTTTAAGCTCCTAACAAAAGTAAAAAAGAAACGTATAACCTGAATGTAATACGAATTAGTCTTCTCGAAATAAACTGAAAAATAAGAATTACCATTGAAAAAGAACATGTTGAAGTTTGTTGAGATATATCATAGAATGTAATACGTATTTGCAGGACTCGATTATTGAATCGTTGTTTTCATCAAGAATATAAAATTGTTGTCTGTTGCTAAGAACAAACCCCTGGTTCTATTAGAAAAACATAATAAAGATATTTATGACAAAAGTAAAAATAAACTCTAAAATCCCAACAAAAGTCGGTAACGAATAATACCTGGATTATTATACTCAAAGTAAACCTGCAAAACCACTTTGTTAAAGAATAAAAGTTTGTGAAATGAAAGAACAAATCAAGCGATGGAAAGAGAGAAAAGAAGTTTACCTACAAACGATTTTGTTGAAGGATAATAATTTGTGAAATGAAAGAACAAATCAAGTGAATGAGAAGAAGAAAAAGAGTTTACCTTGAAAACAATTTGTTGAAGAATAATTATTTTAGAAATGAATAATACACCAAGTGGTTGAGAGAAGGAAGAAGACATTTCGTGATGGACAATTCATAATGGATGAACACATGAAAGGTTTTAGAGGTTTTACCTTAAAGAATGAAATGGGAAGATGTAGTGGTTTCATCTTCAAGAATGAAGATGAAAGGTTTAAGAGGTTATATTTTTTTAAATTACCAAAATAACCCTATGTCAATGAGTTTTATGTTTTTAACATACATGGGTAGAAACGTCTTTTACATATTCAACAATTAAAAAAACCAAAAAATTTAGAAAATTTAGAAGACTCATTCTAGGCCTTAGGAGATGACACATCAATACATGTCGTTTTTGCTTTTATATATATATTGATGATTCATCTTTAGAGAAGATTTTAAAGTGTAACTAGAAGATATATTTTTAGAGAAGGTTTAAAAAAGTGTCATTGAAGTCTAAACTTTTAAAGAATCTTTTCCGAAAACCTTTTCTAAAACCATTTTTTAGTGACATTTGTAAATCGTGACGAATACTTGGAAACGTTTTGTATACTTTTAGGAAAAAATAATCATCTAACCTTTAGAGAAGTTCTGAACGCATATCTAAAGCCCAAAAAAAGCTTCTCTAAAAGTTGAAATGTAATATTTGAAAGTCTTTCCCTAAAACCTTTAGCTACCCTTATATAGAGAATAAGCTTTTAACTGAAATGAAAAGCTTCCTAAAGTTTTTAGAGTGCCTTTTCAAACTTTTTAATACATAAGTAAACCTTCTCTAGAAGTCTTATTTGTTGTAGTGTTTATATCCTTGCAACAAACGAAAACTAAGCTTAAATATAGTTGTAGTTGTTTGTCCTTCCTCGCCTCAAGATTCTACATTTTTATTTGATTAAATTTTCGTTGTAAATAAAATATTTTGTTACGCTGCATCGACTAAAGGTAAATGTCAAACTAAGGTTTTAATTAGTAACATCGTATTATTCATTTTTTAAGGTGTCGTTTGGTTCACATAAACTTATGGAATCTTGTGGAATTGGAATGTCAGATTCTTTTTACCAGATTCCATTCCAGTGTTTGGTTCAATGTTTTGTGTAAGTGGAATCATTAAAATTCCAATGAATTCCATGAATGAGACCTCTAAACATTCCATCACATACACATAGGGATTTTGAAGTATATAATACTTATATACGGCAAATGCAACAAATAAACTCACACACCCTCCTCACCTTTTGTAACAACCCATCCCAAACATACATCATATAACACAATATACATTTCATCATAAAGGAACATAAATACATATTATATCACATACGGTCCCTTAGTCTCAAAACTGTACGATACATGTTTCAGTACAAACATTTCATTAATAGTTTACATTACAACCAACAAACTATTGATATAAAAACACTTCGGGAAAACTTCATAAACACACAGTCTTCAAAAGCACATTACACCTTATCCTTGCCTTTGCCTTTAAACGTTCCTTGACCTGGAATACATATTTTTGAAAACAAAATGAGGGTTAGACCAATTGGTCTAAGTGATAAAATCTCTGTCAGTTTAGTAATCATTTTGTAAAACACAGATATACGACAAGTGTTTGAATACCAAGCATAACTCGTATGCACTGTGTACAACTCTTTCACATGGCCATATTAGTTGGTTGCGCTAAACCAACTAATCAATTTACTCCGCTGCACTAAAATACAGCCACTCTGTTGTCCCTCCGTACAGCCAAACTCCACTGGCCCTAAGTCCGGCTAACGTGCAATCGTGTAGTGTAATGCTTATATAAATACAACATACATCCCAATATATCATATTTCAATCATAAGCACATCATCACACTACCTACCACATATTTATCAAGTATATATGTATTCCAATTTGAAAATGGTTAAAGTAAAACTCACCTGAAAGAAATAACGCAACTAACTCCTTCTATTGAAAATCACAGAGATTTTACTATGAGAAGACAGAAAGCTTCCGGATATGTGATCCGGGTGTATAATCCAGACACATCTCATCCGGAAACCACAAAGAATCCGAGAACTATAAAGAATCCGGTACACAATCCGGATACATATATAATCCGGAAACTAACCTTATCGAAATCCTATCCCGAAAAACATATCCGGGAACCAATCCGGAAAACCTACTATCCGGACATTTATCTGAAAAATCCCAACCGAAAACCAATCCGGATAACTTCCATCCGGAAAACACGAGTCGGATACCATCCGAAAAACATAGAATCCAGATAAATAATACATCTGGAAACTAAGAGAATCCGGACGCATCGACTTCCACCCAGAATCGATCAATCCAAAAGAAGGCTTAGCACACACACTACACTCTTGATACTTCTGGAAATCGACTTATCAAAAACAAAGGAGGAGGAATCCTTAAATACTAAACCAAAATTGCAATCAAGGACTCAACTATTCTAAAATGACGGTAATACCTTAAAATTGCAAAACTAATCCAAACTTACCCTAAACTAATAAACGTAAAATAAATAAATAACACGGAACAAAAATAATAGTTAACGAACTTACCCGAGCCATTACAATATCTCCCCTTAGAAGAATTCTGTCCCGGAATTCGGTCAAGTGAAAAGGTACGGGTACTTAGTTCTCATCTCTGATTCTGGTTCCCAAGTAGCATCCTGTCCTTTATGGTATCACCACTGGACTTTTACCAATTGATCTCCTTGTTCCGCAAGACTTTAACTTTACGGTCAACAATGGCCTCAAGTTCTTCTACGAAAGTCAGCTTATCATCAACTTGGATTTCTGGTAGGAAAACTGTCTGATCTGGAGTAACCAAACACTATCTTAAATTTGACACATGAAAAGCGTTGTGGATGCCACTTAACTCTCGCGGAAGTTTTAATCTGTAAGCTACTTCACCGATTCTTTCTGTGAGTGCAAACGGTCCGATGTATCTTGGGCTTAGGGTGTGTTTACTTGTGGCTTATTGGTCTTAATGGGAAAATTGGCTTATTCGCACAGACAAAATTAGGTGTTTACTTGTGACTTAATGATACAGTAGGTGGCTTATTCGCACAGATGATTTTTTACTGTTGTCCCCATTAAGCTAAAAAAAAGACATGACTACCCTTCTTTCCATAGACTCCTCATTCTTTCCTTCGAGATTCCAAACCCACCTTCACGCCTCCTTCTTTCTTTCCTTCTAGATTCAAAACCCACTTCCTTTCTTCCAGATTCAAAACAACGATTCTTCTTGTTGGTTTCATCAACACATATCGATTTCTCTAGTTATTTTCATCTCCGACGATATGATCGATTTAATCTTCTGTTGATTTCGTCTCCGGCGAACCTAGATCGATTTTCCTGCTGGTTTCGTCTCCGACGACCCAGATCGGTTTCTCCCGTTGGTTTCTTCTCCGGTGACCCAGATCGGTTTCTCCTATTGGTTTTGTCTCCGGCGACCCAGATCGGTTTCTCCTATTTGTTTCTTCTCCGGCGACCTACGTCAATTTATTCTATTGGTTACATCTCCCGCTTCCTTCCTTCTCCTTTTCTTTCTTTTTTCTACATCAAAGGCAATACCCAGATCGACCTTCTTTCCTTTGGTTTCATCTCCGGCAACCTACTGCGTTGGATTTTGATTTATGGTAGGGACTTGTTCTATAGATTTTGTTTAGGGACTTTTACTATCGATTTCATATGTTTTAGATAACATTCTCTTATGTTGAATATAGATTTGTGTTTTGTATATCGAGTTTTGCTCCTAGGTTTGTATCTTCAAGATGAATGATAGTTATTTAATTTGATGAATGATAGTTTTTTTTTGTTTTTGATTGGACTGATGTAAACAAAAAATGCTTCAAACATGCTTAAAAAGGTTAAACAATAGTAAAAAACATATTTTTATTTAGGGGTAAATCAGTCATTTTTATCATTCAGACCGTTGATTCAGATAAAAAAGTAAACAATACCGTGTTTTTATCCGGAAAGTCAAATTTATCTAGACAGACAAATTTATCCATACAGATCTTAATAGAAAGTTTGGTAAACATCCCCTTAGTTTACCTTGTTTCCCAAATCAAATGACCCCTTTCTAAGGCGAGACTTTCAACATTACACGATCTCCAACATGGAATTCTAATGGTTTTCGGCGTCGGTCATCGTAGCTTTTCTGTCTATCCTGTGCCACTTTCAATCGTTCACGAATTTGAGTAATTTTGTCAGCAGTTAACTGAACTATTTCTAGTCCAACTAGTTGTTTTTCTCCCACTTCATTCCAACACAGTGGAGTTCGACATTTTCTACCATACAACACTTCAAACGGTGCCGCTTGTATGCTGAAGTGATAACTGTTATTGTGGGCAAATTCGATCAAAGGCAAGTGCTTGTCCCACGATCCCCCAAAATCAACAATACAGGCCCGCAACATATCTTCTAAAGTCTGAATAGTTAGTTCACTTTGACCGTCTGTTTGAGGATGATATGCAGTACTTACCTTTATTTACGTTCCCATTTCCTTTTGAAAACTTTTCCAAAACCTCAAAGTGAAACGACTATCACGATCAGAAATAATTGATAACAGAACTCCATGTCGAGTTACTATTTCATCGATATACAATTTGGCTAGTCTTTCTAACGAATAGGTTTCTTTTATCGGTAGAAAATGAGCAGACTTTGATAATCTGTCGACGATTACCCAAATAGCATCAAATCCTTTCGGAGTCCTTGGTAGCTTCATGATGAAATCTGTAGTAATCTCATCCCATTTCCACATAGGCATTACTAAAGATTGTAACTGCCCAAAAGGCTTTTGATGATCAATCTTTATTTTCATACACGTGGAGCAACATTCCACATGATCAGCAATATCTTTCTTCATTCTTGGCCACCAGTAAAACTGTCGTAAATCTTTATACATCTTATTCGTGCCCGGATGAATAGAAAAACGAGATTGGTGAGCTTCTTGTAGTACTCGATCACGTAAATTACCCAGACGAGGCACCCATATTCTATTATCCAAACACAGTAACCCACGATCATCTTTTACGAGTGAAGTTGATATACCCACCAAGTGCTCCTCTTTAAAGGCTTCTATTTGATATTTCTTTAATTCTTTGAAGATATTAGGTAGAAGTTCAGCTCGTAATGCAATTGTCTTTATTGTTCCGCTCTTCTCTATCCGACTCACTGCATCAGCTACCACATTCGCCTTTCCAGTATGATAGAGAATTTCGCAGTCGTAATCATTTACCAATTCTAACCATCTTCTTTGTCTCATATTCAGTTCTCGCTGATCGAAGAGATGTTGGAGACTTTTGTGATCGGTATAAATTTGACACTTAGAATCGTATAGATAATGTCTCCAAATCTTTAGAGCAAAGACAACTGCGGCAAGTTCCATGTCGTGGGTAGGATACTGTCTTTCATGATCCTTCAATTGTCGAGAAGCATAAGCAATAACTCTCCCACGCTGCGTCAACACACATCCCAATCCTAGTTTGGAGGCGTCACTGTAAACAACAAAGTCATTTAAACCTTCAGGTGGTGACAGAATCGGCACGCTACAGAGTTTTCTTTCAATATTCGGAATGCTTCATCTTGCTATTCTTTCTATTCAAACTTTATATTCTTTCTGGTCAGTTTGGTCAAGGGCGTAGCGATATGAGAGAAATATTGTATAAACTTCCGATAGTAGCCGGCTAAACCCATAAAACTTCGTACTTCGGTTGGCGTTCTCGGCGGTTCCCACTTTTCAATTGTTTCTACTTTCATTGGATCAACTTGAATGCCTTTCTCCGAAACTATATGCCCAAGAAATTGAACTTCCTTTTAGCTAGAACTCATATTTGGAAATTTTGGCATATAACTGTTCCTTTTTCAACAATTCAAGAATCAAATGAAGATGTTGTGCATGCTCTTCTTCAGATCAGGAATAGATAAGATTATCATCGATAAACATAATAACAAATTTATCGAGATATGGTTTGTATACCCGATTCATTAAATCCGTAAAGGCAGCTAGGGCGTTCGTCAGTCCGAAAGGCATTACTAAAAATTACTGGTGATCATATCTTGTACGAAAAGCATTTTTTAGAACGTCTTCTTCTTTAACTTTGAGCTGTAACCAGATCTTAAATCAATCTTGGAGAAATAACAAGCTCCAACTAATTGATCAAAGAGGTCATCAATTCTGGGAAGAGGATACTTATTCTTGATTGTAAGCTTATTCAGTTCCCGATAATCAATGCACATCCTCATCGACCCGTCTTTCTTTTTCACAAACAGGACCGGTGCACCTTACGGTGAAGTACTGGGTCTGATGAAGCCCTTGTCAGAAAGATCTTGTATTTGCGTCATCATTTCTTTCATCTCTGAGGGTGACAGACGATACGGTGTACGGGCAATAGGAGCGGCTCCAGGAATCAGATCGATACCAAACTCTACTTGTCTAACGGGTGGGAGACTAGTCAAATCTTCAGGAAAAACTTCCGGAAAACCACGAACTAATGGAATATCTTCCAACTTACTATTTTCTAGCTTAGTATCTATCACGTAAGCTAAGTAACTCTGACAACCCTTGCTAACACACTTACGAGCTTTCAACATAGAAATGAGGCAAGATTGACGATTTCTAAGATCACCATAAATTACTACCGGTCCTCTCTCGGGTAATACAACATTGATCAACTTCTTATTGCAAACAATACTAGCCTGATTCTCGGCTAACCAATCCATTCCCACTACTACATCGAACTTAATCAAGGCCATAGGAAATAACTGAATAGGAACCCCACACCTATCTATATCTATAACACAACTATCAAATACCTCTCGAACTGGTACTTGATTATCATTTGTAGTTTCTACCATTAAAGCATGATCTAACACTTTAGGTTTTAAATGCAGATAAGCAGCAAAAGAGGGAGACTAAAATGATCGGTTTGCACCGGAGTCAAATAGCACTTTAGCACGTGTAGAATTTACTATAAATGTACCTGTAACAACGTCAGGAATTTCCTCCGCTTCTTGAGTTGTCATTTGAAAGGCACAACCTCTATCTCTCGGTATCTTAGGCCTTTGCATCTCTCTCGGCCTAATACCCTGTGGTCTTACTGACATACTACCTTGCTGAGCACTCCACTGTAGACAATCAGACTGAACATACTCTGGTGAATTACAAAAGAAACAGAATCGAGTCACCCGACAATCTTTAGCAATATGACCCGACTTTCCACATTTGTAACAAATTCGAGGATCAACATAACAATCTCTCTGATGAATGCGATTGCATTTTGGACATGGTCTTTCCGTTGGTATGAAAGGTGGACGGCTATCAAACCTCGAAGATCTGGACTTCTTAAAATCATAATGCGGTCTCTCCCACTTTCTTTTCCAAAACTTTTCTCACTAACATCTCTTCTTTTATCTCTTTCAACATTTTCCGCAGCATTCACTGCGGCTGAGAATGTATCTGGTCCCTTTGCAATCACCAAACCTCTGATCTCAAAATTTAATGCAAAGATGAATCTTTCCATTTTGAGTGCCTCCGTGGGGACATAGTATTCAGCAAAACAGGACTTTTCCAGAAAGCGAGCAGTATAATCCCGGACTGACAAACTTTCTTGTTGTAGATTCATAAACTCTTCTTCAAGTTGTCTAACAGCAGCTTGGGGACAAACTGTCTTTTAAAAGCTATGGCGAAATCTTCCCATTTAGAGGTAATAAAATCTTCCCACCAATATAAAGCATTGTCTTTCAGCATCGCGGTTCCATATAATACTCGATCTTCATCAGTACACTTGCTAGTTTTGAAAATAGATTCCATCTCTTTTAACCATCGCATGGCCTTTACTGGATCTCTTTCACCCGAATAAGTCGGAGGTTTGCAGCTCAGAAACATCTTATAGTCATATTTCTTTGGTACGGGTATAACAACAGGTGTAACAATTGTCTCATCTTCCATATTGGGATTCGGTCCTTCAGTTTCAGTGTGATGGGGACGATAAAACATAGCTTGTATGTTTGCTTGTAGTCTTCCCATTTCAGCTGCCAAATCATCTCTTGTAACATATTCAGTGCCTTAGGGTTGACCTTACCTCCAGATCTACCCCGACCTTGTTCTCCATCCCAAACATACATCATATAACACAATATACATTTCATCATAAAGGAACATAAATACATATTATATCACATACGGTCCCTTAGTCTCAAAACTGTACAATACATGTTTCAGTACAAACGTTTCATTATTAATTTACATTACAACCAATAAACTATTGATATAAAAACACTTCGGGAAAACTTCACAAACATACAGTCTTCAAAAGCACATTACACCTTATCCTTGCCTTTGCCTTTAAACGTTCCTTGACCTGGAATACATATTTTTTAAAACAAAATGAGGGTTAGACCAATTGGTCTAAGTGAGAAAATTCCTGTCAGTTTAGTAATCATTTTATAAAACATAGATATATGACAAGTGTTTGAATACCAAGCATGACTCGTATGCAATGTGTACAACTCTTTCACATGGCCATATTAGTTGGTTGCGTTAAACCAACTAATCAATTTACTCCGCTGCACTAAAATACAGCCAACTCCGCTGCACTAAAATACAGCCAACTCCGCTATCCCTCCCTATAGCCAAACTCCACCGGCCCTATGTCCGGCCAACGTGCAATCGTGTAGTGTAATGCTTATATAAATACAACATACATCTCAATATATCATATTTCAATCATAAGCACATCATCACACTACCTACCACATATTTATCCAGTATATATATGTATTCCAGTTTGAAAATAATTAAAGTAAAACTCACTTTATTGCTATCAAAATAGTTCCACGCTTTTCTCAAACAAACTGAGGATTCGATCTTCCACCAAAAATCACAGAATCTGAAATAAATTGAATACAAGTATCCATTCACCATTCAAACACATAAGACTCACTAGCAGGCTAAGAATTCTAAATAAGCCTATCATAACCTTACCCAGAAAACACTCACAAATGTCCCTCTTCGGCGACTTAGCCCGGGGGTCCCGCTACCCGGTTAGCGGGTGGCGTCAAGGGGCAACGCCCTTGCGGGGTCTGAGGGTAGCGTCCCGAGATTATTTTTAAAACTATCCGGATAGAATTGTATCCGGAAAACTAATCGAAAACTACCCATCCGGATAATCCAGTCTGGAAACACTCTATCCGGTAACCAATCCGGACAACCCATCCGGACAAACTTATTCGGAAAACCTCCATCCGGATAACATGAGTCAAATACCATCCGGAAAATATAGAATCCGGATAAATGATACATCAGGAAACTAAGAGAATCTGGACGCATCGATTCTAATCCATAATTGATCGAACCCAAAGAAGACTCAAAATCAACAAATTCTAAACTGATAAGAACTTGATGCTAAGGATTATAAACATAAAATAGAAAGGAATTTACCTCAAAATCAAAATACACGACCCTCTCTTAAGCTTAATCAATCGACACTTTCTTCCCCTTCTCTTTGAACTCGGCGCACGCACACACACTTAAACCGACTCAAATGAACTAAAAGAAATAAATGGTTCAATTTATAGTACCACTAAATTGCGAATGGAGGGTTTGAACTTTACTAAAACTACGGAAACAACCCTAAACTTTATAAACCGACACAACTCACCCTAAATTAATAAACATAAAATACTAAATAGACAACTAACTTACCCGAGACATTACATATATTGCCTTCTTTTTGGTGTCTAGAGGAACATTTTTCTTTTTCCTGATCATGTGATGATGGCTTTGGTCTTCTATTGATATGCATCTAAAATTCAACATAATGCAAATGGTTGGTGTGTAATTAAGTGTATTTTTGTCTTTCCTGACTTGCAAGTATGTCTTGTGTTGGTTACTTTCAAGAATTGACATTTTTTATGTTTACTTAGAGGCCGTTTATTAAATGTTTATCCGGTAAGTGCTTACCGGCTCACTTTACGTTGTCTGATAAACATGACAAGGATTTGGAATCTTACCCGTTAATTGGGAGTGATGACCCTTACGTGGTAAACGCTTAGCGGCTAAAAATGTTGCATACGATGTCGTTTTAATGGACAAAAATCTTACCTGGTAAGTTAAGTGTTACCGGGTAAGCGCTAGGTAAACAGTCCCTTACTTTACTTTCCAACATAAGCTTCAATTTTATTGAGACATTACCGTTTCACATCAGATAGTTCTCGGAGGAGAATTTTGCCATAACATGTGAGTTTTCTAGATTAATATAGACCCATTAATCACATGAATTTGAAAAAAAAGATATTAATAGAAAATATAATAACACTTAAGTATTTACATGTGAATCTAGATTAAAAAGACGTGTACCCGACCAACGATACAAGATAAAAATCAAACTAAATTTCAAAATGGGGAACTAATATGCATCATTTTTCATGTTTGTCCAATTTTTCTATTGAGTTGTACCCAACCAACGGACGGGTATAACACTAGTTATACAAGAGATGCAAGCAAAGGAATTTGGATTGCAAGAAAAAGCATTAAATTTGAATGTTTGGGTAGGGGCCGCAATGTGGGATCTTCTATAACTTTATTATATTAGTTTTAGAGTAAACTACAAATTTCGTCCCTGGTGTTTACCAAAATCTTTGAAAGTGGTCCCTAAACTTCAAAAACTGCAAGAATAGTCACTGGTCTATTGAAATCGCTTTGAAAGTGGTCCGTGCTCACTAACTTCGTTAAAATTATCCGTTAGAGTCGGGGGTATTTTCGTCTTTTTACATTAGAGGGACAAGTTATACAATTTTTTAAACTATAGGGGCCAAACTGTAACAGGGACCATCTTCGGCGACCTCCGGTCACCACCTCCGGCCAGACTATACAATTTCTTCCTCTATCTCTCTCCCCTCTCTCTATCTTCATCTATCTCTCTCTCTCTTTTGCCATCCAGCGACCCTTCCCTGACCTGCAACTCCGGCCGCCATCACCACGTGTCCTCGATTCATCTCCTTCCCCTTCCCCCTCTTCGTTCCTATACAACAACGACACAACAAACTTCCTTCCCCCTCTTCATCTCTGTGGTGTACGTAGACCAAATCTGGTTCAACTCCCGCTTTTAGTTTTGGTTTATCCCATTTTTGATTATCCAGTTTTGATTTATCACAAATTTGATTTATCACAGTTTTAGCAGCACGGAGTCTAATGTCAATTTGGGTTTCAATTGGGTTTTACTGCTATTAAAATTTGAAGCTATGGTTGTTTTTAATTGGGTCTTATCTACCTTTATGGTTTTACCTAGCTTTCTATTACACAGCAAAACATCATCTCCACCAACAACGACCAAATCATTGGGGACCAAATCTGGGTTTGAGCTCGTCCAAACCCACAAGCCTTCGTCCCTGTGGCTTGCCTTTGTCCTTTTGGTTCGTGTCCTTTTGGTTCGTGACACAGCTTTGGAAGAAAACCCACACAATGAAGGAGGAGGGGAAAGGGGGAAGGGTTGTGGCCGGTTAAAATCTTGCCGGAGATGGTCACCGGACCATTGCTCGTGGGATGAAATTTGCAGTTTACTTTATAAAGTGCCTCAATTTTTGTATTTGATTTTTTTAAGTGTGTATATGTATATATATATATATATATTCATTTAAATAATAATAATAACAAATTTATTGAGTAGCATTCAGAAAATAAAAGCATAATAAAAAATAGATCTTGCATTTTACTACGATCTTAAAGATACATATATAAAAAAAAGGGAAATTAATTAAAATACCCCAACATTGAAAGTGACTTACCAAAGTACCCCAAAAAAAAAATTATTACCGAAATGCCCTCTTTTTCCGCGATAGGATCCCGCGATCGCGGGCAGGGACCAATTGTGAAAATTTTTGCAAGAAATATTTACACTTTCAGTCCCTGGCCCCTGCGATCGAGGCCCGCGATGGCTCAAACGCGGCCCGCGATGGCCCGCTATGGGGACTGAAAGTGTAAATAATCTTTCAAAGAAGGAGTCACCATGGATAAGATATATAATGAATTTTAAAGGACGGTTTCCAAATAATTCAAGCCACGCCAACAGACTTCCGCTAACACAAATTATGACGTAAACAGCTTACCGACCTTAATTAGTTGGGCAATCACACCAATGTGGGATCGATCTTGTATAACTTGCATGGAAGATATAAATAATTAAATGAGGCTTGGTTTTATTGTTGTTCACAATCAGTCAGGTTTTGCTTGCTTAAAACTGCTAATTGATAAATGCATGGGCGTATGCCACTTGGCGTGACGAGCACATGGTATTTTTTAGTAAAAGGCAAAAGAATAGTTCGCTTTGTGCTCATCACATGGCTGCGTGAGTTTTGAAAACTATGGAGGAGGCTTCTTTATGAAACTGCTTCCACTCTACACTTCGTTCGCTATATGCGATGTGGGAATGAATGAAGCTACAGCTGCCATTAATTAAGACTTTGGATTTAATTAATAAATAAAAAGTTATTACTCCTACTTGTTATTTATTTATTCATTCCACCAAATCCTTGCAACAAATAAAAAACTAAATATTAATAATGAATACTTTCTCACTTGCAGATTGATTCTACAGTTTTATATATATATACTAGATATGTACCCTCGCGCGATGCGGTGCGAAATATCTCGAATTTAAAATTGAGAATTCGAAAAAATAAGTTTGTTTCATGTTCATATTTATTTTCTTTTAAATCGCATATTAAATGTATAAAATTAAAGGTCAATATGGTTAATTGGTCACAAAAATGAAAAATATTCGTTCGATAGTGGGGTCTTCAAACCCATAACATTTGTGCTCATTTTGAAGGTTATAATGGTATAATTTATAAAAAAAAAGAAAAACATATTTTGTTTAATGTATTTTAGTTTATGTATGTTGATATGATAAGGATGTAAAATGAAGAAAAAAAATGAAAGGAGAATGGATATAAAGTAAATTAAATAACTAATTATAATTATATAAATTGTAATTTAAAAATAAAAAATAATTTTATTTTTAATTATCATGTTGAACGTTGGAGGTTGTAAAGCTTTTAAACTCGTACATGATGTATTGAAATTTGTACTTCTTAAAAATTCAAGAATAACCGTAACTGGATTTATTTTTCTAAAAAGTATAATAGATAAATATAGAAAAGAGTGTAAAATGTACAAGTTAAAAAAAATCTCGGTACGACATTCTTGAAAAACCTTGATACGTATTTATGATATTTCACAATATTATTAAGTTAAAAAAATATTCAATAATAAACTTATTTTGAAATTATTAACGAAAATATTGTAATAATATAATTTGTAAAAAAATGCATTTATTAATTTGTTTTAGTTAAACTATGATTATGTATTTTTAATACTGTAAGAGTGTAAAATGAAAATAAATAATGTATGGGATATAAAACAAATTAATTTGTACATGTTTATGATATTTAATAATATGATTAAATCCAAAAATATTCAATATTGAGCTTATTTCGAAGGTATTGACGAGACGATTACAATGGTGTAATTTGTAAAAAAAGAAATGTATTTTTAATGCATTTTAGTTCATTTACATTATTTATGTTTATATGATAAGAGTCTAAAATGAAAAATGAAAAAGAAAGAGATTAAAAGTAAACTATATACCTAATTACAAGGGTAGTAAATGTAACGTATAAATTAAAAAAATTGAATTAAGGAGAAGTGAATGTGGGTGTGCTAATTGAACTTATAATGTAAAATGCGTCCAGATACATGTTTAGGCGGGAAAATACTGAAGTCGGCTCACTAGAAGTCGACACGTAGCATGCTAGTTACTTATTTATTATATGTATAAATATATATATATATAGACTGGGTATCAAATACAAACCAGATGGATTGTACAAACCCGTACAAACTCAATCTACCTTTATGAATTTGCAATTTTTTAATTTGGCTTCATGAATCTATATTTTGGCTTCATGAATCTATATTTTTCGGTGGAGCCCTAAAATACCCTTATAAATATAAAAAAAGAAGTTATGGAGCCAAATTATATATTCATGAAGCCAAATTTTATATACATGAAGCCAAAATATAGATTCATGAAGCCAAATTAAAAAAAATTCAAATTCATGAAGGTAGATTGAGTTAGTACGGGTTTGTACAAACTATTTGGTTTGTACCCGATACCACCCCTATATATATATATATATATATATATGGGTGGTATTTTTTGCAAACTAGTGTATTTGTACAAACTCGTACAAACCATACCTAGCTTCATGATTTTGTAAATTTGGCTTCATGAATATTTATATATATATTTTGGCTTCATGAATATATAATTTGACTTCATGAATATATCATTTGGCATTTTTAACTAATTTTTTTACAAAAATAAGGGTATTTTAGGGCTCCATCGAAAAAAATTAGTTAAAAATGCCAAATGATATATTCATGAAGTCAAATTATATATTCATGAAGCCAAAATATATATATAAATATTCATGAAGCCAAATTTACAAAATCATAAAGCTAGGTATGGTTTGTACGAGTTTGTACAAATATACTGGTTTGCAAAAGATACCCAGCCTATATATATATATATATATATATATTCTTTTGTAATGGAATACATATAAGTGGTCTTTAATGAGTTACCTAGATGTGTATAGGTGCAAATCAACAAGACGGGGTGTAAATTCTGTTAAGAAATTAAATTATAAAATTAATACAATTGCTGATTAAAAATAAGGGAAATTAGTTAAAGTACTCAAAGTTTGACTTTAACTTACCAAAATACCCATTTCTCGTTCATTTTGCAAAAATACCCATTTATTCCGTGGTGGGTCCCGTGATCGTGAGTCAATGCCCACGTGGCCCGCGGTTTGGCCAAGATGTCCCGCGGAGGCCCCCCAACTATTGTCGCGGTGACAACATTGGCCCCTGTCCGCGATGGTCCAAAAATTACACTTTTGGTCCTTTTTGCACGAATTTTTGCATGTTTTTACTGTTTTTTTCCACAATTATTGTACTTAGAAGACCAATTTGTGGTTGAAATTCACTGGTTTGTTTCATCAATGTTGAATCATTGTCCTTGGAAGACCAATTTGTGGTTGCAAACTTGCAATTCATGTTGGTTGTTTCATCAATGTTGGTTGTTTCATCAATGAGATTTCATCCATAAATATCAGTAAAATGCAATCCATAATTCACACACATTCCATCCTTCTTTCTTGCTTTCTTTATTCAGTATTTTGTTTTTGAGATACTACTGAAAAAATGAGTTCATCTGTTGCAAAAGCTAGACTATTTTTCTGTTTCGATGGTGAATGGGTGCAAGACAACAATGAGTGGAATTTTGCTTATAAATCTAAGCATGGTGTAAAATTGTCAGTAAACTATACTTATCATAAGTTTGTTGCATACGCCATGCAAAAATGTAGAATCGACCCTTCTGTTGTTTGCAAGTTAGTGTTTAAAAATGGTGATGGGTCAATTGTGGAGTTATCCAACGATGGGAATATCTCTGGTTTTCTGCACTTTGCAGCCGAATCAGAAAGACCTCCATTACTTTTTGTGTATGTCGATTCATCGGTGTGCGACGAAGACGATGACGAAGGTGATGACGACGGTGATGACGAAGGCCTCCAAATGGAGGAGCCTGATTCTCAATTCCCGGCGTCCTACGACCCAACAATTTATTTGGATCATGCATATGGTCTTAACGACTATGATCCTGATTTTGTTCCGGAGACGCAACAACAACAACCACAAGAAGAAGAAGAAGAAAAAGAAGACCAAGAAGGACGCTTTGCTGGAGTTGCTGATGACGAAACCCATGTTTTCACAATGGGTAATTCTGATATAGACAGATCAGATGTCGATAGTGACGAGGACGAAGAATATACCCCTAGTAATAAATCATTTAGTCAGTTAAATGACTTTTTTGATATGCCCTCTATTCTTCCAGACCCGAATACCCATACACAAACCTATGAACCTACACCTTATAATCGCAGTTCAAGGACACAAGTAGGTCAGATATTTGATTCGAATGATGACTTGGCCACACAGGTTGGAATTAAGTTCATAGAAGAGGGTTTCGAAAGTTACACGCCGAGATCCGACAGAACCAGATACGAAGTTATATGTGGGAGAGAAAATTGTAATTGGAGGTTGTACGCGAGGTCCGTGGGCGAGAAAGGAGGGATATTTTTTATTAGAAAGTTGCACGACGGACACACTTGTTCGAGGACGCAACTGAATCTCAACCACAAACAAGCCACCAAAAGGACTTTGGGTGCGATACTGAAAAACAAATTTCTTGATGCTAGCAGGTCAATGCGTCCAAAGGACATCATGAGCGATGTACACCGCAGTACGGGATCACAATTGGTTACCACCAAGACTGGCGTGCGCGATACAGGCATTGCTAATGGTCATAGGCACGTTCGAGGAGTCGTATGAACGACTCCCTGGGACCTGGGTATGCTACTTGTTGTAACAAGCACACGGTATTCTTTAGTAAAAGGCGAAAGAATAGTTCGCTTTGTACTCATCACATGGCTGCGTGCCTTTTCAAAGCCGTTCAAGACGTTTTTTATACACCTGCTTCAACTCTACACTTCGTTCGCTATATGCGATGTGGGAATGAATGAAGCTACAACTGCCATTAATTAAGACTTTGGATTTAATTAATAAATAAAAAGTTATTACTCCTACTTGTTATTTATTTATTCATTCCCCCAAATCCTTGCAACAAATAAAAAACTAAATATTAATAATGAGTACTTTCTCATTTGCACTTTTATATATATATTGTTTCTTTGTAATGGAATACATATAAGTGGTCTTTAACTACAAACTTTAGGAAATACATATATAATATGTCTCCATACATAAGAACGGGGTGGGGTAAAGACGAATGGAGCATAGGTGAATCTACCGACTTCCTTCATCATTTTTCTCATTTGCTCTTCAACCGACTGTTGTACCCGCTGGTCAGTCCGTCGTTGCTCCGCAATCTGCTCATCTCACTTTTTAAGCTCCTCCTCCAGGCGTCGTACCTTCATTTATTCAACATAAACAATTAGTATCATTTAAACATAATGTAAGTTTGTAAAAGAATAAGTGTATCAATATTTACCTCATCAGAAGTCCTAAAGTCCCCTGCTCAAAGGATTGTATGTTGGATCTGGAACTGGGTGTATCGATCATCACGTATTGTGGATTATGTGGTGCATGAACACGTATATCCTCCCCTTCTTCACTCTTCTCGCAGCCTCCGTGTCCACAGATCAACGTCACCTAACTATGGCTGAGAAGATGTGTCCTCCCCCATACGTTTGGACGACCATCTGTTGATAATTGTACTACAAATGCGAAACATGATAAGAACGAAAATCAACAGCAAAATGCTTGTTAATTTAACATATCCACAATAACCCAAGTCTAACATTTGCTCAACAATCGACAAACTAAACTATGTTATAGACTATTTGAAAGTCAAACTATGCATTTAGAAAAACGTAGAGTTGTGTTTGTGTGCTTGGAAGCTGTAAATGATATGGTTCGACTACTTAAAAGACCCTGAATGGATATTGTAAGACTGGACTAGGACTAACGGACTCAATTAGGCCTTGAATCGAGACTTTTAGGATTGATCTCAAGCTTAGGACGGATCTTGCACCCTAACACACAATTCACCCATCTAGCTATACATTTTATAATGCTTCAACATATAAGATCATAAGTTTTTCTTCCTATTTTGAAATGATTTGCATTTCAATATGTGAAACACAATTTGTTGAACTCGAACTGTTATCCAAATAGTTCTTGAAAACATGATATATGGCGTAGGAAACACAAAAAAAAACATTCTCTCTAAAAACAAGGGGGACCTACAATCAAGGCGTACATTCAACGCGACTAGTGTTGTGGCTTCCCGCTCAATTGACTCAATGCACTAGAAACTTTTTAGAGGCCTTAGAGATGCATCTGCTTTAAATTGATGTGTGTTCTCTTAAATTAACAAAAGGTGGTGGTTGCGTCTTTCTGGGAGTGTCATGTGGTATTATAGGTCATAAGTTCAATCGATTTGGCTATCTTTTGATTTTTTTGTTAACAACCGAAAGAATCAATTTGATTTTGAAAAAAAAAAACCTTTATATATCATTTTTAAGGAAACCTTAGTTTTTACAATTACTATTAATTTTATTTTGTATTATATCACTTATTTTGTACCCGGCTTAAAAAAATCCGGATCCATCTCTGTCTCAAAGTATACATGATTCGAATAAGGTACGAAACTCATATATAATGAGAAATACTTTGAACTATACACAGAAAAAATGGATGATTTTGGGTAAATAATGTATGTTATATTTCTACTTTTGATAGAGTTGACCGTAAATTCTGAATTTAAAAGTTAAAAAAAAAAACAAATAAAATTATCTTAGATCTCCCATTTCACGTGATTAATACATAAGAAAACAACATAACGTAAAACAAAAATATATCTGAAAATTTCGTACGAGATAATGAATTTCGGGCATGACGGTTGGGCCAAACAACCAAAGGTGTTTTTAGTTTTATACATATGTTCGGCCCACATCAAGAGTTTTTCGTGGACTCGCCGTAAGCTCTGTACGTAGTTGCTCCCGGGCCGTAAATACCTACATGTTTCAAATTCACAGGTTAAGTGTTTCAATGGTGTTTGTTGTAGTCTCATTACTCCATGACCGTTACTACTAGCTAGCTACTCGAACGGCTCCGCATCATGGTGCCGTTGTTGTTTTCACGATACTCATGATGGAGTAAGTTGTAAGTGGATCATGTTTGAATTTCTAGTGGCAATTAAATAACTAAAATGATGCAGCTTTGCTTGAATTTGAGTCTGCTCTTATGGAACCATCTCCCAAAAGCTCAAACTTAACTCCATTTATTATAAAGATGCAGCTTTGCTTGAATCAGAATCTACAAAAACATGATTATGAGGGATTTATATTAAAAGGTTTTGTTAGTCCCACATGGGTGGGGAATGTGAGGTTGTTGAAAGAGAGGTTAGATTAAATTGGAGGATGTGGGGAAGGTAGGAAAGCATCTTTGCGCTTGGGGCAATGACGCAGCTAATGAGGTAATAACCGAGGCGCGTCAATTGCTGGTTGAAAACTATTTCCAAACCCCCTCTTCGGACTTGGGTATTCCCCTTGGCCGTCGAGAATTTCTGGAAGGGTTCCCTTATGGGAAAAACCCTACAATTTCTTGAGTCACAAGTTCATTTTGATAAGGAATTGTCCAATAACAAGGGCATGTATGAGCTCAAAAACTTCAACTTGAGGTTTAAAACCATGGTTGAAAGAAAGTATTGGTAACCCACAACTTGAGGCTTATAAGAAGCTCAAAAATCTCATTGTCTAACCCGTTGCCCGTTTCTTCTATAAAATAATTTCATAAATTTATTGGTTTTTCTTGGCAGGAACAAATGTTGCATCTTTAAATGGTTTTTCTTTTTGTTGCAACTTCTGTGACCAATGTGTGATCTTGTATGGCTTGAAAAGAATAAATGGTAGTTGACTGTTTAAACAAAATTCAATTGAAAGCAAATATACACGTAAGACACATGTTTCAAAAGCACACCGTAATCTTTAGTAAAAAGCGAAAGAATAGTTTGCTTCGGCCATATCAACTCGCTGCATGGGTTTCAAAGCTTATTTTATGCAGATGCTTTTAGCTCTACATATCCATTCACTTGGCAATGTGGGTATGAAGCTAACTATGATTCAAAAACACATATATATATATATAATATAGGTCATGATCAAGTATTATCGATTACTGCGTGTTAAAATTCAAGAATATAACTTATATTTGTATTTGGTACAAATTGTTCAAGCACAACCTCCACTCTAATGCTAATCGACACCCCTAAAGTATTATATTCTAACCAAACCTTATTCTTATACTAAGGGGGTGTTTATTAAATGCTTACCCAGTCACTTTACCTTATCGGATGAACATCACAATGATTGAGAATTTTACCCGGTAAGAGTGTTGATAAGGACTGAGTCTTAACTGGTAAGTGAGAGTGATGACTTTTACCCGGTAAGCGTTTCCTGGATGAATTGTCGTTTTAATGAACTAAAATCTTACCCTACCGGTAAGCTAAGTGAAAGCGTTGAGTTTGCATTGGATAAACGACCCCTAAGTTTTAGTGCGGATCGATTGTCTTTCTTTTTTATACTTTTGTTTAAAAACATTCACAATATTTATGGCATTCCATCCATCTATCTATTGCAGACAGATGGTAGGTAGCTCTAGTGAGGAAGATTGTGATGGTTTGGTCACGTTCACTGGAAACAGATGGTGGCTCCGGTTAGAAAGAGTACGGTTGCAGAGCAAGGAGAAGGCAGAGGAAGTCACATGATGAGGAACTAAGATTTGACATTGTGGCTTTAGACATTACCGGAGTGATTCTTTAGCAAAGCATAGACGGGTAGGGAGAGGGTTGAAAATATGGTTATGAATGTAATAATGATCTTTATTTATCTTGAGTATGAAATCTTTCACCGAAGATAACAAATTCTAAACAAGCATTAAGACTCGATGTTTGGTTAGGGGCTGCGCGAACGCAAGCCCCCACTAACACAAATTATGACGTAGGCTCGACCACTTGGGCCGACCTTAGGCTGGCACCCCTCCTAAGTGCAATGGAGGTCACCAACCTAGACCATGGGCCTCTTTGATCACCCATTGATCCCGTCCAGGTAAGTAAGTACAAAGTTGTGCAACACTCTTCTTATATGGCTTTTGTTGTGGCTGCAGGTTTCATTCCAGCACCAATGTGGGATCGATATTGTATAACTTATTAGTTTTTACTTTCATTTCACCAACATCAAATCTATTCATTTAAGGACTTGTTATTGAGCATGAGATCAAACTCCAAAGAAATGTGAAGGAATAATGACCAATTAAGAAATGGTTGGTGATTTGATAGAAGAAATGTATTGAAATATGAAAATGGAAGAAGGGAATGAGGTCAATTTTCATCTAATTAATTTCCAAAATGGGTTATGTTTAAACTGCTAATTGATAGAGGCATCCTAAAAAAGGAAAACCTCTCCAAAAATAGGCGTATGCCACTTAATGTAACGAGCACACGGTATTCTTTAGTAAAAGGCGAAAGAATAGTTCGCTTTGTGCTCATCACATGGCTGCGTGCCTTTTGAACTACACTGAGGATCCTCTTTATACACTTTTTTTAAGATCTAGATCTGCGTTCACCTGGTGATGTGGGAATGAAGCTAAACCGGATAAGATGTACTTGAAAAGAAGAAAACAGAGACTATTTGGCATGGACCATACTCATCTAATTGTACAATAAGATGAATCTGCTTTGCCTTAGTATTGTGTGTAACGTCATTCAATGATTTGGAATTCTCGTTAACAAAAATCAACTCAAAATTAGCGGTGACACTGTTAGAGTATTAATGTCAATATGTATAGTTCAGGGTCCTTTCTGTAATTGTGTGTAACTTATCTTGTATAAATTGTCTCTTAGGGTTTCATTATTAGGTTAGACACTTCATTTGTATTACTCTCTCAATATATGAAAACGGCTGATTCTGCCACCATCTCTAGTGTGTCTCTCTCAATCTATCAACCTACTCACATATTCTAACATGGTATCAGAGCTCTAGGTAAGCATCCTCAACCATCTTTCAGATCTGCATTCTCAAGTTTATTTCCCTTTTTTTTGCTGTTGTCGCTTTTGCTCAGAAAATCCATTCTCTGTTGGTTTTTTGACAAAATTCCAAGTTTTAAAGTTGCTCAGAATATCATCACGAACCTACGTACCAATTTTCAGCCAAAACTGATCTGTTTTGCAAAACCCGACTCAAGAACATCATACGTTCATCCAAGTCGCAACGCACACACTCATCCAAGTCGCAACTGACCACTGCGACTTGGTACTGTTCATGACCATTGCGACTTCGTACTATTCACCTCCAAATCGCAAACTGACCACTGCGACTTCGTACTATTCACCTCCAAATCGCAACTGACCACTGCGACTTCGTACTGTTCACAACCCCAAATCTCAACTGACCACTGCGACTTCGTACTGTTCACAACCCCAAATCGCAACTGACCACTGCGACTTCGTACTATTCACCTCCAAATCGTAACTGACCACTGCGACTTCGTACTGTTCACAACCTCAAATCTCAACTGACCACTGCGACTTTCGTACTGTTCACAACCCCAAATCGCAACTGACCACTGTGACTTCGTACTGTTCACAACCCCAAATCGCAACTGGCCGATGCGACTTCGTACTATTCACCTCCAAATCGCAACTGACCACTGCGACTTCGTACTATTCACCTCCAAATCGCAACTGACCACTGCGACTTCGTACTGTTCACAATCCCAAATCTCAACTGACCATTGCGACTTGGTACTGTTCACAACCTCTTTTATTCAAACTCACAAATCAGAAACTCCTCTTTTCGATTTTCAATTTCCTAATCTGTCAGATGGCCCTCCGTACCGAGTCTCAATACAGTGACTGCTCATATTGTCACTCTACTTCTCATCTTCTTCTCAACTGCCCAAATCGACAATGTCGCTGGTGCGGGATCACACAGCCACAACACTATGGGTCTGACTGTCTAAACCATCCAAGGAACTCAGGTAATCAACAACACTCCAGTCATCAAAAGCAACACCGCACTGCGGATCAATCTCGCAAGACTCCTCTACGCCAATCTCAGTCATATGTTGGATCAATCTCTCCAAACTCCTCTACTCCAGCAACTCAGACACCGCAAGAGCTTGTGGAACTTCTACGCCAAAACCAAGACCAAATAAAGCGACTCATGACAGGTTCTATGGGTATGCATAACACCAACTCATCACCTATGCATAACACCAAATCATCACCTGATCCTCTGGCACTCCTGCGACAAAACCAAGACCTAATAGAGCGCCTCCTGACAGGTTCTATGGGAATGAATTCTCAGTGCAATATCTCATCACCAGGCAATCCTTGGCTATTCGACTCTGGTTGCTGTAACCACATGACACCTAAGGCTGACGGGTTTATCTCTAAGCAAACCTCCAGCATGTACTCATCAGTCCACACTGCGGATGACACTCGGTTACCCGTATCTTTCAGTGTAACTGTATCTACCACCAACCTTCAATTACCTGATGTGCTACATATTCCAAACTTATCTCTGAGTCTGATTTCTATCACTCAACTTATGGAATCCGGCCTAATTGTTTTGTTTCATCCTACTGGTTGTGTTGTGCAGGATCCAAAGACCAAGCAGATCCTTGGAGTAGGCCGTAAAGTTGGTCGGATGGTTGAAGTGGCCTACCTTCGTCTCCCCTTACAATCCTCAAATCATGTTGCCTCTGTTTCCAGTACCCCTTCCTTTGAATTGTGGCATAAACGACTAGGACATTTATCTCTAGCTAGGATAAAACTGTTAGCTAGTTCAGGACTGTTAGGCAACACCTCTTCTGAAAACATTTCTTGCTTATCCTGTCAACTTGGCAAACACCATGCCTTACCTTTTCAACTAAATGAACTCAATTCTGCTTCCCCTTTTGACCTCATTCATTCTGATGTTTGGGGGCCAGCCCCACATCCATCCATGGGGGGTTATAGATATTTCGTTATCTTTATCGATGATCACACACGATTTACATGGATATATCTCATGAAACATCGCTTCGAACTACCTCAAATCTACATCACCTTCGCTCGTATGATCCAAACCCAGTTTTCCAAACCTATAAAGATTCTTCGAGCAGATAATGCTATGGAATACAAAGAATCTTCTCTTCTCTCTTTTCTTCGATCTCAGGGTACTCTTTCTCAGTACTCCTGTCCAGGCACCTCTCCGCAAAATGGACGTGCAGAACGTAAACATCGCCATATCCTCGATACTGTTCGTACTCTATTAATCACAGCCAAGTGTCCAGAACGTTTTTGGGGCGAAGCTGCCTTCACGGCTGTCTACACCATCAACCGTCACCGACTCCCATCCTCAATCAAAAGTCTCCTTATGAAATGCTCCATGGGGTCTCCCCTGCATAAGAACTCCTAAAAGTATGGGGTTGTGCCTGCTTTGTTCAGTTGCAACCTCATGAACACACCAAACTTGAACCTCGTTCTCGATTATGCTGCTTTCTTGGCTACGGTATTGAACACAAAGGTTATCGTTGTTGGGATCCAGTCTCTAAAAGACTACGTATATCCCGTCATGTCACATTCTGGGAACATCTTCCCTTCTCAACAGTATCCAAATTTCAAGACATACCCAATCCTTCCACTTCCTTCTTCACTGATAACTCTATCTCTTTGGACTCACTACAATTTGATTCCATACTGACCTCACCATCTGTCCCACCTCCTTCTAACTCACCTCCATCTGAGCCTTATTCTGTGCCATCTGTTCCACCTCCTTCCGCCTCTTCTCAACTGGAACCTTCATCTGTTCCATCTGAACCTTCACCGGCCCCATCTGTGCCATCTGATCACGATCAATCATCTGCACCAATTCCAAGTACTACTTCTGAGTCATCTGTTGAGTCTATGGATCCTAGCTCCTCTCAACCACAAGATGAAGCACGACGCTCCGCTCGGGTAAGACAAGTTCCTTCTCACCTTCGTGATTATCATTGTTATGCCACTTTACTATCCACCCATGAACCAACTTCCTTCAAGGAAGCCGACTCTAACCCTGTTTGGAAGCAAGCTATGACAGAGGAACTTCAGGCACTTGACAAAGCCAATACATGGGAGTTTGTTCCTCTCCCACCGGGAAAGTCACCCATTGGTTGCAAATGGGTCTTCAAAATCAAAACCAAGTCTGATGGATCCATTGATCGATACAAAGCACGCCTTGTGGCAAAAGGCTTCAATCAAGAATATGGCATTGACTACGAGGAAACGTTTGCTCCTGTGGCTCGTGTCACATCTGTTCGTAGTCTTCTCGCCATAGCTGCCACCAAGAAACGGCCACTCTATCAGATGGATGTCAAGAATGCCTTTCTAAATGGCGATCTCGAAGAGGAAGTCTACATGAGACTCCCTCCAGGCGTGACCTCCCGTCAGGGACATGTATGTCGACTTCGAAAAGCCCTCTATGGCCTCAAACAAGCTCCGCGTGCTTGGTTTGAAAAGTTTAGCAACACTGTCATCTCACTGGGTTTTTCTCCAAGTAACTATGATTCTGGCCTGTTTACTCGGACTACTGCTGCAGGTACTATCTTACTTCTGTTGTATGTTGATGACATGATCATCACCGGCAGTGACACTACAGGTATCAATCATCTCAAACAATCTCTCAGCTCATGTTTTGAGATGAAAGATCTTGGCAAACTACACTATTTTCTTGGACTTGAAGTTCTATCAGACTCCTCCGGCATCTACCTCTGTCAAGCCAAGTACATATCAGATATGTTGTCAAAGGCTGGGATCACAGACAACAAAGTTGCGTCTACACCAATTGAGCAAAATCTGCACCTTGCTCCGAATGCTGGAACCCCGCTGAAAGACCCTACAAGGTACCGTCAACTGGTTGGATCTCTGGTCTACCTGACAGTTACTCGTCCAGATCTTGCCTATGCAGTTCATATAGTTAGCCAATTCATGGCTACCCCGTGCTCGGATCACTATGCCGCTGTTCTCCGTATACTTCGGTATCTCAAAGGGACGATGTTTCATGGCCTTCATTTCTCATCCACTTCATCCTTACAGCTTCGTGCCTTCTCAGATGCAGTCTGGGATGGTGACATAACCGATCGTCGTTCAACTACCGGCTATTGTTTCTTCCTTGGGAACTCTCTTATCTCCTGGCGCAGCAAGAAACAATCACTGACAGCTCGCTCCAGCACTGAAGCGGAATACCGAGCCTTAGCTGACACCACTCAAGAACTCGTATGGCTACGCTGGCTACTATCTGATATGGGTGCTCATCAATTTTCCCCAACACCTTTGTGGTGTGACAACACTAGTGCTATTCAGATTGCTCACAATGATGTCTTTCATGAGCGTACAAAGCACATCGAGATTGACTGTCATTTCACTCGTCAACATGTTCTTCGCAAGACGGTTAAACTTTTTCCAATCTCAACCATTGATCAGACTGCTGATATCTTCACCAAAGCTCATCTTCCAGGGCGTTTTCGGGCTCTCGTTTCCAAACTCAATTTGTCTCATTCTTCCCCTGCTTGAGTTTGCGGGGGGATGTTAGAGTATTAATGTCAATATGTATAGTTCAGGGTCCTTTCTGTAATTGTGTGTAACTTATCTTGTATAAATTGTCTCTTAGGGTTTCATTATTAGGTTAGACACTTCATTTGTATTACTCTCTCAATATATGAAAACGGCTGATTCTGCCACCATCTCTAGTGCGTCTCTCTCAATCTATCAACCTACTCACATATTCTAACAGACACCATGAAGCAGCTAAGAGAAATGTTCATTTTTCAAGCCGCACCAGACCACCAAAAACGGTGCGGTATGTTTTGGTTCGACCAATGTTCATGGGATGGGGGTGAGATTAAAAGTGATCAAGGGTCTAGATCAATTGGTTTTTAGCATATGCTTTAACTCAATCATTTCAGCCTTCTCCCACTTATTTGAGCTCATTTGGGTTAATATGTTTTTTTTAGCGGTTTAGCCTAGTCCCTCGCTCCTCTCTTCTACCAAATTTGGTGATTCGTCGATTCCCGATTACGACTGCAGGTATGCAATCCCTTCTCCTTGGTCTATGATTCCCGATTATTCAAGTACCAAGCACGACTTTGTTTAATAATCTTCCTCGTTTTTGTTTTATGTTTCTTTTTTTTCTTGTTCGACGAGCACCTTACCTGCAATTTTGTTACTTCGTTCATAGTGATACTGATTATCATTGTTAGCAGGATAGCCCTATAGAAACACACAGAAAGGTAAGAACAATCGGTAAACTCATATATGCTAATCCTTACAATTTAACGACTTATTGGAGAAATTTGATTATGAAGGAATTGATTGAAGATTAAGTGAACTTTTTATGTCACTTTGTTATTTTAAGACATTATTGTTGTTTTAAATTGTGTAAGACTTTAAATATATGACAATTCTAACGCAACAGACAAGTATTTCTTGACGTAAACTGCCTTGGATCTACAACTGGGTGGTTTTCTGCCCTATTAATATCATGGCTAATTTTCTTTGATCAAGAGATTTTCATTACAGATAATGAATTTTAAAAGGATGGTTTGTAACAAAATAAAAAGGTTTCAGAAGCAATGAGCATCCAATAATAATTAGAATTAAGACCGATGTTTGAACGCAAGCCCCCGCTAACACAAATTATGACATAGGCTCGACCACTTGGGCCGACCTTAGGCAGGCACCCCTCCAAAGTGCAATGGAGGTCACCAACCTAGACAATGGGTCTCTTTGATCACCCATTGATCCTGTCCAGGTAAGTATGTATCAAGTTGTACAACGCTCTCCTTATATGTATTTTGTTGTGGCTGCAGGTTTCATTCCAACACCAAAATGGGTTATGTTTAAACGAGCACACGGTATTCTTTAGTAAAAGGCGAAAGAATAGTTGGCTTTGTGGTCATCACATGGCTGCGTGGCTTTTGAACTACACTGAGGATCCTCTTTATACACTTTTTTTAAGATCTAGATCTAGATCTGCATTCACCTGGCGATGTGGGAATGAAGCTAAGATGTATTTGAAGAAAAGAAAACAGAGACTATTTGGCATGTACCTTGCTCATCTAATTGTACAACATGTAAAAAATAGTCGGATATGTTTTGCCATTGTCTTGTGTGTAACGGCATCAATGATTTGGCATTCTCATTAACATAAATCAGCTCAAACTTAGAGGCGACACCATGATGCAGATCAAATCGAGCTGCTAAAAGAAATGTTCATTTTTCAATCCGCACCAGACCACCAAAAACGGTGCGGTGTGTTTTGCTCTGACCAGTTCTTCAATGTGTTTGCTGTAGTCTCATTACTCCATGAACGTTACTACTAGCAACTCTGAACGGCTCTGCATCATGGTGCCGTTGTTGTTTTCACGATACTCATGGAGTAAGTTTTATGTGGATCATGTTTGAATTTCTAGTGGCAATTAAATAACTCCATTTATAAAATGATGCAGCTTGGCTTGAATTTGAGTCTGCTGTTATGGAACCATCTCCAAAAGCTCAAACTTAACTCCATTTATCAAATGATGCAGTGTTGCTTGACTTTGAGCTATAAAGTGATCAATGAATCAGAATCTACAAAAACATGATTATGAGGGATTTATATTAAAAGGTTTTGTTAGTCCCACATGGGTGGGGAATGTGAGGTTGTTGAAAGAGAGGTTAGATTAAATTGGAGGATGTGGGGAAGGTAGAAAAGCATCTTTGCGCTTGGGGCAATGACGCAGCTAATGAGGTAATAACCGAGGCGCGTCAATTGCTGGTTGAAAACTATTTCCAAACCCCCTCTTCAGTCTTGGGTACTCCCCTTGGCCGTCGAGAATTTCTGGAAGGGTTCCCTTATGGGTAAAACCCTACAATTTCTCAAGTTGCAAACTTTTAATCACTAGTTCATTTAGATTAGGAATTCTCCAATAATAAGGGCATGTATCATATATAAAATAATTTCATAGATTTATTGGTGCTGCACTTTTTTCTTGGCAGGATCCTTAAATGGTTTTTCTTTTTGTTGCAACTTCTGCGACCAATGTGTGATCTTGTATGGCTTGAAAAGAATAAATGGTAGTTAACTGTTGTAACAAAATTCAATTGAAAGCAAATATAGACGTAAGACACATGTTTCAAAAGCACACCGTTATCTTTAGTAAAAGGCGAAAGAATAGTTCGCTTCGTGCATATCAACTGGCTGCATGGGTTTCAAAGCTTATTGAGGAGCCTCTTTTATGCAGATGCTTTTAGCTCTACATATCCATTCACTTTGCAATGTGGCAATGAAGCTAACTATAATTCATTTAGTAATCATTTTTTGGGTTATCTCTATATTTGGAGAAAAACTCATTATCTCTCCTACTTTCTCCATTTTGGAGATAGTTTGGTGGAAACTGTTGGAGCACAAAATCCCATATTCTCCAAAAATGGGGAAGTTGATGGAGATTTCTTACATTTGGATTCTTATTGATCTCTAAATGAATTTACCTAGTTTCGTCGAATTTCTGCGGCAGATGTCGATGCATATAACGGTTCATGCGATGTATCCGATGAAGGTAGTAATTCAATGAAACAATATGTATTCAATGTTAGTTAAAACTCAAGAATATAACTTATCTTTGTATTTGGTACAAGTTGTTCAAGCACAACCTCCACTCAAATGCTAATAGACACCCATAAAGTATTATATTCTAACCAAACCTTATTCTTATACTAAGGGGACGTTTATTAAATGCTTACCCGGTAAGATTTTGAACAATGAGAAGATTTTGAATTCAATGAGAAGATTGCAATGGTTTGGTTGGTGTACCAATGTGAGATTTTGAACAAGGCCTCTAAAACTTTTGGGGCTGACTATATATATATATATATATATATATATATATACTAGTTGGCAATGCGGCGGGATGTAAAAAGTTTCTTCAAGATGCATTTAATTTTGATGTGTGCTACCTTTCTTTGTGTATGTTTGTGGTTCAAATTTCCATCGAAAATAAATGATAGTGTTAGTGGCTTGTGCGACCATCATAATAAAAACAAATAGTTTATGTGGAATAAATTCATTTTTGGCAACATGGCTGGTAAAACATCAAAAAATTCAACTAAATCTAGTAAGGAAGAAACAACAATTTAGAGGGTCTCGTCGATTTGAATATAAAGGGCCTCATGATATCAAATTTTAAAAGGAAACAAACGTTGTACCATAACATGCTTTTCAAGAATCGAGTACCTGCGAAAACAAATTAAAAAATTAGCAGCCTAAAAAAGATTATTGTTGCTAAAGATAGCAAAGGGAAGAATGGAAGAGGGGAAAACTACAATTCATTTTTTATCACGGGAACTGGTCAAGATCGATTAATAGTTTATAAATCAGTAAATGTGTTGTATTTTTGTATTACAAATGCAAAAGAACTTACGGTAGGTGCAAGGAGACATCCGAAAATGACAATTCCATAAATATAGAGGACTGCAAAAAAATAAGAACACAATAAAGAAAACCTAAATAAAGAAACATAATAAAGAAAACAAAAACAAATAAGATGAATTAAACTTGAAGTAACTGCTTTGATTAAACCTAAATAAGAACACAATGAAAAACAAATTCAAATCAAATCTTTTTATCCAAATAGATCATATCTGCCATTCCTTTCTACTATCCAAATTCTTCTCTGATTACTAAAATTCCAAGTTTGCTCAGCACAGTAAGCCAAAATCCAATCTTTCTCGATCATTATCACCAACATTAAAAAATCAACCTTTTAGCTCCCAAATCCAATGATCATCAAGAAACAGGATAAACCTAGACACAAGTCTGAATTGGGAATCGAACAAAGAGCTACCCTACCAATGGTGAGTAAAAAACCAGTCTACTCTCCTACAGCCAAAGAAAACTTGAACCATAATTGTAGTAGCCACGGGCCTTTGCAGAACACATACAACTAACACCAATCCAAAGCACATCCATCTAACACCAATCTGAGCTAGTCTGAAAATTAGATCCTTGAAATCCACCAAAGCAAAAACAAAATCCACCACTGATCTGAGGCACTAATCACCAATGTTGAATTGGGACCAAAATTGACAGGTTTGGAAACCAATTGAGAAACAGTAGCATTTTGGCCACTGGCCAATGCAAACCAAAGCTGGGAAATGAGCATAAACAACCTATTCCACAAGAATACCATACTGAAAATAGGAAAATTGCAGAACCGGCCAAAAGACAGAAATATTGGAACTGTAAGACAGCAACAATGAAAGTAACTTAATGAAATTTTGCAAATTAAGCGTCCCAAAATGCAGGGATTAGTTATACGTATTAAAAGTGTGCTTAATTGGGGACACAACAGTAATCTGTACCTGCAGTTACCAATTCAAAAAAAGCAGGAAGGTCTTGTAACTGCAATATGAAGAGAAGTTGTTATTGACAACAAATTTGCTACAAAAGGAGACATGAAAACCCGGTAACCACACAATATGTACAACAAAAGTTGGAAAAGGAACGAACTGACAGATATGATAAACCAAGCAAATAAGAAAGAAAACAAACCTTCTTTTCCCGTACACTGTCCTTTTCAACCAGCGAAACAGACAAACTCCTTGTTTGACCATTTCCTAATTTCTCAATAACTTGAATAGAGAATAGAGCAGCTTTTACTTACGGTGCTTCTCTTTATCAGACCTGAAGCTTCAATGTGGGTTTAACAACCAGCTATTCCAAAGGAATTGGACCTGGGACAGGATCAGGAACACCAGAGACCAAAACAAATCACAATTGGCATAAGGGCCATAAGAAACAGCGTTGACAAATCCAGATTTTGAAAAACATACAACCAGATTATGTACTTAATTAGGAGACACATCTGGGACAAAATAGATAGACCAAAAGAAAAGGAAGAAAACAAACAATAGAATTCACCCTTATCACCCCAGAGAACAAAGTAGAACACCAGAATCTGAGTATAATCAAACATAGGACATACCTGTGCAGTCAATATTGAATGGAAGCTAAAACAAATTACAGATAGCATATTTTTCTTCGGTCAATCTAATCTATATTTCACCTTATTAGTGTCAAAGGTTACTTTACCCATATAAACCATATTTTCTAACTCAAACTATCGAAAGTAACATCCATTAAAAACTCAAAACTTACTTCTCTTATAGAAATTTGGTCTGAAGTGGAGTACCTTTGCATCTATTCCGAAAATATAAGCAAAGTAACTGTATTAATGACCAAAAGAACATCTTATAAGAAGATCAAAACAATGTAAATCCCTGAAACTATTATCCTTTATATACCATTCCTACTGAAGTTTCTAATGCTCAATAAGTGACTTAATGAAAGATAACAGCAAAAAATGTGCCTGCAATGTAAAGTATTTACCCAGGCTTCTTCTCCATAGATGGTCTAAATGAAGATGAACAAAAATGGCATGGGACAACTTCACCCATAACAAATATATAGCAAACAACATCAACATGGCTTGTCATTAGGTTCTTTTTTTCCTCTCTTGCTTGTATATAAGTGATGTTGACTTAGAGCTTAATGAGCTTAATGGTTTGAGTGATTTATTCACCCAACCATCAAGAGTGTTTCTTTAAGGCTTGATCGTTAAGCCATTAAGCCAAAATAGCCATATGAAATAAGCCAGCATCCCTGACTTACAAAAACATCAAATGATACATTCCTGAGCACTGAGATAGACAGCGGTTCCAGGGAATGGTTTCTTAAGCCTGTGGTCATTCTACATTTGAAAAAACTATATACACAACTAATTACCAACATATAGACACAGATCTAGTACTCACTTGCTGTCCAGAAAAGTTAACCAGAAAATCTAAGTTTACAATATAGTACAGATAAAAAAAACCATTTGAAGGAAAAGCTTAAAGTGAAACAGAAAAATACAATCTTAAAAGATAATATATCCTTGACAGTGATTCATTAGAAATATGCAAGTGCAATTCAAGGTTAGACACCCCACCCAAAGTTGCAATTCAAGGTTAGACACCACTTCCAAAGTTGGGTACATGGATGGACCACCCAACAGTGATTCATTAGAAAATATGCAAGTCTAATTCAAGCTTAGACACCAACCGGTTGCATCCAACACAAAATCTTCTTTAGGTGTATCCCGTGTCTTGTAGCTTACGATTAAACGGTACAGATATATTTCTTGAATCTAAAAGCTCATGAACATGTAATACCTCCATTAATTATTTACAGGGTAAAAACATACACAAACAAGACATTAACGTCTATGCATTTTGTAAAAAAAAACAAGCATAGCAGCAGCCATGTCATTCATTTGTTTCATTGGTTTCATGGCGGTGGTACATCAATGGTAGTAGAATCCTAATGATAAATTCTAAACATTTTAACAGTAAATGCCCCCATTTAGTTGAACAAATATAATAACTAATAACAGGGTACCTGACTCGTCTTCTAAATCATTTAGTCTGTACATCAAGGAAGAACCGTGAGAGTATGTCTAACATGCCACAACTCCAAAATTTCCCAACTTATAAAGCTCTAAGATCATGATCACCAAGCCTATTAAAACAAAGAATGAATGAGTTATGTAACCATCATGAAGAAAAGTAACCAATGTATAAGCTAAAAATAACAAAAGGTTAAAATATGGAAAAGTTAGAGATGGCATTTCTAAATTTATTGCAACATAAACAATAGACTTTCTTTAAAATCAGTCACTCTCCCTTAGTATAGTGTTCTTTGTTTTTGCAGTTTAGCAAGTATAGTGGTTACATTGCAACAAAACCATAATTCTGATTGATAGAATATGAAAAATAGAGAGAATATGCAGGGAGAAAAATTATAATAAAGTACACATTGAGGGCAATCTTATATAAAAATTACATGTATTTTTTTGGAAAAAAAATACAACATTTGAACATATTTTTGACAAAAACTACAGTAAGAAAGAAAGATATAAAAACTATGAAAACTATATACTTTGGCAAGAAAGAACCTGGTAGAGCAAAAATAAACACAACCCATACGCACCCTAACAAACTCTCAGGTATAACAATCTCGACCCTCAAGCTTCCTGTTTCATTCCTGATACACAAAATAAAATTCACTTTGGAACAAAATATAGTTAGAGCCTAAGTCATCCAAAAAAGTTATAGGTTCGATCACAAGAACTGAAACAAAACAGCAGCCTATAAGATATTGCTAAAACCTTGACGAAAAAATGAACCGAAACAAACAGTTACTGCATGAAAAGGTAAATTTGTTAGTCAAAGATAAAGCAAATGTTAATAGAATCATAAAATTCATAAAATTCTTGATCAGTCAAGTTACCAAGCACACAACACAAACTGAAAAAAACATTTTGATTCCTGCTAGTTTAATCAATGAATATGTCTTTTCTGTTTGGAGAAGGGAATGTAGAAAGCACAATGGCACAGATTTTGACTGAGTATTTCACGATTAATTGCTGGCATCTGATGGAAATTAGTAAACGGCCCCAAAGATTGTTTTCTATTTGACTTAAGACAAGTTTCAATAGATTGCAGGATCTTGTACGCCTATTAAACCCACAACTGGTATACGCACACTGTTCAAATACAACAACAAAAGATAACACAGACATTTGAAGCATCACTTACCCAAATCTTTGAAATGTTAGAAATCAGAAGATACCAAATTGTGAACTTAATAAAAATCAAAATCAAAATGTAAGAGTTAGGGTTTTTACCTCAATGAACGCACCAGTGACTTCAAGAAGACTACCATGGATGTCGCGCCTCATCACCAGAGAATGGTGATCCGCTGCCGGTGAAATCGACGGGTGATATACATGTACGAAGAACTCAGTTGAGAGCACAATTTTGAAGTTTGACGTGAGATAAAAGGTAGAAAGGGTATGGGCTCTGTGAGAGTGTAAAAGGGTATGGGCTCTGAGAGGGTTAAGTCAGAAAGCATGGGTTAAACTCAGAAAAGCAACAAGAGGATTGAAGTCAGAAGGCATGGGATGGGCTAGTACCATAATTTTTTTATCAGTGTAGATTTGAAATCCTTGCATTAAAAGTTGTACATCATGCTTAAACATTTGTAATTAAGAGTTTTTCAAAATTTATGCATAAAAAGTAGTATCGTGTGCTTTAAAGGTTGTATTTAAGACTTTTGTCTTGAATGCATATATATGTAGTATAGATATATGGGGTTGAGTTCCGACAAAAACGAAAGTTATAGTGAAAAAGGTAAGAAGGAATCTTCACCCTCGGATCAATCCTAAATGAAGATCAATACTCATATGGTGCATCGAGATGCACTGCATTGGATCAATTTCCGTGATGCACTGCACTGGATCCATGGGATGAGAGTGAGATTAAAAGTGATCAAGGGTCTACATCTATTGATTTTTAGCCTATGCTTAACTCAATCATTTTGGTCTTCTCCCACTTATTTTAGCTCATTTGGGTAAATATATTTTTTAGCGGTTTAGCCTAGTGCCCCACTTCTTCTCTCTTCTACCAAATTTGGTGATTCGTCGATTCTCGATTACAACTGCAAGTATGCAATCCCTTCTCCTTGATCTATGATTTGACAATTGATCTCTCCCTAATCGTCTAGTCTCATTCATCTTAATTTTCCAAATTGCTAATTTTATAATTAAAGTACCAAGCACTCCCTCCTCAAATCGAGCTACAGTTTTTGGAGAACTTATGACGCAGTAGGAATGCGCGGAACGGATCGACAAGCGTCGAACCCTAACGGTGAATAAGTTCACAAACGTAAACTTAGAAAAAGTAACAGAAAAGCCTCGAATATCAAGAACTATTATTGAATCTGAATATTGAAATTGAATGCTAAACAATGTAGATAAAAGCCCTATTTATAGCTAAGCTAAATAAGAAATAACTATGGAAACTATTATTGAGATCAATCCATAAGGGAAAGAAATCTTATTGGAAAATAACTCTAAAACAATAGAAATCGAAATAGTTGCTCGATGATCTGGAAGAGCTGCGTGGTTTGGCTCGCGGCTTCAAGCCGCGTAGGCTTCTGTTTGGTTTGCATCCAGGGGGTTGCGCGGCTTGGGCTTCGGCTTCAGGTCGGGTGCCAGGTCGCGTAAGCCTCTGCTTGGCATGGTCCATTTGTTCTTCGAAACGGAATGCGAGGCGCACTATATCAGTCTTCTCCACCTCTGAAGAACTCGACCCCGAGTTCTCATCTGAAAGAGACGAGTTATCCGGGTGGTAGTCGTAGATGTCTGCCACATTGAAGGTGTTGGATATATGGAGCGAGTCGGGGAGGGTGCCCACGTAGGCGTTGTCGTTAATCTTCCTTGAGATCTTGAATGGGCCATATTTCCGGGGTTGTAACTTATTGTAAGTTCCAACGGGAGATCGCTCCTTCCATAAGAATACCATGACATCATCGCCTACCTTGAAGGTTGTTAGTCCCAGATGGCTTAACAAGTATTGTAGAAGGGGGGGGGAGGGATTGAATACAATACTCAAATTTTTCACCATTTTAATTCTATTATTGAAAAACTTTCAACAAGAATTACACATAAAATCTAAAGACTGTTGCGGAAAATAACAGATAAACTATTCTGTCAGGATCGATTCCAAACAAGAATAATTATACTTAGAAATCAGAATTAAAGAATCTTGCGGAATAGAACTTTAATTCAAACACACTCAATGAACAACTACTCAGAAAACACAATCTGTTTGTATTCAATACTTCAACTCACAAGTTTACAACCAAACCTCAATCTTGTTGAACAGGCTCAACAAGACGACTTCTACTTCTCTAGAAATAGGGTTCTAAACCTTGAGGTTAATTCTCTCTAAAACAAAAACGAATTCTAAAGATGTCGCCGAATAGCTATCTATCAAAATCTATTTATACTAAATAATTACAAGATAACTATCAAAACAAAATTGATCTTCAGAATATTCTTTCATGCTTATCTTTAATCATTCCATCTTTATCTCCAACATTCTCGCATTCCATAATTATGATCACAAGCAGCATTAACATCGTTATGCACAAGCAGTACTAACATTGTTCCAGCAGCATTAACTTTTACTTGAAGTACTAACTTTGCTCTGGCAGTAGTATTGTTGTTCTGGCAGTACTAACCATACTTGGCAAATCTTCAGTTCCCAACAATCTCCCCCTAACTTGACTTTTTAGGTTGAGAAGTCAAGTTCTTCAGATGATGCTTCCAAAACCTAATCATGAACACATAAATCAGGATTCAAACCCAGGCTTTGATTGATAATCCTTCTCACCAAGTATCTTCCCATTTCAGAATCCTTGTTGCAAGCCAACTTAGCATGTAGCATTCCATTCAACCTTTTCTTGCTGTGCTTGTATGCAACATCCACCAAATAATACTCATGATATGTATAGTCAAGTGTGATGACATACACTCCACATTTTTCAATGAGCATCCAGTTGGTAATGGCTTGAAAATTTCTTTCTATCATATACTGAACTGCTTCTGGTTTGAACATTAGGCACAGGTATTCAAGAACCAATTTGGTGATAGACATCCCTTTCTCATTCAGCATATTTCCATACAGCTTCATTCCAACCTTGTACATCTCCTCTACGTCAGATCTAGAGCACATTCTGATAAGTCTTCCCCATGTAGAACAGATCTCATACTTCCCATCTGCTCTTTTGACTCTAATGTACTCCTTTCTCTGATCTACCAAGGTATCCCAGAAGATGATCTCAGGAGGCATGGAAGATAATGGGTCAACTTTGATTGGATCAGTATCAACCATAGTGATATACATATCACATTGAGCATTACTTGGTTGACCTGATGGAGTTGCTACTTCTTCTTCAGCAACCTTTGTATCATCTTTCTTTTCTGGAACATCCTCTTCTTTTTCTTCTTCTACCACTGGTTCTACCCTAGGTTTCTTGACAACTTTCCTCTTGGTAGCTATAGACTTGGTTCTTGTTCTTTTCAGTGACATCAGCTTTTCACCCAGAGTTTCTTCTTGCTTTTTAGGAGTGTCATGTTTGGCTTTAATCAAAGCCTCTGCAACTTCAACTTCTTCCAAAGTAGGCATTTTAGTTTCTGTTGCTTCCTTTGTTTCTGCTGCTTCTTCCTTTGTAGATACTGCTTCTTGCATGGTTTATGCTGCTTCTTTTGTTTCTGCTGCCTCTGGAATGGTTTCTGCCGCTTCTGCTTTTTGACTTTCATCAGCATTAACCGTTTCTGCTGCATGATCAGTTTCTGCTTCTTTCTGAATTTCAGCAGCATTAACCGTTTCTGCTGTTGGTTTAGTTTCTGCTTCTTTCTGAATTTCAGCAGCATTAACCTTTTCTGCTGCATGATCAGTTTCTGCTTCTTTTGCAATTTCTTCAACACACTCATTCTCCCCCTTTTCCTGTGCACTCTCCATGTTGAATTCAGCTTCTGACTCCCCCTTTTTGGGAGCATCATTGTTGGGGCTTCTTCTTTTAAGAACATACTGAGCTTTCTTCTTCATGTGCATCAACTTTGTAATCAGCTTCTTATGCTTCTCAAGCTGTGTTTGTTGATATAGGACCAATTTCTTGAGTCCATCTATCTCCTTTTGCTGACTTACAACATCTGTGTTGATATTGGCAATGGTTTCCATCAATTCCTCATATGTATATCTATCCTCACCTTGTTTAGGAGTTTTTACTTCCTTTAAAGGATCACTGGAAATTTTAGTAGGTGTCTTTTGCCTAGCAAAAGCACTGCCTACCCCCGTGGTTTCTTGGCACCTGGGACCTCTGAATGATTTCTCATTCTGAGTTGCCGTGAGGAAGGTCTTAGTTATGTTACCACTGTCCTTCTCTGTGATAGCAGAAGTAGTGGCAGCCTTGCTACTCACATGCTCAACCTTCTCCTTACTGAGCACCTTCTTGGGGTTGGGAGACACCCCTGTGGTTTCCCTTTCGATATTCTCTATTGGAGAATGCTCCAATAGAGGGCTTAAAGGCTTTGGGCTTGTAGGAGGTACATCAAGGGAAGGAGTCTTGTGTACCATTCTTCTTATAAACTTTTTGGTTATGAGAGGAGTGGGTCTTTGAAGAATGGACTGAGGAATTTCTTTAGTGATTGAAGGTGGGGTTTGGCTATCAGTGGGTTGGTCTAATGAGGGCCTTGACCCTGATGCCATACCTTCTTGTGTGTGGGACACACCCATCATTGTAGAGAACAATGGAGTGTCAACTCCTTCCGAGTCCCTGGAAGTTCTTCTCATATTTGAGAAGACATTTCCTTTAGGGGGTTTAGGTACATATACCTCAGTAAATTGAGGCAAATCCGTCAATTCCTGAGTAATCACTGCTTGGACAAACCTTGGGTACATATAAAAACTCTTTTTGGATTCCAGGTTTGACACAAGATCATTGAAAATCATTTGTGAAAAATTAAACTTCCTGGCAGTGGCCAAGCAGACCAGGGCATAAGCAATGGTACTGCTAAACTCACTCCATCCAGTAGTTTTCTTTGAAATGCAATGCATTAAGGTATGAACAAAGAATCGCCATTGTGTAGAAAATTTAGACTTGAAAAACTTAAAGATTCCAATGGGACCTTCATACCCCATTCTCGTTAAAGTTGAGTATAGATCGTCATTAGGAATAGACGTCATACCTGAGGCATCATTCAATCGAAGAGTGATGCGAATAAGCTCCTCTGTAACATTGTATTTGAGGAAATCCACAATGTCGTGAAAACCTGCGGACTGTTTTGGCTTCTGGAGCATGGCAATCTCGTTGTGTTCGTCGATAAACTCCATTGTACCTGAGGATTCTTGATAGAAAACAGAGATTCTTGGGAGAGAATAGTTAGAAAGAGAGAGAGATGAATAGAATTCAAAGAGACGTTATGAACTTTGGCGGGCTGAAAGAGGTATTTATAGCAGTATTAGCCCTAATTTTTCTTTTAAAGCAGTATTAACGACACATGCAGTATTAAGTACGAAGCAGTATTAACTATGTACTGGCAGTAGTAACTATGCACTGGCAGTAGTAACTATGCACTGGCAGACCTGTGATACACTTAACAGGTTGTATCTCAATTGCTCAACATAGTAAACATCCTCAAATGTCATCTTACCTTTTGATACATCACCTTTACCACTTATCTTACCTCCTGCAGGATTATTCCCAAAAGCAACATGTCCTCCATCAATTCTTTTGAAATTCTTGAGGCAGGCCATGTTACCTGTCATGTGCCTGGAGCAACCACTATCAACATGCCAGATGCTCTTCCCCTTGAGCTGTTGGTTGCCCTGCACATAAGATAAATCAATTAGTTTTTATTGGGAACCCAAGCCAAAGTGGTCTTGGGTCTCCCTTGCTCATCAAAGTACTTACATTCAGTTTGGATAAGTTTTTCAACCTGAGGAACTTCAGTACTGGATTACTTTGTCAAGATGATTGGTCTAGCAGCACAAACACTAGAAGCAGTATTATCTTTAGAAGAAGTACTAACAGTGTTAGCAGTACTAACACTGCTAGCAGCAGTATTGCTTCTAGAAGAAGTACTAACAGTGTTAGAAGCACTAACACAGCTAGCAGCAGTACTATCTGAGGCGGCAATACTAACACTAGTGCTTTTAGGAACCCACATTGTGACACATTCTTTTTCAGTCTTTTTCCTCATGTGGCTTTTGGATTTAGCTTGTTTCTTAGCCACATGGTTTCTTACAGGCTTCCTATAACCATTTGATTTTTGAAAAGTTCTTTGAAAATTTATCCTTTGGTTAATAGGATTGAAATAACAGTGTTTGGCAAGGTGATTCAATTTGCCACAGATAAAACAAGGTTTTGGTCTGTTAATTATTCCAGTTTTTGAGCCCACTGATTATTCCAATTTCTTTGATTTCCCTTCTTTTTATCATGTTTTTAGGGCTCATTCTTTTGAGAATTCTTGCAATAACAATGTTCACAAGTATTGGAATTCACAACAGTGGTCTGTGTATAATGAACTCCCTTTCCTTTTTCAGATCTTTTCATCTCATTGTTCTTATCCCAGGGACTTCCACCTTCCTCATTAGTCTTGATGTAATTCTCTAAGGGGATCTCACTACTGACATTCTTGTTCCTTTTCTTAGACTCTTCTTTTTCAGTTTTATCCTCAACAACAACTTCATATAATGGATCTACTTTAGTAGCTCCTTCAGGTAAGTCCTTCCTATCCTTGGTTTCTAACAGGTCTGACCTAGGAGGGGTGTATGTGTTGTTGTAGGGTGGGGGTGTGGCATTGTACCCTAGGCCTGGTTTCATCTTACTGTGGATTTGAGCATTTATTATGGTGTCCATGACTTTAGAAGCACATGAAAACTTTTCAACATCAAGTTTTACTTTCTCAAGTTCTCCTTTTAATTTCTCACATTCCTCCCTAGACTCTTTCAGTTGGAACTCCAGACCATTCTTTTCCCACTTCCAGTAGTTTGTATCATATGAGTGTTGAAGTTCATTGGCTTGAAAAGCCTTAATTTGTTCTTCAAACCTCTCAACAATCACTACATAATATCTTCTATCCTTTTCTAATCTCTTAATGTCATCACACATTCCCTGGTTGTGATCTCTATACCTTTTCACAGTGTCTATACAAGCTTGAGAACAGAGATTAGATTTTACCTCAGTAGGAAGATCTGAGACTTCTGCCATGAGTGCATGATTCTGAATTGCCTCTTCTGCTTGATCACTCCAATCAAATCCCATTCCTTGTTGAGAAACAAGGGCTTGAACAGAGTTTCTGTTCTGGTTGAAGCTTCCAGTCTGAGCTTGTTGATGGTTGTTTTGAGATACTCCACCTCTGCATTCTCTGGCAAAGTGTCCCATCTTATGACACTTGTAGCATTCCACCTTAGACTTGTCAAACCCAGCACCATCTTCTCTTCTTTGGGAAAAGTTGTTTCTCCCAGTCCTCTTTATAAACTTCTTCACCCTCATAGAAAGCATAGCCATCTGCCACTTGATATCCATCTCCTCAAGATCATCAACATTAATCTGTTCTAAGTCATCATTAATTAATGAGGAGTTAACATGACTAGAAAAGAAAGCTTCTAGTACAGAATCATTGGCCTTCTCCTGATTGACTCCACCAGCAGTACTAACTGATTCAGGGTTAGCAGTAGAATCAGTTGATGCTGATAGGAGTGCAGCATTATACACATATCCTGAGGGCTTCTTCTTGGCTTCAACCTCTGCTTCAAATACCCTAAGATCATTGTAAAGATCATCAAGCTCTTTATCTTCTAACTGGTCATTCTGTCTGAAAGACACAGTATACATTGTCCATTCCTCACCTAATGATCTTAGAAACTTCCTGTTTACATCATCAGCCTCCATACGAACTCCAACTGTAGCCAATTCGCCAATCAACTTATTAAATCTATCAAAAGTTTGAGTCATAGACTCATTCTTTGTAGAAGTAAAATTTTCATATTGTTGTTTAAGAATTGCCTTCTGGTTCCTCTTGGTGCTCTTGGTACCAGTGAATCTCTTTTCCAATGCATTCCATAAAATCTGAGCATCAGTGCAGTGATGAAATTGGTGCTGATACTCATTGGGAATAGCCAAAAGCAGAGTGCTTAAGGCTTTCATCTCTGTTTGTCTAACCTTTCTTTCTGCATCAGTCTTTGGAGGGGGTCGTTTGCCATCTGGTCCAACCCTTCCTTCAGCACATGGACCATTCTCTATAATATCCCAGATGGAATAATCAGTAAGCAAAATATACTGCTTGATTCTAATCTTCCACATGTCAAACTCATTAGGCCTGAGCATGGGAACCTTTGAAACAAGAGTACTGTTTGATTCAACTGTGTTGTCCATAATGATTGCAGATTTCTAAGAAACCAAGCTCTGATACCACTTTTCAGGATCGATTCCAAACAAGAATAATTATACTTAGAAATCAGAATTAAAGAATCTTGCGGAATAGAACTTTAATTCAAACACACTCAATGAACAACTACTCAGAAAACACAATTTGTTTGTATTCAATACTTCAACTCACAAGTTTACAACCAAACCTCAATCTTGTTGAACAGGCTCAACAAGACGACTTCTACTTCTCTAGAAATAGGGTTCTAAACCTTGAGGTTAATTCTCTCTAAAACAAAAACGAATTCTAAAGATGTCGCCGAATAGCTATCTATCAAAATCTATTTATACTAAATAATTACAAGATAACTATCAAAACAAAATTGATCTTCAGAATATTCTTTCATGCTTATCTTCAATCATTCCATCTTTATCTCCAACATTCTCGCATTCCATAATTATGATCACAAGCAGCATTAACATCGTTATGCACAAGCAGTACTAACATTGTTCCAGCAGCATTAACTTTTACTTGAAGTACTAACTTTGCTCTGGCAGTAGTATTGTTGTTCTGGCAGTACTAACCATACTTGGCAAATCTTCAGTTCCCAACATATTCTAACAATCTTTCACAAAGTATACTGAAAACAGAACAACTTGAACACTTAGAATCAAAGCTATAAAGTTCTTGAGCAAATGGAGAAATCTTGCACTGAGAAAAATTCTTCCAGTAAGCGTGGTTTGCATGGGGAGCTTCTTCCTCCTTTTATAGTGTGAGAAGCATTAAATGCTTAGGACACTTGTCATCAGGAGATTTGCTTGTAGGTGTTGACTTCTGAAAAGTTGATGTGTCCTTATCACCTTTTCCCTTGGTACTAGGAAGAATACCCATGCTGATTGAGACGTTATCTGATAATGGATAAAATGACAAATAGTCACTTTTACCTGGCAATAGATATTGTCCCATAATAAATGATCTTCTTGATGTGTTTTCCAAAGCAGTTCCACCGATTATGTTCCACCGATATAAGTGCCTTGGAGTTTGCAATTGAGAACATCTGTGAAGATACTTGAGATCCCACCGATTTAAAGCTCTCATCGGTGGAACTCACATTTGGCCGACCATAAGAAGAATCGGCGAGAGATGTCCACCGATGTGTGACACAACCATCGGTGGGTCTTGAGTTGGCCGATCAAGGGATGGTCAGTGGGAGATGTCCACCGATGTATGAGGACCATCGGTGGATAATGACTTGTTGATTATTGAGAAGGTTATTCTTCATTTCCACAATGAGAATATCTTCAAGCTTGGTTTCGGTTGATCTTCGACTTCACCGAACATTTGCTATCTTGTACAAGTCATTGTAAAGAACCATTCTAAAATATTATAAGTAAGATTCAGGAGAAACATCGGTGAGTCAATTTCAAATCTTTGGTGACCCAACAATCTCCCCCTATTTGAATTTGAGCTCCATACTTAGAATATTTAAAGAGTATCTGAGAATAAAATGCATTTTGACCCTTTTTACTCTTTTTGGGTTATTTTCACATCGACCATTCTTTTTGTTCTTTTTGATCTATTTTGTCTTTTATGGATTTGTTAAATGTATCAAATATGTACAAGTAAGAAAAGTAAATATGTGCAACACAAAAATTCAAATAGATGAAAAATACTTGTATTTAAGTAAAATTTTCATACATCCGAAAATGAAAAATTACAAGTACTTGAAAAGAGAAAAACACCTAGATCATTTCTTTGGTTTTTGAATGCGGCGTCTGATCTCGTTGGTGATGTTCTGGTAGTGGATCTGAGCTTCGGAGATATGTGGCATGAGGATGGAAATCCCATGAAGGAAGATGATGTCAGCGAGATGTATCTGTGCAAACCTGAAGAATCACCGGTGGCCAAGTGCATCGTTGAAGAAGAGGCCAGGAATCGGTGAGATGCACAATGTGGTAGAGTGATAAGCAATGGAAGTTGGGATGGATAAGTTGAGATTTTCCACATAGGGGATTCTTCCTTTTGAGGCCATTTCTTTAAAGACAGTATCTTTCACCGATTGATTTTTCGTCTGTGGAAGTCGAACATCTTCTTTCAGGGATTGAAAAGAGGCACGTTCGTCGGTGGAGAGCACGATATTGTGTTTCTTCTTAATATCTTTCATCTTGTTATCAGCCTATCGATGTACTTATTGAAAATATCCTTCTTGGGATTTAAGCATTTTACCAAGAGCCTAGAAAGTTCAAACCATTCGGAGAGGCCGATTTGCCTGAGGTTATAATCTCTAATACTCCTTGAGAGACCATCTTCCCTTTCAACGATAAGCCTGATGTCGGAGGGGTTTTGCTTCGAAGTGGCTATCTTGACACCTGTGATCGGGGACCTGTTGGTTCGGTAGTGCATGGTCTTTTTGTACCATTTAATCTCTTCTTCCTTTTCTTCTTCTATGGTGCCCAGCTCAGATTTTTGGGCAAGAATGGGATCGGTAGATTTTGCCTTTATTGCTTCCTCTTTGGCAACCTTTAGAGACAATGCCTTAGAATCATCCAGGGCTTTTTGAGCAAGTCTAGCCTCCTCAATTTCTTGAGGAGATAGACCCAGATAGGTGGTGGTTCCTTGAGTGGGAGGTTTCAGCTTTAAAGTTTAGGCATCGGCAAATCTAGCCCCATACTTGGCTAATTCTTTCTTTCTTTTCTCTTCTTTGGCCTCTTCTTCCGCCGAAATTACTTTCTTGCCTTTGTCTTTTGGAATGGAGGCCGAAGGTGTTTGCTCCCCCTCAACTGTCGCCTTCGTTGTGGGTTTTTCTACCGATGGGGTATTAGTCGGTGTAACTGTGGTGGTTGGTGCCGATGAAGTTATCGGTGTAGGAGTGGTGGGCTGTGTCGGTGAAGCTGTCGGTGTGGTATTGAAGGTTGGTGTCGGTACAACTATGGTGACCACCGATGTGGAGATTTTCGGTTTGAAGAATCGGATGGTGGATTTGTCGGTGGGGTTTGATGGAGGCCTGTTGCTGCCAAGATGCATAACATGAGGCTTTTTCAGAGACTTTAGGTGGCTTTTCTCCCCCTCAGCAACGGCCGCAGAATCCATACCCAAGTGTGCAAGTATACGGTCGACCGATGCATGAATATGTTGAAGCCTTCCCCTGTCAGAATTATCAAAGGCAAAGTCTCCCAAATCGAAGGCCCAATCGAGGTTGTTGTTGAGGGAGTCAACCTTCCGATGAAGTTGCTGAAGTGATTCGGTGAGAGAGGAGCGAAGGTCTTGATGCCGAGATTCGCGATTAATGAGTCGGCCAAGTTCAGAATCTTTGAAATCGGTAGAGGCTTTGACGGAGGCCACCGACACGGCCAAATTGTTGTGAGATGTGTTTAGATTTTCTACCTTTTGAGCAAGAGAAGCCATACTGTCGGTGAGAGGTCGAAGCAGATTCTGAAGAGTGGATTCCAAAAGTTGAGGTTGCCGATTTTCTAAAACGGAGACTCTGTCACTTGTCTGAGCAATCATGGTAATAGTGGCTTGTTTGAAGGATTCAAACCGAGTGCCCACCAACCGACACTGTCGGGTACTCTCCTGAACTTCTGAGATAAGATCACTTAGAAGTCGGATATTGGTAGAGGGAGAGGTATGCATAGAAGGAAGTTGAAACCGAGGAGCATTCGGTGATAAGGGTGTGTGGGGGAGTGATCGTTCCTCGGGGTGAGTTGATGAGGAGGGTTTATCAGATAGGGGATCAGGGAACAATACCTTCGGTGGTGGTGGTGGTGGGGAAGTGGAAGGGGAAGAACTATCCTTAGAAGATGAGGATGTTTCACGGTCATCGGTAGGAGAAGGCGATCGATGGGGAGAGCCTTTCGGCGATGGTGAGGGGAGGGGGTGGGTTGCTTTGGTGATACATGTGTCGGGGATGGAGACTTCGGTGACAGGTAAGTTGTGGGTGGTGATTGTTCTGTCGGTGAGGGGGTGGAATCGATAACCATTACTTCATCGGTGGTCTGTTTCCGGGGAGAACCAGTATCCTCCAAAAGAAAATCCAAAAATGCCTGATTCGGAGAAGCCGAATCATCAATCGGCTGTGCATCATCGATCTCTAGATTGGGTGTTAGGCTGTGTAGTGTGAATTCGGTGCCTTCGAGGGGAGAGACCCCGAAGTCATCACCACCACCCAAAGAAGCGGGTGATGTGGTAATAGTGGGGTTCTCCTGAAATTCAACCGAAGCCTTTTGAGAGGAAACGGAGGAGTCGGTTTGGGGTTTTGCAGATTTCCCTGGCCTAGAAGGGACAACTACAGCTACCGATTTTGGAGAATCGGTAGTTGGCCTAAGGGGTGCGGCCAAATGTGTCCGAGACCTCTTTAGAGGAGATCTCGGAGGGGTTTTGGAGTGCCTCCGCTTGTGAGAAGCGGTTGAGACTTGAGTAGCCTCCGAAGGATGTTTCGGAGGCATAGTCTCAGAAGCGGACACGGAGGTGTCGGTGGCCCGAGATTGTTTCTTTTTGGCACCACCCGACTTCACTCGGGGACGGGGAGATGGGGCCACTACAGCTGGGGGTCCACGGAAATTTCTGGGTGTCTAAACCCGGGAATTTCCGCGTCTCCCCAGTGGAGATCGAGAGAGTGATCAAAAGAGATCATACCTGGTCGGAGGGGCTCGTCGGTGGCAAGAGGACCGACATCGAGTGTCTTTTGGCCGACAATTTGAGAAGACCAATCATATTTGAATCGGGGAGTTTTTGCCTTTCGATCGGCGTCCAAAGCGGAACCCAATTTATGTTGGACGATCATAGAGATAAATCGGGGGTAGGCTACATGGCATCGTTTTGGATGCTTTACAACCTCAGTTAGCTCAGTGAAGAAGTACTGAGCAAAATCTATCTTGCGTTGAAAGATTAGTGCATGGATAAGTTTAGTGATGTAGGAGGGAGATTGATCCTGACCACTGGTTTTTCGCGATAGGCAGTAGATCACATGAGCAAAAAAAAGTTCCAAACCCCTCCCATTTTGTTCCTAGTGAGTGTACCTGGACCCTTGTTAGATTTGGAGGGTTTGTCATCAGTCTTGTGGATGTAGCCAAGAGTGTTGACTACTGCTTCATGAAAATGGTCGACGTGCATGTCTTCATATTCTGAAAATGCTTCAATCATGAGAGCACGACGAACATCATCCACACCAAAGGTGAGATCATGATCGCCTTCTTTATCAGTAAGGATAGAAGCATGATCTGCTTCGTTGGAGGGGTCATACACAACAGTAAGCCAGAAGTTGCCAATGAGCATTTTGCTCATTTTAGGGTTGTAAGTGAACGCATGAAGAAGGGGAGAACGGGTTAGGAACTTAGCAATGGTAGAGAATTCGGGATGAGCGGGATCGAATTCAAACCTTGCAACATGATTGCAAGGATTGAACTTGAGGTCTTCGAAACATGTAGGAGATTCCTTGACCACTTTCGTGGTTTTAGCAGCTTTGGAAGAGGTTGAGGATGCCATGGATGATAGTTGCAGGTTAGGGTTCTTGAAAGAAAAGATGATCGAGAAGGAGGTAGTGTTCGCGTAAAGGAGGATGAAAGAAATAGGAATTGTATATATAGTGGTTTCGGATTTGAAGAGATGTTAGGCGAGAATGGTTAGGATGGAAATCGAAAGGTTGGGAATAAAGCTAAATATAAAATAGGGTTTAAGAGTAATGATGAGATTATTTAAGAATGTGGTCATAAGCCTTTTCAAGGAATGGGAAGGGTCAAAGGCGTCTGACACATAAGTCGTGTGATGAGGTAAGCATGGGGAATCGTGTTGGATAAGAATTTCAAAAAGTTTCGATGGATAGTTGTTGGTCCCGAAGGGCTATACATGTTTGTAGAAGGGGGGGGGGTGAATACAAACACACATATTTTACTTTTCTAAATTGTTTATTGATAAATCATTAACAATTACAGCTTGTTGCGGAAACAAGATTAAGGATAAACCTAAATCTAAACAAGTTGGAACACTAAGTTTCTTGCACTAAGAAAGAGAAGGAAATTACTAATAATAACCTATCTCAAGATAAGAAGGATGAACTTGTCCAGAGTTAGCAAGTTACTTCAAAATGAAGTGAGTTATTCTTCTTATATACTGCATGCATTTAATGCATGGCAGTTTACACTTTACACGTGGCAGCAGCTGATTGGTTGCACGTCATTGACCTTTGTTGACAACCTTAGTAGCTGCATGTTTGAACAGTGTAGTATCAGAGTGGTTGTACGATTTCATACAATAAGGAGGTTCTTTTTCTGACATATCGTACGGAGTCGTGCAAGGGTGGTTAAGACAAAATTACTTTGTACGAAGGACTTCATGATCAGCTTTTCGTTGATTAAGTGGTTTATCATTCTATATCAGCGAATGATAAAGTTCAGCGATAGTTGAAGTCTTGTACTTGATACTTCACGTTGAGTGGACAAATCTGAGTCTTCGCTGATCCGCATCAGTTTATTAGGAGACTTGTCGCTGGTTCTTGAGCTTGATCTTCAACTTCAGCGTAGAACCTATGTTGACATGAAACTTGTCTTCAGAGATCATAAGTAAACAACTAACTTATTAGCGATCACCATAAGGACTGAACAGACTCAGAGTATCATGGTGAACAGTGTTCGCTGAATGTTTAATCTAAAGAGCGAGAGTTCCTATCAGCGGTACTGTAAGATCTTAGTACTTATCAGCGATAGTGAAACTCTGATACATATTGTTTACTTACAATTTTCACTAAGTATATAAGAGAGGGTCATTATCAAATCACTGAGGGTTTGGATCAACAATCTCCCCCTATTTGATTATGACATAGCAACAGAGAAAGTTGTTATTTAATGAAAACATAAGGATAAAAAGAACTCATAAAATATTTGTCCCTTTTACCGTTTTCTGGGATCTTTTCTGTACTGATGGAGTAAAGTACATTCGCTGAAATTTTTCTTTAAACTTTGTAAAGATTACAGAGGGAAGTGGAAAAATTACAAGTATAGCGAATACAATTACAAGTACAAAAGAATAACTGATACAATAGAAGAATGAGGCGATCCTATCAGTTTATAAAGGTTCTTCCTTAATGAGAAGTTCATCAAGGGTCTTTTATGTGGGGATCATCCAGTCAGGGACATTTACTCCTTGATTCCTTTTGTTCAGCGCTTCTTCAAAAATCAAGGGTTTAAGATGTCGTGCCTGAATGTCGTTTTTGAAATCACACCAGTAGATGAGATCTTTTAGCTGTTCGATGGGAGTGATGGGAAGTTCAGAGATACGTTGAAAACGCTTTCGTCCATCCCAGTCAATAAAGAATATCCCGTAGGGTTTGCTTAAGACTTTCCCAGGGATGAAAGTCTCATCAGGAGGCAGAGATGTGTCAAGTGCAGAAAGGTAAGGTTCTGGACCAAGGACTTCAGCTAGAGAAAAACCAATACCTGTTTTGTTTCGTATCTGAGGACCATCTTCTGAAGATTTAGACTTTTTCTTCGCAAAGGCCCTTTTTTCTGACTTTCGAGAAGATGAGGAGGAGGAATATCCACACAAGAATAGACTAAGTCGATCTGTTTGTTTATCAGCTTTTCAACATGATCCTTATACTTAGACTGAGACTTCTGGATGGCTAATCTGATCTCCAACCATTCAGAGAGACCGTACTTCGTGATGGCTTCAGCATAGAATTTTTCGTACTGTCCATTCTCTCTGAATATCTCGATTTCAGCGATAGAAACTTTGAGGGTTGATCTTCCAGTGATGAGTACCTTGTTGATTCTGGAAGTTCGATATCTGAACTGTACCTTTTCTTTGCACCAGGCTAAAGTAGATTGAGACACTGTTGTTGGGTCACCAAGGATTTGAAATTGACTCACCGATGTTTTCCCTAAAACTCCTACTTAGAATATTTTAGTTCAGTTCTTTGAATGACTTGTACAAGATAGCAAATGTTCGGTGAAGTCGAAGATCAACCGAAACCAAGCTTGAAGACTCTCTACTTGTGGAAAATAGAAGACTCTCGGCAACTTTCAAACAAGTCATCACCACCGAAATCCCTTGACATTTCGGTGGCCTTCTCTCCACCGAAGTTATAGGACATCTTCGGTGGCCCTCTCACCACCGAAATATACATGTAACTTCGGTGGTCCTCTCACCACCGAAATATACTTGTAATTTCGGTGGTCCTCTCACCACCGAAACATGCTCGTAATTTCGGTGGTCCTCTCACCACCGAAATATACTTGTAATTTCGGTGGTCCTCTCACCACCGAAACATGCTCGTAATTTCGGTGGTCCTCTCACCACCGAAACATGCTCGCAATTTCGGTGGACTAGTTACCACCGAAACATGCTTGCAATTTCGGTGGACTAGTCTCCTTTCCACCGAAGATTTCTCAATCTCGGTGGAAACCACTTCGGTGCTAAAGGCTCAAGACAGAAGATCATTTATTATGGGACAATATCCTCCAGCAGAGAAAAGTGACAGTTTGTCTTTTTATCCACCTTCAGCTAAGGTCCCTGTTATCTGCTCAAGCTACTCTGTCTGCACCTAGTGAAAAGTGACAAGGACTTCACAGTTCTCCTGAAGTCAACATTATCAGCATATGTGAAGATGACAAGTGTCCCAAGCATTTAATGCTTGGGCACTCCTTGGCACTATAAAAGGAGAAGTGCTCTTCATGCAATTCTTACGCTTTCAAGAAATTCTCTCAGTGCAAGAAACCTTCTTTTAAGCCTTAAAACTCAATAGCTTTGCTCTTAGTGTTCTTAGTTGTTTTGTTGTATACTTTGTGTAAGATTGTTAGAATAGTTTATCTGTTCTTTTCCGCAACAATCTTAAGTTTTCTGTGTGTAATTCTTTTGAAAGTTTTTCAAATATAAGAATTAAAATTGTGAAATTTTTGTGTATTGTATTCAACCCCCCCTTCTACAATACTTGTTAAGCCATCTGGGACTAACAAGTGGTATCAGAGCAGAAAGTTTAATTCCATAAACTTGATCTGCGATGGCTGCCTCTTCTTCTTCTACTGTTGAAAACTCTTTTCAAAACAACTTCTCTGAAAACGGCTCTATTTCAAAACCTCCTAAGTTCAATCCCAACAACTTCTCTTTGTGGAAAAGCCGCATGATGCTATTCATGGAAGGAGTGGATACTAGATATCCAACCATTCTCAACGAGGGACCCATTATCCCCAGAGTTTGGGCTCGCTATGACACGCAGAGGCCAGGCAAAGAGGCCTTTGAAAAGGAAATCTCAAGTGATTCTGATGAGGAAAAATCCAGTGCTACTGGTCGGTATATTCTCAAAAATCCTAAAAAGTATACTGATGAGGAGAAACGTTTAGTTACTCTTGACTCCAAGGTAAGAGCTATTATTGCTCTCTCTCTTCCTGATGAGGTCTACCACTCTTTGGTGAACTTTGAAACTGCCAAAGAAATGTGGACCACTCTATGTGTTCTGTACGAAGGTACAGAGGAAGTCAAGAAATGCAAAAAGATTGGTCTTATCAGAAAGTATGAACTTTTTTCTTTTGAAAAAGGAGATTCTCTTCCTAGTTTCTATAACCGCTTCAACTCTCTTTTAAATGATCTTAAGTTGTTGGGCAGAGTCTATGATAATGAGGAAGTCTTGTGCAAGTTCATGGATTGTCTCCCAGATTTTTGGGAAAATATATGTACTTGCATCAAAACTACCAAGGACCTTGAGTTCATGCCCTTAACCGTACTATATGGTACTCTTTTCAACTTTGAGCAAACCAAGCTTCAACGGAAATCTTTCATCAAGGAAATAAAGAGCTCCTCTATAGCTCTTGTTAGTGAAAGTTCCAAGAATTCTCAAAATCTTCCTAGAATCACCTATCCTTCATCTGACTCTGACAATGACAGCCAAACAAATGTAACCCACCAAACGGAAGCATATCTTAGTGATGCTGATGATGAAGGTGAGGATATCATGGTTGAACAGTTGTCGGATGAGATGGCAATGATGGCCGGTTCTAAACACAAGTTTCGTCCCTTCAACAAATCTCGAAGTCTTAGAAAAACTTCATCTTTCAAAACCTCTTCTGACAAGTCCAATGAGGAATGCTACAACTGTGGCAAGAAAGGACATTTTGCATCTGAGTGTAGAAGCAAGCGTATCTCCAAGTCCAAATTTACTTCTTCTGACAATCCCTCTTCAAAAAGGGAAAAATCCAAACACATGCCTTTCAAATCAACCTTTCCCAAAAAGGAGTCCCCACCATCCTTCTTAAATCATCAGGAGCGTGCCGAGAAATATAAGGCCAAGTACAAGAAAGAGAAGGAAAGGAGTGAGGGTCTAGAGAGAAAAGGGAAGGGTCTCATGGCAGAAACCCACGATTGGGACGACGAAGACACCTCCGACAGTGATTCTCAGAATAGATGCTTCGTGGCCATCTCAGAAGAAATGGAAGTTTCCGAAAGTGCCACTTCACCTATGGCTCTAGTGGCAACTGGGTGCTCCACAGCCTACGCTCAGGTACATCCCTTCAATAATATGTCTGATATTGAAAAGATCAATGCTTATGAATCTTTAACTCAAGATTTTTATTCTGTTAAAGACAGTAAGAATAGAAAATCTGTTCAAGTGAAAGAGCTCAAAGCTGAACTTGAAATTTGCATGTCTAAGCTTAAAAGGTTTGAGGAAATAAAAATTGAGCTTGAGGACTTGAAAACAATAAATCATCTGATCTCAAAAGAAAAGAACTCTCTCTTTAAGAAACTAAAAAGGGAACAAGAAGTCATTAAAAAATGGTCAAGCTCTTCCAAAAATCTTGAACAAATCTTTCAAAGTCAAATCTGTAGTACAAACAAGTTCGGTCTAGGATTTGGAAAAACTGATGTTTGTGAGTCCACTTTTGCTCTTGTTCCCCCCACCAATGCTTGTGATGATCTCTCTGATTCCAGCTCTTGTGATTCCATCTCTTTGAACTCGTTAGATCTGTGTGAAGCCTTAAAATATGGGATATCCTTAAAGGCCAAAGACTCCTCATTGCAAATTATTGAGAAGCAAGATTCAAATGACGTTTCCAAACCCATCCATGATCAGCTCAAATTCTCAGTCATGGATGAAGCCTCCTCCTCAAACTCTGCAAAAGCTAATCCTTCCAAAAGATCTAAACCCACCGATCTCATCTCCTTTGTGCCCACCGATCCCACAATCTATGACCCTCCAATCCCTCTTCATGAAGTGTTGAAATCTATTCACATAGACACCTACACCGAACCTAAGCCCTCAAAGATCCCCAAAAGAGAAACTCCTGTTCACTCAAAAAGGATTTCCTGTGCTGACAAAGGAAAATCGATAGTCAACTGCATGGCAAGCTCTCATCCCAAAAGTTCTACCCCAAACATTCCCTCTTACAACACCTATGTACCTAGATCTGTGCTTTTGAGAAAATCAACTCCCAAAGATTTATCCAAAGGAATCCTTGGGTCCAAGCCCCCTGCTCTGTTCTCCTCTAACAAGGTCATAAGAACAAATGATAAAAGCCAAAACATGAAAAATGCTAAAAAGGTTTTTATCTATAGAAAATGCTATAACTGTGGTGACACTTTTCATATGGCCAAGGACTGTCCCAAGGATAGGATTGATAGATCCAAGCTTAAGGAATCAAGCTCTTCTAACCCCAAAGGACCCATTACAAAATGGGTACCAAAGAACTAATATGTGTTTGCATGCAGGCTTTTGAGCACCATCAAATTTGGTATTTAGACAGCGGGTGCTCACGCCATATGACGGGAAACAAGTCTCTTCTCATCAACTATGTGCCGGGAAAAGGTCCATCTGTAACCTTTGGTGATAATTCTAAGGCTTACACCAAAGGATACGGGACCCTCTCTAACGGATCTGTAACCTTCAACAAAGTGGCTTTTGTGGACGGCCTCATGCATAACCTTCTCAGCATTAGCCAACTGTGTGATCTTGGATACAAAGTTATCTTTGAACTTTGTGTCTGCTCTGTGGTAGACAAACATTTCAATGTGGTATTATCGGGAAGACGGATGGAAAATGTCTACGTCATAGATATGGGGCAATCCAATTCTTCTTCAAATGTCTGCTTTGTGTCAAATGATGCATCCAAAAGAAACTGGTTGTGGCACAAACGTCTTTCTCATCTAAACTTCAAGACCTTGCATAAAATTTCCAACAAAGAGCTGGTGACGGGCATGCCAAAGTTGAACTTTGTCAAAGAGAAGCTGTGTGATGCATGTGAAAAGGGAAAGCTCACCAAAACATCCTTCAAGACGAAGCAATGCTCTTCCATCACTCTTCCTCTTCAATTGCTGCACATGGATCTATGTGGACCAGTCAGCACTCCAAGTCTTGGAGGCAAAAGGTATATTCTTGTTATTGTTGATGAATTTACCAGATATACTTGGGTGTTCTTTCTCAGGTACAAAAGTGATGCTACTGAAGAAATCATCAACTTTGTCAAGAAAAATGAAGTTCTCAATGGCCAGCTTGTCCGCTCGGTAAGAAGTGACAATGGCACTGAATTCAGAAATAGTGCTCTTGAAGACTTCTTCACCGAGAAAGGGATCTCTCAGAACTTCTCCGCTGTTCGTACTCCTCAGCAAAATGGAGTGGTGGAAAGGAAAAACAGAACACTGTGTGAGGCCGCTAGATCCATGCTGAGCGAATCAAATCTTCCCACCTATTTTTGGGCCGAAGCTGTGAATACTGCCTGCTTCACTCAAAACAGGTCAGTAATATCCAAAAGACATGATAAAACCCCGTATGAAGTTTTTCATGGTAGAAAACCAAATATTGGCTTTCTTCATGTCTTTGGGTGTATCTGCTTTATTCTTAATGATCGTGAAAATCTTGGGAAGTTTGATCCCAAGGCAGATGAGGGAATATTTGTTGGATACTCCTTATCCTCCAAAGCTTATAGGGTGTACAATCTCAGAAGAAAAAGCATTGATGAATCCATCCATGTCAAGTTTGATGATCTCAGATGTTCCTCACTTTCAAGTGATGAGGATGATTTACACAGATGGATTTCATCATGTATTGGTGATACTCCCTTAGTCACTTCCACCGATATCTCCTCTATTCCCTCAAATCCTTCCATCTCAAAAAACCCAGCTGGATCACTCTCTCCCACCGAAATTGATCAACCCATCTCTCACACCAAGCTCCCTATTTCCACCGAAAATCTACACCAAAGCCCTTCTTCCATCCCTAATCCCACCGAAAATCTCATGGGTTCCACTACCGAAAATCCCATTTTACACCAAACCTCTGATCCTACTACTCCATTTCACTCTACTCCTCATACCCCATCACCTTTACCCCCTGCTCTAAAATGGACCAAAGATCACCCCATAGATCAAATTATTGGTGATCAACGAGCAGGTGTCCAAACCCGCAGAGGAGTTGGAAATATCTGTCTCTATGTGAATTTCCTCTCTCTCTCTGAACCCAAGAAAGTGGATGAAGCTCTATCAGATCCTTGTTGGATCACTGCCATGCAAGAAGAACTTTCTCAGTTCCAGAGAAATAAAGTTTGGAGATTGGTTCCCAAACCCAGAAACAAGACAATCATTGGAACCAAGTGGGTATTCAGGAACAAAATGGATGAAGATGGTACTGTGATCAGGAACAAGGCCCGATTGGTAGCTCAAGGATACAGACAGGAAGAAGGCATTGACTATGATGAAACATTTGCCCCTGTTGCAAGACTTGAAGCTATAAGGATCTTTCTGGCTCATGCTGCCTACCGAAATTTTAGGGTTTTTCAAATGGATGTTAAAAGTGCCTTTCTCAATGGGGAACTTGCAGAAGAAGTCTACGTGAAACAACCTCCTGGCTTTGAAGACCCAGCTCATCCAAACTTTGTGTACAGACTTGACAAAGCTTTGTATGGTCTCAAGCAAGCTCCACGTGCTTGGTATGACACTCTTGCCAACTTTCTTCTCAAGCATGGATATTCCAGAGGTAAAATTGACAATACTCTCTTCATCAAAGAAACCTCAGGTAATATAATTCTTGTTCAAATCTATGTTGATGACATCATCTTTGGTGCCACTGATGAATGCCTATGTGATGAGTTTGCCTCTCTCATGATGAGTGAATATGAGATGAGCATGATGGGAGAGCTTACATTTTTCTTGGGCCTTCAAGTCAAACAATCTTCAGAAGGAATTTTTATAAATCAAAGCAAATATATTCGGGACCTTCTGAAGAAATTTAACTTTCTAGACAGCTCACCTATGAAAACTCCCATGGCACCTCCCTTGAAATTGTGTGCCGATCTAAAAGGTGAATCTGTGGATGTTACTCTTTACCGAGGTATGATAGGCTCTCTTCTTTACCTAACTGCTAGCAGACCGGATATTATGTTTGCTACCTGTCTATGTGCTCGTTATCAGGCCAATCCTAAAGTATCACATTTAAAGGCTGTAAAACGAATTTTTCGGTATCTTAAGGGCACACTGCACTTGGGTCTTTGGTATCCCAAAGACTCAAGTTTTGAACTAATTGGCTATTCAGATTCAGACTTTGCAGGTTCCCAGATTGATAGAAAGAGTACTACAGGAAGCTGTCAGCTCCTTGGGGGAAAATTAGTAAGTTGGTCCAGCAAGAAACAAAACTCTGTATCCACCTCTACTGCTGAGGCTGAATATGTAGCTGCCGGGAGCTGCGGTGCTCAGATTCTATGGATGAGAAACCAACTAAGGGACTATAATCAATTCTTTTCTAAAGTCCCAATTCTGTGTGATAATTCCAGTGCTATAGCTATAGCAAATAATCCTGTTCTTCATTCTAGATCTAAACACATCGATATCAGGTATCACTTCATAAGAGATCACATTTCCAAAGGTGACATTGAACTACACTTCATTCCCACCGATTTGCAGCTTGCCGATATTTTCACCAAACCTCTTGATGAAACCAGGTTCAACTTTCTCATCAGTGAACTTGGGATGTGCAATTTCCAAGAATAAATATGTGTTCATGTTCCACCGATCTAACATCGGTGGACACCTTCGTATCTACTTCTCTCTCTCCACCGATCTCTCATCGGTGAACAACCTATGTGTCGAATCTTTTCTATCTCTTTTCCATTTCGGTAATAATCTCGAGTATCGGTGAAGCGTGGAGCTTGCTTGAGACCATCTCAAATCGGTGGAAATCTGTCCGAAGCATAATCCAAGAATAATCTTTTCTACCACCGAAGCACGTTTCGGTGAAAATTTCCAGAATCGGTGGAAATCTGTCCACCACCGAAATCTCATTTCGGTGGTCATCTCAAATCGGTGAAACTTGTCCACCACCGAAGTCTCAAATCGGTGGTCATCCCAAATCGGTGAAATCTGTTCACCACCGAAGTCTCAAATCGGTGGTCATCTCAAATCGGTGAACACTGTCCACCACCGAAATCTCAAATCGGTGATCATCTCATTTCGGTGGTACTATCCAAATTCGGTGAACCTTTCTATCACCGAAGCCCCATTTCGGTGGTACTATCCAAATCGGTGAAACCTTTCTTCCACCGAAGTCCCACCGAAGTCCCACCGATCGTCCACCGAGCGAACACCGATTCCTCCACCGAAGCTCCACCGAGTCTACACCGATTCACACGGTTCCCAAAGCCCACTTGTGACCACTCAATTGCTTTTGCGTCAGACCCTTCGCCTATCCGCCGCTCCGTGTCCCGATTCCCAATAACCCTTTCACCTCATGAGCCGCATGTCCCCTCTCCCCATACAAATTCATCATCACAATGCCCTATCATTTCCCTATATATACATACCTCCCTTCACTTCCTCCCCACTCCTTTCTCACGATTCAAACCTGCAACTCTCTCTTCTCTTTCAAACATAACTCTCTCATGGCATCCTCTCGATATCAAATTCCTACACGTTTTGAAGACCTCCGCTTCAACCAATGCAATCACGTTGCCCGCCTTGAATCCAATCCCGCTCATCCCGAGTTATCTACTATCGCTAAATTTCTGTCTCGCTCTCCTCTTCTTCATGCCTTCTCATGCAACCCCAGGATGAGCAAAATGCTCATTAGTCAATTCTGGCTATCCTCCGTGTACGATCCCTCCAATGAGGCCATTCACGCCTCCATCTTCACCAATGCCGAAGGTGATCACGACCTCACTTTTGGGGTCGATGATGTTCGTCTAGCTCTCAAGATCGATGCCTTTCCCGACTATGAAGACATGTATTTGGATACCATCCATGAAGACATTGTTCTTACCACCGGTTATGTGCTCGACGACTCCTCCAAAAGCTCCAAAGGCCCCGGTACTCTTCTTCGTAGCAAAATGGGAGGCATTTGGAATTTCTTCTTCGCTCACGTTATCCATTGCCTCTCACGCAAAACAAGTGGGCATGACCAATCACCCTCACACGTCAACAAACTCGCTCATGCCCTCATCTTCCAAAGGAAAGTTGACTTCGCCCAATATTTCTTCTCAGAGCTTGTCGAGGTCATCAAAACTCCCAAGAAGTGTTACGTTGCTTTTCCCCGCTTCATCTCCATGATCTTACAACACAAGCTTTCCAAAGCTTTGGAAACCGATCGCCGCTCTTCCTCGCCCCGGTTCTCGTATGAATGGTCATCTCCCGTTGTGGGCACCAAAACCCTCAACGTCAAGCCGCTCGCCACCGATCGCCCATTACGCCCAGGTATGATTTCCTTCGCTCTATCTCCCGAACTTCGTTGGGGTGACGCGGAAATTCCCGGGTTTCGCCACCTGGAAATTCCCGAGGTCACTCCAAATGTTGTGGTCCCTTCTCCCCGGTCCCGAGTGACGTCGGGTGGCACTCAAAAGAAACGACAAAAGGCCACCGGCACCTCCGCTCCCGCTTCTCGAACCACGTCACCGAGAGATCCCTCGGAGACTTCCCCGGTTCACACCCCTTCTCACAAGCGGAGGCACTCACCCTCCCCTTCGGGATCTCTTCCAAAGAGGTCTCGGAAACCATCGGCCCAACCGACTCATCCAACCGTCGATTCTCCAAAATCGCCGGTTGTTGAACTTCATCCCTCCGGGCCAAGGGTACCCGCTACACACCCCACCGTCTCCTCTGTTGCCTCTCGAAAGGCCTCAGTTACATTTCAGGAGAAACCCCCACATACCTCCCCACTCGACTCCTTGGGTGGTGGGGATGACCTCGAGATCTCTCCGCTCGAGGGTTCTGACTTCACACTACACAGCTTTACACCCGATCAGTTTTCGATCGAAGACATTGCACAACCCTCTAAGGGTTCCCCCCCAATTGCACCCTTTGATTTCTTTGATTTTCTTTTAGCGGACACTGGTTCTCCCCAAACCATCCCGTCCACCGAAGAACATCACACCGAGTCTCCCTCGTCCTCGCAACAATCACCCCCCCGATCCCCTACTCCCCCCCGAATGCTACAAACCGACGACTTGGTGCCTTACCTCCATATTCCCATTCCCGAGCCTGACCCCCACCGACTACTCTTCCAGTTTCCCGAAATCGGTGGCCACACTTCCCCGCACATTGACCGCACCTCTACCTTTCTTAAATCCACCATCACCTTAATCTCCCAAGCCAATTCCCGCATCTCTACCCTCGAGTCTCAGCTACCGCATCTTCTTCTTGATGCCATCACCGAAGCCCTACGGCCCATTCAAGAAAAATTATCTGCCCTTTCTACCACAGTGGAGTCCCTCTCCAAACCTTCCACCGACTCACCCAGTCCTGAACGTTCCCAGTGGGAAATGGATCTCGGTGATTTTGCCTTGGTTCCCCATACCACCGAAACGAGTCTGGCCTTCCTACACTCCAAGTTTGATAAGGCCTTCTATGAGTTAGGTTTCAAGTTGCCGGCTGTTCCTGAGGGGGAGAAAACCACGGCTCCACCGAAACTTCCATCCATAAAGAAACTTTCCAGTAACCAGCCTCCACCGAAACCCTCTCCACCGAAACCATCCTCACCACCGAAACCATCCTCACCACCGAAACCATCCTCACCACCGAAACCATCCTCACCACCGAAACCATCCTCGTCACCGAAACCTTTCTCTCCACCGAAGCCCTCTTCTCCACCGAAACCCTCTTCTCCACCGAAACATGTCTCACTCTCACCGACCAATACTGGCTCCACCGAAGCTCTTGACCTTAATGCATCAGTTGAGGGGGAGCAGTCCAGCAATGCTACCGAAGACAAAGGGAAAAGAATTCTTTCGGCCGAAGAATTGGCCAGAGAAGCAAAGAAGAAAAAGGATCTGACAAAATATGGGGCTCGACCGAAGGACGCTGAAACTCTCAAACTCAAGCCTGCTTCTCAACCAATCACCACCGAACTTGGCCTCTCTGCTCAAGAAATTGAGGAAGCAAGAATAGCTCAAATCGACTTAGACAAATCCAGAGATCTTTCTCTCAAAGCTGCCACAGAAGAAGCTTCAAAAGTCAAGTCCACCGATGCCATCCAAACACAGAAATCGGTGCTCAGTGCCTTGGAACAACAAAAGAATGAAGAAATTAATTGGTACAAAAAGACCATGCACCACCGGAGCTATAGGTCACAAATTTCTTCAGTAAAGATTGCCACCTCCAAAGCAAATCCTCAAGATATCAGATTGATTATTAGCTGGGATGATGGTTCTATGAAGAGTGTGAAAGAAAGCCATCTCCAACTCTTCGGTCTCTCGGAATGGTATGAAATCACTCAACACCTCGTCAAGAGTCCAAATCCAAGGAAAGACATCTTTGTAAAATACATTGATGGTCTAATGAATAAGATGAAGGAGATCAAAAGAAAACATAACATCATTCTCTCCACCGAAGAAAGAGCCAAACTGCTGTCTCTGAAAGAGAAGATCATCCTCCCCAAAGTCAAAAATCCTCCTGACTCAGTCTTCAAGGAAATGGCAAGAGAAGGTAAAATCCCAAATGTAAGCAATCTTAACCTTACCATTCCCACCTCTGTTCCCTATCCTACCACAACCTTGAGCCTCTCACCAATACCAGGATTATTCTTCAACGACGGTCTCGGTCGTCGGGCATTCTTCAGATTTGCCCAGATGTCCATAGCCGATACCATATTTCTGGAAGGCATTCACAACCTCTTTCCGAACATCCCCGAAGCTCAACCGTTCTATAGAAACTTACTGGATGAAATCAAGCGCCGCAAAACCTCAAAGAAGTAAGTTCTCTCCAGTTAGTACTTGTAAAAGTTAATTTCTCTTTTTGTAAAAATTGTACGAGAACTTATCTTAATACAAGTATCTCTATTTGAATTTTATTTCCGTACATACTTCATTTTTTGTTCCCTGTAAATACTGTACATAGTATACATACACATACAAAAGAAAAAGGTCAAAAAGATCAAAAAAGAATGGTCTATGTGAAAAGAACCCAAAAGAGTAAAAAGGGTCAAAAACGCACTTGCTTTTATTTACTCTTGAATATTCTAAGATAAGGAGCTCAAATTCAAATAGGGGGAGATTGTTGGGTCACCAAGGATTTGAAATTGACTCACCGATGTTTTCCCTAAAACTCCTACTTAGAATATTTTAGTTCAGTTCTTTGAATGACTTGTACAAGATAGCAAATGTTCGGTGAAGTCGAAGATCAACCGAAACCAAGCTTGAAGACTCTCTACTTGTGGAAAATAGAAGACTCTCGGCAACTTTCAAACAAGTCATCACCACCGAAATCCCTTGACATTTCGGTGGCCTTCTCTCCACCGAAGTTATAGGACATCTTCGGTGGCCCTCTCACCACCGAAATATACATGTAAATTCGGTGGTCCTCTCACCACTGAAATATACTTGTAATTTCGGTGGTCCTCTCACCACCGAAACATGCTCGTAATTTCGGTGGTCCTCTCACCACCGAAATATACTTGTAATTTCGGTGGTCCTCTCACCACCGAAACATGCTCGTAATTTCGGTGGTCCTCTCACCACCGAAACATGCTCGCAATTTCGGTGGACTAGTTACCACCGAAACATGCTTGCAATTTCGGTGGACTAGTCTCCTTTCCACCGAAGATTTCTCAATCTCGGTGGAAACCACTTCGGTGCTAAAGGCTCAAGACAGAAGATCATTTATTATGGGACAATATCCTCCAGCAGAGAAAAGTGACAGTTTGTCTTTTTATCCACCTTCAGCTAAGGTCCCTGTTATCTGCTCAAGCTACTCTGTCTGCACCTAGTGAAAAGTGACAAGGACTTCACAGTTCTCCTGAAGTCAACATTATCAGCATATGTGAAGATGACAAGTGTCCCAAGCATTTAATGCTTGGGCACTCCTTGGCACTATAAAAGGAGAAGTGCTCTTCATGCAATTCTTACGCTTTCAAGAAATTCTCTCAGTGCAAGAAACCTTCTTTTAAGCCTTAAAACTCAATAGCTTTGCTCTTAGTGTTCTTAGTTGTTTTGTTGTATACTTTGTGTAAGATTGTTAGAATAGTTTATCTGTTCTTTTCCGCAACAATCTTAAGTTTTCTGTGTGTAATTCTTTTGAAAGTTTTTCAAATATAAGAATTAAAATTGTGAAATTTTTGTGTATTGTATTCAACCCCCCCTTCTACAATACTTGTTAAGCCATCTGGGACTAACAACTGTCCTCTTTTCCTCAATGATCTTCTTTGCGTCTTCCCATAGCTGACGTTGAACTTCGATTGGAGTTCTTTTCAGCTTGGGGTCTTTCACTGATTGTTGAGTGAGCCGGATGGCGAGTTTTCTGTCTTTTTCTTCAACTTCCCTTCTTTCAGCGATCAGACGTTCAGCTTTGAGGTTATCCTTGTATTCCTTTTGAGAAAGTTTGAACTTTGGAGGGACAGAAGGAAGTTGATCACGCTTCAGAATGATTCGATGATCCTCGAACTTCTTTATTATCTTTTCTCTTCTTTTCTGATCTTCTTCACTTAGCTTTTGAGGAGCCAAGGAAGGTCTGTTTTTGTGAGAGAGTATCTGTTCTTCAGGTTCATCAGTCTCAGAGATCAAATCTAAGACTGGGATTATTTCTTCAGCGTTAGGAGCTGGGATTATTGTTGGTGAAGACGCAGCTGTAGGAACTTCAGTGATATCCTCAAACAGGGGAGAGGACTAGCTGAAACACAACGATCGTACGAGTAAGAACTTGGGTAGAATAGAGAGATAAAGAATGTGGTTGTGTAGAGATGTTTTATGGAGAGGAGAGTTGATGATGTGTATAGAGAAGAGGGATGAGTGTAAGGAAGATTTAGTGTACCTGACAAACTGTCTTTGAAAGCGAGATCATCAGATTGTCATTTTCTTCAGCGACACCTTTTCCTTTGCCTTTGTCAGCTTCAGACGCCGAAGGCTTTGATTTGGTCCGCTCCCCTGAAGGTTCATTTATCACGATCCCTCTAAGAACTGTAGTCCTCTGAGCAGGCTTGACGATAAAGGAGTCATCATCATCGTCATCATCATCATTCTTTGGAGAAGAGGATGGTTCATCATCAGATAAGTCGATGGCTTCTTCATCTTCAGTTTCAGACTCAGATTCTTCAGCTTCTTCTTCGAGTTGCTCCCCCTCAGATACAGAGGTAAGCTTCTCGGTTCCCTCAGGGTTTTCATCTCCCTGAGGTCCAGCGGTTGTGTCTTCATTTGTCTTCTCACCCTCTTCAGTAAGGGTGAGGTCTTCAGTCTTCTCCCCCCTGATAGATTCATCATGGGGAAGGTCTTCAGCGCTCTTCTCCCCCCCTTCCTCATGATGAGTGGGGGAGGAATGTGATGACTCAGCAGCTGATTCTGGGTCCCTGTCTTCTTGGCTAGGGATCCCCACACAAATTTCAATCGCTGTTAGTCTGTTTTCTAGACCAGAAATAGCAGGATTGATCTTCACGAGTTCAGCACGATCCATCGTAGTAAAATGCGTTGGTGCAGGGGCAGGGGCGGTCGTGTTGTTCAGGATCTGCTGCATCATTGTCTTCATTGAAGTCATGTCAGTCTTCAAAGAGCTCATGTCAGTCTTCACTGAACTGACTTCAGTCTTTACAGCAGACATATCTCCTTCGAGTTTTCCAACCGATGTCTTCAGCGTTGTGACCTCGCTGGACATGGTGTGAACTGATGTTTTGATGGAGAGGTAGTCTGTGTAGATGTCGGCGAGAACTTTGGCGAAGTCACCCAGAGTTTTATCAACCTTCTCCAAGTCAGCTTTGGAGGCTTTCCCTTCCACCACTGTTGTCAGCTTTGTAAGATTCTCTCCAGCGTTTGTTACAGCTGAAGAGTTGTCGGAAAGAGTAGTGGTGAGACCTGTCAGCTTCGTTTCCAAGGTCTTCAGAGAGGCGTTGATGTCTCCCAAATTAGGACCTGTAACATATAAGTACTTGTGAACAGAGGAAAGCTCATAAGTTTGGGGTTCAGTTACAGTGTATATGGGTTGGTGTATACCTGCAGGAGGGTCAACGAAGTCATCAAAACTTCTATGACCTGAAAAATGTTCCATGTCGTCAGCGAGAGTGCGTATACGCAGGGACGTTCCTACAGGTCCTGTATCAGCTTTAGCTTCTGGAGGAATGACAGGTGCTCCAGTGACAACTAGATTTGAGTCCAATTGAGTAGAGGGAGAAGCGAAGGTTGAGAATGTTGGTTGGGTGTGGAGTTCAGCTTTGAATCCGCTGAGAATCGCTTCTTCAGTCTGTGGAGAGACTGAAGGAGGTTGGGTAGGTTCCAAGTTGGTAACCTCAGCATTTAGAGACGCTGAAGCTGGGATTGAATGGGTGGCTTGTTCAGCCGTGGCAGAGCGTACCACTGAACGTTCCTTCAGCTCTTCTAAATGAGCTGAGGAGTCTTCAGCAAGAGATTGCTGGGGTTGCTCCTTAGTTTTCTTAGTTCTTTTGGAACTAAGTTGGGTAGATGATTGTTTCCTTTTATGAGAAGGAATGGAGGTTGCAGCTTGGGTATCAGCGATGGGTTTGTTCGCTGAAGGAGCTGCAGAAGTCGAAGAAGTAGGGTTGAGAAGAGTTAAAAGTGTAGAAAGACGTACCTCGTTTTCCACAGGTTTGAAGTCGAGCAACTTAGGGCCAACCTGAGAGAGTTTCAGGTCACCCTCTTGTGGGTAGTTGTCCTTCAGGCCTGTTTGGAAGACGACGTTGATGAATCTTGGATATGGAACCCATGGAGATCGGTCAGCGGCGGAGTCTATTCTGAGTACCAGATCATCGTAGATTATCGATGCCCAGTCTATATGTAGACCTTTCAGCAAAGCATACCCCATTGCTTGCTGAGGTTGAGCGGCTTGATCAGAGGAGCCGGTCTTTGCAGTCATGCAGCTGATTAAGTGAGCGAAGATGAAATTCATCTCGCAGGGCATTTTAGATTTCTTGATCAGGGTCAACTTCTTCTCAGGCTTCTTGTCCCTCCCAGTTTCCCATACATAGCCCATTACATCGAAGAATGCAGTGATGGCTTCCCTATCTGAGTGTTTCTTGTGGTCAGGGAGAGGAACAAAGGGATTTTCTTTTGAGGCTGTGGGAAGGCTCAGGGCTTTGCGAATAATGGCAGGGGTGATTTTTATAGTGCCGTATTCAGTATCACAGAGGATGCAGTCTATTGTTTTTTAGGAGTCTTTGGTTGATGGTAGCTGAGAGTGTCTGGCAGAGTACCAGAACTGGGATAGCAGTAGCTGATGTGCAGGAGGTGTTATGGTCAGGGCTGTGGAGATGCAACAATTTTTCAGGAAGTTCACAGCATCATTTAGATGTGTGACTTGCTTTCGAGGAGGAAACTCGAGAAGCGCATAGAGGTTATTGGTCTTCGTCCAATCCAGTTCTTCAAGAGAGAACTTAACCTGAGGAGCCTTGATGATTTCCAATTCCTCAGTAGTATCAGCAGCAGTGTTCTCAGCGATGGTGTTCTTGGCAGAGGAAATGTCAGAAGATGCCATTTCTGTATATCAGTTCAACCAAAGATTAACAAATAAGAATAATCTTAATGTGGAAAGAATTTCCAATAAGATGGTTCGAATTTTGTCCATTTCATTCAGACAAAAATGTCTTAATGAAGATTAGGGTTTTTCTTGTTTTTGAAAAACGAAATGCAAACCCAATAAAAATCTTGTTTTCCAGTTTCCTTTGAGAAATAGGATTCTGGAAACGAATGTGTGAAGAACAAATTTAAGATTTTGCGTTTAAACTTAAATAACAACCATGAAAGGTTGTGTTCATAAAACCATGAAAGAAATGATTTCATTTTTGAAAAGTTCTTTTGTTTGATCTTGTAAAAACAAAGAATAAGATCATAAACAAGTTTAAGAAGTAGGTAAATAACATAATTATTAACCTGGTTCGTTTGAAGAAGAAGAAGTTCTTGAAAAACTTGAGAGCACAAATGCAACAGTAATTCTTTCTTGCTTGGAGGAGAAGTTTTTCGCGTAAAAGATAAATATAAACCCAGAATGTGTTTATATAGTGAGATTAGAGAGAGAGAAAAACTCGAGCGGGAAAGTTTTTCATCATGACACGGACACGTGTTTGCATTTGATTGGATGGTAAACGAAACGTGCAAACGTGTGTCAGAAAAAGAACGTGTCGGGGCTTATCCGTTGTAATGACGTCACAACTGTCCTTTCATATTCAAGATGTCTCTGAGGTTTTGAAAACTCAGGGACACTTTTGAAAACATGAAGCACTGAATAGAAATATCAGTGTTGGTTTTCGAAATTTCAAAATATCGCTGATTAAGAAAGAGATATTCAGCGATGCAATTTGTTTTGAAATCTTGCATTTACATGCGATTGTCAGAGAGAGAAAAACATACCTTGATATCCGCGAATCAAGTTTATTCAGAGATAAAATTATAGAATGGGTTATACAAGTTGATTTTATCGTATCGCTGATCAGATGTGAACCGCTGAAGATTTTACTCTTCAAAGTTCAGCATTCCAAGCTCGCTGATGAGAAAGTTGAATCTTGTCTCATCAAGAGGTTTGGTGAACAGATCAGCTAACTGATAGTCAGTTGGGATAAAGTGAAGTTCTATATCACCATTCATCACATGATCTCTGATAATATGATACCCGATTTCGATGTGTTTTGTCTTTGAGTGTAGCACTGGATTGTTGGCTATAGCGATGGCACTTGTGCTGTCGCAATAGATTGGAATATTTGAAAGCTGTAGGTCATAGTCCAGTAGTTGATTTCTCATCCACAAGACCTGAGAACAACAACTTCCAGCGGCTACATACTCAGCTTCAGCTGTGGAGGTGGACACTGAGTTTTGCTTTTTACTTGTCCAACTCACCAGCTTTCCACCCAGGAGCTGACATCCTCCTGTGGTGCTTTTCCTATCCAATTTGCAACCTGCAAAATCACTATCTGAATAGGCGATTAGATCGAATCCTGAGTCTTTGGGATACCAAAGACCTAGATTCGCAGTACCCTTAAGGTATCGAAAAATTCGCTTTACAGCGGTCATATGAGATATCTTGGGTTCAGCTTGATATCGTGCACATAAACAGGTTGCGTACATAATATCAGGTCGGCTAGCTGTAAGATACAAGAGAGAGCCGATCATCCCACGGTACAGTGTGACATCAACAGGAATACCATTAGTATCCTTGTCTAGTGTCAGCGGTGGTGCCATAGGGGTTTTCATAGCTGAACTCTGAGTTAAATCGAATTTCTTCAGCATATCTTTAACATACTTTCCCTGATTAATGAAAGTTCCTTTTCATTTTGCTTTATCTGAAGACCAAGGAAATATGTTAGTTCACCCATCATGCTCATTTTATACTCATCTTTCATTCTATCAGCGAAACGAGTACAAAGATCAGGGTTAGTAGAACCAAATATAATGTCATCAACATATATCTGAACAAGAATGATATGACCTTTTACTTTCCTGAAGAAAAGAGTCTTATCAATTTTACCTCGCTCAAATTGTTCAATATGGAGATAAGTAGATAGAGTGTCATACCATGCACGTGGAGCTTGCTTTAAGCCATAAAGTGCCTTATCCAGTTTGTAAACATAACCTGGACGCTTAGGATCTGAGAATCCTAGAGGTTGTTCCACATAGACTTCTTCATTCAGCCTTCCATTTAGAAACGCTCACTTAACATCCATCTGATATACTTTGAAGTCTTTGTGTACAGCGTATGCTAAGAATAGACGAATAGATTCTAGTCTTGCTACTGGAGCAAATGTTTCGTCATAATCTATGCCTTCCTCTTGTCTGTATCCCTGAGCAACAAGACGAGCCTTGTTGCGGGTTACAGTTCCATGTTCGTCCAACTTGTTTCGATAGACCCATTTAGTGCCTATCACTGTTTTGTCAGTTGGTCTTCGAACAAGTTTCCAAACTTTATTTCTTTCGAATTCAGTCAGCTCTTCTTGCATGGCGCTGACCCAGTTTGGATCTTTGAGGGCATCATCTACTTTCTTTGGTTCAGTCAGAGAAATAAAGTTAAAAAATAAACAAATATTACCTGCACTTCGTCGAGTCTGAACACCAGCGTTTGGATTACCAAGAATTTGATCAATTGGGTGATTTACAGTCCATCGCTGAGCCGGAGCGTGAGACCCTGACTCAAACTGAACTGGAGGAGCTGAAGATGAGGCTTCAGCAACTTCTGGAGTATCAGCCAATAGAGGAATGGGTGCAGTTGTCATTGTATTCACTGATTGCTGAGAAGTAGATGGAATGGCTGAGACATTTGGTTCAGAAGCAGGTATAGTGTTTAAAGGAACAACTGAGACCCATGATGTTTCAGCTTCACTATTCTGCATGTTTGGAATGATAGGACTATCATCTTCAACTGTATGAGTACGAGGAGTGGGAATATCTTCTGAATCACCAAGATGAGAAAACATCCATTGATTCAGTTCTTCAGTATCAGCGGACGATTTAGAGTTCGCTGAACGGGATTCGTCAAACATGACGTGAATAGTTTCTTCTACAGTTTGTCTTATTCGATTGAAGACTCTGAAGGCTTTGGAGACGGAGGAGTATCCAAGAAAGATTCCATCACCAGCCTTAGGATCAAACTTTCCAAGGGCATCTCTGTTGTTCAGTATGAAACACTGACATCCAAAGATGTGAAGAAAGCTGATTGAAGGCTTTCTCCCATGAAAAAGTTCATAGGCTGTTTTATTGAATCTTTTGACTATCAGCGACCTGTTTTGCGTAAAACAAGCAGTGTTGATAGCTTCTGCCCAAAACTGAGTAGGCAGGTGAGAATCGCTGAGCATTGAACGTGCAGCTTCAATAATTGTTCTATTTCTCCTTTCAGCGACACCATTTTGTTGCGGTGTTCTCACTGATGAAAAGTTGTGAGAAATACCCTTACTCTCAAATAAGGAATCAAGAGAACTGTTTTTGAATTCAGTCCCATGATCACTCCTTACTGAGCGAACGGTCAAGTTGTTCAGGGTTTCCATCTTCCGAACAAAGGTGATGAGTTCTTCAGGGGTGTCACTCTTGGAACGGAGAAACATAACCCATGTATTACGAGAGAATTCATCAACTATGACCCGTGTATATTTCTTTCCAGCGATGGATTGTTTGTTAACAGGGCCAAACAAATCCATATGGAGAAGTTGTAGCGGGGATGACACTGAGGAGACTTGCTTTGACTTAAAGATTGCTTTGGTCTGCTTCCCTTTCTCACACGCTGAACATAAAGACTCTTTGGCGTATGAGTGCTGAGGTAGACCAGTGACTAACTCTTTTGAAGAAAGAGTGTTCAGTGTCTTGAAATTCAGATGAGAAAGCCTCTTATGCCATAGCCAGTTGACATCAGATGAGGCCTTTGAGAAGAAACAGGAGTTCTCAGTGGTTGTTGAGTCCATGTTTATTACATAAACATTTTCCAAACAATAACCGCTGAGAGCTATCTTCTCCTTTTTGTCAGTGACAAAGAAGGATTCCTTGGTAAAGATTACCTTGTTATCCTTATCGCAAAGCTGACTGATGCTTAAAAGATTATGCTTCAGCCCTTCAACATATGCGACTCTTCTGAAGGTTGTTGTACCATTAGAGAGTACACCAAACCCTCGGGTATGTCCTTTTCCATTTCCTCCGAAAGTCACAGAGGGACCCTTCTCTTCCTTGTATTCAGCAAGCAGGCTTTTCTTTCCAGTCATGTGTCTAGAGCATCCGCTATCGAGATACCAGATACCCTTCTTAACCTGCATTACAAAGGAAGATTAGTTTTTCTTGGGTACCCACTTAACCATGTGTACACGTTTGTCAGTGGAAGTAGTTGGAATGGAAGGTTCAGCAATCTTCGCAGCATTTGAAGATTCAGCTTTGTCAGTCTTCACTTTGGTTAATTTCTTAACCCCAGTGGTCTTCTTTGCCTTGGGGGCAATGATCTTCACCTTAGCTATCTTTTCAGCTTTGGTGGTTGTGGGGCACTTACTAGCAATATGATCAGTGAGTCCACAGTGATAACATTTCCTATAACTAAAAGTAGTTCTAGGACCATTTGAATGCTGAGCTTTAGATTTTGAATTAGAAGTACCAACACCAAGTAAGCTATTGGCTTTTGAAATGGGAGGAACATTCAGTTCTTCGGATTTCTTACCAGAGACATCCACTCTGATTCTAGGAGTAGATCGCTGAATAGATCCACGCTGAGTAGATCTAGAGATCTGATTCCTTGATCCAGAGGAATGAATCACTAAAGCTTTAGAAGCATTCAGCTTAGGTACTAAAGTACCCTTCTGAGGATTTTGGTTAAAAGCAATTCCTTTACCTTTATATTTAAAGACAGAGGTAGGTTTTGGATAAACCATTTTCTCTTTACCTTTTGAAGAGGTAGAAATTTCCTCAGGGATAGGCGGTCTAGAGGAGGAACACTGAGAGGATGAAGTTTCAGCGACTGAGGATACGAAAGTTCCAAATAAGAGCATGGAACGATCAGTGGTTGATTCTAGATTATCAGCTTTGTAACCAAGACCACGTTTATCACTCAGGGGAATCTGAGACTTAATTATCTCAGTGATCTTTGTTGAAGAATTACACCATCCTTCAACAGTAGCTTTTTCAGCTCTTAATGCAGCGATAGCTTCTTCGCGCTCGATTTTGACTAGCTGATTTAAATGTACTTGATCTTTAAAGTCTTCTTCAATTTTAGAAAGATTTTCTATTTGAAGGTGACAGTTTTTAAGCTGTTAAGTGAGATCAAGGTTTTGATTTTCAACTATAGTTTTGCCATTCATGGCTTCATATAAACTTCTAGTCAAGAGATCGATTTTACGAAGACTATCAGCTTCATCAATATTTGCAATATTTGTAAAGAAGGAAGGTGATACCTGAATAGCAGAGGTTGAAGTGGAGGGTATGTCTGAACTTTCTTCCTCATCTTCAATCTTGGCCATAAGACAAAGATTGGCTTCATCATCTTCAGAGTCAGGTGATGATTCTTCTTCATCAGAGGCAGCCCAATCATAGTTGGCCATCAGGCCTTTGCCTTTCTTCTTAAAGCTTTTCAGCTTCGCATACTTTTCTTTCAGCTTGGCATATTTGTCATCTTTATTCCTGGGAATAAAGGATTTCTTGGGAAACACTGAGTTTCTCGAAACTTTCTTAGACCTGCACTCGTTAGCGAAATGTCCTATCTTTTCGCAGTTAAAACAAGTAGCAGTAGCCTTATCAACAGGAGCTGATGATCTTGGCTTGTCAGTAATGGAAAGGGGTTTGTTCTTTCTGAACATTTTCTTTTTGGCGAATCTCCTGAACTTTTTAGTGAGGAGAGCCAAAGATTCATCATCATCTGAAGAGTCAGATTATGATGACCTTTCAGAGTTACTTTCTAACTCAGTGATAGTGACCAAGGGTCGCTGAGTAGAAGGTTCCTCTGAGATTAAAGCAATAGGGGTGCTTTTGGAATCTTTTACAAGATTCTTCTTAAGATGACTCGATTGCTCATGATTCAACATCGTGCCATATAAGGTAGCAAGGGTCATTGATCTTAGATCCTTTGACAGCTTGAGACACATAGAATAACTGTCCCAGCTTTCAGGTAAACATTCTAAAAACTTTGTCAGCACTTCAAAGTTAGAATATTCCTTACCAACAGTTTTTAAATCTATTAATAAACAGTTAAAACGTTGGTGAACTTCAGAGAGAGTTTCATTCTTACCACAGATGAAACTTTCGTACTGTCTTACCAGGTTGATCTTTCGAGAGTCCTGGACTTCAGAAGTACCTTCATACTAAACACATATTGTGTCCCACATAGCTTTTGAGGTTTTCAGGTTCATGACGGAAAGGTAGACTTCGTCAGGAAGAGCCATGGATAGTACGGATCTGGCTTTTGTGTCGATAGCCACTTTCTTCTTATCTTCGTCAGCCCACATATGAACTTCCTTGGGTATCAGCCTTTCTGGAATAGCAGGTCTATTCTCAGCGGCTGGTACTGCATCATCAATTCTTACAGGAATATATGGGCCGTTTTCAAGATAATAAGGCATAGTAGGGTCTACACCTTCTAAGAAGAGAATCATCCTATTTTTTCCATAGATTAAAATTATCTCTGTAGAATCTAGGAGGTTTTGCAAGAGAGCCATTGTCGATATAATTTATGTTTGTGTTGGTAGCCATTTTCAGAAATAGCAAGGAAGAGAAATCTTAGTATAGATCAGATCTTGTTTATGAGATTAAACAAATCTGCTCTGATACCACTTGTTGGTCCCGAAGGGCTATACAAGTTTGTAGAAGGGGGAGGGGGGTTGAATACAAACACACAGATTTTACTTTTCTAAATTGTTTATTGATAAATCATTAACAATTTACAACTTGTTGCGGAAACAAGATTAAGGATAAACCTAAATCTAAACAAGTTGGAACACTAAGTTTCTTGCACTAAGAAAGAGAAGGAAATTACTAATAATAACCTATCTCAAGATAAGAAGGATGAACTTGTCCAGAGTTAGCAAGTTACTTCAAAATGAAGTGAGTTATTCTTCTTATATACTGCATGCATTTAATGCATGGCAGTTTACACTTTACACGTGGCAGCAGCTGATTGGTTGCACGTCATTGACCTTTGTTGACAACCTTAGTAGCCGCATGTTTGAACAGTGTAGTATCAGAGTGGTTGTACGATTTTAGACAATAAGGAGGTTCTTTTTCTGACATATCGTACGGAGTCGTGCAAGGGTGGTTAAGACAAAAGTACTTTGTACGGAGGACTTCATGATCAGCTTTTCGTTGATTCAGCGGTTTATCATTCTATATCAGCGAATGATAAAGTTCAGCGATAGCTGAAGTCTTGTACTTGATACTTCATGTTGAGTGGACAAATCTGAGTCTTCGCTGATCCGCATCAGTTCATTTAGAGACTTGTCGCTGGTTCTTGAGCTTGATCTTCGACTTCAGCGTAGAACCTATGTTGACGTGAAACTTGTTTTCAGAGATCATAAGTAAACAACTAACTTATCAGCGATCACCATAAGGACTGAACAGACTCAGAGTATCATGGTGAACAATGTTCGCTGAATGTTTAATCTAAAGAGCGAGAGTTCCTATCAGCGGTACTATAAGATCTTAGTACTTATCAGCGATAGTGAAACTCTGATACATATTGTTTACTTATATATAAGAGAGGGTCATTATCAAATCATTGAGGGTTTGGGTCAACAATAGCCGACACCGATGGGATAGAGATTCGGTGATCAGAGGTACTGATGTGCGAGGTGTGAAGGTTCACCGATGGGTGTTTATCGAAAACGTCGGTGAAGAGACTACCCATCGATATACGAGGAGATCGGTGTGTAAAGGGTGTACCAATGAAGATGATTTTCACTTGTGGGAAGAAGGAGCCGAGAAAAAAATGTCACCGATTTTGAGTAATCGGTGTTTTCGAGGATCGGTGAGCCGAGGAAGTAAATGGGGCGTCGGGAACAGGTATCGGTGAAAAGATGCTACCGACGAGGTATTTAGCGTAATCGGTGAAAGTGGTGCTACCGACGAGGTTGAGAGGGTTGGTTGAAAAATGTCGGTATCGGTGATGAGAATCCACCGATGGGGTTTAGATATTAGTGAGAAAAGCACTGCCGATGAGAGATCATTGGTATCGGTGAAGGAAATCCACCGATTTGAAGGTTTCGGGGAGAGAGGTGCTGCCGACGAGAATGCTTGCGGCGGTAAGAGGATTCTACCGATAGAAGATCCTTCGGTGAGAAAACCACCGATAATATTTTTTTTAACAAATCATACATCAAGATATAGCATTCCAAGTTCACCGATCAGAAAGTTGAACCTGGCTTCATCTAAGGGTTTGGTGAACAAGTCTGCAAGCTGAAGATCAGTTGGAATAAAATGCAGCTCAATGTCACCTTTGGAAATGTGATCTCTGATGAAGTGATATCTAATATATATGTGCTTTGATCTGGAATTAGGACTGGATTATTTGCAATAGCTATTGCACTTGAATTATCACACAGAATTGGGACTTTGGAGTAGAGTTGAGCATAGTCCCTGAGTTGATTTTTCATCCACGGGATCTGAGCACATCAACTTCCAGCTGCAACATATTCAGCCTCAGCAGTAGATGTTGAGACAAAGTTTTGTTTCTTGCTGGACCAGCTGACTAGTTTGCCACCAAGAAGTTGACAGCTGCCTGTGGTACTCTTCCTGTCAACTTTGGAACCTGCATAATCTGAATCTGAATACCCAATTAGCTCAAAACCTGAGCCTTTGGGATACCAAAGACCCAGATGCAAGGTACCTTTCAGATACCGGAAAATCCGTTTTACAGCGGTCAAATAAGATTCTTTTGGGTTGGCTTGATAACGAGCACATAGACAAGTAGCAAACATAATATCCGGTCTGCTAGCAGTTAAATAGAGAAGATAACCAATCATCCCTCGATAATTCGTTACATCAACAGATTTACCATCTGGATCAGCATGAATTTTCAGAGGTGGTGCCATTGGAGTTTTCATGGGAGAGCTATCTAAGAAGTTAAATTTCTTCAGAAGGTCACGAATGTATTTACTTTTATTTATGAAAATCCCTTCTGAAGTTTGTTTGACCTGATGGCCCAAAAAGAATGTGAGTTCTCCCATCATGCTCATCTCATATTGACTCATCATGAGAGAAGCAAACTCATCACATAGTGATTCATCAGTGGCACCAAAGATGATGTCATCTACATAAATTTGAACAAGAATGAGATTACCTGAGGTCTTCTTGATAAAGAGAGTGTTGTCAATTTTACCTCTGGAGTATCCATTCTTTAGAAGGAAATCAGCAAGGGTGTCATACCAAGCACGAAGAGCTTGCTTGAGACCATAGAGAGCCTTGTCTAATCTGTACACATAGTCTGGATGAGTTGGGTCTTCAAAACCAGGTGGTTGTTTCACATAGACTTCCTCTGCAAGTTCCGCATTGAGGAAAGGACTTTTGACATCCATCTGAAAGACCCTGAAATTTCGGTAGACAGCATGAGCCAGAAAGATTCTTATTGCTTCAAGTCTTGCAACAGGGGCAAATGTTTCATCACAGTCAATGCCTTCTTCCTATTTGTATCCTTGAGCTACCAGTCTGGCCTTGTTTCTGACAACTGTACCTTCTTCATCCATCTTATTCCTGAATATCCACTTAGTTCCAATAATAGTCTTCTTTGGAGGTCTGGGAACCAATCTCCAAACTTTGTTTCTTTCGAACTGAGAGAGTTCCTCTTGCATGGCAGTGATCCAACATGGATCTGCTAGAGCTTCCTCAATCTTCTTAGGCTCAGTGAGAGAGAGAAAGTTCACATAGAGACAAATGTTTCCAACTCCTCTTCGTGTTTGGACTCCAGCTTGTTGATCACCAATGATTTGATCTATGGGGTGATCTTTGGTCCATTTTGTGGCAGGAGGTAAAGGTGGTGGAATATTGTGTGTGGAGGTTGATGGAAGAGTTTGATGTACGTGAGTGGGATCAGGAATTTCGGTGGAGGGTTGAGGATCGGTGGGAGGCTGAATTTCGGTGGCAGTGGGGTCAATTTCGGTGGGTGAAATGTCGGGTACTATGGAAGGTGACCCAACTTGGCTGTTTGAAGAGGAATGATTTGAGGGAGTGAAAGGAATGGAAGATGCATCGGTGGGATTAGCTATAGGAGCATCACCGATGCATGATGAAATCCACCTATGTAATTCATCATCATCATTTGAGAGAGATGATGATCTTAGGTCATCAAATTTTACATGAATGGACTCATCAATGCATTTTCTTCTGAGATTATACACACGATATGCTTTGGAGGATAGGGAGTATCCAACAAAGATTCCTTCATCGGCTTTGGGATCAAATTTTCCAAGATTATCACGATCATTCAGAATGAAGCACACACAGCCAAAAACATGAAGAAAACCTATATTTGGTTTTCTGCCATGGAAAACTTCATAAGGGGTCTTATCATGCCTTTTGGAGATCACCCACCTATTTTGGGTAAACCAAGCAGTATTAACAGCTTCAACCCAAAAATAGGTGGGAAGGTTTGATTCACTTAGCATTGATCTTGCAGCCTCACATAGAGTTCTGTTTTTCCTTTCCACGACTCCATTCTGCTGAGGAGTCCTGACAGTTGAGAAATTTTGAGAAATTCCTTTCTCATTGAAGAAGTCTTCAAGAGCACTGTTTCTGAATTCAGTGCCATTGTCACTTCTCACTGATCGTACAAGTTGTCCATTTAAGACTTCATTTTTCTTGACAAAGTTGATAATTTCTTCAGTTGCATGACTTTTATACCTGAAAAAGAGACCCAAGTATATCTAGTAAATTCATCAACAATTACAAGAATGTACCTTTTGCCGCCTAGGCTAGGAGTGCTGACTGGTCCACATAGATCCATGTGTAGCATTTGAAGAGGAAGAGTGATGGAAGAGCATTGTTTGGTCTTGAAAGAAGTTTTGGTGAGCTTCACTTTTTCACATGCATCACACAGCTTTTCTTTGACAAAGTTTAACTTTGGCATTCTAGTCACCAGTTCTTTGTTTGAGATTTTGTGGAGAGTTTAGAAGTTGAGATGAGATAGACGTTTATGCCACAGCCAGTTCCTTTTGGTTGTGTCGTCTGACACAAAGCATACACTGGATGAATTATTATTTTATCCCATATCAATGATATAGACATTTTCCATCCTTTTCCCAGAGAGAACCACTTTCATATTTTTATCAACAACAGTACAGATACACAGTTCAAAGATAACTTTGTATCCTAAGTCACATAGTTGGCTGATACTTAGAAGATTATGCATGAGGCCTTCAACAAATGCAACTTTGTTGAAGGTGACAGATCCGTTGGTGAGAGTTCCATATCCTTTGGTGTAGCCTCTAGAGTTGTCCCCAAAAGTTACAGATGGACCCTTTTCAGACACATAGTTAATAAGAAGAGATTTGTTTCCTGTCATGTGACGTGAGCACCCACTATCCAAATACCAGATTTGATGGTGCTCATGAACCTGCATGCATACACATATTAGTTCCTTGGTACCCATTTGGTGGTGGGTCCTTTGGAGTTAGAGGAGGAAGAGTCCTTAGGTTTGGTTCTGTCAATTCTTTCCGTTGGACAATCCTTTGCAAGATAAAAAGTGTCACCACAATTGTAACATTTTCTATAGATAAATGTCTTTTTAGGTTTGTGCATTTTTTTCTTTTCCTTTCCCTTTGACGTCAACTTGAATAGCTTTAGGACCAAAAGAAGATATGAGGGGAGGAAAACTTAAAACCCCATTACCAGAAGTGTGGGAGCACAGTTGGTGGGTGGATTTCTTGAAGAATTTTTTAAATGGTCTTTTCCAAGATCTGAAGGTTTTCTTTTTAAAGAAAGATTTGTTGTATTGTCTCTTTTGAAAAACTTTGATTTAAGGAACCAGGAGAAGAGACTTCATCAATGGTTAAGTCTTTTAAGAGATCATGAATGGGTTTTGAAACATCATTGGAGTCTTGTTTCTCAATGATTTGGACAGAAGAAGATTCTTTAGCTTTTATAAACATTCCGAATTTTAAAGCTTCATTTAAATCATCTGAGTTTAAAGAAATAGAGTCACAAGAGCTTGACTCTGAGGCATCATCCCATACACTAGAGGTAGAGGCAAGAGCATGAGAAGAGGTTTCAAAATTGGTTTTTCCAAAGCCTAAACCAAATTTGTTATCACAAGAGTTTTGGTCTTGAAAGATTCTCTCAAGATTTTTCGAAGAGCTAGTCGATTTTCTAACAGTCTCTTGTTCTCTCTTTAGTCTCTTAAAAAGATTGTTTTTTCTTTTGAAATAATGTGATTTATGGTTTTCAGGTCCTCAAGCTCAGCTTTGATTTCCTCAAACTTTTCAAGTTTAGACATGCATATTTCAAGTTGAGAAGTGAGATTTTTAACTTGAACCGATTTTCTTTTCTTGGCATCCTTGATGGTATAAAAGTCATTAGTTAAGGATTCATATGCGTCAATATTTTCAGTGTCAGTCATGGAATTAAAGGGATGTACCTGAGAGAGAGTATGATGTCGAGCACCCAGTTGACACCAGAGCCATTGGAGAGGCAGCCTTTTCAGAATCTTCCATATCTTCAGATATGGCCATGAAACACATGTTGGGAGAGTCTTTGTCATTGTCAGACGTTTCCTCTTCATCCCAATCATTAATTTCTGCCATGAGTCCCTTTCCTTTTCTGAGGAGACCCTCATTTCTTTCTTTCTCTTTCTTGTACTTGGCCTTGTACTTCTCAGCACATTCTTGATGATTTTGGGAGGAAGTTTGAGAGCCTTTTCTGGAAAAGGTTGATTTGAAGGAGTTGTTTTTGGGTTTCTCATACTTGGATGAGAACTTGTCAGATGATGTGGTCCTAGGTTTTACAACTTGCTTACTTCTGCACTCAGAAGCAAAATGTCCTTTCTTTCCACAATTAAAACACTCCTCATTTGACTTATCAAAAGAGGGGGGTTTTGTGGAGGAGAAAGGTTTTCTGAAAGATCTAGATTTGCTAGAAGGACGAGACTTGTTCTTAAAACCAGCCATCATAGCCATTTCATCATATATCTGCTCAACCGAGGTTTCCTCACCTTCATCGTCGGCATCACTTAGATATGCCTCCGATTGGTGAGTAGAGTTGTTCTAGCTGTCATTGTCAGAATCTGATGAAGGATAGGTGATTTGAGGAACACTTTGAGATTTCTTGGAACTTTCACTGACAAGGGCTATATAAGAGCCTTTTATCTCTTTAATGAAAGACTTCCTTTGTAGTTTGGTTTGTTCAAAGTTGAAAAGAGTTCCATACAAGACAGTTAAGGGCATGAACTCAAGATCCTTGGTTGTCTTGATGCACGTGCATATGTTCTCCCAAAATTCAGGGAGAAAATCCATGAACTTGCATAAGACTTCCTCATTTTCATAGATTCTGCCTAATAACTTCAAATCATTTAGAAGACTACTAAAACGATTATAATAACTAGAGAGAGATTCTCCTTTCTCATGAGCAAAGAGCTCATACTTTCTGATGAGAGCAATCTTTTTGCTTTTCTTCACTTCTTTTGTACCTTCGTACAGTACACACAGTGTGGTCCACATTTCTTTAGCAGTTTCAAAGTTTACCAGAGAATGATAGACCTCATCAGGAAGGGAGAGAGCAATAATAGCTCTAACCTTTGAGTCAAGAGAAACCAGACACTTTTCTTCATCAGTGTATTTCTTAGGGTTTTTAAGAATATAGCGACCAGTAGCTTTGGATTTTTCTTCATCTAAATCATCAGATTTATCTTTACAGTGATTTCTTTTCCATCCCTCTACGTTTCATAGCGATCCCAAACTCTAGGGAAAATAGGTCCCTCCTTGAGAATGGTTGGATATCTAGTATCCACTCCTTCCATGAAGAGCATCATGCGGCTTTTCCAAAGAGAAAAGTTGTTAGGGTTAAACTTAGGAGGTTTGGCTATGGAGTCATTTTCAGAAAAGTTGTTTTGAAAAGAGTTTTCATTTGTAGAGGAGGAAGAGGCAGCCATCACAGATCAAGTTTGTGAATTAAACTTTCTGCTCTGATACCACTTGTTAGTCCCAGATGGCTTAACAAGTATTGTAGAAGGAGGGGGGGTTGAATACAATACTCAAATTTTTCACAATTTTAATTCTATTAATGAAAAACTTTCAATAAGAATTACACATAGAATCTAAAGACTGTTGCGGAAAAGAACAGATAAACTATTCTAACAATCTTGCACAAAGTATACTCAAAACAGAACAACTTGAACACTTAGAATCAAAGTTATAAAGTTCTTGAGCAAATGGAGAAATCTTGCACTGAGAAAAATTCTTCTAGTAAGCGTGGGTCGCATGGAGAGCTTCTTCCTCCTTTTATAGTGTGAGAAGCATTAAATGCTTAGGAAACTTGTCATCGGGAGATTTGCTTGTAGGTGTTGACTTCTGAAAAGTTGATGTGTCCTTATCACCTTTTTCCTTGGTACTAGGAAGAATACCCATGCTGATTGAGACGTTATCTGATAATGGATAAAATGACAAATAGTCACTTTTACCTGGCAATAGATATTGTCCCATAATAAATGATCTTCTTGATGTGTTTTCCAAAGCAGTTCCAACGATTATGTTCCAGCGATATAAGTGCCTTGGAGTTTGCAATTGAGAACATCTATGAAGATATTTGAGATCCCACCGATTTAAAGCTCTCATCGGTGGGACTCACATTTGGTCGACCATCAAAAGAATCGGTGAGAGATGTCCACCGATGTGTGACACAACCATCGGTGGGTCTTGAGTTGGCCGATCAAGGGATGGTCAGTGGGAGATGTCCACCGATGTATGAGGACCATCGGTGGATAATGACTTGTTGATTGTTGAGAAGGTTATTCTTCATTTCCACAATGAGAATATCTTCAAGCTTGGTTTCGGTTGATCTTCGACTTCACCGAACATTTGCTATCTTGTACAAGTCATTGTAAAGAACCATTCTAAAATATTAATAGTAAGATTCAGGAGAAACATCGGTCAGTCAATTTCAAATCTTTGGTGACCCAACATCGCGTTTTAGGTGTGGAATAATTTGGCGATGTTGCTTGTGTCGGCGGTCTTTTTGCAAGCTATGAAGTGCGTCATTTTGGAGAATTGGTCGACTACTACAAAGATAGAGTCGACTCCGCGTTGTGTGCGGGGTAGTCCCAAGACGAAATCCATGGATAGATCTTGCCAAATATCACCGGGAACTAGTAAAGGTAAGTAAAGACCGGTGTTTTGAGATTGGCCTTTAGCAACTTGGCTAATGTAGCACTTTCGGACAATTGTCCCCACATCGCGTTTTAGATGTGGCCAATTATCTTGATCGACAGTTGAGAAATTTTCAGATTTAAATTTATTAAAAAAACAGGGAAAAGGTAATTTGGGAATAGATTTTAAATATTTTAAATTTAAATTTTATTAATAAATTTAAATTTATCTAATTATGGTTACAATTTATCCTTAATTATCTCCACATCTGTCATTCTCTCTCTCTCTCTCTCTCTCTCTCTCACACACACACACACACACACATACACACACGATTCCGGCGACCACCATCTCCACCGCCATCACTATGCTGGCGACCGAGAACCACCGTCATTCTCTACTACTCCATTCGGCGACCTCCTCCCTCTCTGACTACCATCTCTCTCTCTCTCTCTCTCTCTCTCTCTCTCGCGTGCGCGGGCGATTTCAACGAGATTCTACGAATAGATTGAGAAGGAAATTGAACCGCGATTTTCAGGTGAAGAGGATAACCACGAGGCACACCCACGATTCACTGATTCTACCATGTTTCATAGTTTTTAGAGTATGAAATCGACTTAGCACAAAAAAAAATTAGGAAAATGGCGGAAAGCGGCAAATTTGTATTTTTTTTTAGTTTCGTAGTTTTCAGACTCACGATTTTCATAGTTTTCAACCCTGATTCTACCATGTTTCATAGGTTCCAAACTCACGATTTTCATGCAGCGACGAACATGGGGATTTTCATAGTTTCATAGTTTTCAGACTCACGGTTTTCATAGTTTCTACCATGTTTCATAGTTTTTTCTCCTATATGAATAATCATATATTTAAATAATTATATATTTTTAAATGGTTATGAAAAACAAGGAATTAATAGTTTTTAAATTTTTTGAATTATTCCTAAAAATATGTAGGCGGTTACATATGGTAACCGAATTAGTTACTGAAATAATTAATAAGTTTTAAAAAGTATGAATTATTCCTAAAATTACGAATTTGAGGAAAAAGACCCAAATACCTTTGGTTTATAAAATACCATTTTTTGGGTTTACAAAATAAGGGGCCTCTACATAATAATAATTAGTTAATTTTGGGGCTAGGTAATTGGTAACTATTTAGTTTATATTTAAGGCTAACTATTTAGGCTTTAGGGTTATTTTTTTAAGAAATGTTGTTAGTTATTTGAAGATGAAAAAAAAATTGTAAATGAAAATTATCACATTCTACCCAATAAGATGGATTCTTCAGATCTTGTTTGGACAAAACGGAAGGTATTGTCAATAAATAAAAGTATGTCTTGTTCACTGATTTATAGCTAAAAGCATGGTTCTTCCTTGACCGGTCCCTCATCTTTCTATCCCATTGACAGGAAGTGGTTCCTTGCCATGTAGGATGAAGTAGTTCTTCTTCTTGAGTACCGCTTCTTGCTTTAAATTAAGGGCCGTTTACCTAATCATTTACCCGGGTAAGTGTTTACTAGTAAAATTCAATATAATCACTTACTTCCCGGTCAGATTTTAGTCCACCAAAACGGCATCGTATGCAACAAATTAGCCGGTAAGCGCTAACCGTGGTAAGAGCCATCACACTCACTTATCGGGTAAGACTCTCGGTCCTTGCTTTTGACTTTTGATCCTTGCTTCCGCTCTTATCGGTTAAGATTCTTAGTCCTTGTCATATTCATCCGGTAAGCTAATGTGACTTGGTAAACACTTACCCGAGTAAGCGTTTTGTAAACGGCCCCAGTGGGACACTCCATTTAAATAATTAAAAAAACTAGAAATTTAGAATTTTTTTTGTTTTTACCTTGTTAAATAATTAGTTTTAGTTTTGCTTGAAGTTGAGTATGCTATTATGGCGGAACCATCAACCATCTCCAAATTAGCTCAGACTTAAACTCCATTATTTAAATGATGCAACTTTGCTCGAATTTGTGCTATATAATGAATGAGAATCTACAAAAACATAATTAAGGTTTTGTTAGTCCCACATGGATGGGCAACGTGATGCTGCTGAAAAAGAGGTTAGAATAAAATGGAATACAAACAGGGTCTTTAATGAATTAGTTATGTATCCATACAATACAACTGTATGTGTGGTTTCAAGATTGATGGGCAAACATGTCTTTTGTGGTTTAGCCCAACCGTAAGATCAAATGTCCGTCATCATGGCTTCGAATTTGATGATAATCAATTGCGTCTCTGTTTCTCCATAAGAACTAACATAGCTGTGGTCTTTCTTAATCTTTCAGATTAATAATTAAGATCTTTCACTGCAAAATAAAGAAGCAAAGAACCATCCAACAAGAAGCATAAAGACTGATGTTTGATTTGGGTAGGGGCTGCGCGAACGCATGCCCCCACTAACACAAATTATGACATAGGCTCGACCACTTGAGCCGACCTTAGGCTGGCACCCCTCCTAAGTGCAATGGAGGTCACCAACCTAGACCATGGGCCATCTTGATCACCCATTGATCCCGTCCAGGTAAGTAAGTATTAAGCTGTACAACACCCTTCTTTAATAGCTGTTGCTATGGCTGTAGGTTTCATTCCAAAACCAACGTGGGATCTTGTATAATCTATTCATTCCTCCCTCCCTGCTAGATTTAGATTATAACTCCACCAATTCATGTTACAACAAATAAAAACTAGAAACAAATAATAATGAAGTCGGTTGTTTGACTCTGCTCCCTCATTTGAAGATTTTACAGTTTTATATGATCATTAATAACCTCTCAATAGTTGTCTGCCACTTGCGTGTGGTCTTCATCCTAGTGCATGAACCGTTCATGATGGATTGTTGCAAAAAATGCATGAGAGAAGTGGGTTATATGAGAGAAGAAATCAGTCAGTGACCGGCTATATTTGGAAGTTTTCGTTTTTTTATTTCTTAGTTCGAATCAAATATGAGACTTCATTTAGAGATTTGATATCACGTGAGATCAAACTGTTTTCGTTAAACCATATGGATAACACTAAACCCTCACATATGTTAAAAGATTTTAGTTTTCTTATAAGACATTTAAGTATGGATCATTTACGATTTATCCGTCTATCCTATTTACCAACTTGGTATATACAACTTAATGTTGCAACTATCAATTCTCGACATCATGGCTTATTGATTGTGATATAAGTGTATGTGCTACATGTTAACAATGGTTGCGTTGGAATGATGATGGAGTTTATATGTTCTTTTTTGTAACCGTTGGTCACAAGTTCCTTTTAAAGTCTGTTTTTTTTATGATGATTGCGTTAACTACTTAGGTGTTGTTCGGTTCGTTTTCTGTTAAGACTTGAATGGATATAGCTGTCTGAGTGGATATGGTTGTCTGACTGTTAACAGATAAGTTGATGTTCGGTTGTTGTGCTGAATAAACTGTCTGAATGTCAAAAATGACCATTTTACCCCCAGTCATTATTAAACCAAAACAAAAATATTATATTTTCCTTTAAATATATATATACACACACATAATATATATTTCATATAAATTATATATGCAATGTTAATTCAAAATTAATACGATTAACAAATTTTGACCATTATTTCAATATTAATATATTATTAAATATATATTTGTGTATAGTAAATATATTCCTTCCACTCTTCAATACAACTTTTGCAGGCAAGAAAGTTCTGTGGGTTTCAACTCTTATTTCTTCATCACACAAACTGAAAACCCTTAAATTGTTGATTCAACCGTTGCTTTTTGGTGGCTCCAATCGATCAAAACCTTCATCATTTTCTGTGATTTTGGAGATCAACGAAGAGCCCTCGAGTATCATTCTCGTATGGAGATCGAGAGATGGAAGGAGTGTAGATCGAGAAATGAAGAGAATGGATATGAAAGTATTTTGGATTGAAGATGGATGCAAACGATAGAATAGAGATGGAAGTTTTCTGGGTTGTAGATGGATGCAAAGGAAAGAATGGATATGGAAAAAATGGCAATGGAAGTCTTCTGGGTTGAAGATGAAAGTGAAGGAAAAAATGGATGTACATGTTGCAGATGAAAGGTTGAAGCTATGATGGTGATGTGAAGTGAAGGAGAGATTGGGCTGCTTTGTGTTATCAGATATGAGAGGGGTAGTTGGGAGAGGGGTAAATGAGGAATAATGAGAGCTGAGTGTAAAGGACCCCTATTTCTCAGCTGACCGAATCAGCCACTTGTTTTTCCAATCAGCCGCTACCGAACAGGTAGATATGGCTGTGCGAATCAGCCATATCTACCACACAGCTCATTAAGCCGCTACCGAACATGCCCTTAGCTTCTATGAGAGATTAGGTCCAGCAACTGCAGTTAAAAGACTTGTGTTCCGCCACTGGGTTCAACAATTGCTGATCTTTTGGGATATCAAGTGGTTTATGTTGCGATTTTGGTTCCAAGAGTTCAAACCTAAGTGACACCAGTGATCAATGAATCAGAATCTACAAAAACATGATTATGAGGGATTTATATTAAAAGGTTTTGTTAGTCCCACATGGGTGGGGAATGTGAGGTTGTTGAAAGAGAGGTTAGATTAAATTGGAGGATGTGGGGAAGGTAGAAAAGCATCTTTGCGCTTGGGGCAATGACGCAGCTAATGAGGTAATAACCGAGGCGCGTCAATTGCTGGTTGAAAACTATTTCCAAACCCCCTCTTCGGACTTGGGTATTCCCCTTGGCCGTCGAGAATTTCTGGAAGGGTTCCCTTATGGGAAAAACCCTACATTTTTTTAGTTTACAAGCTTTTATCACCAAGCAACTAAGACACAACTCGGATTGGTCACATCTTTTTGCAGATATGAACTTTGTATCCAATAATAAGAAATATTGAGTGTAGATTTTGGTTCATTCTTGTGGAGCTCTGTATATTTAATTAATGGGTCTTAGAGATGGCCTCATTGATCCACATCCAATCTATTCATTCCTCCATGCTTTAGTTTTAAACTTCCCGGATAATATTGAAGGTTAGTTGTCAGTTGTTTGACTCGGCTCCCTTATGTGAAGATTTTACAGTTTTATGGAAGAAAATAAACAACAAAATCAAAAAACATTACTAAAAGGTAGGACATATATAATTATCGAACTTTCAAAAAAGGATTCACCTTGGATAATGAATTTTAAAGGATGGCTGGTTTCCACAAAAATCGAGTGATATGAAAGCATCAAGGAAGAAACCTTAAGACTCGACATCTGGGTAATAAGGCTTGGTTTTTATGACGTCTAAATAGGGTATTGATTAAACTGCTAATTGATAGAGGCATTCCTTAAAAGGAAAACCTCTCCAAAAATAGGGGTATGCCACTTGTGGTAACGAGCACACGGTATTCTTTAGTAAAAATAGGGGTATGCCACTTGTGGGAATGAAGCCACAGCTGCATGCCATTAGGACTAATATAGGAATAAAAATATATATATATATATATATATATATAAATAAAAACTTATTGCTTTTTATTTATTTATGTATTAAAGTTTAAGTTTATATATACACTCAAAATTCATACAACAAATTCTCCGATAAAAGTCAAGACCATCACTTGCCCCTCTACACCAGCCCCTACAAGTGAAGGTGATATCTATCTCCTTGTGCGACATTGGTTCGTCATGCCCCATATGGTTATTTCAAAGCTTTTGTGTTTTTTTTATTAGAAAAAATTGGTTTTTAAGTTTTGATTAATAAAAGTTTAAATTATGGTTACTTTCGTATATTTAATCTAAATGCCACCGATTTAAAAGTTATATGATAATGTAACCTCTTTTATAATTTTTTCATACTTCAACGATTTCCTTGTACATCATTCATATTGTTAATTATTAAATATATAAAAACTGTTATAAATTACAAGCATGATGAATGGGATTAACAAAGTTTCTAAATTTGGATGTGTGCTTGCTTCTATCCAAAAATATTTGCCCATGTGAATTTTGAGCCTATTACAAGTTCTTTTATATGGTAATAACTTTTGGTCAGGATTTTAAATTATTTGGTGGCTAACCTACAATCCTCATAAACAACTTGCATATCAACTGTAATTTGATATATAATATGAAACAATTTTAACATTGTGTGGATGCCAACGATATAGAAGCGTGTAAAAATGACAAGACGGGTCAAGGAGAGGCATACTCATGGTGCAAATAACAATATATATTGGGCGATCTCATTTATGCCGTGTAATCGCTTCATACCGTATGAAAGATGAGATCTCGTGAAAAGTCGTGCTTTTGAATGTCTATAAATATGATGTAATTTAAATGCTCTCTCACAAACCACAAACCATTCTTACATACTCTCTCACTTGCTGCTCCTTTACAACTTTACCTCTGCCATTTCCTCTCTGTAACAATAACAATAACAAACACACAAAACCCATCAGCACAACATGTTACATATTCATCGATGCATATCAGAATATGTATCTCTCAATCACTATATTCATTAATGAATATGCACTATATATGCATTGGTGCATATACACCCTGAAATTAGTAAGGTGAGGAATTAATTACCTTGAGTGCCATTTCCCTTTGTGGTTTGCAGTGCCTGAGACATGGACCTCTGAATACGAGGCGAACCTTGCCTACCATTTCCATTTACTGCACCAGGTAAAGAATGTCTCTTTTTCAAATAAACTTCCTTATCTTGCACAACATCAGGGCTCGACCTCGGGGAGCTGTTTGCAATAGCTTTTAGTCTCGCTGATTCAGTCGCCTGCATATAGCTCGGCACAGAGCTGTTTCCGCTGCTATCTCTTGCTTCTTCATCAACGTGATCAGGTCTCGGTGAACCAAAGTTGTGCAACACTCTTCCTATATGGATTTTGCCATGGCTGTAGGTTTCATTCCAAAACCAATGTGGGATCGTGTATAATTTATTAGTTTTTAGTTTCATTCCTCCCTTAACTCCCACAATTAAAATCAATAACAACCACCTCATTTCTTGGCTCGAAGAGACGATCCGCGAGAACCTGCGTGTCGTCTTCATCTTGTGCATGAACGTCATGATGGATTAACTGCTATCTTCGTCAAGACCTGTAGGCAAATCAAAAGGGAAAATCAAGAAAGCTAAAAACAAGAAGAATATGAAGAATATTAGAATGAACTAAATTAATGATTAAATCATGGGAAGATGTGGAATCTTGTGTAGCAATAATGGACACTTGGGTATTCAAGAAATTGTTGCAAAATTTGCATGAGTGACGTGGCTTATATGAAGAGAAGAAAACAGTGACTGAATATATTTGGAAGTTTTTGTTTTTTATTACTTGATTTGAATCAAATATGAGATTCCATTCAGAGATTTGGTATCATGTGAGATATGTTTTCCTGAATCCATATGTTCTTTTTTGTAACCGTAGGTAAGGTTCTAAATAGCGTGAGGCGTGGCGTGGCGGCGAGGCCAAACCTCAAGCCTTATGAGCCACGACGAAGCCATGGCGTTTTCATGACGTGACTTATGGCGTGAAATTTCTAATTCATATATAATATTATATACATAAAAACATATGTTTTGTAGTGTTACTCAATGAGTCAATAGTAATAAGCAAGTAATAAAAACTTAATGTTTTGTGTGCTCGATGTCGCTAGAAAAAGGAGAAAAACTCATGAACTTTTCTCTCGCTAGCTAGATTTGAAAGTTACCCTACTTGTACAGTTCTTGTCTAAAACAAATGATAGAAAACAAAGATCGATTTTCCAGGTCTTGTTCGTCTTTTCATCTTATATTTGGAGTTAAAATGGGGAAAAAAGGAGAAAAGAAATCAAAGAAGATGGAGAGCCCGTTGTTTCCTTGGAGATGCTAGGTGAGGGAGGTCCTCATGATATGATGTGGAAGATGATGCCATGAATTTGGTTGTACGGCTTCTATTTTCTTTTTCTAAAGGAATGAAAAGTAATATAATATAATGGATTGAAAATAAGGATTCTCATTCCATTTTATTTTTATTATCAATTCCATTTTCATTTTTAAAACGAACCAAACGTCCCCTAAAAACATGCAAATAAGACATTAAAAACATAAATAAATAAAAAATCAAATGTCTAATTAAGAAAAATGCGCATTAGGCCATGACGTGCCACAGACATAACGTGGCGTGAGACACAAGGCTTGTGCCATGGCGGTTGTGCGGCGAGTTTTTTAGAACAGCGACCGTAGGTGTTCGGGTCAGCTTATGCGCACTAACTAATCCATGGCGACTGTTTGGGTAAAAAATCACACCCTCGACCGACTTGGGAAACTCCCTCGGCATGACCCATGGACCTTGATGACCCTAAATCTACGACGATCACACCCCCGACCAACAAAGGTAATACCCATTATTGTCATACCCCCGACACACGATAATTGGTTATTAAAAGACATATTGGGTCAATAATCATCTTACATCTAATGATCGCACGTCACGTGTCGCACGTCGCACATCGCTAGTCTCATGACATTAATCTTACGTCACTAAGTCTTACGTCGCCAGTTACGACTCGTCGGTCTTACGTCGACAGTCTCTTATCATCGGTCTTATATCGCTCTGGTCCTGCGCCAGCATCATCCTAACATCCTGGTCTTACAACCTAGTCCTATGACATCGTCATCTTAGTCTTGCGACCAAATGGTCTTACGACGTTTCTATAAGACCATTCTCATTTTAAGGTAAAATCATAGTACTTTATCTCTTGATTAAAGATCGAAAGTCTTTTGCCTCACGACACTCGACCTCGACATCGCCTACTTCGCACGACCGTCGCGTAGAATCATGCGACCTCGGCCTACTAACGCGTTATACGACTGTTATATTTGTTCAGTGATTAATGCAGGAGTCAAAGTCATTAATGGACAACGGCTATAACCGACGAAATCAGTTATGAGCATCTAAACCCACATTGAAGACGACGACCGTTACAACAACCATCAAAGATCTTAATGATTCAATTAAAGTCATCCGAAGACTATAAAATCTCAGCTCAATCATCAGTTCAAGACATCTGATCAACATCAAATAACAGAGGGAGAGAGATAGAACAAGAGCATCGAACAACAGAAGCAAACGCAAACACTCGAAGAATATTCATTCTAAGCAAAGAGATCATTCATAGAAGATCGCTCTCGACGCAAGACTCTCACTCTCGACCAACAGTTCATACATAGTTTTCACACACGACGCACACTGTTTTTACATTCCAAACACTTGTACTTTACATTTCGAAGTCTTTCCTTCATTTGTATTGTAATCTCTGTACGATCGACACCCGGAACGCCAAGTACATCGCCCCTGATTGGCGACCATAGTGCAGCGACGACATCCACTGTCGTCCGCAGGTTTTTTCCTCGTTGAGGTTTTTCCTGCATCATCAAATCCTTTATCTCATTTACATTTTTGTCTTTGTCGCACGCCCTTGTTGAAAGATTACTTTCTTTAGTTGTTAAAGTCCACATCGACCTTTAGTTGTCCCTTTGGTGCGATTTTTGGCATTAACAGTTTGGCGCCATCCGTGGGACCCCTTCTAGAGAAAATCTTCGACAAACGTGCGTCTTACTAACAGTTTCTTGGAGTTTCCTCTGTTTTCGATCAGCAGGAAAATGGCAGAACAGACTGCTGTTTCAACGCATGAAGAGCTAAAAAATGCACGATATGCTCCTGAAGCAGTCAACGATTATCGCTTGGAGGAAGTTATCCTAGATCAAAGCAATCCTGAGCGAAAAGTCCTTATCGGATCATCCCTCAGTTCTTGTCTCAGGGAAAAGTTAATATCTTTTTTGCAGGAATATGCTGACTGTTTTGCCTGGTCGCATGAAGATATGGTTGGCATAGATCCTTATGTCATCTCCCACAAGCTCAACGTCGACCCATCATTCAAACCTATCAAGCAGAAGCGACGGAAATATGCTCCCGAAGAGAATAAGGTGATAAATGACGAAGTCGACAACCTTCTCAGGACAGGGAAGATTCGAGAGGAAAATGACAAACCAACAAGATCCCATGGCTCAGCTTCACGCAGAATGGAATGCAGCTCGAAGTCAAATTTAAGCTTCACACAAACCTTGGCGCTACTCTTACAGGTCCTGCTCTCCAGCGGTTGATCAACCTCGAGCCCAAGTCCATCAGCAACTTCATAGGGTTGATCAACCAACTTTCATTGCAATCCGACGATAGTCACGAAATGGAGAAGCAGACCAGCGACCTGCGCTGCATCGCCCAAAAACCCGGAGAGTCCGTCCGTGGTCATTTCGATGATCATCGTTCGAAATTGTGGCATCCAAACCGCCATCGAAGCATACAAGCATGGTCTCGGCGATGGCTTACGTTTTTCCTTACGATCGCCAAGTATGGATGACAAAAGGGACAAGACCAAGTGATCATGCATGGCAACTGCGCACGACAGACAATTGCTTGGCTTTACAAAAAGAACTACCTTGGATGCACGACATGAAGGCAGTCCCTTTGACCTACCATCTGGCGATCAGATTCCCAACACCTTGGGGGCTGCAGGGAATCAAAAGTGAACAGAAGACCGCCCATGATTGCTGCAAAGCAACCTTTAAACCCAAAAATAAGAACAATACTATGGCAACTATGCACGACACGACCAACCGATCCATACGCCAGAAAAGGCAGGACTTGGTATCGTCTCGCAGTCTCCACAAGGGCAAAATGGTATACCCCATACAGCGCTCGGTTTCACGACTGGAGGGCAGATGGGCTTCACGATAGAGGTAATTCTCTATAAACACCACCAGGTACGTAACGCACGTCGACGACACTCAGGTAAAAACTTTTACATATGTCCTTAATCCCTCGACCCTTCATAAGGAAAGGACGGACATCGTTAATAAATTACATCCTGCCCTAGAGCAGAAAATTATCTATACTAACGTTCTATGCAAAATTCGGAATTCCTTCCGAAATCATACACGACAATAACCTACAAACTCGCAGGAACGCTCGAACGTTAGTCTTACGATTCATGTCATAAGAAATGACATCTCTAAAGACTATTAGGTTACGACTGTGCATGTCAACCTCTCATGACTGACATGTTATGAAACAGATCTTGCGAGTCAATGCATAAATCGCAGGATCCAACAGGTACATCCAAAGCTAAGCTCTGAAGATAAAGTCGTATGACTTATCTCGAATATACGTTCGGCCCAGTCGCCCGGTCATTTCAAAAAATAGTTCCTTCCTTACGATTCATATCGTAAGAAACATCAATCTTGCAACTCGTGTTGCGAAAAATAAAGCCTCTACGACTTAAACACAGGTCTTACGATTTACATCATGAGAAATAAAATCTCCACGACTTGAAGCGCAATTTATAGTCGTTGATAAGAAACGACTCACATATTTTATGATCGCCGGTCACGACAGACACACGTTAAAATTCTCCGTCGCCACTAAATGCGACTTGCATGCTTAAATCTCAGAATCGCCAAGAAAGGCAAGTCGCGAGATTAATCATACAATCACAAGTAAGGTAAATTTTTAACCCCTTATCGCTAAAGCAAAACTTACACAACGTAACATAGGTCTCTAACGACCGTATCGGCTCGAATGCCAGATCATAGGTCTCTAACGACCGTATCGGCTCGAACGCCAGATCATAGGTCTCTAACGACCGTATCGGCTCGAACGCCAGATCATAGGTCTCTAACGACCATATCGGCTCAAACACCAGATCATAGGTCTCTAACGACTGTATCGGCTCGAACGCCAGATCATAGGTCTATAACGACCATATCGGCTCTAAACGCCAGATCAAAAGTCTATAACGACCGTATCGGCTCGGAACGCCAGAACATAAGTCTTTAACGACTGTATCACAAGATCCTTAAAATTTATCTTGGTTCGATCATCTTATGATCACCACCAAGCTTTATTTTGGACCAATCGTCTTACGATTGACTCCCGACCCATACGTCTCATTTTGATAAAGATCGTCTTACGATCACCGTCGGTTCCTTACGTTACAAGACCGTCTTACAATCGTCACAAGTATCTCGCGCATTAAAGATCATCTTTCGATCGCCGCAACTTACTTAATATCATCGACTGGTCACGCAATTTAGCTGACCAAGCTGGTTTTATTCTAATGATCTAATCAGCAGAAACGACACGACTCATCATTCTACTTTGATGCGAGATCTAAAATTCAAATGGCTTCGAAATTCAGATCTCGGGGGGCTAACTGTTTGGGTAAAAAATCACACCCTCGACCGACTTGGGAAACTCCCTCGGCATGACCCATGGACCTTGATGACCCTAAATCTACGACGGTCACACCCCCGACCAACAAAGGTAATACCCATTATTGCCATACCCCCGACACACGATAATTGGTTATTAAAAGCCATATTGGGTCAATAATCATCTTACATCTAATGATCGCACGTCACGTGTCGCACGTCGCACATCGCTAGTGTCATGATATTAATCTTACGTCACTAAGTCTTACGTCGGCAGCTACGTGTCGCCAGTTACGACTCGTCGGTCTTACGTCGACAGTCTCTTATCATCGGTCTTATATCGCTCTGGTCCTGCGCCAGCATCATCCTAACATCCTGGTCTTACGACCTAGTCCTATGACATCGTCATCTTGGTCTTGTGACCAAATGGTCTTACGACGTTTCTATAAGACCATTCTCATTTTAAGGTAAAATCATAGTACTTTATCTCTTGATTAAAGATCGAAAGTCTTTTGCCTCACGACACTCGACCTCGACATCGCCTACTTCGCACGACCGTCGCGTAGAATCATGCGACCTCGGCCTACTAACGCGTTATACGACTGTTATATTTGTTCAGTGATTAATGCAGGAGTCAAAGTCATTAATGGACAACGGCTATAACCGACGAAATCAGTTATGAGCATCTAAACCCACATTGAAGACGACGACCGTTACAACAATCATCAAAGATCTTAATGATTCAATTAAAGTCATCCAAAGACTATAAAATCCCAGCTCAATCATCAGTTCAAGACATCTAATCAACATCGAATAACAGAGGGAGTGAGATAGAACAAGAGCATCGAACAACAGAAGCAAACGCAAACACTCGAAGAATATTCATTCGAAGCAAAGAGATCATTCATAGAAGATCGTTCTCGACGCAAGACTCTCACTCTCGACCAACAGTTCATACATAGTTTTCACACACGACGCACACTGTTTTTACATTCCAAACACTTGTACTTTACATTTCGAAGTATTTCCTTCATTTGTATTGTAATCTCTGTACGATCGACATCCGGAACGCCAAGGACATCGCCCCTGATTGGCGACCATAGTGCAGCGACGACATCCACTGTCGTCCGCAGGTTTTTTCCTCGTTGAGGTTTTTCCTGCGTCATCAAATCCTTTGTCTCATTTACATTTTTGTCTTTGTCGCACGCCTTTGTCGAAAGATTCCTTTCTTTAGTTGTTAAAGTCCACATCGACCTTAAGTTGTCCCTTTGGTGCGATTTTTGGCATTAACAACGACCATGAATGGCCTAGGGGATGCGTTCGTGATGGATTAAATTACATTCGAACCCTGGAAATATGAGATCTCTACGCATCCCCTATGCCTTAACAGTACGACATACCCCAAGTGGTTGGAGTTTGTACGTTGTTCGTTAGAAAGAGCTAAAAACGTGCACATTGGGGGAGCATAAGTCTAACAACTAAGACGTCATTTATGTCAATAATTAGGAAAAACTCAAAGTACGGAATCAATTAAACTTGATAAATGGAAATTAAGTTTATTAATGAAATTTCAACAAGACGATTAAAGAAATTTAATGATAAATAAAGTTTAGAACTTTATTTATAATCACAACAATTTTATAACTCAAATTGTTTTGAAAAACAATAAATTATACATTTATTAATTAAAACTCAAATTTAATTAATCCTAAAAATGATTATATCATTCGCGATAGATTCATTAAAGAAGGGAGTAGAAATAGAGTGTTCACTCTAGTGAACAAAAGTAAATAAGAATTGCAGAAAAATAAAACCAACCTGAAAAGCACTGATTGAGAACAAACTGCACGGAAATATTTTCTGTCCTTAAAGGTTTTGGCGATACTCTCTCGTATGATGTGAGTCTTCAATCGCTTAGCCCCAGGATTTGACGCAGATTAAGTTAAACACTAACAGCGATAGTGTTTACTGATAATGCAAACCTTGAGTGTAATACCCCGGGTAAGTTCGTTAGTTAAAAATATTATTCCGTTAAATTATTTAACTTTAAAGTTACTATTTTGGGTAAGTTGAGATGAATTATTAAGTTAAGGGTACTTCGGTTATTATTGAATAGATTAGGGTCTAAAAGGGTAATTATGGTTGATAATATCTGAATTAAGAGTACAGATGTCTTCATAATAACAAAACTCAGATTTAAGGTGTGTGTGTGTGTTGGGAGCAAAAAGAAGAAGAAAGATAGGAGAAAGAAGGGTAAAGGCTCAAATTGGAGTTATTGAAGTTGATTAAGGTATGTTTCTAGTACAATTTATGTTTATAATGGTTAGTAGGAAGTATCTATCGGATTAGAATCATCACATCTAGTCTGGGGTTGATTTCTGTCGGATTTCTGGGCAAAATGGACCAAACCGACAGTAGTTTCCGGATAGATTGAATGTATCCGGGTAGATTCTTGGGTGGTGTCCGGGTGGTTTTATTGATAGTGTCCGGACGATTCGTTTGATGGTTTCCGGATGATTTAGATACCGGATGGCATCCGGATTCCTTTGGTGTCCGGATTCCTTATGTTGTCCGGATTAGTCTGTGTTGTCCGGATAAATCGTGTTGTCCGGATTCTTTTGGGTTGTCCGGAAACTTTAGCTGTTTGACCAATTTTGAGGTTTCGGATACTTTTGAATGTCCAGATATAGTTTCCAAATGCATTTTTGAGTTAAGTTGTTCCGAAAACTTCCTAGGGGGCGGCTCCAAGACCCCGCAAGGGCGTTGCCCCTTAACCCCATCCGCTATCCGGGTAGCGGAACCCCCGTATTAAGTCGACGTAGGGGAATATTTGAGGATAAGAGTTTGATAGGTTATTTGGGGTTCTCAACCTGTTAGTAAGTCTTACGAGTTCTTTTGGTAAAGAGATGTTTGTATGTAAATGGTTTCAGATTCTGAGAATTTTGGGTAAAGGATCAGATAGCTCGGAGAAAGGCTTGGACGCGTATTGTTAAGCATTCAAGGTGAGTTTTACTTCAAAATGTTTTTAACTGGAATACATATATGTGTGGAATGGATATGTAATCAAGGTGTGAATATTATGTGTTTATAATATAGTAAGATATTATATTCATATGTGCATTAGTCGGGTTCCGGTGTGCGGACCGATGGGTAGTCGGGTTCCGGTGTGCGGACCGGTGAGTAGCCGGGTTCCGGTGTGCGGACCGGTGAATTAGTTGGCTTGCTACCAATTAATATGGCCAGTTGTGGAGGAATAAGGTGGGATGAGATGCATGAGTCTTAATGTGGTGCTTATACGTGTGGTATATGTGGTGTTTGTATACTTACGGTATATGTGTGATTTGACACGAAGGTTGTATATAAACTATTTTGAAACATGGTTTTTATATAAATTGGTTTTATAACGAGTTTGAAACGACAGGGATTATCTCACTAGACCATTAGGTCTAACCCTCATTTTTCTTTCAAAAATATGTATTCCAGGTCAAGGATCTTTTGTTAACAAAGGGAAGAATAAAGCATAGGAGGCGATTGCTAGCTGATGAAGATTAGGATATGTTTACATTTCTGTATTGTATAGTTTTGAGACTTTGAGACCGAATGTGAATTATCATGTATTTTGTTATGAAAGTAACGACGTTGTGTATGAAATGTTAATTGTTATATATTATGTATGTTATGGGATACCGGGTCGTTACATTGAGATAGAAAAACAGTAGAGAAACGATAGCAACAGGAAGAGATCGATAGTGAGAGAGAGAGAGCAGAGACGTTTTGTATTTTCTGTGTGTTTCCAAATGAGAGGGGAGGCTGCTACTTATACAAGCAAAACCGAGAATAGGTTAGCCCATATCCCGTCCCTCTCCCCCCAAAATCCGGTTAAGCAGTTGGAGTTGTAGACTAAGTCTCCAATTGATTTTTGATTTTAAACGAAAATAAAAAACATGTTTAAAAAACGTTTTAAACAAATCTGCTCAATTAAAAAGAACTGATTAAAAGACCCACTATAATTAATCCATGGTCTCTTTTAATAAAACGTGCTATAAAAAGAAACTCGGGAGCTTGGGGCGAGGCTCCGATGCGAAGTGCTCCTCCTCGCGCCACTCCGCGAGAAACCGCGCTCGCAGCCTCAGCCACGCGTGCGCGCGCGTGTGCATTGCACTTCCTTGAAACCCCCACCATAAGCCCTTTAATTCATTCAAACCTTACTTGGTAGAAAAGGCTTATAAACTTGAGTTCTTTTAATGTTTCTACCAATGTGGGATGGAAAAATTTCCAACCTCACATATAATTTCCAACAATCCCCCACCAGGTTGGACACTTTTTCCTGACTTTCAAGAAAAATGATGTTACAGTGGTGTCACTAAGATTAAACCCCGTTGGATGTAAACCGGCAGGAAGAGATCAATTCAATAGTATCCTTAGGATTTAAACCTTGAATTTTGTGATCGATTCGGCTTATTCACACACATCACCCTTTGTCTTTGCATTCTCACTGAGCGCGAATATGGCCATACGCTAAATCCTGTTTCATGACTTTCTAGAAGAGGAACCACTACTCTTCATTTGAGGCGGCACCACCTTTTGGTCATATAGGCAAAGTTCTATATCATCTTCGTTGCTAAGATGCCTTCAAACTTTGTTAAGAGATCAAACTCATCCTCGTTCTCGGCAACGACGTACTATCAAATACCTTACATGAGTCTATCTTGATTGATAGTACCTTCTATCGGTTGAATGACTTGTTATTGCCCATTAAACTTAGAAGATAGGAGCACTAAATCCTAGTTGGGTTTCCATCACTAACCGATTCTGCGTGGTTTCAGACCCATGTCTCTGGTAGTTGATCCCAACTAAGTCTCTCGTCAGAGGCTTAGTCATTGGATCTGCCAAGTTTCCACACGACTTGACATACACAATACTTATGGTACCATTTCTATCAGTTGTCTCACATAATTATGTCGGAGACCAATGTGTCGCAACTTCTCATTATACACGGCGTTGTAAACTTTTGACAGTGTGGTCTCACTGTCACAATACATGGAAATCGAAGGAGTTGGTAGGGGCCATAAATGGATATCTGACAGCAGATCTCTAATCCATTCGGCTTCCTTGCCTGCAGCAGCTAGGGCAATGAATTCGGCTTCCATAGTTGAATGAGCGATACAAGTTTGTTTCTTACTCGCCCAAGATATCGCTCCACCGCCAAGTGTATAAATCCACCCACTTGTAGATTTAGAATCACTTGAATGGTCTATCGAACTGGCATCAGAGTATCCTTCCATGATTCCTGGATGCGTCGTGTACGTCAACTCCAAATCACTGGTTCTTTTCAAGTATCCAAATACTCTATTGATTGCCTTCCAGTGATCTGGACTCGGATTACTTGTATATTGACTTAGTCTACTCACAACAAAAGCAATATCTGGTCTAGTGCAATGCATTGCATACATCATGCATCCTATTGCACTAGCATACTCTAATTGAGCCACCGCTCTACCAGAGTTTTTATCAAGTTTCACACTTGAATCAAATGGAGTATTGAACTCCTTTATGTTCAAATGTTTTAGTCAGTATCTTCTCTATGTAGTGAGATTGACTAAGAGAAATTTGAGATCCTGACCTTTTGATTTTAATCCCAAGAATCGTATCTACTTCTCCAAGATCTTTCATTTTAAAGTTCGAGGATAAGTAGTTTTTCGTTTCACAAATGCCTTCTAGTTGGTCCCGATGATTAACATATCATCAACATAAAGACAGATTATTACAGTGAATTCTTTTGTACATTTTGAGTAAATGCACCGATCGGCTCCATTATGTTGGAACCCAAAAGAGGCGATAGTAGTATCAAATATTTCGTGCCACTGTTTGGGGGCTTGTTTTAAACCGTACAGAGATTTGATAAGTCTACACACTTTGTTCTCTTGTTCGGGTACTACAAACCCTTCGGGTTGCTCCATATAAACCTCATCGTTTAAGTAACCATTCAAAAAGGTTGTTTTCACATCCATTTGATTAATGTACAATCCTTTTATGGCTGAGATTGCTATAAGAGTTCGGATAGAACTAATTCTAGCAACCGGAGCATAGGTGTCAAAATAATCGACACCCACTTTCTGTCTATAACCTTTGGCTACCAATCTAGCTTTAAATGCTGAGATTGAACCATCAGGGTGCAGCTTTCTTTTGAATACCCACGTGGAACCTATGGGTTTTGTTCCCTTGGGTAAATCAGTTAATTCCCAAGTTCCATTTCCCATAATAAAGTCCATTTCATCATTTATTGCTTCTTTCCATAGTGGAGCATCCCTTGAAGACATTGCCTCTTTGTAAGTCTTAGGATCATCATCAATGTTAATTGAGAAAATGACCTCTCTCGTCACCTTCTTTTGTGTCCCTTCTACTAAGCATGAAAGGAAATCATCTCCTAGACTTTTCTCTTTTCTTACTCTAGTACTTCTACGTGGTTCGTCAACCTTGTTAGAGGTTTTCGAACTATCACAAGATGTAGTAGGAAGATTCGGAGTCAATGTTCTTTCTGAGTTTTCAGCATCTTCTGAAAACTTGTCTTCAAAGAATTCCACATCTCTGGATTCTACTATTACTCATGTTTCTTTATCCAGTAATCTATAAGCATTGCTATTTCTAGCATATCCTACGAATATGCTTTTAATAGCACGGGCTCCCAGTTTAGATCGCTTTGGATCAGGAGTTCGATAGTAGGCAACACAACCCCAGACTCTAAAATAGTTCAAGTTTGGTTTCCTTCCTTTCCATAGCTCGTATGGGCTGGTAGGGATCACACGACTAGTGATCCGATTGTGAATATGGCAAGCCGTCAGTAAAGCTTCTCCCCACAGATTGGTTGGTAGACCCGATTGGTTCAACATACTGTTGAACCATTTCAATGAGGGTTCGGTTCTTTCGTTCCTCCAAACCATTCTGTTGAGGAGTAAAAGGTGAAGTGCGTTCATGTTTGATACCATTCTCTTCGCAGATTACGAAGTAAAGATGCAAAGAACCATCCCTGAAAAAGCATAAAGACTGATGTTTGGGTAAGGGCTACGCAAACGCAAGCCCCAGCTAACACAAATTATGACATAGGCTCGACCACTTGGGCTGACCTTAGGTGGGCAACCCTCCTGAATGCAATGGAGGTCACCAACCTAGACCATGGGCCTCATTGATCACGGATTGATCCAGTCCAGGTAAGTAAGTAACAAGTTGTGCAACACGCTCCTTATATGGCTTTTGCTATGGCTGCATGTTTCGTTCCAAAACCAATGTGGGATCTTGTATTATTTATTAGTTTTTATTTTCATTCCACCAAGATCAAATATATTCATTCCTCCCTCCTGCTAGATTTAGATTTATTTAGTTTTTAACTCCCCCAATTCCTGTTGCAACAAATAAAAACTAGAAAATTTTACATTTTATATGATCATTAGTAACCTTATATAGTCGGAAAAACATCTCAAATAATAGTTGTATGCCACTTGTTGCGACAACCATATGTAACCCTTAGTAAAAGGCGAAGAATAGATGCGTCTTTGTCCATATAATTCCAGCAGCACAATCAAAATCAATAACGGAACCACCTCACTTCTTGGCTCGAAGAGGTGATCCTCAGCTGATTGCAAGAACCTGCGTGTCGTCTTCATCCCAGTGCATGAACCGTTCGTGATGGATTAATTGCTGGTTTCCTTTAATTTATCTTCATCAAGATCTGTAGGCAAATCAACAGGGAACATCAAAAAAAGCTAAAACAAGATGAATATGAAGAATATTAGACTGAACTAATTAATGATGAAATGATCATGAGAAGATGTGGAATCTTGTGTAGTAATGGACACCTGGTGTATTCAAGAAATTGTTGCAAAAATTGCTTGAGAGAAGTGGGTTATATGAAGAGAAGAAAACAGTGAGTGGTTATATTTGGAAGTTTTTGTTTTGTATTTCTTAATGGCTTATTGCTAGTGAAAAAGGTGTATGTCCTACATGTTAACAACGGTTGCCTTGGAATGATGATGAAGTTTGTATGTTCTTTTTTGTAACCGTAGATGTTTGGGTCAGCTTATGTGCACCAACTAATCCTTACGCGACCACGAATGGCCTAGAGTCATCGTAGGTGAACCTTCATGGCCACAAGGCTTTGACAGCACCTAGATTCGAACCTCACCGCATCCCCAGAAGCCTTAACGGTCCGCCATAACCCAAGTGGCTGTGTGAGTTTTGAAAACTGTTGAGGAGGCTTTTTTATGTAGCTGTATCAACTCTACACTGCTTTCACCATTCGATGTGGGAATGAAGCCTGCAGCTGCCATTAACACTTTGGAATAAATTAATAAATAAAAAGTTATTACTTGTTATTTATTTATTGGTTCCACCACCACCAAATACTTGCAACAAACATATAAAAACTAAATAATAATGAAACAGGGTTATCAACCTAGACCATGGGCCTCGTTTGGGCACCCATTGATCCCGTCCAGGTAAGTAAGTATGAAGTCGTACAACACCCTTCTTAAATGGCTTTTGCTGTGAATTATTCACAGGTTTCATGCCTTCACCAATGTGGGATGTTGTATAATTTGTTAGTTTTGATTTTCATTCCACCAAGATCAAATATATTCATTCCTCCCCCAGTTGGTGTTACAACAAATAAAAACTAGAAACAAATAATAATGAAGCTGGTTGTTCGACAATGCTCTAAAAAAATAGTTCTTATTGCGACAAGCACAAATAACCCTTGGTAAAAGGCAAAAGAATAGGTGCATCTTTGTCCAGATAATTCCAGCAGCACAATCAAAATTTATAACGGAACCACCTCGTTTCTTGGCTCGAAGAGATGATCCGTGGCTGATTGCAAGAACCTGCGTGTGGTCTTCATCCCTGTGAACGTCATGATGGATTAATTAATTGCTGGTTTCGTTTATCTTCATCAAGATCTGTAGGCAAATCAACACGAAAAATCAAGAAATCTGAAAACAAGAAGAATATTAGAATGAACTAATTAATGATGAAAGAATGAGAAGATGTGGAATCTTGTGTAGTAATGGACACCTGGTGTATTCAAGAAATTGTTGCAAAAATTGCATGAGAGAAGTGGGTTATATGAAGTGAAGAAAACAGTGAATGGTTATATTTGGAAGTTTTTGTTTTTTTATTTCTTAATTTTAATCAAATATGAGATTTTATTTGGAGACTTGGGATCACGTGAAATCAAACTGCTTTCGTAAAACCATATTGATAACACTAAACATTCACATTAAAATATTTTAGTTTTCTTATAAGACATTTAAGTACGGATCATTTACGATTTATCAGTTTCTCCTATTTACCAACTTGGTATATACAACTCAATGTTGCAACAATCAATTACTAAGAACGTGGCTTATTGTTTGTGATATAGGTGTGTGTCCAACATGTTAACAATGGTTGTGTTGGAATGATGAAGGAGTTTATATGTTCTTTTTGTAACCGTAGGTGTTCGGGTCAGTTTACGCACATCAACCAATTCATGGGCGACGACGAATGGCCTAGAGCAGTGGCGGATCCATGATTTTTTCTTATTGGGTCCCTTTAAGGTAGCCTAAATACCCGTAAAATTGTCCGATATATTTTTAGCCTAAATTCAACATTTTAATGGATTTTTTAAGGTTTTTTGGTTGATTTAAAGAGATTTTTATGGGGGTTTTTCGATTTCGAATAACTTTTTTGGTTTTTAGTCGATTTCGAGAGTTAATTTTGGTTGATTTTAAAACACTTTTTTTGGTTAATAGGGGAGCAGCAAGGGCTTGTGGGGTCCATGAAATTTTTTTACTGGAGGACACATGATATAAACATCAAATAACTTAAAATTTTAACCTTGGTAAAAAAACTTTCTTTTGTCTTTCGTGGGGGCCCTTCCCCCACTAATAACAATGTGAGTCCGCCAATAGCCTAGAGTCATCGATGATGAATCTCTATGTTAGGTTTCATTTGATGAGATAATTGTTTAGGGTTAATTTGTTTATATGATGGTATCTTGTTCATTTGTTTGTATTGATGTGTATATAATAATGTGTTAATTTTGGGTTAACTATTTAGGGTCAATTGGTTTATAACTCCTTAACTCTTTAGAGTTGTTTAAGATTAGTTTTGTTTATATTTAAGGCTAGATATTTAGACTTTATAGTTATAATTTAAGAATAATTTGTTAATGTTGTTAATTGTTTGAAGAAGGAGAAGTTCTTTTAAAAGAAAATTATCACATGTTTAATACACCAGCAACCAATTAGTTTCAAGTTTAAATAGATAGTTTTCGAATAAATTAATGTATCAAATTTATAATAACTTAAATATTTAATTTATATTTGATCGGTCCATCAAAAGCCGAATCCTTAAAATTATTTTATATTGTGATAATTATTTTGTAATACCACTAGTAAAAAAACCCTAGATCCGCCTTCCGATCGTAGGTATATCCTTATTCGGTCAATATTATAATAACCTAGATATTTAATTTATATTTAGTCGACCAAAAACCGAACCCTAAAATTATTTTATAACTGATTTTTTGTTTTTTTTTTAATTTTATAATATGAACATTGTTTTGTAATACCACTAATCAAAAATTCTAGATCTGCCTCTATAGGTATGTAGTAAGTTCTTATTCGATCTTTTTATTAAATGAGATCATAACAAGTGTTGTCAAGTTTGATACGATTATCTATGTGTGGACCAAGAACCACCCCTAATTTCCCCTATAACATGTCATCTTGTTTTAATAAAATTACTAACATTGATCATTACCAAATCATGTTCTCCGGTTTAATAAAATTCCCAACATAAATCATTAACAACAAATAGATGTTTAACAAATTATCAACTGAATTGTTTTATTAAACAACAAGATTGTCATAAAGAAAATAAGGGGTAGTCCAATATAAAAATGCATAAGAAGATCTATAATTGTATTCGGAATAAACTTGACAAAACCTATTACGATCTGATGCATAAAAAGAACGTAATAAGAACGAAGATTGTTTTGGATTTGTTGCATTGTTCACAATTAAGTAGTTAATTAATGTTGCAAAGTAACACTATCGATTGGTGACAACGTGGCTTATTGCTTGTGAATTTGTGATACAGGTGTATGTCCTACATGTTAACAATGGTTGCCTTGGAACGATGAAGAAGTTTATATGTTTCTTTTTGTAACCGTAGGTGTTCGGGTCAGCTTATATGCACCAAGGCGACCAGAAATGGCCACTGAGACGTCATCTATGTTGTCAAGGTGCATAACACTCTTTCCTATTCGGTTAAAGGGACATATGCGGTGAATGAGTACACTTAACGTGCAAATTTTTATGAAAACAGATATATTGAGCACATTTTGTGAAACAAATAATGGTGTAGGGTTTTGGGACGTTAGACTAGAGATGCACAAGACTCTTAACCAGCCCTCTTGTGCCCAATTTTATAATCCAAAAGGCACCTTGTCACTCTTATTCCCGAATCAAAACGGATTTTTAATATTTTATTAAAAAACCTTTTGTTGCTTCTGGGTAAGCAACTATTTGGATGTGCTAAACCTTCACAAAAGGTTATGTTGCGTCCACAAAAGTAGTTCGGATGCCTGCCTTGTTTTAACTATTGAATATTTGAATTAAGATTGACCGGTCTATGGAGGTGGACCTATACTAAGTTTAGGTTCCTGTAAAATCGCTAATTTATATTGTTTACCATTGCGGATGCTTTAAGAGGGTGTTTGGGATTGCTTATTTAAAACAACTTAGACTTATTTTTAAAAGTGTTTATTCAACTTATACGGTGACAAAAAAATAGTTTTATAGAAAGGGTAATAAAGTAAATAAGTAAATAAGCAGTTTTAAATAAGTTAAAATGGAGTAACTTATCAAAAACAACTTATTTGCGGTGTGGAAAAGTAACAAACGCTTTTTATTTTTTTCAATCAAAACACTAAAAACGACTTATTTGTAGTGTGAAAAAACAATGAGCAAATTGTTAAAAGGTAAAGAATTATAATTCCAATCTTGTCATTTACTAATTTATGTTTAATTGTAATGTTTCAGATACTTAAGGGGGTTAATTGTAGAAAAGATAAAGTTGATTTAATGATGTTGAACAAAGCTGAAAGTGCAAGGGTTGTCTCTTCATTTGCTTATGAAGTTAAGGGGTAGCGGAGCAAGAAGGTTACAAGTCAAGGGGGCTAAAATGAAATATTTGTAGATATTATATAAATGGCTTAGGGTTTACTATTCAGTATCATTCCATTCATTTTTTCATCTCAGCAGTATTCTCTCATTTCTCTCTCTAGAAATTAGGTTACAAATTTGTTCTAGATTTAGAGTTTGTATTTTTTGTATTTTGAATATATGAAATACTCAGTTAAGATGAGTTATAGATTTGTTGATGTAATCTGTTTTTACATGGTATCAGAGCTTTGTTCTCGATATGTTCTTCGATTCTGAAGAACTACATCAACATCTTCTCTTCTCTTCTTTTGATTCGGTGAGTTTGATCATCGTGTTCATATTGTCGTTTGGTTTTTAGAAAACATTTTTCAAAAAAGTTGTGTCACTTCTTTTGTTTTGAGAAAATCCGCTCTCAGATTTTGAATATCACGGCTGTTGTGTTCTTTTAAAATGTTCAAAAATATATTTCAACACACTCAAATAGATTCTGTTTTCCTTTTGGATTACTGTGTTGTTCCTTGAAATCGATGTTTTCTTCTCTCTTACTCATGTTAAATCGAGTTTGTATCAATATAGTTAACTCCACTCGTTAAGAGTGCGTTGAATATCACAGATTCACGTTCTTATCTTATTCATTGATCTGAACGCATCTGTGTGATCATAAAATGTTTTTCATGCTTGCTCTAATCGAATGATTAGTGCATTTTCCTGTTTTACTTATCTCTTACATTTACTCGTAGATCTGTATGAGATTCGATTAGATCTGTTGTTCTTATTTTTGTTTCTTGCACGATCTGGTATAGATCTTCTTAGATCCATATGAGATTGTCTAGATTTGTATGAGATTCGATTAGATCTGTTGCTCTTATGTTGTTTCTTGTACAATCTGGTACGGATCTCCTCAGATCCATATGAGATTTGGCTAGATCTGGTTGCTGTCTTTTTTTGTATGAACTTGTGCGGTATCTCTAGTTGATCTGTGAGATTTACTTGTAAATCTCATAGTAGTTAGACTAAATCTACTTTTTGTTTACCTACAAGTTCTCTCATAGCCTAGATCTATTTTTGTTTCATGTTACTGTTCTCACTTCATGTACATAATTGGCTCATGATCTGAGATTTTTTTTCTCGTGAGAAGCTAGACCATATTGTTTAAAAATCCTGGCAATTTTTTATTAATTCATGGAATGTATATAATCAGCTGAGGATCTAAGATTCGTTTCTCGTGAAGCTAGATCTGTGTTCCTTGATCAGATCTGTCACATCATCATCTGTATTTCCTTTGTGATTGTTAAACTCCAAATTCAGTTAAGGTCCAAATAAGTTGAGCTTATTTGGAGTATTATTTTTCCTCCACTCACTGTTTGGTGCCTTCTCTCCTCTGGATGTGTTTTGTGTTTGTTCAGGTGTAGTTCCTAGTCTATATTTCAGAGACATATTTGGTTACATTCCGTTGTGCTATTTTAACAAGAACATCTGTAAGTTGTTCCTGTTTTTCATTCGACTGTTGTTGTCCGCACTGTAATTTCTCCTCTTCCCCTCTCGTGTGTGATCCTATCTCATCTCACTTCTTCTTGGTAACTAGAAGGCTGACTTGACCTACCATTACAAGTGGCAAGGAACCCTGTCGCATAAGTCTTCTAGGTTTTACCTTGTGTGCTTTGGTGTTTACCTGCCGTTATCATGACTGTTAGAGAGGGAGAAGGGTCTAAAAATCACGTGGAGCAATCTCTGATTGCTAAACTTGATTTTAGGGACCCTCTTTACCTCCACCCAAGTGATACTTTAGGAGTTTCTATCATGAATATAAAGCTTAATGGTACTGAGAATTATAAGGTGTGGTCGTGTGCTATGATTCTGCCTTTAGAAACCAAAAATAAATTGGGTTTCATAAATGGAACTGTATCTCGTCCTACTGAAAATGAGACTTTAGGTAAACAGTGGGACAAATGCAATTCTGTGGTTCTATCTTGGATTCTTAGCTCTATTTCTGATGAGCTGTTTGTAAGTCAAGTGTTTTCACGTGTTGCTTCGGATGTTTGGGATGAACTTAAAGAGACTTATGATAAAATCGATGGACCTGTGACTTTTAATTTGCATCAGAAAATAAACTCATTAAGTCAAAATGGTACACCAGTTTCTGAATACTATCATAAACTCAACTCTCTTTGGAAACAGTTTGATGCCTTGATAAAGTTGCCTACATGTTCCTGTAATGCAGCCCATGAGTTTTCAAAACATTCTCAACTGTTGAAACTGATGCAATTTCTGATGGGTTTAGATGATATGTACATTAATGTGAGAAGTAACATATTAATGTCTGATCCTCTTCCCTCAGTTAAAACAACTTTCTCCTTAGTATCAAGAGAAGAGTAGCACCGTGGTGTGCCTCACACTTCTACTGATACTAAGGCTCAGACATCTGCCTCTTTTGGAAAAATCTCTAATAATAATAAAAAACAATCAGGAAAACCTAATTTGCAATGTAAGCATTGTGGTTTGAATGGCCACACTATTGAGAGATGTTTCAAATTAATTGGTTTTCCAAAAGATTTTCAGTTTACGAAAAATAAAACCAATCAACCTGCCAAGTCTTTTAATAGTAGTGCAAACACTGCTGATGGCAACGGTCGTGGTTCTTCTAACGTCTCATCCCTCACTGAGGAGCAAATCAACATGTTATTGTCGCTTATTGATCAGAAACAGACTGATGGCCTTGCTGTCAATATGGCCGGTATGTTTTCTGATATGTCAAAAATGTCAAATTTAAACAAGTATGGTTGGATTATTGATTCTGGTGCTAACCAGCATACGACCTCTTCTGTTTCATGCTTAGATAATGTAGTTGATATTTCTGATCTTAATTTGAAAGTGACACAACCAAATGGTGATGAAGCTATCATAAATAAGATTGGAAATTTTAAACTAAATGATAAGGTCACACTGTTTGATGTGCTTGTTATACCTTATTTTCATGTGAATTTATTATCTGTGCATAAAATTGCTAAAGATAACAAAATTTTTGTTGGGTTTAACGAGTGTAAATGTTTTCTGATCCAGGACTTTCCTGCAATGAAAGTTGTGGGGACTGGTAGTGAAAGGGGAGGTCTGTACTTATTTGATCAAGTAAATCAAAATGTTGTGTTTGGTTCTAGGAAATTTAGTAATAATATCAATACTTCAAACATGTCTATATACTGTAATGTTTCACGTCAACTATGGCACAGTCGCCTAGGGCATCCAGCTGATCAGGTGCTAACTGTGTTGAAAAATAAATTGAACCTTAGTGATGGTAGTATGTCTGTTCCTTGTGAAATATGTCATAAAGCTAAACAAGCTAGGGACAAGTTTAGTCTTAGTGAACATAAAACTATCAACCTGGGGGACTTAGTGCACATTGATTTGTGGGGTCCCTATCGTGTTTCTAGTAGAGAGGGTTATCGTTATTTCTTGACTGTGGTAGATGACTATACTCGGTCTGTGTAGGATTACTTGTTGAAAAATAAAGATGAAGTGTTTGACAGTATTGTTGGATTTTACAGTTTGCTCCTAAATCAATTTGGCAAGTCTGTTAAGGTGTTCAGAAGTGATAATGGTACTGAATTTGTTAATAATAGGTTAGTATATTTTTTCAAAGATAAGGGTATTGTTCATCAAACTACTTGTGTTTATACTCCCCAACAAAATGGGGTAGTAGAACGCAAGCATAGACACTTGTTAAACGTTGCTAGAGCTTTAATGTTCCAATGGGACATTCCATTAAACATGTGGAGTGAGTGTATATTTACTGCCACATATCTTATAAACAGAACTCCCTCATCTGTTTTAAATGGAAAGTGCCCTTATGAACTTGTGTTTGGATTTGCACCTGTATTGTCTCATTTAAGAAAGTTTGGGTGTTTGTGTTTTGCAATTAAACCCAATGTTACTGATAAATTTTCTACCCGTTTTAAAAATTGTGTTTTGTTGGGATATTCAAATTCGAAGAAGGGATATAGGCTTTATAGTCTAGATTCCAAGCAGATTATAATTTCAAGAGATGTGAAGTTTTACGAAACTATTTTTCCATTTAAAATGAGTGCATCCAAACAGTCTCTAGATTCTGATCATCTAAATACCTTAAACTTTTTTTATTCAGGTTTTCAGACTAATGAGTTCACTTCTGGAACACCCTATGATGAAACTAGTGTAACGTCCCAAATTCATAACATGCATTAAATCATAAAATGAGCATTCGAATTACATAACATAACTTGTCATTAATCATGATTAATCTATACTAGACAAAAGTGACAGCGGAAGCTTCTATTCCACAGCCGAGAGCTACATCTATGGTTAATAAAATCAAAACTCTGGAGTCGCTCTAGTCTCCAAATCCTTCTTGCCATCTCACCTAGTTCTTACTAGAAGAACCCGCAGTACGCTTACCTGAAAATGGTTTAGTTTTTGAAAAGCGAGGGTTAGACCAATAGGTCTAGTGAATTCCCTCCGAACACAACATGTAAAACAGTATGAAAACATTAATAAAAGATTCATCGTAAACCTTAACATATCATCAAGCATGGTACTGCACTATGTATTGGATCACATAAACATTCCGCGATCGGGGCCCCAGTAGACTCCCCTTTCGCCTCTTCCGGAGCCTACGCAGACTCCCCTTCCCGGAGCCTACGCAGACTCCCCTCTACTCGGATAGGAGGAAACGAATTCCAACCTACCGGTCTGTCATACATATCCAAGGGATCATCAGATCCCGAGGATCTCTCTCTGATCCCACAGTGCATACCGACTCCACATAGCACATCCTTCATTTCATAAAACATGCAACTTTAAATCTTTCTAAATCATCATTCCCATTTCATCATGTCAGATAAGCTTCCTCAAGTAAAACATGTAGTTCATGGAAAAACATGCATGACAGTTACAACAGTTCATGCTCGTAAATGAAACCATCATCAGTTAAAACATTTAATACTTTATGTCGTAAGAAGGTTTAGGGAACTCACCTCTTGATAGCGCTGAACGCACTCCTTAAATCTCTCCAAGTTAATACAATCGAACACCTAATGGCATTAGATTCGCATCAGATAACAGTTCAACCCTACTGTCCGGATACTCTTTCCGGACACAGCTACTTTCCGGACACCCGACACTTTCCGAACACTCAGCCTTTCCGGACGCTTAGCCTTTCCGGACACGACTACCCGGACGCTAGTCCATTCCGGACATAACCATCCGGACACTAAACCTATCCGGTATCTCCTTACATCCGGACACTAAGAAACCACCCGGACACCCCCACTGTCCGGACACCACTGTCCGGACGGGGCGACGTCCGGAAACCTACGGGCTGGACGAAGAACACTAATCCAAAAGTGATTAAAACTTGATTTCTGGCCACAGCTCGATTAGGCAAGTATAAGGGTTCAACCACTAGTCATAAACATCCATTAGTTTCATTTTAAACCATTAAATCGACACATTATAAACAAAATCCAAGATGTTCAACTTAAGGGTTAAATAGGTGAAGAACCCACTAAACCCTACTGATTCCAGCCCCAATTACTAGACACAAGAGAGTAAGGAACTAAGATTTACAGCATAAAACATAAAGGAAGATTACCTTGCTATTCCCTTCCTTGATTAAGAGTTCTTCCCAAAGTTTGTTCTTTCTTCCTTTCTCTTCTTAGCCGCCAACCACACAAGACCCAAAACAATACTGATTTCTAAAATCAGCCCTAGGGAATTGTAGCTATATATAACTCTTCAAAATTTCCAAAAGGTCCCTCAAGTCTAACTTTCAAAAGATTAGAATTCGGCCACCAAACATTCATCTTTTCTATAAAAACCCGGTTGTTACAACACTCCCCCCTTAAAAGAATTTCGTCCCCGGAATTCCTTATTGGAAAAGACGCGGGTATCATGCCCACACCACAATCGACACTTCCCCAAGGTAATGCCACTTCTGACTTAGTCAACCACCTCATTAAATTCGAAACATGGAACATTGGATGCATTCTCTTCAGTTCTTACGGTATTCTAACTCGTAGGCTATTGTTCCTATTCGATCGGTCTCAACAATAGAAGATTACTAAGGCTTCTCATGCATCTATACTTCCTTTAGGGAGGAACTTGGCGGAATCCCTCGCTACAACACAAGATTCATTTACTAAGAAACAATCACTCACTTGACAGCTTGGCACAAGGCCAACCCTGTACATCCCGACAACTCACAATCCCGAATTCCTTCATCGTATCACAACTCACAACCTTGAACCACCCAACACTCGTCTATACAGATAACATTTCCCTTTTTCTCGGACCACCTAGACCATAGTTCGTCAACCATCTCTCATATCCCTACCACTTCACTACTCCATACTCATACACAACTAAGAGTAGGAGCCTCCAAACCCATTGTTGAAGTGTCCCCCTACTTGAATTAAACCTATCCTAAAACATAACTCCGGTTATCCTCGCACAACTGGGAGGAGTAACCACGGTCACACCATACTATTCTCACTAGCTTAATCATTGCACGACCAATCCGTTTAAACATTTCTCACAAAGTCACTAACTTAACTCATTCAGTTGCCTCATCCACTTCTTTCCTGCACAAAATCACACACAATTCTCTTCCTCAATACTCTTTCCAAAAGTTTGCACACTTATCAGTGACAATCTACACACCACTGCACCTCTCGGCATTACTGTCAAGCTTACTACTTCCAACTTACCCACTTATTTCGACATACGGTCTTCACTTCCCCACGTTAGCGTGGAGCACCGCCCACCAAACATTACTTGCCCCTCTCTCCTGACCTTTCCACATGCTGATACCACCTTCACAGTACTTACATAACCAAACAGTTGCACCAAAATCCTAACTTAAGGCATTCAACTAAGTTGTCTCGAAACGACACCAGTGTTCGACGTCACTATACATTCTTTAATCTCCAACTTTTACTTTCTCAGACAAATCTTTCACCCATAAGCAGCAGCTCACATTCTTTAAGGAGTTCACATCTATTCCACCTCATTTTGACTAACACACCCATCATCTTCTTTAAACTTCCAATGATCCCAAAACATGCTTACTTAGCGACTCTTACAACCACAAAACAATTGGTTTCTTATTTGAGTAACTACTCGCCATCACTCCGTCATTCTATCCTGAACTTAATCATATTACAACGTCAACTTACACCCTACGTGCTCCAACAACCTGGTTAACAAGTCGCACACCTCATCCGAAACCCCCAAAAGGCTTCTATCTGATGCTTCCTCTCTCTCTAACACCACATTACTACGACACTAGCTGGCACATTTAACTTGACAAATACTGTCACTACACATCCTTACACTCTTTGCCCATAACATCACACTACAAACCAGATCTCTCATGATCATCCATACACAATTTAAACTCGCCTTCAAAATTACCCGCATAAAATCGAGCCTATCTCGCTGCTTAGTCCTTTCTCAACTTGCTGAACTATAACTCACGAGTTCTCAATTAGCTCAAACACAGACATTCTAGCTAGCTCTTTACGATCTGAGCTCTTACGTAAGCTGGACACAGTCCCTCACTAAATGATAAAGTCTACACACTCGCTTCGCTCGTGCTACTTACCTCATCATTCTATGAACCCTCCATACTTCGTAAATAGAACGCTTATTCAAAAAAATAACTTCTCCTCCTCTTAACACCCCTACAAGGTGTTCTATCAACTTCCAATCTTCGGGTTCAAGACTTCGGCCTCGGCCACCTTACACAACTGTCGACTTCTACAACAACAGATAACCTGTAACTACTTTCTTAACTTATTCTTTAACAAGGGTTTCTTACGGAACTTAATCCTACCAATTAATATATCATAATCACTTCATAATACGTCTCCCTCTTTTCTGAACTTACTCCTGTAACATCAATATTACAAGCTCACCTCAAAACTCATAACGAGTTGCTAAAACCATCACCCTGAAGGCCTCAAATCCTTCCCCCGGGCACAACCGTCCCTTGACAACCGTACTTCCAGTTACTGAACAATGGTGCAAACCCTCATACAACCGATACTATAATCCACTTCTGACTCTACCATTGTTCACCTTTCCTCTTGAACACAAATACTAAAGCTACAACATTCTTTCCTGATTTCTCCGACACTTTTCCACTCTTGAAGTTCTTCCTTAGTTTAACATGTAATACTCTACGACCTAGTGGGTTCATAGCCTTTATGCATGACAATACAGTAAATAAATCTTTTCGCACATTTCACCATTTTAAATAAACAATGTTTGGGAAAACACTTGGGTACACATGACCCCATCACTCTTATAACTTCAACGCCCTGCACAACGATTCGAGAATCGTTTGCATGCATCTTTCCGTGAACCTTAATCTCACTCAATTCCGAACGATGTTATTACGACAGTGATATATTGAGTGAAAATCTTTTCATATGACACAATTTCGAAAGAATTACCGACACAAAGTAAGTCAGTCGGTTCTCGCACTCATTTGTATGCTATCAATAGGTCAATAAGCATTTTGGTTATGAATGAATTGTAGGTAACCATTTTCTTGACCTTTTAGTAACAATTTAACTTATCATTAAATGCATGAAATACTTTGCAAATCGTTAAGCTCAAAATTTCAATGTGCAATGTGAATGAAATCACCTTTTCTTTAAACATACACGTGCACATTCTGACTCATTTTCGACCAAAATTTATATTTACACTTTTAACTTAAATCGTGAAAACTTCATGTTACATAAAGAACGTCATGCATGAGACTCTACTTGCTATTGAAGGCTACTCACTCTAACAAGGTCAACCGCTTTACTCATGCAGCTTATCCTTGACACTTTACCTACGACCAATGGTCGTCCTCTCAGTCATGCAACAACTCGCTGTACATGCGTTCTACATCTCACTTACTCCATTTCATACTACTTTCGTTTTGATCAACTATCTCACTTTCTACTTCTACATGCCTTCAATTCACTATAGGTATCTTATTTCATTTATCCTGCCAATGAAAAGCTCGACTAAAAAGTCAAGGCTCCATTGATACTTTCAAGGTTTTGACACTGTTCTATCTTACCATCCTGACTGATCTATCCCATGATTTCTAGAACTGGGACTCTCCCGAAACAAGAGTCTTATTCAAACTCAAACGTTCTTCCTCTCCGAATCCACGAAGAGCTACCTCTAGACGACTCATAACACTCTATACAACGTTTCTTCTCTACGATGTCTACATACATCACATCATAATGACTCTTACACGACACTTCCCCAAACAATGGAGCTCGGTCTATCCCTCAGGGATCTTGCTGACCTATTCCTCAACGTTCTCCCAGCCATAGCGCTAAACTGAAAGAAACCGATAGTTAATCCTTGCTAGACATGACACAACAAATTTGCTATAAGTAATGTATTGTAAGCACGCACATGTACCTGTAAGTTCGTAATTACACTGGCCAGGTGTAATCCCAAACTTACCTTACACGTTTGTCATTGGCACCTTATTCCTAAGCGCATTTATAGTGATCGTTCCTAGAGGCAATCCTATGTCTCGGATATGTTCCTCATCTTACAGTTTAAGTTTAGGCCCGACTGGTCACCTAAATCTCTTAAACTAAGGCTCTGATACCATTTGTAACGTCCCAAATTCATAAGATGCATTAAATCATAAAATGAGCATTCGAATTACATAACATAACTTGTCTTTAATCATCATTAATCTATACTAGACAAAAGTGACAGCGGATGCTTCTATTCCACAGTCGAGAGCTACATCTCTGGTTAATAAAATCAAAACTCTGGAGTCGCTCTAGTCTCCAAATCCTTCTTGCCATCTCACCTAGTTCTTACTAGAAGAACCCGCAGTACGCTTACCTGAAAATGGTTTAGTTTTTGAAAAGCGAGGGTTAGACCAATAGGTCTAGTGAATTCCCTCCGAACACAACATGTAAAACAGTATGAAAACATTTATAAAAGATTCATCGTAAACCTTAACATATCATCAAGCATGGTACTGCACTGTGTATTGGATCACATAAACATTCCGCGATCGGGGCCCTAGTAGACTCCCTTTTCGCCTCTTCCGGAGCCTACGCAGACTCCCCTCTACCCCGATAGGAGGAAACGAATTCCAACCTATCGGTCTGTCATGCATATCCAAGGGATCATCAGATCCCGAGGATCTCTCTCTGATCCCACAGTGCAGACTGACTCCACATAGCACATCCTTCATTTCATAAAACATGCAACTTTAAATCTTTCTAAATCATCATTCCCATTTCATCATGTCAGATAAGCTTCCTCAAGTAAAACATGTAGTTCATGGAAAAACATGCGTGACAGTTACAACAGTTCATGCTTGTAAATGAAACCATAATCAGTTAAAACATTTAATACTTTACGTCGTAAGAAGGTTTAGGGAACTCACCTCTTGATAGCGCTGAACACACTCTTTAAATCTCTCCAAGTTAATCCAATCGAACACCTAATGGCATTAGATTCGCATCAGATAAACAGTTCAACCCTACTGTCCGGATACTCTTTCCGGACACCCGACACTTTCCGGACACTCAGCCTTTACGGACGCTTAGCCTTTTCGGACACGACTACCCGGACGCTAGTCCTTTCCGGACACAACTATCCGGACACTAAACCTATCCGATATCTCCTTACATCCGGACAATAAGAAACCACCCGGACACCCCCACTGTCCGGACACCACTGTCCGAACGGGGCGACGTCCGGAAACCTACGGGATGGACGAAGAATACTAATCCAAAAGTGATTAAAACTTGATTTCTGGCCACAGCTCGATTAGGCAAGTATAAGGGTTCAACCACTAGTCATAAACATCCATTAGTTTCATTTTTAAACCATTAAATCGACACATTATAAACAAAATCCAAGATGTTCAACTTAAGGGTTAAATAGGTGAAGAACCCACTAAACCCTACTGATTCCAGCCCCAATTACTAGACACAAGAGAGTAAGGAACTAAGATTTACAGCAGAAAACATAAAGGAAGATTACCTTGCTAGTCCCTTCCTTGATTAAGAGTTCTTTCCAAATTTTGCTCTTTCTTCCTTTCTCTTCTTAGCCGCCAACCACACAAGACCCAAAACAATACTGATTTCTAAAATCAGCCCTAGGGAATTGTAGCTATATATAACTCTTCAAAATTTCCAAAAGGTCCCTCAAGTCTAACTTTCAAAAGATTAGAATTCGGCCACCAAACATTCATCTTTTCTATAAAAACCCTGTTGTTACAACTAGGGAGAAAACTCAACACAGGACTGTTTCAAATTCTGATAATCTCAGTAACCCTGATCATCTTGGTGGCCTAAATAGGGCTACCGGATTAAATCCTGGCAGTACTACTGATTTGAACGATACTAACACAGAAAGTATCAGATATGCCGAACCAAATGGTTCTGGTAGTTCTAATACTAATCTGGCTGCCGATGATCAGTGTGGTACTGGATTCAGTCCTTTAAGTGTTCGTCGTAATGATGTAAGGTTGATTTCCCCTGCTGAGGGTACATCTACTACTAATATAGATATTACCTCTACTAGAAAATCCAGTCGTCCTTCAAATTTGCCTAAACGATTTGTTGATTATGTTGTTGAAGGAAAGGTCAAATATGGTATTGAAAAAGTTGTCAATTATTCTTTTCTTAACAAAGATAATTTTTGCTTTGTTTCCACTTTAAATAAGGCTATTGAACCTAATAATTTTTATGAGGTTTGTGGTGATCAAAATTGGGTAAGTGCTATGAATGACGAAATGGAAGCCTTATATAGGAATAGAACTTGGGTGTTAACTGAATTACCTCCTGGTCGTAAACCTATTGGATGTAGGTGGATATAAAAAATAAAATATAAGTCCACTGGTGAGATTGAAAGATATAAAGATAGGTTAGTAGCTAAGGGGTATTTACAAAGGGAGGGATTAGATTATGAGGAAACGTTTTCTCCGGTAGTTAAAATGGTTACTGTACGGTGTGTTATTGCATTGGATGTTCAATATGATTGGCCTTTGTGCCAATTGGATGTAAATAATGCATTTTTGTATGGTGACTTAACTGAAGAAGTATACATGTTTTTACCTCCTGGGTATTTTTCTTCCAGTGACAAAAGAGTTTGCAAATTAGTTAAATCTTTGTATGGGTTAAAGCAGGCTCCTAGGCAGTGGTATGAAAAACTGTCATCTTGTTTGGTTGAAAATGGTTTTTGTCTAAGCTTAAGTGACTATTCATTGTTTACTAAAAGTGTAGGTTCTATTTTCCTTAGTTTGCTAGTTGATAACGCCACTTTTTGGTGTTATTTTCAGTCCTCAAACCAATGAGATTGGCTTGTGTTCTAGCAAAAAGGCGGAATTTTATGGTTTATCGAGTGATATGTGCAGGTAATCTAAAAGGCGACGAGCATCGAGAAAAGAAGAGAAAAAGAGCCCAAAACGAGTACAAAACGAAGCCCAACGAAAGCCCGAGATCCAAGCCCAAGACCCGTGCCCGAACCTGACCCAGAACTTGATCCGGACACATCAGGAAAACCGTGCGGTTTGTCCTGCGGTTTGCTAGTGGCGGGACAAGTGGCGTAAGTCCCTGTTCCAGCAATAAATCTTTGTGTTTTCCGGATTTTAGGTCACACTTCGCACACGACGACGGCCATCAGCTTGGGGGTGATTTTCAGAGGTTTTTCACATACTTTGGAGCCACGATAGAGGACGGATTGAGGAGAAGTTCACCACGCAAAGCGGATTAGAGCCGAGAGAAGGGAGTTCACCATTACATTCATCACGTTCACGATCATTATGTTTACACACGATTTCTCTTCCTTTTCTTATGTTTTTATCCACCACCAACATGAACTAATCTTTAGATGTTGGGGGTTGGAATGAATTTGGTTTAAGCTTATGAACACATGATTTGAGACTTTTATCAGTTTTTCCTAAGTTAATGAAGCATGTGATTTGATTTTTTAATGCCTTCGTGAGTTTGGCCAACTTTCAATTGTTTTGTTTGTTTCCAATTAAGTTCGAGAGAATTAATTGTAACTAGAACTAGAAATTGCATGCCTAAGGAGAGAAATTGGATAGAGATATACCAAGTAAGCCTTAGTCCCGTTAAATCTTGCTTTTAATGTGTTTTGAATTTCATGAGTTAAGATCGAGAGATAAAACTTGTGTTTTCGAAATAAAACGTTGTTGCTTGAGAGAGAACAACGGTGATTTTTAGAGATTGGGTATTCATTATACGGAATAACTGGTAATTGTTTTGAGTCAATTGTTTGTACGTGAAAACCTTAGGATTTCCAACCCTCAACTGTTTTCTCTATCAAAGTTTCCTAAGTTGTTTACTGTCCAGTTTGTGATCTGTTTTCTTGCAATCAATTAATTCATACCAACAACTCAATTTGCGACCGTTCAGTTAATAGAGCTTATAGTCATTGTGATACTTAGTTCCTAGTTCCCTGTGTTCGATACTCGTACTTTCAGTACTATTACTTGATTCGACCCGTACACTTACGGTTAGATTTAGGGGGTGCATACCCGCCTATCAAGTTTTTGGCACCGTTGCCGGGGAACTAGTTGCAACGGATAGCACTACCGGCTATAAGCGCTATTACATTGTACATTTTTATTTTTTTTATTTTGTTTCATCACTTTCAGTTTTTGGATTGCCGCTTTTTGTTTACCTTCCGTTTCAGGTACTAATTGGTTTATGCCAAAGAAAACCCGAGGGGAAGGAATCGAACCACTCGATCCGGAAATCGAAAGAACCGCCCGTCGATTACTCAAAGAATCAAAAGTTAAAAGACAATTAAAGATGGGCGACGAGAGGCCTGTCAACGAGATACCTGTCAACAACCCTCCGCCTCCTCCCGAGAGACGTCCTATGCAGTCGTTTGCCGATCCGAATGTGGCAGCCGCACGCGTAGGCATCCAACCGCCCACGACTGGGGCGAACTTTTTGAGCTTAAACCGAGTACCATCGTGATGGTACAACAAAATCAGTATGGAGGAGCACCGACAGAAGATCCTCATGCACATCTCCGTGCATTTAAGAGGATTTGCAACACGTTTAAGTTCAAGGGGATGAACGAGGATGCCATAAAGCTAAGGTTATTCAGTTTTTCTCTCAAAGGCCGAGCCGATACATGGACCGAGAGTATCCAACCGGACTCAATCACCACCTGGGCACAACTGCAGGCGGCGTTCCTTCAGAAATTCTTCCCACCAAGCAGAACCGCCCAGCTCATGGCCGAGATCACTCATTTTGCTCAATGAGTTCAAGAGACACTATATGAAGCTTGGGAGAGGTACAAAGACATTATCAAGAAATGCCCTCATCATGGATTACAAGGTTGGGTCATCATCCAAACCTTCTTCAGTGGACTTCACCCGCAGTTCAAGAACGACATCACAGCTGCATCGGGTGGAGCCCTAATGGATAAGTCTTATGAGGAAGCATGCGAGCTGATCGATAATCTGGCTGAACACAGTTTTTCTACTCCAAGATCAGCCGTTAGAAGAGTTACGAGTGTTCAAGAATCGGATGAGCTGAAGGAAATAAAAGCTCAACTAGCTGCGATCACGAACCATTTGAAAGGAGGTAGTCCGGAAGAACCCGAACAAATTCAGTTTTTGCAGAACCGGAACAACCAACCGAGGAACGACCCTTTCTCGAACACGTATAATGAGGGGTGGAAGAAACACCCTAATTTTTCATGGAGTTAACCTCAAGGGCAACAACAATACGGTAATTCTTCTAACTTTTCTAATTCTTCCCAGTCTAACAATGTTTACCGTCCTCCAGGTTCCAACCAAAGGAAATTCGACGAAGGACCATCCATAGAGAAGAAACCAGGGCTGGAGGATATGATGATGAAGTTTATGGAAAATATGGATGGCACGGTTGGAGAGTTAGCAAGCACGGTTAACACAGTGAAAGCAGCAACTGATAAGAACACGGCATCCATAAAGATCCTTGAAAGACAAGTGGGGCAAATTTCTGAAGTCCTACAAAACCAAGTCCCAGGAACGTTTCCGAGTCAGACTGAAAGGAAACCAAGAGAAGAGTGCAAAGCCATTTATCTGAGAAGTGGCAAGGAGTTGATCAATGAGCCTACACGAGAACCGTCATCAAAGGAAACTGAGCCCAAAAGGCAAGATGTTGAGATCGTAGATATGGATGAGTTGGAAGCCGAAGAAGGTATGACGAAGGAAACCCGAATGATAGAGAAAAGAAGAAGAAGCAACCACCAGTCAACCCGTATGTGCCACTACTACCATTTCCGAGTCGAGTAAAGGCACATAAAGATGAGGAACAGTTCAAGAAGTTCCTTTACATCTTCAAGAAGCTACACATCAACATCCCCTTCGCAGAAGCACTTGCCCAAATGCCAACATATCTCAAATTCATGAAAGAGATCTTATCCAAGAAGAGGGCAGTCGAACACCACGCGACATTTGCACTTACTGAAGAGTGCAGTGCGATCATCCAGAACAAGCTTCCCCCGAAGCTTAAGGATACAGGGAGTTTTTCAATCCCTATTCAAATTGGGAAGCTTAATTTTGATAAAGTGTTATGTGATTTAGGAGCAAGTATTAATCTAATGCCTTTATCTGTTTTCAGGAAACTTGGCTTGGGAGAGGTGAAGCCAACATACATGACACTTCAGCTCGCGGATCGATCGATAGTGTACGCATATGGAGTGATATAGGATGTGCTCATCAAAGTTGACAAGTTCTACTTCCCGGTGGACTTCGTGGTGCTGGACATTGATGAAGATATAGAGGTCCCGCTGATATTGGGAAGATCCTTTCTGGCCACGAGCAGAGCGCTGATCGACATGGAAGAAGGCAAAATGCCCCTAAGGGTTGGTGGTGAGAAAGCGGTGTTCAAGATGTTCGAGAATGTACGAGGTCAAGTTGAAGAGGAGCCGGGTAATCATGAAAAGCCGAAGGAGTGATCAGAAGGAAGGTCGAGCCACGACCGAAACCAAGGCGCTGGGTGGGAGGCAACCCACCGAGGTTTGATTTCGTTTAATTTATGCTTTTAAGTGTTTTTAATTACAAAAAAAACTTTGGGGAACAGAGACTTACGCGGGTTCCTGCGCGGTTTACAAACCGCGGCCAAAACCGCGGGAGCCTCTGTTTGTTTTGCGAAACAGAACGTTGCGCGGTTTATCCCGCGACTTCCAAACCGCGGCCAAAACCGCGGGGGTCCCCCTGATGTTTCTATGTGTTTTTCGTGCAGTTTTTGTTCCTTTCTTGCTTTGGGTTTTCATTTTATTTGCGTTTTTCATCTTTTGCTTTGATTTCTATTGTTTTTGCCTTCTCTCTCCATCTTCTCTGACTGGTCGCTCAAACTTATTAAGAGAATCTCTTCCGTTCGGGCAAACAGGTATGTTCTAACTTTGTATGGTAACGAGTGGTGTATGATGTTTGTGTCCTTATTAGTTAAACGAGATGCAACAAACCTAAGTTTCACTTAGGTTTGGGGTGCCTCATCTTTCAACATCTACACACTCACTTTTAATCCTGTACAAACCTCGGCTTTACCGAGGTTTGGGGTTGGCCTTAGTTGGCAAACCTAGGCCACAGCCTAGGTTTGGGGTGGCCATATATGAATAGCTCTGGGCCCGCTCTTTGATGTTTTTGTATTGATGCTTTGTCCTTCCTGCTTGATGACTGTAATAACTGCACACTGATTTTTGTCGCATCGCCAACACCGACACTTACACATTGGGGACAATGTGTGGGTAAGGTTTGGGGTTGCCCAATCGGGCCCACGTTTATGCACGTAGATTTCCTGCACTTCCGAATGTTTAGATCATAGTAGCTAAAATTTTGTTTTGATTGATTGAGACCGACCATGGTGGGAAGAATCTTGTGATAGTGACGTGACCATTAGGGAAGGACCCGGAAAAGACATGACTAGGGACATTAGTGGAGACCACCCAATAGAGAGATTTGAGCCTAAACGACGCCTTTCATTTCGAGGGATTCAAACACCTAATTTGTATACACTTTTTCGAATTCCTTGTCGTGATTATAGAATGATCTCGCTATAATATTGCATTGAGTAGCAAAGACGACCATCGGGATATTGGGTAAGGGTATAGTAAACCATATCATGTGGAATTTAAGAGATGATTCCAGGCATTGTGTGCACTTTAACCCGTTTTTGTCTAACGTACCTTTTGACCCATTATGTGTGTATCCATAACCCATTTTTGCAGCCAAACACTCACCACTTGTTTATTTCAAACCCACCATTAAACCCTAGCCAAAAGCCTTAGCCAACCCTTATCCGAAAGTGTGTCAATCAGAAGCAGTACAGGCCAGTCATGAAAAATAGATAAAAAAGAGGGTCAATGCAGCCCCAATCAAATAAAGAGGACCAATGAAGTCCCATCTTAAAAAAAAATACAAAAAGAAAATAAATACAATTATTTAGATAGCTTTACAACAGCTCAATAAGAGAGTCAAAGCGACTCCAGTAGTGATAAAGAGGGCCAAAGGATAGAATGTGAAGCAAGAAAGTTCATACTTGCTAAAGATTGACACACCGAGGATCTTTGATCCGCTTACCCTTCGTTTCTTAGCCATAACCCTAACCCCGTTACAACCCTTGTAAAGACCTGGATGATCTTCTGGAAAACGTGATTAGAGTATACGACTACCTTTACCAATATTCCCTGTCTTGCTACTTGATTCCCTTCTGAGATCAACTTTTTGGACATTTGTGCGTCTTTCATTAGAGTTGTCATATAATTTTCGAGTATTCGTGTACATAAATTCCTTAGACATGACAACATGTGCGACAACCTAGGTTCGAGTGAAATGAGAGTATCCTGTGAGGTAGGGTCGAGGCGAAATGTTTTCCCTAGTATGTGTGGACCTAGTACGACCTTAATGTAATCGGAGCAGTCACGAGTTCAACTCACAATGGAAGGCCTTAGATCAAACAGAATAAGGATGAGGCGAGAGTCAGATAGGCATTTACGGGTATGGGAAATCACCATTGCATTACGTGGTACCGATTGGGAGTGTGCAGTTATTATTTCACTGATGTATGCTTTTATTCTATTTTATCGCTAATTTGCTTGAGGACAAGCAACGCTCGATTTGGGGTTGTTGATAACGCCACTTTTTGGCGTTATTTTCGGTCCTCAAACCAATGAGATTGGCTTGTATTCTAGCAAAAAGGCGGAACTTTATGGTTTATCTAGTGAAATGTGCAGGTAATCTAAAAGACGACAATCATCGAGAAAAGAAGCGGAAAAGAGCCAAAAGAGAGTCCAAAACGAAGCCAACGGAAGCCCAAGATCCAAGCCCAAGACCCGTGCCCGAACCAGGACCCAAATCCATGACCCAACATTGACCCAGACACATCAGGAAAACCGCGCGGTTTGTCTCGCGGTTTGCATGTAGCGGGACAAACCACGTAAGTCCCTGTTTCAGCTCTATACCTTGCGATTTTCCGGAATTAGGTCAGAACTTCTCGACGTGCGACGGTAGGCTGCTCGGGGGCGATTTTCAGAGGTTTTTCACAGACTTTTGAGCCACGATAGAGTATCGGTTGAGGAAAAGTTCACCATGCGAAGCGGATTAGAGCCGAGAGAAGGAAGTTCATCAGTACATTCTTCATGTTCACGATCATTATGTTTACACACGCTTTTTCTCTTCCTTTTCTTATATTTTTATCCACCACCAACATGAACTAATCTTTAGATGTTGGGGGTTGGAATGAATTTGGTTTAAGCTTATGAACAGATGATTTGAGACTTTTATCAGTTTTTCCTTTTTAATGAAGCATGTGATTTGAGTTTTTAATGCCTTCGTGAGTTTGGCTAACTTTCAATTGTTTTCTTTGTTTCCAATTAAGTTCTCGGCAGTGTGTTCCATTTTCTTGCTTTGTGTCATTTCTTTTCGTTGCTTTCTCTCGTCTTTTGCTTTGATTTCCTTTTGCTTTGTTTTCTGCGCTTATTCTACATCTCCTCCAGTGTCTCCCAATCATTCTCCTCAAATTCGCAAGAGAATCCCCTCCGTCCGGGCAAACAGGTATGCTCTAGCTTTGTCTGTTAACGAGTGGTGTATGATGTTTTGTCTCCTTTTTAGTTAAACGAGATGCAACAAACCTAAGTTTCACTTAGGTTTGGGGTGCCTCACCTTTCAGCATCTACACACTCACTTTTAATCTTGTGCAAACCTCGGTTTCACCGAGGTTTGGGGTTGGCTTTAGTTGGCAAACCTAGGCCATGGCCTAGGTTTGGGGTGGCCAAATTTTCTTATTTAAATGGGCTCGCTCTTTGATGGAGTACTTTAATGCTTTGTCTTGCTTGTTTGATAACTGTAATAAATGCACAATGATTCATGTCACACATGTGTATCGCCTGCACCGACACTTGCCCATTGGGGACAATGTGTGGGTAAGGTTTGGTGTTGCCCAATCGGGCCCATGTTTATGCACGTAGATTTCCTGCACTTCTGAATGGCTAGATTATAGTAGCTAAATTTTTGTTTTGAATGATCGAGACCAACCATTGTTGGAAGAATCTTGTGATAGTAACGTGACCATTAGGGAAGGACCGGGAAAAGACATGACTAGGGACATTAGTGGAGACCACCCAATAGTGAGATTTGAGCCTAAAAGACATAATTCATTTCGAGGGATTTAAACACCAAATTCGTATACACTTTCTCGAATTCCTTGTCGTGATTATAGAATGATCTCGCTATAATATTGCATTGAGTAGCAAAGACGACCATCGGGATATTGGGTAAGGGTGTAGTAGACCATATTGTGTGGACCTTGAGAGATGATTCCAGGCATTGTGTGTATGTTTAACCCATTTTTATCTATCGTTCCTTTCGACCCATTATGTGTGTACCCATAACCCATTTTGCAGCCAAACACTCACCAACTTGTTTATTTCAGACCCATCATCAAACCCTAACCAAAAGCCTTAGCCAACCCTTATCCGAAAGTGTGTCAATCAGAAGCAGTACAGGCCAGTCATGAAAATATATAGAAAAGAGGGCCAATGCAGCCCCAATCAAATAAAGAGGACCAATGAAGTCTCAACTCGGAAATAAAATATTCAAAAAGAAAATAAATACAGTTGTTTAGATAGCTTTACCGCAGAAAATAAGAGAGTCAAAGCGACTCCAGCAGTGACAAAGAGGGCCAAATAATAGAAAGTGAAGTCAAGAAGTTCAGAACTGCTAAAAATTGACACACCGAGGATTTGCGATCCGCTTACCCTTCGTTTCTCAGCCATAACCCTAGCCCCATTACAACCCTTGTAAAGACCTGGATGATCTTCTGGAAAATGTGATTAGGGTATGCGACCACTTTTCCCCAATATTCCCTGTCTTGCTACTTGATTCCCTTCTGAGATCAACTTTTTGGATATTTGTGCGTCTTTCATTAGAGTTGTCATGTAATTTTCGAGTATTCTTGTACATAACTTCCTATACATGACAACATGTGCGACAACCTAGGTTCGAGTGAAATGAGAGTATCCCGTGAGGTAGGGTCGAGGCGAAATGTTTTCCCTAATATGTTTGGACCTAGTACAACCTTAATGAAATCGGAGCTGTCACGAGTTCAACTCACAATGGAAGGCCATAGATCAAACAAAATAAGGATGAGGTGAGAGTGAGATAGGCATTCACGGATATGGGAAATCACCAGTGCATTACGTGGTACCGATTGGGAGTTGTGCAGTTATTATTTCACTGATGTGTGCTTTTATTCTATTTATCGCTAATTTACTTGGGGACAAGCAACGCTCGGTTTGAGGTTGCTAATAACGCCACTTTTTGGCGTTATTTTCAGTCCTCAAACCAATAAGATTGGCTTGTGTTCTAGCAAAAAGGCGGAATTTTATGGTTTATCGAGTGATATGTGCAGGTAATCTAAAAGGCGACGAGCATCGAGAAAAGAAGTGAAAAAGAGCCCAAAACGAGTACAAAACGAAGCCCAACGGAAGCCCGAGATCCAAGCCCAAGACCCGTGCCCGAACCTGACCCAGAACCTGATTCGGACACATCAGGAAAACCGCGCGGTTTGTCCCGCGGTTTGCAAGTGGCGTAAGTCCCTGTTCCAGCAATAAATCTTTGTGTTTTCTGGATTTTAGGTCACACTTCGCACACGACGACGGCCAGCAGCTTGGGGGTGATTTTCAGAGTTTTTTCACATACTTTGGAGCCACGATAGAGGACGAATTGAGGAGAAGTTCACCACGCAAAGCGGATTAGAACCGAGAGAAGGGAGTTTACCATTACATTCATCACATTCACGATCATCATGTTTACACACACCATTCTTCTTCCTTTTCTTATGTTTTTATCTACCACCAACATGAACTAATCTTTAGATGTTGGGGGTTGGATTGAATTTGGTTTAAGCATATGAACAGATGATTTGAGACTTTTATCAGTTTTTCCTAAGTTAATGAAGCATGTGATTTGGGTTTTAATGCTTTTGTGAGTTTGGCCAACTTTCAATTGTGTAACGTCCCAAAAATTACAAGGAAATTTAAATTTTCTAAAACATATATTCCATTTTAAAACAACCACATTTTAATAAACCGTAACTCAATTTAAGTTAATATCGTCAACTCAAACAGTCAAAAGAATTAATGCAGCGGAAATATTATAAATAAAGTCTAAAAGTTTAAAAGCGTAAATTCCAACAATTCTCGGCGCCCGCGCGTAGTGTGTGTGTACCGTCATGCCCGACCTCCACTCGCACCTGAAACCACAACAAAATGGAAAGGGGTAAGCTAAACGCTTAGTGAATCCAACCACACACGTAGGTAGCAACCCCACGCATATCACCCCTACTCGCAAGTAGGCAACATTACCATCACCACGAATATCAAACCACATAATGATTATTATATAAGTACGAACCTCGGTCCCACCGAGTACACAAAATACATTAATACAAGCTCAGTCCCACCGAGCCCTCGGTCCCACCGAGTAAAGATTACTGTACTAGCTTAGTCCCACCAAGCCCTCGGTCCCACCGAGTAAAGATTACTGTACTAGCTTAGTCCCACCAAGCCCTCGGTCCCACCGAGCCCCTCAGTCCCACCGAGGTGTACACATGCATAAATATTCCACATACGAATTCAACAAATCACAACCAGTTATCACATCCCAACTAGTTCATATAAGCACATAAATACACGTAATAACACGTAACACAAAAGAACGACATACATGAAATTCCTAACTACGCGGTGAGAGAACTCACCTCGAATGTGCGCCTAGATCACAAACAATAGTCCAAGCTCCACAATCCAAAATCACTTCCCAACACCTAAACAAACGTTAAAATGTATTAACGCGAGACCCGGACCCTAAAACACGACGCATGCTTAAACTGTCACTAAAATGACTTTTCTGTCTAGCCAAACAGGTCTGTTCGGGACCTGTTCCGACCTCCCCAAACACAGAAAATCCTCAATTACATTACATCAACAGAAATTGCTCTGAGTTAGGGTTCCAAGGACATATTATACTCCTCCTAACGATTTTTCTACAGTTTAATACGGATTTTACAAAAACGGTTCGCAGAACAGCGAAAACAGAACCTTTCAGTACAAAACGACGATTTGACCTAAGCTACGTTCCGAACTGGTTTTTGCACAAAACATAGAAAAGTTACTAGACTCAAAATGGGATCTTTTGGCACTGATTTTGCCCCAATCCGAGTTACGAGGAAAACGTTACGGTTTAAGCAAAACAGTGGCAGATTACTAAATTTTCACATGAAATGACACTATTGATTATTAACCCATTAAGTCGTGTCTTAATCCCAACAGACCCGAAAAGCATATGAACTACTGAATATGGGTTACCCTAGGCTGGACAACAGCCGTGCACCACCCCCTGCCGCCTCCGGCGGCGGTGGTGGTTGGTGGCGTTTCTTTGACATACGATAACAACAAACGAGAAATAGACGAACTTACCTCGACGAACCCTTCTTCCTCCTCTTTTCCGACCAAACTTGCCGGCGATCGCCTCCTTCCTCCTCTCTCCTCGTCGCCGGCAGCAACCTCTATCACCCTCTCGGTTTCTCTCTCACTCTCTCGGCTTCTTTCTTTCTCTCTCTCTCTTTCTCTAGTTCTCTTCTTGGCCGAACACACAACAAAGGGGGATGGGGAAAAGGTTTTTGGGAGTTGTTTAAGTGAAAATGAAAGGGGAAGGGGGAGGGGATCGGTCATATGGCTGGTCCCTTGCATAAGTTTGGTGCATTGACCCAAATGGCCCCTCAACTTCCTTTCCTTGCAAAGACCAAAACAAGGTTGACCCCGTTAACTTTTTATCCCATTTCATCTAATTCCGTTAACGAACACCAAGCTAGGGAGAAGGTTTAAAAAGAAATTAATAAAAATAATAAAGAAAAGGCATACCGGAGTACGGACTTTACAACTCTCCCCCGCTTGAAATTAGACTTCGTCCTCGAAGTCTTGACCGATGAATAGCTCGGGATAATTCTCGCGCATCTCCGCTTCAGGCTCCCACGTCCACTCTGAACCCTTCCGGTGCTGCCACTGAAATTTCACCAGTCCAATGACCTTGTTGCGCAGATTTTTCGTCTTCCTCTCAATGACAGCTATCGGCTTCTCCACGTAGTTGAGCCTCTCGTCAATCTGAATGTCCTCGAGAGGGATCACTGCAGCCTCGTCCACTACACACTTCCGCAATTGGGACACATGGAAGGTGTTGTGAATCAAACTCAGTTTTTCAGGTAACTCTAACCGGTAAGCCACTTTCCCCACACGGGCGATGACCTGGTAAGGCCCAATATAACGAGGCCCTAGCTTCCCCCGCTTACGAAACCGGATCACCCCTTTTCAGGGTGAAACCTTCAACAATACATAATCACCCACCTGAAATTCCAAGTCGGATCGCCTTTTGTCGGCGTAGCTCTTCTGCCGACTCTGTCAGGATCGATTCTTAACAAGAATTAAACTTCTTAGAAACAGAATTTAGAGAATCTTGCGGAATAGAACTCTAAATCAATTAAAGAACAATCAATAGAATTCAACACACTGTATATATCAAACTGTATTACAAGCTTTACACCAAACCTCAATCTTGTTGAACAGGCTCAACAAGACGACTTCTACTTCTCTAGAAATAGGATCTATGATCTTGAGGTTAATTCTCTCTGAATAGCTAAACAACTTTTTGAATAATTGTTCTCTATATCGTGTATCTTGTATATTCTTTATTCTAATAGCTATCAATACTATTTATACAAAAGTAATTACAAGATAACTACCAAAAAGTAAATTGATCTTCTGAATCTTCGTTAAACATATCTTGATCAATTCCTTCTTTGTCTCCAAAAGTATCGCATACCAAACTTATCAAGTCAGCAGTATTAACAATGATTTGGCTCAGCAGCATTAACGAACCTTCAGCAGTATTAACCTTCACAGTCTTCTAGCAGTAGTATCTCAGCTCAGCAGTACTAACCATGTCTAGCAGTAGTAACTTGGTCTAGCAGTACTAACTTTGTCTAGCAGTAGTAACCTTGCCCAGCAGTAGTAACCTTGTCTAGCAGTAGTAACGAAGAACTGGCAGTAGTAACATTGTCTTAGCAGTACTAACCATACTTAGCATATCTTCAGTTCCCAACAATCTCCCCCTAACTTGACTTTTAGGAAAAGAAGTCAAGTTCTTCAGATGATGCTTCCAAAACCTAATCATACATTCCTAGATTAGGATTCAATCCCAGACTTTGATTGAGAATCCTTTTTACCAAGAATCTACCCATTGCTGAATCCTTGTTGCAGGTCAGCTTAGTATGTAACATTCCTTTCAGCCTTTTCATGCTGTGATTGTATATTTCATCCACCAGATAGTATTCTTGAGTTGCAGAGTCAAGTGAGATGACATATACTCCACAGTTTTCATAGAGCATCCAGTTGGTAATGGCTTGAAACTGTGTGTTTATCCTATGCTGAACTGCTTCAGGTTTGAACATTTGGCACAAGAATTCAAGTACCATTTTAGAGATTGACATCCCTTGCTCAGTCAGCATGTTTTCATATAGCCTCATCCCAACTTTGAACATTTCTTCTAAGTCTGATCTTGAGCAAGTTCTGACAATTTTTCCCCAAGTTGAAAAGACTTCAAATTTTCCATCTGCTCTTTTTATCCTAATGAACTCCTTTCTACCATCTTTCAAAGTGTCCCAAAAGATGATTTCAGGAGCCTTAGATGATATTGGTTCAGCCTGAATTGGAATTGGGTTAGAGTCAACACCAGTAATATACAAATCACATTGGGCATCAGTTTGTGATTGTACATTGCTTGATTGCCCTGATGGAGTTGCCACTTCTTCTTCAGCAACTTCTGAGGTTAATTTTTCTTTCACTGTTTCCTCCTGGGCCTCTTCTGCAGTTGGCTCCACCCTTGGCTTCTTTTCATTTTTCTTCTGTGAAGTTATGGGCTTGGTGCTTGGTCTTTTCTTTGACATCATCTTAGTTCTTTTAAGAGTTTTAACAGCTTCAGGAGTTGGTTCAGCTGTTTTAAGTTTTTCAGCAGCAATAACCATTTCTGCTGCTATGGCTGTTACTGCTTCTCTTAGAACATGTAATGATGCTGCTTCAACACTGTTCTTCACAATCCAGTATACTTCTTCATCAATTTCAGCTTGAGATGTAGTTACTGCTTCCTGCTCAGTTTCTGCTGCTTTTTCTGTTTGGCCTTCAGCAGCATTAACTATTTCTGCTGCTAGTTCAAACTCAGCAGCATTAACAGTTTCTGCTGCTGTGGTTTCTGCTGCTGTTGTAGTTTCTGCTTCTTTAACACGCTCTTCCCCCTTTTCTGTCTCCCCCTTATTCTGTGCACTGGACTCCCCCTTAAACTGTGCATTCTCAATTTCCATTTCAGTCTCCATCTAAACTGTCTCCCCCTCAACTTGTAGACCCTTCATATTCAGTTCTGCTTCTGACTCTGACTCCCCCTTTTTGGGAGCATCATCAGTTGGAGTTCTTCTTCTCAGCACAAATCTTGCCTTTTTCTTTCTGTGCAACAACTTGGTGACCATCTTTTTGAGCTTCTCAATTTGAGACTGTTGATAGGTGACCACAGTCTTCAGTTGCTCAATCTCCTTCTTCTGTGCCATAACATCCAAGTTGACATTTCCAATGGTTTCCATCAATTCAGCATAGTTATATCTATCCTCACCTTGTTTAGAAGTGTTTACCTTCTTTAAAGGATCCTTGGAAGTTTTAGCAGAAGCCTTCTGCCTAGCAGAAGCACTAACTGCTCCCTTGGTTTCTTGGCACCTGGGTCCTCCTAATGATTTCTCATTTAGAGTTGCCATGGGGAAGGTCTTATTTATGTTACCACTGTCCTTCTCTGTGCTAGCAGAAGTAGTGGCAGCCTTAGCACCCATATGCTCATCCTTCTCCTTAGAGAGCACCTTCTTGGGGTTGGGAGACACCCCTGTGGTTTCCCTGTTGATATTCTCAATTGGATAATGCTCCAACTGAGGGCTTAAAGGCTTAGGGCTCTGAGTAGGTACATCAAGGGAAGGAACCTTGTGCACCTTTCTTCTTTGAAACTTGTTGGATAAAACAGGAGTGGGCTTTTGAAGTATGTGCTGAGGGATATTTATAGTGAGTGAAGGTGGGGTTTGGTCATCAGTGGGATGATCTAATGAGGGCCTTGATCCTGATGCCATACCTTCAGAGGGGTGGGACACAACCATCATTGTAGAGAACAATGGTGTGTCAACTCCTTCCGAGTCCCTAGGAAGTCTTTTCATATTTGAAAAAACCTTCCCTTTAGGGGATTTGGGTACATATACCTCAGTAAACTGAGGTAAGTCCATCAGTTCCTTGTTAATAACTTCTTGCACAAACCTTGGATACATGTAAAAGCTCTTTTTGGATTCCAAGTTTGATACAAGATCATTAAAGATCATTGCTGAAAAATTGTACTTTCTGGCAGTGGATAAGCAGACCAAGGCATATGCAATGGGACTGCTGAACTCACTCCATCCAGTAGTTTTCTTGGAAATACAGTGCATCAGGGTATGAACAAGAAATCTCCATTGGTTGAAAAATTTTGACTTGTAGAATTTAAAAACACCAATGGGACCTTCATACCCCATTCTTTGTAAAGTCGAATATAAGTCATCAGAAGATAGAGAGGTTATACCTGAGGCATCATCCAAGTGAAGAGAGATGCGAATAACCTCCTCTGTGACTTTCAAGGGTTTATCACAAACCCTTGTTCGAATGGTTTTCTGCCCTTCTTCGAAACTAACAGTGGCATTCTCCCAAAATTGTGTCTGATGTTCGATATAGATGGTTGGGCTCACCGTTAGGGCATATGAGATGTGCGAGGATTTAAGAAAATCGACGATATCGTGGAATCCCGCAGCTTGTTTCGGCTTCTGAAGCATGGCTATTTCATTGTGCTCATCCACAAACTCCATGATTCCTGAGGATTCTTGAAAGAAAAACACAAAGATTCTGGGGAGACTAGGTTAGAACGAGAGAGAAGAAGTAAATGCGAAGAGTCGTTATGAACTTTGGCGGGCAAACAGGGGTATTTATATGCCCTAGATTATCAAAAGCAGTATTAACGACATAAGCAGTATTAATTACTGAGCAGTATTAACTGCAAAGCAGTATTAACTACACAGCAGTATTAACTACCAAGCAGTATTAACTACCTAGCAGTATTAACTACCGAGCAGTATTAACTACCAAGCAGTATTAACTACCTAGCAGTATTAACTACCTAGCAGTATTAACTGCACTAGCAGTATTAACTGCACTAGCAGTATTAACTACTGAGCAGTATTAACTGTGCACTAGCAGTATTAACTACTGAGCAGTATTAACTGCAAAGCAGTATTAACTACACAAGCAGTATTAACTTCTGAGCAGTATTAACTACACAAGCAGTATTAACTGCACAAGCAGTATTAACTACACAAGCAGTATTAACTGCACAAGCAGTATTAACTACTAGAACACAGGCAGTAGTAACTTTGCACTAGCAGTATTAACTACTGAGCAGTATTAACTGCAAAGCAGTATTAACTACACAAGCAGTATTAACTTCTGAGCAGTATTAACTACACAAGCAGTGTTAACTGCAAAGCAGTATTAACTACAAAGCAGTATTAACCACACCTGCAGTATTAACTACAAAGCAGTATTAACTGCAAGGGCAGTATTAACTACTAGAACACTGGCAGTAGTAACTCTGCACTATGCATCACTTGTCAAATCCTCAAATGTCATCTTACACATCACTTTTACCACTTCTCTTACCTTCTGCAGGATTATTTTCAAAAGTAACATGTCCTCCATCAATTCATTTGAAATATTGAAGGCAGGCCATGTTACCTGTTATGTGCCTAGAGCAACCACTGTCAACATGCCAAATGCTTCTCCCCTTAAGCTGTTGATTGCCCTGCACATCTGATAAATCAATTAGTTTTTGTTAAGGACCCAAGCCATAGTGGTCTTGGGTCTCCCTTGATCATCAAAATACTTACATTCTGTTTTGATGAGCTTGTCAAAGTGAGGAACATCAGTGCTTGAGTACTTTGTTTTGATGATAGGTCTAGAAGCAGTACTAACTGATGCAGGAGTACTAACTTTGTTAGCAGCACTAACATTGCTTCCAGAAGTACTAGCCTTCTCAGCAGTATTAACTAACTTAGCAGTACTAACACTAGAAGCAGTATTAATTGTTGAAGAGGTACTAACTGTGTTAGCAGTACTAACACTGCTAGCAACATTATTGCTTCCTGCAGTACTAACTGAGTTGGCAGTATTATCATTAGTACCTTTAGGCATCCATACTCTAACACTTTCTGTTTCTGCCTTTTTCATGTGGCTTTTGGTTTTAACTTGTTTCTTTGCCACAACTTTCCTCACAGACTTTTTATGTCCACCATTCTTTTTGTAACCACCAGGTTTTTGAAAAGATCTTTGAGCATTAAACCTTTGGTTAACAGGATTGAAATAACAGTGTTTGGCTAAATGATTTAGCTTACCACAGATGAAACAAGGTTTTGGCCTGTTGATTCTGTTCAGATCAACTCCTTGTCTCATAGCCCACTGGTTATTCCAGTTCCTTTGATTTCCCCTCTGATTATCATGTTTTTGGGGCTTGTTCTCTTTAGATTTCTTACAAGAACAATGTTTACAGGTATTGGGAGCCACAACTGTGGGTTGTGTGTAATGGACTCCCTTTTCCTTTTCAGTCCTTTTGATCTCATTGTTCTTTCCCCAAGGATTTCCATCTTTCTCATTGGTCACAATTTCATTGTCTAAGGGAACCTTACTACTAACACTCTTATTCTTCTTAGATTCTTCCTTCTCTGTTTTATCCTTGACCACTACTTCTTTTTCACAAGGATCTATATTAATCTTTAATTCAGGATCCTTCCTATCCTTGGTCTCTAACAAATCAGACTTAGGAGGTATGTAGTTATCATTGTAGGGTGGAGGTGTGGCATTGTACCCTATCCCTACTTTCATCTTGTCATGGATTTGAGCCTTAATGATGGTATCCATGGTTTTAGAAGCACAGGTAAACTTTTCAACATCAAGTTTAACCTTCTTAAGCTCTTCTTTTAATTTCTCATTCTCCTCCCCAGACACTTTCAGCTTAATCTCATACTCATTCTTCTCCCACTTCCAATAGTTAGTATCATAGTGGTGTTGAAGTTCATTAGCTTGAAAAGCTCTAATCTGTTCCTCAAACCTTTCTACAATCCTAACATAATCTTTCACATCTTTCTCTAGCCTCTTAAGGTTATCACACATACCCTGATTGTGATCCCTATATCTTTTAACAGCATCAATGCAAGCTTGAGAACAGAGTTTAGATTGTACCTCAGTGGGAATATCAGATACTTCTGCCATAAGAGCTTGATTCTGACAGGCTTCCTCTGCTTGATCACTCCAATCAAAAGTACTGTTTGATTCAATAGAATTTTTCATATTGACTGTAGAATTCTAAGAAAACCTTGCTCTGATACCACTTGTCAGGATCGATTCTTAACAAGAATTAAACTTCTTAGAAACAGAATTTAGAGAATCTTGCGGAATAGAACTCTAAATCAATTAAAGAACAATCAATAGAATTCAACACACTGTATATATCAAACTGTATTACAAGATTTACACCAAACCTCAATCTTGTTGAACAGGCTCAACAAGACGACTTCTACTTCTCTAGAAATAGGATCTATGATCTTGAGGTTAATTCTCTCTGAATAGCTAAACAACTTTTTGAATAATTGTTCTCTATATCGTGTATCTTGTATATTCTTTATTCTAATAGCTATCAATACTATTTATACAAAAGTAATTACAAGATAACTACCAAAAATTAAATTGATCTTCTGAATCTTCGTTAAACATATCTTGATCAATTCCTTCTTTGTCTCCAAAAGTATCGCATACCAAACTTATCAAGTCAGCAGTATTAACAATGATTTGGCTCAGCAGCATTAACGAACCTTCAGCAGTATTAACCTTCACAGTCTTCTAGCAGTAGTATCTCAGCTCAGCAGTATTAACCTTCACAGTCTTCTAGCAGTAGTATCTCAGCTCAGCAGTACTAACCATGTCTAGCAGTAGTAACTTGGTCTAGCAGTACTAACTTTGTCTAGCAGTAGTAACCTTGCCCAGCAGTAGTAACCTTGTCTAGCAGTAGTAACGAAGAACTGGCAGTAGTAACATTGTCTTAGCAGTACTAACCATACTTAGCATATCTTCAGTTCCCAACAGACTCTGTGCAGTAACCAAACGGTCCCGCACCATCTGAATCATCTCGGTCGTTCTCAACACAATGTCAGTACTCCCTAACACCCGATGACCAACCTCGCCCCAACAAACGGGCGTCCTGCACTTCCTACCATACAACAACTCGTACGGCGGCATGCCAATACCAGAGTGAAAACTGTTGTTGTAGGAGAATTCTGCTAGAGGAAGGTGTTGATCCCAGCTACCTCCAAAATCGATAACACAAGCTCGAAGCATATCCTCGAGGGTCTGGATGGTTCGCTCGCTATGTCCGTCCGTTTGCGGGTGAAAAGCCGTGCTAAAGTGTAACCGGGTACCCATCTCTGACTGGAACTTCTCCCAAAACCGGGAGGTAAAACGAGTGTCCCTGTCAGAGACAATCGAAACTGGCACCCCGTGCCTGGCCACGATCTCACGTACAAACACCTCCGCAAGTTTCTCAGCCGAGGAGCTCTCCCTGATGGCCAAGAAGTGAGCACTCTTGGTCAGACGGTCAACGATCACCCAAATAGCATCGTTCCCACGGGGAGTCCTTGGGAGTTTCGTTATGAAGTCCATAGTAATCTTTTCCCATTTCCAAACCGGGACCTCCAACGGCTGCAATTTCCCATGTGGTCGTTGATGTTCCGCTTTGACCTTCCGACAGGTCATACATACCTCAACACATCTAGCAACATCCCATTTCATGCCGGGCCACCAATAACCTTCACGCAAGTCTCTGTACATCTTTGTAGCTCTCGGGTGAATCGAGAACTTGGACTTATGTGCCTCATCCATTAGTACCTGCCGGTTCCCACCGATGAATGGAACCCAAACCCTACCATGTCGAGTTAGCAACCCCCGACTGTCACGAACAAAATTCGGGATTTCCCCCGACACTCTTTCCCGCTTTGCATTTTCCTCCAAAACAGCCACCTCCTGAGCGCTTCCTATCGACTCCAGAATCGGTGTAACCACTGTCAATCGCTGACATAAACCCCTCAGTGGCTCACCGACCGGATGTCGGCTGAGTGCGTCCGCAACCACGTTCGCTTTACCCGGGTGGTAAAGTATCTCGCAGTCATAATCCTTGACCACATCGAGCCACCTTCGCTGACGCATATTAAGGTTCTGCTGATCCATCAAGTACTCGAGGCTCTTATGGTCAGTGTAGATCGTACACTTGACACCATAGAGATAGTGTGTCCAAATTTTAAGGGCAAACACCACCGCTCCCAACTCCAGGTCATGAGTCGGGTAATTCGCTTCATGAGGGTTAAGCTGCCTCGAAGCGTAGGCTATGACCTTGCCGCGTTGCATAAGCACGGCACCCAAACCTTGGTGTGAAGCGTCACAGTATACTACCAAATCCTCCATGCCCTCGGGCAAGGTTAACACAGGAGCCTCGCACAAACGCCTGCGTAGCTCCTCGAACGCCTTCTGTTGTTCCTCACCCCAAATGAACGCCGCAGATTTCTTCGTCAATCGCGTCATAGGCATCGCGATCTTGGAGAAATCCTGAATAAACCTTCGGTAATACCCTGCCAAACCTAGAAAGCTTCGCACCTCAGTAGGAGTCTTCGGCACTTCCCACCGCATCACTGCTAAAATCTTAGCTGGTTCGACCATAATGCCATCCTGATTCACGACATATCCTAGGAACTGGACCTCTCGCAACCAGAACTCGCACTTGGAAAACTTAGCGTATAACTTCTCTCGCCTCAATACTTCCAACACTTCTCAAAGATGCACCTCGTGCTCCTCCTTGGACTTTGAATACACCAGAATATCATCGATGAACACAATCACCGATCGGTCCAACATCGGGCTACACACTCGGTTCATGAGATCCATGAATGCTGCCGATGCATTGGTGAGCCCAAAAGGCATCACCACGAACTCGTAATGACCGTACCGCGTACGGAAGGCCGTCTTCTCCGTGTCCTCACTCCTGGCCCGCATCTGGTGGTACCCCGACCGTAAATCAATCTTGGAGAACCACGAGGCCCCCTGAAGCTGGTCGAACAAATCTTCAATCCTTGGTAAAGGATAACGATTCTTTACCGTAAGCTTATTCAGCTCCCGGTAGTCTATGCACATCCGCTGCGACCCGTCCTTCTTCTTCACGAATAAGATAGGTGCTCCCCACGGCGAACAGCTCGGTCTAATGAACTCCTTCTCGAGATGTTCCTGCAACTGGGCGTACAGCTCTTTCATTTCTGGTGGAGCCAGGCGATAGGGTGCCTTGGCCACCGGAGCAGCACCCGGGATCAGATCGATCCGAAACTCTACCTGTTCGGTAGGTATCCCCGGCAAATCCTCGGGAAATACGTCGGTGAACTCCCGTACCACTGGCACGTCTTCCGCAAACTCCTTCGCTTCCCCAACACGCGTGTCTATCACGTATGCCAAATATCCCTGACCACTATGCCGAAGGTACCTCCGAGCTCTCGCAGCCGAACATATGGCCGTATTCCGTCTAAACGAATCTCCCTGCACTAACAGTTCTCCCCCGCTTGGGGTTCGAACTCGCACTTGTTTGTGACGACAAACAATCTCCGCGTCGAACTTATCCATCCAATCCATGCCCACAATCACACAAAGCTCCCGCATAGCGATCGGGATCAGGTCAATGGGAGACCGCACTCCTGAGATCTCTAAAGTGCACCCGCGAAACACGTCCGTGACCGTCAAGGTCCTATCATCAGCCACCTCAACAACAAGAGGATGACTCAAACGTCCTACCACTCGGCCCAAACCCTCGCTAAAAGTGCGAGACACAAAAGAGTGAGTAGCCCCGCTATCAAACATCACAACCGCAGGCACCGAGTTAACTAGGAACGTACCTGTAACCACTTTAGGCGTCGCCTGCGCCTCATCCACCGTCAACTAGTGAACTCTACCTCGAGCCACTCCCGCCCCCGGCAGACCTGCTCGACCATCGGTAATACGTAACGGGGCATTCCCAGGCGCCCTCTATGCTCCACCCCCAATAGCTACCCCTGCTCTAGGACAGTTGGCCTTTACATGGCCCGTCTGATTACAGTTGAAACAGACCACTAGCGGTACCTTACAATCCCGGCTAAGGTGACCGGGTTGGCCACACTTAAAACACCCCTACTACACTCACGCTCCACTCCTTGGCTTCCTCGTGACTCTCCCCGACTCGAGTATGGATCCTGTGCTTCAGATAGTAGGAGCTCTGCTACTACCCTTCACACCTATCCTTACTCGTTTCGAGTCCTGTCCCGGGACGTCCAAGTAGTTGCTTACCACAAACAAACACATATGTCCACTCCGGCATATGTAAACACTTTTCCTAGCTCCCTAGAAAAGTCGTAACAACCCACTACCCTTGCTAGAACGGGACCCCCACTAACCCTGATGAGTCGCCTCGTAAACGCACAGTCGTATACAGTGAAACCAGATAGACATTCGAATATAGGATTCTATCCTACAACGGTTGGACTCAAACAAGAGCTGCGCAATAGAACTAAATCCAACATTCTAAGCCTATTCGGTTCCTACCGCATACAACCTATAGTGCATTCGCTTAACAACCTATCAAAGTTAGCATAAGTCCCTAATAGCAAGCAACAACCATACAATACAATGTATTAAGCACCAAGCAATCTAGCATACATACTCCTATGTTCTAGAAAGCAATTTTGCATACGTACTCATATGTAAACGCTATTCCCACCTCACTAGGAATTTCATCTCATCCCACTACCCTTGCTACAACGGAATCCCTGTTAGCCATAACGAGTTGCCTCACGAATACCCAGTCGCATGCAGCGTAAATCAAATAGACATTCGAATACAAGATTCTATCCTAGAACGGTTGGACTCAAACAAGAGCTGCGCAATAGAACTAAATCAAATATTCTGAGGCTATATGATTCTGACTGCATACAACCTATAGGGCCTTCACTTAACAACCTACTATAACTAGCATTGATTCCTACTAGCAAGCAGTCATCATACAGTACAGTGTAAACAACATAGGCAATCTAGCATGCATACCCTATGCCTAGAAAGCAATAAATACACTAAGCATTGTACCTTCCCACATAGCGTCGGCTGACTGTACACACTGCGCCCCCGATCACCGTTTCCCAAACGAGTTTTCCTTTTTCCTTTATTCTCAAAGATTTTAGTAAAAGAGTTTAAAACTTCATAGCCGCAACTTGAGACCAAACACACCGAGATGTGTTTGATTCACTCAAGCTGTGCTCTGATACCAAGTTGTAACGTCCCAAAAATTACAAGGAAATTTAAATTTTCTAAAACATATATTCCATTTTAAAACAACCACATTTTAATAAACCGTAACTCAATTTAAGTTAATATCGTCAACTCAAACAGGCAAAAGAATTCATGCAGCGGAAATATTATAAATAAAGTCTAAAAGTTTAAAAGCGTAAATTCCAACAATTCTCGGCGCCCGCGCGTAGTGTGTGTGTACCGCCATGCCCGACCGCCACTCGTACCTGAAACCACAACAAAATGGAAAGGGGTAAGCCAAACGCTTAGTGAATCCAACCACACACGTAGGTAGCAACCCCATGCATATCACCCCTACTCGCAAGTAGGCAACATTACCATCACCACGAATATCAAACCACATAATGATTATTATATAAGTACGAACCTCGGTCCCACCGAGTACACAAAATACATTAATACAAGCTCAGTCCCACCGAGCCCTCGGTCCCACCGAGTAAAGATTATTGTACTAGCTTAGTCCCACCCAGCCCTCGGTCCCACCGAGTAAAGATTACTGTACTAGCTTAGTCCCACCAAGCCCTCGGTCCCACCGAGCCCCTCAGTCCCACCGAGGTGTACACATGCATAAATATTCCACATACGAATTCAACAAATCACAACCAGTTATCACATCCCAACTAGTTCATATAAGCACATAAATACACGTAATAACACGTAACACAAAAGAACGACATACATGAAATTCCTAACTACGCGGTGAGAGAACTCACCTCGAATGCGCGCCTAGCTCACAAACAATAGTCCAAGCTCCACAATCCAAAATCACTTCCCAACACCTAAACGAACGTTAAAATGTATTAACGCGAGACCCGGACCCTAAAACACGACGCACGCTTAAACTGTCACTAAAATGACTTTTCTGTCTAGCCAAACAGGTCTGTTCGGGACCTGTTCCGACCTCCCCAAACACAGAAAATCCTCAATTACATTACATCACCAGAAAGTTCTCTGAGTTAGGGTTCCAAGGACATATTATACTCCTCCTAATGATTTTTCTCTGGTTTAATACGGATTTTACAAAAACGGTTCGCAGAACAGCGAAAACAGAACCTTTCAGTACAAAACGACGATTTGACCTAAGCTACGTTCCGAACTGGTTTTTACACAAAACATAGAAAAGTTACTAGACTCAAAATGGGAACTTTTGGCACCGATTTCGCCCCAATCCGAGTTACGAGGAAAAGGTTACGGTTTAAGCAAAACAGTGGCAGATTACTAAATTTTCACATGAAATGACACTATTGATTATTAACCCATTAAGTCGTGTCTTAATCCCAACAGACCCGAAAAGCATATGAACTACTGAATATGGGTTACCCTAGGCTGGACAACATCCGTGCACCACCCCCTGCCACCTCCGGCGGCGGTGGTGGTTGGCGGCGTTTCTTTGACATACGATAACAACAAACGAGAAATAGACGAACTTACCTCGACGAACCCTTCTTCCTCCTCTTTGCCGACCAAACTTGCCGGCGATCGCCTCCTTCCTCCTCTCTCCTCGTCGCCGGCAGCAACCTCTATCACCCTCTCGGTTTCTCTCTCACTCTCTCGGCTTCTTTCTTTCTCTCTCTCTCTCACTAGTTCTCTTCTTGGCCGAACACACAACAAAGGGGGATGGGGAAAAGGTTTTTGGGAGTTGTTTAAGTGAAAATGAATGGGGAAGGGGGAGGGGATCGGTCATATGGCTGGTCCCTTGCATAAGTTTGGTGCATTGACCCAAATGGCCCCTCAACTTCCTTTCCTTGCAAAGACCAAAACAAGGTTGACCCCGTTAACTTTTTATCCCATTTCATCTAATTCCGTTAACGAACACCAAGCTAGGGAGAAGGTTGAAAAAGAAATTAATAAAAATAATAAAGAAAAGGCATACCGGAGTACGGACTTTACAAATTGTTTTGTTTGTTTTTCAATTAGGTTCGAGAGAATTAATTGTTAACTAGAACTAGAAATTGCATGCCTAAGGTGAGAAATTGGATAGAGATATACCAAGTAAGCCTTAGTCCTATTAAAATCTTGAGTTTAATGTGTTTTGAATCCCATAGGTTGAGATCGAGAGATAAACCTTATACTTTCAAAATAAAATCCGTGGTTGCTTGAGAAAGAACCACGGTGATTTTAGAGATTGGGTATTCTTTAAAGGGAATAACTGGTAATTGTTTGAGTTAACTGTTTATATGTGAAAACCTTAGGATTTCCAACCCTCAACTGTTTTCTCTATCAAAGTTTTCTAAGTTGTTTTCTGTCCCGTGTGTGATTTGTTTTCTTGCAATTAATCAATTCATACCAACAACTCAAATTTTTGACCGTTCAGTTAATAGATCTTATAGTCATTGTGATACTTAGTTCCTAGTTCCATGTGTTCGATACTCGTACTTTCAGTACTATTACTTGATTTCGACACCGTACACTTGCGGTTAGATTTAGGGGGGTGTAAACCCACCTATCACTAGTATATGTAGATGATATTATACTAACAGGAAATTGTGTTAATGAAATAAACAAAGTAAAAGAACATTTAAAATCAAGTTTTAAGATCAAAGATTTGGGTGAGTTAAAAATTTTCCTTGGTATAGAAATTCTTAGAACTGAACGGTGTGTGTGTATGTCACAACGTAAGTATTGTCTAGAACTTTTAAACGAGTTTGGATATTTGGGAGTCAAACCAATTGGAACTCCCATGGATATGAATTTAGTAGTGATTGAGTCATCTGGTTCAGATTCTAAAGATCCTCCATTAAAGGATTTTTCTGGTTTTCAAAATCTAATTGGTAAGTTGATCTATTTGTTAGCTACAAGACCAGATATTGCATTACGGTTCATTGTCTGAGTCAGTTTATGCATGCACCAAGGTTGTCTCATCTAAAACTCGCTCTTAGGGTGCTACGTTACCTCAAAGCTGCATCAAGTAAAGGAGTTAATTTTTCTGTATCTTCTGATTTCAAGTTAAATGTATTTGTTGACGCGGATTGGGGCAAGTGTTTGTCCACTCGTAGATCCGTAACTGGTTATTGTATTTTTTTGGGGAATTGTATGGTTTCCTCGAAGAGTAAGAAACAAACAACAGTTTCACGCACTTTAGCAGAATCTGAGTATAGAGCCATGGCATCGGCTCTATGTGAAATAATCTGGGTACTTAGTATTTTGGAATAGTTGAAAGTAAAAGATTTACTTCCTGTAAGTCTTAATTGTGATAACAATTCTGCAATTCAGATTGCAAACAATCTAGTTTTTCATGAACGCACTAAACATATTGAAATAGTCGTTCATCAAGTAAGACAAAAAATTTCATCAGGAATGTTGAAAACTGTTAAAGTCTCTTCAACAGAAAATCCTGCTAATATTTTTACAAAATCTCTTGGAATAAATCAACATAATTATCTTTGCGATAAGTTACTTATGTTGGATTTATTCAAATGTCAAGATTGAGGGAGGGTGTTAAAAGGTAAAGAATTATAATTCCAATCTTGTCATTTACTAATTTATGTTTAATTGTAATGTTTCAGATACTTAAGGGGGTTAATTGTAGAAAAGATAAAGTTGATTTAATGATGTTGAACAAAGCTGAAAGTGCAAGGGTTGTCTCTTCATTTGCTTATGAAGTTAAGGGGTAGCGGAGCAAGAAGGTTACAAGTCAAGGGGGCTAAAATGAAATATTTTTAGATATTATATAAATGGCTTAGGGTTTACTATTCAGTATCATTCCATTCATTTTTTCATCTCAGCAGTATTCTCTCATCTCTCTCTCTCTCTAGAAATTAGGTTACAAATTTGTTCTAGATTTAGAGTTTGTATTTTTTGTATTTTGAATATATGAAATACTCAGTTAAGATGAGTTATAGATTTGTGGATGTAATCTGTTTTTACACAAATAAGTCAAAAAAAAAATCCCAAACACCCCCTAAGTTCCGCTTCTTCCTTTATATTAGTGGGACACTCCATTTAAACAATTAAAAAAGGGAAATTAATTAAAATACCCAAAATTTGACTTTGACTTACCAAAATAACCATTTTTTTCAACTTTTGCCAAAATACCCATTTTTCCCGCTATTGGTCTCGCGATCGCGGGATAGGGTATAAAATGAAAATAGCGGGACCAATAGCGGGATCAATATTTTCATTTTATACCCCTATCCCGTGATAGCGGGACCAATAGCGGGAAAATTGTTTTCATTTTATACCCTATCCCGCGATAGCGGGACCAATAGCGGGAAAAATGGGTATTTTGGCAAAAGTTGAAAAAAATGGATATTTTGGTAAGTCAAACTTTGGGTATTTTAATTAAATTTCCATTAAAAATACTAGAAATTTAGATTGTTTTTTAGTTTTTACCTTATTAAATAATTAGGTGGCGTTTGTTTTTTAAGGGGTGCTGAAGTCTGAAGTCTGATTTCACTCCTGATTTTTAAGAGGTGGTGCTGAAGTCTGAAATTTGAAACAAAAAGAGTGTTTGTTTTTTCCGTCTGAAATCTGGAAAAAAATCTTAAAATCAAGCCACAAAAAAAACTTAAAATCAAGCCACAGAGAACGATTGAACCATAGTGATGAGAAATAAGAGGAAACGGGAAATCAATCCACAAAGAACAATCGAACCACAATGAGCAGCAAATTGAAACAAAAAACAATCAGTCCCTGCAGAGATTCTACATAGCTAATTAAAACAGAAAACAAAAACCTATGGAACATTTCTTGGAGAAAGCCTGTGAATTGGCATCCAAATGTGTGTGCAAAATTCAATTTTATAAAGGTTATGAATGATTATTATGTCAAAAAGGATAAAAGTTTGTAAAAGATGAACTTTTTTATACAAAATTACAAAATTACAAAATTCCATCAGTTTCAATAATTAATTAAATTACAATTTTATCTTTAATATCATTATTAATATTAGAAATGGATATATTTATATTTTCCTTTTGTTATTTTTAAATTTATTTGTAATATAATATATACTAGATTTATTTTATTTTTTTAGTCTTTTGTAATTCATATTGCAAAATGATATATTTATAATAAGTAGTTTTATTATTATATTGTTTATTATATAAATTATCGACCGGTTCATGATTGGAATGAAAAATTTATAAAGTGTATAGGAAAGAGAAAACTGATGTGACAGAAAGAAAAACGGATGTGACAAAGACATGAACCCCTGGACGCTCTAACTAACTGGCAGGTAGGGCCCGGGGGTTATGCGCGTGGTGCCGCGGCACGGTGCCTCCAATCGTTAGGGACCTCCAGACATTTTTAAAAGAAATTGTAATAAAATTGGTATAAAAGTTAGTAACGCAATGATATAAACAAACTGAACCTGGAGCGTACTAGTTGGGGTCATTATTCTTACAGAAATGACACAAGTTCAAGTCCTTTAATCCTTTATTTTCAATTTCTAACTTTTCTTTTATTGTCTTTGTATAAGTTTTATATTTACTTTTTTATTTGTTAAGGTGCCGTTTGTTTTTTAAGAGGTGCTGAACTCTGAAGTCTAATTTCACTTCTGATTTTTAAGAGGTGGTACTGGAATCTGAAATCTGAATCCATAAGATTGTTTGTTTTTTGTAAACTGAAAAACCTCTGAATATGTATAACTGTCTATTTTATCCTTCAAAAATTCAATTTAAAAACATCAATTGAAGTGAGCATCGATGATCGAAGGATGGAACGGGGAAAAAACAACAAAAGAAGGACGTTGACAACTTTTTTAGGTTATGGAGTTTTAATCATATCTCAAACATCAAAGCGCCGATTTAAACGATTCAAGATGTTTTAGAAAGACAACACACAAATCTACAATATTCGTCTTTTGCATTTTTGAAAATTCATGGTGCATCCGGGCTAAAACCGGCGTTGAATTCGAAAGAATGAAGTTGGACAGAAATAAGAGGTAATTAAGTGGATGAGTTATCACTTAATTATTCAAATGACATTAAGGGCGAGGCTCTGAAAAGGAAGAAAAACAAACAGTATGAATTATCTTATATCTGACCGAATCAGGCATAAGTGGCAATTAAGAGCTTATTTTGAAAAAACAAACACCACCTAACTTTTAATTAATATGATAATTAAATTATATAATCGGAAAAGTTCAAAAAAAACCCAATGGACTTTGTTGTTTGGAATGATTAAGTACTCGGACAATTTTTTGAAACAAATAAGTCACTACACCTTTTAAAACCTGTTAAATAAATCCTTACACTTTCTAAAACCTGTTAAATAAATCCTTATATTTTCTAAAACTTGTAGATACATCCTTATTACTGTATTACAATTCTCTCCCAACAACCATACCAACTCAAAAATGGCATCTTGCTTCCACCATTCAAGCATTCAACCACCCTAGAAGATGACTCTGCGACTCTCTTCACTGCCTCTGACGACTCCCCGGATCAATCCATCACCACCCGTCCTCCTCCCGCCATTCACCACAACGACCACCACCTTACCCCTCCATACTATCATACAAACTCACTGTCAAAAAACTCTTTTACACTATCGTAATGTCTCGTGTAAGTTCGTTTATTATTTTAGGGTGAGTTGGATCGATTTATAACTTTAAGGGTGTATTCGTCATTCTAGTAAAGTTCAAACCCTCATTCGCAATTTTGGTTTACTATATAAACCTCACCTCCTCTTTTTTGATTTTTCATTAGTCAGTTTCCTGAGTTTAGTGTGTGTGTGTGTGTGTTGAAGTCGAGAGAAAAGCAGAAGAGTTCATCGTTCGATTAGGGCCGAAGATTTAATTCGATTGAGAAGATTTGAGGTATAGCTTCTTTTCAATTAATGTTTGTATCTAGTAATAGACAATTTCTGTCGGTTTAGATTTGTCAAAATTCTTGATTTGTAGTTGGGTTAATCGAATCTGGGTTCGATCTATTTTCCGGATTCTTTGTACTCCGGATTCGACTTATTCGGATTCGAGTGTTTCCGGATGAAGTCATACCCGGATTTCCAGAGTTTTTCGGATAGAGTTTTTCGGATAGAGTTTTCCGAATAAGTTCCAGATATAATTTTCGGATTTGGTTTTCCGGAAATGGGTTTTCGGATTTGGTTTCCGGATAAAGGTTTTTCTAGATGAGTTATCCGGATAAGTTCCTAGATTTCATATCCGGAAGCTTTTTGACTTCTTTCAGTTCTAAAATTTTATGGGGCGTTGCCCCCATACCTCGCAAGGGCGTTGCCCCTTGACCCCACCCGCTAACCGGGTAGCGGGACCCCCGTGCTAAGTCGCCGAAGAGGGACATTTTGTGAGTGTTTTTCAGGTAAGGGTATTCCAGGTCAAGGAACGTTTAAAGACAAAGGCAAGGATAAAGTGTAATGTGCTTTCGAAGGTTTTTGTGATTAAGAAGTTTTTCTTGAATCGTTTTGTATGGAATGTATTGTAATATATCAGCGAAAACTTTGTACTGATATATGTAATGTATAGTTTTGAGACCAAGAGACCGTATTTGATATAATATGTATCTTTTGTTTTGAAATGATGAGATGTATATTGTGTTATATGGTGTATGTTTGGGTGGGTTGTTACAACCATCAACATAGATTCCCACATCACACTCCTTGGACATTCATGGCTCCTGAATAAGCCAAAGCGTGTCGATATCCATAACAAAACGAATATGATAAAAAACGAATATTTCTATCATAATTGCAGTGCTTCTATGGTTACTAACGGCGGCCTGCATCAAAACGGGGAGGCCACAAATCGCAAGATGCACAATTGAACTTGCTGAAAGGCGGTTGGCCGGTTGCTAAAAGAGGGGTGGCCCGAATACTATGATGTAAAACTTGGAAGATACGTAGGTAAGCAAGCTAGGAAGCATCAAACATTGTCAAAAGATCCTCCTATTGGACTTGCTGAAAACCCGAAACATAACAAACCTGAGATTTAAAAAAAGACGTGAGTAATCTATTTTCTTCGTGATAAAACCGGATTATAAGTTGGTTGAATTCTTCTATCTTCTTTTAGGTTGGATTGAGTGTTTCATTTTATGTACATTAGCATTTGGTTGGTGTGTCTGATTGCTTCCCTTAATTAAAAAAAACAGGCAATGTGATGCTTTTATTTGTGTTTAAATTTGCAATTATGCTATGTGATTTTTTGTTTGTTGAAGCTGTGAAACAGAAATCGATGAACTCAAAACATAAATCTAAATCGGTATCTTGAATCGATAAGAACTCAATAAGAACTCGATTTCTGGATATTAAGATTTCGATTTTGGAAATTAGAAATCGAAAGCGATGAGGACGAACTCTGATAAATCGATTTATGGAGAAGATAAACCCTATTTATGGGATAAAGAACTCAATTTCATGCAAAAGACGAAATCGATTTGGTAGAAGACGATCGATTTGGTTGAAGAAGGAATCGATGGAGAGACGATGGAGGCGATGATCTGTTGTGAAACATGGCTTTACCGGTAAACGAATAATTATGTTTGTTCGAACCTGTGCCGGTGGCCTGGGCTGGGCGGATGTGGGCGGATGAAGGTGGCTGTTAGTGCTTAATTATGATTGTACCAAGTAGAGGGACCTATTGTGTCATTGTTCAATTGTTGTAGCTAGTATATATTGTTTGTTACTTTCCTCTTTAGGAATTAGGTCATCCATTTACACATAGTAGCCACACATAGTGTTCTTCAATTGCATTCATCATTGTGAGCTACTTGATCCTTATTGAATATAGAGATGACTTCTTTTATTGTTTATCTAGATTGATTACTTGTTTTGGGATCACAGTGGCGGTGGCGACGGGGATTGGTGGTGTATGGCGGTATGGCAAGAAGCGAGGGTGGGGGAAGCGTCGATGGGCCGATGAAGAGACGACGTTCAATTGTAATTAGGATTTAGTTTGGTTTTTTCTTTTCTTTTTTAATTTATAATTGTAACGTCCCAAAAACTTAACATGCGATAAATCATAAACTGAGCGTTTTACAATGCAAAAAAAAGAAATGCTTGTTCATTACATTTAAAATATGGGCTTTACAAAATGACAGCGGAAGTCTAACTATCCACAGCCGAGCTCTACTCTAAGGTCAATCATTTATCTTGGAGTCGCGCTATCTCCAAGCCACAATCCTTCCGTCTCTAATTCTTAACATTCGAGCCTAAAGCTCGATTACCTGAAAATGGTTTAGTTTTGAAAAGCGAGGGTTAGACCAAAAGGCCTAGTGAATTCCCTCCGTAAAACAACATGTGTAAATGAAATCATTTATTAAAACACAGCGTAAGTCATCACATATAGTACGTCATCACTTATGGTCCGTCATCACATATGGTATTGTGCCGTGCAAGGGATCCCTTAATCATATGTGATCGGGGCCCAAGCAGACTCCCCTTTCGCCCTTTCGTATCGGGGCCCAAGCAGACTCCCCGATACCCGCCTAGGAGGAAACGAATTCCAACCTACCGTCTCGTCATACAATATCCAAGGGACCGTCAGATCCCGAGGCTTAATGATCCCACGGCACAGACCGACATCACATAAACATGCACATACATTTCATAAAACATTTGACTCTAAGAGATTCGTGCGTATCAGTCAATCATGTTATACGTTTCTTTCCTTCCGTGCATAACAGTTATAAATAGTTCATGCTTAGTAAAAACCATGATCAGTAAAAACAGTACGTCATAAAAAGGGTTGAGAGAACTCACCTGATAATAAGACCGTCTCTAAAACTTGGTACCATCCCAAACGTAAACCTATTAATAAATCATACAATCATCAGGTTTCTTTTCTTGTCCTAGAAACGAGAATGTCCTACAATAATCTGATTCTACCATAAACCCCTCTCGCTTAACTTCCCTAAAAAAATCACGCTGGACCAAAGATCACGCAAGCTGAGAAACGCGCAACCTACGCCTGCGACTTTTCCCACTTCTCGCAACAGGTACGTGCGACATTCCCAGTTTGCGCAACCCACTCTTGCGCTTTCTGGACTTAACCTCATACCTAAAACACCACTGAGCTTCTCGCAACAGGCCCTTGCGAAAAGTGTCCTTCCCGACACTGTTCATCGTCTTCTTCGGCTAAGCCCAGACCCAAAAACACCTAGACTCGCTCATTTCAGTTCTAATACTGGTTAATTTCGAATTAAGCTATTCAAACCTAAGTCCCATCGATTTCCAAGCAAATCGATCATCTGAATGGTTCGGTTCAGAAACCCAGGTCTGATGCATTTTCCAAAAACACTCAAAACCGTAAGAAATCTTTCTAAAATCATTTGGAGTTCAGTTTTACCAAGTTTCAATAGAATTGTGTGCTCAACAGCGTTTAGATTGATTAAAATCTCAAGAACCTGGGTGGAAATGTCTTACTGTTTCCACCCATTTCAACTCAGACCTATAACCATTTTTGGAGATGAGCATTTGAACAGAATCCAATTAGAAGGTGGATGATTACCTGGACAGACTTCCTCTTGCACAAAACTCGACCTCTCCACCCCAAATGCTCAGCGTCGATCCTTCTTTTTCTTCTCGTTCCTCAGCGCAGCCGTCACACACCAAATACCCCAAACTTTAAGATACCAAAACTGGTTTTAAGGAACATACTGCCCTAGGGATTTGGGCCCAATAAAGCCATATTCATATTTAATAAGGCCCCTTTGTGAGAACTTTCATTCTTCTCAATTTGGCCACCAAACTTTTCCCTTAAATAAATATGGGTTATTACAACCTTCCCTCCATAAAAGAATTCCGTCCCCGGAATTCCTCATTGGAAGAGACGTGGATGACATGCCCACGCCATACTGACCTCCCCAAGGTAAAGTCACTTCTTACACAATCAATCACCTCATTACATACGAAACAGGAAACATTGGATTCATTCCCTTTAGTTCTTACGGTCCTTGAACTCGCAGATTACTGTTCCTATTCGATCAGCCTTATCAATAGAAGATTAAATAAGGCTTCTCAAGCACCTTTACTTTCTTTAAGACAGAACCCGTTGCTAAGAAACAACCAATCACTTGACAGCTCGGCACGGGGCAGCCCTGTACTTCCCGACAACTCACGAGTTCTCAATTGCTCAACACAACATTCTAGCTAGCTTTTACGATCCGAACCCTTGAATAAGCTGGACACAGACCTTCACCGAACGATAAAATCCTCACACTCGCTTCGCTCGATGTGCATACCTCATCGTGCTACAAACCCTCTATAACTTGTAAATTGAACACTTAATCAAAACAATAGCTTCTCATCCTCTTGACACTCCTACAAGGTGTTCTATCAACATTCGACCTTCCGGTTCAAGTCTTCGGCCTCGGGCCTTTTCATAAACGTCGATTTCTACACAACAGACTGCCTGTAACTACTTCCTTAACGTATTCTTTAACAAAGGTTCCTTACGAAACCTAATCTTTTCAACATATCGTAATCAACTCCATGATATATCCCTCCTCTTGTCGGAACCTACTCATGTAACATCGACATTTCAATCTCACCTCCTAACTCATATTCCTACACCATGGACCTTTCATTCCTTCTCGACACACTACTCATAACGAGTTGCTAGAACCATCACTTTGAAGGCTTCAAGTCCTTCCTCCGGACACAACCGTCCCTTGACAACCGTACATCCAATTACCGGACTAGGGTGCATACCCTCATACCATCGATACTATAATCCACTTCTGACTCTACCACTGCTCACCTTTCCTCTTGAACATAAACACTAAAACCACAACATTCATCCTACTTTTCCACTCTTGGAACTCTTTCTTAACTTAACATGTAACACACTGAGACCTAGTGAGTTCATAGCCTTCATGCATGACAATACATCAAATAAATCTTTTCGCACATTTTCATTGATTTAATTAAACAGCATTTGGTAAACATTTGGGTACGCACGACCCCATCACTCTTATAACTTCAACGCCCTGCACTACGATTCGAGAATTGTTTGCTTGCATCTTTCCGTGAACCTTAATCTTACTCTTTTCTGAACAATGTTGATACGACAGTGATACATTGAATGCAAATCCTTTCATGCGATATTATTCCGAAAGAAATTTCCGACACCAAGTCAACCAGTCGGTTCTTACGTTCTTTTAAATAATATCAACAGGACATTACTCATTTTGATTTTAAAAGTTTGTTGACACGCGTTTTCTAGACCCTTTTTGTAATAATTCAACTTATCATGAAAAATGTGAAATACTTTACAAATCATTGGGCACAAAATTTTCACTGTGCAATGTGACTGAAATCACCTTTTCTTTAAACATACGCTTGTATATTATGACTCATTTTCGATTGAAATCCATATTTAAACATTTAACTTAAATCGTGAAAACCCTTCATGTTACATAAAAGAATACTATGCATGAGACTCTACTTGAAATTGAAGGCTACTCACTCTAACAAGGTCAACCGTTCTACTTACGCAACTTATCCTTGACACTCCACCTACGACCAATGGTCGTCCTTCCGGTCATGCAATAACTCGCTGAACACGCTTTCCACGCCTCACTTACTCAACCATTTCATACTATTTCGTTTTGATCAAGTATCTCACTTTCTACTTCTACATGCTTTGAGTTCACTATAGGTATCTTAATTTCATTATCCTGTCATTGAAAAGCTCGACTAAGAAGTCAAGACTCCATTGGCACACTCAAGATTTCGACACTGTTCTTCCTTACTATCCGAACTGATCTACTTGGCAATCTTGTGGACTGGGACTCTCCTGAAACAGGAGCCTTACACAAACTCAACATCCATCCCCTTCGAATCCTCGAAGAGTTACCTCTATACGACTCATTATATTCTATATACCATTATCGCTCTCGGTGTATACACACATCTTATCATATAAGATCTTACACAACATTTCTCAAACAAAGGAGCTCGGTCTATTCCTCAGGGATCTTGCTGACTTATTCCTTAACGTTCTCTTAGTCAAAGGACTTTACCGAAATAAAACAACAGCTTCACCTTTGTCAGACGTGACACAACAAATTTTGCTTTAAGTAAGGTATTGTGAGCACGCACATGTACCTGTAAGTTCGTAATTACACTGGCCAGGTGTACTCCCAAACTTACCTTACACGTTTGTCCTTGGCACCTTAATCCTAAGCGCATTTATAGTGATCTTTCCTAGAAGCAATCTTATGTCTCGACTGTGTTCCTCATCTTACAGTTTAAGTTTAGGCCCTATTGGTCACCTAAATCCCTTAAACTAAGGCTCTGATACCATTTGTAACGTCCCAAAAACTTAACATGCGATAAATCATAAACTGAGCGTTTTACAATGCAAAAAAAAGAAATGTTTGTTCATTACATTTAAAATATGGGCTTTACAAAATGACAGCGGAAGTCTAACTATCCACAGCCGAGCTCTACTCTAAGGTCAATCATTTATCTTGGAGTCGCGCTATCTCCAAGCCACAATCCTTCTGTCTCTAATTCTTAACATTCGAGCCTGAAGCTCGATTACCTGAAAATGGTTTAGTTTTGAAAAGCGAGGGTTAGACCAAAAGGCCTAGTGAATTCCCTCCGTAAAACAACATGTGTAAATGAAATCATTTATTAAAACACAGCGTAAGTCATCACATATAGTACGTCATCACTTATGGTCCGTCATCACATATGGTACTGTGCCGTGCAAGGGATCCCTTAATCATATGCGATCGGGGCCCAAGCAGACTCCCCTTTCGCCCTTTCGTATCGGGGCCCAAGCAGACTCCCCGATACCCGCCTAGGAGGAAACGAATTCCAACCTACCGTCTCGTCATACAATATCCAAGGGACCGTCAGATCCCGAGGCTTAATGATCCCACGGCACAGACCGACATCACATAAACATGCACATACATTTCATAAAACATTTGACTCTAAGAGATTCGTGCGTATCAGTCAATCATATCATACGTTTCTTTCCTTCCGTGCATAACAGTTATAAATAGTTCATGCTTAGTAAAAACCATGATCAGTAAAAACAGTACGTCATAAAAAGGGTTGAGAGAACTCACCTGATAATAAGACCGTCTCTAAAACTTGGTACCGTCCCAAACGTAAACCTATTAATAAATCATACAATCATCAGGTTTCTTTTCTTGTCCTAGAAACGAGAATGTCCTACAATAATCTGATTCTACCATAAACCCCTCTCGCTTAACTTCCCTAAAAAAAATCACGCTGGACCAAAGATCACGCAAGCTGAGAAACGCGCAACCTACGCCTGCGACTTTTCCCACTTCTCGCAACAGGTACTTGCGACATTCCCAGTTTGCGCAACCCACTCTTGCGCTTTCTGGACTTAACCTCATACCTAAAACACCATTGAGCTTCTCGCAACAGGCCCTTGCGAAAAGTAACACTTCTCGCAGCAGGCCCTTGCGAAAAGTGTCCTTCCCGACACTGTTCATCGTCTTCTTCGGCTAAGCCCAGACCCAAAAACACCTAGACTCGCTCATTTCAGTTCTAATACTGGTTAATTTCGAATTAAGCTATTCAAACCTAAGTCCCATCGATTTCCAAGCAAATCGATCATCTGAATGGTTCGGTTCAGAAACCCAGGTCTGATGCATTTTCCAAAAACACTCAAAACCGTAAGAAATCTTTCTAAAATCATTTGGAGTTCAGTTTTACCAAGTTTCAATAGAATTGTGTGCTCAACAGCGTTTAGATTGATTAAAATCTCAAGAACCTGGGTGGAAATGTCTTACTGTTTCCACCCATTTCAACTCAGACCTATAACCATTTTTGGAGATGAGCATTTGAACAGAATCCAATTAGAAGGTGGATGATTACCTGGACAGACTTCCTCTTGCACAAAACTCGACCTCTCCACCCCAAATGCTCAGCGTCGATCCTTCTTTTTCTTCTCGTTCCTCAGCTCAACCGTCACACACCAAATACCCCAAACTTTAAGATACCAAAACTGATTTTAAGGAATATACTGCCCTAGGGATTTGGGCCCAATAAAGCCATATTCATATTTAATAAGGCCCCTTTGTGAGAACTTTCATTCTTCTCAATTTGGCCACCAAACTTTTCCCTTAAATAAATATGGGTTATTACAATAATTTTACCAAGTATATAAGTTACAATTTTAAGTCAGTAAGAATTTATTTGATATATTTAAAAAGTCAGGATTTATTTAATAAACTTAAAAAATCTAGTGACTTATTTGTTCCAAAAAACTGTCTAAACTTAATAATTCTAAAAAAATAAAGTGAAATGGGTTTTTCCATATATAATTGTTCTAATAACTTATTTTGTACATTATTCTTCAAACTAGACATAATTCTTATTTTATTCTTTATTTCATTCTACAATCTACTACATACATGCTACATCCTATTACCAACAAAGAACGTCCCCTTTGACCTTTTTACTTCTACAGTTATAGGTAAAAAAAACTGGATCTAATAACTTTAATTATTTAGTATTCTTTTATTTTTATCTTTTTTATTTTTTAGAATTTTTTTTAGAGAAAAACTCCAGGCAATAATATTAAAGATCAAGAAAATACAAAGTTCATGCACACGCCACAACGTACCAAAGCCAAAGCAGCAAAACAAAAAAACTTCGAGACAACATCATACCAGGCAACAAGAAGGCAAAACATACACAAGCACATAGTCCTACACCAACTCGAAAATAACAATTTAGAATTCCCTTTTAATCTTTTTTAATTTTTCTATATGTTTTTTTGGAATTTTTAATTTTTAATTTTTAATTTTTAATGTTGGTGTTTTTAACGACGATAGGTTAACAAAACACTCTTGTTGATATGTGATTTTGTAATTACCGATAATAGTTGATTGATTCTATACAAAATAGAGAAAGTTAAAAAAAAACTCAATGAACTTTAGTGTTTGAAGTGGTTAAATACTTGGACAATTTTTTGGAACAGAAAAGTCCGGCCATTTCAAAACACACTAAATAAATCTTTAAACTTTTGAAAACATGTTGAACACATCTTTATTACTTAAATATGTAACTTGCAAGTTGCAACCTACATAGGTAAAAGTACAAATTGAAAAAAAAAGTCACCTACAAATAAAAAGTAAGGAAATTAACTAAAATGTCGAATATCATCAACCAAAATTCTTTTTTTAGGCACTTTTCAAGGTCTTTTTTTTTAAATAGTCAAAGTTATGCATAGTGTTTTTTTTGCGTTAAGAATTGTTTTTGGCAAAAAACAAAAACAAAAAAACTAGAAAGCATCGTTTTAGAAGAAAAAAACTATCCTTATAAGGCCATGAGTACCGGTACCCAATGAACCCAATGAACTCACTTGTCACCTTAGCGCCACAGCAGCTTTTCTCTTTACTACCCTCTTTACTCAATCCTTACCCAAAAGTGGAGTACCACTACCCAATGAACCTACTTGTCACCTCATTTTTTTTAATTCTTTTATTTATACATTTAATTATTTAACAAAATAAAAATATTTATATATTTTTAATAAATAAAAATAAGATAAATAATAAAAATAAAAATTCATATCATTCATTAAAAAATTAAAAATTACAAAATACAAAACACTAAAAATTATGATATTTTCTAATTTTCTATTTTCTCGCTAAAGTAGCCCTCAAAACATCTCCCGAAAGGTGATCATGCGGGGCTATGAAAAACTCGAAGTCTTGTTGATATCGTTTTTCTCGTTCGAGATCCAACTTTTGTTGTTCGAGTTCAAGTTTTTTCATTTTGTACTCCATTGTACCCTCAATCTGCTCGTTGAACGAGCTTATGGTCGTCAACAACTGAGTAACACTTTCGTCCGGGTTCGACCCGGTAGTATTACTCGTTGATGTTTTTTTTGCCTTGTTTCTCCCGATGGGTCGTTGAAGTTGCTCGACCTCGTCATCATCGGAAGGTTTGGTACGTTTTGAACCCCGGGATGAATTTGTCGACATCGTTGGAACCGTTGACCATTTTGGACATTTTTTGAGGACATCCCAAACTTGTTCATGGGTGAAAGCAACCCCAATATCCCCTTGGTACCGGTGGTGTGCCGTTCGTAAACTGTCGGCGTCACTCATTCCGCTTGATCTATTATTGACCAAGTTGTTGTAGATGCCGGCAAAACACGTAATTTTCTTATTGAGGTCTTTGAACTTGGTGTTTAGTTGATGAAATGATCTATAATCTTGGTGACCCATAGAATTATAGAACACCTTCGAGATTCGGTTCCAAAAACTGTCTACATTTATGTAAATTCAATTATAAGAATAATAACAAGAATATTAATAATAATAATAACAATATTAATAATAATAATAACAATAACAATAATAATAATAATAATATTACCACCGGTTTGTGCGTTACCGACAACGGGGTCCTCCGAAACGTCAACCCACGCCGACACTAACGCGACTTCCTCCTCTTTAGTCCACATCTGTCGGGTGGCTCTATTTTCATATTTTTTTCTTTTTTCCTTTTTGCGTTGGTGTCGGGTTTGATGGTTCCGGGATTGATTGTTGTGTGGAGATCGATTGTGGTGTGTGCGGTTGTTGGGTTTCAGGAACAAAGTCGTCGTCGAGATTGATTGCGGGTTGAGGAAGTTGGTAATTGGCGGGAGTAAAACCTTGTTGAAGCAAACCATGACGTGTAAATTGATAAGGAATATACGGGTGTTGCAGAACTTGTTGAGAAAACGCTTGTTGCGGAATATAACCTTGTTAAGAAAACGTTTGGAAGCCAAGCTCCGGGTCTTGTTGCGGTGTATCCGATCGGTTACGACGGGATGTAGGTGTGGTGTTTGGACTCATGATGAAATTTGAGAAAAATGGAAGAAGGTATTGAATTTGAGAGAAATGGAAGAAAGTATGTTTTGGTGTGAAAAAATAAGATGGAATAGGTTAATATATATAGTGTGTATAATTTGAAGAATTTTTTTTTTTTTTTTTGTAATATAGTCGTTTACCAACGGTATTGTTTAAAAAAATTAAAAAAATTTAAATATGCAACGGGTTGGTGAACCCGGTAGCCGAACCCGATTGCTACCCGGCCACCCCCCTTACCGCTGCCCGATGAAACCCGCTGGCCACCTCAGCTGAGCCCGAGCCCGTACCCGATGGCGGTACGGGTGGTCTAAGGCCGTGCGTACCACCTCGGGTACCACGACGGGTTCACCATCGGGTTGGGGGCGGGTAGGGTGGGTTGGTGGTACGGGTAGGGCGGGTTCACCATCGAGTTCATGGTCGCGGGTAGGGTAGGGTTGGGTTCGGGAACCCGGCGTAACCCGTGTAATTTTATTTTTATTTTTTTTAGGGTAAGGAGGGTAGGAAAGAGAAAAACTGATATGGCAATCGGGTTCAGTGGGTTCGATAGGAAGCGGTACTCCACTTTAGGGTAAAGAGGGTAGAAAAGAGAAAAGCTGATGTGGCGCTGAGATGACAATCGGATTCAGTGAGTTTGATAGGAAGCGGTACTCATGGTCTAATGGGGGAGGCTATTTGCACAAAAAATAGTGCTAAGGGCACCAAAAATGATTGTTTTTTTTTTGTTTTTTTTGTTTTTTGTCTTTTTGTTGTCTTTTTGTTGTCTTTTCTTTTTTCTATTTTATTTATTTGTATTATATATTTTTATTTAATTGTATTATATAGTTTAAAAATGTTTGTTTTTCTTTTACTTTTTGGTTTTATTTAAAAATAAATAAAAATTTATAAATATAAATATTACTAATTTTTTATAATTATATAATTATAAAAATAAAACATAAACATTGCGATTTAACATATAAATAGAACATAAAATAATCTATATTACATTCGATTATTCTAAAATAACATTATCCGTAGTACAATTAACACGTAAAAGTCGCTCGTACTTCTGTATTCGATCTGAATACGGGGTAGCCCATCCTGCAGCACACGGATAACTGTAGTGGAAAAAATGTGGTACAATAGTAGGGAACGAGTATCCTTCTGACATATCTAATTTCATATAATGGTTACCATTAACGTACCCAATTGTAAAAGCAACATGTTGATACCATGCTGGCGGAGTGGACCTAAGCAGCAAGTACGTCCCACAGCCTGCCATATTTATAATGTGTAATATCACATTATACTTTGAAGCAATCAAGACACCTATTTCAGGCATTGTCATCCAGTGTTCAACCGGTGCACCTCGATCTGATTAAAAGAAGTTTAAAGTGTTGTAAACAATATTCCAATATTGACCTCCAAAAACATTGATGTATTCTGTCTTGTGTGTATCTAACTCTTCCATCAAGTTAAACCGAATTGTGGGCCATGCATCTTCATGAAGACCGAGACAGACAGCTATTGCTCGGAATCCACAATTTCCATCACCTCTCACATCATGTACATGCGTAATGTAAGGGTGAAACATCTTTGGAAATTGATTAATGTATGGAGGTGCATTATAGTTTTTGCCCATGAGAGAACTGTGTATCGGTGGTTCCTGGTAACTCATTTTTTCCAAGTCAACAAATGTTGACGCGTTCGAACTACTACGTCTAAGGGGTCTTTCACTTGTAAAAGACGGGTCAACATGAGTTGCAACAGACGGATCAACATGAGTTGCAAATGAGGGATTAACATGAGTTTTTCTGAAAAGCTTATCCTTCAACGAGGGCCGTCCACGAGTAGTCTTGTTAACAACAGGTTCACGAACCCATGTTTTTTATGCACTGGCTATCTCTTTTATCTTCCTCAGAAAACTAAACTTACCAGATCTCGATTGCTTGTTAAATTCCTCAGTAAACATTTGGACTTCAGCTTCACAACCTACGTCATCATCTTGTAAAGATTGGCACGGTGATAAATCAAGCGTCGTCCAAAATACATCAATTGAATCAATTGGGATAGGATGACCTTTGTTCAAGTATTGCATTTGTTCGTGCGCACATGGCAACCCATAACTTGTACGTAGTAGACAACTACAATTTTCAGAAAAAAGCCAACAGATTGAGCTCGCTCATACTCTTGGAATATTATGTTTAATGCATAATGTGAAACGAAACCACACAATTGTTGGAAGTGTGGTATGCGATGGCGATGTTTCGTGACACTTTTGCTCACTTGAATACTTGCTTTAATTTCTGTATCTTGTGACTGAATGAGTTGATTGATCTTGCTCATAAATGTCGGTAGACTTGATTGCGCTGAATCCAAGTAAGTTTTCAACTTGGAATGTTGACTCTCCACTCTGTTACTTGTCTGATTTCCAAAGTGGAGAAATTTGTCAGTCCAAACAGATACAAACATTTCTTTATATTTCAACCATGTGTCATTCAGATAAGCAAGAACACCTGAAAATTAGAACAATTTAACTTTTTTTTAGTAATTGTTAAACTTACATATAACATTTTACTTATAATAATAAATTAAGGTGTACCTGGATAGCTTCGTAATACTGCTTCAAGTTGTGAGAAATTAAACATGTAAGTTTCATCCGTTACCGAGTCAACTAATGTCACCCATGCATTGTAAAAGGAACCCCAGTCATGATTTGATGTTATTACTGGTTTACAATTTCTCATAATACTTTGGTAGATGTGCCATCTACAAAGTAATCTTTTAGCATCAGGAAATACAATACTGCATGCTTTCACCAGTGCCAACTCTCTGTCTGTGACGATCACACGTGGATAAAGACATCACTCCATCAATGACTGTAGACAATTCAATGCTCAAGTATAATTGGATTCCTTTTCCCTGTGCATAAAGACAAATGTTACACGAAATGTCTTATTAGTTGAAGTTACACCAACAAATTCAAGGAGAGGCATCTCAAACATGGTCGTTTTATAGGTGGCATCCATCAACAACACGTGTGGAAATGCACGCCATATCTCCAGTGATCTTGGATGAGCAAAGAATAAATCTTCCAACTGATTAGTCGAGTTGTTTGCACGATAATAAAAAACGTAGCCTTCTTCTTGTAAAAATGACATCACAACTTGCATTGGAGTTCTACCAGCATAATACAAATAAATAAAAATATATAATACAAATAAATAAAATAGAAAAAGAAAAGACAACAAAAAGACAAAAAAAATCATTGGAGTTCTACTTGCATTCTTCTGAAGTTGAATTTTCTGGCATTTATTGTATATAGTTTTTTTTGTAGACACATTATCTGGATATTGCTGCTTTATTGTTGATAAAATATTTCTAGGTTTCACATTGTTTGTTGACAAATCTTCCACCAATCGAGCTTCATTTTCAGACAATCGTCTTGCATATGCATGTCCCTCCAAATGTAATGCAAAATCATGATTATGTGCATCACATATCATAGCTAAAGTCCAACAATCATTACCCAAATGATTCCCTACCAAGTGAAATGGACAATTTGTTTTTCTTGTGCCAGTATGTTTACTAGATGTTTTGTTACTCCTGTACGTTCCACCACAATCACATTGAAATTCTACTTTATAATTGTTGCTTCTTTTAATAACAATAACGAAACCAAGTGAATATCTCATATTGCGTACCCAATCAATTAGATCTTTACGAGAATTAAACACCTGAAATTGACTTTTTTGGTTACAAACTACTAACTTTACCAGATAATATAACAAGATAAAATGAAACATAAAGATACCATATCAGTAGAAAATGCGGATGGTTGAGGGATTTCACAAGCTTCAGTTGATTTGTTTGAATTAACATTATCATCCTACACAAACACATAAAAATATGAAACGGGATAACATAATATATATATATATAGAGAGAGAGAGAGAGGAGGGTTCATGTGAGGAGCGCATCAAAACGTGAGAACGTGAGGAGCACCGTCCATGTACAAAATCACATGTGATTCACAACACAAGGACTAAAAATCATATGTGATTAACATTTTGGACACGCGCGGTTTGTTACGCGGTTTGCAAAAGCGCGCGGCTTGTCCCGCGGTTTGTGTTGTGAATCACATGTGATTTTGTACATGGACGGTGCTCCTCACGTTCTCACGTTTTGATGCGCTCCTCATTTGAACCCGACCATATATATATATATATATATATATATATATATATATATATATATATATATATATATATAAAGTAGTGGATGAAATACCTCATTATTTGAATTAGGATACCATTGAAAATCTTCACCCCAATTCGCCATTTTTAAATGTTTTAAACCGATAAATATCACGACCTGCATAGTGACATGAATAGCGACATGAATAGTGATGTAAATAGTGACATGAATAGTGACGTGGATAGTGACGTGAATAGTGACATGAATAGTGACATAAATAGTGCATAGTGACATGAATAGTGCATAGTGACATGAATAGTGCATAGTAATTGTAAATGTTCTCGATACACACAATTGTTGGAAGTGTGGTATGCGATGCCGATGTTTCACGACTTATAATCTATATATATATATTAAAGGAAAATCCACAAATAATGATGTGACACATTGTTAGAGTAGGAATTGACTAAAGAAATTTTCTTATTGTTTTGAATTTTTTAAGTATTGAATAAGTTAAAGACTATACTACCCCTAAATGAAAAACATGTATTTCATTATAAGAAGGTCTTTTTGGTAATTTCATTTCCACTTTAATTAGCTTTAACTTTCAAACTACACAACTTCCTAGAGATATTCATTGTAGTCTTTTCATATTTCCATCATCTAATTAAGAAAAAACCTACAATAAATTATGTGACACATTGTTACAAGATGATTCTTTATAAATATAATTAAGTTAAAAGACGTTATAAATGTTAGTTGAGTTAACGATTTTTCTACCCGTAAATAAAAAATGTGTATTTCATTATTCTCTCCAAAATCATGATAACAAAACTTCGAAACCAAAGACGTCTTTAATTGAGAAACTCGCATTAGTAGTTCACATATATTTAAACATAAAATATGAAGTTTCGTAGGTGGCATTTTGTGGAAGAGTTAGTTCATAATTCATTTTTTCTGAAAATTTTAGATTTTTTTAACTTATTTTGATGGTTATATTAATTGTATTTTATTAACTTATAAATGTCCTAGACTTTTCGGTTTTCTATTCCGTTTTTATCCCGTCTATATATTATATCTCATTTAACATTTTTTTTCTTTTGTTTTACTGAATCCTCCATCATATTGCAAACTATACAATCGAATGTCTAATGAAGATAGAAATATTTTTTCTTTTATTTTACAGAATTCTACATCATATTGCAAACTACATAACCGAATGTCTCATCAAGATCGAAGCTACATTTTATGGTTTATTTTATGTTTTTATGTGAGTTATTTGATGTTATTGATGTGTTGTGTTTTTTTTTGTAGAATTTTTATCGTGAAACCGTTATTTTTCCTCTATAAAATCTATGTAAGAGTTGTTATATTTTATTTTGTGATTTGTCCCGGTAATATATTGTTGATAAATGTTTTTGTTCCATGTTATTATATTTGTCAATTATTATTACGTCTATTGTTCTGTGTGATATGTCATATTTATGTCTCACTAAATAGTTTTTTTATTGTTCATACTGAATGTTATATAACCATAAACTTTTTCACGTAACAAATAATACATTATATTTTATGATTTGTGTGAGTTGTTATTGATGAATGTTTTTTTTCAAAATTTCTTCCTTATTATTATATTTTATTCATTATGGTTTTTCATCCCTCATTTTTCGAAAGTTATTTATGTTGCATGTGTATTACTTTTTATGTACCTTTTTATTTTGCATAACTTTGTTTTACTAATATTGTTGTAGTTATTCAAGTTTTATTTTTTGTTTCTTGACAACAGTTGTAATTATTATGTGTGAACCTCTTCATATTCTGTTAATAATTAAGTTGTAAAACAAACATTATTAGCTAAACTGGAAGACTAATTTTGTGTACACCCATCGTAACAGTTAATATTCCACATATGATTGAAACTAACCATCTTTGTACAAATTTTAACTTTAATGTCAAATCAATATTTTGCAACAAAAAGAAGTGTATGACATTCTATTTGTTACAAGAAACAATATCAATGAAAATATATAATTTACATCTAAACAACCCACTAAGTTTATTGTCTTATACTACATCTAATTAGTTGTCATTTTATCAAATTGCATTTTATCTTAACTTAATACGGATTTTCTAACAATAATTTTTTGCCGCCGTCCAACACGAATATATAAATGAAGGCTATAAGGTATTAACATGACATAATGAAAACTTATTATCCTCAAATCAATATTGTAATTAAGCTTGGGTTATCCCACGTTGATAAGAAATACAAATATTAGAAAATGTAGTTGTGTATATGAAAGGAGAACGATAACTTGAAAATAAGTATCAGATTCTTCACAAATAATCACAAATATTAATTTATTTAATAACTATCACTTTTCTTATACAACTGCAATTACAATAAAAAAATGGAAAGAACTATTTATTAAAGTTCTTAACACACTAATAGTTGCCATGTTATTTTTCGGTTAAGAAATTACCTTTGGTAAAACAACATTTCTTACATAGTACTTTTATGTATGGAGAATAAGTTGAAGAATCACTATTATGCACGTGCTAATTTGGTTAGAATTTAGAGTTATACTTGCGATGAGTAGACACACCTATCATGTTGGACTCAACTTTACATATTGAGTTTTATCTAAATACTCTTCCTTTTCATGTTTTTTGAAACGAATCACAATATTTATTGCTACTTTTTGCCATGTTTAACATCCACGTTATACTTCATACAATGATCTCACATCTAATGTCATAGACTCTAAAATCGGAAAAAATATACAACTGAAACAATTATAATTTCACTCCATAACCAACTTATTTATGTAATTTTGATCATAAGATTTCGTTACCGCGCAACGCGCGGTGTCACACCTAGTGTAACAACCCAGTCTAAAATAAGCATGCAAAACATATAAATTAGAACATCCCAAAAATGGGTCCCAAAATTTCTTACATAAGTCTCAAAATAGGTTGGCGGAAACAACCTATACACAACTGAGAATGAACTAGCTACTACAAGTATAAGTGGCACTGTCTCTATCTGCATCTGTCCTTTATCATGCTCTTGCTCACTTACCTGAGCCTCCTACTATCTGCTTACCTGAAAAGGTTTAGTTTGGAAAAGCGAGGGTTAGACCATGAGGTCTAGTGAGTCCCTCCTGACAGTTCTCAAAATCATTTTAAAAACTTTGCATAACTTTCATATATAAAACTTTCAATAATAAACTTTCACATAACTGGACATTAAAAACTTCGACGGATAAATCCGCTCCCGTAAATGGCACCCTGAAGTCACCCGAAAGTGACAATGAGTCAGTATCACGCTGCCTTACTGGGTATCACTTCCCATGGCATCAACGGAACCTCCCCCCGACGTGAGTACTGGCGGAACCTCCCCCCGACTTAGCCAATCTACGTCTACACAATGTATGCATACATCTCACATAAAACTTTAAACAACTTTCATGCAATAAAAGCATAAGAACAAAACATGGCATTTCTCATCATGTATTCACTTTAGAAAAACACGTTAAAAGGCACGTATTTTAGTTAGAAAACTCACCTGATACGTTTGCTTGCTTTTCCCTACTCTGCTCTCTACCTCCAAACTGTCTACCTGAACGAAGGGATAGATTTATAAGCTGACTAGAACCATACGGACACTTCTCACCTGACTCACAGCTTTTCGGACAGGTTACCGGGTGAACAAATCTTACCGGACAACTTCTACTTTCCGGACGTCCAACCTATCCGAACAACACAGTTTTTCGGACGATTTACTTATCCGAACAACACAGTTTTCCGGACGATTCAACGTCCGGATACCTTCTAAAAGACGATCATAAACTTACCCGGACACCTTCAATCCTGAAGGTTTCCGGACGAACGCTGGATGAGTTAAATGGTTCGGAGTCTTGCTAAACACTTCGAAAACAGTAAGATACTGCGACAAATCACTTACCTAAACATCTTTAATCATTTCTCCACAAACTTTACTGATTAAACTCGATTCAAGGTGCTTAAATCTTCTCTAAGGTCCTAAAATGACTTTATCAATAAAACTCTTCAATCATTCAAAACTCAACCAACAGATCTTAAATGGGTTAAAGATTAAGAAGTTACCTGATGGATTCCTTGCAGCACGAATCCTAATACACACTTCTTGTCGATTTTCAAGGGATGATTCTTCTCTTCTCAAAGTTCCAAAGCCCCAAAACTCTTCTATTTCCTTTTCTCTCAACAGTCGCCAACATTAAGAATGAGGGCACACCTAGGGTATTGTGCCCTAATGATTGGGTCATAACCACACTTTCCTTAATTATGCAAAGGCCCCTCAACTTTCAGTATTTACAAAATTATCCCAAAGACCCTAAACTCTCTCTAATTGGTCTTGGTTATTACAACACTCCCCCCTCAAAAGAATTCCGTCCCTGGAATTCCATTCTCAAAAAGGTGAGGGTAACTGAACAACATATCTGATTTTACTAGTCAAACTTCTATGTTCCTCGTTTAGCAAACCTTACCGCTCACGATTTATATCGGTCCTTATACGTAAGTCAACCTCTCGTCTATACTGATGTCCCCTCAAAGGAACAGCCACAACGACCTCTGACAAACACTTCTTTAAGTCTAAGACATGAAATGTCGGATGAACACTCTTTAATTCTTCTGACCAGTCTAACTTGTATGTTGCTGCTCTAACTCGCTCACTAATAACAAGGTCAACTTCTTATCGCCTGCATCTCTAGCAAGGTCGCCGTCATCTCATTTCTCACATCGGCTCACAAAAGAGACGTGCATCACACTACGAATTTCTTCTCAAATTCACATCGAGTACCTCAAGATCGCGCACTATCTATTCAACTTTCATGCTTCGACGGATCCGCAGACTTAGTCCACCATACTTTTCTCTCAAACTTCAAGGCTCAAAGCCTTATGTTTTTCAACCCAACCACTCTTTTCTACCCGGTTGCCTCAGACCGTTCAGATGGGAAACATAACCGCACCCCATACTTTGAAACTGCCCTCGGCGAGACACCACTTGCTATATCGTGCCATCTTGCACTACTTACTTGTACTCTCTTCGATCACTATACTCGCTTAAAACTACCTGATTAAAACCAAGGCCAACCGCGCCTCCATTTGCTCGCCTCCGCCCACACATCGGGACTCACGGTTTTAAACACGTCTAAATAAGGTCTCTCATACATTATACTTCCTTAAGAAAAAGAACTTGGCGGAAATTCCTGCCACAACAACGAGGATCTTCCACCAGGAAACTCACTTACTGACAACTTGGCACAAAGCCAACCTTGTACATCCCGACAAGCTCACACCTAAGAGTCCCCTCCTCGGGTTACATGTAATTCTAGATCACTTCTTCCAACTGACATACGTCTATGCCGATCATATTCCCTTCCCGATTCACATCGGCTACAGCTCGGCAACTAATTCGTACCTTCTCACCACACCAACATTTCACACTTAACGTGACTAATAGCAGAAAACTCCCATGATTCCTCATTGAAGTGTTCACCTATCCGAATTTACTTATCCTGAAGGTTCATCGATTTCTCACTGCTAGCCACAAATGTCCAGTCATATAACATAACTTCGGTTTCCCCCCCCACTCAACTGGGAGAGGTAACCATGATCACACCCTACTGCTTTTAAGAGCTTACACTGAACGATCAGTTCGCTTGAACGTTTCTCACAACATCACCAACTCAACTCATTCAACTGCCCTTTTCCACTTCTTTCTCGCACAAAGACATACACAAATCCCCTTCCTCAAAACTCTTTCCAGAAGTTCAGACACTTACCGATGGCAATCTATACACGCTACTCTACCTCTCGGTGTTACTGGCAAGCTTACTACTTCTAACTCTCCCCTTTATTCCGACGTACTATCTCCACCTCTCCACAGCAACGTGAAGCACCGCCTCTCAAGCATTACTTGCCTCTCCCTTCCGACCTTTTCACTTGCTGAAACATTCTCTCGTTACTATACGTAATCAAACGGTTGCATCAAAATGCCAACTTAAGACGTTCAATCAAGTCTTCTCGAAATGACACCTGTGATCGAAGTCATTACACATCCTTTGATCTCTCACTAATACCTCCATCGAATAATTCCTCCATACATAAGAAACAATTCACATTCCTCAAAGATTTCGCATTTACTACCCCACATCTTCGACTAACCCATCCATTGCCTTCTCTAAAACTTCCAAAGATTTCGACAACATTCTTACTTAGCAACTCACACAATCAAAAACACTTGGTCTCTCATTTGGGCAATAACTCTCTTCTGCTCCGACATTCTATTCTGAAACAAGCCAAATCACAACGCCAACCTACAAACCACGTGCTCCAACAACTTGATTAACCAAATGTACGCCTCACCCGAAACCTCCGAAAAGGCTCCCATCTGATGCTTCCTCTTCCTAACGTCACACTACTACAACACTGACTGGCACATTTACCTAGGCAATTGCTGCCACTACTTGACCGTACATTCTCCACCCATAACATCTCGCTGCATACCAGGTCTCCCATGGTCATTCGCGCACAACTCAAACTTACTCTCACGTTCTCCCGTATAAATAACCGAGTCTATCTCGCTACTTTGTCTCTCCCCCAACTCTAGCTGAACCACAACTCACGAATTTCTGATTAACTCTAACATACTCGTTTCTTGCTAGCTCTTTTGCGATCTCAAACCAACACATAGACATGGCACATTCCCTCACAGATAGACATAATCTATACACCTACTTTGTTCGTGCTACTACTACATTTTTTACGATCCATCCACCTTGTAAGAAAAACGTTTATCTAAACAGCATCCTTTCACTAGCTCAACACCCCTACAGGGTGGTCCTTCAACTTTCAACCTTCTGATTCTAGTCTTCGACCTCATACACTTTACACAACTGCCGACTCTGACGTCAATAGTGGACCTGTTGATACTTCGTTGATACTTCCTTAACCTATTCTTCAACAAGGGTCCCCTACAGAACCTAATCTCTCCAACACCTCATAATCAACTTCACATCCTGTCGTCCTCATTTCAAACTAACTCGCGTAATGTCAATATTACAGGATCACCTTAAACTCTTATTCAACGTCACGGATATTTCATCTCTACTTCACCACACTACTCATAACGAGTTGCTATACCAATACCTCGATGACTTCTAGTCCTTCCCTGAACACAACCGTCCCTCGGCTACTATATTTCCAGTCACCGCACGAGGGTACAAACCCTCATACAACCGACATAAAAGTCCACTTCCGACTCTTCCACTGCTCACCCTCATTATGTCGTTTTTGGTGGTTTATAATGGAACTAATTGAGTGATTATGACTAGTGGATGAACCCTTAGGTTTGTCTATTCGAGCTGTTATCAGAAAATGGAGTTTTAATCAGTTTTGAAGTTGAGGGTTTCGGCCAGTTCGACGTTTCCGGACGTCGCCTCGTCCGGACAGTAGTGTCCGGACAAAGGGGGGTTTCTGGGTGTTTTCATGGTTTCCGGGTAAGTAGTCTCCGGGTAAGTGCTAGTGTCCAGGTATTAGTGTCCGGAAAGTAGATGGTCCGGTAAGTAGATTGTCCGGAAAGTGCTGTGTCCGGATTGGTGTCCGGAAAGCTGTAGTGTCCGGAAAGCTGTTGTCTCCGGAAAGTGGTTTATCCGGAAAGGACTATCCGGACAGTAGGGTTGGAATGTTTTAACTGATTTGGAATCTAATGCCTTTAGGTGTTCGATTAGATTAGCTTGGAGGTACGTAAGGAGTGCATTCAGCGCTAGTGAAAGGTGAGTTCCCTAAACCCTTTTTACAACGTAAAGTGATAAACGTTTTCACTGATTATGGTTCTTTTTTAGCATGAAATGTTTACGAACTGATTTACATGTTTCTCAGGAACGTACTTGTTTTATTTAAGAAGTGTTTGGCAGGACGAAATGAAAGGCATGATTTAGAAAGCTTCTAATGTACATGTTTTATGAATCGTATGTGTATGTTATGTGGAGTCGGTCTGCACTGTGGGATCAGAGAGAGATTCTCGGGATCTGAGGATCCCTTGGATATGTATGACAGGCCGGTAGGTTGGAATTCGTTTCCCTCCTATCCGGTAGTGGTGGCTAAATTGACCCGAACCGACCCGACCCGAAACCGGCCAAGAACCGGTTTCAAGCCCGAGAGCCGGGACCGGTTCGTGTATTTAGGAATTTTCTCGACACGACCCGGTTCGTGGCCCGACCCGACCTGACCCGATTTTTTTCAAAAAAAATAGCCGTTAGAGAGCCGTTTCTAGCCGTTGGGAACCCCTTTGTGACCGTTTTTTGGCTCAAAAATATCCCCTCCAACCCCATATAAATACTAGGGGTGTTATGGAGTGATCACCACTTTACAATTGCTTACAAAACGCAAAAAACGCTTACAATTCTCATTTCTCGGCTCTCGTTATATTCGTTTCTCGCAAAAAACGCATACAATTCTCATTTCTCGGCTCTCGCTATATTCGTTTCTCGCAAAAAAAACGCATACAATTCTCTAGTCTCTACTATCAAAAAAATGGCCGAACAAAATTACACCGTTGTTGCCGATCATTCACGAAAAGCAGCAGTTTGGGAGAATTTCAACTTGGTAAAATTTCCCGACGGTACAAAAAAAGCGCAATGCAAACGGTGTGGAGATTTCCTAAAACCCGAATCAAATAGCACGTTAAAGCGCCACTTCGAGGATAGATGCAAGAGGTTGAAATCGGGTGACGATCCAACTCAATCCATACTTGACAATTCCGGTCAAGTATGGTCGTATGATAATGATCTCGCCCGAGAAATGCAAATGAAATGTGTCATTCAAATGGCGTTGCCGTTCGGACATTTCGACAATCCTCACATTACAAACATGATCAAAAATGGGTTCCAACCACGCTACACTTCGGTAAGTCGTCAAAAGCGTGATGCTTTAAAATATTGGAATAAGGTTCAAAAAAATATGCGAGAAATGTTTTTAAACTTACCCAACAAAGTTTCTTTAACTTGTGATGTATGGAGCGCACCATTCGGATTGCCAGATTCTTATATATGCATAACGACACATTGGATTGTGCCGGGATCGTGGCAATTATGCAAACGTGTAATCACGTTTGAGCTCTTTGGTTCGCCAAATTCGGGTGAGCGTCAGTTTTCTATAATTATGAAATGTCTTCAATATTATAATTTAAAAAATAAATCTATTAGTATTTCGTTTGATAATGCTAGTAATAATACGGCATGCGTAGACCGATTACGTTTGGCTTTATCCCCTATTTTAGAGGGAAAATTATTTCATACACGTTGTTGCGCACACATAATAAACTTAGCCGTTCAAGACGGCTTAAGTAAACTTAATGAGCCTTTAACTAAGTTTAGGCTTATGTTACGCCGAATTTTCACAAGAAATAAAAAAATGCAAAACTTATATAAAGATTATTGCAAGCAAGTCGGTTTTAAAGCTTTGGGACCGGCGCACGATATGCCGGTTCGATGGAATTCGACTTGAAAAATGATGGATAATTTATTAAGACAACAACAATATATTCAAACATTTTATAACATTCATTTCCCGGATAACACGATAACTCAGGATGATTGGACAAGGATTCATGGCTTTCACGATATTTTGGGCGATTTCAAAACTGCAACAACTATGTTATCCGGTGTTTATTATCCAACGAGCCCTTTACTTTTAAATCAACTTTATATTTTGGCAAGTAAAATTGCTCAATACGAACAAGATTTGCACTTTCACGACGTGGTGAAATCAATGAAAGAAAAATTGGTAAAATATTTTAAAAAGATCCCCTTCACTTTTCTTTGTGCCGCGGCATTAAACCCGTTTTTAAATGTTACGGGTGTCGAAGTTTTAATACAAGCAATATGTTTATCGTTTGGTTTGGATTCTCTTACAAATTCTAGTTTTTCAAGGAAACGCATACAACAATTTAATAATGATTTTCATCAATTATATGAGATTTATAGAGTTAATTATGGGGGAGGAAGCCAACAAACCCCTACACCTCAAATGTTTTCACCGGGTTCTAGTAGCAGTCGTGGCCGAAACCGAGAAGACTTAATGCAAACTTTAATGCAATCGGTTGTCATGGAATCTTCTAAAAAAGCTAGATATGATGGGGATAATTTGGGTGAATTCAATCAATACGTACGTACTAATTTTATAACGGCATCCTTCACAAACGTCGTAGATGTTGAATCCCTAGATTTATTAGAATGGTGGAAAAATAAACAATCAAGTTACCCAATTATGGCCACTATTGCACTTGATATACTAACAATCCAAGCTAGTAATGTAGCTTCGGAGTCGGCATTTTCTCTTAGTGGCAGGATCATATCGGAGCGTCGGACAAAATTAACCCCAAAATCGGTGGAGTGCTGCGTATGTCTGAAGGATTACTTGGATGGAGAAGACCGCATTCAAAATCGAACGAACCTGGAGGATGATCTAGACGGCGTGGAAGAAAACTTATTCGAAAACGACGCGGATGAACTACTAAGTACGCCGTCCGTAACCGATACTTCTGATGTTAGTAGTGTCGTAGATGACGAAGAACTAGACACCGACCGCCTTGACGATCAGACGACTATTACACGACTGATGCAGTACAATACTCTTGAAGACTACAATCCAGATCAGAATCCATACTATGCTCCATACAATCCATTCAATTACAATCCATTCAATTACTATCCGGGTGATGGGGGTGGAAGTTCGGGAGCGGGTGGGAGTTCGGGAGCGGGACCTTCGAATGTTTAGAATTTATGTATTGTAACTTGTAACTTGTAAGTTTGTAACTTAAAATTATATATAAATTATAAAACGTAAAAGTGTATTTTAGTGATATATATTATAAATAAAACGTATTTTTAAAGTGTATTTTACTGATCCAATGATTCCAATCCAATTTTTCTTTGTTAAAGTTTAGTAATTAATTATTATACAAAGAAAGTAGTTAAAAAACAAAAAATTCGCAGGCCCGAAACAGAACCGGTTCTCGGCCCGGCCCGGCCCGGTTTTATGCAAACCGGTTCTACATACCATTAAACGGGTCAGGGGCTTTCGGTTTAAACCCGACCTGACCCGACCCGGTTCTCACCTGACCAGGTTCTCACGGTTACTGTTTGGAACCAGTTTGTCCCCCGACCCGGCCCGAACCCGATTTTTGGCCACCTCTACTATCCGGTAGAGGGGAGTCCGTGTGGGCTCCAACGAGGGCGAGAGGGGAGCCTAATGGAACCCTGATCGCGTAATGTTTATGTCATCCATACACAGTGCAGTACTATAACTGATGATACTTTATGGTTTATTGATATATGTTTTCCAAATGTTTTACATGTTGTTTTCGGAGGGAATTCACTAGACCTTTTTGTCTAACCCTCGCTTTCAAAACTAAACCATTTTCAGGTAAACAAGTAGTAGAAGGCTCAGGTAAGTGAGCAAGAGCAAGATAGGGAACAGATGCAGCTAGAGACAGTGCAAGTGCCACTTGTAGCAGTTAGATTATTCTCAGTTGTGCATAGGTTATTTCCGCCAACCTTAGTTTATGATTAATGTAACGAAATGTTGGGACACAATTTTATTGTAAAGAGTATGATTTATTGTTATGTTTGTCCTGTGGTTTTTGGGATGTTACAAAATTAGATATGGCAGAAGGATACCCGTTCCCTACTATTGTACCACATTTTTTCCACTACAGTTATCCGTGTGCTGCAGGATGGGCTACCCCGTATTCAGATCGAATACAGAAGTACCAACGACTTTTACGTGTTAATTGTACTACGGATAATGTTATTTTAGAATAATCGAATGTAATATAGATTATTTTATGTTCTATTTATATGTTAAATCGCAATGTTTATGTTTTATTTTTATAATTATATAATTATAAAAAATTAGTAATATTTATATTTTTAAATATTTATTTATTTTTAAATAAAATCAAAAAGTAAAAGAAAAAAAAACATTTTTAAACTATATAATACAAATAAATAAATAAAATAGAAAAAGAAAAGACAACAAAAAGACAAAAAACAAAAAAAATAAAAAAATCATGATTTTATCATTTGGGTGCAATTAGCCTCCCCTATGCTAATTGCACCAAAAAGTGGTGTTGAATGCATTGTTTTTTGTGCCAAAATAATTGGCACAAAAAACAATGCATTCAACACCACCATTTTTTATGCAATTAGAACTCCCTCTTTATAATTTGTTATTTAATTTACTTTGTATCTTCTACATTTTTATTTTTATTTATATTAACATACATAACCGTATATTAACTAAAATACATGAAAAAATAAAGTTTTATTTACAAATTACATCATTATAATTGTCTCGTCAATAAGTTTAAAATGGGCCTAATATTGAAATTTAATATTATTAAATATCGTAAATATGCACAAATTATATTTAATATCCATATTTTCTAGGGAAATTAATTAAAATGCCACAAGTTTGAAAGTGACTTACCAAAATACCCCAAAAAATTAATTTCTTACCAAAATTCCATTTTTTCCCGCGATAAGAGCCCGCGATCGCGGGCAGAGACCAATTGTGAAAATTTTTGCAAGATATATTTACACTTTCAGTCCCTGGCCCCCGCGATCGAGGCCCGCGATGGCTCTATCGAGGTTCGCGATGGCCCGCTATGGGGACTGAAAGTGTAAATAATCTTGCAAAATTTTACACTTTCAGTCCCTGCCCGCTATAGAGGGCTCCCTCCGCGAAAAAAATGACATTTTGGTAAACTTTTCATTTTTTTGGGTATTTTGGTAACTCACTTTCAAACTTGTGGCATTTTAATTAATTTCCCTATTTTCTATCCTTTAGAGTTATATATTTAATAATATAAGATTAATCTGTAACTATAAAGGTATAAAGTATAAATATAAAAATTTTGTATGTATTTATGATATATAATAATATAACATCAAATCAAAAAACAATATTGAGTTTATTTTGAACGTATTGATGAGACGATTATAGTAGTGTAATTTGTTTAAAAAACTAATTTTTTTAAATATATTTTAGTTAATATACGATTATATGTGTTAATATAATAAAAATAAATAATGAAATGGTAATAGATATAAAATAGGGAAATTAATTAAAATGCCCCAAGTTCACCTTTGACTTACTGAAATGCCCCAAATCCCTCCCGTTTTGCCAAAATACCCCGTGATCCCGCAATAAGGCCCGCGATCGCGGACCAGGCCCGCGATAAGAGCCCGTGATGGTGCTCAAATTTTCACTTTTGGTCCCTCCCGCGATGGACCCGCGATTTGGGGCCTATTTTCACTTTTCGTCCTTGTTTTTTACGTGTTTTTTACGTGTTTTTTTACGTGTTTTTTCCACAATTATTGTACTTGGAAGACCAAATTGTGGTTGCAGTTCACTGCTTGTTTGATCGATGTTGAATTATTGTACTTGGAAGACCAAATTGTGGTTGCAATTCACTGACTTGTTTCATGAATGTTGAATTGTACTTGGAAGACCAAATTGTGGTTGCAATTCATCTTCCTCAATGAAATTTCATCCATAAATATCAATAAAATGCAATCCATAATCATTCATCCATTCCATTGTGGTTGCAATTCACATCCATTCCATCATTCTTTTCTTGCTTTATTTCTTCATCATTTCAGTATTTTCTTTCTGAAATACTACTGAAAATGAGTTCATCTGTTGTAAAAGCTAAGCTATATTTCTGTTTCGATGGTGAATGAGTGCAAGACAACAATGAGTGGAATTTTGCTTATAAATCTAAGCATGGTGTAAAATTGCCAGTAAACTTTACACATAAGAATTTTGTTGCATACACCATACAAAAATGTGGAATCGACCCTTCTGATGTTTGCAAGTTAGTGTTTAAAAATGGTGATGGGTAAATTGTGGAGTTATCCAACGATAGAGATATCTCTGGTTTTCTGCAATTTGCAGCCCAGTCAGAAAGACCTCCATCATTTTTTGTGTATGCCGATTCATCGGTGTGCGACGAAGACGGTGACGAAGGTGATGACGACGATGATGACAAAATCCAACTGGAGGAGCCTGATTCTCAATTTCAGGCGTCCTACGACCCAACAGTTTATTCGGATCATACATATATATGGTCTTAACGACTGTTATCCTGATTTTGTTCCGGAGACGCAACAACAACAACAACAAGAAGACCAAGAAGGACGCTTTGCTGGAGTTACTGATGACGAAACCCATGTTTTCAAAATGGGTAGATCTGATATAGACAGATCAGGTACCGATAGTGATGAGGACGAAGAAGGAGGATATACCCCTAGTAATAAATCATTTAGTGAGTTAAATGACTTTTTGATATGCCTCCTATTCTTCCAACCCCGGAGACCCATACACAAACCTACGAACTTGCACCTTATAATCACAGTTCAAGGATACATGTAGGTGAAGTATTTGATTCGAAGGATGAATTGGCCACACAGCTCGGAATTAAGTTCATAGAAGAGGGTTTCGAAAGTAACACGAAGAAATCCGACAAAACCAGATACGAGGTTGTATGTGGGTAGGAAAGTTGTAATTAGAGGATGTCCGCGAGGTCCGTGGGCTCTAAAGGAAGGATGTTTTTCATTAAAAAGTTGCACGACGAACACACTTGTTCGAGGACGCAACTGAATCCCAACCACCGACAAGCCAACAAAAGGACTTTGGGTGCAATACTGAAAGGCAAATTTCTTGATGCTAGCAGGGCATTTCGTCCAAAGGACATCGTCAATGATATACACCAGCAGTACGGGATCACAATTGGTTACCACTAAGGTTGGCGTGCGCGATGCAGGGCACTACTATTGGTGAGAGGCACTCCTGAGGAGTCGTATGAACGACTCCCTGCGTATTTATATAATTTGGAGCTGCAGAATCCAGGTACAGTCACCAAGATAAGGACCGATTTAAAGGGACGTTTTGAGTTGTGCTTCATTGCCCTTGGACCTGCGGTACGTATATTAACACTTCATATGTTTACACATTATAAATTATAACATTTACAAAGGGAAACCACCTACGTTTTTGCAGATCCGCACATTTCTGGCAAATCTGCGTCGTGTCATGGTAATAGACGCTGCCCATTTAAAGGGGCGTTACTTGGGTATGATGTTCCTGGCGGTTGCCATGGACGGGAATAACAACATCGTGCCCGTAGCTTTCGGAGTAGGCAAGTCCGAGACCGGGGAGAAGTTGACTTGGTTTCTGTCCATGTTGAGACAATCTATCAGAGACCCGAAAGGGTTGGTGTTTATGTCCGACAGGGCTGCTACGTACCCAAACACCCCTCACGCCCTATGTTGTCGACATTTGGAGATGAACGCCAAAAGCCAGGACAAACGTATTACAACTCACCACACCATCTACCGGAAGGCATGCAAAGCGTATACGGTTCGGGAGTTTGACCGGTACATGAATGCACTACGAGGTAGTGCCGATCGTGCAGCAAAAGTTATGAACGATGTTGGACCGGAGAGGTGGTCGACGGTCCATTTTCCTGCACAACGTTATGACATTCTGACCTCCAATAGTTCAGAGTCGGTGAATGCACTCTCCCGTTTTACTCGTAGATTGCCGATTGTACAACTTATGGAGTACTTCCAGACCTTTCAACAAGAGTGGTACCAACTTCGACGCCGAAAAGGAGGTGAAATACATAATAGACTCACACCAAAGGCGGAGGAGATAATTCTCATCAGGGCGGGAAGGGCTGTGGCATGGAGGGTAAGCGAAATTGGGTATGGGAAGTACCAGGTTCGGGATAACCATGTTGACGCGATTGTCGATATGACCGACCATGTTTGTTCATGTCTTCAATGGCAAAAATCCGGGTTACCGTGCGGTCATGCCATCGTTGCTGCAAAGCATATGGGTCGTAGAGATTGCAGCGATTTGGCTGTAAATTTCTTCACGGCCGAAACTTACCGGGAAACATACTAGGAGGTAATAAATCCAGCTGGACCCCCTGAATCATGGGTGTCTCCACACGACCCCCTTCGGCCATGTTATCCGCCGTTAATAACTAAGAACAGAGCCGGGAGATCAAGAAAGAACGATCGACGTCCATCTCGTGGTGAAGATCCGATACAAAGAAAATGTACTTGGTGCCAAGCAGTAGGACATACTCGTGGAGAGTGTCCAACTCCCGCCCCTTCAAGCGTGCCAAGGAGTAGACGTTCAGTCAACCAACGAAGTAGCATGCAGGGCCCGTCGGAGCTAGAACCACATGGAAGTATAAGATATGATAGCATTGATCTGAACATTGATTTCCCTTGATTGGGACGATAAATCTTGTATGCTAAGTGCTCTTGTTTTTATATTTAACATGATTTTATCTACTTTGCCGTCCCGTGTAATTTAGCAAACATAAGGGACCTAAGTTGTATTATAGCAAAGACAGGGACCAAAAATGACCAAATTTGACCAAATCGCAGGTCCATCGCGGGAGGGACCAAAAGTGAAAAATTGAGCACCATCGCGGGTCCATCGCGGGCTCCTATCGCGGGCCACATGGGCCTGGTCCGCGATCGCGGGCCACATGGGCCTGGTCCGCGATCGCGGGCCCTATCACGGGCTTGCGGGGTATTTTGGCAAAACGGGAGAGATTTGGGGCATTTCAGTAAGTCAAAGGTGAACTTAGGGCATTTTAATTAATTTCCCTATAAAATAAATTAAATAAAGAATTTTAACTTTATAAGGATATAAAGTATAAATTTTTCTAAAACGGTAAGAGTAGAAAGTGAGTCGTTAGACATAAAATTTTCTACTAAATGATTTCTTTTTAAAAAAAATTTGGAAAAAAAAACAATCACTACGCAGGGAAAAAAACATTATGTACAAACTTTGTCTATTTTAAGAAGAAATTTTGAAAGGTGATTAAAATGAATTTGGTTGATGAGATTGACTATTTCAGTTGATTTTCCCATTTTTAATTTGTAAGCGGATAAAATATATGACATTCTTTTTTTTAAATTTGTTGTTTTACCTGCTATGTTGCTATGTAGGTTGCAAGTTACATTTTTAAGTAATAAGAATGTATTCAACAAGTTACCAAAAGTCCAATAATTTATTTAACAAGTTTTGAAATGTCCAATAACTTATGTTCTAAAAAATTATCGAGAGAATGTATTCAACAAGTTACCATTAGGTTTTTTTAAACTTGTCCCTACAAAATATGATGCTTCAACTACTAAATTTGAATCAAATATCTTACATGTTAAAAAGAAAAAGATGAACCATTTATTCAAAGTCAAGGAGTTATTGATCGATTTATTATCAACAAACATATGTTAGAATTTACTAAAAATAATTTAATACTTGGTATGATACAAAAATAAGGGCAACATTTAGTTTTCCGTGCATGGACCCTGCTAACTATTAACCACGTTGGTTATAAGAGGATCCAGAATATGTGTTGCAAGACTAAACCAAGACTAAGAGGCTCAAGTGGGCCTTGAATCGGGACTTTTAGGATTGATCTCAAACTAAGGATGGATCTTGCACCTCTATCACACATAATTCACCCATCTAGCTATACATTTTATAACGCTTCAACATATGAGATCACAAGTTTCTTCTTCCTGTTTTTGAAATGATTTACATTTCAATATGTGAAACACAAAAAGTTGAACTCGAATTGCTATATATCCAAATAGTTCTTGAAAACATGATATATATGGTGTAGGAAACACGAAAAAAATTCTCTGAAAACAAGGGCGGGCCTACACATTCCAGGCCACTGGTGTTGGCTACCCACTCTATTGACTCAATGCAATAGAATATAAACTTTTTTACAAGTCTTAGGGGCCGTTTACGAACTGCTTAGTGCTTACCAAGTCACATTAGCTTACTGGATGAATATGACAAGGACCAATGATCTTACCCGGTAAGAGCGGAAGCAAGTTTTGGGGGATTTCGGAACAATATCGTGGGAGAGAAAGAGTGTATAAAACTTGGATAGAAAACAGAGATCGCGTGAGAGCTCGCTTTCCGTAAGTGATATTTCGACCCTATCTGCCTGGGTATCACGATATTCACTCGAGGATAATCTCTATTTTTCAGTGTCTCGATTAAGGCAGAAATCGACTCATACTTATACACCTTAGAGAATCGTAACCGACCCATATTGATACTGATAATAATATCTCATTTAATGAGATTGATTGTGGAATTAAAGAGGGCAGTTACAAACGTGAAAAGACATTCCAGACGCTGGCGTCAGTCTCCGCGCCAGTCAACTAGCGCCAGCGGTAAACGAACAGAGCCTGGCGCCAGTCTCCGCGCCAGCCAACTGGCGTCGGCATCAGTGCCAACAAACAAACAGAGCCTGGCGCCAACACTGGCCCCGACGCCCAGTTCACAAAACCACTTTGTAACGTGCCAATCTTAACCGTCCAACAATATCGGGTTCTAGTTAGCTTACACGAGTGTGCACTCCACACCTCCTAACTCATGTTATAGCTTAGCTAACAACCCAATTATTATCTTTGTGAATCCAACTATACAAAATGAACCGATGATTTCACTAAAATCACCAACATTCCTCCCCCATTTTAGTGCAATCCTTGATTCACAAAATAAAAGTTCAATACAGGTAAACAAACTCATGCATAAATGAAAATATCTAAAAGATTGAATTTCCATATTAGTACATTACACATTTCAAATACTATAGAATCCGGGTGTCCTATGGATTGAACCCGTCAACCCATTTGAGTACCAGAAAATAACATACACATGAATTTAAATGATTCTCTAAAGTATAAACTTGACACTATACAGACCATGTGTCCTTATCCATTCGTGAGTGCATCAAAGCCAAGTCCAAGCTTCTTGAAGCGGCCACACTTCCCACTCATATAGGTAGTTCTTTTCTTCATGCACCTGCACATACATTTTTACAAAAGAATAATTACCTCCTTCACTTGCAGTACCGAGCACATACCGTGGGATGATCATCTTGTGCTCCAATCCCTTAGAGTGAGTTTTCCCATTGAATTCAACTTCTAACGTTGTATTAGAAGATAATTGGGTATCTCACTGTTAGAGATTTAGATGGACTTTAATCCCATCCCTATCACCGACTTATGAACCAAGTCCCTAGCTAACCCCTTCGTCAAGTGGTCCGCTAGATTTTGTTGCGACCGAACAAATTGAACCGAAATCACCCCATTTGTGATTAGCTCACGAATCATGCTATGTCTAACACCTAAGTGTCTAGACTTGCCATTATATAGTTGACTATAAGCTTTAGCCAAAGTAGCCTCACTATCACAACGGATAGAAATGGGTGATATTGGTTTCGGCCACAATGGAAATTCATGGACCAAATTCCTTAGCCATTCCGCCTCTTTACGGGCAGCGGCTAATGCCACAAATTCCGACTTCATAGTCGAACTCGTGATGCAAGTTTGCTTCTTGGAAGCCCATGAGATGGCACCTCCCCCAAGCAAGTACACCCAACCACTCGTAGAAGAGTGATCTTCCAAATTGGTGATCCAACTTGCATCCGAATATCCCTCCAATATCGAAGGAAACCCGACATATGACAAACCATAATCAATGGTTTTCTTCAAGTATTTGAATACTCGTCTTATCGCTTGCCAATGATGAATACTAGGATTACTAATATACCTACTCAACTTTCCTATGGCAAAAGCGATATCCGGCCTAGTGCTTGTCATGGCATACATCAAGCATCCAATAGCCTTTGAGTACTCGAGTTGTGATACCGCTTCACCCGAGTTGGGCATAAGCTTCATATTCGGATCCCATTGAGTACTCACCAGAGTACAATCAAAGCAATTAAATTTCTTTAATACTCTCTCAATGTAATGAGATTGCGTAATTGCAATCCCTTTGTTCTCACGCTTGATCCTTATTCCAAGGATCACCTCCGCCTCTCCCATATCTTTCATGGAGAAACTCGACGACAAAACTCTTTGGTTTTCCCAACTTGATTTTGGTCGGTGCCAAAGATCAACATGTCGTCAACATATAGGCAAATGATTACACCGTTGCCGGATGTGTCAAATTTGCTATATACACACTTGTCCGCTTGGTTTATCATAAAACCGTTGGACAAGATAACCTCATCAAATTTTTGATGCCATTGTTTGGGTGCTTGTTGCAGCCCATACAATGATTTTACAAGTTTACACACCTTATGCTCCATTCCGGGCATAACAAAACCTTCCGGTTGTTTCATGTAAACTTCCTCCTCCAAATCACCATTCAAGAACGTCGTTTTGACATCCATTTGGTGAATCACTAAATTGTGGATAGCTGCTAAGGCTATCAACAATCTAATCGTGGAGATCCTTGCAACCGGGGCATAAGTATCAAAATAATCGATGCCTTCCCGTTGCCTAAAGCCTTGGATTACTAATCGAGCTTTGAACTTGTCGATTGATCCATCCGCTTTCATCTTCCTTTTGAAGATCCACTTGCATCCCAAAGTTTACAACCCGGTGGCAAGTCCGATAATACCCAAGTATTATTCCCCATGATGGAGTTCATCTCATCATGTATTGCTTCTTTCCAAAAAGCAACATCTTGAGACTTCATAGCCTCATCAAATAATTTTGGATCCTCCTCAATATTATAACAGTAAAGGAATTGGGATCCAATCTCATCTCTTGATCCCTCTACCAAGTATACTTGGAAATCGGGACCAAATTATTTTCCAATCCTTCCTCTTTTGCTCCTTCGAAGCATTGGAGATTCGGTTGGAACAATTGCTTGTTCTTCAACCTCACTAGTTCTACTAGTACTTGGAACTATGTCCTTCGGCCTAGGTATTGAAGAGAATCTAGTCTCATCAAATAACGCATCTCTCGATTCTATAACGGTGTGAATCACTATAGAATCATTAGGTTCAATAACATAGAACCTATAAGCTTTGGAATGCTCGGCATATCCAACAAAGATGCAGTCAATACCTTTCTCACCCAAAGTATTCCTTTTGGGTTCGGGTAGTCGAACAACCGCTCGACAGCCCCAAACTCGAATATAACTCAAGTTAGGCCGTTTCTTGAACCAAAGTTCATATGGGGTAATCTTGTTCCTTTTATTGGGAACTCGATTCAGCAAATAACAAGCCGTTAGCATGGCTTCACCCCAAAATCCATCACTCAAACCCGAGTAGGATAACATAGAGTTCACCATTTCTTTGAGAACTCTATTTTTCCGTTCCGCCACACCATTTTGCTGTGGTGTATAAGGCGTCGTAGTTTCATGAATGATTCCTACGGATTGGAAAAACATGGGGTCGTAATACTCCCCACCACGATCGGTGCGTAAACACTTTATAAAGCAATTCATTTGTAATTCAACCTCCGTTTTATAAATTTTAAATTTAACCAACGCTTCATCTTTTGAATGTAACAAATATACATAGCAAAATCGTGAAGCGTCGTCAATAAAAGTGACAACATACTTTTTATTACCAAAAGACGGAGTTGAATGCAAATCACAAAGATCACTATGAATTAATTCAAGCATCGACGAGTCCCTTTTCATGTTAGGAAAATGTTGTCTAGTGATCTTTGTTAACATGCAAGTTTTACACTTTCCGATTTTAACGTCAAAAGCCGGAATAAGACCGTCTTTCGACATTTCAACCATCCGTTTAAAATTAACATGACCAAGCCTTGCATGCCATAAATTAGAATCAACACAAACGCTATTTGCAACAAAAACAGAATTTGAAACAAAATTCATTTTATTCAAATTCAACATAAACATATTATTCAACAAATAACCAAATCCAACAAAAGAGCCACCCTTTGACAAGATAAACTTGTCGGACTCATAAACTTGCCTATATCCTAACTTATTCAAGATACTACCGGAAACCAAATTCTTTCGAATTTGTGGTACAAACAAAACGTCTAAAAGTTCAACTATTTTGCCAGAACTAAACTCTAGCCTAACTAAGCCACGTCCAAGAATGGGTGCAATCGACTCGTTTCCCATGCGTAGCATTGATCCGTCTTCAACCGGTTCCAAGGAGGTGAACCAACGGCGATCCTTGCACACATGACTTGTAGCACCCGAGTCGATCCACCAAGCGACATCATCATCCTGCACGTAAAAGGATTCGGATATTAGTGGTACATAATTCAAATTTGAATTAAAACCAAAGTCAAAATTCTGACCTTGCCGTGGGTTTTGATCCTTGGATCCTTACCCACCACCACTTATGCTTGCTCCATTCTTACTCTTGACAACCCGACAATCCCGCTTGAGATGGCCGGTCATCCCACAGGTCCAACAGGTTAATTTAACCTTTTTATTGGGCCCTTTCTTGGCTTCATTGAACTTACGTTTTCCCTTGAAGTTGTTGGACTTTCCCTCTTCAACCATGTTCACCGAAGGTGCAGAAACCTCCTTTATCTTAGGTTTCTCAGCCTCTTGCGCCCGAAGAGATTCCTCTATGCGCAAGTGACTACCGAGTTGTACAAGGGACAACTCTTCCTTCTTGTGTTTCAACATATGTTTGAAGTCTTTCCAAGAGGGGGGAAATTTATCAATAATGCTTGATACGGAGATGGATTCGTCCATCTTCATATCATGTTGAGCATATTGGCCGAGAATGCGTAGGAGCTCATTATATTGCTCCATCACCGGCCTTGAGTCCACCATCTTGTAATTATTAAAATTACTAACCAGGAACTTCTTACTAGAAGCATCCTCCGCCATGTATTTGGACTCGAGAGAGTCCCATAGCTCTTTGGCGGATTCAATGTTTTGATAGATATCAAAGAGAGAGTCACACATATCGTTTAAGACGTGGCCACGACTGATGTAGTCGTCGTTCTCCCATTTGCCGCGACGCCGGGTCATCTCCAACGTCTCGTTTTCCATCACCTCCGGTATCGGAGTGCTTAGCACGTACACAACCTTCAACGTCGTCAACAAGAAGTGCATCTTCTTCTGCCATCTACGGAAATCAACGCCTTCGAACTTCTCAAAGTTTTGTGAACTTGGTCGTCATGTCTCTCACGAACTGATCACTCGCCATCTCTCTCACGATGAACAAATATCACTTACGATATTTGGGGGATTTCGGAACAATATCGTGGGAGAGAAAGAGTGTATAAAACTTGGATAGAAAACAAAGATCGCGTGAGAGCTCGCTTTCCGTAAGTGATATTTCGACCCTATCTGCCTGTGTATCACGAAATTCACTCGAGGATAATCTCTATTTTTCAGTGTCTCGATTAAGGCAGAAATCGACTCATACTTATACACCTTAGAGAATCGTAACCGACCCATATTGATACTGATAATAATATCTCATTTAATGAGATTGATTGTGGAATTAAAGAGGGCAGTTACAAACGTGAAAAGACATTCCATACGCTGGCGCCAGTCTCCGCGCCAGTCAACTGGCGCCAGCATCAGCGCCGGTAAACGAACAGAGCCTGGCGCCAGTCTCCGCGCCAGCCAACTGGCGCCGGCATCAGCGCCGGTAAACGAACAGAGCCTGGCGCCAGTCTCCGCGCCAGCCAACTGGCGCCGGCATCAGCGCCAACAAACAAACAGAGCATGGCGCCAGTCTTGGCGCCAGGCCCCGACGCCCAGTTTACAAAATCACTTTGTAACGTGCCAATCTTAACCGTCCAACAATCCCGGGTTCTAGTTAGCTTACACGAGTGTGCACTCCACACCTCCTAACTCATGTTATAGCTTAACTAACAACCTCATTATTATCTTTGTGAATCCAACTACACAAAATGAATCGATGATTTCACTAAAATCACCAACAGCAAGGACCGAGAGTCGAAAGCAAGGACCGAGAGTCTTACCCGGTAAGTGAGTACGACGACTCTTACCACGGTTAGCACTTACCGGCTAAATTGTTGTATACGATGCCATTTTGGTGACTAAAATCTTACCCGGGAAGTAGGTGATAGTGTTGAATTTTATCGATAAGCATTTACCCAGGTAAGTAATTAGGTAAACGACCCCTTACATATGCATTTGCTTTAAATTATTATGTGTTGTCTTAAATTAACAAAAGCGATGGATGCATCTTTCTAGTAGTGTCATGTGGCATTATAGGTCATAAGTACAGTCTCTTTGACTATCTTTTGATTTTTTTGGTTAACAACAATAGAAAAAATTAATTTGATTTTGGAAAAAAATAAAAATATATCATTTTTATGGAAACCTCTTTTTACAATTACTATTAATTTTATTTTATATGATATCACTTATTTTGTACATGGCTTAAAAGAAGGGGTGTGCTATTTGCACCAAAAAGGTGCTAATGACACCAAAATGATTGCATTGTTTTCATAAACAATTTTTTTTTATTTAAATATATATAATATATATATATATATATATATTATTATTATTATTTATTTGTTTTATATATATATATTAGAAATATAGAAATATATATATATTATTATTCTTTTTGTTTATATATATATGGGTGTCAATTTCATACCGAGACAAACCAACTATTTAGTTTATACCGACCTAATTGGTTGGTATATCGTACCAACTATTTAAACTTGATTGGTACGTGGTAAGAGAGCCACAGAGAGATTTAAAAACGACTAATAAAGCTTTATGTACCGCTTTTAATACTAATTATTTGATTAATACTTATCTCTAACAACCTTCAAATTCTTAAATCGTGGACTCTTATTAATTAATCATTATCTTTACCCACTTTCAAATCCTCAAATCAATGAACTTCTCAAAAACGTCATTTTTTAAACAAAATTATAAAAAAAAATTGACCGTTTTCTCAAAACCACACATTAAAATAAATTAGAAAGTTAAAATCAAGATATATCACGCTGCATTGCGCGAGTAGACTTCTAGTTATAATAAATGAATCTTCAATATTTCCAAAACATCTTATTTAATTGATTTATATGAATAATATTACTTGTATTTAAAACCTGTTAGACTCCTATATGCATCGTTCATATTATAATCATTCTTTTTTATTTCTTTTTATGTATAAAGTAAGACCGAGTCAAGAAAACTACAAACATCCGTGATACATAACTTACATAGCTAGGCCTTTATAGGCCCTAGATTGTGATTTTGATTTGATATTTACACTTTCAACCCCTATACTTATTTACTTACTTTACTTTATACCTTTTACTTTCATAATTTAAATTTTACATTTAACACATATAATCGTTTATTAACTAAAATACGTTAAAAAAATACGTTTTAATTTTAACAAGTTACAACATTATAATCGTCTCTTCGATACGTTCGAAATGAGCCCAATATTGAATTTTTTTTGATTTATATATTTTAATATATATCATATACACTACATAAAAATATTTTTTATATTTAAAATTCATATTCTTATAGTTAATTATTTAATTTATGGTACTCTTATATTTAATGCGATAGAAGTGTAAAACAAAATTGAGAATACGTTAAAAATGAATTTTAAATATAAAAAAATATTTTTTATGTAGTGTAGGGGTTAAATCATGTGCGAACCAAAAAAAGATTGAGAACCATGATAACCGATCTAAGCCATAATTTGGTTTTGATCTCATGGTTATAAGTAAACTTTTGATCACATGGTTATATTTAAAAGATTGAAAACCGTGAGAACTCATCTAAGTCGTAATAGATTAAATCAATTAATGGTTTAGATCGGTTTTCATGGTTCTCAATCTTTTTACGGTTCTCAATTTTGTTTTACACTTCTATCGCATTAAATATAAGAGTACCATAAATTAAATAATTAAATATAAAAAAATATTTTTTATGTAGTGTATATGATATACATTAAAATATATAAATCAAAAAAATTCAATATTAGGCTCATTTCGACCGTATCGAAGAGACGATTATAATGGTGTAACTTGTTAAAATTAAAACGTATTTTTTTAACGTATTTTAGTTAATAAACGATTATATGTGTTAAATGTAAAATTTAAATTATGAAATTAAAAGGTATAAAGTAAAGTAAGTAAATAAGTATAGGGGTTGAAAGTGTAAATATCAAATCAAAATCACGGGTGTTTGTAGTTTTCTTGATTTTAGTCTCTGCAATCTCATTACCTTTTTGCCAAACTTCTCTATACATACATGCTATCCATTCCTTAAAAAAAAATACACCAAAAACCTTTCTTCATTCTCCACCTCTCGGCCGTAAACCACCCACCAAACACCCTCCCTATTTCAATTTATCGGTTTAAAACACTTAAAAATGGCGAATTGGGGTGAAGATTTTCAATGGTATCATAATTCAAATAATAAGGTATTTCATCCACTACTTTATATATATATATATATATATATATATATATATATATATTTATACATATATATATATATATATATATATATATATATATATTATGTTATCCCGTTTCATATTTTTTATGTGTTTGTGTAGGATGATAATGTTAATTCAAACAAATCAACTGAAGCTTGTGAAATCCCTCAACCATCCGCATTTTCTACTGATATGGTATCTTTATGTTTCATTTTATCTTGTTAAATTATCTGGTAAAGTTAGTAGTTTGTAACAAAAAAAATCAATTTCAGGTGTTTAATTCTCGTAAAGATCTAATTGGTTGGGTACGCAATATGTGATATTCACTTGGTTTCGTTATTGTTATTAAAAGAAACAACGATTATAAAGTAGAATTTCAATGTGATTGTAGTGGTAAGCACAGGAGTAACAAAACCTCTAGTAAACATACTGGCACAAGAAAAACAAATTGTCCATTTCACTTGGTAGGGAATCATTTGGGTAATGATTGTTGGACTTTAGCTATGATATGTGATGCACATAATCATGATTTTGCATTACATTTGGAGGGACATGCATATGCAAGACGATTGTCTGAAAATGAAGCTCGATTGGTGGAAGATTTGTCAACAAACAATGTGAGGTGTGTGACGTACTTGCCGATTGGAATATTGTTTACAACACTTTAAACTTCTTTCAATCGGATGGAGGTGCACCGGTTGAACACTGGATGACAATGCTTGAATTATGTGTCTTGATTGCTTCAAAGTATAATGTGATATTACACGTTATAAATATGGCAGGCTGTGTGACGTACTTGCCGCTTAGGTCCACTCCGCCAGCGTGGTATCAACATGTTGCTTTTACAATTGGGTACGTTAATGGTAACCATTATGTGAAATTAGATATGGCAGAAGGATGCCCGTTCCCTACTATAACTCAACATTTTATCCACTTTCGTTATCCGTGTGCTGCAGGATGGGCTACCCCGTATTCAGATCAAATACAGAAGTACCAGCAACTTTTGCGTGTTAATTGTACTACGGATAATGTTATTTTAGAATAATCGAATGTAATATAGATTATTTTATGTTCTATTTATATGTTAAATCGCAATGTTATTTTTTTATTTTTATAATTATATAATTGACACCCCTATATATATATAAACAAAAAGAATAATAATATATATATATATATCTATATTTCTAATATATATATATATATCTATATTTCTAATATATATATATATATATAAAACAAATAAATAATAATATATATATATATATATATTATATATATATTTAAATCAAAAAATGATTGGTTATGAAAACAATATAATCATCACCCTTCTTTTTTGTACTTTTTTGGTGCATTTAGAACTTTAATTCCCACAATCAAAGAACAATATATCAGAAAACACACAATTGTTTGTATTCACTGTTTCGACTCACAAGATTACAACCAAACCTCAATCTTGATGAACAGGCTCAACAAGACGACTTCTACTTCTCTAGAAATAGGGTTCTTAAACCTTGAGGTTAATTCTCTCTAAAACACAATCGAATTCTAATTGTATTTATTTTCTCCTGTATATGGTATTTTTAATAGCTATCTATCAACACTATTTATACACAATAATTACAAGATAACTATCAAAAATTAAATGATCTTCAGAATATTCTTTTAAGTATATCTTCAATCATTCCATCTTTATCTCCTTCAATCTCGCATTCCATGTTCTGATCTCAAGCAGTATTAACTTCATTCTTTTCAAGCAGTACTAATAATCTTCCAGCAGTAGTAATCTTCGATATGCCCAAGCAGTACTAACAGTTTTCGTAAGACACCAGCAGTACTAACTTTTGTTCAGCAGTATTAACCATGTACCAGCAGTAGTAACTTGTCTAGCAGTACTAATCATGTTCTTGCAGCATTAATGACTCAGCAGTACTAACCTTGAACTAGCAGTAGTATCTTTGTTCTGGCAGCACTAACATTGATCTGGCAGTAGTAATGTTGTTCTGGCAGTACTAACCATACTTAGCATATCTTCAGTTCCCAACAATCTCCCCCTAACTTGACTTTTCAGGATGAGAAGTTAAGTTCTTCAGATGATGCTTCCAAAACCTAATCATCAACACATAAATTTGGATCCAATCCCAGACTTTGATTGAGAATCCTTTTTACAAGGTATCTTGTCATCTTAGAGTCTTTGTCACTCACCAACTTAGCATGCAGCATTACATTCAACTTTTTCATGCTGTGCTTGTATACAACATCCACCAAATAATATTCATGAAATGTATTGTCAAGAGAGATGACATACACTCCACAATTCTCAATGAGCATCCAGTTGGTAATGACTTGAAAATTCCTTGCCATCAAATACTGAACTGCTTCTGGTTTGAACATTAAGCACAAGTATTCAAGAACCATCTTAGTGATAGACATACCTTGCTCTGTCAGCATGTTTCCATATAGCCTCATTCCAACCTTGAACATCTCTTCCAAGTCAGATCTAGAGCATGTTCTGATAAGTTTTCCCCAAGTAGGACAAACTTCAAACTTTCCATCTGCCCTTTTGATTCTGATGAACTCCTTTCTTCCATCTTTCAATGTGTCCCAGAAGATGATTTCAGGAGCCATAGAAGATATTGGTTCAGCTTGGATTGGATTAGTATTAACCACAGTAATATACAAATCACTTTGAGCATTTGGCAGTGATTGTACATTGCTTGGTTGGCCTGATGAAGTTGCCACTTCTTCTTCAGCAACTTTTGGATCAGATTTCTCTTTCACTGCTTCCTCCTGGGCTTCTTCTACAGTTGGATCCACCCTTGGCTTCTTTACATCTTTCTTCTTTGAGGCTATTGACTTTGTTCTTGGCCTCTTTGTTCTTTTGAAAGATTTAACAGCTTCAGGAGTGGTTTCAGCTGTTTCTTCTTTGTGGCTTTTAGCAGCACTAACAGTTTCTGCTGCCTTTTGTTTTTCAGCAGCAGTAACCATTTCTACTGCTATAGCTGTTACTGCTTCTTTTATGACCTTTAATACTGCTGCTTCGACACTGTCCTTCACAATCCAATATATCTCTTCATCAATCTCTGTTTTAGTTACTGTAGGAACAGATTCTGCTTTCTTCTCACTTTCAGCTTCTTTTGCAACTTCAGCAGCAGTAACCGTTTCTGCTGCTGGTTCTGTTTCTGCTTCCTTTGTAAGATCAGCAGCAGTAACGGTGGTTTCTGCTGCTGTTTCTGTTTCTGCTTCCTTTGTAATATCTGCAGCCTCCTCAGTCTCCCCCTCAACCTTATACTCATACTCCCCCTTTTTGGAAGCATCATTGGTAGGGTTTCTTCTCCTAAGGACAAACTGAGCTTTCTTCTTTCTGTGCATCAACTTAGTGATCATCTTCCTTTGCTTCTCAAGCTGTGAGTTTTGATAGAGGACCACTTTCTTGAGTTCATCAATTTCCTTTTTCTGACTGACCACATCTGTGTTTATGTTTGCAATAGTGTCCATCAATTCCTCATAAGTGTATCTATCCTCACCTGGTTTAGAAGTGTTTACCTTCCTTACAGGATCATTGGAAGTTTTAGCAGGTGTCTCTTGCCTAGCAAAAGCACTACCTACCCCCTTGGTTTCTTGGCACCTGGGACCTCTGGATGATTTCTCACCCTGAGTTTCCGTGAGGAAGGTCTTAGGTATTTTACCACTGGCCTTCTCTTTGCTAGCAGAAGTAGTGGCAGCCTTGCGACTCACATGCTCAACCTTCTCCTTAGTGAGCACCTTCTTGGGGTTGGGTGACACCCCTGTGGTTTCCGTTTCGATATTCTCTAATGGAGAATGCTCCACTAGAGGGCTTAAAGGCTTCGGGCTCTTAGGAGATACATCAAGGGAAGGAACCTTGTGTACCTTTCTTCTTTCAAACTTTTTGGTTATTATGGGAGTGGGTCGTACAAGAATGGACTGAGGGATTACTTTTGTGATGGAAGGTTGGGATTGGTCATCAGTGGGTGTGTCTAATGAGGGCCTTGACCCTGATGCCATACCTTCATTTGTGTGGGACACAACCATCATTGTAGAGAACAATGGTGTGTCAACTCCTTCCGAGTCCCTAGGAAGTCTCCTCATATTTGAGAAAACCTTCCCTTTAGGGGATTTTGGTACATATACCTCATCAAATAGAGGTATATCCGTCAATTCCTTAGTTATCACTTCTTGAACAAACCTTGGATACATATAAAACCGCTTTTTGGATTCCAGGTTTGACACAAGATCATTAAAAATCATTTGGGAAAAATTAAACTTCCTGGCAGTGGCCAAGCAGACCAGGGCATAAGCAATGGTACTGCTAAACTCACTCCATCCAGTAGTTTTCTTTGACATGCAATGCATTAAGGTATGAACAAAGAATCGCCATTGTGTATGAAATTTAGACTTGTAAAACTTAAAAACTCCAATGGGACCTTCATACCCCATTCTTTGTAAAGTTGAGTATAGTTCTTCATTAGGAATAGAAGTTATACCTGAGGCATCATTTAATCGAAGAGTGATGCGAAGGAGTTCTTCTGAAACTTTCAAGGGTTTGTCACATACCCTTGTTTGGATGACTTTCTGCCCATCTTCGGATTCCACGGTGGCATTGGCCCAAAATTGCGTCTGATGCTCGATGTAGATAGTTGGATTCACCGTTAGGGCATAAGAAATATGAGTGGACTTGAGAAAATCCACAATGTCGTGAAATCCTGCGGCCTGCTTCGGCTTCTGAAGCATCGCAATCTCATTATGCTCATCGACAAACTCCATAATCGTCGTTCTTCCTGAGGATTTGGATAGAAAACACAAAGATTCTAGGGAGAAAAGGGTTAGAGCGAGAGAGAGAAGTTGAATGCGAAGAGACGTTATGAGCTTTGGCGGGCTAAAAGAGTATTTATAGCAGTAGTAGCCCTAATTTTCTATAAAGGCAGTATTAACGACTTAGCAGTATTAACGACTGAGCAGTATTAACTGCAAGGCAGTATTAACTACACAGCAGTATTAACTACACAATCAGTATTAACTACTTAAGCAGTATTAACAATAGAGCAGTATTAACTACTAAGCAGTATTAACTACTAAGCAGTATTAACGATTGAGCAGTATTAACTGCAAGGCAGTATTAACTACACAGCAGTATTAACTACACAAGCAGTATTAACAACAGAGCAGTATTAACTACTAAGCAGTATTAACTACTAAGCAGTATTAACGACAAAGCAGTATTAACTACTAAGCAGTATTAACTGCAAAGCAGTATTAACTACTGAGCAGTATTAACTACTGAGCAGTATTAACAGCAAAGCAGTATTAACTACTGAGCAGTATTAACTACAAAGCAGTATTAACTACTGAGCAGTATTAACTGCAAAGCAGTAGTATTGGCTAGAAAACTGGCAGTAGTAACTCTGCACTGGCAGTAGTAACTACACTTGCACTTTGCAGCACTTGTCAATCTGAGGTACACAGAAGATTCTAAGAAAGAGAGTTAGTAGCACCAAATATATGAAGAAATACAGGTATAAAAACAGAAAATCATGAATTTATTCAAGGTTGATCATGCCCACACTTGTTACCAAAAAGGTGAATCTACCCACATCAAAAGCTTTTGTGAATAGATCAGCAAACTGGTCATTTGTATGAACTTTAGCAACTTGAATTAATTTCTTTTCATTGCAATCTCTAATAAAGTGATACCTGATCTCTATATGCTTTGTTTTTGAGTGTTTGACTGGATTATTAACAATGCTAATAGCACTGTTGTTGTCAATGAAGATTGGAGTGTGAAGAAATGTTACCCCATAGTCCAACATCTGATTCTGAATCCATAGAACCTGAGAGCAGCAGCTTGCAGCAGCTATATACTCAGCCTCTGTGGTAGATAAGGACACTGTGGTTTGTTTCTTACACTGCCAAGATACGAGTCTTGTCCCCAAAAACTGACATCCACCTGAAATAGACTTCCTATCCATGTTAGCTCCACCCAAGTCACTATCTGAGTATGCAAGCAAATCAAAAGATGATTCATAAGGATACCAGAGACCTAATCTAGGTTGCCCTCTTAGGTATCTGAAAATTCTCTTGACTGCATGAAGATGAGATTGCTTTGGTGTAACTTGAAATCTGGCACAAACACAAACTGAAAACATAATATCTGGTCTAGAGGCTGTGAGATACATGAGAGATCCAATCATTGATCTGTAATGATGGACATCCACATCCTCCCCCTCAAGATCAGCAGTAAGCTGTTTGTGTGTCTCCATAGGTGTGCTGGCTGGCTTTGAGTCTGATAAGCCAAACTTATCCAGGATGTCTTTCACATATTTGGATTGGCAAATGAATATTCCATCCTTCTTCTGTTTCACCTGAAGCCCAAGGAAGAAAGTAAGTTCTCCCATGGAACTCATCTTGAAGCTCTTGTGCATTAATTCTTCAAACTCTTTACACATGAGATCATTTGTGGATCCAAAGATGATATCATCCACATAGATCTGAACAAGTAGTGTGCCTTTCTTTCTCCTCTTTATAAACAATGTTTTGTCAATGACTCCTCTTTCAAAGTCATTTTTCAAGAGATAGGTAGACAGGGTATCATACCATGCTCTTGGGGCTTGATGCAAACCATAAAGTGCTTTCTTCAACTTGTACACTCTGTCAGGATGCAATGGATTTTCAAATCCAGGGGGTTGACATACATATACTTCTTCATCAATACTTCCATACAGAAAAGCACTTTTCACATCCATTTGGTAGACCTTGAACTTCATGTATGAGGCATAGGCCAGAAATAGCCTAATTGCTTCAATTCTTGCCACTGGAGCAAAGACTTCCTCATAGTCAATGCCCTCTTTCTGAGTATACCCTTGTGCAACCAGCCTTGCTTTGTTTCTGATCACAATTCCTCTGTCATCCTTCTTGTTTCTGAAAATCCACTTGGTGCCAATTGCTCTATGACTTTTTGGAAGGTCCACCAAGTCCCAAACATCCTGCAATTTAAACTGTAGCAGCTCCTCTTGCATTGCTTCTATCCAACTTGGATCTTTCATAGCATCATAAGCCTTTTTGGGCTCAATTTGGGATAGAAAGCAAGATAGTACAGTGTTAACAGTATTTTGCTGTTCTTGCAACTCTTGAAGTCTGCTTTGCTTCCTAGTCATCATGGGAGATGCAATATCTCCAATCACCAACTCAGGAGGATGATTTTTCTGAGTTCTTGTTGGATGACCAGCTTCCTCTTGTAAGTTTACATCCAGATTTGACTCATTTAATTCTGGATTTGCTTCAGCTTCTTCAGTCACTTCAGATTCTCTAGAATTTGGACTTGAAGACTGATTTTCCTCTGCTCTTCTCTCTTCTTCAATCTGAATGGGTTCAGCTGTCTTTTCTAGTTCACAGAAACCAACAGGATCAATGGTAGGGAATGGAAATATCACAGACTGAATTCTGTGTTCTGATGGAGGTGCATCCCTCTGTCCTGCATTTACATCACTACTGAAACCCAAGGAATTAGTGAGTGAATCAATATCAAATAGCCAATCAGAACCTGAACCAATAGGATTTGGTGTGTTCTCATTGCATTTGACATTGTCACTTTCTTCAATTATTCTAGAAGAGGTATTAAAAACTCTGTAGGCCTTACTCTGAGATGAGTAACCAACAAGAAAACCATCATCTGGTTTGCTATCAAACTTACCTAAGTGAGATTTGGTATTGAGAATTGTACAAGGACATCCAAATGGTTTGAAAAATCCAATAAATGGTTTCTTTTTATGAAAAAGCTCATATGGTGTCTTGTTTTTAGGCTTAATTACTAAAATTCTGTTTTGAACATAACAAGCAGTATTAACTGCTTCTGCCCAAAAAGTAGTTGGTAACTTTGAATCAGCTAACAAAGATCTAGCAGCCTCAATCAGTGTCCTATTCCTTCTCTCAGCAACACCATTCTGTTGTGGAGTCCTAGGAGCACTGTATTGTCTCTCAATTCCTTTTTCCTCACAAAAGGTGTTTAGATCAAAGTTTTTAAATTCAGTCCCATTATCTGATCTAATGACTTTTACTTTTTGATTTGATTGGTTTTCAATTCTAAGAATAAAAGATTTGATCAGTCCACTTGTCTCATCTTTAGTTCTCAGAAAGTATACCCAAGTAAATCTAGAATAATCATCAACAATAACTAAACAGTATGATTTCTTGCCAATACTCATTACATTTGTAGGGCCAAATAGATACATATGCAACAACTGAAGAGGATTTGAAATAGTGTTTATCTCTTTGGACTTATGAGAAGTTTTGTGTTGTTTACCTTTGAGACAAGCAACACAATGATCATCACATGAATATACTTTTGATGGTAAACCCCTAACAAGATTATGTTTAACAAGTTTATTCATTGTTTTAAAGTTCATGTGACACATCCTTCTGTGCCATAGTGATGATTCATCCAAAGAATCTTTTGAAACCAAACAATTTAGGGATGAATCAGAAAAAACACTTTCTAAATCTAAGCAATACACATTATCCTTTCTAGGAGTTCTCAATAGTATCATGTTTTCATCAACTATCTTGAATCCAGGAGCAAGAATAATGCATTCAGAATCTGTAAATAATATACTATGCTTCTTATCACAGACCTGTGATACACTTAACAGGTTGTATCTTAATTGCTCAACATAGTACACATCCTCAAATGTCATCTTACCTTTTGACACATCACCTTTACCACTGATCTTACCTCCTGCTGGATTATTACCAAAGGCAACATGTCCTCCATCAATTCTTTTGAAATTCTTGAGGCAGTCCATATTACCTGTCATGTGCCTGGAGCAACCACTATCAACATGCCAAATGCTCTTCTCCTTGAGCTGTTGGTTGCCCTGCACATTAGATAAATCGATTAGTTTTTATTGGGAACCCAAGCCGAAGTGGTCTTGGGTCTCCCTTGCTCATCAAAGTACTTGCATTGGGTTTTGATGAGATTTTCAAATTTAGGTACTGCAGAATTGGAGTATTTTGTCAATATAATTGGTCTAGCAGCATAAACACTAGAAACAGTATTAACCTTAGAAGAAGTACTAACAGAGTCAGCAGTACTAACAGAGGTAGCAGCACTAACAGAGTTAGCAGCACTAACAGAGTTAGAAGTACTAACAGAGTCAGCAGTACTAACAGAGGTAGCAGCACTAACAGAGTCAGCAGCACTAACAGAGTTAGCAGCACTAACAGAGGTAGCAGCACTAACAGAGTTAGCAGCACTAACACTGCTAGCAGCAGTATTGGCAGTAGTATTGCTTCTAGCAGCACTATCCTTTTCAGCAGTATTGCTTCTAGCAGCACTATCCTTTTCAGCAGTACTATCTGAGGTATTAGTGTTTTTGGAGACCCATATATTGACACATTCCTTTTCAGTCTTTTTCCTCATGTGGCTATTGGATTTAGCTTGTTTCTTAGCCACATGGTTCCTTGCAGGCTTCCTATAACCATTGGATTTATGAAAAGGTCTTTGAAAATTTATCCTTTGGTTAATAGGATTGAAATAACAGTGTTTGGCTAGGTGATTCAATCTGCCACAGATGAAACATGGTTTTGGTCTGTTAATCCTTTGCAGATCAACTCCTTGCTTTTGTGCCCACTGGTTATTCCAATTTCTTTGATTTCCCCTCTTTTTATCATGTTTTTGGGGCTTATTCTCTTGAGATTTCTTGCAAGAACAATGTTCACAAGTTTTAGAGTTCACAACAGTGGTCTGTGTATAATGAACTCCCTTTCCCTTGTCAGTCCTTTTCATCTCATTGTTCTTAACACATGGACTTTCACATTCCTCATCAGATCCTACTTTTTCAGTCTCATCCTCAACAACTACTTCATCAAATGGATCTACTTCAGTGTCTCCTTCAGATAAGTCCTTACTATCCATAGTCTCTAACAGATCTGACCTAGGAGGGATGTATGTGTTGTTGTAGGGTGGAGGTGTGGCATTGTACCCTAGTCCTGTTTTCATCTTACTGTGGACTTGAGCATTTATTATGGTGTCCATAGCTTTAGAAGCTTTTGAAAACTTTTCAACATCAAGTTTAACTTTCTCAAGCTCTCCTTTTAGTTTCTCACACTCTTCCCTAGACTCTTTTAGTTGGAACTCCAGACCACCATTTTCCCACTTCCAGTAATTTGTATCATATGAGTGTTGAAGTTCATTGGCTTGAAAAGCCTTAATTTGTTCTTCAAACCTCTCAACAATCAACACATAGTCTCTTCTATCCTTTTCTAGTCTCTTAAGGTCATCACACATTCCCTGATTGTGATCTCTATACCTTTTAACAGTGTCAATACAAGCTTGAGAACAGAGTTTAGATTGTACCTCAGTGGGAAGATCTGAAACTTCAGCCATAAGTGCTTGATTTTGGATGGCCTCTTCTGCTTGATCACTCCAATCAAATCCCATTCCTTGTTGAGAGACAACAGCTTGAATAGAGTTTCTGTTTTGATTGGAACTTCCAGTCTGAGTTTGTTGATGGCTGTTGTGAGATGATCCACCTCTGCATTCCCTGGCAAAGTGTCCCATCTTGTGACACTTGTAGCATTCAACTTTAGACTTATCAAAGCCAGCACCATCTTCTCTTCTTTGGGAAAAGTTGTTTCTCCCAGTCCTTTTTATGAACTTCTTCACCCTCATAGACAGCATAGCCATCTGCCACTTGATATCCATCTCTTCAAGATCATCAGCATTAATCTGTTCTAAGTCATCATTAATTAAAGATGAGTTAACATGACTAGAAAAGAAAGCTTCAAGTACAGAGTCAGTGGCCTTTTCTTGATTGACTCCTCCAGCAGCACTAACTGATTCAGGGTTAGCAGTAGAATCAGGTGATGCTGAAAGGAGTGCAGCATTATGTACATATCCAGAGGGCTTCTTTTTGGCTTCAACCTCTGTTTCAAAGATTCTAAGATCATTGTAGAGATCATCAAGCTCTTTATCTTCCAATTGGTCATTTTGTCTGAATGACACAGTATTCATGGTCCACTCTTCACCTAATGATCTTAAGAACTTTCTGTTAACATCATCAGCCTCCATCTTGACTCCTACTGTGGCCAATTCTCCAATCAGCTTATTAAATCTATCAAAAGTTTGAGTCATAGACTCATTCTTAGTAGAAGTAAAGTTTTCATACTGCTGCTTGAGAATTGCCTTCTGATTCCTCTTGGTGCTTTTAGTGCCAGTGAACCTCTTTTCCAATGCATTCCACAGAATCTGAGCATCAGTGCAGTGATGAAATTGATGCTGATATTCATTGGGGATAGCCAAAAGCAGAGTGCTTAAGGCCTTCATCTCTATTTGTCTGACTTTTCTCTCTGCATTAGTCTTTGGAGGAGGTCTTTTGCCATCTGGTCCAGTTCTTCCTTCAGCACATGGACCATTCTCTATGATATCCCAGATGGAATAATCAGTAAGCAGAATGTACTGCTTGATTCTAATTTTCCACATGTCAAATTCATTGGGTCTGAGCATGGGAACCTTAGAAACAAGAGTACTGTTTAATTCAAAAGAATTTTCCATAATGATTGTAGAATTCTAAGAAACACAAGCTCTGATACCACTTGTCAGGATCGAATCTTAACAAGATTAACAATACTTAGAATTCAGAATTAAAGAATCTGCGGAATAGAACTTTAATTCCCACAATCAAAGAACAATATATCAGAAAACACACAATTGTTTGTATTCACTGTTTCGACTCACAAGATTACAACCAAACCTCAATCTTGATGAACAGGCTCAACAAGACGACTTTTACTTCTCTAGAAATAGGGTTCTTAAACCTTGAGGTTAATTCTCTCTAAAACACAATCGAATTCTAATTGTATTTATTTTCTCCTGTATATGGTATTTTTAATAGCTATCTATCAACACTATTTATACACAATAATTACAAGATAACTATCAAAAATTAAATGATCTTCAGAATATTCTTTTAAGTATATCTTCAATCATTCCATCTTTATCTCCTTCAATCTCGCATTCCATGTTCTGATCCCAAGCAATATTAACTTCATTATTTTCAAGCAGTACTAATAATCTTCCAGCAGTAGTAATCTTCGATATGCCCAAGCAGTATTAACAGTTTTCGTAAGACACCAGCAGTACTAACTTTTGTTCAGCAGTATTAACCATGTACCAGCAGTAGTAACTTGTCTAGCAGTACTAATCATGTTCTTGCAGCATTAATGACTCAGCAGTACTAACCTTGAACTAGCAGTAGTATCTTTGTTCTGGCAGCACTAACATTGATCTGGCAGTAGTAATGTTGTTCTGGCAGTACTAACCATACTTAGCATATCTTCAGTTCCCAACATATATATATATATATATATTTAAATCAAAAAATGATTGGTTATGAAAACAATATAATCATCACCCTTCTTTTTTGTACTTTTTTGGTGCATTTAGCCTTTTTTTGTGTCATTAGCCTCCCCCTAAAAGAAATCCGTATCCATCTGTGTTTCAAAGTATACATGATTCGAATAAGGTAGGAAACTCATATATAACAAGAAATACTTTGAATTATGTGCAGAAAAAAATGAATGATTTTGGGTAAACCATGTATGTTATATTTCTATTTTTGATAGGTTTGACCATAAATTCTGAATTAATTAAAAACAACAAATTAAACTCTCTGAGATCTCCCCATTTCACGTGATTAATTACATAAGAAAACAACATAACGTAAAACAAAATATATCTGAAAATTTCATATCTGAAGCCCGAGATAATGAATTTTGGGCGTGAGCGTGAGTCGTGACGGTTGGGCCAAACAACCAAAGGTGTTTTTACATATGTTTAGCCCTGTTACATGTTTCAAATTCACGGGTTAAGTGTTTCAATGATGTTTGTTGTAGTCTCATTACTCCATGACCGTTACTACTAGCTAGCTACTCGAACGGCTCCGCATCATGGTGCCGTTGTTGTTTTTGATAACTTTGATAGATGAAGAAGAAATGCAAAAAGTGCTTAGGGTTTTATTAGAATGTTGTGTTCTTACAAGATACAAGAAGAAGAAGATACAATACTGATTACTAAAGTATATACCTAAACCTAATGTAAGCTAAACAAGGTAAAGTAAACTTAACTATACAAAAGGCTGGCCCACAAGCCCAAAACTAAACAAAGGCCCAAATATCTATATTATCTAACATCCCCCCTCAAACTCATGATGCGGGAGCAAGAAGCATCGAGAGTTTGCTAACAAGGAAGCGGAAGCGAGAGATCGGGTGAGACTTCGTAAAGAAGTCTGCAAGTTGTAGAGTTGAGCTTACAAACGGTAAGGAAAGAGAGCCACGTTTGAGATGTTGGCGTGTGAAGTGGCAATCAACCTCTATATGCTTGGTGCGTTCATGAAAAACCGAGTTGTGAGCAATCTGAATGGCACTACGATTGTCACAATACATAGGAGTGGGATGGTGAAGAAAAACACCCATATCAGCAAGTAACCAACGTAACCAAATGATCTCCTTGGAAGTAGATGCCATAGCCCGATATTCAGCTTCAGTGGAAGAAAGAGAAACCACAGACTGTTTCTTACTTTTCCACGAGATAAGCGAGTCTCCCAAGAAGACACAAAAACCTGTAACCGATCGTCTGTCTGTAGGATTGCGTGCATAAGAAGCATCAGAGTATTCCCGCAGTTCCAGAGAAGATGTGGAAGATAGCAAGAGACTTCTGAACATGGTACCTCGAAGATAACGTAGAATACGCACAACAGCTGTCCAATGAGTACAAGTCGGAGCTGCAACAAACTGGCTGACAATGTGAACCGCATATGCAATATCTTGTCGAGTAATCGTGAGATAAACCAGGCTGCCAACTATAGTACGATACAAGGTAGGGTCTTTGAGGGGAGAACCATCAGTTGGTGAATACTCGACATTCAATTCAGAGGGAGAGTCCACAACACGAGTGTCAGTGAGGCGAGCTCGATCAATAATTTCAGCAGTATATTTAGATTGAGAAAGCAGATAACCTCTGGGAGAAGAAGCAACCTCAATACCCAAGAAATATCTAAGAGGTCCCAAATCTTTCATCTCAAACTGTGCAGCTAACTCTGACTTTAAGGTATGAATTCCTTGAAGATCATCACCAGTGATAATCATGTCATCAACATATAACGAAAGCAATATACGACCTGCAGAAGTATGTTTGACAAAGAGAGCAAAATCATGTTCACTAGCAGAGAATCCAAGAGACAGAATAACATCAGAGAACTTTTCAAACCAAGCTCGTGGGGCCTGTTTAAGCCCATATAGAGCTTTTCTAAGCTTGCAAACTTCACCCGTTTTATGAAGAACACCGGGAGGAGGAGCCATATATACTTCCTCATTCAAGTCACCATTTAAAAAGACATTTCGAACATCCATTTGTGAAATATTCCATTTGCGAACAGCAGCAACGGCAATAAGAGTGCGAATTGTAGTCATTTTGGCAACCAGGGCAAAAGTCTCCTCAAAGTCCAAACCATATTCCTGAGTAAAGCCCTTAGCTACAAGCCTGGCTTTGTAACGTTCAACAGATCCATTAGATTTTGTCTTGATTTTATATACCCATCGGGAACCAATGGCACGTTTACCTTCCGAAAGAGGAACCAAATCCCAAGTATGGGTCTTTTGCAAAGCCTCAAGTTCCTCACTCATGGCATGCTGCCAAAGAGGGTTAGTAACTGCTTCTTTATAAGATGAGGGTTCAGAAAGAGAGTGTATAGAAGCTAAGAAGGAAGTAAAAGAGGGAGAGTAGGTAGAGTAAGCAAATTCTGGTAGACGAGTAGACTTACGAGTACGTTGAGATTGTCGAGGTGGATCCACATTCTCAGGTGCATCTTGAGTGACAGTAGGAGGGGGGCAGCAATGTCAGACATTGAAGTACCAGTAGCATGTTCGTCCGTTGGAAGAGTATCTGAAGTCTGAGTAGAGTTTACTTGCTCAACGAACGGATCAAGATTAATGACATCTGACTTTGTCAAGTTGTGTTCAGTTTTAGGAATGGAATAGAAAGGAATATACTCAAGAAACACAACATGCCTAGAAACATATAATTTTTTAGAGGTAGGGTCAAAGCAACGATAACCTTTTTGTCCTTCACCATAACCAAGAAAGACACAGACAGCAGATTTAGAAGATAATTTGTCACGTTCTACATGTGGACGAAGTACAAAGCAAGTGCAACCAAAGACACGTAGAGAGGAATAATCAGGGCAACGACCATAAAGTTTCTGAAAGGGAGAGATACCTGAGGTGATTGAGGATGGAATTTTGTTGATCAGATTGACAGCAGTAAGAACGGCTTCACCCCAGAATTGGTTAGGAACCGAAGAAGACAACAAGAGCGAGCGAGCAGTTTCAAGTATATGTCTATGTTTTCTTTCAGCAACACCATTCTGCTCGGGAGTATCTGTACAAGATGTCTGTTAACTAGTTCCATCTAAAGCAAACAATTCACAGAATTTATTGGAAGTATATTCTCCTCCCAAATCACACCGAAAACATTTAATCACAGAATCATGATGGGTTTTAACATATGCACGAAAACGACAATAAACATCAAAGAATTCTGAACGATGTTTCATGAGAAAAACCCAACAAAAACGAGTACAATCATCAATGAAAGAAACATAATATCGAGACCCTCCTTTTGTAGGAAAAGGAGATGGTCCCCACACATCAGAATGAATCAAATCAAAAGGTGCAACTGACAGAGATTTGCTTAATTTAAAAGGCAAAGCTGAAAATTTTGCAAGTTTACAACCACTACAAGTAGAAATATCATGAGTTTGCAAATTTCCCAAAATTCCAGAAGAGGCCAAGTATTTTAAACGAGAAGCAGAAACATGTCCAAGGCGTGAATGCCACAAATAGAAAGTAGACGACTTAGACGACAAACGAAAAGAAGATAGATCTGCGGTATGAGCAACTGCTACTGGTAACCGCAACTCATCCAACACATATAAGCCCCCACGCCTACGGCCGGTCCCAATCAGCTTCTGAGTACGTGGATCCTGCACACAACAAGAGTCAAGAGAAAAGAATACTTTATAACCAGAATCAAATAATTGACCAACAGACACAAGATTCAATGAGAGTTTTGGAATATGATAAACATTAGGAAGAGAGAATTTTGGACCCATAATAGGACCAATGCCTGCTAATGGCATAGGAGTACCATCAGCAGTAGTGACAGGCAAGGATGGCATAGCTTTTACAGAAGCAAATAATTTAGCATTAGGAGACATGTGAAAAGAAGCACCAGAATCTAAAATCCATGAAGTTGGATTAATACCTGATTCGTTATCAATGGACTGACCTATGGGAGAAGAGACGGACATGGCATGAGACTTAACATCAAGAAGCTTCTGGAGTTGTTCAGTTATGGATGCAAGAGTAGGATTAGTAGTTGACCGAGATGGAGGAACGGCGGCAGCAGTGCTAACTTGAGGAAAGAAGCGATGTGGTTGTCGCGGATGACCGGACTGCATAGAAGAATTTCGACCCATAAGCTCTGGACATTGAGACTTCCAATGTCCCTTTTTCTTACAGAAGCTGCATTCATCAAATCCGACTCTTGGACGACTCTTATTCTGATTTTGAGCAGGATACCTATAAGGAGGAACAGCCATGACAGAAGGACTTGGTATAGGAAGAATACCCTTTCCAGTTTGTGTTTCCAGACGATTTTCATCAGCTAACAACTCACTTACAACTGAATCAACTGAGGGAAGTGGGGTGCGATGCAATATGTTACTACAAAGTCCCTCAAAGTCGCTTCTTAGAGCCATAAGAAACTGCACCAATCTCTGTTCTTCCCTACGGGCAATGTAGGGTTCAAATGCACGTAAAGCAGCAGGTTCATTAAGAGCTAACTGATCCCATAAATCTGTCATTGTTGAGTAGAAATCTTGAATACTCATATCTCTCTGTTCGAGTGCTCGGATATCAGCTTCTAACTGATATTGTTTTGCAAAATTAGACTGTGTATACAGTCTCTCAAGATGGTCCCAAACTTCCTTGCCTGTTTCATATTTGGCCAACTGAACACCAATTGAAGGTTCAACAGAATTATTTATCCAAGTGATAATTTTTGAATTCTCAACTTCCCAAGATTCAATTTCTTTTGCTCCTGTTGGTTTCACACTGGTACTAGAAATATAACCCCACAATTTCTTTCCCTTCAAAAAGTTTTTCAAGACATAACTCCAATAGGAGTAATTTTTCCCATCTAAACGAACACTAATGGCTTGGAGAGAATCGTTTCCAGCCATTGCAAGCGAGAAAAGTAAGCAAAAAATCGAAATAAACACAGAGATTAAAGATACCTATAGCAGAGACGATTTTCGAGCAGAAGACAATGATTCTCGAACCAGAAGAAAACCGACCCAGAAGACAATGGATCCACGCAAAGGAGTGCTTGAGATTAACAGTACTTGAGAGAAGAAACGAGATTAACCTTGCTCTGATACCATGATAACTTTGATAGATGAAGAAGAAATGCAAAAAGTGCTTAGGGTTTTATTAGAATGTTGTGTTCTTACAAGATACAAGAAGAAGAAGATAGAATACTGATTACTAAAGTATATACCTAAACCTAATGTAAGCTAAACAAGGTAAAGTAAACTTAACTATACAAAAGGCTGACCCACAAGCCCAAAACTAAACAAAAGCCCAAATATCTATATTATCTAACAGTTTTCACGATACTCATGATGGAGTAAGTTGTAAGTGGATCATGTTTGAATTTCTAGTGGCAATTAAGCAACTCCATTTATAAAATGATGCAGCTTTGCTTGAATTTAGTCTACTGTTATGGAACCATGCATCTGCCAAAAGCTCAAACTTAACTCCATGATGCAGCTTTTTGTTAGTCCCACATGGGTACGTGGGGAATGTTAGGATGTTGAAAGAGGGGTTAATATAAAATGAAGGAGGTGGGGAAAGGAGAAAAGCATCTTTGCGCTTGGGGCAATGACACAGCGTCAATTGCTGGTTGAAAACTATTTCCAAACCCCCTCCTCGGCCTTAGAATTTCTGGAAGGGTTCCCTTGTGGGAATAACCCTACATTTTCCCAGTTTACAAACTTTTATAATTAATTTGTTTAAATAGCAGTTAAGCCACAATAAAACAGCAGAGGCATTGGTTGTATCTTTGTATCCAATATAAGAATTAGTGTAGATTCTGGTTCACTGATGGTCTGATGTGAGTTAATGGGTCTTCGAGATTGCCTCATTGATCATTATTTGATCCAGTCCAGGTAAAGTGACTAAGAAGTTGTACAACACTCTTCTTATATCGCTTTTGCTACGACTGCAGCTTTCATTGCGTATGTTTACTAGTTTTTATTTTCATTCCACCAACATCAAATCTATTCATTCCTCCCTGCTATACGCTTTTGTTTATTTAGGTCGAATTCGTGTTACAGCAAATAAAACCAAGAAACAAACAATAATGAAGGGTAGTTGTCATTGTTTGTAATTATATATGCACTACAAGAAAATTAAACAACAAAAACATTACTAAAGGTAGGACAGAATTATCGAGCTTTCAAAAAAGGATTCACCTTGAATAATGAATTTTAAAGGATGGCCGGTTTCAACAAAAATCGAGTGATGTGAAAGCATTGAGGAAGAAACCTTAAAACTCGATGTCTGGGTAGGGGCCATACGAACAATCAATCTTCTGATAACACAAGCTTAGTGTGGCAATCACTGGTTTGATTAAACTGTTGATTGCAAGAGGCATTCCAAAAAAAGAAACCTCTCCAAAAATAGGCGTATGCCACTTGGCGTGACGAGCACACGGTATTCTTTAGTAAAAGGCGAAAGAAATGAACCCTGCAGCTGCCATTTAATCAACACTTTGGAATAAATTAATAAATAAAATGTTATTACTTGTTATTTATTTATAACACCACCAAATCCTTGCAACAAATAATAATGAAGTTGTTTGACTCTACTACTTCCTCACCTTAAGATTCTAGTCTTATATGCTTTTTTTCTTTGTAATTATATACTATATGGAATACAAACATGGTCTTTAATGAATTACTTCTGTATTCGTGCTATGCAACTGGATGTTAGTTTTTCTGTGGTTTCGAATTTGATGGGCAAACATACCTGTTGTGGTTTAGCCCAACCGTAAGACCAAAAATCCATCATCATGGCTTCGAATTTGATGATAATCCATTGCCTCTCTGTTTCTCCATAAGAACTAACGTAACCAACAAAGAACGATCGAAAAAATCCACAGCTATGTGGCTTTTCTTAATCTTAGATTATAAGATCTTTCACTGCAAAATAAAGAAGCCAAGAACCATCCAAGATAAAGCATTATGACTGATGTTTGGGTAGGGGCTGCGCGAACGCAAGCCCCCGCTAACACAAATTATGACATAGGCTCAACCACTTGGGCCGACTTTAGGCTGGCACCCCTCCTGAGTGCAATGGAGGTCACCAACCTAGACCATGGGCCTCATTGATCACCCATTGATCAAGTCCAGGTAAGTAAGTAAAAAGTTGTGCAACACTCTTCTTACATGGCTTTTGCTATGGCTTCAGGTTTCATTTCGAAACCAATGTGGGATGTTGTATAATTTATTAGTTTTAATTTTCATTCCACCAAGATCAAATATATTCATTTCTCCCCTGATTTGTGTTACAACAAATAAAAACTAGAAACAAATAATAATGAAGCCGATTGTTTGACTCTGCTCTCAAAAAATAGTTGTATGCCACTTATTGCGACAAGCACAAATAACCCTTAGTAAAAGGCGAAAGAATAGGTGCATCTTTGTCCAGATAATTCCAGCAGCACAATCAAAATCAATAACGGAACCACCTCATTTCTTGGCTCGAAGAGATGATCCGTGGCTGATTGCAAGAACCTGCATGTGGTCTCTTCATCCTAGTGCATGAACCCTTCATGATGGATTAATTGCTGGTTTCCTTTAATTTATCTTCATCAAGATCTGTAGGCAAATCAACAGGGAAAACCAAGAAAGCTAAAAACAAGAAGAATATTAGAGTGAACTAATTAATGATGAAAGAATGGGAAGATGTGGAATCTTGTGTAATAAACTAATAATGGACACATGGGTTCAAGAATTTGTTGCAAAAATTGCATGAGAGAAGTGGGTTATATGAAGAGAAGAAAACAGTGACTGGTTATATTTGGAAGATTTGTTTTTCTATTTATAAAGTTGAATCAAATATGAGACTTCATTTAGAGATTTGATATCACGTGAGATCAAACTGTTTTCGTGAAACCATATGGATAACACTAAACCCTCACATATGTTAAAAGATTTTAGTTTTCTTATAAGACATTTAAGTATGGATCATTTACGATTTATCCGTCTATCCTATTTACCAACTTGGTATATACAACTTAATGTTGCAAAGTAACACTATCGATTACGACAACGTGGCTTATTGCTTGTGATATAGGTGTATGTCCTACATGTTAACAATGGTTGGCTGGTTGGCTGGTTGTCTAGGAATGATGAAGAAGTTTATATGTCCTTCTTTGTAAGCGTAGGTGTTCGGGTCAACTTATGTGCACCAACTAATCCTAAGGCGACCACAAATGGCCTAGAGACTAGAGTCATCGTAGGTGAACCTCCATGGCCACAAGGACTTTGACAACACCAAGATTCAGACCCCAGGAATATGAGATTGCCACTACATCCCCCTAAGACTTAACAATACGCCCTAACCCCAGTATCTCGTTGAGTTTGTATGTTGTTCGTTATAAAGAACTAAAAAGTGCACGTTGGGGGAGCATGAGTCTAACAACTAGACGTCATCTATGTCGTCAAGATGCATAACACACTTTCCTATTCAGTTAAAGGCACATACACGGTGGTAATTAGACCTTTAATTAGAATGACGGTTAACGTGCAAACTTTTATGAAATCATATATATTGAGCACATTTTGTGAAACAAATAATGGTGTAGGGTTTTGGGACGTTAGACTAGAGATGCACAAGGCTCTTAACCAGCCTCTTACGCCCAATTTGATAATCCAAAAACGCGGTATGACATTCTTATTCCTAGATCAAGACGAAATTTTAATTTTTTATTAAAAAAACTTTTGTTGCATAGCCTAGGACACCCTTCCAAAAAAAAACAACAATTTGGATGTGCTAAACCTTCACAAAATGTTATGTTGCTTCCACAAAAGTAGTTCAGATGTCTTGTTTTAACTAGTGAACATTTGACCAGTCTATGGAGGTGGACCTATACTAAGGTTAGGGTTCCTGTAAAATCACTAATGTATATCGTCTAATTTAAATTTTTTGAACTTGTTTAACAGTGCAAATTGTAAGTTGCAACCATATTTTTTATTAGATGAAACCATAAACAATATGCTGGTTGAACATAAACATTTCATTAGATGAAACCATAAATACTTTTTGTTACGTTTAATTTGATGGAGATAACTCTTTAGGGTTAATTGTTTATACTAATGTTATCTTGTTCATTCTTTTATATTGATGTTTACATAATAATGTGTTAATTTTGGGCTAACTAATTAGGGTTAATTGGTTTATAACTCCTCCAAATCATTAGAGTTCTTTGTTTAAGGTTAATTTGTTTATATGTAAGGCTAACTATTTAGACTTTAGGGTATTTTTTAAGAATAATTTGTTAATTTTAATTGTTTGAAGATGGAAAAGTTCTATTATTAAAGGAAAACAACAACCAATTATTTTTAATTTAAACAATGTATCAATTTTATAATAATTTAGATATTTAATTTATATTTAATCGATCCAAAATGACCAAAAACCGAATCCTTCAAATTATTTTATAATTAGTTTTTATTTTATTTATGATAATTATTTTATAATACCACTAATTAACTTATATGGTATGTCCTTAATTTATATTTATTCAATCCAAATTACCAAAAACCGAATCCCTAAAATTATTTTATAATTAATAGTTTATTTTACTTTAAGATAATTATTTTTCTAATACCACTAATCATAAAATTAGATCCGACCTTGTAGGTATGTCCTTATTCGGTCTCTTTAGGACATCCACACACGGCTTTCATATTGAATTGCAAAGCCATGTGGGTCCCACTTTTGCAAGCCACATCATAAAAGGATTGCTAAACTTGCAATTCCATTTGCAACTCAAATGTGGGTCCTGCTCTTACTTTATATTATTATATCATATATTTATTATTAAAAAATAATTAGAATATATAAAGTAATTAATAAATGTTGTAGTGGGGACTAATTGAAAGTGTAAATGAATTGCAGGTGTGTAGATGGTAATTGCAAAAGCTGATGTGGCACAATTGAAAGTGTAAATGAATTGCAGGTGTGTGGATGGTCTTATAAACGTGTTCGTAACAAGTCTTGTCAAATTTGATATGATTATCTATGTGTGGACTGTGAAACACCCCTAATTTCCCTTATAACATGTTATCTTGTTTTAATAAAATTACTACATTGATCATCACCAAACCATGTTCTTCGGTTTAAAAAAATTACCAACAATTCGATGTTTAATATTTATCAACTGATTTATTTATTAAACAACAAAACCGTTATAATCCAATATAAAGATTGTAAAAAGATCGATAATTATAATCGGATCAAACTTGACAATACCTGTTACGATTCATAAAAAACCAAATAAGGACCAAGGGATTGTTTTGAATTTGCCATATTCAAAGTTAACTACTTAATTAAATTTATACCAATAGTCCAATATTATTATAATTAATATGATAGTAAAGTATGAATAACAAAATTAATAAAATTTGTACTAATTTAAATATATAAATTAAAAAAGAATAACTAAGATACAGTCACAACCATAGAATTCACTTGCCACGTGTACCAATAAAATCACCTAAAGTGTACTCCCTGTTGGCAGCTTGTCCACATCATCTTCTCCCTATCCAGTATCCTGTATCCACCACCGATTTACCCCCTCTTTAGAATCATCGTCTTTTTACCGGGAAATTGACCTAAATAACCATATGCAACACACATCTTCAACTTTTGACCTCTCCAGTATTTTTTTTACAAAAATAGCCGGAATCCCGCAAGCCTGACACCGCAAGCTTGCGGTGTCAGCTTTTTCTGACACAGTAAAAATATATTATTTTTTACGTTTGCGCTTGCGGGGCGCAAAACTTGCGGTTTTCTTGATTTTTTTATTTTCGTCCTCGTGGTTTACGGTCTTCGTTCATAACTACAAATTGAAGTTTTTCCTATGGTCTCTTAGTTAGTAATATACAAAAGTAACAGTAAATTAAAAATCATAGGGATAAAAACTCATTTTTTTACCACGGGGACAAAAATAGAAATTATTAACAACTAGAGGGATGAAAATTGTAATTTACTCGTTTATATATATTGCAAGCCACATATCAATTTCCTACTCTATTTTCATCCATTTGCTTAGAAAAAACATAGACAAAACATATGGATTTTGAAAAACCAAAAGTTAGATTGCATGTTTGTGTTGGTGGAACGTGGAAGAAGGTAAATGGAGTTTGGGAGTATGGTCCGACCGACTTACCGCAACGCGGGGTATTGCTGGTCGGGATATTACATACTTACGATTGGTCACTTATGTGATGAAGAAGTTTAATTTAAAAGAATCTCTCGGTGTTGTATTATCTTACAAAGACTCTACACGTAGTCCCTATCTTGAAATATGGGATGACGACGACGTCCAAGTGTTTATGTGTTTTGCTGCTGAAAAGTCAAAAACACAACCGACCACGCTTTATGTGGTTGATTCCGCAACTATTTGTGTAAACTCATCAGTCGGGGGTCCAAGTACGTATCAGGAGTGTCAACCCAATGTTGAAAGCGCCGAACATTATACACCCCACTGGCTTCCTACGTGTCAGCCTACTTATCCGCAATATTTTGAACATACCTATGGCCTTAGTGATATTAACCTATGTTATTTTCCCGATTCGAAACTACCTATTGCCCCTAGAGAAAAAGAAAAAGACGAGGAAGACTTTGAAGAAGAACCTGATGAAGACGAATCAGATGAAGAAGAACCTGATGAAGACGAATCGGATGAAGAAGAAAATGACGACGAGTCGAAGGGCCCGTACGGGCAAATAAATGATTTTTGGGGTATGCCTGCTCCACCCCCATCTGAATATGCTAGTTTCACACTACAAGAAACAACTTATTATCAACGTAGTGAGCGTGTTAAAAATAGTCAGATTTTCGAAAACAGAAAAGCTCTAAAGCTAACCCTTGGATTGAAATTTGTGGAAGAGGGGTTTGAGTTTAAAATCACTCGGTCAGCACCAGATAGGTTTGAGGCAAAATGTGTCCATGAAATTTGTAAATGGCGTATCAGGGCTACCGTTGTTCCAAATACTTTGTTGTTTCAAGTTAGGGTACTGGAAGACATACACACATGTTCTAAAACCCAACTACATCCTAATCATCGGCAGGCAAACAAACACGTCTTGGGTCATTTACTAAGTCCAACTTTCGATGATAATAGTCAAGTATATCGGGCGAAAGATATCATACATGATATCAAGTCGCAATACGGAGTTGATATATCCTACATGCAAGGTTATCGAGCAAAGTGGCATGCAGTGGAAATGAGGAGGGGGAGTGCGGAGGAATCCTTTACTAGACTCCCGACATATTGCCATCATTTGAAGTTGGTGAATCCGGGCACCGTGACGAAGATCAAGACGGATGATTCACAACGATTTCAGATGGTATTTGTTGCCCTTGGTTGTGCGGTAAGATTATTTATATATCACATAATTTCATAGCATAGTTCTAATTTTGGTCCGTACTTCTTCCACATAATTTTATATACCAAATATGTAATTTACTCTAAACAAAAGGATAATAGATATAATAATCTACTACACTCGTAGCATGTAGAAAGTAGATGTCATCTGACGTCGAAAGGACATTGCTGCTGTGACACTATCTGGCTCGCAAGAAATCTTCCCACCGTCCGTCAATTGGCTAATAAACAAACATACCAAAGGACCACAATCTCCAAGGATGGGTCCCTGGCGAGGTACGTCTGGTGCATAGTGCCAACTGAAACCCAAACTAGAGTCTCGAAGGTGCATGTCGCCTATCAATTCAAAAAACCCGGGGAGCACCTTCTTAAAGTGAGTCAATATGGGATTCAAATGGTCTTTGTATAGATCGGGTCCCATGGTATCATAAATGGTCATCACCATGGTCCCCGGGTCAAGATCCCCGAGCACCCAATGCATATCTTTTAAATTTATTGGGATTAGTACCTGTAAATTAATCACCATATGTGTAATTAAGTTATTGGATAAAATATTCATCTTATACGAAATATGTTCAAGTCAAATACTAACCCGCGAGACATCGGACCATAAAGGATACCCAGGAGTACTCCCATCGGCATATTGCTTCATACCTTGATAACCCTGCTCCTTGAACGTGCTGGCCAAGTACTCTATGAAAAATACGGGAACCAAGGACCAATTAGCATTGGATGACCTCCCAGATACCAGGTGATTAATCCACATGGTCATATGCTGTTACACGATAAGAAAAATATTAATAACAATAAACATGTAAGTTGTGCTCTAATTAATAACCAATAAGAAAATCAATGTTGAACTAACCTCAGCGGTATACCATCCATTGGCAACATCTCCCAAAAGTATCCCCTACCATTCTCGCGATGTAGGCAACTGCCTCCATGGCTCGAGATAAAAGTTCATCTCCACTTTGGATGCATATACTTGTTCTACTGTGGCAAGATCCGTCATCTGATGGTGCAACAATTTTTGTAAAGGCGTCACTGAATCGCTTCCATAATCAGATGGTTTGACTTTCCTATACGGAGACCTCGTTACCTGCGAGGGTATTATGATCCGCTTCATTTTTCTGTGTGCAATGGGTGTGGAGACAGATGTCACTGGTTGTGGCATGGGAATAGAGGATGGTGCCAACGACATGGATATAGGGGTCGGTGGCAATGACACGGGGATAGAGTTCGGTGGCAATGACACGGGGATAGAGGTCAGTGGCAATGACACAGAGAATGGGGCCAGTGGCGATGAATGCGTCGGTATTCCTGACATCTCTGGCCTAGCCTCAGAAGAAGACGAAACCTGTTTTTAAAACAAAATACACATTCAAATAAATGTTAACATCTTGAATACGTTATGGTTGTATTTTTTTTACCTTAGACAAAAGAACTTCGCAAGTCTTCTCTAGTTTAGATATCTTCAACTCATACAAATCAAGTTTTTTCCGCATCTCATGAACTTCGGTGCGTAATTGGGAGACCTGTTGATCCAAGGGTAGCTCGCCATCGGGATTAGTAATGGAATCCCAACCATGGCTCGGACTATAAGCTCGTAATGGGGACGGTGGCCTATGCGGCGACGACGGTGGTGGTGACAGTGGCCTTTGTGGCGGTGACGGTCTTGGTGACCCTGGATCCTGCCCTCCATCCTGTACGCCCCCAGCCAAAAAACGTTGGCTATCTATCCACCAGTCCATGGTCTGTTCCTCAGGCGTAGGTGTAGTAACGAAGCATGTGCTCTCCCACACCAAACCATAACTCGTCAGCCTCCGCATCATCTGGAAAAACCTGTGACTGTAACAGTAGATGACAAAGGAGCGGGTCACCCTGGGGCGACCGAATATCCAACCAATGCCCGAAACATGTGGCTCGGAACTTTGTCAACCGCTCTGGAAAGGCACTTAATTTTCCTCGAAGATCTGCTCCAACTTTTGCTTTGCCTTTCAATGTCAACCCCGCACTATAATAGTCCGACTGTTTGTAAAGTCAATAATATAATTATGTCGATATCATTGTTTTTTACGTCGTTACGAGAATATTTTAGTGAATTATTTAAAAATAAGTGTAACTCGTATATATATGGTAAACTAGATAATTAAGACGATAATTAGGAAAATTATGTCCCTTAACATTGATTACGATTATTTTAGTGACAATAATTTAAAAATAAGTGTAACTCGTATAATTGGATCGTTAATAGGGTCAATAAGATTATTATATCATTTAATTGAATTAATATTTTATGGACAAATATTAAAAATTAGACAAATATTACAAATTAGACAAAATATTACAATTACAAATGAGATTTAACGAAGACAAATATTACAAATTAGACAAAATATCACAAATGAGATTTAACGAAAATAAAGCAAATATACATTTTCTATGTAAATGTCAATATGGTATAATTTCCCAACTAAACATATACTACATTTCCTAACACAGAAAACACAAAATTACAAAATTACAAATGTACAATTAAAGAGTTCTTAAAAACAAGAGTAAATTACATAAATCGTCCCTAATGTTTGGTCACTTTTTGGATATAGTCCCTATTTCCAAAAAATTACACTGAGCGTCCCTAAGGTTTGACAAACCGCACGGAATTGGTCCCTCCCTCTAACGTCGTTTCTTTTTCAGCCGTTAAGTTGATCACGTGAGTGGCATGTGAGGGGTAAAATAGTCATTTTACTGTTCATCATCTCCTAAAAGTGACCACCACCACCATCATCATCAACCCATCACCACCACCACCATCATGAACCCATCATCACCACCACCATCATCAACCTATCACCATCACCATCACCATCATCAACCCACCACCACCACCATCAACCCATCACCACCATCGTCAACCCACAACCATCATATTTCTTTCTTCTCTCTTTCTTTATATATACATACACAGATACAATATATATATATATATACATATACATACACACAGAAAGAAATATATATATATATATATATATACATACAGACAGAAAGAAAAGTTTAATGGGTTTTGACATTTGGATGTGTTTTAATTCATAAAACCATTCCAAACCTTCTTGTTTTTGCATTTGGAAAAGAAAGAAATTTTCAGTTTCGATTTTGGTTGAGAAATCTGCATGTTTCAGCATCACCGGAGCACTCGCCGGAAAACCGGACTTCGTCGGAAATCAACATCTTCACCGGATTTCTGCATAAATTTAATCTCAATTTGATTTATTTTGATATTTTGATCGAGAAGCAACATCCATAATGGATTTCCATCAATATTTTATTAAGTACGATGTGTTGGAAGAGCTCGCCGGAAAAACGAGTTTAGCCGGAAAAACGAGTTTAGCCGGAAAATGATGATGGTGGTGGTGGTGGTGGTGGTGATAGGTTGATGGTGGTGGTGGTGATAAGTTGATGATGTTCGTGGTGGTGGTGATGGGTTGATGATGGTGGTGGTGGTTGTGGTGGTGGTGGTGATGGGTTGATGGTGGTGGTGGTGGTGATGGGTTGATGATGGTGGTGGTGATGGGGTGATGGTGGTGGTGGTGGTGATGGGTTGATGATGGTGGTGGTGGTGGTGGTAGTCACTTTTAGGAGATGATGAACAGTAAAATGACTATTTTACCCCTCACATGCCACTCACGTGATCAACTTAACGGCTGAAAAAGAAACGGCGTTAGAGGGAGGGACCAATTCCGTGCGGTTTGTCAAACCTTAGGGACGCTCAGTGTAATTTTTTGGAAATAGGGACTATATCCAAAAAGTGACCAAACATCAGGGACGATTTATGTAATTTACTCTAAAAACAAATAACATACATTTGCATTTAAATTTCTTGAATAAACATTTCTTCAATGAAAATATGTAAATCTTACGATATCCCTTCGAGAATCCGTCATTTATGAGAAGATTTGTTTTCCCTCCTTAGAAAGAAACTCCTAATCCATCATCCTCACTGCACCAGGAAATAAAATTGTTAAACATCCCTACCATTAAACAACCGCAAACAAACAGCCCTACCACACAATTTCAAATGCAAAAATTGATTCAAAATAAAATAAGGACTCTGTAAATTAAAAGTTCAAGTTTGAGGACTGTGTGACCTTTTTTGCCGGAGTAGTTCTTCAAGAAGGTGGTCGGAGGAGGTGGTCGGGGTAGAAGAGGTGGAAGAGAGAGAGGTGGCAGAGGTGGTTTGCGGTGGCCGGAGTAGTCACGATGGGAAGAGGTGGCTTGCGGTGTCCCTTCTCCTTGCGGTGGCCGGAGTAGTTGCGGTGGCTTGCGGTGGCCAGAGTGAGAGGTGGGAAGGTGCAGCCGGTGAGAGAAAGAGAGGTGGAAAAGGTGGAGAGGTGGCTTGCGGTGGCCGGAGTAGTTGCGGTGGCTTGCGGTGCCGGAGTGAGAGGTGGGAGGTGCAGCCGGTGAGAGAGAGAGAGAGGTGGAAGAAGAGGGTAAAAAACTAGGGTTTTGCGAAAAATCGTGAGATATTCTAATTTTAATTGTTATGGTCCAATAATGTTATGACACGTGTCATTTCCTTTTCCCAATAAATTTTGCGTTTTGCGTCTCCCGAGGCTTGCGGTTTAATAAGATGACGACACGTGTCCTTTTCCACATCCCAATACACCACTTGCGGTTTTATCAAATAGCTTGCGGTTTTCTCAAATGGCTTGCGGTCTTCCTTACACGTGTCACTTTTTGGCTAAACCTCAACACTTGCGGTATAGGAGATAGTGACATGTGGCTTGCGGCGGCTTGCGGTTTTGTCATTTTTTTAAAAAAATATTTTTTTTTGCGTTTTGTCAGAAAAAGCTGACACCGTTAAAAGTTGAAGATGGGATGATGAAATGGTTATTTTGGTCAATTTCCCCTTTTTACCTCCATCCTTCCATAGAAACCGTTTAAAAACTCCCAAAAAATAAACGAAAAATAAATCAAATCGTAAAATCTTCAATCATCATCCTCGCCGCTGTCTCTCAACTGAAAATTGTGTTCATCAATGGCTGTTGGAGTTTCGATTTTTGCAGGTTATGTTTGTTTTTTTGCCCTAATTCTTCAATTTTCCTGTTCGAAGGCTTTGATCTCAACCCCTGACGTTAATCAACACCATCCTAAAGCCATCGCGGTAAGTAATTACTGCAAACGCAATCGATTCTTAAATTGGAATGATTTTCGGATCCGTTTGTTCGTCTAGATGGTTAATGTTAATCCAAGTATGTTCATAATTCAATTATCAGAAACCGATTGTTTGCATGCAAATGAATTTTTTTTATGTTATTTATTATTATTTCCTAAATCCATAAACAGATCGATTTCAATTTGAATCCGATCCATCAGTTTTTCATGGCGAGAGAGAACACCAGGTTGAAAACCGTGGTTAATAAATCAATGGAGATAAATCGATGATTCTGATTCATCGTCTATACATATTCATAGAAACATAAGCTTTTGTGTAGGTGTTTGTTTCTATTAACTAAGATTATGAATTATGATCAAAATATGTGTTTGTTTTAGGGTTATTAATTTTCTGATTAAATGTGGCATTTCTGTATGTTTATATCGAATGAGTTGTTGAGGATTCTAATGCTTTTCGCTCCATTGTTATGTGTGTTTTAGGATTTGAAGGAAGCTATAGTCAAAGGATTAGGGCTTCAATCAGATGAAATTAAGATATCTGGTTTTGATTCAAGAGATGCCTTAGTGGGTCGATCTGTGGCTTATGAGTTCGATGTGGAAATAGACGATAAAGTTCTTCCATTTAAGCTTTTGGAGGACGTGCATAGATGGGAATATGTGGATTTGCCTATTTTCCGAGTGGAGGATGAGGCGGGAAACGATGGTGATGAGAATGGTTTGGCAGAGAAGAAGGGATCAGGAGAAAGGTTGCCTGTTTTGGCCCCGTTTCAGCTCGCTGGTCCAATGGAGCTGTGGATTCAAGATGCAAAGGACATGAGGCTTTCTTTGCCTGTAAGTTCATGTTTCCGATGCTTGCATTTTTCTTATCGTAGTTTATTATCTTTTATGGTGTTTATTCTTTCTTGTATTTTAGCAATGCCAACATATGCTTTCCATGAAATAAAAATATGTTCGTCTTACTTTCAACTTCAAGATTGATAGGATTTGTTCGCATTTCTGGGTCAACATTTTGATAACCATATTAACTTTCTGTTGGTGTTACATATTTAACAAAGTTGTTATCAATTTGTAATATGTAAAGTAATAGGTTTAGCCTCAATTCGTAACGAGCTTTTCTTTGCATGCTAGGAATAATAGTTTGATGAAATGGTGATTGATTGAATTAGTTTGATGCTTTAACTAATCGGCTACTAGAAATGCGAGAACTACTTGAATATTATTGGTAGTTTTGTTGACAACACAACTTGGGGGCTGTTTGTTTGCGGGTTATTTGGTTTAATGGTATGGGGTCTTATTTGTTCAGCCACGTCAGAATGTTTGTTTCCTTCTATAACTTCTCCGAAAATTATATTATTTCGGTTTTGTTCTAACTAATTAAGATATGGATTATCTCTTATAACTTGACTGATCCTTTCACTTCAAATAAGAACTTAAGTTGTTTTTAGGTGTGATAACGATGGGTTGCGAGTATTTTCATGTGTATTAGGCAATAGAAAGATGATTATCATGATCAAGATCATGAAGGGGGTTGTTTAATGTTTATCTCTAATGATTCTTTATTTGGTAAATTGATTTAATTGTTTTCCATCATTATGAGCTTGTTTATGGCAACACAATTTCCTTTTAACATTTATTTGGAAAGGAGCTACACTTTTTATCGTAATCAATTGACTACTTTTAAGGTAAAGATTTTATATAGAGTTTGTTTAAAGTGTTTGTTTTTGTTATAAATAATGTACAGCATGATGTTGATGCTGGTGAGCTGAGGAAAGTAATCCTAGCAGATGGTGCAGTTGTGACAGTTAAAGGTGCTCGATCAGTAAGCTTACGCCACCCAATCGAGCTCCCACTTCCTTTAAACACCACCCAAAATGGCTTCGCGTCAGGTCTCCTAACCCTAGCCGAACGCCTCCGACACGCCTCTCGCACCCAAACCCAACTTCTCTCACTCCGTATCGTGGGCCCCACATCTCTCACATCCCCGACTCCATCATCACCCAACAAACCCAAACTCAAACTCAAACGCCTTGCTCCTGGCCTAGTCGAGCTATCCTCAGTTTCAAAAGCAAATTCAAGAAACGCACTTTCCACCATTGATCTTGAAGAAGCCCCGACCCTTCTTACTCCGGACCATTTCACAACATTATGGCCGCTCACATCCATCAACGGCTCACACTCAAACTTGGTTGGTTTAGAGCGGCTGCTGGGTTCAGTTTTGGGTTCGAAAGCTAGTAAAGAGGGTTCGTTTAGGTTGTTGAAAGCAGATATATCGGCTCATACTTTTGTGAAGATAGGGTTCAGGGTGGAGAGGTTGGCCGGAAACCTGGCGGAGGGGGATCAGGGGCGGGTGCCGGAATGGAGAACAAAGCCGGAAACGATGAAGATGCATTTTGAAGTGTTGGCTAAGGTTGATGGAGATAAGTTTGTGGCTGAGAGAGTTATGCAGGTTAATCCTCCTGTTATGGTGGAGCATACCATTGCACCAAATGTTATTACTGGGAACACAACCATGTCAAAGGTGCCTATTGTTCATACTCCTTTTAGTCCCTTTGCATTATAAATTTGTTACTCAAAAGTATGAACATAAATGAATCATTTTATTTATCATATTGATCAACCTTTTAAACCCCCCTTTTAACTTTTAAGTAGTAGTCACTCATATATGTTATTATAAGAGGATATATATAAATATTGTTATAAAATTATAATCATGAATTTGTTAATGGAACTTGAAACCTGTCCAATTTCAGATGTTATGTCTTTTAAGAAATTACTCAGACACACCACCATCTCCTTGCCTTCTGATTCCCAAGAAAACCAATTTAATATCAGATATGAGGTCTGGACATAGAATGTATACATATATTGTCTCTATCTATGGATTACAAAGACACTTTCTAAAAAAGATGTGGAATTTCCAATTTTGACTGCTGCATATGCTAGTAGTATGCTACATCAACTCAGGGGCCGTTTATCGAACTCTTATCCGCAAGAGTTACCACTATTATTTACTTTATGGGGTAAAATTCTCTATTAGTCCAGTCATGTACCGCAATATATGTTAGATTATTAAACACAACATTCAAATTACCGTCGCGTGTATACAAAAACACAACAGGCTTGTTTTAGGCCGTGGACGAGATGTAAAAATAGGCCCTTGACAACTACGATTTTTTTTCAACATATTGTTTATATCATCAAAGATAATATATTGAATAAAAAAAGACTAAATTTATATAAAATTGTTTTCCCTATATTCCTAGCGCAAGATAAACCGATCATTATTTCAAAATTAATATTATCTACCATATCATTTTTACATTACATCGTCAGTAAATCAACATAAATAGTCAACTCCAAGTAAAAGCATCTTATGATATACCTTTACTCAGGAGCCATTTGAGGTCACTATGTTGACCATTCAGAGTAACATCTCAAGTAAATCAACATAAATAGTCAACTCCAAGTAAATCAACATTAATATGTTGATTTACTTGAAGTGTTATTCTAAAATGTTAATGATTTTCATCACCATTTTAAACTTTAATTTAGAGTTTGTTTGGTTTGTGGAATTCAAATGAATTTTATGGAATTAGAATGACAAATTCTTTTGACCAAATTTCAAATCCTATGTTTGGTTCACATAATGAAAATGATGGAATCCTCTGAATTTCATTGAATTTCACAATTTAAGGAGTTCGTTATTCTTTGGTAAGTGAAGGAACTCAAATTTCATTCTAATTCTTTCAAAGTCAAATTTCTTTGATAAATTCCAATTTCATTAAATTATTATGTGAACCAAACGCCCTTAGTGTTGAAACAAATTTTTTAAGAACCGTCAATCTTATAATCAAAAGTTTATGTTGATTATAGTTTGAGATCTTATTATTGTTTTAGAGATAAAAGAGTACCTAAGATTTATACACTCAATAATATGTACTAAAGAGTCAATAATGTATGAAAAAAAGATATGAATGTTTCTAGCCAAAAATAAATTTTAGATTTTAGTACTAGATAAAAAAAACTTTAAGAAATAATAAGCAATAAAATAAAATGAAAGACCAATTAACTTTTTACAAATTTTATTGTCCAATGTAATTAATTAATACATGTATGGACCCTTAATTAATACAATATCAAGTTCTTTTTGAGTCCTATTATATACTATATTTTTTTGTCTTTTTTTACAAATCTTTTGAACTACTATTATTATATGGTATATACTTAAAAAAATTGGGCCCCTATTTCTTATAGGACCTGGACGTACTCCCGGCCTGCCCTCCCCCAGGGACGGTCCTGACACACAGAAGTTGGCTTTTTCCAATGTTCTAATAAACTTGTCGTACAGTCACCTTGGCGCGAAATGGCACCAAGCCTTTTGTCTGACGCCACGTTAAGCCTGTGGCACGCCATGGTTTAATGCACAGTTTTCGTAATGCGATATTTGATTTTTCTTTACGTTTTTATTTTTTTATTGAAAGTTTTTTAATATATAACCTAATTTAACTTGCTTATTACTACCGACTCATTGAATAACACTACAAAACATATGTTTTTATTGGTAATATTATATATCAATTAGAAATTTGACGACATAGGTCACGTTTTGAAAACGTCATGATTTCGCCGTGGCTCCCTAAGGCTTGAGGTTTGGCTTCGTCGTCACGCCACACCTCACGCCATTTAGAACCTTGGTTTTTTCTAAAGTTGATGTTGATTGATACTCCCTTGCACCTTCTTGGTAAGCCGTAAGCCGGTGGAATATATGGAATAAATCCAAAATGTGATGTTTGAATTTCTTTGATAAATAAACATCATTGTCTAAAATCACTATTATTATACAGGGATAAATAGATTTATTTATTTTTCAAAATAAATGTCCACATAAAAATAATATATAATTTTAGAACAAAACTATTATTATTTTTTGTTAAAAATAACATCTTTATCCTTAATAATAACCGGATATTTTTCAATTTTAAAATTAGGGTACAATACTAAAATGATAAAGTAAACATTTGTTTTATATAAACTAATACAAAAATATAGACAATTTATTATGGGACATAGAAAGTAACTAGTAATCTAAATTGGGCATGTACCCTTGGCAAGAAAAAATATTCAAAATCATTTCGTACAAGGCTCTTATAGTCATATACTCATGATATATTTGAAACTTTTTGGCAAACTTCGCTGATATAAGAAATAGGTGTGTTTAAAAAATTTGTTGAACTCTTCACACTGGTCAGACCAAGTTAAATCGGACCGTTAATGGCGGTTTGAACGGCCTGGCACTCCAGTTTGGTTTGAAAAATAGCCAAACTGGACGGTCCGGTCTGCAGTGTGGAACGTTTTTTGGCAGTTTGGACCAAACCGACCGTCAAATACATACATACATACATATATATATATATATATTATTTCAGTATAACACTATACCCCCAACTTTAAGACTTAGGCCTAATTTTATCCTAAATTCCTAATGCCAAACATAAAGTCCATTTTGAAATCCCTAAAGTTTTCCACGTAAAGCACTTGATTTAGCTCGTTGAATTTGATCAACATCGTATTTTCATAAATGAGTTATAGAATCCAGTTTAGATGTTGTTATATGTGCATGTTACTGTAGCGTCATATGTTTTCGCATGGTTGTTAAGCTACGAACAAAAACATGAAAATTTTATTCGGTTTAGGATTCTTAATTGTAATTATGGAGTAACGTTCTCGAATCCAAGTTCCCTCGAATGTCAAAAGCTATCAAATTCTAGAAGTGCTTTTCAAATTGAACTAGTGTTTTAATATTTAATTATCTAATTAAGTGATATACCTTATTAATAATAAAGTAATGATTTTTTTAATTATATAATATTTAAATGCAATAAATACTCAAATAAATTATTCATTTTTTGTAGTTGTATTTGTATCTCCGATACCCAATTACTTACATTTTTTTTAATTAAACAACAATAATCAGAAATAAAAAATTTACGTCTTAATTCAATTTACCCTGTATATTAACTTTATCAAAAAACGATTATAAACTTGTAATAAATTAAGGAAAAAACGACAATATCAATTCCTAAAATATCTTTTTACCACTTGAGGACTCGAATAAAGTATCTAGAACATCTCCAACAACTTCCCAATTTAAAAAAAAAATCGAGAATATGGGGATTTAGGGTTGTTTTTTTTTGCTCCAGCAGTTTCCCTAAAACTATCTACAAAATGGAGAAAGTATGAGAGAGAAAGAGTTTTTCTCCAAATATGCAGATAACCCACTAAATTGTTACTAAATAAAAGCACCAATAGAATTCTTTGAAAAAAATTATTTGGAGAGAGAAATAATGTTTTAATAGGTGAATGGAATATTTTAATATTATAAACAATGTTTTTTTTTCCAAAATGGGAAATCTGTTGGAGATGCAAGTAATTTTTTTTAAATAATTTAACTTTTGGTTCTCCATTTTAGATAAATTTGGGGGATCTGTTGCAGATGTTCTTACAATATTTAAATTTGATCCCAAAAGACTTTAAATGTTGATCCGCGAATGATTATCTTTTAATCTAGTCTTTTTTGTTGGTGAGTCCACCAAAAATTTCTTTCTTCTTCTTCCCTCTTTCCATTTTTTCATAATTTAGTAAACTACCAATTAGGTTCCCGTAGGTTGTAAGCCTTTTAGTTTATGCAGTTTTGAAATTATAGAATAACTATCGAGATTTGCAAAAATGTTCGTATTTAGTCCCTCTCTTTAATAACCGTTACAAAATTCTACTAGTGATAGGGAGGTGGACGGAGTTGGAGGTGTGTGAAAACCTAACCTAGTGTGGAGGTTGAAAATGTAAATGACAAAAGAGGGGGAGGCTGACGCACAGAGGCTTCGCATCCTAACTAGGCCCGGGGCGGACCTACCCCCTATACCAGGGGTGTAAATAGATCAGGTTGGGTTGGGTTCGGGTTCAACCCATTTATTAATTGGGTTGAAAACCTCAACCCAGTCTGGCCTGTTTAGGTAAATGGGTTGAGATTTTCAACCCAACCCAACCTGGGTTGGTAGCGGGTTGACCTGTTTATGATTTTTTCAACCCAACCCATTTAATAAATGGGTTGAACCTGGGTTGACCCATTTATTTTAAAACTTTAAGTAAAATAAAAAAGAACTTAAACCTAATTCCATGACAAATACACAAGTCACAATCACAAAACCAAATAAATTGTCCAAAGTTTCCATAAAACACAACCATAAAGTGGAATAAATTGTTCAAAGTTTAATTATCTCAATCATAAAGTCAAAAAAATAAATTTCTAAACTCTAAGTAACTCTCGGTATTAGTATTACTCTCCTCTTGATCTTCCATCTTCTCCGTCATGATTGCTCCACATAGCGCCTCAAGTTGTGATTCCATTTGTGCTATATAAATAAATAAATTAACCAACTTAATACGATAAAAGAAATATATAAACAAGTTACTACGAAATATATAAATAACAAGTTAGAACAAATCTTCTCCGTATAACCAATCTCTTAGACAAATAATAAAAATCATAAACATTATAAGTTTATAACAATAAACATATTACTATAAAAAAAACTGAAAGCTGTTAAATACTTAAAGTAGTAACAAAACCAAATAGGCAAATACCATTAACAGGAAGCAAATACATATTACTATTGAAGTATGGAATCTTCTCAACGAAACAGAAGAAACGAAACCAAAAAGGCAAATACCATTAACATAATTTTATTTGCTGCACACATTGATTTTAACAGAAGAAACGAAACAGTATGGAGTATGGAATCTATTCAACGAAACAGAAGCTATTTGCTGCACACAGTTATTTAAATCAATTACTGATGATACAAAGCTATTCCGACCACAATAAATGGATTAAATCTGAGAAGAAACGAAACAGAAGAAACGAAACAGAAGAAACAAAGTAACAAACTGAAAATCTTACTTCCGGTTGAGCGTAGTCGCCGGCGTGAAACTTCAGCCGCCACCAAAGTTGCAACTAGGGTTTGATTAGAGGAGAGAAGTCGATGTCTCGATGATGTGAATAGTTACTGCAAAAATGAAAATGAAATAATGAAGTAACTTTTAGTTTGTTTAGGGTTTAGAAATAATCATTCAATTAAAAAATAAAAAGATATTAAATTAAATTAATTTAAATAATAATTGTATAAATGGGTTGTAAAAGGGTTTAGATAGGTTGAAAACAGGTTGTAAAAGGGTTGACATCAGGTTAGAAATGGGTTGAAATCAGGTTATAAATGGGTTGAAATCAGGTTGAAAATTTTGACCCAACCCATTTATTAATTGGGTTAGGCGGGTTGGCAGGTTGATGGGTTGAAAATCTCAACCCAACCTGCTATTATTGGGTTGGGTTCGGGTTGGGTTGGCGGGTTGGGTCACTTTTTGCCACCCCCTACCCTACACACACAGGAGAGGGTGCACGGGCACCCGCTCGACCGAGCTCAAAAGTGACCGGAGGTTGAGGCTACACCTGACACTACAAAACAAATGACTTTTACCCAGGGAAATTTCCGTCGGTGATTACCTAGGGATCACCCAGAAAATACCAATGGTTCGGCATAATCTGATGTTTTTCAAGAAAATACCTATGGATCACCCAGAGAATCCCTGGGTAATCTGTCACTGATTTGCATTATCCACAAAAAATTTACCCACCAACTTTTGTGACGGTTTTGTGATGAATCACGTCCCTTTAGCAACAGATTTCTCAGGGAAAAGTTCGTAGGTAAAAGTCTTTTGTTTAGCTTAGTAGTGTGAGTTTGTCATTGGATTCATCTAGAATGCATATGCAAATTATACATATATATTAATAAATATATTTTTAAATTTTTCTGAAGAAAAAGGTCAAAAAAACTAAAATGTCCTTATTATTTCGGATTTTTTAACAGAAGCTAGTGATAGGAACTCCAATTGTTGTAAAAATGATATCACATGAACATGGTGTTGAGTTTTTAAAAAAGGGACAAGAAATACATAACCTTAGGGTTGAAACATGTAATTTATTCTATAATATAATATATATTATTGTCATATAGAAATTAAAATCAACACATAAAAGAAAACCTAGGGGTCGTTTACTAAATATTTACCTTGATAAGTGCTTATCGGGTTAACATAATAAGTACCGAAAATCTTATTCGGTAAGAGGGATGACAATAATTGAGGATCTTATTCGGTAAGTGGAGGTGATGACTCTTACCTAGTTATAAACGCTTACCATCAATCCATTTTGATAGCAAAGAATGTTACCCATAAAATAAAGGACACTAGTGACTCTTGCCGGTAAGCATCTGGTAAATGACCTACTAGCAACTCATATTAATCCTTCTCATGTTAATGGAAGAGAGGAAACTCTTAAGATTGATAAACGGGATAGATCAAATTCATAATTCTAAAAATTTAAAAAGTAAAACCTGCTAAAAATACAATTTGTGGATGTATTTTAAATTATAATACGATTTTGTTTTTTAATTTATAATACAATTTGTATTTTTTATAGGGAAATTAATTAAAATACCCTAAGTCAAACCAAGTGTTACTGAAATACCCCAAATCTCTCCCATGTTACAAAAATACCCCAAACATCCGCGATAGAGCCCGCGATCGCGGGCTCCAGGCCACGTGTCACCAAAGTTTGCCCACTTTGCCCGCGTTGGTCCCTCAAGAATGCCCGCGGTCCAGCTTTCCCCCCTCAAGAATGCCCGCGTGTGCAGTTTTGGTCCCTGCCCGCGTTTGACTCTCGTTGACCCCCGCGATCGCGGGCTACACGTGTCCAAAGTTTGCCCACTTTGCCCGCGTTGGTCCCTCAAGAATGCCTGCGGTCCAGCTTTCCCCCCTCAAGAATGCCCGCGTGTGCAGTTTTGGTCCCTGTCCGCGTTTGACTTTCTTTGACCCCCCGCGATCGCGGGCAATAGTGCCACGTGTCGGCACAGGGTTAACCCTAAAGTCTGTTTGACGAACCAAACCCTAATGTTTTCTTCGGCCGCACTATATAAGGGGGGGGGACCAAAAAACGACACTCTCATTTTTTTAATCACTCTCTCAATTTTTAATCAAACTCTCTCAATTTTCTCCCACTCTCTCAATTTTGTCGTGTGGAATACGCGTTCGGGTTTTGTGAAGATGTCTCGTATTACCTCTGTGGTATGTTTTCCTTATGTTTTTTGTTATTTTTTGTATGTTATTTTAAGTTAAGATATATGATTTGTAGGTTGTTATAGTGTTTATAACTTATGTTTGAATATGTTCTATGCTTAACATGATATGTATGGTTTTATGTTTGAATGTGATATTTGTATGTTATAATGTGTATGTTGTTATAGTGTGTTTTTTATAAAAAAAATTGTTAAGAGTGTTTTTTTATAAAAAAATTGTTAAGAGTGTGTTATTATAAAAAAAATTGTTAAAAATGTGTTTTTTTTTTAAAAACACACTCTTAACAATTTTTTTATAAAAACACACCCTAACAATTTTTTATAAAAACTGTTTTTTATAAAATATTGTTAACAGTGTGTTTTTATAAAAAATTGTTATAGTTTTATGGTTTTATGTTTGAATGTGATATTTGTATGTTATAATGTGTATGTTGTTATAGTGTGTTTTTTCATAAAAAAATTGTTAAGAGTGTTTTTTTATTAAAAAATTGTTAAGAGTGTGTTATTATAAAAAAATTGTTAAAAATGTTTTTTTTTATAAAAACACAATTTTAACAATTTTTTTATAAAAACACACCCTTAACAATTTTTTATAAAAACAGCTTTTTATAAAAAATTGTTAAGAGTGTTTTTATAAAAACACACTTTTAACAATTTTTTTATAAAAAAACACTCTTAACAAATTTTATATAAAAAACACACTATAACAACATACACATTATAACATACAAATATCACATTCAAACATAAAACCATAAAACTATAACAATTTTTTTATAAAAACACACTCTTAACAATTTTTTATAAAAAAACTGTTTTTATAAAAAAATTGTTAAGAATGTGTTTTTTAAGAATGACAACTTAGGTCCCTACGGTTTTAAGAATGACAACCTAGGTCCCTAAACTTTTAAGAATGCCAATTAGGTCCTAAACTTTTAAGAATGACAACTAGGGTCCCTAAACCGCACTTTATCTATATATAACAATATGATACGTTGAAATAAAATAAACCGCACTTTATCTATATATAACACTATTATACGTTGAAATAAAATACCACCGCACTTTATCTATATATAACAATATGATACGTTGAAATAAAATACCACCGCACTTTATCTATATATAACAATATGATACGTTGAAATAAAATACCACCGCACTTTATCTATATATAACACTATTATACGTTGAAATAAAATTCCACCGCACTTTATCTATATATAACAATATGATACGTTGAAATAAAATAAACCGCACTTTATCTATATATAACACTATTATACGTTGAAATAAAATACCACCGCACTTTATCTATATATAACAATATGATACGTTGAAATAAAATAAACCGCACTTTATCTATATATAACACTATTATACGTTGAAATAAAATACCACCGCACTTTATCTATATATAACAATATGATACGTTGAAATAAAATAAACCGCACTTTATCTATATATAACACTATTATAAGTTGAAATAAAATACCACCGCACTTTATCTATATATAACAATATGATACGTTGAAATAAAATAAACCGCACTTTATCTATATATAACACTATTATACGTTGAAATAAAATACCACCGCACTTTATCTATATATAACACTATTATACGTTGAAATAAAATAAACCGCACTTTATCTATATATAACACTATTATACGTTGAAATAAAATACCACCGCACTTTATCTATATATAACACTATTATACGTTGAAATAAAATACCACCGCACTTTATCTATATATAACAATATGATACGTTGAAATAAAATAAACCGCACTTTATCTATATATAACACTATTATACGTTGAAATAAAATACCACCGCACTTTATCTATATATAACACTATTATACGTTGAAATAAAATATCACCGCACTTTATCTATATATAACACTATTATACGTTGAAATAAAATACCACCGCACTTTATCTATATATAACAATATGATACGTTGAAATAAAATAAACCGCACTTTATCTATATATAACAATATGATACGTTGAAATAAAATAAACCGCACTTTATCTATATATAACACTATTATACGTTGAAATAAAATACCACCGCACTTTATCTATATATAACAATATGATACGTTGAAATAAAATAAACCGCAACATCTATATAAAATAAAATAAACCGCGACATCTATATATAACACTAACTATAACATCTGTGAATGACTATGTAGAAGGATTTCTTTAACATCGACTTGACGGTAAGGTGCAAAGTTTCCTACATCGAGGAATTAGGAGCGCTCTTTAGGGGATTAGGTGATCGCGCGGATACCCTTGAGACCATCTATAGAGGGACACCGTTCGGGCCATGGATGGATGTGTCTTACTCTGGTGGCGACCCTACGCTAGTACACATGTTTCTACAGTTGGAGGTCGAGGGCGCCAACGCTGAGCCGGAGGAGATGCATTTTGATTTCTTCGGCTCTCAATTGCATTTTGGGCGTCGTGAGTTCTGTCTAATTACAGGACTACGTTTTGGAGAGGCTCCCCCCTTCCTCCCTTAGAAGACTGCTCCTTCGTTCCTAGGGTTTGGGGCATTTCAGCATCTCGTTTGAAGCTGAAGGCAGCCCGGGACATGATGAAAGAGGGCCTTAGTGCCCTAACCGACGACGATGCTGTCCGTGTATGGTTGGTGGTGATCGTGGATATGGGCTTCCTGGGCCGTGAGTATAGCCAGTATGCTTCTGAGACGGTCCTTAGGGCCGTCGAGGACCTTGAGCTGTTTAACAGCTACCCGTGGGGTAGCCATATCTGGACACATTGCTACTCTATTCTGCACCGAGCCATAGCCAGACGCGTTGATCGACATGCAAAGATGAATCTTTGTGGTTTTACATACGCCTTCAAGGTTAGATACGTAGTATAACAATTGTTAATAATACATACAAACTGTTTGGCTTTTCTTTTTACGTACTTGCTCTTCTTGTCTAATTCCAGATATGGATCTTGGAGATGTTTCCCGCATCAATCCGATATTTCGTCAAGCGCGACGATCGAGTACTTAGGGGAACCCGTTGGGACAAGCGTGTTACCCTAAGTAGGTCGCTTTGGTTTCAGTTCTTCAATGCGTCTAGAAATGTAAGTTCTTTTACTATGTTTACAATTTGCATACGTTAGTCCCGCTTATTAATTTCTTTTATGTTTTATCATATATTTAGCAGCCACTCTTGCCTTTCGATCGCCTTGTGCCTACTGTCGACGAGATGGGCACAGATTGGTACAGAGACAGCGTGGCCTTTATTGACGCAGAGGCGGAAAGGGCTCGACGTCCCCCTACTTCCGAAGATGAGGAAGACGACGACAGGCCCCCTTCCGGTGGATACCAGCCGCCCCCTTCCTCCTCCTACCAGCCGACCCGTTCCTCCTCCTACCAGCCGCCCCGTTCCTCCTCCTACCAGCCGCCCCATTCCTCCTCCTACAATCCATATGAGGCGGCCCCTTCCTACGAGCCACAGCGTGGCTCTCATGAGCACCTGTGGGACTACGTCCACGGGCCGCTAGAGTCACGTGTACAGCTTCTGGAGGGATTCTACAGACAGTTTAACGCTGTCAATGTTAGTGTTTAACTTAATTTGTTGGCCACGTTTATTTAGTTTGTATATTAATATTACGTTCTAAATTTGTTTTAGCTGTCGAGTACGACACCGATCCCCGCTCCGTTCGGATAGGGGGCACAGGCGACGTTTGCCACCACATCCTATCCGTCATTCCCTGAAAATGTAAGTGACATTGAGTAACCATTATAGTTATATGTTTGTTCCTAAGTTTGTAACTCTTATAATGATCAATGTCACGCAGGCCGGGATGTCGGGGGCCGGGATGTCCCAAACGCCGTTCACCACCACATCCTATTCTACTATCCCGGAGAGTGTAAGTGACACTGAGTAACCATTATAGTTATATGTTTGTTCCTAATTTTGTAACTATTTTAATGATCAATGTCACGCAGGTCGGGATGTCCCAAACGCCGTTCGTGGCCACATCCTATTCTACTATCCCGGAGAGTGTAAGTGACACTGAGTAACCATTATAGTTATATGTTTGTTTCTAATTTTGTAACTATTTTAATGATCAATGTCACGCAGGCCGGGATGTCGGGGGCATACACAAACATCTTTGGCGGTTCGGCCGATGACTATTACAGGCCGGAAATGCATACTGTAAGTTATTTTGGTAGTTTTGGTTTAATTGTGAACATTTCCTAAATTGTACTTAAAACATTGAGTAACGTAATTTTCAGACGGGGTCTCCTATTATCCAGGATCACTTATCGGAGCACTTCTCGGAGCCTGACGATGACTCGATGGATGTTGTAGATCCACCACCACAGGTGACCCCGCTCCCTCAAAAGCGGTCGCATAAAATTTCACAATGGTTTCGTCACCCGTTTGGCCAACAAGGATCTACGACACCACCGGCCGCTAAAAGACAAGCAAAGAAAGCGGGGGGAAATAAGGGAGGAAAGAAAAAGGGAAAGGTCCCTTCACCGGAGCCTCAACCGGCATCGGAAATATTGAGGATGTGTCGGACTGGTCGCCTCTCCCCCATGATATTCGTCCCTTACTTGAGCATGGAAATCAACCCCCCGCTTTTTCCAAGTATTGCTGGCGGATGACCCTTTGGAGTCTGAGTTACAGGATGTGGTTAGTATGAAGTTTAACTATAGTCATATAATCAAATATATTTATAATACATGTCTAACCATCTATTTTTTATGTATAGCACATCGATTGTTGGGTCTCGATGCTGCAAAGACATCGTGGAACAGACACGAGGTGGACCATAATGTATAGTATTTTCTTTCCCTACCTGTTGCTCCCCCATCAAGGTCCCGCCTCCGTGGCCAACTCATGCAACGGCGTGGAAGGGGTTTCTTGGGCTCTCCTCGATGTGGTATGTAAATCGTTTTACTCTTATTTTATTTAAGTTGTTTTGTTGCTAACTAAGTTGTCTAATATTGTAATATTTCAGGTGTACATCCCAATATGCATTCATCCCAAACATTGGCTGCTCGGAGTGTTTGAGCTTGACGCTATGACCATGACCATATATGACAGCGATAGTGCCAGTCTCTTCAGAGACTAATTGGAAGACCAGATGAGAATGTTTAAAGATGTGCTATTTGACTTCTTTTGTCGGGTCAAGGACACGAGGCGTCGCGATAGGTCAGAGCTCTTTCGCCATAAGTTCGCCAAGAATACACCCCAGCAAGGCGGGATGAATGCGGATTGCGGTGTCTGGGTATGTCGTAATGCCAGCATCTTGATAAATAACGATGTGGTATTTGTACACCCTGACCAGACCGAGGCCGAGGCCAAGGCATTTCGCATACATATGGCGGAGTCCATTTATGCGCATTGTCAAATAAATCAAACTTAGGTTGTTTATGTAACATTAAATAATTGTTATTTTTAGTATTAACTTATTTTGTTAAAGTATTGTGATTGACTTACTGTTTACTTCATTTGGTTTTTGCTAATTTCATCCATTTACTCAACTTTGAGTATCGATATCTCTTTCACACATACTCTATTTTGGACGCATTATATATCATTTCGAAGATCTCATATAGAAGAACATAAACCTACTAAAAGTTAGTTATATATAACACATATATATAAATTTAAATGCGTCCAAAGTTTAGTAAAACCCATATTTTCAACACCTAGTAAGTAGGTTTATGAAACTTGCGATAATCCTAATACAGAGATTATTGGGGTATTGGTTCTTGTTGTCTGGAAGTGATTCATATTATGCAAAAATTGGTATCATGTAATGTAGAACAATATCTATATTATAGAAACTTGCATTTGATAGTACCAGATAAATCTGATCTAAATTCTCATTAATTAGCTATGTAGTGTATAACTGTATATGATATATATTAAAATATATAAATTCAAAAAAATTCAAGATTGGGCTCATTTCGAACGTATCGAAGAGACGATTATAATGGTGTAATTTGTTAAAATTAAAACGTATTTTTTAACGTATTTTAGTTAATAAACGATTATATGTGTTAAATGTAAAATTAAAATAATGAAAGTAAAATGTATAAAGTAAATTTAGTAAATAAGTATAGGGGTTGAAAGTGTAACATTCCAATTCAAATTCATCAAATTGGACGAAAGAGGGGTGAACAGTGTCAAACGCGGGTGAATTTTTCATAAATGGTCCCTGGAATTTTTCAAAAATGGTCCCTTGCAATTGAAAAGTCACAAAATAATCCCATCGCGGGATTCCTTCGCGATCGCGAGATGCCATTTTTCAAAAATGGTCCCTGCAAGTTTAAAAAAGTGTCAGAAATGGTCTCTGGCCCGCGATCGCGGGCTCCCATCGCAGAAAAAAGGGTATTTTTGCAAAGTGAGAGAGATTTAGGGTATTTCGGTAACAGTTGGTCAAACTTGGGTATTTTAATTAATTTCCCTTTTTTATAATACAATTATAATTAATACAATTATAAAATACAAAATCGTATGTGTCGTGTGAAAAATATTCACTTATTAGTATTTTCAAATACAATTTGTTTTTTTTAATTGTTTGTCATTAAATCTAAGACATTTCTTATTTTTCAAATCAACGAGATTTGATTCGGATTATATATATATATATATATAATTATTAACTTTAATACGATTCACAGGTTACATCGTTGAACAAAATTAATAAAAAAAATGATAAAAGTATTATCCAATAGCTTGGTTTTGTTGGGTTCTTTAATCTTTTACTATAAAAATATATATATCTTTATTTTGATAAATAAATATAATAAAAAAGGAAGGCTCCAAGGAATATGTATTTGCAATTTTGCATGGACTTGGAGTATTAAGGGCATTGACACACGACTTGCAAATTGAATTGCAAGTGTAAGTGGGTCCCATAAATAGTCAAAAATTGCAATCCACGTATGAAAGCATATATTGCAATTGTGTTTGTAAGTGAATGTGGGTCCCATGTGGGGTCAAACTCTTACTTTATATTATTATATTATATATTTATTAATAAAAAATAATTAAAATATATATAATAATTTATAAAGTAATTAATAAATGTTATAGTGGGGACCAATTGAAAGTGTAAATGAATTACAGGTGTGTGGATGATAATTGCAAAAGCTGATGTGGCACAATTGAAAGTGTAAATGAATTGGACCTGTGTGTGGTCTAATAAGCACCTAAATTTCGTTATTGGCGTGTGTGAATTGAAGCAAACCGCCCATGTGGTCTGCCTTCGTCAACTTTGGAGGCCACCACCGCCATTTTTCCATCAATAATAACCAATCTAACACACATATATATATTTTTATGGGAAATTGCCTCAAATAGCTATTTTGCTGTTGATTTCTCCAAATAAACACTTTGATAATCTTATTTTCAAAATAGCCAAAACTTACGCAGATGAACTTATGTATAGAGTTTTCTCTGCGTAAGTTTAATTTTCCTCCCAAAAAATTAAAAAAATAGTTTTTTAAATATTTTAATTTTTTTAATTAAACTTACACAGAGAAAACTCTATGCGTAAGTTTTCCTCCCATTTTTTTTGCCTTCCATTTTTTTTTAATTTTTTGGGATGAAAAATAAACTTACGCAGAGAAAACTCTATGCGTAAGTTTCTCTGCATAAGTTTTGGCTATTTTGGAAATAGGGTTAAGAAAATGGTTATTTGAAGAAGCCAATGGGTGTAGAATAACTATTTAAGCCAATTTCCCTATTTTTATATATATTTCTGGTTTCAGAATTTCATAATTAATGATCAATGATTACTATACTTGCTCCAACTTCGAAGATTCTGAGATCAAGCTATGTGAACACCAACACTTCAAAAGTCTCACTTTCCCACAACCTACTTCCACACGCAGAGTTTGACACAAAAACAACCGCCGTCCTCACTCAATCCCATCCGCCGGTATGTTGCCGGAATCCATCTCCGGTCATCACCCTTTCTTTCTACCCCTCATTTTCTTGATCATCATCATCATCTACCCTTCATCTTCCCAATCTAAACCTACACAACAAATTCTTCTCAAAATCAAAACCCATTTAGATAATTCAAACTCACCAGTATTCACCACATGGAATAACAATAACCCAGTTTGTAACTTCACCGGAATCGTCTGCAACGGCGAAAATTCCGTCAAAGAAATCAATCTTTCACAACAACAACTCGCCGGAACTCTTGATTTTGATTCAATCTGTTCTCTTGAATCACTCGAGAAAATCTCACTCGGATCAAATCTTTTGCATGGTACCATCACTCCTCACTTATCAAACTGCACCCAATTACAGTATCTTGATCTCGGATGCAATCTTTTTTCAGGCGAGTTCCCGGAGGTATCTTCTTTAATCCAACTACACTTCCTAAACCTAAACCTCAGCGGGTTTTTCGGCCAATTTCCATGGAAATCGCTTCAAAACCTTACCAACCTCACTTTCTTGAGCTTAGGAGACAACCCATTTGAAATAAGTCCGTTTCCTAAAGAAATCTTGAATCTTGAGAAGTTACAAACTCTTTATCTTTCTAACTCTAGCATTCAAGGAAACATTCCGGAAGAAATCGGAAACCTCCGTTCGTTACAAAGTCTTGAACTTTCCGATAATTATTTGATCGGAATAATTCCGGAAGCGATCACCAAGCTCACCGACCTTCGAGTTCTTGAGCTTTACGACAACGAGCTCTCGGGAACTTTTCCTGTCGGGTTTGGCAACGCGCTGGTTATGCTTGCGGAACTCGATGTTTCGAATAACAGTCTTGAAGGCGATATTTCCGAGTTAAGAAACTTGACTCGGATTGAATCGTTACAGTTGTTTGAGAACAATTTTTCCGGTGAAATCCCTGTCGAGTTTGGAGACTTCAAGTTTTTACAGCAATTTTCGATTTATAATAATAAGTTCACCGGAGAACTTCCCGCGAAAATCGGGTCGTGGGCCGATTTTCAATTCATTGATGTATCGGAGAATTTCTTAACGGGTTCGATTCCACCGGATATGTGCAAAAATGGGAAGATTATTGATATTTTGATGCTTCAGAATAAGTTCACCGGTGGGTTGCCGGAAACTTATGCCAATTGTTCTTCGTTGAGTCGGTTAAGAGTGAATAATAATTCACTTTCTGGGAGAATCCCAGATGGGATTTGGAGTTTGCCGAATATAAAATTGATTGATCTTGCAATGAATTTGTTTGAGGGTGAAGTGACACCTAGTATTGGTGAAGCCAAATCATTACAACAGCTTTTTATAGCTAACAATCTTTTTTCCGGCGAGTTGCCGGAAGAAATATCACAAGTGTCATCTTTGGTGGAAATGGAGTTGATGTCGAATAAGTTCACCGGTGAAATTCCGGCGAGAATTGGTGATCTGAAGAAGTTGAATAGTCTTCATTTAGAAGGTAACTTTTTATCTGGAACTATTCCAAAATCTCTTGGTTCATGTGTTTCTCTCAGTGATATAAACCTTGCCGGAAATTTTTTCTCCGGCCAAATTCCGGCGAGTCTTGGTTCTTTACCAAGCTTGAACTTCTTAAACTTATCCGGTAACAAACTTTCTGGTGTGATTCCGGCGAGTTTGTCGTCGCTAAAGCTAAGCCTTATTGATTTGTCAAACAACATGTTGATCGGGCCGGTGCCGGGATCTTTATTGGCGGAGGCTTACGACAGTAGTTTCGCCGGAAATCCAGGGTTATGTGCCGATGGGAGAAGAGATCTCCGGCAATGTTCGCCGGGTTCTCAGAAATCCGGCAACTTGAATGTTGCAAAGTATTGCTTCATAGCCGGCGCACTCGTGTTAGTGTTGTTGTTAGCGTGTTTTCTACTCGTAAAATCAAGACGAAAAGTTGGCAAGGATCTCAACGGTCGAGGTTTTTCGTGGGACATGAAACAATTTCACGTCATAAGCATCAACGAAGGCGAAATACTGCGATCCCTCAAACAAGAGAATTTAATCGGAAAAGGGGGTTCCGGAAACGTCTACAAAGTCGAATTAGGGTGCGGGAAGAAATTGGCCGTAAAACATATGTGGAAGTCCGGAATGGAATCGGGTGATCGGAATCCGAGCGTTGAGACGATATTACCAAAACGGAAAAGCAGGTGGCCGGAATACGATGCTGAGGTGGCAACTTTGAGTTCGATTCGACACGTGAATGTTGTGAAGTTGTATTGTAGTATTACGAGTGAGGACTCGAATCTACTGGTTTATGAGTATATGCCTAATGGTAGTTTATGGGATCGATTACATATGTACCAAAAGGTTGACATGGATTGGAATGTTAGGTACGAGATTGCGGTGGGGGCCGCAAAGGGATTGGAGTATCTACACCATGGGTGCGATCGACCGGTGATACATCGAGATGTAAAATCGAGCAATATCTTGTTAGATGAGGAGATGAAGCCGAAAATAGCTGATTTCGGACTTGCGAAGATTGTTCAAACTAATAAAGTCATGGATTCGACGCACATCATTGCAGGAACACACGGTTACATCGCTCCTGGTAGGTCTCTCATGCATTTTACTTCTTAAAATGTCCGCAATGAAAAAGACAAATGTATAATTATTACACTTTTTAATTAACAAACGGATAATTTTGTCCTTAAATGGAAATTCATCTTATATTTAAGGTTACAATGGGAAAATAGACATTTAATACTAAAACTTATAACAATTTTTTGTTACTTTCAGAATATGGATACACGTTCAACGTGACCGAGAAAAGTGATATCTACAGCTTTGGAGTTGTTCTAATGGAGTTGGTAACACGAAAAAAACCAGTTCAATCAGAGTTTGGCGAGAACAGTGACATAGTATGTTGGGTGCACGACGAAATGAGGAGGAATGACAACGCGATCGCTCTCGTGGACCCAAACATTTCAGACGATTGGAAGGAAGATGCGATGGAGATGTTGATGATTGCAATACGTTGCACGATGAAGATACCGGCATTGAGACCGTCAATGAGGATGGTTGTGCAAATGTTGGAACGAATCGAACCTCGTTCACCTGTCGATATTGTGATCGACAACGATATCCATATAGGAAAAAACTAGATTTATATACCGAGAAGAAATAACATATGTAAATAAAACGTTTTGTAAGTTTATAGATAAAAACCAGATATTTGCTTGGGAAAGACTAAATTCCAAATTCAATTAATAAGATTGATTGTTGTTACAAGTGTTCTCAACCTTGTCTCATTAAAACGCATTTAGACGTTTAACTTGTAGTAAAAAACGATTTATAAATTATATCACAAGTCAATTGTTATATTATTTTTTAGATAAAGAAAGTATATTTGACTATTCATTAAACATGTAAAATTGTCTTGTTAACCGAGAATATAAAATTAATACCACTTATAATTAAGAAAGAATATCCAATTTTTTTTACAGAAAAATAAAACCAAGACAGCACTCGGGTGGAAGTTAAACCGAAGCAACCACAAAAAAAGCTCAAAGCAACAGAGAAAGGGGAAAGGGGGAGAGAAGACCAACCACTAGGGAAGGTTCCAAACCTGTATAGCATAGACAACATTGAGAGAAAGCTTCAAAATCAAGTTAAGAAATCTAGACCGAACATCAAAATTTAGTCTTAACTACTGTATAATGCGATATTCGCTTATTCTTGAAGATACAATTATTTCTTTCATTCCGCAGGTGGTAGACAGTCCTAGCCAACACTAATCTACGAATAATAGACCAAATGTCTTGCTTTTGGTGGCCGGCTGAAAAAGTCTGATAATATCCGCCAGTTGTTCGGGGCATTAGAGAGGTTCAACTTTGGCTTGAGCCCAAGCCAAACCTACTTAGGAAAGGGACACTAGAAGAAACGCTGATTATGGAATTCAGACCGATTATGACAAAAACCACATGACATATTCAAATAGGTCTCCCACGAGCGGAGTTTATCATGCGTCTTGAGACGCTGCTGCATGGCAACCTAGAGAAGGAAAACATGTCTGGAATATTTTGCGAGAACCAGACCATGTGATGCCAATCAGTCTCAGACTCATTGGGGTGGATGTTGAGTCATACTTCATGCACCGAGAAAGGAGTGAGACTGCCATCTCGTTTTCTCCAAAGGAGTTTGTCCGGGATATTGGGGGAGGTAAACGGGGGAGTGAGACTACCAAGAGGGGAAGCAGGGTTGTTCCGCAGTTGAGGACAAACCCAACTGTCATTATGAATAATGTCTATAACTCTAGCATTCAGAGAGAGATTCGCATTAGGAATGTTGCGAGGGGTTATATACTTACAAAGTTGACCAACGTGATGTCAGTTATCAAACCAGGCGGAGATGTTCACACCATCGTCAATCTAAGAGACAATACAATCTCGAATCTTATACCACATACATGATTTTCCTCCAACCCATCCGATATCACTACGAATTGGGATTTTCCAAAAGTTACGATCTTTAACCCTCTAGGAGTGAATCCATTTAACCTATAGAGAATCCTTATTTGTAAGGATTCTCCACGTATGGGAGGCAATGAGAGCAATATTCCAACTGGAAAGACTCTTGATATCGAGACCGCCTTGAGACTTGGGAAGACAGATGATCTTCCCAGAGACTTTTGCTTTCCCTCTTTTAAGCTCATTGTGGCACCAAAGGAAACTGCACATTTATGTTTGAACATAATAAAAATTATAAATGATAGGTAACATGTCTTTGTTAATTTGAAGACTCGATAAAAAATACCAAATAAATATAACCGTACGAGTAGTAAAAGAATATATAAAATTCTCTTTTTTATGCATATTTAATTTAATTTAAAATTTTATTATAATTTAAATATTTTGGATATAAAAATAAAGATGTAGTTTATTTTTGTTTTGATGATTTTGTTCTATTAATATGGATAAACTTCTATTATGTTTTTGAAGGTTTTTATCTTTATAAAGTTCAAACATAAACATTTAAGAAGTTTTATATATGCGATAATAACTTGTAAGACTGAATTTAAAAAAAAATGAAAATATCAACTAAGTAGTTTATACTCTCGATTGGACATGTTTGAAAGAGTTGAACGTCTTATTCTTATAAGTAGTCTGTGTAAATATAAAATATAAGTCAGGAGCAAAGATACTTGAAAGTAAATTCGAGTGCAAGCCCGATATGAAAGTTAAGTTCAATCGTCCAAAGTAAGATCTTTTTAGTCTTAATTTTTCTTTAGAATTTGATTCTTAAGACAAGACCGAAAATCAGTTTTTCTAAATCTTTCGTTTTTGTTTTGTCTATGTTGTAGTTTGAGATCGAAACTGGATAGTAAAGATGATCAAATCCCAAAATATGTTAATAAAACAAAACTGAAAATCTTTATATATATAAAAGGAAAACCCAATAGAAATGAGGTGGAACCATGAGAATTGAGTATTCTCAAATGGTGGATTGTGGTTGAGTTATAACTATCCCACATTGGTGAGGAGTTGAAATATTAGAACAAATATGTGTGTATAAAAAAATTGGATGTGATGACTTTGTTTTCATTCTCATATAGTTATCTTATTTTGGATAACCTTTATTTTGCATCATGAAATTATTCTCAAATGATAGATTGTGGTTGAGCTTTAGCTTTCCTACATTGGTGAAAAGTTGAAAATTTTGAATAAAGAGGTGTATAAAAAGGTGGATGTGATGCTTTTGTGTCCATTCTCATATGGTTGTCTTATTTTGGATGATTTTTTTTGCATCATGAAAATTGAGTATTCTCAAATGCTCAACGGTAGTTTACTTTTAGCTATTTCACATTGGTGACAAGTTGAAAAATAGAATAAAGATGTGTAAGAAAGGTGAGTGTAATGCAATTGTGTCTATTCGTCGGTTTTGACACATAAGATTGTATTATTTTAGATCAAAAGGTTATGAGATGACACCATGAGATATGAGTATTCTCAAGTGGTGAATTGTGTGGTTGAGTTATTGTTTATCCCACATTGATGAAAAGTTAAAAAGTTAGAATAAAGATGTGAATAGAAAATGTGAATGTGGTACCTTTGTGCCCATTCATGATCCATAGGGCCATGATTCATAGATTGTTTTATTTTGGATGAATTTTTTGAAAAACAAATAAAAATTATTATTATATAAAAAATCAATCGATTAATATATCAATTAATAAAAATGTTAAAAAAACCAATAATTGAACTAAAGGTCATGATGTGACACCATGAAATTTGAGTATTTTACAAATGGCGAGGTAGTAGTTGATTTTTAGCTATCTCACATTGTTGGAAAGTTAAAAAAATTGAAATAATTAAATTTATAGATTAAAGAAGAAATAATAATATATAATAATGTGGCGGTGTGAGATTTGTGTATTTCAAAATCTAGCATTGTGGTGGTGTTTTACTCATCCCACAATAATAAAATATAAGATTGGAGAATGAAAGTAACTATAATAAACAAGGAGACTTGACTTTTGATTAATTAAAGGATTGTTTGGCTAGATATTCTTTATGACCAACCTTATTTTTCTTAAAAAACTATTTATTTAAGTAAATAAATTGATCGATAAATGTATAGAAATCATTATATTTCATAAAATTATATAATATTATCAAATGTTGAACCGTGATGTTTTTTTTTATTATCTCACAAGTCACAAGAAGATGCAAGTATTATCAAATCTTGAATTAAGATGATGTTATCCACATTGATAGAAAGACGATAAATTTGGAAGAATTAGTGAGTATGTAAAGTAAATGAGAGTCTTATTTAATTATCCCACATCGACGGAAAGACAATAAATTTGGAAGAGGGTGTTAGTATATAAAAGCTGGAAGAGATGTCTTATTTGTTTATCCCACATCGGTGAAAAACGATAGATTTGAAAGAAGAGGTTAGTATATAAAAGGTGGATGAGATGTCTTATTTGGTAAGTCCACATCTACATATTGGTAACAAATTTAGAACAATAGGCAAACAAAGGAAAATGTGTATAAGATGCCATACAAGTTTAAACGAGTTTGTGATAACTTATTTGGTTATCTTTTTTTAGTCGACCTATTTTGCTAAAAATCAGTTTTTATTAAATATTAACCTTTATATAACTTCATTTATATAAAAAGAACAACCATTATTATGAGTCACATTGTGAGATTTCAGTATTCTCAAAAGGCATAAGATTGGAGAATGAAGGTAATTATAAGAAATAAGGGATAATTTTGATAGTAAAAAATTTAGTTAGCTAAATATGTTTTAGCTCACGATTTGAATCTATAATAAATTAGCAAGAATGAAGGATCTCGAAGAGAAGGTCGATACTATATGAAAACGTACCACTTATGAAAATACATTATATTTTTAAAATTGTATCTCATTAACTATTAATGGAGAAACTACGTTTTATCTTAACTCAACTCGGTCAAGTACTTAAAATATTTATCGCTACCGCGCAACGCACGGGATGGACACTAATTGTATATATTACAATAACTCCTGTGATGGTATCCCTGACTATCAGGGTTCGAACCCCGTGGTAAGCATGTCTGAGATACTCGCCTAACCTCTGGTTGGGCCGTCCTTAGGTGGTCCAGTCGAAGACTGGGCTATCGCCCCAGCCCAATGTGGATGGGAATAGGCCCAAGCGTAAGCTGGCCTGCGGACGCGGCGGATTAGTGGGCTGCCCTTGGATGCCCGATACCGCCGGGACGGTGTGCGTGCGTGTGTTCGTGATAGTCGTTCGTGGGTTCGATGCCGCATTGTCGTTAAAAAAAAGTTGTATATATTACAATAACTCCTGTGAGTAACACTTCAATAATATTTAGAAAACCCTTCAAATAAAAAATAAAAAACAAAAAACCTTAGGACCTTCACTTCATTGGGGAATCCAATCATATGATTCCATGGCAAACGAAACCTAAATAAACGGCCATTTTACACTCTTTTTTAACCATTTATCAATTTCTCAAATGAGTTTAGGGCTTACCCTTCTTCCTCACTTCACTCCTCCCAGTCCCATCAAATCTCAATCCCATAATCTCTTCTTTACATTTCCCCACAACAACAACAACAGTCCCACTCTCACAGGTCCCTCTATCTCTCTCTAAAGATTCCATCTTTAAAAAGACTTGATACTTTCTGTCTTCGATCACAAGAATTACAAGATTCCCTTTTCATAAATGAATTTCTTGTACCAAACCCATGTGGGGATTCTTCTTAATTTGTTTAGTAATTATTGATCTGGCTGTGTTTCTTGATGACCAAAGAAAGTGTGTTGGGGTTTTTTGCAGGACGAAGGAATTTAGTGTTTAGGGCTCGGACTTCTTGTGAATCAATACAACAGCTGAAAGCAAAATCAATGGATTTAAGACAAGAGTTGAACAAGAATCTTTATGAACCTATAGAGCCATATGCTACTGGGTTCTTGAAAGTTTCTGATCTCCACACAATCTACTGGGAGCAATCTGGAAATCCTTCTGGCCATGTTAGTTATCATTACTCTAATTTTCTATTTATAGTTTACTGATTTCACTTTTCAAGATTTTGTTCCTTGGAATATGTTTCAATCCAATTGGTGTTCATTCATTTCATCATAGGGGATTAATCTGCTTGGGAAGGTTTTGGTGTCCTGTATGCAATGGCATGATAATAATTTCTACATTTTCTTTAAAAATGTAAATACAAACATACTTTATGACCATACATGGTTTTACTAGAAATCTGTATTGGAAGCCCTTTAAAGTCCATTATGCAAACCTTGAGGGATCTTCAGGGGATTTTATAACAAAAATAATAAGTCCAAAATGGTTTACAAGCCTAGTAGTAGCATAGATATATAATGAAACCTAATGACACAAAATGGTTCACACATTCAATAGGCTAGGCCCCCATGAGACCTCGAGCCTATGCCACTTTACAATCCCCACGGGCAGATTGGTAGGGGCCAATATTTGAACCCAACTAATTCAATATAGATAGAAAATATATCAAAAAAATCATCGCAAAAAGTTTGTGCAAAGACCTATTTGGGGCTTTACCTGCACTTTAGGTGGTCCGGTGGTCCCTATATCCCAATTGCATATATAAAACATCAATGGGTGATTGCGAACCGTATTTTGTGCAGAGATTGTCGATAGTTTCCAACCTCCAAAATATAAGTTTATATAAATTGGCACCGTAAACTCAATGGATTGGATGATGAACATGCTACACTAGGGTCAGGTTCAGAGGAAAACCGCAAAAAAATGAAAAACCGAGGAACACATTGGTAACCAATCATCTGGACGGTATGCACGTGTGAATACAAGTAATTTGTAGCATGCACATGTGCATAAAAACCAAAAAAACAGCTTCAATTACTTGTATGCACATGTGCATACCGTCCAGATGAACGATCACCAGGGTATTCTTCAGTTTTTCATTTATTTAGTGTTTTCCCCTGAACCTCCCTCTGCTATACTAATCATATGTTTGATATGATAAGCATATACGAGAAAGTGACTTCAATGCAGTTTATTTATGATCCTTTTTCATATCTTTCAGCCGGTTGTATTTCTGCATGGTGGGCCAGGAGGTGGAACTTCACCAAGTAATAGAAGATTTTTCGATCCTGAATTCTATCGCATTATTCTCTTTGATCAGGTTCATTATCAAACCTCTGATAAAAGTACCAAATGGTTTTGAACATATTTCACCACGTAATTGTTTTTCCAGAGAGGAGCTGGTAAGAGTACGCCCCATGCTTCGTTGGAGGAGAACACAACGTGGGACCTCATTAAAGATATCGAAAAACTTAGAGAACACCTTGAAATTCCAGAATGGCAGGTTTGTTTTTCATTTATGTTGGATAATTTGGTTAAATTTGATTTATTTTATTTGTCTTGTTACTCATCTTCTTGAGGTTTTAGGTGTTTGGTGGCTCATGGGGAAGCACACTTGCTCTCGCATACAGCCAGTCGCATCCTGATAAGGTACTCTTTTTGGTTTAATGTGTCATTGATATATCCAAATAATTATTTTGGTTATATTTATTTTCTTCTTTTGTTATTCTAAGGTCACTGGGATTGTCCTTAGAGGGATCTTTTTATTGAGGAAGAAAGAGATTGACTGGTTTTATGAAGGCGGTGCTGCAGCAATATATCCTGATGGTGTGCTTCTCTTACCCTTTTTGCCATTCTCATTTTTTCTCGGTTTTTATTTTATTTTATTTTTTTACAATTTGTTTCCTTATACATACAACAGCTTGGGAGCCATTTAGAGATCTTATACCAGAAAATGAAAGAGAGTGCTTTGTGAAGGCTTACCATAAGAGATTGAATTCTGATAACTTGGAAACACAAGTAAGATTTGTTTCCTTTTTATAGATTAAAGGTTTTCTTATTAAAAGTAATTGTTTCTTTTAGTTTTTATTTTTGTGAAACACTTTTTCTTAAATATCATTTTGTGTTGTTAGTATGCCGCTGCTAGGGCATGGACCAAATGGGAAATGATGACTGCTCATCTGCTACCAAATGAAGAGACTATTAAGAGAGGGGACAATGATGCTTTCTCACTGGTATTTTACTTTCTTCACGCTTATATATCACAATGGTTTCAAACTACGATATGATATGGAGTTAAAGGGTTCCCATTGTAATCGTTCTTAACATGCAGGCTTTTGCGAGGATAGAGAACCATTACTTTATAAATAGGGGATTCTTTTCAACAGATACATATCTCTTGGATAACATTGAGAAGATCAAGCATATCAATGCTGTAATTGTACAGGTACGCCTTTAATTGTTTTATATAATCAACTATTTTTTGTTTTTCTAATTTTTTTTTCTCTTTTGTTTTTGGGGTTGGGGTGGAGGTGTTTGTGTAAGTTTTCATTAGGTTATGGACTATTTTTCAGGGAAGGTACGATTGTTGCTGCCCCATGATGTCGGCATGGGATCTGCATAAAGCTTGGCCAGAGGCAGATTTTAAGGTATGAAATAAATACAATTTGACATTTTTAATCAACTATCTTGTGAGGCCATTCTCCATCGAATTAGCGTGTGACATTTTTGCTGTTAAAACAGGTGGTAGCAGATGCAGGCCATTCTGCTACCGAACCTGGCATAGCAGCAGAACTTGTAGCAGCAAATGAGAAGCTGAAGAACATTAGAAAGACCAAGTGAACTTTAGAATCACAAGTTCAGAGACAAAAGGTAGCATTTTGAGCCATTTAGGATCAGATTGAAAATCACAAGAGCTCTGTTTGTGCCGTGTATTGAATCAATGGACAGGATTCTCTTACTGAAATCTATTTTGCGTTTCTTCTACACAATTTTTATGTTCATAGTTATCAACAAAACAATGCATAAAAGGTGAGGGAGGGTGTATGAGTTCATTTGTCATATATAAAAATATCATATACTTAAAAAATGCATATATAAATAGCTACAAAACTTTTTGTAGCATCATTATTGAATAAATGGTTACAAAAGTCTTTCTTAAGCATGTGTACCAAATGCCATGGAGAAAAAAGTGATTCAATGAATGATTGACCTTACATACAACATAAGCCACCGCCATGTCCTTGCGCAATTTTCTTTGAGCAAATCCTTGGCCGACTTGAGCTGTGAAAATTTGGTTCTTTAGCAATGGTCACAGGCCGCTTTGCCCTCGATGTGGATCTTGGAACAGAAGTTGCTCTAGTTTTGTTCTCCGCAACCATAACATCACTGTTTAATTTAGAAGTTTTCTCCTCTATTACACCCAGTTGTTGACCTGGCCTCCTTACCTTCCTAGGTGAAGTAACCCTGCATATATATATATATATATAGTAATAAAGGAGTTAGTGTTTTTTTTCTTGTTGATTCAAGAATCTGACTGGGACTGCTATTATAAGCTTACCCTTGAGGCTGTCGCTGAAGAGAAGGCGATCTTGTCCTTAAGCTGGTCAGAGATCTGGGTCTTTGCTGTGTTGATTCAGGGCGTTTTCCTGCTGATTCTTTTCCACAATTATCACTAGTAGAATCGATGTGCTTTGTAGAAAACTTCTCGTTCTTCTGGCAACACAAACGATAACATATAAGCATATATCGGTTAAGAGCTTGTAAGTGGTGTTTATCAAAAAGATAAATAACTCACTGGAATCCGGAATGTCTTCTTTATCACACTTGTATCTTTTACTATCTCTTTTTCAAGAGCAGGAAAATGAAGCTTTCTCTCCAGTGTAGCTTCTTTAAGAATCCCTCTTTCCTAAAAGAAACCAATAACTTATCTTAAAACAAAAAACATTAAATTATTAACTAAAGGACAACATATACTGCAACAATTGCTTACATCAGTTCTTAGCCTAAAAGGCTTGATGTTGGTAGGTTTCGGTTTTTTATATTTCACCACTGCAGAAGTAAGACCGCCTTTCAAATTCTTATCTAGTGTTTGAACAACCTTGTTCTTTTTATGTGTCTCCTTGCTAAGAATCTTATCACCCAGTGGCCGATTGTTATTATCTTCAGGATTCAAAGCATTTTCTTTACCACCATCGTTCATTTGTCCGCTCTCATGTCTTGCCAACGTTTCATTTGAATGATCTTCAGCACTTCCCATATTCTCTTTATCTTCTAAATATGGTAAGTTGTCCATTTTAGCTCCCAAAACATGTGAACTTGAAGTTCCGGAAGTTTCTTTTGGTTGCAGATCCTTTTCTTTCTTGGTACAATCAGAGGTAGAACCATCCTTCAGTTTCAAATCGACATCCATGTCACCAGACTCATTTTCGACCACTTTGTTAGTTGGAACCTTCTTGGAAGGTACCAAATTCTTGGACATTTTATCACCCTTGCGAATCTTTAACGGCCTTATTGAGGAATCTTGGGTTTCTGGCTTCTTGATGTTGCTTTTGATACACTTTAACGTCTTCTTTTGACTTGCTATCTCAAGCCTTTTCATCCCTTCACAAATCTTTTTTAAAGGGGTTTGCAATTCAACAGACTTTTTAAGACTGATGGCCTTTTTCGGTGAGCGAAAAACTAGTGCCTTTGCTACTGTTCGATTCTTAGGCACATGACTATTAGTTGTCTTTGGATTTTGAACACTTCGAAAGGAGCTGGGATTGGGAAGACAGTTTTTGTTCCTCGGTGTTGTCATATACTTGGCAGCAACTTGCCTAAACTTGGCCACAGGGGTAGAATTGACTTTTGAAGTGGGTTTGATTTTGCTTTGTGGGTCACCTATGTTGCAAGAAATCGAAGAAACCATGGGTAACCTCGGTATTCTGGACTTGGAAGGTTTTGCAGGAGCTGAAAGTGGACATTTCATGCTAGAGAAAAAGAATACAAAGTGTTAGCAGCATCTAATATTCAGCTCTTTCGGTTAGTCTGTTACTAAGGAGGGGTATTATGGTCTTTTAGAAAGTACCTGGAGTGTTCCCTGTTCAGTGCTTTTCGAAGCTTAATGTTGGGACTTCTTGCTGCCAGAACCTATAGGAGATTTACATTTAAAAGGTTACACTTAGATTCGATCATATTGTTATTGCAAGAGAAAGAGAAGCACTCACTCGGAGAACAAAGTTTCTAGAGATCTCTTCTGGGTTTATTTCCTCCTCGTGCTTTTGATCACAACCTGAACACAATTCGGATTATGTTAATTTGAAATCCCATCTTGTAGACCCGTAAGCTAATTAGAGTTCCAATCTATAAACCAAAGTAACAAATAAGCCATAGTTCATCTAGTGGGCTCGAGTTATAAAATCTCTGTCCTGAACTTTTTTAAGCCTCTTTAATATGATTATTTGAAGAATATTGTTGGTCAGATCCAAAGTTTTGCTTAATTTTTAAGTTTTCACTAAATTACCAAGTCATGTTACCTTACCAGATGAATATGGCAAGGACCAAAAATCTTATCCGGTAACAACCGAGGCAAGGACCAAGAGTCTTATCCGGTAAGTGAGGGCGAAGACTCTTACCACGTTTAGCGATTAACGGAAAAATTGTTGCATACAATACCATTTTGATGACTAAACTAAAATCTTACCCGGTAAACACAGTGTTGAATTTTACCTTACATGGGTAAAGGGTCAGGTTCCGGTAAGAAGTGCCAAATTTGGTTCAAAGCGTGAAAAATGGTTATTAACCGTTGGATGAGAAATGGACTAACATTAGGATGAGATGCACTGAGATAAGATGCACCAGATCAATTCTCTTTTAAGCCGCAATTCATGGGAGGGTATTTGACTAAAGTACTTCTCACACTTTTCACCAAAAATGGCACTTCTCAGATGATCCCATGCCCATGGTAAAACTATAAATGCCTAATTGGCTATGAAGTTTATTACAACCCCATCACTAATAAGATGTAAATGTCACGATGGATAAATGGGATCATGTGAGAAGTGCCATTTTTTGTGAGAAGTGTGAGAAGTACTTTTAAACCGTTGATCACTTTTAATCAAATATCCTCCCATGAATTGTGGCTTAAAAGGAGATTGATCCGGTGCATCTTATCTCGGTGCATCTCATAAAAAACCGTAGATAACCACTTTTCACGTTTTTCACCATATTTGGCACTTCTAAAATGCAACTCTTATTTCCCCAAAATATTTAGAAGCAGAGCTTAGAGGCTTTTACCAAGATGGATATTCTAGAGATCGAGGTTTTAGCTTTAAAATTTATCAAACATCAGCTAGATTGTTAGAATGAGCGAATCAGGGGAAGTAACCACATGAACTAAGAACCGACCAACAAAAACCCTAAATTAGCTATTATTACTAATTTCTACCTCCAAAACATTCAGAATTCATAGATTAATTTACGAACACATGATCTGAGAAATTCGATTGACATACCGACCCGGGAGCAGAACCAGTAGCGATCATCAGTGCGGAATGTGATCGGTTTGGTAAAATCAACGAACTTAGGCGCTTCAATCTTTTCATAGAACTCCTCATCATCATCATCTTCGTCGTCTTCCTCCTTCCTAACTTCTTCCTTATTCACCTCTTCTTCAGCACTCGCTTCTGTTTCCTCAGCTTTGATGTTGTCGTCAATCATCTCCGTCACTGATCGAAGTCTTTGGTCCTCCATTTTTTCCGACATGAAAGAGATAGAGATAGAGATAGAGATAGAGAGAGAGAGAGATAGCCGTTGAATTATGTTTACAATTGCGTTGATTTAAGTGTGAGATCTGTTTGAGTTTTGAACTTGTTGGATCTCTGTAACTAGCCGTTGTGAACCCTCGCATCAGGTGCGTGATTCTCCGGGGCCCCGGTTTTCTTATTAAAACCCGAGTCCGGTTCAGTACTGGAATTGGGCTGCTCAGCCCATTGGGTCAGAACCAAATCCAGTCAAAAGTCCAAATTGTCAATTTTATATCCGTCTTTAAAATCGTAATATGTTTGATTTAATACAAAATTCTCATAACCTATGTTGTTGTGGGATTTGTTGGAATTTGAAATTGGATTTTATTTAAAGCTCGTGTTTAATTTAAAATAATATATTCGAAAATTTTTAATCCTACCTTTAGATTAAAAAAAAGTATTATGTGAAACAAAACACTTAGATCGTTATCAGGAGTTTGTAACATATTTGTGGTTCTTATATGATTTACTTCCTATACACTATGTCAGGCGAGATTTTTTCATAACTAAGTGGAATTTCAGTGGCATGGCTATAAGAGGCACATAACTTAACATACTTCACATAACTTCACATGAATAACACTAAGCCCTTCACATATTGCACATACCTCACATATGTTCACATGAAAGACATTGACATGCATATACCTTCACATAACTTAACATACCTTCTTAAAATTGACCAAATCGTGCCCATATGCGGAAAACTAAAAGAAGAAAGTATCCCTCCTTTACCAAAAAAAGTGTGATCATCTCTGTTTGATCCAACGAGATTGGCGGCTCCGAAGGTATTCTCACAAAAATGAGAAGTTCCCAATGGAACCCAACTGAGTTTGGTGAAAACAATGAGAATACTTCTGAACTTTAGACGAATTTTTTATTTGATTACTCACAAACATGCGGTGGTATTTCTGTAAATAAAGGAAACTTCAGTGGTTTGGATGTAAGAGAGACGAGACCTTCATCTACCTTCATCTTCAGTTGCCTTCACATACACTCGCATGCATGAATTTGCTCAAGTTTCAGTTATAATGATACAAATAGGTATGCAAAGATAAATGAAGGTATGTGAAGGTGGATGAAATGGCGAAGGTAAAAGAAGGTATGATCTCCCATGAAAAAACCAAAAGCGTCCCTCCTTTACAAAAACGTTTGTGATCAGGTGAGTCAAATCAAAAGAGATCAACGGTTCCAAGGTATTCTCATCGTCCTTATCAAAGTTGTTCTCATCGGAACCTAACCATACACACAAACACACAATTGAGTTGGGATCGCGTGAGAATTTTATTTTTTGAGAACCCTCCCTAAGCCTCCTGATGAAACTACTTATTAGAAGACCCATAGAAACGCGGTGGCAATTTCATAATAAAATAGAACTTCAAAGATAAGACGATAATGGAGGCCGAATGTTTATATACATTAACACCTCACATACACTACATGAAAGTGTTAACATGAGTTAACATGTCATTAGATGAACCTATTAACATAGTTTAAAATACCTCAAGAAGAAAATGTTAACATACCTTAAAATGAAATGTTAAAATATCTTAACATATGTTGACATTAAAAGTATTAGCATACCTTCACAAAATCGATCTTGACGTGTCCAAATGCGGAAAAACAAAGGATTAAAGTGTCACTCATTCACAAAAACACGCATAAGGCCATCCGTAGCACATTCGGGCTCGGGCTAGGGCGCGGGTAGGGCGGGCTCGAGCGGGCTCCGGTACGGCGGGGGGGGGGGGGGGGGGGGCTCGAGGCTCAGGCTTGGCATGCGGGTTTGAAAACCCGAGAAACCCGGTACTTTTCCTTTTTTTTTTTTAATTTTGAAAATATTAAAAACTAACGGCTCTTTCAACGTCTCTTTTTTATATATTTTTTTAATTTTTTTTCAATTTAATCACACTATATATATTAACCCAATCCTCTTATTTTTTCACACCAAAATCTCTCAAATTTTCTCAAACTCTCTCAAATTTCATCATGAATCCAAACAAAACACCTACATCCCGTCGTAACCGACCGGATACACCACAACCGCAAGAAGACCCGGAGCTTGGTTTCCAAGCGTTTACACAACAAGGTTATCATCCGCAATTTTCGCAACAATATCCGCCACAATTTTCGCAACAATTTCCGCCACAATTTTCGCAACAATTTCCCCAACAATTTCCCCAACAATTTTCGCAACAATTTCCTTACCAATTTACATGTCCCGGTTTGATTGAACAAGGTTTTACTCCGGCCAACTACAATCTTCCTTCACCCGCAATCAATCTCGACGACGACATTGTTCCGGAAACCCAACATTATAACCCGCACACACCACAATCTATCCCGGAACCATCAAACCCGACACCAACGAGAAAAGGAAAAAACAAACAATATGAAAATAGAGCCGCCAAACAGATGTGGAGTAAAGACGAGGAACTCGCGTTAGTGTCGGCGTGGGTTGACGTTTCGGAGGACCCCGTTGTCGGTAACGCACAAACCGGTGGTAATATTTTTATTGTTATTATTATTATTATTGTTATTATTATTATTAATATTATTATTATTCTTGTTAATATTCTTATACTTGAATTTACATAAATGTATAAAGTTTTTGGACCCGAATCGGGCAAGTGTTCTTTAGTTTTATGGGTCGCGGAAATTATAGAACAACTCATCAACTCAACACCAAGTTGAACGACCTCAATAAAAGAATAAATTCTTTTGGCGGCATCTACAACAACTTGGTCACTAATAGATCAAGCGGAATGAGTGAGGCCGACATTTCACGAACGGCACACGAACGGTACCGAACACAAATTGGGTTTGCTTTCACTCACGAACAAGTTTGGGAAATCCTCAAAAAATGTCCAAAATGGGGAGCCGTTCCAACGATGACGACAACTTCATCGCGGGGTTCAAAACGTACCAAACCTTCCGATGATGACGATGAAGACGTCAACGAGGTCGAGCAACTTCAACGACCCATCGGGAGAAACAAGGCAAAAAAAACATCAACGAGTAATACGAGCGGGTCGAATACGAACGAAAGTGTTACTCAGTTGTTGACGAAGTTCAACGACAAGATTGATGATACAATGGAGTACAAATTGAAAAAACTCGAACTCGAACGAGATAAGTTGGAACTCGAACGAGAAATCGAACGATAAAAACGATTTGATAAAGACTTCGAGTTTTTCATAACCCCGCATGATCACCTTACGGGAGATATTTTGAGGGCTACTTTGGCGAAGAAAGAGAGAATTAGAAAATTACATAATTTTGGGTAATTTTGTATTTTGTAATTTTTATTTTTTTAGTGTTTTGTATTTTGTAATTTTTATTTTTAATGAATGATATGAATTTTTATTTTTATTATTTATCTTATTTTTATTTATTAAAAAATATATAAATATTTTTATTTTGTTAAATAGTTAAATGTATAAATAAAAGAATTAAAAAAATGAGGTGGCAAGAGGGCTTGAGGGTTCCCGCTACGCCACTTTAGGGCTGGAGGGTTTGAGGAGAGGGTTAGGAGAAAAGCTGATGTGGCGCTGATGTGGCACTTGAGGGCTTGAGAGCAGCGCTACGGATGGCCTAATCATCGTTGTTGGATCAAAAAGGTGACCGACAATTGCACATGGTTCTCACAAAAAAATGGGAGTTTTTACCCAAAACCCGACTGGTATTTTATTAAACATTATGTATTGTTTAATAACACATAATCCTTAAATTTTAATCTTACAAGTAATTATGCTATGTATAGCTTTTTAAAACTTCATAAAACAATTAGGGTGCGTTTGGTACACTGGACATGACAGAACATAACATGAATCACTTTTTCATGTTTGGCAGGACTTTTATGTGGAACAGACAGGAACAGAGTGGAACAGGCCTGTTCCACCCCTACCCCATGGAACAGGTTGGAACAAGGTGGAACAGACTTATGTTTTACCAATATAACCTCAAAATAAAATCTAATTCTATCCTAAAACATCAAATACACGTTCTATTTTATATTTCACTCATTCTTTAAATTTTATTTATTTTATTTCATCTAATGTTATCTGTTCTGTTCTGTCCAGTCCTGTCTACCAAACGCTGAACAACTGTTCTGTCCTATTTCATCCTGTCATGTTCTATCATGTATGCGTACCAAACGCACCCTTAAAGAACTTATAGACACACTCAAATAGAACATAATTATTAAGTTCTATTTTACGACATAATATTTAATCATCATCCTTATAATAGGAAACGAAATCATTAAAACTAGGGGTGTAAATAGGTCAGGTTGGGTTGGGTTCAGGTTCAACCCATTTATTAATTAGGTTGAAAATCTCAACCCAACCCAACCCGTTTAAGTAAATGGGTTGAGATTTTCAACCCAACCCAACCTGATACTTAAATGGGTTGGTAGCGGGTTGACCTGTTTATGATTTTCTCAACCCAACCTGTTTAATAAATGGGTTGAACCTGGGTTGACCCATTTAATTTTAAAACTTTAAATAAAATAAAAAAGGACTAAAACATAATTCCATGACTAATACACAAGTTACAACCACAAAACCAAATAAATTGTTCAAAGTTTCAACAAAACACAACGATAAAGTGAAATAAATTGTTCAAAGTTTCAGTAACACAACACTAAAGTCAAACAAATAAGTTTCTAGGGTTGGCGTCGATCTATTGGCTGGAACGGGAAGGAAGTGTCGGCTAGGGTTTAGAGAGTTTAGACTTTGAAAGTTTGAACGATGGAATATTGAAATGGAATGACCGAAGCAGTTCTGTTTAAACTTTAGTGGAATCATATTTAGTTTTTTTATTAACTTTTTAATTATTAATTATAATTAAATAATGATAATAAATTAAAAACATGTTGTAAATGGGTTAAAAACATGTTGTAAATGGGTTGAAAACATGTTATAAATGGGTTGAAATCAGGTTGGAAACAGGTCGAAAATTTCAACCCAACCCAACCCATTTATTTATTGGGTTAGGTGGGTTGACCCATTTAACTTAAATGGGTTGAAAATCTCAACCCAACCTGCTACTATTGGGTTGGGTTCGGGTTGGGTTGGCGGGTTGGATCACTTTTTGCCACCCCTAATTAAAACTAAAATAAAATACATTTTTATTTCTTAAATTTAATATATTTAAATTGTAATAAAACTTGAATTAATACAAAAAGTGATTTTTAAAATATTTAATTTAACACCTAATCGTTATAGTTTTTTTGGGTTTTATTAGATATATTAATTAGCATAGAGTAAATTACATTTTTAGTCCCTGTGGTTTGTTAAAATATTTTATTTTCGTCCTTTTGGTTTTGAAATTATGATTTTCATCCGTATGGTTTATAGTTCATTTCTATTTTTGTCTTTCATACTTAAAAGTAGTGTTTTGGCTTCATGGACGAAAAAAGAAATGAATTACGAACTATAAGAACGAAAACCGAAATTTCAAAACCATAGAGACAAAATCCGCAGTTTTTAACTAAAAACGTAATTTAGGGGCCGTTTACCTAATCACTTACCCGAGTAAGTGCTTACCGGTAAAATTCAACACTATCATTTACTTTTCAGGTAAGATTTTAGTCTACCAAATGACATCGTATGCGATAATTTAGCCGGTAAGCGCTAACCGTGGTAAGAGCCGTCACACTCACTTACCGGGTAAGACTCTCGGTCCTTGCTTTCGACTCTAAGTCCTTGCTTCCGCTCTTATCGGGTAAGATTCTTAGTCCTTGACATATTAATCCGGTAAGCTAATGTGACTTGATAAACACTTATCCGGGTAAGCGTTTTGTAAACGGCTCCTTAGTCTTTAACGTAATATGTTCAAATAACACTTGTAATTAGTGTCTTTTCTATTTTAGTCAAAACATAAGTTGCAAACTTTATATTAAATAAATGGTTATATTAAATTTTCAATCATCCAATTATAGTAAATCTAGATTATACAATTACACAAACTAACATATAGATAGATGCTATGCGATGAAGAAAAAACATATCCTTTCGAATACAACGTCAATCACAAAGAAAACGTGGTTAGCGTTTTTCATGATAACACCATAGATAGAAAGAAGCACCTTTTTCTCACATAAGATTTCAAAATTTATTTTATCTATTACTAGAATAAATATATGTATTTCATTTAATTATATTAAATCGTATTATACAGATACACGTTCGAGTGTTTATATTTCAAAATTTGTTTATTTAAAAAAACATATTAGTAAAGGATGCATAAAATTATAGATTTTTAAGTTAATATTTTTAATAGGGAGAGGTCATTTGAGAAGTGCTAAAAGAAATAAAGAAGTAATCTTGATCATTCATTCGGTCAATATTTGTGGCTTTGACCGAGAAGCAACGGATAATTCATTGTGTGGTCTGCACACGATAGAAGGGTAATTTTGTAAAATACGCGGGACGAGTTCATATATGAATATGTGTGATTCACATATGAACTATACGTTCATATATGAACCTTTGTAATTCACATATGAACTCTTTTTAAACTAATTCATATATGAACCTTTGTGATTCATATATGAATCAGTTAATTAGTTCATATGAGAATTAGTTAAAAAAGAGTTCATATATGAATCAGTTAATTGGTTTAACTGATTCATATATGAACGTATAGTTAATTAGTTCATATACGAAACACAAATGTTCATATATGAATTAGTTAAAAAGAGTTCATATGTGAATTACATGGGTTCACATATGAACAGATAGTTCATACTGTTCATATGTAACCACACAGGTTCATATGAACTCGTCCCGTGTTTTTGTAAAAGTTACGAAACTGTCCTTCTATTTTTGGAACAACCGCAACTTTTGACCAGTCAAACCCGCAACTTTTGACCACCGAATAAATGGCCAAGATTACTTCTCTATTTCTCATATATTTAGCACTTCTCAATGAACCTAATGCTATTTTAATATATATATATATATATATATATATATATATATATATATATATATATATATATATATATATATTATGGAGCCTAATCAAATGAGAACTATGTCATTTGTAATAACTGTGAGATCCAATGTGAGCCACTTATTTAATTTTGTTGATTTCATATAATAAATAAATATAAAGGTTATATTAGTAATTTTAATATTTGACAACTCATTCCTAAAACTATGCCTAAAATCAAGGGGCATTTTTTATGTTGATCATTTTTCCCATGCTCAGATTCAAATCCACAGCCTCCAGCCTCCTTTATCAGCAATATCGCCCTCCATACCTCTACCAAACAAGTTTTGAAAACGTTATTTCAAACCCAACACAAATCTTGAAGAATGATAAAAAAAAAGACCGACTTCAAGCAAACGATTTCATGTAACATGTTTTTGAAAAAGTTATTTCAAACCCCATCAAGTAATCGATGTCCAGACCTGTTCGCAGAAATTTCACCACGCCTCAACCGTGGTCGTGGTTGTCGCTGTCGACAATCATCTCGTTCAACTGTATGACAACTCTCCCAAAGAACTCATGTGGTTAGCATAGCATTTTGTATGGAGTCGGCATACGTGAAGGTGGAGGCGACGGTGGTTATGGTGGAGGCGGCAGACGTAATATGGTGCAGGCGGTGGTATCATAGTGCTTTTTGTCAAAGTAATCACAGTGGATATCACCGTGTTACATTGTGCATCTTGTATGCATTTTGTTGGTGCAAGTGTACCACATCTCTATATATTTATATATATTTATTTTGATGATTACAAACACACCGTATTATTGTTTATCTAACAATTTAATCCAAGTGTGCAGTTGTTGAAGAACACGAAGATTTAAACTGAAGGGTTCAAGACGGAAGTGTTTACGTCGTCATCATTGTTTATAACTAATAATGATAAACACCCTAAAATAATATACCACTTGGATATTTCTAAAAACCCTAATTGATTTTAATTAAAAGGGTTTATTGAGAAGATTCAGCAAGATTGGTTGCGTCCTGAAAAGTGTCCTTTTCTGACGCCGGTATACCGCGGCGATAGAGCCGGTATACCGCGGGTACATACAGCCGGTATACCGCGGGTGTTCAGCCGGTATACCGCGGCAGGTTCCGTGTGCATCTCTGGTTGGTTGAAAGTTGCTTTTTCTGACGGCGGTATACCGCGAGTCCTAGCCGGTATACCGCGGGTACGTTTTTCCAGAAGTCAACTTTGCATGTAGCCGTTGGTATGTCAGTGTACTTTGTCTGCACGGTATACCGCGTGCATTTGGCGGTATACCGCGGATGCACAATGCCGTTGGAGCTTCCTGATATATATACATGCATGCTGGTGAAGAAAGATAAGAACACACAACACAACAGATCAACACTTACTCATCTGATCTCTCTCACTTACTTAACATATATATTTTATAAAACCTTTTTTTTATAAAATATCCAAGTGAGATATTATACAAGAGTGATTACCCATTGTGAGTTATACTCCTCTTGTAAGTATTTGAATAACGGGTGTGTGATCCTGTACATCTCAATAAGCTGAGGCTTAGAGAACCGTTTACTTTGCTCTGTATTTGGTTTGTATTCTACCGTAAAGAATACATTTATTGGATCGTGTCGGGAAGTGTCTCGGCTGCTGGTTTATCACAGTTGGTGGTAAATCAGTAAATCTCTGTGTCAAGTATCTCTATCCCTTATCTCTTTATTTATTCCGCTGTGCTTTATTATATTTATTTATATAAACTGCTTTGCATTTATATTTATTTATATAATCTCTGTGTATTTGTTTATATTTACACTCTTCGTTATTATGTGTATACTCTGATTTATTTATACTGTTTCTGTACTGTATTTATTTGTAAAAGAATTTTTGAAAGTAAAAGATTTTAAATACAACCTTACCCCCCCTAGGTTGTCTAACATTTGGTATCAGAGCGGGGCTTTCAAAAATTATCTTTTAAATTTTTAAAGTTATATCTTTTATTTAATGGCTCAACAAAATACTTGGTTTTCTAAATCTCTTCTTATTGATTTCGAAAATTTTGATCTTTGGGCAATTTCTTTTGAACGTTATGTTCGTGGGATAAATCAAAAAATTTGGGATATTATTATTAAAGGAAATTTCAAACCCACAAAATTTCAAAACAACAAAGTTGTTGAAAAACCTAGCTCGGAATGGTCCGACGAAGATAAGGCTAATTATTGTTTAAATTATGAAGCCAAAAATTTTCTCTTTTCGGTTCTTACTAACGATGATATTGAGCGTGTTTATCTCTTTGAAACTGCTCGTGATATTTGGGAGAACTTGAACATCACCTATGGTGAAAACTCAAAAGAAAAGAGAGACGAAACCCGAGATCAAAGAAATGAAGAAACTTGTCTCATCGTCGACTGCGAGAAAGAGGTATGTACTTCATACTCAAGTTATTCTAGTTGTAGTGATAACGATGATGATATTGATATGTTAAATGTCTCTTTTCAAAAATTGATTGTTCTCGTAAATAGTTTTAAAAATAAGAATGCTAAATTAAAAGAAGAATTATTATTATGTCAAAATGAGTTGAATAATTGTAAACAAACCATTGCATGTGATAATAAAATCAAAAATGAGTTAAATGATAAAGTTATCACTTTAGAAAAGAAAGCATGCTTAAATAAAAAGACACATGAAGATATTACATGTACAAAATGCGAGATTCTTGAAAATGAAATTGCATGTTTAAATGCTAAATGTAAATCGCATGAGAAAAATGACTTATTAGCAAATGCTTTTAATAGTAGCAATGATAAAGTGCTTAAAATGCTAAATATGCCTAATCGTATAAATTGTCGTAAAGGCATTGGTTCCGATACATGTGTTGATAAATGTTCGTGTAAACCCATTAAAAGATTTTTTGCATCTCCTAAAGTTGATACGAGAAAACCTCCATATATGTCAAAAATAAAAAATGTGAATTATGGGAGGAAACCGCATGCTCGTATGTATAATGGTAATTTTTCTAGACCTAACAATAATGTGAATATAAATGCTTCATTTTATGTGTATGATAAATACAATCGTAAAATTAAAATGGTTAGAAAATGGATTCCGAAAGGAATGTTTAATGTTGATAATCCGGGTGGAATGCGTTTATGGTTTTAAACCATTTTTATGGTTTTGTATGTTTGTCGTGTTTGTTTTATGTCGACAACATATTTTTTTTGCAGTTTATGTTTTATACTAACTGTTAAAAGGACCCATAAGAAAAGGGTACCACGAAAAAATTTTCTTTGCCTTTTGTAGGTGTTTCCTGGCGAGGATACAATACGTGCTTCCTGGCGAGGATATAATACGTGTTTCCTGGCGAGGATATAATACGTGTTTCCTGGCGAGGTTATAATACGTGGTTTCCTGACGAGGATACAATACGTGTTACCTGCCGAGGTTATAATACGTGGTTACCTGCCGAGGTTATAATACGTGGTTACCTGCCGAGGTTATAATACGTGGTTACCTGCCGAGGTTATAATACGTGGTTACCTGCCGAGGTTATAATACGTGGTTACCTGCCGAGGTTATAATACGTGGTTACCTGCCGAGGTTATAATACGTGGTTACCTGACGAGGTCATAATACGTGGTGATTTTTTTTATCACATAAAATTAACCGAAAATTGAAGCCTTAAGATCCGTTTTGGTGCAAGTGTTTCGTATTGGTTTGTATATCTTTGTCTCTATTGCTTTTTGCATTTTATTTTATCCCTCAAATTTTATAAAATCAAATTGATATCGTTATTAATTTGAGGGGGAGCGTTTTAGCTCTTTTACCCATGAGTTTATGCTCTCTCAATTATATGCATATTTTGAGGGGGAGCATCTCTCGAGGGAAGCATACCGTCTTTCTTGACCCTTTTTGTTTCGACAAACGGGGGAGAGAAACCGCATATGCTCTTGCTTAGCGGTTGTGTTTGTCATCATCAAAAAGGGGGAGATTGTTGGTGCAAGTGTACCACATCTCTATATATTTATATATATTTATTTTGATGATTACAAACACACCGTATTATTGTTTATCTAACAATTTAATCCAAGTGTGCAGTTGTTGAAGAACACGAAGATTTAAACTGAAGGGTTCAAGACGGAAGTGTTTACGTCGTCATCATTGTTTATAACTAATAATGATAAACACCCTAAAATAATATACCACTTGGATATTTCTTAAAACCCTAATTGATTTTAATTAAAAGGGTTTATTGAGAAGATTCAGCAAGATTGGTTGCGTCCTGAAAAGTGTCCTTTTCTGACGCCGGTATACCGCGGCGATAGAGCCGGTATACCGCGGGTACATACAGCCGGTATACCGCGGGTGTTCAGCCGGTATACCGCGGCAGGTTCCGTGTGCATCTCTGGTTGGTTGAAAGTTGCTTTTTCTGACGGCGGTATACCGCGAGTCCTAGCCGGTATACCGCGGGTACGTTTTTCCAGAAGTCAACTTTGCATGTAGCCGTTGGTATGTCAGTGTACTTTGTCTGCACGGTATACCGCGTGCATTTGGCGGTATACCGCGGATGCACAATGCCGTTGGAGCTTCCTGATATATATATACATGCATGCTGGTGAAGAAAGATAAGAACACACAACACAACAGATCAACACTTACTCATCTGATCTCTCTCACTTACTTAACATATATATTTTATAAAACCTTTTTTTTATAAAATATCCAAGTGAGATATTATACAAGAGTGATTACCCATTGTGAGTTATACTCCTCTTGTAAGTATTTGAATAACGGGTGTGTGATCCTGTACATCTCAATAAGCTGAGGCTTAGAGAACCGTTTACTTTGCTCTGTATTTGGTTTGTATTCTACCGTAAAGAATACATTTATTGGATCGTGTCGGGAAGTGTCTCGGCTGCTGGTTTATCACAGTTGGTGGTAAATCAGTAAATCTCTGTGTCAAGTATCTCTATCCCTTATCTCTTTATTTATTCCGCTGTGCTTTATTATATTTATTTATATAAACTGCTTTGCATTTATATTTATTTATATAATCTCTGTGTATTTGTTTATATTTACACTGTTCGTTATTATGTGTATACTCTGATTTATTTATACTGTTTCTGTACTGTATTTATTTGTAAAAGAATTTTTGAAAGTAAAAGATTTTAAATACAACCTTACCCCCCCTAGGTTGTCTAACACATTTTTTTGGTATCATAGTGTTTTTTGTCAAAGTAATCACAGTGTACCACAGTGGATATCATTGTGTTACATTGTGCATCTTTGTATGTATTTTAGGTATCATAATGCATTTTGTATGGTAATCACTGTGTTACATTGTTCATCTTTGTATATATTTTGGGTATCATAGTGCATTTTGTATGGTATCACAGTGTGTCATGTGTATGTCGGAAAATATTTCGCAGGAGAAGAGAGGGCTGGAGAGGGGAGAGAAGGGAGGATGGAGGAGAGAAGATACTTTTAAAATACATAAATTGTCCTTTGATTAAAATTTTAAGTCAATATTACCAAAATCAAATAGTTTTCTAATTTATCTTTGATTTGTGGTTGAGATTGGATCTCACAGTTACCACAAAATACTAGGATCTCCCTTAAATGCCCCATATTTTATATTATTAAACGTGCATTTTAGAAATGGGAGGAGCTAAATGCATCCCTGCCTACTACTTTATTTATCACACATCAATATTAACACTTATTTTTTACATTTTGTATGGATGAATAATATAATTTTGACATAAAAGAAGATGTATACAACAATACCTTTTAAAAAATGTTTTATACAATAACAATGAAAAGAATATCCTTTTTAACATGCAACCCTTATTATTAATACCTATTCCTTAATTTAAAATCTTGATACAAAGAGAATCAAAGAGTTAACGAGGTTCTTGTTGACATTTGGAAAAGAAAAAAAAAGAGTTTGAAAGAAGACCAAAAACCCTCCAAAGGGCCTTTAATTAGCCTAACGGTATCGGAGCCCTTGGCCTTGTAGGAGGTCATGAGTTCAATCCTCACCAAAGGTGAGAAGGGTGTGTGGGTTTATTTATTTCATTTGTCGTATATAAATATTATATAATTCAAAAAAAACACCAAAAACCCAAATCAAAAGATGGAATACAATCACTTATGCGACTTCTTCCAGGACCTGGGTCATGTGCTAGGTAGGGTGCGTTTGGTACGGTGGACATCATAGGACATGACAGGACATGACACACTTATCCCATGTTTGGTGTCACCAAATGTGGAACTAAGTGGAACTAACTTGGACTAATATGGGACACACTTGTTCTATGGTTACCCCTGGAACCAAGTGGAACAAGACTATTTGGACCAATATATCCTCACCCATCGCTCTCTTTCAGCCTCTCATCTTCTTCGCCTCTTTCACGTTTCCTCCTGGAAATCGGAATCTTCTCATGAAATCGAAATCTTCTCCTTCTATAACCTAAATCTAAAATCGAGTTCTTCTTCTTCTTTTCCTTCTAGAACCTAAATTGCATTTCTCTGAAACCCTAGATCTTCTATCGTTGCTTGTTTCCCGACCCTTCTTCGGCCATATCCTATAAAATTCGAAATCGCCTCTCATCAGATACACCTCCCTCCTTCTAGAACCTAAATCGCATTTCTCATTCGAAATCGCTGCTTGTTACTGCTTGTGTATAAATTTTGGTCGACTCATGTTTTGGTTACTGATTTTGTTGATTTTGTTACTGCTTGTGTATAAATTTTGATTACTGATTTTGATTTTGATTACTGCTTTTGATTTTGATTACTGTTTGTGTATAAATTTTGGTCGCTCATGTTTTGGTTACTGATTTTGTTACTGCTTGTGTATAAATTTTGATTACTGATTTTGATTTTGATTACTTCTTTTGATTTTGATTTTGTTACTGCTTGTGTATAAATTTTGGTTACTGATTTTGTTACTGCTTGGTCGACTCATGTTTTGGTTACTGATTTTGATTTCATGTATAAAATTTAATGGGTAAATTGGTCATTTAACCGGTCCTGTTCTGTCCTGTCTAGTCCTATTTATGTCTTACCAAACAATGTCATGTCATGTATGCGTACCAAACGCACCCGTAATGTGCACAAATACACCGGCATTGCATTTAATATTTTGTTTCTTTATTAATTTACGATTATTAGTTATTAATTGTTATCTAAAACTAGATTAGAACTATTACTATTCAATTTTCTTACTCATTTAGTACGCAGACAGGATAGGACAGGACAAGGTGAGACATGACAGAACAGCTGTTCCACGTTTGGTAAGTCAGAACTGGACATAACAGAACAAATAACATTGACCAATTTACCCTTACTAAATTTAAAGAATGAATAAATTATGAACTAGAAGGTTTATTTGATGGTTTAGAAGAGAATTAGATTTTATTTTGAGGTTATATTGATAAAACGTAAGTCTGTTCCACCTTGTTCCATGGGGGTAGGGGTGGAACATGCCTGTTCCAGTTTGTTCCACCTTGTTCCAGTCTGTTCCACATAAAAATCCTGCCAAACGTGGGACAATGAATTCTGTTCTATTCTATTCTGTCTTGTCCAGTGTACCAAACGCACTAAGGGGTTCATCTTTAGTTAATATTGTACTTTATTTAGTTTAGAATTAGGATTGAGTTTGATTTCATGGTTATCTTTTAAATTAGTTTAGTTTATAAATGGGTATTAGTACTTTTATTATTTTTCATATATACTATTAGTTATTAATAAATTTCTACTTAATTAATTTTGAGAGTAGTTTGAGTTTTTTGTTTGAATTTTACATTCGTGATTCTTAATATTAAAGGTTTAGATGTTTGGATCGTTTTAAAAAACCAATGTTTTTTATATAAGTTTTTACTTCTTCTTTACTTTTACTTTTGTTTATTAAAAAATCAACTACGAATTAGCATCTTCATATTTGGCATGAGTCCTTTTTTTCGTTTTGCTCTTACTAAATAATAACTTATATATCGACCCGGTCAATAATCAAACATATTTAATAGTAATACATTGTATGTTGATTAAACATTTTTTTTAAAAATTAGTGGTGGTATTTCTGTTATCTTGTAATAATTCTAGTAATTTCTAAATTAAAATGTTATAATTGGGCTAATTTACTGAACAAATTTTGGATATACTTAGGTTGTGGGCTTGCAATCTTACATTTTGGTAGTACCAAATGACCAAACTAACAAATGTATATTGAACGAAAAAACTTTTAGATCATTAAGGGTGCGTTTGGTACGTAGAAAGGATAGAACAAGACAACATGGGACATGACAGAACAGAACAGAACAAATGTTCAACGTTTGGTAGACAGAACTGGACATAACAGAACATAACATGTTCCAATTTGTTCCACCCTGTTCCTGTCTGTTCCACATAAAAGTCCTGCCAAACATGGGACAATGATCCTTGTTCTGTTCTATTCTGTTATGTCCTGTCCTGTCATGTCCAATGTACCAAATGCACCCTAATAGCAAGATTTTGGGGTTTTCTGTAATAACCAAGGTTTTAATTTAAAGGAATAAGAGTTTGACGAAGAAAAAGTGAGATTTATGAATTTCATGGGCTGTTTTGAAAATAATGGAAAGAGGGTATAATTGCACAAAACCCTATATCTGCAGTATTTGGGCGGCTATGTGCGTGTTTTGGGGAAGAGAGGAGAACTCAAGCTGATTATTGCGATTTTGGAAAAAAAGAGAGTTAATTGGAAGAGATTCTCCATCAAGTTCATCAAAGGTAATCACTAGTTTAATCTTTTATTGATCTTGTAAGGCAATAGAAAATGTGTTGCTTCTGTTAATCCTTTCTTCTTAAGAGTGAAATGTTCAATCAGTGGAATGGTGCTGATAAGGGAGGATTTTGTTGGGATAAATTGTTCTTTAATCATGTTGTGTATACGCATCTACCGATTTCCATAACATAAGGATCTATTGAGTATTGATTATTATTGAATAGTTAGTTTTGGGTCTAATTGGCAGAACCCTTCGTACCCAGAATCTCCAGGAATGAAGTTTTCCGGAAGTGTGGGTTTTCCGATTCGGGATCCGGAAGTGTGTAGTCCGAAAGTGAGATCCGGAAGTATGTAGTCCGGAAGTGAGTTCCGTAAGTGAGATCCGAAAGTTAGATCCGGAAGTGAGATCCGAAAGTTAGATCCGGAAGTGAGTAGTCCGGAAAAACGCGACCCGGAACTCTGTCTCTGGATTGGGGGAGTTTGAGTTAAGTAGGGATTATTTAGGGAGTTGTTTAGGAATAATCTGGAGTGTCAGCCATATGACTTATCACTCTCGTTTTCTTTAAAACATAGGTGTCCCACCTAGAGATCCGAAGCATAAGTGAGAAGATTTAATCAAAGACAACATGTGAGTTCTTCTAACTGAAAATTAGATGATTTGTACGCTATTTTAAATACATGAGATATTATGGAACTGAATGTTTTATCTTACATGTATAAAGTTGCATGATTACTATGTTTGGTAAGTTATGTTGTAGTGTATGCATACATTTGACGGTGAGCATGATACGGCTAAGTCGGGGGGGGGGGGGGGGGGGTGTCCCGCCAGTACTCATACCCGGGGGTGTGTCCCGTTTATGCCATGAAGGATGTGTTCCAATTAAGGCAGTGTGAGTCTGACACATTGTCACCGGTATACGGGACTCCAATGTGCCATTTCATGCGTGGATGCTTGTTGATGAAAGTTAAATGATTTGATATTCTGATTGTTTATAAACCGTTTTATATTTTGCTGTGGCGCGAATGTTTCTAGATGGACCTCACTAGACCTCATGGTCTAACCCTCACATTTTCAAATCTAAACCCATTTTCAGGGAAGCATTTAGTAGGAGGTTCGGGCAAGACCAAGGAGAAGGCCTAAGCTAGAGACATGGATAAATGATAGTTATATTTACTTACTTTATTTCGAGACCTGTTAAGAAATTCTCAGCTGTGTATAGGTTGTTCCGCAAACCTAATTTTGTAATAGTTGTATTCAGTAAATTTTGCTGCCGTATTGGCTGGTTGCTTTATATTTATGCGTTTATGCTCTTTTTTGGAATCTGGGTTGTTACAGTTGGTATCAGAGCCATAGTTTAAGAGATTTAGGTGACCGGACGGGCCTAGACTTAAACTGTGAACGTAGAAATCACAGCTGAGAAATTAGGAAAGCCTAGGAAGACCTCAGCAGGAGCACGAATAATAGGGTAGTGAGAATGGTCATGTAAGGTAAGTTTGAAGTTGCACCTGGCCAGTGTAACCGCAGATTTACAGGTACATGTATGTGCTTATTTACCTTGTTATTTTGGGACTGTTACCTTAAGTCGTTTATTTTGTGTGATGTTTCAGTAACCGAGAATGTCAGAAAAGACGTTAAGAAGTAGGTCAGTGCCAGTCGTGGGTACTGTACTGGTCGAGGGAGAGATCCGCGTGGAAGAAGTTCTGGAGGATGGACCAGTGGAGCCTCCGAGGCGGGCGACCACCCGTGAGAGGGGCGGAGGCCGTGGAAGAGGACGGGGAAGAGCGCCCCGACGAGCTGCCACCCAGGCAGAGGGAACTGGTGTGGTGACTCGAGGAAGGAAGAAGGCGCCGACTAACCGCCTGGCTAAGAGTGTAGGGGCACTAGAGGTGCGTCAACCATTCCATCAGGAAAGTACCGCCTCGGTGGGAGGAGAAATTCATACGAAGAGTCCAAGGCAAAACCGTAACCAAGTATTTGTGATTGAAGAGAAGTTTACTGCTGAGATGGGCAAACTGCAAAAGACACTGCAAGCATTGCTGAATAATCAGACTAAGTCTGCATCGGATGGGCGAAGCGGGAATGAGAGAGGACTGAAGCGTCTATCTTACCTCCAACTGAAATAGGAGATCACTCACAACTGACTTCGTTTGTGGCTGGTGAATCAAAGGCAGTGAAAGGGTGTACTTTTAAAACTTTTGCGTCATGCAAGCCTTCGTCTTTTAGTGGGGAGCACAACCCGATCTTGGCTCTGAGGTGGATCCGTGAGATGGAACTGGCTTTCAACACAAGTAAGTGTGTTGAGGGCGATAAGGTATTATTTGCTATGTCTATGCTAAAGGCGGATGCCATCTTCTGGTGGGATGTCGAGACGGGCGGTAAGGGTTCAGAAGTAACAAAGGTGACTGCTTGGGAGTCGTTCACTAAGAGGTTCAAGGCCCAGTTCTGCCCAGTGGCGGCGGTTAAGAAGCTTGAGGAGGAATTTCTAGGATTGGAACAGGGAACGATGTCGGTACAAGAGTATACCTCCAAGTTTATTATGAAGGCTCGGTTTGCAGAGTTGTATGTTCCTACCGAGGAGAGGCGCATAGAGAGGTATGTTTGGGGGCTGAAGAGCAGCGTGAGAGAGCTTGTCCAGGTAAAGGACCCCGCTACTTTTATAAGCGGCAATGGATACCGCTGAACTTACTGAGAAGGAAAAGAACATGCAGATGACATAGTGAGTGGGTGATAAATGAAAATGGGACGAGCCTAACCGAGACACTAAGAGACCGAATGCTCCTAGACCCGTGCTGCGGGTGGGACCAAGAGTCGGGGAGAAGCCTTGTGGTAAGTGCAACATGATGCACAGAGGAGAATGTTTGTCAGATAAAGAAGGATGCTATAAATGTGGAAAGACGGGACACATGGCACGGGACTGCCATAGTCCAAGATCATGCTATCACTGTGGTTCGCCAGACCACATCAAGACAGACTGCCCACAACTAAAGAGGGGATTTGCTGGTAGGTATGGTGGTAACAACAGAGGAAGGGGCGGAGATAGGAAGGTGAAGCCGGCTCGCGCGAAGGCGATGTCATTCCACATGTCTGCGGAGGAGGCGGTAGATGCGCCTGATGTGGTGACAGGTACTTTCCATATTGACTCAACTTTTGCTAAAGTGTTATTTGATTTGAGCGCGAACCGTTCTTTTGTGTCGCCGAATTTTATTCGGAATTTGCAAGTGAAACCTAGGAGGTTGAACTTTGGGTTTGAATTAGAAGAAGTGGATAATAGTCGAGTCTGGGTGAAGAAAGTTATTGAGGGGTGTAGCATTGACATAGATGGTCATTTGTTCCCGTTGCGTTTTGTAAAGCCCGTGTCCCGGTATGATTTAAAAATTCTTAAGGTATTTATTTTATTATCGTTTTAAGTGTATTTCATTAACGGAAATTGTCAAGGGAGGGACCTCGAATGTTACACGCGACAACCTTGCTTATCTTTGTGTTTATGACAAAAAAACCAGGGACCGGAAATGCCAAGAGCGGGAACCCGGAGGTGTTAATGGGAAAATAAGGGGTGTTAGTGGTTTGAACGGCTAAGGGAAAGGGGGACCGCCCCCCCCCCCTCTTCCTCTTCTCGACGGTTTCCAACAGCAACGTCAAACAGCCCATTTTGTTTTTGTTTGCTTTTCTCCATTGTTGTCATTTGCCGTGAGTGTGTTCGTGAGTGTGAGAAGCCGAGAGAGGAAGAAAAGTGAGAGAGAGAGGTCGCCGGAGAAACGCCGCCACGGTCGCCGGAGAACCATCGGTGTCAACGTCCCTCGTCGGAGAGGTCGAGAAGAAGGGGCTGCAGGCACGGTTGCGGGTCGCCGTTGTAAGGTATGGTTCTCGTTACTTTCTGTTTCCGTTTTTGGTTTCCGGCGAAAGGGCAGCAGCAGCGCCGCCGCCGTGCGCCGCCGTGCGCCGCCACTGTGGTGGCTGGGTGTCGGGTGGTGGTGGTGGTGGTGGTGGTGTGAGTAAGATATGTGCATGCGGTAAGGTGATCGAGAGAGTAGGGAGTTCGCGGTGGTTTGCGGCTCGTTTTAGTTGTTTTGTCGAAGGACCGCCGCCGGCCGCCACCGGCGACCACCACTGCCGGAGGTGGCAGTGGGTGGTGCGTGGCTGTGTCCTGTTAATGCCCATAGAGCCCTTTAAGTCGTGACTTAATCGATTAAGCCGATTCGTTAAAACCGTCGTTTTCTTTATAATCGTCATTTCATGTGAATAATTGTTCAGTCACTGTTTTTACGACGGCCATAACTTTCCCGTCATAACTCCGATTCAGCCGAAATTGGTACCCACGGTTCCAGTTCGGGGTCGGTCACGTTTTCCGTGTTTTAGCGGAAAACTGGTTCAGCCTCTAGCTAGGTGAAAAAGTGGTCGCAAGTTTGGTGATTTGTCATTTTATGTGAATGACGATTTTCTGCCACTGTTTTGTCGTGGCCGTAACTTTTACTCGTAGCTCGGATTGAAATGAAATCGGTGGCCGAAGTTCACTAATCGAGTCAGGAAAGTTTTTCGTGTTTTGCCGAAAGTCTGTTTAGGCCTGTAGCTGGGCCGTATGGGGCTGTTTATACAGCCTGGTCCGAAAAACTTCCAGCTTTCTGTCCCTGTTTTGTTTTATGCATAACTTTTGCTCGGAATGTCGGTTTGGGATGGGACTGGTGCCAAAAGTTTCGTTTCGGAGTCTATTAAGTTTCCTCTGTTTTGCGGAAAGACCAATTCGGACCATAGCTAGGGCGAAGTTGCCATGTTGTACTGAAAGGTCCGGGTGTTCGCTGTTCTGCGAATCATTTTTGTAAAATCTATAGTAAATTATAGAAAAATCGTTAGGACGCGTGCGATACGTCCCTGAAATCGTAAGACTTAGAAATTCGTAATTATGGATTTTAATTTCTGTATTTATCAGTTTTAGGGGGGGTAAAACAGGTCCCGAACAGACCCGTAACTTTTAATAAAAAGCTGGAATATTTAGTCTTTTGGAAGCTAGTAAACGTGTTATGGGTCGGGACTTTCCTTTGACTTTTATTACGTATTTAGGTGGGAGAAAGTGAAGAAGATTGCCGTGTTGGTGTTGCGATTCGTGAGCACATTGCTTAGCCTTGAAGTGAGTTCTCTCACCGCGTAGTTAGGAATTTCATGTATGTCGTTCTTTTGTGTTACGTGTTATTACGTGTATTTATGTGCTTACTTGAGCTAGTTGGGATATGATAACTGGTTGTGAATTGTTGAATTCGTATGTGGAATATTTATGCATGTGTACACCTCGGTGGGACTGAGGGGCTAGGTGGGACCGAGGGCTTGGTGGGACTAAGCTAGTACAACAATCTTTACTCGGTGGGACCGAGGGCTCGGTGGGACCGAGGGCTCGGTGGGACTGAGCTTGCATTAATGTATTTTGTGTACTCGGTGGGACCGAGGTTCGTGCTTATATAATAAACATTATGTGGTTTGATATTCGTGGTGATGGTGATGTTGCCTACTTGCGAGTAGGGGTGATATACGTGGGGTTGCTACCTACGTGTGTGGTTGGATTCACTAAGCGTTTAGCTTACCCTTTCCCAATGTGTTGTTATTTCAGGTGCGGGCGGCAGTCGGGCGTGACCGTACACACATCAAGCGCAGAGTTTCAAAGATTGTTAAACTTTCACTTTCGAACCCTTTGAAATTAATTATGTAATTTTCCGCTGCATAAATTTTGTTGACGGTTTGAGTCAAGACGTTAGTTTTATTTAAGACGTGAATTACTAATTTATGATTGTTTTATAATGAAATGTATGTTTTAAAAATTTTAAATTTCCTTGAAATTTTTGGGACGTTACAACTTGGTATCAGAGCACAGCTTGAGTGAATCAAACACATCTCGGTGTGTTTGGTCTCAAGTTGCGGTTGTGAAAATTTTAAATTCTTTTACTAAAATCCTTTAAAATAAAAGAAAAAGGGAAAACCCGTTTGGGAAACGGTGATCGTGGGCGCAGTGTGTACAGTCAGCCGACGCCAATTGGGAAGGTACAACACTTAGTGTATTTATTGCTTTCTAGGCATAGGGTATGCATGCTAGATTGCTTACGTGGATTTTGTGGTACTGTATACTTGTTACTTGCTATTATGAACTCATGCTAGCCTCGATAGGTTGTTAAGTGAATGCACCTTAGGTTGTATGCAGTAGGAACTGAATAGCCTTAGAATGTTGGATTTAGTTCTATTGCGCAGCTCTTGTTTGAGTCCAACCGTTGTAGGATAGAATCTTATATTCGAATGTCTATCTGGTTTCACTGTATACGACTGTGCATTTACGAAGCGACTCGTCAGGGTTAGTGGGGGTTCCGTTCTAGCAAGGGTAATGGGGTGTTACGACTTTCTAGGGGGCTAGGAAAAGTGTTTACATGTGCCGGAGTGGACATATGTGTTTGTTTGTAGTAAGCAACTACTTGGACGTCCCGGGACAGGACTCGAAACGAGTAAGGATAGGTGTGAAGGGTAGTAGCAGAGCTCCTACTATCTGAAGCACAGGATCCATGCTCGAGTCGGGGAGAGTCACGAGGAGAGTTGAAGGGTGTTTTAAGTGTGGCCAACCCGGTTACCTTAGCCGGGATTGTAAGGTGCCGCTAGTGGTCTGTTTCAACTGTAATCAGGCGGGCCATGTAAAGGCCAACTGTCCTAGAGCAGGGGTAGCTATTGGGGGTGGAGCACAGAGGGCGTCTGGGAATGCCCCGTTACGTATTACCGATGGTCGAGCAGGCCTGCCGGGGGCGGGAGCGGCTCGAGGTAGAGTTCACCAGTTGACGGTGGATGAGGCGCAGGCGACGCCTAAAGTGGTTACAGGTATGTTCCTAGTTAACTCGGTGCCTGCGGTTGTGATGTTTGATAGCGGGGCTACTCACTCTTTTGTGTCTCGCACTCTTAGCGAGGGTTTGGGCCGAGTGGTAGGACGTTTGAGTCATCCTCTTGTTGTTGAGGTGGCTGATGATAGGACCTTGACGGTCACAGACGTGTTTCACGGGTGCACTTTAGAGATCTCAGGAGTGCGGTTTCCCATCGATCTGATCCCGATCGCTATGCGGGAGCTTTGTGTGATTGTGGGCATGGATTGGATGGATAAGTTCGACGCGGAGATTGTTTGTCGTCACAAACAAGTGCGAGTTCGAACCCCAAGCGGGGGAGAACTGTTAGTACAGGGAGATTCGTCTAGACGGACTACGGCCATATGTTCGGCTGCGAGAGCTCGGAGGTACCTTCAGCATAGTGGTCAGGGATATTTGGCATACGTGATAGACACGCGTGTTGGGGAAGCGAAGGAGTCTGCGGAAGACGTGCCAGTTGTACGGGAGTTCACCGACATATTTCCCGAGGATTTGCCAGGGATACCTCCCGAACGACAGGTAGGGTTTCGGATCGATCTGATCCCGGGTGCGGCTCCGGTGGCCAAGGCACCCTACCGTCTGGCTCCACCGGAAATGAAAGAGCTGTACGCCCAGCTGCAAGAACTACTCGAAAAGGAGTTCATTAGACCGAGTTGTTCGCCGTGGGGAGCACCTATCTTATTCGTGAAGAAGAAGGATGGATCACAACGGATGTGCATAGACTATCGAGAGCTGAATAAGCTTACGGTAAAGAATCGTTATCCTTTGCCAAGGATTGACGATTTGTTCGACCAGCTTCAGGGGGCCTCATGGTTCTCCAAGATTGATCTACGGTCGGGGTACCACCAGATGCGAGTCAGGAGTGAGGACACGGAAAAGACGGCTTTCCGTACGCGATACGGTCATTACGAATTTGTGGTGATGCCTTTTGGACTCACCAATGCACCTGCAGCGTTCATGGACCTCATGAACCGGGTGTGTAGTCCGATGTTGGACCGTTCGGTGATTGTGTTCATCGATGACATTCTGGTGTATTCGAAGACCAAGAAGGAGCACGAGATGCATCTTCGAGAAGTGTTGGAAGTATTGAGGCGAGAGAAGTTATACGCTAAGTTTTCCAAGTGCGAATTCTGGTTGCGAGAGGTCCAGTTCCTAGGACATGTCGTGAATCAGGATGGTATTATGGTTGACCCAGCTAAGATTGCAGCTGTGATGCGGTGGGAGGTGCCGAAGACTCCTACTGAGGTGCGAAGCTTTCTGGGATTAGCGGGGTATTACCGAAGGTTTATTCAGGATTTCTCTAAGATCGCGTTACCCATGACGTGATTGACAAAGAAATCTGCGGCTTTCAGTTGGGGGGAGGAACAACAGAAGGCGTTCGAGGAGCTACGCAGGCGGTTGTGTGAGGCTCCTGTGTTAACCTTACCCGAAGGCATGGAGGATTTGGTGGTATATTGTGACGCCTCACATCAGGGTTTGGGTGCCGTGCTTATGCAGCGCGGCAAGGTCATAGCCTACGCTTCTAGACAGCTGAAGCCTCACGAAGCAAATTACCCGACTCATGACCTGGAGTTGGGAGCAGTAGTGTTTGCCCTTAAAATTTGGAGGCACTATCTCTATGGTGTCAAGTGTACGATCTACACTGACCATAAGAGCCTCAAGTACTTGATGGATCAGCAGAACCTTAGTATGCGTCAGCGAAGGTGGCTCGATGTGGTTAAGGATTATGACTGCGAGATACTTTACCACCCGGGTAAGGCGAACGTGGTCGCGGACGCACTCAACCGACATCCGGTCGGTGAGCCACTGAGGGGTTATTGTCAGCGATTGACAGTGGTTACACATATCCTGAAGTCGATAGGAAGCGCTCAAGAGGTGGCTGTCTTGGAGGAAAATGCAAAGCGGGAAAGAGTGTCGGGGGAAATCTCGAATTTTGTTCGTGATAGTCGGGGGTTGTTAACTCGACATGGTAGGGTTTGGGTTCCATTCATCGGTGGGAACCGGCAGGTACTAATGGATGAGGCGCATAAGTCCAAGTTCTCGATTCACCCGGGGGCTACAAAGATGTACCGGGACTTGCGTGAAGGTTACTGGTGGCCCGACATGAAGCGGGATGTTGCTAGATGTGTTGAGGTATGTATGACCTGTTGGAAGGTCAAAGCGGAACATCAACGACCTCATGGGAAATTGCAACCGTTGGAGGTCCCGGTTTGGAAATGGGAAGAGATTACCATGGACTTCATAACGAAACTCCCAAGGACTCCCCGTGGGAACGATGCCATTTGGGTGATCGTTGACCGTTTGACCAAGAGTGCACATTTCTTGGCCATCAGGGAGAGCTCCTCGCCGGAGAAGCTTGCGGAGGTATTTGTGCGTGAGATCGTGGCCAGGCACGGTGTGCCAGTTTCGATTGTCTCCGACAGGGATACTCGTTTTACCTCTCGGTTTTGGGAGAAGTTCCAGTCGGAGATGGGTACACGGTTACACTTTAGCACGGCCTTTCATCCACAGACGGACGGACAGAGCGAGCGAACCATTCAGACCCTCGAGGATATGCTTCGAGCTTGTGTCATCGATTTTGGAGGTAGTTGGGATCAGTACCTACCTTTGGCGGAATTTTCCTACAACAACAGCTACCACTCTAGTATTGGCATGCCGCCATACGAGTTGTTGTACGGTAGGAAATGCAGGACACCCGTTTGTTGGGGCGAGGTTGGGCATCGGGTATTAGGGAGTACGGACATCGTGTTGAAGACGACCGAGACAATTCAGATGGTGCGGGATCGTTTGGTTACTGCACAGAGTCGGCAGAAGAGCTACGCCGACAAAAGGCGATCCGACTTGGAGTTTCAGGTGGGTGATTATATATTGTTGAAGGTTTCACCCTGGAAAGGGGTGATCCGGTTTCGTAAGCGGGGGAAGCTAGGGCCTCGTTATATTGGGCCTTACCGGATCATCGCCCGCGTGGGGAAAGTGGCTTACCGGTTGGAGTTACCGGAGGAACTGAACTTGATTCACAACACCTTCCACGTTTCGCAATTGCGGAAGTGTGTGATGGATGAGTCTGCAGTAGTACCGCTCGAAGATATTCAGATCGACGAGCGGCTTAATTACGTGGAAAAGCCAGTTGCTATTCTTGACAGGAGGACGAGAACCTAGCGGAACAAGGTCGTTGGTTTGGTGAAGGTTCAATGGAGACACCGAAAGGGTTCCGAGTGGACTTGGGAGCCTGAAGCGGAGATGCGAGAGAATTATCCGGAGCTGTTTGCGGGTGTAATTCAAGCGGGGGAGAGTTGTAAAGCCCGTGTCCCGGTATGGTTTAAAAATTCTTAAGGTAATTATTTTATTATCGTTTTAAGTGTATTTCATTAACGGAAATTGTCAAGGGAGGGACCTCGAATGTTACACGCGACAACCTTGCTTATCTTTGTGTTTATGACAAAAAAACCAGGGACCGGAAATGCCAAGAGCGGGAACCCGGAGGGGTTAATGGGAAAATGAGGGGTGTTAGTGGTTTGAACGGCTAAGGGAAAGGGGGACCGACCCCCCCCCCTCTTCCTCTTCTCGACGGTTTCCAACAGCAACGTCAAACAGCCCATTTTGTTTTTGTTTGCTTTTCTCCATTGTTGTCATTTGCCGTGAGTGTGTTCGTGAGTGTGAGAAGCCGAGAGAGGAAGAAAAGTGAGAGAGAGAGGTCGCCGGAGAAACGCCGCCACGGTCGCCGGAGAACCATCGGTGTCAACGTCCCTCGTCGGAGAGGTCGAGAAGAAGGGGCTGCAGGCACGGTTGCGGGTCGCCGTTGTAAGGTATGGTTCTCGTTACTTTCTGTTTCCGTTTTTGGTTTCCGGCGAAAGGGCAGCGGCAGCGCCGCCGCCGTGCGCCGCCACTGTGGTGGCTGGGTGTCGGGTGGTGGTGGTGGTGGTGTGAGTAAGATATGTGCATGCGGTAAGGTGATCGAGAGAGTAGGGAGTTCGCGGTGGTTTGCGGCTCGTTTTAGTTGTTTTGTCGAAGGACCGCCGCCGGCCGCCACCGGCGACCACCACTGCCGGAGGTGGCAGTGGGTGGTGCGTGGCTGTGTCCTGTTAATGCCCATAGAGCCCTTTAAGTCGTGACTTAATCGATTAAGCCGATTCGTTAAAACCGTCGTTTTCTTTATAATCGTCATTTCATGTGAATAATTGTTCAGTCACTGTTTTTACGACGGCCATAACTTTCCCGTCATAACTCCTATTCAGCCGAAATTGGTACCCACGGTTCCAGTTCGGGGTCGGTCACGTTTTCCGTGTTTTAGCGGAAAACTGGTTCAGCCTCTAGCTAGGTGAAAAAGTGGTCGCAAGTTTGGTGATTTGTCATTTTATGTGAATGACGATTTTCTGCCACTGTTTTGTCGTGGCCGTAACTTTTACTCGTAGCTCGGATTGAAATGAAATCGGTGGCCGAAGTTCACTAATCGAGTCAGGAAAGTTTTTCGTGTTTTGCCGAAAGTCTGTTTAGGCCTGTAGCTGGGCCGTATGGGGCTGTTTATACAGCCTGGTCCGAAAAACTTCCAGCTTTCTGTCCCTGTTTTGTTTTATGCATAACTTTTGCTCGGAATGTCGGTTTGGGATGGGACTGGTGCCAAAAGTTTCGTTTCGGAGTCTATTAAGTTTCCTCTGTTTTGCGGAAAGACCAATTCGGACCATAGCTAGGGCGAAGTTGCCATGTTGTACTGAAAGGTCCGGGTGTTCGCTGTTCTGCGAATCATTTTTGTAAAATCTATAGTAAATTATAGAAAAATCGTTAGGACGCGTGCGATACGTCCCTGAAATCGTAAGACGTAGAAATTCGTAATTATGGATTTTAATTTCTGTATTTATCAGTTTTAGGGGGGGTAAAACAGGTCCCGAACAGACCCGTAACTTTTAATAAAAAGCTGGAATATTTAGTCTTTTGGAAGCTAGTAAACGTGTTATGGGTCGGGACTTTCCTTTGACTTTTATTACGTATTTAGGTGGGAGAAAGTGAAGAAGATTGCCGTGTTGGTGTTGCGATTCGTGAGCACATTGCTTAGCCTTGAAGTGAGTTCTCTCACCGCGTAGTTAGGAATTTCATGTATGTCGTTCTTTTGTGTTACGTGTTATTACGTGTATTTATGTGCTTACATGAGCTAGTTGGGATATGATAACTGGTTGTGAATTGTTGAATTCGTATGTGGAATATTTATGCATGTGTACACCTCGGTGGGACTGAGGGGCTCGGAGGGACCGAGGGCTTGGTGGGACTAAGCTAGTACAACAATCTTTACTCGGTGGGACCGAGGGCTCGGTGGGACTGAGCTTGCATTAATGTATTTTGTGTACTCGGTGGGACCGAGGTTCGTGCTTATATAATAAACATTATGTGGTTTGATATTCGTGGTGATGGTGATGTTGCCTACTTGCGAGTAGGGGTGATATACGTGGGGTTGCTACCTACGTGTGTGGTTGGATTCACTAAGCGTTTAGCTTACCCTTTCCCAATGTGTTGTTATTTCAGGTGCGGGCGGCAGTCGGGCGTGACCGTACACACATCAAGCGCAAAGTTTCAAAGATTGTTAAACTTTCACTTTCGAACCCTTTGAAATTAATTATGTAATTTTCCGCTGCATAAATTTTGTTGACGGTTTAAGTCAAGACGTTAGTTTTATTTAAGACGTGAATTACTAATTTATGATTGTTTTATAATGAAATGTATGTTTTAAAAATTTTAAATTTCCTTGAAATTTTTGGGACGTTACACGTTTATACCCGATGGGTATGGGTGAGTTTGATGTGATAATAGGAATGGATTGGTTAGCTGATAACGACGCTAACATTGTGTGTAATACCCTCAACTTTTCGACAATGGATTCCGGGGACGGAATTCTTTTGAGGGGGGAGTATTGTAATAACCAAGGTTTTAATTTAAAGGAATAAGAGTTTGATGAAGAAAAGCGAGATTTATGAACTTCAGGGGCTGTTTTGAAAGTAATGGAAAGAGGGTATAAAACCCTCAATGATTGCACAAAACCTTATATCTGCATTATTTAGGCGGCTGTGTGCGTGTTTTGGGGAAGAGAGGAGAACTCAAGCTGATTATTGTGATTTTGGGAAATAAGAGAGTTAATTGGAAGAGATTCTTCATAAAGTTCATCAAGGGTAATCACTAGTTTAATCTTTTATTGATCTTGTAAGGCAATAGAAAATGTTGTTGATTCTGTTAATCCTTTCTTCTTAAGAGTGAAATGTTCAATCGGTGGAATGGTGCTGATAAGGGAGGATTTCGTTGGGATAAATTGCTCTTTAATCATGTTATGTATACCCATCTACCGATTTCCATAACATAAGGATCTATTGAGTATTGATTGTTATTGAATAGTTAGTTTTGGGTCTGATTGGCAGAACCCTTCGTACCCAAAATCGCCCAGAATGAAGTTTTCCGGAAGTGTGGGTTTCCGATTCGGGATCCGAAAGTGAAATCCGAAAGTGTGTAGTCCGGAAGTGAGATCCGGAAGTGTGTAGTCCAGAAGTGAGTTCCGGAAGTGAGATCCGGAAGTGAGTAGTCAGAAAAAGAGAGGCCCGGAACTTTGTCTCCGGATTGGGGGAGTTCGAGTTAAGCAGGGATTATTTAGGGAGTTGTTTAGGAATAATCTGGAGTGTCAGACATATGACTTATCACTCTCGTTTTCTTTAAAACATAGGTGTCCCACCTAGAGATCCGAAGCATAAGTGAGAATATTTGAGCAAGGACAACAGGTGAGTTCTTCTAACTGAAAATGAGATGATTTGCAAGCTATTTTAAATGAATGAGATATTATGGAACTGAATGTTTTTTCTTACATGTATAAAGTTTCATGATTACTATGTTTGGTAAGTTATGTTGTCGTGTATGCATACATTTGACGGTGAGCATGATATGGCTAAATCGGGGGTGTGTCCCGCTAGCAGGGTCGGTCCTGAGATTTCGGATGCCCATGGCGAAAGACAAAAAAGATGCCCTTATATATATTACAGAAACGAAAAACAATTTAACGGGGATTGAAACCTAGCCAAGCTAGGCGGAAAACTTGACCTTTTCCCTGACTTGCATCTTCTTACTCTCGATCTCTTCTTCTCTTGACAGAAATAAGGCGGCAATCCGTTTTTCTTCAACATCATTTCCATCCACTGATACACCACCGCCTTCCTTGGTTTCAATGTTGTTCATTTTTCTCTTTTTGTGTAGGTTGTTGCTTGTCCAAAACCGCCTTTTTGTACCCTCTATGGGCTAGGTTTCCTATTTTCATTTTTGCTTAAAAACTGTCTTTCTCTATGTCACACACATGGTCATCTTACTTGTAGTTTAAAGCAATTTAGAAGCAAGTGAAAAAAAGATTGCTGGTATACATCTGTTTCATCATCATGGTTCAAGATGGGATGAAACTTATGCTAATAATGGGGTTTAAAAAAGGTAAATTTATGTATCTTGTGCAATGGAAGTTGTCATGCAAGCCTTCATCTTTTAGTAGGGAGCACAGCCCGGTCTTGGCTCTGAGGTGGATCCGTGTGATGGAACTGGCTTTCAACACAAGTAAGTGTGTTGAGGGAGATAAGGTATTATTTGCTATGTCTATGCTAAAGGCGGATGCCATCTTCTGGTGGGATGTCGAGACAGGCGGTAAGGGTTCATAAGTAACAAAGGTGACTGCTTGGGAGTCATTCACTAAGAGGTTCAAGGCCCAGTTCTGCCCAGTGGCGGCGGTTAAGAAGCTTGAGGAGGAATTTCTAGGATTGGAACAGAGAACGATTTCGGTACAGGAGTATACCTCCAAGTTTATTATGAAGGCTCGGTTTGCAGAGTTGTATGTTCCTACTGAGGAGAGGCGCATAGAGAGGTATGTTTGGGGGCTGAAGAGCAACGTGAGAGAGGTTGTCCAGATAAAGGACCCCGCTACTTTTATAAGCGGCAGTCGATACCGCAGAACTTACTGAGAAGGAAAAGAACATGCAGATGACATAGTGAGTGGGTGATAAACGGAAATGGGACGAGCCTAACCGAGACACTAAGATACCGAATGCTCCTAGAGTGGGACCAAGAGTCGGGGAGAAGCCTTGTGGTAAGTGCAACAGGATGCATAGAGGAGAATGTTTGTCAGATAAAGAAGGATGCTATAAATGTGGAAAGGCGGGACACATGGCACGGGACTGCCATAGTCCAAGATCATGCTATCACTGTGGTTCGTCAGACCACATCAAGACAGACTGCCCACAGCTAAAGAGGGGATTTGCTGGTAGGTATGGTGGTAACTGTTGGGTCATCAAGATTTGAAGATGACCTCATGATCTCCTTTTATACTTTGAAAAACATTTTATACTTAGAGAAATTTTGGATGCATGGTTCTTTGTAATGGCTTGTACAAGATAGCAAATGTTTGGTGAAGTCAAAGATCAACCAAAGTCAAGATTAAAGATTCTCTCATTGTGGAAGTGAAAGATCCTTTCTCAACACATACAAGTCATTGTCCACCGATGGTGTTCTCACACATCGGTGGACACATCTCCACCGAAATTACTCTCTGTTTCGGCCAAAGAATCCCACCGATGGAAGTCCAATTTCGGTGGGATCTCAAAGAAGTCTCAAAGATGTTTTTCCTCCAAAGATGATGTCACATATCCCAAAGATGATGTCACATATCTCAAAGATGTGTCACATATCACAAGGCTATCATCGGTGGGATCTCAAAGAAGTTTCAAAGATGCTTTCTCCAAAGATGTGTCACATATCCCAAGCTTCCTTCGGTGGTGCAATCTTTAGAAGACAAATTGAGAAGAGATTTTCTACATGGATAAAGTGACATTTTGTCTTATTATCCATTTCCATGCAAAGCTCTTTTCTCATGCATGGGCTCTTCTGACTGTACCTTGTGAAAGGTGACAAGGACTTCACAACTCTCCAGAAGTCAACATCCTCAGCAAGGAAGACATGTGTCCCAAGCATTCAATGCTTACACACTCCTTGTCACTATAAAAGGAAGACCTCTCCATGCAGAAACTACACACATCTTGAGAGACTTGAAGATTACTGTGTGCTCTTGATATTCTACGCAAACTGGAAGATTTCTCTAAGTGCAAGAATTTCCAGTTTGCTTGAAAAACTTTATAGCTTTGTTCTAAGTGTTCTTAGTTATTTTGTTAGTATACTTTGTGTAAGATTGTTAGAATAGTTTATCTGTTCTTTTCCGCAACAGTCTTAAGTTTTCTATGTGTAATTCTTGTTGAAAGATTTTCAATAAAAAGAATTAAAATTGTGAAAATTTTGAGTATTGTATTCAACCCCCCCCCCCCCCCCCCCCCCCTTCTACAATACTTGGTTAGCCATCTGGGACTAACAAGTGGTATCAGAGCAGAAAGTTTAATTCCATAAACTTGATCTGCGATGGCTGCCTCCTCTTCCTCTACTGTTGAAAACTCTTTTCAAAATAACTTTTCTGAAAATGGCTCCATTTCAAAACCTCCTAAGTTCAATGCTAACAACTTCTCTTTGTGGAAAAGCCGCATGATGCTGTTCATGGAAGGAGTGGATACTAGATATCCAACCATTCTCCAAGAGGGACCCTTTATCCCCAGAGTTTGGGCTCGCTATGAAACGCAGAGGCCTGGTAAAGAAACCATGGAAAAAGATAATTCTGATGATTCGTCTGATGAAGAAAAATCTGCTGCTACTGGTCGTTACATTCTTAAAAATCCTAAGAAATACACTGATGAGGAAAAACGGCTTGTGTCTCTTGATTCTAAAGTTAGAACTATCATTGCTCTCTCTCTTCCTGATGAAGTGTACCACTCTCTGGTAAATCTCTCTACTGCCAAAGAGATGTGGTCCACTCTGTGTGTTTTGTACGAAGGTACAAATGAAGTTAAAAAGAGCAGAAAGATTGCTCTTGTTAGAAATTATGAACTCTTTGCTTTTGAAAAAGGAGAATCTCTTCCTAGCTTCTATAATCGCTTCAAATCTCTTTTAAATGATCTTAAGTTGTTGGGCAGAGTCTATGATAATGAGGAAGTCTTGTGCAAGTTCATGGATTGTCTTCCAGATTTTTGGGAAAATATATGTACTTGCATCAAAACTACCAAGGACCTTGAGTTCATGCCCTTGACTGTTCTTTATGGAACTCTTTTCAACTATGAGCAGACGAAACTGCATAAGTTTATAAAGAACTCTTCTCTAGCTCTCCTAAGTGACTCTTCCAAAAAGACTAAGTGTTTTCCAAAAATCACCTACCCATCTGACTCTGACCATAATAGTCAAGAAGATCCCAATGATCATTCAGAAGCATATCTTAGTGATGCTAAGGATGAATGTGAGGAAACTTCAGCTGATATTTTATCTGATGAAATGGCCATGTTGGATGGGTACTCTAAATCCAAATCTCATCTCCGTTCTGTAAAATCTAAGTTTGGTAGAAAATCCTCCTCTTCTCTCTCCAAACATTCTTGCTTGGACAAATCTAATGAGGAATGTTTTAACTGTGGTAAAAAGGGTCATTTTGCTTCTGAGTGCAGAAGTAAACTTCTTGAAGGACCCAAAACTTCTTCCTCGGGCCGATTTTCCTCAAAATCGGAAAGATCCAAACATGATTCCTCCAATCTCTCCTCTTCTGCTCATTCTGACCGGGCTGAAAGGTACAAGGAAAAATACAAGAGAGAAAAGGAAAGAAATGACAGACTTGTCAGAAATGCAAAGGGTCTGCCTGCTAAAACTCATGATTTGGCAGATGAACCCACATCTGAAAGCGAATGACACCTCAAAAGTCTGTTTCATGGCCAAGAAAAATAACATGGATGATTCAGAAGGCCACACCTCCTCAACTGCTCGTGTATCAGCTAAGTGTCTCCCCACCTCATCACAGGTACATCCATTTCTATCTCTCTCTGATGCTGAAAAGATTGAAGCATTTAATTTCTTATCTATTGTCTTTAGATGATGCATCCTTCTCTTCCAACTCATGCAAAATATTTTCTATCTCTGAAAAAGGAAAGTATCTGGGTGCCAATTTTTTTTAAAAAGAAATCCTTCACTTTTTCTAAAAATACCTATGTGTCTTCTTCTACCGATTCTATTCACAGTTCTGTGTATATCAAAATGTCCTTTTCAAAGGAAAAGTTTTTGGTCCTCCCAAAATTTGAAAAATGTATTTTAGGTGTTGCACCCCAAATCTTTGTGTCCTCATCAAATTCTTGAGGACATTTTTTAAAAGCAAAAATAAAGAAAAATATCACAATTCTAAAAAGATCCTTCTTTATAGAAAATGTTATTTCTGTGGTGATACTTCTCTTGTTGCCAAAGACTGTCCAATTCTTTTCCGTCTAACCCAAAAGGACCCACCTTCCAAATGGGTACCTAGAAAATAAATTCTTTCTGATTACAGATTTTGAGCTGGGCAAATGGATCTATGTGAACAAGTGAGAAAGTTGACAAAACCTTAGAATTCTTTACTCTCATGACATCATAAGCATGATGATGTCATTCTCATGACATCACCATCTCCAATATCTTAAAATTCCATTTCTTTTCTAAACCTCACCACCGAAATTTTCCTTAACCACCGAACCAAAAATTCATCATCTTCCACCAAATATTCTTTTTCACCACCTTTTCTCTCTCCTCCATCAATCAACTCCAAGACAATAACAATCCATCTTTTTGTGATGACACGTATGCATCCTTAAACATTGCATGCATTTCTCTTCTTTTCTTGATCATCTTTATCACCTCCTTTTCTTTCACTTTCAAGAAACCACTCATCTCCATCTTCAGAACCCCATTCCACCGAACCTGCATGCTCTTCCACCGAAATTGCAACTTGTAGCAACTAATTCCCAAGGACACCATCCCATTCTTCTAACCTTCCACCGAAATTTAAATTCGGTGGAACCCCTCTAATTCGGTGGAACCCTTCAAATTCGGTGGAACCCTTCACAGACACACCACCGATTCCACCGATTCCAAACCTTTCCATCTTGCCATGCACCAAACCTTCCCACCGATTCCAAACCTTTCCATCTTGCCATGCACCAAACCTTCCCACCGATTCCAAACCTTTCCATCTTGCCATGCACCAAACCTTCCCACCGATTCCATCTTTTCAAATTTTTTACCAAAGACTCAGGTTTTGAACTAATTGGGTATTCAGATTCAGTTTATGCAGGTTCCCAGTTTGTGACAGAAAAAGTACTACAGGAAGCTGCCAACTTCTTGGTGGCAAATTGGTAAGTTGGTCCAACAAGAAACAAAACTCTGTGTCAACCTCTACTGCTGAGGCTGAATATGTAGCTGCTGGCGGCTGTTGTGCTCAGATCCTATGGATGAGAAACCAACTCAGGGACTACAATCAATTCTTTTCTAAAATCCCAATTCTGTGTGATAATTCCAGTGCAATAGCTATTGCAAACAATCAAGTTCTTCATTCCAGATCAAAGCACATAGATATCAGATATCATTATCAGATATCATTTCATCAGGGACCACATCTCCAAAGGTGACATTGAGCTACACTTCATTCCTACAGATCTTCAGTTTGCCGACTTGTTCACCAAACCTCTAGATGAAACCAGGTTTAATTTCCTCATAAATGAACTTGGCATGTGTAATCTTCAATAACTATGTGTCCTAAGTTTCCACCGAATTCTCATCGGTGGACACTATTCTTCTCTCACAAATCTCCTCTCCTATCTAGAAACATAGGAAAGAACCCCTCCAAATGATGTCATCCCATGCATGGTAGACACCTTTTTCTTTTAATGATGTCATCACCATGATCTCATCTCACCAAAGTTGTAGACCTCTACCATTTCCTCTACCGATTCTCTCCCCACCAATTTTATCTAGCTTCTCATATACTCTTCCTCTCACCTAACCCAACTTCCTATGTGTCATCTCCTCATCCCATCCCTTTTTCCATCTTTTTCACTCTTGGTTTGCAACCCATCTCTCCTTTCACAAAATCCACCCACTACAAACTCTTCTGCAATGTCACACCAAATCGTAAATCTCAATCTCTTTGGGTCATCAAAAATTGGAAGATGAAATTCCAATCTCTCCTCCATTTTGAAGATTTTCTACATAATGCCTTAGAAGACTTTCTCCACTCTCTGCTGAAAATATCTTAGAAGATTTCCCTCAACCTCTTCAAGAATTTCCACCGAATTTTTGTCTAATTCTTGCAAATTTTCGGTGGGCATGTTTTTTTCAAAAAAAAAAAATCTCACCGATTTTCTACCGAAAATAACCAATTTTCGGTGGAAAAGCAAAAAAAAAAAAAAAAAAAATTCTCACCGAAATTTCTACCGAAAATAACCAATTTTCGGTGGAATCTCCTTCATTTTCGGTGGAAAAGCAAAAAAAAAAAAAACTCTCCAGATTTTCCACCGAAAATCCTACCGAAAATTGCCAATTTTCGGCCGATTTTTCATTTTCTCTTGGTGCTTTTCCTGCGTCGGCCGCTGAGGGGGAGAATTCATCTGAGGGGGAGCAACATCAACCCTCAGTACTCATATCCAGCGACCAACTTGAAAAAAAATGAGGAAATCGACGGACCGGTTAAGGGGGGGCACATCAGTCCGGGCGGATCTAACTGAGGGGGAGTAACACAAAGACCGACTGATCTAACTGAGGGGGAGCAAATAAAAGACAAGTTGATGATGCTAAACAGGAAAAGATGCCAAGATGCAACAGATGGGCAGATGCATCCTGAGGCTGATTCACTCAAACTCAACCCTCCTCAAAGTTTGTCACTATAATGGGTTGTCTCCTATCAAAACCCACAGATTCTCTTGGCTGAAATCTTTTGGAGTAAGTGAATGACTTGAAGATTTGAAACATCTGAAGAAAAGCAAAAGTGCTTGAAAGATAAAGTTCTTCAACACATCAACAGGCTGCTGATCAAAATGAAGAATCCTCAAGCCAGACACAAGTTTCAACTCGCCCCTCCAAAGATGCAAGTAATATTCATTCTGTTCATATTGTTTATACTGTTTATACTTCTTTCCTTTTCCTTTCAATTATTTGTACATCTATACCTTTTTATTTTTTCTCATATGTAAATATCATATATACATACACAAAAAAAAATGGACTGTGTGAAAAAGAACCCAAAAGAGTAAAGAAGGGTCAACATGCATTATTCACTGTCTTACTCGTGTTTTTCTAAGTATGGATGTCATCATCAAATAGGGGGAGATTGTTGGGTCATCAAGATTTGAAGATGACCTCATGATCTCCTTTTATACTTTGAAAAACATTTTATACTTAGAGAAATTTTGGATGCATGGTTCTTTGTAATGACTTGTACAAGATAGCAAATGTTTGGTGAAGTCAAAGATCAACCAAAGTCAAGATTAAAGATTCTCTCATTGTGGAAGTGAAAGATCCTTTCTCAACACATACAAGTCATTGTCCACCGATGGTGTTCTCACACATCGGTGGACACATCTCCACCGAAATTACTCTCTGTTTCGGCCAAAGAATCCCACCGATGGAAGTCCAATTTCGGTGGGATCTCAAAGAAGTCTCAAAGATGTTTTTCCTCCAAAGATGATGTCACATATCCCAAAGATGATGTCACATATCTCAAAGATGTGTCACATATCACAAGGCTATCATCGGTGGGATCTCAAAGAAGTTTCAAAGATGCTTTCTCCAAAGATGTGTCACATATCCCAAGCTTCCTTCGGTGGTGCAATCTTTAGAAGACAAATTGAGAAGAGATTTTCTACATGGATAAAGTGACATTTTGTCTTATTATCCATTTCCATGCAAAGCTCTTTTCTCATGCATGGGCTCTTCTGACTGTACCTTGTGAAAGGTGACAAGGACTTCACAACTCTCCAGAAGTCAACATCCTCAGCAAGGAAGACATGTGTCCCAAGCATTCAATGCTTACACACTCCTTGTCACTATAAAAGGAAGACCTCTCCATGCAGAAACTACACACATCTTGAGAGACTTGAAGATTACTGTGTGCTCTTGATATTCTACGCAAACTGGAAGATTTCTCTAAGTGCAAGAATTTCCAGTTTGCTTGAAAAACTTTATAGCTTTGTTCTAAGTGTTCTTAGTTATTTTGTTAGTATACTTTGTGTAAGATTGTTAGAATAGTTTATCTGTTCTTTTCCGCAACAGTCTTAAGTTTTCTATGTGTAATTCTTGTTGAAAGATTTTCAATAAAAAGAATTAAAATTGTGAAAATTTTGAGTATTGTATTCAACCCCCCCCCCCCCCTTTTACAATACTTGGTTAGCCATCTGGGACTAACAGTAACAACGGAGGAAGGGGCAAAGATAGGAAGGTAAAGCCGACTCGCGCGAAGGCGATGTCATTCCACATGTCTGCGGAGGAGGCGGTAGATGCGCCTGATGTGGTGACGGGTACTTTACATATTGACTCGACTTTTGCTAAAGTGTTATTTGATTTGAGCGCGAACCGTTCTTTTGTGTCGCCGAATTTTATTCGGAATTTGCAAGTGAAACCTAGGAGGTTGAACTTTGGGTTTGAAGTAGAAGAAGTGGATAATAGTCGAGTCTGGGTGAAGAAAGTCTTTGAGGGGTGTAGCATTGACATAGATGGTCATTTGTTCCCGTTGCGTTTATACCCGATGGGTATGGGGGAGTTTGATGTGATAATAGGAATGGATTGGTTAGCTGATAACGACGCTAACATTGTGTGTAATACCCTCAACTTTTCGACAATGGATTCCGGGGACGGAATTCTTTTGAGGGGGGAGTATTGTAATAACCAAGGTTTTAATTTAAAGGAATAAGAGTTTGATGAAGAAAAATGAGATTTATGAACTTCAGGGGCTATTTTAAAAGTAATGGAAATAGGGTATAAAACCCTCAATGATTGCACAAAACCCTATATCTGCATTATTTGGGCGGCTGTGTGCGTGTTTTGGGGAAGAGAGGAGAACTCAAGCTGATTATTGCGATTTTGGGAAATAAGAGAGTTAATTGGAAGAGATTCTTCATCAAGTTCATCAAAGGTAATCACTAGTTTAATCTTTTATTGATCTTGTAAGGCAATAGAAAATGTTGTTTGTAACACCCGGAATTTTATTAAGGTAAAGGTTTAACGTTGGGGAAAGGTGTACGAAAGAAGCTCAGCAAATCGGGTTCATTCGTGACAAAACTCGAGCTCGGTACTATCTGGGCGATAGTGCCCGCGATAGTGACAATGTCACTATCGCCGTGTCATAGTCGCGGGGAAGTTGAGACCCCTCGGTACAACTTCAGCGAGAGTGCCTCGCGATAGTGACCATGTCACAATCGCCCGCTATGTCTGAGAGCTTAAAAATCAGATTTTTGGCTTATTTCTCATTTGTTACTTCACCACTCCACCTCCTATCTCTCTCTAAACGAACCCTAATGTAACACCCCGCTTACCACCACACAATATTGTCCGCTTTGCCCCACTGGCTCACGGCTTTGTTCTTGGCGGCCTGGCAAGGACTTCGCAAGGACTTCCCAGGAGATCACCCATCCTGGTACTACTCCCACCCAAGCACGCTTAACCACAGAGTTCCCAAGGAACCCGCATGCTTGTGGCCCCAAAACGCGTTGTGTCTGGTAAGGCCAAGGTTTACTAATATACCCAGCATCTCTCCTGTCCATGGCCGACGTGGGATATGCCTAAGGTGTTACACCTAACCCCAAAGTCGGGTTTTGAAGCTTTCTTGGTGCCTTTCACTACATGATTCTTCATCTCCTAGCTAAGATTTGGTAATCAAGGGTTAGAGTTCTTCATCTCTCTCCCATTTTTATGAGATTTCTTCACCTTCTAGAGTTTTACCTAACCCTCTCCTAAACCCTTCCCTTTCTTTGGATAAAATGAAGATTGAGGCTCATTTTGGTGATACTAGAAGTGTTTGGTTGGTGGATTCACATGATGGTTGAGGTAACCTTCTCTTCTTTCATTTTGGGAATTAGGGTTTCGATCTAATGGTGATTTTGGGTGTAATATGTTGGGGGAAATGATTTTAAGTGTTTGGGGACAAATATTTATGGTTGGAAACTTATGGATTTAGGTTTTGGAAGATTTGGACTTCTTCAAAGGAGCATACGTTTGGGAAAATCTAGATTTAGTCTAATCTAGCAAGGTGAGTTCAAGTTGCTTTGTGAAACCTTTGTACATGCCAAAATGTTTATTTTAAAGTATTTTGTGTGATTTACATAAAATTATCACTTGTTGAGTAATTAGTGGGTTTTGATTAATTAAAGTGTTGAGCTTTACAAATCTTGTAAAACACCCATATTTGGGGATTTTGGTCAATCTTGACCGTATGAATATTTTAAGAGTTGTAAACCTTTTATTTAGGGCCGATGGCCAATTGAGAAATCCAAATGATAAAGATATTGGGTACCAATGTATTTTGGTTTACGTAACCATGTGAGCAACACATATTTAGCCAAACGCTTATTTTGGCCTTTAAAGGCTTGATTTATACTCAAATGATTTTTTTGAGTGTTTGTCGGTTTTAGTGGCTTGAGGTGGAGTCTTGGATGTGTTATATGCCTATTTGCAATTTATTTGAATATGTGCCGGTTTGAGTGTGCGAAGACCGTTTGATGATTTTGTATTCGTAGTACCTTTGGGTCCAATGAATCTTTGTGTGTTATATGCTTTGTTGAGTTATGATAGAGTTGCATATACGCATACACGCACATATAGATGCATATATGATTGACTTCATTGGGAAGGTGGCAATGAAGGGGCTGTGAGATTATCATGCATCGGAGCGTGTGTTTGCATGATGTGGGTTAGATACATATTATTTGCATGAGTTGATGTGATTTATGATCATTAGATCGTTTGAGCAACGGGCTCGGTTTTGGGCTCGTTGAGTATTGATGGCATTCGCCCGATTTTATTAAGCTCGACGTGGGCTTGGGGTTTGCATTGCATGAGTTGCATTATGTTTGAGATTTACATGATTTTAATGCATTAGTTATTCTTTTGGGGTCATGTATTTATATTTAAGTCGAGTAAGCTTGTTTCGGATGGTGGGTTTTCCCAAGGTAAAGATCCAGTAGGATTGAACTTGATGGCTTGGACTAAAGACCTAGTATGGTTGATGTCTAAGAAGGGCAAAAGACCTAGTTTTGGTTGATGCCGGAGATGGACTATAGACCTAGTTTTGGTTGATGTCTAAAATGGACTAAAGACCTAATTTTGGTTGATGTCTAAGATGGGCTAAAGATCTAGTATGATTGATGCCGAGTATTGACTAAAGACCTAGTATGGTTTATGTCATCTGTTTTCCACATCCAAGAAGCTTACTTGCATTTATTTAATCGTGATTTAATTTATGTGTTTGCCACATTCGATGAGATCGGGTCTCCCCCGTCACCGAAGGGTATTGATTTCGGGTATTTTATTTATTTGCATTGTTGAGGTTATATTATATGCATATGGATTGTTTTCCATGATTGATAGACGTATTGTGTTACATCCTTATTGGACGTTTTAACTATTGACGTTTTATTCGCAGTGGTGATTATTTTAAAGAAGCTGTTATTAATTAACTCTTGATGTGAGTTTGGATTTGAGTCCTTTGCAGAGAAACGATTTTCGTTGGAAGCTTTTCTCTCAGAAATTGTGTGTGTTTGGAAAATGGGTTATCGATGTCTTTTATACAAACCCTTTTAGAAAATCATTTATTAAGTTGAAGCTGTCGATTTATCAAATGATTTGCTCATGACGTAAACTTTTGAACTCACTCGGCGTTAGCCTAACCTTTTTATTTGCCGGCATGTGCAACTGTGTAACACCCGTAATTTTCGGATAAGTACAATTTCGAATCAGCGTGGAACCAATCTTTAAGAAAAATATGAAAAATAGGATTTTGGATTAAATTCTAGATTTTATGGTCTTGTTTGATGGGGAATTCAAATACGAGTCCAACGGTCCTTTCCGGAGCAAAAACGGAGCTAAAACGAAGAAGTTATGGCCAAAACAACTTTCGGTACAATCTCGGCTAAAGTGACCAGCGAAAGTGACACTTGTGTCACACTCGCGTGTCACTCTCGTGTCACTCTCGCTGGTTTTTTACCGAGAGCTATTTGACCACGGCGAGAGTGCCTAGCGAAAGTGACACTTGTGTCACTCTCGCACGTTACTTTAGCCGTCGGGTACCTGGAGCATAAATACGGGATTTCTAGCCCTAAACTTCATTTCCTCATATCTCACTCATTTCACCTCCGTTTTTGGCGATTCAAAGTGCCATGGTTTCGGTTTTTAGATCTTTTCAAGGATAAAGTGTTAGTTTTGAAGTTCATTGGAAGATTCAAGGGTATTTGGTGGTGGTAAGTCTCTCATTTCTCACTCTCAAATCTCTTCTCTTCTCTCCAAATCGTTTCCCCTCTTTCTCTCACAAACCCTAACTGATTTTGGGGATTTTTCATGGAGATTAATGTGTTCCTTCTCCATTTTATGCTAGTGGTTTCATTTATTGATGCAAGAGCAAGTTTCATCCACAACACTAGAGATTTTTGGGGTTTTCTAGGTTTTCATCAAAACCTAAGTGGTGAGTTCATCCTCCTAGCTTCTATACTTTCATATGAGTTATAAATGTTCCATTGATGATCTCCTAGTGTTTTGTTTCTCCAATTTCGGTTTGGATGATTTTGGGGAAGTTAGGTTAATATTGAGTTTTGGTCAAAATGGAGATTTTTATATAAGATGTTTGAGGAATGGTTTTAAAGTGGATGAATATGAATATTCATGATTGGAAGTTATGAATCTAGGTTTTTGGAAAATTTGGCTTGAAAATACAAACTACTTCAAAGGAGCATACGTTTGGAGAAATTCTAGATTTAGCCTAAATCTAGCAAGGTGAGTTCAAGTTGATTTGTGAAAACGTTGTACATGCCAAAATGTGTGTTTTAAAGTATTTGTGTGCTTTATGTGAAATTATCTCTTGTTGAGTTATTTGGTGAGTTTTGAGTTAATCAAAGTGTTGAACTTTACATATCTTGTAAAACACCCACGTTTGGGGATTTTGGTCAATCCGACCATATGAATGTTGTGAGAGTTATAAACCTTTCATTTTGGGGCCGATGGCCAATTGAGGAATTAAAAGAGTAAAGAGTTTGAGTAACGATGTATTTTGGTTTACGTAACCGTGTGAGTGACATTGTATTTAACTAAACGATTATTTTGGCATTTAAAGGCCTGACTCATACTCAAATGAGTCTTTTGAGTGTTTGCCGGTTTTAGAGACTCGAGGTGGAGTCTTGGATGTGTTATATGCTTAAGTGCATTTTATTTGAATATGTGTCGGTTTAAGTGTTGGTTTTATGTGTGAAGACCGTTTGATGTTTTCGTGTTCTTAGTACCTTTGGGACTAATGAACCTCGGTGAATTATATGCATTGTTGAGTTATGAAAGAGTTGCACATACATATACATATAGATGGATATACGATTTGACTTCATTGGGAAGGTGGCAATGAAGGAGTTGTGAGACTATCATGCCTCGGAGCATGTGTTTGCATTTTGTGGGCTAGATGCATTTTCATTTACATTAATTGATGTTGATAAATGATCGTTAGATCTTTTGAGCAGAGGGCTCGGTTTTGGACTCGGTTGAGTCTTGATGGCATTCGCCCGGTTTTAATAAGCTCGACGTGGGCTTGGGGTTTGCGTTGCATGAGTTGCATCATATTTGAGGTTTACATGATTTGAATGCATTAGTTATTCTTTTGGGGTCATGTATTTATATTTAAGTCGAGTAAGCTTGTTTCGGATGGTGGGTTTTCCCAAGGTAAAGATCCAGTAGGATTGAACTTGATGGCTTGGACTAAAGACCTAGTATGGTTGATGTCTAAGAAGGGCTAAAGACCTAGTTTTGGTTGATGCTGGAGATGGACTAAAGACCTAGTTTTTGTTGATGTCTAAGATGGACTAAAGACCTAGTATGGTTGATGTCTAAGATGGGCTAAAGATCTAGTATGATTGATGCCGAGTATTTACTAAAGACCTAGTATGGTTGATGTCATCTGTTTTCCACATCCAAGAAGCTTACTTGCATTTATTTAATCGTTGTTTAATTTATATGTTCGCCACATTCGATGAGATCGGGTCTCCCCCGTCACCGAAGGGTATTGATTTCAGGTGTTTTATTTATCCGCGTTGTCGAGGTTATGTTATATGCATACGAATTGTTTTCCATGATTGATGGACGGGTTTATGTTTCATCCATATTGGATGTTTTAACTATTGGAGTTTTATTCGCTATGACGATTATTTGAGAAATTATTATTTAATTAACTCTTGATGGAGTTTTGGATTTGAGTCCATTGCAGAGAAACGTTTTTCGTTGGAAGCTTTCCTCTCAGAAATTGTGTGCGTTTGGAAAATGGGTTGTCGATGTCTTTTATACAAACCCTTTTAGAAAAACATTTATTTAAGTTGAAGCTGTCGATTTATCAAATGATTTGCTCATGATGTAAACTCTTGAACTCACTAGGCGTTAGCCTAACCTTTTTATTTGTCGGCATGTGCAACAGGTTCAAGTTGGGAATATCTTTAGCTACACTGCGAAGTGATGAGTGCTAGTAGAGTGCACGGGAAGTGAGATGCTTAGCGAAGTTTTCCGCACTTATTGGGATTAGCAACTTGTAATTGGGTTAAGTAACACCGCCTTGAGTTGTTAGTTGTTTAATTTGTGATGTTTAAACCTTGAGGTATTTTCAAGGATGATATGTAGAAATAGATTTTATCATCTTTTAGTTATTTTATTGATATTAAAGTTAGTTGCTCGTTCCAATTTTGAGGGTGTTACAAACAGGTTCAGGTTGGGAATAGCTTTAGCTACACTGTGAAGGGATGAGTACTAGTAGAGAGCACAAGAAGTGACATGCTTAGCGAAGTCTTCCGCACATATTTGGGATTAGCAACTTGTAAATGGTTTTAAGTAACACCCGTCTTGAGATGTTAGTTGTTTAGTTTGTGATGTTCAAACTTTGAGGTATTTTCAAGGGTGTTTTGTAGAGATGATTTTATCATCTTTTAGTCATTTTATTGAAATTGAAGTTAGTTGCTCGTCCCAATTTTGAGGGTGTTACATTGTTGCTTCTGTTAATCCTTTCTTCTTAAATGTGAAATGTTCAATCGGTGGAATGGTGCTGATATGGGAGGATTTCATTGGGATAAATTTTTCTTTAATCATGTTATGTATACTCATCTACCGATTTCCATAACATAAGGATCTATTGAGTATTGATTGTTATTGAATAGTTAGTTTTGGGTCTGATTGGCAGAACCCTTCGTACCCAAAATCGCCCGGAATGAAGTTTTCCGGAAGTGTGGGTTTTCCGATTCGGGATCCGAAAGTGAGATCCGAAAATGTGTAGTCCGGAAGTGAGATACGGAAGTGTGTAGTCCGGAAGTGGGTTCTGGAAGTGAGATCTGGAAGTGAGATCCGGAAGTGGGTAGTCAAGAAAAGCGAGGCCCGGAACTTTGTCTCCGGATTGGGGGAGTTCGAGTTAAGCAGGGATTATTTCGGGAGTTGTTTAGGAATAATCTGGAGTGTCAGACATATGACTTATCACTCTCGTTTTCTTTAAAACATAGGTGTCCCACCTAGAGATCCGAAGCATAAGTGAGAAGATTTGAGCAAGGACAACAGGTGAGTTCTTCTAACTGAAAATGAGATGATTTGCACGATATTTTAAATGCATGAGATATTATGGAACTGAATGTTTTTTCTTACATGTATAAAGTTTCATGATTACTATGTTTGGTAAGTTATGTTGTCGTGTATGCATACATTTGACGGTGAGCATGATACGGCTAAGTCGGGGGGGGGGGGGGGGGTGTCCCGCCAGCAGGGCCGGTCCTGAGATTTCGGATGCCCATGGCGAAAGACAAAAAAGATGCCCTTATATATATTACAGAAACGAAAAACAATTTAACGGGGTTTGGAACCTAGCCAAGCTAGGCGGAAAACTTGACCTTTTCCCTGACTTGCATCTTCTTACTCTCGATCTCTTCTTCTCTTGACAGAAATAAGGCGACAACCCGTTTTTCTTCAACATCATTTCCATCCACTGATACACCACCGCCTTCCTTGGTTTCAATGTTGTTCATTTTTCTCTTTTTGTGCAGGTTGTTGCTTGTCCAAAACCGCCTTTTTATACCCTCTATGGGCTAGGTTTCCTATTTTCATTTTTGCTTAAAAACTGTCTTTCTCTATGTCACACACATGGTCATCTTACTTGCAGTTTAAAGCAATTTAGAAGCAAGTGAAAAAAAAGATTGTTGGTATACATCTGTTTCATCATCATGGTTCAAGATGGGATGAAACTTATGCTAATAATGGGGTTTAAAAAAGGTAAATTTATGTATCTTGTGCAATGGAAGTTGTCATGCAAGCCTTCGTCTTTTAGTGGGGAGCACAACCCAGTCGTGGCTCTGAGGTGGATCCGTGAGATGGAACTGGCTTTCAACACAAGTAAGTGTGTTGAGGGAGATAAGGTATTATTTGCTATGTCTATGCTAAAGGCGGATGCCATCTTCTGGTGGGATGTCGAGACGGGCGGTAAGGGTTCAGAAGTAACAAAGGTGACTGCTTGGGAGTCGTTCACTAAGAGGTTCAAGGCCCAGTTCTGCCAAGTGGCGGCGGTTAAGAAGCTTGAGGAGGAATTTCTAGGATTGGAACAGGGAACGATGTCGGTACATGAGTATACCTCCAAGTTTATTATGAAGGCTCGGTTTGTAGAGTTGTATGTTCCTACCGAGGAGAGGCGCACAGAGAGGTATGTTTGGGGGCTGAAGAGTAGCGTGAGATAGCTTGTCCAGGTAAAGGACCCCGCTACTTTTATTAGCGGCAATGGATACCGCAAAACTTACTGAGAAGGAAAAGAACATGCAGATGACATAGTGAGTGGGTGATAAACGGAAATGGGAGGAGCCTAACCGAGATACTAAGAGACCGAATGCTCATAGACCCGAGCTGCGGGTGGGACCAAGAGTCGGGGAGAAGCCTTGTGGTAAGTGCAATAGGATGCACAGAGGAGAATGTTTGTCAAATAAAGAAGGATGCTATAAATGTGGAAAGACGGGACACATGGCACGGGACTGCCATAGTCCAAGATCATGCTATCTCTGTGGTTCGCCAGACCACATCAAGACAGACTGCCCACAGCTAAAGAGGGGATTTGCTGGTAGGTATGGTGGTAACAACGGAGGAAGGGGCGGAGATAGGAAGGTGAAACCGGCTCGCGCGAAGGCGATGTCATTCCACATGTCTGCGGAGGAGGCGGTAGTTGCGCCTGATGTGGTGACAGGTACTTTCCATATTGACTCGACTTTTGCTAAAGTGTTATTTGATTTGAGCGCGAACCGTTCTTTTGTGTCGCCGAATTTTATTCGGAATTTGCAAGTGAAACCTAGGAGGTTGAACTTTGGGTTTGAAGTAGAAGAAGTGGATAATAGTCAAGTCTGGGTGAAGAAAGTTATTGAGGGGTGTAGCATTGACATAGATGGTCATTTGTTCCCGTTGCGTTTATACCCGATGGGTATGGGGGAGTTTGATGTGATAATAGGAATGGATTGGTTAGCTGATAACGACGCTAACATTGTGTGTAATACCCTCAACTTTTCGACAATGGATTCCGGGGACGGAATTCTTTTGAGGGGGGAGTATTGTAATAACCAAGGTTTTAATTTAAAGGAATAAGTGTTTGATGAAGAAAAGTGAGATTTATGAACTTCAGGGGCTGTTTTGAAAGTAATGGAAAGAGGGTATAAAACCCTCAATGATTGCACAAAACCCTATATCTGCATTATTTGGGCGGTTGTGTGCATGTTTTGGGGAAGAGAGGAGAACTCAAGCTGATTATTGCGATTTTGGGAAATAAGAGAGTTAATTGGAAGAGATTCTTCATCAAGTTCATCAAGGGTAATCACTAGTTTAATCTTTTATTGATCTTGTAAGGCAATAGAAAATGTTGTTGCTTCTGTTAATCCTTTCTTCTTAAGAGTGAAATGTTCAATCGGTGGAATGGTGCTGATAAGGGAGGATTTCGTTGGGATAAATTGTTCTTTAATCATGTTATGTATACTCATCTACCGATTTCCATAACATAAGGATCTATTGAGTATTGATTGTTATTGAATAGTTAGTTTTGGGTCTGATTGGCAGAACCCTTCGTACCCAAAATCGCCTGGAATGAAGTTTTCCGGAAGTGTGGGTTTTCCGATTCGGGATCCGAAAGTGAGATCCGAAAGTGTGTAGTCCGGAAGTGTGTAGTCCGGAAGTGAGATCCGGAAGTGAGTAGTCAAGAAAAGCGAGGCCTGGAACTTTGTCTCCGGATTGGGGGAGTTCGAGTTAAGCAGGGATTATTTAGGGAGTTGTTTAGGAATAATCTGGAGTGTCAGACATATGACTTATCACTCTCGTTTTCTTTAAAACATAGGTGTCCCACCTAGAGATCCGAAGTATAAGTGAGAAGATTTGAGCAAGGACAACATGAGAGTTCTTCTAACTGAAAATGAGATGATTTGCATGCTATTTTAAATGCATGAGATATTATGGAACTGAATGTTTTTTCTTACATGTATAAAGTTTCATGATTACTATGTTTGGTAAGTTATGTTGTCGTGTATGCATACATTTGACGGTGAGCATGATACGGCTAAGTCGGGGGTGTGTCCCACCAGCAGGGCCGGTCCTGAGATTTCGGATGCCCTTGGCGAAAGACAAAAAAAGATGCCCTTATATATTACAGAAACGAAAAACAATTTAACGGGGTTTGGAACCTAGCCAAGCTAGGCGGAAAACTTGACCTTTTCCCTGACTTGCATCTTCTTACTCTCGATCTCTTCTTCTCTTGACAGAAATAAGGCGACAACCCATTTTTCTTCAACATCATTTCCATCCACTGATACACCACCGCCTTCTTTGGTTTCAATGTTGTTCATTTTTCTCCTTTTGTGCAGGTTGTTGCTTGTCTAAAACCGCCTTTTTGTTCCCTCTATGGGTTAGGTTTCCTATTTTCATTTTTGCTTTAAAACTGTCATTCTCTATGTCACACACATGGTCATCTTACTTGCAGTTTAAAGCAATTTAGAAGCAAGTGAAAAAAAGATTGGTGGTATACATCTGTTTCATCATCATGGTTCAAGATGGGATGAAACTTATGCTAATAATGGGGTTTAAAAAAGGTAAATTTATGTGTCTTGTGCAATGGAAGTTGTACTCTGTTGCCATCATTATTAGCTCAAATGTACACCTGATTCTTTTGAAACTGACCCATGGCAAAATGATGGAGAAACAACTAAGTAAAACCATGTGATATTCCTAAGATTGGATAAATAACAAGTTAACAACCATTCCAAAATAACATACCACTAATCTAAACTAAACAAATAAGTGAATAACCAAATAACCAATAAACCCTAAATGGCTAAATCCCTAATCAATAATTCAACTTAAACATGAAATAAATCATAAAATAAATCCCTAATCAATCTAAGATAAGTTACCACTTACCACAATCCACAAATCGGTCAAATAGATGGAGTCGACACTTTGACAGTCGACAGACCCACAAGGCCAGTAGGCTACAAATCGGCTACCCACACACACCGACAACCCCTAAGCGCCCACAGCTGTTCACGATTCACCGACCGGCGACCACCGTTCGTCCGTTCAGTGGCGTTCACGATTGACGATTCAGGAAGATTCGTAGAAAGAATAAGATGAAGATCGACATAATACAGGTTCGAGAGGTAGCATCGTTCAATGAAATTAGCTGATTGGATTTGGACCGTTCCTTTTCTTTTCTTGAAGTTGGGCTTATCAACTGCTATTTTTATTCAGGCCCAAAAGATAATTAACTGAGCCTACTATACTAAAACTGGACCAAAAATTTGCTGCCCTATGACATTTTGATGCCCTGGGCCGTCGCCCCATTGGCCTAGGCCCAGGGCCGGCCCTGCCCGCCAGTACTCATATCGGGGTGTGTGTCCCGTTTATGCCATGGAGGGTGTGTTCCAATTAAGGCAGTGTGAGTCTGACACGTTGTCACCGGTATACGGGACTCTAGTGTGCCATTTCATGCGTGGATGATTGTTGATGAAAGTTAAATGATTTGATATTCTGATTGTTTATAAACTGTTTTATATTTTCTTGTGGTGCGAAATATAAACCAATTTTCAGGGAAGCATCTAGTAGGAGGCTCGGGCAAGACCAAGGAGAAGGCCTAAGCTAGAGACATGGATATATGATAGTTATATTTGCCTTACTTTATTTCGAGACTTGTTAGAAATTCTCAGCTGTGTATATGTTGTTCCGCAAACCTAATTTTGTAATAGCTGTATTCAGTAAATTTTGGGGTCGTTTTGGCTGGTTGCTTTATATTTATGCGTTTATGCTCTTTTTTAGAATCTGGTTGTTACAGTTTCCAAAAAAAGAAATCAAACACAAAACATTTCATAAACCTCGTTTGTTATTAATCATATGTATCAAATACGTTTATTAAATTCTCTACCTATATAAAGTTTTTTTTCATTTCAAGAAGATAAAATAAAGACATATAAATAACACAAACTAAAATCAATCTAGTCAATGATCTACAATAAACAATATATACTAATTATATATATATATATATATATATATATATATATATATGGTCAGGTTCAGGGGAAAATCTTAAATAACTAAAAAACTAAAGAACACCCTTATACACATTGATTAAACCCAATCCAAAGGATATTAATAATCAGACAGTAAATTAATTAAAATTAATGAAAAGGGTAGTAAAGTCATTTGGCCACTATACCCTACCACTAAAACAAAACAAACCCACCCCAACTAATCACTGCTATCAGTCACAAATCCACCTCCATGAGTTTTCCGGCGAACACTTGCAGATTCCGGCGAGCTCATGGTTTTCCGGCGAACACTTGCAGATTCCGGCGAACTCACGGTTTTCCGGCGATGCTTGCGGTCGAACGCCAAACTTCAAAAAATTACAAATTACTTAGTAGTTTTCAATTCTAAAACTTGCAATCTAATCCAAATTTAAAAACAAACAAGTATATAAAAGAAAAACTTGAAGATTCCGGCAAAAACTTGAAGATATGCACAAATGCATATTATGCACTTGTGCATATATATGCACAGATCTGGAGATTCAACACCAGGTAACATGATATCGATGAATAGTAAAAATGTGCATATTTTTATTTACTAATATCTGAAGATTCAACACCAGATAAAAATGATATCGAAGAATAGTAAAAATTGATTTCGAGATTTTTTTTTGTAATTAGTACACTTTTTAAATAAACAGAGGACAAGTTAATTTAACACAATTTAAAATAAAAATATGAACACTTCCTTTGGAACAAAATAAATATTTCCTAAACACATTTTGCTTCAAGAATACTCCAACTCAGTAAATGGAAAATTGATAAAATCGCTATAAGGCCATCTTCAATGAATAACAATATTCATAACTCAGTAAAATCTAGATTTGTGCATATTATGCACTTGTGCATATTATGCACTTGTGCATATTACCGCTGATGCCTCCACGGCCGCCGGCGTTCATGACCTTACCGTTCATGATCTTGTAAAAAGTCATCTCGTAGCAGACACTTGTCTCGAATATACAACAATCGGCATAGATAGACTACAAGGAACACCGGGAGCACGACCTACATATCATAAACATAAACCTCCGATCAAAACACAAACAGGCAATAAACGAACAGATCTCCATAGATTCACAATTTCAAAAACAAAATAACTCGTATAAATATGATGTATAGAATAAACCTCATCCGGATTGGTCTGAATCTTCGCCTCCGATGAGCAAAAAGTTCGCCGGTGACGGATTCAATATCACATGGTGAAATCATAACCAAATCGTAGATCTGCGACCGATCCATCGGATTATACAACGATAACTGTAAGACATTGAACGAGGTAGATCTAAGAAAAAAGGGAGCGAAAACCTCCATTTTGGAGGAGAAGAAATAGATGCAGGAAATAAAGAAGATGATTAGAAAGGTTATTTATGGACTCTCAGATGTGATCCAACGGAGGAGATGAAAACAGCTTAAGTGTTTTCACCGGTGGTGGCGGCAGCCGACGGTGGCGGTGGCCGACGGTGGTGGCGGATTTTGGAGGAGAAGAAACAGATGCAGGAAATAAAGAAGATGATTAGAAGGGTTATTTATGGACTCTCATATGTGATCCAACGGAGGAGATGAAAACAGCTTAGGTGTTTTCACCGGTGGTGGCGGCGGCCGACGGTGGCGGTGGCCGGCGGTAGTGGTGGCGGCAGAGAGAAGATAGAAGAGAAGTTAGGGTTTGTGTGAAAATGACCTAGGGTTTGTTATTTGTATCTAAACCCTTTAATTTCTTTTTGCCAATTTTACCCACATTGCACCTTATGTAATATACTCATATGCCCTTCACTTTGTTTTTATTTACATGTTTGCCATTAAGTATATTAACCCTTGATTTATCTAATCCTATGCCTATAAGGGTGTTCCTTAGTTTTCTAATTATTTGAGGTTTTCCCTTGAACCTCCCTCTCTCTCTATATATATATATATATATATATATATATATATATAGCCTTAGGTTCAATAGAGAAGTGCAAAGTTTTTGAGAAATAGAGAAGTGATCTTGACCATTCATTCGGTCAAGATCGGTTATAATTGGTCAAAAGTTGCGGCTTTGACTGGTCAAAAGTTGCGGCTGTTCCAAAAATAGAAGGGTAATTTCGTAACTTTTACAAAAAATATGGGCTGAGTTCATATATGAATCTGTGTGATTCACATATGAACTATACGTTCATATATGAACCTTTGTAATTCACATATGAACTCTTTATAACTAATTCATATATGAATCTTGTGATTCATATATAAACCTTTGTGTTTCATATATGAAACCAATTAACTGTAGGTTCATATATGAATCTTTGTGTTCATATATGAACCTTTGTAATTTACATATAAACTTTTTTTTAACTAATTCATATATGAACCTTTGTGTTCATATATGAACCTTTGTGATTTATATATGAATTTTTTTAACTAATTCTCATATGAACAAATTAACTGATTCATATATGAATCACAAAGAATGATTCATATATGAATTAGTTAAAAATATTTTATATGTGAATTACAAAGGTTCATATATGAACACAAAGGTTCATATATGAACACAAAGGTTCATATATGAACCTGTCCCGCGTATTTTTTACGAAACTACCCCTCTATCTTGTGCAGACCACGCACAGACCACGCGAGGAATTATCCTCTACTTCTCGGTCAAAGCCGCCGAACTTGACCGAATGCATGACCAATATCACTTCTCTATTTCTCAAAATATTTGTACTTCTCTTTTGAACCCTTCCCTATATATATATATATATATATATATATATATATATATATATATATATATATATATAGGGGTTAAATCATGTGAGAACCAAAAATAGGTTGAGAACCGTGGGAACCGATCTAAGTCGTCATTTGGTTTTGATCCTATGGTTTTAAAAACATAAAAATTAATTCATAGGTTCTCAACCTATTTTTGCCTATAATAATGTCCATATATTAAAATCAATTAACGGTTTAAATTGGTTTTCACGGTTCTCAACCTATTTTAAGTTCTCATTTGATTATCGTTCAATATATATATATAAAGAGAGATATGCACGTGTATATTCAAAAGGTTAGTAACAAAATAAAAGGCACGAGATACAGTACTAAATACATATTATAGTGATCGAAAAGAATACACGTATCAATGGTTCTTATACATTTATATGGGACATAAATGCGATTATCTACATGTATCGTGCAAATAAAATGGACAAACGCAAATGCATATAGGTCGGTTTGACTCGCAGGGGCGTAGCTAGAATTTTAAATTAAGGGGGGCCTCAAGATTTAGCTTGTTGAATGTTGATTGAAGTTATTCAAACAAAAGGGTAAGGTAAAATATGCAATTAATGTTAGTTCTTCTATGTTTCATAAGATTTTGAGAGTTCCTTTGAGTCGAGTGTGTAGATGAAAAAAACATGAATGTTTTGATTTTTTTTGTAAAATATTAGAAAAGAGATGAATATTTTATACTACAGTGTCAAAATTTTATTTTTATCATCACATAAGCCGTTATTTTGCTGATTTATGAGTACATCGTAAATGACTCAATATAAATATCTTTATTATATATAGGTGAAAAATATATTTAATAATCCAGGAGAGAAAAAATAAAATTATAAAAATCTATAGTGTAAAAAGTAATAATATGAAAACCATAATTTATATCTTTTAATTTAGAGTAATGGTATAATATTGATTTATTTTTTATTAGTTTTCATGTAATAATTCTCGTATATAAAAAAACTAATAAAAATGATTTTAATGATAATATAAAAGATAAATGTATTGCATTTTTAAAATATATAACTAACGGAAACTAATTAAGAAAGATTGACAATTAAAAAAAATTAAATAAAAAGAGGAGCTAATTGACTCAGCACCAGTCAGCCCCCCTACTGGCTCCGCCACTGGGTTTGAGTAAAGATATTAAATATTGTGAGAAAGTATATGAAAAGAATGTTGATAAAAGGTTTATACGTGAATCATTAAAAAATATGAAAATAACTATTTAAAGATATGCTTGTGAACCAACATTACAGATTATTCATATGAGTTTGTATTTGTATCTTAAATTGAATTTTCAATAATCTACATATGAACATTTTCTTAATCTTCTTTTCTTACCTTCATGATATTTAACCTTTTTTAAACATGTATATATATATATATAGAGGGATAATAAATTGTAAACTTTTAAATGTGTGTAAACTTTGGATTTCATAGGTTTTCTTGATGAAATTGTTTATTTTGATGAAAGTGTTTCATATCATTCGTTTCATGATGAAATTGTTTCATATATTTATGTTTTTTATGTAAAAACGACAAAGTTTCATCAAACTGAGAAAACATATGAAACAATTTCATAGGAATTAAAAAAAAATATATGAAACTACATAAAAAACACAAATATATGAAACAATTTCATCAATAAATGAATTATATGAAACAATTTCATCAAAATAAACAATTTCATGATACAATTATATTAAGAAAACTTATGAAATCCAAAGTTTACACGAAAAAAAATCTACAAATTAGTGGACCTCTCTCTCTCTCTCTCTCTCTCTCTCTATATATATATATATATATATATATATACATAGTTACATATCATATACTATGCATATCATATATGTCTATATTTTAAAAATACATAACATATATACATACATGTATCATGTATGCATTGCGTTCCAGTGAAAATAAAATTTATTGTGAGAATGGTAAAATGGATCTCCATCATTTGATGTAAATTAGGATGAGATACACTGAACTGAGATGTATTAGATTAATTCCCAAATAAAACATGACTCATAGACGAGTTTGAGATTAAAAGTGATCCTTGATTCAAACCTTTTTTTTCTCACTTTAACCCTACTCTTTACACGATTATTTGTCTATCGATCTATCATGTCTATCATATATGTATATATTCTAGAAATTTCTAAAAATAAAATTTGTAAGAAATTATGTGTTATGTGGAGGGAAGGTGCACACGTTTTCCTTACGAGTGATAATATATCGAGAAAAATGTGAGATCCGCTTGTAAGCTTCACTCGCATCCACATGGTCTTCGCATTTTTGCATTTTCATTTGTTTTGTTTGGAATATGACATTGTTCGACCAATAGACCCCTCAAATTTTAAGTAACATATATTTCTATATAAATCAATGTTCGAAAAAGCTCGTCGCTATGGCATGTCATTACTTAAGACTTATGTCTCATGCTACGTTAAGCTTGTGGCATGCTACGACTTTATGTGATGTCTTTTGTAACTTGTAACGTGATATTTGAGTTTTCTTTACGTTTTTTATATCTTATTTTCTAGTTGTTAATATATAATATAATTTAACCTGTTTTTTTATCATCAAGTACAAAACCTATTTTTTACATATAATGTTATATAACATATTTGTAACAGCCCAGAAATATAATAGAACAAACATAGCATTTAAGCATAAATTTACCAAACTGGGTCCCAAAAATTCACAATTTTCGTTACAACATACATAAACTAAGGTTGACGGAGACAACCTATGCACAACTGAGAATAATCTAACTTCTACTAGAGGCACCTGCACTACCACTAGCTGCTTCCGTACTCTATCTTGCTGCTTACTCATTTATCTGAGCCTCCAATATAACACTTACCTGAAAAGGGTTTTGGTTTTGAAAAGCGAGGGTTAGACCATGAGGTCTAGTGAGTCCCCCCCTAAAAAATTTTCACAAGCCATTTAAAGAAAGCATTCATTTCAAAACAGTAATGTATCAATCATGTTCTCAAACAAGGGTGTACACAGTGGCATGGACTAATATCACCTTACAAAGCCAGGCACGGCAACTCAACACCTTACAAAGCCAGGCACGGCAACTCGACACCTTACAAAGCCAGGCACGGCAACTCAACACCTTACAAAGCCAGGCACGGCAACTCGACACCTTACAAAGCCAGGCACGGCAACTCAAGAAGTCTTCCACTGTGCAACCCGACTCTACCATGGCAGTTTCACAAAACATGCGGTTTCACACACTTGAGGGCAATCCTCCTTTAATAGCAAAATATTACTTTTCATGGAAAACATTCGTAAAAGCTTGTAGATAAATCATGCTCATAAACATACCCTGATCAGTAAAACATAAAGCTTTCATTTACGTAAAATTCATGTAATTTAACGAGGCACTTTCATATAATCATTTTCCTTTGGAAACACGTAAAATCAAGTATTTTAGTTAGAAAAACTCACCTGGCTAGCTTGCTCCAAAGCTCCTCACTTACACTTCCGATCTCTAGGCGGAACACCTATTATATTAATAGCGTCCGTCATAATCCGTTCAATTATTACTCGAGTTAAATCCCGAACTCAACCCTAACTTATCTAAATTGGTAGATTACCTTCTAGTCCAAAAATCATAACTAATGGTCTTTGCTTACCCATCCAATTGACATACTATACCGGATCCATTAATTTACCCGACTCTAGGTTTCCCCCGACATAAAATTATAACTCTCGATTCTAAATATTAAAGCCGGTTCATGATAATAAAATATGACCAAATTTAATAAGTAGATTATCGAATGCGTACTAGACCCCTTTAAATAATTATAGACTTTATTAATTAACTAAGCCCAATTTTTATAACTAAGCCCAAAAGGACTTATTAATTCTCTCGGCCCAACACTTAATTCGGCCCAAACTTGAGTTACGGGTCATCTCCCGGAACATACCGACTTCCGGTACACACGGTTCACAACAAAACCCACATTCTTCGTCATTATTCTAATTCTACACAAAATTGGCGACAACCTCTTCTTTTATTAATTAACCGTTACACGATTCCCTAACTAAGAATTCACATAACAATGCTTACCTTGACCATATAAATTAGGAAAACTCTATTAACACTTTACTTGCTTTCTCACTTTACATAACCGAGCACAATAAGAATTTAACCAATCTACATTACTTGTTAAAGAGAAACGCAAGGGAACGGTTTCTTACCCACGAAAAACTTCACGAGACGGAAGGTTTCAGACCAGCCATGCCGCCGACGACGACCACCGCCGGCAGCCGACTGCCGGTGCTCCCAGTCGCCCCTCCGGCCATCTTCTCCGGCGTCGGCGAACCCCGCCACCTTCTCTCTCTCATCGTCTATCTCTCTCTCTCACAGCCTCCATCTTCCTCACGCAGCTCCATCTCTCTCTCGATGCTCTCTCTCTCTCTCTCACAACTCTCTCTCTCCCTCTCGCTGCTCTCTCTCTCCGGCTGTATCTCTCTCTCTCTCCGGTTGTCTCTCTCTCACTCTCGACTCCTTCTCTCTCGCCGTCTATCTCTCTCGCACTCTCGATCTCTCTCCCCGTCTGTCTCTCTCTTCTCGTATGTTTCCCTCTCTCGCCGGCGTTCTCTCTCACTCTCCGGCTGCTTCTCTCTCTCTCTCTCTCTCGTCGCTTCTCTCTCCTCGTCGTCTCTCTCTCTCATCGTCTCTCTCTCTTCTCGATTTACTCCTCACGAAAATACTCCAGGCCTCCCATGGAGGTTTCTTTCTCTTCTTCTCTATCTCTCCCTCTCGATGTGCAGTAAAAACACCCACCACCCTAAAGCAAAACTTGCTTTCTCTTTTCTTCCAACAAAACGGCGCACAGGAATAAAACAATAGATTAGGTTTTCAAACTTTTAACTTTAACCCCCCTACACTTCACAATAACCAAATGTACCCCTAACTTCCATTTAATTTACATGACTCATTACTTGTTTTGGGTTATTACAATATTGAGATTTGTCAACATAAGTCACACCTTGAAAAACGTCATGGTCTCGTCATGGCTCCTAAGACTTGAAGTTTGGCCTCACCACCACGCCACACTTCACATTATTTAAAATCTGATATAAATTCATAAACTTTATTGTTTTTCAACGGAGACCAAGAGGTTATTTGGTTTATAAATTTTGAAAGAATCGAAAAGAATTATAATGGATAAATTTTTCGATCAAATTCCAAATTTTATGTTTGATTCTCATAATAAAAATGATGAAATCTTTCTAATTATATTGAATTTCAATATAAAAAATTTATCATTCCTTAGCTTAAGTGAAATAATTGAATTCCTATCAACCAAATGCATGGTCAAATTCCAACACATTTAATTCTAATTTTTTTAAGGTCAAATTCTTTCATTAAACTCCAATTTAATCAAATTTCATTCTCCCAACCAAATACCCCTAACTTTGCTTTCATTTATATTTTAGTAACCATAAATCAAAACGTTTGTTTTCTGTAACTATTTTCAAAATTCTTATTTGGACAAAAGTTGATTACCGACAACCCTAACCGGCCCCACACAAAATCTGCCTCCAAGGACACCAATTGGGGCATTTTTTTGGCTCACTCAACAGATGAGGCTAATGGAGGATCTGAGATTGAACCCATGACCTATTATATATTTGAGCAAAGTCACCCCAGCAGTTTGCTAACTGAGCTTCACGACAAAGTCTCAAAGTTCTTATTTATGGGACTCGTGAATGACCAAATTTATGTTTCAACTTGAATGGTTTTTCAAAATTAAATGTGATGTTTGGTTTCTTAATATATCAACAAATAAAATATTGGTTTTATATATTTTGTTGTAATTTTCTATTTTTTTAATCATCGGGTATAAACTCATTAATTAGAATTGATACCTTGATTGTATTTTCAAACTAAAAACATGTGATATACAAGTCGTAAATTTCTTCCAATAAACTGTTATGGTTATAACAAGTGTATAAACTATAGCTTTTATTGGTTCAAAAAAAAAACTATAGTTTTTATTTGAAAAATATGGCGACTATATTTAACGAAGTAAATCTTTTGTTATTCTCACGTTAAGACGATTTTGAAAATTTCTTGACCGACGGTTGATGATCAAATTCCGAACCGAGTCCAAATAGAGTAAATTACATTCTTGATCCTTATGGGTTATGTGTTTTAATACTCTGGATTCCTATTTTAAAATATCTATAGTTTATATCCATATGGTTTGCATTTTATAATATATTGCGTCCCTAAATCTTACTTTGCTAAAAACTTCATGTTAAATAGGTTAAGTAGAGGGGTATTTTAGTCATTTTGTTTCTTGTTTATTTTTATATCAAAACAACAGGGACCAAGAATGTAATTTACTCTATCATATCATCTACCCCACCGACACATCTTCATCTTCCCCACCCCCACGCCACAACCGTCCCTATCTCGGGCCAAAACAATAAAGATCTGCATCTTCAGCCTATCTCACCCCCTACCATCGCCCGGGAAACCTTCCATCTCCGATCTCTTTTTTGAATGAAAATAATATGAAAACTAGAAACCATAAACGATTAAATCGTCTTTAACAATTATCTATTCAAAAACTCAAAATCAACTATTTAGATTTTAACTAAAGGAAATATTCATACATACTACCATATTTGTAACTTAAAATTGAACAGATATTTGATATAAATTTCAACCATGTTTTCATACAAAAATAGGCAATAATACTAAAAGAACAAAATTAAATTGTATTTAATATAGTTATTTTTTTAAATTTAAACAAGTTAAATCATAAAATAAAATTTTATTTTATTTATTTTGACATCATTATATACAGGGTCCCTTTATTTTGTTAACCACTCCATTAGTCTTAACCGTGTTAACCAATCACAACCGTAGATGCATCAGATCAATGACTATGGTTAATAATTGATTTTCATATTATACATTAATTACTCACATGCGCTTTACACTTTGTACATAAGAGCAGAGGGGTAAATTGGTTAAAACACCAAAATCATAACCATGGAAAGTGATTATATCCACGGTAACTGGTTCCACATTTAAAACAACCTAAATTTCACGCTCTTTGAAGAAAACCACTATCTCCCTAATTGCACATTATACTATGAAGTGGATAATTTAAACTTACACTATTACCATACTATATTGTTAAGTGCATATTCTGCACATATAGTTGCACCTATACACATATGCAAATTATCCTGTGAAATGCATATTCTTCACTAATACAATTAACATATTGTGAAGTGCATATTTTGCATATATGCACTTATACATAGTTGCATAGATGCACATATGCACATTATTCTTCTTCCTCTTCAATAAACCAATTCGTCGGTTTCTTCTTCATGAAATACGACCATACAATGATAAGATCAACGTTTTAAATGGCGTGAGGCGTGGCGGCGAGGCCAAACCTCAAGCCTTAGAAGCCATGACGAAACCATGGCGTTCCAATGCGTGACTTATGACGTCAAATTTCTAATTCATGTATAATACTATATATAAAAACATATGTTTTCTAGTGCTACTCAAAGAGTCAAAAGTAATAAGTAAGCTAAATTAGGTTATATATTAAAAATTGCAAATAAGACATTAAAAATGTAAAGAACAATCAAATATCGCATTACGAAAACTATGCATTAGGCCATGGCGTGCTCGGGCTTAACGTGGCATGATACACAAGCCTTGGTGTCATGGCGCGTCATGACGACTGTGCGACGAGTTTTTTAGAACATTGGATAAGATACATTCCTTGATTTTTTTTTATTGAATTATAATCAAAGGATAAACACAAAAAGTTAGAATTAAATAACTATCAAAATTAAAAAATATATATAAGGAAAGGATATATATGAATGGGGATATTGTATTGAAAAACCAAAATTACCCCATATTAAATAGTAGGCATGGATTCCAACATGAAGGTATGGTGGATTGTGATCGACTAATATTTGGTTAATACGGTTAAGATTAATGGAGTGTTTAACAAAAGAATGAGTCTATCTCTCTCTCTCTCTATACTTGTGTAGTTGTGTATATATGCATTGTTTTTATTTTTTAAAGGAAAAAAAACAAAACTATAAGCATAAAAGTAAAAGACTATTGATTTAATGGAATTAACAAAGACAATAGTCATAGGGACTATGACCAAGACAAAGTGAATATTGCAAGGACCAAATCGACAATAAGTAACCCTAGTAAAATAATATCTCCAACATATTCTCTAAAATTGATCTAAATTGGAGAAACAAGATTCTAAAATGAAGAAGCAACAATCAAAATCTTTAAAAAATAAAGAGTGAATTGTGGATTTGGTCCTATCGTTTTGTGATTTATTTGACTATGGTCCTCATTCTATGTTTATTATGGATATGGTTCTTGTAATATACAATCTATTGTGGCTAAGGTCCCTAACCAGTAACCACTAATACCGTTAACTTTTAATGGTTAAGGGAATCTTTTGTTAGGGTATTATTGTCATTTGTGTTTCCCTCTCAATAACCCTATTCACGTATTACAAATCTGAGGGACCAAATCCACTATTAATTTATATATTTGATTTATTGAGGTATATTCGTTTGTATAAGGAAAAAAGTATACATTATGTTTTATATATATTGTAATTGTAATATTACTTTTCTTGTAAGTTTGTAATGTATGATCTATTATCATAATTATAAAAAGATGATGTTTTCTCAATTATTTTGATTTCATGTTTTTTTAATCAAAATAGGAAAATATATTTTAGATTTTTGATTAATATAAAATGGTCCTCACTCTATAATTGTTTATTTTTAAGGTTTAACAAGCACCACATCCACAATTCACAATTCACTCTATTATCTAATAGACATGCATATATTGATATCACCTTAAAAATAAGAGACAAACCTTAAAAACAAGACACAAATAAACCTTTAAAATAAGAGAAAAACCTTAAAATAAAAGACAAACAAACCTTAAAAATAACCCATCAAAGTAACAATTGTTTGATATCCAACATAATATCTCAAAAAACAACAATCAATCAAAATAATAAGTGTTTGATATCAACATTACAACCCAAAAAAAAAACAACCAATCAAAATAACAAATGTTTGATTTCAACAATACATCCTAAAAAAACAACCAATACATCACAAACTTACTGGAAAGTAATATTACAATATATATAAAACATAATGTATACTTTTTTCCTTATACAAACGAATATACCTCAAATAATCAAATATAAATCAATTGTGGATTTGGTCCCTCAAACAAGTGATACATGAATAGGGTTATTAAGAGGGAAACATAAATGACAATAATACCCTTACAGAAGATTCCCTTAACCATTAAAAGTTAATGGTGTTAGTGATGAGGGACCTTAGTCACAATAGATTGCATACCACAAGGACCATATCCACAATAAACATAGAATGAGGACCATGGTCAAAGAAATCACAAAACCACAAGACCAAATCCACAATTCACTCAAAAATAAAAATAAAAAATTGCATCAAACTCCAACAGTTTTCACCTTTTGAAGAGTACATCATTAATTATAAAGTAAATTACACCATAGGTCCATGTGGTTTGGTCCAAATCTGGATCTGGTCCCTAAAATGAAATATTTACATCAGACATCTCTGTGGTTGTCATTTTGTTTCACGTCATATCCCTGTGGTTGTCATTTTGTTTCAAATTACTCTTTTTTTTTATCTAAACCACAAGGACCAAAATTGAAACAAAATGACAACCACAAGGATCTGACGTGAAACAAAATGACAACCATAGAGACGTTCGGTGTAATTATTTCAAAAAAAGGACCAGATTCAGATTTTAATCAAACCACAGGACCTGTGGTGTAATTTACTCTTAATTATATTATAAAAATATTTTATATATTTAATAAAATATTATTTCTCTCTTATAAATATTTCATTTCAAGGTTTCTTATCGGTGAGACACAATAAAAAATTATTTATCTTTTTAATAATTATTTTTGAAGATATCTCCAAATTTTAATAAATTTACATCTTCTTTTTCCTATTTTTCTATTATAAAAAAGTTTAAAAAATGAAGATATGAAGATAACCGTAAGAGAGAGAAGAAGTTTTTCTTCAAATATGGAATAACTGTAAAAATGATTACTAAATGAAAATACCAATATAATTCTTTGAAAAAACATATTTAAAGAGAGAAATAATATTTTAATAGATAAAAGAAATATTTTAATATTATAATCAATGTTTTTTTTTAAATGAAACAAGTAAATTTTTTGAAGATTTTAATTTTTAGGTTTTTAATTTTATAGAAATTTTGAGGAACTGCACTATAAAAGTGGCCGAGTTCGTTAAATGCTACCTAACTCAACGAACCACACACGAGAGAGAGAGAAGCTCGTATACGAGCCTGCAAATTCTTCATCGCCTTTAGCTTTCATGGAGCTTGGATTACCGACACTGATTTATCAGAACTATCATCTTCTTGTTTCCGCCGTTGCTTTACTATTAGGCTTCGTTTTATTGTACGGTTTGAGGACGTCGAATGTGAAAGCGCGTCGTAAATCCAAGGAGTTCGGGAGAAAATCTAGCAACAACTCCGGTAACGATGGATTGCCGACTGATGGAAGCAATGACGTCATTATTGTTGGAGCCGGTGTTGCCGGTGCTGCCCTTGCTTGTACACTTGCGAAGGTGCGTAATTCTAATCGTTCTCTCTAACCGAAACATAATTGCTTCTACGCCTCTACTATGTGTAATTAGGTATAGGTTGTTCGAATTTTACGGTTTCAAAATAAGGATTGTTTTCGACGAATCATGCACATTTCTTCGATTTTAATTATGGAGCATGAATTAGTATTCTTTAGGTTCGTTGCTTGTATCAGTGTCGGGTTCGGATCCAAGTATTTTGACATCTAGTGTTCTTGCTATTGCAATTTCATATTCAACCTAGACTATAATAGAAATGAATCGGAATGATTTGCAGAGCTAAATTGATTCTCTCCCGTTTTGAATATTTTTTCAATTTTATTGCGATTGATTCTCACTTTCATTACTTGCTTTACAGAGATAAATGGATTATTGAGTTTTCAGCATTAAATTTTTTTGGCGGTGTAAATGCTCGGCTTTAAATTTTTGATTGACGGTCGAATATTTGATAAGAAGAAATATCGTGTCAAAAGATATGCCTTATAAAATTCACATCAAATATTGGTGTGAGAAATTCATACCTTATTGAATTATTTTTCTTCAATAAAGTTGCACCCATCTATATCTGAAACTGCAACACACCTAAGCAAATAATTAAAGCATCTTGCCAGTTGCCAGTTGCCTCCCTCCATTGTCCTCAGTTTGGATCTTTCGAATCAATCAATACAGTGTCTGTTAATTATGCCACATATATCATATATATATTGATTGCAAATAGACGACAGGATTTTAAGGCGTGTATATATTTTCTATATACTAATGCATTAATTTGAGTTGTTTAAAGTGTTCGACTAGATGTGAAGTAGTTAACTTTGATTATGTAAAATGTAAATTATAGGTAAAATTGAATATCGTAATTCCCATGAACAGACAATTAAATAATGGAAGAAGACAAAAATCGAAGTACCCAAAATCCTGGGGGTGTAATTCTTTATACTTTGACGACTACCAAACTTCTTTCCTGATACGTACGTGATAAATAGAATTAGCATGCCATGAAAAAGAAACTTTATACAATTGGTTAGTTTTTTATCAGAAAAAGGCAAAGTTGTTGGAAGAAAGAATCAGTATCAGGTTAATATGATATTCAATCCAATTATTCTTATTCGTTCCTAACATGTTGAAAGTATTTAATACAGTACACTTTTGTTATAGAAATTGTAAGTTATATAACAAATTTTGTTTGGGTAACTTAATCAGCATAAAAAATGGCCTATTGTCATAGTAAATCCACTTTGCAAATCTTTCAAGGATTGCTCATCTTTTAACTGTGTTTTTATAATTTAGTACCTAACATTTGCGCTATTGCAAACTTAAACAGGATGGTCGTCGAGTGCATGTGATTGAACGGGACTTGACTGAGCCTGATCGAATTGTAGGTGAACTTCTTCAACCAGGAGGCTATTTGAAACTGATGGAGTTGGGTCTTGAAGGTAAGATTGCATCCACTTAATTTGTTTTCCTATGCAATCTTAAAATTGAAAATGCTGACATAATCGAGAGTTAAATTTGGGAGCAGATGTTGATCAATGACATTTATTTTCTGTACTGTTGAGTTGTTATGCAGATTGTGTTGATGGAATTGAGGCTCAACAAGTTTTTGGCTACGCCATTTATATGGAAGGTAAAAACACTAAGCTCTCTTATCCTTTGGAAAAATACGATGCCAATATATCTGGAAGAAGCTTTCACAACGGACGTTTTATTCAACAAATGAGGGAGAAAGCTGCATCTCTTCCAAAGTATATATAGTTTCCTTCTCTTTATACATACATACAAATATCTCATCCATACCATAGTAAACATAGATGCTTATTACTCATGAAGGGTTTTCTTTTTTACTTAATAGTGTTAAACTGGAACAAGGGACTGTAACTTCATTGCTTGAGAAAAATGGAACAGTCCAAGGGGTTTCTTACAAAAGCAAAGATGCCCAAGTGATGACTGCTTACGCACCTCTCACCATTGTTTGCGATGGTTGCTTTTCCAATCTACGCCGCTCTCTTTGCCAGCCTAAGGTATTCATACAACTCAATTTTGTTGCAATCTTGACATCTTGTACATATATAACATCATGTTTTTCTTAATAAAAAACTTGAATTTCTTGATATAACAGGTAGATGTGCCTTCTTGCTTTGTGGGTCTGGTGTTAGAGAATGTTGATCTTCCATATGCAAACCATGGACACGTTATCCTCGCTGACCCTTCACCCATCTTGTTTTATCCGATCAGTAACACAGAGGTTCGTTGTTTGGTTGATGTCCCTGGACAAAAGGTACCCTCGATTTCCAATGGTGAAATGGCTAACTATCTCAAAACTGTTGTAGCTCCACAGGTATTAATTCTTGCCTTCTTTCTTTATATATCAATTTCCATTGTATTTGATCGATCTAACCACTTTATGCTAAATTTCAGATTCCACCGGAGCTATATAACGCCTTTGTAGCAGCAGTTGATAAAGGAAACATAAGAACAATGCCAAACAGAAGCATGCCAGCTGATCCACAGCCCACTCCAGGTGCACTTCTAATAGGAGACGCGTTTAACATGCGACACCCGTTAACCGGTGGAGGAATGACAGTCGCTTTATCAGATATCGTTCTTCTTCGTGACCTTCTTAGACCATTACGCGATCTTAGTGACGCGCCTACACTTTTGAATTATCTCGAGTGCTTCTATACTCTCCGAAAGGCAAGTTTTGATTTGATTTGACTTTGACTTTGACTTTTTTTTTCGTTTGAACAAATAGAATTGACAAATATTTTGTGGTCCTATTTTGCAGCCAGTATCATCGACAATAAACACATTGGCAGGTGCTTTGTACAGAGTATTTTGTGCATCGCCCGATCCAGCAAGGAAAGAAATGCGCAGCGCTTGCTTTGATTATCTGAGCCTTGGAGGCATCTGCGCAGAAGGACCAATTTCTTTACTTTCCGGACTCAACCCACGCCCACTGGTCCTGTTTTGTCATTTCTTCGCTGTGGCTATCTACGGTGTTGGCCGTTTGCTTATTCCATTCCCTTCACCAAAACGATTATGGCTCGGGGCTAGACTCATCTCGGTTAGCTTCACTTCTCCCGACAGTATTTCAGCCATTTTTGACTGACTTGTTTTTTGAACTTATTGGAAAAACTCCGCTTAGCTAATAAGAAGACTTAAAAGCTGGCTTGGGGCTCTCTTTGTTTACCTCTTAATAGTTCCATTAAGAGGTAACCTCTGAATCGCTAAGAGGTAAATCTTGTTTGGCAAAAAAAAAGTCTGCCTCTTAATGGTTCTAAAACACTCGAAAATGATTTTGTATTTTGGGCCTCCCTTAACCATTCAGGGTCCTAGTTTCATTCCGAACAATTACCAATCAACCATATTTCATCTTGCACTATGTCATAAGAGCATCTCAATTATTCTGACCACTTGATCATTCTACATCATCAAACCATTCAACAACTGCCAAACAACCTCTTATAGAAACACTACTTGAAATATCGTTTTAATAAGCTCTACAGACTGTTTTTTTCTTACTTATCTTCAATTTTGCGCCTTATATTTATCAAACTAATTTTTCAGGATTTATTTAAAGTCATTGTACATTGTCGTCTAGCTTATCAGCTACTTTGTACCAAATATAAGTAGTAGCCAAAAGTAGTTTGTCAAACATAACCTTAATATAACAAACGATGGTCATTTATTTTGTTTCAGGGTGCATCTGGGATTATCTTCCCGATTATCAAGTCTGAAGGGGTTAGGCAAATGTTTTTCCCTGCAACAGTTCCAGCATACTACAGAGCTCCTCACGTTGCTTAATTGACGTTATCCGGTTAGATCATCATCGATCCCGATCCTATAAATAAATTGTTTTTGAAATGTAATTTAATCATGTTTTGTAATTTTTTCTCCATGCAATGGCATATACCTTCCATTTTTAACAATGTATCAATTATAAAATACTTTTTATTTTTATTACTATAAATTTGCAAGTTGTAACCTAATTAATAATGTCTGGCTGCTTGTTGGATGGGGGGAGGCTAAGGGCCTGTTTGGTACCGGCTTAATGAGCTGAATGACATCTTCAGCTTATTCGGTTAGGTCAATGGGAGTGTTTGGTACTGGCTTAATGGAATAGACAATGGCTTATTCACTCAGATTTGAAGAGGTACCTTTATGGAGACAGACCTTAATACCCCTTCTCAAGAAACACTCTCCATCCTTGTAACCCCACCCATTTCCACCAAAAACCCACTTCTTCCTCTGCTGGAGCTGCACTTGTATTACCAGATTCGTCCATAAAGCTAAGAAGCCAACAAAATCATATTTACTTATAAATCAGAAATCAAAAACAAAAAGTGTTTTAGGGTTTTACTTAAAACCAAGAATCAAGATGGAGAGAACCAAATACCGAATAAAGCTCGTTGCCTCCTTCTCGCTTATATATTCGTTGCCTCCTTCAAGTCGAATTTGGTCGATTTTATTCCCCGAGGAGCCCGGTTAACAACATCCAGAAAACTCGATTGGAAGCTCAAAGCCAAACCGGAGAATAAGGTTTGATTGTTTGTGGTTTCAGTGTGATTCGTATGCTGTTTAATTGTAGCCATGGCTTGTTATTGTAAATCCTGTTTCGAACCGATCTAATTTGTTTTTGATTGTTTGGGTAATTTATTGTATTAGATGTGTTTTGATTGCAACAATACAGTATTGTTTGATCTTCTTCTTCTTCAATCATTTATGGATTTGATGTTCTTGGTTGTTTTGGTATTTTTTAGGACAAAAAATAAATAAAAGAGTAAAATGGTCTACGATGTATTCAGCACAACAAACAAACAACAATTTTAGTTATTCATGCAGCCAACTTTATTCATACAAGAAAAAACCAACCAAACACCCATTTTACTAATTTCTTTTTCTGTAACGTTACATCAACATATAATAAAACTTTTATGATTTATACTTTTTCTTGATAATGGTTGAGGTTGGACCACAAGGGTTTCCTCCGTGACAGCTTTTAATAAGCAGTTGCAGCTGCATCTTACCTAACTGGCTAACTCCCCTCTTCATCATTCAATGCTACTTTTTGGCCTCTTTTTTTTTTCAAATAAACTCACACACGGTTTGAATCCTTGACTTCCTAGAAGGAAAGAGGCTCGGATACCGCTAGACCAAATGCCTAGGGGTGAGCAGCGGAACTGGGTACCCCTGTGGAACCGGAACCGCTCCGGAACTGCCGGTTTCGGAACCGGAACCGATGTAACTGGTTCCGGTTCCTAAAATACGGAACCGATTAAGACTGGGTCCGGTTCCGGTTCTCATTTTTTTAGAACCGCTACCCGCTGGGTACCCGCCGGGACCGGTTCCAGGACCGGGTACCCGGTCCCGCTGGATACCCAGAACCGGGACCGCTGGGTACCCGGTATATTTTAATATAAAATATCTATATATTTAATATTTATTACATATAAATATTTAATTTAAGTAAAAAATTAATAAAGTAACAAAAAATACTTTTTAGCCACCGGCCACAGCCAGTTTCGTTTATTTATGATTATAAAGAAATAATTAAATATTTATTAAATTAACAATTGAATAAAAATTATATAATTTAATTATAATTAATAATAATAGATTTAACAATTTTCAAAAATAAATAATAAAAACAGATTCCTTCATTTATCCCACAACCTTGTTTATATAATGGCTCTTCTCTTTTTTTATTACAATATATTTCGATGTGGGACATTTTGAGAAGTGAGCACTGAGGAGTGAGAGCAACCCATGAAGTGATTTGTTGAAAGTTCATCCCACATCGAAGGCTTAAGAGAAATTCTCTCTTGAGTTTTCTATATTTATAGCGCCTCCAAGGCCTTATAGTTGTCCATGCTTAGCCATTGGCTTGACCTGTGTTGGTTTTAGCTTGATGGTTTGAACCCATTACCCAAGCAAAGGGTTTTAGTTGGAGCACCTAATGAAAGTGGTGCACCTTCAGTTTGTTTAAGCTTGTTCGTTTAAATCTGTTCGTTTATGTTTGTTTAAATACGTTCATTTAAGTTCGCTTAATAAACAAACATAAACGAACACGAACATACATTTTTCCTAAATGAACAAACACGAACAACAAAAAATTTGTTCGTTTAGTGTTGTGTTCGTGTTCGTTTGGTTAAGTTAAATGAACAAGCCTTCGTTCGTGTTCATTCGGTTTGTTTACAGCCCTATATGTGAGAAGGGGAGTTCGGTTGACCTTTTTGATGCTGACTTAGCAGTAAAGGATACCAATAGGAGTTAAAAAAAAATTGTCAGCGGGTACCCGAAACCGAAACCGGTTCCCAGTGGTTCCGGGACCGGTTCCAAAAAAGTGAGAACCGACGGGAACGGTTCCGGTTCTTTCTTTCTAGGAACCGCCGGTTCCGGTTCCGGTTCCATGAAAATAGGGCGGGTACCCGGTATTGCTCACCCCTACAAATGTCCTTTGGTTTTTGGCCTCTTACCATAAACATAAATCTCTCTTTGAAGTAAATTATGTACATGGTTTCTATGGTTTGCTCAATCCTCAACAAATCGTTAAATTTTCTTTATGCCATTCATCCTTCTGTCCCTAACGGGACTTGGTTGTTAAGAGACATTTTGGTCGATTTGTCTTTTTTTCCTTTAACAAAGTAAGGGGATGTTTGGCAGTTGCAGAATGGTTGAGAGACTCTGTATGATTGAGTGCGGAATGAAATTTGGTTGTTTGGTAACTGTTCTGAATGGTAACTCTGAAAGACAGCAAATTACCATTTTAACCCTCTGTATAATTTTTCTATATTCAACTTCAGCAACCAACAGTGATTATATTCAACTTGTCAAAATTTGTCATTCATCATTACTCTTTATAGTTTTTCAAAGCCTGCTCTATATTCAAACATATCATGGTGATTCCAAACATATCATAGTGATTCCATACCTACTCTGTAATTTTTCAAAGCCTACTCCAAACATATCAACAAGCAGCAACCAAGAAATTTTTAGGGCACTGAATCAACAAGAAAAGAGTTGAGATAAAGAAAATGGATTAATCGATTTTGGGAGCAACAAAGAAACTAATTTTGGCAGCAACCAAGAAATTAACAAACATGAAAAACTCATTAATCGATTTTTGACAGAGATGAGTATACATACCTGGTGGTCGACTGTAGAAGATGGTCTTGGGGCGTTGATGAAGTCAGCGCCGTCGACGGGAAGGATCGACGACGATGGTGTTGGGGCGTGGAGATATCATCGATGGTGTTGGGGAGTGGAAGAAGTCACCGTCGATGGTCTTGGGGCGTGGAAGAAGACACCGTCGATGGTGTTGGGGAGTGGAAGAAGACACCGTCAATGGTGTTGGGGAGTGGAAGAAGGAACCGTCGATGGTGTTGGGGCTTGTGTAACAACCCACACCAAAAATACAAGCCAGGAGCTACCTCTTTAATTTAAAACGCCAAAATGGCTCAACGTGATCACACTATCCAAATTACAAAATGGGTTTACGGAAATAACCCTAACTACAGCTGAGATCATAACTACAAAATAAAAGGAAATCCTTCTAATCCTTCTATATGCAACCTCCGTCTCACGCCTTGTCAACTTCTAAGCAAGCTTTCGACTACCTGCTTACCTGAAAAGGTTTTAGTTTTGAAAAGCGAGGGTTAGACCATGAGGTCTAGTGAGTTCCCTCCACACCAAGTCACACCATAAATATCGCAATTTATAAATCAGTTATGAAAGAGTTTATACAAATCATAACAAGCACACTTAAAATGATATGCACACATTGACACATGCTACTGGCATACGCTATAGTCACACACACCGTGACAGCGCAATAGGGCACACACCGCCCATATATGAAACAAATTCATATATAATTATTATGGGACACACCCACATTTCACACCAAAGCCGGAGCACGATCACACACATTTAAATCACACAATTAATCTTCGCTTTGAAGTAAAAGCAGTTGAAAAACACACAGTTAGATAATAACCATGTCACACACTTACTCTTCGCTTTGAAATAAAAGCAGTTGAAAAGCACACAGTTAGATAATAACCATGCCACACTTGTATAAAATTTAGGTTTAGAAAGACTCACCTGGAGTCCTGATTAGATGTTCTTACTCGCACCGATCGTCTCTACACGCACCTACAAATTAAACCCATCACACATACCGGATAAGACACACTGGATCCTACTGAGTTTTACTAACTTGAAAAGTCTCATGATAGGAGCAAATTTATACATATTTATAATCATCAATTTATCTTCAACTTATGTAATTTTTAGTACTTATTTACTTTCTTTACATAATATAATGTTTACATATTATATACATTAATTTATTGCTGCATTATATTATGGTGAGAAAAGAATTGACTTGTTTGGGTTTCTTGATGTTTGGCAGCCACGTGAGTGAGAAAAAGAAAAAGAAAAGAGAGAATGAAAGCCCAACAACCATTCATATTGCACCAACCTACGATGAGATTAGAAAAAAAATATAGATGGCAGCCCAACGTAGCAGCCCAGAAGAAGAAACGAAGACGTCCAAATAATCAGATTCAGCAGCAAATCGGGAGGAGGGTCGCAGCAGCATCAATCGATCAACAGTCTCTTGCGTGGCCTATCACGAGACCCCAAGCCGCGCCCTAAACCGCGCGTCCCAGAAATCAGACCGTGTGCGCCAATCTTTGCGGTTTCTGGACTTGTGGGTTTAAGAGATGGCTGAAAAACCGGGAAGCAATTTTCAGAAATCAATTTGGGGAAGAATAGAGTAAGGAGACCAAATTGGAGCATTTTTCTTCATCAATTTCACTTAATCCTTTGGTAATTTCTTTTTAGTTGTAATCCTAGTTTTCATTCCAACACTGGTTTGATTAGGTTTTGATGGTTGCACTTTGAGATTCCATTGTAATCATTTGGGACAAATCTATTTGCTTGATTTCCATTTTTAATGTCAATTTCGTTTGGGTTTTCAATTAACTTGATCAATTACTTGAATCTCTTATGAAATATTGTTAGTCAAAATATTAGATACGTAATTGTCTTTTGGTTTTGACGAAGTAACAATGGAACTCTTTGAATTCAATAAGGTTTTCAATTTGAGTTCTTGAAATCTTGCAATCAAGGCTATAATAAGCCGAGCTTACGAGCTTATTGCCTTGAGTTGGTATTTTTCTAGTTCGATAAAGCTAATCACTTCTAAAGAAATTAAGAGCTTATTTAATTTCTTATTTGTGATTAAGATCCGGTTGAATAGCTTATTTGAACCGGTGTAAAATAAGGAAAAATAGAGGTCGTTAGAGCTTGTTAACGACTATAATCAACTTAGATTCGTTCTTTATGTTTACGTTCTTGGAATCAATGATAGGTGCCATCATCTTAATCGAAAGTAAACTAATGTTGGGTTTTATTTCACTGTTTATAATCAATTTTAGTCGTATGTTAAGTTTATTTAATCAAATCCACCCCCCCTTTTTTAGTTAACGTGTAGAAGTAAAATAATTGTCACGACCAATCCCTGTGGATTCGACCTGACTTACCACTATTACAATTTATATTGTGATTTGGGACAATTAGAAAATAAACACTTATTATTTGACGGTCTCGACGGCCGTCATCTCAGCTGGAAAATACCGGATCCTAAGTCTCGGACTCTAAATTAAAATCTAAATCCATACCGAATACCCAAATAAATAAACTACCGGAGCCCAAATAAAATAAACTACCGGAGCCCAATTGCATAACTCCGGAGCCCAATTAAATAAACTACCGGATCTATGTTAAATTGCATATACCAGAACTTAAAGATTGCAACTACCGGATCTATGAATTGTAAAACACCGGATCCACCATGTAATACTGGATCTGCTAGTGGCCCATGGTCACGTGACTTTAGTCCAAGGTAAACCAATTCCGGATGTGAATTAAAAATACCGGGTCCATCATCAAAGCACTCACACGGCCCACAATTAAATATTCGGATCCCTTTTGGGATTCCGGATCCCATTGACCCAACTCACTAATTGCCAATTTCGGTTCACATAATTATAGTCCAATACCGGAACCCAATTTAAAAACAATACCGGAACCAATTTAAAAACAATACCGGAACCAATTCATTCCGGATCTCCTTAAAATAGTACCAGATCCCTTTAAGTCTCTAAACCCATTCCGGGACTAGCATTCCGGATCTGAACTCCCGGATTAAAAATCTGAACTCTCTTATCGCGATGCGACACTGATTAACAATAGGGACGGGATTAATCCATTTAAATCGATTAATGAGTCTCTTTCCAACAAGTGATTAATCTAACATCGTTATGATCATCTACTTTCATTTAGACACCCTTTTTAAACTCTTAAACAGGGAAACCCTCAAACAACCCTATCAAACCAGCAGAACTCTTAAAAAGCAAGGATTGAGATTAAAATTACCTGATAAATCCGTGTAGAATCATATTCCACTTCTCCTCCCTCTTCCAACTTTGATGATTGATGAACTTTTCTTCTCCAATTGTTCTTGAGACCACACTCTCTCTTTCTCTGCTATTTTCTCCCTGAGCCGCCACACATACATTCCAAAAAATGATTGATCCTAGGGTTTTCTCACTTTTTATACTTTTCACAACTAACCACTAAATTATTCCTTTTTCACACTTGAACCACGAAACTTCTGATTTTCGAACTTCTACCACACTTTTTATTAATTGACAAAAATAGAATTCGGTTATTACAACTTGGAAGAAGGAAGCGTGACTTTAATTCAAGGGGAGGGTAAAGTTGGAAGAAACATAACTCTGAACCATTGAGCAATACCCTAGATGCAAAATGGTTAAGAGGCTATTGTCACCATTAAGAGCTTTTTTTTGCCGAACAACCCTAGCCTCTTACCGATTCAGAGGTAACATCTGAATGTCACCATTAAAAGGTAAACAAACAGCCCCTAAGTGTACAAGCAATTAAAGCATTGTAAAAAAACTAAATAAAAACCTCATCTCCGTGTCACCAATCATATGAATATACATCAATAGAGTGATAATGTGAACATGAACTAAATAAATTTAAAACAAATAAAAATATGACGTGTTTTAATAGATGTGTTGTTTTTTGGGTTCTAACTTAATTGAAAGAAGGACTAAATACGAATCTAATACTTACTTTGAAAAGGCAAGTTTTCTCTATCAAATGTCTTATAAATTAAATTGAATTTCTGCATTAGACGTAAACAGGATTTTTAAATGATACTCTATGGTAGTCCTACGCCAAAAACCATTGTCATTATGCTGAAATCTCCTACCTAAAAAACGTTGCTGCTCATTGACCTCATAAGCCATCGTGACTCTGTTGAAAGCTCCGACCTCAAAAACCATTGTCATTATGCTGAAAACTCCGACCTAAAAAACCTCACTTTCTGATAGAAGCTCCGATCGCATCTCATTTACTTGACCACAAACCTCCTTCTCTGTTGAAAGCTCTGACATTAGAAACCTCCATCTTTTCAGACCTGCAAACGTCGTCACCCTACTAGGCTTGTTTTTCATTTTATTATGCAACCACTGTCACCCAACTGAGTGTGTTTTAGAATCTTCCTTCCTAAATCATCCATGTGATTCGTACAGATCGATGTTTCTTGTAAGGTTGTTCATTTATTTTGCAATTAGGTTTTGATTTTGGATTTGGGTTTGCTTTTAGAATTAGGTCTTGATTTTAGATATGCGTTTGATTTTGGAATTAAGGTTTGATTTTAGATTTGCTCTAATTTTGATTTTGGAGATCAAGTTTTGATTTTGGATTTTAATTTTTAATATAAGATTTGAGTTTGATTTTGCATTTAGGGTTTTTATTTGAATCTAGGGATTTGAGTTTTTGATTTTAGAATTTTGCTAGAAGATAAGACTTGTTGGAGAAGATAACCACAAGTTGAGAATCGCCGAAGAATTTTGGTTGAAGTTAGAAAATTTATTTTAAATATGGAAAAAGGACAAATAGAACTCTGATAAAACAAAAAAACCCCTCGAGTTAATAGACCTATTTAACAAAAGTTAGTACGAGGGATCAAAAATGGCTACTATAGTGACCAAAAGTACAATTTGTTCAAAAGAGGGACTAGAGTTGATAGTAGGTGGCAACCACAAGACCAAAGGTGTAATGTACTGTAACACCCTCAATTTTGGAAAGAGAAACTAAATAAAAACTTCGATAAAATAACCAAATAAAGGATAAAATCTTTTCTACAAATCCATCCCTGGAGATACCTCAACTTTAAAACATATAATGAACCTCAACATTCATTAACTTAAGTCATACACCAAGACTATATAAGGTCGGGTGTTACTCAAACCAAATACAAAGTTGTTATTCCCAATATGCGGAAGACTTCACCAAGCTATTCACTTCTTGAGCACACATCTAGCTCTCAACTCTTCACAGCGTCACTAGTACTATTTCCCAACTGGAATCTGTTGCACATGTTGACAAATCAAAAGGTTAGGCTAACGCCTAGTGAGTTCAAGAGTTTACATCATGATTAAAATAATTTGTTAAATGAAAGAGTCCAACTTAAATCATGATTTCCAAAAGGGTTTATGATAAAAATGCAAGCAACTCATTTTCCAAAGCACACAAATTCTACAAGGACGTTCCAAGATATATATAGCGTTTTCCAAAATTAATTCCGATCCAAACTCACTCAAAACGTGAATATATATTTAATTCCCAATTATATAAATGTGAATAAATCTCTATTATTCAAAACATTCAAACATGGATGAGGCATAATACTCAACCCATAAATAATGGCAGAACAATCCATATAAATATAACATGTCACCGAAAACATGGTACTAAATCCAATACTCACGCGAGCATAAAATGAAATGAAATCCAAATACCAAAATATGGAAATGACATGCTTCATTCAAACTTTAATATATGTAGAGGGAATTCCAATATTAAGGTCATCATTTGCAGTCAATCGCATAAGACCAACGATAATAAACCAAGGACATTATAATATCCAAAATAATGTTGTCCGACAACGGGGGAGACCCTTATCTATTGAGAGTGGAGGAACACAAAAGTATGTCACTCATACAACGTTAATCATATGACATTTCACGACATGAAAGCCCAAGTGTCCCTACGACTCCTTTCAAGTTACACCCAAAGAGACAACTGACCTTAACGAATATTACCATGAATACCACCAAAGGCCCGACACATTCGGGGTTACAACCATGACATTGCCCCGACATGGCGGAGGTCCCAAACGCCCATCAATAATGATAACACAACCGGACTCAACCCTCCTAGTGTACACTTGTAAGGTAAAGGCCATAAAACATGGGTCCCAGAGTCAAATCCCGTAACACCCATTGACCATCAAATAAAGACGGACTTACGTATCTATGGATCCAATGCAACACATTATAAAATAACATGACTACACAAGTAAACAGGATATTGAAACTCCACAGCGTATGACTACCCGTGCTGGACAAACGAGTTTTATTCTCGATAAATTTGATGTTGCATCGTACGAACCCATATCTCTTATGCATGACACGTCGAGTTTCGGGTTAAAAACGGACAACAAGAATACTTTCGTTTTATGCGTCTCATGGGTCGACGAAGCATAGCTGGGTGATCGAGTTTAGTTTATTGTTTTAGTTATTATTATGAGTTTTTATTTTATTTTACTTGAGTTTATCTAAAGTTATTTTTGAAGTTTCCTAGTTTGAGTAGGTCTAGGAGAAGTATCCTTATCTTTTAGCTAGAGTCTTTAAATAGGATCGTAATTTTATTTTCTGGATGATCTTTGAATAATATTATCAATTACACTTGGTTTTGATTGAAAACATATAATATTGATCGAGATTTCAATATTAGAACCCTTAGGTGATTGCGATTTCATCTAAGTTGTGTGACGGTTACAACACTCATATTCTCGACCGAGGATCGATCAGGTTCCTCATCAAGTGGTATTAGAGCCTACACCACGTTCTTATGATTTAAAAGCGGTTGTAATAATGGCAGGGCAACCCGATTTGATAGGATTAAGTAATAATGGCAGGGCAACCCGATTTGATAGGATTAAGTGCACAACTAGCAGAACTCATGTTCATACTCGAACAAAGCGAACAACGTCACATCGAAACCATTGAAAAGCTAGATCCATTTTATGGAAGTTTTTGTCGCAATTTTTTAGGGTGTTACATATTACTTCAAAATCTCCATTTTGACCCCAAACCCCAATTTGACCTAACTTTTCTCAAAATCATCCAAACCGAAATTGGAGAAATAAAACACTAGGAAATCGTCAATGGAGCATTTATAACTCAAATAAAGAAGCTTGGAAATGGAGGGGATGAACTTACCACTTAGGTTTTGATGAAAACCTAGAAAACCCTAGCCATAAACTTGAAGAAATGGATAGAGATGATGAACTCTTGATACTAGCTTCCAATATTTATCTTGAAGATGATTTACCACCATAATACTCAAGTATTTGAGTCATTAATGCTCCAAAATCAACACAAATGAAGTGGGGGTGTTTTGGGAGGTTTAGAGAGGGAATACAACTTATGGGAAGAAGTGAGAATTAGCCCAACACCAAAAATTGCGACTTTAAACCGCTTTGGCACACCTGGCTACTATGTCAGGAGACAATGCCTAGGGGCATAGTCGTTGGGTGTACCAGAATTCTGTTCCATTGCTGCGACTGTGACAATGCAACTATGACAGTCATTGTAGCGGGACCCTTTCCAAACCCCGAAACTCGACTTTTTCTTCGCCAATACTCCCGATACTCTTAGGGACTTTAAGTAATGTTTTCCCAACATAAATCCCACCATTTACAAGTTGTAAAAACGTTCGGATGATATTTACTTATCGAAATTACGGGTGTTACATGTACTCTAATGCCTTTAAGCATCTTGTTTCTACAAATAATCTAAATGTTTCTAGTATCTTTACTTTAGATTGTGACCCGTGTGCTTGCAATATAAGTCATCAACTTCCTTTCTCCATTTCATCTCTCTCTATTTTACCGCCCCTTTACAATACATTTGTACAGATATTTGGACTACCCCCTCCTTATTCCCATGATGCTTACAAATGTTATCTAATTTTCGTTGATCATTATACCAAGTATATTGGGGGGTTTATTCCTTAAAAACTTAAGTCAGACACAAAAGAAGTCTATTAGATACAAGGCTTTAGTAGATTTTTCTCCATCTTCGATCATCACCATATACTTGGATAATGGTAGTGAATATGAGGCATTGGAGGAATACTTATCGATCGTTGGCATTTCTGACCTTAACATAATGGGTATCCCGAAAGACGTCACATACATATTGTTAAAACATGTCTTTCTCTTCTTACTTAATTAAGCCTCTATATCGTTAGAATATTGGACTAATGCATACTTTACGATTGTCTATCTCATTCCATACCAACATTAAAAAATTAATTCCTCTTCATATCTCAGTTTTTTAGAAATTGTCCAACTATAAAAAACTACGAAGTTTAACGTATTTACGCTATCCATGGTTAAATCTTTGTATAATATTAAACATAAACTTGAGTCAAATTTCACTTGGTGTATTTTAATTGGTTATTGCTCTTCTGAAAGTGTAGTTGAAACATCCAAAAACCAGGATAAATTTAAACCTTAAAATTTATCAAGGTTATCTATAATTTCATCCAAACTTTTATACATAAATGGAGAATTAGCTATGAGGTTTCACATATATACAAATTGAGCTTATCAAAACAACCTACTAATCTAATCCTGAACATTAAGATCAGATTATACTAGTTGTTTAGACCATTCTCCAAAACATCCTCGTATATGCTAACTTCTCCACTCATCACCAAAAGTTAAATACCAGAATCCACTCGTCCCTCTTCCCGTTACTTCCCCGAGCTCGTACCTGGTAAGAAAATTTAATTTGAAAAGATTAGGCTTACGCCTAGTGAGAACATCCATTTTCAAATTAAAACTTATAAGCTTTGAAAACCAAATGTAAGCAAAACGTATAAACAAACCTGCTTTGCCACCATTCTTACCGTACACATACTCATCTTGCGATGACGAGAACATACCCGATTCCATGAACATGACTAACACTCAGTAAGTCATATCATCACGTTCGAGAGCCTACTACGAATCATCACAAATTCGAGATCATTGCTCATGTCCAAGAAATTACAATTTACTTTATGCCCATTTCTTGGAGTGGAAGTATAGATTACAATTTACTTTATGCCTATCTCTTACCTTCCCATAGAAATCAGGAAATTACGATTAACTCACGCTTATTCCTAGATTTCTCATCACAATACGAAATGGGAATTACAATTTTCTTTATGCCTATTCCTCATTTCCACGCCAACGGGAATTACAATTTACTTTATGCCTATTCCACGTTTCACGTCACACTATAAAATAGGAATTACAATTTACTTAATGCCTATTCCTTATTTCACATCACCTTACGAAATGGGAATTACAATTTACTTTATGCCTATTCCTCATTTCAGGTCAACGGGAATTACAAATTACTTTATGCCTATTCCACGTTTCACTTAATGTCGGTGCCTATGGATCAATTACACTTACTAGCATACGTGCATATTTACTCGAATGCACAAACATTACATATCATATTCTCAAAGCTGAGAATCCCAAATAATATCATACCCTTATTCTCAATTATCCCTCTTCGGCGACTTAGCACGGGGTTCCGCTACCCGGTTAGCGGATGGGGTCAAAGGGCAACGCCCTTGCGGGGTCTGGGGGCAGCGCCCCGAGAAACTTTTTAGAAAAGCTCAACCCGATAACACACTCGGAAACTATATCCGGAAAAATCCATTATCCGGAACTATCCGGGAAACTCATCCGGAAAAGTATTCCGAACTCAAAGTCCAAAACCAACCAGTAAACGGATCCGGTATTCTATCCGGTCACCATCCAAAAATCCGGTACCGATCCAGAACTATCCGGAACCGGGACCTAAATGAGACCGGATCCCATCGAAACCGGATCCCATCGAAATCGGATCTCATCAAAACCGGATCCCATCAAAACCGGGATTAGACACCGGGACTTTGAAGTCGGGACTTCGATACTGGGACTTCGATCTGCACGTCAATTTTACTCTAAAAACTCATCTAAGTTCAATTTCTTGGTCGATTTCATCTCAATACATATTTACTAAGTCATTTAGATAGTTTGCTACCAAGTATCTTATTAATTTCAAATGAAATCATTTAGAAGAAGATGAACTCACATGGAAGCAAAATCGAATACAAACTGCAAATCACTTCAACCCAACACTCCAAATTCGAATCTGCTTCTCAATGACTTCAAACCTAAATAGAAGCCAAACTTTACTTACACCATCAATCTTAAATCGATAAAGGCTGGAAGAGATTACCAAATTTCTTACCGATTGATTTGTTCTCTGCTTCCTGAACCGACTTCCAGAATCACAAATTGAGGTGTTCTTAATAACTCTGCCGACTCAAAGCTTTTATACAATAACAACTATCCACAAATGACCAAATCAACCCTGAAGTTTTGCATTTTACAATTAGTCCAACACTATGACTAATTACTCTTTCGACCCCCTTTATATTAATTATAATATAATGGAAATTCGAGGTATTATAGTAGTGTAACTTCCCAAATTTTGGCAAACCAATAAATATGTAAAGAAAGGGAAAAGGAAATTTACAAATAAAATGAGTGTTTTTTTGGACAAAAAATGTAAAAAGAAGTTTAGAGGGATCAAATATGTCATTCAATATAAAAAAAGAATAAATAAATGCAAGCTTTTCGTTTTAGGACCGAAAATGTAAAGCTTTATGTTAGGAGGTGGTGGTTTGTACTAATCAGAAAGTTAAAAGGGTCGAATGTAATATTTTTAAAATTCAGAGGGCATGTTCTGTTAAAAGAGCATAATTGTTTGGTTTCAGGCTTGGTGAAGGTGACTCGTCGACGACACGCTTTAGAGAATTGCTATTGGTCATGTATGTCCACTACTAAAGACAAATTTTTGAATATAAGTCTACATCACTGATACATGAACGTTTCGGGTTCAAGACACTGCTAAAATAACTGAGTTTTGAGAGAAAAATCTTAGTTTGAAGTATGAAGTTAAATTTTCGGTTTTCTGTCAGTTTAAGGTGAGTTTCTTAACCAAAACTTATGATTTTTATGTCTAAGCATTCGTTTTTAAGAGTTCTATCGAACCCCGCTAACCTCTTATCTCATATTTGCGTTTTCATGGTCTAAATTTTGTATTTGTAAAAGACGCTTTTGTATTTGTAATTGATTTAGGAATTTGAATGAATTGAAAGATAAAAAGACCATTATTATGAAATTTATTCATTTTTTGGTCCTTATTAGGTTAAGGTTCAACCTTAATATATTTCTTTTAATGTTACAAACCAAATATTTTCTATCTATGTAATTGCATTATTACCCTAGAGCTATGAAAACATGATTTTGGCCACAATCACTTTGTGGAAACTTTTAGCAATTTTTATTTAGATCTATAGAAATGCAAATTTTAACCCGATTTCAATTATTTATCCATATAAAATTACCAATATGTCCCTATAATTAATAACCCGCATTTGAAGCAATATCTATGTAATTGTCTTTATGAAATATCCGAAATAATATTGGAGATTCGGTATATCAATTAATTACTTTTAAAGGGATGGTTACAACAATTCGTTAATCGACCTAGGTGGTTAAAAAAATAATATTTAAAGCCTCTTAATAAGAGATAGTTATTATCGAGCGTTTTAATTTGGAATTAGAGGATTTATATAAATTTATTATTTCTTAAGATGGTGTTGTCTAATGAATCATTTAATAACTTAAATGATTTAATAGTGTATTAAAGTGTCGTCTTTAGGTTTAATAAACGATTGAGACGCTATAATTCGGAATAAAGACTTTAGATAATCATATATTGGTTAATTTGCCGTTTTGGGACGTCATCGAGTAGACTTGAGGTTTGACTGTAGTTACTCGAGGTTGATCGAGTCGACCAATGGTTAACTTTTGACCCACATGGATTTTAATAAGGAGGGCAAGTGGAGTTATTTGAGACATTCTAGGATACTCGGATTTGGAGTTTGACTTTGTTGGGTCGAGATCGACCATTGTTGAATTTTGGAGAAACTAAGCCATTAATTGGATATTGTGGTATGAAATGTGTAGGTCTTCCCTCAAGAGCTATCAGTAGTCGATCTACGCAACCAGGTGAGTTTTCATGAGACTTACAATGGGATGCATACCTACGTACAAATTTAGTTCTATGCATTATAAGATTTTTATGGTGAATGTTATGCATGATAACGATTTAAATACATATCATCGATATGAGTTTATATGTATGTGGAGCTTTATGGATCATGCATGCTAATTGTTTTCTGGTTTTTAAACTTATTTAGCATGCTTGACTTTTGAGTTGGTTTACATTGTACAAATGGTACACTGGTTGGAGTATGAGATGTCATTTTGGTTTGTCACACTTAAGGGGAGACATGACCACGAAATGAGTGAATAGCTCTGTGTGAGCCGTACACACAAGGGAATGCATATGACATGGCAACACGACCTCATAATGGGTCATTGGGTACAGGTGAGCCCTACACACCCATGGAATGCTTGCATCTTATCAGTCCTTACTCGATGGAACAATTATAGGAAGTTTGCATGTTTGATATGTGTGACAAGATATGATTTCACACACGCAAACCATGAACTCACTGAGCTTTATAAGATGACTATAGTATCCATCTCATGGCCAAGTAGTTCGAGGTTGGATAAGGAAGGACACGCTTAATGACTTTCCTATTGTTATCTTAGATTCAGTCTTTTGTTTAGACGTTTATGTATGGATCATTTGCAACTTTACCTTGTATGGGACATGTTAGCATTTAAGTTACATGTTTATGTATTTTGCAGACTTCCGATGTGAACGGTTTCAAATATTAGTTTAATTAACCATTATTTCCGAGTATATTTGGAGACACGATTTTAATGTATGTAATATTTCTAATGGTGAAATGAGGGTGTTACATCTAGCATTATCTAGACCCCGAAACACACAAAATCTATATCTCGACATCAAGGCATGTTCACTTTGTCGAAAACAGGTTTCTCCTTGTAGTGTTCTCTCACCAACATATTCTCCAAAAACCTCAATTGAAGAGCATTTTCCTATCTATTTATTTATATCAACAAATTGCTTCTACTACCCGTCTACCCCCTTAAATACTCCAACTCCAACTCTTACACTATTATTCCAATATCAATACTCCATCGACTTCTTTCACTACACTCTCTAGCTATGTATTGTAGGTTTGTAACACTATAAATATGTGTCATTTTAGAAATGCAAAATATCAAATTTTCTTCCCTATTCTTTTATGAAAAATCAAAATCTCTATAAAAAATATATTCATCTTCAACAACTATTCTATTTTAGCAATCCTAAGATTTCCTAAAATGTTTCTAAAATGGAGAACAAAAAGTCAAAATCCCTAAAAAGATTACATTCATCTCCAACAGATTCCCCATTTTGGAGAAAAAAACATTGATTATAATATTAAAATATTTCATCCATCTATTAAAATATTATTTCTCTCTCTAAATATTTTTTTCAAAGATTTCTATTGGTACCCCCATTTAGTAATCATTTTTTGGGTTATATCCATATTTGAAGAAAAATCATTTCTCTTTCTTACTTTCTTCATTTTGGAGATAGTTTTGGAGAAGTTGTTGGAGCAAAAGTAGAGCCCAAAATTCTCATATTCTAACTATATTAATAAAAAAATGCTCTCTCCTACACATTTAATTTTAATATATTTTATTGGTGGAAAATAAATAAAATAATATTTCTCTCCCTTTTATAAAGTTTTAGAGATTTATCTAAATTTAGAGATTTTTAGGGCATTTCCAACAGTTATGGAATATTTTTTTTATAGATTATTAAAAGTTAAAATTTCTAAGAAAAATTACTTTCAACTCCAACAACTATTCTATTTTAGAGATTGTAACATTAATATTATCAAAATAATTAATATATTAATAAAATTATATTTCTCTCTCCAAAACATTTTACTTAAATGCCTCATATTGGTGGATAGATTAAATATTATTTTTATTTTTTAAAAAGTGACTTTTAGATATTTCTTCAAACTTGGAGGTTTTTATCTTCTCTCTCATCTCTTTCTATTTTAGCATACAAGGTAACATAGTTGTTGGAGCAAAAAAGTTGCTAAAATCTCGTTTTTCTCTATTTTAGCATAGCTGTCGGAGATGTTACAATTTTTCTCCTCTTTTCTTTATTTTAACATATAAGATAACATAGTTGTTGTAGAAAAATTGCTAAAAATCCCTACTTTCTCTATTTTAATATAGTTGTTAAAGATACTCTTATATTAATACACCTTATTTATTACCACTTCATTATCACAAAAAAATTGAAAAAGCATAGTTAGCTTCGATAGAATTGGTAGTTTGAATCACAAAAAATGAATTCGGTTTGTAATCATTATTTTGGTTTTTATTTTGCTTTGGGTGATAAGGTTCTTCTATTTGTGTGCACGTACACTACCTTCTAGTAGTGGACAGTAAACTTATGAGTTATGCCTTGAATGGAAACATTTACCGTCTAAACCCTAAGAAAGTAAATCTTCTGCGAATTTCTGACGGATTATATATATTTCTTTAATTAATTATTTTTGAAATGATTAAACTTAAGTTAATTAATGTTTCTGGCGGATTTCCGGCGAATGTTAATTAATTATCATCCGCCGGAAAAGTTAATCAAATTTTTAAAGAAAAATTAGTACCTTTAAATATATAAACATTTCCGATGGATTTCCGGCTGATTAAAATATATGTTTTTAAAATTAAAATAAAACATCTGCCGAAAAATAAATCTAGAAATTCATTTTTGTATTGATCTTTCCGGCGGATTTTTTTTTAAAATAAAAATATATTTACATCCGCCGGAAAATATATATATATTTTTTACTTTTTCGGGTGGATTTCCGACGGATTTTAATTTTTTTAAATAAATTATAATTTTAAAAGAACTTCCAACATTTAACCACAAATCAAATATATTTAATTGAAAAAAATTATTGATGGATTTAATTTTTAAATTAAAATCCGTTAGTAGATACATTCGGTTCAAATAACAGTTCACATAACGTTCACAAACATACATATATATGTTTGTGTTCATATAGCAGCACACATGTATGAGTTCACATGTATATACGTTCGGTTCACATGCATACATTATGGTTATATGTATACCGAGTCACATGTATCGTTTCCGACACACATGTATGAGTTCACACAACGGTTCACATAACATACATATATGTTTGTGTTCATATAGTGGCACAAATGTATGAGTTCACATGTATATACGTTCGGTTCACATGCATAAGCATATGTTTATGTTCATATGTATATAGCGAGTCACATGTATCGTTTCGCATACCTATAATGGTTCACATACATACATGTTTGTGTTCATAGTACTCTCATTTATAGTTTCACAGGCATACCTAATATATAACGGTTTACATACAAGTTTTTTCTACACTAGGTAGCAGGTCATATACACATACTTGATATACATATATATACATCGGTTTACATGTAGCGGTTGATACGCACTAAGTATTTAGTGCTTAAACACTCGTTTGTTACCTTTTAGATAGGAATTTTTACTTCTATATCCCAACTTTGAGTCATTTTCTACCTTATGTTATACTTATTTAGTTATGGAGCTAAATATTATGGTTTACCTGTATCTATTAAGTAGGAAGGCTAATATTGGTGTTTTTGGGCAGATTTATTTTGAGCGCATGTCATGCTGCAGCATGAAGACAACATGGGTCTAATTGGCGACGTCTTGAAGATAAAATGGAGGAGAGTTTAAATCTGAGTTTTTTGGCTTGGAATAGCTCTTTTGTTAACCATGGACATTAAATCAGCTGGATATTAGTTGTCATTTGTACTTTCTAGTTAGTTGGTTGTACTTGCTAGTTAGCATGTTATGGGTTTAATTGCATTTTACATTTTACCCCCTCTCTCTTAGTATAAATAGAGGGCTTGGGTTAGCTTGTAAGATACACCTTGGAGCTGATTTATTTCAATTTCAAAATTCTCTCTCACTACTACACGAAAGACTTTTGTCTACGAACTTTTCCCTGGGAAATCTGTTACTAAAGGGTGATTCGACACAAAACCGACACAAAAGTTGGTGGATAAACTTTTTGTGGGTAATACAAATCAGTGATAGATTACCCAGGGATTCTCTGAGTGATCCATGGGTATTTTCTCGAAAAACATCGAATTCTACCGAATAATTGGTATTCTCTAGGTGATTACGTGGGTAATCACCGACGGAAATTTCCATGAGTAAATTTTATGGGTAAAAGTCCTTTGTTTTGTAGTGTCTCTAGTCTTCTAATTAATGCATATGTCCTTTACATTCATCTTTTGTTCTTCCTTAGTTCTTCATTTGTTCTTCGTTCTTAGTTCTTACATATGCATGGTGCAAGCACTGGCATAACATCAGAGGTGCACTTTATTTATTTTGCTTTTTGTATTTACTTTACATTTTTAGTTTAGTCATTTACTTTACGTCTTTACTTTCAATACTTTAAATTTCCGCATTTATATTCCGTCTTACATTCACGTCATTTACTTTCTTGTCTTTAATTTACGTCATTTATTTATAATCATTTATTTTCATGTCTTTATTTCTAGTATTTTACATTCCATTGTCTTTCATTTCCATAATGAGTAGCTAATTATCTTAGCTTGGGTGTGAGGCAAATGATGAGTATATTAATCAAAGGAATATAGATGGTGTTGGGCAATAATGACGTTTTATTATTTCATTTATAAAGTCAATAACACTTCTTGACAAAGTGATCACTTTGAAAGTGTTAAAGTGTCATGGACTTAGAGAAAGCCATTGATATGCACGTTAGTTTCAATGACATATGAGGTAGACTTGAGAAAGTTACTTATAACGAGAGTTGTTATCTATGTTGTCCAAAATGATTTATTCTTGACAAGTTGGTCACTTTTCAAAGTGTTAAAGTGTAGTTGACTCAGAGATGAGCTACTTGGAACACACCAACTTGGATGATATGGGAATCGACTCGAGAGAGTGATTTTTAACAAAGAGATTTGTTTCTCCATATATTTTGAGGACTGCATTTACATCATTTCTTTGGTCCTGATACTACACAGAGATGTGTAGGTTTTAAAGACATAAATGGTACAAGTGTTGAAAGTCCGAGAGGAATACCTGTTGTAAGATTTATGCAACCTTAGAGATTCACTTAAAATAGAACTCAGTGCAAGTATACACCTTGAACTACTATCGTCTCGTAACAAGTAATAATGGTAAAAGTACCAGATATCGATCCACAGGGAAAACTTGTGAAAGCTTTTCAAAAGTCCAGTCTTTAAAAACCGATTTCAGATGGCGAATTCGAAAACAGATTTGTTGAGTGGTTTGTTTTTGTGAGTTATCAACTAAAAATCAATTCTAGAGAAGAAGCACAGAGTGCAAAGCTCCATAAAGATGAAAACAAGTGATTTAGCAAAGAGGTATTACAACATCCAGCCAGTCCTCTAGCACAAGTGCTATAGGACTGCCGCAGTACCAACTATCGGTTCAAACGGCCTCCCAAGAGTACACACTGGTCAACGTGCTATCGATACGATATCATTTATGTTAGACTTCGTGAATCCTAGCACAACACAGTGTTACCATCCTACCCCGTAAGAGTATAGTACTTGTCAGGCACTAAAACTATTTAGTAGTCTTCTCTTATCATTTCAGTTAATTAAAACTTAACCTTTGTTGATCCAAACCCTCAGTGATTTGATAATGACCATCTCTTATATACTTAGTGAAAATTGTAAGTAAACAATATGTATCAGAGTTTCACTATCGCTGATAAGTACTAAGATCTTACAGTACCGCTGATAGGAACTCTCGCTCTTTAGATTAAACATTCAGCGAACACTGTTCACCATAATACTCTGAGTCTGTTCAGTCCTTATGGTGATCGCTGATAAGTTAGTTGTTTACTTATGATCTCTGAAGACAAGTTTCACGTCAACATAGGTTCTACGCTGAAGTCGAAGATCAAGCTCAAGAACCAGCGACAAGTCTCCTAATGAACTGATGCGGATCAGCGAAGACTCAGATTTGTCCACAACGTGAAGTATCAAGTACAAGACTTCAGCTATCGCTGAACTCTATCATTCGCTGATATAGAATGATAGATCGCTGAATCAACGAAAAGCTGATCATGAAGTCCTCCGTACAAAGTACTTTTGTCTTAACCACCCTTGCACGTCTCCGTACGATATGTCAGAAAAAGAACCTCCTTATTGTCTGAAATGGTACAACCACTCTGATACTACACTGTTCAAACATGCGGCTACTAAGGTTGTCAACAAAGGTCAATGATGTACAACCAATGAGCTGCTGCCACGTGTAAAGTGTAAACTGCCATGCATTAAATGCATGCAGTATATAAGAAGAAGAACTCACTTCATTTTGAAGCAACTTGCTAACTCTTGACAAGTTCATCCTTCTTATCTCGAGATAGGTTATTATTAGTAATTTCCTTCTCTTTCTTAGTGCAAGAAACTTAGTGTTCCAACTTGTTTAGATTTAGGTTTATCCTTAATCTTGTTTCCGCAAAAAGCTGTAAATTGTTAATGATTTATCAATAAACAATTTAGAAAAGTAAAATCTTAGTGTTTGTATTCAACCCCCCCTTCTACAAACTTGTATAGCCCTTCGGGACCAACAAGTGGTATCAGAGCAGATTTGTTTAATCTAATAAACAAGATCTAATCTATACTAAGATTTCTCTTCCTTGCTATTTCTGAAAATGGCCACCAACACAAACACAAACTATATCGACAATGGTTCTCTTGCTAAACCCCCTAGATTCTCTAGATATAATTTTAATCTATGGAAAAATAGGATGATTTTCTTCTTAGAAGGTGTAGACCATACTATGCCTTACTATCTTGAAAACGACCTATATATTCCTGTAAGAATTGATGCTGCAGTACCAGCCGCTGAGAATAGACTTGCTATTCCAGAAAGGCTGATACCCAAGGAAGTTCATATGTGGACTGACGAAGATAAGAAGAAAGTGGCTATCGACACAAAAGCCAGATCCATACTATCCATGGCTCTTCCTGACAAAGTCTACCATTCCGTCATGAACCTGAAATCCTCAAAAGCTATGTGGGACACAATATGTGTTCAGTATGAAGGTACTTCTGAAGTCCAGGACTCTCGAACGATCAACCTGGTAAGACAGTATGAAAGTTTCATCTGTGGTAAGAATGAAACTCTCTCTGAAGTTCACCAATGTTTTAACTGTTTATTAATAGATCTAAAAACTGTTGGTAAGGAATATTCTAACTTTGAAGTGCTGACAAAGTTTTTAGAATGTTTACCTGAAAGTTGGGACAATTATTCTAAGTGTCTCAAGCTGTCAAAGGATCTAAGATCAATGACCCTTGCTACCTTATATGGCACGATGCTGAATCATGAGCAATCGAGTCATCTTAAGAAGAATCTTGTAAAAGATTCCAAAAGCACCCATGTTGCTTTAATCTCAGAGGAACCTTCTACTCAGCGACCCTTGGTCACTATCACTGAGTTAGAAAGTAACTCTGAAAGGTCATCAGAATCTGACTCTTCAGATGATGATGAATCTTTGGCTCTCCTCACTAAAAAGTTTAGGAGATTCGCCAAAAAGAAAATGTTCAGAAAGAACAAACCCCTTTCTATTACTGATAAGCCAAGATCATCAGCTCCTGTTGATAAGGCTACTGCTACTTGTTTTAACTGCGAAAAGCTAGGACATTTCGCTAACGAGTGCATGTCTAAGAAAGTTTCGAGAAACTCAGCGTTTCCCAAGAAATCCTTTATTCCCAGGAATAAAGATGACAAATACGCTAAGCTGAAAGAAAAGTATGTGAAGCTGAAAAGCTTTAAGAAGAAAGGCAAAGGCCTGATGGCTTATGATTGGGCTGCCTCTGATGAAGAAGAATCATCATCTGATTCTGAAGATGATGAAGCCGATCTATGTCTTATGGCCAAGATTGAAGATGAGGAAGAAAGCTCAGACATTCCCTCTACTTCAACATCTGCTATTCAGGTATCACCTTCCTTCTTTACAAATATTGAAAATATTGATGAAGCTGATAGTCTTCGTAAAATCGATCTCTTGACTAGAAGTTTATATGAAGCCATGAATGGCAAAACTGTAGTTGAAAATCAAAACCTTGATCTTGCTGAACAGCTCAAATACTGTCACCTTCAAATAGAAAAGCTTTCTAAAATTGAAGAAGATTTTAAAGATCAAGTGCATTTAAATCAACTAGTCAAAATCGAGCGAGAAGAAGCTATCTCTGCTTTAAGAGCTGAAAAAGCTACTGTTGAAGGATGGTGTAATTCTTCAACAAAGATCACTGAGATAATTAAGTCTCAGATACCCCTGAGTGATAAACGTGGTCTTGGTTACAAAGCTGATAATCTAGAACCAACCACTGATCGTTCCATGCTCTTGTTTGGAACTTTCGTATCCTCAGTCGCTGATACTTCATCCTCTCAGTGTTCCTCGTCCAGACCTCCTATCCCTGAGGAAATTTCTACCTCTTCAAAAGGTAAAGAGAAAATGGTTTATCCAAAACCTACCTCTGTCTTTAAAGATAAATGTAAAGGAATTGTTGTTAACCAAAATCCTCAGAAGGGTACCTTAGTACCTAAGCTGAATGCTTCTAAAGCTTTAGTGATTCATTCCTCTGGATCAAGGAATCAGATCTCTGGATCTACTCAGCGTGGATCTATTCAGCGATCTACTCCTAGAATCAGAGTGGATGTCTCTGGTAAGAAATCCGAAGAACTGAATGTTCCTCCCATTTCAAAAGCCATCAGCTTACTTGGTGCTGGTACTTCTAATTCAAAATCTAAAGCTCAACATTCAAATGGTCTTAGAACTACTTTTAGTTATAGGAAATGTTATCACTGTGGACTCACTGATCATATTGCTAGTAAGTGCCCCACAGCCACGAAAGCTGAAAAGATAGCTAAGGTGAAGATTGCCCCCAAGGCAAAGAAGACCACTAAGGTTAAGAAATTAACCAAAGTGAAGACTGACAAAGCTGAATCTTCAAATGTTGCGAAGATTGCTGAACCTTCCATTCCAACTACTTCCACTGACAAACGTGTACACATGGTTAAATGGGTACCCAAGAAAAACTAATCTTCCTTTGTGATGCAGGTTAAGAAGGGTATCTGGTATCTCTATAGCGGATGCTCTAGACACATGACTGGAAAGAAAAGCCTGCTCGCTGAATACAAGGAAGAGAAGGGTCCCTCTGTGACTTTTGGAGGAAATGGAAAAGGACATACCCGAGGGTTTGGTGTACTCTCTAATGGTACAACAACCTTCAGAAGAGTCGCATATGTTGAAGGGCCGAAGCATAATCTTTTAAGCATCCGTCAGCTTTGCGACAAGGATAACAAGGTAATCTTTACCAAGGAATCCTGCTTTGTCACTGACAAAAAGGAGAAGATAGCTCTCAGCGGTTATCGTTTGGAAAATGTTTATGTAATAAACGTTGGACTCAACAACCACTGAGAACTCCTGTTTCTTCTCAAAAGCCTCATCTGATGTCAACTGGCTATGGCATAAGAGGCTCTCTCATCTGAATTTCAAGACACTGAACACTCTTTCTTCAAAAGAGTTAGTCACTGGTCTACCTCAGCACTCATACGCCAAAGAGTCTTTATGTTCAGCGTGTGAGAAAGGGAAGCAGACCAAAGCAATCTTTAAGTCAAAGCAAGTCTCCTCAGTGTCATATCCTCTACAGCTTCTCCATATGGATTTGTTTGGCCCTGTTAACAAGCAATCCATCGCTGGAAAGAAATATACACTGGTCATAGTTGATGAATTCTCTCGTTATACATGGGTTATGTTTCTCCGTTCCAAGAGTGACACCCCTGAAGAACTCATCACCTTTGTTCGGAAGATGGAAACCCTGAACAACCTGACCGTTCGCTCAATAAGGAGTGATCATGGGACTGAGTTCAAAAACAGTTCTCTTGATTCCTTCTTTGAGAGTAAGGGTATTTCTCACAACTTTTCATCAGTGAGAACGCCGCAACAAAATGGAGTCGCTGAAAGAAGAAATAGAACAATTATTGAAGCCGCACGTTCAATGCTCAGCGATTCTCACCTGCCTACTCAGTTTTGGGCAGAAGCTGTCAACACTGCTTGTTTTATGCAAAACAGGTCGCTGATAGTCAAAAGATTCAATAAAACAGCCTATGAACTTTTTCATGGGAGAAAGCCTTCAATCAACTTTCTTTACTTCTTTGTATGTCAGTGTTTCATACTGAACAACAGAGACGCCCTTGGAAAGTTTGATCCTAAGGCTGATGATGGAATCTTTCTTGGATACTCCTCAGTCTCCAAAGCCTTCAGAGTCTTCAATCGAAGAAGACAAACTGTAGAAGAAACAATTCACGTCACGTTTGACGAATCCCGTTCAGCGAACTCTAAACCGTCCGCTGATACTGAAGAACTGAATCAATGGATGTTTTCTCATCTTGGTGATTCAGAAGATATTCCCACTCATACTCATACCGTTGAAGATGATAGTCCTACTGTCATTCCAAATATGCAGAATAGTGAAGCTGAAACATCATGGGTCTCAAGCTGTTCCTTTAAACACTATACCTGCTTCTGAACCCAATGTCTCAGACATTCCATCTACTTCTCAGCAATCAGTGAATATAATGACAACTGCACCCATTCCTCTCTTAGCTGATACTCCAGAAGTTGCTGAAGCCTCATCTTCAGCTACTCCAGTTCAGGTTGAGTCAACATCTCACGTTCCGGCTCAGCGATGGACTGTAAATCATCCAATCGATCAAATTCTTGGTGATCCAAACACTGGTGTTCAGACTCGACGAAGTGCAGGTAATATTTGTTTATTTGTTAACTTTATTTCTCTGACTGAACCAAAAAAAGTAGATGATGCCCTCAAAGATCCAAACTGGGTCAGCGCCATGCAAGAAGAGCTGACTGAATTCGAAAGAAACAAAGTTTGGAAACTTGTTCGAAGACCAACTGACAAAATAGTGATACGCACTAAATGGGTCTATCGAAACAAGTTGGACGAACATGGAACTGTAACCCGCAACAAGGCTCGTTTTGTTGCTCAGGGATATAGACAAAAGGAAGGCATAGATTATGACGAAACATTTGCTCCAGTAGCAAGACTAGAATCTATTCGTCTATTCTTAGCATACGCTGTACACAAAGACTTCAAAGTATATCAGATGGATGTTAAGTCAGCGTTTCTAAATGGAAAGCTGAATGAAGAAGTCTATGTGGAACAACCTCCAGGATTCTCAGATCCAAAGCATCCAGGTTATGTTTATAAACTGGACAAGGCACTTTATGGCTTGAAGCAAGCTCCACGTGCATGGTATGACACTCTATCTACTTATCTCCATATTGAACAATTTGAGCGAGGTAAAATCGACAAAACTCTATTTTTCAGGAAAGTAAAAGGTCATATCATTCTTGTTCAGATATATGTTGATGACATTATATTTGGCTCTACTAACCCTGATCTTTGTACTCGTTTCGCTGATAGAATGAAAGATGAATATAAAATGAGCATGATGGGTGAACTAACATATTTCCTCGGTCTTCAGATAAAGCAAAATGAAAAAGGAACTTTCATTAATCAAGGAAAATATGTTAAAGATATGCTGAAGAAATTCGACTTAACTCAAAGTTCAGCTATGAAAACCCCTATGGCACCACCGCTGACACTAGATAAGGATACTAAGGGTATTCCTGTTAATGTCACGCTGTACCGTGGGATGATCGGCTCTCTCTTGTATCTTACAGCTAGCCGACCCGATATTATATACGCAACCTGTTTGTGTGCACGATATCAAGCTAAACCCAAGATATCTCATATGACCGCTGTAAAGAGAATTTTTCGATACCTTAAGGGTACTGCGAATCTAGGTCTTTGGTATCCCAAAGACTCAGGGTTCGATCTAATCGTCTATTCAGATAGTGATTTTGCAGGTTGCAAATTGGATAGGAAAAGCACCACAGGAGGCTGTCAGCTCCTGGGTGGAAAGCTGGCGAGTTGGACAAGTAAAAAGAAAAACTCAGTGTCCACCTCCACAGCTGAAGCTGAGTACGTAGCCGCTGGAAGCTGTTGTTCTCAGGTCTGGTGGATGAGAAATCAACTACTGGACTATGACCTACAGCTATCAAATATTCCAATCTATTGCGACAGCACAAGTGCCATCACTATAGCCAACAATCCAGTGCTACACTCAAAGACAAAACACATTTTATCAGAGATCATGTGATGAATGGTGATATAGAACTTCACTTTATCCCAACTGATTATCAGTTAGCTGATATGTTCACCAAACCTCTTGATGAGACAAGATTCAACTTTCTCATCAGCGAGCTTGGAATGCTGAACTTTGAAGAGTAAAATCTTCAGTGATTCACATTTGATCACCGATAGGATAAAATCGACTTGTATAACCCATTCTATCATCTTTTCTCTGAATAAACTTGATTCACTGATATTAAGGTATGTTTTTCTCTCTGACAATCGCATGTAAGTGCAAGATTTCAAAATAAATTGCATCGCTGAATATCTCTTCCTTTTCAGCGATACTTTGAAATTTCTAAAACCAACTGATATTTCTATTCAGTGCTTCATTTTTTTTCAAAAGTGTCCCTGAGTTTTCAAAACCTCAGAGACATCCTGAATATGAAAGGACAGTTGTGACGTCATTGCAACGGATAAGCCCCGACACGTTCTTTTTCTGACACACGTTTGCACGTTTCGTTTACCGTCCAATCAAATGCAAACACGTGTCCGTGTCATGATGAAAAACTTTCCCGCTCGAGTTTTTCTCTCTCTCTAACCTCTCTATATAAACACATTCTGGGTTTATATTTCTCTTTTACGCGAAAAACTTCTCCTCCAAGCAAAGAAAAATTACTGTTGCATTTGTGCTCTCAAGTTTTTCAAGAACTCAAGAACTTCATCTTCTTCAACGAACCAGGTTAATAGTTCTGTTATTTACCTGTTTCTTAAACTTGTTAATTATCTTCTCTTTGTTTTTAAAAGATCAAACAAAAGAACTTTTCAAAAATGAAATCATTTCTTTCATGGTTTTATGAAGACAACCTTTCATGGTTGTTCTTCAAGTTTAAACGCAAAATCTTAAACTTGTTCTTCACACAGTCGTTTCCAGAATCCTATTTCTCAAAAGAAACTGGAAAACAAGATTTTCATTGGGTTTGCATTTCGTTTTTTTCAAAAACAAGAAAAACCCTAATCTTCATTAAGTCATTTTTGTCTGAATGAAATGGACAAAATTCGAACCATCTTATTGGAAAATCTTTCCACATTAAGATTATTCTTATTTGTTAATCTTTGGTTGAACTGATATACAGAAATGGCATCTTCTGACATTTCCTCTGCCAAGAACACCATTGCTGAGAACACTGCTGATGATAATACTACTGAGGAATTGGAAATCATCAAGGCTCCTCAGGTTAAGTTCTCTCTTGAAGAACTGGATTGGACATAGTCAAATAACCTCTATGCGCTTCTGGAGTTTCCTCCTCGAAAGCAAGTCACACATCTGGATGATGCTGTGAAATTCCTGAAAAATTGTTGTCTATCTACAGCCCTGACCATCACACCTCCTGCACATCAGCTACTGCTATCCCAATTCTGGTATTCTGCCAGACACTCTCAGCTACCATCAACCAAAGACTCCTCAAAGACAATCGACTGTATCCTCTGTGATATTGATTATGGCACAATGAATATCACCCCAACCATTATCTGCAAAGCCCTGAGCCTTCCCATCGCAACCAAAGAAAAACCATTTGTTCCCCTCCCTGACCACAAGAAACACTCAGATAGGGAAGCCATCACTGCATTCTTCGATGCAATGGGCTATGTTTGGGAAACTGGGAGGGACAAGAAGCCTGAGAAGAAGCTGACCCTCATCAAGAAATCTAAAATGCCCAGCGAGATGAATTTCATCTTCGCTCACTTAATCAGCTGCATGACTGCAAAGACCGGCTCCTCTGATCAAGCCGCTCAACCTCAGCAAGCAATGGGGTATGCTTTGCTGAAAGGTCTACATATAGACTGGGCATCGATAATCTACGATGATTTGGTACTCAGAGTAGACTCCGCCGCTGACAGATCTCCATGGGTTCCTTATCCTCGATTCATCAGCGCCGTCTTCCAAACAGGCATGAAGGACAGCTACCCAAAAGAGGGTGACCTGAAACTCTCTCAGGTTGGCCCTAAGGTTCTCGACTTCAAACCTGTGGAAAACGAGGTACGTCTTTCTACACTTTTAACTCTTCTCAAACCCACTTCTTCTACTTCTGCAGCTCCTTCAGTGGACAAACCCACCGCTGATACCCAGGCTGCAACCTCTATTCCTTCTCTTAAAAGGAAACACTCTCATACCCAACTTAATTCCAAAAGAACTAAGAAAACCAAGGAGCAACCCCAGCAATCTCTTGCTGACGACTCCTCAGCTCATCTCGAAGAGCTGAAGGAACGTTCAGTGGTACGCTCTGCCACAACTGAACAAGCCACCCATTCTATCCCAGCCTCAGCGTCTCTAAACGTTGAGGTTATAAACTTGGAACCTACCCAACCTCTTTCAGTCTCTCCACAGACTGAAGAAGTAATTCTCAGCGAATCCAACGCTGAACTCCGCACCCAACCAACATTCTCAACCTTTGCTCCTCCCTCTACTCAATTGGACTCTACTCCAGTTGTCACTGAAGCACCCGTCATTCCTCTAGAAGCTAAAGCTGATACTCTTCAAGGAATGATGGATGTAGGACCTGCAGAGCTGACCATGCGTACACCGACTCTCGCTGACGACATGGAACTTTTCTCAGGACACCGAGATTTTGATGAATTCACCAATCCTCCTGCAGGTATACACCAACCCCTATACACTGTAACTGAACCCCAAACTTCTGAGCTTTCCTCTGTTCACAAGTTATTATATGTTACAGGTCCTAATTTGGGAGACATCAATGCCTCTCTGAAGAATATATAGACGAAGCTGACAGGTCTCACCACTACTCTCTCCGACAACTCTTCAGCTGTAACAAACGCTGGAGAGAATCTTACAAAGCTAACAACAGTGGTTGAAAAGAATGCCTCCAAAGATGACTTGGAGAAGGTTGATAAAACTCTCAGCAACTTTGCCAAAGTTCTCGCTGACATCTACACAGACTACCTCGCCATCAAAACATCAGTTCACACCATGTCCAGCGAAGTCACAACGCTGAAGACATCGGTTGGAAAATTCGAAGGAGTTATGTCTGCTGTAAAGACCGACGTGAGTTCCTTGAAGACTGACGTAAGTTCCTTAAAAACTGACGTTAGTTCTGTAAAGACTAACGTAGGTTCGATGAAGACAATGACAACATGACCGTCCCTGCTCCTGCACCTCAGCATTTTACTACGGCGGATCGTGCTGAACTCGTGAAGATCAATCCTGCTATTTCTGGTCTAGAAAACAGATTAACAGCGATTGAAATTTGTGTGGGGATCCCTGGCCAAGAAGACAGGGACCCGAAACCAGCTGCTGAGTCATCACATACCTCCCCCACTCATCATGAGGAAGGGGGGGGGGGGGGAGAAGAGCGCTGGAGACCTTCCGCATGATGAATCTATCAGGGGGGAGAAGACTGAAGACCTTACCCTTGCGGAAGAGGGTGAGAAGACAATTGAAGAAGCAGCCGCTGGACCTCAGGGAGATGAAAACCCTGAGGGAACCGAGAAGCTTACCTCTGTATCTGAGGGGGAGCAACTTGAAGAAGAAGCTGAAGAATTTGAGTCTGAAGCTGAAGATGAAGAAGCCATCGACTTATCTGATGATGAACCATCCTCTTCTCCAAAGAATGATGATGATGAAGATGATGATGATGATGACTCTTTTATCGTCAAGCCTGCTCAGAGGTCTAAAGTTTTTAAAGGGATCGTGATAAACGAACCTTCAGGGGAGTGGACCAAATCAAAGCCTTCAGTGTCTGAAGCTGACAAGGGCAAAGGAAAAGGTGTCGCTGAAGACAATGACAATCTGATGATCTCGCTTCCAAAGCCAGTTTGTCAGGTACACTAAATCTTCCTTGCTCTCATCCCTCCTCTATACACATTATCAGCTCTACTCTCCACAAAACCTCTATACACAACCACATTCTTTATCTATCTCTATTCTACCCAAGTTCTTACTCGAACGATCGCTGTGTTTCAGCTACTCCTCTCCCCTGTTTGAGGATATCACTGAAGTTCCTACAGCTGCGACTTCACCAACAATAATCCCAGCTCCCAAAGCTGAAGAAATAATCCCGGTCTTAGATTTGATCTCTGAGATTGATGAAAGTGAAGAACAGATGCTCTCTCACAAAAACAGACCTTCCTTGGTTCCTCAAAAACCAAGTGAAGAGGAGTAGAAAAGAAGAGATGAGATAATAAAGAAGTTCGAGGCTCAGCGAATCATTCTGAAGCGTGATCAACTTCCTTCCGTTCCTCCAAAGTTCAGAAAGGAATACAAGGAACACCTCAGAGCTGAACGCTTAATCGCTGAAAGAAGAGAAGTTAAAGAAAAAGACAGAGAACTCGCCATCCAGCTTACTCAAAAATCGGTGAAAGACCCCAAGCTGAAAAGAGCTCCAATTGAAGTTCAACGTCAGCTATAGGAAGAAGCCAAGAAGATCGTTGAAGAAAAGAGATATGTGTCTCAATCTACCTTAGCCTGGTGCAAAGAAAAGGTACACTTCAGACATCGACCTTCCAGAATAATCAAGGTACTCATCACTGGAAGATCAACCCTCAAAGTTTCTATCGCTGAAGTCGAGATATTCAGAGAGAATGGACAGTACGAAAAATTCTATGCTGAAGCTATCACGCAGTACGGTCTCTCTGAATGGTTGGAGATCAGATTAGCCATCCAGAAGTCTCAGTCTAAGTACAAGGATCATTTTGAAAAGCTGATAAACAAGCAGATCGACTTAGTCTATTCTTGTGTGGATATTCCTCCTCCTCCTCTCGAAAGTCAGAAAAGAAAGGCCTCTGCAAAGAAAAAGTCTAAATCTTCAGAAGATGGTCCTCAGATACGAAACGAAACAGGTATTGGTTTTTCTCTAGCTGAAGTCCTTGGTCCAGAACCTGACCTTTCTGCACTTGACACATCTCTTCCTCCTGATGAGACTTTCATCCCTGGGAAAGTCTTAAGCAAACCCTACGGGATATTCTTCATTGAATGGGATGGACGAAAGCGTTTTCAACGTATCTCTGAACTTCCCATCACTCCCATCGAACAGCTGAAAGATCTCATCTACTGGTGTGATTTCAAAAACGACATTCAGGCACGGCATCTTAAACCCTTGATTTTTGAAGAAGCGCTGAACAAAAGGAATCAAGGAGTAAATGTCCCTGACTGGATGATTCCCACATCAAAGACCCTTGATGAACTTCTCATTAAGGAAGAACCTTTATAAACTGATAGAATCGCCTCATTCTTCTATTGTATCAGTTATTCTTTTGTACCTGTAATTGTATTCGCTGTACTTGTAATTTTTCCACTTCCCTCTGTAATCTTTACAAAGTTTAAAGAAAAATTTCAGCGAATGTACTTTACTCCATCAGTACAGAAAAGATCCCAGAAAACAGTAAAAGGGACAAATATTTTATGAGTTCTTTTTATCCTTATGTTTTCATTAAATAGCAATTTTCTCTGTTGCTATGTCATAATCAAATAGGGGGAGATTGTTGATCCAAACCCTCAGTGATTTGATAATGACCCTCTCTTATATACTTAGTAAAAATTGTAAGTAAACAATATGTATCAGAGTTTCACTATCGCTGATAAGTACTAAGATCTTACAGTACCGCTGATAGGAACTCTCGCTCTTTAGATTAAACATTCAGCGAACACTGTTCACCATAATACTCTGAGTCTATTCAGTCCTTATGGTGATCGCTGATAAGTTAGTTGTTTACTTATGATCTCTGAAGACAAGTTTCACGTCAACATAGGTTCTACGCTGAAGTCGAAGATCAAGCTCAAGAACCAGCGAAAAGTCTCCTAATGAACTGATGCGGATCAGCGAAGACTCAGATTTGTCCACAACGTGAAGTATCAAGTATAAGACTTCAGCTATCGCTGAACTCTATCATTCGCTGATATGGAATGATAGATCGCCGAATCAACAAAAAGTTGATCATGAAGTCCTCCGTACAAAGTACTTTTGTCTTAACCACCCTTGCACGTATCCGTACGATATGTCAGAAAAAGAACCTCCTTATTGTCTGAAATGGTACAACCACTCTGATACTACACTGTTCAAACATGCGGCTACTAAGGTTGTCAATAAAGGTCAATGACGTACAACCAATGAGCTGCTGCCACGTGTAAAGTGTAAACTGCCATGCATTAAATGCATGCAGTATATAAGAAGAAGAACTCACTTCATTTTGAAGCAACTTGCTAACTCTGGACAAGTTCATCCTTCCTATCTCGAGATAGGTTATTATTAGTAATTTCCTTCTCTTTCTTAGTGCAAGAAACTTAGTGTTCCAACTTGTTTAGATTTAGGTTTATCCTTAATCTTGTTTCCGCAACAAGCTGTAAATTGTTAATGATTTATCAATAAACAATTTAGAAAAGTAAAATCTTAGTGTTTGTATTCACCCCCCCCCCCCCCCCCTTCTACAAACTTGTATAGCCCTTCGGGACCAACAACCTTAACACTGGATGTTAATGCATTTTCATACATAAAATTAGTTGTCAATTAATTAAATGCAATCTTCAATGTAAGATTAATCACCTGAAAGGAATAGTTAGATACAATGTTATATTCAATACACCTCTTTACTTTCACACAGATTTTACATCTAAACTTTGCTTTACACCCCAAGCTCATCATGGCTTGATTTCTTCTTTCGAAAGGTGTAAGAAACGTAAATGACATAAATGGAAAATACTGAAAGGAAATTGCAAGAAAGTAAATTACAGAAATGGAAAGACAGAAATTAAAATGCAGGAATTTCAACAACAAGAAAATAAAAACAGAAATGAGAACTAGGAATGTAAGGAAACAAGAATAACCAACTAACGTGGTAACTTGGTCGCTAAGTTATGGAAACTTGTCGCACAAGTTACGTCACAAAACTACTACTTGCCTTGAAAACGTTGGAACTTTGAAATACTAACTTAATGATCAAAAGCCTCGAACTTTAGAAGGAAAGATATCCAAACATAAGTTAAGAGCCTTGAGAAATTAAGTAAGTAACTTTGATAACAAGATGAATCGAGAAAACAAACTAGGTGTAACAAACTTGTAAAATTATCGAGATCTTGGGAATGAAAGTTGCGAGAACCGTAAATAGCAACACAAGGAATTACTTCAAAATTAACTTGATTAAACTTGAAACCGAGAGATGAAATACAACTGAAATTCGTAACCAAAAGATAATATTCAGCAACTAGCAACAAGTGTTTGAGAGCAAAATGCAAGAAACTAATTAATTGTAGCAAGTAATGGTAATTCTAAGAGCTAACAAGCCATCCATATATAGGGGAGTTGATTGGGGATTAAGCAATAACAGTTGGTGATTAAGACTGATGTCCTATTTACTTTATGTCCCTTCCAAAAGTCAACTCCAGCCCTAAGATCTTCAAAAGAGGCTTCGGCCCAAAGATTAGCAAAAAGGCCCAGCTGCTTACTCCTCCAGCATTCCTGCAACATCCATTCCTATAGCATCACTGCAGTAGTGTCCAGCCCAATTCTGAAATAATTCAAAACAGGCCCAATTAAGATCCAAAAGTACACAAAATACCATTAATTAATGCTTGACACCTAAAACACAGAAAATGCTAAAAAGCTAATAAAAAGGACTCAAATTTGGACTTTGGGCAAATAAAATAATCTAAAAACCTACTAAAAACGGATAAAATAGGGTTAATAAACCTCAAACTTAAAACATTGTTTGTCCCCAAACAACAAAAACAAACAGAAATAAAGACTCAACTTTCTAACAGACTTAAGACCTAAAAAAAAATAGACCCTGTTTCAATCATAACCACAATGCAAACGGATAGTTTAAACACAACAGTTTAAGATGTGAATAGCATGAGACTAACAGCCCTTCATAAACCAAGTCTATTTCATTAAGCACATAAACACACCTTCATAACCAACCTAGGTTTTTCCAACTTTTAACAAGGGTCATCAAGGCATACATAATCTGAATTAGGTATGCATTTGGCTTTTTCCGTTGATTTCCATGCTTAGCCTTTTTCCACTCCCTCACTTTGTTCACTCAATGGCACAATTTTACTGCCATTCATCTCATATTGAGGAATAAGGTGGACTCATTGGTCTCTTTTTTTGAAATTTGGGTGTCTTTGACACACTTTTAAGCACAAAAGAGCACTTTGCTCATGAAAGAATTGTAAGGCATCATGAAAGAATTGTAAGGTTTGCCTTAAGATGTGTGAGGCAAATCTTACCCCACCTCAAACTTGAAATGGACAATGTCCCCATTGTCAAGGAAAATAGGAGCAGAAGAGGGCTGTTTGGGATTTGATTTATGGATTAATTTGGAAAATGCTCATGATAACTCAAGTTAACAGATTAGAAAAGCATTAGGTAGGCTATGATTGCAGTTTACACTCAAGGACACAAACATCAGATTACTGTGGCTGTAAGTGCATTCCAAACGATTTCAACAGTTGTGAAAAACATATGTTATGCATACAGATCATGAATGAAACAAGGACATGAAAATTAGTTCCCAAGAAAAATATTGAAGCAGAAAAGCAAAGATGAGAATGGAAAGTTCTCACCTCAAACTTGCTTATACACATGACTTAATGGTTTGACAAGATCTGTCAAGTGACAGTTTCACACATAAATCAGCAAATCATCCTAACAAGTCAGGCTATTCAGCAATGACCAAGGAATAAGACACAACAATAACAAAGACTCAAACTGGACTCTAAAGCTGAAACCTCAAAATATAAAATAAAACATAAAACTATTCTACAAGTAAAAGGGGAGAATGGAAGAACCTGTCCTACTCAGGCTGAGTAGGAGATTAGTGGATCTGCAACATGGATTTTGGGGGTGGTGGCACTGTCATGGGCTGCTGAGAACTACCTCTGATCTAAGCTTCCTTCACCTGAGATTTGTGTTGCTTGTATTCAGTCCATTATAGCCTGTCCTTCTTTATTGCCTCAACTTCGTTTCCAATCTTTTCAACCTGCACAACCAACTTCTTCACCTTCTTCTTAACCAACTTTTTCATAGACTCTGCATGCTTGTCCATTTCTTTCACCAACTCCTCCTTGAGCTTTTCCAGTGCAGCAGCCACATGGTCTACAGCCAGTGCATCAGCAACATGATTTTCGATGTATCTCATCAGCCTTTGATGAGTTGTCTTATCTATCACTGTCCTCTCCCTTGAAAAGGTATCAGAATCCAAAACAGGTGCCTTTGCATTGATCAGGAGTGTGTGAATGATAGAAGGGTAGGGTAATCGGTTATTGGATCTTTCCAAACTCGTTTTCATACACCCACAAATAAGCCTACCCACATCAATAGGGTGACACTCCATAATGCAGTACAACAAGATCACTCTCTCCATACAAAGGTTTGTGTCATGACTGGTTGGGTTCAAAGTATGTCTGATAAAGTAGAACCAGACATTGGCTTCTGCTTTTAGAAAGCATGTTCTAAGGGTTCGACACCTGCCTTTTAAGGTCCATGAAGCTCTAGGATGGGCTAGGGTGGTAAGCATATCTTCCAACTCCTCATCAGTGACTCCAGCCCGTAGCCTATCAAACTCATATTCTATAGGTGGTGTCAATCCTAGCAGTTCATTCAAAGTGTCAGGGGAATAGGACACAGAAGTCTGCCTAACCATGAGCTCTACTCCAGGGGTCACTGCCATCTCAGTATAGAACTCCCTCACCCAGTCTTCATTAAATTGGTTAGGCACAACACACAATTTCCCCCATCCGAATTCCTCAATTATGGTTTTAATTTGAGGATTGGCCAAAATGGTTTGGGGAGTAAATCCTTTAGGTGTGTGGCCGAGTCTATCAGCAAATATTGGGTATTTTTTTAGTGCCTCAGGTGTGCTGAATAGTTCAATAGGAGAGGATGAGGGTGATACCTTCTTGGTTCTCTTTGATCCTACAACACTACTGGAAGAGTGCTGTAGGACTGCAGTGTTTGGGCTTTCCTGCTGAATGCTTCTAGCTCTCTGCCTTGTGATCCTTGTAGGAGTGCTAGAAGTCTCTCCCATGCTGTGCTCTTCCATCTCTACCCTTTTCTTTTCTTTGCAACCACTTCCTTTTCCTTTTCAGTTGTGACTTTAGCAGCAGCCTCTGTCTTATTCCCTTTGCTCTTGGTGTCTTTTTCCTTCCCTTTCTGCACCTTCTTTGTAGGTTTGGATTTAGAGATGCCCTTCAGCCTGATTTTGAGAGATGTAGGGGCTGCCTTTTTCTGCACAGTCTTCTCAGTTTTCTTCTTAGTTTGCTTCTTTGGTGATGGTATCTTGGGACTCTGCTCCTGTCTAGCCTGGACAGAAGGGGTAGGAGAAGCATCTCTAGTGTGAGTGATGACTATGTCATCCTCATCCATATCATTCATGCTCCAATCAATATTGGCATCAAACAGGGGGTTCTCATCGTCAGATAAATGCATCTGGGGTTGTTCCATAGGGGTTTCCAGAGGGTCCAAAGTTTCCATAGAGACTGTATCATCATGAGTGGCAGTTGGGTTGGTGGTTTCTCCAAAGGGCACTTGGATCAAAGGGATTTTGATAGGTTTGGCTTTAGAAACAGGGGTTTTGACAGAAGTAGTTTCAATTATAGGTTTTTCTGTTACCAAGGTTTCAAAAGGATTGGTTGGTGGCACAAAGGTTTCAGTTGGGATTTCTTTTGCAGGTTCTTTGATCACAGGGTCCTCAACAGGTATGGGGTTTGGTTGTATTTCAGTCTCAACAACAGGGGCCTTTCTAGGGGCATGATCAGCCATATTTGCTGCAGAAGGAGTTCCAATCACTAGGTTGGGTGTTGGCATCCTAGGTTGGTAGGCACGGTTTATCCTGGCAAGCAAACTATCCAACTGTTCAAGCGTCATGGTATTAGATGGTATAGGAGGTCTGGATGTGGAAGTGTATTGTTGTACAGACAAGTCAGGGATTTTTATGGATGACATAATAGGCAGTTTAGGCAAAGAAGGGAAATTCCTAGGTCTTCCTGCATGCAACATGGATATGAATCCAGCGGGGATTTGGTTCAAATTGGACAGGGATTTTGGTTTGGAAAAAGGGGTAATCAGCATCAGAGGCCTTTGGGAGAAAGAGGATGGAGTAGGAACATCCCTGATTACTCCCAAACTCTGGTTTAACATGGTTCCAATGGAGGTTTGTGGATTGGCGGGAAAAGAGGTTATCATATTTACGGGCATGGGTTTAGATAGAAGTTTCTTACCATGGTTGTGGCTGGTGCTGAGTGATTCCTTAGGAAAGGGTCGAACCATGGCTTGGACTGCATATGCCAAAGCTTCAAGTGGGTTTGGATTCCCCACCTCAAACTTGGCCTTCTACGATGGTGGTGCTTCTTCTTCAGAATCAGAATCATCAGAGAGGGCAATAGCAGGCCCTTCTTCTTTTGTCATTGGCTTTGTTTTGAGCCTCCCGCTGCTTCTGGTGATTCTCTTGGTGGAATTGAATTTAGGAACAGGGGGCAACGTTCGGGTTGGTGGTGCTTGGCTGATGGGAGTAGCATCAATGGGGTCTTCTTGGCGTTGGGTATTAGTATTGGGATTATCTTCAGGATCATCAGAAGAGAACACTCTCCGTCTCGCTTTTGACTTGGTTTTTGCCATAAAAATGATTAAACAGGGGGTAGCAGAATTTTAGATGTAGAAAGTAGGAAAATAGGAAGGAAAGAGGGGTTTTTATCAACAATGGTTATCGATGGCTTCTTGGAGAAAGGACGGTGCTTGGAGAAGAGGGTTACAACCGAGAGTGGGGGAGTACGAGGTATCTAATCGTACTTGAGAAGGGTTCGTTGTAGAAGATAGTACAATGGGGTGTAGTATGAGGACGAGGAAGATGGCGAACAGCTTAGAAATGGTACATGGCTAGGTTTTGGTTGCAGAAAACAGTACCAAAAATGTACTTGTGGGAGACGAAGAGGAAGGTCAACAGTGGCTATGGTGGTTTTCGATGGTATTTGCAGAAAAGTGATGATGGCTTCAGACTATCATCACGGTCCTATGACCGTTTGAAATGACCGAGGAGTCATCCACACGACTCGGGTCGTGGATCATGGGCTTCAAGACTTGGGCATCCTTCTTTCTTTTATTACCTGCATACCATAAAACGCACGGGCCCAAGTTGTTTATAACATGGACCGAATTAAATCAGCAAAATAGGGCAAGGCCCAGAATAAAATTTTCAGAACTAGAAAGCAAACTTAAAATTAAATTCTAAAAATTAAAATTATACTTAAAAATCAGAAAATATTTTTGTTCTTTTTATTTTTATTTGAATGTTTTTGTATTTTATTATTTTATGCATATATATACAGACATATATAAGAAAAACTATTTATCACTCATCAGGCTAGACAACCGTATAAGGTTGTGGTGGTGCTTCAGTTGGGTCAAAAAATGGTTTGACTCTATGACCATTGACTTTGAAAGTAGTACCCCTTTCTGGATCAATGAGTTCAATTACACCGTAGGGGTACACTTTGGCAATATGATAGGGTCCAGTCCATCTTGAGTTCAGTTTTCCAGGAAAAAGTTTTAATCTTGAATTGAACAGAAGGACTTTTTGACCCTCATAGAGGTCTTTTGGAAGAATCTTTTTGTCATGCCATTTTTTTGTATTTTCTTTATATAACTTGGCATTCTCATAGGAAAAGTTCCTATGTTCTTCCATCTCACAGAGTTGAAGAGTTCTTTTATTACCAGCCTCATCCAGATTCATGTTGAGTTCTTTTATGGCCTAATAAGCTTTATGTTCTAACTCAAGTGGCAAATGACAAGCCTTTCCATAAACCAATTTTTAAGGGGACATTCCAATAGGGGTTTTGAAAGCAGTCCGGTAGGCCCATAAGGCATCATCCAATTTGGAGGCCCAGTCCTTTCAGTGTGGTTTGACCACTTTTGCTAAAATTCCTTTTATCTCCCTATTTGACAACTCAGCCAAACCATTGGTTTGAGGGTGGTAAGCAGTTGCCACCCTGTGCTGGATATTGTATTTTTCAAGAACTTCCTCTAACAACTTGTTTATGAAATGGGTGCCTTCATCACTTATCAATGCTCGGGGTGTACCAAATATTGTAAAAATTTGTTTTTGCAAAAATTTGACAACTGTCCGGGCATCATTGGAATGGCAAGCCAAAGCTTCCACCCATTTGGACACATAGTCTACAGCAAGCAAAACGTAGGCACAATTATTGGAGATTGGAAAAGGTCCCATAAAGTCTATGCCCCAAACATCAAATAATTCTACTTCTAGAATTCCATTTAGAGGCATTTCATTTCTTTGAGAGATATTCCCACTTCTTTGACACTCATCACAACTTTTTACAAAGTTATGAGCATCATTGTACAAAGTAGGCCAAACCAACCCATATTGTAAAACCTTTGCTGCTGTCCTACTTCCTCCAAAATGTCCTCCACATGGTCCTGTATGGCAGTGCTGTAAAACTGATGTCATTTCTTCTTGTGGTATGCATCTTCTGATCATCTGATCTGCACAAATTTTAAACAAGAATGGGTCATCCCATAAATACTTCTTGGAATCATAAATGAGATTTTTCTTGTGATGTTTACTAAACTCCTTAGGAATGACTCCACAAGCCAGATAGTTTACAATGTCTGCAAACCAAGGAGCTTTGGTATGCTGAATGGCCAAAATCCTTTCATCAGGGAATGTTTCACAAATCTCACCATTATAAACAAGTTTTTCTTGTTTTTCCAACCTAGATAAATGGCCAGCCACTTGATTATCCACACCCTTTCTATCAATGATTTCCAAATCAAACTCTTGTAACAACAAGACCCACCTTATTAGCCTAGGTTTTGCATCCTTTTTAGAAATCAAATACTTGATTGCAGCATGATCTGTGTGAACAATTACTTTAGTACCAATCAAGTATGATTTGAATTTTTCAAAAGCAAAAACCACAGCTAGTAATTCCTTTTCAGTAGTGGTGTAATTGATTTGAGCATCATTGAGAGTTGTTAGGGTCATTTATTGTTGATTTAAAGTTCAAGGGTTTAATTTGTAATAGTTTATTTTGAGCCTTGTAGTGAACGGGCCGTGGGCTTGTTAACCACGGGCCCGTCATATAAATAGTTTCCTTAGCCTTAGAAAATAGGCTAGTTGTTCATTTGCTTTCATTACAATTTATTGTAAATTCTCTCTGAAAGCTAATATATGGATGACCAGTTGAAATCGTATACTTGATTGTTTAATCTTTTGATTTCATTGTTCGTTGCACGGATCTGAGACTCACAATTGGTATCAGAGCAGAATCGGTGATTTGAAGATACGAAAGAAATCGAACGAAAACAAGAAAACAAAGAATTTTCGTATTGTATTTTTCTGGAAAACGCAGCGAGCCGTTTCGCCTATTCCCGGAGTTAAAACCGTCGGATCGTCACGATATTTGGACAGTAGGTCCACGACATTCCGTTTTACATTCTGAACGGTTGGATTAATCGTTTGAGGTCCAGAAGGCACCCAGATTAATTTCGTAATAGTACAGTATTTTTCTTGAAGAAAACCGTTCTTCAATCGGGTTTGCAAAGTTCTTTCATCGATTAAATATTTTTCTGTTATATCTAGATTGTCTAATTGATTTAATCTAGTCTTCATCTGCGCTTACAAGGACTCAAATGTTTTAATTTTTCAATTTTAAAAATCAATTCTTGAGTTTTTGGTGTTCTTGAATTTTTGTGGTGGTTATTGGAAAATAAGATATATTTTGCATAGAAATCGATTTGGGTATGTTTGTTTTTGTGTTTTTGGTCAAAATCTAACCCTTCAGGAGTGAAATCAAGCAACCCTATCGATCCCAGATCCGAATTGCAACCAAAACCGCAGTGTCCGGACGTTTCTCATAGTTTCCGGGTAAGTTTCCTATATCTCACCACTTTCCGGACAAATCTTTATTTTAACCGGACAGCACAAATATTTCCGGATAAAATAAAGTATCCGGATGATTTTTGGGTCTCTATCCGGATGAAAATAAATCTTTCCGGGTAATCCATATCTTCCCGGGTGACTTTTGCATGTCCGGTAACCTCACACTCACATGCTCTTTCCGGATAATTTTTTTTGAGCCGCAGTCTTTGACCATCAGTTCTCGTTGACTTCTTGCATACACATTCGATCCTCAAAATTGACGAGACAAGCTTTTCTATATATATATATATATATATATATATATATATATATATATATATATATATATATGGTCAGGTTCAGGGGAAAACCCTAAATAACTGGAAAACCAGAAAACCACAAAAATACGGAGAAAAAAGTATATCAATATGGATGTCAAATTAACGAGAAAAATATGATCGTTTATTTGGTGCAATTTATTTCATTCGAATTTTGTTCATTTTTCGTATTTTTTCGAATAAAAAACAAGGGGGTGAGGTTTTTTAATTTAGATAATATTGTTGTAACCGCCCGTCTAATCACATCCATCAGATCATCTAATCCAACGGTTAATAAAGTGTTTTTTAGTTTTCCATTTATTTGAGGTTTTCCCCTGAACCTCTCTCTCTCTCTCTCTCTCTCTCTCTATATATATATATATATATATAATTCGTTGAATTATTTTGTGTTTGTTTTGTTTTATTTATTTACTTATTTAGTCTAAAGTATCAGATATCGGCAAGCCTTGTCTCTTTAATTTTGTTCGGTAACTTCTCGTCTCATCCGGTAAACCGTTTTACCCGGATTCCATCCGGTATCTTCGTACCAGGTAAGTTTTGCTTTGTGTGGAAAATTGTCTTATCCGGTAAGTTTTATCCGGTAAGCTTCTCCTACGCATCTCAAGTATCAAATAACTTCACCCGGTAAGTTCACGTCAATCTTTATCCGGTAAGAATCTTTTGTCCGAAAAAGTGCATCATCCGGTAACTCCATTTATCCGGTAAGTCGCAAATAACTTCCACCCGGTAAGTCACAATTTTCATCCGGTAAGTTCCTCTTTCATCCGGTAAGTTGTGTGTTGGTAAGTTTGGTTGATAAGTTCTCGTCGGTACCCGAGTTACCGCACGTCTCGTGATTGAATTTTTTTTTACGAAAGTTGTGATTTTTCTTAACGATTGATTTGCAATTTTTTTGTAACGTTTGAGACTTTTTGCGACGATTGGCAAGTATTAGAGACTATTATTTTTTTTGATTTGTTTTGTCGTCCTGATCTAACTTGGTTTGTTTATCTTGCAGGTTTCGTTCATACAGATACAATAATCAGATCTTAATTTTTGGAAACGAATTTATTTTAGATTTGTTTTTCAAATTTTAATTTTTTGATTTTTCTTCCGCAAGATTTATTCTTCAAAATACCACCGATTAACGATCATAATTTTCAGGTAACAATGTCGTCGTATTGCCTTAATTTTGAGTGTTTAGAATTTCAAAGGCTATATCGAACGAATATGAAGCAACAAGAGGAATTCTGCAGCAAGTTAAACGAAAAACATAAACAGCAAATATCTGAAAGTTCTGATAAGCTTGCTAAATCTGAAGAAAAGGCAACGATCTTAGAGGCGGAAAACACTGAGCTGAAAAAGAAGCTATCTGTCCTATCATCACGAGATGATATCAGGAAGACTGAGAAAGAGCAAGAAAGACGATATGAAAAGGATGCCAAGCAAGCAGATGACTTGATCAGCAAGTACGTCAAAGAACTGAAGGAACTAAAATCTCAAATCTGGAATAGTTCTGAGAAGCTTGCTGAAGAAGAAGAGAAAGGTAAACTCCTGAACTGTGAAAACCTTGAGCTGAAAAGTAAACTAACTACTCTTGAAAAGGTTTTTGAAAAGGAGAAAGAATATTTTGCAAAGGAAAGGCAATTGCTTATTCAAAAGCAATCTGGTTCTTCAACTAAATCTCTTGAAGAGAAGGAAAGTCTTGAGCTTATGTGTCTAAAACTTTCAAAACAGATCTCTGACTTTGAAAAAGTTTTGATTTTAGAAAGAGAGAAGTTTGAAACTGAACGCAAATCTTTTACTAAAAAGAATGGAGAACTTTCTTTAAAAATAACTGATTTGGAGAAAGAATTAGACATTCTAAGCGAAGAGACTGAAAAGCGGAAAGTTGAAGGCTTTAGGGCTAAATGTTTGAAAGATGACTTTGCAAAAGAAAGAAAGATCTTTCAGAATGAGATTTCTAAACTTACACAGAGATTATCTAAATTAGCAACCGAGATTTAGAAGGAGCAAATGGTTAAATCTAATTTACAAAAGAAATTTGATTTAATTCTCAAAGAACGAAATGATTTATCCGTTAAGGTCAAGAAACTTGAAGAAAGCTATTTCAAAGGTGTTCAACTTGCTTATGCTTCAAGTTCATTTTCTACAATTCGTTCTTCAAAGAATTTTGTCAAATCAAATGATTTTTCAAAAGATCAGATTCGACCTTCCAATCTATTCTATAATTCTCATGTTGATAATAAAGATAATCAATCTTTCAAGAAAGTGAACATGGTTTGGAGAGTTAAAGGATCCGCTCCTACTCCAAAGTCATTTGTCTCTGTTAAGAGTGACAAGAACAACAAATCTTTTCACGCCAAACCTTTTGTGAAAACTGATCGTGCTTATTCTGTTAATAAGCTGATCAGCTTATCCACACAGAAGCTGTGTTGTTCTTATTGTGGAACAAGTGTGTTTGTGGATAAAGACTATGCTAAGTATTGGTATGGTACGTATAGTATCCCTGGTCCTCATAGGGCATCTAACCAACAAGGATCCATCAAAAGATAGATACCAAAATCTGTCTAATCTGTGTTGCAGGAATGTCATGTGCATTTAAATTAGAAGATTCTTTCCACATGACTGCATTCAAATGTTATGCCACATTTGAGGGGGAGTACTATGAAAGGTAAGTGAACTTTAACTGAATTCAAAGACCGTGGTAATTCATTCTGAATAACTAACTTTTGTTTGTTATTCTCCAATTTAAATTCCATAATTGACACATGTCAATTTTCTTTGATTTAGTTATTTCCATGTCTCAAATGTTTGTTGATTTTTTGATGGAAATACACTCGGTTTTGAATTCCACTTTGTGTTCATAGTTCATCATTTCACATCAATGATTCAATTCTTATATGATATATTAATTGTGACTTGGTCGTCACAATTAAACTTTCTAATCATTGTTTCATTATTGCAAATACTGTGCTTACTGAGTCAATCTGTTTTGCGCTTGATCTTGTTTCTTGAAACTCTGGTATTTCAAACAATGACTTCTGATTACTTTAGATCAGAACTCAGACTTAATCTTTATGACTTCTGATCACCTCTAATCAGGACTCGTTCTTAAATGTAATGACTTCTGATCACCTCTGATCAGGACTCGTTCTTAAATGTTATGACTTCTGATTATCTCAGATCAGGACTCGTTCTTAAATGCTATGACTTCTAAACATCTCAGTTTAGAACTCGTACTTCACTGTTTTACTAAACTTCTATACTCGTTGCATGAAAGGAGTGTTAGGAATTACATCGTTTCTATGGTCTATCCAGAACCGGAAGCACCTACCCAAGAAACACATCCTTTATAGACTACAGTGAGGGGTCTAGATGATAGACGAGTTTGGAGAGAAAAGAATATGGTGAGGCTGTGACAGGACTTAAAAGAATTATTGGTCCTTACCAAACCGAGTCAGTTATCCGGGTAACCACACAATCTATTCATTCTCGTTCTTTGGAGATGAATATTGAAACAGACATGGACCCAGTGTCGATAACTCGTGTCACCCCACCCAGCCACCCAAGTATCTCACAACATATGCTTGTTTCACATATTCACGGAGATTTAGCACATAATCTATCTATTCCTCACTCGGAGGTCTTAGATATTGAAAAAGAAAGACATCAGCTCCGGTCTCCGAACTTCATATTCTAATCACCGTGTCAATTGATTTTTAACTTGCGTCCCAGGTTAAATCAATAATTTGAGCCAAACAGATAGAATCTATTTTCTTTCACACATACACGAGTCTTTGTGATTCCAATCGCATATCTTCGTGATATTGCCGGAACAGTTTGAGAAGTTAATATTTTAAAAGTTTTCTTCAGTGATAACTGGAAGTCTTATCAGAGATACCCCATTGCCAACTCTGAACATAGGCCACACAATTATTTTAATTGTTGTGATAACAGTTACTTTTGTGTTTCTGTGTTAGTTGATTACCCTCTTCTGGTTACTTAATGTTTTGATCTGGTTCGTTTGCTACTCGTTACTATTGTCTTTGAACGTGCATGATGCTCCAGATGCTCCTACTCATCATGAGGGGGAGAAAGGGTACAGATTCAAAGACACGGATTATCAAGTTGAGGGGGAGTTAGCAAAAGCCGAGGGGGAGTAATTGTTGATTTTTTGATTGAGGGGGAGTTAGTAGTTGAGGAGGAGTAACGAAGTCCCCATGCAAGCCGAGGGGGAGTAACTGTTGATTCATCAGCCAAGGGGGAGTAACAGTTCCAAAAAGAGTTCAAAGTGCATACAAGTAATCAATTCTTCTCATTCCTTATCAAGTGGTGTTCGCTTTAAATTATTTCCTCCATCGAGCATACTGGTTCTACAAGTTCTTTTAAAGCTGAAATCAAATTCAAGAGCTTTATTCAAGGAGGAGCATTGAAAGATGTGAAGACAAGCAACATCACTGCATTTCAAAGAATCTAAAGGAAGAGAAGATCAAGACCTGAAGGTTTCAAGACCGATTTTTATTTATATATCTTTAGGGGGAGATTGTTAGGACCATAAATGTCCTACACATTTGAAAGATATATAAATAATTATCTTGAGCGTAATTAGTTTAATTATAGAGGTTAATTCTTGTAAAAGCCCTTTATTGTGTTAATTGGGCTTAGCTTTGTTATTTATGGGCTTGGGCCTTGTTGTGTAAAGGCCTAAGTATATAAGGTTAGCGTTAACCTTGAATTAGGTTAGCAATTGATTAGCATTCCTAGAGATTCATAGAGAGCTTAATTGTTAGAGAGAGATAGTTGTGTTTTTCATTCAAACATTTGTAACTATCTTGATTTATGAATATGAGAGGGATGACAAGTTGAAATCATCAATTGTTCGTGTTATTGCTCATTGATTTATTGTTACCTGATCAAACTGGAACTAACAAGAGTTTTACTGGAATAATAAACAGGATGGAATATTTTATTTTTCTTTTGACCCAAAACTGCTCCAACTGCCCAATCACTAGCATCACACATTATTTCAAAAGGTTGGGACCAATCTGGTGCTATTACCACAGGTGCAGTGACCAATGCTTCTTTCAAAGTGTTAAAAGCTTTTCTGCAATCTTCATTAAAATCAAACACTTGGTCATTCTGTAGTAATAGACAGAGAGGTTTAGAATTTTTTGAAAAATCTTTTATGAATCTCTTGTAAAAACCAGCATGTCCCAAAAAACTTCTGATACCTTTGCCTGTTGTTGGTTCAGGCAAATTTGAAATGACTTCTAATTTGGCTTTATCAACTTCTATGCCTCTTTTGGAAATAAGATGTCCCAACACAATGCCTTCTTTTACCATAAAATGACACTTTTCCCAGTTTAAAACCAAGTCTGTTTCTTCACATCTTTTAAGACTATTTTCCAGGTTTTGTAAACACAAGTCATATGATGTCCCATAAACTGAAAAATCATCCATGAAGATTTCCATGGAAGTTTCTAACATGTCAGAAAAAATAGACATCATACATCTTTGGAAAGTGGCTGGGGCATTACAAAGTCCAAAAGGCATTCTTCTAAATGCAAAGGTTCCAAATAGACAAGTGAAAGTGGTCTTTTCTTGGTCCTCAGGTGCAATGGTGATTTGATTGTAACCAGAGTAGCCATCTAAGAAACAATAAAACTCTTTTCCTGCCAGTCTGTCTAGCATTTGGTCAACAAAGGGTAATGGAAAATGGTCTTTCTGAGTAGCTTTGTTAAGCTTCCTATAGTCCATACATATCCTCCAACCAGACACTACCCTAGTAGGTATAAGTTCATTCTTCTCATTTGGTACAACAGTCACTCCACCTTTCTTGGGTACACATTGCACAGGACTGACACATGTACTACTAGCAATAGGATAGATTATGCCTGCATCAAGCCATTTTAAAATCTCCTTTTTGACAACTTCTTTCATCATAGGATTGAGTCTTCTTTGAGGCTCACCTGATGTGAAGTCTTTATCTTCCAAAATGATTTTGTGTTGACAAATGGTTGGGCTTATGCCCTTTAGATCAGCAATGGTCCATCATATGGCTTTTGTGTGAAGTTTTAGCATTTTGACCAATTTTTCCTCTTGATCAAGCTCTAGTGATGATGAAATAATGACAGCCAACTTCCCAGGGTCCTCTAAAAAGACATATTTTAAATGTGTGGGGAGTTGTTTCAGTTCTAAGTCTGGTGCAACTTCTAAGGATGGGACAAGAGTCTTCCTATCCTTATGATCTAAGGTCTCAAAAGCAGTAATTTCCCGTGGTGTTTCCAGGTCTTCAAAATCTTCCTCATTGTCAGAGTCTTCTATTCTCAACATTTCTTCCAAGCTTTTGTCTTGACACCAAGTCTCTATCATGCTCAGAGTGGAGCATTCCTCTCTTTCTTTAGGGTACCTGAGAGAATCAAACACATTAAAAGTTACTTCTTGGTCATGCACTCTTATGGTCAACTCTCCCTTTTGGACATCAATCAATGTTCTTCCACTGGCTAGGAAGGGTCTACCTAAAAGGATAGGGATATCTTTGTCAGCTTCAAAGTCTAGGATGATAAAGTCAGCTGGAAAATAAACTTATCAACTTGGACTAGGACATCCTCAATTTTTCCTTTAGGCCATGCGATGGTCTTATCAGCCAATTGTAGGGAAACAGTGGTTGGTCTAGCTTCACCTATGCCTAAGGTATTGAAAATGGATAAAGGCATAAGGTTTACACTATCACCTAGGTCACAAAGGGCTTTTCCTAATTTCTTTCCTCCTATGGAACATGGAATTGTGAAACATCCAGGATCTTTCATTTTAGGGGGAATCTTACTGTACAACAAAGCACTACATCCTTCAGTCAGAGCTACTGTCTCATATTCAGTCAACTTTTTCTTTTTGATCAAAATGTCTTTTAGAAATTTTGCATAATTTGGCATCTGCTCAATAGCTTCAACCAAGGGTATATTTATATGCAATTGCTTAAAAACATCAAGAAACTTTTTAAATTGAACTTCTTCCTTATTATTCCTTATCCTTTGGGGGTAAGGAATGTAAGGTGTGACTGAACTAGAGGGGTCAATCTTATGAAGGAGAGGTGCTTGTGTGGGTTTTACAAACGGTGCCACTTCAGTCCTATAGGGTGCTATAGGACTGGGCTGAAGTAGTGCTGCAGGACTGCCACCAGAGTGTGACATATCAACTACTGTACTTTCTTTGGAGTTCTGGACTTTCTTAGGTTCATCAGGGAACAACAAGGGGTAGTCTGATTTAGTAGGAATGACTTGAATATTAACAGGCTTATCGCTAGCTTTGGTCCCAATAGTGCTACAGGACTGGTCTATAGGTATTGTAGCAGCAGAATCTAGTTTTGCCTTTTTCTTTTCTGGCTCTGCTTTGTTTGTTTGTTCTTTTATGGGATTTTCTTCTAAGGGCTTTCCACTTCTTAAAGTCACAACCTTAACCTGCTCTTTTCCATCTCGGCATGGAATCTCTGTATCACTAGGAAGAGTTCCTACTGGTCTTTTCTTTATTTCCAAAGCCATTTGCCCTACATGAGTTTCAAGATTTTTAGCAAAAGTTTCAAGGTTTTTAATTGATTCCAAAGCCATTTGCCCTACATGAGTTTGGGTCATGAAACCCTTCATCATTGATTCCAAAGAAGTAGACGACTCAGCTTGCTGATTGGGCTTGTTGTTTTGGAAAGAAGATGGTCTATTTTGAAAATTGGGTTGTTGGTTGTTGTGATTTCTTTGTTGAAAGTTGGATTGTCCTTGAAAGTTGGAGTGTCCTTGTGGTCTTTGTGATGGTGGATTGAGAGAAGGACTATGCCATGAAAAATTTGGATGATTCCTCCATTCAGAGTTGTAAGTCTGAGAAAAAGGTCCTCATTTGTTGTTGTTTTGCACATAGTTTACTTGCTCTGGATTGCTTGGACAATTTTCAAAAGAATGTCCATCTCCACAAAAGGTACACTGCACTGGTAAAACACCAGGGATAGCTGTAGCAGCATTAACCTGCATAGGTGTGGCTAGGTTTTGAATTAGAGTAGCCATACTTGCCAACTGTGCAGTTAATGTTGAGTAAGCATCAGAATCTGGTATCCCTGTTGTTCTCTTAGGTGGCAGTGCACGTGGATCAGACCACTATCCATTGTTTTCAGAAATATTTTCTAGGATCTCATATCCTTCATTGTAGGTACAAGCTGTAAAAGATCCGCTTGCAGTAGCATCAAGCATTTGTTTAGCAGTGATATCTAGACCACTGTAAAATGTCTCTAGCTGAATGCAGTACGGAATGCCATGGTGAGGGCATTTTCTCAACAGCTCTTTAAACCTATCCCATGCATCAGGAACTGCTTCATTGTCCATTTGTTTAAAAGTGCAGATTTCATTTCTGGACTTTGCATTCCTGGTGGGTGGAAAATATTTTTTTTAAAACTTTTCTGCCATTTGGTTCCATGTAATTATAGAATCTGGTCGCAGAGAGTTGTACCAGGATCTTGCTTTATCTCTTAGAGAGTATGGAAAAAGTTTTAGTTTTAAAGCATCATCCTGTACACCTGGCAACTTGAAAGAATCTGTAATTTCCATGAAAGACCTGAGATGAGAATGAGGATCTTCATGTGCCAAACCAGCGTACTGGCCGTTGATTTGAAGCATGTGGAACATTATCGGCTTGGGTTTAAAATGATGTGTTTCGAGGGTTGGCTTAAGTATTCCTGAATGTAATTGATTTAAAACATGAACAACATAAGCCATAATACCTCCATTTTTAGAGCTTGCAAGCCTGAAAATGTTTTGTTCCTCATCTTCAAGATTATGAATTGGCCTATTTTCAGGATTTCCATCATTATTAGGGTTTCCGTCATTGTTAGGATTTCCTTCATTATTGGGTGGTCTATTAATAGGTTGTCCATCCGGCCCAAATTCGAAGTTGTTTTCACCTTCATCCGAAGTGTACTCATTTTCAGACATCATTTGAGAGTTTAAAGCTGACACAACTCTTTGTGCTTTCCTTCTTTGTCTAAAAGTTCGTTCAATCTCAGGATCAACATGAAAAAGTTCTCCATGCAATATTCTGGGCATGCACTGTTTTTCAAAAAGGTGGTAGAAAAATCGGAGCTTAAAAACTTTACTTTAAAGAGAAAATCTTTCAGCGAAGTTATCCCCAGCAACGGCGCCAAAAACTTGTTGTAAGATTTATGCAACCTTAGAGATTCACTTAAAATAGAACTCAGTGAAAGTATACACCTTGAACTACCATCGTCTCGTAACAAGTAATAATGGTAAAAGTACCAGATATCGATCCACAGGGAAAACTTGTGAAAGCTTTTCAAAAGTCCAGTCTTTAAAAACCGATTTCAGATGGCGAATTCGAAAACAGACTTGTTAAGTGGTTTGTTTTTGTGAGCTATCAACTAAAAACCAATTATAGAGAAGAAGCACAGAGTGCAAAGCTCCATAAAGATGAAAACAAGTGATTTAGCAAAGAGGTATTACAACATCCAGCCAGTCCTCTAGCACAAGTGCTATAGGACTGCCACAGTACCAACTATCGGTTCAAACGGCCTCCCAAGAGTACACATTGGTCAACGTGCTATCGATACGATATCATTTATGTGACTTCGTGAATCCTAGCACAACATAGTGTTACCATCCTACCCCATAAGAGTATAGTACTTGTCAGACACTAAAACTATTTAGTAGTCTTCTCTTATCATTTCAGTTAATTAAAACTTAACCTTAACACTGGATGTTAATGCATTTTCATACATAAAATTAGTTTTCAATTAATTAAATGCAATCTTCAATGTAAGATTAATCACCTGAAATGAATAGTTAGATACAATGTTATATTCAGTACACCTCTTTACTTTCACACGGATTTTACATCTAAACTTTGCTTTACACCCCAAGCTCAGGCGATTAGCCCATCATGGCTTGATTTCTTCTTTCGAAAGGTGTAAGAAACGTAAATGACATAAATGGAAAATACTGAAAGGAAATGCAAGAAAGTAAATTACATAAATGGAAAGACATAAATTAAAATGCAGGAATTTCAACAACAAGAAAATAAAAACAGAAATGAGAACTAGGAATGTAAGGAAACAAGAATAACCAACTAACGTGGTAACTTGGTCGCTAAGTTATGGAAACTTGTCGCACAAGTTACGTCACAAAACTACTACTTGCCTTGAAAACGTTGGAACTTTGAAATACTAACTTAATGATCAAAAGCCTCGAACTTTTGAAGGAAAGATATCCGAACTTAAGTTAAGAGCCTTGAGAAATTAAGTAAGTAACTTTGATAACAAGATGAATCGAGAAAACAAACTAGGTGTAACAAACTTGTAAAATTATCGAGATCTTGGGAATGAAAGTTGCGAGAACCGTAAATAGCAACACACGGAATTACTTCGAAATTAACTTGATTAAACTTGAAACCGAGAGATGAAATACAACTGAAATTCGTAACCAAAAGATAATATTCAGTAACTAGCAACAAGTGTTTGAGAGCAAAATGCAAGAAACTAATTAACTGTAGCAAGTAATGGTAATTCTAAGAGCTAACAAGCCATCCATATATAGGGGAGTTGATTGAGGATTAAGCAATAACAGCTGGTGATTAAGACTGATGTCCTATTCACTTTATGTCCCTTCCAAAAGTCAACTCCAGCCCTAAGATCTTCAAAAGAGGCTTCGGCCCAAAGATTAGCGAAAAGGCCCAACTGCTTACTCCTCCAGCATTCCTGCAACATCCATTCCTATAGCATCACTGCAGTAGTGTCCAGCCCAATTATGAAATAGTTCAAAACAGGCCCAATTAAGATCCAAAAGTACACAAAATACCATTAATTAATTCTTGACACCTAAAACACAGAAAATGATAAAAAGCTAATAAAAAGGACTCAAATTTGGACTTTGGGCAAATAAAACAGACTAAAAACCTACTAAAAACGGCTAAAATAGGGTTAATAAATTAACCTTATCAATACACTCAAAATAGATAATAAAACTAATTGTTGCCAACTTCATGCTGTAGCATTCTTGTAGCTTTCACTGCAACATTAGGTCTACTGAAAACTTGTGTTAACATCTTACCACAAGTCTTACACTCACGCTTTACATCTTGTTAAGTACATCAGTGATAACACCAAATCAAAACAAAGTCTTCAAATTCGCCATCTGAAGTTAGTCTTTCATCTCGAGACCTTGCAACTTAAGATACGTATCCCTGTGAAATACGATACTTGGTTCTTACCATTTTATTACTTGAAAGGTGATATAGTTCCAATTAGTATACTTGCTTTTTGGTTCTATTCATCACACGTCTGAATGTGTATAAAAAGCATTGTCATACATATATGTTTGTGTTCATATATATAGCGAGTCACATGTATCGTTTCATATTCATATATCAGTTCACATACATATATGTAGCAAATGATATACACATACTACATATACATATACATATACATATACATATACATATACATATACATATACATATACATATACATATACAGGATACAAATCAAATACAAACCATGTATTTGTTGCACCCCCTTACAAACCAGTGTGCATAATCTGAGATGCATATACGCATTATCCCATATGAATGTATGTCCATTATATGTATATTCTTGCACGTATGCATATGTATATATATGCATATTGTTCACATATGCACACTGGTTTGTTCACATATGCACACAGGTTTGTAAGGTGTGCAACAAATGCAAGGTTTGTATTTTACGGAGCCTCTACATATACATATACATATACATATACATATACATATACATATACATATACATATACATATACATATACATATACATATACATATACATATACATATACATATACATATACATATACATATACATATACATATACATATACATATACATATACATATACATACATATACATATATATATATATATATATATATATATATATATATAGGGTGCACTTCATTTGCAAACCAGGCAATTGCAACAAACTTTACAAACTCAATCTATACCCTTGATTATTTGATCCACGGTCAGGAAAAAACCGGTGGCATGATTGTAATTTGTTGGACATTCTAGTTTAATTTTTTATATTTGAGAGACTGGTAACGGCAATTTGGGTATAAAAAATATATTATCCACGACTTTGCAATTAGGGTAACTACTTCACTTCACGGCGCCATCGATGCTGCTTCTTTCTTCCACCTTTATCCACGACTTTGCAATTAGGGTTACTGCTTCTGTAATCACCATTTCTTCTTCTTCTACAAGCGCCTTCCACCAATGTATCTCTCCTCTGATAAACCTCGTTCAATCGATTTCTACAAAGAAGCCACCGACGGAGGTGGTGATAGGTTTCAACAAATCAGCAGCAGCCGTAGCAGGGTTATTGAAAGATGGGTTTCGACGGAGATCGTTTTCGACGGAGATGGGTTCTGAATATCGTCTTCTTCTTGAGTTCGATTTGTTTTCTGCAGATTTCTTGTTTCTATATCTTCTATTTCGATTTGGTTCTGCAAATCGACTTCTTCTTGATCTGCTCACAATAGTTTGGGCACCGTTATAAATCGGTTTGTTTATAAATTGGTCACTATCATCGATTTGGTTTATGGTAGATAAAGAGATTTGGTTTCATGGATTTTGAAACTGGGTTTGCTGCAAAAGAGAGTGAATTGGGAAGCTTTTCAAGAAGAAACGAGAGAAACAGGGTTGTAGAGAGAGAAACAAGGATGGGTTTGATGATAAAAGTAAGATATGGGTGTCAGATTGGGTGATGGATTGATTTTCTTCATAAATTGGTTTTTTGATTTTGTTTCTGATTTCTTCATGATTTGTGTTTAATGATTTTCTTTAGATCTGTTTTTGTTTATGATTTTGTTGATTAATTTTGTTTCATGAAGATTTGGGTTTCATTTATAAAAATCTTGAAGATCTGGATTTCATGAAGAGTCATGGTTTCATGAAAGATCTGGGTTTCTTATATCTATTTCATGAAGAACTATGGGTTCATGAAGATCTGGGTTTCATGAATTATGATTGATGAAGATCTGGGTTTAGTTACCTCGATTTCATGAAGATGGAGAAGCTTAAAAATAACTTTATTATTATATTTAAAATAAATAATAGAGTAAATTACAAATTTCGTCCCTATAGTTATATAAAATTTTGGATGGGGTCCCTCAAACGAAATAAGTACATGCATGGTCACTATGGTTTTATATTTGTTTTGGATTGGGCCCCTTTCCCTAACCATGTTAAGTTTTATTTCATTAACTTAGGGACAATTTAGTCAATTTAGATTTTTGTCTAATTTTTCTTTTTGTTAAAAAACAATATAATATATATAACCTAATAAAATTAAAGTGTCCCATCACTCCATAAAAACCCAACCACGTCGCCTTCTTTTCTCCTTTCAAGTCACCTTCTTCTCCTTTCAGAGAGATGCAATCCACCGGAGAAACCAACTCATAGAAACCAATCCATGTACTATAAGTCTAAAACAAAAATCAAAACAACGAAATCCATTTACAAATCAAAACCAAATTAACCCCTAACATCAATAATCCAATCTGTATATCAACAAGAAGTTAAACCCTAAAATCATCAAATAAAACCCAAACACCATTGACACCGTATCTGAGACAGGAAAGAGGGAAGATGAAACAGAAACAGGAGACGGGAAAGATGTAAAACCCCAAATTTTTATATATATTGATTATAGAGGAGTTGGTTGTGTGAATATAAATAAAATGAATTCAGGGGATAAGTGTTACACTACCCACGTTTAAAGGGCTGGAAAGAAAATACGTATATCTTATTTGAAAAGCAAATGTGGTTGGCATTTGAGATAAACAAGGGAGGCTGACGGTTATATAAGGGAGAAGCCCACGCCGATACTTAGGGAGATAGATTGTAACGCCCCAAATTCCGGTCTAATTTGAACCTCAAATTTCCACAAGTTATGATAATATAAACTTCAAACTTACATAAATAGCAAGTGAATTAATCATCAAGAGTACATTTACAGATACAGGATTCTACAAATAACCTATTAATCTAATTATGTCACTATAATCAGATTAACTAAGTTATCTAAGCAATCCCTCAAAATCTCCTTCTGTTAATTGACTTCCTTGCTATTCCAAAACGCTCGTCCCACAACCCTTTGTTTTCCCGAGCCGGTACCTGGTAAGAAAACATCATTTGAAACGATTAGGCCAACGCCTAGTGAGAACATTCGTTTCCACAATAATATTTGCAAAATCAATGTAAACAAGTTATAACAAACCTGAATACTCCTTTTCTTACCATACGTGTAACTCTATTCCGCTAACACGATTTTTACCCAATTCCATGAATATGACTGACAATAATTCCATCATCATATCATGTCTCAGAGCTGCCCTACGATTCTCCACTGAATCTAGAGTAATGCTCTTATTCCAGAAATCGCGATATACACATGCCCATTTCTGTACACAACTATTCCAGAAACCGCAATACACACATGCCCGTTTCTGTACGTATCTAAGAAATAACAATATACACATGCCTATTTCTTAGAAAAGGAAACAGAGATTATAATATATACATGCCAACCTCGTCTTTTCCTTAGCAATCTGGAATTACGTTTATTCCAAGATTTCTCACACACATCAGAATAATGATTTATCTTCATCTATTCTACGTGTACATAACCATTTTGTGCCTATGGATCCATTACACTTATTTCACACCTGCCTAGTATTAAACTAGCACAGTCTTTAAGCCTAACACACTATCATTCAACTGTAAGTATGTTCAAGCTACTAAGATTGTATTTTAATACCTACCAGTCTCTTTCTAAAATCAACAGGACTTAAAATCATTCAGCTTTCCAAAGTGTCCGGACAACAGGGTTTCCGGATACCTTATACTATCCGGACAAGTATACTTTGCGGATAGCTACAACTCACCGGGTAACCAAACTTTCCGGATACCACTACTTTCCGGGTAATTCATATTTTCCGGATACTTATCTAATCCGGACAACATCCGAAAACTAAAGCAAATCCGGATACTATTCGGTAACTATATTCATCCGGAAACTTATAAAAATTAAAACTTACCGGATACTTATGTCGCGTCCGGAAACATTCATCACAGGGGTTTCCGGATATGTTGTTTTATCCGGAAACTACGGCTGGAACTCAGCAATTCGATTCAAATTCCATGTCTGTTCTATTCAGCTCATTCCAGACCATTCCATACAGTTCACAAATAGTTTATACAACTATTTCAAGGTTTAATTTAACATATAAACACTTATTTAAGCAAACAACAAATGAACTCACCTTTTTGAAGAAAAACCCACTTTAATCACAATCTGTTGCTCCAATCTGTTGTAAACGATTTTGAAAACCTACTCAAAACAGAGATTCGTTTATAAACATACATCTACAACAAATTGTATCTGAATCTGTGGTAAAATTCTTACCAATTTGAGCCCAAAACCTTGCTTTCTTCCTTTTTCTCTCTATTTATTCTCTCTGCCTTCTAAACCGACCTAAACCAAGGAAATGAGATATTATCTCAATCCTTCAGCCCCTTTATCCACACACACACACTTTCAACAATTGACCAAACACACCTCCAAGTTTCAATATTTTCAAAAGTAACATCCTACTTTAATCTCTTGTATTTTAACCTTATTGAATTATAAAACTTCCACATAATCCAAGGTTCAAACCAAAATACTAATAGATCCCAATTCTCATAAAAATAATATTATTGAAAATTCAGGATGTTGCATAGATGTAGAGGTTGATTATATAGTGTTGCCAAAGATATTGATTATATGGTGATTTTGCTTTTTATGATTACAGTTGTTGCCAAAGACAAACCGGGAGATAGAGAAGCGAGACTCATGAAGAAGAGGCAATGTAGATCGAGAAGTGGGAAGAGGACGATGTTTCAAATCAAGACTCGATTTCAGTTACGTTAAGGTAAGGAATTCTCGTCTTTTCTTTATTTAATGATACCTTCATATGGGAAGTGTGTTCTTAATCAAAATACGCCGGATTAACGTGTGTACGTAACGTAACATTAGGTCGAAATATGGAAGGTTGATATTCGAAGTTCCAATTATGGTATATTGTGGACGTTGGGTATGATGTTAACTTCGATTAGATATATTCGGAGCAAAACGTGGGCGTCGGTTAATGTTGTTATGGTAATTAAGGATTTCCGAAGATAACACACATGAAAAGTGTTATGGATCCCTTCCAACTCCAGTGGAAGATCCAACTGATAAGCTTGCAATCCTATCCTTTTAGTAATAGTGAAAGGTCCTAGAAAACGAGGACTTAACTTCTCACGTTTACCAAATCTTATCACACCTTTCCATGGGGATACTTTAAGCATCACACGCTCCTCAACTTGGAATTCCTTTGGTCTTCTTTTCGGATTAGCATAACTCTTTTGTCGATCCTGAGCTGCTTTCATATGCTGCCGAATTTTTTTCACCTTGTCGGCTGTTTGTTGTACCAGTTCCGGACCAGCAAACTGTTTCTCTCCGGCTTCTAACCAACACACCGGAATTCTACATTTCCGGCCATACAAGGCTTCGAAAGGTGCTCTTCCAATACTAGAATGGTAACTATTGTTATACGCAAATTCTACTAACGGTAGATGCGTATCCCAATTACCTCCAAAATCTAATACACATGATCTGAGCATATCTTCCAAAGTTTGAATAGTCCTTTCACTATGTCCGTCAGTCTGTGGATGATAAGCAGTACTCAAATTAACTTTCGTATCCAATTCCTCTTGTAGTGATTGCCAAAATCTTGAGGTAAACCGACTATCACGATCCGATACTATAGACACCGGTATACCATGTCTTGACACCACTTCATCAATATACAGACTCGCCAATTTATCTATTGGGGATGCCTCTTTCATAGCCAAAAAATGAGCACTCTTAGTCAATCTATCTACTATTACCCATATTGTGTCGTTACCCTTTTGTGTCTTTGGTAACTTTGTCACAAAATCCATAGTAATCTTATCCCACTTCCACTCCGGAATCTCCAAAGATTGGAAACTTCCATAAGGCTTCTGATGTTCAGCTTTCACTAAAGAACATGTTGTACACTTTTCCACTATTTGTGCCACATCTACTTTCATAGCTGGCCACCAATAGTGTAACTTCAAATCCCTATACATCTTAGTACTTCCAGGATGTATAGAATACTTAGATTTATGAGCGTCTTCGAGAATCAACTCTCGATTCCCTCCAATCTTTGGTACCCAAACACGGCCTTGAAACAACTTAATTCCACGACCATCTTCAGTCAACTGAAAATGTTGTTTGCTCATTACTTCTTCTTTCAGATTTTCTTCCCGTAAGGCTTCCACTTGTGCCTCTTTTGGGTGAAAAGCTGGTGTCACTGAAAAGAGCAAGAACCAAGTCTATAGCTACCAAGAGGAAAGTTGTCAAGAAACCTAGGGTAGAACCAGTGGTAGAAGAAGAAAAAGAAGAGGATGTTCCAGAAAAGAAAGATGATACAAAGGTCGCTGAAGAAGAAGTAGCAACTCCATCAGGTCAACCAAGTAATGCTCAATGTGATATGTATATCACTATGGTTGATACTGATCCAATCAAAGTTGACCCATTATCTTCCATGCCTCCTGAGATCATCTTCTGGGATACCTTGGTAGATCAGAGAAAGGAGTACATTAGAGTCAAAAGAGCAGATGGGAAGTTTGAGGTCTGTTCTACATGGGGAAGACTTATCAGAATGTGCTCTAGATCTGACATAGAGGAGATGTACAAGGTTGGAATGAAGCTGTATGGAAATATGCTGAGTGAGAAAGGGATGTCTATCACCAAAATGGTTCTTGAATACCTGTGCCTAATGTTCAAACCAGAAGTAGTTCAGTATATGATAGAAAGAAATTTTCAAGCCATTACCAACTGGATGACAGAAGATTTGCTAAGAACATACTATGCACTGGCAGTAGTAACTATGCACTGGCAGTAGTAACTATGCACTGGCAGTAGTAACTATGCACTGACAGTAGTAACTATGCACTGGCAGTAGTAACTATGCACCGGCAGTAGTAACTATGCACTGGCAGTAGTAACTATGCACTGGCAGTAGTAACTTTTCAGCACTTGTCAATCTGAGTCATACAGAAGATCCTGAGAAGAAGAGTTAGTAGTACCAAATATAGAAGGAAATACAGGTATAAAAACTGAGAATCATGACTTTATTCAAGGTTGATCATGCCCACACTTGTTACCAAGAAAGTGAATCTACCCACATCAAAAGCTTTTGTGAATAGATCGGCAAACTGGTCATTGGTATGAACTTTAGCAACTTGAATTAATTTCTTTTCATTACAATCTCGAATAAAGTGATACCTGATCTCTATGTGCTTTGTTTTTTAGTGTTTGACTGGATTGTTAACAATGCTAATAGCACTGTTGTTGTCAATGAAGATTGGAGTGTGAAGAAATGTTACCCCATAGTCCAACATCTGATTCTGTATCCATAGAACCTGAGAGCAGCAGCTTGCAGCAGCTATATACTCAGCTTCTGTTGTAGATAAGGACACTGTGGTTTGTTTCTTACACTGCCAAGATACTAGTCTTGCACCCAAAAACTGACATCCACCTGAAGTAGACTTCCTATCCATGTTAGCTCCACCCAAGTCACTATCTGAGTATGCAAGTAGATCAAAGGATGATTCATAAGGATACCAGAGACCTAATCTAGGTTGCCCTCTTAGGTATCTAAATATCCTCTTGACTGCATGAAGGTGTGATTGCTTTGGTGTAACTTGAAATCTGGCACATACACATACTGGAAACATAATATCTGGTCTAGAGGCTGTGAGATACATGAGTGATCCAATCATTGATCTGTAATGATGGACATCCACATCATCCCCCTCAAGATCAGCATTGATCTGTTTGTGTGTCTCCATTGGTGTGCTTGCTGGCTTTGAGTCTGATAACCCAAACTTATCCAGGATGTCTTTCACATATTTGGATTAGCTTATGAAAATCCCATCCTTCTTCTATTTCACCTGAAGCCCAAGGAAGAAAGTAAGTTCACCCATGGAACTCATCTTGAAGCTCTTGTGCATTAACTCCTCAAAGTCTTTACACATGTGATCATTTGTGGATCCAAAGATAATGTCATCCACATAGATCTGAACAAGTAGGGTGTCCTTCTTTTTCCTTTTGATGAATAAGGTCTTATCAATGATTCCTCTTTCAAATTCATTTTTCAAGAGATAGGTAGACAGGGTGTCATACCATGCTCTTGGGGCTTGATGTAGACCATAAAGTGCCTTCTTTAACTTGTACACTCTGTCAGGATACAATGGATTCTCAAATCCAGGGGGTTGACAGACATACACTTCTTCATCTATAGTCCCATATAGAAAAGCACTTTTTACATCCATCTGGTAGACCTTGAACTTCATATATGAGGCATAGGCTAGAAACAACCTAATTTCCTCAATCCTTGCAACTGGAGCAAAGACTTCCTCATAGTCTATACCCTCTTCCTGAGTATACCCTTGTGCAACCAGCCTGGCTTTGTTCTTGATCACAATTCCTCTTTCATCCTTCTTATTTCTGAAAACCCACTTGGTGCCAATTGCCCTATGACCTTTTGGAAGGTCCACCAAGTTCCAAACATTCTGTAGCTTGAACTGTAGCAGCTCCTCTTGCATTGCTTCTATCCAACTTGGATCTTTCATAGCATCATAAGCCTTTTTGGGCTCAATTTGGGATAGAAAGCAAGTGAGTACAGTATTAACTGTATTTTGCTGATTTTGTAGCTCTTGAAGTCTGCTTTGATTCCTAGTCATCATGGGAGAAGCAATGTCGCCAATTACCAACTCAGGAGGATGATTTTTCTGAGTTCTTGATGGATGACCAGATTCCTCTAGTAAGTTCACATCCAGATTTGACTCATTTAAGTCTGGATTTTCTTCAGCTTCTTCAGTTACTTCAGACTCTCTGGAATTTGGACTTGAAGGCTGATTTTCCTCTATTCTTCTCTCTTCTTCATTCTGAATGGGTTCAGCTTCCTTTTCTTGTTCACAGAAGTCAACAGGATCAATGGTAGGGAGTGGAAATATCACAGACTGAATTCTGTGAACTGATGGTGGTGCATCCCTTTGTCCTGCATTTACATCACTACTGATACCCAAAGAATTAGTAAGTGAATCAATGTCAAATAGCCAATCAGGACCTGAACCAATAGGATTTGGTGTGTTCTCATTGCATTTGACATTGTCACTTTCTTCAATTATTCTAGAAGAGGTATTAAACACTCTGTAAGCCTTACTCTGAGATGAGTAACCAACAAGAAAACAATCATCTGCTTTGCTATCAAACTTACCTAAGTGAGATTTGGTATTGAGAATTGTACAAGGACACCCAAATGGTTTGAAAAATCCAATAAATGGTTTCTTTTTCTGAAAAAGCTCATAAGGTGTCTTGTTTTTAGGCTTTATTACTAAAACTCTGTTTTGGACATAACAAGAAGTATTAACTGCTTCTGCCCAAAAAGTAGTGGGTAATTTTGAATCAGCTAACAGAGATCTAGCAGCCTCAATCAGTGTCCTATTCCTTCTCTCAGCAACACCATTCTGTTGTGGAGTCCTAGGAGCACTGTATTGTCTCTCAATTCCTTTTTCCTCACAAAAGGTGTTTAGATCAAGGTTTTTAAATTCAGTCCCATTATCTGATCTAATGACTTTCACTTTTTGATTTGATTGGTTTTCAATTCTAAGAATAAAAGATTTGATCAGTCCACTTGTCTCATCTTTAGTTCTCAGAAAATATACCCAAGTAAATCTAGAGTAATCATCAATAATAACTAAACAGTATGACTTCTTGCCAATGCTCATGACATTTGTAGGGCCAAACAGATCCATATGCAACAACTGAAGAGGATTTGAGATAGTGTTTATCTCTTTGGACTTATGAGAAGTTTTGTGTTGTTTGCCTTTGAGACAAGCAACACAATGATCATCACATGAATAAAATTTTGATGGTAAACCCCTAACAAGATTATCTTTAACAAGTTTATTCATTGTTTTAAAATTCATGTGACACATCCTTCTGTGCCAAAGTGATGATTCATCCATTGAAGCTTTTGATACCAAACAGTTTAGGGATGAATCAGATGAAACACTTTCTAAATCTAAACAATACACATTATCCTTTCTAGGAGTTCTCAATAGTATCATGTTTTCATCAACTACTTTGAATCCAGGAGCAAGAATAATGCATTCAGAGTCAGTAAATAATATACTATGTTTCTTGTCACAGACCTGTGATACACTTAACAGGTTGTATCTCAATTGCTCAACATAGTAAACATCCTCAAATGTCATCTTACCTTTTGATACATCACCTTTACCACTTATCTTACCTCCTGCAGGATTATTCCCAAAAGCAACATGTCCTCCATCAATTCTTTTGAAATTCTTGAGGCAGGCCATGTTACCTGTCATGTGCCTGGAGCAACCACTATCAACATGCCAGATGCTCTTCCCCTTGAGATGTTGGTTGCCCTGCACATAAGATAAATCAATTAGTTTTTATTGGGAACCCAAGCCAAAGTGGTCTTGGGTCTCCCTTGCTCATCAAAGTACTTACATTCAGTTTGGATAAGTTTTTCAACCTGAGGAACTTCAGTACTAGAGTACTTTGTCAAGATGATTGGTCTAGCAGCACAAACACTAGAAGCAGTATTATCTTTAGAAGAAGTACTAACAGTGTTAGCAGTACTAACACTGCTAGCAGCAGTATTGCTTCTAGAAGAAGTACTAACAGTGTTAGCAGTACTAACACTGCTAGCAGCAGTATTGCTTCTAGAAGAAGTACTAACAGTGTTAGAAGCACTAACACTGCTAGCAGCAGTACTATCTGAGGCAACAGTACTAACACTAGTGCTTTTAGGAACCCACATTGTGACACATTCTTTTTCAGTCTTTTTCCTCATGTGGCTTTTGGATTTAGCTTGTTTCTTAGCCACATGGTTCCTTACAGGCTTCCTATAACCATTTGATTTTTGAAAAGTTCTTTGAAAATTTATCCTTTGGTTAATAGGATTGAAATAACAGTGTTTGGCAAGGTGATTCAATTTGCCACAGATAAAACAAGGTTTTGGTCTGTTAATCCTTTGCAGATCAACTCCTTGTTTTTGAGCCCACTGATTATTCCAGTTTCTTTGATTTCCCCTCTTTTTATCATGTTTTTGGGGTTCATTCTTTTGAGAATTCTTGCAAGAACAATGTTCACAAGTATTGGAATTCACAACAGTGGTCTGTGTATAATGAACTCCCTTTCCTTTTTCAGATCTTTTCATCTCATTGTTCTTATCCCAGGGACTTCCACCTTCCTCATTAGTCTTGATGTAATTCTCTAAGGGGATCTCACCACTGACATTCTTGTTCCTTTTCTTAGACTCTTCTTTTTCAGTTTTATCCTCAACAACAACTTCATCTAATGGATCTACTTTAGTAGCTCCTTCAGGTAAGTCCTTCCTATCCATGGTTTCTAACAGGTCTGACCTAGGAGGGATGTATGTGTTGTTGTAGGGTGGGGGTGTGGCATTGTACCCTATGCCTGGTTTCATCTTACTGTGGATTTGAGCATTTATTATGGTGTCCATGACTTTAGAGGCACATGAAAACTTTTCAACATCAAGTTTTACTTTCTCAAGTTCTCCTTTTAATTTCTCACATTCCTCCCTAGACTCTTTCAGTTGGAACTCCAGACCATTCTTTTCCCACTTCCAGTAGTTTGTATCATATGAGTGTTGAAGTTCATTGGCTTGAAAAGCCTTAATTTGTTCTTCAAACCTCTCAACAATCACTACATAATCTCTTCTATCCTTTTCTAATCTCTTAAGGTCATCACACATTCCCTGGTTGTGATCTCTATACCTTTTCACAGTGTCTATACAAGCTTGAGAACAGAGATTAGATTTTACCTCAGTAGGAAGATCTGAGACTTCTGCCATGAGTGCATGATTCTGAATTGCCTCTTCTGCTTGATCACTCCAATCAAATCCCATTCCTTGTTGAGAAACAAGGGCTTGAACAGAGTTTCTGTTCTGGTTGAAGCTTCCAGTCTGAGCTTGTTGATGGTTGTTTTGAGATACTCCACCTCTGCATTCTCTGGCAAAGTGTCCCATCTTATGACACTTGTAGCATTCCACCTTAGACTTGTCAAACCCAGCACCATCTTCTCTTCTTTGGGAAAAGTTGTTTCTCCCAGTCCTCTTTATAAACTTCTTCACCCTCATAGAAAGCATAGCCATCTGCCACTTGATATCCATCTCCTCAAGATCATCAGCATTAATCTGTTCTAAGTCATCATTAATTAATGAGGAGTTAACATGACTAGAAAAGAAAGCTTCTAGTACAGAATCATTGGCCTTCTCCTGATTGACTCCACTAGCAGTACTAACTGATTCAGGGTTAGCAGTAGAATCAGTTGATGCTGATAGGAGTGCAGCATTATACACATATCCTGAGGGCTTCTTCTTGGCTTCAACCTCTGCTTCAAATACCCTAAGATCATTGTAAAGATCATCAAGCTCTTTATCTTCTAACTGGTCATTCTGTCTGAAAGACACAGTATACATTGTCCATTCCTCACCTAATGATCTTAGAAACTTCCTGTTTACATCATCAGCCTCCATATGAACTCCAACTGTAGCCAATTCTCCAATCAACTTATTAAATCTATCAAAAGTTTGAGTCATAGACTCATTCTTTGTAGAAGTAATATTTTCATATTGTTGCTTAAGAATTGCCTTCTGGTTCCTCTTGGTGCTCTTGGTACCAGTGAATCTCTTTTCCAATGCATTCCATAAAATCTGAGCATCAGTGCAGTGATGAAATTGGTGCTGATACTCATTGGGAATAGCCAAAAGCAGAGTGCTTAAGGCTTTCATCTCTGTTTGTCTAACCTTTCTTTCTGCATCAGTCTTTGGAGGGGGTCGTTTGCCATCTGGTCCAACCTTTCCTTCAGCACATGGACCATTCTCTATAATATCCCAGATGGAATAATCAGTAAGCAAAATATACTGCTTGATTCTAATCTTCCACATGTCAAACTCATTAGGCCTGAGCATGGGAACCTTTGAAACAAGAGTACTGTTTGATTCAACTGTGTTGTCCATAATGATTGTAGATTTCTAAGAAACAAAGCTCTGATACCACTTGTTAGGATCGATTCCAAACAAGAATAATTATACTTAGAAATCAGAATTAAAGAATCTTGCGGAATAGAACTTTAATTCAAACACACTCAATGAACAACTAATCAGAAAACACAATCTGTTTGTATTCAATACTTCAACTCACAAGTTTACAACCAAACCTCAATCTTGTTGAACAGACTCAACAAGACGACTTCTACTTCTCTAGAAATAGGGTTCTAAACCTTGAGGTTAATTCTCTCTAAAACAAAAACGAATTCTTATGAATCTCTTACCGAATAGCTATCTATCAACATCTATTTATACTAAATAATTACAAGATAACTATCAAAACAAAATTGATCTTCAGAATATTCTTTCATGCTTATCTTCACTCATTCCATCTTTATCTCCAACATTCTCGCATTCCATAATTATGATCACCAGCAGTATTAACATCGTTATGCACAAGCAGTACTAACATTGTTCCAGCAGCATTAACTTTTACTTGCAGTACTAACCTTGCTCTGGCAGTAGTATTGTTGTTCTGGCAGTACTAACGTTGTTCTGGCAGTACTAACCATACTTAGCAAATCTTCAGTTCCCAACAAGTTATGATAAAATAAACTTCCATTTTCATATATATATCAAGTGAATTAACCACTAGGAGTATATTTACTAGTACAGAATTCTCCAAATAACCTATTAATCTAATTATGCCACTATAATCCGATTAACTAAGTTATCTAAGCAATCCTTCAAAAACTCCTTCTGTTAATTGACGTTTCCGCTAATCCAAAATGCTCGTCCCACATCCCTTTTTCCTTCCCGAGCTAGTACCTGGTAAGAAAACATCATTTGAAACGATTAGGCCAATGTAACAAGTTATATCAAACCTGATTACCCTTTTTCTTACCATACGTGTAACTCTATTCCGTTAACACAATCTTCATCCAATCCCATGAATATGACTGACACACATTCCATCATCATATCATGTCTTAGAGCCACATTACGAATCTTCACTGATTCTAGATTAATACTCTTATTCCAGAAATCGCAATATACACATGCCCATTTCCATTCATATCCTATTCCAGAGCCACACTACGAATCTTTCTCAAATTCTAGATTAATGCTCTTATCCAATAAATCGCAATTACACATGCCCATTTATCGGAAAGGAAGTAGAGATTACAAGCACTTATGTCAATCCCATTTTCTTCCTTAGAAATTGCGACATCCTCATCTTATCGCAACCAACTGTTGCGACAAGCATCTTATCGCAACCATCTTGTTGCGATACACACCTCATCGCAACCAACTGTTGCGATACAACCTACTTGTCGCAACCCAAGGTTGCGACATTCATACTTATCGCAATCTATCATACCTATCGCAACTTACTACTGCGACATTCATAACTATCTCAACTAACTGAAATCATATTCTGCCCAGAAATTTATAGTTTTAAGCCATAATAATTTCTACAAAACTGCAGATATGCTTAAGAACATTAACAGAAACTACTCATATACTCAAATTTCGCATATCCTTCCAAAATCATCATAACCCATTTTCTAAACCCATAGAAACTTTAGCTATACGAGAGGAAGAATTTGTGTGAAATGGTTACCTTTAATTCCTCAGTTTGCTTCTAAAATCCCAGCTGAAATAATTCAGTTTCTTGCTTCTTCTTTGTCTTTCTTTCTTGGCTCTTTCTCCCTCTCTTTTTCTTTGCCGTAAAATACACACACATAAAACTAAAGATAAGCAAATGAGGACACCTCACCTCTCTTTTGGATAAAAGAGGCGGTGGTGTCAAGTGGGTTCACCACTTTGTTCAAAACAACCCTTCAACTTTCATCACTTGGCAAGTTTAACCCCTCCACTTATAAATTAAAATTAAAGTTTACACATTAACTTATAACTCCGTAAAACAACTAACATAACTTACTCGGGGATAAACTCTAACATTAATCTATCAGATAACCGATCACAACTTATCAAATAATTATACTCAATTATTTAACAAACCAAACGTAATCCTTTATAAAAATCGAGATGTTACATCGACACCGTAAGTCCGTAACTCGACATCACCTTCTACAACACTTTCTTCAACGTCCTAAGGCATCGTGTTCTTAATTACCGTAACCCAACACCCATCGAGATGAATCGGGACCTATCGAGTTTCGATTGTGAACCGAGGAACGAAAGAGAGTGTGTCACGTCTCCACACCTTCACGGGTCAGTCATGTATTATTCTTCATGAATAATGTATCATTTAGTATGAATAATACATCATTCAGGGTGAATAATACACGATTCATGAATCGTGTATTATTCACCCTGAATGATGTATTATTCATACTAAATACTGTATTATGCATCCTGAATATTGTATTATTTCATCATGAATAGTGAATGAACGTTTACCTTTGTTATTCATACTGAATGTACGTGGACACCTGGAGATGTGCATACATATTCATAAAGAATAAAACCAAGTCGCGGTTGTGAATCGGAAAACAAAATAGAGTGCGTCATGTGTTCACACCTTCACGGGTCATTCATATATTATTCATCATGAATAATGTATCATTCAGGATGAATAATACAACATTCAAGGTGAATAATACATGATTCATGTTTAATAATACATGAATCAGGAATTCGTGTATTATTCATCTTGAATGTTGTATTATTCATTTTGAATACTGTGTTATTCGTCATGAATAGTGAATGAACGTTTCCCATTGTTATTCATACTGAATATGGACAACAAGAAACGTGCATACATATTCAAACTGAATATAACACATACATAGCATTTCACGTAAAACCGTTAAAATGAAGAAAAAACTAAATCGAGATGGATGTCATATCGAAGAGCACGAAATTCTCGTTTTTTTGATATAATTTGTTTGATTAAAATATTATTAATTTTTAAGATAATTTATTTTAAACTTTAAGGAGGTAAAAGTTTTTTAATTAAAAAAGAAAAGAAAAAGTCAAAGATGGTAGGCGCTGATTTAAATTTCCATATTTGTCCCTAATCACTTCTCAATTGGTTTCATTAAGTTTTAACCATTGATTAGTTTTCCAAATCTTGATCAATGGTTGTGACTTGTCCTCATGTTCACAATTGAAAATGAGTTTTCATTTGAACTCACAAATATATATATATATATATAATAAATAAGTAACTAGCATACCACGTGTCGTCTTCTGGTGAGTCGACTTTAGTATTTTCCCGCGTAAACATGTATCTGGACGCAATTTACATTATAAGTTCAATTAGCACACCCACATTTACTCCTCCTTAAATCTCTCCTTAATTCAATTTTTTTAATTTTTAAAATTACATTTAGTACCCTTATAATTATGTAGATAGTTTACTTTTAATCACTTATTTTTTTATTTTTCATTTTATACTCTTATCATATAAACATAAATAATGTATATGAACTAAAATGCATTAAAAACATTTCTATTTTTTACAAATTTTATCATTGTAATCTCTTCGTCAATACCTTCGAAATGAGCCCAATATTGAATATTTTTGGATTTATTATATTATTAAATATCATAAATATATACGAATTAATGTGTATATGAGATTTAATTAATGTGTCGTGATTAGTATGGAATTTGTTGAAATTAGTATGGGATTTGATACAAATAATCACTAAATTGTCGTGATTTTATTTTTGCAATTTCATATCAATTTTTACTTCAAAGTCGAATTCATTTGACGAATTACGATTCTATCAAATTCTATTCTTTCAACGAAACACCCTTAGAATTATCATAAGAGATTTAATTATTTGGAAAAAAGAAGATATCACTTATCAACTGACTTTTGGATTATGAGTTCGAACCTTTTAAAAAAATATAAATATGCAATTATTGTGTATTCGTTTGATAAATTCATTTATTAACAACATTTATAATAGGTGTCAAACTTAATAGACATATTTTTAACTTCAAGATAATACTTCCTATTTGTGGAATTTTTGTTTTCTTTTTATCAATTATTGTATGTGTCACAAAATTATTCAACAACTATTAAACATCAAATAATTAACTTAAAACACAAATTTGATCGTCGCGCAACGGACGAGCCAAAGACTAGTATTTGTATATATAAGGTGTGTTAGTGGATGTATTCCATGCATACATATATGTAGCAAGTATGAAAAAGTGGTGTGATGCCGAAAACCAAAAAGTGAATATGGAAATCATTAAATCTAATTAAATGACTTAATAATGTGTTTAAGGCGTCAGTAAATTTGGTTAATATGATACAAGCACTTTAATTTGGAGAGATAAACTGATATAATTATAAAAGGTTAATTTGGCATTATGGAACGTCATAAGCTTACCGCTTAGATTTTAACTCAAGTTAATAGGGGTCGACTTTTGACTTGTTTGACCAATGAGGGTTTAACGATGGAATCAAATGGAGTTAACACGTTAGGAGCATAGGCTTGGAGTTGGGTGTTGACTTTAGGTCGAGTTGAATTGACCATAATTGACTTTTATTTTGGTAAAATGGGTCGTTAATGAGACATTGTGGTGTATATTGTGTAGGTCGCCAATCAAGAACTATCACTAGCTGATCTACACTATCAGGTGAGTTTTCATGTGATTTACCTTGGGATGTATGCATACGTACCTTGTATATTATTTTGGAGCATGTTCATGGGGTGAAAAATATTATTGATATGCATGTTATCTTTTGGAGTTATTTACATGTTATTGTTTGTTGCCATTGACATGTATGAGGTGTTTGGGTGTTTTGGTGATTCGCATGCTATTATTTATTATTTTAAAGTTACTATGTTAATTATGAAATTTTGGTGGTTCATGAAACGGGTTTTAGTGTGTGTCGGGATTATGTGTGATTCTATGCACGAAAACCATGAACTCACTGAGCTTTTTAGCTGACTATTAGTATACATCTCAGGAGCGGGAGGTTCAGGTATGGACAAAGGCAAGGGACCAGCTTAGAAGTTTAATTTTATTCCTTTAAGTATTTTAATTACGGTTCAAACCCTTGTATTTATTAGTTTTCTCTTTCTAACCTAGTTCATTATGGGACGAACTAAGGTAGGAGAAGTTGTTTTGATTGAAAGTTTACGTTGTGGTTTGGAGTTTATTTCTTTATTTTATTTAAAATATTTCACATTTGGAGTTTTTGGATAAATTGGAGTATGAAAGATGTAATACCTTTTATGGTGAAATTAAGGGTTATGGACAGAAAGGGGTAGGCTTACAGGGGAAGAGGGAGATAAAAAAGAAATATGAGACGAAAAACCCCTATAAAGGAGCATAAAGGAGAACAAAGACATATGTTCTCTGTAGACGTGTTTCATTCTCCGGTGAAGTTTAGTAGAATGACTTTGGCATCTCAGTTTCTAAATGGTAAATGGGAGGTGGTAGGCTGGTGGCGTAGGGGGCGGTGAGTGCACCGATGGAGGTTGGAGATTGGTGTAGGGAGTAACGTTTAGGGGGGGGGGGGGGGACTTCGCTGGTGATGGAGCCGTTCTTGGGGGTTGGAAGACGATGTTCTTAAGTCTCTTTATATATTATATATCTTTTTTATAAGGGACAAATATATTATATAATATTATTTTTTAATAAAATGGGAAATTAGACAAAAATATAAATTGACTAAAGTGCCATTGAATTAACAAAATAAAAGTTAATAGATTTGGGGTAAGGGACCCAATCCATAACAAATGTGAAACCACAATGACCATACATGATTTTATTTTTTTTGGAGGACCCAATCCAAACTTTCATATAACCATAGGGACAAAATTTGTAATTTACTCTAAATAATATATATGAAAAAGTGAAATAAAAAAATATGTCAAAATTCTTAAAATGCCCTCTATGAATTAAATGAATAAAAAAAGGAAAACAAAAAAAGAAATTAAGTGATTGGTGGATTTTAGTTTGTAAAGGTTGTTGGAATTGTCTGGTTTGCAAAAGAAACAGACCCTATATATATACATATACATATACACATACACATACATTCGGTTCACATGTAAACATATTCATACTTGTAGGGAGTCACATATATATGTATCGTTTCACATAAATACAAAGTATACATTTGGTTCACATACATACTTACGGGCTTTCATGGATCTAATTGGGCTTTAATGCATGGGTTATGTTGGGCTTTATTGATCCGATAGGTGTTTAATGGATCCGATTGGACTTTAATGGGTTATGTTCGGGTTTAATAGACCGTTTTGGGCTTTATTGGACCATTTTGGGCTTCAATGGATCGTTTTGGACTTCAATGGATTTAATTGACTTTAATGACATAATAATAATAATAATATAAAATTAACATTTCGGGCGGATTTCGGGCGAATATCCCGTACCGGCGGATATATCCGCCAGAAAAACAAAATTTCAATTTTTTTAAAATGGCAAAGTTTAAAAAAAAAATAATAAAATGATTTTCAGGCGGATATATCCGCCGAAAAAACGCGTTTTTTACCTAGGTCTTCAAACAAACAGAAGACAACGCAGCGCGCCCATCACACCACCGACGCTCCGACCTTCCTACAACCTCCCCTACGACGACACACACTCCGGAGACCCACCCTTCTACGTACCACCGACGAATCTCCCCCTCTACACCCTTATCCCTTTTTTTGGTAAACATTTCATTTTTTTGTCAATTTCTTTTTATTTCAACCATATCTCTACTATATATATGAAATGATAAAATATGTGTATATATATGGGTGTGTATGTATATGTGTGTATTTATATGAAATGGTGAAATATTGTGTGATTGTGTATGAAATGGTGAAATATTGTGTGAATGTGTATAGAAATGGTGAATATTGTGTGATTGTGTATGAAATGGTGAAATATTGTGTGACTGTGTATAGAAATGGTGAATATTGTGTGATTGTGTATATATGAAATGATGAAATATTGTGTGATTGTGTATAGAATCAATTTATGTATGTATGTATGTGATTGGGAATAGATGGTGACCTAAAATTGTTTAGATTTTGGGAATATGCTTATATGTACAAATATAACATACTTGGGTATGAACTTTGGGAATATGCATATGTTTAACGAATATAGTGTAATTGGAAATTGAATTTGACCTATAGTTGCATAAATTATGTGTTTGTGTATGGAACAAATATAATGAGTTATGTTTTGGTGTATAAAATTGCATTTTTTGCGTTTGTGTATCTCTAGCATATGTAATGTGTTTGTATGTATTGGTGAATATGGGTTATGTAATGGTTATGTTGGGTTGTAAGTTTTGATATGTATATATACGGAATATGTATAGATATGAAATAATGTATAGATATGGATACATATGGAATATGTATAGATATGGAATGTGCCATTGTGTTGAATATGTATAATGTGAAATGTGCCATAGTGTTGAATATGTATAGATATGGAATATGACACAATGTTGAATATGTATAGATATGGAATGTTCTATAATGTATAAGTTTTGATCTTGTATAATGTATAATTAAGTTTTGATCTTGTATAGTGTTACAAATTAGTGGATACGTTTTGATCTTATATAAGTAAGAATCTATGTAAGGCCATTTAGTCTTAGTGAATTTTGTCTAATTGTTTCCATGTTACTTATCTATTTTTCACATTTACGAACTTATCTATTTCTGACCATGTTACTGGGTGGAATCTAACATTGTGTTGTATACTTGAATTACGGTTGTATGCTTTCTAACGTTTGCTTTGTAGACAATGTCGCGTACCCCTCAATCCAGACGAGGTAGGGGCAGTACTCCTAGTCGAGCTACATGAGGAGCCTCTAGTAGAGGCACAACCAGACGATCTGGAGTCTGGTAATGTCTACCGTGGCATCGCTGCTCCGGAACAACTCCCGATGCAGAGGAGGCAACTTGCACCTCGCGATGTTATATCAAATGAGTAAATTCTTTTCTATTAACTTATTGATCAAATTAATTGTTCTTTGTATCAATATTAATTCAATTCATTATGTAGATGGAATAGTTCTGACGTTATCCGAACCGCCACGAAGATAAATTAGACCTTCTAGACTGAGTTCCTCCCAGACTAGAGCTGCCAAATTGTCCAGAAGGAATGGTCATCCCTATGACGAGAACGAACCAAACCGAGAATGAACTTGTTGACGCCATTCCCTCCCGATTGGATCTCCCCGGCTGACTGGATCACGATGATCGATGGTTGGAACAACGATCATTGGAAGACTGTTTTTGTGGTGACACGTGCGAACTGGATGACGGAGGTGGATGGCGAAATATCCAAGCACACCTTAGGATCGATCTCTTTCGGAGTGACATCTGCTCGTTTGGTAGGGCCATAATATGTTATAATTAACTCATTGCTTTAGTAGTTTGATTTCTGATAAGTTATAATTAACGCATGTGTTGTATTATTTTGTAGACAAAAGCAAAAGGCGTGCCACCATCGGGTTTGGAGCTCTTTAATCATACCCACAAGAAGAAGCGGTCGACTTCAGATACCTCATCTTCGGATACCGAGGAGTACGTGACATCGAGGTGTATTCGGGTTGCGGTAAGTATTTTGTACACGACTTTAGAATATATTTATAGTTTTTGTTTAACATCAAACTTTATAATTGGGTAATTAGCTATCTTATATATCTAGTTTAGGTTGTCATTTGTTGGGCAAACATCGAGATTACTGTAAGACTTTATTTTATCTAGATAGTTTGTGTTTAGCTTTAAACTTTATAATTGGATAACTATATATCTTCGTGTGTATATATATATATATATATATATATATAGTTTGAGTTGCGATTTGTTGGGCAAACATTGGGCAATTATCTGCTAGTTGATACACAGTTGTGGCATGATGTTGTTGGGGGCCGAAGAAAGGTCGTTTATTTAGGTTTAGGTACCACCCAGATCCCATTTCGATCTTGTGTAGGACACCCTCACAGGGTGGTGCTGTAACACCCTCAAATATGGAGAGAGGAACTAAATAAAAACTTCAATAAAATAACCAAATAAGGATAAAATCCCTTCTACAAATCCATTCTTGGAAATACTTCATCTTTAAGACATAAATAACTTCAACATTTATCAACTTAAGTCACACACCAAGACTACTTAAGGTCGGGTGTTACTCAACCCAATAAAAATTGTTATTCCCAAAATGTGGAAGACTTCACCAAGCTAATCACTTCTCGTGCATACAACTAGCACTTATCTCTTCACAGTGTCGCTAGTACTATTCTCCAACCGAGACCTGATGCACATGCCGACAAATAAAAAGGTTAGACTAACGCCTAATGAGTTCAAGAGTTTTTGTCATGATTAAAATAGTTTGTTAAACGAAAAGAGTGCAACTTAAATCATGGTTTCCAAAAAGGTTTATATTAAATATGCCAACAACCCATTTTTCAACGCACACAAATTCTTATGGAGAAAGCTCCAAAATATATAGCATTTCCCCAAAATGAACTCAGATCCGAAACTCACTCAAAACGTGAATACGTATTAAATTTCCAAATAATATAAACGGGAATAAAACTCTATTATTCAAAACATCCAAACTAGGATGAGGCATAATACCCAACCCATAAATCTTGGAAAAACAATCCATATAAATATAACACGTCACCGAAAACATGGAACTAAACCCAATACTCACGCGAGCATAAAATGGAATGAAATCCAAATACCAAAACATGGAAATGACATGCTTTATTCAAACCTTAATATACGTGGAGGGAAATCCAATATTAAAGTCATCGTTTGCAGTCAATCGCACAAGCCCAACGATAATATAGCAAGGACACTATAATATCCAAAATAATGTTGGCCGACAATTGGGGAGACCTGTATCCATTGAGAGTGGAGGAACACATAAGTATGCCACTCATACTACGTTAATCGTATGACACTTCAAGACATGAAATCCCAAGTTCCCCTACGACTCCTTTCAAGTTACACCCAAAGAGACAACTGACCTTAGCGAATATTACCATGAATACCACCAAAGGCCTGGCACAGTCGGGGTTACAACCATGGCATTGCCCCAACATGGCGGAGGGTCCTAAACGTCCATCAACACGATAACACAACCGAACTCATCCCTCCTAGTGCACACTTGAAAGGTTAAGGTCATAAAACATGGGTCCCGGAGTCAAATCCCGCAACACCCAGTTGACCATCATAAAGACTGACTTACGTGCCTATGGATCCAATGCAACACAATCTAAAATTACATGATTACACAGGAATGACCAATGCACTCGAGCATGTAATTATCATTAATATGCAATAAGATGCAAATCATAAATGGGGCTTTACATTGAGCCATTAAAACCGGACAAATATCCTCATGACTCTTTTAAGTCAAAACCGAGCTAAAATGTTCAAAACCCAATAGACCAACAAATAACGGTTCTCATATAATAAAACGCATTTAAAAGGCGTTTATTTAAACGCATACCTCAAAGATATGATTAACCCAAAACTCAGCATTGATTAAGACAAACCATTTTTCAAATGAACTCATACCCTTATTTTTCCAAAATGTCTCATACCATGATAACATGCATGTTAGGGTCAATTTATGTTAATTTAAAGTTCAGGGTTTAAACTGTAATTCTTTATTTTGAGCCTTATTAGTGAACGGGCCGTGGGCTTGTTAACCACGGGCCCGCCATTTAAATAGATAGCTTAGCCTTAGAAAATAGGCTAGTCGTCTCATTTTGCTTTCCTACTCGTATTGTAATTCTCTCTACTTTGAAAGCATAATACAGGGATGACCAGTTGAAATCATTATACACTATTGCTTATCTGTTTGATTTCATAATCGTTGCACGGATCTGGAACTAACAATTGATTCAAAGCATTCAAGTTGACTTTTGGTAATTTCTTGAATCTTCAAAATCTTGATTCTGTCAAAATTGATTGTTTCTGCTTATTGAGTTGTGTTAGCATTATACTCATTTGTGTTTCTGCAAATTTTCACATTCTAATTCGATCGTTTGAGTGGTTAATTTAGCAAATTAAGTTCAAAGTTTTTGGTTGTGTTCTTCAATAAAAATCGAATTTTTACCATCAAAACGTGTTCTTTTTGCTTAGAAATCGATTGGGTTAGTGTTAGTTTTGTGTTTGGTAGTGTTTCTAATCTTTCAGGAACCTTCTTGTGCAACCCTAATCGAAAAATCGATCGGATTGAAAAGGCAGCCGCAGAATCCGGACAACACAGCCGTGGTTTCCGGACAAGTATACACTGTCCGGACGTTTGTGTTAATTTCATCCGGGTTCTTCCTTCTTCCGGGTAAGTCATCAGTCCGGGTAAGTATCCTAAACTCAATCTATCCGGGTAAATATTGTTTCCGGAAACTCAAAGTTCCCGGTCATAATTTTTCCCGGACATCCTTGCATCCGGTAAGTACTTCATCCGGAAACTCTTATCATCCGGAAAGCCTTTTTTATCCGGAATCTCTTGTCACCCGGTAAGCCCAGTTTTCCGGATTCCTTATCCGGAAACCACCCGGTAAGCCCATTTTTCTGGATTCCTTATCCGGAAACCACCCGGACACATAATCCGGGACCCCCGTGCTAAGTCACAGGAGGGGGACATTTAAGTATTTTTGATACTGTTCCACTTTGAATCGAACAATCGTCTGACGATCACTCCAGTGCAACTGAAGATGTCTCCTGCTGAAGAAGACAAGACAAAGCTGTGTCAGGTATGTAAACCTATCTATTTAGAACTTTCTGACCGAATGACACCTCTTACTGAACGGATAGATTCCTACAAGGCCACCAGTAATGAACAACTACTTGAGATTAGATCACTATCTGAAAAGTTAAATGTTCAAATGCAAATAACTGAGAAATACAAGTCTGAAAATGCCATTTTAAAAGAAAAATGCAAAAATCTTTCAATAGCACCTAAAGACTTAAGGGCCAAGTTATCTGATCTTCAGTCTCAGTTTGATCAGTGCAGGAATGAGAACGAAGAAATTGTTTATCAATGTTCTTCTCTATAAATCAGCACAAGGAGTTTGTTGCTAAAATTCTTGATCTTGAAACCAAACTCCACAAAAGGGGTCAAACTGATCAAACCATTTTTTTGAATAAACCCAAAGAGTTCATGTATTTTAACAAAGCCTGGGAATCGGATATGATAACCCACATTATTTGAAAAAGGGAAGATGGCATACACCCACTTTGTATGATTTTGCTTGTTTTGGGTTAGATAAAAAGTATCCTGAATATGGAATTCAATGGACTGGTCCTCTTGAACCTGAAAAGGAAGAGGACACCGAGGAATATAAGCGCACACAGAAACGAGGAATTCAACTCCCATTTTGTTATGAACCTTTAAATTACTCTTAAAAAAAGAACAAAAGGTATCTCTCAAATGATTACTTCGACGGCTACAAGGTTACTACGCCCAAGGATTCCTCCAAAAAGGATGAGGTCCAAGTAACCGCAACCAAGGCTGAGACGGATGAGTTTAAACTCTATGTACCCCCTCTCATCTTGGAAGCAAAGATTGTCGAGTTGGAGGAGTCGTTTGAGAAAGAAAGGTCTGTTTTTCAAAACGAAAAGAAAGCGCTAATCTCTGAGATTGAGAAACTCAATTCTGAGAAACTTGAGAATCCACAACCGGTCAAAACCGAAACTGTGTCGGATGAGGGACAGGAGATCCTTCGGTTTGAATTCAATCGACTCACGTCACAACTGTTCGCTTTGGCAACAGAAGTGATGCAAGAGAAAGTGAGTAAAGGTCAACTCCAAGAGAAGTTTGACCAACTCCTATCTAAAAAGAAGATTTCACCCGAACTTTCCTCTAGCTCATCAGATACGTCTTCGTGTAAAGCTTTCTTAGGAAAAACTTTTTCAACACAAGACGATCAAGATTCTCAAGATGAGAGTGTTTTAAGGAATTTGAACGCTGATTTTTTATTAGCTTCCGCACCAAATTCCCCAAAACACACAAGCACAAGGTGTTCCTCGCCTTCCTCGACCGATTCAAGTCCTGTAATTCCGGAAGTCGATTTTTCAGAATATATGAACTCTGAAGGTAATTCTGAGGGAGAGTTTGAGTCATTCCCTTTCGATAAACCTCTTCCGAGCCATACTGATTTTCTCTCCCCCATAGTCAATCGACCGGTTAACTTTGAAAAGGGTACTTGTTCTAACACCAAGACCCCAGTTGTGATTGCGGTTCCCAAACCTAAGCCTGTCTCTAAAAAACAATCACAGCCGAGGCAAAAGAACGAGCGATTGCCTGCCAAAAATCATGTTCCTTCAAAAGTCACTGACCGCACTGTCCCTGTTGTTTCGGATAAAACTGGTCGCGCTAAACAAGAAAAACCAAAGTGGCTAAAGAAGGAACCTGTCGAGGCTGCTGCATCAAAGTCGTTCAATACTGTCTTTTACCCGAGAATGAACAAAAACGATTGTGCTTGGAATCATAGGAATAATTTTGTTAAAAGAGATATTAATTTTCCGATGAAAATTTACTCCATTCAGCAATTGATTCAATTATCGCACGATCGTTTGTGTTGTTCTAGTTGTGGTTGGAATGACTTTGATGACATCCATAACAATGATTGGTTTGGGTCATATCACATGTATAATTCGACACCCAAACGCAAACCCCGTAATAACAAAAGAAAATACTATAAACAACGGGGTTTCCAATCAGAGGTTAAACCACAGCGGGAGACCAAACCCATTCCAAAACGGGCTTCTTCTACTGAGGTTAGACCGGCACCCAAGAGGCAACCTGCTACAAAACCTGTTCCTCCAAAAGGTGTAAATTCTACACCTAAAAGGCAACATGTGCGAAAACTAGTTACTCCAAACGGTGTACAATCTGCACCTAAGGGGAAGTCTGAGTCAAAGCAAGTTCCTCCTCGAGGTGCCAAACCTAACCCTCCCGGACCCAGGCAAATCTGGGTACCCAAGGTCCGTTAAACTTGTTTTGCAGGACGGTCATGTGTGGTTCTTAGACTATGGATGCTCCACACACATGACCGGAAGAAGGGAGCTGCTCACGATCTACAAGGAACAATATTGCGAAGACGTGAGGTTTGTCTATATCTGTGCTGTCACGAGTGTTCATGTGTTAAGGGGGAGCACACAACGATATCAGGTAAGTTTACTCAATTGTTGAGGGGGAGCGTCACACACAATTTTTCTTAAATGTGTTAAAAGTTTTTGTGTGTGTGGACTCTTCAGTGTGGATTTCACCACATGCTTAGTTTGAGGGGGAGCGAGAGATCCATCTTTTCAAAATTCTACAGGTTTCATATCTTTGAAAATGGAATTATTCTTTAAAGTGTAAAAGTGTCCGGACACCCATCAGTCCGGATGCCTTTCCGGACCGGATGGGTATCTGGGTAGGACTATCCGGAATTCCTACTCTGTTCGGAAACACCCTTTGTCCGGATACTTTGTTTTGACCGGAAAGGTTTGCCATTCCATCCTCTTTCATCTGGATACCATGTATGTCCAGAAACTCTATTTGTCCGGGAAGTATGGTCTGTCCGGGATGTTCTACATATCTTCATTATGTCCGGACTCCTTTGTATTTGTCAGTTCAGTACCTATTTTGTCACTGCCAGTCCTCAATCTGTCTCAGATTGAGCCATTAAATGCAAAGGTACACACTGATACTTGTTTATCCGTCTTGTTTACTAACTTTGGGTCTTTTACAGATATTCCATGGCGGATCAACAACCTCAACAAAATCCGAGGGGGAGCGTCACACTGTTTTCTTAAAAGTCTAAATGTTTTTTTTGAGTTGATGTCTCCCAAGTAAATAACACTCTCAATCCGAGGGGGAGCAAGTCAATCCCCATGTATGTTTTGAGGGGGAGCAGGATTATATCCGTACTATGCATATGCCTGAAACCCTACCTGTGATAGCATATAGCCAAGAGTTAGGGAATCCTATGGTCCAGCCAGCGCCGGAGGGACCTTCCTCGGGACATAGAACAAGTGAGAACGAGGGAGTTAAGGTCGAAAGCGAACCAAAAAGATTGAGCCATAAAGATAACGAGGCTCCAGAGCGACCCCAACCGAGTGACATCCGGGTAGCCACATCTGCTATCCCGTCTCATACGTTGGGACGGGATATTGAAGAAGCCTCCGTGGACCCAACGGAGCAATTGCACGACCCCCTCATCCACTCATCCGTCTCTCAAAAGACGGATGTTTCAGTTTCTCACGGGGAAATAGCACAACTTCCACCGGTCTCTCATTCGGAGAGTTCTGGTGTTGAAAAAAGAGACCAGCAGCCCCCGGTCTCGCCATCATTTCGTGCACAATCGAGTCTAGCGCCACTTGATATTTTAAATTCTTCGGCTAGGACACAAGAGGTACAACACCAAGTCGAGATTCTTCGTGACTCGACCGGAACGTCTGTAGTGTCTCCGTCTGCCGGAACACGAGGATCGGACGAAAATTCTACCACAGCTACCATCTTGCCAACTGTGAACGTAGGTGGCTCTGCCTCTCAGGTAGATGCCTCAACGGGTAACCTAAGTGGTCCCGGAGTTAGTAACCCAGACTTTGTGTCGCAAGGGTCCCTGGACAGCACCCTCAAGGTTGTCCGAGAGGCAATGGAGCAGCATGTCGCCGCCGAGCTCGCCAAAATAATCAAAGGCAAAGCAAAGATCGTCGAAACTAAAACCGCACCTACACCTCCACCGACATTCGTTCGGCCAATCTATTCGGTGGATACTCTCAAAACGATGCTTTTAGCCCAACTGCTCCAAGAATCCGAAACCAACGCCTCAACCGAAGCAGACCTGATATCCGTTCTGAAATCCCAGGTCACTGCTCCTTCATCTTCCATCACGACTCGTTTAGACACCATTGACTCGACTCTCAAGGACTACAATCAAGCGCTCATAACGCTGTCCGAGAGAGTCCGTTCCCTCGAAGATACCTGTAAGAGTCAAGCAGGCTGTCTGAAGCGGAAACACGATGACCAGGATGATCCTGATCACCGTAAGGGGGAGAAAAGATTAAGACCTATCGAGACCGCCCCTATCCTCGCCGAAATGACAACCGTGGTTCATCTGGAACCAGCAACTGCGGCAACAACAACCGACGCCCAACCTGAAGCCGAGTTGCCATTAGCCGAGATGGTAATCGATATGGACATATCAGATGATGAAGACCTGATGGTTGAAAAGCCCGAGGGTTCAACACAGGAACTGTTCGACTTTGATTCATCAGACAGACCGTTACGGGATATAATCGATCCAGACTGTGAAGCCAACCCGGAGACCGAAGATGCATGGTATGAAAAAGCCGCCAGTGCCGTAAATCTCCAGGTAAATTTGGTTTTCCCTACTGATGAAGACGACAACATCGACTATGATCAGTTCCTGCTCCAGAATTTTTATGGTACTTCTCCCGTTCACTATGCTCAACCCACTGGAACTTCAACAAGACCTGAAACTACTACTGCCAATATTCCGACAACTCATCTGCAAACGACAGCTTCTGATCTTCCTCCCCCTCCTCAGCACCAAATCCGTTGGGAGAAGATCATGGTACTTATCCCTCATCTGGAGGAATCTTTGAAGAAGTTGTTCGTCCACAAGCTTCGCCCGATCGAGCCGACCTTTTGCCTTGGTATTTACAACCTCAACCCCGAATACCAACGGCGTTATATCAGCGCAATGCAGCGGTGTCTTCCAGTCAGCCAAGTCAGAACCAAGCATCAGATCACAGAGGTACTTAACATCCATTCAAGACGCATCATGAAAATCGTCTACCGAGTATTCACTGTCCGACGTGAAGATGGGAATGAATGGAAATTCTCTGAAGCCGACTTCCAGCACCTTCGACCGTTCGACTTCCTGGCAATTCTGAAAGACCTTCGTACAAGAACCATCCGACCGCTTGAAGTTACAAAGGCGCTCGAAGCTGTTCGTCGATACCTGGTCCGTACCATTATGATGTCATATCTAACGGATTTTCAAATGGCTGTCGAGAACAGGGCGAAGAAGGTAAATCTGATAAAGCCGAATCTGCAAGCTCCTGAGTTGAATATGTATCCCGAGAACGCTATGCTTCTAGAACCAGAATTTGGGATCGTCTTCATCAATGAACAGAAAGAGAAAAGATTTCTGCGGTTCAGTCAGGTAGAAAGATTCTACGACGGCACGCTCTACAAAGTTCGAGATGCTCTTCGAAAGATCATTCAGCACGAGTCTAAAAATCCAAGGGTTTCGTATGTTCCTAATCCGAATGAAATAAATGCTCGGAATGCCTTGGAATTGGTTGAAGATCGCATCGACTACCGCCGTGCTATCAGATGGTTCGAGATTCACTTCGCGCTTCGCAAAAGATATGTCTACAACTAGCGAGAGCTAGAGCGAGAACTCGAACTTCAAATCAAATGGGGAGATTGTTAGGGTCAATTTATGTTGATTTAAAGTTCAGGGTTTAAACTGTAATTCTTTATTTTGAGCCTAATTAGTGAACGGGCCATGGGCTTGTTAACCACGGGCCCGCCATTTAAATAGATAGCTTAGCCTTAGAAAATAGGCTAGTCGTCTCATTTTGCTTTCCTACTCGTATTGTAATTCTCTCTACTTTGAAAGCATAATACAGGGATGACCAGTTGAAATCATTATACACTATTGCTTATCTGTTTGATTTCATAATCGTTGCACGGATCTGGAACTAACAATGCATTTCCAACGGGTTTATAAAATCAAATACACCGAAAATGCATAAATCATCAAATAAACTTTCTTTGTACAATAAATCACCAAAAGAACACATTTATGATATTTACTCGTCAAAGTATCAAAATCCAAATATAGGCATTTCATCGGATTTATCAACCCAAATTTACCAAGTATGAAAACTTTATCGAATACTCAACACATTCATAATTTATCAAATAAACATATTTTTACTTCAAAATACATATTTTGGCATGTACAACGTTTTCACAAATCAACTTGAACTCGCCTTGCTAGATTTAGGCTAAATCTAGATTTTACCCCATTTTGCTTCCTTGAAGAACTTGAACCCATGAGCTCCTTCCAAAGAAACCTACATCCACACACTCCCAACACAAAACCAACAAATCCAAATGTTTAGAGTCATCCTCCAAATACCTTGCACCAAAATCTCCATTTTGACCTAAAACCCTAATTTTGACCTAACTTTTGTAACATCCCAAAAACCACAAGACAAACATAGCAATAAATCATACTCTTTACAATAAAACTGTGTCCCAACATTTCGTTACATCAATCATAAACTAAGGTTGGCGGAAACAACCAATACACAACTGAGAATAATCTAACTGCTACGAGTGGCACATGCACTGTCTCTAGCTGCATCTGTTCCCTATCTTGCTCTTTCTCACTTACCTGAGCCTTCTACTATTTGCTTACCTGAAAAGGGTTTTAGTTTTGAAAAGCGAGGGTTAGACCATGAGGTCTAGTGAGCTCCCTCCAAAAACAGTGTACATCAACATTATAAAAATCATTTATAAAACAATTCACATTCTTCACATAAACATCATTCATGGTACTGCACTGTGTAATGGATCCATAAACATTCTGCGATCGGGGTCCCAGAAGGTTCCCTTCTCGCCTCTTCCGGAGCCTACGCAGACTCCCCTTTCCGGAGCCCACACGGACTCCCCTCTACCGGATAGAAGGAAACGGATTCCAACCTACCAGTCTGTCGTACATATCCAAGGGATCATCAGAACCCGATGATCTATCTCTGATCCCACAGTGCAGACCGACTCCACATAGCATTCACATAAACCATCATAGTCATAAAACATGAGATTTATAATACACTTTACAATTCGTTTCATCTTGCTGAACAATCTTTTCAGTAGAACATACTTTTCATGGGAATAACGTTCGTAAAAGCTTGTAAATAAATCATGCTCATAAACATACCCTGATCAGTAAAATATTAAGCTTTCATTTACGTAAAAGTCATGTAAAATAACCGGCATTTCCACATAATCACTTTCTTTGGAAACCACGTAAGATCACGTATTTTAGTTAGAAAAACTCACCTTGATAACGTCGAACGCACTCCTTAACTACCTCCAAGCTATTCCAATCGAACACCTAAGGCATTAGATTCGAATCAGATTAAACGGTTCAATCTTACTGACCAGCAAACACTTTCCGGGTACCAACCTGTCCGGACACCATGACTTCCCGGATACCCACACTATCCGGACACCAGGACTTCCCGAACACACCTTCTTTCCGGATACTACACCCGGTAACTCAACCTACCCGGAAGATCACCCACCCGGGAACTATCATAAAACTTCACCCAGGAACTAGCATTCATATCCGGAAACTACCATAACATCAAGAACTGTTAGTGTCCGGATACGACTGCTGTTCGAAATTAGCAATCTAAAAGTGATCGTTAACTCCATTTTCTACCATAAATTCGATTAGACAACCCTAAGGGTTCATTCACCAATCTAAACATCCACTTAATCCATCTTTTTACTCCCTTAAATCGATTACCAAGCCAAAAACCCATAAAACACCCTTTTAAGAAAAGTGGGGGAAAACTTAAGAGTCACTGATTTCAGACCCAACAATTTAGACATAAAGAAGAAAGGAACATCAATTTAATAGGGAATAATAGTTACCTTGCTGAATCCCTCTCTTCTATAATCTCTTTGCTCAAAACCTTCTATTCTTCTCTTCTTCTCTTCTCTAGCCGCTAACACCACCAAGACAAAACCAAATACTGATTTTCTAAGTGAAATGGAGGCTGCCCTAGGAGTTTGTGTCTATAAATATCTTTCACTAATTGCAAACAAGTCCCTCAACTTAACTTTCATTTCTTGCATAAAGGACACTAAACTTTCATATCTAAAACTTGAAATTCCGGTTGTTACAACACTCCCCCCTTAAAAGAATTCCGTCCCCAGAATTCCTTATTGGGAAAGGTTGCGGGTAGCTTGCCCACACTAAAACCGACACTTCTCCAAAGCATAGCCACAATCTGACTCAGTCAACAACCTCACTAAATTCGAAACCTGGAACAATGGGTGTATTCCCTTCAGTTCTTGCGGTACTCTAACTCGAAGGCTACTGTTCCTACTCGAACGATCTCGACAACAGTAGATTACAAAGACTTCTCATGCCTCTATATTCCCTTTAAGGAGGAACCTGGCGGAATCCCCCGCTACAACACGAGATTCATTTACTAACAAACAATCACTCACTTGACAGCTTGCCACAAGGCTAGCCCCGTACATCCCGACCATTCACAATCCCGAGTTTCTTCATCGTATCATAACTCACAACCTTGCACTACCCAACCCTCGTCTATGCAGAATAACATTTCTCTTTTTCTCGGACCACCTAGACCATAGTTCGTCAACCCTCGCTCATATCCCTACTACTTCACTACTCCATACTCATACGTAACTAAGAGTAGGGACCTCCAAACTCATTGTTGAAGTGTCAACCTACTCGAATTAAACTTATCCTGAAACACATCAATTCCTCGCTCCTTGCCATGTTCGCTCAGTCATAAAACAAAACTCCGGTTATCCTCACTCGACTGGGAGGAGTAACCATACTATTTTCACTAGCTTAATCACTACACGACCAAATCGCTTAAACATTTCTCACAAAGTCACTACCTTAACTCATTCAGTTGTCTCATCCACTTCTTTCCTGCACAAAATCCTACACCATCCCTTCCTCGATACTTTTTCCAAAAGTTCACACACTTACCGGTGGCAATCTACACAACACTGCACCTTTCGACATTACTGTCCAGCTTACTACTTCCAATTCACTCACTTATTCCGACATACCATCTTCACCTCCCCACGTTAGCGTGGAGCACTGCCCACCAAGCCTTACTTGCCCCTCTCTCCCGACCTTTCCACATGCTGATATCACTTCCTCATTGCTTACCTAACCAGACAATTGCACCAAGATCCTAACTTAAGGCATTCCACCAAGTCGTCTTGAAGCGACACTAGTGTTCGACGTCACTACACATTCTTTAGTTTCCAACTTTTACTTTCTCAGGCAAATCTTTCACACAAAGCCACAGCTCACACTTCGTAAGGATTTCACATCTATTCCACCACATTTCGACTAACACACCCATCATCTCCTTTAAACTTCCAGTGATCCCAAAATATGCTTACTTAGCTACTTTTACAACTAAAAACACTTGGTTTCTCCTTTGGGTAACCACCCACCACCACGCCGTCATTCTATCCCGAACATAATCATCCCACAACGTCCACTTACACCCTACGTGCTCCAACATTCTGGTTAACAAATCGCACACCTTATCCGAACCCCCAAAAAGGCTTCCATTTGATGCTTTCTCTCTCTCTAATCATCACCTCACTACGACACTAGCTGGCACATTTAACTTGACAATTACTGTCATTACACCTCCGCATACTCTTTGCCCATAACGTCACACTGTAGACCAGATCTCTCATGATCATTCACGCAATTAGAACTTGCCTTCACATTTTCTCGCATACACGATCGAGTCTATCTCGCTACTTTGTCCTTTCTCACTCTAGCTGAACTATAACTCCCTAGTTCCCAATTAGCTCAAATGTAATCGTTCTTGCTTTCTCTTTACGATCCGAGGCCTTACATAAGCTGGACACAGTCCCTTACTGGACGATAGAATCTACACACTTGCTTCGCTCGTGTTACATACCTCATCATTCTACGAACCCTCCATACTTCGTAAATAGAACGCTTAATCAAAACAATAACTTCTCATCCTCTTAGCACCCCTACAAGGTGTTCTATCAACTTTCAACCTTCTGGTTCAAGTCTTCGGCCTCAACCATCTTACACAACCGTCGACTTCTACATCAACTGACAACCTGTAACTACCTTCTTAACTTATTCTATAACAGGGGTTCCTTACGGAACCTAATCCTTCCACATATCATAATCAACTTCATGATCTGCCTCCCTCTTTTCGAAACCTACTCATGTAACATCAACATTACAAGCTCACCTCGAAACTCATACTCCCACGCTATAGACATTTCATTCTTCCTCATCACACTACACATAATGAGTTGCAAAAAACCATCACCTTGAAGGCTTCGAGTCCTTCCTCCGGACACAACCGTCCCTTGACAACCGTACTTCCAGTTACTGAACAAGGGTGCAAACCCTCATACAACCGACACTATAATCCACTTCCGACTCTACCCCTGTTCACCTTTCCTCTTGAAAACAAATACTAAGGCTACAACATTCTTTCCTGATTTGCCCGACACTTCTCCACCCTTGAAGTTCTTCCTTAGCTTAACATGTAACATCCTACGACCTAGTGAGTTCATAGCCTTCATGCATGACAACGCAATAGATAAATCATCTCGTACATTTTATCATTTGAAATAAACAACACTTGAGAACATTTTGGGTACACCCGACCCCATCACTCTTATAACTTCAATGCCCTGCACAACGATTCGAGAATCGCGTGCAAGCATCTTCCGTGAACCTTAATCTTACTCCATCCGAACGATGTTAGTACGCCAGTGATATATTACATGAAAATCTTCTCATATGACACAATTTTGAAAGAATTACCGACACAAAGTAAACCAGTCGGTTCTCACACTCATTTGTATGATATCAACAGGTCAAGAAGCATTTTGGTTATAAAAGAATGCAAGTAACCATTTTCCTGACCTTTTGCAAAAGTTTAACTTATCAAGAAATGAAATACTTTGCAAATCGTTAAGCTCGAAATTCCTTTGTGCAATGTGAGCGAAATCATACTTTTGCACATGTTGACTCATTTTTGATCAAAATTTATATTTACACCTTTAACTTAATCGTGAAAATTTCATGTTACATAAAAGGACACCATGCATGAGACTCTACTTGCAATTGAAGGCTACTCACTCTAACAGGGTCACCCGCTTTACTCACACAGCTTACTCTTGACACTTTACCTACGACCAATGGTCGCCCTCTCGGTCATGCAACAACTTACTGAACACGCTTTCCACATCTCACTTACTCAACCCTTTCATATTATTTCATTTTAAACAACTATCTCACTTTCCACTTCTACATGGTTTCATTTCACTATAGGCATCTTATTTCATTCACCCTGCCACCGAAAAGCTCGATTAAGAGGTCAGAGCTCCATTGACACTTTCAAGATTTCAACACAATCTTTCCTCACCATCCTGACTGATCTATGCCATGATTTCTAGAACTAGGACTCTCCCGACACAGGAGCCCTACTCAAACTCAAACATTCGTCTTCCCCGAAACCACGAAGAGCTACCTCTAGACGACTCGTAACGTTCTATACGACATTCCTTCTCTACGATGCATACATTCATCACCTCATAAGTGACCTCTCAAGAAACTTCCCCAACAAGGGGTCTCAGTCTACCCCTCAGGGATCTCGTTGACATTCTAACGTACTGGAACACGACATAAACACTAGGTAGGTTAATAAGGTAGGTTAATAAGGTAGGTTAAGCACATACATGTACCTGTAAGTTCGCAATTACACTGGCCAGGTGAAATCTCAAACTTACCTTACATGACAGTCCTCAGTACCGTATTAGTCCTATCTCTATAATAGTGTCCTCCTAACGCATTTCCTGTGTCTACATTAGTGCCCTCTTAACGCATTTCCTGATTCTCAGTTGTGATTTTCTACTCCCAAGTTTAAGTTTAGGCCCGTCCGGTCACCTAAATCCCTTAAACTATGGCTCTGATACCATTTGTAACATCCCAAAAACCACAGGACAAACATAGCAATAAATCATACTCTTTACAATAAAACTGTGTCCCAACATTTCGTTACATCAATCATAAACTAAGGTTGGCGGAAATAACCTATACACAACTGAGAATAATCTAACTACTACGAGTGGCACATGCACTGTCTCTAGCTGCATCTGTTCCCTATCTTGCTCTTGCTCACTTACCTGAGCCTTCTACTATTTGCTTACCTGAAAAGGGTTTTAGTTTTGAAAAGCGAGGGTTAGACCATGAGGTCTAGTGAGCTCCCTCCAAAAACAGTGTACATCAACATTATAAAAATCATTTATAAAACAATTCACATTCTTCACATAAACATCATTCATGGTACTGCACTGTGTAATGGATCACATAAACATTCCGCGATCGGGATCCCAGAAGGTTCCCTTCTCGCCTCTTCCGGAGCCTACGCAGACTCCCCTTCCCGGAGCCTACGCAGACTCCCCTTTCCGGAGCCCACACGGACTCCCCTCTACCGGATAGGAGGAAACGGATTCCAACCTACCAGTCTGTCATACATATCCAAAGGATCATCAGAACCCGAGGATCTATCTCTGATGCCGCAGTGCAGACCGACTCCACATAGCATTCACATAAACCATCATAGTCATAAAACATGAGATTTATAATACACTTTACAATTCGTTTCATCTTGTTGAACAATCTTTTTTCAGTAGAACATACTTTTCATGGGAATAACGTTCGTAAAAGCTTGTAAATAAATCATGCTCATAAACATACCCTGATCAGTAAAATATTAAGCTTTCATTTACGTAAAAGTCATGTAAAATAACCGGCATTTCCACATAATCACTTTCTTTGGAAAACACGTAAGATCACGTATTTTAGTTAGAAAAACTCACCTTGATAACGCCGAACGCACTCCTTAACTACCTCCAAGCTAATCCAATCGAACACCTAAGGCATTAGATCTGAATCAGATTAAACGGTTCAATCTTACTGACCAGCAAACACTTTCCGGGTACCAACCTGTCCGGACACCATGACTTCCCGGATACCCACACTATCCGGACACCAGGACTTCCCGAACACACCTTCTTTCCGGATATTACACCCGGTAACTCAACCTACCCGGAAGATCATCCACCCGGGAACTATCATAAAACTTCACCCGGGAACTAGCATTCATATCCGGAAACTACCATAACATCAAGAACTGTTAATGTCCGGATACGACTGCTGTTCGAAATTAGCAATCTAAAAGTGATCGTTAACTCCATTTTCTACCATAAATTCGATTAGACAACCCTAAGGGTTCATTCACCAATCTAAACATCCACTTAATCCATCTTTTTACTCCCTTAAATCGATTACCAAGCCAAAAACCCATAAAACACCCTTTTAAGAAAAGTGGGGGAAAACTTAAGAGTCATTGATTTCAGACCCAACAATTTAGACATAAAGAAGAAAGGAACATCAATTTAACAGGGAATAATAGTTACCTTGCTGAATCCCTCTCTTCTATAATCTCTTTGCTCAAAACCTTCTATTCTTCTCTTCTTCTCTTCTCTAGCCGCCAACACCACCAAGACAAAACCAAATACTGATTTTCTAAGTGAAATGGAGGTTGCCCTAGGAGTTTGTGTCTATAAATATCTTTCACTAATTGCAAACAAGTCCCTCAACTTAACTTTCATTTGTTGCATAAAGGACACTAAACTTTCATATCTAAAACTTGAAATTCAGGTTGTTACAACTTTTCTCAAAATCGTCCAAACCGAAATTGAGAAATGAAACACAGAAAATCATCAATGGAGCATTTATAACTCATAAAGAAGTTTGTAAATGGAGGGGATGAAATTACCACTTAGGTTCTGGTGAAAACCTAGAAAACCCTAGCCACAACCTTGAAGAAATGGGTGGAGATGATGAACTCTTGCTCCTAGCTTCCAATTCTTAACTTGATGATGATTTACCAACATAATACCCAAGGATTTGAGCCAAATTGCTCCAAAATCGACATAAATGAGGTAGGTTTCACCTTGGGAGAGTTTAGAGAGGTTTGGGAAGAAAGTGAGAAGTGAAAACGAGAAATAGGTCGAAATCCGGCTTTTGACAGCACTCTGCCCCCTGAGTGCTACAATGACAACAACTATGACACTGTCAATGTCGCTGGTCATAGTCACTCAGGAGGTACCGTGTGCTGCTCTTTGGCTGGGACTGTGCCAGGTGCGATTATGACATTGTCATAGTCGTCGGGCATTGTAGCCGGACCCGTACCAAGCCCTGAAACTCGATTTCTTCCACGCCAATACTCCCGATACTCTTAGGGACTTTAAGTAATGTTCTTCCAACATTAATCCCACCATTTTCAAGTCGTGTACGGGTGTTATCCACTTACCGAAAATTACGGGTGTTATAGGTGTGTCGTCTTCTTCCCGGGAGGTATGTACCAGTTTTCTATAAACGATGTTTATCGATTTCATTTATAATTCATATTAAATATTCTAACCTCTTCTTTATTTTATAGGAAATTGAGGATGTAAGGTCCAAAGTTCAGGAGTTGAGGAATCGAGATGAGATTCGTCGGCTGGAAGATGAGAGACTTCGGAAACAATATGATGATATGACTGAATTGGTCAAGCAACTCAGTCAGTCCCAACAGTTTCTGCTGCCACCAGACATGTTTTGAGTGTCTGTAGCTTTGAAATAGTTTTTATTCTGTTTGAAACTATTTAACTTGTGTTGTTGGAACAATTGTTTGGTATTTTCACCCGGAACAATGTATTGGACATCATATTATTTTATGATATTTTGTAGTATTTTATGCTTTTAGGGGGTTTTACAGGTTTTTAAATGAAAAAACATCTTTTTCTTTTATGGACTGGGCGTATTTACGGCGGATTAATCCGCCGGAAACTATTAATCGTTTTTAAAATAAATAAATAATATTTTCGACGGATATATCCACTGGTAATTTGCCGGAATATTCCGCCGCAAATTTTATTTATTTATTTAATATGAATTCATAATTTATATAATTAAAAAGTTTCCAGCGGATATATCCGTCGATAGATTAATCTTAATTATTTATTTAATTAATTAATTCGTTAAACAGAAAAAAAAACTTATCGACTGAAATATTTGTCGAAAATATTGAATCCGTCGAAAAGGTCGCCGAAAAAGTCAATTTTCAGCGCTTTTTATTGCGACAATCAAAGCCGCTGGAAATCCGCCGAAAAACATGTTTTCTAACGGATTTCCGACGGATTTGGCTGCCGAAAATAACGTGTTGTCTAGTAGTGAAAGACAAAAGAATACCCTCATTTAAAAAAAATTGAAACATATACTATTTTTAAAAGGTTTTGGAACCTAATCAAGTTAGGCAGCTTATTTCCATACCAATTTCTGTTACCCTTTTTTTTATTGATAATATGTTTGTGATAATACATATCTTATATATAAGAGTAAACTACATTTTTGGTCCTTGTGGTTTGGTGTTTATAACACATTTGGTCTCTACAGTTTAAAAATTACACTTTAGCCACTACAATGTCATTTGGTCCGGATTTGGTCCCTCATCGTTAAGTTTGTTTAAAAACTGAGTTAAGGGTAGGGGTATTTTCGTCTTTTTACACTTTTTTGTCTTTTTCTGTTAAAAAAATAAAATAAAATAAAATAATTTATATTTTATATATTGTATTATATTATATATATACATAATACATATATATTATATACACTCCGTACACACACAGTGAATCGTCCCCCCCCCCCCCCCCCATCGTGCTTCATCGTCCCTCCCCTCCCCCCAATTCTCCCTGGTCGTCCCCTCTCTTCCCTCACCTTCCATACAAACACAATCATATATATATATATATATGCATATATACATACCCACACGACATATATATGTATGCATATATATACGAACACAAGGACGACCTGAAACTCTGGCAATTTTTGGCTTGTGTGTGTAAGTGTGTGTATGTGCGTGTGTGTGTGTGTGTGTGTGTGAATGTGTGTGAATCTACAGAGAGATCGGTGATGGAGGGTGGGTTATGGGTGTATTTTTTTCATCAACACACAGTTGTCAATGGAAGGGGGTGGGTTACGGGTGGTGGTGTGGTTCAGTCGGAGATGGCAAACCAGTCGTCGGAGATGGCAAACCAATCGCCAAAGAAGGTTTATGGTTCAGTTCATGACTAGGACACAGGGGGAGGTTTCTGGTTCAGTTCACGACATCGACGGAGACACATGGGGGTTATGGTTTTGGGCATCGATGAAGAAAGGGGAGGGTGGGAGGTTGCAGCCGGTGTCCGTGACCCATCTGCAAGTGTGGTGTGGTTGCCGGAGGACGATGCCGGAGAGATATGCCATAGCGGGATGGGGAGGACGACCCTGTGTCATGTGCGTATGTATATAGGCATATATATATATATATATATATATATATATATATATATATAATATTAACTTTAATCAGACAAATTACAATTTGGTCCCTTTAGTTTTAAAAGAATTGTAAAACTTCTCCCTGTAAAGAAAAAGACGAAAATACCCCTACCCTTAACTGAGTTTTAAACGAACTTAACGATGAGGGACCAAATCCGAACCAAATGGCATATTGTAGTGGCTAAAGTGTAATTTTTAAACTGTAGGGACCAAATGTGTTATAAACACCAAACCACAGGGGCCAAAAATGTAGTTTACTCTATATATAATTATATAGCACCATAATGTAACACCAGAAGTCTATATAGTGTTCAGTTTGTATTAAACATCCAAAAACTTAAGACTATAGTTGTATAGTATTATTTTTAAATGGTTAAAACATCTCTAACGCTGTGTTCTCGAGTTTTGGAATGAAAGAAAAGAAAAGAAATGAAGAGAAGGGAAAAGAAATAAATATTTGTTTTTGTGTTCTTGAGATTGAAAGAAAAGAAAAGAAATGAAAGAAAATAAAATAAATTTTCATGTTCTTGAGTAGGAGAGAAAGGAAAAGAAATATGTCACTTTTACCAATATACCCTTATTTATTTCATAATTGAATGTAATTAATGGGTATATATGTAATTTTATAAATATTTTTAATTATTTTTAAATTGCTTTATTTCCTTTCCTTCGCTTTCCTCCCACTTTTGGACGGAAAGTTTTGGGAGGAAAATCAACAATATTTTCCTTTCCTTTCCCTCTTTAAAAAAAACTCGAGAACACAACATTTTTACTTTCCCTCCTACTTTCTTTCTGTGTCTCTTCCTTTCTTTCGTAAACAAAACTCGAGAACATAGCGTAAGCAATGAGTGTTGTGTGGTCGACACAACCATATATGGTCTTAGAGCGTCTCCAACAGCTTCCTCATTTTGGAGAAAATAAAGAATATGGGGATTTTGAGTTGTTTTTTTTGCTCCAACAGCTTTCCAAAACTATCTCTAAAATGGAGAAAGTAGGAGAGAGAAGAAGTTTTTCTCCAAATATGAAGTTAACCCCAAAAATGATTACTTAGAGCATCTCCAACAACTATGCTAAAATAGAAAAAAGTGAAAATTTAGCAACTTTTTTGCTCCAACAGCTATGCTATACCATATGCTAAAATAGAGAAAAGAAGAGAGAGAGAGAATGTTAAAATCTCCAAATTTGAAGAAATCTCTAAAACTCTATATTTAAGAGAAAGAAATAATATTTTATTCTTTATCACCAATAGGAGGCATTAAGTTGTGTGTTTAGGAGAGAGAAATAATATATTATTAAATGTATTGAATATTTTAATAATATATTTAATGATAGAATTGCCAAAATAGAGTAGATGTTGGAGTTGGGTGTAATTTTTTTAGAGATTCTAGTTGTTTATAGGGAATTTAATTAAAATACCCAAAGTTTGACTTTTACTTACCAAAATACCTATTTTTTCAACTTTTGCAAAAATACCAAAAAATCCCGCGATATGTCTCGCGATCGCGGGATATGGTGTTTTTTGAAAATTTAATCATCCGCGATCGCGGAGAGTGTCCCGCGATGCATTCAATTTGGTGACTTTTGATTTGAAATTTACATTTTCAACCCCTATACTTATTTACTTACTTTACTTTATACCTTTTGCTTTCCTAATTTTAATTTTACACCTTCATCATATTAACACGTATAATCGTTTATTAACTAAAATACGTTAAAAAAATACGTTAAAAAATACGTTTTAATTTTAACAAGTTACACCATTATAATCGTCTCTTCGATACATTTCAAAATGAGCCCAATATTGAATATTTTTTTATTTAGTTATTTTATTATATATCATATATACTATATAAAAAATATTTTTAATATTTACAATTCATCGCGGGACAATCTTCACGATCGTGGATGATTAAATTTTCAAAAAACACCCTATCCTGTGATAGCAGGACATATCGCGGGATTTTTGGGTATTTTTGCAAAAGTTGAAAAAAATGGGTATTTTGGCAAGTCAAAGTCAAACTTTGGGTATTTTAATTAAATTCCATTGTTTATACTTCATACTCTATTTTAGAAAAATTATAGCATAGCTCTTGGAGATGCTTTTAGTGAGAGCACCAATAGAAATCTTTGAAAAATAATATTTAGAGAGAGAAATAATATTTTAATATATAAATACAATATTTTAATATTATAATCATTGTTTTTTCTCTAAAATGAGGAATCTGTTGGAGATGAATGTAATTTTTTTTAGGGATTTTGACTTTTGGTTCTCCATTTTGAAGAAATTTTGGAGAAGCTGTTGGAGATGCTCTTATGCAACAAGCAAATTATGGGCATAAATAATAAAATTTTAAATATTATTAAACGAATTTTTAAAATAAAAACACATAATTATGAGTAAATTTATATAATTCTTATTATATTTAAGATAAATATATGTAGATATAAAAACAAGAAAAAGACAACTAAGATAAAAAAATCTATCAATAAAATGGGACAAAGTAATATAAGGATTTTAATAGCTGGGTGCATGGTAAAACATATCTGAGCATCCCAACTTATTTTTATTTTTATTAATAATAACACCTTAATCCACAAAACCTAAGCTGATACCCTCGACTGGTTTATCACGTATTGATTATTAGTAAACTTTTTTTTATATTTTTTTTATCTTAAGGGCCGATTACCAAACGTTTACTTGGGTAGGTATGGGATCATGTGAGAAGTGTCATTTTTGGTGAGAAGTGTAAGAACTACTTTTAAACTGTTGATCACTTTTAATCAAATACCCTCAATTGCGGCTTATAAGGGAATTGATTAGGTGCATATTATCTCGGTGCATCTCATCCTAATTGTTGGTCCCGAAGGGTTATACAAGTTTGTAGAAAGGGGGGGGGGGGGGTTGAATACAAACACACAGATTATTACTTTCTAAATTGTTTATTGATATAATCAAACAATTTACAATTTGTTGCGGAACAAGATTAAGGACTAAGCCTAATCTAAACAAGTTAAGAACACTAAGTTTCTTGCACTAGAATTAAGACAGAAAGGAGATAAGAATACTACGAATAATATTCTAACACTAAGAGAGAAAGAAGAAGATGGTCGAGCACTTCAATCCTGAAGTAGGGTTCTTCTTATATACTGCATGCATTTAATGCATGGCAGTATTACTTTACACGTGGCAGCAGCTGAGTGGTTGCATGTTTTGACATTTGTAGACAACCTAGTAGCCGCATGGTGTACAGTGTAGAATCAGAGTTGGTTGTACGATTCTAGACAGAAGGGATGTCCGTTCTGACAGTTCGTACGGAGACGTGCAAGGGGAAAGACAAAAGTAACTTGTAGAGTAGACCTCATGATCAGCGTTCGTTGAACAAAACTTTATCAGTGAGTGATAAAGCTCAGCGATCGCTGAAGTCTTCTACTTGAAACTTCACGTTGAGTGGACAGGTCTTGCTTCACTGATATCCGCATCAGTTCATTAGTAGACTTGTCTCTGGTTCTTGGGCTTGATCTTCGACTTCAGCGTAGAACCTTTGTTGACGTCAAACTTGTCTTCAGGGATCATAAGTAAACAATTAAACTATCAGCGATCACCAAAAGTACTGAGCAGGCTCAGAGCTTTATAGTGAGCAGTGTTCGCTGAATATTAAACTTAAAGAGCGAGAGTTCCTATCAGCGGTACTGTAGAGTCATAGTACTTATCAGCGATAGTGAAACTCTAATACATATTGGTTACTTACAATTTTCACTAAGTGTTTAAAGAGTCATTATCAAATCACTGAGGGTTTAGATCAACAATCTCCCCCTATTTGATTATGACATAGCAATGAAGGAAAATTGCTAAGTATGAAAACATAAGGATAAAAAGAACTTATAAAATATTTGTCCCTTTTACTGTTTTCTGGGATCTTTTCAGTACTGATGGAGTAAAGTACATTCGCTGAAATTTTTCTTTAAACTTCGTATAAGGTTACAAAGGGAAGTGGAAAAATTACAAGTACAACAAATAACATTACAAGTACAAAAGATGTAAGCTGATAAAGAATAGAAGAATTACACGGTAATCCTATCAGCCATAAGGTTCTTCCTTAATGAGAAGTTCATCAAGGGTCTTTGTTGTGGGGATCATCCAGTCAGGGACAGTTTCTCCCTGGTTTCTTCTTTCTTGTGCTTCTTTGAAGATCAGGGGCTTGAGATATCGTGCCTGAAGATCGCGTCTGAATTCACACCAATAGATGAGATCCCTGAGCTGTTCGATGGGAGTTCTTTTTAGTGCGGGGTCTTTCATCGATTGTTGGGCAAGCTGAATGGCGAGAGCCTTATCTTTTTCTTTAGCTTCCTTTCTTTTGGCGAGTAACCTTTCAGCTATGAGGTGATCAGTGAATTCTTTCCTTGATAACCTGAACTTCGTGGGAACATGGACTTTGTCACGAGGAAGGATGATTCGCTGATCCTCAAGCTTCCTGATCATTTCTTCTCTCCTTTTCTGATCCTCTTCACTTAGCTTTTGAGGAGCTAAGGAAGGTCTATTTTTGTGAGAGAGCAAATGTTCTTCAGGTTCATCGGTCTCAGAGATTAAATCCAAGACCGGGATTATTTCTTTCTAAATTGTTTATTGATATAATCAAACAATTTACAATTTGTTGCGGAACAAGATTAAGGACTAAGCCTAATCTAAACAAGTTAAGAACACTAAGTTTCTTGCACTAGAATTAAGACAGAAAGGAGATAAGAATACTACGAATAATATTCTAACACTAAGAGAGAAAGAAGAAGATGGTCGAGCACTTCAATCCTGAAGTAGGGTTCTTCTTATATACTGCATGCATTTAATGCATGGCAGTATTCCTTTACACGTGGCAGCAGCTGAGTGGTTGCATGTTTTGACATTTGTAGACAACCTAGTAGCCGCATGGTGTACAGTGTAGAATCAGAGTTGGTTGTACGATTCTAGACAGAAGGGATGTCCGTTCTGACAGTTCGTACGGAGACATGCAAGGGGAAAGACAAAAGTAACTTGTAGAGTAGACCTCATGATCAGCGTTCGTTGAACAAAACTTTATCAGTGAGTGATAAAGCTCAGCGTTCGCTGAAGTCTTCTACTTGAAACTTCACGTTGAGTGGACAGGTCTTGCTTCACTGATATCCGCATCAGTTCATTAGTAGACTTGTCTCTGGTTCTTGGGCTTGATCTTCGACTTCAGCGTAGAACCTTTGTTGACGTCAAACTTGTCTTCAGGGATCATAAGTAAACAATTAAACTATCAGCGATCACCAAAAGTACTGAGCAGGCTCAGAGCTTTATAGTGAACAGTGTTCGCTGAATATTAAACTTAAAGAGCGAGAGTTCCTATCAGCGGTACTGTAGAGTCATAGTACTTATCAGCGATAATGAAACTCTAATACATATTGGTTACTTACAATTTTCACTAAGTGTTTAAAGAGTCATTATCAAATCACTGAGGGTTTAGATCAACAATCTCCCCCTATTTGATTATGACATAGCAATGAAGGAAAATTGCTAAGTATGAAAACATAAGGATAAAAAGAACTTATAAAATATTTGTCCCTTTTACTGTTTTCTGGGATCTTTTCAGTACTGATGGAGTAAATTACATTCGCTGAAATTTTTCTTTAAACTTCGTATAAGGTTACAAAGGGAAGTGGAAAAATTACAAGTACAACAAATAACATTACAAGTACAAAAGATGTAAGCTGATAAAGAATAGAAGAATTACACGGTAATCCTATCAGCCATAAGGTTCTTCCTTAATGAGAAGTTCATCAAGGGTCTTTGTTGTGGGGATCATCCAGTCAGGGACAGTTTCTCCCTGGTTTCTTCTTTCTTGTGCTTCTTTGAAGATCAGGGGCTTGAGATATCGTGCCTGAAGATCGCGTCTGAATTCACACCAATAGATGAGATCCCTGAGCTGTTCGATGGGAGTTCTTTTTAGTGCGGGGTCTTCCACTGATTGTTGGGCAAGCTGAATGGCGAGAGCCTTATCTTTTTCTTCAGCTTCCTTTCTTTTGGCGAGTAACCTTTCAGCTATGAGGTGATCAGTGAATTCTTTCTTTGATAACCTGAACTTCGTGGGAACATGGAATTTGTCACGAGGAAGGATGATTCGCTGATCCTCAAGCTTCTTGATCATTTCTTCTCTCCTTTTCTGATCCTCTTCACTTAGCTTTTGAGGAGCTAAGGAAGGTCTGTTTTTGTGAGAGAGCAAATGTTCTTCAGGTTCATCGGTCTCAGTGATTAAATCCAAGACCGGGATTATTTCTTTCTAAATTGTTTATTTATATAATCAAACAATTTACAATTTGTTGCGGAACAAGATTAAGGACTAAGCCTAATCTAAACAAGTTAAGAACACTAAGTTTCTTGCACTAGAATTAAGACAGAAAGGAGATAAGAATACTACGAATAATATTCTAACACTAAGAGAGAAAGAAGAAGATGGTCGAGCACTTCAATCCTGAAGTAGGGTTCTTCTTATATACTGCATGCATTTAATGCATGGCAGTATTACTTTACACGTGGCAGCAGCTGAGTGGTTGCATGTTTTGACATTTGTAGACAACCTAGTAGCCGCATGGTGTACAGTGTAGAATCAGAGTTGGTTGTACGATTCTAGACAGAAGGGATGTCCGTTCTGACAGTTCGTACGGAGACGTGCAAGGGGAAAGACAAAAGTAACTTGTAGAGTAGACCTCATGATCAGCGTTCGTTGAACAAAACTTTATCAGTGAGTGATAAAGCTCAGCGTTAGCTGAAGTCTTCTACTTGAAACTTCACGTTGAGTGGACAGGTCTTGCTTCACTGTTATCCGCATCAGTTCATTAGTAGACTTGTCTCTGATTCTTGGGCTTGATCTTCGACTTCAGCGTAGAACCTTTGTTGACGTCAAACTTGTCTTCAGGGATCATAAGTAAACAATTAAACTATCAGCGATCACCAAAAGTACTGAGCAGGCTCAGAGCTTTATAGTGAACAGTGTTCGCTGAATATTAAACTTAAAGAGCGAGAGTTCCTATCAGCGGTACTGTAGAGTCATAGTACTTATCAGCGATAGTGAAACTCTAATACATATTGGTTACTTACAATTTTCACTAAGTGTTTAAAGAGTCATTATCAAATCACTGAGGGTTTAGATCAACAATCTCCCCCTATTTGATTATGACATAGCAATGAAGGAAAATTGCTAAGTATGAAAACATAAGGATAAAAAGAACTTATAAAATATTTGTCCCTTTTATTGTTTTCTGTGATCTTTTCAGTACTGATGGAGTAAAGTACATTCGCTGAAATTTTTCTTTAAACTTCGTATAAGGTTACAAATGGAAGTGGAAAAATTACAAGTACAACAAATAACATTACAAGTACAAAAGATGTATGCTGATAAAGAATAGAAGAATTACACGGTAATCCTATCAGCCATAAGGTTCTTCCTTAATGAGAAGTTCATCAAGGGTCTTTGTTGTGGGGATCATCCAGTCAGGGACAGTTTCTCCCTGGTTTCTTCTTTCTTGTGCTTCTTTGAAGATCAGGGGCTTGAGATATCGTGCCTGAAGATCGCGTCTGAATTCACACCAATAGATGAGATCCCTGAGCTGTTCGATGGGAGTTCTTTTTAGTGCGGGGTCTTTCACCGATTGTTGGGCAAGCTGAATGGCGAGAGCCTTATCTTTTTCTTCAGCTTCCTTTCTTTTGGCGAGTAACCTTTCAGCTATGAGGTGATCAGTGAATTCTTTCTTTGATAACCTGAACTTCGTGGGAACATGGACTTTGTCACGAGGAAGGATGATTCGCTGATCCTCAAGCTTCTTGATCATTTCTTCTCTCCTTTTCTGATCCTCTTCACTTAGCTTTTGAGGAGCTAAGGAAGGTCTGTTTTTGTGAGAGAGCAAATGTTCTTCAGGTTCATCGGTCTCAGTGATTAAATCCAAGATCGGGATTATTTCTTCAGCTCTTGTGGCTGGGATTATTGTTGGTGCAGCAATAGAACTTTCAGCTGGATCCTCAAGCAGGGGAGAGGACTAGCTAAAATACAGCGATCGTTTATGTAAGATCATGGGAAGAAAGAGATAGAGAAAAGAATGGGGTTTAAGTGTATAGAGGTTTTATGGAGAGTAGGATTGAGATTGAGAAGGGGTAGAGGAGGGATGCAGAGTAAGGGAAGAGGAGATATTATACCTGACAAACTGGCTTTATCTGAAGGATGGCCAGATTGCCTTCTGCAGCTAGGCCTTTGTTTTTGCCTTTGTCAGCTTCAGACACTGCAGGTTTTGTCTTTGTCGTCTACCCTGAAGGTTCCTTTATCACGACCCCTTTTTGAGCTGGGGCTTTTACGATAGGCTGGACGAAGAAGAAAGAGTCATCATCATCGTCATCATCATCATCATCGTCATTTTTATGAGTTGATGATGGTTCGTCGTCAGAGATGTTGACAGCTTCATCGTCTTCAGCTTCTTCTTCATCAGATTCGACCTTGTCAGCATAAGGTTCGGTCACATCAGCAACAGCTTCCTTATGTTGCTCTTCGAGTTGCTCCCCCTCAGATACAGAGGGAGGTTTCTCGGTTCCCTCAGGGTTTTCAACTCCCTAAGGTTGTCCAATGGAAGTAGCAGCAGCAGCAATTTCATTTGTCTCCCCCTCAGCATTATGGGGAAGACCTTCATCGATCTTCTCCCCCTCTTCCACATGATGAGTGGGGGAGGTAATTGGAATGTCAGCAGCAACATCATGAGAGTCACTGTCTTCTAGGCCAGTGATTCCCATGCAGATTTCAATCACTGCGAGTCTGTCTTCTAGGCCAGAAACAGCAGGATTGAGGCTTTGAAGATCCTTTCGATCAGCCTGAGTGAAGTGCGAAGGAGTACATGTTGGAGGGTTCAGGCGATCGAGGACTTGCTGAAGAAGATCCTTGACCGTGGATACCTCACCCTTAAGAGAACCAACCTCTGTCTTCAATGATATGACTTCATTGGACAGAGTGGTGAAGTTTGTTGCGAGGGTGGTGTTGGTGAGGTTGAGATCGTTGACGACTGTGGAGTTGGCAGCGAGAGTAGTAGAAAATTGAGCAATGCTACCATCCACCTTCTCCAGATCAGCACTGGAGGCTTTCTTATCAACAACCTCGATCAGCTTTTTGAGATTCTCCCCAGCGTCTGTAACCGGTGAAGAGTTGGTGGAGAGAGTGGTGTTGTAAGATTCCACCTTTGTGACCAGATCTTTCAGGGAGTTGTTGATATCTCCCAAATTAGGACCTGAAAAAGTTATTAACTTATGAACAGAGGAAAGCTCAGAAGTTTGGGGTTGTGAGAGAGGAGTATGTGGAGTTATGTGTATACATGCGGGATGGTTGACGAAGTCCTCGAAGTTTCGATGACCTGTAAACGTTTCCATGTCATCTTCTAGTGTACCTTTATGCTGGGAAGTTTCCGCAGGTCCTTTAGATTTACCTATCATCCTCTGAAGATGTTCAACATTAGTATCGCTGAGGATGACGTTTGTTGAAGAGAATGGGGGGAAAATTGGTGGAGTGTCCAAGGAAAGAGTGGGAGGAGTGAAGGATGAGAAGATTGGTTGGGTGCGGAGTTCAGCGTTGGATCCGTTGATGAATACTTCTTCAGTCCTTAGAAGGTATGAAGGAGAGGGGTTCTGTTCCAAGTTTATAACCTCAGAGTTTAGAGACGCTGAAGTTGGTATTGAAGGGGTGGTTTGAGCAGCCGTGGCAGAGCGTACCACGAAACTATCCAGCGACTCTTGTATAAGATGAGTCGTGAAGTCTTCAGCCGTTGATGGCTTGGAGGGTTGATCCTTGGTTTTCTTGATCCTTGCGGATTCAAGTTGGGTAGTAGAGTGTTTCCTTTTACGAAGAGTGGAGGGTGCAGCCTGGGTATCAGCGGTGGGGATTACCACTGAAGTAGCCGCAGAAGTAGAAGAAGGAGGATTAAGAATAGATAAGAGTGTAGAAAGACGTACCTCGTTTGGCAGGGGCTTGAAATCTAGAACTTTAGCGCCGACCTGAGAGAGTCTCAGGTCTCCCACCTTTGGGTATTCATTCCTAAGTCCGTGTCAAAAGATAGCACTGACAAACCTTGGATATGGAACGCAAGTTGGTCTGTCAGCCATGTTCACTCAGAACGCCAAATCTTCGTAGATGATTGACGCCCAATCGATGTGAAGTCCCTTCAGCAGAGCATATCCCATGGCCTGTTGGGGTTGGGATGCTTGGTCAGTTGACCCGACTTTAGCTGTTAGACAGCTAATCAGATGAGCGAAGATGAAATTCATCTCGCTGGGCATCATTGACTTCTTGATGGCAGTTAGCTTCTTGTCAGTGTTTTTGTCTCTCCCTGTGTCCCATGTGTAACCCATTGCATCAAAGAATGCAATCAGGGTTGCCCTGTCGGCATGTTTCTTTTTGGGATCTGGTAGAGGGACGAAACAGTTTTCTTTGGTAGCGGCCGGGAGGTTCAGTGCACGCCTGATAATAGCAGGGTTGATTTTGGTGGTGCCAAATTTGGTGTCACAGAGGATGGTGTCAACTAGTTTCGTTGGGTCTTTGGGTGATGGAACCTGAGCTTGTCTGGAAGAATACCAGAACTGAGCTAGAAGATAACGATGAGCAGGGGGTGCAATGGTGAGGGCGGTTAAAATGGGGCAAGTTTTAAGAAAGTTCATAGCATCATCAAGATGTGTGACAGGTTTCTTTTCAGGGAAGTCGAAGAGAGCATAAGGATTATTGTGTTGAAAGGTAACCTTCTTGAGATCGAATTTAACCTGAGGAGCCTTTGTGATCTCAGTTATTTCAGCAGTAGTGGAGGTTTTATCAGCAGGAGCCTCAGTAGTAGATGCCATTTCTCTTTATCACATATAAACATGAAGAAGATGAACAAAAACAATCTTAATGTGGAAGGATTTGTGTAACACCCCAAAAACTCCAAGTAAGCAAACCCAATCCTATTCGTATTTTCATTTCTCGTATTTTGAGGCTCCGTACTTGGGTCAAGTAGTTTTCGCATGCATGGCATTTGGTCTGTGATCAAACCCGAAGAAAGATTCGGTTTTGGACTAAACGACAATGCGGGGCAGCAGGTAGGTCGCAACCAGCGACTATGACCCGCGACATTGCCCTGGTCATAGTCGCGGTGGCATTGTCGCGATGGTGGAACAAAACGAGAAATCAAACAGAAAGATGTCAGGGGGTCGCGACTATGACCCGTGACATTGCCCTGGTCATAGTCGCGGTGTCATTGTCGCGCCAGGGTGCTGGGTTGCTGTTTCAGATCGGGTTTTAAAGGAGTTCAGCTGGCTTCTTTTTCATTTATCATCCAAGATCGATTCCTCTCAACTCTCTCTCTAAAAATCGGTTTCTCTCACTAGAAACCCTAGAACTCCTCTCCTCTCCTCTTCATCTTCTCTACCCAACATAACCCATTTCCTCCATTGGTGAACACTTGAAGGTTTGAAGCTTTTTGGGAGTTTAGGAGCCATCTTTTGGAGGAGTCAAGTGTTAAAGGTAATCTCTTCCTATACAAAGGTGTTATTGTTGTTGATTTCATCTTCTTTATACCTTGTGGTGTTGTGGGACGAATTTGGTGATGAATGGTTAAAGAAACCTTGTTTTCTTCATCACCAAGAACTAGGGTTTGGTATAATTTGGGGGTTTTAGATGGAAATGTTTGAGGAATGATTCCTTATGGTTAGACTTTGGTATTAATGGTTGGAAACTCATAAATCTAGGTTTTGGAAGTTTTGAGCTTGAGGATGCAAACTTCATCAAAAGGAGCTTACGTTGGAAAAACTCTAGATTTAGCTTAAATCTAGCAAGGTGAGTTCAAGTTACTTTGCGAAAACTTTGTACATGCCAAAATAGTATTTTCCAAATAATTGTGTGTTTTACTTGAAATATATGTGGTTGAGTTATTTGAATAAGTTTAACTCTTGTGAAGTGTTTATCTTCACAAATGTGTAAAACACCCATAATTGGGGCTTTTGGATAATTGGATGGTTAGAAACCATAAGTTGTCTTTGAAAGATTATTTGCTTAAAATGAGGCTTATTTGACGGTTTGATCATGTTAGCGTAATTGATTTTATAAACCATTTGAGAAATGCACTTTTAGGGTTATGAATCATTTTGGGAATATTAAGGGCGTGAGTCCTTTGGGATGACCCTTTTGTTTAACCGTGTCGAGTTGTGGGGTTAATGATGATTTCGTGGTATGTGATTGCTTATATAATGTTAAACGCATTTTATGCGATGATGACCGTTATTTACGGGTCTAGCAAACTTGGAGCATTTTGCTCGGTTTTGACTTGAGGTAGTCTTGGGACATTTGTCCGGTTTAAATGACTCTATGTAGAGTCTTATGTATGGGTTGCTTTTATTGCACCGTTTTGCATATTATTGCACGTTGTTGATATTTACATGCTTGGGTGAGTGAGTCATTCCGGGATAGGCGTGTTGTTTGTAGACTGTATTGCATTGGATCCATAGGCATGTTAGTCAGTCGTTAGTAATGGTCGATTGGATACCTTAAGGTTGGACCTCGGTACCCATGTTTTATGACCTTAACTTCCAAGTAGGCACTAGGAGGATATAGTCTTGGGCACTTACCTTGGAGGTTTTGTGTAGCGATCAACACCTTCGGGAGTTATACCTTGGAGGTAGTCTCGATGTGCCGGGCCTTGAGGCGTTACCTTGGAGGTAGACGTCAAGGTATATCTTCGATTACGGTGTAATTTGGGTTTCAACGTTGTATGGGTGGTATACTTATGTGTTACCTCCACCTTCAACGGATACGGGTCTCCCCCGTTTATGGTATTTGATCTTTATTACATTTTACGGTCGCGTGAGTGTTGCGTCGTATTATGTTTTAATAAATTGTTATATTTAATGGATGGTTTCCATGATTTATGGGTTAAGTGCTTGGTCGTCAACCGTATTTGAAGGTTTTGCTTAAACTAGAATTATTCACGTATTTATAAACAAGTTGGAGTCGTAATTCAATTGGAAAACGTTTTGTACTTTTCGGGAGCTTTTCCCATGGAATTGTGTGAGTTGAAAATGGATGATTTGGAATTAAAGTAAACTCTATTGAAATCATGACTAGAACTATTACTCTTTCGATTTATGTTTTTATATAGTCATGATAAAATGCTTGAACTCACTAGGCGTAAGCCTAACCCTTTTTATTTGTCGGCATGTGCAACAGGCTCAGGTTGGGGTAGCTCTAGCTACTTTGTGAAGTGGAGAGTGCTAGTAGAGTGCACGAGAGGTGACTTGATTATTGAAGTATTCCGCATTTGGTTTGGACTAGCAACTTGTGGTGTTAAGTAACACCCGATTAAGGTATTTTATTATAGACTGATAATGTTTTAAATTCCGAGGTATTTTAAAGACTGAATTGTAGAATTGATTGCATCTATCTTGGAGATTTTATTGAATTTTAAGGTTAGTTTCTCGTTCCAAATTTGAGGGTGTTACAAGTTGGTATCAGAGCATAAGTTTGAGAGAATTAGGTGTTGATTGTGGATACCTAGACTCAAACTAGCGTTTGTTTAAGTAAATGAGAGTGAAATTCACCATTAGGCACTTTAAGATAGAATGTTCAGAGATCAACGGATGTTGTTAGAAACGAGAATCACGTCGAGAGTAACAAGGATAATCATGTACGATGCGTTCATAGTGACACCTGGCCAGTGTCATGGTGAACCTACTAGTACATGTGCATACTCGAATTACTTTGGTGTGATGATCGTTGGGGTAGTGAAGAAGATTCTAAGCTAGTAGTTGTTGGAATAAATGGACAATTCTAGTATTAGTCATTTGGTGTGACGATAAGCATGAGATCTGATTTAAGTAGACCGTTTCGGGTCAAGATTGATGGTTGGACTAGAACCATAGGCTTATTGGGCCGACTTTGATTTGAGGAAAAAACCGTAAGGTCGATTGATGTAACTTCCAACTTGCCTTAAGGGATTTGAATATCCGGATGACAATAGTGGACCAGAGAGATTTGGAGGAGTATGAGCTGAGATGTGAATGCCGACTATGTCATGCACAAAGTTTGTTTTGAAAATAAATTACATCGACTATTTCCTGTGTTTCCAATCCTTATATGGATTTTGTTATGAATTTTGGGAAATGTTTAGCACACACTAGATTTTGATTTTGGTTTTGGACGTACATGAACCATCTTAGGTCGGGGGTTACAAACTCCGTCAGAATTTGTCTCATTTGTTATTGTCCAACGTTTCTTTCGGGTATAGTGATGTTCGTGTTTACGATGCCTAAAATGTCGGGCAAGTAATTACGGCTCATAACTTTAACATCGGATCTCCTCCACATATGTTAAAGTTTGGACGGAAAGTTATCTACCGTGGTGTCTATATAAAGCTATTTTGGGAATTTGTTTAATATGAGTTTGTTAAACAGTGTTGTGTATATATGGTATTACCATGGATAGGGATTTTGGAATTTGGCATTTTAGCCATGATTTTGCTTAATGCAATTTGACTTGGGAAACACAATGTTTGGTGCTATTTTATTGACTTGGAGTCATTGAGTCCATTGAGTTTCATAAAATTTCGTTTTACGACGCGTCGGGTCGTGTGAGTGCAAAGTTTATAAGGTGCATACCTTAGTTATTGTGTGTATAGATTTTGGAGAGTATTGGGTATTTTGACTCATTCGGGTTTTGTCGAGAAGTGTTATTTGAACCGTAAGACAACCAAATGGGACGCTTGGGAATTTTGATGTCGCGTAATTGCTCTTTTAAAGGTTTGTGCCAGCACGTTTTGGTTGCAATTTACCTAATTGTACAAATTGACTTATACGTGGCGTGAGTAGTGCATGAAAGAATATGCAGATGGTATTTTTTAATGATTTGTTTATGTGAAAAGTTTGCGAGTTATGTTGGGCATTTAGTCCCACTCGAGTTTTGTTGAGAAAAGTTAACTTTATGCCATAAGGCGACTAAGAAAAGATGAGTTTGGAACTCTAGTGTCGCGTAACTTTCTTTCGAGAGTTTGTGTTACTAAGTATTTCGTTGCATGTAGTTCAATGTATGGATTGATTTATACATGGCATAAGTGATGCATGAAAAAACAATTTTGATAACACTCATAATAATTTGTTTGGTGCGCTTTCGGTCAGTTAAGTGTTTTATTATCATTTTCATGTAAATGCGTATATCGACTTAGGGGTATGCATAGCTTGATAACCATTGTTTCTCGACACTTTGATAAACGAATTGTGAGTGAAATTATTTTATTAACTCATTGTATAAATGATGACCATTCGGTCAAAGGGTGTTTTGGTGTTGTGGAAATCATGCATAGTTCGCAATATTTTACATTTTGAAAACACAAATGTATGAGTCGTTGACATTGGTCGATTTTGATTTGTCGAATATTTTGGAAAATTGAAAACCTTTTGGTTTGGAGGAAATGTGTATTTTGAGTATTTTTGACAAATACATTTTAAGTAATGACGTTTTGACGTTTTATGTTCCAAGCTCGAAACTTTGAGGAAAATGCTTCGCGATGAAGATTTTAGAAATTTGTTGTATGAAACTATGGCGTGTAATTTCTTATGTTTCGAACATTGACGCGCACCTTTATTGCAACTTGAGATTTGAAAATAGGTTTGAACCCTTTTTGGTGTCAACGAATTATTAACACTTATTTCCTCCTATGTTTTTGAGAAAACACATTGTTGTGTGCAACCTTGTCAGAAAACATCTTACTCGTGTGTCATTATATGACCGGATGAGGAAAATTTTGGAAATTAACCTAAGGAACTTCATCTTTTGAAATTTTGGTGTGAGTTATTTAGCGCATGTATGCCATTACAAAGAATTCCCCAAGGAAATGTTACAAGCTTGCATGCCTACCCCGATTTGAGGTTTTATGTTGTTTTAGTCGATATTTTCAAATGATGGAAACGGATTGGTTTTTGCCTTTAAATTTGGAACTCACTCAAATCTGTTTGTGTTTTGACTAAGGTGTATTTGTAAATCGTTTCATCGTTTTGTACAAAACTGACGCGCACAAAATTTTGTTTGTGAACTTTGTTCCATGCCATTTTATGGTTAAAAAGGGAAATTTTGGAATCAAATGTCGTTTGGACTCCTTTTGAAATATGTGCACATCTTTTGTTGCACCCTGTTTAAAGTCGGTGCATGTAATGAGTCAATCCATACTAGAACCGTGGCGGTTCATTTTAAAGAAATTGTTTATTACGCTTTTGCGTTTTGTGGGTGAACCGAACTGCAAGGAAATAATTTTCAGCATGATTTTTATATGTGGGACAAGCGTGTCCATTTTTGCGTAACTACCTAACTGATAGTAGTTTTCCATGCGTATGATTTATTTGATATGAAAATCTTTGTGTTAAAAATTTTGTTAAAGACTTTGTTAATTGGCATATTTGTTAAATAATTCTCTTGAAAACCTTGAACTCGTTAGGACCTTGGAAAGGGTAAGTGACCCAGTTAAGAGTAACTGCGTGTAGCACTTTAGTGGTGGAAAGTTTGAGCATTCCACGCGTGATAGCGCTGTAGGCCGAATGGTGTTGGGTGCGGGGATGATGCACTTTTGTAACTAAGAGATCTGATTCGCGGTATCTTATATTGAGGTTGGTGGTAACCTTTTGTGTTGGGAATCTTATTTTGGGGTCTTGGTCAACTTTCGTATGTGGGACCCTTCAGACACCATACCGATAACCTTGGTTTTGTAAGAAGACTCGACGAGTGAAGCTCGTGTGTAGAGTCTGTGGTGATTCAACTTAGTGGCATGACTAGGTGTCGAATTTTGGGCTTGAGGCCAAGCACCTTTAGTGTAATCGAGGGGATTGTAGTCCGATTTTAAAGGAATAATGGTAACGGTGGTAGTAATCTTAAGATGCTCTTTGCGATAAAGGGATTTAGAGAAATGACTTTCCTTGTGTGGTAAGAGAAACTGTCAACTCGATGATTGATAATTGGACACATCCTTGGGAGTGTGTAAATGATGGATCAGTGATGACCGTTTGTGTTAAATTGGTGGAACCCGCTGAGAGTAAATACTAGTTCATTAGCGAGATTAGTTGGGGATTCTGAAGTTTTGATTGATGTTGGTAGTGATAGAACCTCGGATTGGTTTGGAGAGAAAATTTAAGAACACGTAAATGTGGTATGATTGGGAAGTATGGAACATTTTAAGGTTGGGAGACAACCGGAGTCGTCTAATTAGGAGTTATTCTGGTGGTTAGAATGTTCCTTCGGACGTGAGTACAGGGTACTTGAAGGGGTTTTGTTGGTAAGAAATTGTTCGAGGAATTGTCCTTATACACTGTGTGGGGGAAATTAGATGTCAGTTAAGAACTGATGAAGTATGGTCGACGTTAAGCCGGTTAACTCTGGGTTGTAAGGAATATAGATTTCGAGGACGAAATTATTTTAAAGTTGGGAGGATTGTAACACCCCAAAAACTCCAAGTAAGCAAACCCAATCCTATTCGTATTTTCATTTCTCATATTCTGAGGCTCCGTACTTGGGTCAAGTAGTTTTCGCATGCACGGCATTTGGTCTATGATCAAACCCGATAAAAGATTCGGTTTTGGACTAAACGACAATGCGGGGTAGCAGGTAGGTCGCAACCAGCGACTATGACTCGCGACATTGCCCTGGTCGTAATCGCGGTGGCATTGTCGCGATGGTGGGACAAAACGAGAAAACAAATAGAAAGATGTCAGGGGGTCGCGACTATGACCCACGACATTGCCCTGGTCATAGTCGCGGTGTCATTGTCGCGCCAGGGTGCTGGGTTGCTGTTTCAGATCGGGTTTTAAAGGAGTTCAGCTGGCTTCTTTTTCATTTATCATCCAAGATCGATTCCTCTCAACTCTCTCTCTAAAAATCGGTTTCTCTCACTAGAAACCCTAGAACTCCTCTCCTCTCCTCTTCATCTTCTCTACCCAACATAATTCATTTCCTCCATTGGTGAACACTTGAAGGTTTGAAGCTTTTTGGGAGTTTAGGAGCCATCTTTTGGAGGAGTCAAGTGAAGGTAATCTCTTCCTATCCAAAGGTGTTATTGTTGTTGATTTCATCTTCTTTATACCTTGTGGTGTTGTGGGACGAATTTGGTGATGAATGGTTAAAGAAACCTTGTTTTCTTCATCACCAAGAACTAGGGTTTGGTATAATTTGGGGGTTTTAGATGGAAATGTTTGAGGAATGACTCCTTATGGTTAGACTTTGGTATTAATGGTTGGAAACTCATAAATCTATTTTTTGGAAGTTTTGAGCTTGAGGATGCAAACTTCATCAAAGGAGCTTACGTTGGAAAAACTCTAGATTTAGCTTAAATCTAGGAAGGTGAGTTCAAGTTATTTTGCGAAAACTTTGTACATGCCAAAATAGTATTTTCCAAATAATTGTGTGTTTTACTTGAAATATATGTGGTTGAGTTATTTGAATAAGTTTAACTCTTGTGAAGTGTTTATCTTCACAAATGTGTAAAACACCCATAATGGGGCTTTTGGATAATTGGATGGTTAGAAACCATAAATTGACTTTGAAAGATTATTTGCTTAAAATGAGGCTTATTTGATGGTTTGATCATGTTAGCGTAATTGATTTTATAAACCATTTGAGAAATGCACTTTTAGGGTTATGAATCATTTTGGGAATATTAAGGGTATGAGTCCTTTGGGATGACCCTTTTGTTTAACCGTGTCGAGTTATGGGGTTAATGATGATTTCGTGGTATGTGATTGCTTATATAATGTTAAACGCATTTTATGCGATGATGACCGTTATTTACGGGTCTAGCAAACTTGGAGCATTTTGCTCGGTTTTGACTTGAGGTAGTCTTGGGACATTTGTCCGGTTTAAATGACTCTATGTAGAGTCTTATGTATGGGTTGCTTTTATTGCACCGTTTTGCATATTATTGCACGTTGTTGATATTTACATGCTTGGGTGAGTGAGTCATTCCGGGATAGGCGTGTTGTTTGTAGACTGTATTGCATTGGATCCATAGGCATGTTAGTCAGTCGTTAGTAATGGTCGATTGGATACCTTGAGGTTGGACCTCGGTACCGATGTTTTATGACCTTAACTTCCAAGTAGGCTCTAGGAGGATATAGTATTGGGCACTTACCTTGGAGGTTTTGTGTAGCGATCCACGCCTTCGGGAGTTATACCTTGGAGGTAGTCTCGATGTGCCGGGCCTTGAGGCGTTACCTTGGAGGTAGACGTCAATGTATATCTTCGATTACGGTGTAATTTGGGTTTCAACGTTGTATGGGTGGTATACTTATGTGTTACCTCCACCTTCAACGGATACGGGTCTCCCCCGTTTATGGTATTTGATCTTTATTACATTTTACGGTCGCGTGAGTGTTGCGTCGTATTATGTTTTAATAAATTGTTATATTTAATGGATGGTTTCCATGATTTATGGGTTAAGTGTTTGGTCGTCAACCGTATTTGAAGGTTTTGCCTAAACTAGAATTATTCACGTATTTATAAACAAGTTGGAGTTGTAATTCAATTGGAAAACGTTTTGTACTTTTCGGGAGCTTTTCCCATGGAATTGTGTGAGTTGAAAATGGATGATTTGGAATTAAAGTAAACTCTATTGAAATCATGACTAGAACTATTACTCTTTCGATTTATGTTTTTATATAGTCATGATAAAATTCTTGAACTCACTAGGCGTAAGTTTAACCCTTTTTATTTGTCGGCATGTGCAACAGACTCAGGTTGGGGTAGCTCTAGCTACTTTGTGAAGTGGAGAGTGCTAGTAGAGTGCACGAGAGGTGACTCGATTATTGAAGTATTCCGCATTTGGTTTGGACTAGCAACTTGTGGTGTTAAGTAACACCCGATTAAATTATTTTATTATAGACTGATAATGTTTTAAATTCCGAGGTATTTTAAAGAATGAATTGTAGAAGTGATTACATCTATCTTGGAGATTTTATTGAATTTTAAGGTTAGTTGCTCGTTCCAAATTTGAGGGTGTTACAAGTTGTCAAACAGATGTTTTTGAATTTTGTCCATTTCATTCAGACACAAATGCCTTAATGAAGATTAGGGTTTTTCTTGTTTTGAAAAAGAAATACAAAACATGGAGAGTATGTGTTTTCTAGTTTCTCTTTGAAGAATAGATTCTGGAAAACATATGAAGAACAAGTTTAAGAATTGTGTTTTAAATTTGAAGAACAACCATGAAGGTTGTGTTCATAAAATCATGAAAAGAAAATGATTTCATTTTAAGAAGTTTCTTTTGTTTGATCTGTTAATAACAAGAATAAGATCAAAAACAAGTTTACAAAAGGTAAATAATAAGAATATTAACCTTAGATGATGAAGACGAACAACAGTGTTTTCTTGCTTGAAGGAAAACAACAGTGTTTTCTTGCTTGAAGGAGAAGTAGTTGCGTAAAAGAAAATATATTAACTCGAATGTGTTTATATAGTGAGAGTAGAGAGAGAAAAACTAAGAGCGGGAAAAGTTTTTTCATGATGACACGGACACGTGTTTGCATTTGATTGGATGGAAAACGAAACGTGCAAACGTGTGTCAGAAAAAGAACGTGCCAGGGTTTATCCATTTGATTACGTCATAAACGTCCTTTCATGTTTTAGGATGTCTCTGAGGTTTTTGAAAGCTCAGGGACACTTTTGAAAACATGAAACACTGAATAGAAGTATCAGTGTTGGTTTTAGAAATTTCAAAATATCACTGAAAGGAAGAGATATTCAGCGATGCAATTTGTTTTGAAATCTTGCATTCACATGCGAACGTCAGCGAGTATAGAGAGAACATACCTTGATATCAGCGAATCAATTTTGTTCAGAGAGAAGGTGATAGAAATAGGTTATACAAGTTCATTGTTATCGTAGTGCTGATCAAATGTGAACCGCTGAGGACTTTACTCTTCTAAGTTCAGCATTCCAAGCTCGCTGATGAGAAAGGTAAATCTTGTCTCATCAAGAGGTTTGGTGAACAGATCAGCTAACTGAAAGTCAGTTGGGATAAAGTGAAGTTCTATATCACCATTCATCACATGATCTCTGATAAAATGATACCTGATTTCGATGTGTTTGGTCTTTGAGTGTAGCACTGGATTGTTGGCTATAGCGATGGCACTAGTGCTGTCGCAATAGATTGGAATTTTCGAGAGCTGAAGGTCATAGTCCAGTAGTTGATTTCGCATCCACAAGACTTGAGAACAACAGCTTCCAGCGGCTATGTATTCAGCTTCAGCGGTTGAGGTGGACACTGAGTTTTGCTTTTTACTTGTCCAACTCACCAGCTTTCCACCCAGGAGCTGACAGCCTCCTGTGGTGCTTTTCCTATCCAATTTGTAACCTGCAAAATCACTATCTGAATAGGCGATTAGATCAAACCCTGAATCTTTGGGATACCAAAGACCTAGGTTAGGAGTACCCTTAAGGTAACGAAAGATTCGCTTTACATCGATCATATGAGATTCCTTGGGTTCAGCTTGATATCGTGCACACAAACAGGTTTCGTACATAATATCAGGTCGGCTAGCTGTAAGATATAAGAGAGAGCCGATCATCCCCCGGTATGTCGATTTTATGACCTTTTACTTTCCTGAAAAATAGAGTCTTATCGATTTTACCTCGCTCAAATTTTTCAATATGGAGATAAGTAGAGAGAGTATCATACCATGCACGTGGAGCTTGCTTTAAGCCATAAAGTGCCTTATCCAGTTTATAAACATAACCTGGATGCTTAGGATCTGAGAATCATGGTGGTTGTTCCACGTAAACTTCTTCATTCAGCTTTCCATTTAGGAACGCTGATTTAACATCCATCTTATAAACTTTGAAGTCTTTGTGTACATCGTAAGCTAAGAATAGACGAATAGCTTCTAGTCTTGCCACTGGGGCGAATGTTTCGTCATAGTCTATGCCTTCCTCTTGTCTGTATCCCTGAGCAACAAGACGAGCCTTGTTGCTGGTTACAGTTCCGTGTTCATCTAACTTGTTTCAATAGACCCATTTAGTGCCTATCACTGACTTGTCAGATGGTCTTGGAACGAGATTCCAAACTTTGTTTCTTTCAAATTCAGTCAGCTCTTCTTGCATAGCGCTGACCCAGTTCGGATCTTGGAGGGCATCATCTATTTTCTTTGGTTCAATCAGAGAAATAAAGTTAACAAATAAACATATATTACCTGCACTTCGTCGAGTCTGAACACCAGCGTTTGGATCACCAAGAATTTGTTCAATAGGGTGATTGATAGTCCATCGCTGAGCCGGAGCGTGATTCGCTGACTCAACTTGAACTAAAGGGGCTGAAGATGAGGCTTCAGCAACTTCTGGTATATCAGCCAAAAGAGGAATATGTGCAGATGTCATTTCTTTCACTGATTGCTGAGAAGTAGATGGTATGTCTGAGACATTTGGTTCAGAAGCAGGCATAGTGTTTAGAGGAAAAGCTGAGACCCATGATGTTTCAGCTTCACTAGTCTGCATGTCAGGGATGATAGTAGGACCATCATCTTCAGCAGTATGAGTATGAGGAGTGGGAACATCTTCTGAATCACCAAGATGAGAAAACATCCGTTGATTCAGTTCTTCAGTATCAGCAGAAGGTTTAGAGTTCGCTGAACGGGATTCGTCAAAGGTGACGTGGATAGTTTCTTCAACAGCTTGTCTTCTTCGATTGAAGACTCTAAAGGCTTTGGAGATAGAAGAATATCCAAGAAAGATTCCATCATCAGCCTTTGGATCAAACTTTCTGTTGTTCAGTATGAAACAGTGACATCCAAAGATGTGAAGAAAGCTAATTGAAGGCTTTCTCCCATGAAAAAGTTCATAGGCTGTCTTTTTGAATCTTTTGACTATCAACGACCTGTTTTGCGTAAAACAAGAAGTGTTGACAGCTTCTGCCCAAAACTGAGTAGGTAGATGAGAATCGTTGAGCATTGAACGTGCAGCTTCAATGATAGTTCTATTTCTTCTTTCAGCGACTCCATTTTGTTGCGGTGTTCTCACTGAAGAAAGGTTGTGAGAAATACCCTTACTTTCAAAGAAGGAATCAAGAGAACTATTTTTGAATTCAGTCCCATGATCACTCCTTATTGAGCGAACGGTCATGTTGTTCAGGACTTCCATTTTCCTGACAAAGGTGATGAGTTCTTCAGGGGTGTCACTCTTAGAATGGATAAACATTACCCAGGTATAGCGAGAGAATTCATCAACTATGACCAATGTATATTTCTTTCCAGCGATGGATTGTTTGTTAACAGGGCCAAACAAATCCATATGGAGAAGTTGTAGAGGAGATGACACTGAGGAGACTTGCTTTGTCTCGAAGCTTGCTTTGGTCTGCTTGCCTTTCTTACATGCTGAACATAAGGACTCTTTGGCGTATGAGTGTTGAGGTAGACCAGTGACTAACTCTTTAGAGGAAAGAGTATTCAGTGTCTTGAAGTTGAGATGTGAAAGCCTCTTATGCCATAACCAGTTGGCGTCAGATGAGGCTTTTGAGAAGAAACAGGAGTTCTCAGTGGTTGTAGAGTCCATGTTTATAACGTAAACATTTTTCATACGATAACCGCTGAGAGCTATCTTCTCCTTTTTGTCAGTGATAAAGCAGGATTCCTTAGTGAAAATCACTTTGTTATCCTTGTCACATAGCTGACTAATGCTTAGAAGATTATGCTTCAGTCCTTCAACATATGCAACTCTTCCAAAGGTTGTTGTACCATTAGAGAGTACACCAAACCCTCGGGTATAGCCTTTTCCATTTCCACCGAAAGTCACAGATGGACCTTTTTCTTCCTTATACTCAGTGAGCAGGTTCTTCTTACCAGTCATGTGTCTAGAGCATCCGCTATCGAGATACCAGATACCCTTCTTAACCTGCAAACAAGGAAGATTAGTTTGACTTGGGTACCCATTTCATCATGTGTACACACTTGTCAATGGGGGTAGAGGAGGTGGAAGGTTCAGCAGTCTTCGCAGCATTTGAAGATTCAGCTTTTGTGTCAGTCTTCACTTTGGTTAATTTCTTAACCTCAGTGGTCTTCTTTGCCTTGGGGGCAATAATCTTCACCTTAGCTAATTTTTCAGCTTTGGTGGCTGTGGGGCACTTACTAGCAATATGATCAGTAAGTCCACAGTGATAACATTTCCTATAACTAAAAGTAGCTTTAGGACCATTTGCATGCTTACCTGTTAATTTTAAATGAGTAGGGTCAGCACCAAGTATACCTTTGGCATTGGAAATAGAAGGAACAATCAGTCTTCGGATTTCTTACCAATAATATCCACTTTAATTCTAGGAGTAGATCGCTGAATAAATCCAGGGATCTTATTCTTAGAAGTAGAGGGATAAGTCATTGATGCTTTAGAAGCATTCAGCTTAGGTACAAAGGTACCCTTCTGAGGTTTTGGATAAACAATTTTCTCTTTACCTTTAAAAGTTAAGGTAGAGATTTCCTCAGGGATAGGAGGTTTTGAAGAGGAACACTGAGAGTATGAAGTGTCAGGGATAGAGGATACGAACATTCCAAACTTAAGCATGGAATGATCAGTGGTTGGTTCTGGAGTATCAGCTTTGTAACCAAGACCACGTTTATCACTTAGGGGAATCTGAGACTTTATTATCTCAGTAATCATTGTTGAGGATTTATACCATCCATCAACATTAGCTTTTTCAGCTTTTAATGCAGCGATAGCTTCTTCTCGTTCGATTTTGACTAGCTGATTTATATGAACTTGATCTTTCAAGTCTTCTTCAATTTTAGAAAGCTTTTCTATTTGAAGGTGACAGTTTTTAAGTTGTTCAGCAAGATCAATATTTTGATTTTCAACTACAGTTTTGCCATTCATAGCATCATATAAACTCATAGTCAAGAGATCGATCTTTCGAAGACTATCAGCTTCATCAATATTTGAAATGGTGGTAAAGAAGGAAGGTGATACCTTGGTAGCAGAGGTTGAAGCAGAGGGTATGTCATAATTTTCTTCCTCATCTTCAAGTTTGGCCATAAGACAGAGATTGGCTTCATCATCATCTTCAGAGTCAGATGATTCTTCTTCGTCAAAAGCAGCCCAATCATAATCAGCCATCAGGCCTTTGCCTTTCTTCTTAAAGCCTTTTAGCTTTGCGTACCTTTCTTTCAGCTTTTGATACTTGTCATCTCTAGACCTGGGGTTAGAAGATTTCTTGGAGAAAGCTGAGTTTCTAAAAACTTTCTTTGACCTGCACTCGCTAGCAAAATGTCCTATCTTTTCACAGTTATAGCAAGTAGCAGTAGCCTTATCAACAGGAGTTGATGATCTATGCTTATCAGTGATAGCAAGAGGTTTGTTCTTTCTGAAATTTTTCTGTTTGGCGAATCTCCTGAACTTATCAGAAAGGAGAGCCATAGATTCATCAAGATCTGAAGAGTCAGGATCTGATGAGCATTCAGAGTTAGTCTCCAACTCAGTGATGGTGATAGTTGATCGCTGAGTGGAAGGTGACTCTGAGATTAAAGCAACAGGGGTGCTTTTGGAATCTTTTACAAGATTCTTCTTAAGATGACTCGATTGCTCATGATTAAGCATCGTGCCATATAAGGTAGAAAGAGTCATAAATTTAAGATCCTTTGACAGCTTGAGACACATTGAATAATTGTCCCAGCTTTCAGGTAAACATTCTAAGAACTTTGTCAGAAATTCAAAGTTAGAATATTCCTTACCAACGGTTTTCAGATCTATAATTAAGCAGTTAAAGCGTTGATGTACTTCAGAGAGAGATTCATTCTTACCACAAATGAAGCTTTCATATTGTCTTACCAGGTTGATCTTTCGTGAGTCCTGGACTTCAGACGTACCTTCATATTGAACACAGATTGTGTTCCACATGGCTTTTGAGGTTTTCAGATTCATGACGGAATGGTAGACTTCGTCAGGAAGAGCCATGGTGTAAGATCCCACATTGGTTGGGGAGGGGAACAAAGGTTGCCTTATCAGAGTAACTTGATACCTCCCCTATCAGACGCGTTTTAAAACCGTGAGTCCAGGTGTGCGGACAAAGCGGACAATATCTGGTACGGTTGGTCTGGGATGTTACAGATGGTATCAGAGCCGGGAACCGGACTGGTGTGCCAGCGAGGACGCTGGGATCCCAAGGGGGGTGGATTGTAAGATCCCACATTGGTTGGGGAGGGGAACAAAGGTTGCCTTATCAGAGGAACTTGATACCTCCCCTATCAGACGCGTTTTAAAACCGTGAGTCCAGGTGTGCGGACAAAGCGGATAATATCTGGTACGGTTGGTCTGGGATGTTACACATGGAAAGAATGGATCTGGCTTTAGTGTCGACTGTCGAGAGCCACTTTCTTCTTATCTTCATCAGTCCACATATGAATTTCCTTTGGAACCAATCTTTCTGGAATATCAGCTCTATTTTCAGCGGCTGGAACCTCAGGTTCAATTCTGGCAGGGATGTATGGACGATTTTCGATGTAATAAGGTATAGTTGGGTCTACATCTTCTAAGAAGAGTATCATCCTATTTTTCCATAGATTAAAGTTATCTCTGGAGAATCTAGGGGGTTTAGCAAGAGAACCATTATCAATATAGTTAGTGTTTGTGTTGGTAGCCATTTTAATAAATAGCAAGGAAGAGAAAAGATTAGTATAGATAAGATCTTGTTTATGAGATTAAACAAACCCGCTCTGATACCACTTGTTGGTCCCGAAGGGTTATACAAGTTTGTAGAAGGGGGGGTTGAATACAAACACACAGATTTTTACTTTCTAAATTGTTTATTGATATAATCAAACAATTTACAACTTGTTGCGGAACAAGATTAAGGACTAAGCCTAATCTAAACAAGTTAAGAACACTAAGTTTCTTGCACTAGAATTAAGACAGAAAAGAGATAAGAATAGTACGAATAATATTCTAACACTAAGAGAGAAAGAAGAAGATGGCCGAGCACTTCAATCCTGAAGTAGGGTTCTTCTTATATACTTCATCCATTTAATGCATGGCAGTATTACTTTACACGTCGCAGCAGCTGAGTGGTTGCATGTTTTGACCTTTGTAGACAACCTAGTAGCCGCATGGTGTACAGTGTAGAATCAGAGTTGGTTGTACGATTCTAGACAGAAGGGATGTCCGTTCTGACAGTTCGTACGGAGACGTGCAAGGGGAAAGACAAAAGCAACTTGTAGAGTAGACCTCATGATCAGCGTTCGTTGAACAATACTTTATCAGTGAGTGATAAAGCTCAGCGTTCGCTGAAGTCTTCTACTTGAAACTTCACGTTGAGTGGACAGGTGTTGCTTCGCTGATATCCGCATCAGTTCATTAGTAGACTTGTCGCTGGTTCTTGGGCTTGATCTTCGACTTCAGCGTAGAACCTTTGTTGACGTGAAACTTGTCTTCAGGGATCATAAGTAAACAATTAAATTATCAGCGATCACCAAAAGTACTGAACAGGCTCAGAGTTTTATAGTGAACAATGTTCACTGAATATTAAACTTAAAGAGCGAGAGTTCCTATCAGCGGTACTGTAGAGTCATAGTACTTATCAGCGATAGTGAAACTCTAATACATATTGGTTACTTACAATTTTCACTAAGTGTTTAAAGAGTCATTATCAAATCACTGAGGGTTTGGATTAACACTAATGTTCGTTCATTTCTCATCCAACGGTTGATAACCACTTCTCACCAAATTTGGCACTTCTCACCAGATCCCAACCCTACATGGGTAAGTGTTTACCAAGTTATATTACCTTACCGGATGAATATGGCAAGGACCAAGAATCTTATCCGGTAAGAGCTAAGATAATGACCGAGAGTCTTACCCGGTAAGTGATGGCGAAAACTTTTACTGTGGTTAGCGCTTACCGAAAATATTGTTGCATACAATACCGTTTTGATGGACTAAAATCTTACCTGATAAATAAGTGATAGTGTTAAAGTTTATCAGTAAGCGCTTACCCGGGTAAACATTTAGTAAACGGATCCTTAATTTACTTCGCATTTGTTATTTATAATGGTCACCCTTTTGTCATTGTTTTTGGATAAATTTTATTATTGTTCGAGGCTTTATGACACAAAACCCTATCTATTCCTCTTGTAACATCTGGAAAATTCTATGCAAGTAAAATTCTAAGTTATATGCGATTTTTGTCATTATTATAGCTTAGTCTTATTAAGTAAATTATGGATTAGATGTGATTGGTTGTGGATTTTTGTTAAGAAAACGGATGAGAGTGGCATTTGCCGCCCTTCCCGACCGCCACCCTGTCGGGACAGAATGGTCCAGTCAAGCAAGACAACAACATGCTGATATGTGGAAAGAATGGTCGGGTCGAGAAAGAATGGCCCGGTCGGGTACAAGTCTGATTCACATAAAACCCGATTTTGTAGCTTCTAACTTCATTTGTTCTATTCACCAAACCCTATCTCCTCTCTTCCAACTCGGTCCAAACCCTCCCATTTCACCAAATCTAAATCTCCAAGTTCATCAAGAAGATTGAGAGCTAGATATTAAAATTTGTGGGTGGAAAATCATCTTCATCTCCTTCATCATCTCCTCACCAGTGGTGACCATATTTTGGGGTTTTCTTAAAAACCCATTTGTAAGTCATTCTAACCATTTTCAAATATGTGTTATTGTTAAAACCCTTCATTCTAATCTTATAGAACATCTCTCTTGATGTATCTCTCATATTATGAGTTTTGACCAATTTTGGGTATTTTAGGAGATTCGAGATTTTGACAGAGATTTGTATGGGTCTGATTTTGGGAGTTACTCTTGGTGTGTTTTAGGTTTGTTTATGACCTAGATAAGGTTTCTAGTGATGGATGTTTGTGGATCTAAAGCCTTCACCAAGGAAGCTCAAGATTGAGGTGAAACATAGATTTAGCCTAAATCTAGGAAGGTGAGTTCAAGTTGCTTTGTGAAAACTATGTACATGCCAAAATACATATTTTGAAGTAATAATGTGTTTACTTGGTATTTATCAATGTGTTGAGTATTAGACAAAGTTTTCATATTTGGTAAATTTTGGGTTGATAAATCTTATGAAATGCCTACATTTGGATTTTTGGATATTCTAACGAGTAAATCTCATAAATGTGTTCTTTTGGTGATTTATTGTACAAATGGAGTCTATTTGATGATTTATACATTTTTGGTCTATTTGGTTTTAAAACCCGTTTGGAAAATGCACGTTATCATGTTATGAGGCGTTTTGAAAATATAAGAGTACGAGTTCATTTGGAAAATGATTTGTCTCAACCAATAATGAGTTTTTAGGTTAATCATATATTTGAAGCACGTGTTTGCATAAACGCCAGTTAAATGTGTTTTATTATTTGAGGACTTGTATTTGATGGTCAATTAAGTTTTGAGCATTTCAGCTCGGTTTTGACTTAAAAGAGTATTAAGGACATTTGTTCGGTTTTAATAGCTCCATGTAGAGCTCCGGTTATGATTTGCATTTATCGCATCTTATTTGAGATTTACATATTTGAGTGCGTTAGTCATTCCTTTGGAGTCATGTAATCTTAGACTGTGTTGCATTGGATCTATAGGCACGCAAGTCAGTCTTTTGTTAATGGTCAATTGGGTATTACGGGCATGGATTCCGGGACCCATGTTTTATGACCTTAAATTTTAAGTGTACACTAGCAGGGTTGAATCCGGGGAGTGCTACCATGTGGGTAGACACTAGGACCTCTGTCTTTCGGGGTAATGTCATGGTTGTATTCCTTAAATGTGTTGGGCCTTTGGTGGAATTCAAGGTAATAGACGCTAAGGTCAACCGACTTTTTGGGTGAAACTTGATGAGGAGTCGTAGGAACATTTGGACTTCACGTCGAGACATGTCATGGGATTAATGTTGTATGAGTGACATACTTATGTGTTTCCTCCACTCTCAACGGATACGGGTCTCCCTCGTTGTTGTCAAACATTATTTTCGGATATTGTAATATCCATGTTTTAATATCGTTTGGGTCTTGTGTGAGTAATTGCAATTGATGACCTTAATATTGGATCCTCTCCACATATATTAAGGTTTGCATGAAGTAATTATGTCCATTCTTTGGTATTTGGATTTTTATCCTATTTGTTCTTCACGTGAGTATTGGGTTTAGTTCCATATTTTCGGAGTGTTTCTATTTAAGCGCTTTACCACGAAAAATGGGTTTTAATGGAAAGGACGTCACTATTTATTTCAAACGTTTTGCTTAATGGAATTGTGATTTAAATAGTATTTTTTCCATTTTATTGATTATATAGTGATGAAAACTCTTGAACTCACTAGGCGTTAAGTTTAACCTTTTATTTTTCGGCGTGTGCATCAGGTCCTTGTTAGGGAAAATGGTACCAACAACACCGTGGAGAGTTGAGTGCTAGTTAGATGCCCGAGAATGATGTAGGTATTTGGTGATTTTTCGCATTCGGAGATAACGACTATTATGGAGTTTTAGTGACACCCGACTTTAATTAGTCTTCATGTAAGACTTGATTTGTTACTTGTTGAGGATAAATTTAGAATTTTATTAAGATATTCCAATTGTTGATTTGTAGAAAGAGGTTTTATCCTTATTTGGTGTATTATTGAAAGTTTTTATTTAGTTGATATTTTCAAATTTGAGGGTGTTACACCTCTCCCATCAATTCATGGCGGAGGTTCAGGGAAAAACCTAAAAAAAACGAAAACTAAGGAACACTTTGGTAACCGTTTATCTGGACTGTATACACATGTGCCTACAAGTAATTGAAGTTGTTTTTTGGTTTTTATGCATGTGTGCATTATGCACATGTGCATGTTACAAATTACTTGTATGCGCATATGCATACCGTCCGGATGAATGTTTATCAAGATGTTCATCAGTTTTTCATTTTTTACGATTACAATTCATTATTTTATTTAATATAAATTTGTTTAATTTTTTTAATTATTTTTCCCCAATAAATAGATCATGTGATTTTACGTGATGGGTGGACATAAAACGGATAGAAAATTGTAGTCGTCATATTTTTATTACCAACAAATAAATACACAACACACACTACTAAAAATCACACTTTTTCCGCTGGAAATCGTGTTTTTCGGCGGATTTGACTTCCGAAAAGACGGGTGCCGGAAAACTTATTTTTCGGCGGATTGATTGTTTCCGCCGAAATTTTTTGAAATAAATTTTTATCTTTTTATTAAAAACTAGGTAATGGCATCGCGCCTTGCGCGGTGAAAACATATATTATTATAAAGATTATTATTAATGAAATTATTGATTTATAAGCAGTAGTTATCTTACTTAAAAAAAAAGAACACTATCTATTTTATTAAAATAAGTATTGATTTATAACCACTGTTAACTTACTAACAGAAAAAAAAAATATAAACATTGAAAATAAAACAATTTATAAGTTTTGATTTATCATCATTGTTAACTTACTAGCAAAAACAAAAAATAAATAAATAAAAAATAGACATTATATAAGTATTGTTAGCTTACACATAAAAATGTAAATAAATAAAAATGTAACATATTAAAAATATTTTTGATTTATAAGAATTGTTGGCTTACTAAAAGAAAAAAAAATAATGCATATTAAAATAAGTATTTATTTATAGCTATTGTTATCTAACTTAATAAAATAAGTTCATATAATATTTAGTTCATTTAACCTTACAAAGTAAAATATAAATAAATAAACACAATAATAATAAAATAACCAACTTTATAACATAATGATTATATTTTAAAAAAATTGTGAATGTTGAATTTATTAAATTATGTTTTGATTAAGTAAAAAAATAAATTTGATTTAAATCAATAAAAAATATATAGAAAATGAAAGGTTAAAGACATTTAATGCTACATTTTTTATTTAAAAAAATGGAAGATTCTTACAAAATTTTAAGGCATCAATGGTGACCTCTCATTAACTCTCTCTCCTACATTATCCTTTATATATATATATTGATCGGTGGTGCGCGGATTTCCGACGGATTAGTAGTGGAAGTCAACGAAAGTTGACGTTGGTATTCGTCAGAAATTCACCGGTAATTTTCCGACAGAAAAATCCATCGATGAAGGTCTTTTTTTTAGTAGTGACATATATATGAACCAAAAAAAGCAGCTTGGTTTGGCAGTTTGTCACAAATACATATATACACACACACATGCATATTAAATTGTGTTATTCAACCTACGCAACTTGCACCAAATTTTCGAGATTTTCACAAAGAAAAGAGTTTCAATACGTAAATGTCAATGAAAAACGCATGACATTAGTTAGAGGTTTTAGTGATACATAAATAGCATTTTATTTATTTTTAGAGATCGGAAATTAAGCATCCAAAATTAAGCATGTCGAGTTCTTCTTCTTCGCCTTTAATGGAGCTTGGAATGTCGTTGGTGAAAACATGTCGGAAATCAAAGGATGCAATGCGGAAGCTAGAAAACAACTCCGACAAAGATGGATTAACTGAGCTACCGGACACCGGAGGAAACACCACCGATGTTATCATTGTTGGTGCCGGTGTTGCCGGTGCTGCTCTTGCTTATACTCTTGCAAAAGTAGGTAATTCTACTCTCTAAATCATGATTATACTTGTATTGTTAAAGACTGAAGGTTCCTTGATCAATAAAACTCGATAAAGCACTTGGATCATGTATAATCTGCTTTCCGAATACACTGATTCACTACAAAAATAACTACTTTTGCCGGAGGAAAATGTTGCCGGAAAAAGTCTCGAAAGTCGCCGGCAAAAGCTCAAAATCTTTTGCCGTCGTACTTTTTTGTCGGCAAAAGTTTCCGTGAAAATGTTATTTAATATATATATATATATATTTGAACGGCGAAATTTTATAAAACTAGCAAGAAGCTGAAAAATAAACAATTACATAGAGATAATGGCAAGGGAATGATTTGTAAACCAACCCAATTTATAGACAAATTGCTACTTCTATGATTAACCCAAAAATAAGCATTGGTTATAATGTTCTCCAAAATCGCCGCCTTCCTTGGCTTCGGTTTGCCAAGGAGAATACCATTCCGAAACACCCATATAGACCACAAAGTGGTAAGTGTAACTGCCTCAAAGCACAAAAAAACCTTCCTCTTTAACTGAATTGAGTCAATCCAAGAGACTCAATCTGAATAAGTATGGAGATTCGGAATATCCATTTGCCACCAACGACCAATAAGAACCCATAAGGCTTTAGCGAGAGGACATGAAAAGAAAAAATGATTGCAGTCCTCCACCCCCATATCACAATTAGGACATAAGAGAGACGAGACATCGATACCTCTTTTATCCAAATTTATCCGAGTAGGGAGCCGATTGAGCTGAAACCGCCACGCGAACCATTAACTTTGATCGGAAAAAGTCTATTCCATCTAGTAGGATGAGAATCCACCTCCAAATGACTAGAATCAATTAAACGCCTAGCTATAGCCACTGAGTAATCACCGACCCGTCTGGCAACCATACCCATCTATCCTTTTGACTGGAGGGCACAGAGGTAGACAAAATTTGTTGTAGTTCACAAAATTGGACAGCCTCAACCCCACCACTCGGCACCCTTCGAAGATACACTACCCAATACCCTAACTCCAAACGAGACTTGACATTCGCCGATTTATCCAATTCGAAAGTGTAAACTCTAGGAAATTGAATTTTAAGAGGAGAGTCCCCAAGCCAAACATCATCCCAAAACGCGGTCAAAACACCATCGCCCACCTTTTTCTTACAGAAAGAAAAAAGGTCAATGTCTTTATCCTTTAGAGAGTTGACTGTTTTTATAATAATTAAACCCTTCTCGCCATATATGGATTTGTAATTTGTAATATATATATATAGGGTTAGATTCAAAGGAAAACCTAAAAAAGGAAAACTGAGGAACACCATGGTTGCCTTTCATCCTGACGATATGCATTTGTGCATACAAGTAATTTATAACATGTACACGTGCATAAAAACCAAAAATGGAAAATTGAGGAACACACTGGTAGCCCGTCCAGATGAAGGGCTCCCGGGGTATTTCCTAGTTTTCCATTTTTGAGGTTCCCCCCCCCCCCCCTCTCTCTCTATATATATATATATACATAGAGAGGGGGAGGTTCAAGGAAAACTCGAAAAAAAAATGAAAAAACTGATAAACATCATGGTAATCATTCATCCAAAAGATAAGCATGTGCATACAATTAATTTGTAAAATGTACACGTGTATAAAAACCAAAAAAATAACTTCAATTATTTGTAGGTTCATCAATTTTTCATATTTTTAGAGTTTTCACTTGAACCTCCTTGCCTATACAAGGGAAGGTCATTTTGTGGGGATGGACAAGTTAAGTTGGAAAGGGTTTGAAATATTTAGTGATAGTGGCTTCTCACATAGATTTCTACCAAGACTAGTGCTTGGTGTTATCCTCCATATTTCCACCTTCATCGGTGTTCTTTCAATCCTTTGTAGTATATATATGTATGCTCTTCATCCAATAAAAGCAGAATTTTGAAGTTCTATATTCTATCTTTGTCTCTAGAATTATCTACGTTGAAGATCCTGTCAATTTTGGTATCATATATATATATATATATATATATATATATATATATATATATATATATATATATGGGGTCATTTAAAGGAGAACTATGTTATCTGTGGTATACGTGAGATTCAATCTCAACCACAAATTATAGGATAAATTAGGAAATCATTAATTTTTGTAAGTTTAATTAATATTTTAATTAAAGGGTATTTTAGGTATTTTAGAAATATCCTTTCTCCTCTCTCCGACGAACATTATTCCGGCTAACCGTTTTTCGACGAACACCCAGTAAACTCAAGATACACATTGTGATACCAAGAGTGACGAAACCTAGTAAACTCAAGATACACAATGTGATACCCTATCCTGTGATACCCTTTCTCGTGATACCCACTGTGATATCAATCCATCCTTCTTCTACTCTTGCCGTCCAAAAATGCCTTTCTCTCCAATTGTGATACCACTGTGATATCCAAAATGCATTCCTTTCATACTAATGATGGACTTTGAATTGAAGAAATTGTATGATACACTAACATCTAGTGAGAGGTAAGCATAAGAAATTGTATGATACGGTCACCATCGCCTCCGTATCCACCGCCTCTTTCACGGAGACCGCCACCGCCTCCAGCACTGCGAGATCTGGGTTACATCTAGGTTACTTCTCGGACGAAAGTTCAATCGAGAGGCGAAGGATAAGAGAGTGATGCCTCGGTACCCACCGCCTCATTCACGACGACTAAAACCACCGCCTCCACCATTACTTCTCGGCGTGCTCCCTCCGGTCAGGCGTTAGGACTCCTTCGAGAGATTTTTGATATCGTTCCGCCGGATTTGTCACTGAGGGATCATTGTTGACAAATCATAACCACAAAAAAAATTTTGGTTTTCGTCGACGTAAAAAATAGGGTTTTCTTTCTGGTTTTCGTTGAAGAAGATGCGAGGGGACAGGTGGATTGCATAAGAGATAAAAGGAGGCAGTTGTTTTGAATTTGGAAGAGATGTGAGAGGCGTGTAAAAAAGGTCAACATCAAAAATATCCCCATGATTTTAGGCATACTCTTAGGGGCTGCATTGTAAAATACATAAATTACTAATATAACCTATATATTTAATCATTAAATAAAATCAACAAAATTAAATGAGTGGCTTACAATGGATCTCACGATTATCACAAACTACTTAGTTCTCATTTGATTAGACTCATATATAGTTGTGTGTGTGTATATATATATATATATATATAGATAGATAGATAGATAGATAGATAGATAGATAGATAGAGAGAGAGAGAGAGAGATTTCATTTGCAAACCACCTTTATGATTTAAACTTTGCAACCCATCTTGAAACCGTAGATATCATCAATCAAGGATCAAGATTCATTTGAGTTATTTATGATAATAAATTAATTAATTTAATATAATAAATTAGTGAAAATATGACAAAAGGGCATAATGGTCCATTGCAATTCCATATTCAAATTGGAAAACCGGATCAAATCATGATTATTTAGGAAACGTCTCAAATATTAAGGAAACATCTAAAATATTTCATTAAGGAAACATCTCAAATATTTCTCTAAATTTATTACCAAAATTTAGAAGAACAACTTCAAAATATTTCATCAATCGATCATGATATGTCTCAAATATTTCATCAGTCATGAACCATAATGAAATATACGATGAACCATAATGAATATATGATGAACGGTAATGAATTACGATGAACCGTAATGAATATATGATGAACGGTAATGAATATACGATGAACCGTAATGAATATATGATGAGTCGTAATGAATATACGATGAACCGTAATGAATATATGATGAACCGAAACGAATATACGATGAATCGTATTGAATATATGATGAAACGTAATGAATATACGATTAACCGAAAATTACAAGAAAATAAAAAACATTAAAACAGATCATGAAACAAACATTATCTAAAAAATATTTCCATGTATCGTCTACAAACAACACCAAAAAAATATTTCATCGTCTACAAACAACACAAAGAAATATTTTTTTGTTTACTACATGTCAAATGAAGGACGATAAAAACACTTCATCGCTATTGAAAATATCTCGAACTTGTAATTTATTAGTGGAACTTCCATCAAAATTCGTCTCCTTCGTGATAGAGATGATGAACAATGATTGAACAGAAATATTAACAAAACCCACGATTTATTAGAAGAAGAAAAAATAATAATTGAAATGCATCCTCGTCATTAATTTTGAATATTTTGTTTAGGAGAAAAAATATTGTTTAACAAATTTAATTTAATGAATATCTATTTAATCTGTCCTAAAATAAGTCAATGGAATAACTTCCTTAAATAATCAATTCTAATAGCTTATTTACTAAAACACCCTTATAATTAAAAGAAAAAGAAAAGCGAAAGAAATTTGTTGATTGGTTGAAACAAATTTGTAAAGTTTGTATCATAAGAAAAGTTTGCAAAAGATCTCCCACATATATATATATATATATATAGTGCGTTTCATTTACAAACCAAATAGATCGTACAAACTCTGTAAACCACTATATTAAGAAACAACATATATTGGAGGGTTTATGTGGAAACCACAAATAATTTAAGAATTAGGCCTAGTTTGTTTTTCTCATTTTAGGATCTTAATCACCATTTATGTCTGATTCGATCAGACGTTTTATAATACAAACTGTTTGTTTTTTAAATCATTTTCATAGCCTCCTCTATCTTAATATGGTATGTACAAAGAGTGGTAAATCTATCTCTTAAATCTCTTCTTAGTTTCGTCTGGCACCATTTTTTGATTTGAACGTCAGTTTTTACTCAGATACACCCTAAATTTGAAAAACCGCAATACACGAAGATTGAAGACCTATGTGTTGGTTTTCAAGAACATCTTGAATCGCTTAAATTGGGGCTTCGGTGTGTGAGATACGATTAAAACTCCACAATCTCGCAAATCTTCCATCATCCTTCTTTTGTTTCTTTTTTTTTGTTCCGTCCTTCGATCATTGATGCTACTTCAATTGACGTATTTAAGTTGAATTATTGATGAATAAAATAGGTAATTATACATATTCAGACGTTTGTCAGTTTACAAAAACAAACAGTTTTATTGATTCAAATTTCAGACTTCAGCACCAGCTCTTAAAAATCAGAAATGAAATCAGAATTCAGACTTTAACACCTCTTAAAAAAACACCATTTATTCATTAATAAATATACAATATATAGATTTCATTATATATATTCACTTGTATTTGTATTTTTTTTTCAATATGAATATACACTGAAAAGCCGGTTATATGCATGGTTCTCAAAATGTTTATTATTTTGATTTAAACCAAGCCATATGTACATATAAGTTTAAGAGTTTAAATCTCTTTTCAAAAAAATCAATATATCACTTTGTTGATTATATTAACGGAAAAGTACAAGGAAAGCCAAATGAATATATTTTTCCATTTTAATTGATTAGTTCCCTAAACTTTATTCTTAATAAAAAAAATATTAAACTTTCTTATCTAGAATGATAAAATCTCTGAAATTTTCTATTTGAATAAATAACTATCAAACTTTGAAAATTGGTTACTTACATTAATTCTTTTAATCCAAAAAAGTTATCTGAAACTATTAGGAAGGTTTTAAAGTAAAAAGTGAACCTTCATATCAGTTTTACCGTTCCCAAACCCTATGTCGTTTAAACCTTTCACCACCCGTCTTATCTTCGTCCGTTATCTATCATCGCTCATCTCTGCAGTTGGCCCTACCTTCGATCTCCATTTTTATTTGTCTATATGTACTCCGCTAAATTGTTGTAAAAGTGGGAGAATCGAAAGACAAAAAAGGTCAAAAAGATGGAGCTCGATTGCATGGCGCGCAACGGCGATGGGCGATATAGAGAACGGACAACGATAAGACGACGAGAAGTGTCATGGAAGAGTGACGTTGTTGTGTTCAAGGGGTTTGAATGACGTAGGCTTTGAGAACAATAGAAACCGATTTAGGTTCTTTTTTTCTTTTTCTTTTTACTTTAAAACATTCCTAGTTGTTTACAGACAATATTATTCATTTAATGGTTTTTGTTAAAAAAATGTTGGTGACCAATTTTTTAAAAGTGTAATAGTTTATTTATTGAAAAAAATATTAATAAACTTAAACATTCAAAATGAAAAATCTTAATTAATTTTTTATTTAAAATGATAGTACAAAAACATAACCATTTAAAATAAAGAGAGTAAATTTCAAATTTCGTCCCTATGGTTATATGTAAAATTTGAATTGGGTCCCCAAGCAAATTAATTATAGGTATGATCATCGTAGTTTCATTTTTGTTACGAACTGGGTTCCTTGCCCTTAACGTTGTTAATATCACCTCTGTTAAATAAAGTGCATTTAAATCATTTTACATTTTTCTTAAAATGAAAATTAGCGCCCACCTTCCCGGAATAAATGTCTTCCTGCCGACGATAACCCCTCCTCACCGACGCTCTCCCGCTTCTCCAACGTCGTATGTCCTCCCTTATCTCCAAATACTCGGATACAATGAAACGCAAAAATGCAAAAATGCAAATCAAATGTTGATGAAACCCCATCTCCCACTACCTCTATAGAAAGCTTGGATGCAGGAAGAACTTGTATCAGTATCTCAATTCAATTCAAACATGGGTTTGATTCACACTCCATGTTCTGAGAAATATTTACCATCCGAAAAGAGAAAAACAGAGTCTTTGTCTACAGAAATGCGTTAAGAAAGGGCATATGTATAGAACTTTTCAACAAAAGAAAACTAGTCTCCAACTGAAAATTCCCTCACTTCTATGTTGATCCTCATATTGCTTCATTCTAACTTGTGCCCTTAACTACGTTTTATCTGGTGAAATCGAACCCCTCGTTTCTTTTGGTGAAATCTTTGTGTTAACACGAGATCTATTAGGTAATCAATGTCATCTTATTGATCTTGAAAGAATCTTGATTACATAAGATTGGAGCTTTCTCTCTCTATATTCTCTCACTAAACTATCTCTATGATATTACAATATGAGTTTCTTGCTTACTACAAGCTTTACCAAACCTATTTATACCTAGACATTACAAGGCATAAGCTCTAAAGCTAGCTTGACTTTACATGGCTTTTACTTTTAATTTGACTTACAATATATTGACTTTACAACAAATCTTGAATACAATATAATGCGCTAATATTCTCCCCCTTTGGATTCAAGATTTAAAAAAATATGGCAGCAGTCTTCAGCTCTTGATCTTCAAAACTTTAACTCTGACAACTTTAAACTTTGAAGCTCTGACAATCTTCGAACAACTTTATCTTCACAAGTTCACGCTGAACTAGATGCTTTGACAATCTTCAAACTTTAAGCTTTGAAAAACCTTCAGTCAAACTTGAAAAGTCTTCGTCTTTCTCTTTGTAAAGTCATGAAGTCTTGAATATAAACCTCAACAAATTGTCATCAAGTCTTGAACGCGAATTTCAGATCTTTGCATCTTGGAACTTTGTAGATTTAGTCTTTGAACTCAAACTTTGAACAACTTCTTGAACTTTGTATCTTCATCTCTTTGAACTATGTCTCCCCGTGAACAAACTTTGAACATCGATCTCTCTCAAATCATCTCGGAATGCCTTTATCTTGTTCTCTCGAGCGTCTTGACTTTGACAAATCTTCTCTTTATCTTTATGCTATTTCTCCCCCTTTATCTTTCATTGATATATCTCCATCTTTTCTTCAGTATGTTATTTCTCCCCCTTTTTGATGATTGTGAGCATCATGGTCATCAAAACTCTTTTCAATTTCAGCAAAATGTTTGAAAACCAAGTAACATTATCCTCCTTTTGATATAATATAGCCGTCAATTCCAAAATATATTTATCCGAATCTTTTCAAATTCAGATAGAATGAATGTGGTAACCCTAAAACAACATATGAATCAGTTAAAATGCTGGTAAGTAGCCAGAGCCACTTAGTACAACGAATGTACTTTGGAAAGGAGCTTTTTGATGTTCACTCCTCCAGGGCTTCCATTCAATCATCAAAAAAACACAAAGGAATTTCTATGAATGTTATGATAAGAAAACATATTCCTTATGTGTACGTGCTTGTGTTAGAAATGATTGAAGCAACTTATGCTTTATCAGACTCAAAGTGTGTAAACTGTTGAGACAGCCACAAGTTTTTCACGGACTCAATGTGCATGATCGAAGTGCGAAGGTGGGGCAAACTTCTTTCTTTTTCAATATCCAAATCTTTCGAGTGAAGATAAGATAGATTATATGTTGCGTCCCCAAGAAAAATTGAAATATTTCTTTGTTGAGAAAGAAATGAGTAGCTGGTGGGGTTAAAGCAAGGGTTGGCATGGACTCACTGCCTGTTTCAATGATGGTCACCAAAGAATGTGAACCAATCAGTAATGTGGTTGCCCGACTCCAAAATGGTTGGTGCAGAGTTCTCTTATTCTTTTAACTCTGTTCTCACACCCTCTTTCTGTTTTTAATCCGCTCACTTCTACCCAAACACTTATTTACATTTTACCGCTCAGCATTATGAGGTTGTTCAACCGGATGAACTTCCTCCCCCACTCTTTGATGTAAACCCCTCACCCCTCAATCACTCAAGGATAACTTCTTGGGTAGGAAACACTAGTTAACGTGAATCCATTGAAGTACAATGTAGCTCACACACTGATCTCCATGAAATTTTGTCCTAATAAAATTGTGTTGTTCAACAGTTTAGCTTGAACAAATATGAATCAATAATTGAATGACATTGTCATCAGAGTGTATGCTCCTCAATAATATCATGAATATTTGAGCATTTGAACAATGAGAATTTCTCACAACAAGAATATTGAATGAATGAAATGAATTCGAAAGACCTGTTTGAGAATCTGACAATGTATCAATCAGATCAAATATGAAATATAATCATATAAGGATTAGGGTATCAAAGAATTGAAATTTGGTTATATGAACAAATATAAACAACCTTGAAGTAAACACACAATCTTTTAAGCTGAAAAGATATATATGATGCTCAACAAAATTAGAATACAAACGGGAGTATTACCATCGAAAAACTTGTTTCATTTTGAGACATGGTAATAATAACAAAGTCAATAAGAAGCTGAACCGGTGTGTATGAATACTTGAAAGTATAGAAAAGATAATACACAAGTATTAATCTTTGGAAACACAGGGTTAGAAATGATGTTATAATAATCCGAGATCTCCATGAAAAACATTTAAAATCACACTTCTGAATTCATAAAATCTGTTTGAGAATAGAGAAGTGGTTTGAACATTTAAGAAAAACATTTTTCATGCTTGAAAGTCGTTCTTCTTTCAAACAATTGGAGATTAAGATTAGAAGATACTTACAATAACGACGTTTGAGATCCCCCTCAAATCATGATACAATGATTTAGAATCATATAAGCTCCCCCTTAACATGTGCAAAAAATCTTTATCTTAACATAATCTGCAAAAATTACAAGACTTGGATTAAAATATCCTTAATCATTAAAACGAGTTCTGAATTACCAGGATTAAAGATAAATTCAGAAGTCATAGTCATTGAAGACCGAGTCCTAATCTGATATGATCAGAAGTCAAACACATTGAAGTACGAGTCCTGGACTGATTTACTCAGAAGTCTATAATCTTGATGAACGAGTTCTAAACTGATATGTTTAGAAGTCATAATATCTTTGAAATATGAGTCCTGAGTTGATTTACTCAGAAGTCTAAATCTCTTTGAAATACATGTTCCGAACTGAATTATTCAGAAGCCAATTATATTTGAAGAACGAGTTCTGAACTATTGTATTCAGAAGTCAATTCTCTTTTGCACTCCCCCTTCAAAGCACATGTACTCTTCTTCAAAATTCTGCACAATATCTCTTCTATTTTCCAATCATGTGTTTGTTATACTTATAACATGCAGCACTACACATGATGAACCTGTAAAACAAATTAAGCAGATTTTGGTACCCAACGAAACTTGTGTCCTGGTTTGTTAGGTACAATTTTATTTGAAGAAATTCTATATGTACCATACCAATACTTAATAGAATCCTTATGAATGAAATCACTAGTTCCACAATAAGAACAACAAATTCTATTTTGTGCTAACCTGATTAAATGATTTACAGAATAAACTAAATCAGGTTTAACAAAATACTTACCTTGAAAAGCATTGTCCTTGTTGGCATTTGTTGTGGGAACCGTTGACTTTGGTACATCTCTTTCAGGAGTAGTGCCTTTGAATCTCCAAACCATCTTCACCTTCTTGAAGACTTGGTTATCTTTAGGCTTAGTAGAATTATTATCTTTAGGCACACAAAAATCATTATCTGGCTTATCAAACAGAGGATTATAAAAGAGACTGGAAGGACGAATCTGATCCTTTGAGAAACTCGTTGATCTGTCAAATCCCTTTGAAGAAACATCTTTATGAATTGAACTTGAGGCCGTCTTAAACGAACATTCAGAATCAGTTTAGTCTACAAGTGGATTCTGAACAATCGTATCAGGACTAACTTGTTTGGAAACCTCAACCTTAAAAATGATGTCTTCAAGTTCTTTAACTTTGTTGAACAAGACATTTCTCTCTTTAGATAACAAATCAAACTTCCTTTAAATGTCAAATTTAACCTTCTTCTCTTGCATAATTTCCGCAGATAAACCAGTTAAATTCTTTGTCAGCTTCTTTATTTTATTTTGAAAAATCTTTCTTTCATTTGAATAAGCATCTTTCACACTTTTTGCTTTAAAATCTGCAACTTTCATCTTTTCAAGCTTTTTTCTTTCTATATCTAATTATGTTTCCAAATCAGATATTTTCAATGAAAGCTCATTACTTTTTGCTTCAAATGATTTTCTTTCAGTTTCAAACACCATTCTTTCTTTCTCAAAATTATCTATGTCAATGATTAAAACTTTCTCAAAATCTGTAATTTGTTTTGAAAGTTTTATACATTTAGCTCAACAATTTTCTTTTCTTCAAAAGTTTTTTTAGACAAATTTGACAACTTTTGTGCAAAAACCTTTTCAAATTCTTCTTTGTCTTTTGCAAATTTAGATTCAAGAACAGAAACTTTCCTTTTCAAATCAGCGTTCTCACTTTCCAAAGTTGTTGCATTTTTATGAAGCTTCTTGATGTCATCTTGAAGAGTTGAGTTGTCTCTCTTTGCTTCAAAATCTGCAATATGAGATTCAAGATCAGTAATCCTTTTTGAAAGTTTAATATTATGTTCTTCTAAAAGAAACTTTTCATTTGAGAATGATATATCTAGAATCTGTTTCTTCATATCAGCATTTTCACTTTTCAAAGATATTACTTTCTCTTGAAACTTCTTAAACTCAGAAAAGTTTTTTTTATTGTTGAGATCATTCTGATTTTGATGATGTGTGACAGTCTTCCAAGCTCTTCTACTTGTAGAGATAGATATTTGATTTTCTTTGTTTGTCGTTCTTCAGCAGATAAATACATATCAGAAAGACCTTTATAAGTAGACATCTTGATATAGACCTAACAGAGTGATCGTTTCCAGAAGTTCAGACACCACAGTGCAAAGAGTACATTGAAAAAATCACCACAGTCAAAATTTTCTTAGGCAAGTAGATGACAAGGTTTTCGCAGACCACTAAGATGGAAAAGTTTTCGCAGACCAAACAACCCAAAGTTTTCGTAACCGCCATGGAATCGTTTCGCAAACAGAACTTTTCGCAGTTAACACTATGCGAAAACAAAGTTTTTGTAGCCTCCTTATGCGAAAACAAAAGTTTTCGTATCACACCCTTGCGAAAACAAATAGTTTTCGTACAAAGCCCTTGCGAAAACTTAAAGTTTTTGTATCCTTCTCTTGCGAAAACAAACTTTACGTATCACGCTTCTTGCGAAAAATAAAGTTTTCGTAGCCTTGTGTTGCGAAAAAAAACTTTACGGATCACGCCTCTTACGAAAACAAAACTTCTCGTATGAAGCTCCTTGCGAAAACAATACTTCTCGCTCCTTCCTCTTGCGAAAACTTTTGCAGAATGCTCTTGAATCTTGCGAAAACTCCTATGAGTTTTGCAAAAACTCTATGAACTTGCGAAAACTTCAAGAAAATTCGATTTTAGGCCATAACTTCTTCAATATTGATGAATTTGCTATTAAACTTTTTCAGGCAGATTCGGAAATTGATTTCGTGCAACTTTTTAGTTAAATTCAATTACTAAAAACCTCAAATCACTCGGCTTTTGATCCAAAACAGTCAACACAACTTTTCGAACTCTAAAATGACAAATCTTCAAAATTCTTTCAATCCAGTGTGAATTGGGCTTTGATCTCTGAATTAAGAGTGTTCTAAATCACAATCCAAACGTAATCCAAGCAGAATCCAATCCAAAAACTCTGAAAATCGAAGAATTCGCTTCTGTCCAGAAAAGGTTGCGAAAACTTTGAAGAAAATCAAGAAAACTTCAAAATCCTTCCATGATTTGGTCTGAATTGTGTCTGAAAATCCGTATAGCTATGATACCAAATGTTAACACCAAATCTATTAGGTAATCAATATGTCATCTTATTGATCTTGAAAGAATCTTAATTACATAAGATTGGAGCTTTCTCTCTCTATATTCTCTCACTAAACTATCTCTATGATATTATAATATGAGTTTCTTGCTTACTACAAACCTATTTATACCTAGACATTACAAGGCATAAGCTCTAAAGCTAGCTTGACTTTACATGACTTTAACTTTTACTTTGACTTACAATACACTGACTTTACAACAAATCTTGAATACAATATAATGCGCTAACACTTTGGGTTAAAGAAATAGGGTATCTGCATTTGCTCCTTGGGTTAAAAAAAGCGTAGGAAGCATTTGAAATGGACTAAAAAGAATACTTCGTTTATGAAAGATCTAAAGGAGATTTCGGATTTGTATCTGCTCCATCTTATCTGTGAATTTAGGGTTTTGGTTATGGTTTGTTTATATGGAATAAATTTTAGGGGTTCTGATTTAGATATAAAGATTCTTGTCGTTGTTGTCTACTTGACGAGTTCTTGTTAATGAACATAGAGCATGAAGAGCAAAGGTCTTCAATGTTCAATTTTTTTGATTTAGAATTTGGTTTTTAATTTAGATTTAGGGTTCTCCATGTTTGAACCAACATGTTGTAATAAAAGACAAATGTAGCTTCTGCTTTCTGCTTTCTGCTTGCTATGTACATACCAAAAACGGGCTCTTTAAGATACAACGAGACTACATCCCCAAGAAGATAAAGACTAATGAGAGAGAAGGAGAGAGAGAGAGAGAGAGATATGCAGTTATGGTCCGAGGTTGGGGAGGAAGCCAGAGGAAGTGGTAGCCGGAGATGTAGATGGAGGTCGGAGAGGAGAAAGGACAGAAAGATGTGGCCAGGGAGGAGGCCGACGTTTATGGATGTTGCCTGAAAACTTGGAAAATTGTAATATGAATATCGTATATATTTGTACTATTAAATATAATAAGTATAATTTTAAAAAAGGAAATAGATAAATAATAAAAAGACAATAATAACCTTGACTTAACTAGCATTAGTTAGTATAGTAAAGTCAGGACAAAGAACTCAATCCATAACAAAAGGGAAACAATGGTGACCATACCTATTACTGTGTTTGGGGACCTAATCAAAAAAATTCAATAACCACAATGACGAAATTGTAATTTATTCAAATAAAAAAGTTGACGTTTTTTGAACATTTCCTAATCTACTATTCCTTGTATAGAAAATTACCTAAAACGTTATGTTAACGTGATCGAAATTGAATAACTTAAACAGGACGGACGTCGAGTGCATGTTCTTGAACGGGACTTGACAGAGCCGGATCGAATTGTAGGTGAAGTTCTACATCCAGGAGGCTATCTCAAGTTGATGGAGTTAGGTCTCGAGGGTAAGATTCAAATTCCATTTTCTAAGGTTACATGAATTATGATTTTTAAAAAAAATACCTACATCATCGTTTGATCGTAAATTAATTCATTGCAGATTGTGTCGAGGGAATTGAGGCTCAACCCGTCTCTGGTTATGCCTTTTATCTGAATGGAAAAAACAATAGACTCGGTTACCCTTTGGGGAAATTTGGCGCCAATGTACCTGGAAAGAGTTTTCACAACGGCCGTTTTATTCAACGGATGAGGAACAAAGCTTCATTTCTTCCAAAGTACAATTTCTTTCCTTTAATTAATTAAGGACGTAAATATATATATATATATATATATATATATATATATATATATATAGGGTTGGGTTCATTTGTTAACCTTATATTCTGTAACTAACTTTATTAACCCAAATATCACCCGTTGATATTGAGATTAACGAGTGAGATCAAAATCAAACAAACATTAATTACGAGATGGGACATTGCAATAGTTAATGACTGAGCATCAGTGAATAGGGGTATTTGAGGAAATTACCTCAAAACCTTCTTTTACATTTAAGGTAACTCATGAGCATTAAAATGGTTGTCATATAGTGTTAATTCATGTTTATAAATGTTCATGGGTAAGAAGAACCGAAAATGTTTTCATAATGTTCTTACATGTTAATGTGTAGGCAATGTTTTAGATTTATATAACAATTTTTCTGTTTTAAATAATAAAATTTCTCATTGACATAATTGTTCATTCATGATGAATCATTCATTTTCATGTAATATTAGCTTAAAAAACCTAAGATTTATAATGTTCATAAAGGACATGAACATATGAACACTAATGAACATGGTTGTGAACATTCCGACTGCAGGACATGGAGATCTGATTGGTTTGCATGTTCATGAACACTAAACTTTTAGGTTCACGTCTATTCATGTGTGTGGTAAAGAATATATGGTTTCGCAAATTCAAAGTTCATTTATGTTCATCAAATAAAATCAAGGAAAATATAAGATTTGTAATTTATGGCTAAAATCAAAGAAAATATAAGATTTATAACTCCTCATTAAATGAATATTACAAATATATAAAATATTATTCATACATCTATTTATATTGTACATGCATGTCAAACCACTAATTAAGATGACTTCTTATTGGTTTAAAATGGTTAAAATTAACAAGAATTAGGAGGTTAACAAATTATATATATATATATATATATATATATATATATATTATACCGTAATAATATGTGAAATCTTGTTAGATTACTCTTAAAAAAACCCTCAAGAAAATATAAAGGTTGCAAAAAATATTTCAATAAGAAATATGATATAAGTCAAACCGATGTGTAACATGAACAAATGATACAAGTCAGGAAAAACATCTACTAATTTGCATATACATCTGAATACTTTATAAACTGATTTGGACATGAATATTTATTTCGTTGTTATCGAAACCATATTCCACCTTTCGAAAACTGTTATAAAAGTCATTCAAGTATTCAATTTTGATCCAACCATTTTCCGATCCAATTTATAACGATGTTGCTTATGCATAACTGACTTGTACCGTTGGTTTAATTAGCATTCTAACCTTCCTTATCAGTGTTAACGACCATTCTAACCCTCCTTATCAGTGTAAAACTAGAACAAGGGACTGTAACTTCATTGCTCAAGACACAAGGAACTGTGCATGGAGTTCATTACAGAACTAAAGGTGGCCATGCAATGACTGCATACGCACCTCTCACAGTTGTTTGCGATGGTTGTTTTTCTAATCTCCGTCACGAACTCTGCAATCCGAAGGTATCCAATTCGATCCGCCCTTTTCTGTTCTGATTTCTTGAAAGATTTTAACATCTCGAATAGGATTTTCTGATAGATTTGAACGATATATATATATATATATATATATATATATATATATATATATATATATGTGTGTGTGTGTGTGTGTGTGTGTGTGTACAGATAGAAGTGCCTTCGTGTTTCGTTGCTCTAGTGTTGGAAAACATTGATCTTCCATATGCAAACCACGCACACGTTATCATTGCCGACCCTTCGCCCGTTTTGTTTTATTCGATCAGTAACACAAAGATTCGTTGTTTGGTGGACGTCCCCGGAAAAAAAGTTCCTTCCATTTCGAATGGTGAAATGACCAAGTATCTGAAAACCGTCGTGGCTCCACAGGTGTCCAATCTCGCCATTTACTTATGTTCACTGCAATAAATTGGTTCTTTTAGAACGTTCGGTCATCCTTGAGCGTCCTAACTGTAAGACAAATTTTTTTAAGACCAAAAACTTTGCATCATATACAAATACGTTTTAATAAGTTGTTTAGACGAAGTTAGAAGATCTATATAACAAGTATAATAATCAATGAAAGTGTGATAAACTAATAATGTATGCCAAGTCTTGCAGATTCCACATGAGTTATATAATGCCTTCATAGCAGCAGTTGATAAAGGAAACATAAGAACAATGCCAAATAAAACCATGCCAGCTGAATCAAAGACCACTCCAGGTGCAGTGCTACTCGGAGACGCGTTAAATATGCGACATCCAATAACCGGAGGCGGAATGACTGTCGCTTTAACGGATATTGTCCTGCTTCGTGACCTTCTTAGACCGTTATGCGACTTAAATGATGCATATAAACATCTTCAACGCTTCTATACCCTCCGAAAGGCGAGTTGATTTGACTTTCGAAGTCATAAATGAATTCCTTTTTATGTAATAACAGTAAAAATGACGTATGATTTTGTGTTTTATTTGCAGCCGATGTCATTTACATTAAATACCCTCGCAGGTGTTGTCTACAAGACATTGTCCTCATCGACTGATCCTACTAGTCAAGAATTGCGTAGCGCTTGCTTTGCTTACATGAACCTTGGACGCATGTTCACCGATGGACCAATGTCTGTATTTTCCGGGCTTGACCAACGGCCGGTGGCTCTTTTCCTTCACGGTGCCGTTTTCGGCGTGTACAGTGTTGGCCGGTCGCTTATGCCATTCCCTTCTCCAAAACGGTTATGGCTCATAGCCAAACTGATCCCAGTAAGTCTTGTTATATACTGTTTTCTTTTAGCCAATGTTTTAAATGGCGTGAGACTTTGTGTGTCATGGTGGTGAGGTGATGCCTCAAACCACGACAAATATGTGATATGAAATTATGGCAACAAATTTGTATGTCATAGATACAATCATATATAATTTAATTGTGTGTGAGAAATCAAAATTTTGTGGGAAACTTAATAAGGTTATAATAAAGTGTTAACATAAATTAAATTACATTAACATGAAATTAGATATATACACACGTATATGATTTAATAATTTGAATTATTGATTTAGTCCCTGTGTGTTTATGAAAATTACGAGTATGGTCCATTTACTACGTTTATTATGGATTTGGTTCAGACAGTATTCATTTTATTACGGACATGGTCCTTCTGAGGACTGCATGCTTAGCAGTCAATTAGTGCCAGTGATTAGTCTAGGCAAAGCCTAGGATACCCTTTAAAAAAATGGTCCTTCTAACTAACATGGCCTAAAATATTTCATTCACCGGAAGCATGTGCCCCTAACACGAGGCCAAATAAGTCTTTTACCCTTCATCTTCCCCACCTTGTTCCCCGTCCCAAAGAACTATCAACATCCTTAATCAAGAAACAAAAGTATCAACCTCAGTAAACTTAGGGGCCGTTAATTACCTAATCACGTACCCGGGTAAGTGCTTACCGGTAAAATTCACACTATCACCTACTTTCCGGGTAAGATTTTAGTTCACCAAAATGGCATCGTATGCAAAAATTAGCCGGTAAGCGCTAACCGTGGTAAGAGTCGTCGCACTCACTTACCGGGTAAGACTCTCGGTCCTTGCTTCTGATAACTTTGAGAGATCAAAGAGAGAAATACAAGAAATGGTTCTAGGTTTTCATAGAAAGAATGCTGCACAAGAACAACTAATGAATGAAAACTAATAACCCTAGGAAGATAATAACCCTAAACTATATACCAAGCAAAACTATACAAAAGGCCTAAACTAAACCAAATGGCAAGGCCCAGCCCATAAGGCCTCTATACTATCTAACATCCCCCCTCAAACTCATGATGTGGGAGCAAGAAGCATCGAGAGTTTGCTAACAAGGAAGCGGAAGCGAGAGATCGGGTGAGACTTCGTAAAGAAGCCTGCAAGTTGTAGAGTTGAGCTTACAAACGGTAAGGAAAGAGAGCCACGTTTGAGATGTTGGCGTGTGAAGTGGCAATCAACCTCTATATGCTTGGTGCGTTCATGAAAAACCGAGTTGTGAGCAATCTGAATGGCACTACGATTGTCACAATACATAGGAGTGGGATGGTGAAGAAAAACACCCATAACAGCAAGTAACCAACGTAACCAAATGATCTCCTTGGAAGTAGATGCCATAGCCTGATATTCAGCTTCAATGGAAGAAAGAGAAACCACAGACTGTTTCTTACTTTTCCACGAGATAAGCGAGTCTCCCAAGAAGACACAAAAACCTGTAACCGATCGTCTGTCTGTAGGATTGCGTGCATAAGAAGCATCAGAGTATGCCCGTAGTTCCAGAGAAGATGTGGAAGATAGCAAGAGACTTCTGAACATGGTACCTCGAAGATAACGTAGAATACGCACAACAGCTGTCCAATGAGTACAAGTCGGAGCTGCAACAAACTGGCTGACAATGTGAACCGCATATGCAATATCTGGTCGAGTAATCGTGAGATAAACCAGGATGCCAACTATAGTACGATACAAGGTAGGGTCTTTGAGGGGAGAACCATCAGTTGGTGAATACTCGACATTCAATTCAGAGGGAGAGTCCACAACACGAGTGTCAGTGAGGCGAGCTCGATCAATAATTTCAGCAGTATATTTAGATTGAGAAAGCAGATAACCTCTGGGAGAAGAAGCAACCTCAATACCCAAGAAATATCTAAGAGGTCCCAAATCTTTCATCTCAAACTGTGCAGCTAACTCTGACTTTAAGGTATGAATTCCTTGAAGATCATCACCAGTGCTAATCATGTCATCAACATATAACGAAAGCAATATACGACCTACAGAAGTATGTTTGACAAAGAGAGCAGAATCATGTTCACTAGCAGAGAATCCAAGAGACAGAATAACATCAGAGAACTTTTCAAACCAAGCTCGTGGGGCCTGTTTAAGCCCATATAGAGCTTTTCTAAGCTTGCAAACTTCACCCGTTTTATGAAGAACACCGGGAGGAGGAGCCATGTATACTTCCTCATTCAAGTCACCATTCAAAAAGGCATTTCCAACATCCATTTGTGAAATATTCCATTTGCGAACAGCAGCAACGGCAATAAGAGTGCGAATTGTAGTCATTTTGGCAACCGGGGCAAAAGTCTCCTCAAAGTCCAAACCATATTCCTGAGTAAAGCCCTTAGCTACAAGCCTGGCTTTGTAACGTTCAACAGATCCATCAGATTTTGTCTTGATTTTATATACCCATCGGGAACCAATGGCACGTTTACCTTCCGGAAGAGGAACCAAATCCCAAGTATGGGTCTTTTGCAAAGCCTCAAGTTCCTCACTCATGGCATGCTGCCAAAGAGGGTTAGTAACTGCTTCTTTATAAGATGAGGGTTCAGAAAGAGAGTGTATAGAAGCTAAGAAGGAAGTAAAAGAGGGAGAGTAGGTAGAGTAAGCAAATTCTGGTAGACGAGTAGACTTACGAGTACGTTGAGATTGTCGAGGTGGATCCACATTCTCAGGTGCATCTTGAGTGACAGTAGGAGGGGGGGCAGCAATGTCAGGCATTGAAGTACCAGTAGCATGTTCGTCCGTTGGGAGAGTATCTGAAGTCTGAGTAGAGTTTACTTGCTCAACGAACGGATCAAGATTAATGACATCTGACTTTGTCAAGTTGTGTTCAGTTTTAGGAATGGAATAGAAAGGAATATGCTCAAGAAACACAACATGCCTAGAAACATATAATTTTTGAGAGGTAGGGTCAAAGCAACGATAACCTTTTTGTCCTTCACCATAACCAAGAAAGACACAGACAGCAGATTTAGAAGATAATTTGTCACGTTCTACATGTGGACGAAGTACAAAGCAAGTGCAACCAAAGACACGTAGAGAGGAATAATCAGGGCAACGACCATAAAGTTTCTGAAAGGGAGAGATACCTGAGGTGATTGAGGATGGAATTTTGTTGATCAGATTGACAGCAGTAAGAACGGCTTCACCCCAGAATTGGTTAGGAACCGAAGAAGACAACAAGAGCGAGCGAGCAGTTTCAAGTATATGTCTATGTTTTCTTTCAGCAACACCATTCTGCTCGGGAGTATCTGTACAGGATGTCTGGTAACTAGTTCCATCTAAAGCAAGCAATTCACAAAATTTATTGGAAGTATATTCTCCTCCCAAATCACACTGAAAACATTTAATCACAGAATCATGTTGGGTTTTAACATATGCACGAAAACGACAATAAACATCAAAGAATTCTGAACGATGTTTCATGAGAAAAACCCAACAAAAACGAGTACAATCATCAATGAAAGAAACATAATATCGAGACCCTCCTTTTGTAGGAAAAGGAGATGGTCCCCATACATCAGAATGAATCAAATCAAAAGGTGCAACTGACAGAGATTTGCTTAATTTAAAAGGCAAAGCTGAAATTTTGCAAGTTTACAACCACTACAAGTAGAAATATCATGAGTTTGCAAATTTCCCAAAATTCCAGAAGAGGCCAAGTATTTTAAACGAGAAGCAGAGACATGTCCAAGGCGTGAATGCCACAAATAGAAAGTAGACGACTTAGACGACAAATGAAAAGAAGATAGATATGCGGTATGAGCAACTGCTACTGGTAACCGCAACTCATCCAACAAATATAAGCCCCCACGCCTACGGCCGGTCCCAATCAGCTTTTGAGTACGTGGATCCTGCACACAACAAGAGTCAAGAGAAAAAAATACTTTATAACCAGAATCAAATAATTGACCAACAGACACAAGATTCAATGAGAGTTTTGGAATATGATAAACATTAGGAAGAGAGAATTTTGGACCCATAATAGGACCAATGCCTGCTAATGGCATAGGAGTACCATCAGCAGTAGTGACAGGCAAGGATGGCATAGGTTTTACAGAAGCAAATAATTTAGCATTAGGAGACATATGAAAAGAAGCACCAGAATCTAAAATCCATGAAGTTGGATTAATACATGATTCGTTATCAATGGACTGACCTATGGGAGAAGAGACGGACATGGCATGAGACTTAATATCAAGAAGCTTCTGGAGTTGTTCAGTTATGGAAGCAAGAGTAGGATTAGTAGTTGACCGAGATGGAGGAACGGCGACAGCAGTGCTAACTTGAGGAGAGAAGCGATGTGGTTGTCGCGGATGACCGGACTGCATAGAAGAATTTCGACCCATAAGCTCTGGACATTGAGACTTCCAATGTCCCTTTTTCTTACAGAAGCTGCATTCATCAAATCCGACTCTTGGACGACTCTTATTCTGATTTTGAGCAGGATACCTATAAGGAGGAACAGCCATGACAGAAGGACTTGGTATAGGAAGAATACCCTTTCCAGTTTGTGTTTTCAGACGAGTTTCATCAGCTAACAACTCACTTACAACTGAATCAGCTGAGGGAAGTGGGGTGCGATGCAATATGTTACTACGAAGTCCCTCAAAGTCGCTTCTTAGAGCCATAAGAAACTGCACCAATCTCTGTTCTTCCCTATGGGCAATGTAGGGTTCAAATGCACGTAAAGCAGCAGGTTCAGTAAGAGCTAACTGATCCCATAAATCTGTCATTGTTGAGTAGAAATCTTGAATACTCATATCTCTCTGTTCGAGTGCTCGGATATCAGCTTCTAACTGATATTGTTTTGCAAAATTAGACTGTGTATACAATCTCTCAAGATGTTCCCAAACTTCCTTGCCTGTTTCATATTTGGCCAACTGAACACCAATTGAAGGTTCAACAGAATTATTTATCCAAGTGATAATTTTTGAATTCTCAACTTCCCAAGATTCAATTTCTTTTGCTCCTGTTGGTTTCACACTGGTACCAGAAATATAACCCCACAATTTCTTTCCCTTCAGAAAGTTTTTCAAGACATAACTCCAATAGGAGTAATTTTTCTCATCTAAACGAACACTAATGGCTTGGAGAGAATCGTTTCCAGCCATTGCAAGCGAGAAAAGTAAGCAAACAATCGAAATAAACACAGAGATTAAAGATACCTATAGCAGAGACGATTTTTGAGCAGAAGACAATGATTCTCGAACCAGAAGAAAACCGACCCAGAAGAAGATCGAACCAGAAAAGAACCGCGCAAATGAGTGCTTGAGATTAACAGTACTTGAGAGAAGAAACGAGATTAACCTTGCTCTGATACCATGATAACTTTGAGAGATCAAAGAGAGAAATACAAGAAATGGTTCTAGGTTTTCATAGAAAGAATGCTGCACAAGAACAACTAATGAATGAAAACTAATAACCCTAGGAAGCTAATAACCCTAAACTATATACCAAGCAAAACTATACAAAAGGCCTAAACTAAACCAAATGGCAAGGCCCAGCCCATAAGGCCTCTATACCATCTAACAGCTTCCACTTCTACTGGGTAAGATTCTTAGTGTTTGTCATATTCATCCGGTAAGCTAATATGACTTGATAAACACTTACTCGAGTAAGCGTTTTGTAAACGACCCCTTAGAACTTCAAAAACATTAACTTGAACATCAAAAATACATGAATAATATTATTATCAACGTAATTATGCTTAATAAATATGTAGACATTCATTAAAAGCAATATTGGTATAAAATTCATATCAATTAAAAACTCTAATCTAAATTGAAATAAAAAGACTAAATAATAACCAGATTAAAAAAAATCATAGTTTGATGCGAACCATTCGAACCTCAATGAACAACGACGGGAAACAAAGAGACAATGTGTTGAAAGCTTCAATACTCTGGTCGAGAGCAACCCCCAAATGCAGCGTAGTGATTTTCATCTCTCGTGCTGTCGAACCCACCTCCATTTATTTTGTTTTTGAAACGCAAACTCTATAATTAATTAGATCTACTAATTTCGGGATCCATATTAATTTATACCCCCACTTAAATCCTTCATGATGCTTTTGCATGCCGGGTTGAGACCTCCACCTTTACAAGCAAATTAAGTAGAAAATGAGGGGGAGGGTATAACCCGAAACCGGGGTCACTATAGATGCAACTTGCTTGGCCACAACAACAATGGTTGCTTCAACAATTTCAATGATGGGGAATTGGGGAAGGTAGAGCAGGTTTAAAGTAGTTGAAACTCAATTTCAATTATGGGGATGAAGTCATGAAGATGAAGGTGGTGAGGGTGAGGGTGAGACCGCTCCCAACAAAACATCATGGCCGTTTGTTGAGAGGGTTATAAGTAAGTCATGATTATGTTTTGGGTTTTTTATTTTGTTTTCTTTATCATTCATATGAAAATTGAAAAATTAAAAGAAAATGAAAAAATAATTATCTATTCTTAATAGAAATAAACCAAAAACAATAAGAATCGACTAAACGTGGCCGGTAACATCCCGGGGGGTAAGGGGTGAAAGCCTTACTACCCGGGTTCGAGTCCCGTGGTGATCAACTCTAAGATACCCGCTCGTGGGCCTGCCTGGGATGTCCCTTAAGGGTTGGGCCGTGGAGCAGGGGGGATTAGTCTGGGCCGAAGGCCTGGGATACCTCCTGAAAGTGCGCTAAGATAGCCTTTCGAAAGTTGTCTTTCAAAAAAAAAAGATGTAGTCTGAAAGACAATGGTCATAACAATATTGATTACCACCGAGACCTTAAGCAAACTCATAATTTTTACCAAAATGCAAAGACCAAATCCGCAATTCACTCGTTAATTAATATTATTATACAATTTATATTCGATTATATACTAGTAATTAATAAAAAGTAAAACAATCAACAAGTTTACAAAAGATCAAATAATTTCTTATAAAAATAGGCATCATATATATGCTTCATAGCGTATCAAGGGTTAACGTGGCGTTGAAGACCAAACCATGTGCCATGGCGCTACGACGGCAACCATGACACACCTTTTTAAACACAGACTAAAACGATTGTTTTGCATTCCACTATAAAACAAATTACTTTAATTACCCACAAATTCACCCAGGGAAATTTCCGTCGGTGATCAACCAAAAAATATCAATGGTTCGGTAGAATCCGATGTTTTTCGAGAAAATACTCGTAAATCACCCAGAGAATCCCTAGGTAATTTGTCACTGATTTGCATTACTCACTAACTTTTGTGACGGGAAAAATTTGTAGGTAAAAATCTTTCGTTTAGTAGTGTTCCATTCCATTCCATTCCATTCCATTTACAAATAAATTGTTAAACTTCATGGTTAACTAACCAATTTTTTCATATATCAATTTGATTCAGGTTGCTATGAGAATTATCTTTCCGGTTATCAAATCTGAAGGGGTTATGCAAGTCATGTTCTTTCCTGCAAAAATTTCGGCATAGCCTCCCATGAATCACGATGATCCAACCATATAATTTTGTTTTTCTTTGGTGAAAATATGATTATTGTTATACATTTATACGATCTTTAATCATGTATAATTTGAATTCAAAACCTCCATTTTATTATTATATTAATGTTTCAAACTATTTGAAGAAGTCTTACTAATTTTATATTAATTACTTTGTATTTTAGTCTAATGTTTTGTAAATTAAGTATTTTATTTTATTAATAAATTGTTTCTCATTAAAATATATTAAAGAATATTTAATTTAATTTTATTGTTATTTGATTAAAATATAGTTTTGTTACAATGAATTTTTACTTTTGAAAATGATTAGAAATTATTATAATAAAGGGTAGTTTTAAGTTAATTTAAAGCTAACCTAACACTTTAATTAGGAATGTGTTGAAATTTTATTATAGTGGATGGTGTTATAGTTTTTTATTGCAACATTAATTATCTATTAGTTATTCTTAGAGTTTCCCAACAACCTTGTCCAACGATAACCAATAGAAAAAAAAAAGAACAGAATACTTAAAGTGCATCTAATTGGATAATTTTGAAAGTGAAGTCTTTGAATAAATTAATTAGGAATGAATATTATGTTTTCTTGTATACAGTGTATCAGTTAACTTATAATCGTTACATCATATACTAACCAACTATACTTAGTAGTTAATTAGTACTAAGTTTTTTCTTTTGACACATGTTTATTATTGGTTTTGTATCAACATTGCAAACCTGTATATTTGAATACGTTAAAAGTTGATCAATAACGAATACAAGTTTCAAACAGTGGGTGTGTTTCGTGAAATTCTTACAAATCAAACAATGTTTAGCAAAACATCCAAACTTGAAAGGCAAAGTGCAACGGCGTGAATTAGATTGGAATAGAAAAAAGAATTGAAATTCTCGATCAAATTAGAATCAGATTAAGGGAAAACTTAAAAGTTGGGGTGTTGTAGTTAATTAAATATTTAAATATATAAAAGTTGGTATGGTATGATACAGTAGTATTAAGATATACAAATGCTAGTTTAAATAGCACCAATCCAATTGATACAATTGATATTTATATTTGGATTGTTTAAATGAAAGACAATTTGATGGGAAAATATGTTTACACCAATGTCCAAAGCGTAATATATATATATATATATATATATATACGGCCAAATATGTTGTTGTCCCAAAATTTTAATTAAAGACAATTTGACGGGAGATTTATCTCCGTTTTAGGGGGTGTTTGGGATTGCTTATTTAAAATAATTTATGCTTATTTTTAAAAGTGTTTATTAATTTATGTCATGATAAAAAGAAGTTGAGGGTAAAAATGTAATTTAAACAAATAAGTTATAAACAGTTTCAAATAAGTTAGAATGAATTAACTTATCAAAAACAACTTATTTGTGGTGTGGGAAAACCATAAGCATTTTTCTTTTCTTTTTTTCAATCCAAACACTAAAAATAGCTTATTTACGGTAAGGAAAAACAATAAGCAAACAAGTCAAAAAAATAAGCATCCCAAACACCCCCTTAATAATGGATTGAGGGTATGTGTCCGAACACACACACACACAGAGATAGGGCCAGTCAAATATAAACAATCAAAAGTTAGAAACGATACAGGTTAATCTTATCATTTATTTAATCTAATAAATATGTGGTTTCATAATATATTAAATAATTATAATTAATAAACTCTAATCATCTTATATAAATATTCAAATAATAATAAATGATATATATATATATGTATGTATGTATGTATGTATGTGTGTGTGTGTAAAAATATAACACTTGTAAGCTCATCATTTTGTTTTAATTCACGGTATTATTAAGATTGAATGGTCAGTTAAATATTAAATAAATATTTACCTCTTTTTAGGAATATCAAAGGCATATAGGGCCGGTAATTTTGGGCATGATCATCATTGGTTTTTGATTTATCACAACAAAATCATAGCATTATCGCAACACAATCACATCATAATGAAGAGGTCTTCAATTTAATAAAAGCATTATCACATTATTATCATAGCATTATCAATAACAAAGACATCATCATAACAATTCCTTGATGATATTAGCGACATTTAAGGAATAAAAAAAATATAAGATATAATACCCTCAAATTTGGCAGAAACGACGAATTTAAAATTTCGATATTACATCAAATATAGGATAAAACCACTTCCTACAATCAATCCTTGGAATGCCTCAATGGAATACTATATTTAAATTCAACAAATAATGAACCAAGTCTTACATAAAGACTAATTAAACGTCGGGTGTTACTAATCCCGTGAATAGTTGACATCACCAAATTGGGGAAGATTTCACCCAATACTATATTCTTCTCGTGCATCTAACTAGTACTCCACTCTTCTCGGTGTCGCTAGTACCATTCCTTAACGATGACATGATGCACATGCCGACAATAAAAAGGTTAGGCTTAACGCCTAGTGAGTTCAGAGTTTTCGTCACCATATAAACAAGAAAGCGGAAAGAACATTATTTATACCACAATTTCCATCATGCAAATTATTTAGAATGAAAAGTGATATACTTCCAAAATCTCATTTTCCTATTAAAACATTTGAATCGAAATACTCTGAAAACTTGGAACTAAGCCCAATACTTACACGAAGCATAAATAGGATAAAAATCTGAATACCAAAACATGGAAATACGCTTTCAATCGAAACCTTGATATAAGTGGACGGGATCCAATATCAAAGTCATAGATTGCAGTTACTTACCCAATCCAAATAACTTTAAACATACGAATATAACACTATCCAAAAATAGTATTTAATGACGATGGGGAAGAGTCGTATCCATTGTGAGTGACGGAAACACATGAGTATGTCACTCGTACAACGTTAATCGCATGACACTTCACGACATGAAATCCAAGTGTCCCTACGACTCCTTATCAACTTTCACCCAAACAGTTGGTTGACCTTAGTGCTTATTTCCATGAATTGCACTAAAAGACTCAGGACATTCAAGGATTACAACCATGGCATTTCCCCAAAATGGCAGAGGTCCTAGTGCTTACCCACACGGTAGCACCTCCGGACTTAACCCTCCTAGTGCCTCCTTGAAAAGTTAAGTTCATGAAACATGGGCCCCGGAGTCCATGCATGCAATACCCAATCGACCATCAACAAAAGACTGACTCACGCGCCTATGGATCTAATGCAACATAGTCTAAACTACATGCTCCAAAAGAATGTCTAGCATCCTCAAAACATGTAATCACAGTGCATATAACTTCAAAAGCTCGACATAGAGAAAATATAAAACAGACAAAGTCCCCAATACTCATTTGAGCCAAAGTCGAGCCAAAATCTTAACGACTCGATTGACCAATAAATCAGGGTCATGAAAACAATAAAACTCATTTAATCGACTTTTATGCAAATACATGCTTTAAGGACATGATTAACTTTAAATAAACCATTGGTTGAGACAAATCAATTTCCAATTTGAAACCCCATTATATTTCCAACATATCTCATCACACAATGACGTGTCATTTCCAAACAGTTTATAAAACCAAAACCCTAAGATGCATTAACACTAAAGCAATTTCTATTTATGAGATAAATCATCAAAAGAACCCAAACTTGTGATTTAGATATCAAAACGTCTAAAAATCCAAATATATGTATTTTACAAAGTTTATAAACCAAAGATGCAAAGATGCAAATTTTATCAAATAACTAACAACATTTAATAAATCTTGAAGTAAACTTTTTAAGACTCCAAAATACACATTTTTGGCATGTACAAAATTTTCACAAAGCAACTTGAACTAACCTTGCTAGATTTAGGCTAAATGTAGGTTTTACCCCAATCTTCAACCAATAATCCTAGATCTTAGATCCAATACTTCCACCAGATTTCCTTCACTACACAAGTCACTAAAATCACACTAGAGTTGGAGGATGTGTGGAAAAAGGGGTCAAAACACCAAACCCTAGCTTAACAATATGAGGGATGAGAATCTTACCGCCACAAAATACTCTTGTTGTTAGTCCCATTAAAACAAGCAACAATTCAAGTAATTGATAGAATAGTAACAAGATGAGATATAATGGAATTAATGGTGTATTATTCATGAAAGAAGCAACCTAGAGAGAGAATTGATCTCTCTCTAAAACACACACATTACACCAGTAGCTACGTTGTAAAATGATTCTCTTAACCCTAATTACACACACTAATCCTTATATACTCCCTTGTTAGTCACTTAAGCCCAAGCTCATATTACAATAACCCAAGCCCATATAACATATATAAACCCTTTACAAAAGTATCATATAATTAGGACATTTTGTGTTCTAACACTTGTATCTTCCAATAAACTCCAATACTCTTAGTCTATCCTTGAAAAACTCTAAAAAACGAAATCATAGCAAAAAGAATCACCAAAATCGGAGTTGAGACGAGAGAGATGACCAAAAGAAGAAACAAACTCAAAATCGGATTTTATGCACAACACTCCGCCCGCGAGAGTGGCATGCGAAAGTGATAGTGTCACTTTTACCAAAAATGTACCAGGGCTCAATTGTCACTTTCGTATGACACTTTAACCCAGAAGGTAGTGAGAGCCATTTTCGCCCGTTTTCTCGACCATTTTTCCCGGTCGTTCCTCGAGCGTTTTCCCGACCGTTTTAACGGTACATTGGATGCTATTATGCTAGCTATCGTTCCATTATCATAACTTCCTGGCACATTCGTTGGGACGACCAAACACTCGGTACCTCCGGCGCTATTGTGACATATGTCACAACTGCATGACACTATAGCCGAGACTACTAAACTTTCAGTACCATTGGTGCTGTTGTGACAAATGTCATAACCACATGGCACCATAGCTGAGATGACCATACTCTTAGTACCATTGGTGCTATTGTGACAAGTGTCAAAACCACATGACACTATAACCATACTCCATATTTGGTTCTTTCTTTACCGATTCACCCATTTCAACGTTATTCTTCAATTGAGATAAAATCAGAATGCTAAATAAGATAATAGATAAATGTTGATAAATACTAATCTATTTTCATTTTTTCTAATTTCTATTATATGAGTTAATTAATTTAGAGGGCCAGAAGTGTTCTCACATCTTCGTAAAATAAGAGTATTATCTTTTGAACTCCCGCCTATATGTACATATATATGGGCCAAATCAAATGAAAACCATAAAAAGATTATACACCCATGAGAATCGATTTAAAAATACTTTTTACATGATCTTTTTCAATCAAATGATAGGAATTATGATATTCCTTCTTATATATTTATTTTATATTGTGATAGTTTCACATGTAATTGTTTCACCATGTGATACATTTTACATGTATCGCGAGTTTGTAACATTTTTTTGCTTCTAATTTGATTATTGTCTTATATATAGACTCTTGGATCAATCATAATTGAAGATCAACACTAATGAAATGTATCTAAATGCACCAGATCAATTCTCGTGAGAAGCGCAATTCATGGGTAGGGATGAGATTAAAAATGATCATGGGTCCAGCTCTTTTTTTATGCTTCTAATGTTAACTCTTTTTTTCATGTTCCTTCGACTATATATATATATATATATATAATTTTAAGTTTTCAAAAAAATGATAAAAATAGTAAAATGACTAAAATGTCCCTCTAGTTAACTTACTTAGAGCATCCACACGCGTCTTGCAAGAGCTCTTGCAAGATGACATGGCATGCCATGTGGCTTGCAAGGTCTTGTAAGACTACCAACATCTTGCACAATTAGCAAGGTCTTTCAGCAATTAAATATATTAAACAAAATCATTTTTTAATTTAATTAGTTTGTTTGTTTGTTTAAATATTAGTTATTATTAACATGTTTATTAAATTTAATTCATTTATTAGTTTATTTGAACATTATTTTTTTAATATTTTTATTAAAATTTCTTACCCACGCTTTATTTTTAAAAAAATGATACTTGTGATCCCAGAACAAGTAATCAATCCATGAACTTAGCAATAAGATGGCCACAAATATATTGAATGAAGAACAATCACAAAGTACCAAGATGAATTCTAGAGAGAAAAGCTATGTGTGTGTACTTGTGTGAAATAGTAATTGAGGACCTAATGAGAAAGTTAGACATAGCAAACATTATATACTATGTAACTATTACAATTACAATATTAGTCCCTCTACTTAGTACAACTAGAATATTAGGCACTAACATTCTCCCCCTTTGTACAAAGTAGAGGCAAAGAGTTTAAGCGTCCACCGGAGGCACATACCTCTTCCGAATCCCAAAGATGATCTCAAACCTCCTCAGTGCATTCCCGTAATCCTTTCGGTATGTCATAACATCCATACTTGCTTTATCAGCTCCTTCTTCGAATCTTTCAGCTTTACTTCCCCACTTGCATCCAGACACAATCTACTTTCAAGGTGAACCCCAATAATCTTGAATGTTCCGTCACTGAACTTGTTGGCTTCAATAACTCTCATAAATCTCTTCTTTGAGTCTCTATCAAAGTAAACAACTCCAAGATTCGGTTTTCTCAATACAGTGTAGGCTGGGATACCTTGAATATCTGACAGACGCCGGTTCGGTGCTCTTAGGTATACTCGAGCTTGGCGTGCTTCCAGAGCCATCTGAAAGTCTGTCAGATAAGAGAACTTCAGAATGTTCCGCATGAATCTCTTTACACTTTGATACGCGACAGACCATTCAACATCTTTATCTGGAAGGCAGGCTAGGGAGTTGTAGAGGCTTAGTAGATCGTCTATCTTTAAGCTTTTGAAATCTGCCTCGGAGAAAACACATTCGGTACCATTGGATCTTCTTACTGTGAACACTGGGTACCAGACTTTGGAGAGCTTGTTGGACTCGACCTTCAGCACTTTCACAATCATACTATCAGATCTTACGGCATTCGTTTGTAGGTTTTTGTTGCCCATTATGTATAAGAACTCGATCTTTTGTAGTGAAGGCCAAACTTCAATTCCGTATACCTTCTCAAGGTCGATCCGTTGGACATCTCTAACGAACAGGTCTCTCCTTATACTTTCTTGGAAGGGAATCAGAATCCGAACTCGTTCACCTGTAGCCACATACCTTGGCTCAGCGTCAATCACTTCCTGATAGATTTCCAATTCAGCTACAAGTACTGGATCCCTGATTCTGCCATCGGCTTGCATTTGAATTACTGGAGCAGCTTCTTGTACCACTGGAATAACTGGAGGCGTGGAAGTACTTGCACTTTGATCAATCAACAGTTGTGGTTGAGTAGTATCATCTGGATTTTCGTGGTCGGAATCCTAAGTAGCCATAATAACTCCGGTGATGTCAAAAATATCTTCTATTTCCTCTTTGATCTGGACTGTAGTTCTCTCAGGTTCTTCCTCATAATCAATGTCAATGTAATCCACGATCATAGAGTCCGCCATCCTTTCATCAACTGTTCTATTGTCAACAACCGGAGGCTTTTCAACCCCAGTTATGACATCAGCTAGAACTTCAGTTTCATCCACTTGGACCATGTCAGTATCCGTTCCACCTGCCCCTGTCTCCCTTTCACTAGCTGTCTGACCTGAACCCCCAACATCTGCAGTAGCTGTAGCACTGGATTCACCAACCCTTGCTCTCTTCTCCCCCTCATGAGAATCAGGATCATCCTGATCATCATGTCTTCGTTTTTGTGGAGCTTGAACCCCACAAGCTTGTTCAACAACAGTGATCCGTGAGTCTAGGGACTGATAGCCGGCAATGATGGCTTTAGTCATATCTTGTATGGACTCGGTCAAAGCTTTATATTCAGCGCTTGAAGATGTTGAGGCTTGAGGTTGGGATTGAGGTTGTGTTTGAGGTTGGGTATGTTGACGTAGTAATTTGATTAGGTCAACTTCTTCAGCTGTACTGGAGTCGCTTTTGGCTAGGAGTCGGGCTAACAGCTCTGATTTGAGCTGGTCTTCAAGGATTTGGTGTAATGGAACTGGTGGTGGTTGTTGTGGGTCGGATTGTGTATTGGATGGTTGATCTTGAGGGGTTGACGACGATTCTGCAATGTGTTTGCCTTTGATGGCTCTGCTCACTTCTTGTGCTAACCGGTCAACAGTACTTTGCATTTCATTCCGGTGTTGTCGCAAGGCAAGGTTGATAGAAGTTAAGGAAGATGCAAGTAGTGGAAGTGTGATATAATGTGGAGGCGGTCCAAGCATGCGTATAACCTGATCTGGTGGAAAAGTGGGAAACGCCTATCTAACATCCGAACCACTTAGGTTACCGGTTAAAGTAGCGGTTGTAGCAACCGTACTGCCTGTGTTCATGGTTGGCATAGTGTTGACCATGACAGGACTTCCACCCGGTCCTCGTGGGGTACCAACAAATGACGGCCGCACTCGGGGTGTTCCGGTTGGAGCACGAAAGCTCACAACTTGTTGGGATTCCTACGCGTGTGGCCTAGGAAAAGATGTATGTCCAAATGGCTCTAGACTCAATGTGCGTGGAATAAAAGGCGGTGGCCGGGGCAGGAGCCTACCTATTTCAATATCAGCAGACACCAAGTGTGTCGCCAATAGCAGTTGTGCTTTATTCCCTGTGGAAGATGAAACGCCGGCAAATTGAGATGCCGACGAGTGGCTTAGTGGGGCTGTGCTATGCATGGCTGGGTTAACCATGGTTTGTTCAATACGCAACGGCGCGCTCGTTGGTAGAAGATGTGGCTACCCGGATTGGATCAGTGTGGGGAGAGTCAGTAGTTAAAACTTTATCTGACCCTATCTCTTTCTCTCCCATTTCTTTTCTCGCCACATCACTGCTCACATGAATATTTTCTACTATAGCTCCCTCATTCCACCTTATGTCTCCAATTTCTCCGGAAGGTCCGACGTTCCAAGTGGAATCAGCATCAGAACCTTCAGTATGTCGACTCCAACCAATGTGTCTCGGGATTAGATCCGCATCAGGGTCATGGCTAGGATCGGAGTCGGAATCATCGTCAGCTCGAGGTTGGTCAGATGCTTCATCGTCGGATTATGAAACATCGGGGTTAAAATTGGAATCATCCTCTGATTCCATCGAAATGTCATCAAGAATGGGAATTCGAATAATTCCGGTAGAAGATGCCTGACCAGCAGTCCTCGCCACCCCACCCACTATCTTTCTTAAAGTTCTTCTCACCACTTCCCGTTCAGGAACCCCAAGTTCCTGAACCTGCTCAATATGTAAACCCTCACCGCCTAATGGGATTGCACCGTGGGGAGGTCCCTCCGGTTCTGGATTGACCATCAGTGCATTTTCTATCCTATACTGCCTAACTACCTCAGACTGCTAGTCTGCATAAGCAAGGACAAGCTCGGGAATCACAGCGGTGTGTACAAAATCAACATATGCCGGTAGGTTCAGATAATGCATGTATTGTGTTGGTCCTTGTACCGCATTCGGGCGTCTAGGAATTTCCTGGTTGCCCTCCATGATCTGGTGTATAAGTATCTGGAAGAACCGTTGATATGGTACGAAATTACGGTTCTTTCTCGGTCGTATTTTGTCTTCGACTAGCTCTTGTAGCTCGTTCCAGATTAGTATGGCATAATCGATGTTGCAGTTGAAGGCGAACGCATGGAACATGCGTAGGGTCGGAAGGTTGCATTTGTCAAGCCTGGTATGCTTTGACGTCATGCATCGGTTAATGATCGAGCAAAGGGTGTACCATATGGGTGGTAGGTGCTTTCGTAGGAATTTGGAGGAGCCGGCTAGTACAGGGTTCTTTGGGTCTTGGTAGCCTAAGCTTTGGATATCTGTGTATAGTTAGGCTTCGGGTACCATATCTTCAAAGTTTGGGTTAAAGGGTAGGTCTAAGGCTCGACGGAGTCGTTTGAGGGTAATCCGAGCATCGAAATGATCAACTCGTGCGGTAAAATGTGGACCTCGTCGGTGTGTAGGATGATATTGTAGTGTGTGCCAAAATTGCTGTAAGTAAATGAGGGGCACAGTGACTACCTTCATGAGCACTATTCGGAGAGGATGGTCGCGGATAATCTCGATAATGATTTGATGGTCGAACGCCACGTCGAGATCAAGATGGTGATTGTTGTCGTGAATTGCAAGATAGAAACTTCTCGGTAGAAGCTCCGCATCTAGATCACGGGCGTTCACCGACGGATGTGACGACCGGTGTGACAGTGTTCTCGTCAGATGAATGCCCGTCATTATGAGCCATCTGAACAGTATCAAGGTTTAGAGCAGTTCCCAAAAATTGGTTTTCTTCAAAAAATTTCCAAAAAATTTGCTAAGTGTTGGAACTGTCGCAACTAACTAAACAAATTGTCGCAACCAAAGACCTTGTCGCAATGAAGGACTTGCGAGGAAATGTTATCGCAACACACTAGTTGCGACAAGAAGTTATCGCAACTAACGAGTTGCGATAGTTATGAATACGTGAGGGTTGCGACAGTTTTGAATGTGAAGAACACTATGGCTTGCGATAAGTTTGAACGCATAACAAAAACCTAAGTGGTTGAACTCAGATTCTGATTTTTCGCACAAAAGTGAAATTAAACCTACTCGATGACACTCACAATCAACACAGAAGCATATTCCTAACAGTTCTAACTACAAACAAACATAGAGGCATCGATTTGAAGCAAGAACATGAAAAGTTTAAAGCAAAAACCCTAACACAGATTTATAATCGACAAACAGGTAAGATTTAACGGATAAAATCGATTAAAAATCAAGGACAATGTACCTCTATATGATGCGAACACGATGCTATCAGTTTGAAATCCAAAAACTCGATGAAAATCACGAACACAATTTGCAGTTGCGAGAGAGAGAGTTGAGAGAGTTCGAAGATTTTGAAAGTTGAGACAAGATACTCAAACAACTCGTATTTATATCGACTTGAGACAAGTGACACATGGCACAATGTGATTGGTCCAAAGATTGACCGCCACAGTGCCAGGTTATCGCAAGTAAGAGGTTGCGATATCCCTCCTTGTTGTCGCAACGAACAGCTTGCGATAGAAGTTCGACCTTATCGCAATAGATGGTTGTGATAAGTTACTGTTCATTGGGGCTTATCGCAACAGAGGGTTGCGATAAGTTACTGTTCATCAAAGAATCGCAAGTAGATGGTTGCGATAACAGTAACACTTGTACATTTTTCAGATAAAATTTGAAAAGATTTTATCACATTGGAAGATGTCCAACTTCTAATTGATTCAGCACTCAAGGTTTTAAACACAGTTTTCACTCCCCCTTAAATGAAGCATAGATTTCAAAAAATTGTTTTCATCATTTAAGAGGTAGTGTTTAAAAACAAAGCAGAACACTTACCTTGGCTTCTCGGAAGCAACAGTCACAATGGATCTATACTTACATTATCTGGCAGTTATGCACACTCCCCCTAAAATTGTGCATATGATCTGTTCTATAACTCCCCCTGAAACCAAGAACATACCTTTGTGCAGATACAGGTATCATACCAAATCATATATAAGACAATTAAAAGAAGAGAAAAAAGAAGAACAAGTTGAAGAAATATATGTATTACAACTAAGATATGAAAATTTAAATAACATATATTGAGAATAGAATATGATGAAAATTTGAGTGTATCAATCTAGATACGAAGTCTAGATTGAGATACAAATATTTCCATCTATTATATGAGCAATATATGGAAGTTAAACTTTCATATTCAGCATGCCAAGCTTGGATACTAGAAAATTGAAACGTTTTTCATCCAAGGCTTTGGTAAAGAGATCGGCAAGCTGATACTCAGTTGTAACAAAATACAATTCAACAGTTCCTTTCTCAACATGATCTTTTATGAAATGATACCTTATGTCAATGTGTTTGGTTTCAGCAGCTCCTTTTCCACAAAGTTTCTCTCCCTCCATGCTTTTCCACCAAGTTGCTCAGCAACTCCTTTCTACCAGTCATGTGTCCTGAGCAACCGAAATCTAAATACCACACATGACTGGGCTGCAAAATGGAATTTAAACAGCTTTTGGTACCCATTGCCAATTGGGTCCTTTCTGATTAGTTGATTTGGACTTGACATTATGTTTTCTATAACCGGTTTTAAAATAATCATTTGAATAAAACCAACGGTTATAGTCAGATTTACAAATAAAATCATCCACACCACAAGAAGCACAACAAATTTGATCACGTGCCAAATTAATCAGTTGTCGCATTGAATAAACCTTGTAAGGAACTACAAGTTTTCGTCTATTGGCAACATCATAATTATTAACATTTGAAACAAAATTGTCTTTCTTGGAATTTAAAACATTTGAAGAAACGTGGGATGATTTGATCTGGGCCACATCCTGTGTGGACTCCTTTATTCTCCACTCAAGGCGCGTGTTGTTTCTCAAATTACGATCTGAAAAACCAGACAAATATGAGTCGTAAGCTTTTGAATTCTAAGTTTGAAAAGAATTAACATGCGTCTTTCTTTTTGTTTTTCTTTTCTTTTTCTGTAATGATTGTTTTGATTTAGATTTAGAATAATAATCATTAGCAGAAATTTTCTCAGCTGATTTTGAAGATTCCCCTCCCAAGATAATCCTTTTAGGTTCTTCTTCTTTTATTAGAAAGTCAGTGTGATCTAGAAGTTTGGCACTAAAGTCAAATTGAATAGGCACTTCACATACAGCTTTACCTTTGTCCTTACCAACATTCTCATTATCACAATAAGACTGACTGTCCAATGAATTGTGAAAAATACCATAAGACTTTGGAAAAAGAAATTCATTATATTCTTTTCGAAAAGCTTTATCTTCTTCCGTAGGAAAATACAATTCAGGAGATTCTTTAACAAATTGACTTTCCAAATCCCAAGATTCAGAATCATCTTGGTCATCAACTGTCAAACTCCTAAAAACAGTATTACCCATGAAAGCTTTGCATGAGGAAACATCTGAATCTGAAGAATGCTTTTCTTTTGAAACTTTTTCTTCAGATGTTGCCACAAGTTTTGTTTTCATTTCGTTTAAACTTTCCGAAAACACTGTGATCATAACTTCCTTTTCGATCTCGAAAGCAAGCTTCTCGTCATTTCTGACTTCTTGAATAGTACTTTCGATCTTGCTTTCAAGGTCCATGAGTTTTTGTTGAAGAACCATTGGTGGAAAATACCTTTTACCTTCAAAATTTGGTTTTCAGTATTATCCTTTTGAGTATTTTCCGTTTCCTCTCGTTCTTTAACAACGTAGCTCTCAAAGTAATCATTTGGTAAGGTTGTTTCGTTATTTAATGCTTTTGCATTATCAGGACCATACCAAAAAGGAAGTTGCATTTTAACAGTGGTTTTTCTTTTTATTTCTTCCTCAGCCTCATAGTCTTCACCGTCCATTTTAAGCCATTTAACTTGATAGTTAGAATATATTGCAAGTTCAATCCATTCTAATTTATACAGAGTGGGTGATTTTATTAAAGCATTGCTCAGGTACTGTGGATTGTCATACCCGATACCCCACTTTGAATTGAAATATCTGAACTTACTTGGCTTATGCATGTGAATTGTTTGTTCAGTTTGACCTGTTTTGTACAGTTTATTTTCCAGATCCTTGACATTTTCACACAGCTCATCATTCCTATCTTTATAAGCATGTAAAAGACTTTCAAACTCATTACTCTTGGTTTCCGAACTCATTAATTTATCTGATAGTTCAGTTATTTGATCTTGAAAATACGCATAACCAATATCGAACTCAGTCTTTTTCTTTTCTAATTCTTGAATTTGACTGTCTTGTTCAATTAGTTTCTTTCTTAGAGTGGAAATTATTTCATCTGATGTGTCCTGGTCAGTTGTTAGTTCTTCTAATCTCTTTTCTAAATATGTTTGTTGAATAAGAAATTGACTATAGAGATCGGGATGTACCTCATTCGATGTAGACTCTGAAGTAGCCATATTCAGATTACTTGTTAATGATCGTTGAGTATTCCTTAGATTCGATTAGCAAACAAATAACTTCACACATACTTGTCTCAACCCACTGTTGTCGCAATGCACTACTTGTCGCAATGCACCGATTGTCGCAACCAAAGACTTATCGCAACACAACAACTTGTCGCAATTAACAAGTTGCGAAAGTAGCCAAAGAACTTGTCGCAGCTAACAGGTTGCGAAAGTATCCAATAAAATTTCTTATCGCAACTGAGGATTGCGATAAGTACTGTTCAAACACACGAAGGTTGCGATAGTTGTGACTTGTCGCAACGGATAGTTGCGATAGTATACTGTTCACTTCAAAATTTTCGATAACAAAGGCTTGTCGCAACAGGTGGTTGCGATAGTATACTGTTCAAATCTAGTGGACTGCGATAGTTATGAATCACTGAGTTGCGAAAGTTATGAATATCAAAGTTGTGATAGTTTTGAAGATGCAAAGGATCGTGAGTCGATTCTTCAAAAATGATCCAATTGATCTGAAAATTGGTACGAAGGGTCGCAACACTATTCTGGACAACTTTAATTCTTCAAGTTTTGTCCAAAAACCACTAGAATAGTGATTTCTAAGCCAAAACATTAGGTTTTTCTCTATAAGTCCGAAAAATGAATTTTGCACAAATTGAGACAGATCCTGGTGTAATTGCCGAATCAAAACACACAGAGAAGATAATCAAACACTCCTAGATCAATTCTAATCCATTTGAAGCACTCAAATGGCTAGAATCAATAAGAAATGGATGAAAATATGAAGAACACTCAAAAATGCAAAAAACTCTCAAATTACTAATCTGATCTATATGAGATACTGTGCTCTGATACCAATTGTGATCCCAGAACAAGTAATCAATCCATGAATTTAGCAATAAGATGGCCACCAATATATTGAATGAAGAACAATCACAAAGTACCAAGATGAATTCTAGAGAGAAAAGCTATGTGTGTGTACTTGTGTGAAATAGTAATTGATGACCTAATGAGAAAGTTAGACATAGCAAACATTATATACTATGTAACTATTACAATTACAATATTAGTCCCTCTACTTAGTACAACTAGAATACTAGGCACTAACAATACTTTCATTCAATGTTTTTTATTTAAACTGCTAAATTAAAAGTACATTAATATAAAAATCACGAAAATACAAATACTAATAGATAAACGTACATAATTTATTTATCTATATTTTATAATTAATTTATTAGTTATATTATAATTATCTATATTATTTATATTATAATTTATTAGTTTAGAAAGGAGTTTGGTCTTGCATGTGTGTGGAAGGTGTTATTGCAAAGCTGATGTGGCACTTGTGAAAGGAGTAAGGTCTTGCAGGTGTGTGGATGGTCTTAATAGATGTCTTTAACAATGTTAGGACCAAACGCATGTAAAAATGTAAATGACATGGACGATTTCTACAATTATTTCAATTTAGGGATGCATAGGATGATTTCGTGTAAATTACATTGGACAAATAATGTAGTTTACTCTTGTTTTAAAATGAAGTTTAGAGTAAACTACATTTTTGGTCCATGTGGTTGTTACTCATTATCAACTCTAGTCCCTATTTTAAACTATGAAATAAAGTTTTGTTCACTATTGTTGCCAATTTGTTTCACTTTTGGTCACTCTATCTAACTTTTGCTAAAAAAAAGTCCATTAGCTAAGAGACCTTTTGGTGTTTTTATTATTTCACTAAAAAACAAAGAGGCTTCACCATTGGAAAAATCCGTCGGTAATCCGTCGAAAAAGCCATCACCAGTGGATCTCATCACCAGAGAAAGATTGACTGGTGATTGTGATTGTCGGGGGAAAATTCATCGGTGATCTGCCACAAATTATCGACAGTACGGAAAAATTCGTTGGTGAAGCCTCTTTATTTTGTGTATTTCTTTTAACTTTAATTAAAAAATTAAATACATATATTATTATTGTAGAACGATAATCAAATGAGAACCACAAATATGAAAATATTTTTTTACATGAATTTTTTTCATCAAAACCTATTATTTTAGATATTGTTTCACATATGTTCGTGTTCACCTTGTAAAAAGATTACATATGGAAAACAAACTTTGATTCACCTAGTGAAATGAAAAATACAAGTAAAAAATATTCACATGGTGAAACAAATCCATGTGAAACTATCATAGTATGAAACAAATATATGTGAAGCAACATATCTTAAATCCTAGCATCTGATGAAAAGATATCATGCAAAAAAATATTTTTATATTGGTTCTCATGGGTTTGTAACATATTTATAGTTCTCATTTTATTTAACCCCTATTATTGTATTATAATATATATATTCAATATATACATAGCTTTATATAATTAAACATACGAAACTCAAAAACATTTTTCATAGTGACCATCTCTGATGACTTCCCCAACACCATTTCGGTGACCATCTCCGATGTCAATCTTCCCCCTACGGATCTTAACAAATACTCTACTTGGCTCAAACTGTTAGAACTTATATACAGGAATTGAAATTCGTAACACACAATCTTGAATTAAATGAAATACTGAATTTATATCTATATATATGTATGTAATTTACATATAATCATAAGTTACATAATCAAAGTTTCAAGGAGAAAATGACTAACTCGAGTTTCTTGATCACAAATTTGAAGAAGAACGTTTGTTGGATTGAGGCCTGCAAAGCAGTGTCCTTAGACAGAAATTCGTCCCTCGTACCGTAGAGAATGGACGTCTATCTAGAGGATACAACAATCCGTTCAAGAATCGAAGTCTTGAACCTGACGAATCAAACTATGTTTCCATGATGAAGAACAATGAAGAACTTTGAGAGAATTTGAGAGAATATGTGTTTTTGTATATGATAATCTGTTACATATGCTTCATATTTATACTAGATCAACCGGTGCCAATGAACCATTGCAACTGTTCACTAAACAGTCACACCTTTTCATATGGTGGCGGTTATGGGTGAAAAGTCACACCTTTTCATATAAAAAGGTCACACCTTTTCATATGGCGGTTATGGTGGCGATGTAATTCTTGGGATAAAGATCCAAAGAGATCCTAACAGTTACATTCTGACTCAATCTCACTATGTTGAGAAAGTTCTTAGGAAATTTGGTCACTATGATGATAGACCGGTAGTCACTCCTTTTGATCCTTCAAGCCAACTTAAGAAGAATCAAGGAGAGAGTGTGTCTCAATTGGAATACACTCAAGTGCTTGGAAGTTTGATGTACATTATGAATTGTACGAGACCGGATCTAGCATATACCGTGAGTAGACTTAGTCGATACTCACATAACCCAAGTAAGGATCATTGGTATGCACTTATAAGAGTGCTTCGATATCTGAAATACACAATGAACTATGGGTTATACTATACCAAATATCCTTCCGTACTAGAAGGATATTGTGATGCAAACTGGATTTCCAATCATTCTGAAAGTAAGTCCACAAGTGGCTATGTGTTTACACTGGGTGGTGCAACCATATCTTGGAAATCTTCAAAGCAAACCGTGAATACACGGTCCACCATGGAAGCCGAATTTGTAGCCCTAGATAAAGCTGCCGAAGAGGCAGAATGGCTTAAAAGCTTCCTAGAGGGTATTCTCTTGTGGCCTAAGCCTGTTACCACCGTGTGCATACATTGTGATAGTATGGCTGCTCTTACAAGAGCAAAGAATCAAATTTATAACGGCAAATCGAGACATATTAGGCGTCGCCACAAAACAATACGAGACTTGCTAAATAATGGAATAATTTCCATCGATTATGTAAAGTCAAAGGAAAATATCGCAGATCCTTTGACAAAAGGCCTTAATAGAGAACAAGTCTCTTATACATCGAGGGGAATGGGCTTAAAGCCAATCCAATGAGTTCTACTCGGCGGAAACCTAACCTAGCAACATTGGAGATCCCATGGTCTAGGTTCAATAGGACAACTAGTTGAGGAAAACTCAAGACTGAATACACTGGTACGCCTATTCCTATGATGTTTATTTAGTGTATTTTCCGTTGATGATTTAAGGGTTGAATTCTTATTCTTAATAATACTGATAGCTTATTGGTGGAACACTACGGAATGTTCTTGATCAGTATTACCTATATGAGATTGATGTGGGGTCGCATCTTTGAAGACGGATATGGCTACGTCTTCTAAAATTCTCATGAAGAAGGATTGTTCACGACCGAAATGAACACAACGGTAAGAGTCAACTATGCATAAACATGATATGTGTGATATTCTTTGCCTTGACTTACTACAAAACGTGGTTAGTTCAAGACTCTTCGTCACTACCCACAAAGTAGCTCCGATGAATACTCACTAAGAACGGTTCAAGTCACCTAGACACCTTTTCTGATGCATTTCATGTTTATTTCCTGAATAAGAACAATAAAAATACTTTGAGAATATCTTATTTTCTATTCAAATGTGGGGTATTGTTAGAGTTTGAATAGAAAATGTGGGGTATTGTTGGGATAATCTCATTCATAGTAAAAGTACTAGATATGTAAATAGGGCAAAGATGAAAAGGTATGACCTTTTATATGAAAATGTGTGACCTTTCATATGAAAATGTGTGACTTTTCACCCATAACCGCCACCATATGAAAAGGTGTGACTGTTTAGTGAACAGTTGCAATGGTTCATTGGCACCGGTTGATCTAGTATAAATATGAAGCATATGTAACAGATTATCATATACAAAAACACATATTCTCTCAAATTCTCTCAAAGTTCTTCATTGTTCTTCATCATGGAAACATAGTTTGATTCGTCAGGTTCAAGACTTCGATTCTTGAACGGATTGTTGTATCCTCTAGATAGACGTCCATTCTCTACGGTACGAGGGACGAATTTCTGTCTAAGGACACTGCTTTGCAGGCCTCAATCCAACAAACGTTCTTCTTCAAATTTGTGATCAAGAAACTCGAGTTAGTCATTTTCTCCTTGAAACTTTGATTATGTAACTTATGATTATATGTAAATTACATACATATATATAGATATAAATTCAGTATTTCATTTGATTCAAGATTGTGTGTTACGAATTTCAATTCGTGTATATAAGTTCTAACACAAACTATATAACAATATCCACTTTAATGGAGCAACCATGTACGATCAACTCAACAACAATGATTTAGAGTTTAGGTTTGGAGTCAGTTTAAGAAGACAAACATTGATTGCATTTATACTTCTTTCATGTGGATATTGGCATATAGTTTAAATTAAATTGAGTATTTATCAAGATCTGTGACGAAATGATGGGGGACAAGAAGAGGGGATAGGGGTGACATTGTCATTAGAGATGGTCACCAAAATGGTGTTGAGGAAGAAATTGGAGATGGTCACCACCATAGAATGTTTTTTATTTTTTGATTATGGTATAGTTATTTAAAGTTATGTATATATATAATATATATTATTATACAATGTATATTATAATTAATAATATAGGTATTTTAATTTTTTAATGAAATTAAAGAAGTAATAAAAAAACCAATAGATCTCTTAATTGGTGGACTTTTTTTATCAAATTCAGTTAGAGGGCTCAAAAGTAAAACAAATTAACAATCACAGTAAACAAGGACTACAGTTGATGATATTAAGCACTAACCACATTAACCAAAAATGTAAAGGCTTTTATTGCTCTGGATTTTATGATACAAATGACAAAACCACATCTATCCCCATCCTTTACCCACCAATTAGTTGAAGTTACTCATCAGTTTACTTAATAAGTTTATTTATATTAAAAAATGGATCATTTAGCTTTATTCTAGCAACAAATACATACATAATACACATACATGAACCAACAAAAACCAGTTTGGTTTGGTGGTTAATTTGTCACGAATACATATATATACACATACATATATATATTTGTCACGAATACACTATACCTTAATAATGGTTTTGGTCAAAACTCTTAAAGACAAATTTTCATGCATGGTGTACAACAAGTTAAAGCACAAATCTGATAAATCTCTTAAGTGCAATTTATAAGGCATAGTGTACAACAACTTATACCACACAACCGGTCACTACCCCAGAAGAGACATGCATGCCTTTGCTTTTTCCCCTCGAACCCTTCTCCCTTCTAATTTCACGTTTCCTCTGATCCTAAACGTGCAGGGATAGCTTTCAACAAAGCTTTCTTCCTCTTTATCCTGCTACCTTAAGCTTTTATCGCTGAAATGGAAGATCTAAGAAATCAAATTTGGCAGACCTGGCTCCCAAGACGACGACCCAAATTGCATATAAATAGGGCCGTAAGTTTTGATTTCTCCACAAATTCTTCAAAACCCTACAAATTTCTGGAGGTATGGTAACGTTTTAATTGTGATTTAGTCTTGTCCTTTCAAATATTCACTAATTAGCTCGATCAAATTTCGAAATTTGATCCATTTGATGTTTTATTTTAGTCGTTCGTTTTGTGTTCTTTGTTCGTTGATTGGTCTGAATCGGTCTGTGTGTTCATTGAAATTTTGTGTTTTTTGTTTCATATGTGGTTTGTGTGGATGTTGGTCTGAATAATTCTTTGTATTCCATTTAGGTTGTTAACGAAAGAGGAATTTGGTTGGGTGCCGCTGCTACCTATATATATGTCACGGAATGCTCCTCCCTTCAATTGTAACTCTCTTTAGGTTTTTGTATTTTTTATGTCATGGAATGGTGCTGAAAATCCATATCAGATTTGAATTTCAAAAGTAGTATGTTTGATCTTGAATCAGAGTTGAATGTTTAACAATAGATTTGATTGTTGGGATATTTACTTTGGATTTTATCTTTAGGACTTCCCAAGTGCGAAAATGGCATGGAATTAAGTGACCTGCATATCTCCCATGTTTTTTAGCTTTTACCATTTGCATTCGTTTCAAGTTAAAAGCCTAGAATTTATAATTACAAAGTATGACAAGATGACTTGGAGCACAAAGCATTTTAGCAATAGAAAAAAAAAACAAAAAAAACATAACAAAGAACACTTAATGCTTTCCAAGATTTCTTTCACTAAATCTACCACACAAACTGCCATATTGAGATTCATAAACTCCATTACCATCCTCATGTAAAGAAGAAAGATGAAAAAAGAGTGAATTCCTCAGAAATAGGAATTAAAAAAAGGATCAAGAGATGTTGCTTTTTCTTGTACATTTGTTGTGCTGTGAGTTGTGCCATTAGTTTGTGTTCATCTCACTTCAATTTGTATTTCATTTGTTTGATGTATTCTAATTACACTGTCAAGTGTTTGGACCTGAAAAATATGAGATCCAATGTATGTGGTGGTTTCAAAGGCTTTATGTATATGCTTCAAGAAGTATGACTGTTTCATATGACTGAGATATGAAGCAAGTGAACATAGGGATGCTGGCATGGTATATTGGTATGTTCCTTATTTGTCAAGGTCGTATGTCTATTTATTGCTTATTTGCTTGTACCCATTTTGGTGTTGTAGTTGATAACCACTTTATTTGTTGTAGTTGATAATCACTTTAATTGTTGTAGTTGGTGTATGTTGGATTCTTCTTTTAGTTAATGATAATTGAATTTTTATTTTTTGTTTAGATTTTCTTTTATTGGAGCTCTATTTGAATGTCATGCCTGGGTTTATACTTATTAATTGTAAATGTGGGTTAGTGCCTTAGTGGTTAGTTTAGACATTGCCCCCATAACAAACATCAATACACGAGTTAATAGTCACTTGATGTGCTCTATCTTGAATGTGCAAAGGTATCATGGGGTATGTAAGAGTTACGACTCTTACCTGGTAAGTTCTTACCAAATAATAATTTTTGTATTTGGAATGTTTTAGTTGTTCATCTGTTTTCCCCTCATGTTTATCGTTCGTTGGTTAATTGTATCATAAACATTCAACCCTTTTTGTGGGTTTTTGGCGTGATCTGGTTTTTGTTGTAATGTTTTTCAATATAAAGGTTCTGTTGAAAAGCTATGGAATTGTCGATTTGATCGTAATGTGTATATTTTTAATCCACACACATATTTAAATATTACATTGAAAAGCTATGGAACTGTCGATTTGATGCTTTACGTTAGTTTTTGTACGTTGCAGTGTGGAAACTGTTGTGAACAACAGCTAGAGATCTATCCAATTACACCGAGTAGTACGTGTGTTATTGTTTCAACAAGGTGAAAGTTTGAACACTTGTAAGGGACTACATATCAACTGCAATCCCCCACCCTTCCAATAAAAAGGCAACAATTTCCATTTTGGCTTGTCCTAAAAAGATGCCAATGTTTTACAACTTGCCCATCACGAATCATTATAAGATATTTGTGAGATTGATTGCAACACAAAACCTATATTAATTATGTCTTTTAACATATAAGAATACCAATTAAATATACAAATTTTATCTTGATCTGAGTGATTCCTCCCTCATTGCTTGCCGGTTTATCAATTATTTATGGTTCTTGATGATTTTATAAGATAATTCCATATTTATTTATGTAGTAAATGCATTCTGAAGTCAGCTCATAATGTTATAACTTGGCTCATTGTTGCCTTTGTTACCTTACCTTGTACAGACTTTAAACCCCTAGATTATGGAAAAAAGATTGAGATTGGTTTAATAGTTGGGACTGTTGCTGGAGAACTGTCTTTTGTAATTTTAATCCTTCTCATCTTGTGGAGAAAAGGCTACCTTGGTAAAAAAAAAAAAGCAGCAGCAGATAGAGGTATATCTCTCGCTCTACATAATGATTTAATAAATCTTAGTACAAAGACCTAATTAATCTGTGGTTAACACAGTTGTCAGCAAAAATCTCAGCATATACACCAACTCACTTTCCTGAGAAAATGGATTCAATTTAAAGAGAGATTACCTGCATATTATTTAGTAAGTATATTGACAGATGATGTCACATTTTCACTCACTGCATCACAGTTTGTTGGCTCTCTCTCTTGTCGAATTTAAGAAGTTTCTCTTGAAGGGATCTAACTCTGTCCTTAGTCTTTCGAAGCTTTCTATATCTATATGATATCCAGAGACCAAATCCACAATTGATCTTACCGGGTAAGATTCTCAAATTTTAACATGTTAATCCAATAAGCTAATGTGGCTTGGTAAGCATTTACTAAGGGGACGTTTACCAAACGCTTACCTCGGTAATTGCCATATTCATTCGTAAGGTAATGTGACTTGGTAAGCGTTTGGTAAACGACCCCTAAGCTTTCGGTAAACGACCCCTTAATTTCAAATTATATCAGTCACCAAAAAGAGATGGTCTGTTTGCTTCTCTTATACTTCTTCGTTCCTCGAATTTTATATTTTTGTTTAAATGTAGTTGATGGTTAAGCCAACAGGTGGACACATATTTAGTTGGTATCATGGAAACTGTTGCTGCTTTAAGTAAGACAGTTTTGGATGGGCATATTTCTTCGGGTGAAGGAATCATAACTGACACCAAAAGAAAATGGAAAGAGTTTTCTTTACAAGCAATGCAAAAGAGAGTGCTGAATTTTCTGCTGCAGAAATGGTAAAAAAGAAAGTCAGTGCAATCTGCTTAGGCTTAGCTCCATACAGTAAGAATAATGTAATATTGCTGTTTGATTTGCTTTGCTTTTTATGAAATCAAAAGAGAAGAGGGAAAGATTCCATCCATTGTTTCACAATTGACAGAATTTCAAAAGAAGTTCATGGATGAGTTCGGTGATTAGATGCTTTTCGCTTTCGTTTTGTTTGTTCTGGCCGTTTTGTTTGTTCTGGCCGTTTTGTTTGAACAAAATATTTAAATAATGAACATTTATTTTCATACGTATTTTTAGAGATTTATGTTTGACAAAAAAAGAAAAAGAAGCTTATTTTGGTGCATCCACATCAAGGACCTTGCTTAACTTTCATGCCCAGCTTTCTGTATGGATTTGTTTAGGTTATGTCAAACATAATGTGGGGAATCATCTTGTCCATTGCTTTTATGATGTTAATGTATCATACAATAATACTCAACAATTGAATTATATTAAGTAAATAGGTCATCTATCAACCAATATCTACCGAATGATATATATTTTTTTCAATGCGCGCTGTAAATCAAAGAAGAAAACGTAATCTAATAAAAATATTATATACCAATAAAATATGTAAAATAATAATAGTATAACATTCATTTGGAATATTTTTTATGAACATGTAATATATAAAATATTAGTAGGATGTGTTACCCAGGTTATTCGGTTTAAAACCGAATTAGAAAAAAATTAACCAAACCGAATAAAGATTCTTATTCGGTTAACTGAACCGTTTAAGTCAGAAACCGAATAACTCGAAACCGTTTAACCCAAACTTCATTCGGACGGGTGGGTTATTCGGTTTCGGTTATTTTTGACACCCCTACACAAGTAGGATTCGTACATGTATAACATTATAACATTATAAGGTATAAAATAGACAATTACACATATTCAGACGTTTGACAGCAGACAAAAACAAACATTCTAACTGATTCAAATTTCAGACTTCGGCACCACCTCTTAAAATTAGAAGTGAAATCAGAATTCAACACCTCTTAAAAAACAAACGCCACCTTAGTCGCTACAAATGTTGGTATTGTATAATTATAATTTAGATGTACATGCCATGACAAATGTTTATCTGTTGACTTGTAAATAAGCCATGAAAACCCATTAAACAAATTTCAAGAGGGGTGAAGAATACAACAAAACAAAAACCATGATAGAGGGCGAAACTATTGGCCTCAAAGTCGTGAATCGCCCGCGCTGCATAGCGCGGGTATACTACTAGTATATATATATATACAGATACATATATAGAGTGCTCTTCTTTTGTTAACCACCCATTTAGTGTTAACCGTGTTAACTTTTTTTGACCAATAGCAATTAAGAGAAGTTACTGGTTTGAATGGTTGGAGGGCGATTTTGTTAGGGGTATTTTAGGATTTTTGGATATTTAATTATTTAATGTTTATTTACTTTTCTAATTTCTTGCACTAGATAATTATGGTAGTTATTAATGATAATCTTCATCTTCTAAAAGTCATTATTCTTGAGCGTAAGAAATATCCTTTTCACGATTTCATCTTCTAAAACCCAGCATTCTTGTGCGAATCATACAACTTTTTCACGTTTTTTTGTGCAATCGATTATGGATTCCGTTGAAAATGAACGTGTTGCATCTATTTTTCCTTCTTCAAATGTCGATCACAATGATTTTGCAGAAGAAATTGAAAATCAAACTTTAATGAATGATAGAATTCATCCTGTTCATGATGTTTTTACCCAGACAAGTACAGACTTGCAGTCATATGGGATTGGAGATGTTTCTTTTCAGTTTGTGGATGATTGTAACCGGCCATCATGCAGTAACGTCGTAGAGATTATGATGTGCAGTATAATGCGTGCATATTAGAATTGCATATATGCACATATTACTGCATATATGCACACTTTACAACTGCATATATGCACATATCAAAATTGCACATATGCACACCTTACAACTGCATATATGCACATATCAACTGCATATATGCACAACTTTTTCAAGAATCATTTGTTCATCTGCTTCCGCATCCAATGGATTATCCTTTGTGTTTGTGAAGTTGGAAAAGAATTTCTTCAAAGTTATTCTTGAACTTTTCTTCCAAACTGAACACAAAAACATGTCGATTTCATCAAAAGAAATTGTTTTATAAAACCCTAAAGTTCATGCGTGTAACACCCTAAAATCAGGGTAAATTTAAACCTGAAATAAAAGGGTTTACTTCTCCAAAATCCATATCATAAACTTTCTTAACGAGTGAAAACAATTACAAAAGTTAAGTTACATCAACTTGGCGTCACCATAAACTCTCCACTCATCCCATTACTTCCCTGAGCTCATACCTGGTAAGAAAAATATAATTTGAAACGATTAGGCTAACGCCTAGTGAGAACATTCGGTTTCAAAATAATACTTTTAAATCAATGTAAACAAATTTTATCAACTTGACTTACACTCTTTCTTACCATATTCATACTTGTCTCATAATATCAGTATCATACTCAATCCCACTAGTATATCTACCATTCATAAAATCATATCACCATATTCAATAACCTACTACGAATCATCACGGATTCTAGTTTATCGATCAATCCTACAGACTTCCATTCAAACATCATACCTTCTTCTTTAAATGGATATAGAAATAGCACTTATATATTGCCTATTTTTAATCCGCTGAAATCACAGGAAAACAATACTTACACTTCTTCTAATTCATATTTCCACATCTCAAATACGAATAATAACTCTACTTTATCTATTCAATCAATCAACCTGAATAGTAATTATGCGATGTCTATTTAATCGTTTCTATATGAATAGTAAATCTATATTACCTATTCAATCGTTCCATATGAATAGTAATTATACTTTCACGTATTCCCCCATTTCTATATGAATAGCAATTCTACTTTGCCTATCCAATCATTCATCATGAATAGCAATTCTACTTTGCCTATCCAATCATTCATCATGAATAACAATTCTACTTTGTCTATTCAATCATTCACATGAAAACAATTCTACTTTGTCTATTCAATCATTCACATGAATAACAATTCTACTTTGTCTATTCAATCATTCACATGAATAACAATTCTACTTTGTCTATTCTATCATTCACATGAATAACAATTATACTTTGTCTATTCAACCATTCCAAGGATACACGGGAATAACAATTATATTGTGACATCAATCCAAACCGGATCTTTAGTCAAATGAGGCATCAACCCAAACCGGGTCTCTAGCATAGTGAGACATCAATCCAAAACAAGGTTACTTAATCTAGCAATTTATACATGAATAGCAATTCTACTTTGCCTATTCATTACTGTTAAGTCTAAAATATGTCTTCAAGATTTAATGATAAAGTCAAAGTCAAAGTCAATGTATTGTGTTTGTGAAAGTCAAACTTAGCTTAATGTCTTGTATAGATCTTAGGTATAAATAGCTTTGTTTAGACTAATCATGTAACCATTCCATAACTAATAGAGCATAACTCTTATCTTGTAACAGTGTGATTAATAGAATACGAGATCTACTTTCTCTCTCTAGATTCTCTCTCTCTAATCTTGATAGATCTTGGTTTATCAATTGGTATCAGAGCCGATTCAAGAGATAGAGAAGGATTTCTAGTGATCAAACACAATTTTTGTTGATTACACAAGAAGATTTGATCGATTTCCTTGAATTTTTTCAAGAAAATCTCATTTTCTTGTGTTTTTAACAAATTTTGGTGTTTTTTGGTCGAATTTGATCAGGATTTAGTTCTTTGGATTCGGTTTGGATTGTAGAACATTGTTTCTTCACGGATCAAGAGCCAATTCAGAGATTTGGATTATCAATTTGAAGATTTTGTGATTTTCTGGACTGTGTGCGACAGCGTACTATTCGATCCTTTCAGACATCATTTCAGACGTTTTCAGCCAAAATTCTTCAGTATTTTGTGCTAGGTTTTCAATTTCGATCAAGTCTGTTGTAATACCCCGGGTAAGTCCGTTAGTTAAATCCCCTTTCCGTTAAGTTTAGTTAACTTTAAAGTTAGATGTTTAGGGTATGTTTGGGTAAATTATAAGTTTAAGGGTGTGTGGGTCATTGATGAATAGTTCGAGGTCTAAATTGTAAAATGGGTTTGATATTACCTCTTTAGGAGTTCAGATATTTCACAACTTAGAAATATCCAGAAATTCAGTTTAGTGTGTGTGTGTGTGTGTGTGTGTTGAGAGAAAGCAAGAAGAAGAAAGAAAGGTTGTGGCTAAGAGACTCAATTTGGAGTACTTGGAAGACGAATTAAGGTATGTTCCTTTGTATTTTGTGTTTGTAATTGCTTTTAGAAGGTTTCTATCGGATTAGAATAGTCGAATACACATCTGGGGTTGATTCAGTCGGTTTTCTGGGTAAAAAGGACCAAACCGACAGAGGTTTCCGGACACAGTATGAATGTGTCAGGGTAGTTTCTTTGGTGGTGTCCGGGTAGTTTTATTGATAGTGTCCGGACGATTAGTTGATGGTTTCCGGATGATTTAGATACCGGATGGCATCCAGATTACTTTGGTGTCCGGATGATGTCCGGATTCTTTATGCTGTCCGGGAAGTTGGGGTTGTCCGGATTGGTCGTGTTGTCCGGAAAGCTCTGTTGTCCGGATACTTTTGTGGTTTCCGGAAACTTTGAGCTGTTTGGTCATTTTAAGATTTCAGATACTTTTAACTAAGGTTTTTGAATGAGGACTGATTAAGGTTTTCTAGGGGCGCTGCCCCCAGACCCCGCAAGGGCGTTGCCCCTTGACCCCATCCGCTAACCGGGTAGCGGAACCCCCGTGTTAAGTCGCCATAGGGGAACAATTGAGGATAAGAGTTTGATAGGTTATTTGGGGTTCTCAGCCTGTTAGTAAGTCTTATGAGTTCTTTTGGTAAAGAGATGTTTGTATGTAAATGGTTTAAGATTCTGAGAATTTTGGGTAAAGGATCGGATAGCTCGGAGAAAAGCTTAGAAGGGTGTTTGTTAAGCAATCAGGTGAGTTTTACTTTAAAACGTTTTCAAACTGGAATGCGTACATGTGTGGATTGGGTATGTGACAGATGTGTGGTTATGTGTGTTTATGTTGAAATATAATATAGTGAGATATTGTATTTACATAAGAATTATACTAAACAAGAAAACGACTGGCCGGGCTTAGGACCGGTGTGTTGGCTGTAATATTCGTACAGTGTTGTTGGCTGTAAATGTTGTACAGTGAAGTTAATTTATTAGTTGGCTTGCTACCAACTAATTTGACCATGGGAATGAGGAAGAGATGAACATAATGTACGAGTCTTGCTTGGTAGTTAATCTTTGTGGTATATGGGTGTTTTACAAAAAAAAAGGATTTCTAAACTGACAGGGATTATCTCACTAGACCGTTTGGTCTAACCCTCATTTTCCTTTCAAAAATATGTATTCCAGGTCAAGGATCTCTTGTTAGCAAAGGGAAGAATAAAGCATAGGAGGCGGTTGATAGCTGACGAAGACTAGGATATGTTTACGTTTTTGTATTATATAGTTCTGAGACTTTGGGACCGAATGTGAATTATCATGTATTTTGTTATGAAAGTAACGACGTTATGTATGACATGTTAAATGATGTATATTATGTATGTTATGGGATACCGGGTCGTTATATCTGTAAAAGCTAGAATCACTAATTTTGCAAATTAGTGTGTTTTTGATCGATTTGGTGAACTTTGCGCCAGATCTGAACTTTGCGCCACATTCATCAGCTTTGCGCCAGCATCATAGTGCTTTGCGTCTTCCTCTTTCAGCCTTCTGATTAGTTTTTGGACAAGTGAGAATCTCGCCAGCCTCTGTCACGAAAAGCTGATTTTGCGTCTCACTTTGTGCCACCAACTGTAGCGCATTTTACACTTTGCGCTACCTTCTATGAAGAGTTTCAGAGTTCGATTTTTTTTCTAAGTACAAATTGCGCCATCTTCTTTGGTGCATTTTCCATTTTGCGCCACTGTCTTTGGCGCATTTCGAGCATTGTGCCACTGTTACTAGCGACTTTCTGACTTAGCAATTTTTTTTCGGAGTTTCAGCTGCTGTATTCTGTGTTCATTATGGCTTTTCAAGAAAATTCGTTCAAGAATGATATCATGATGTCATTAGGGTCAAACACAAGGCCTCCGGTTCTAATCAACGAAAACGAATTTTCTCAATGGCAAGACCGATTTATTAACTTCATAGAGACGCAAAATAACGGAGCAAATATAATGTGTTCTCTTACTGAAGGGCCTTTTGTCAAACCTTATGTGGATATTCCGGCAACCGCTACTGTTCCGGCTTCAAGGACTCTCAAAAATGTTAATGATTATACGCCTGAAGAGAATTTGAGATTTCAAGGGGATAGAGAAGTAAAGGCCTTTCTTATACAAGCTCTCCCGAATCACATCTACAACCGAATTGATTGTTTTTCAAGAATAATCCGACGATGATGTGGTCACAACTTGAAAAGATAATGCTAGGATCGGCGGTTGCTACTCAACTAAGACAGACAAGATTTATGAACAATTTTGAAGTTGCATTTACAAAGAGAAAGGAAGAAGAAAATAAAGTCGAGAAAAAGGACACGGAACAGAACATGTCAGAAGCTGAAAATAAAGATCTTAAGGAAAAGGTCATTGAGCTTACAAAGAAGTTGTCTGACATGGAAAAGCTGCTTAAAGTAGAAAGAGAGGATTTCAGAAAAGAAAGAGTTGCTCTTTCTCAGAAAGTTTCTGAACTTGAACAAGCTTCAAAGACGGAGAAGAAAGAAAATGAAGAAAAGAAAGCTCTTGAACTCAGATGCAGAAAACTTTCCAAACAAAGTTCAGATTTTGAGAAAGTTTTATGTCTTGAAAAAGAAAAATTGGAGAAGGAAAAAGTTGAGGATGAAAATAAGAGCAAAGACTTTGAAGCGAAGAATGAGAAATTGTCAAAGAAAATATCCGAGCTTCAAAAGGAATTGGATATAGAAAGACATGAACTAGAAAAGAGGAAGAAAGCTGACTTTCAGGCTAGGAGCGTCAAAGATGAATTTTCTGTAGAAAGGAAGATATTTCAGCAAGAAATACGAAAGCTAACAAAGAATTTGGCAGTGTTATCAACTGATATTATGATAGACAAGAGGGTTAAGTCTGACATTCAGAAAAAGCTTGATTTGGTGACTAAGGAACGGAATGACTTATCTTACAAAGTCAAGTCACTTAACAAATCCAAAAACTATTCAGAATGTCCGATTCGTCCTTCTAATCTATTTTATGATCATTCAGTGGATAATTCTTCCAAATTTCAATCTGTTGATCTTCCTACATATAAGAAAGTCAACATGCAACGGAGAGTTAAAGGTACGTTTCCTGAAAAAGATGTACCAAAATCATCTGTTCCCAACAAGAACACTAACCTGAAAGGTAAATCTTTTGCTAAACCTGGTTCATTATATTCCGCAAATCATTTAATCAAGTTTGCACAAAAGAATTTTTGATGTTCTTATTGTAGACCTAATGATTTTATTAAAAATAATGATGCTCAATATTGGTACGGTACTTATCATTTTCCTTCTTATAGAGCTCCGCTTAACAAGCCAGGACCCAAGACACGTTGGGTACCAAAATCTACTTAATCTGTTTTTGCAGATTTAGAAGCAAAGCGTTGAACTCTCGGAAGAAAATTACTTGTGCCATTAAGGGGGAGTAAAGAGAAGTGGTTTTTGAATACATCAGTTCAGGACCCGTGCTTCAACGACTATGGCTTCTGAACAATTCAGTTCAGGACCCGTACTTCAAAGACTAAGACTTCTAAACAAATCAGTTTAGAACTCATACTTATCAGGTGATATCCTTAACTGTCACATCTTTCAATTCAAGGAACATGTGGTGAAAGGTAACATTGCATTATGTTTCATTTCTACTGCTTTGAAAATTTGAATCTCAACAAATTTAATTCAATGAGATGAAATTTTTCAATTTTCATTCAATGAATTAAATGTGTGCTAAAAGATGATTTTACAAGTATTGTTGTATTATCTGTGTTATATTTGTTTCAACTTTCACCTCTGAAATAAATCGAAAGGTCAGCAAAACATGAATGAAATTATGCTGAATGCTCAAAATTATGTAATTCTGGACTTATTTAGAATATAATGCTCAAAAAGCCTAAATGTTAGAATGATGGATGGAAACGAAAATATGGGTGAAGCACTATGTTTTTAAAACCAAGTGATTGAGGTGCATCAAATATATACAAATAAAATCATTTAGTTTGAAAGTTTGTACCTGTGGCCTTTCTGGTTTGGGAGAGTAAGTCCTAAGGGGTGCTCGACACCTAGTCCCTAAGGCCAACTGGTCTGGGATCGGCTGACCCAAATCCTGCTATAGAACCAGATCGAAAGTCATGTTCTACTGGTACAAATGGGTTTAAGATATATCGATGTGGCCTTTCTGGTTTGGGAAAGTAAGTTTTAGGGGTGCTCGACACCTAGTCCCCTAAGGCCAACTGGTCTGGGAGCGGCTGACCCAAATCCTGCTATAGAATCAGATAGAAAGCCATGTTTAACGGTGTATCTTATTCTTACTAAACTTTTTGATTAAAAGATGCCAATGAGCACAAAATTAAAAGATGCAAATGTGCACAAAATAAAAGATGTCAATGAGCACAAAAGTAAAAGATGCCAATGTGCACACATCTCTTGAAACTTGGGGATATTACAAAGTCGCGATAAACCCGTAAATTTGTGAAAATCCTGATTTTGGACAAATAGTGTGAGTAGAGCAAAGTATTCTTATATGTTTTAGAATTGCATATGCTTGATGTTAAACATATTTCGCATGCTAGCACACCAAATAGATTTAATAAAGGGGTTGAAACTGAACATTTTTAACTTGATATGCAATGATGTCTTGTATTTGAATCCAAACACATGCATTTGATTTCATTTGATTGAAAAATCTGTTAAATTTCATTAAGTTGGATTTCTTTTGTAAAGTTTTCAAATGATCAAATGGTAGTAGTTATAAAATGTAGTTCAATAAATTTTATTTTCTTTGAATAAATTTTTCAACTACTGTGCCTAAATGAAATATTTGCATATTTTCAGGGGGAGAAAACAAATTGCTCCAGAATTCTTAGTTTGAGGGGGAGCAAGATTGTTCATTAAGGAGGAGATTGTTCGTGATACTCCGAGACACGACTGAAATTGAAAATAGTTTTCGATGATCATGATGCTCACTTTCATCGAAAAAGGGGGAGAAATGTTGAATTCAATTTCATGTCAAAGAGAATAAAGAAGATTTCGTCTCAAGATAGAAAAAGGGGGAGAATTCTTCTTCAAGATTTTAAGAAAAATCGATTGACCATCCTGTGATCTCTTTTTCTTAAACTTGTGCTATATTGTGAATATCATTACTGAAGCAAAAATTTCTCAAATCAAAGAAAGAAAAAAAGGGGAGAATTCTTCAAGAGTTTAAGAAAAATCGATTGATCATCTTGTGATCTCTTTTTCTTAAATTTGTGTTTATCAGTACCAAAGTGCCTTGTGTGAAGAATCAAATTCTCCAAATCGAAGAAAGAAAACCTCCGCCAGATCCCCGTCTGAAGATTTTGTGACAAGTTGACTTTGACAAGCCAAAGACTGTTGTTCTCAAAATGATTAAATCTTGAATCCAAGGGGGAGATTGTTAAGTCTAAAATATGTCTTCAAGATTTAATGATAAAGTCAAAGTCAAAGTCAATGTATTGTGTTTGTGAAAGTCAAACTTAGCTTAATGTCTTGTATAGATCTTAGGTATAAATAGCTTTGTTTAGACTAATCATGTAACCATTCCATAACTAATAGAGCATAACTCTTATCTTGTAACAGTGTGCTTAATAGAATACGAGATCTACTCTCTCTCAAGATTCTCTCTCTCTAATCTTGATAGATCTTGGTTTATCAATTACATTCCAATATAAACAGGAATAGCAATTATATTTTGCCTACCCTACGTTATCAAATAAAACTAGTGTCTATGAATTCGTTCCTCTTACTCGTACCAGATAATGCTTATATGTATTTCTCATATTATTCAGTATAAGTCAATCACATATTTATCACACAAATTCCTCATATCATTCAACAAGATCAAAACTTCCTTTGTAGATCTCTTATATCTTTTAATATAAGCCGATCATATTTTAATACGTCAATTCCTCATTCTATAAGTCTAATCATCAATATTAACACTTACGAGTCTTGATATAATTTTACTTAATAAAATTATTCTTCCAAAAGTCATCCAATCAGTTCATTTATAAAATACACCTTACCATACTTTAAAACATTATAAAAAGATAAGGTAAGAATGAACTCACCTGATAGCAGTAGTATCTTTCTTTTCTTTTCTAAACTGTATGAACTTTTGTCACCAACTCCACAGAGATCTGAAATACTCATATACATAATGTACTAGTATTAATCTACTGTACAGTACCCTTAAGTACTGAAAATCCTAAATATCCAAAGTTCTCACCAACTAGCTGCGATATACCTTGTCATAACCCACTATTGCGATAACTCCCTCTTGTCGCAACCAACTGTTGAGACATAACACCATGTCTCAACCCACTGTTGAGACATAACACCATATCTCAACCAACTGTTTTGACATAGCACCATATCGCAACCAACTGTTGAGACATAGCACCATATCGCAACCAACTGTTGAGACATAGCACCATATCACAACCAACTAAATTCATAACTGTCGCAACTAACTAAGTTCATAACTGTCGCAACTAACTGAGTTCATGAATATCTCAACTAACTGAAAAACGTAAAAACCCAGAAATCTCTAGTTTTAAGCCATGTATGTTTCTATAACTTTCTAGATATGTTCAATACTATTATCATAACAATATTATCAGTCCAGATTTCTCATAATCAATAAAATCAACATAACCCATTTTCTAAACTCATAGAAACTTTTCTATATTTAACTATACACAACAAGATCATGAAATAGAAGTATACCTTGATTCTTCACAGATTATTTCTTATAATCCCAGCTGAATTGATGTACTCCCTTTTTCTTCTTTTCTCTCTTTCAATTCTACCTTTCTCTCTTTTCTTTGTCGTACACCACAACACACACACACACAAACTAAGATAACAATTCCTTAGTTTAGAGACACCTCACACTACTTAAGTGATGAGTCAATCATATTATCCAAACAAACCCCAAGCTTCTACTAAATGACACTTTATACCCTCCAACTTATAAATTAAAATTAAAGTTTACCCCCTTAATTTATAACTCCTTAAAACAATAATGTAACTTACTCGGGGTTAAACTCTAAAGTTAATCTATCAATTAACCGATCACAACTTATCAAATTATTATACTCAAATTATTTAATAAACTCAACGTAATCCTTTATATAAAAAAAACCGAGATGTTACAATACTCCCCAACTTGAAAATGATTTCGTCCCCGAAATCACAACTAGGTAAACAACTGAGGATATCGAGTTTTCATATCTTCTTCCGATTCTAAAGTCACATTAGTACCTCGATGATGTTTCCATTGTACTTTTAACAAAACCACTTCCTTACCACTACGTAATTTTCTAACTGATTTTTTTTCCAAAATTGCTTCCGGTTCCTCCACACAACGATTCTTTTCATCCACTCTTACTTCAGTAAGTGGAATCACATCCTACCAACATGAAATATATCATGTATTCCTTCAATTTGTCGCCTTACTTACTTAATCAGAGTTAAAAGTCTAGGAAGAACAAGGACTCAACTTTCCCCATATTCTGGATCTTACATCTTTCAACATTACTCGCTCCCCAACTTAATTTCGCAAGCCTCCTTAGAGCAACTGATATCATCAAATCCTTATCCAATCATAGCTTGACCTTCTTTAATTATTCCAATCATTAAAGCATCTTTCAATAATTACCACCGATATAGCTAACTTTTGACACCAATTAAAATACAACAGATAAGTTAGCACAAAGAAATAACCATAATAAATGGTTACACTTAACCAGATACACGAAACGTACCTTACTGCTCATTAGTCATTGTAACAATTTAGAAACAAGTATAATCGTATAACAATATATTCAAAATAACAGTAGCTAATTGAAATTGCGAACATACTATACACGAGAATCCTCTTTACCATCGTTACAGTACTAATTTCACGTACTTCCGTCAACTCTAAGACTATCCCGTCTTAGTACTTCTACCCATTTCTCATATATCATAATTCATCTCAGCTTAAGTCTATGTATCTCACTTAGCATACCTAGTTCGCTTAAACTAATGCTCTGATACCATATTGTAACACCCTACAATCAGGGTAAATTTAAACCTGAAATAAAAGGGTTTACTTCTCCAAAATCCATATCATAAACTTTCTTAACGAGTGAAAACAATTACAAAAGTTAAGTTACATCAACTTGGCGTCACCATAAACTCTCCACTCATCCCATTACTTCCCTGAGCTCATACCTGGTAAGAAAAATATAATTTGAAACGATTAGGCTAACGCCTAGTGAGAACATTCGGTTTCAAAATAATACTTTTAAATCAATGTAAACAAATTTTATCAACTTGACTTACACTCTTTCTTACCATATTCATACTCGTCTCATAATATCAGTATCATACTCAATCCCACTAGTATAGCTACCATTCATAAAATCATATCACCATATTCAATAACCTACTACGAATCATCACGGATTCTAATTTATCGATCAATCCTACAGACTTCCATTCAAACATCATACCTTCTTCTTTAAATGGATATAGAAATAGCACTTATATATTGCCTATTTTTAATTCGCTGAAATCACAGGAAAACAATACTTACATTTCTTCTAATTCATATTTCCACATCTCAAATACGAATAATAACTCTACTTTATCTATTCAATCAATCAACCTGAATAGTAATTATGCTTTGTCTATTCAATAGTTTCTATATGAATAGTAAATCTATATTACCTATTCAATCGTTCCATATGAATAGTAATTATATTTTCACCTATTCCCCCATTTCTATATGAATAGCAATTCTACTTTGCCTATCCAATCATTCATCATGAATAACAATTCTACTTTGTCTATTCAATCATTCACATGAATAACAATTCTACTTTGTCTATTCAATGATTCACATGAATAACAATTCTACTTTGTCTATTCTATCATTCACATGAATAACAATTTTACTTTGTCTATTCAACCATTCCAAGGATACACGGGAATAACAATTATATTGTGACATCAATCCAAACCGGATCTTTAGTCAAATGAGGCATCAACCCAAACCGGGTCTCTAGCATAGTGAGACATCAATCCAAACAAGCTTACTTAATCTAGCAATGTATACATGAATAGCAATTCTACTTTGCCTATTCACTACATTCCAATATAAACAGGAATAGCAATTATATTTTGCCTACCCTACGTTATCAAATAAAACTAGTGTCTATGAATTCGTTCCTCTTACTCGTACCAGATAATGCTTATATGTATTTCTCATATTATTCAGTATAAGTCAATCACATATTTATCACACAAATTCCTCATATCATTCAATAAGATCAAAACTTCCTTTGTAGATCTCTTATATCTTTTAATATAAGCCGATCATATTTTAATACGTCAATTCCTCATTCTATAAGTCTAATCATCAATATTAACACTTACGAATCTTGATATAATTTTACTTAATAAAATTATTCTTCCAAAAGTCATCCAATCAGTTCATTTATAAAATACACCTTACCATACTTTAAAACATTATAAAAAGATAAGGTAAGAATGAACTCGCCTGATAGCAGTAGTATCTTTCTTTTCTTTTCTAAATTGTATGAACTTTTGTCACCAACTCCACAGAGATCTGAAATAATCATATACATAATGTACTAGTATTAATCTACTGTACAGGACCCTTAAGTACTGAAAATCCTAAATATCCAAAGTTCTCGTCTCTTATCGCAAGCAACTAGCTACGATATACCTTGTCACAACCCACTATTGCGATAACTCCCTCTTGTCGCAACCAACTGTTGAGACATAACACCATGTCTCAACCCACTGTTGAGACATAGCACCATATCTCAACCAACTGTTGAGACATAGCACCATATCGCAACCAACTGTTGAGACATAGCACCATATCGCAACCAACTAAATTCATAACTGTCGCAACTAACAGAGTTCATGAATATCTCAACTTACTGAAAAACGTAAAAACCCAGAAATCTCTAGTTTTAAGCCATGCATGTTTCTATAACTTTCCAGATATGTTCAATACTATTAACATAACAATATTATCAGTCCAGATTTCTCATAATCAATAAAATCAACATAACCCATTTTCTAAACTCATAGAAACTTTTATATATTTACTATACACAACAAGATCATGAAATAGAAGTATACCTTGATTCTTCACAGATTATTTCTTATAATCCCAGCTGAATTGATGTACTCCCTTTTTCTTCCTTTCTCTCTTTCAATTCTACCTTTCTCTCTTTTCTTTGTTGTACACCACAACACACACACACACAAACTAAGATAACAATTCCTTAGTTTAGAGACACCTCACACTACTTAAGTGATGAGTCAATCATATTATCAAAACAAACCCCAAGCTTCTACTAAATGACACTTTATACCCTCCAACTTATAAATTAAAATTAAAGTTTACCCCCTTAATTTATAACTCCTTAAAACAATAATGTAACTTACTCGGGGTTAAACTCTAAAGTTAATCTATCAATTAATCGATCACAACTTATCAAATAATTATACTCAAATTATTTAATAAACTCAACGTAATCCTTTATATAAAAAAACCGAGATGTTACAATACTCCCCAACTTGAAAATGATTTCGTCCCCGAAATCACAACTAGGTAAACAACTGAGGATATCGAGTTTTCATATCTTCTTCCGATTCTAAAGTCACATTAGTACCTCGATGATGTTTCCATTGTACTTTTAACATAACCACTTCCTTACCACTACGTAATTTTTTAACTGATTTTTTTTTCCAAAATTGCTTCCGGTTCCTCCACACAACGATTCTTTTCATCCACTCTTACTTTAGTAAGTGGAATCACATCCTACCAACATGAAATATATCATGTATTCCTTCAATTTGTCGCCTTACTTACTTAATCAGAGTTAAAAGTCTAGGAAGAACAAGGACTCAACTTTCCCCATATTCTGGATCTTACATCTTTCAACATTACTCGCTCCCCAACTTAATTTCGCAAGCCTCCTTAGAGCAACTGATATCATCAAATCCTTATCCAATCATAGCTTGACCTTCTTTAATTATTCCAATCATTAAAGCATCTTTCAATAATTACCACCGATATAGCTAACTTTTGACACCAACTAAAATACAACAGATAAGTTAGCACAAAGAAATAACCATAATAAATGGTTACACTTAACCAGATACACGAAACGTACCTTACTGCTCATTAGTCATTGTAACAATTTAGAAACAAGTATAATCGTATAACAATATATTCAAAATAACAGTAGCTAATTGAAATTGCGAACATACTATACACGAGAATCCTCTTTACCATCGTTACAGTACTAATTTCACGTACTTCCGTCAACTCTAAGACTATCCCGTCTTAGTACTTCTACCCATTTCTCACATATCATAATTCATCTCAGCTTAAGTCTATGTATCTCACTTAGCATACCTAGTTCGCTTAAACTAATGCTCTAATACCATATTGTAACACCCTACAATCAGGGTAAATTTAAACCTGAAATAAAAGGGTTTACTTCTCCAAAATCCATATCATAAACTTTCTTAACGAGTGAAAACAATTACAAAAGTTAAGTTACATCAACTTGGCGTCACCATAAACTCTCCACTCATCCCATTACTTCCCTGAGCTCATACCTGGTTAGAAAAATATAATTTGAAACGATTAGGCTAACGCCTAGTGAGAACATTCGGTTTCAAAATAATACTTTTAAATCAATGTAAACAAATTTTATCAACTTGACTTACACTCTTTCTTACCATATTCATACTCGTCTCATAATATCAGTATCATACTCAATCCCACTAGTATCGCTACCATTCATAAAATCATATCACCATATTCAATAACCTACTACGAATCATCACGGATTCTAGTTTATCGATCAATCCTACAGACTTCCATTCAAACATCATACCTTCTTCTTTAAATGGATATAGAAATAGCACTTATATATTGCCTATTTTTAATCCGCTGAAATCACAGGAAAACAATACTTACACTTCTTCTAATTCATATTCCCACATCTCACATACGAATAATAACTCTACTTTATCTATTCAATCAATCAACCTGAATAGTAATTATGCGATGTCTATTCAATCGTTTCTATATGAATAGTAAATCTATATTACCTATTCAATCGTTCCATATGAATAGTAATTATACTTTCACGTATTCCCCCATTTCTATATGAATAGCAATTCTACTTTGCCTATCCAATCATTCATCATGAATAACAATTCTACTTTGTCTATTCAATCATTCACATGAAAATAATTCAACTTTGTCTATTCAATCATTCACATGAATAACAATTCTACTTTGTCTATTCAATCATTCACATGAATAACAATTTTACTTTGTCTATTCTATCATTCACATGAATAACAATTCTACTTTGTCTATTCAACCATTCCAAGGATACACGGGAATAACAATTATATTGTGACATCAATCCAAACCGGATCTTTAGTCAAATGAGGCATCAACCCAAACCGGGTCTCTAGCATAGTGAGACATCAATCCAAAACAAGCTTACTTAATCTAGCAATGTATACATGAATAGCAATTCTACTTTGCCTATTCATTACATTCCAATATAAACAGGAATAGCAATTATATTTTGCCTACCCTATGTTATCAAATAAAACTAGTGTCTATGAATCCGTTCCTCTTACTCGTACCAGATAATGCTTATATGTATTTCTCATATTATTCAGTATAAGTCAATCACATATTTATCACACAAATTCCTCATATCATTCAATAAGATCAAAACTTCCTTTGTAGATCTCTTATATCTTGTAATATAAGGCGATCATATTTTAATACGTCAATTCCTCATTCTATAAGTCTAATCATCAATATTAACACTTACGAATCTTGATATAATTTTACTTAATAAAATTATTCTTCCAAAAGTCATCCAATCAGTTCATTTATAAAATACACCTTACCATACTTTAAAACATTTTAAAAAGATAAGGTAAGAATGAACTCGCCTGATAGCAGTAGTATCTTTCTTTTCTTTTCTAAATTGTATGAACTTTTGTCACCAACTCCACAGAGATCTGAAATAATCATATACATAATGTACTAGTATTAATCTACTGTACAGGACCCTTAAATACTGAAAATCCTAAATATCCAAAGTTCTCGTCTCTTATCGCAACCAACTAGCTGCGATATACCTTATCACAACCCACTATTGCGATAACTCCCTCTTGTCGCAACCAACTGTTGAGACATAACACCATGTCTCAACCCACTGTTGAGACATAGCACCATATCTCAACCAACTGTTGAGACATAGCACCATATCGCAACAAACTGTTGAGACATAGCACCATATCGCAACCAACTGTTGAGACATAGCACCATATCGCAACCAACTGTTGAGACATAGCACCATATCGCAACCAACTAAATTCATAACTGTCGCAACTAACTGAGTTCATAACTGTCGCAACTAACTGAGTTCATGAATATCTCAACTAACTGAAAAACGTAAAAACCCAGAAATCTCTAGTTTTAAGCCATGCATGTTTCTATAACTTTCCAGATATGTTCAATACTATTAACATAACAATATTATCAGTCCAGATTTCTCATAATCAATAAAATCAACATAACCCATTTTCTAAACTCATAGAAACTTTTCTATATTTACTATACACAACAAGATCATGAAATAGAAGTATACCTTGATTCTTCACAGATTATTTCTTATAATCCCAGCTGAATTGATGTACTCCCTTTTTCTTCTTTTCTCTCTTTCAATTCTACCTTTCTCTCTTTTCTTTGCCGTACACCACAACACACACACACAAACTAAGATAACAATTCCTTAGTTTAGAGACACCTCACACTATTTAAGTGATGAGTCAATCATATTATCAAAACAAACCCCAAGCTTCTACTAAATGACACTTTATACCCTCCAACTTATAAATTAAAATTAAAGTTTACCCTCTTAATTTATAACTCCTTAAAACAATAATGTAACTTACTCGGGGTTAAACTCTAAAGTTAATATATCAATTAACCGATCACAACTTATCAAATAATTATACTCAAATTATTTAATAAACTCAACGTAATCCTTTATATAAAAAAAACCGAGATGTTACAATGCGATTTTACCACTGTTGATGTTAGCCCTGCCTCCGATTTCAGCCATCCACGCCTTCGTTTTCCTTGTGCATATATGAAGATACACGAATCACACTAAATTCTTGGAAGATTTTGTTTCGATCGTGCTTGGCGAGAGAGTCGGGATCGGATTTGGGTTGCGATGTGTGTATGTGAGATATTTTTAAGAAGATGCGTGATATTAGGAAACTAGTTATTGCTATCTTATTGTTTCCTTATTTAATAATCAAACATTTTTAAGAAGATGCGTGAAATTAGGAAACTGGTTATTGCTATCTTATTGTTTCCTTATCTGATAATTAGACATGGTTGGTAATTGACAATATTACCCCTGTGCATATGTGTTTCCTATATATTCAACCGTGTTTTTTTATTTAAATAGTAATTAAAAATCAGTTTAATCCTAGCCATTGATTTTCATGATTAATGGTCCTGATTGGTTAACACTAAATGAGTGGTTAACAAAAGAAGGGGACCCTACATATATATTTGTCACGAATACATATATATACACACATACATTTATAGACACGCACATGCTGACATGCATACTAAATTTTGCAATTCAAATTTAAAACGCACTTCTTGCATTGAATTTTCGAGATTTTCAGGAAAGAAAAGAGTTTTAATACGTAAATGTCAATGAAAAACTCATATATTAGTTAGAGGTTTTAATTGGTGATACATATATAGCCTTTCAATTATTTTAGAGATCGGAAATCAAGCATTAAGCATGTCGAGTTCTTCTTTTTCCCCTTTAATGGAGCTTGGATTAACGTCGTTGGTGAAAACACGTTTGAAATCAAATGAGACGGTGATGAAGCCAAAAAACATCCCCGGAAATGATGGGTTAACTGAGTTGTCGGACACCGGTGGAAACACCGCCGATGTTATCATTGTTGGCGCCGGTGTTGCGGGGGTTGCGCTTGCTTATACTCTTGCAAAAGTATGTTACTTTCTAACACATACATGATTGTACTTGTATGCATAATCTTAGTGTGGCTGACAAAGCAATCATTCTTTATACATACATATATACATGAAGATTCAAGTTAAAATCATGAAAAAAGGTTGAGAATGTGAAAATAAATATGATATGTGATTAGGAATCTGGTTAAAACCTTCTTTCTGAAATTACAAAACTTTTCCTCTTATTTTTAAATTGAAAATATGCAAAATATAACTATAATTGCAGCCAAACAAATTATACTAAAAATCAAACATTTAATTTAATTATTTTTCATACAATAAGAACGGGTTCAAATAAGAACGATGATAAAAAAAAATAGAATGGTTTAATCACATGTGATTTTACACTAAAATCACATGTAAAATTACATGTGACCAAGTTGTCCGCATGGTAGCTAAATATCGTGTATCCCAATTATAGGTACAATATTTCAACACTGAAAGTACAAGTATATACTTACAATGGGATCACTACAAGTAATAAAGTGGTAAATATACTAAGATCGTATCCACAGGGATTGGACTTCAAAGTTCCGAGTCCTAAATCGAGAATACACTGTTTTCAATGAGAGGAAGAAAATATTGTTTGAGCGAGTTATGGGTTTTAACAACAAAAAGTAAACAAGTAAATAAAAATGGATACGGGTGTAAGTTTTCCTTGAGATGTTCGTAGCGACGAAATGGTTAGTCTTTTGTAGTACGGAATGTCTATAAAAAGTCCGATCTCTCGAAAGTGGATTTTTATAGATCGTGCTCACAAGTGCCCACTGCCACTAACCCGTGATCTTGCCGATTTAACTAAGTATGACTTAGAAATCAAAGTTTTATCAGTATGTAGATTTATTCCCAAATCTCTTTAGGATACTCGACCGACGTTTGAACCTTAGTAAATCATACAAAACCCGCCTCTCGGCGTGGTTCACAAACACTTTCTCAAATCTTTGTGCATCACTTAAGCCGTATTTCGGATCCGCCCCTCCCAAGGTCAAAGATCTAATTTAACACTTCAAAGTGACCAGCTTATCCGCATTGAGTGAAATCTCAACTCAAGTGACCAATCTCAAGAGCTAGTAACTGTTGGATCAAAACAGAAAAAAGAAAAGGATATGCAGAGGATCTGTTCTTGTAATATAACACCACACTTTTATTTCACAAAAGACCAACAGAAGAATTACAAGGACATACAAATATATAGACATGAAGGGTATACCCTTTGACTAACAAACGCAACCCTTTGAAGAGACACAATTTTTAACCAAAGGATGCAACTGTTCTGACAGTTACAACTGCTACACATGAATTACTGTTTTGACTAAAATATGTACTAGCTTACATTTTAACACTTCCCCTTAAGCTAGACTATTTACACTATTAGAGATAGCACCCATCTTCTTGAAGCTTTTAAAACTTCAAACATCATACATCATCAATTTCTTTGACATTCCCATGAACTGTATCATCCACAGGCATACATTCACCATCTTTGCACCATGCATCATTCACTAGAGTTTCAAGTTCCTCAATTGCCATGAACATTGTATCCCCTTCTTGAGTTTCATTCCCATAGATGAAATTGGCATCTTCACTCTCGTCCTCTTTTCGTTTCTTGCAATACTTCATAGTGTGTCCGTATTTGTGACAATAATAACATTGAGTTTCAGATAAAGATCTTACATGTTCTTTTCCTTTTGCTTTTGTAGAAGAAAGGAATGCTTGTTCAGAAGGAGCATCATCAAAGTTTCTCATCCGAAGTTCATGGGACTTAAGTGTCCCCAACATACTTTCCAAAGAAAATGTTGCCAAATCCTTTGATTCTTCGATGGCAACCACAACGTACTCGGATTTTCGAGTCAAACTTCTCAAAATCTTTTCTACAATTCTTTTATCTTCAATCCCCTCCCCATTAATCCTCATTTGATTAGTGAGGGTAATCACACGATTATAAAATTCTTCAACAGATTCAGATTCTTTCATCCGAAGTCCATCGAATTCACAACGTAAGGTTTGCAAATGTACCATTTTAACTTTGTCCTCTCCACGGTAGGTCTTGTACAACATATCCCACGCATCCTTTGATGTAAGAGACGTTGAGATCCTCTCGAAAATGGCTTCATCTACTACTTGATAAATGAAAAATAACGCTTTCCGATCTTTCTTCCGATCTTCTTTTAATTCTGCGTTTTGTTGGGACGTTAAAGCGATAGGATTCTTGGGTTCTTGTAACCCATCCTCAACCAAGTTCCATAGATCTTGAGATTCGAAGAACACCTTCAATTGGATACTCCATTGGTGATAGTTTCCACCGTTTAACTTCGGAAGTTGCGCTTGAAAACCGTTGTTGTTTGAAGCCATTAAGTTTAATCTTTCCTGCGTTTTGTTGTTCGGTTTTCTGTGATTTTGAACACAGGCTCTGATACCACTTTGTTGGATCAAAACAGAAAAAAGAAAAGGATTTGCAGAGGATCTGTTCTTGTAATATAACACCACACTTTTATTTCACAAAAGACCAACAGAAGAATTACAAGGACATACAAATATATAGACATGAAGGGGTATACCCTTTGACTAACAGACGCAACCCTTTGAAGAGACACAATTTTTAACCAAAGGATGCAACTTTTCTGACAGTTACAACTGCTACACATGAATTACTGTTTTGACTAAAATATGTACTAGCATACATTTTAACAGTAACAACGGACACACCCAAGTGTCGCCTACTAGTCTCAAGTTAGGCTCACACCCACACCCATGAAGGTGTTTAACTTATAATAAAATTAAAAGACATAATGTAAGAAAGAAAATATTTGTTAACTACTTGCATTAAAATAAAGATAGAAATAAACTACAAACTTAGACGGAAAGTAAATGCGGCAATTAAATGCAAGAAAGTTAAAGACTATAAATTAAACTACAACTAAGATAACAAAATGCAAAGCTAAATATTAACTTCTACAATTTTGAGCTTTCCTTGAATGCTTCCCCAAAGGTGGTATTTATAGTGGAAATTCTTGGGAAAATATCTCCAAAATCCCTTAAAATAAGCATGACTAAGCAATTGATGGATCCAAAGGTAAAGATGTAATTGTCCACTAATAAGTACATTCCTTAAATCACGGTCATGTATTCTCCACCATCTGACTTAACCAAGGTTAACCTTTTACCACATGGGTCTGCGACTGCCCACTGTGGGCAAAACTAAGCCCAATATACGAGCAACGACGTTTTTAACCCAAAAATGATGTGTTTAACATAAAAACATTCTCAACAACTGCAAATGAAAATAAAATAATAAAAGGAAGAAACACAAACAAATAAAAAGGAAAAATAACTCAAATGGAATAAAAACACACACAAACAGAATATAAATAACGCTCTAAATGAGAGTTATCACACCCCCAAACTTAACTTGTTACTTATCCCCAAGTAACTAAAAGGACAAAAATAAAAATAAATGAAGATACAAAATACACAAGAAGACTAAATATCACAAATAGGATCTTCAATTTTACTTTTTTTTTGCATCTCAAATCCCTTTAACTAAAAGCATCCATAGTTTTTACTAATTTTTCCACTCTATTCTTTTTTATTGCAATTAGATTTTTATAGTGAGGGTTTCCAGATAACAATGATTCAGCACAATAGAACTTGATTAGAGAAGAGAATTGATACACGATTGGAATTAGATGTATTTCTCTCTCTTTAGGGTCATCTCTCTATAGCTCACACACTCACTACGTACGCTACTCTTTACAATGACCTCTCTTGTGCTACACTCACAAAACCCTTACAATATACTATTTAAATGCTTTGACCTTTTACATTTACTAACTTTGACTATTGTTGACTCTTTACAAATACCCTAAATCTTGAATACATTTTGGTACTAACATTCTCCCCCTATGGATTCAAGATTTAAAATATGACGACGATCTTCAGCTCTTTTGATCTTCAGATCTTCACCACTTTAAACTCTTTGACAAATCTTCAAATAAGCTTTATCTTCAAGAATCCACATTGACAGCTTTAATCTTCATCAGGCTCTACTGAAACAAATAGTCATAAAGTCTTGAAACATGAACTTAAAATATGTGTAGCGTTGATCAAAGTCTTCAAAACAAAATCTTTATATCTTCGAATCTTCGTATCACTGATCTTTGCAGCTTTGACTTTTGGCAAATTTCTTCAGTCTTTGATCATGAACATGCTTTGAGGTTTTAACTGGGTTTGAGCTTTAACAACATTCTTGAATTATCTTTAAGCACGAATTGTCTTTGTATCTCCACACATTTGATCATCTTGAACAAATTGTCTTAAACTTATCTCTCGGAAACGATTTATCTTGAACTTCTTCGACTTTGACAAATATCTCTTTGACTCTTGGAAATTTAAATATTCGAATTATATTCCTCTTTTCTTCTGTTTGATATTTCTCCCCCTTTTTGATGATTGTGAGCATCATGATCATCAAAACTCTTGTTCAATTTCAGCGTTCTCTTTGAGTACCAGAAACAATCTCCTCCTCTTGATCTGTTTAACCGTCAATTCCAAAAATGTTTATCCGAATCTTTTCAAATTCAGATAATATGAAAGTTGTAACCCTGAATCAACGAATGAGACAGTTAAAATGCCTGTAAGTTTCACAAACCCACTTAGTACAACGGATGTACTTTAGAAATGAGCTTTTTGATGTTCACTCCTCCAGGGCTTCCATTCAATCATCGAAAAAACACTAAGGAATTTCTATGAACGTTAAGACAAGAAAACATATTCTTTGTGTGTACGTGCAATTGTAGATATGATTGAAACAACTTATGCTTGATTAGTAGGCTCAAATTGTGTAAACTGTTGAGACAACAACAAGTTTTTCACGAACTCAATGTGCATGATTGAAGTGCGCAAGGTGGGGCAAACTTCCTTCTTTTTCAATATCCAAACCTTCCAAATGAAGATTAGATAGATAATATGATGCGTCCCCAAGAAAAATTTAAACATTTCTTTGTTGAGAAAGAAATGAGTAGCTGGTGGGGTTAAAGCAATAGTTGGCATGGGCTCACTGCCTGTTTCAATGACGGTCACCAAAGAATGTGAAACAATCAGTAATATGGATGCCCGACTCAGAAATTGGTTGGTGCAGAGTTCTCGTATTCTTTTAACTCTATTCTCACACCCTCTTTCTGTTTTTAATCCGCTCACTTCTAACCAAACTCTCTTTTTCATTTTACCTCAACACAATGAGATTACTCATCCGTATGAGTTATCTCCCCCACTCTTTGATTTAGACCCCTCAATCACTCAAGGATAACTTTTTGGGTAGGAACCACTGGTTAACGTGGATCCATAGAAGTTCTTTTAAGTTCTCACAATGATTCCCATGAAATTTTGTCCTAAAAAGATATGTTGTTCAACAGTTTAGCTTGAACAAATATGAATCTCAGCTTTTTGAATAACATTGTCATCAGAATGCATGCTCCACAAGAATTATCATGGATATTCGAGCATTTGAACTTTGAAGATTTCTCAAAACAAGGATATTGAATGAATAAAATGAATTCGAAAGACTTGTTTGAGAATCTGACAATGTATCAATCAGATCAAATATGAAAGATAATCATTTAAGGTTGGGTATCAAAGAATTGAATTTTTTTGTTTATATGAACAAATATAAACAATCTTTGAATGAAACGTTTAATTCGCACGCTGAAAGAATGTATGATGCTCAACAAAAGTGAAGTACAAACGGGAGTATTACCATCGAAAAATGTTTCGTTTCGAGATATGGTAATAACAAAGTCAATAAGAAGTTGAACCGGTGTGTATGAATACTTGAAAGTACAGAAAAGATAATACGCAAGTATTAATCTTTAGAAACACACGGTCAGAAATAATGATATAACAACCCGAAATATACATGAAAAACATTTAAAATTACAATTCTAAAATTATAAAATCTGTTTGAATTAGAGAAGGGGTTTGAACATTTAAGTACTCATTTTCATGCTTGAAGGTCGTTTTTCTTTCAAACTATCTCAGATTGAGTTCAGAACATACTTGCAATCAAATGTATCAGCTCCCCCTCAAATTATGATCGACTAATTAAAAAACGGATAAGCTCCCCCTCAAAATATGCAAAGAATCTTAACGAAACAAAATTAGTAGATGTAACATTCAAAGTTTAAAATAATGAAGTACTGATTTGTTTAGAAGTCAAAAACATCATTGAAGAACGAGTTCTGATGTGAAATAATCAAAAGTCAAATATATTTTATGCTCGGGTTCTAAACTGAGGTGTTTAGAAACCATTATTGTGTATGCTCCCCTTACAAAGAAGCATAAAAAGATATGTCATTAAGCACATATATATCAAAAAATTTGAATCTCTCCCCCTGAAATTATGCAAATAGTTCAGCATAGGTACTCTTCTTCAAATTGCACACTTCTCTTCTATTTTCCAGTCATGTGTTTGTACAGTTCTGACAATCAGCACCACACATGATAAATCTGCAAAACAGATTAAGTAGATTTTGGTACCCAACGGAACTTGGGTCCTCGCTTGTTAGGTGCAGTTCTATTTGAAGAAATATTGTAAGTACCGTACCAAAACTTAACATTTTCTTTCTTAACAAATTCATGAGTTCCACAATAAGAACAACAAATTTGCTTTTGTGCCAACCTAATCAAATGATTTGCAGAATAGATAGGATTAGGTTTTTACAAAAGACTTACCTTGATAAGCTTTGTTCTTCTTGTTCACTGAAGGTGTAGGAACAGATGACGTTGGCACATCTCTTTCAGGTGAAGAACCTTTCACTTTCCAAACCATCTTTACTCTTTTGAAAACAAGATTTTCTGAAGGTTTTGAAATAGAAGCATCCGAATTATCAACAGAATGATTATAAAATAGATTGGAAGGACGAATCTGATCCTTTGAAAAACCCTTTGATCTGTCAAATCCTTCAGAAGAAATATCATTATTAATTGAACTTGAAGTCGTTTTGAAAGAACATTCAGAACCAGTTGAGTCAACAAGTGGAGGACAATCGTGTCAGTACTTGCTTGTTTTGAAACCTCAACTTTAAAAATAATGTCTTCAAGTTCTTTAACTTTGTTAGACAAAACGTTTCTCTCTTTGGATAACAAATCAAATTTCCTTTGAATCCCAGATTTAACCTTCTTCTCTATCATAATTTCAGCAGATAAACCAGATAAATTCTTTGTGAGCTTCTTGATTTCATTCTGAAAAATCTTTCCTTCATGCGCATAAACATCTTTCACACTCTTTGCTTGAAAATCTTCAATTTTCTTTTTTTCAGATTCTTTTCTTCCGATGTCTAATTCTTTTTCCAAATTAGATATTTTCAGTGAAAGCTCAGCACTTTTTGATTCAAAAACTTTTCTTTCAATATCAAACTCAGACATCTTTTCCTCAATCTTTTCCTTTTCTAAAAATAAAACTTTTTCAAAATCAGAATTTTGTTTTGAAAGTTTTATGCATCTAAGCTCAATAGCTTTCTTTTCATCAAAACACTTCTTTGAAAATTCAAAAAATTTCTTTTCAGACTTTTCTCTCTCACTGTTTAAAAGAACAGTTAACATGACTTCCTTTTCTATCTGAAAAGCAATTTTGTCATCATTTCTGATGTCTTCAATTTGACTTTCGAGTTCTACGAGCTTTCGTTCAAGTACCAAAGGAGGATAACAAGTATTTCCTTCAAAAGCTGGTTTTGTTTCATTCTCCTTTGGTTTCTCTATAGCATAGCTCTGGAAATAGTCATTAGACAAGGTTTGCTTCCAGTTCCAAACCAAGGCCTTCCTATTTTCCCAGTCGTAGACAAAAGGAAGTTGCATTTTAATAGTGGTTTTTCTCTTAAGCTCTTCCTCAGCCTCATAGTCTTTTTGATTAAGCCATTTGATTTGATATTTAGGATCCCAAGATGGAAGATCGAGCCATTCAAATTTGTAAAGAGTTGGAGACTTTTTCAATGCAATTTTCAAATACTGAGGATTATCATATCCCAAGCCCCATTTTGAATTATAGTATCTTAAATTCTTAGTTGTGTTAAGGTGAATAGTCTGTTCAGTTTGACCTAACTTGTACAATTTTTCTTCCAGATAACTAGCCTTCTCAGTCAACTCAGTGTTAATATCTTTATACGAATGCAATAATTGTTCAAGCTCAATCCTCTTATCTTCTGAAAGTCTTAATTTGTTTGACAATTCATCCATTCTCTTTCGAAAACAAGCTTGAGTTTTTTCGAATTCAGTTTTACTCTTTTTCAACCCATCACTTAACGTATTATGTTCAATGATTAGTTGTCTTTGAGATTTTATTGTTTGATGAGCTTTTCTTAGTTTTTCAGTTAAATCATCTGCTTTGATGGTTAATAAGTTCTGTTGAATCATAAATTCATTGATAGTAAAGAATTCAGAATCTTGTGATTCAACTTTTGCTTCAGGAGCTGACATCTTGTCCTTGAGAATAGCATTTTCCTCCTTTAGAGACATTGTTATCTGAAAAATAAAAAATGCAAGATCGTTAACAGATACTTCGCGAGAAGTAGAATTTGTGCGCTTGAACGATCAGAGATAATCGATTAAAGTCAGAAAATATTTCAAAAATAAAATTTGAAAAACAAATTGTAAATTTGTCTTCAAAAATTAATTTCGAAAAATTAATGCGGAAAACTGGACTTTAAATCGGCAAACTTGCAAAACACGAGAAAAATATATCAATTACGGATAAATGCATGCAAAAATTGATAAAATCGACGAAAAATAAAAAATAATGAAGAATAGGGACTAAAAATGATAACTTACGAAATTAAAACGAAAAACAAGGACTAAAAGTGTAAAACACTAAAACTTAACAAAAACAAGGACTAAAAGTGACAAATTCCTAAAGTTAAAACTAAAAGGACTCAGCTTGACACAAAAAGAAACTTAAAACTCAAGGCACTAAAACTGACAAATTCTAAAATTAAAACTCTAGGGACTGAAATTGACAGAAGTCAAAACACAAACTACAGGGACTCGAAATGAAAAAAACTAAAACCTAAAGTACGAGGACTAAAAATGACAGAGTCTGAAAGTTTAAGTACATGAAACAAACAGAACCTGAAACTTATAAGTCCAGGAACCAAAACTGACCGAATCTAAACCCTTAACTAGACTTAACGGAAAAACTAACAAAGGACTGAATTAGTAATAACACTAACGGAATATCTAACAAAAATGTTAACAAAATAAGCTAACTGACTCTAACAGACTTAGGACCAAAAATGAAAGAAAAACTAACAATTATAACAGAAAAAGAAACAAACTTAACGAAACTAACGGAAATGGGACCGAAAATGTCACAAATCTAACTGAGTACTAACGGAGTTCCGTTAGTACTGTTCACCATCTTCAAGAACACGATTTGGGAAGTTTTCATGCGTTTTTTTCGTTGATGTATCACGTCCAACTCGGTTGCTTTTAACTCCTTATGTATTAAGAACGTTAATCAGCAGATTCCAACCATTACTTCGAGATCATGCAACAACAATCGGAGGATGCGATAAAATCCGGTGAGAATAAATTTTCCGGCGAAGATGCGATAAAGATGTTTATCGTACACTAGATTTTATCACATGAGAAACTTGCGAGGATTGTGAATCACGCGACAAAAATTACTCTTGCGATAAACTTGATCATGCGACAACTTTGCGGACGCGATAACTAAGAGCTCCGGTGAACTTTTGAAATTTCCGGCAAAACAACCCAGTTTCCGGCGACGATTTTCAATCCACGTATCTCGCTCTTTTCTGACTCCTTTTCGATTCTAAAACTTGCAGGAAGATCGAAAACAAAATACGAATCGATCTGTGGACTCAAACTCGATTAAACCACACTAGAAAACAAGATCGATCAACATCACGAGGAACACAAATACCGTCGACTCAGATCTGATTCAATCTCGACGATTTGATGCTTAAATTTGAAATTGGAAGCTGTATTGTGTTCTAAATCAGAAATAAAAGCAATCGATACAACTCAGTTGAATTAAAAACAAAAGACAAACCGCACAATTGATTATTATCCTCATGAAGAACATGAATGAACAAAACCCATGAAACCCACTGTTTGGTATTTTGTATTTCAAAAAACAATGATTTGTTGGTGAAAATCAAAAGTTTAAAAACCAAAGTGATCCAAATCACATATGATAACAAGATGTGTAAACAAATTGATCCAAAACACTCAAACAATTACCAAATTCTTGAAAATTTTCAATAAAAACCAAACAACTCTTTCAATTTCTCAAAAATTGATAAAAATCTTTGAATTGATGCACAAATTCCTCTACTAGGCTTTGATACCAATTGAGAGTTTCCGGATAACAATGATTAAGCACAATAAAACTTGATTAGAGAAGAGAACTGATACAAGATTGGAATTAGATGTATTTCTCTCTCTTTAGGGTCATCTCTCTATTTCACACACACACACTCACTACGTATGCTACTCTCTACAATGACCTCACTTGTGCTACACTCACAAAACCCTTACAATATACTATTTAAATGCTATGACCTTTTACATTTACTAACTTTGACTATTGTTGACTCTTTACAAATATCATAAATCTTGAATACATTTTGGTACTAACACATAGGTTAAGTTATAATTCACCCATCTTATGATAATTGATTTTGTAAACTTAGACCCACATGACTTTGAATGGTTAGTGTTTATGGCTTCTCACAATCCTTATATTTTTCATCTTCCCCCAAACTTTTTTTTGGGGGGAGAGGGGGGGATTACATCAAAGAAAAATATTTTAAACTATGTATTTGGTGTGTTTTGCCCAACTTTTTCCTCTCAACATGTCAAACTTGGCTATTTGTATTTTTTTTATCCTTCCAATTTTTCGAAGGATTTAGCTTTTTTTCAACACTTGAGTTTTCTCCCCTCAAACTTAAAATACTCTATATCTTCACTGTGGAGGGAGTAATAACTAGTATGACTCAACGGTTCGGGTAAGACAACAAAAGAAAAGTGTATCGGCCAAGTGTTCAAAAAATTGCCTATGTCATTTCTAAAATTTCAAAGTTTAATCAATATGGATACCGGAGAATTGGTTGCTTAGTTCTTGAAATCTGCTAGTGGTGGAAAGATTATTCAAACTATGAAACTTCAAGTCTAAGGATATAAGATGCATGAGACTTGTTTTTTTTTATCCCAAAAATTCTTGATACTAGTCGAAAATGAAGAGACTCAAATCACACACACAAAAGTGTAAAATAAAAGACACAAAATCGGAGTTGAGAGTAAAAAGATAAGTTTGCATCAAGGTTATGTAGGATGTGGTTCACCACCCCACGAGTGCATTTTCAAAAAGTGGAGTGGTTTCAAGATAATAGACACCTCCACCAAACCAAAGCTTCTTCCAACAAGGCCACCACCCAAAGAACACGATCTAGGCAAAGTTCTCGAGCTCTTGATCACACAAATCCTCCCAACAGTCCATGGCATGATCCCGATAGGAACATTGTGATCACAAAAAGAAAGTTGCACAAAATGAGCAAAAATCATTAAGTTAGGAATTTTAGCATCTTGAAGCACTTATTCACTATTAGGGAGTAAAGAAGGCTTGCTCAAATGCTCAAAATTTTCCTCAAAAATCTCCAAGTCTTTCTCAACATCACTCTCATCCTTACCAACACATTGTGATTTTTCAATATCACTTGGTAAGGAACCTTGACTTTGATTTTTTCAACTCGTCGACTAGGTGTCCCATCTTAGTGTTTAAGGCTTCAAAAGAGGATGTGAAATTTTCCAAAAATGTTGTAAAACTTTCTGTTAAGCTTGGGGAAAAAGTTTCAAAAGAGTGAGACGGTTCGGGTTGTTCAAAAACATTCCCGGGTGGGTTGTTGGAAACAAAGAACGTGAATCCATGGTGATGACCACTCCCTTAAAAATCACAAAAATAATCAAAACTCCCCTCCCATGATTGGTCAAATATATTTATAAACGTCTCATTCTAATCTTGATGGAGAGGTGAAAACGAAGGGTAGGCAGGCCCGGCCCTGGCCCATGGCAATCGTGGCTTGGGCCATGGGCAGTAGGGCTCATAGGGCATCACATTTTTATGGGAAATGTAGCTAGGTAGGCTGAGTTATTCGGTCCAAGAAAAAAAAATAGTATGAAGATTGAAGACGGCGTACGCTTATCGAGTCATACGGAATCAACCATCGATGGAAGCAACCATTTTCTTGCTTCTCTAACCTCACGACGAACCCACGTTTCACGAACAATAAATTCAATCTCTCACCTCTCAGATCTTGTTACTCTCTGTGACTATGTCTCTCTCAAATTCTCTATCAATTGGTGCCCTAAATCGACTACCAGAGACTAGAGTGATGGTTGGGTGGTTGCTGCCCTAAAAATTCTACAACTTCTTCCCTAAATTGACTATACAATCTGCTGTGAAGTTGTATGCGGTTGGGCGAAATTCATTGATGATAAGGTACTTGTCCTTTCGCACTTCATTGGTTTTCTTCTTATCCTGATTGATGATACTGGTTTTTGTGTTTACGATAGAATAGTTGATTGATTATTTACACATGATTTCATTTCGTTTGAGAATTTTGAAAGAGGGATATGTGGTTAACTACGTTGATTTTTAGCAAGCATAGTGCACTATAATGTTCCACAAGGTATAACATAAAGAATTGATTCCACCTTCAAGTATTTCCAGCCACAATCTACTTTTGATTTTGTGACATGACAATCTAGTATTTAACTTTCTCAAGCCATTAAATATGCATTTGCAGCACCCCAGATTGCAAATATTTGGGGACCTTTGCATTCTTAATCACTTAGCACTAGTACAAAAATGGGTTTTTGCCACGGTTTTGAAAATTGGAGTTAGTCACGGTTGGGTTTAGAACCGTGGCTAAAAGTCATAAATAAAATTTGAGTATTGGGTTAGCCACGACTTAACTAAAAAACCGTGACCATTACAAAAAATGTTTAAACATAATGCCATGGTTTAGATAAAAACCGTGACTACATGGTTCTTTAAGGTCACAGTTTTTTTTCCGTGACAAGTAACGACTAAAAACCGTGGCCATAGACATACATATAGCCATGGTTTTTTTGTCTTAACCACGGTTTTATATTGTAACAGTTATTATCCGTGGCCATAGACTGACATATGGCCACATGAAACCAATTTTCAGTGACCAAAAGAAACGTATATATAGTCACAAAAATATGTAAAACGTGGCCAAAAGCCACGGTTGTTTATAGCCACGATTTTTATTATTTTGTGTGGTCAAAAAGTAACCAGTAGTCACGGTTATAAATATTAAACGTAACTATATGGATGATTTCGCCACAGTTATTTTGTGTGACGATTGTCAAAGGTCTCTGATTTCTTTTCATATTATATTATATATATTTAGTATATATTGTACAAAAGACACAAATTGACACAAATATGATCATAGTCTAGTTGGTAAGTGCATTTCTCTCTACCCAAGAGACTTGGGTTCGAGTCCCTCTCTTTGCACTAATTATTTTTTCATTTAAAATGACATTGTAGTCTCCTTCTATTGTATGTGGCTTTGGAGGCTTTTTTTTAGATTTATATTATTTCCATTTTTTTATTATTCCCCCGTCCCACTGCAATCTTCATCCCTTCCATCAATTGATTTAATTCTTCCAATATATTTATTTCTTTCAATTCTTCAGTTCCACTTTTTGCCACGGTTTTAGAAATACAGGTTAGCCACGGTTGGGTTTAGAACGGTTTTAGAAATACAAGATTAACGTTTATGGCGGATTTTAGGCGGTACATGTAGGTTCACCGGAATTCAGCCGGAACTATAATATTTCTTTATTATTCTTATTTTTATTCTTATATAATTATCAACATTATTATTATTATATAATTTTTATAAATGATATAATAACAATAATAATTATTATTATTATATAATAATAATTATTACTATTATATAATAATTATTATTATATAATAATAATTATTATTATACAATCGATTAAAGCCCAAAACGGTCCATTAAAAGCCAAAATGATTCATTAAAGCCTAAAATAGTTCATTGAAGCCCATTATGGTTCATTAAAGCCCAAAGCGGTCTCATTAAAGTCCAAATTGGTTCTTTAAAGCCCAAATCGGCCCATTAAAGCCCATAACGGTTCATTAAAGCCCAAAACGATACATTAAAGCCAATAACCGTTCAATAAATCCCGATACAGTCCATTGAAGCCCATTACGGACCATTAAAGCCCAAAGCGGTTAACTATAGCCTAAAACGGTTCATTAAAGTCCAAAACAGTCCATTAAGCCCATAGCGGTTCATTAAATCCCAAAACCGTTCATTAAAGCCCAATACAGTCCATTGAAGCCCATTACGGTTCATTAAAGCCCAAAGTCGTCCATTAAAGTCCAAAACGATACATTGAAGCCCATAACGGTTTATTAAAGCCCAATACAGTCCATTGAAGCCCATTACGGTCCATTAAAGCCCAAAGCAGTTAACTATAGCCTAAAACGGTTCATTAAAGCCCAATGCAATCCATTGAAGCCCATTACGGTTCATTAAAGTCCAAAATGGTTCATTAAAGCCCAAAATGGTTCATTGAAGCCCAATACAGTCCATTAAAGCCCAATACAGTCCATTGAAGCCCATAACGGTTCATTGAAGCCCATTACGGTCCATTAAAGCCCAAAGCGGTTAACTGTAGCCCAAAACGATACATTAAAGCCCAACGGTTCATTAAAATCCCAAAACGGTTCATTAAAGCCCAATACAGTCCATTGTGGGTCTTAGTGATCTTATCGAGCCTAATACACACCACATACATATATATAGTACATACATGCATACAAACACGTAATAAATCACCATTGATGTTATTGGGCCTTAATAAGTCATAAATGGTCTTATTAGACTATAATGGCTCTTAATACGCTTTATTGGTTCTTAATAGAATATTTAAAATTTTATTAACTTTTGTGGTGTTAAACTAGAGTTTTACAAATAAAGAGCCCAATACATACGACATGCATATATGTAATACATACATGCATACAATCATGTAATAAGTCACTATTGGTGTTACTGAGCCTTAACAAGTCATAAAAGGTACGAGGTGATTGATCATTGTTATGAATGCTGCCATTGTGTAAGGGTGAGTTTGTGTGTTTTAGCTTTGGAGAAGGGTCTTCTTAAATATGCATTGGAGAAGAATATAATGAGTATGTCCATCGAGGCCCATTAGAGTTCATTAAGAGTCACTTAAGCCCACAAAGGCCCAATACGGTTCATTAACAACCATTGAGTCAAATATGATTCGTCAAGGACCATTACTATTCATTAAGATTAATTGGAATCAATCAAGTTTATTAAGAGTCACTCAAACCCACAAAGGCCCAATGAGGTTCATTAACAACTATTGAGTCAAATATGATTCGTTAGTGACCATTATAGTTCATTAAGAGTAATTAGAATCAATCAAGACCCAATCAAGTTCATTAAGAGTCACTCAAGCCCACAAGGCCCAATACGTTTCATTAAGTGTCACTTAAGCCCATGAAGACCCATTATAGTCCATTATTATCCTTCTCACCTTAACTTTTTGTATTTTTTCATTTGATTATCTTCATATAGTTAATATGGTGCATCCTTGCCAATCTCATTATTGTTGATCTTCAATTAGAATTGATCAAATGATGGATATCCTTTTTACCATTCTCACAATAAAGCTTCATTAGTTGTTTTTAAGAGATTTTAAGTAATAATTAACATTAAATAGCGGTATATGAAGCTTTAGAGGTTATTTTTAAGAGTTTTTCATAAATGCTTTATAATATAATATAGATTATATTTTATTTAAATTATATATTTAATATTTAAAGTTATTATTAGAATTTTTTCTAAACCTAATTAAATATCATAAATAAAATTCACCATCTTTATTTTTTTCGTTTCCCTCTATTTTTCCGTTTCCCTCTCCTTTTGTTTTCATTTCCCTCTCCTTTTCATTTTACTCTTCTATCTACCTAACCCTAGTCTCTAGCCACACCATCACAGTTGTCTTCCTCCATCCACACCACCACCGTCGTCTTCCTCCATTGCCCATTAAATTCAACATCCGTCTCCTCTCTCTCCTCCTCCCCATGAAATTCAGAAAGAGTTTAAGCTTAATCAGATCGAAGAAACTTTGCCTGAATGGAGAGACTAGTTCTTATCTTACAAGGAACTCAAAAAACGATTGAAGCTTATTACACCACAACAAAAATCCGATGATGACTGCAATCGGCCAGCGAAGAGGCCTAGGTTTCCTGCCAAGAGTGTGCGGTCGTCGCTTGTGTTGGAGAGATGTCCAGAGAAGAGGTTGATTTCGTTGAGCTATTGGAGCAGGAAGTTGAGAAATTCAATTCGTTCTTCGTTGAGAAAAAGGAAGAGTATATCATCACACTGAAGGTATTGAATCTGGATTCCGATTTTGTTAGTTAATTGCTAATAGATCTGTTAGTTTTTTGTAATTAAGGAATGAATTGAAGTTTTATGCCATGAGTATCTCGTATTTAAACATCTAGAACATCTCTTATTTGACTCATTAGGTCATTTAGTAGTATGTTTGAGTACACAATTTCTGAAGCACAATATGAACTTGACAATGCAAGATAAAATCATGAAAAACAAAAAAATGTCCGCTTGTTGCCACTCTAAGTGGATCCTTCTAAGCAAATCAAGGATGTAGGGCATATTTACATATGAATATATATATATATATATATATATATGTGTGTGTGTGTGTGTGTGTGTGTGTGTGTGTGTGTATGTGTGTGTGTGTTTGTGTTACTGTGTATATATGAGTCTCCAACCAAATCGATAAAAGGAAAATTATTTAATAACTCACACATTACATGTATTGAGATGGTAGAACTCTTTAAGGGTATCATGTCGTTACTTTTACTTGGTGTGTTTATATGAATACTAATGCTTCCTCAATTCAATTCTTTAGGGTTAGACTAAAATCTACTATTACAATGGCTACTTCAACAGCTCAAATTCACGCTCTTGGAGCCATTTCCTTTGTTTCAACTAACAATTCACCCAAAACAGTCTTCTTCGGCAAAGGATTAACCAAATTTGTCTCGTTTTCGCATCAGAAATCGTTTTTGAAGCTCAAGAAGAGCAGAAGAAATGGTCCACTGCGAGTTGTGGTTGAGAAGGTTGTTGGAATCGATCTGGGAACGACAAACTCTGCCGCCGGTGCGATGGAAGGTGGAAAGCCTATTATTGTGACTAACGTTGAAGGACGAAGGACTGCTCCGTTGGTGGTTGCTTATACGAAGGTGGAAAGCCTATTATTGCAACAAGTTCCTTTCATAAATAGTAGAGGTGGCGAATCAATCACAGTCGATCACAATTACATTTCTTGGTTGGTAAGTGACTTATTATGTTTAATTCTTATTTTAGATGCCTACAGTTATAACATAACACAAACAACTGTTCTTTAATCACTGCATATAGTCTATAGGAGGAGAACTTATAACCAATAGTGTTGCATAAATAATAATTTCTTATATGATTTATTCCATGATTAATTATTAATAAAGGTTGTGTATTTTGGTTATTTGAAGTGAGAACATCCTTCTGCTCTTAGCTCGTTTCACCATATGATCAATGCATCAAAGGGGAAACAGATTGTTGTTTTCTTGGATTATGATGGCACATTATCACCCATCGTGAGTGACCCTGAGCGTGCCTTCATGTCTGATGAGGTACTTAAGAACGATTACTTTCCCTTCTTTCAATTCTTAATTGCCCAATATATATATATATATATATATATATATATATATATATATATCGGAGCGTTATTATGAAAACCTATCTAAGTTCGAAAACTGTGAAAACCTCCTTCAACCAATCAGATTTTTTCTTAATTATTATTTGATAATTATAATTAAGAGGGTAGTTTCGTCATTTTGACTAATCCTTTTGTTAATTATGGAATTTCGGATAATTACGATTTCATTATTAAATTTGATATTATACTTTGTTATGTAGGGAAACTGAAGCGCCTCCATCTCCGCCTCCCTCTCTCTCGTCTGCACCATCCAACGCCGTCGCCACCGGCGACCATCTCCTCCTTTAGCCGGCGACCACCATCTTCTTTAACATTCTCCTTCTCTCTTCTCTATTCTCTCTCGCGAACCACCATCTGAAAACCCAAGCGCCTCCATCTCCGCCTCCCTTTCTCTCGTCTGCACCATCCAACGCCCTCGCCACCGGCGACCATCTCCTCCTTTAGCCGGCGACCACCATCTTCTTTAACCTTCTCCTTCTCTATTCTCTATTCTCTCTTCTCTCTCGCGAACCACCATCTGAAAACCCAGTATCCGCTGCCATTCTTCTCTTTCTCTCGTTCGAATTTCTGCCGCTGCTCTCTTCTCCCGGTTACCAGTGAACGGATGTGAACCGGAGATGAATCTACGATGAACGGAGATGAACGACGATGAGCGGAGATGAAACCGATATGACTCCAAGCGATGAACGGAGATGAACGACGATGAGCGGAGATGAACGACGATGAGCGGAGATGAAACCGATATGACACGGCGAGGAACGGAGATGAAACCGCGATGACACAGCGATGAACGGAGATAAACGATGATGAACGGAGATGAAACCGAGATGACACGGCGGTGAACGACGATGAAAAACGATGACGGTGACCGGTGACCGGTGACTGGAACAATCTTCTAGGTTTGGTGGGAGGGTATTCATCACGTTGATGATTCTAATGAGAAGATGAAATTACCCAGATAGATGCAGTTTCCTTATTAAAATGAGAAGATGAAATTACCCAGATACCCTCCTATCCTAATTTCGGTGCATTAAAAATAATAATAAAAAATTGTTATTTCCATAAATATCTCAGATTCATCCTAGCCGTAGATGATTTGATCTATGGTGTTAGGATGGGTTTCATAGTTTTCAAAATAAGAGAGGTTTCTACATGAAACTGCCTCTCTCTCTCTCTCTCTATATATATATATATAATTATATATCATTGGTACAATTTGCAGATGCATGCAGCAGTACGCGATGTCTCTAATTGCTTTCCAACGGCTATTATAAGTGGCAGAAGTCTCAAAAAGGTACATTGTAGTACTTCACTCATATGTGTTTTCTGTAATTGGATTGCAAAATTTAAATTAACTGCATCATCACTATCATATATATATATATATATATATATGTGTTCTCAATTCTGTCCCTTGAATCCATCAGGTTTTTGACTTTGTCAAGTTAAAAAAGTTATACTATTCGGGGAGTCATGGGATGGAAACAATGGGACCACCTCCAAAGAACAAGTCTTATGATAAGAAATATCACCAAAGAAGCTTTGATAATGAGGTAACTTATTAATTATATTTATGTTGAATCATTTTCTTTGATTATTGACTCCCCCAAGTTTATATTAATCAACCAATATGTAATAAGTTGATAAATTTGTTGTTATAGGGTAATGAAGTTATCATCTTCCAACCAGCTCAAGATTTTCTACCAGAAGTGGTTGAAAATCAACAATGTTGGTTGATTCGTTGGAAAGTACGTATTTTTAAACCCCATGTGATATACTTTTGTGTGTACATCAGGACCTTTTGCAAGTGTCTTCCATGAATATTGCAACAATTTCCTTTCAATATAATAGAGGGAGGATGAATTTCTCCCTATCATAAATTAAGGGTAGAAGTGGAAAGTCGGCACTTACTTTTGAAAGCGGAAATTTATTTCGGGACAAACTAAAATAGAAACATGGATATGTGTAATTGTTTACTCGTCATCATCATTGCATAAATGTTTATGGTATTGTTTTGGTACACAATATTCTTTTATTTCTCTTTATTGATACATAATCAAACACTCTCTCTAAGTTATGTACCAAATAAGTAGCAATTTTCTTTTGAAGCATTATATAATTAAGCATGATTTGGTGAGTTTGGTCATTTAGTAATTGTAATAACCGGGTACGTCGTGGGTTTATTTAATTTTATTATTTTGATTTTAAGGTAAGTTTGGGATTAGTTTTATGGAGTTATAAGTTAAGGGATAGACTTTAATTTTTATATAGAAGTCGAAGGGTATGTTTTGCCAAATAGGATAAGTTTGGGGTTTGTTTGGTGAATGTGACTAAAGCTAGCCACATCCACCGCCTCTTTCATTTCATTATAGAAGGAGGTGTCCTTCATTTAGACAACAAAAAGTTTAAAAGTGTGTGTGTGTGTGTTTTGGTTCACGGCAAAGAGAGAGGAGAGAATTTGAGAAAGGAAAGGCTAAGAAGAAGAAGGAAATCAGAATATTCAGCTGGAATTAAGGTGAAAAGCTATAGTAATCAAAGATTATGTGAATTCCGGGTGAAAGACTGAATCTTTTGGAAAAATGCTTGGAAGTGTTTTTGGATAAGCGATCAAGGTGAGTTTTACTTTAAAACGTTTTCAAAACTGGAATACATATATGTAAGGATTGGGAATGTGATATATGGTGTGATTATGTGTTTATGTTTGAAATATAATATATTGAGATGTATATTGTATTTACATGAGCATTACACTACACGAGAGCACATTGGTCGGGCTTAGGACCGGTGGAGTTGGCTGTACAGAGGGACAACGGTGTTGGCTGTAATTTTCGCACATCGGAGTAAATTGATTAGTTGGCTTGCAACCAACTAATTTGGCCATGTGAAGGAGGAGTTGTATACGATGCACGAGTCTTGCTTGGTATTTAATTACTTGTTGTATATGTGTGTTTTTACAAAAAGGATTACTAAAATGACAAGGATTATCTCACTAGACCGTTTGGTCTAACCCTCATTTTCTTTTCAAAAATATGTATTCCAGGTCGAGGAACTTTTGATAGCAAAGGGAAGGATAAAGTGTAGGATGCGGTTGATAGCTGACGGAGATTAGGAAATGCTTATATTTTGTATTGTATAGTTTTGAGACGATGGGACCGTAAGTGATTTATTATGTATTTTTGTTATGAATGTAACGATGTTATGCAATATATGTTATTTGACGCATGTTTGGGAAACCGGGTCGTTACAGATGGTATCAGAGCCCTAATTTAAGGGATTTAGGTATTAGTATATGTACCTAGACTTAAACTGCATGTGAAGTAGGATGTCCCTATTATTTTAGAACCTTGGGATGTTAAGTATAAAAAGGTAGAAGGAACATCATGTAAGGTAATTTCGAATTACATCTGGCCAGTGTAATTATGAACTTACAAGTACATGTTTGGACCGGAATACCTTATTATATGGGGTATGTGCTTACATGTATATTAACCTTGTTGAAACCAACAGAATGGCAAGCGGTACTCGAAATACGAATAGAGAGGGAGGAAGAAATCCTAATAGAACGAATCCAACAGTCGGGACAAGGGGAAGAGGGGGAGAACGAGGTAGGGGCAAAACTAGAGGCAGAGTTCAATCGCGAGGTACGGAATTTGTTACAAGAAATGATTTGACGGCTGAAATGGGAAGACTTCAAGCCAATATACAAGCTATGTTCGACCAAACTCGTCATACCGAAACTGAAATACCAGATCCTAATCTGGAAGACGAGATGCCCATTACACCTACTGTCATACCGGTGCCAAGGAAGTGTGATTACAAGATGTTCTTAAGTTGCAAACCTCCAACCTACTCAGGAGAAAGAGATCCAGTGAAGGCGATGAGGTGGCTAAAAGAGATAGAAGCCATCTTCAAGATCAACAAATGTGCCGATGAAGATAGAGTGTTATTTGGAACTGCGATGTTGAAGGCCGATGCGCTATACTGGTGGGAAGCTGTTATTACTTCAAGAGGATCGGACATATATTCTACTTTTTCATGGGAAGAATTTGTTGGAGCTTTCAAAGGGCAGTTTTGTCCTCAAGCAGCAGTTAGACAGTTGGAAGAAGAATTCATGAATTTGCAACAGGGTAAGTTATCAGTTCGGGATTACACCGCGCGCTTTCTAGAGAAGTCCCGTTTTGCGGAATACTATGTGGCTACCGAAGCTCTCAAAATGGAAAGGTTTATTTTTGGATTAAATTCGGAAATTAGAGGTTTAGTGATTGCTAAGGGTACCGATACTTTCTCAGCCGCTGTTGATGCCGCCGAGAATGTAGAAAGAGATAAAAGGAGGGATGCTAGTGATAGAAGTTATGAGAAAAGAAAAGTAGAAGAAATGACGTATGATTTGAAGGAGTACGAATCCCCGAGGTTTGATAGTCATTTACCTTTCAGACCAGCTGAAAGACCATGTTCAAAGTGCAACCGTGTTCATCAAGGAAACTGTTATGTGGATTCCTGAACTTGCTACAAATATGGAAAGACTGGTCATATTTCTAGAGACTGTCAGCAAGGTAGTATGACAGTAAGACCAACGGGTGTTAGGACGGGAAAGGTACAAGGGTCTGAAGTACCGAAAGCAAAAGGTCGAGTCTTCCAAATGACAGCACCAGAAGAAGAGGAAATTCCGGATGAGGTTACAGGTACGTTTCTAACAAACTCTATACGTGCTAAAGTGTTATCTGACTTCGGTGCACAATGATCATTGGTATTTCTTTTCTTTTGTTGCTTATCTGCATTAGAAAAGTATTTGATAAATTGTGTTATAGATATAGATGGGTATTCTTTTAAGGGGGGGATGTTGTAATAACCGGGTACGTCGTGGGTTTATTTAATTTTATTATTTTGATTTTAAGGTAAGTTTGGGATTAGTTTTATGGAGTTATAAGTTAAGGGATAGACTTTAATTTTTATATAGAAGTCTAAGGGTATGTTTTGCCAAATAGGATAAGTTTGGGGTTTGTTTGGTGAATGTGACTAAAGCTATCCACATCCACCGCCTCTTTCATTTCATTATAGAAGGAGGTGTCCTTCATTTAGACAACAAAAAGTTTAAAAGTGTGTGTGTGTGTGTGTGTGTGTGTGTGTGTTTTGGTTCACGGCAAAGAGAGAGGAGAGAATTTGAGAAAGGAAAGGCTAAGAAGAAGAAGGAAATCAGAATATTCAGCTGGAATTAAGGTGAAAAGCTGTAGTAATCAAAGATTCTGTGAATTCCGGGTGAAAGACTGAATCTTTTGGAAAAAGGCTTGGAAGTGTTTTTGGATAAGCGATCAAGGTGAGTTTTACTTTAAATTGTTTTCAAAACTGGAAAACATGTATGTAAGGATTGGGAATGTGATATATGGTGTGATTATGTGTTTATGTTTGAAATATAATATATTGAGATGTATATTGTATTTACATGAGCATTACACTACACGAGAGCACGTTGGCCGGGCTTAGGACCGGTGGAGTTGGCTGTACAGAGGGACAGCGGTGTTGGCTGTAATTTTCGTACAGCGGAGTAAATTGATTAGTTGGCTTGCAACCAACTAATTTGGCCATGTGAAGGAGGAGTTGTACACGATGCACGAGTCTTGCTTGGTATTTAATTACTTGTTGTATATGTGTGTTTTTACAAAAAGGATTACTAAACTGACAGGGATTATCTCACTAGACCGTTTGGTCTAACCCTCATTTTCTTTTCAAAAATATGTATTCCAGGTCGAGAAACTTTTAATAGCAAAGGGAAGGATAAAGTGTAGGATGCAGTTGATAGCTGACGGAGATTAGGAAATGCTTATATTTTGTATTGTATAGTTTTGAGACTATGGGACCGTAAGTGATTTATTATGTATTTTTGTTATGAATGTAACGATGGTATGCAATATATGTTATTTGACGCATGTTTGGGAAACCGGGTCGTTACAGTAATGCGCCATTTTCTCGATTGACAGTTCACCTGGCTATGGAATTTCGTTAGTTGCTGAAACGACTTCTGGGTTTTGTATCTGTTGATAATACAATTTCTTATGCTCGAGGGGATGATGAGATGGATGTTGATGAAAAGAAAGAGCTTATGCCTGTTTACCGACGGATTTGCCTGTTTACCGACGGATTACCGACAGATTTGGTCGTCGGAAATTATTGTTTTTTTGTAGTGTAAGTAGTTTATGGCTACATTTTAGTTATTTGGTGTGACCGAAAGGCAGCCAATGGCCACGGTTCTACAATTTAAAAAACCACATATATATATATATATATATATATATATATATATATATATATATATATATATATATATATATATATATATATATATATATATATATATATATATATATATATTATCAACAATTGGCTACGGTGGATATAAAATGTGTGATTGTAAATAGTTTATTGCCACAGTTTTAGTTATTTTGTGTGGCCAAAAGACAACAATTAGCAACAGTTATTATAATTCAATGTAACCGTACATCATGAATCGGCCATGCTTACTATGAAATTTGTGTGACTATAACTACTTTATTGTCATGGTTTGGTTATTTTATGTGACAAAATGGTAACCAATGGCCACGGTATTAACAATTCACTGTAACCGTATGTAATGAAATGGCAACCGTTAATGTAACATTTGTGTGGCTATAAGTAGTTTATGGTCACGGTTTTAGTTTACTCATGTGACCAAAAGGTCTCTTATAGCCACGTTTATTATCAGTTTGTATGGGGATAAGTAGTTTATAGCCATGGTTTTAGTTTACTCATGTGACCAAAAGGTCTCTAATAGCCACGTTTAATATGAGTTTGTGTGGCCATAAGTAGTTTATGGTTACAGTTTTAGTTTACTCATGTGATCAAAAGGTCTCTAATAGCCACGTTTAATATGAGTTTGTGTGGCTATAAGTAGTTTATGGTCACGGTTTTAGTTTACTCGTGTGACCAAAAGGTCTCTAATAGCCACGTTTAATATGAGTTTGTGTGGCGATAAGTAGTTTATAACCACGGTTATAGGAACATTTGTGTGGCTATAAGTAGTTTATGGTCACGGTTTTAGTTTACTCATGTGACTAAAAGGTCTCTAATAGCCACGTTTAATATGAGTTTGTGTGGAGATAAGTAGTTTATAGCCACGATTATAGGAAAAATGCCCCAATACCATCAAATTTTGGATACGTTTATGGCCACGGTTTTTAGGCTATGGCTACGGTTTTTCATGTGATATGGTGACGCATTTTAAACGTGGCCATGAGGGTATCAAAAGTCACGGCAAGATAGGCTACGATTTTATCAATTCAAAAAACCGTGGCTAAAGGCCTACGGCCACGGTTTTTAACCGTGGCAAAAACCCATTTTTGTACTAGTGTAGCATGGTTCAATTAAACCTTTTAACCACTTCTTTTTGAATGTTGCTCTGTTCCATTGTGCATAACATCATCAAGAAATTGCAAATTGCAAATTGAAGTGTCTCATGTTTGAGTATCCCCTTGCTTAGATGATGTTGAAATTGCAAATTGAAGTTGAATCATTTCCACATAATATTAATGGGACAAGGATTTTCAGGAATTATCAACACTTGGTGAAAGATCTATCATCGATGTAGAACATGTTTGGTTTGATTGAATTTGAGCTACTAACATGAGTTTAGCCACCAAGTCACCAATGTGGTCCTAACATCAGTAACCAAGATTAATTGTGTTGATAGTCACCATCTTAGCTACCAGGACGTATTCTTGTGGATGGAATCCCTTGGTGACTAACCGACTTTTGTGTCATTCGATATCTCGAGTTGCACCATATTTAAGCTTGTATACCCTAGCATATGTTTCCCTTCTAGTAAGTGAACAACTCATAACTTCCATGTCATTAGGTTGTGCTCTTGAATTTTGGCTTATGTCCTCACCTTGTATCATTTTTGTTATATTTAATAAACTCGGCATTGGGATGAACCTCGTAACTTGACTAGGTTACAAAGCCCTTCAAATAGTTTATTTTGTTTTTCATATGCGTATAAGGGGCATTTTTTTGGCCTTTCGCCATGGGCATTCAAAACCTCAGGACCGTCCCTGAGGGTAGGTGCCATCATTTTGAAGATTAGTCAAAAAGTTACGATGATGTTCCCATGAATAATCGTAAGTATTAAAAGACGGGGCATCCCAACTAAAATCTTCCATTATGGTGAAAGAAAAACCAATGAAAAACTCAACTTATAACTCAAGAAACTTTGAAAATACGCCAATCCCCGGCAACGACCCCAAAAACTTGGTAGCTAAATATCGTGTATCCCAATTATAGGTACAATATTTCCACACTAAAAGTACAAGTATATATTGATAATGGGATCGCTGCAAGTAATAAAGTGGTAAATATACCGAGATCGTATCCACAAGGATTGGACTTCAAAGTTCCGAGTCCTAAATCAAGAATACATTGATTTCAATGAGAGAAGAAGAAAACATTGTTTGAGCGAGTTATGGGTTTTAACAACAAAAACTAAACAAATAAATAAAAATGGATATGGGTGTAAGTTTTCCTTGAGATGTTCGTAACGACGAAATGGTTAGTATTTTGTAGTACGGAATGTCTATAAAAAGTCCGATCTCTCGAAAATGGATTTTTATAGACTGTGCTCATAAGTGCCCACTGCCACTAACTCATGATCTTGCCGATTTAACTAAGTATGACTCAGAAATCAAAGTTCTATCAGTATGGAGATTTATTCCCAAATCTCTTTAGGATACTCGACCGACGTTTGAACCTTAGTAAATCATACAAAACCTGCCTCTCGATGTGGTTCGCAAAGACTTTCTCAAATCTTTGTGCATCACTTAAGTCGTATTTCGGATCCGCCCCTCTCGAGGTCTAAGATCTAATATTAACACTTCAAAGTGATCAGCTTATCCGCATTGAGTGAAGTCTCAACTCAAGTGACCAATCTTAAGAGCTAGTAACAACGGCCAACCCAAGTGTCGCCTACTAGTCTCATGTTAGGCTCACACCCACACACATGAAGGTGCTTAGCTCATAATAAAATTAAAAGACACAATGTAACTTGCATTAAAATAAAGATAGAAATAAACTACAAACTTAGACTGAAAGTAAATGCGGAAATTAAATGCAAGAAAGTTAAAGACTATAAATTAAACTACAACTAAGATAACAAAATGCAAAGCTAAATATTAAATTCTACATTTTTAAGCTCTCCTTGAATGCTCCCCCAAAGTTGGTATTTATAGTAGAAATTCTTGGGAAAATATCTCCAAAATCCCTTGAAATAAAGCATGGCCAAGCAATTGATGAATCCAATGGTAAAGATGTAATTGTCCACTAATAAGTACATTCCTTAAATCACAGTCATGTATTCAACACCATCTGACTCAACCAATGTTAACCTTTTACCACATGGGTCTGTGATTGCCCTCTGTGGGCAAAACTATGCCCACTCTACGAACAGTGGCGTTTTAACCCAAAAATGATGTGTTTAACCATAAAAACATTCTCAACAACAATGAAAATAAAATAATAAAATGAAGAAACACAAACAAATAAAAAGGAAAAACAACTCAAATGGAAGAAAAACACACACAAATGGAATATAAATAACGTTCAAAATGTGAGTTATCACCGCACTCCCTTACGTTAACCGTATTCTGCAAGGACATGCAATTTCAGTAGAAAATCACGTGCAACTTGATGCTCTTATGTTTTATTTTAGTTATGTTCTCGTTTGAACCTCCATACATACATACATATATATAGTAAGTTCAATTTTGGTCCTAACGTTTGCGTTTTTTCGCACGTCCCTAAACTATATGTCATATGGATATGTAATCATATATGATATAACGTGTCCAAAAGGGATGCACGCAACTTGGTGAACCCGACCAAAGGTCACCCGCTATATGTTGGTCAATGCAACATGTGTTGTATCATATCACAAGTTTATGTTTTTAAATCTCTTTTAAAAAAAATAGTATGAGATTCAGAGTGTGTTCATAATGTGTTCACAAACTATAATAATATTGTTAGGAAAGTATTTACAATGTGTTTACCATGTGTGCATATTCGATTATGTGTCTCTACATGTATGTTATAGAGAGATGAGAGAGGCGGATGATATGATTCTAATTCATACAATTACATTTTATTTTTCAAGTAATTTTTTATTATCCAAATTGAATCTCACGAATTAAACAGCTCTCAAAAGAATACCTATATATGTGTGTGTATATGTATATGTATATATATAGGGTACAAATCAAATATAAACCATGTATTTGTTGCACCCCTTACAAATCACAGTTTTGCATATGTGCAGAACCAGTCTGCAGATATGCATTATCCCATATGAATATATGTTCATTATATGTATATTCTTGCACGTATGCATATGTACATATGCAGACTGTGGTTTGTAAGGTGTGCAACAAATGCAATTTTTCATTTTACGGAGCCTATATATATATATATATCCCAACCATTAGATGAGATTTTTCAATGATCACTATCTTAAAGAAAAAATCTGTAAATATATGTAAAATTGTGAATAATAAATTGTAACTAGTTTAAATAATCTAAGGAAGTTGAGATATTTTGAAACTTTTGTATTATTAAATCAGTAATCCACTCTTTTTTCATAAAAAAATACCCATTTTTTAAAATAAAGTTTAGATTACCCATTGATGTGTTTTAAACATGGTTCTAAATAACTCATTATGACGCGTTATGGCGTCAAGACTTGGGTACGCCACCATGTTAGCTTATGTGGCTCCACTCTAAGACTTTACTTCCATTGTAACGCGTTATGATAACTCATTATGACGCATTATTTTGTAAGATCTGATATTATTTATTATATATCACTTGCTGAATAACTGATATTTAGTTAGGTTCTTCATTATTTTGTAAGATGTGATATTATTTTTAATGTATAACTTGAGGATTAAATGATAACTGTTTACGGAACCTAAAACTAAATAAATATTAAAGGGAAACTTAAAAACTAGAAATAAAAAATTGGTAAATACTTACTCTCATTTTCATACTTGAAGAGTCAAAAGCGAATTCTTTGAAAAGTGAAGAAAGTAGTGAGTAGAGATTCAAGACTTTTAATCATCATTTTGCACTATTTGATACGCTTTCTATAATCTATATATATTTGGTATCAATGGGTCACTACTACAGAAAAGGGGTTTTTTACACGGTTGTAAAGGGGTTTTTACACGGCTTTGGAACCGTGTAAAGGCCCACCGTGTAAAAAAGTGCGAGACCTTTTTACACGGTTTTAGAACCGTGTAAAAATGACCCTTTTTACACGGTTCAAAAACCGTGTAAAAAGGTGACAAAACTGTGTAAAAAGAACTCACTTTACGCGGTTATTAATCAAAAACCGTGTAAAAAGGTGATAAAACCGTGTAAAAAGAACTTAATTTTACACGGTTATTAGTCAAAACCGTGTAAAAAGATCAACTCTTTTTACACGGTTTCTAATAAGAACCGTGTTAAAATGTCGCATCTTTTTACACGATTTTAACTTGTAACCGTGTAAAAAGCTATGACCTTTTGACACGGTTTTGGCAAACAACCGTGTAAAAAAGGTGCATTCTTTTTACACGGTTATGCCTAACAACCACTACAAAAAAATCATTATTTCCGACGGCATATTCCGTCGGTAATCCGTCAGTAATCGCTAAAATTCGTCAGTAATCCGTCGGTGTTCAGGGTCGGAAATTATCTGGTAGGTATTTGGTTTTCCGACGGATTTTAGCGACGGATTACTGACGAACACAATTAGCGACGGATTACCAACGGCAGACCGGCGACCAAGTTTTACCGACGGATCACCGACGGAACCAATTACCGACGCATCACCGACGGCCAATAAAAAAATTAAAAAAATAATAATAATTAACTACCGACGGAAAATCCGTCACTAATCCGTCCGTAAAATTTGATTTTTTTTAAAAATAATTAAATTTTTTATTTGCTTTCATGATCAGCCAACTAAGTTTCGTCATGATGAACGCTCAATTAACAGATTATCACAAATGCATGATATAATAGCTAGCAGTGTGCCCGTACAACTATTGTAAATAGATAATAAAAAGCCCTTAGGCTTGTAACTCAATTAGCAAAGGGGTGTAGCTACTTTGCTCAAATACACATGTTTAAAGTTCACTCAAAGGTGAATGTAAACGATTCTGAAGTTTTGTGGTGAGCATACCCTTCATTGGGCACTTGGTCACGATCATGGCCTTGGCTAGCTAACATCACGATCATGGCCATGGCCAGCTAACGTCACGATCATGGTCATGGCCAGCTAACATCACGATAGATGATTGGTGGCTTCACACATCGAAATCCGTAAGATTACACCCATCCATTAGCAGTGAAGGCAGAACCGGACAATTGCTCACCAAAGTACTCAACCATATCGTTCATGTGCAAAAATGATGAGTTTTGTTAAAACTTAAGGTAAAATGAGCCAAGATTTTGGTAGAAAGCTTATATTGCTTATATTGCATTAGGCATTATCATATGATCAATATAACAACAAGACAAAAACAACACAATGACAATTGGTACATCAAAGTATGAAGGTGTCTACTTTATTTAGCATTAAAACAACAAATTCTACTTGGTAAAAGTATCTGCAATACATGATAAAGGTATATACCTTGATGGTATCGTAGTGATTCCACCCAACTTCAGATGAGAGGCGACCAAGCAAGCAGTAATTGTGTCCGGCAGTAAACAAAGAAGATATCATTAAAATGTCATTCCAACAAAAAAATACCCACATCAAGTTCAATTTTAAAACTTTGATATATGCTAAAGGTAATTCTTCCTATGTAGCCCAACTCAGATAACACCAAAAAGACACACAACTATATTAAAAAGAATAGCTCACTTTAGTGCATCGAGGATAACCATCCTCTTCTTCCTGTTGTAAGGAGTATGGACTCCCTCATAAACTTTCAACTTGGCTAGTGCAGCAGATCCACGCTTGGTCTTGTGTGGAATCATCCTATAATCAAAAAACATTTCAAGTCATTTATATATAAAATGATGTATGTATACAAGGAAAAAACAACATTTTCAGGATTTTCTATTGATTGTCGAACAACTCTAATAATTGACTACAAACCTGTTAAACCCTAAACGATTGAAATCGAGAGTGCGTAAGGAGAGATGGATCGAGAGTGCTCCTGAAAATCAAAATAAAATTTATTAACGTTGTAGCTGCTTTCTTTCTTAGAGTGAAACTCTCATCTTTCTTTTCTTTCACAAGTTCATCCACATATCCTTGGCATTTACAATAAGCATTAGATAAACTGAAACAAAAAAACACCAACAACGCATAAATGGGTAACAAATGGACTTAAGCTTACCCGGGAACAACATTATCAAGCGCACCACTGGAACTGGAATCGGAATCAGACTTGGGCTCTGGAATCGGTAGAGAAATGGAGAGAAAATATATACATATCATTCTATTTATTAATAATGTACAACATCCAAATTGTTCCTTAACAAGAGAAAACAAAAAAGTTGAACTTTAGGATGAAGATTCACGAAGCATTTCAATCAACACCAAAGCTTGATAATCTATCAAAGGCATAAGCATAATAAGTAACAGGAGTAAACACAAACAACTCTATGAAATCAAAATCACCCCCTTGGCGCACCTTAAATACCATGAAAATGAAAAAAATTATTTATATTCCAACCAAACACAACAACCAATAATCCATGCCCCAAACCAATCGTGAAACCTACACAAGGTAATGTGTCCTCGTTAACCAACGAATACCAAACAGATAAACTAATTAAAAAACATTACAATACAAACAAAACCCAAGTAGATTATCATTCAAAATGGAAAATAAGCCTAATTCCCCAATAATTCAATCAGTAAAATACATCCCAATTAAATCCTAAAACATTCAACTAAACAAACACCAAGAATAAAATCAAACCACTGATTTTACACCATTAATATTATTAAGAATAAGCCAATCCAAAAGCAAACCAAATAAATAATCATTCAAAATCCAAAACCAAGCCTTAATCCCCAGGATCAGCAAAATTATTCCACAACTCAATCCTAAAATTTAACTAAACAAACAACAATCCAAATAGACCAAGTAAAGTGTCATGCAAAATCGAAACCAATCCTTAATCTTCGATAATTCGATCAGTAAAAATCATTCATCAAGTCAATCTAAAAAGTTTAAGAAACACAGATACACGATAAAACAAAAGACTACCTATCCAATAGAAGAGTCGGAGTCATCGACCTAAACCCAAAACCCTAAAACACAATCGATTTAAATCAAAGCAGACAAAATCGTAAATTGCATACAAGTATCGGAAAACAACCAAGGCAACTCGGAAAGAGGTTCGTGTGCACGAAGAGCAGATGCAAGGCATGAATCAAAATAGATAGAAAAGCACATATGTATGTATTTACCTGTAACGATTGAAGTAGAGTTGTGGGGGATAGTGATTGGAGCGGTGTACTTGGAGTTGAGCAAAGCATATAATAACTTGGACATTGGAATCGGTAGAGAAATGGAGAGAAATAAGTATCAATTTTGGGGTAGGGGCTCATCGATCTGAATTTTAGGGGGAAGGTAAGGGTTTTGGGATATTTTGGGGGGAAGTAAAAGAGATAATTGGAGGGAAACAAATTTTAAGGAAAATCAAAAATTAATATGTTTTAGAATTTTTTACAATTACTATGTATGATATATTATAAAATATTTATGTTTTAATTTTAAAAACTCTTAAAAATACAATGTTAAATTATTATATAGAAATATTTATAGGCTTTAATGGCTCTTAATTAATTGTTTTGATAGTTTACTGGCTCTTAATAGACTTGATAGGGCCTTTATGTGCTTTAGCGGCTTTTTATGATCTCTAATGGGCATCACTAGGCATTCATGGGTTTCAGTGATTTTTAATGAGTTGTATTGGGATTTGATGACTCTTAATGAACTTGATTGGGCCTTTATGGGTTTTATTTTAGTAGTTGTTAATTAAGAAACTGTATCATGTCTCTTAATGAATTATACAGGCCTTGATGGATCATGTTATACTAAGTAACTATTACGTGTTTGTATGCATGTGTGTACTACACGTGTGTATGTGGTGTGTATTAGACCTGATAAGACCCACTAAAGTGGTTCTTAATGAACTTGGTTGGATCTTTTATGATTTACTAAAGCCCAAAGGTCTTTGTTGTGTTATAATGGTTCTTAATAAGCTTTAGTGGCTCTTAATACGCTATAGTGGGTCTCAGTGATGCTTAATGAACTTGATTTGGCCTTGATGGGCTTTAGGGTGCGTTTGGTACGCAGACGGGACATGACAGGACAGGACAGAACGGGACAGAACAGGACAAGACAGTTGTTCAGCGTTTGGTAATGCATGATAGAACTCGACAGAACAGAACAAGACATGTTAAATGACCAGTTTACCCCTAGTGAGATGTTTAGTGTTTTAACACCAAATAATCAACCATGGTTCATCATCTCCATATCCATCGAGATTCATGTGGTTTTCCAGAAAACAAAAATATGAAAGTAATCTGTTTTGGAAACACAGACACAAAGATGGGATCTTGCAGGCCGTTCAAAAAACTAAACAAGCATTTAGAACTTGTTTTTCAAAACAAATTAAGAAAACATCAAAATCTATGCAACCACTTTTCACAAGGAAAAAATTTACAAAATTAGTAACCAAATCAGATACAGGACCCAAATCAGTAACCAAATCAAGTGGAAGAAATCGCAGGTCATCAGGGACGATTTTGACTTGTATGTTATTGGAAGAAATAGCAGGTCATTGGAAGAAATCGCAGGTCACAGTGGAAGAAATTGCAGGTCATCAGGGACGATTTTGATCTGTATGTTATTGGAAGAAATAGCAGGTCATTGGAAGAAATCGCAGGTCACTAGTGGAAGAAATCGCAGGTCATCAGGGACGATTTTGATCTATATGTTATTGGAAGAAATCGCAGGTCATTGCAAGAAATTGCAGGTCACCGTGAACCAGTGGAACAATGGAGGAAACCATGAAAGAAGCAGAAACGAAGATTTAGGGTTCAAAGAAAGACGATTTTGATGAGAGAAGATTACGTGGGTGAAGAGAAGCAGATTTTGGATTTCAGGAGGGTCGTGGGTGAAGAGAAGCTGATTTTGAGGAGAAGAGAAGCTGATTTTTTTTAGAAGAAGAGAAGGGTGAGGGTAGATTGGTCTAATGAGAGTGTGTTCCACTTAGTTCCAGGGGGAGGGAGGGGACACGCGTGTCCCATGGTTGTCCAACTTAGTTCCACTTTGTTCCATATATGGTCACTCCAAACATGGGACAAGTGTGTTATGTCCTATCCTGTCCCACGCTATCCACCGTACCAAACGCACCCTTAACGACTCTTAATGAACTCTAATGGGTCTTTATGGGCTTAAGTGACACTTAATGAAACGTATTGAGTCTTCATGGGTTTACGAGTGACTCTTGGTAAAAATGTATTAAGCTTTGATGGGTTAGTGGTTCTTAATGAACTTGACTGGGCCTTCATGGTTGGGTGAAAACCCAATTTCAAGTATTGGACATTCATGGGCTTTAGTGGTTCTTAATGAACTTGATTGGGCCTTGATGGACTTTAGCAACTCTTAATACACTCTAACGTATCTTACTATTGGTCCTTTACGGGTCAAGCTTCATATCATAATGCATCATATGGTGATGTTTTTAAAACAAAACATATAAAAGTTACCTGAAACATCGAAGTTTAGCTTGATTTCACGATCATTTCGCTATAGAGAATGTACGTGCTAATAACGTGTTAAAGAAAAACGAAATAGAACAACAATATGATAGAGAGAACCGAAAAGATGTAAATTTTCATTAATCACAAGCCCCCTATAAATAGGTAGGATTAGGCATGGGAATGGGGCGGGTATGGGGCGGGGACCTCAATCCCCATCCCCGTCCCCGATCATTATATTCATCCCCATCCCCGTCCCCGCCGGGGAATATGATCATATCCCCGTACCCATACCCACCGGGGAACGGGGATCCCCAACGGGGAAACGGGGATTTTTTCCCCAATCGATTTTTTTTATTTTAATACAAAATTAAACATCATATAGTAATTAACAACCTAAAACCAAAAGAAAATCAACCTAATCCAAAAAAAAATTAACGTCACACGTACCAAAACATATCAAGTAGTATCCAAAACCATATCGAGTAATTATATATTGATTTGACGTCCAAAATACATACTAATATTCGTAAAATAACAAAATTTTAAATTCTAAACCTAGTTAGGAAATAGGAAATTATGAGTTATCGATTTAGATTAAATAAATAATATATATTTAATTTATTAAATTAAATATATAACGGGGACGGGGCGGGGCGGGGAGTGTCATACCCGTCCCCGTCCCCGTCCACATCCCCGATTTGAGACAAACGGGGATCCCCGTCCCCATACCCATCCCTGGTTTAGCGGGGAATCCCCATCCCCGATCGGGGCGGGTGGACCGGGTTCCCCGACGGGTCGGGGCCCATTCCCATGCCTAGGTAGGATTACATAGAGAATACGATAAGAATGGAAACAAGAATTACTCCATAAAGAACTCTAATAGCTTACAATTTCTCTTATCTCTATATTTATCTCTATCATCATATTCTTTAGACGATTACACACTTATCCTACAACAGATTTTATTTTTCAGTTAAACCAAACGAATATATAGTAAATCTTTTTCTTTTTCAATGTTCTCCTTTTTCTTTTTTTAATTATTTCTAAACAATTTGTTTTCTTTTTATAACTTTTTGTTATTTTTACACCATTAATTTAACTTACCATATACAAACTAGTACTATACCCGTCCGGTGGCCGGGTATACAACATGACGTAAAATTCTAGTAAATGTAAAAACAAAGTTGGGTATATAATATGACGTTAATCTAGATTCAATTCTTTGATTAGTCACTCATTGCCATGTTATACAATGCCCTTTACTGAAATAATGACAAATTTTTGATGAGATTCCATCTCTTCTTCATCTTAATCCAAAATTCCCATCTGGGATATAACAATCTTTAGAAAACTTGTGATTTCATGACTAAAAGGTTCGAATCGAGCTCCTGGTCCTATAAAGAAATCTTGGTTTTGGTATCTACATTAATCGGAAACCATATTCGGATACGGTAACTACATCGGGGACGGGAATTGTGAGGACAAAAAGGGTTGATTCGGATGCAAAATCGGTTGAAATTGAAGCGATGGCAATATAGGCGAAGCAACCGGTTCCATGACTAAATTGAGCTTGATGAGAAAGCTTAATGGTTTTTTCATTCAAAGTGAGAAGTTTTAACGGTTTTTCATTCAACAAAATAGTTTAGGGACTTAATCATTTAAAATGACAAATGTTAATGGTTTTTTCATTTAAAAATATAGTTTATAAATACGTAAAAGTTGTTCGCACATCCATATTCTGGTTTGGTAGGATGAGCACTTGAAACTAAATTCAGTTTTGGTTTGTTGCTCTTCTCGTTGCCATCCTTCTTCTCCTTCTTAGCATATTTAGCAGGGATAGCACAACAAATTCCCATAATTCAAATTAAAAAAATTCAAATTTCCAAAAATTAAAAATCACATCAAACAAAAAATATGAAACTCAAACCCCAGGAACTTCATCTTTTCCATATAACAGAAAAAACATGACCTAATTTCAAATTCAAATAAGAATTCAAGAATCTTGAAACTCTCAATTACAAAACCGAAGATAACCAAATAACGAAAAAACAAAAAAACATGATTTTGTACATATTCAACTTATGTATGGTGATTAGAGACCCTGATTAAATTCAAGAAAACACCATCAAATGAAAACCATTAATCGACACATTGACCACCCTCCATCACAACAATAAAGTCAACATCTTTTACAAGACTTCTTAATCTCCGAGCAATCATTATCGTTGATCTCCCAACCATAATGATACTTAACGCGTCAAATGACCAAGCAAAGGTACCTTCTTTGTGGATGCTCTTCTTTCGATGGCTCCTCTTAAGCACAGCCAAACCTCTCATTCTCATGAACTATAGAGCTGGAAGCTTCCTTCAATCCTCTTCTAGGAAATGGCTAGGGATGTCCCTTTCAAATAGTCAATAAAATAAAGTTATTTATGGCAAATAAATATAAATGAGCGAAGACCCCAATTTATTTGGTTTTGTTTAATGTAAAAGTTTTGGGTTAACCGGTTACCGAACCAACCAGCAGTCACGGCTTAATGGCCTACTTAATAGGAACAGAACATGAAACAGGAAGCAAAATCAACAAACAACATGGCTTAATGGCCGGCTTAACATCAACAATTCACGAAACCTGAAGCAATCACCCCTGCGCAGCAAATAAGACACATAAGACAGCATCATACGCAGCAGCTGTCCACATTAAGCCCGTCCACCCAAACAACCCCTTGCAGCAGCAAAAACGAAGCTGTTGGGCAGAGCTGAGCCCAATCCGCAGAAATAGCGAGCCAGCAGCAACGGAGAGCCGAAGATACCCAAATCCGCAGATGTGAACCTCATTTTTGTGGGTCCCGTGTATTTGTCTACATCAATAATTATTTTATATTTATAAATAAATATCAAATATTAAATTTAAGTACCAATAAAATTAAGGACATTGACATTTTACACAAACTTCATGGTGGTTCTTAAATAAGAACTCAAAGAGGATGAGATTCTTATAAGAACTCTCAACAATAGCAGTTCCTACAAGACACCTCTAAGAAGTACACCATTGTGGAGATTTCTTATAAGAACCTTACCATGCAACACTTTTTTAATTAACTAAATATACAATTGTACCCTTAATAATAAAGGGATTGGTGAATTTTCTTCACCTTATATATAACCAAGGGTAGAATCGGAAAGTAGTCAGGAAGTGGATTTCGGAAACTTTGCACAGTCAGATCTGTTTTCGGGTTCATCTAGTAATCAAAATCCAAAGGATACACAAGAAGTGTATGATATCTTCTCAGAAGTATCTACAGCAAGCAGGTCAGTACAATTTTCTTTGATATAATTGAAAATTTAGAAAGACTTTGGGGCAACACAACTATGTATCCATTCATGAAAAAGGAAACATTAAACCTAAAAATTAAATATCTATTGGATTACCGATCAACCATAGGTAAGATATACCAGGGTAAAGCTACCCAATCCATATCTTCATCTCACTACATCACTCTGCTCAAACTCGAACTCAAATCCAGAGGTATCAAATTTGAACTCAAATCCAAACGTAAACGCTTATTTTCTTCATGATTATGGATACGAGTTGTTGGGTGGGGCGAGAGAAGGAGAGTAGTAGAGAGGATGGAGAGAAACTGAATGATTTCAAGTGGAGAGGGAGGAAGAGGGAAATCGTGGAGGGCAGGTGGGAGGGAACGGTTTGCAGAGAGACTTGGAGAGGGAGGATTAAGATGGCTGATTGGGTGGCTGATTAAATTTGAACGGCCCTGATTTAAAGATGGATTGAGTTTATACGGCCAAGATCGACCCAGTGGTGGTTGGACTCCACTGGGTCCATAGTATAGGTAATAAGAAAGCATATATTTTGTCATTCTCAGTAACAGAAGTCTGTATAATGATGTCTAAAATGGTAATCAAGCAAGCAAGAGTTTCATATAATTCTAGAACCAGAGATGAACCAGTAGGCATACCTCTAACCATCGATGTACAGGAAGCCAAAAAGTAGTCAATCGTTCAAACGTAGTAGGCTGGTCACATGCATAGGTAAGGACAATGGCATCATCACTCTTCAGTTCATCAACAAGTTTGCCTCTATTCTCCAAACTGGAATATAAGAGTAATCACCCAGGACACTCAGAAATATCAGCACCAATTTCAAATGCTCTCAGTTGATGGTTCAGAATTTTACAAATTTCTACATAGTACATACTATCAAATTTAAAGTTGTAGTGTGTTCTAAACTTTATAAAGAGTATTAACTATTAAATATTGAATTTGTTCTCCAAATATTCCTTACAAAGGGTGACCCATCCACCACAGGGTTGGGGAGTGAACCCTTGCTTTTGACCTTCAGATCACAAAACCATGATACTTACAACATTTGCCATCAAGAAACCTAAATGCATCTCTTCTTGGATTGGAAATAAGAGGTTTTATTCAATAGCAGGATACCTGGAAAACATATCGGACTTTAACCGGTCTGTTATGAGCTTGAATTGTCCTAAAATAGTATAAATATTTTCATATATGAACAAATAAAAGATCTTAAATACATATAATAAGTAATTAAAGCGATCAAGTCTAGTGTTATACCCGTCCAACTCAACGGACAGGCGAAACTGAAGTGTTATACCATTCGGTGATGATAAACAGTTGGTGGCATCAAAATTACCGGAAAATCAGACTATCATATGTCTGCAAATTAAGAATTAATCAAGCTCAATATGAAAGTGCAAGTATTACAAAGTCCACATGTCAATTTTGTATTTCGAAAACAATAAGTTGCTTACGCATAGATTAGAAAATTTCTCCAGTTATATTTAAATGAAGACCAATTAATCACCAAATCAACACTGAAACGCAGTTGATTGATCATAGAAAGAGATAGATGCGAAAGACCTGAAGTAAACTGTGAGAGAAGAGAGATGTATGATTTGGGGCACGTATCTCAGTTACACCGAATCTCCGTGGTTTTTCGGGGCCATCCTCGTCCTCATAAAAAACTTAGAAGAATCTACAACTCAAATCAAGAAACACAAAAACCCATATCAGATATGTAGAAAAAAGAACAAATTTATAAAAAACACACACAAACACACATCGACTTTGTGATGCGTGAATCTTTCATGCAAGTTCTAAGCTTTAGAAATTTCAAGTTTGATATTATTTGGTATGACTTTAGGAGCCATCTTATTCTCTTTTCCGCTTCATGCTTCTGAAGCATGTTCATGTTTAAGTTTGAGAAATGTTAACCTGTATGATTTTTTATTATAAAGCAAAAGCGACACTGATGGCCCAAAAACATAGATAATTTAAAACAGGGTTTAGAGCTAAACAAAGATCTCAATTCAAACATGAAAAAACTAAATCTTGAAAACACATCAGTAGTGATCGAAAAACCTGAAAATGGATTCGGGTTTTCGTTTCTCTCACTGTGTAGTGTCCATTGGATCTTCTTCTACCTTCCTCTCTTTGCTTTTAACATCACAAATTGCTGATAAACTATCAAAAACACAAAAAAAATCCTGTAATTGATGTAGAAATATTCAGGAATTAGATGAATATGAAGGTGGGAAACATCAAAATGGATGAGATTAGAGAGATGGGTGTTCAGTTTTTTGACCTGTTTCAAGAGAGGAGCATGGTGAATCTCAATGGCAAGAATCGGAGGATGCAGAGGACGGCTTGTCGGAGATGCCGTCTTGTTCCTCTTCTTCACCTTGTATTCGTGCTAGAATACGGAACCTGGAGAAGCCACAATCTAAAACGCAGTATTCTACTACTTCATTATCCATGACATCATATCATTCCCAGTCACTCCATTGAACCAAAACCTTGTACTTTTCAACTCAATCCAACAATAAATCAGATAAATCAATAAGAAATCAAATTAGCCCTACTTACCTGGATTGTAATGGAATGTAACCTGAAATTAATCAAAGCCCTAATTACCATAGTGTTGACAGAAGAAGAGTGATGAATCTATCAGGATTGAAAGAGACCGTGAATCAAATAAAAGCGATGGCCATCTGAGATGAGGGAGGGCGGTATGGTGAAGAAGAGTGTTTAAATAAGCAATCCCAAACACCCGCTTAGTTTCCATCAGAACGTGGGGGAGAGGGAGAGAATCAGGCGGTTTACAGAACGTGGGGGAGAGGGAGAGCCTGGTAGCTAGTAACAGTGACTGAATGAGTGGCTTAATAAGTGGCTTAATGAATTTGAACGGCTAAGATGAAAAGTTGGCTGGAGTTTAAAGGGCCCAGATTGATCCAAAGGTGGTTGGACTCAACTGGGTCCATAGTATAGGTAATAAGTAAAAAATATATAGTTTAAAAAGATTTAGTGATTTTTACACGGTTTTTGAAAAAATAACCGTGTAAAAAGCCGGATCTTTTTATACGGATCTTTTTTCAAACCGTGTAAAAATATATATGATTTTACACAGTTAGTTTAAACAACCGTGTAAAAATGTCTAAGACTTTTTACACGGTTTTTCGTAAATAACCGTGTAAGATGATTACATGTTTTCACACGATTATTTTAGAAAACCGTGTAAAAATGTTTCGGATCTTTTTACACGGTTTTTCGCAAATAACCGTGTAAGACGACTATACATTTTTACACGGTTATTTTAAAAAATCGTGTAAAAATGTTTTGAGACCTTTTTACACGGTTTTTCTCTAATAACCGTGTAAGATGATTACACATTTTTACACGGTTATTTTAGAAACCCGTGTAAAAATGTTTCGAGACCTTTTTACACGGTTATATTACCAAAAAACCGTGTAAAAAAGCTCTAAAAACCGTTGGTACATTTTTACACGGTTTTTTCAAAAACCGTATAAAAATGGGCGTGTAATAAAGTCATTTCTGTAGTAGTGGGTTTTTATTACTTTTTATGAATTTAATTGTTTTACAGTCTTATTCACAACAAAAACACACAAGTGTATATATGTATACACATACATACAGGGTTGGGTTCTTTTGTTAACCCAATTTTTTGTGTTAACTCTATGAACCAATCATAACCCTTGATCACTTAAAGGAACGGTTAAGATTAGACATTGCATTTATATCATTAATTGCACACAGAAGGTAAAATTTCATATGTGAACCGTATTGAACATAATTGTGGAAAAGATAACAAATATTTCTTTTACATTTATTATGCACCTGAAAAAACTCCTTCATCGAATTGTAACCGACATAAATTGGTGTTTTCCATTGAAATTTTTATTATTTTATTGTTGTGTTCTTAAGGAATGGATAACTTTTTATTAAAATCTAAATAACAATGAACATGTTTTACGGAATTTATCATGGTATATTGAAAAAAGTGAGTCATTCAAAGTTTAGTGTTTGACTTTTGAAACATGAACAATACATATGTTTTTTGTTTTTTGGATGGCGGATTCACATATGTTCATTGTTGTCTTTTTTTATTTTATAAAACACAATCAAAGTATAATCGTGAAAAAGTCGTACATTGATGATGTTAAATGGTTTACTCATGAACATTATATAAATATTATATACTTCAAAAAAAAATGGTTCACTCATGAACATACGTGTTATCAAAGAATTTGAATAACTTAGCACATGATATAGTTAGAGCCGTAAACGAACCGAACGTTCAACGAATCGTTCATGAACCGTTGGACAGGAAGTTCGTTTATGTTCATTTATTTAATAAATGAACGAACATGAACACATTTTTTTCCTTTAGTTAAATGAACGAACATGAACAATAGTTCTGTTCGTTCATTTACGTTTATGAACATTCGTTTATTTATGTTTGTTAATGTTCGTTACATTTATTTATGTTTGTTTACGTTTGTTTATATATAAGTATATATATATTATCGCTAATTAGATTAAACTTGTAGATTTGTAACTCCTCACTAAATGAGTGTAACAAATAACTAAATATAAAATTTCATTCATACTTGTACATATTTATTGTACATGCATATCAAACCAATAATGAAGATGAATTCTTATTGGTCAATCATGGTTAGTAAAATTAACAACAATTATATGGTTAACATAATAACCCCTCTCTCTCTCTCTCTCTCTCTCTCTATATATATATATATATATATATAGAGAGAGAGAGAGAGAGAGAGAGAGAGATGATCATGCGAGAAGTAAAGTGATATGCGAGAAGGCGAGAAGGAATATGAACCACAAAATTTATTAATTAAAAAATACCATAAATTAATAATTAAAAATAAATTTAGAGATTAGGATAATTACCATTTTAAATTGGATAAACTGTTAAAGTTTCATTATATCTTTTAGATTTATTTATATTTTAATTTCAATTAATTCATTATTTTTTTAATTAAGTTTTATGTAATAAAAATGTGGATACACTTTTAATAAAAAAATTACAATTTAGATCAAATATCACATATGATATCCATAATCAATTCATTATTGTTTTTCACAATTTTTTTTCTCTATTTTTTGGATCTTGAATTACATGCGATTAACTCAAGTTAACAAATGATTTATTACGTATCACATATGATTCACTATATGTTAATTTTTGTACATATCATATTATCACATGTGATTATGTATATTATGATTATCACATGTGATTATGCATATTATCACATATGATTATGTATATTATCACATGTGATTATGCATATTATCACATATGATTCACTATATGTTAATTTTTGTACATATCATAGTATCACATGTGATTATGCATCACATATGATTATGTATATTATCACATGTGATTATTGTAGATATTTTAGTTAATCATATGTGATTATGTATATTTATATTAATAGATCTTTTTATGATGTAAATATCATCATATGTATATTTGTATATATATTCCGCCTTAGGACACGCCTTGAAAAACGTCGTAGTCTCGCTGTAACTCGTAAAGTTAGAGGTTTGACCTTGCCGCAACGCTAATCCTCACGTCATTTAAAACCTTGGATTTAAATTCATAACCGCAAGCATACTGATGTATAGCATACAAGTCCATCATAGAGAGGTGGTGGTTTAAACACTAATCACTTAATAATCATGACCTAATTATGCGAATCAGATAACTGGTTTGATTATTAAACTAAGTGGACATGAAATAAACAATATCAAGGAGAAGGGATACAATATGAAACAACTAAAAGTAAACCATAGAAAAAAAATGACAATTACAACTAAAGGGCACAGGGTAATGTCAACCTCGGATTTTAGTAACGCAAAACTACTTCACCCCTCTTTCGAGGTGGAAAAGTTTTTTTAGACCAAGACACGTATTTACTTTTGCAATATATGTACGTTGAGAAAAAACCTTAAGATTTAAAACAAATATTTTTCCCAATCAACTTCCCTAGTTATTTGCATGTTAGGACCGTTGTCATTTGTCAATTTAATCCAAGTAAAATACCAAACTTTCGTTACATAAAAATATAATCGAATTAACTAAACGCTTTGCTAAAGACCAATTAATAAATCAACCCCAACTTTTGTTAGTGTCGAAATGGATTAAAATTCAACATCCATTTTATGAATAATTGGTCAATGCCAAAACCTCGATCTTATGCGACGATTACCCAATAAAATGATCACTAATGGGGGTTGTTTGGCAGTTGCTGAATGATTTGGTGCAGAATGATCAAGGGGCCGTTTACCAAACGCTTATCTGGGTAAGCGTTTATCGGTAAATTCAACACTATAATTTACTTACCGGATAAGATTTTGGTCCACCAAAACGGTATCCTACACTACAATTTTTCCAGTAAGCGCTAACCGTGGTAAGAGTCTTCACCATCACTTACACTGGGGTAAGACTCTCGAACTCTCAGTCCTTGCCTTAACTCTTACCGGGCAAGATTTTTGGTCTTTGTCATATTGATCCGATAAGGTAATGTGACTTGGTAACCGCTTACCCGAGTAAGCATTTAGTAAACGGCCCCTAAGTGGCCAGAATGATTAAGAGGCTCTTATGATATAGTGCAAAGTGAAATATAGTTGTTTGGTAATTGTCCACAATGAAATTAGGGCGCTGAATGGTTAAAGGAGACCCAAGATACAAAGTCATTCAGAGGGTTTTAGAACCATTAAGAGATGAATTTTTTTTGTCAAACAAGATTCACCTCTTAGAGAGATTTAGAGGTTGCATCTTAATGGAACTATTAAGAGGTAAACAAACAACCCCTAAATTAAAACCAAGAAACTGTATATATATATATATATCTAGATCCCAATTAATGTAAAGAAAACTGAAGAAAGCTAACTAGCAAGATAACTACATTAGATGTGACCTAAACAATTAATATTAACCAAAAATAAAGATGAACAATAAATAACTAGATGAACATATGCAGAAATTATCCAAGTGCAGAAATTAAACAAGCGCAGAAAATTAATTTACCTAATCTAATGTGCATAAAATCATAAAAGGTGTCGAAATAAATTGATTTGCAATGAATTAAAATAGAGTGCAAAGAGTATAAACGCATAGATGTAGAGAACAATGAAATACAATAGAAAAGTGCAACAAAACTGAAACTCAATGCAAACTAATGTTTAAAAAACGTGCATTGGTGCCGCCATGGCGCCGAGGCATGCTGCCACGTTTACCCTCTTGGTGTGGATACAAGGCATAGAGCTCGTTATGGCGCACCGCGTTATAGTGTTATAAATTTGTACTTTAGATTCCTCGAATATGTGCACTTCTAAACTCCGTTAGAATTTGCCCATTAGTATTGATTAGAATATAGAAATTATTTTGTTTATCGTTTTATATGAAGTTAAACTGTGAATAGCTTAAATTATTGTTCAAGACACTAACATACACACACACGTATATATACATATATATTATAGACAATTTGCCGCCTTAAACCACGCCTTGGAAAACGCCATGACATCGCCATAACTCGTAAGGCCTGAGGCTTGACCTCGCCGCCGCACCACGCCTCACATCAATTAGAAGCTTGATGCAAACCAACAAGAATAAAGAAGGATTGAAGAAGAAAACTCAAGAACAATTCATTAAGTAATAATAATCGGACAAAACCAGAAATTAATCAAATAAACTAAGAGGATAGGGAAGAAGATACTCAATAACGTATGAAAACCGAATGTAAATCAATCTTCAATGAAATAAGTTCAAGTTTGATGATCTTCCTCAAGAAATGTAGAAGTCGACTAGAGGAACCCAAAATTTGAGTATCTCATGCTCTCTAAGATAGCGTTTGGTATGCAGACTGGATGGGACAGAACAGAACTGGACAAGACGGGACAGGACTGGATGGGACAGAACTAATTTTCTGTTCTGCGTTTGGTACGACTAGAACATGACAGGACAAAACTGTTAAAATGACCAAATTGCCCTAGAATATAGATTAATATTTTTCATCACGTAATAATTATAAATAACATAAAATCAATTAAATAATAAACTATTATATACATCAAAATTAAAGTAAATTATATAAATCACATTTTTGTAATTTTATATAATATATAATTTTTCAAAAAATGTTTGCAAAAAACGTTTTCAAAAAATGTTTGCAAAATACTTTTTATATAATATATAATTGAAAATGAAGGGTAAATGTATCATTTTATGCTTAGGGGGTGTTTGGGATTGCTTATTTTTTTTGACTTATTTGCTTATTGTTTTTTCTCACCACAAATACGCTATTTTTAGTGTTTGGATTGAAAAAAAGAAAAGTGTTTATGATTTTTCTCCACCACAAATAAGTTGTTTTTGATAAGTTAATCCATTTCTAACTTATTTGAAAGTGCTTATAACTTATTGGGAAATTAATTAAAATACCCCAAGTTTGACTTTGCTTTATCAAAATACCCTAAATCTCGTTCAGTTTGCAAAAATGCCACAAATTTCCACGGTGGGCCCCGCGATCGGGGGCCCCAGTCCACGTGTCACACATCTTTGGCCAAATTGCCCGCGGAGGTCCCTCAAGAATACCCGCGGAACAGGTTTCGCCCCTCAAGAATGCCCGCGGAATAGGTTTCGCCCCTCAATTTTGGCCCTTGAAGTTTGTGGCAAATTTAAAAAAACATTAATGGTCCCTATAGTTTTTAGGTTATCATTTTATGTGGTTTTTAATGTATTGTTTCCTTTCTATTTTAATGTTTTTAATATAGAAATTAACTTAAGAAAATGTTTTCCCCATTTTAAGTTATTTAACAAGGAAATTAATTAACAAGTTCATCTAGAAATTATTGCAAATCATCTTCCCAATCGAAACGGATACAGTGCAGGTAAACAAAGAAATCTATTACTGGAAGGCGTCCTGGAGTCCAATGATCAAGTTAACCTTTTCCTTGATCACGTCCTCCATTCCCATGTAGTCCGATTCGAGTTCTTCTAGTTCCTCTTCACCTTCCTTAATCTCTCGTTGCAGTTGCCGAACGTGAGCCCTAGTCATGGCCAGTTCTCGTTTCTTCTCCGCTAGATACTCCATTTTCCCCTGTTGAATCCCCCTGTTATGGTTCCACATACCCTTTACCTTTTCGATATCGGCGTTCGCCTCATCAATTGCTTTTTGCACTGTGGGAGTAATTCGTTGACTTTGTGGAATACCCGTCGGCTGGGTACAATGATACATTGGTGGGGTTCTCATGCCATTATCGAAGTGGTAATTGTCGCATGCCATCTCCCAGTCTGCTTCCTCCTCAGCCGTGAATGGAAAATCGGCCGCAGTTCGCCCACAGTTTCTCCACTCCTCGTCTGTTTCCGGTACCTTCCAGGTACTCCGACGAGCTCCATCGTTTAGTGGTTGGTAGGCTGACGAACGTGAAGTTCCAGCCACATTCGCCGACCTGTTCCCCCTTGATCTTGAACCTCCAGCCATAGTGTTAAGAAAAGCAAGAGAATGTTTGTAAACGGTGAGGAGAGAATGTATAAAAGATAGATAGCAAGTTGTGAATTACTACTTCATCATGTCATCTACTTATAGCCGTGAAAATGTATGTTCTTCATCAAGGATGTGGATATGGTCACAGATTTCGTCTTAAAAGTTGCCTGCATGATTCGTCTGAATAGTTCACTGCAAGATTCGTTTGAAAAGAGCTTGTAAGATTCGAATGAAAAAGTAACTGCAATATTCGTCTGCAAAAGAGCCTGTAAGATTCGACTGAAAAAGTAACTGCAATATTCGTCTGCTCTTGAATAAAGGTCTTTCCTATATGAGAGCTTCGAAACGATATATAATGCGTCCAAAATGGAGTATGTGTGAAAGAAATATCGATACTCAAAGTTGAGTAATTAGATGAAATTAGCAAAAACCAAATGAAGTAAACACTAAGTCAATCACAATACTTTAACAAAATAAATTAATACTAAAAATAACAATTATTTAATGTTACATAAACAACCTAACGTTGTTGTATTTGACAATGCGCATAAATGGACTCCGCCATATGTATGCGAAATGCCTTGGCCTCGGCCTCGGTGTGGTCAGGGTGTACATCTACCACATCGTTATTTATCAACATGCTGGCATTACGGCATACCCAGACACCGCAATCCGCATTCATCCCGGCCTGCTGGGGTGCATTCTTGGCGAACTTATGGCGAAAGTTCTCTGAAACGTCGCGACGCCTCGTGTCCTTGATCCGGCTAAAGAAGTCAAATAGCACAGCTTTAAAGCTTGCAATCTGGTCATTCAGGAGTTCTCTGAAGAGATTGGCACTGTCGCTGTCATATATGGTCATGGTCATAGCGTCAAGCTCAAACACTCCGAGCAGCCAATGTTTGGGATGAATGTATATAGGGATGTACACCTGAAATATTACAATATTAGACAACTTAGTTAGCAACAAAACAACTTAAATAAAATAAGAGTAAAACGATTTACATACCACATCGAGGAGAGCCCAAGAAACCCCTTCCACGCCATTGCATGAGCTAGCCATGGAGGTGGGACCTTGATGGGGGAGCACCATGTAGGGAAAGAAAATACTGTACATCATGGTCCACCTCGGTCTAAAGTGCCACGAGGAGGCTCGGTGGAAGTCGGACCTCGATGGGAGGAGGAAGGGGCGCCTCATATCGATCGTAAGGGGGCGGCTGATATCCCTCAGAAGGGGGCGGCTGATATCCCTCGGAAGGGGGCCTCGCGTCGTCTTCCTCATCTTCGTTAGAGGAAGAGGGACGTCGAACCCTTGCCGCCTCTCTGTCAATAAAGGCCACGATGTTACTGTACCAACGCGTGTCCCTCTCGTAGGCAGTAGGCTCAAGGTGATCGAAAGGCGAAAGCGGCGCCTAAATATATGATAAAACACAAAGAAAATAATAAGCGGGACTAACGTATGCAACATTGTAAACATAGTAAAAGAACTTACATGTCTAGATTGACTGAAGAACTCAAGCCAAAGCGCCCTATTTAGGGAAAGAGTCCTGTCCCAACGGGTTCCCCTAAGTAATCTGTCGTCGCGCTTGACGAAAAAATGGACGGATGCGGGAAACGACTCCAAGATCCATATCTGGAATTACACAAGAAGAGCAAGTACGTAAAAAGGAAAGGCAAACAGTTTGTATGTATTATTATTTATGTTATACTACGTATCTAACCTTGAAGGCGTATGTAAAACCACAAAGATTCATCTTGACATGTCGATCGGCGCGTCTGGCAATGGCTCGGTGCAAAATAGAGTAGCAATGTGTCCAGATATGGCTACCCCACGGGTACCTGTTAAACACATCAAAGTCCTCGACGGCCCTAATGACCGTCTCGGAAGCAGTCTGGCTATACTCACGGCCCATGAAGCCCATATCCACGATCGCCACCAAGCATACACGGACAGCATCGGCGCCGCTTAGGGCACTAAGTCCCTCTTTCATCATGTTAACGACTATCTTCAGCTTCAAATGAGATGCTGAAATGCCCCAAACCCTAGGAACGAAGGAGCAGTCTGCTAAGGGAGGAAGGGGGGAGCCTCTCCAAAACGTAGTCATGTAATTAGACAGAACTCACGACGCCCAAAATGCAATCGATGGCCGAAGAAATCAAAATGCATCTCCTCCGGCTCAGCATTGGAGTCCTTGACCTCCAACTGTAGAAACATGTGGACTAGCGTAGGGTCGCCACCAGAGTAAGACACATCCATCCATGGCCCGAAAGGTGTCCCTCTAAAGATGGCCTCAACGGTAGCTGCACGATCACCTAATCCCCTGAAGCGCTCTCTTAACTCCTCCATGTAGCCAACTTTGCACTTTAGCGTCAAGTCAATGTTAAAGAAATCCCTCTACATAGTCATTCACGGATGTTATAGTTAGTGTTATATATAGATGTTTTTGCTTGTTTGGTTTATTGTGTTGATAATTATTCGTTTGTTTTAGTTTTAGAAAAGAAACCACTCAATCTATTGGACTTCCAGGTAGCAGGGGAATCACAAGGATTGCTTAAATCCCGACATACCTTAGGGCTATTTACACCCGTTTGACAAAATCCAAATAGATATGTTGCGGTTTATTTTATTTCAATATATAATAGTGTTATAAATAGATAAGTTGTCATTCTTAAAAGTTTAGGGACCTAAGTTGTCATTCGTAAAAGTTTAGGGACCTAAGTTGTCATTCGTAACATTTTTTTATAAAAAAACACTTTAACATTTATTTTTATAACAAACACTTTAACATCTTTTTTTTATAAAAAAACACTCTTAAGAATTATTTTTATAAAACAAATTCTAACATTTATTTTTATAAAAAACACTTTAACATCTTTTTTTTATAAAAACACACACTCTTAAGAAATTTTTTTATAAAACATCATCGTAACAATTTTTTTATAAAAACACACTTTTAAGAAATATTTTTATAAAAAACACCATCTTAACATTTTTTTTATAAAAACACACTTTTAAGAAATATTTTTATAAAAAACACATTCTTAACATTTTTTTTATAAAAAACACAAATTCTTAACAATTTTTTATAAAAAACACCATCTTAACATTTTTTTATAAAAACTCTTAAGAAATATTTTTTTTAAAAACACCATCTTAACATTTTTTTTATAAAAACACACTCTTAAGAAATATTTTTTTAAAAAACACCATCTTAAACATTTTTTTATAAAAACACACTTAATAAATATTTTTTTAAAAAACACCATCTTAACATTTTTTTATAAAAACACACTCTTAAGAAATATTTTTTTTAAAAACACCATCTTAACATTTTTTTTTATAAAAACACTCTTAAGAAATATTTTTTTTAAAAACACCATCTTAACATTTTTTTTATAAAAACACTCTTAAGAAATATTTTTTTTTAAAAACACCATCTTAACATTTTTTATTTATAAAAACACACTCTTAATATTTTTTTTTATAAAAACACACTCTTAACATTTTGTAAAAAAAATACTCTAACATCTATAACAACATACAAATATCACATTCAAACATAAAAACATACATATCATATAAAATAACAACATACAAAAAAAGACCCAAAAACTTAAGAAAAACTTTCCAAATGAGTAACACGAGCCATCTTCAAAAAACCCGAGCGCGTATTCCACACGTTAAAATTGAGAGAGTTTGGGAGAGGAGAAGAGAGGAGAATTAAAAAATGTGAAGTGTGGCCGTTTGGTCCCCCCCCCCCCCCCCCCACCCTCTCTTATACTTGCGGCGAAGTGTAAAAAATTAGGGTTTGGGTGCATTAAAAAAATTTAGGGTTAACCCCATACCGACGCGTGGCGGGTTATCCCGCGATCGCGGGCAACCTCCGCGGGCAGGGGCGAAACCTGTTCCGCGGGTATTCTTGAGGGACCTACGCGTGCTATTTGGCCAAAGATGTGTGACACGTGGGCTGGGGCCCGCGATTGCGGGGCCCACCGCGGAAATTTGTGGCATTTTTGCAAACTGAACGAGATTTAGGGTATTTTGGTAAAGCAAAGTCAAACTTTGGGTATTTTAATTAATTTCCCTAACTTATTTATCCTAATTACATTTTTACCCCCAACTCCTTTTAAGCATGACATAAGTTAATAAGCACTTTTAAAAATAAGCATAAGTTGTTTTAAATAAGCAATCCCAAACACCCCCTAGTCCCATGTTGTTCCACATTTTTTGGTGGAACAAAAAATGCCTCATTTTGTCCCCATGAAAATGGATTTTAGTCTCATCTTGTCCCACCTTGTTTTAGTCCCATGTCATACCAAACGCAGTACTATTTTTTTTGTCCCGTCCCGTCCCATCCAGTCTACGCACCAAACGCACCCTAAAGAACGGCTTAATCATGAAGAAAAAACCCTAAAAATAAATAAATAGCCAAGTCAAAAGTACTCAGAAGCCCTTAGAAATTTCGGCTACCTTTGAGACTCCCCTTCACGGGCGTGCAAGCAAGCAAACAAAAAGTTAAGTTTTCTTTTTCTTTTTTCAGGCAGAGTTCACTGGGTGAAAGTGAGCTGCACGCACATGAAAGTTGACATAATGTAATTTTGTCTACCGAGAGTTTCTATTTACAACCCTGAAGGCTATCCTTCGCCCCCTTGAAGTGTGGCAAAATATTCGATCTTCAAAATCTCAACCTTTTGTTTCAGTACTTCAACAACTTTGGTACAAATCTTCCCTTTCTTCACTTCTTTCATGGCTTCTTTCTTCAATCCACCCGACTCATCCACCATGCCGCCCGCCTTCAACACCTCGTATAATCAACACAAAAACATACCAAAAGCATAAAGACTATTCCATTCCAACCGTGATTAGAGAAAGAAATGGGAAAAAACGATAAAAATACATGAAAGAACTAAACTAATGGCCAAAATGCATAAAATACGCAATTAAATGCACAAAATTATGTGCATAAAATGCAGTTAACGCCCATTTTCTTTTAATCAAATCATCTAAAATATAATCAATATTTTATTTAAATAAATTACACAAAAAGAACAAGCATTTCATTATCTTTAATTTAATATTCATGATGATATATATGAATCTTAAACTAATTCAGAATCTCGATTATAAGTTGTAAATTGAATCACGTACAAATTATAATTAAGATTCACATGTGAATCTATGTTAGATTTTACTTGTCCACATATGAATGTTAAACTGATCCAGAATCTCGATTATAAGTTTTAAATTGATTCACGTACAAGTTATGATTAAGATTCACATATGAATCTATGTTAGGATTCACATGCTTATATACGAACCAATATACACCTAATTATCACCTGATAATGGTTTGTTGGGATCTTTTGTGTTTGGTTACATTTTCAAACGACCTATGGGTGTTTGTGTTCACATATGAGATTTAGGAGAATGAGATTTAATTCGATTTACAGATTATAGAATTGTAAATGATTCCAGGGTGAAAACTGGATAAAAATTCGATGATTAATTAACAATATCCAAAAAATATTGTTACAGAAAAAATAAGAAATTAGTTAGGATATTTGATGTTTCCATGACTATTTTAATTTGTAAAAGAAGTCTTGGAAATATAATATTCACTTATATTTGAATTTTGTCAATGAGTAGATTCAACAATGAATATACATTTAAAAAATCCAGTCACATGGTTCGAAAAATATTTAGTATTCTCATTTGTACCAGACTTATATACATTAAATAAGTGGGAAATTGTCTTAAATAGCCATTCTACACCATTGGCTTCTTCAAATAACCACTTTCTTAACCCTATTCCCAAAATATCCAAAACTTACGCAGAGAAACTTACGCATAGAGTTTTCTCTGCGTAAGTTTATTTTTCATCCCAAAAAATTAAAAAAAATGGAAGGCAAAAAAAAGGGAGGAAAACTTACGCAGAGAAACTTACGCGTAGAGTTTTCTCTGCGTAAGTTTAATTAAAAAAATCATTTTTTTTTAATTTTTTGGGAGGAAAATTAAACTTACGCAGAGAAAACTCTATGCGTAAGTTTCTCTGCGTAAGTTTTGGGTATTTTGGGAATATGGTTAGCAAAGTGGTTATTTGAAAAGCCAATGGTGTGGAATGGCTATTTGAGGCAATTTCCCTAAATAAGTTTACTAGTTTAAATCTCTTTTTTTAAATAAGTACATGAAATTTAATTTGTTGATTATTTTGAAGCCAAAATCCACTTTCTTTTGATAGAAATTTACCTAAAAACATTATGGTTACATGATCAAATAACTTTAACAGGATGGACGTCGAGTGCTTGTTCTTGAACGAGACTTGACCGAACCAGATCGAGTTGCAGGTGAAGTTCTACATCCAGGAGGCTATCTGAAGTTGATGGAGTTAGGTCTGGAGGGTAAGATTTAAATTCAAATTCACTTTTCTAAGGTTCCATGAATGAATCTGTATGTACGTCGTACGTAATTTAAGTTTAAAAATGACTCAATCAGCGTTTGATTGTAAATTAATTCATTGCAGATTGTGTCGAGGGGATCGAGGCTCAGCGAGTTTCTGGTTATGCCATTTATCTCAACGGAAAAAGCATTAGACTCGATTACCCTTTGGGGAAATCCAACTCCTATGTATCCGGAAAGAGCTTTCACAATGGCCGTTTTATTCAACGAATGAGGAACAAAGCTTCTCTTCTTCCAAAGTACAAAATATAAATGGATTTGGACATTAATATATTCCTTATAAAAACCATACAACTTTTGAGAACTGTTATAAAACTCACTCTAACTTTGATCCAACCATTAGGGTGCGTTTGGTACGCAGAACAGGATGGGACAGAACAGGACAGAACACACTTGTCCCATGTTTGGCGTGTCTGTATATGGAACTAAGTTCGACAAGTGTGGGACAAGCCTGTTCTCTCATAACCCCCTGGAACTAAGTGGAACAAGACATTTTGTACAATTATGCCCCTCAACCTAATCTTCAGTTTCACGCCTTTCCTCCTTCATCAGATTTCTAAATCGTCTTCATCATCGCTTCACGCTTATATTCTGAAATCGAAGATCGTCTCCCTCATGCTAATCGATTTCTCCTGCAGATTGCTAACCGTCTCTCTTCTGATAATCGTCTATATTGTCGATTGCTAGTCGTCTCCTTCATTCTGAATCGGAGGTCGTCTCCTTCGTCGATTCATGCTTCTGTGGAGAAACTGAAGATCGTCTCCCTCATGCTAATCGATTTCTCCTATTTCTAAATCATCTCCCTCGTGCTCATCGATTTCTAATTCGTCTCTATGTTAATCGATTTCTAAATCGATTTCTCCTACAGATTTAGCCAATGGGAACGATTTCTCCTCAAGTAATCTGTCTCTCCTACAATTTCTCCTAATCGATTTCTCTTAATCTGTTTCTCCTACATAAGTTGTGTTTTTTTGCCACTGTGATTTCATAAATCTTGTTCTTTGGCTACTGTGATTCTGAGATTTGGTTACTGTAAATAGGTATTTTGAAGAATTGGGTGCATTCAGAAATGTTACTGAGCTCTTCAAAGGGATTTTTGGCTATGTAATCTCATGAAATTCAATGATTTTTTGGTTATGTAGTCTAAAGAAATGAAAGCATGAAGTTACTATGGTGAGTGTGATATTTGCAGGTGGCCATCTATGGGGTTTTTTTGGAGTTAGGAAGCATGACTGAGTTTTTTTGGCTAACCTATGCTATTGTTTTACAAGTAATATAAGGATTATGTTGTTGATAATGATGAATTTGCAGTGAGTTGCCTTCTTAATCTTCATTTAGATTGATTATGAGGTTAAAAAACTAAACAATTCACTAGGGGTAAATTGGTCATTTAACCGGTCATGTCCTGTTCTGTCCAGTTCTGTCATACCTTACCAAACGTAGAACAGTTGTCCTGTTCTGTTCTGTCCTGTCCTGTCTGCGTACCAAACACACCCTTAATTTTAATTGCCTTGATATTGTTTTTGCATAAACGATTTGTAGCTCTGGTTTAATTACCATTCTACCCTTTCTTATCAGTGTAAAACTAGAGCAAGGGATTGTAACATCATTGCTTAAGACTCAAGGAACTGTGCATGGAGTTCATTACAAAACTAAAGATGGCCATGCAATGACTGCATATGCACCTCTCACCATCGTTTGCGACGGCTGTTTTTCAAATCTCCGCCGCGAACTCTGCAATGCGAAGGTATTCGATACAGTCTCCGCCCATTAATTTTCAATTTTTTTTGAACGACGGGATTTATTCCACCAAAAAACTAGCAAGGCGCTAGAAAACAGAAGAGTTAAGACACAACAAAATGGTTATATCTCCAATTATCCCAAGTTAGAGTCTCCCCCTTTTTGCATCTAGCCTTAACCCACAAGAAGGAATTAGACATCACCTCAGCGGCAATAATGCTAACCGGTTGACCTTTGTTTTTAAAGGTAAGCGAGTTACGAAGATTCCAAATAGACCAACAGTAGGCAGCAATAACGGCTTCCAAGGTCAGGTCCATAGCGATGCAGGAGATACAGTCACTTCCTGAGTCTAAAAATTCAGTAAGCGAGGTAGAGTTGAAAGGAAACTTACTGCACCACGTCTTGATCGAGGCCCTGATTTGCTTGCTGGTAGAACAATGAATGAACATGTGATCTTCTTCAGGTGCGGAATGGCACATGGGACAAAAATCAGAATTCAGCTTCACACCTCTCGTAATCAGATTTTGCTTCGTTTTCAATTCATTTGGATTTCTTGAAAAGTTTCTACCTCTCGAGTACGATTTTCTAATCAATTTGAAAGACAAATATGTGTGTGTGTGTGTGTGTGTGTGTGTGTGTAACAGATAGAAGTGCCTTCTTGTTTCGTCGCTCTAGTGTTGGAAAACACGGATCTTCCGTATGCAAACCACAGACACGTTATCATTGCCGACCCTTCGCCCGTTTTGTTTTATTCAATTAGTAACACAAAGATTCGCTGTTTGGTGGACATCCCCGGAGAAAAAGTTCCTTCCATTTCGAACGGTGAAATGACCAAGTATCTGAAAAACGTCGTGGCTCCACAGGTGTCCAATTTCGCCATTAACGTATAATGTTCAGTCATCCTTGAGCATCCTAATAGTACTTAATTGACACTTTAACTTTATAAGATGTTACAATAAGTTGTTAAGGCGAAATTACCGACCTAATAAGTATTATCAACGAAGTTTAGCAAAGTAATAACTTCAAAAGATAAATCAGTCATATTAAAATTTTTCAACACTTTTTAAAAATGTGCTATTATTAGCATTTTTTGAAACTTCTTATACATAAACATTTAAAAGTGTCGTATGAAAAGACTAATGGGACAATTTACATTTTGTGTTAATTCTATTAGGGGGCGTTTGGTTCACGGATTATGGTGGAATCTGATGGAATTGGAATGTCGAATTCCATTGACCGAATTTCATTCCTTCGTTTGGTTCATTCTTTTCGACGGAAAGGAATGTCCAATTCCACCAGATTTCATAAATAAGTGAATTTGAAATTCCTGAGCAATCTTGAAGGATTTTGATGGAATTGGAATTGATGGAATGTTGTATTTTCATAATTCCAAATACACTTTTTAACATAAATATAACATAATTTAATTTAATACTTTAGGTTTTTACTTGTTGGGTTGTCTAACTTCGTCTTAACAACTTATCATAACGTCTTTGTATAAAACATATACACTATAAAATAAATGATTTTTACCCACAAAATTTACCCAGTGAAAATTCTGTCGGTGATTACCTACGAATCACCCAGAAAATACCAATGGTTCGGTAGAATCCGATGTTTTCGAGAAAATACCCATGGATCACCCACAGAATCTCATCCCTAGGTAATCCGTCACTGATTTGCATTACCCACAAAAAAATTTCCCACCAACTTTTGTGACGGTTTTGTGACGAATCACCCTTTAACGACAGATTTTCCGGTGAAAAGTTTGTAGGAATTTTTTTTAAAAATTGTAGTTATAGTTTTTGGTACTTTAAAAGAAGTTTTATTAAGTACTCTATTCAGACGGTTAAGAACTGAGTTAAATCGTTTATAAGTAGGTGTAACCATTGCAGATTCCACATGAATTATATCATGCCTTCATAGCGGCTGTTGATAAAGGAAACATAAGAACAAGTGCAAATAAAACCATGCCAGCTGAATCAAAGACCACTCCAGGTGCACTTCTACTCGGAGACGCGTTGAACATGAAACATCCGCTAACCGGAGGCGGAATGACCGCCGCCTTAATGGATATTGTCGTGCTTCGTGACCTTCTTAGACCGTTACAAGATCTAAATGATGCGTATAAACATCTTGAACGCTTCTATACCCTCCGAAAGGCGAGTTGATTTGACTTTCAAAAGTCAAACATGACCTTTTTTCGTAATAACAATCAGAAATGACTTATGATTTTGTGTTTTATTTGGCTGCAGCCGATGTCATTTACATTAAACACGATCGCAGGTGTAACCTATAAGATATTTTGCACGTCGCCTGATCCCGCTAGCCGAGAATTGCGTAGCGCTTGCTTTAATTACATGAGCCTTGGACGCAGGTCCACTCGATGGACTGATGTCTATATTTTTAGGGCTTGACCAACGCCCAATGGCCCTTTTTCGTCAAGCGTTTGCGATGGGCGTGTACAGTGTTGGATGGTCTCCAAAACGGTTATGGCTCGCGGCTAAACTGCTCCCGGTAATTAGTCTTGTTACATATTATTTTCTTATAACCAAGGTTTTAAATGGCGTGAGATGAGTTGTGTTGCTGAGTGAAGCCTCAAGCCTCAGAAGCCATGCATTTCGAGGCCACGTCTCTCAACGGCGTGATTAATTATGCCGCCAACACTACTAAAGGAAAGACTTTTACCTACGAATTTTTCTCTGGGAAATATGTTGCTAATGGGCGATTCGTCACAAAACCATCACAAAAGTTGGTGGGTAAATTTTTGGTGGGTAATGCAAATCAGTGACAGATTACCCAGGGATTCTTTGGTGATTCATGGGTATTTTCTTGAAAAACATCGAATGATTCTACCGAACAATTTGTATTTTCTGGGTGATCCCTGTAATCATCACCAACGGATATTTCCCTGGGTGAATTTTGTGGGTAAAAGTCATTTGTTTTGTAGTGCAAATCTGTTGTACAAATAAGAAAATAAGAAGACTAGATATTGTGATCAGAAGGTAATTAATAAGGAAAGGTTCATATATATATATATATATAGGCTCCGTAAAATGCAAACCTTGCATTTGTTGCACACCTTACAAACCACAGTTTGCATATGTGCACAATGTGGATAAACATATGCATATGCATACGTGCAAGAATTTACATATAATTGACATACATTCATATGGGATAATGCATATATGCATCTCAGATTATGCATATATGCACATTGGTTTGTAAGAGGTGCAACAAATACATGGTTTGTATTTGATTTGTAGCCTATATATATATATATACACACACATATATAGGGTCAGGTACACGGAAAACATAAAAAAACGGAAAACTGAGGAACACCCCGATAGCCCTTCATCTGGAAGGTATGCACTTGTGCATACAAGTAATTTGTAACATGCACACATGCATATGCACAAATGCATAATGCACATGTGCATAAAAACCAAAAAACAACTTTATTTTACTTGCATACCGTCTGGATGAAGGGCTACCAAGGTGTTCCTTAGTTTTCTAAAAAAAAAATAGGTTTCCCTTGAACCTCCATCTACATATATATATATATATATATATATATATAGAGAGAGAGAGAGAGAGAGGCTCCGTAAAATGCAAACCTTGCATTTGTTGCACCCCTTACAAACCACAGTCTGCATATGTGTAGACTGGTTCTACATATATGCATATGAATACGTGCAAGAATATACATATAATGGACATACATTCATATGGGACAATGCATATATGCATATGCAGATTGTGGTTTGTAAGGGGTGCAACAAATACATAGTTTGTATTTGATTTGTACCCTATATATATATATATATATATATATATATATATATATATACACACACGATGACACTAGAGCCTATTCGACGGAACAAACCATCGGAAATCCATCGGAGCCTGAATGATATTCCGTCGGTGATAATGTGTCGGTCAAACAGTGGTGGGTAATGCTATCACCGACCGAAATCAGTGAATACTAACACCAGCAAATAGTGACGACTACTATCGACGGAGTAGCAACGGCTACCATCACCGACAGATTAGCGACGGCTACTATCACCGACGGATATGTGCCACCTCCACCTCTTGCTCCGTGTCTACAAGCAAACCAGAAAGGAAGGAGGAGGGTAAAAGCCGAGACCCAAGTCACTCCAGACGCAGCTTCAACAACGGGGATGAAGATGAAGGTTTCAATTAGTGGAACTCATATATATTCAATGACGGAGATATGATGGAGATGAAGTTGATCGAGACCGTTGCCATCAAAATATTATTGACGTTTGTTGAGAGGAGCCAAGTGAGGCTTTTTTTGGGGGGGAGGGGGGTGTTTAAAACGGGTCGTTGGAGAGACTATGATCATAACAAAATGAATATAATCGTGACTAAAATCATAACTAATGAACGTACTACAAGGACCCTGCTTAAACACCAAAACGTAAGGACCAAAGAGTACCAAACAAACAGGCAAAATTATCTTTCCGGTCCTCATATCTGAAGGGGTTATGCAAGCCGTGTTCTTCCCTATAAAATTTCCGACATACCCTCCCATGAATCAGGACGATCAGACCATGTAATTTTACTTTTCTCCGGTGAGAATATGGTTATTATTTTATATCTATGCAATCATCGTTAATATGTATAAGTTTTAAAATTTGAATTCAAAGCCTCTATCTTATTATATATAATAAATTTTCAACTATTTGAACAAGTCCTACTAATATGTATACTTTTTAGGGATCATATATACATGTCGATATTTAATAACTCTCTCAATTGCGTTAATTAAGTCGTGCACTTATAAAAACTTTGCAAAAGAATCCACCTAATTAACCATCCAATTTGGACCATTTACACTAAATCCAATCAAAATTCTTTGAAATTATTAAAAGAGCTTTTGATTTAGAATTGTGTGGTTATTAAAATATAAATGACAAGAATATATTGAAATATAATAAAGTTTAGATTATTTCTTATTTAATGTAACGAATCAGTTTTTTTCTGGATTGATTTACCAACAGAAATAGACTTAGGTGGCGTTTGTTTTTTAAGAGGTGCTGAAGTCTGAAATCTGATTTCACTTCTGATTTTTAAGTGGTGCTGCTGAAATCTGAAAAAAAGACCGTTTGTTTTTGTAAGTTGACAAACGTCTGAATTATCTCCAACAATCCAAATTATCTCCAAAAACTCAATAAAAAACATTTTCAACAATCCAAATTATCTCCAAGTTATCAATAAAAACGACTTTCAACAATCCAAATTATCTCCAACACTCGATACTGTTATCCTACAAAAAAATGAGGCATAAACAACATCAAACAACAATTTAACAGCAAAAAACAGCGACTACACAACAGCAAAAACAACATCAAACAACAAAAACAACATTGAACAACAACAACAAAACTGAAAAAATCAGCAACAAAGAAAGAAAAAGAATTATCAAACACATTACCAAATAACCTACATACCAAACAAATGCCTAATTCTTGGATTTAGGGGTTTTGGTTGCAAGAGCACACGAATCACAAGGATGAATTGAGGAACAAAAAAAACCTATTTCTTTGGAATCGATAAAAAGCAAAACATAAGAGATCAACTCCATTTGGAATCGATAGAAATCCAAACAGGGACAGACGAACCACAAGGAGAAATCAAATCAACAGGAATCCAAACCACAGGGACGGCCGAACCACGGGGAGAAATCAAATCAACAGAATTCCAAACCATAGGGACGGACGAACCACAGGGAGATCGACTCTATTTCTTTGGAGATCGATCGACTTGCTTTGCAGATTTGGGCTTGAGATATGTATAGATAAGAGAGGCGAGAAGACCAGTTGAGGTCTGAAGGGTTAAAGCGTAAGAGAGAATCAGAGAAATAAGTGGTTAGGCTGCCACTTTTTTTTACAGATCATATTAAGTGATAAGTGGGTCTGAATTAAAAAGAAAAACAAACGCACTTATTTCAAAAACGTCTGACCGATTAAGTGTTAAGAGGTAATAAGTGCTGAAAACTAAAAAACAAACAGCCCCTTAAAGTACTCCCAACTAAACATCCCTAAGGTAGCGTTTGGTACGCAGACAGAATTGGACAGGACATAATTGGACAGGACGGGACAAAACAAGTGTCTATCTTGTGTTTGGTACGACTAGGACCATATAGGACAAGATTAGACAATTTTCCCTAAAACTTGTTTGATGATTTTATATATCATATAATAGTTATAAATGTTACAAAAAAGTATATATTAATTTAAATAATTTAATTTAAAAGCATTTTTAGTTTTTTACACATTTTTTGTACAAATAAATACATACATAAATGATAGTACCAAAGGTGGAGGTGGACGACGGTGGTTGGCGGTGATTATGGTGTATGCGATAGACAATGGTAAAGGAGATTGTAGTAGTGGAGGAAGAGATGGAGGTGGCCGACGGTGGTTGGTGGTTATCGTCGGTGTTGGTGGCAATGGGTGGCGGTGATCGGTGGAGGAAGTTGTTGCAGTGGAGGAAGAGGTGGAAGTGGTCGACCATGGTCGGTTGTGGCTATCGGTGGTCGCCGATGGTGGTGGCGGCCATGGGTGGTGGTGATCGGTGTCAGTGGAGGTGGTCAATCATGGTAATGGTGGTGGTGGGGTAAGAATGGTTGTGGAGATGGTGGAGAAGGTTGTTATAGTGGAGGAATAGGTAGTGGTGGCCGAGGGTGGTTGGCGGTGGCTACCAGTGGCCGTCGATAGTGGTGGCGGCGGTGATTGGTGGTGGTGACCCTTAAGGTTAATATCATATTAGTTATATATCAAATGATGGTAGGTCAGTGATTTTTTTGCTTCTGTCTCACTTTTGTCTCATGTTGTTCCACCTATTTTGGTGGAACACGGAAATGCCTCTTTTTGTCCCATCATGTCCCGTTCTTGTCTCTGTCTCATGCCGTGTCAAACGTGGGACAGTGAATTTTTGTCTTGTTCCATGTCATGTCAAACGTGGGACAGTGAGTTTTGTTTCGTCATGTCCTGTCATGTCCCATGTAGCAAACGCAGCCTAAAGGTTTAAAGAGAAACAAGGGGACTGCAGGTAGGGGGCAAGATCAAGGGCGGTTATATAAAGGTGCCTCAACTTTATTTTCAGCTCGACTTTATATTTCTCAAAACTAAATTAAGGGGGTGTTTGGGATTGCGTCTGCTTATCTGCTTCTGCTTCTCAAAAATCACGGCGTGGAAAAGTAGGTCTCAACCTACTTCTCAAAAAATCGCGTTTCTCCGGCGAGATAACGCAATAAGGAGTTTTCAATCTCCAATCCAAACACTCACTCCGGCGAGCTAACGCAATAAGGAGATAAGCGACTGTGAAACGCAATCCCAAACACCCCCTAAATATAGATTTTGTGGTGGTAGAGTTGGTGTAGTTTGTCTTTCGAAAGACCACGGGTTCAAATCATACATAAATGATGTCATCATTTATGTGTTCATGTTTACGGATACGAGGGACAATATCGGTGGATGTGTTGGGAAAGTTATACGATACAAATAATTAATACAAAATGTATAAATTCAAAATGGGAATTTAATTTTGTAAATATCTATACACAGAAACAGAATACTTTGAACTTTATATTACTTTTATTTACTGAATGGTAGGATGACATTTTGTCACTTTTCAGTACCATTTTAATTAAATTTGATGGAAATACTAGGGATTGCGTAGTTGAACCATGGATGATCTATTTTGTGCTTGTTATAAGACTAAAATTACAATTATAATACTGTGAGAGATTCTACATGTTCTTTAACTTAAACCTTATAACATAAGGGGGCCTTCGACGAGATAAAAGAGAGTGTGGGAGAAGCAACTAACTTCCTAGAGGTTTTTTTTTATTTGAACCAGGTCTCCTTACTTATGTTTATGCTTATGATAATATATGTTGACTGGTAAGAGAGATCAATGACGGAACTACTAGATACTTGGTTGTAAAGGAAAGAACAACACCACCTTTCGTTCGAAAGAACTGACTCAAAGTCAAATGTAATTTCTTAATTAACAGCCCAAATGAAAAAGCCCAGTCTCCCTCTGAAACTCTATTTCCCAACTCCCAACCTCTATCGATGTTCGCTTCCCGCCGATATCATACGAAAATGACAATTTTGCAATTATCATTTTCTCTCGGTGGATACATTCAATAAATTTTGCAATTGTCTTGCTGAATTACGTTTTTCTATTACTGTTCATTCGAAGCTATTTTTGTAGCATTGGATCGTATTTTCTGATTCAATTCGTTCTTAGTTATAGAAATAATGTATGTTGTCCATTTCATTTGCTTAGAAGCAGTTGTGCTGTTTGTTTTGACGGGGGAGTCCATGACAGTTTGGGGTTTTAGGTTTTCGATCATTTTCGATGCCGGAAGACGGAGGGCTTAGATTTGGACGGCGATCTCATCTCATCTCATCTCATCTCAGGTCTTGATGTAATTTCTCACATTTCATCTCACTACATCTTCTAGATATCGTTGTTGAACTTGATCTTTTGGTTTGGTTAATTAGTAAGGATTTGCAAGGTGATTTTGATTATTGTTTTGCTGTGTTGACCATTATATTGAGCTAAAACTTCAGTACCTTTAATTAAGATCGATTTACACAAATTTATTTTGAATAGATCGATATGTGTGTGTTTCTTCAATGGGATTTATAATTTAGTTACGATTGGTTTTGACTTAGAGAATCAGGGTATCTTACTGAATTTAATTCAGTTGAAGCCAGGTAAACCCCTAATTTCCCTGCCCTAATTCGATTCTAATTTTGTGATTTAGTGTTATTTGGGCATTTTTTTGGTTATGATTGGTTTTAACATTGAAATTAGGGTATAAATTAATTAAAAACTATAAAGAAATGCAAAGAAGAGTTTCTAGTTGTGAGCTCCGAATTCCATCAGAAACTCTTTTTGCATTCAAGCATGTTTCCTTCTTTATTTGCTCATATAATTGTCATTTTCAAATATTGAATTGCTTCAATTGAATTCATCATATACTATATATATATATATATATTCTCTGGTTCTTTTGCCTATATAATTAAATCCTTCAATTACAACATTGTTTACATTGAAGTGTTGCTGAACGCACGTAATAATGTTTGTAAATATGAAATTAGGGGGATTTATGGATGCTGCTGTTATTTCAAGATTGAAACTTGGAATAACATGAATGCTTTTAACAATTATGATGGACTCATTTTAGATTTAGAAAAAATGATATCTTAATTTTAGCAGCAGGAGAAAGGAGAGAAAAAATGAACCTCAAAACCAAGTTCATCCTGGTGCGTCCCTCTGCTCCTGCTCTGCTCTGCCCCATTTGTCAATTGCTGCCAGGGATGTTTGTAGTTGAAGAGTGGTTGTGATGTGATGTCTTATTATGAATTAAAGCTGTCTGTCGGTCTTTTTCAAACCGTTTGTTGGCAATAATTATGTCAATATCTACTACTGTATCAGAAATTGTGTTAGAGTCAGTTTGTGGTCATTTTATCAACTATAAGGATTCTATTTATGCAACCAAAATCATATTTCATCAATTCAGATGATATAATCAGCAACAGCAACAGCAGCTGTTGTGTCTTCAGTAGTTCATTGATTATTTTGCTTCTCAGTTGAAAGTTAGATCCAACAGGAAATGAAAGAATTAAGATGTGACCAAACTACCAAAGGGTCTTTGACTCATTGGTCCTGTATTCTCGCGTTATCATGGAACTCGACCAAAGGTTAGAAAAGCATGCGAGATTAGTGTTTGCTGAATGAATATAAACATTTTAGGGCACTTGTCCCAAGTAGCTTATATCCCCCTGAGATGATGCAAGTACTTGTGCAGCTTTCGTGGCCAACTTTTTTCAATATTTTTTCTATAGTATCTGGATGCTTATTGTGTGATGTCTATATGGACAATCTATGTGGCATATTTGTATAATTACAGGGAAAAAAAAATTATGCTCGAGTTCGTGAAGAATTAAAGGTACTTATCCTCTCTACTTATAAAGAGTCTTGGCAATAGAAATCAACAATTTATTTTTCTTATACTTATATGTTTAAAATTCTAATCAAAATTGATATAAAAATCGTTATTGTTTCATTTATACAACAAATACTTATATATTCTGCTGTGTGCGGTTATGTTGAAATGGGGCGTGATTGCTGTGAGAACAAGAGTCATTAGCTGATTGTATTTGTATTCATAGATTAATTAAAAAAGAAAAGAAAAGCAAAGCAAGAAAGACAGAAAAATGTTAGTGAGTATCATCAAGTATATATAGTTGAGACACAAGAAAATAGCAAAAACCGTTGTCAAAAATAATTACATCCTTTAATAATAAAATAGTTTTTTTGATTTGTGTCTATGTACAAGGTTTATCACCTATTCCTTAAGATCACCGATGTTGCAGAGCCCGACAGAGTTGGCAAGATGAGATTCTTGTTTCCTGCTTCACACAAATTAAATAGGGTCATTTTAATCGTTATTATATATATATATATATTGTTGTTTTTATTGGGGAACAAAGATTGAGAGAAACATTTGACTCCCACTAATTCCATTAAAATCTGGATATATTTGCCCATAAATATAATATATATTTGTTCATCTTGTCTACTATAATTTAGTGAGATTAGTGTATGTTATTTAATTGGATTCATAAGATAAAATAAATTGTTGATCATTTTAGTGAGATTAGTGTATGTTATTTCATATAATTTAGTGAGATTAGTGCTTAAAACAATTCAACGGTTCTTTATAATGTAGTTATTCATGTTACAGGAATCTTTGTCGGGACGTGAACCTAGTCGAATGGAGTTGTTTGTTGCATGTTTCTCTAAAAATGGCACCACCAAAAATGTCGAAGCTGCAAACGCTATTGTATGTTATATTTGTAATTTCTTGACTACATATGCAAGTTTTACTTGAGCTTTAGGTTAGTTTTCACAAGCTTTATCTTATTTGTTAATGATAATTTATTTGACTATAGGAACAAATGCTAGACCTCAACTTTCAACTTCCAGAGGGTTCACTTGATGAGCCAGGGCTGATGATGTATTTTCAAAAGTGATGGGAAAAGACAAATATGGCAATGCTCGCATGTACGGGCTAGGTGTTCGAGCTTCAGATATATGGGGTGTCTTGCCGAGTCGTTGCGTGTTATAGGGAGAGCATGTTAAAGCAGCCATCGAACTTCAAGCTCTAAAGGTACATGTCACATTTTCGTTTGAACTTTGTTTAGCGATTGAATTATGACTCAAAATGGCTGGAATTTGCTATTTTCACTTGCATTTAAATACTCCATGTGAGCTTTACATTTGACTTTTGTAGGTTGGGGATGTTCATCTCAAGAGTATTATAAATTCGACGGAGATTGTGGCAAGAGGGCGGGTTTGGAGCTTAGATCCAGATGAATTGGTTGGTGGGGAGGAGATTGGTCCAGACTGGTGTGAAGTACATGTGCTGGTAGCTATTAAAAAGCGGGAACGTTTGGTCAGACCATATGGATTGTTTATTACAATTGAAGATGCTATTGGAGCAACCATCGCATGGCCATGTCCTTTCACTTTGGTATGTTAATCTTTTAAAACTTGTGAGCTTTAGTAAGTATAGAATTTTTTATCATATAACTTTAAGCTCATTTATGTGTTCTTTAATTGTAGGTGGTGCATGATGAAGATTGATATCTCTATTTCATAAGGGACAATAAGAATTTTTGTATTTGGTACTTAGTTTTGTCATGATACGACTTTGTGGTAGTTGATACTCAATAAGTACATGTACAACATTGAATTTTGTTGTATCGAATGAATTCGTCAAACTTTCATATATGTTTTAAATGTAAGATACATTAGAATTCTGTAATTGAATGAAACATCCCATATTATAGTCTTCTATGACACTTTTTAGTGTTACTTAATTCATTTTATAGGACTTTATAATTTGTTTTATAATTATATAACCTATTAAGACACATATTTTGGTACTATATAAATGTTTTAGCGACATCGAATTTCGTCCTATAAAACCACTTTTTGGGATGCCGATATTTGTTTTTAAATGTAAACATTTTAAGACAACATATAGTGTCCTATATTGTAGTCTATTAGGATACTTTTTAGTGTTACTTAATCCATTTTATAGGACTATGGAATTTGTATCATTATCATAGAACTTATTAGGACGCTCAAATTCGTCCTACTAACCTAATACAACGCCTTTAGATGAGACACACAAACTTTTGGTCCTATAAACTTAAAGTCCTATTAAGTACCCTATTAGGACACTAATGAAGGTCCTATAAACCCATTTTTGTTGTAGTGCAAGGAGGGTACAACTGCCACCACTATCATCGATGGCATTACAACCACCACCATTGCCCCCATATCCTTCCTTATCGTGAATCTGATTTAGTCTCTCTCTATCTTTCCCTCACTCGCTATTTAATGAACCAACATGTTTGTATCCTTATGTTTCATCTTCGTCTATTTCGTATGCTTTTGCTTCATATGCTTATGTTAGGGCACATGATTTAGGACTTTGATTTTAGAGTTTAACCAACGCTCGATTTAGGGTTTAGGGTTTTGATTTTTGGTATTCATCTCACTTTGATTTATAGTTTGATCTAGGATTTTAGTTTAGAATACACGGGTTTTGTATAATTTAGAACTAGTTTGCATGAATGTGTTGTTTATGTTCATAATAATGTCCTTGATGTTTATATATGAAGTTTTTGTACGATAATAATTACTTTATATAGTACAATGGAAAATGACTAAAATTTGCTCTCATGTGAGGGCCATTTAATAGTAAAACATACGTAGGAACGAAAACAAAAACCCAGTACCAAAAAAACGAAATAAAGATTATGTGAGAAGAAGAATTAAGGTAAGAAGGAATCTGGAACCTTATTACTTTTAGGTGTTGTTTGTTTTTTAAGAGGTCTGAAGTCTGAAATCTTATTTCACTTCTGTTTTATAAGAGGTGGTGCTGAAGTCTGAAATCTGAATCATAAGACTGTTTGTTTTTTTAAATTGAAACGTCTGAATCTGAATCTGAATCTGAATCATAAGACTGTTTGTTTTTTGTAAATTGAAACGTCTGAATCTGAATCATAAGATTGTTTGTTTTTGTATAATTATCTATTTTATGCCTCAAAATGCTATACCGTTGAATTTATAAAAACATCACTTCATTATAATTAAACTATACTACCATATATTTCTTGCACATTCAAAAATTCAACTGAAATACGTCCATTCATTCAAATACTGATTTTTCAACTGTTTTTGCCCAAGTTTTACGCGACACACTTCCTCAAGCTTTTGTGCCAACTTTACCCAAGATTCTTTTCGAAGACTACTTCCATTTCGACCCACCCGATTAACCTCTTCTATACAAGTCTCTAAATAGCATTTCATAATTTCGTTTGTCCATCTTACGCGTACATGCTCGTCCATCACTAATTAGCACAAAAGAAAGAACACATTTATAAAGATTACAAGAAAGAACATATACGCACCATCAAAATTTAAACTAAAAATAACAGGTTCAGCCAAATACATCAAATCTAATTTCAAATCAGGGATTAAACTAAAAATAACAGGTTCAACACTCTAAACAAATATAAGAATGGTTCATATCATCTTAGATTCAACATTTTTATGGTGGTCCATTTGGTTGGGTAGGGTATGCAAGTATAAAGCTGAGAAAAGGGACATTGTGTAAGATCCAATCTGGAAAGAGAGGAACATGAGTGGATGTCATTTCTAATTCCAAACTTAATTATTCTATCAAAGCTATAATTCATAAACCACATAAATAAGGGGCAAAAAGAAATCAAGGGGGTGTTCAAAATCGAAGCAACATCTTCGATTTTACTTGCTTTGGTACAGTTCTATAAAAAAAATCGAACACAAAAGTGAAATTGAACCCTATAGATGGAGCGAAAGCATACCTAAAGAAGAATCGGGCGAGAGGAGAGGAGAGTTATGCAATGTCGAGACCACCGATTGTCCAGAGAGGAGATGCCGAGATGCGAGGAGATGCCGAGATGCGAGGAGATGCCGAGATGCGATTTTCGAGTCGTCTGGAATGTTGATTAGGAACTTGGCGGTCGGAGAAATGGGAGGAATCGCTGAGACGAGGAACTATGTGGAGACGAAGAACAGTGGATGGAAACGATGGAGGGTGAGGAGGGTGATGGCGATGGAGGCGGAGGCGGAGGCGGAGGGTGATGGCGATGGAGGCTGCTAGTTTTAGGTCACAAGAGCTTTTAAGAGGATGAGTTGTCTCTTGTGAAATAAGAGAGATAAAGAGGTATCCAGATCTTATTTTTTTTATAAAACAAACAGCTTTTTTATCTATTTGTCTGACCGAAAAATACTTCAGACCTTTTAAGAGTTTTTTTTTTAAAACAAACACACCCTTACTCTCAAACTCACTCATTAATCGGATTGATACTGAATATGACCTTATGCATCTCGGTGCATTTCGTTCTAATGTACGTCCATGGAGATCTTTTTTTACCTTTCTCATCATAACTTACATTCTCATCGGAACCCAACGTAGTTATTCTATTTGTTAACTCCCAAACAGTTAAACATCAATATATGGGTTACCTAATAAGTCATCCGATTCTAGTCAAACATCATCTAAATTATAAATGAATTCAAATAAAATACAGATTTCAAATACCCATGTTAATGGACAGTGGAATACAATGGATTTTTCAACATTTTTTTAAAAGTAGTTGTATTATAAATATATTTTTTAAGTTTTTTGTGGCTTATGCAACCGATTTAAAATAAACATACTCACAATAGTTATTTGATTGTAAATCATGAGTGTGAATTGAGATTATCTTTGAACGAATTTCATGATACCCAAACAAATAGGGTCGAAGTATCACTAAAAGAAGCGAACTCCTACAATCTCAATTTTTGTCTTGGTTCTATAATGATTTCTGACAACCCAACACCACTTTCCTTACACGTTACGCCCACAACGGTTTAGTTAGGTTATACTTTTTTAACAGGGTAGACTGGGTTGCAATTTTTCCAAACTATCATAGATAGGTTAAGTTGTTTAAACTAATATCAATGATCGTGCAACCCAGCCCATGTACACCCCTATCATTTGGTTTTAATTGTAACACCCGTAATTTAGTTGTTAATTATAAATGAATTTTGGGAAACGTCTGGGGAAAACATTTGGGAAATCGTTCGGGGAACGACCGAGAAAATGATTAGTAATGGTCGAGGAACGACCGAGAATACGATCGAGGAACAATCGAAAAACTCTCGGTACGAGTCGGGCGATAGTGCCCCCTGATAGTGCCATTGGGCACAGTGGCTGTTAGGATAGCACAAGAGGGGAGTCCTCGGTACACTCTGGATGATAGTGCTCGCGATAGTGTCATAGGGCACTATCGCATGGCACTATATCATGGAGGGTCTAGTGCTTTAAAATCCAATTTTTAGAGATTTTCCTTCATTTGACGATATCTCACTCGTTTTCATTCTATCTGAGTTATTCTTAAAGCCATGGTTTCGTCTTTTGAAGCTTTTGAAGATAGAAACAAAGAGGATTGAAGCTTACTCAAAGAGTTAGGGTTTCCGTAAGTCGAAAGGTAAGGCTATATCCAACCATCTTTTAGCCTAGGGTTTGGTCCTTTTCACCTCAACCCTAATTCCTTCTCTTGGATTTGTTTATGTATGTTTTGAGAGTAAAGGAAGTTTTCTTGAGAAGCTATACATCATAGATTTAGAAGTTTTGCGTGTGGATCTAAAGTCTCCACCACTTTGGAAGCCAGAGAATAGATTTGGAACCTAGGTTTAACTTTACTTTGCAAGATGAGTTCAAGTTGCTTTGTGAAAACTATATACATGCCAAAAATTTCCATTTACAAATATTAATGTGGTTACTTTTTCTTTATCAAATAAGTGGGTTATTTGGTGAGTTTTGCATATTTGATTTACAAATCTTGTAAAATGTCCATATTTGAGATTTTTGGTCATTTTGATAAATAAACCTTGAGAATGTGTATTTTGACGAGCTATTTTATATATAAAGATTATTTGACGGTAATGCATTTTTGGTGTATTTGATTTGATAAATCGTTTAGAAAATGCATATTTGTGTTACAATATATTTTGGAAGTATAAACCGTATGGTTTATGTTTAGGGATGATTTATCCCGATATTGACAACGCTTGGCATAATCATACTTTTGAGTATGCATTTACCTATTTATTGAACAAATATATTTTGTTGAGTTTTTGGCTCGGTTTTAGACTCTGATGAGTCTTAGAGACATTTGTCTGGTTTTAATAGCTCAATGTGGAGCCTTGGGTATGATTTGCATTTATTGCATCCTTATTTGAGAATTACATGTTTTGAGTGTGTTGGTCGTTCATTTGGAGTCATGTAATTTATATTGTAATGCATTGGATCCAAAGGCATAGGAGTTAGTTTGAGTGGTAGAACATTTCTGTATTGTAACGTAAAATAGGCATGGGGTCTTCTTGGGTAAAAAGATGTGGGCTCTTTGAGTCGGGCATAGGCCATCGACCAATAATTGTACAATCCTTAGTGTAACGTGAAATAGGCATGAGGTCTTCATGGGTAATAAGATGTGGGCTCTCTAAGTCGGGCATCGGTCATTGACCAAATTGTAATTTCTCGTGAACAAGTGAAATCTAGGGTTATCGGGGGTCTTATGCCATGAACCTTGCGAGGTTGAATTGGATGATAGTTGATCCATAGTGGTCTCGTTAACATGGAGTTGTGGCTTACTTTTTGTGTTCCGCCACATCTAATGGTCAGGTCTCCCCTTTCACCGAAAGGTGCGTTTTGAATATTATGTTTTATTCATTCTGTTAGATCCCATTACAAGCAAACAATAGAAGATACTCCATAGAAGATCTCATTACAAGCAAACAATAGAAGATACTCCATAGAAAATGTAGACAAGATGAAATATAAAGAACATAATATTCAAGAACTCATCTCATACTCTTTAATTCATGAGATGGAGGAGAAAATGGAAGAATACATCACATTAGGAATTTTAGTCGACTCTCATGAACACCTTGTCTATGTGTGAATGTAAATTTCTCTCCAAGTTTCTCCAATAAGAAAGTTAACCCTATGCACTTATTTATAGGTCCCAAATACAAGGTAAAGGGACTAAGGCCATAAAACTAGCTAAAAGCCCATAAACTAATTTATTTATAAAACATTCTTTAAATTAGGGGCTAATTTAAGTTAACAATCTCCCCCTAATGTTTTATAAAGAAAGCATCATCATAAAGTCTCCCCCTTGATTTCTTTAGAAGCTTTGGTGTGTCACTCTTCAAGTCTTCAAAGCTTTGTAAGCTCCCCCTCAAATACAGGCTCATATTCTTGAAAGACCGAGACAATTAACCCCATTTTGTCCAGCTCCCATGACTCAACTTCACCGCTGTTTTTGACCATCAAGGAGCCTTTTTAAGAGAAAACATAAAACATGCACATTTAACTCCATCCTCTTAGATACCCCACAAGCTTTGATTCATCGATTTTGGAAGAAAAATGAGTGAGGTGTGCAAGTTTTCCCTTAGTTGCGCAGAACGGTCATCAAAGCAGAAAATTTGACTCTTTAAACCCCGTTGAGTAAACGTTCAGCTCCAAGTCTTAGTCTTGAAAATCGGAGGAGGGAGTGACATTTAATATGTCACAATTGTATCTTGAAACCATGAAGATTCTACGAGAGAACATCGTTCTTGAAAGCGGAAGAAGCACGAGTGAAATGCAATGCTTTCGGTCCAGCACCTTTATGCAGACTTTGGTACTGTTTTTGGCATATCAGATCAAGGAACTTGAGAAAACTAAAAACTTCAAAGTCGAACAAGTGAGTTATCTTTCCAACGCAATTGGACTCATGTGATTTGGAGCATCGAGTAAAAAGTTGTGCACGTGTTTCTGAAACAGCGCAAAGCTATCAGAAAGTTCAAAAGATTCGGACTTCGGGCTTTTGGATTATTGCGCACAGAGGCTCTGCACATTAGTACAGAGGCTTAGGATAGCCTTATAGAGGCTCTGTGATTTGCCTCTGGTAATTCTCTTCAAACACCATCAAACTACATCATATATGCATTATCTGTAGATGTACATCTTCTGGTCAGCCTAAGAACACTGCACGTGCATAGAGGCTCTGTGCATCTGGAATTTTACTTCTTCCCAGCATCTTAACAGCCTACAGAGGCTCGGAATCTGAACAACTTCTGCCCGTGCATGGAGACTGTATGTCGTTTTGTCTTAAGATCAAATGCATTTTATGCCCAACTGTTGTGAAGCTAATACTTCTGTTAATGAACATTCTCTTCTAGACTGCTTTGATCAATCTCTGGATTTAGCTTCTGGTTGCAGAACTCTTCTGTCAAGATCTCAGAAAAATCAAGCTTTCCAACCTATTTCTTCTGCGTATACCGAGCATCTCTGGGCAGCTTCACAGAGGTTCTACGCATGCCTGTGCGCATGGCAACCTCTTTACTTGCTTCTACACCTGCTTCTGCACATGATCAGCCTTGTAAACCCACGACATTTGTGCAAATGTGGACAACATATAGACAAACTCTGCAACTATTTGGAATTTCAAAATATCTTGAGTATTTCCAACAGTTGCATGATCAAAATCTATAATACAGATTTCCAGAATTAAATTTGTCCAATCTGTTGCACTTATCTAGACTCAACTTTATCGAATTTTGTATCCAAACGATCATAGCTTAGAAATCTGCAGATGAACAATAACCTGCTGAAAGCTTCTGGAACTGGACCTGCTCTTGACTAACTCTGAACCAACTGCCCAAGTGAACTCAGCTGTCGATTTTCAAGATTGCACTTTAAAATCTGCACATTTTTCTGATCTGCACATTAAACGCCAACAACGTTATGTGCAGCTTGAACATTTGGCTTCCCAATTTAACAGATGTCCTGTCTCAAACACTTCCATTCAGCTACTTATCATAAAAGAAGTTAACCCATGCAGAAGTGAGGATCTGTGGTATGATCATTGAAAGATTCTGCAGAGTGCACACCAACAGTCTTTCGAAACAGCAAACCTTCTGCTGCAGTTTTCTGTGGTTGCACCCTATTTTCTTCTATTTCGTCACTTTCTGCCCACAAGAGCCTGCATTACCACACCAACAACAACAGCTCTGGACTTTTGATAAAGCTTGTGTACCTATGTACATCTTCATAGATTCTGATCATACACAGAGGCTCTGGACAGCTTCTGTGTGAGCTCAGAGGCTCTGCACAGCCTTACAGAAGCCTCTATGCATACCCTCTGTGATCGACAAAGCTTATGTGGATTAAACACTGCACACACACTCTGATCAAGTTCTGAATACATTAATCTTCTCTGAACAATCACGGAACCACCTCTGCATATACACTGCATTTAGAATCATTTTCAAGATGTCCAATAATGACCTTGACACCATTATCCTCTGCATTTTGAGCACTTTCTACGTTAACCATTTGACTGCACCAGCAACAGCTATCCTTTTAAGACCCGAGCAACATCAGCTTGTCTACAAATGTTCTTTGTCTTAAACTCTGTAGCTACTATAGTAACAAACTTGTTTTGGAGGTTCTGTCGGATAAAATGCGTTGGTGGCAGCAGATCCTTTCCAGTTTCGAACACAACTTTTGTGTTTTTTTTTATCACAATTGCATTTGCAGGTGACAGCAAAAGAACACAACTTCTGTAGTTGTCTAAACTTAAACACAACAGAAAACTACGATTTTGGAACCACGTTCTTGTGATCGAAGAATCTGCTCCACAATAGAATTGACAAGAAGATCAGCAGCTATTTTTCTCACTTCCTTCGGCCAAGTGGTTGTATACATCAGAGTTTGTATGCGCAAAGGTAATTCATTGACGATCTTCCTTATTTGAGGTTCAAAACCCATATCAATGGCTATTGAGTGTAACAGCAGCAGTTTTGGGACAACTTCTGCACTTGAAAGTCCAACATGGACTCATTTGAATTCTGAACTGCTGCATAATCTATCACAGTCAGTTTGATACAGAGATCAGATTTATCATGGACAGAATTCTGATTTATCATGGACATAATTCTGATTGATCTTTGTATCAGCTTTACACGGCTGCCATAACCTTCTCAATATCTTTGTGGAAACCCATGTCAAACAGTGATCAATAATATGCGGGAATGACTGCACTTGAACCAGAAGATGTAAGCATAAAAATTCTGAGTGATGCGAAAAAGACAGCAAAGAGTATCTCTGTATGATCTGGTCCAAATATGTTGTATCATTTTGTTTTCGTTCAACGAACACAGCAGTAACTTTCTGTTTCGATTACAAACAGATTTTTGTTTTCAGACAGCTGATTGATTTAGCTGTTTTGAAAACAAACTTTGACATCTTCTTTAAACTTTCTGTTTCAAGATACTATGAAACTGTTTTGGACAGATTAAACTTCCATTGACTTTCTGTTTTCGTTTATCAAACACAATAGCAAGTTGTTCCAAACTTCTCTAATTGATCAGACTTTATGTTTTAAAATTTGTTGCACAATTAGAATACAAACAGCAGCATAATTTGCATCTACAATACTCCTTGATTTGATTTGATTAAAAAGAACAAGACAATCTTCATATATCTTCTTAGAACAAATATTGCAGAAAATTAATTTTCTAATTGATCACTTTAGAAAGTGAAGTTTAAGCAATCAAAAATCCAAATAATAGTTTCATATCTGACTTTGAACATGTAACATATCACCAAATCTTTCTCAAGCAACATTTTCCAAGACCCAAATGAATCAATTTTTCATTTAATCGATTATGAGCCGCGAAAAATAAACAAAATCTGGGTCAAAGAGAGTCCAATCTTGGATTTAAATAAAGATCAGATCAAAGATCAACAACCTTACTACCAAGATGCAAAAAAAATGTTATGGACTAAAGCACACACAAGGATGGGATCATAGATCAACCATCTACTTTGTGCTTATCAAATCAGACCAATAAAATAGGAAGAATCAAAACACACACATGTAATAAATCAGATCGGATTTAATCCAAATAGAGTCAAATCTTCACTTACACATTTCATCAAACCTGTGGTGTGCAGAAACATATTTTGTGAAGAAACAGTAAAGTTTTCTATGAAAGATCATCCAAATCTCATCTAAATGAAGAAATGGGCTTCCAATAAGCATAAAAACAGAAAGTAAGCCATAGAAATGATATTTGTGTTTAGACTCATGTGATTTAACCAATCAAAGCACCAAAACAACAAATAAATCATCTAAAACTTCTTGTAACGACCCATACCAATCTGGAAAGTTTTACGTTTTTCGTCAAGATTTGGTAATAAGTAGAAGTTGAGGGGCTGATTGGTATCTTTGGGATTGAGTATAAAAGGGCTCAAAACCCTAGGTAACATTCCATTTTTCCCTGATTTGTGTGTGTGACGGCTGAGTTTGTGGAGAGAAAGGAGAATGGGGTTCTTGGGTGTTTTGGGTGCATTTGAAAGAGAGGAATCATCAAGTTCATTTCCAGAAGGAAGGGAAGGATTGTAATTCGTGTTCTGCAAGTAACCTCTAAGGTAACCTCTAAACCATAACTCCTTTCAAGATTAATCTGCTGATTTCTGAGTTTTGTGGGTTATAGCTTATTCTAAGACATTTGAGGCCAATAGAGAGATTTAATCATCGTTAAATGTGTTTTGATAATAATAACTGATGGGAAATCGATTACAGATCATTTAGTGATAATTTATTGGCTTATCTTGAGGATTAAGAGGCAGGTAATAGGATTTTTCAATCTTAAACCCGTCCAGCGTATCGTCCGGACACCTTCAGTTTAAGAAGGTATCCGGGTAGAACGTCCGGAAAGCTTCTATCCCGATAGGATGAAGGTATCCGGGTGTGGGGTCGTCCGGATAAGTTTAGTCGTCCGGATAAGTGTGTCGTCCGGATAGGTAAATCGTCCGGAAATCTGTAGCGTCCGGAAAAGTGTTGTTGTCCGGAAAAGTGTTGTTGTCCGGAAAAGTGTTGTTGTCCGGAAAATATGGTTTTACCCGGTAGTCTGTCCGGGAAAGTTGTGTGTCAGGTGAGAAGTGTCCGGATAGTCCTAGTCAGCTTATAAATTTGTCCCCTCATTCAGGTAGACAATTTGGAAGTAAAGAGCAGAGTAGGGAAAAGCAAGCAAGCGTGTCAGGTGAGTTTTCTAACTGAAATGTGCGGCTTTTAAATGCGTTTTCTAAAGCAAGACATGATGATTAATGCCATGTTTATTTTTATAAATGATTTATCTACATGAAAGTTGTTTAAAGTTTTATATGTGGGATGTATGCATACATTGGTTTTGATGTAAATTGGCTAAGTCGGGGGGTGTGTTCCGCCAGCTCGTGCCGGGGGGGTGTCCCGTTTATGCCAAGGGAGGTGTGACCCTGTAAGGCAGCATGAGACTGACTCGTTGTCATCTACGGGTGACTTCAGGGTGCCGATTTACGAGGGGCGGACCTTAATCCGTGAATGATTTTGGATGAACAGTTTTATGAATGATTTATGTTGAAAATGATAAACTGTTTTTGAATGCTTTGATAACTGTTAGGAGGGACTCACTAGGCCTTATGGTCTAACCCTCGCATTTTCAAAATAAAACTTTTTCAGGAAAGCAGGTATTGAAAGGCTCTAGCAAGTGAGCAAGGAATTAGCAAGAGGAAGCCGGATAGTGTAGTAACACTATAGTAATATTTAGTATTTCTCAGTTGTGTAGGTTGATTCCGCCAACCAGATTTTGATTTGATGTAAGAAATTTTTGGGACCCGTTTCTGGGATATCCTATATTTATGAAATGCATGTTTAAAAATGTTGGGTTGTTATAGTTGGTATCAGAGCCATAGTTTAAGGGATTTAGGTGACCGGACGGGCCTAAACTTAAACTTGGGAGTAGAAATCACAACTGAGAATCAGGAAATGCGTTAGGAGGACACTATTGTAGATACAGGAAATGCGTTAGGAGGACACTATTATAGAGATAGGACTAATAGGGTACTGAGGACTGTCATGTAAGGTAAGTTTGAAATTTCACCTGGCCAGTGTAATTGCGAACTTACAGGTACATGTATGTGCTTAACCTGCCCTATTATGCCGAAGTGGTAGTCAGGAACTAGTATTCATGTCGTGTTCCGGTACTTTAGAATGTCAGTAAGATCCCTGAGGGGTAGACTGAGACCCCTTGTTGGGGAAGTCTCATGAGAAGTCCTGGTGATGTGATGTACGTATACATCGTAGAGAAGAAATGTTGTATAGAGTGTTACGAGTCGTCTAGAGGTAGCTCTTCGTGGATTCGGAGAAGAAGAATGGTTGATTTTTGAGTAGGACTCATGTTTCTAGGGTGTCTCGGTTCTAGAAATCGGGGGATAGATCAGTTTGGTTGGTAAGGAAAGACAGTGCCAAAACCTTGAAGGTATCAATGGAGCCCTGGGTTCTTGGCCGAGCTTTCCATTAGCAGGATGAATTAAATAAGATATCTATGGTGAAATGAAACCCGGTAGAAGTGGAAAGTGAGATAGTTGATCAAAATGAATTAGTATGAATGGTTGAGTAAGTGGATCGTTGAATGTATGTATAGCAAGTCGTTGCAAGGCCTAGAGGGCGACCACTGGTCGAAAGTGGAGTGTCAATGATAAGTTGCGTGAGTAAAGCGATTGACCTTGTTTGAGTGAGTAGCCTTCAATTGCAGGTAGAACTTCATGCATTGAGTTCGTATATGTGTACATGAGATTTTTTCATAATTAAAGTAGATGTGTAAGTATCAAATTTGATCGAATATGAGTCGGCGTGTGCAAGCGTATGTTTAAAGAAAAATGCAAATCCATTTACATCGTACAATGAAGTCTTGAGGTTTACGAATTTCAAAATATTCCGCTCTATTCATGATAAGTCAAGAAAACGTTTGAATGCACAACTTTTATAACCAAAATGAGTATTGACATGTTGAAGTTATATAAATGAGTGTGAGGACCGACTGGTTTACTTCGTGTCGGTAAGTCCTTTCAAAATTCTGTCGTATGGAAAGATTTTTCATCCGATATTTATTTCTGTCGTAACAACACATTTTTGGTTGAGTAAGATTAAGTTTTACGGAAAGATTGCATGCAAACGACCCACAAGATCGTGGTGCAGGGCATTGGAGTTATGAGAATGTTGGGGTCGTATGTACCCAAGTTGTTTTCAAGTGTGGTTTCTTTAAAATGATCAGAAGTGTAAAATGATTCATTTATCGCGTGGTCAAGCATGAAGGCTATGAACTCAATAGGTCGTAGAGTATTACATTTTAAGCTAAGGAAGAACTCCTAGAGTGGAGAGGTGTTGGACAAATCAGGGGAGAATGTTTGTAGCTTTGGTATTTGTGTTCTAGAGGAAAGGTGAGCAGTGGAAGAGTCGGGAGTGGATTTTTAGTGTCGGTTGTATGAGGGTCTGTACCCTTGTGTGGTGACTGGAAATACAGTTGCCGAGGGACGGTTGTGTTCAAGGGAAGGACTAGAAGTCATCAGGGTGTTGGTATTAGCAACTCGGTATGAGTAGGGTGGTGAAGTAGGAATGGAATATCCTCGACGTGAGTAAGAGTTTTAAAGAGATCTTGTGACACTGACAATGCTCGAGTGAGTTTGAAACGAGGACGGCGGGGTGTGAGTTTGATTAGGATAAGGGACCCTTGTCGAAGAGTAAGTTAAGAAAGTATCAACAGTTCAACTATTGACGTTGAAGTCGACAGTTGTGTAAAGTGTATGAGGCCGAAGACTTGAATTAGAAGGTTGAAAGTTGAAGGACCACCTTGTAGGGGTATTAAGTTAGTGAAAGACTGCCGTTTTTGATAAGCGTTTCACTTACGAGGTGGATAGTTTGTTAAGAATGAAGTATTTAGCACAAACGAAGTGAGGGTATAGACTATGTCGATCTGTGAGAAATGTGCCCTGCCGAAGTAAGGGTTTGGTATTGCAAAGAGCTAGCGAGAAACGAGCATGTTAGAGTTAATCAGGAACTCGGGTGTTGTGGTTCAACTAGAGCTGGGAGAAAGGCAATGTAGCGAGATAGACTCGGTTAATTATGAATGAGGTCTTGAAGATAAGTTTGAGTTGTGTATGATTGGCCATGAGAGTTTTGGTCTGTAGTGTGATGTTATAAGTAAGTGATGTACAATTATGTAGTGGCAATAATTGCCAAGTTGAATGTGCCAGCTAGCGTCGTAGTGATGTGAGATTAGAGAAAGAGGAAACTTCAGATAGAAGCCTTTTTGGAAATTTCGGTTGGGGTGTTCGTGTTGTTAATCAGGTTGTTGGAGCACGTAGGGTGTGAGTTGATGTTGTGATAGGATTATGTCCGGGATAGCATCACGGAGTGGTGGTGGGTAGATACCCAAAGGAGAAACCAAGTGTCTTTAGCTATAGGAGTCGCTAAGTAAGCATATATTGGGATAATTGGAAGTTTAAAGAAAAGGATGGATGTATTAGTCAAAATGTGGGGAATAGATGTGAAATCCTTAAAGAATGTGAGTTGTTGCTTATGTGTGAGCGAATTGTCTGAGAAAGTAAAAGTTAGAATTTAAAGAATGTATAGTGGCGTCGAACTCTGGTGTCGATTCGAGGTGATTTGGTCGAAAGCCTTAAGTTAGAATGTTAGTGCAACCGTTTGGTTATGCATAGTAATGAGACAGTATTTGCAGCTTGAGAATTGTCGGAAGAGATGGGCGAGTAATGTTGGTGAGCAGTGCTCCACGCTAACGTGGGGAGGTGAAGACAGTATGTCGGATTAAGTAAGTAAATCGGAAATAGTAAACTTGACAGTAATGCCGATAAGTGCAGTGTTGTGTAGATTGTCCTTGGTAAGTGTGCGGACTTTTGAAAAGAGTATTGAGGAAGGAAATTGTGTATGATTTTGTGCAGAAAAGAAGTGGGTAAGACGACTGAATGAGTTAAGTCAGTGATTTTGTGAGAAACGTTCAAGCGAACTGATCGTTCAGTGTAAGCTATTGAGAACAGTAGGGTGTGATCGTGGTTACCCCACCTAGTTTGAGTGGGAGTAACCGAAGTTATGTTATATGACTGGACGCTTGTAGCAAGCAGTGAGAAATTGATGAGCCTTCAGGATAAGTTCAATTCGGATAGGTGAGTACCCCAGTAAGGAATTTTAGAGGTTTCCTTCTACTAGACACGTTAAGTGTGAAATGATGAAGTGGTGAGAACGTACGAATTAGTTGACGAGTTGTAGCCAATGTGATTCGGGAAAGGAGTATGATCTGCATAGACGAATGTCGGTTGGAAGAAGTAATCTATAATTTCAGGTATGCCAAGGAGAGGCTCAAGGGTGTGAGCTTGTCGGGATGTACAAGGTTGGCCTGGTGCCAAGTTGTCAGTGAGCAAGTTTTCCTGGTAGAAGATTCTCGTTGTTGTGGCGGGAAATTTCTGCCAAGTTCTTTCCCTTAAGGAAGTATAAATGTATGAGAGACTTTAACTAGACGTGTTTAAAACCGTGAGTCCCGAGGTGTGGACGGAGGCGCGGTTGGCTTTGGTTTTATCAGATAGTTTTAAGCAAGTATAGGGATCGAAGAGAGTACAAGTAAATAGTGCAAGATGGCACGTTTTAGCAAGTGATGACTCATCGAAGGCGGTTTCACGCATGGAGTGCGGTTATGTTTCCCCATCTGAACGATTTGGGGCAGCTGAGTAGAACTGAGTGGTTGGATTGAAAACATAAGACTGTGGAACCTCGATAATTGAGAGATATGTAAAGTGGACTACGTCTGTGGGTCCGTCGGAGTTATGAAAGTTGAATAGTTAACGCATGATCTTGAGGTACTAGATGAAATTTTGGAGGGATTCGTAGTGTGATGTGCGTCTCTGTTATGAGGAACAGATGAGGGTAGCGGTAGTGAGATCGACCTTGCAAGAATTACAGGCGATAAGAAGTTGACTTTCGTCTTTAATGAGCAAGTTAGAGCAGCGGCATACAAGTACGACTTGCCGGAAGAAGTAAGAGGAGTTCATCCAACATTTCATGTGTCAATATGAAGAAAATGCGTGGCCGAGACCTATGTAGCCATTCCGTTAGAAGATGTCAGCATTGACGAGAAATTGATGTTTGAGGAAGAGCCAATTGAGATCGTAGACAGTAAAGTGCGGAAAACGAGGAACAAGGAAGTCCGCTTAGTGAAGGTTCAGTGGAAGTATCACAAGGGACGAGAAGCAACGTGGGAAGTAGAATCCAGTATGAAGTCTAGGTACCCTCACCTTTTTGAAAATGGAATTCCGGGGACGGAATTCTTTTGAGGGGGGAGTGTTGTAACGACCCAGGCCAATCTGGAAAGTTTTACGTTTTTCGTCAAGATTTGGTAATAAGTAGAAGTTGAGGGGCTGATTGGTATCTTTGGGATGGAGTATAAAAGGGCTCAAAACCCTAGGTAACATTCCATTTTTCCCTGATTTGTGTGTGTGACGGCTGAGTTTGTGGAGAGAAAGGAGAATTGGGTTCTTGGGTGTTTTGGGTGCATTTGAAAGAGAGGAATCATCAAGTCCATTTCCAGAAGGAAGGGAAGGATTGTAATTCGTGTTCTGCAAGTAACCTCTAAGGTAACCTCTAAACCATAACTCCTTTCAAGATTAATCTGCTGATTTCTGAGTTTTGTGGGTTATAGCTTATTCTAAGACATTTGAGGCCAATAGAGAGATTTAATCATCGTTAAATGTGTTTTGATAATAATAACTGATGGGAAATCGATTACAGATCATTTAGTGATAATTTATTGGCTTATCTTGAGGATTAAGAGGCAGGTAATAGGATTTTTCAATCTTAAACCCGTCCAGCGTATCGTCCGGACACCTTCAGTTTAAGAAGGTATCCGGGTAGAACGTCCGGAAAGCTTCTATCCCGATAGGATGAAGGTATCCGGGTGTGGGGTCGTCCGGATAAGTTTAGTCGTCCGGATAAGTGTGTCGTCCGGATAGGTAAATCGTCCGGAAATCTGTAGCGTCCGGAAAAGTGTTGTTGTCCGGAAAAGTGTTGTTGTCCGGAAAATATGGTTTTACCCGGTAGTCTGTCCGGGAAAGTTGTGTGTCAGGTGAGAAGTGTCCGGATAGTCCTAGTCAGCTTATAAATTTGTCCCCTCATTCAGGTAGACAATTTGGAAGTAAAGAGCAGAGTAGGGAAAAGCAAGCAAGCGTGTCAGGTGAGTTTTCTAACTGAAATGTGCGACTTTTAAATGCGTTTTCTAAAGCAAGACATAATGAGTAATGCCATGTTTATTTTTATAAATGATTTATCTGCATGAAAGTTGTTTAAAGTTTTATATGTGGGATGTATGCATACATTGGTTTTGATGTAAATTGGCTAAGTCGGGGGGTGTGTTCCGCCAGCTCGTGTCGGGGGGGGGGGGGGGGGTGTCCCGTTTATGCCAAGGGAGGTGTGACCCTGTAAGGCAGCATGAGACTGACTCGTTGTCATCTACGGGTGACTTCAGGGTGCCGATTTACGAGGGGCGGACCTTAATCCGTGAATGATTTTGGATGAACAGTTTTATGAATGATTTATGTTGAAAATGATAAACTGTTTTTGAATGCTTTGATAACTGTTAGGAGGGACTCCCTAGGCCTTATGGTCTAACCCTCGCATTTTCAAAATAAAACCTTTTCAGGAAAGCAGGTATTGAAAGGCTCTAGCAAGTGAGCAAGGAATTAGCAAGAGGAAGCCGGATAGTGTAGTAACACTATAGTAATATTTAGTATTTCTCAGTTGTGTAGGTTGATTCCGCCAACCAGATTTTGATTTGATGTAAGAAATTTTTGGGACCCGTTTCTGGGATATCCTATATTTATGAAATGCATGTTTAAAAATGTTGGGTTGTTATACTTCTACCCGGCACGAATAAATCTCTTAGATGGGCGGATGTGAATCTGGATTTACGTTGATTGTCCGGAGTCAAGCGTTGAAGCCATCCCATTTTAAAAAGGAGAATCGGGCTCCATCTAACTACAATAAAAACAACCTTAACGCACGCAGTTGTTGCCATAGGTGGCCGATTTTGAAGAAAAGTTTCTTCAATCGGCTCTGATACCAATTGTCAGATCCCATTACAAGCAAACAATAGAAGATACTCGATAGAAAATGTAGAGACAAGATGAAATATAAATAACATAATATTCAAGAACTCATCTCATATTCTTTAATTCATGATATGGAGGGGAAAATGGAAGAATAATCACACTAGGAATTTTAGTCGACTCTCATGAACACCTAGTCTATGTGTGAATGTAAATTTATTTCCAAGTTTCTCCAATAAGAAAGTTAACCCTAGGCACCTATTTATAGGGCCCAAATACAAGGTAAAAGGCCTAAGCCCATAAAATTAGCTAAAAGCGCATAAACTAATTTATTTATAAAACATTCTTTAAATTAGGGGCTAATTTAAGCTAACACAATCTTTCGGTGTTGTTTTTGGGAACAGTGTGTACCCACAAGTTGATGTTTTGGATGTCGTTTGTTATCCACATGTTGTTGCTTTGAACACTTGAGTTTTATCCAAGTTTTCCCGGTATTTAAATATCAAGTTTTATTCTCGGTTGTGTGAGTATTTGGTTTTGGTCGCGTATAGACGAGGGTTTTGATTTAGAGTTTTCATCGCGAAAATTGTGGGTTTTGGATAGATGTTGTCTTTATGTTAAATACATTTCATTTGAGAAATTATGTTTTAAATCAGCAGTCTTTCGGTTTTACCATTTTACAATTATGATAAAACTTGTTTGAACTCACTAGGCATTAAGTTTAACCTTTTTATTTGTCGGCATGTGCATGAGGTCCATGTTGGGGAATGATACTAGCGACACTATGAATAGTTGAGTGCTAGTTAGATGCACGAGAAGGATATAGTTATTCATTGATACCTTTAGCACCTCGGAGATAGTGACAGTTAGTGGAATATAGAATTGTGTAAGGTTTGGAATGTTTTATATTTATGTTAAATCTTAGATTGTCATTATAGGTAATCAAGTTTTGACTTCTAAAAAAGAATTAAAATCCTTATTTGATGTAATATCAAAAAAATTAATTTAATCGATTTCTTTTCAAAATTTAAGGATGTTACATTATTGGTTTAAACCGAATTTTGTCCATCAAACAAAACTGCTTTGTTTGCTATAATTTTTTTTCTAAAATAGGGAATCAAAAGTTAAAATCTCTAAAAAGAGTTACATTCATCTCCAATAGCTTTGCTATTTTAGAGATTTTAACACAAATTATATTAATATAATATTCTCTAATTTATATTCCCAATACACTTTAAAAGAAAATTTTAATATAAAATGATAAAAGATTTATGTTATTGGTGGGTTGATTATAATAATTATTTCTCTCTCATATTTAGAGGATTATAGAGAGTTCTCTATATTTAGAGATTTTTCCATTAATCTCTATTTTAGCAAACAAGATAGCAATGCTGTTGGAGAAGAATATCAAACAAAACCCCAATTTTTTTCTATTTTAGCAATGTTGTTGGAGATGCTCTAAGGCAAACATAAACTTATCAAAATAAATAAATTTCTAATACTAATTTGTAGAACTATAACATTTGTTAATTCTTATTCTTAACATCACAAAAAATCATAATAAATAATACTTGTATTTTGTTTAAGAGAATGGCTCTTATTTTTAAATTAAAAAAAATTATTTAATTCTGATTTTAAAATCAACATAATCATTTCATTAAAAAGAAAAGGAAAAGGCCTACCATATTTTATCTTTTCTTGGGAATGTTTGACTGTGTTTAAGGATTTCACCTCAAAAGAATTGAATGATCTCCTTGTGCTCACAAAACCTCTCAATTACATGTGCACACATTTGCATTTTACAATAACTATCTTTACCTTTAATGTAATGAAACAATATGATAATGGGCTAAAACATATTTTTTTTTAATTTGTGACACACATATATATATATATATATATATATAGGAAGAATTTTAGTAAATATGCTTAATTAAATCTTATACTATAATTGTTGACAGTATTTGGTTATGTCATATTTTTAATAAAAAAAATATGAAAATTTGGTAATTACGTATCATACATCATCATTTATTGGCAACTATAATGTGTATATATGTGTAGGAATAATTTATTAAATTAAATTTGGCTTCCATTAAAAATATCAAACAATTTTATTGTATTTCAATAAATATTGATTTTATTAAAATATAAATCATCAAGGTATATATTGTTAATATTGATGGTTAAACAAACGTTTAGAAGTACAAAAAGAACGTTTATGGAATATTTGGTTCTTATATAATTTAAAAACTCCAATACGTGCATTATATATATATATATAGAGAGAGAGAGAGGGAATGGTTTAAACGAGAACGATAATTATTTAATAAAACACGACAACATCAAATCATGTGCAAAATCACATGTGATATTACATTAACGGCAAAAATTTGATGTGGGCAACTTTGGTCGCGAGGCAAAGTCGTGTGAATCATGAATGATTTTGTATATTAATGATCGTCGTGTTTTCTTAAATAATTAGCGTTCTCGTTTGAACTCATCTCTAAACTATATTTTCATTGTAACTAGGAGATAAATGTTGTCATTCATCTCTATTTGATTCAACAACCCACATTAAATAGACTAAAGTTAAAGTGATTAATGGTAAAAATGGAAGGTCATTTCAATCTCATGTGTTAGCTCCAATATTATGAAAAATTAGAAGTATTGAAAAATGGCTAAGTACAGAAGAACTTCCACAGAAGCTCTGCTGAGTGCAACAGAAGCTCTGTCGGGCATCTCAGAAGAATCAAAGGAAGTTTGATCAAGAGTAATCAAAGACCGAAGAAACTACAGAAGGACGCTTTCAGAAGACCAAGAACGCAGAACCTTTGTTACCAATAACAGAGCCTCTGCGGACAACAGCAAAAGACAAGGAACCCAGTGAAGACTACTCACAAAGGACCAAAGAAGGATCTACAGAAGAATGCTCACCAATGAATCAACCACAGAACCTCTGTCACCCTTGACAGAGCCTCTGCGGTTCAGACTGAAGACTTGGAAGATATTTATAATATCTTGCCACTGTTGAAGAAATATCTTGCTACTGTTCCTGACCTGTTCATCAACTTGCATGGTAGCTTGCCCTGTCCAACTTCAACACGTGTCAAACTCTGAGTGGACTCAATAGGGCTTAGTACAACATAGACGTCTGCGCCATTAAATGAAATACAGCACGTTCAACTGTTCATACCATCCGATCAACAAAAGCTTATGCTTTATGGTCCCCTTGTAGTAGTATAAAAGGAAGACTCATGTTGAGTTCTTCCTAAAAGGATATACACAACTGTTTTTACAAAAAAAGGCACACAAGAACACATAGCTTATGCACATCGAGAGTCATATCTGCTTAACGCTTTGCATACTCAACTGTTCTTAAATCTATTCTTGCCTTATATATAAAACAACAGTAATCTTCAAGATATCATCTTTATACTGTTTCTTTATATTGTGTGTTCTAAATCTATCAAACATATCTGTTAGTTCTTCAATACGCTTCCGCATCAAACATAAACTCGAACTAATAGATCTGATAATCTTGTATAAGCAAAACGGGAAACCAACAATTGGTATCAGAGTCGAGCTTGTTTTTTTTAATATCAAGTGATCCTCGTTTTTACAAGATTTGTGATAGAAATTATCTGTTTTTAACCTGTTCTTCATTCCTTCAATCAGATTCTGTTTTACTGCCATTTTCGATCTATTCGATCTGGTAACATCATAGAAACTGTTTCTTTCGTTAAAAACTTCATTTAAAATGTCTAGAATGAAATTTTGTGGTGATGCTGATTCAATTTTTTATTCAAAACTCGGCACAAATTTTCGCAAAATAATTCCTTCTCTTGAAAAAGAACTAGATGAAAAGAACAAAAGCATTTTTATTATCTCTGATAAAATTGCTAAACTTGAAGAATCTGTTAAAATCTTAAACTGTGAAAATCTTGAACTAAAAAGGAACTTATCTATGTCAGATGAAGAAAAGAAAAGACTTGAACTAAAATGTTTAAATTTCTCTAAACTAATTTCCAATTTTGAAAAGATTGTGGCAAATGAAAAAGGAAATTATGAAGAGAAGAAAACTGTTCTTGAAACAAAGTCTATGGAGCTTACATATAAAATCTCAGAATTGCAGAATATCCTTGAAAAAGAAAGAAAATAATCTTATTCTGAAAGAAAAGAATCTTATTCTGAAAGAAAAGAATCTGAACAGTTAAAGGTTCAAAGATTTCAAGATTTAAGTCAAAAAAATGACTTTGAAAAAGAGAGAAGGATTTTTAAAACAGAAATATCCAAACTAAAAAAAGACTCTCTAATTTAACAACTGAAATCATGTTGTAGAAAAGATGCAAACCTAATCTCCAAAAGATGCTTGAGGAAAATTTAAGGAAAAAGAATATTTTTGCTAAACGGATCAAGAAATTTAATTTTAAAGGATCTTTTAAGCCAAATATGTTTTCAAAACTTCAGACCTCAACATCGAAATTTTTGCATGATCATAGGTTGGACAAATTAGTTAATCAAACTTGTAAAAATGTGAAAAAGGTTTGGATAATGAAAGGCTCTATACCTGTTCAAAATGCTCAAAAAGACAAAAAGTCTTTCATTTCTGGTATGTATGACAAAGGCATAAAGGCGTTTCATTCAATAGGACCCATACGAATATGGGTACCCAAAACCTCTGTAAGTATAACATAGATACTGTATACTTTGTAAATATTTTTTTATTATTTTTGTATGTAAATTCTTAAATCTTCAATAGTTCTTAAGATCACAGAACTTCTGACGACCTCTACAGAACCTCTGATGATCTTGACCTATGTTCTGTGCAAACTTATCTTATTCTGAACCAAGCATAGGTCAAGGGGGAGCAGAAGAAGACACTTGATCTACAGAGGTTGTTAGATCAAGGGGGAGCGAAAAAGGAGACCTTGCTGAATCTACAGAGATTCATAAGTCAAGGGGGAGCTAAGAATGCGACAGAAGAGATCACATTCGCCGATCAAAAAGAAAAATAGGTTGGTATCTCGCACTCACACAATGCTACAGAAGTCATAAGCCGCAGAGTTCTTTCAACCAAAGAACCTCTGTAGATCACTCAAATCATTCAAATGACTTCTGCTGCACAAAATCTTTGAGATTTACAATTTTCTAGGACACCAACTTTCAAATAGGTCCTAAATACATTGTTAAAACTTATCAAAAACTTGGATGATTAAAAATGTTTATAAATTTTTAGTTATTAGAAATCTCCTGTCACAGAGCCTCTGCTGGCTCTGGCAGAGGTCCAAAAACCTCTGTAGGATAATTTCTCTCTACTAAAGATTTATTGATCCTCTCCGTGTTTTTCAAACGATTTTTCATCAAAGATACAATATACAGAGATAAAAGTTTTCCAAAATCACAGAGCTTCTGTACCCACAGAGCCTCTGTAAAGATTTCCACTTGGGAATTTCTGTATCTGTAACGGTAACTTTTCTGTGGTGAAAATTTAAACCCACGCGCTTTTCATTTAATATGGCCGCCCACGACGTCTCGTCGTCACTGACTCTGATGACGTGTCGAGTTTTCATTGACGTACATATCACGTCGTCCTGGAAACTTGCATCACGCCGAATGAACTCGAGTGCGGACCTCAAATTTTATTAACTTTCTCACATTTTCACCGTTCCGAATTCTATCCGTTACCACAGTATAAAACCTAAGTTAAAAATCACTTTCAAAACTTTACTATTCTCTCATCTTCTCCGGCGAACTTGCTTATTTCTTTCTGAAAACCTAGAACTTTCAAACCTACAAATGGCTTCCAGTTCCAAAGCTACTCACGTTTCACCAACGAACTCTCCGCCACTCTCTCCAGTACATTCTGAGCACTCCCACAACTCACATACCGCCGCCGATGCCAACAGACATGACTCCGGCGACGAGGCATCCTTTGTACCCACTACCCACCTGCAACAATTTTTCTCAAATGACCATTTCGAGCAAACCCTTCCCATTAAATCAAACAATTGTTATCTTGTTCCTTCTCCTACGGCATTTGGCAAAGAACATGCCATCCTGCTAAACATCCTAGAGAACCACTTTCTTTACCCTCTTCTGAGCAAAACCGTTGAACAAATACCTGTACGTTACCTACATCAGTTTTGGCAATCTTGTCGTTATGACGCTGACACCGATTTGATCAGAGGCTACATTTCTAAACCTGACCAAAGTAAGAGCCTTGAACTGATGTTCAACCGCACCATGTTCTCATTAGAATTTGGCCTTCCAACAAGAGGACTCATGGGAATCAAAAAGTATGCCCCCAACCAACAAATGAAGAACTTGTCGACTTTCTGCACATGTTAGGGTACAACCAACAGTTGAAAAAGAGGAACGATTTCTGCAGAGCAAGACTACCCCCTCTGTGGAATACCTTATTCTCCATCCTAAATCGTTGCCTCACGGGCAAAATCGGGAGCATCGATCAAAGCTCACCTCAAATTCTCTCAATCATGTATGGTGTATACTATGATCTACCCCTAGATTATGCCACCATAATGATGCAAGAGATCATCAACACCATCGATCGCAAAATCGCCTCCCAGAAAGCCAAAATGTCTGATCACAACTGGTTGCCCCCTCTGCAGTTCCAGCGAATCCTCAGTGTACTTTTCGAACCCCTACTCCTTATCCAAAAATGGCCAATGGACGGTCCCAAACCTAAGCAATTTCCTATGTCCAAGAACACTCCTACAGAACATGAGGACGGCTACCCGCACAGCAGGCCACTGTCAAAGGTAATGTTAGGTTATGCTAGTGATGAAGAACTAGTTAGTGAGTACACACGCGTTTACAGAACTCCTGAACCCAGTTCTGTAACACCCCCGCGTATAGGAATGCCCATAGGAGTTAGTGTAATAGAGAGACTTACAGAGGAAGAATGGAAGATAAAGTTGGCTAAACACAAGGCCAACCAGAAGAACTTCAGAAATATAAGGAAAGACCTCTATCCTTCAAAAAGGAAGTCTTCTGAGGGATCTAAAGAGAAGAAGAAGAAAAAGGGAAAGAAATCAAAGAATCCTACAGAGGAACCACTTGCCTCTGCTTCTGCTATCCAACAACCCCCTGCAGAACCATCTTCTCCACCCTCTACCCCTCCCTCTTCCAAAAGAAAAAGAAAGTCAAAATCTACAGAGGAGGGGGCACCAAAACCGAAGAAAAGGAAATCAAAGAAGAAGAAACCATCTTCCCCTCTGCAATCAATTACAGAGGAAATAAAAAAGGATCAAGTTCCACCTCTGCAAACCCCAATCTTCACAGAGGTTCTTGATTCATTTCTGCCAAGACAAGAGACTGCAGAAGAAGAGGTCCAAATAGGTAAAATTACAGAAAATAGGTTAGAGGATAGGGTAGAAACGTCTGGAGGAAAAGAAAATGAAAAAGAAAAAGATGCCGAAATTGCAGAAGGCACACATCCCTCAACCCCTCCCAGTGCAACCCACGCATCTAACTCCACAGGTCTAGCTGCAGAAGGAGTTATTGAAAAAGAGTCGCACAACTCGATCCCTACCCAAACCAAACAGCCAGAAGTCACTCTTTCGACTTCTGCGCCCACAGAAATAGGGGAATCCATTCCTAGGGAGTCTCCTCGAAGAGACTCACCTATAGTTCGTGATCCATCACCCCAGATCACACTAGAAACCCCTACAGAGGAATTCGTTTCCTCTGCCACGCACAATATAGGGCCAAAACTTCTTTCAGAGAGAAGTAGAGAGCACCAAGACGAAGAGACTCTAGACAAGTCTCCAAGTCAACAGAAGAATATTCCGATACCCACCTCTGGAGTGGATTTGGACACTGTTCTTCACAGAACTTCTGTAGAGACTGAAACTCATGTTTCTTCTCAAAGATCAGATGAAAATCCTTCCACCCCCAACGTACAAACAAGGGTGAAAGAAGGTGTCCCAGGAACAGGGACTCACTCTGGAGAAGGGGTTGTTCCTCCAGAGGTTACCCAAGAGGAACATGTTACGAAGGATGAGTTCCAAGTCTTTGTAACCTCTGTAACTCAAACATTGAATAAGTTGCAAAGCTCATTCACGACGTTTACAGATTCGACTTCAGGCGCGCTTACAGGATTAAGTACCAAAGTGGATACCTTATCCACAGAGGTTAAAACAGCCCTTGCAGAAATGAAGTCAACTACAGAAAGTTCTGCTGCTGCTGCCATCGCCTCTGCCACTAACATTGCCAAAACAACAGCTGCAGAGTTCGAGAAAAGTGCGACCAAAGCCTTCAAGACTTCGATCGCAATCTACCTTGAAACAATGAAGAAACATGCAGCAAGGCAAGCAGCTCAAGAAACCTGCAGAACAGAAGTTGCTGCTAAAAGAAGGCAGGATGGTCCCGATGATGGAGCATATGGTCATCCTGAGGGGGAGTGAACAAAGGAAACAACAGAGGCTGATGCTGCAAAAACTACAGAGAAAACTGCAGAACCTTCTACGACAGAAACCCAGAAGGGAACACAACAGAGGCAAAACACCTCTATCTCAGCAGAGGATGCACCAACCACAAAACCTAAGGTAATCACTCTTGCATCCTCTTCCTCAGAACAAACTCCACCCTCACCCAAAGAATCAACACCAACCTCACAACCAATCCCGAGCAAAACCAGAGTCAAATCCATAGCTCGAAAACCCCAAAGACCAAAACGCACTGCAGAGTTCATTCTTCGCAGAATGGAATTTGTATCTGCTTTTCAATCAGCAAATCGTTTTGACATCCCACCTCCAAGACCCGAAAACTCTTCACCAACAGAGTCCTCACAACCCGAAGTATCAAAACCTTCAGAGGCAACAACCAAAACATCAGAGCATCCAACCCCAAAACCCATAGAACCTCCAACTGTTAAATCTACAAAGGTTCCACCCACACAAATCCAAAACCCAACCTCTGAAACCTCAAAACCAAAAGATAAAGGCAAGGGAATAATGACAGAAGAAGAACCAAAGAAGAAGATGCCAGTTGCTACAGAGAAGTTGATGAAAGGTGCCTTTAATGCCTTCGTCACTCCTAAACCCGAAGAGGAAGACTGGCATTCAACTTGAATCCTTTGTCAGCAAATCCAACCCTGGATCCCACAGCTAAGGTAACAGAAGGTAAAGTAGCAGACATCACTCGACAAATGGATGAGCTAAGGAGACCAATTCCAAGAACTACTCCAACCATTGAACAAATGAAAGAGCAAGTTTACAGTTATCTCTACAGACAACACTTCCAGAGCGATCTGCCAGCTCATGTCCGAGATCAGAAGCTCAGAAAGGAATTCGATGCCATTTTCACCTCTACAAAGTCAAAACCGGTCAACCAAGTTTACTCCATTCACAAAATAAAGAAAGTAATCTATTGTAAATACTCTAAAATGAGAACTTATCCTCATACGATGTATACAATCTGGAAAGTCAAAAGGTCTGACAGATCAGAGAATCAATTCTCTGATGCTGATATCCGAAACCTCAATCCCTATGACTTACCTGACCTTCTGCAATGGACGAAAGACAACTTCAATGACGACTGCCACCAAAGGTCTTATCGAGTTCTCAGAAAGGCGATACGTGAAAAGCTCCTAATCTACAGCATGCTCGACTTTCAACTAGCTATTGATCTAGGCATAACTACTCTAAGTATCAGACCACCAGAGGATTTCTGCCCACCCAATGCAATACCCAATTCTATCATCAAAACTCCAAGGTACGGGTTAGTATTCAAGAATCCTGCTGATCAACTTAAACTGTTTGTGACAATGGACTGTCAGAAGTACACAACCCATACTCTGAACATGTTCAGAAAAATACTAGAGGAGAACAAAGCAACAGAGCTTATGGACGAAGAATCTGCTCTGATGATGATCAAAGAGATTGATGCTACACTAGGCTTAAGAAATCTTTGCCTCAAATTCTATGAAGAACTCAAGGAAGTAGGAAAAGACAACAGAAAGTTCGACGACTTCCCAAATGCAAAAATCTGAGTCTCTTCAAAGAACCTCTGTCAACGTTTATTTATGTTCATTTAATGTACTCAAATGTAAATGCCTCAGGCATAAATTCCAAATGAAAGAAATAATCTTCTGAGGTATTGTTTAACCTCTTTTTATTACTTAAGATAAAATGCATAAATTCAATCTTTTATTTTTCAATACTTAGGGGAGATTGTTAGCTCCAATATTCTGAAAAATTAGAAGTATTGAAAAATGGCTAAGTACAGAAGAACTTCCACAGAAGCTCTGCTGAGTGCAACAGAAGCTCTGTCGGGCATCTCAGAAGAATCAAAGGAAGTTTGATCAAGAGTAATCAAAGACCGAAGAAACTACAGAAGGACGCTTTCAGAAGACCAAGACCGCAGAACCTCTGTTACCAATAACAGAGCCTCTGCGGACAACAGCAAAAGACAAGGAACCCAGTGAAGACTACTCACAAAGGACCAAAGAAGGATCTACAGAAGAATGCTCACCAAGGAATCAACCACAGAACCTCTGTCACCCTTGACAGAGCCTCTGCGGTTCAAACTGAAGACTTGGAAGATATTTATAATATCTTGCCACTGTTGAAGAAATATCTTGCTACTGTTCCTGACCTGTTCATCAACTTGCATGGTAGCTTGCCCTGTCCAACTTCAACACGTGTCAAACTCTGAGTGGACTCAATAGGGCTTAGTACAACATAGACGTCTGCGCCATTAAATGAAATACAGCACGTTCAACTGTTCATACCATCCGATCAACAAAAGCTTATGCTTTATGGTCCCCTTGTAGTAGTATAAAAGGAAGACTCAAGTTGAGTTCTTCCTAAAAGGATATACACAACTGTTTTTACAAAAAAAGGCACACAAGAACACATAGCTTATGCACATCGAGAGTCGTATCTGCTTAAAGCTTTGCATACTCAACTGTTCTTAAATCTATTCTTGCCTTATATATAAAACAACAGTAATCTTCAAGATATCATCTTTATACTGTTTCTTTATATTGTGTGTTCTAAATCTATCAAACATATCTGTTAGTTCTTCAATACGCTTCCGCATCAAACATAAACTCGAACTAATAGATCTGATAATCTTGTATAAGCAAAACGGGAAACCAACATCATGTTTGTCTTATTTAACTTTTTATTTTCTTTTTCATAATTTTTTAAACTACAATATATTAAAAATTACTAATATTTTAATCAAACAAATTATATCAAAATTGTTTTCTACGTGAAATGTTATATATGTACTATATTCATTATGTAAATTTATGTACATTCAAATGTGTACAACAGTCTAACACCATAAGTCTGTATCTCGACATCACATTCTTCAACATTTTCTTCAACGTCGTAAGGCACAACGTTCTTCATCATTGTAACCCAACACCCATCGAGACCGATCAAGAACCCATCGAGACCGATCAAGAATCCATCGAGGATTTAAAATTGATTATTATATATACCGATTGAAAGAACTTAAAAGTTATTATTATATATACTATAAACTTTGAATTTTTAAAACAAATTTTAGAAAATTCTACATTAATGTATAATTTTAAATAATCATTACATATAATATGAATAATTTATTGATTAACCTCACATATCCTAATTAGTTAAGAAATTTTTCAAAAGTATAATTAATACCTAAATTAAATAGTTTATTAAATTTTATTTTAGCATATTTTAATTACCTATGAAATAAACTAAGTATAATTGTGACTTTTATGTATCACATAAACATTTTTAGAATTGTCATATTTGCTTTTTGATTTCTAAATGTACTTAATAAAAGTTTAAAAAATAATTGATATAGTTAATAACAATTATAAATAATTAATAATTGTTATTAATATCTATTGTGTATTTTAGTAATTAATAATGTATGATTAAAATTAGTTAATCATTTTCAATTAATGTTTAATTACTATAAATTAATATTTAGGATTTAATAGTAAATATTTATTAATGATTAACATTTGGTTATAATTAATAATAACTGATAATTATTATTAATGAGGGTTATAATTGCAAAATGTGTCAAAAGGTGTTTTATAAGCTACATCAAGTAGCTTATCAATAAACTAGTTTAATGTCAGGGAGTTGTCTTCACAAGCTCGCGTGCGGCCTTAGTTCTCGGACTAAGTCAGTCAAACTACAAGAAAACCGAGTATAGATGAACAAACAATAATGCGACAAAGGTTGGGAGACCTCAAATGTTTCTAGTACTCAAAGTGTAGAAAGTGGAGTGTGCTTTACAAATGAAAGATTGCATCTATTTATACTACTCTATAGATCTCTCTAGACCACCCTACTAGATATTTACAAGAAACTTCTAGTTATACAAGCTTCAACCATGTGTGGATCCTTCTAGATCTTGTTTGTCCCTTCTTGGTCCTAACATGACTCTTCTTGATCTTCCTCCAAGGTTTCTCAATCCTCTTGATTGATCCGAAATGTTCCGGATTTTTGCAGAACCTCGTGGCAAGACGCGACATCCTCTTCCACCTAATCTTGTGACGCCCTTGTTGTGTCCTTGTTGCACCTCGGTTGGGTGTCTTTGTTCTCCCTTAGTCGTGTTCTCTTGGTTCTTTGGGTGCCTCGTTGTGTCCTTCCTCGAACCTCTACTTTTTCTTCGTCTTCGTTTGGGACTCATTCCCTTGCGACTCTTTGCTCCAACATACCGACTCTTGGATTGTTGAGTAGCGTTGCTTCATTCCGAGGCTTTATGCCTCTTCTCATTCTTGCAGTCATCCTTGAGGTTAAGGCCTCTTTCCTCCTCTACGAAGTGCATGGTCGAAACCAACTTGGCCTTGCGGTGTATGCTATTCACCAAGCATGTTCGACCTCCATCTACGATGCATAGTGAACGATAAAAAGGTATAGTAAAGGCTTGTACCTCATCGAATAAATCCATTCCAAGAACGAGTTGGAAGTTATTCGTCGGGCACCGTTAGGTCCACAGTACTGCTCCAACTACCAGTCTCGATCCTTACTCCCTTTGCGACTCCTCGGATAGGTTGACCTTCGAGTTGACCTCCTTTATGGATATGCCTTCCTTCGTAATACGGACTCTAAGTTTTTTCGGTTCGTTCTTGGCAAAGAAATTGTGGGTGGCACCAATGTCGAAAAGGGCTTGAACATCTGATCCCTTTATCTTCGCAGTCACGAATTGTAGGTATGTTCTCGACTTTGGTGGCTCTGTCTTTGTCTCGACCGCGTTCAAGAAACTCAATGAACCCATTCTTGTGTCTCTTGGGTCCTCCTCGTAATCTTATATTCATGATTCCATGGGATGGAACTCGACCTTCTTCGGACACTCTCGTACTTTATGCAGGCCATCACAGAGGAAACATTTTTCAATGATTTCAATCATCCTTCAATCTCTTTTCCATTCCACTTCTCTAAAGAGGGCTTCTTGACTTCATGTGCTCTTTTCTCTCCCCCACCTCTTCCTCCATACTTCTCTTTGTGCCTTGCTCCCTCATGAAGTTCGGCAATCGACACGGCTTCCACGATTGCACCGACAAGGTCTCGTACCCCGCGGCCTCGTATCTCCATCTTCGTCCATTGAGAGTGCCCATCCAAAAAGTAGAACTAGGAGTCGTCATGCGAAAGATCCAGGATCTCTAGGCTAGTGAACTTTTTCACATAGTCGTGGATCGATCTCAGTTGTTTTAGTCTTCGAAGTCGACTCTTTGCCTCATAGATGGCATTCTCCGGGTAGAATTGCCTCTTGAAATCGGAAATGATGTCATTAAAAGTACACGTACCTTTTTCGATGTCCCCATGCCGCCTACTCCACCATAAAGTCGTTGTGTCATTCAAGTACTTCGTGATTATGTGGATCTTTGTGGCGTCATCCTCGATCCCCAGAGCTTCGAGGTATCTCGTGACCTCCTAAAGAAAATCATCGATCACTCTAAGTTCTCTCTTGCCATCAAAGTTGTAGGCTTCGTGTAACACCCGGAATTTTATTTAATAAATAAATCGGGAGCATTTCGGGTTATGCGGGTCAAAAACAGGCTTCGAGGGAGTTTGGGCGATAGTGCCCCGCGAAAGTGACATGGTCAATATCGTCGTGTCATAGTCGCGAGGAAGACCGCCCTCGGTACACTTGGCGCGACATTGCCCGCGACATTGCCAAAAGGGCATAGTCGTTGGGCATAGTCGTCGGGCCTTGGCTGCCTTCGGTACAGTTGGCGCGAGAGTGACGCGCGACTATGCCCTTTTGGGGTGCTGGAAACCGATTAAAACCCCTTTCAACCCCAAATCACTTCTCACTTCTCCCATTACACCCCTTTCTCTTCCAAACCGAAACCTGAAGCCTCCAAAGCCAATTTTGAGCTTTTGAACCCCAAGATTCGATGTTTCAAGTGAGTTTCTTCATCTTTCATGGCTATGAGAAGCTAAAGCAAGAACCCTTTCCACTTCAACTTCTTCACCAAGTTTTCTAGGGTTTTACCCAACCCTCACCTAAACACTTCCCTTTCTTTTGATGAAATGAAGAATGAAGCTCATATTGGTAACCCTAGAAGTGTTTGGTTGGTGGATTCATGTGGTGGTTGAGGTAATCTTCTCTTTCCTTCATTAATGGAAATTAGGGTTTTGGTATAAGTTGAGATATTGATGTTAAATGTTTGGAGAATGATTTTTATGTGTTTGGGGATGAATATTGATGGTATGAACTTATGGATCTAGGTTTTTGGAAGATTTGGCTTGAAGATCCAAGTTTCTTCAAAGGAGCTAAAGTTTGGGGGGAAATCTAGATTTAGCCTAAATCTAGCAAGGTGGGTTCAAGTTGATTTGTGAAAACGTTGTACATGCCAAAATGTTTATTTTCAAGTATTTGTGTGTTTTACATAAAGTTATCAATTGTTGAGTCATTTAGTGGGTTTTGATTATTTGAAGTGTTGAGCTTTACAAATCTTGTAAAACACATACATTTGGGATTTTTGGGAAATTGATAAATGAATCACGAATGAAAGTGTTTTGTTAATTTATTGCATAAGTGGAGGTTGTTGGGTCAAAATACACTTTTAGTGTTTGTTGAGATTATGCAAAGTTTATGATATGTTACGCTTGAAAATGTGAACGTGTGAGTTGTGGATTTTGGTCTATCTCGACTTTAAGAACATTTTAGGGAATTGTAAACCTTAGATTTTAGGCCGAATGCCAATTGAAAGTCAAGAGACAAAGATTTTGGGTAACGATGTATTTTGGTTTATGTAACCGTGTTGGTAACGCGTATTTAGCCAGACGTATAATTTGCCTTAAAGACTTGTTTTACGCTCAAATGGGTCTTTGGGGTGTCAGTCGGTTTTAGTAGCTCGAGATGGAGCTTTGGATGTGTTGTGCACTCATTTGCGCTTCAGTTGAGAATATGCCCTTTTGAGTGTTTTGTCTCATATATAAATACCATTTGACAGTTATGCATTATTGGTAATTTTGGGTTTTATAAACCATTGCGAATTATATACATTATCAGGTTATGAAGCATTGAGTATACGTATAAATGGTTTGACTTCATTTGGCAGGTGGCAATGAAGGGGTTTTGAGTTAGTCATGCCTTGGAGCATGTATTTGCATAATGTGGGTTAGATACACTTCATTTACATATGTTGGCTTTTGACAAATGGTCATTTGATCTTTTGAGCTTATGGCTCGGTTTTTAGACTTTGTTGGGTCTTGAGGACATTTTTCCTATTTTGATAGCTCGATGTGGAGCTTTGGTTAGGATTTGCATGAGTTGCATCTTATTTGGGAATTACATGATTTGAATGCGTTGGTTATTCTTTTGGAGTCATGTTTAAATTTATAAATTAAATATGTTTGTTTTGGATGGTGAGATTCCAAGGTAAAGATCCGGTTTAGGTTGAACTTGGTGGTTTTAGGCTAAAGATCCGGTTTGGGTTGATACCTCAGTAGACAAAAGATCCGGTTTGGGTTGATGTCTCCGTGGACTAAAGACCCGGTTTGGGTTGATGTCATACTAGGCTAAAGATCCGGTTTGGGTTGATGCCTCACTTGACTAAAGATCCGGTTTGGGTTGATGTCACAATAGACTAAAGATCCGGTTTGGGTTGATGTCTCCTTAGACTAGAGACTCGGTTTGAGTTGATGTCTCCATGGACTAAAGATCCGGTTTGGGGTGATGTCCAAGGTTGACTAAAGACCTGGATAAGGTTGATGTCATATGTTTTTATATCCATGAAAGATGCTTATAACTTATAATTGTGGTTTAACTTGTGTATTCGCCATATTCGATGAAATCGGGTCTCCCCCATCATCGAAGGGTGTTGTTTCGGGTATTTATTGTATCCATGTTGTCGAAGACATATTATATTTATATGGATTGTTTTCCATGATCTGTGGGCGGTATATTATGCCTCATCCTTGTTTGGATGTTTCGATTATTGAAATTTTATTTAATCATTATGTAAACTCTTGAACTTGTTATGTGCAACAGGTTCAGGTTGGGATTAGTTCTAGTGACACTGTGAAGAGATGAGTACTAGTAGTGTGCTCGATAGGTGAACTGCTTAGAGAAGTCTTCCGCATTTATTTTGGGATTAGCAACTTTTATTTGGGTTAGGTAACACCCGACTTTGTTTGGTCATGTTGTATGACTTGAGTTATTAATTGTGGGAGTTGTTGCGTTTTAAATTTTGCGGTATTTCCAAGGATGGTCTGTAGAAGGGGATTTTTACCCTCATTTGGTTATTTTATCGAAGTTGGTAGTAGTTGCTCTTTCAAATTTTGAGGGTGTTATAAGTTGGTATCAGAGCATAAGTTTGAGAGATTTAGGTGTTGATTTTTGGATACATAGACTTAAGCTAACGTTCTCTTAAGTGAATAAGAGTGAAATTGCACCATTAGGCACTTTAAGATAAGACATTTTGAGGTTGATGGAGTCACTAGAAACGGGAATCACGTCGAGAGTAGCAAGGATGATCATGTACGGTATGTTCATAATTGCACTCGACCAGTGTTATGGTGAACCTACAAGTTACATGTGTATACTTGGACTACTTTGATGTGACAACCGTTGGGGTAGTAAAGAAGTTTATAAGCGGTTAGCCGTTAAAAGGGATTGGTGATTTAACATCCGTCACTTGGAGCGACAGTAAGCATGATGATTGCATTAAGTGAACCGTTTCGGATCAGAATTTTGTTGTAACCCTAGTATGGTTTGTCGCCTAATGCTAAATTGGGTTGTTTAGACTACATAACATTCGCTACTCAAGGATGATTAGATATTTAAAACTATGATACAAATACATTATTAAGTTTCCCTAAATTTTAATACAAATTAAACATCATATATGGTTGTATACAATTAGTTTGAGCACAACTATTATGATATGCAAGTCTCTAAAGTGCAAGAAATACACGAAGACGCCGTTTTAAGCACGGTTATAAAAGGCTCGTCACAACAACCGTCATGGCGTATCGTGGCTCAAGGCTTGTGTGAGTTGTATCTCACGTCATGGCGTGTTGTGGCTCTAAGGCTTGAGGCTTGGCCTCGCCGCCACGCCACGCCTCACGTTATTTAGAACATTTACTTTAAGTGATCTTATCTTTGTTTTGTTGTTTCGGGTTTCGGTTTATGTCCCCCCATTGTAACTTCTTTTTCAATAATAATCGGCACAGGGATGAGCCGCCTAGCTTGACTAGGTTCTAAACCCCTAAAAAATGTGTGTCCTTAGTTCATTGTTTCAATAGGGGCATATTTTTTGCTATCCGCCCAGGACATCCAAAACCATTGGACCGGTCCTGTTAAATAGTTAGTGTTCTCGTTTGAACTTTCTTCTCTCTCTCTCTCTCTCTCTCTCTATATATATATATATATATATATATATATAGTTAATTAATTAATTAATTGGTTTTCACAATTATAATGTAGTTTTCTTTTGAACCTATCTATCTATATATATATATATATATATATAATTACAGAAGTAGCTATTAGTTAAAATTACAAATAACTAGATTTATTACAAATAATTATTAAAATAATATAAATAACTTAAACTATGCATAGATATAATAAAATAAATATAAAACAATAATTTTATGTTTATAAATTATAAAAAAGGTTAAAAACTACTTATAAATACACATTTTTTCAAAAAAAAAAGTTAACCATTAGTATTAAATTGTAGTAAAATATTCATTTTAAGTTTAAATATTCATTTGAAAAACTACATTTTATGTTTAAATATTCATTTGAAAAATTTACGTTATAATTAATTAAATTTACAGTTATTTAAATTATCGCGACATTTTAAGAAACTGTTAATGTAAAAAATAATTACTGCTATGACATTTAAACAATTGTGTTAAATTACACAGATTACATTCTAATTAAAAATTATATATCCAAATGATGTATTGGATTTTGGTACAAATAACCTTTATATAACACTATCTTCGTATTTCATTGTTTTAACATTGAAAATAAATTAATGAGTAAATTACGCCGGTGCTCCCTATGGTTTACTCAAATTTTGGATTTGGTCCATAAGGTACACTATCTACGGTGATGGTCTCTAACTTTTTAGTTTATTTTCACTCATGGTTTTACTATGTTTAATTTACTTTCACTCATGGTCCTCCTATCTTTAATTTATTGTCACTCATGATCCTCATATATTTAACATAGAAGGACCAGAATGTAAATCAAAAAGTTAGGGACCACTACTATAGATAGTGTACTTTAGTGACCAAATCCAAATTTTAGGTAAACCACAGGGACTATCGGTGTAATTCACTCTAAATTAATTTATTTTAAACACAAAAAAAATCAAGAGTTATGATTATGTCAAAGAGAGATGTGGTCCAAAATCCCCCAATTATGAGATTTACAAAACACATTAGAAGGATATAACCTCAACTCTTGTATATTTGGTTATCATTTTGCCAATGTGGTCCAATTCATTTCAATCATATATTCTTTGATGATTAAAAAAAACAAAATTCAAATACATGTTTGATCAAAAAGATTTATTAATGGTTAAATTGCTTAAAAATAAACTGATTTTGTCTTTAGGAAAATAAAATGAGAAGGGTTTTGTATTTGTTTATATTTGACTTTTGAGAAATATTAATTTGCTCACAGGACTACTTAAATAAGAGGATTTGAAAGTTGGTTTCCTAACATATAAATTTTGTAACATCCCAAATTCCATATAAGACGATCATAACATTAATACATAACCTTCTCATAACTGGGTCCCAAAATTTCATTACATTACTTCTAAATATGAGGTTGGCGGAAACAACCTATACACAACTGAGAATGATCTAACTGCTACAAGTGGCACAAGCACTGTCTCTAGCGGCATTTGTCCTCTATCTTGCTCTTGCTCACTCACCAGAGCCTTCTACTATTTGCTTACCTGAAAAGGTTTTAGTTTTGAAAAGCGAGGGTTAGACCAAAAGGTCTAGTGAATTCCCTTCATAAAACATTCAACACAGTATAAAATCATTTCATAGAAAACATACTTTCACATCTTTTTCATAAACATCATCCAAGGTCAAACACAGGGTTCAGGGTCGCATAAGCTACTCCGATTGGGGCCTAACGGACACCCTCTCGTCTACGCCGAAATCCAATGGACTCCTCGTTCCTTCATGTAGGAGAAAACGAATTCCAACCTACAAGATAACCTCCATATGCCCAAGGAATCAGAGATCCCAAGGTACCCTGACCCCACAGTGCGACCGACTCCACATAGCATTCACATAGTTCATCATAAGCATAAAACAAAAGGCTGTATAACCTTTACAATCCATTTCATCTTGCTAAACAATCTTTTCAGTAGAACATACTTTTCATGGAAAACATTCGTAAAAGCTTGTAAATAAATCATGCTCATAAACATACCCTGATCAGTAAAACATAAAGCTTTCACTTACGTAAAATTCATGTAAATTAACAGGGTATTTTCATATAATCATTTTCCCTGGGAAACACGTAAAATCATGTATTTTAGTTAGAAAAACTCACCTAGCTTGCTTGCTCCGAAGCTTCTCACTTACACTTCTGATCTCTAGGTGGAACACCTATAATATTAATAACGTACGTCACAATTCGCTCAACTATTAATCGAGTTAAATCCTGAACTCAACACCAATTTATCTAAATTGGTATATTACGCTTCTAGTCCAAAAATTATAACTAAGGGTCTTTGCTTACCCATCCAAAAGAAATGCTACACCGGATCATTTCCTTTACTCAACTCTAGATTCTCAACATACCAGTAAAAACACTGAATTATAAATCTCAGTCTCAAAATAAACGAACCCCAGATTTATATATATGAAACCAGACCTTAGATTAACTCGCTTACACCCAAGCCCAAATTTAAATAATACATGGAAGCCCAAATTAATTAGCAAATTAAATCCATAGTTAATTAATATCTCGAAGTCCACTAAACCAAATTATTTGACTACCGGATTGCTACTAAAGAGAGTTTGAAACCCATGTCTCGAACACGCATTGCGCAAGCCACCACCCATTCTTTTCTAGACCTCTCAATTAAACCCGATTAAGAGGGAGTTAAATCTTCCTTGTTGGGTTTCATTCATCCAATGTGTAAAACAAAGGTAATTTTCAACTCATAGATTACAATTGATCAAGGTTCTAAATGGCGTGAGGCGTGGCGTGGCGGCGAGGCCAAGCCTCAAGCCTTAGGAGCCACGGCGAAGCCATGGCGTTTTCAAGGCGTGACTTATGGCGTCAAATTTCTAATTCATATATAATATTATATATAAAAAGATATGTTTTGTAGTGTTATACAATTAGCCAATAGTAATAAGCAAGTTAAATTAGGTTATATATTAAAAAACTTGCAAATAAGACATTAAAAATGTACAGAAAAATCAAATATCGGATTACGAAAACTGCGCATTAGGCCATGGCGTGCCATGGGCTTAACGTGGCGTGAGACACAAGCCTTGGTGCCATGGCGCGCCATGGCGGCTGTGCGGCGAGTTTTTTAGAACATTGCAATTGATACTAGACTTTTGTTTCAAACAAACTAAATACATCTCAACCTCACGCCTTCCATTCTATCTCTAAAATTAATTTAGACATTTAATTAAAGTTATCCCCATCCATGCTCTTAACTAGAATTCACGATCTAAAACTTTAATTCGCTAGTTTAAGCGAGGAACAACCTTAAGAGTGATTACCAAGTTTCTCATTACAATTTAAACATCATAGTCGATTCCTTACTTAACTTACCCATTTTAAACATTTGATTTATAAAATGTTTCTAACAACCAATTATTCCTAAACATTCCATTTGATGAGGTTTTAAGCCTTAAACACATTTTCTTACATAATCCCGTTTCAACTACCTTTTAATCCAACAAGGTTTAAATAAGCCAATGCTTTCAATTAAATCAACAAACCCACTTTGATTATCATTTAGAGTCCCAAAACTAAATCCTAAACACCAAGAACAAAGACTAAGGAGAAAGTGGCTTAGATTATATACCTGAATTTTGTTAAGAACTCCTCTTCTCCTCCTCTCAATTCGCATGAAAACCTACTCAACCACCACCTCCGGCGACCACCCCCGACAGCCACCATCGCCGGCGACCACCAAAACTGCCCCAGCTTCTTTCTCTCGTCGCCTCTCTCTCCCTCCGTCTCTCTCTCCTTCGTCGTCTCTCTCTCCCTCTCGTCGACAGTCTCTCTCTCTCTCGACTGTTTCTCTCTTACTCGCCGGTTGTTCCTCTCCGGCGCACACCCACACAGGACACACACACACACACACATTTACTAGACCATTTCTTTCTCTCTTCTTTCCTCTCACGAAAAAAACACAGGTCTCTCATGGCTTCTTTCCTTTCTTCTTCTTTCTCACGATGTGCAGCCAAAAACCATATGAAAATCCTAAAAGCAAAATGGGGTTTTCCTAAGATGCAGCAAAAACGGCGCCTCATTAAAGAAAAAGGGAGTTGGTTTCCTAATTTCTATATTTTACCCCCAAACTTTGCGAAATAAACAATTACCATCCCTAACTTTCATTTTAAAACATGTTACATTATTTGGGTTATTACAATCTCCCCTCCTTAATGGAATTCCGTCCCGAAATTCACTCTAGCACTAACCGGTGCCATTGGTTACCAAACTTGAATCTCAACTCTCGAAATAAATCTTTCTAATAACAAAACAAATAACAACATACTTTCACGCCTTAGCTGCGCAACTCTGATTAAACTCACATTCTTTGCTTATAACTGAACATACAATCATCCCCTCCTTCATCTTCCAAATCGGATTTATTACTTTAGGAACACCACGAAACTCAAGTTCTATGATTCTTTCGATTAACCGCAACGACCATAAAATCAGATAGATACGTAAAAAAAACAAAGGTCGTCCCGGCTTCCTTCTTTAGATTTACCTTAAATAATTCCTTAACGATCAGTGTAAATCTCAAATTCTCAATAACACTTTCCCACGAACTCTCGAAATTCCATCTTATAAATCATAACATGTGAACACAAGTTGTAAGTATCTCAGTACTTACCACTCCCTAATTATTCTTATCCCCATCACGACCACACCAACAGTTTCCGAACTCAACTGTCTCTCCTGGCTAGTGCAATAAAACCACTGATCCTTACCGCACCCAACAGTACAATTCCTTCTCTTTATCACAAGCAACTATAACTCGACCCACTCATTTCAACTGATAAACTCCAATTTAGTTGCAATTCATTTCGTTCTAACACCCATAAGTTATCATATTTAATCACTTAATGTCGTAACTTAGCATCACATCTCGATATGCTGGCATTCACCACATCCATCAGCCTAAACCGACTTCTTAATTAACAACTCCACTGAGTAACTCTACCATTCATAACTTACCAAATAATTTGAAATTTACATATTCCATCATACTATCATCAACTTCTCACTTTAACCTTTAGATTTTCCCTTGTCGACTCTTAGTAAGAATTTCGGTAGAATCATAACGCATTCTATAATAACAAATAAATGTCATTACTTAACAAATCCATAAAATTTTAATCCATCAACCAAAGGCTCATACCTCTATCATGACGTTTCAAATCAACTAACGATCATACTACCATTCCGACCCATATTCATCATCATGTCATTCTTTAAACATAACCAAAATTTTCAACTGATTCCTTGTAGGATCATTCCCTCACACATAAGAAACAATTCGTGCTCTTTAGAGATTTAGCACTTACTATAACACAATTTGACTAACGCACTCTTCATCTTTCTTTAAACTTCCAATGATCTCAAAATATACCTACTTAGCGACTTTTACATCCAAAACACTTGGTTTCTCCCTTTGGGTAATTTCCCATCACTACTCTGTCCTTTCACTCCGATCCTAATCACACCACAAAGTCAACTTACCCTCTATGAGCTCCAACAATCTGGTTAATAGATCGAACATCTCATCCGAAAATCCCAAAAGCTTCTATATAATGCTTTCTTTCTCTCTAACATCACCTCACTACGATACTAGCGGGTACATTTAACTTGGCAATTAATGCCATTACATAACTGTACATCCCTCACTCATAACATCGCACTGCAAACCAAATCTCTCATGGTCATTCATACACAACCACGCTTTCCTTCACACTCTCCCGTATACTACAATCGAGTCTATCTCACTACGTAGTCCTTTCCCAACTTGTTGAACTATAACTCACGAGTTCTTAATTAACTCACACACAAACATTCTAGCTAGCTCTTCACGATCCGAGCCCTTACAAAACAGGGTACGGCTCCTCACCGATCGATAAGATCTACACCCTCGCTTCGCTTGTGCTACATACCTCATCATTCTACAAATCCCTCCATACCTCATAAATAGGACGCTTATTCAAAAATGACCACTTCCCATCCTCTTAACACTCCTACAAGGTGTTCTATTAATTTACAACCTTCTGGTTCACGTCTTCGGCCTCGGCCATCTTACACAGCTATCGACTTCCATAACAACAGACAACCTGAAGCTACTTTCTTAACTTATTCTTAAACATGGGCTCCCTTACGGGACCTAATCCTATCAACATATCATAGCCACTACGTAATATGTCTCTCTCTTTCCTGAACTTACTTCTGTAACATCAATATTACAAGCTCAACACAAAACTTATTCCTACCATCGTGGACATTTCGTTTCTACCCCTCAACACTACTCATAACGAGTTGCTAATATCAACCCCTTGAGGACTTCAAGCCCTCCCTCCAGACACAACCGTCCCTTGACAACCGTACTTCCAGTTACCGAACAAGGGTGCAAACCCTCACACACCCGATACTATAATCCACTACTGACGGAACACATATCCCGATACTACAATGTTCTCTCCTGATTTGACCAACAACTCTCCATTCTCTGAGTTCTTTCTTAGTTTTTTAAAAAAAAACACCACCCTACGACCTAGTGAGTTCATAGCCTTCATGCATGACAAATCAATAGATAATTCATTTTGTACTTTTCATCATTTTCAATAAACAACACTTGAAAACATATAGGGTACACATGCCCTCATCACTCTTCAAAATTTAAAGCCGTGCACCACGATCTCGAGGATCGTTCGCGTGCCACTTTCCATAAACTCAGTCTTACTTCACCAAAACATGTCATTACGACAGAAATATATTGAGTGAAAATCTTTTCATACGACTACATCCTGAAAGAAATTATCGACATAAAGTAAACCAGTCGGTTTTCGTACTCATAAATAACTTCAACATGTCATTACTCATTTTGGTTATAGAAGTTTTGCATTCAATCGTTTTCTTGACTTTTGCAATAATTTAACTCATCACGAAAAGAGTGAAATACTTTACAAATTATAAAACTCGAAACTGCATTGTGCCATGTGAATGAAATCATCTTTTTCTTTAAACATACGCGTGCACATCCTGACTCATTTTCGATCAAAAATTTATCTTTACACGTTTAACTTAAATCGTGAAAATTTCATGTTACATAAAAGGACACCATGCATGAGACTCTACTTGCATTTGAAGGCTACTCACTCTAACAAGGTCAACTGCTTTACTCGCTGAGTTTATCCTTGACATTCTACCTACGACCAACGGTCGCCCTCTCGGTCATGCAATAACTTGCTGAACACGCTTTCCACATCTCACTTACTCAACCCCTTCCATACTATTTCGTTTTAAGCAACTATCTCACTTTCTGCTTCTACAAGGTTTCATTTCACTATAAGCATCCTATTTCATTTATCCTACCACTGGAGAGCTCGATTAAAAGGTCAGAGTTCCCTTGACACTTTCAAGATTTCGACACGGCCTTTCCTTACTATTCTGACTGATCTATTCCAGGATTTCTAGAACTGGGACTCCCTCGAAATAAGAGCCCTACTCGACCTCAAACATTCATCTTCTCCGAATCCACGAAGAGTCACCTCTAGACGACTCATAACAGTCGATACAACACTCCTTCTCTACGATGTATATACACATGACATCATAAGTGACCTCTCAAGAAACTTCCCCAACTAGGGGTCTCAGTCTACCCTTTAGGGATCTTGCTGACATTCTAACGTACTAGAACACGACATAAACACTAGGTAGGTTAATAAGGCAGGTTAAGCACGTACATGTACCTGTAAGTTCGCAATTACACTGGCCATGTGGAATCTCAAACTTACCTTACATGACAGTCCTCAGTACCCTATTAGTCCTATTTCTATAATAGTGTCATCCTAACGCATTTCCTGTATCTACAATAGTGCCCTCCTAACGTATTTCCTGATTCTCAGTTGTGATTTCTACTCCCAAGTTTAAGTTTAGGCCCGTCTGGTCACCTAAATCCCTTAAACTATGGCTCTGATACCATTTGTAACATCCCAAATTCCATATAAGACAAACATAACATTAATACATAACTTTCTCATAACTGGGTCCCAAAATTTCATTTCATTACTTCTAAATATGAGGTTGGCAGAAACAACCTATACACAACTGAGAATGATCTAACTGCTACAAGTGGCACAAGCACTGTCTCTAGCGGCATTTGTCCTCTATCTTGCTCTTGCTCACTCACCAGAGCCTTCTACTATTTGCTTACCTGAAAAGGTTTTAGTTTTGAAAAGTGAGGGTTAGACCAAAAGGTCTAGTGAATTCCCTCCATAAAACATTCAACACAGTATAAAATCATTTCATAGAAAACATACTTTCACATCTTTTTCATAAACATCATCCAAGGTCAAACACAGGGTTCAGGGTCGCATAAGCTACTCCGATCGGGGCCTAACGGACACCCTCTCATCTACGCCGAAATCCAATGGACTCCTCGTTCCTTCATGTAGGAGAAAACGAATTCCAACCTACAAGCTAACCTCCATATGCCCAAGGAATCAGAGATCCCAAGGTACCCTGACCCCACCGTGCGACCGACTCCACATAGCATTCACATAGTTCATCATAAGCATAAAACAAAAAGCTGTATAACCTTTACAATCCATTTCATCTTGCTAAACAATCTTTTCAGTAGAACATACTTTTCATGGAAAACATTCGTAAAAGCTTGTAAATAAATCATGCTCATAAACATACCCTGATCAGTAAAACATAAAGCTTTCACTTAAATAAAATTCATGTAAATTAACAGGGTATTTTCATATAATCATTTTCCCTGGGAAACACGTAAAATCACGTATTTTAGTTAGAAAAATTCACCTGGCTTGCTTGCTCCGAAGCTTCTCACTTACACTTCTGATCTCTAGGTGGAACACCTATAATATTAATAACGTACGTCATAATTCGCTCAACTATTAATCGAGTTAAATCCTGAACTCAACACCAATTTATCTAAATTGGTATATTACGCTTCTAGTCCAAAAATTATAACTAAGGGTCTTTGCTTACCCATCTAAAAGAAATGCTACACCGGATCATTTCCTTTACTCAACTCTAGATTCTCAACATACCAGTAAAAACACTGAATTATAAATCTCAGTCTCAAAATAAACGAACCCCAGATTTATATATATGAAACCGGACCTTAGATTAACTCGCTTACACCCAAGCCCAAATTTAAATAATACATGGAAGCCCAAATTAATTAGCAAATTAAATCCATAGTTAATTAATATCTCGAAGTCCACTAAACCAAATTATTTGACTACCGGATTGCTACTAAAGAGGGTTTGAAACCCATGTCTCGAACACGCATTGCGCAAGCCACCACCCATTCTTTTCTAGACCTCTCAATTAAACCCGATTAAGAGGGAGTTAAATCTTCCTTGTTGGGTTTCATTCATCCAATGTGTAAAACAAAGGTAATTTTCAACTCATAGATTACAATTGATCAAGGTTCTAAATGGCGTGAGGCGTGGCGTGGCGGCGAGGCCAAGCCTCAAGCCTTAGGAGCCACGGCGAAGCCATGGCGTTTTCAAGGCGTGACTTATGGCGTCAAATTTCTAATTCATATATAATATTATATATAAAAAGATATGTTTTGTAGTGTTATACAATTAGCCAATAGTAATAAGCAAGTTAAATTAGGTTATATATTAAAAAACTTGCAAATAAGACATTAAAAATGTACAGAAAAATCAAATATCGGATTACGAAAACTGCGCATTAGGCCATGGCGTGCCATGGGCTTAACGTGGCGTGAGACACAAGCCTTGGTGCCATGGCGCGCCATGGCGGCTGTGCGGCGAGTTTTTTAGAACATTGCAATTGATACTAGACTTTTGTTTCAAACAAACTAAATACATCTCAACCTCACGCCTTCCATTCTATCTCTAAAATTAATTTAGACATTTAATTAAAGTTCTCCCCATTCATGCTCTTAACTAGAATTCACGATCTAAAACTTTAATTCGCTAGTTTAAGCGAGGAACAACCTTAAGAGTGATTACCAAGTTTCTCATTACAATTTAAACATCATAGTCGATTCCTTACTTAACCTACCCATTTTATACATTTGATTTATAAAATGTTTCTAACAACCAATTATTCCTAAACATTCCATTTGATGAGGTTTTAAGCCTTAAACACATTTTCTTACATAATCCCGTTTCAACTACCTTTTAATCCAACAAGGTTTAAATAAGCCAATGCTTTCAATTAAATCAACAAACCCACTTTGATTATCATTTAGAGTCCCAAAACTAAATCCTAAACACCAAGAACAAAGACTAAGGAGAAAGTGGCTTAGATTATATACCTGAATTTTGTTAAGAACTCCTCTTCTCCTCCTCTCAATTCGCATGAAAACCTACTCAACCACCACCTCCGGCGACCACCCCCGACAGCCACCATCGCCGGCGACCACCAAAACTGCCCCAGCTTCTTTCTCTCGTCGCCTCTCTCTCCCTCCGTCTCTCTCTCCTTCGTCGTCTCTCTCTCCCTCTCGTCGACAGTCTCGCTCTCTCTCTCTCTCTCTCTCTCTCGACTGTTTCTCTCTTACTCGCCGGTTGTTCCTCTCCGGCGCACACCCACACAGGACACACACACACACACATTTACTAGACCATTTCTTTCTCTCTTCTTTCCTCTCACGAAAAAAACACAGGTCTCTCATGGCTTCTTTCCTTTCTTCTTCTTTCTCACGATGTGCAGCCAAAAACCATATGAAAACCCTAAAAGCAAAATGGGTTTTTCCTAAGATGCAGCAAAAACGGCGCCTCATTAAAGAAAAAGGGAGTTGGTTTCCTAATTTCTATATTTTACCCCCAAACTTTGCGAAATAAACAATTACCATCCCTAACTTTCATTTTAAAACATGTTACATTATTTGGGTTATAACAAATTTAAACAAAGTTTATTTTAGGGAAATTAATTAAAATACCCAAACTTTGACTCTGACTTACCAAAATACCCAAAATCTCGTCGACTTTACCAAAATACCCAAACTTTCCGCGGTGGGCCCCGCGATCGCAGGCCCACGCCCACGTGTCACGAAGTTTTGGCCAAAAGTCCCGCGGAGGCCCCTCAAGAAGCCTGCGGTACACTTTTGGCCTCTCAAGATTGGTCGCGGATGCCGCGGACCCCCCAACTTTGGACTCGGTAGAATTTTGGCCCCTGACCCGCGGTAAGCCGAAATTACGTTTTTGGCCCCTCAAGTTTGGGGCAAAAAAATTACATTTTTGGTCTCTGTAGTTTTTAGGTTATCATTTTATGTAGTTGAGGTTTTAATGTATTGTTTCCTTTTCATTTTAATGTATTTAATATAGAAGTTAATTAAAGAAAATGTTTTCCCCATTTTAAGTTATTTAATAAGCAAATTAATTAAAAGATCAGTTATTGCAAATCATCTTCCCAACCGAAACGGATACAGTGCAGGTAAATAAAGAAATCTAACTGGAATGCGTCCTGGATTCCGGTGATGAAGTTAACCTTTTCGTTGATGACGTCCTCCATTCCCGTGTAGTCGTCTTCGATTTCATGTAGTTCCTCTTCTACTTCCTTAATTTGCCGTTGCACCTCCCGAACGTGAGCCCTAGCCATGGCCAGTTCTCGTTTTTTCTCCGCTAGATACTCCATTTTCCCCTGCTGAATCCCCCTGTTATGGTTCCACATACCTTTTACCTTTTCGATATCGGCGTTCGCCTTATCAATGGATTTTTGCACTAAGGGAGTAATTCGTTGACTTTATGGAAGACCCGTTGGCTGGGTACAATGATACATTGGTGGGGTAATTCTGTCATTATTGAAGTGGTAAATCTCGCATGCCATCTCCCAGTCTTCTTCCTCCTCAGCCGTGAATGGATAATCGGCCGCAGTTCGCCCATAGTTTCTCCACTCCTCGTCTGTTTCTAGTACCTTCCAGGTACTCCGGCGAGCTCCATCGTTCAGTGGTTGGTAGGCTGCAGAACGTGAAGTTCCAGCCCGATTCGCCGACTTGTTCCCCCTTGATCTAGAACCTCCAGCCATAGTGTTAAGAAAAGCGAGAGAATGTTTGTAAACGGTGTAAAAGAATGTATAAAAGATAGATAGCAAGTTGTGAATTACTACTTCATCATGCCATCTACTTATAGCCGTGAAAATGTATGTTCTTCATCAGGGATGTGGATATGGTCAAAGATTTAGTCTGAAAAGTTGTCTGCATGATTTGTCTGAATAGTTCACTGCAAGATTCGTCTGAAAAGAGCCTGTAAGATTCGACTGAAAAAGTAACTGCAATATTCGTCTGCAAAAGAGCCTGTAAGATTCTACTGAAAAAGTAACTACAAGATTCGTCTGCTCTTGGAAGTCTGCTCTTGAATAAAGGTCTTTCATTAAGCTGAAAATTAGTCTTTAAGTAGTCTAAGGATTAATGCACATGTGAATCAAGAAATAAATGCACCGTGTAAAAATGTTTCGAGACCTTTTTACACGGGTTTTCTCACATAACCATGTAAGATGATTACACATTTTACACGGTTATTTTAAAAAACCATGTAAAACTGTTTTGAGACCTATACAAGGAAATTTCAGAACAATATATAACAATTATTGGGGAACGAGCCTACCAAATATTATTTGTAAACGCCATACAAGTCCCAATATAATATTACAAGCAACTACGTCAAGTGATACTTGCACACATAATATTTGGAAGCGAAGCATTTTTCATCACAATGAAAAAAATGCAACACTTCTAAGTTTAATAGGCAATTAATAATTGTCAAACATAGAAAGTTAACAAACAACAGTTAAAAAAACGGGGAACGTTGAGGAACACACTTTCGCCCATGCAATTTCTTGATGATGCCATTGCTTGAAGGAGTTGTTGATCACACAAGGAAGACACCAATTTTCAGATGAAATTTTTAAGCATTCCAACCAAAGAAAACTCGGCTTCGACAATAAGACTTCCATTTAACAAAAACCCCTTCGCCGGTTCATTGAGTTCACTCAGTAGCATGAAACATGGATCATCCAGTTCCTTTGGGGTCAATTCCTAATCTCCTTGACCACCTTTCGATGCGGTCACATTATTGAACTTTCTCACTATTTGTTGTATATGACTGTAACAGGAATTCTGCTCTTGAATAAAGGTCTTTCATTAGGCTGAAAATTAGTCTTTAAGTAGTCTAAGGATTAATGCACATGTGAATCAAGAAATAAATGCTTGTTCATCCAATAATCTCTGTATTAGGATTACCGCAAGTTTCATAAACCTACTTACTAGGTGTTGGAAAATTTTAGTAAAAATATGGGTTTTACTAAACTTTGGACACATTTAAATGTATATATATATGTTTTATATATAACTAACTCTTAGTATGTGTGAATGATATATAATGCGTCCAAAACGGAGTATGTGTGAATGAGATATCGATACTTCAATCACAATACTTTAACAAAATAAGTTAACAACAAAAATAACAATTATTTAATGTTACATAAACAACCTAATGTTGTTGTGTTTGACAATGCGCATAAATGGTCTCCGCCATATGTACGTGAAAGTCCCTGGCCTCATCTTCGGTGCGGGAAGGGTGTAAATCTACCACATCGTCTGAAATCAAGATGCTGGCATTACGGCATACCCAGACACCGCAATCCGCATTCATCCCTTGCTGCTGTGGTGCATTATTGGCTAACCTGTGACGGAAGTAAACTGACTTTTCGCAACGGTCCACATCCCTGATCCGGCTAAAGAACTCCGGCAGCACATCTTTAAATATGGCAATACGCTCATTCAAACCTTCTGTGTAGAGATTGGCTTTGTCGCTGTCATATATGGTCATCACCATACGCGGAAGATCAAACACTCCGAGCAGCCAATGTTTAGGATGGATGCAGATAGGGATGTACACCTGAAATATTACAATATTAGACAACTTAGTTAGCAACCAAACAACTTAAATAAAATAAGAGTAAAACGATTTACATACAGTATCGAGAAACCGCCAATTCACCCCTTCCATGCCATTGCATGAGTTAGCCACGGAGGCGGGACCTTGATGTTGAAGGACCATGAACGCAAAGAAAGTACTGTGCATGACGGTCCACCTCGTGTCTGGTAGACGGGAACGTTGGAGAATGACGACCCAACAATCCATGTGCTATACACAAAAAATAGATTGTTAGACATGTAATATTACAATATTTGATTATATGACTATAGTTAAACTTCAATACTAACCACATCCTCTAATTCAGACTCCAAAGGGTCATCTGCCAGCAATACTTTGAAAAACGAGGGGGTGATGTCCAGGTTGAGGAAAGGGATGAATACCAGGCTGGGGAGGTCACCAGTCTGGCACATGTTCAATATATCTGAGGCCGGAAGATGCTCCGGTGAAGCCATCTTTCCCTTTCCCACTTTCTTTCCCCCCTTCTTTCCCGCTTTCTTTCCTGCTTCCTTTGCTTTCTTTTGAGGGTGTGGTGTTGTCTTTTTTTGCCGTGTCCATGGGGAACCCCAAAAGCGTGAACGTTTAGCCTCCCGAACCGGCCTAGACGGGTCTGCCACCTCCGCCTGTGGATCTACAACATCCATCGGGTCATCTTCCGGCTCCGAGAAGTGGTCCTCGACAATTTCTGGCTGACGGAAGTGCTGTCCCGACCCCATCGACTGAAAATTAAGTTATTAGAGGTTTTAAGTACAATTTCATCATGTTCACAATTAAACCAAAACTACCAAAATAACTTACAGTATTCGTGGAAGCTGGCGGTGTGACGTACGACGACCCCGACATTTCCGGCCTGTAATAGTCTGCGTCCGATAGGCCAAGGAGGTCCGTGAATGATGTGGTGCCGAACGTCAAAATTGGGGTTGTGTACCCCTCTGCACCCGACATCCCGACCTGCGTGACATTGATCATTATAAGAGTTACAAACTTAGGAACTAACATATAACTATAATGGTTACTCAGTGTGACTTACACTCTCCGGGATTGACGAATAGGATGTGGTGCCAAACGGCGGCTTTTGGGATGTGTATCCCCCTGCCCCCGATATCCCGACCTGCGTGACATTGATCATTATAAGAGTTACAAATTTAGGAACTAACATATAACTATAATGGTTACTCAGTGTGACTTACACTCTCCGGGATTGACGAATAGGATGTGCCAAACGGCGGCATTTGGGATGTGTATCCCCCTGCCCCCGACATCCCGAACTGCGTGACATTGATCATTATAAGAGTTACAAATTTAGGAACTAACATATAACTATAATGGTTACTTAGTGTGACTTACACTCTCCGGGATTGACGAATAGGATGTGCCAAACGGCGGCATTTGGGATGTGTATCCCCCTGCCCCCGACATCCCGACCTGCGTGACATTGATCATTATAAGAGTTACAAATTTAGGAACTAACATATAACTATAATGGTTACTCAGTGTGACTTACACTCTCAGGGAATGATGGATAGGATGTGGTGCCAAACGTCGCTTGTGCCCCCTGTCCGAACAGAGCGGGGATCGGCGTCGTACTCGACAACTAAAACAAATTTAGAACGTAATATTAATATACAAACTAAAAGATCGTGGCCGACAAATTAAGTTAAACACTAACATGAACAGCGCCAAACTGTCTGGCGAATGCCTCCAGATAGTCTAAACGTGTGTCTACAGGCCCGTGGACGTAGTCCCACAGCTCCTCATGGCTGCCACGAAATGGCCCGTAGACGTGTGTCAGATCTTGATGGGAGGAGGAAGGGGACGCCTCATATCGATCGGAAGGGGGCGGCTGATATCGATCGGAAGGGGGAGGTTGATATCGATCGGAAGGGGGCCTCGCGTCGTCTTCCTCATCTTCGTCAGATGAGGAACTAGACCTAGATGGGGAAGGAAAGGGACGTCGAACCATTGCCGCCTCTTTGTCAAAAAAGGCCACGCTGTTTCTGTACCAAGGCGTGTCCCTCTCGTAGGCAGTAGGCATAAGGTTTTCGAAAGGCGTAAGCGGCGGCTAAATATATGGTAAAACACAAAAAATTTAATAAGCGGGACTAACGTATGCAACATTGTAAACATAGTAAAAGAACTTACATGTCTAGATTGGCTGAAGAACTCAAGCCAAGTCTGCCTATTTAGGGAAAGACCCCCCCGGTCCCAACGGGTTCCCTTATGTAATCTGTCGGTGCGCTTGTTGAGATATTGACAGGCTGCGGGAAACATCTCCAAGATCCATATATGGAATTACACAAGAAGAGCAAGAACGTAAAAAGGAAAGCCAAACAGTTTGTATGTATTATTATTTATGTTATACTACGTATCTAACCTTGAAGGAGTATGTAAATCCACAAAGATTCATCTTGGCAAGTCGACCGGGGCGTCTGGCGATGGCTCGGTGCATAATAGTGTAGCAATGTGTCCAGATGTGGCTACCCCACGGGTACCTGTTAAACAAATCCAAGTCCTCGACGGCCCTAAGGACCGTCTCGGAAGCAGTCTGGCTCCACTCACGGCCCATGAAGCCCATATCCACGATCGCCACCAAGCATACACGGACAGCATCCTGGTCGCTTAGGGCACTAAGGACCTGTTTCATCGTCTCCACGACTGTCTTCAGCTTCAAACGAGATGCTGACACGCCAGGCCAAACCCTACGAACGAAGGAAATGTCTGCTAAGGGAGGAAGGCGGGGAGCCTCTCCAAAAAGTAGTCCTGTAATTAGACAGAACTCACGACGCCCAAACCGCAGTTGATGCCCGAAGAAATCAAAATACATCTCCTCCGGATCACCATGGAGACCTCGACCTCCAACTGTAGAAACATGTGTACTAGCGTGGGGTCGCCACCAGAATTGGTAAGATCCATCCATGGACCGAAAGGTGTCCCTCTGAAGATGTCCTCAAGGCTAGCTGCGCGATCACCTAATTCCGCGAAGCGCTGTCTCAAGTCCACCATGTAGCCAACGCGGCACTTTAACGTCAAGTCGATGTGAAAGAAATCCTTCTACATAGTCATTCACGGATGTTATAGTTAGTGTTATATATAGATGTTTTTGCTTGTTTGGTTTATTGTGTTGATAATTATTCGTCTATTTTAGTTTTAGAAAAGAAACCACTCAATCTATTGGACTTCCAGGTAGCAGGGGAATCACAAGGATTGCTTAAGTCCCCACATACCTTAGGGCTATTTACACCCGTTTGACAAAATCCAAATAGATATGTTGCAGTTTATTTTATTTCAATATATAATAGTGTTATATATAGATGCTTTTGACAAGAGGCCAAAATGAATGAGTGTGGCATGTGAAGCCAATTTAAATGTTTTTATATATTCATTTAGGGACCTAAGTTATCAATTAGCAAAGTTTAGGGACCGAACTTGTCATTCACCAAAGTTAGGGGATCTAAGTTGTCATTCATCAAAGTTTAGGGACCTAAGTTGTCATTCACCAAAGTTAGGGGACCTAAGTTGTCATTCACCAAAGTTTAGGGACCTAAGTTGTCATTCACCAAAGTTAGGGGACCTAAGTTGTCATTCACCAAAGTTTAGGGACCTAAGTTGTCAGTCACCAAAGTTTAGGGACCTAAGTTGTCATTCACCAAAGTTATAAAAAAAACACTAACATCTTTTTTTATAAAAAACACTCTTAACATTTATTTTTATAAAAAAAACACTAACATCTTTTTTTTATAATAACATTTATTTTTATAAAAAACACTCTAACATTTATTTTTATAAAAAACAGTAATCTTTTTATAAAAAACACTAACATCTTTTTTTTATAAAAAACACTCTTAACATTTATTTTTATAAAAAACACTCTTAACATCTTTTTTTTATAAAAAACACTTAACATTTATTTTTATAAAAAACACTAATCTTTTTATAAATAAAACACTAACATCTTTTTTTTATAAAAAACACTCTTAACATTTATTTTTATAAAAAACACTCTTAACATTTATTTTTATAAAAAACACTCATCTTTTTATATAAAAAAAACACTAACATCTTTTTTTTATAAAAAACACTCTTAACATTTTTTTTAATAAAAAACACTCATCTTTTTATAAAAAAAACACTAACATATGTTTTTATAAAAAAACACTTTTAACATTTTTTTTATAAAAAACACTCATTTTTTTATAAAAAAACACTAACATATGTTTTTATAAAAAACACTCTAACATCTTTTTAAAAAAACCACTATAACATCTTTTAAAAAAAAACTCTAACATCTATAATAAAGAAAACATTATAACATACAAATAACACATTCAAACATACAACAAACTTAAAAACACTCTAACAACATACATATCATATATTTTAAAATTTAAAATAACAACATACAAGAAAAGTACAAGAAACTTAAGAAAAACTTACCAAACGAGTAACACGAGCCATCTTCAAACAAACCGAGCGCGTATTCCACACGACAAATTGAAAGAGTTTGGGAGAAATTTTTTTAATGAAAGTGGTAGGAAATAAGGTCCCCTCACCCTCTCTCTTATAGCGGCCGAAATTAGGGTTTCACCCTGTGTCGGCGCGTGGCATGTCCATCCCGCGATCGCGGGGTACCTCCGCAGGCAGGGGCCAAAAGTGTACCACGGACATTCTTGAGGGGCCTCTGCAGGACTTTTGGCCAAAACGTCGTGACACGTGGGCGTGGGCCCGCGATCGCGGGGCCCACCGCGAAAAATTTGGGTATTTTGGTAAAGTCGACGAGATTTTGGGTATTTTGGTAAGTCAGAGTCAAACTTTGGGTATTTTAATTAATTTCCCTTTATTTTATTGTGGTGTAACTCGTCTTTTAAGTTGTGTTTGGTACATGATACTAAACATGATAGAACAAGATAAAACTTATTGTTATACGTGTGGAGTGACATAGTAAACAAGCAGTCATTGTTCATTTTTACAACGGCATGAAATTAGGATTTGATTAGACAAAAAAAACTTTTTTGTTCCACCAAAATAGGTAGAACAAGATGGGACAAAGATGAGAACAAACTAAAAAAAATTATCTATCTACCCTCTTTTAATATAACCATAATATGATATTCGTTTTAATGGTGACCATTGTTCATCGTCACTGCCACCACTACTTGTGTTGGCAATTGTGATCACCTCCACCGTAATCATCACCATTAGTTACCACCACCACCACTTCACCACGTCCACCTTATCAACAACCACCACCTACACCTCCATATCCACCACTGTCAACTGCTACCACTGTCTCTACGACCTCATAACCACCACATATGCCTCCACCACAACCATCACTACCTATCGCCGTTACCACCACGACACCACTATCGGATACCACTACCACCATCTATTACCAACTCTACCTCCATTACATTGGCCACCACCACCTCTACCTCCACAACCACTACCTTCACCACCGTCGACCATCTCAACGTCATCCAAAAGCTACACTTCAATCTTTGTTCATTCATTTTTTTATCCATTAGCTTAATGAGATGTTTGAATTTGCTTCATAATACTTCGGGGGTGTTTCGGATTGCTTATAAAAAACAACTTATGCTTTTTTTATAAAAGTTTATTAACTTACGTGGCGTTAAACCACAGTTTTATAAAAAGTGTTTGAATTAACTTATGTCGGTACCAAAACGTAATAAGCTAATAAGTTGTTTTTTGAGGCAGTGGCGGATCTAATAGGTGGTTAGTGGGGGGAAGGGCCCCCATGAAGAAGAAAAAAATTTGAAATTTTTAGGGTAAAAACTTGGATTTTTTAGTTTTATATCTTAATGTCCCCCCAGTAATTTTTCGTCCGGGACCCCATAAACAAAAAAAAGTGTCTCGAAATCAACCCAAAAACCAAAATTAACTCTCGAAATCTACTAAAAACTAAAAAAAATCTCTCGAAATCGACAAAAAAAACTTAAAAATCTCTTAAATACAACCAAAAAAGTTTTAAAAAACCCTCGAAATGTTGGATTTAGGCTAAAAATACATCTGACAACTTTACATTTAAGCTACCTTAAAGGTGCCCCCACCAGTAAAAAATCCTGGATCCGCCATTGTTTTGAGGGGTGTTTGAGATTGCTTATACATGAAAAATGAACACAAAAATGATAAGTTATTTCAAATAAGTTAATAAGAGAAAATGGAGTAACTTATCAAAAACCCTCTACTACAAAAATGACTCTAACAAGACTTGAACCCGAGTTTGTAGTTTTTAGTTTTTAATTTCATATTTATTACATTTCTAAAAAAATTGTAATAATAGGACTCGAATTTGAGATCTCAAGTTTGAAAAACTAGTGACTAACCACCAGATCGATATTGAATTTACGAAAAATATCTCTATATTTGTTTCTTATAATTAAATAGTGTCACCGTTTGAAAAAAAAAATTCTAGATCCGGCCCTCCTGGCTACATCGATTTTCAATCACCTTGTTATACAATTTAAACTTTTAAATATCAAAATATTCATTTTCAAATTTTCTTTCAATGTATCTTTTTGTTTGGTACCAATGTTATATATTATAATGTAAAATCGTGAAATATCTCGTATGTTACACCACAAATGCGACTTTATAAAACAAACAAGAATTTTACTGCAAAAACACACATAACCCACATGCAGGTTTTTGTTAACTGATTCTATTGTACGGTGTTCTTGATTCCTATAAGGAGATATAGTTGAATTTCTTCATGGATTTTGACTCCATTTTTAACTTTTCTAGTTCTGATAAAGATTTTGGTTGTGGGGTTCCAATTGTTGGATGTTTGAGAAAGCTTATGGATCTTTTTGGTTTCTTGATTTTGTTTTATTTCGGATTTAAGGTTTTGCAGTTTAGTGTTGTTAACTTCAGGTTTTTGACTCAATTCGTAAATTGGTTTTGCCTGAGAAACTGTTTTGATGAAAACTCTGATCCAAGTATGTCGAATTGCAAGTGCCGATTGGTGAATTTGTGGAATTTTTCAAGCCCGCCCATGATCGAGAAATGGGAGGTGGTTAATGAAACTGTAAATAGGAAGAAAAGTGGTGGTTTTCATGAAGAAAATGATGAAGATAAGCAAGAACATTATGATGAAGATGAAGTGTTCGATGTAATGACTCTGAGAAAGTTGGTTAAGATAGAAAGGCAGCGAGCCCATGATGCTAACATGGAGCTCGAGAAAGAGCGAATGGCATCCACAACTGCAGCCGAGGAGGCAATGGCGATGATTTTGCGGATTCAGAACGAAAAAAGCGTGCTTGAAATGGAATCCCAACAGCATCGGAGATTGACCCACGAAAAACAACTCCATGATCAAGAGGTGATCCAATCTTTAAGATGGATTGTGCTGAAACATGAATCGGAAAGAAGCATATTGGAAGATCGTTTGAGATTGTGTAAGCAAAGATTGAAGATGTATCTCGATGATGATGATGGCGTGGATGGATGCGAACGGATTAATGAATCATTAAGTTGCCTTGATGGTCTTGATGAAAGGCTGATTAGTTCTCTTGATTTAGGTTTGTCCTCCTGCTGGTAAGTCTTTAATCAGTAACAAACCGTTTGTTTACTGCTTAATGGTCATATTCATGTTTCATATCGAAAACCATCACTTGCTTTTGCAAATAAGAGCTTGTTTGTTAACCGCTTTTAGGGCCTGTTTGTTAGCAGCTTAATGAGCTTAATGGGACACATAGCTTATCCGGTCAGCTATACATGACTGTTTGGTAGTGGCTTAATGATATAGAAAGTGACTTATTTATTAAGCTTTTAGGAGGGAGCTTTATGCAGAAAGCCAAGTTTTGTCCAAACCAGTCTCGCCCAATTAAAAAACATGGCCCTTCCATATATGAAAACACCCTCCCAAACAAAAATCAATCCAACTTATACAGACAGATTAATCCACACAGACAACTTTATTCGTACAGGACTTAATGGAAAACCAACCAAACAGCCCCTTAATGAGCTTAATGAGACTCACAACTTAATTCAGCCAGTTATACATGATTGTTTGGTAGTGGCTTAATGATTCCGAAAATCTTATTCAATAAGTTTCCAGGGGGAACTTTATGTAGAAAGCCAAGTTTTTTCCAAACCTGCCCCTCCCAATTGAAAAATACGCTCCTTCCATCTATGAAAAATTCTTCTCGATCTATGAAGACAGATTAATCCATACAAACAGTTTTATCCATACAGAAGTTACCGCAAAACCAACCACACAGGCCCCACATCTTCTATATGTCTTGAACACATTATATATGTATTGCTTGTACATAAATAATAATAGTTTGTTGAACGAACATCTTGCAAATTATATGGCTGTCCGGGTTAAAGGGGAGGGCCTCGTCGAAATCATTGGCTTTCTGCCCAACGTTCATGTAAGGATAAGTGAAAACCCTTTGAATCCCTCTTTAAAAGAAGTGTGGTAGATAAGGGGAGGTTACTACATATATACAGGTTTTTTGATAGAATTTTGTCTAACTGATGTGAGGCTTTGATAGATGCCCATGTTGCTTATGTAATTTCATATCCTTGTATGAATATGTCGATGTAGTCGGATTTCATTGGTTGGACTTTGCTTCGATAACTTAGAAGTCTTAAATTTGAATCTATCTTAAAACGACCTGTATTTTCTTTTCCTAGAAAGAGGGTGGCACGTCCGGCAAGCTTAATTAAAAACACCAAGAAAGAACCATATATACATATGGGCACTTGAAGATGAGGTGTTCTTGTTAACCCGGTTTGGATTCGAAGTAGATAGAAAGTATATATCAAAGCCAAGAACACCTGGAACAGACAACTATCACATGTTATAAATCAGCGATACACACATGATGGACACAGGCGACCTTGTCCGCACACCATTTTGTCCCCATACATGTGATGGTTGCTTGAAATGTTTCAGTGTTCTCAAGTTCTCGTAAAATGATATCGTTCTCGTTTGAACCTCCACCTATATAAACACGTCTCCGTATATGCACATTTATACAAGTACGAGATGATCTATGTTAATATGTTATTTCTTTTAGCTAATAGATTTGCATATTCTTTCAGAAAAAAAATAGCTTCATATATTTTGCCAGGCCAAATTTCTAGTTTCGGCAGCAAACAATTTGGGATCTTTGGGAAAAAGGGTAAAATAGTTAAAAACATCAATCACCTCGTATCTTTTTTTTAAGAAATGCAAAATTTTATTAAGAACCAACGACAAACATCCCTACAAAGAGATCTGCGAGAGACAGATAACCGACCACCGGAACCAACAAACCAAAACAAGACTAACAAAGAAATAAAAATGAAACCTCAAGAAATAACATAAGACGGGGACATAAGTCAAGCCGTTTTAGACTTTAGAGATAGACCAATCTTTAAAAATAAAAATGAAAACGCCCCTGAAAAATATAAGCATTCCTTAGATTCCATAGAGAATAAGCAGCAATCCAAAGAACTGCTTGCCACACAACCTTCAAAGGCCCCGTGATTTGCCTCCCACCATCAAAAGTCAAAAACTCCGAGACGGAAGAGGGGATAGTGTAGTTAATATTCCACCATTTAAAAATACAATGCCAAAGCGACGAGGCGACCTTGCAACCGAGTAAACAATGATCCAACGATTCAACGTGATCTCTGCAAAGCGAGCATAACACTAAACCAAGATCGATTCCTCTTTTGTTGAGCCCTCAAAACAAAAACATTCACTTTCCTAGGACCTAACTTGTCCCATAACGTGGCTTTGTCATCCGGAAAAGATTGTCGAAAGTAACCATCCACTATATTTCGGAGAGATGAGGTAGTGAAAGATTCGTTCGGAGTGAGGAAACAACGACCGACATCTCTACCGGAGACCTTAGGTGAAGCATTCTGCAACAAATAAATTAAGTCGGAAAAATCGCTTGAAACTCTCCCCCGAGGAGGACGAATCCAGTTCCAATTCCACCTCCACAGTCCCTCAATCTAAGTGCCATGATCACCAACTTTGACTTCGGGATTGCGGTCCAAACGAAAAGGCTAAGGGAACCTGTCACATAGCCTGAAATTACCCACCCATTTGTCAACCCAAAAAACCGTATCTTTCCTGTCCCAGATCAATTTCCCAAAAGAGGGGCGAAAAATTAGCCCAAACCCATCTAAGTCACTCCCTGCTTTTAAGATTCCACCTCAAGTCGATCCCACTTTTCTAAGCCTATCTTCGGAAATATTAAGACCACCTTCCTTGCCATATAAACATTTAATTACCCGACTCCAAAAAGTATTTTCTTCCCAAAAAAAAGCCATCATCATTTAGCTAGAGGCTCAAATTTTGGGCCTTAAGACTACCGATATTGAGCCCTCCCCTCTCGAAATCTTTTAGAACGTTAACCCATTTTACCCACGCCATTTTCTGAACTGACCCCTCACCCCCCCCCCCCCCCCACCACCCAAAAAAAGAAATTTTTCCTCACTCTTTCAAGTAGATTTACCACACGAACCGGTGCATGAAACAAAGAAAAGTAGTAAAGTGACAAACTTCCCAAAACCGATTTCACGAAAGTCATCCGACCTCCAAAGGATATCAATTTCCGTTTCCAATTTGCCAACTTATTCTGAATTTTTTCTATGATAGGCGCCCAATTTGCCACTTTGCTCATATCAACTCCAACCGGAAGCCCGAGGTAATAAAGTGGAAAAGAGCATGCATGACAATGCAAAACCGACGCCATATTATCAATCTTAACCGAGGCCACTCCAACACCAAATAACTTACTTTTGCCAAGATTTATTTTTAGGCCCGAAGATAATTCAAAACATTTAAGGATTTTCATCAAATTCAAAGCATTTAAAACGTTCCACTCTCCGAAAAAAATTATATCGTCCGCATATTGAAAGTGAGAGATCGATACCTTATTTCTGGTAGAACCCAACGAGATACCAAAGTATATATTTCTCCTTCTAGCTTCATGCAACGCTATGTTAAGCCCCTGCGCCTAGGGCTGTAAATGAACCGAACGAACACAAACGGAGGCTTGTTCGTGTTCGTTCGTTTAACTTAACCGAACAAACGAACGAATACGAACGGTAAACGAACGAAATATTTTGTGTCCGTGTTCGTTCGTTAAGAAATTTTGTTTATTCGTGTCCGTTCATTAAGAGCTAAACGAACGTAAACGAACGTAAACGAACGGACTTAAATGAACATAAACGAACGTAAACAAACGAACTTAAATTAACATAAACGAACGTAAACGAAAGAACTTAAATGAACGAACCCAAATGAACAAAAATTAACCATTGTTACTCATCATTTCGTTCGTAAAAAATATCATATCAAGATGAAAAAACGGGTTAACTTAGGAGGTATAAAAAGGAATTCTTAAAAATTAATTTACTTAATGAATTTACATATTAATGTCATACTACATAAACATGTTTATATATATTAACAAATATAAATGAACATAAATGAACGCAAACGATCATAAACGAACGAACATAAATGAACGAACGGGACCATTGTTCATGTTCGTTCATTTAATTAAACGAACAAGAAAATGTGTTCATGTTAGTACGTTTATTAAATAAACGAACTTCTCGCCGAACGGTTCACGAACAGTTTGCTGAACGTTCGGTTCGTTTACAGCCCTACTACGCCGCAATAGGGAAAAGAAACGGAGAAAGAGGATCACATTCTCTTACCGCTCGCATCAACCCGAACTCCTTAGTAGGAGACCTGTTGACTAAAACAGACCGAGGTCGTGGATAAACATGAGCGCATCCAATTGCATCACTTTGCTCCGAAACCCATTTGATCCATCATGTTGAGAATGAAGTTCCAGTTGACGCTATCAAACGCCTTTTCAAAATCAATCTTCATAACCAAACATTTGCTTTTCGATTTCTTCATATGGTCAATAAGCTCACTAGCTATAAGAACTCCATCAAGAATGCACTTTGTTCTTCCCCAATGAGTTTTCCAATAACTTTCTTTAGCCTGTCGGCAAGGATTTTCACTATAATTTTATAGTAACATCCGATTAAGCTTACCGGTCGATAATCACCCAAGCCGACCGAATCTTTCCCTTTCGAAATTAAAGTGATAAAAGAGGCGTTACACCCCTTAGTAATTCGACCCTGATCCCAAAACCAACGAACAACCTTAAAGATGTCATCCTTTATAAGCATCCAAAATTTCTTAATAAAACGAAAATTGAAACCGTCAGGACCTAGTGCCTTCGAGCTTCCACGATTCGAAACCTCTTGCCAAATTTCAGTTTCCGAAACATCCAATTTCAGCCAACATGCTTCTTCCATGGAAAGTTTTTTTAAAAGTCCGCTGCAAAACGTCGGAAGGGGAGAACTGGATTCAACAAATTTCGTGGAGAAATGATCAAAAAACTTTTGCTTGATAATGGTTGGATTATCGATCCAAATCTCGTCAACGGAAATCCCTTTGATATTGTTTTGCCTTTCTCTCCACATGATGAAATTGTGAAAAAATTTAGTGTTTTCGTCACCCTCAATGTCCCATTTTAATCGAGCCTTTTGACAAGCCATCTTTTAATGAAAATTTGCACCAAAATAAAGGCAAACTTTAAGTTTATCCATATTTTGAAACCAACTTTTAAAACATTCATTTTATGACCTAAAATTAACTTATAAACAATTAAGGATAAGATAACCTATTTAACATGTAATCATTTGATTTTGTTTAATTGACAATTTTGACTTGACGAATTTTTTATTTTTAATTTGGTTGGATACAACTTAAGGTGACATTTGGTTCAGAATGGATTTTGGCCAACAATTGGTATTCCAATTCCTTCATATTCCGTTGGAATCCAACAAACTACACGTCCATGCAAGGTAGAGGTGGCCAAATGTCTGGGGCGGACCGAACCGGGCCCGGGCCGGGCTTGGCTTGATGGTTTAGGGTCCGGTCTGTTTAGGCTTTTTAAAGACCGATCTTATAACCGGGTCGAGGACCGGGCCCTAAACCAGACTTTTAATATATATATATATATATATATACTTTTTTTAATAAATATTATTCGAATACACTATAAAATACGTAATTGAGTCACTCAAACATACTTAAAAATACGTTTTATTAAAATTTCGATTGAACAATACATTTTAAATAACTACATAATCCTCCTATAGTGGATTATCTTGAAGAGTTCGAACGACTCGATGTTGATGACCTCGATGATGGAAGAATTGAGAAATTGAGAAGCTGCAAAAAATGAACACGAGAAAGCGAAAAATCGAGAATTGTGAGCAAGAATTGCGTTTTTTGCGTTTTTGTAACTTGGTATCTAACCCCATACACTAACAATCCTATTTATAGTGTTTGAGGAGGCAAAAAAAGGGGTCAAAAATGTTGAAAAACAACTAGTTTTTTGAATTATATCGGGCTGGGCCGGACCGGGCCTGAAAAAATCCTGAAAACTCGGCCTGTTACGGTCTGGCGAGCTTGGGACCGGGCCGGGCTTCGTGCGGGGTGGGCTTCAGGCCCCTACCGGGATCGGGCCCATCTGGCCATCTCTACTGCAAGGTATCGCAATGCTTTGTGTCTGAAAACATATACACAACATCCGAGAACAATGTATTTCTACAAAATACATGAAAATATATAAAATCTGAACTTCAATTAAATAAAATTAAAAATATATAAAATTAAATAAAATTAAAAATATATAAAATCTGACGTGTCTTAATTTCATTGATGGGACATGAATTAGACATGAAATTTTGGAACATGAGATTTTTATCCGGGATATAGTATTTGGTTTGATTTGAAGTATTTTGGGTCAAATTTATATTTTAATCTTTGATTTTTGACAATATAATATAATTATTTATAAAGACCAAATCAAAGAAAAAATTTATTATATTTTGAGTTATTTGTTATATATTTAATTATGGTTTAAAAACATTATATTTACCTGGAAAATTCACTAAAATGAAACCCAAAAACTCAAACCGTGGGGGAGGGTTTCACAATAACCATTCCCGGACATTCTTCCATTCTCTTCAGGGAATCACTACAAAGAGGGCTGTCGGAACCCTAATCTGCAGATCATCTTGGCAGATCAGTCGACGTGCGGTCAGTTTCATTCTCTTCATTTATCTCTATTTATTTGCCCTTGCGCAATTGGGAACCGATGCAAAGGAAATTGAATCGCGAATGTGATTTATGCTCATTAGGGGACTGGTATGCCTAATGTAGATTGGATTAGCTAAAATAACAAATTCAGAACATTTGTGTTATTTGCTTGTTTTAATGACAGTTTCTGGAGTGGATGGATGGATTGCTATGATAAAATGCTGCCTTTTGTGGTTTAGCTGTTGAATTTGTGTTTCTTGTTGTTAAAATTTTGTTTACTTATCACCCAAATGGATAATGAGGGTTTAGGGGAGTGATTGGTCATAACTCTGACGGTGCTGCCATTGTGCATAACCATCCTTTCCAAAACACTTGGTACATGCCATTTTGTAACATTTTATCATTGTAAACAAAGGTCACACTTTTTGATGGACACATTTGGATTTTGGTTTCTGTAAAACATGAAATTCAAATGTCCTCAAATGCTGATCATGTTACTAGGCTATGCTATTTTCCTGGACATTTGGGAGATTACCGACATTAAAGCTCCCCTTTGTGTGAGTAGTTCTTTGGTCAATTTTGTTCCCATAGCTGTTTGGTGAGTTGTGACGGTAAATTTTAGATGGCACCTTCTGTCGTTTTTCTTACCTTTTGCTAGTTGACGTTGAAATCAAAATATTATTGGATGATAAACCTTTAATGATGTCACTGAATATGAATGTATAATGCTAATGGTACTTATATGTTTTCTCATGATGGGCAAATGTGATGGAACTTGGAAACGACCTATATTTAACACTCAACTCATGATCACACCAAATTTGCAATGTTTTTAGGATTCAAGGCTGGAGCACTGTTGCAATTTGTTCTGTATTTTCCTAATTTCATCATATGTTATGCATAATTTTTTTCTTATTATGTCAAATAATTAAGAAATAAGACAAGTGGCGCATAGAGGGCTAAAAAGAGGGGGTTAAATCGGAGGACAAATGAACTTATAAGGAAACAAGTTGCTTCATTGTTGTTGAGGACAGGGTCACTACTATGAAGTCAAATCCCAATATGGAACTACTTTAGTTCCTTTCGGACTTTCGGTCATAGTTCGATATATCACTATCTACTTAGGAATTAACAATAGTATGCCTTCATGAGGAGCTCTACTGACAAATATTTCAACCCACATCCTTCCAAGCTCTATAAATAACTAGTATACTCATCCATAGGAATTTAACTACTGCATAAAGGTATAAATTTAGAATAACATGCATGAGATAAAGGAAAAGAGCCCAAATTGGCAATAAAATCACGAGAAACATACACTATGGATCGTACTTATCATATGTATCATGCAGCAATAAACACATCCCTTGAGAATTAATTTGGTTGATATAATATCATTAATGACACTAGAGATAACGGAAGCTACAAAGCAACATGTCCTAGGATGATCTTGAAATTTATGATTCCATAGGTTGGTAAAATTGTTCTACACAGAAAGGGAGGAAAACAATGTTTAATGTTGCCACTAGCCCACTACTATACATGTAAAATCAATGAGTCAACTGGGCCACAAAATGTTTTAAAGGTTACAGAGGTCACAAATTTCATCATCCAACAAAAAAGTAAAAGACCTTCCTTGTATTAAGCAAAGAAGTTGGATGCATCTCTAGTTAATCATATGTTGTATAGTATTTGCTATATGGGATGGCCCTGAATGGATTATCAAGAATATACCACATCTGACATCACGGGCATGAATGGCTCTTTGATTGCTTCATAAGAATCAGGCTTTGTTAAGTGCTATTTCATTTTTTTTTCTTCATAAGAGTCTTGCTGTTCATTAAGCTATAACACAAGTTGGAGTACATAGGCCAAGGGCCAACTTAGAACAGACAAGTTGTTAGTTGGGTTAGCTTCCAAATTATTTCAATTGAATGGTAGGGGGGGGGTATAATTAAACATAAACTAGTAACCAATATCTAGTTAGTTGAGAAAGATTAGTACAAAACCGGTATGATAATATGTAGTTAGTTCAACTCAACATCCATATTCAAATTCGTGGACATTATCCAAATTCAATTTCATATCTGAATTTGAATGATACAAAATTTTGATTAAGCCAATTTTATCCATATATGATAATATGAATATGGGAATTTATTCGAATCCATACCTGACCTTAAAAAATAGAAAATTCTAAATTTCAATTTGTAAAAATTAATAAAGTCGCAAATGATGACAATCAAAAGAAATAACAAAAAATGATGCGATTTCATAGCCTGATAATTCTTAAACTTAAAGAAACTTTCAAAGTTGTAGTAAAAGTTAATCGAAGGCTTTTTATGTTTGTAAATGGATTTGATATGTATATATAAAACATATAGGTGCCATCATGTTTACCTTTATAACTAATTACTGTTGGTTATACAATATTTAATCAAATCGAATATAACTTCAATAAATTTTGTATTTGATTAATGTCACCTGGGTCATGGTATTGTGAATGCGTAACTCTTGTTGGACTTTAGTTTAGGGTACACGAGTATGGCAGAAATATCACATCAATCATCTCGTGTTTATATCCATCAACGAAATATCATGATTGAGCTCGTGCAATGTTGATTCTATGCCTTCACTTGGTAACACAAAAAATCTGACTACTTCGACTTTGAAATAGATAATAAGTAAATTATTGTGTTCGATGAATTTTAGGAAATTCCGCTTGAGATTTGCTAAATAGTTCTTTTTAACTCTAGAAAATCATCAACGTAGATAACCATTCGAATGAACGAGTTCAAAAGAACTCCATTATCATCTTGATCAATCAAGTTTAAATCATAATTATGAATTTATGATGCAACGTCTTCGTAATGGTGAAAATTTCCACTAATAAAAAAGACAGCACGACTGTTACATAAGGCTATTACAATGATCTCATTAATTCTATCGTTGTTTGTGCAGGTGCCCGCTTGGTGATGGACGAGTATGCAGTCATTTCGGATCCTCCACAGATGCTTCCACCTCCACCTGGCAGTTTTCTTGATCGTGAAGAACTTATCCAACATGTTGGGGAGTTCGGTGTCTCCCAGGGATATGTTGTAACTATTAAGCAATCTAAAAAGGAAAAAGTTGTAGTTCTTGGATGCCAAAGAGGAGGTGTTTATAGAAACAGGCGTAAAACACTCGATGAAGGGACAGGTGAACTTGTTCGCAAAAGAAAGTCTGGTTCCCGGCTTACAAATTGTCCTTTTGAACTAGTGGGTAAAAAGGATGATGGTTTTTGGGTACTTTCAGTTAAAAATGGTTCCCACAACCACGAACCTTTAAGTGATATCACACAGCATCCATCTGCTCGCCGCTTTACAGAGAATGAGGTATTGCTTATCAAGGAGATGACAGAAGCTGGTCTAAAACCACGCCAAATTCTAAAGAGACTCAGACAGCACAATCCAGAGCTTTTATCAACTCCAAAGCATGTTTACAATATTAAAACCAAGCTTCGTCAAGGAAATTTTACAGGTGGGGCTCCTCAATTGATTAGTATTCAATGTATTTTTTTCAGTTTTAATAATCATCTGTTATTCTTATTTGTTCTTTTTAAATTCTTGGATATATCGTTTATGTCCTGCCCAGGTTGTATTCTTTAATTTCAGCAGTATTATAATAAATTTTGTTTTCTTTTTTCTTCATTTTCCCCATGAGTTGGCTGTTACATATACTGGTAATCATACATGATAGGGTATCAAGTAAATCTCTTTTCTTTACACTAGACATTTAACCAGGCTTTGAATTGTGATATTATATTTATTCCCCTCTCACTATTATTATGCTGTCATGCTCAGCTAGGAGATATAAAACATTGAGACCTCAGACTTCAGCTCAAGGAAACTCTAATTCGTCAACAACTTCAGAGCCCTCTTGGAGACAGCGTTATCCTCCAGTAAGAATGTGTAATTCATACAAAATTTATTCTGAATTTCTTGTTTAAGTGTATTCTCAGACACTCGCGTATGAAATAGCATGCACACACACCTGCAACATCTATATATGTAGATTTTATTTTCCCTTTTATTTTTTATTTTGTCTAAGCGAAAGGGATGGGCCTTTTATCTGTGAGTCCGCATGGGAAGAAGCCTGTACCACTAGGCAGTTGACGCGGTCTCAGATAGTGAGACTGTGATAGATAGAGTGCTGATTTTGTGCGTCAAAAATGAAAAAAAAATGAGAGAGATGGGCGCTTAGAAACGCAAGAAGAAAATCCTAAAGGATGCTAGAAATATTTCATGAGTACCATTAATTGTAAATTTGTAATATACAGTGACAGTTTCTATGTACTTGATGCTTTTGTAATGAAGTAAACCTATAAATGGGTTTATTAAATAGAGTGAGATCTAAATAATCCTTGAGTACTACTTAGAAAAGCTAAGATTTAATTTAAGTACTCCATAAGTTCTTTCATATGTACCATTCATGGTAATGGAGTAAGACCATCTAGTATTATTTTGGTGATACACAATAACTTTGCAACTGGTAATTGTCTAAAGATGCCTAGATGCTTTAGGCAATAGAGACTTAAATATAAGTATGCCATCATCTTTGACTAGTATATTTATCTGGGAATGTTAAGAGCTGCTTTCCAGAAGTAATATATATTGCTTTATAGAAAGAACCTACATTTTCACACGTTTCATAAGTAAGATATTAGTATTGTCGCAAGCAAGTCATTACATGCATCTTAATGGTGCAGTACAGGATTTTGAAACCTAACTTTATTCAGGAAAAATAATATGCCAATTGTGCATTCCAGTGGTGTTTTGTAATAGAGGTAGGTCAGTTTAGGTGGGGCTGACTAGGTAAGTAATGTATGCCGGCTGCCAAATGCATCTGCGTTTACCCATAACACTTGGGCCTCGTTTGGAAATGATTTTTCGGCCTTCCTATCATACAAAAAATCCATTGACAGCTACAAGGTGGTTCTCACGGTTCTCATGAAAGATAAAAGTTCTCACACAATCCTAAGCTTTTGATATATATATATATATATATATATCCAAATACCAATCCACCTTCTAGAAGATGACCTCGCAAAATAGAAGAAACACTTGGAAAGGTCAAAGGAAAAAACTTGTTCTGTAATAATTCTGAGCCGAATCTTTTAAAAAGATCATGTATAGAAAGAGAGATACAGTACCGGCTGTGCAAAAAAATTTGTTAGTTGATGCCATATGACCTTTGGAGATAACTATTGTTGGTTTTTCATTCTGTATATTTAGATCCGGGTTCTTATTCATTTTCCTAGCATAGTAGAGTTGTTTCCTAGTTGGATTTTTTTTAAATTTTGTCCGTTGTTTTGCTTTCTTTGTTGGGATGAGGTTCATTGGTGGGGACCGTGTGGTCATATATACCAGTTGACTCTAGGGTTATATTATTATCTACCATTTTTGTTGTTCCTAAAGTTTATTGCTTTCAATTTGTATTTTATTTTGTTAAGATATTATTTGATGTAATAAGACATTCTTAATGGTTTGTGGGAGGGAAGGGCAGTTGAAATAAATGTCATGCATTTTAAACTTGTCATTACGCAATTTGGTTGTTTATTCTTCAGAGGGTACCGAATTTCATTGGTGGTATGTTTATAGACTCACAATCCAGAACGTCTATCGATGTCATAAACCCTGTAAGTACCAATTCTTTATTTTTCTTCTTGGTTTAAGTTGCCAAGATTGTGAGCTGCTGAATATAATTTATCAATTAATTAATATAGGCAACCCAACAAGTGGTCTCTCAAGTTCCCCTAACCACCGGTGAAGAGTTCAGGGCAGCGGTGTTTGCAGCAAAATGTTCTCTTCCATCATGGCGAAACACACCTGTCATGACTCGTCAACGTATCATGTTCAAGTTTCAGGAACTTATTCGTAGAGACATTGTATGTGTCTGAGTTTATTTACACCGCCATCTATTCATCACTAAGTGGCTGTTTGTTTACCTCTTAATAGTTCCATTGAGAGGCAACCTCTAAATCGTTAAGACATGAATCTTGTTTGAAAAAGAAATTTCTGCCTCTTAATGGTTCTAAAACCCTCTTAATGATTTTGTATCTTGGGCCTCTCTTAACCATTCAGCGCACTAATTTCATCATGAATAATTACCAAACAACCATATTTCATTTTGCACTATATCATAAGAGCCTCTTAATCATTATGACCACTTAATCATCCAGCACCAAACCATTCAGCAACTGCCAAACGGCCCCTAAGTTCTTACGGATAGAAGTCTTGATTGTTTTGCAGGACAAGATTGCTCAAAATATAACTTCTGAGCAGGGAAAAACATTGAAGGATGCACGTAATGAAATGCTGCGTGGACTTGGTGTGTATCGTTCATCATCCCTGATATCATTTTCTATTTATGTAGTTTATGGAACTTAAAAAACTTATGATAACTAGTACTCACCTTTAGAGGTGGTTGAACATGCTTGTGGGATGACAAATCTCCAAACGGGGGAATTTGTTTCAAACATACGAAGTGGAGTTGATAGCTACAGCCTGAGGGAACCGCTTGGTGTTTGTGCTGGAATATGTCCCTCTAACTTTCCAGCATTAGTTCCATTGTGGGTAAGCCTGTCATACATGTTTGTTTCTCTCTTTTTTTTTCCTTTTCCTTTCAGGAAATTATTTCTTCTGTTCATCACACTGAGAATGTGTCATTTTCTGGTCTCATGGATTCAAGATACAATTTTTAGTTTTATACTTCCACATTATTGTTAATGTTGAGCTTGTTTTGATTTATTATAGATGCTTATTTGATATTTTCTGATGCTCAGTGAAGTATTCTGTAGATTCACTCTAATTCCATATAATATGATGCAGATGTTTCCGATTGCAGTGGCATGTGGTAATACGTTTATTCTTAAGCCCTCAGAGAAAGATCCAGGTAGATATGTCCTCGTCCTGCTGCCCTAATGTACATATTCGTCAAATGTTTTCTTAACCCCACCCCACCCTCCATCGTTGTACAGGGGCGTGCATGATACTTGCAGAATTAGCAATGGAGGCTGGCTTGCCCAATGGTGTGCTAAACATAGTTCATGGAACCAACGTAAGTATAACCTTAAGAACTCTATTTGTAGTTGAAGAAGCTCATGGTATGGTTAATATGAGAGTTCATGCTGTTGTCCAATAAAAAGTGATGATTATTTTTCATCGGTTACATTAGTCGTTAACATTTTGCAGAATCTGCTTATAAACACACTTGAATGTTAGTATTCTAGTTTTGAGCATTGATTGATCAAATTGTTCTGTGCTTGATTGGCCAGGACATTGTGAATGCCATCTGTGATGACGATGATATCAAAGCTATAACATTTGTTGGTCCAGATTCTGTAAGTTTCATTTACTCTATGATATCTTTGCATTTGGTTACCTTTTTTTCCTTTTTCAAATTTTCAATTATGTTTCAGAAAAACAAATCCCTTGTTTTTTTCATTTTTCGTCAAACTTCAACTAAAATCATAAAATAACATGTTTTTAGTAAAAGAAGTAATAAAATATTGTTAAATTGTCTTTTTCTTCTCAAAATGTTTTTCACACACATTGTCAATATAAACCAACTTAATATGGCCACAGAATTTTGGTTCTTAAAACTTTGTAACGAAATTGGAGTTGAAAAAAAAAGTTCCAATTGTTCTACACCAATGTCTATAATACATAATAATTTTTAATTTTAGAATTACCCCTCATTTTTTAATTGTTGGTTGGTTTGAAATTAAAATTGATAAGCTGATTGATTAAATCATAATGGAAGGACAGTTCTTTCTTTTTTCTTTGATTTATTTGTTGGGTAAGTTGGCAGTTGACATGAGATCTTTAGAAATATAATACATCCAAGTGCTGTTACTGGATCTTAACTACATGTGATATTCCACCAGCATTATTCCTTTCAAAAAAATATATATAAACCGTTAAAGGATGTTGATTTATCTGATTCAAGTGCTGTTACTTCCCTGTTCATTATTTGGGTTAGGAGCCAGTTGATGATTTATTTAATTTTCATGTAGTCTGGTTCACACATTCATGCAAGAGCATCTTCTAATGGCAAACGTGTCCAGGTATCATGCTTTCTGCCTCGTGTCTGTAATCTGGTTTTCAGTTTTTGCTAATAAAACAATGAAGTGCTTTTCATGTCAAAAATCTTAAGCATAATATGGATACAAGATTCTGCAAAATCGTTTTTTTTTCTTAATTTGGCTTTCCCTGTATTTTACTCAGTCTAATATTGGTGCGAAAAACCATGCAATTGTGATGCCTGATGCAAATATGGGTGCTACCTTGGATGCTCTTGCTGCTGCTGGATTTGGTGCTGCAGGACAAAGGTGTTCAGCACTGAGTACGGTTGTATTTGTCGGAGGTTCAAAATCATGGTATCCTTTTCTTTTCATTTACACTCCAGTTATATATATATATATATAATGGATCAATGCCTTTTTTATCGATTGTTATTCCTTCATGTGGTATGCTGCATGCGATGGTTGTTTCCCCTAATCAGGTGTAATGAAGCTCGATTAAGTTGACTGACATTTGTAAGGAGGTCGCTCATCTACGCTTCTTTTCAGTTGAGGATTATGCAACCTGAGCATTAGGATAACCCGCTAATGCTTATTATTTATTATAACTGCTTCTTATTTATGTGGATTTCTTCACTTAGTAAGGAATCTCTTTATTGTAATCTTGTGCAGGGAAGAAAAACTAGTGGAGCGTGCAAAAGCGCTTAAAGTAAATGTTGGAACTGATAGTGATGCAGACCTTGGCCCTGTGATCAATAAAATGGTGCACACATCAATACTTTTTGACGATTGGTTTGTGTTATTACTTTGTAAAGATGGGAAAAGTGAAGTGGAGATGATGCATCATACATACATTCTGTAACTTTTCCTATTAATTTTTGCTCCAAACATTTTGATTAGTAGTAGTCATTCTGTGTGTCCAACCAGCAACTTTTGGTTCCACCTCACCTTTCAATGCTTCTGGTGAAATCGTTTCTCCTTTTCTGATATATTTTCATTTGTGATGCATCGACAGGCAAAGGAAAAGGTAAATAGATTAATCCAAGCGGGTATTGATGTTGGTGCTAGATTAATTCTGGATGGAAGACATATTGAGGTATATCCAAATCTTCCATTCTTTTGTATAATCCATAATTTACTGCATTAAAGCATTGATTTAAAGAAATTTGACCTCACAATGTCTACTTATTTCTATTTCACTATAGGTTCCAAAATATGAGATGGGCAATTTTGTCGGTCCCACCATTTTATCTGATGTTACAGATGGCATGGAGTGTTACAAGGTATCCTATCTTATTTATCTCAAACTATAAACAGTTGAATATGACATTTGAAACCTAACATTACTGTCTTTGTGTGCTCAGGAGGAGATTACTGGCCCGGTCCTTCTCTGTATGCAGGTTGGGTCGCTATCATCATTGCTTTGCATGATTGTTGGTTACATAAATTTAGAAGTACTTGATATTTTGACATTAAAGTTCCCTCGTATTGTCAGGCTGACAGCTTAGAGGAAGCCATAAGTATCGTCAACAGAAATAGGTGATTTTCACCAACTTCATAGAATCTGTATCATACAAAAATATTTAGGCCTTCTATCTTCTCTTCCGTCCTAAGTTTTTTTTTCTTTGATCAGGTATGGCTTCGGGGCTTCAATATTCACTAAAAATGGTGCATCAGCTAGGAAATTTCAAACTGAGATAGAAGCTGGGCAGGTATTGCAGCACTTTTTTACTTATAGTTAGTATACGTGTATTTTTCATATAGTTAGTTTCCATGACTTATGCTCAAAATGCCACAGGTTGGTGTAAATGTCCCTGTCCCATCCCCGCTGCCCTTCTTCTCATTTACTGGAACGGAGGCATCTTTCTCAGGAGACCTCAACTTCCCTGGTGAATTCACCTGTTGTGATCAGTTTTTTTTTATCTTTCTCGTGAATCGTTACATGCAAAGAAATCATGAAGTTGAAATTGGCCCGTTTCTGTTGCAGGCAAGTCTGGAGTTCACTTTTATACGCAGATTAAGACAGTGACTCAACAATGGAAGGAGTTCAGGTGTAATGACGAAATACCCCTCGAAATGCCCCCAACCAATTTCCAAAGTAGCGATGGAACATCTTTATTATTACCCACCCACAATTTCCCAAATACCGACGATAGAGGACCCCTGGAATCCCCATCGGATAATCTTCAATGTGACAATGGACCGTCGTTTGCTATCCCACATAAGGATTTCCAAACGGGTGAAGCTGTGTCTTTAGGCTTGCAGCTAAGAGATTTCCAAAACAGCGATGGAGTATCTCCTGCATTGCTCATGTCTGATGGATCACAGGACCCAAAGTTCTTGAGCCATTTTCTTAACTGGTAAATTCTTATTTTGAATAAAACTTGCAAATTCCAGTCCTGCTACAGTGGGTTGTACTCTATGCATGTTAAGTTGTACAAGGGTACAAGTGTAATGTAACGAACCTTTTTTGCTTTTCAGGAGCCGGAATGCACAATAGCTTTTCGAGCAGTTGGCTGGCTTTGGGGGAAAGCTGTTGGGTTTTCGGTATTGTGTTAAGTTGTAAAGGTGTAGTGTTGTGATGTGAAGTAAGAGGTGATGGATATCAGGACTCGTGCTTAGTAGATTGTCGAACAAGCTTGAGTTAGGTATAAAGTTCATGAATGTAGTTAAGCTTGATCGAGTTCTGTGTGAATTATTCGCGTTAAATGAATGGGGAGGATTTAGTACAAGTGTGTGGAAAAGTTGTTCTTTCGTGAGAAGAAAATCACGGAAAACATCAAGAAAATTTTGAAGCGAATCCGTTATGAATAGAAAATGGTGAATCGCTAATAGTACTTGTTATTCCATAATTTGTTTTTCCAAAAATATATAATCCACAGATATTACAGTTTCTTTCATTTTCAATTACGAAACTTAGGCATCTATTTTTCAAATCCATGATGCCTTTTCAATTATTTTAATTTCTCACTCGCAATTTCATGTATTTATACATTACGGAACGAAGTTGTTTTTCTTCCAAGTTATGGGTTTTGAATATTTGGTAATCTCATATGATACCAATTAGTGATAAAAATGTTACCCGTCGAGTCGAGTACCCGCCCCGTTAACGGATGGGTAGTGTTTTACATGTGGTTGATTATATCATTATATGTTTTTGAAACTTGAGGTTTATTCATTTGTTTTAAAATTAAAAAAAAAAACTCGCCTTTTTTTTTCATTAAAAATAATTTAATTAATTTTTTCTTTAAACGGGTACCCAACGAATTCCCCGTACCCGTCGGGGATTTTCTCCCCGAAACCCATCGGGGTCGAGGGATATAAAACGGGGTCAGAGTCAGGGACGGGGTGCATTCTCCTCCTAATACCCGTCCTGTTTCCATCCCTAATACCAATACTATATATATATATATATATATGATTTTTTCTTCTGCTAATATAAATATAAATTTTTAATATCAATATTGCCAAGCCACGTAAGTTTTTCTTATTTTAAAATGCTAGAAATTGCACTATAGGTTTTTTGCAAATGCAACCAAATAATTAAAAAAAATTGTTATTTGAAGGGGAAATTTAATGTATGATTCATGTATTTAAAATTTTAAAGCGGGTACAAATGGCACATAAAAGGAGTTCACTTAAAATATCTCCAAACAAAATCTTTACCATAAAAAAGGATGATTGATAGTTATTGATTTGTATAGCCTTCTCATGTGGCTTTAAAGATAAAAACTTTGATGTGAATGGAGTTACCAAACTTGTAAAATAACAATAATGTAACAAATCAAAACTTAGATTGTCAAACTTACAATCATCTCAAAGATGTAAACATCAAAAGTAAAAGAAAACTAGAGCGAAAAATCAAGTCTGCAGAAGCATTAAACCGAACCACTTTTTGAGACACTCAAAAATCAGCAAAGTGACTTTTCAGATCTAACAAGATAAAGAAAATAAGCTTCTTATATGCCGGTAAACGCCTTCTTCCCACCACCAGAAGATCCAGCTGGGATCACCTTCAACACATTGAACCTCACTGTCTTTGACAATGGTCTGTACACGTAAACACAACCGCAAAAACAAATTAAAGATAAAAAACAAACAAAAATGAAGGCTTAGAATATGTAATGTTCAGAACAACTTACCTGCACTGTCCAACAGTGACATGATCGCCTTCTCTCACACGGAAGCAGGGAGAAATGTGAGCTGGAATGTTGGAATGCCTCTTTTCGTATCTGTAGCAGAAGGAGCCCAAATGATTAAATAATTGAAATGGGTTTAATCTGGTTGGAAGAAGGACAATGGTAATAGTAGTATAGGTTGGTGCCTTGCCTTTGGTATTTCTTGACAAAATGAAGATAGTTCCTACGAACGATGATGGTCCTCACCATCTTAGCACTGTGGCATGTACCAGCAAGAATGCGGCCTCTGATCGAGACATCGCCAGTGAATGGGCACTTCTTGTCGATGTAAGTTCCTAGAATTATCAAGTACCAAATTAAGATGAGTAATGTTTACTACAGAAAACTTTAATGAATATGAAGTTATATCATCAAGCAAATTCATTATAAATTGATGGGAAACAAATAGGATAAACTAGAAAACATTTTTAACATGCTATTAGACTTCACACCGCTACCAAAAGAATTTTGCATACTGAATTACTGACAAAATTGAAGTGTTAAAACAGGCAGCATGCACAGATAAAGATCCATTCAAATAAAAACTGAAACTGAAACAAGCATAAAAAATGTTTTAGACTTGTATCTTACCCATCAAAAATATTTGGAAAAAACAAAAGAAGCAAACCTATCATATTTCACAATAGAAGCATCCCAAAAGATCATCCAAATGCAACACTAGAAAGCAAACTATAGAGCCACTCAATCCCTCACGTTAAATAATTTCATAACTTTGAAACCCCAAAAGTAGTCAGTTCCTTTAAAAATATAAGCAAAGAATCACACAGGTCTCTAAGGCCATCCGTAGCAATACCCAAAAGCCCTAAAGCCACCTCAGCGCCACATCAGCTTTTCTCCAAACCCTCTACAAACCCAAAAGTGGAGTAGCAATACCCTAAAGCCCTTTTGACACCTCATTTTTTTAATTCTTTTATTTATACATTTAATTATTTAACAAAATAAAAATATTTATATATTTTTTAATAAATAAAAATAAGATAAATAATAAAACTAAAAATTACAAAATACGAATTAGAATAAATTATGTAATTTTCTAATTCTCTCTTTCTTCGCTAAAGTAGCCCGCAAAATATCTCCCTCAAGGTGATCATGCGGGGCTATGAAAAACTCGAAGTCTTTATCAAATCGTTTTTCTAACTCGAGTTGCAACTGTTTTTCTTCGAATCGTCTAACTCGTTTTTTTATCAAATCGTCTTCATCGTCATCATCGGAAGGTTTGAGAGAATTTGGTGTGAAAAAATAAAAGGTTTGGGTTAATATATATAGTGTGATTAAATTGAAAAAAAAAATGAAAAAAAATATAAACAAAGAGCCGTTTGTTTTTAATATTTTCAAAATTTTAAAAAAAATTAAAAAAAAAAAGAAATGATCGGGATCAATCGGGTTGGGGAACCCGGGGTTGGAGCCCGCCCTCAAGCCCGATCACCCCCGTAGCGGTACCCGCCTAAGCCCTTCCCAAACCCGCTCCCAAGCCCGTCTCCGCTACGGATGGTCTTACGGAGTTAAAAGGGTTAATGTCAGATAAAGTTGCTACAGCTAATCAGACATATAGTTATATGGAACCATCACAATTATGAACCAAACATCGATAACAACCTTCTAGTGTCAAAAAACTACTTCCCAAACAAATGCACATTCTATGTGATAAATGGTTCATTTACTTGCAGCTAACCATTTGTTGAAGAAAAACACAATAGTTATGAGATTGCATCAAACAAACTGAACAAGCCACACAATGACAAAATCACAAAAGAGCAACCTGCTTAAAGAAATAAGCTATCTGATTTCATTAATATACATATTCCACACATACAAGAATTGCATATGACTCAAAACTTAAACATTTTAGTATTGTGACTCCACAAATTTATAGTTCCAATAAACAGGATAGTTAGGTCATTGGTGTAATACTTTCTTACAAAATTTATGGTCAAATTTACTAAGCGTGAGGCATCCGGTTAGAGAGAGCTACTTTAGGCCAACCTATTTTCTATCTTAAAAAACAAATTTTTTTGGAGGAACTAATAAGTACTAAATACATAGTCCTTTGCTACGTATTCATATAACATACTTTTGCAATCACTTTTAAAAAAACTACAAAATGACATTATTACAATAATAGTATTTGTTAAACATTACCTTCAATAGCTTCTCTTGGTGTCTTAAATCCAAGACCAACACTCTTCCAGAATCTGTTTCCACCCTTCCCAGGCCTCTTACCTTTCCCACTTTTCTTCGAGCTAATACACAATCAACAACAACACCACCATCTTCCGAAATCAGTTAATTAAGCAACACATAAAGTAAAAACACGATCAAATTAAAAAACTGGAGCTACAAAATCGAATGTTTCTCACCATAAAAACACCTTGGGTTGCTTCAAAAACGCCTTCTCCGTCTATCAATATATACAAAAAGCAGACGAGAAAAACATAATGTCAATTGATGCAAGTAAAGAGATAAACATCAAAGTCAACAGTTAAGAAAATTGACAGACCTGTTCGGCCATTGTTGACGATATTGGAGCTTTTCAGTGGCGGAGGCAGAAAGAGAGAGGAGAGAAGAAATGTAAACCCTAAAACAACCTTGGTTTCGTTTCGTGTGTCTATATTTCATGAAGATAAAGCGGATCTAATGGGCTTTTCCTGGTTAAATGGGCCTAACGGGCCTGGTTTACTGTTTAATACTTTTATTTAGGCCTTTGTATTTAAAAGAGTGAATTATTGGTTTGTTGAAAATTGTAATTTTTATTCATGTGCTTTTGAAATTGGGAATTTTTTTTATTTTTTATTTTTTGTTATTTCAAAAAAAAAGGATTTTTATTTTTATGGTTTAAAATTATTTTTATTGCTTTTGTCTTTATGATGATAAGTTATTGTAGTTTTCATTCCTATAATTTATAATTTATTATCATTTTAGTTCCTCGTATTTGATGGTAATAGTTAGTATCAATCAGGTTGTAGCGCAGTGGTTGATCGTCTTGGGTGATGTGGTGGAATATCCCATATATCCAGGGTTTGATTCCAGGCATCCTCAACATTGATAAGACATCTTTAAGTTTCAAAATTGTCAAGGATTAGTCCGGGCTGTGTCTGGAATACCCTTTCAAAAAAAAATAACAATGAATTGCAAACCATGAATATAAAAAATCATAATTTCTAAATTACAAAAACGAAAGCCGCGATTTCTAATAAAATCATAGGAACAAAACACGTAATTTAACCTGTTTAAAAATAATAAGAAATGAAAACTCTTGTATTTTTATAAAATTTTAAAAGTTACATATATGAATAAGTAAATTATTATTAATTATTAAAATGTGATGTTGGATAATAGATATTTTAGGTCATGTTTGGTAAAGATGGACTAGCTTGTTTTTTGAGTTCATGAAAAAAGGTTTTGTTTGGATGAATGAATGATATAAGTTAGCTTATTTACTTTTGAGAATAAAAAAAATTGTCACTTTCTTTTGATTATATCAATGATTAATATTAATTATAACCACTTGTCTAAAATGCTTGTTGAAAAGCGGTTATGGCTCAAAATTTGTATCTCACGTCACGTTAAACTTGTGGCACGCAATGGCTAATACGCGGTTTTTGTTATACGATATTTTGATTTTTTCTTTATGTAATATCTTATTTGCTAGTTTTTAATATATATATATATATATATATATATAACATAGTTTAACTTGTTTATATCATTTGCTCATTGAGTAATAGTACAAAACATTACGAGAACAGTAACAAAAATAATAGAATAACACAACGGTTGAATCACAAGGGATTTAACACTAAAATCATTAGTAAAGTCACATATGATTCACGTGACTTTGAGGTCGCGGACCACCTCGCCCGCTCACCCTTACATTGACCGTTACCGTTAGTGTAAAATTACACGTGATTTTGCAAGTGATTTGACTGTTTCTTATTCTCTTATTTTGTTATTATTCTCATTTGAACCTCCTTCTACCAGCTAAATGCTTATTTTACAACAAAAGACAGGCATTTTTCCTAAGACATATTTGTTATATTTCAAAATAACTAAATTTGTACAACCTATTTTTGTTATGGTGTAAAATCTTGAACCGTGATATTTTATATGTTATAATCATCATAAAATATGGGATGGAGATAGGATATATAAAAAGCTCTGATATATATATATATATATATATATATATAAACTGAATAACACCGTAAGGGCCCTTCATCTGAACGGTATGCAATGGTGGCACTTGTATGCACAAATGCATATCGTTCAGATAAAGGACCCCTAGGGTGTTCTTCAGTTTTTCGTTTTTTTGAGGTTTTCCTTTGAACCTCCATTTCTCTCTCTCTCTCTCTCTCTCTCTCTCTCTCTATATATATATATATATATATATATATATAACATATTGAAAAGGTGAACTGAACACGTATGATGCAAGACTTGTAATCTCTTAGGGTGCGTTTGGTTCGGCGGATTCCGACGGAATTGGGCGGAATTGGAATGGTCAATTCCATTGACCAAATTCCATTGTGTTGTTTGGTTTGCAATGGAATGGAATGGAATTGAATTCCATGAATTCCACCCAAATAAGGAATTCACCATTCCTTTACAAAATGGATGGAATTGAATTCCATTCCATCCAAATTTGTCTAAATGACAAAAATATCCTCCTTTAATTTAATACTTTACTTTTTTATTTTATTTTTATTTTTAATTTAAATTTAATTTTATTTTTTTATTTTATTTTTTTATTAATATAATTTAATACATTTAGTTTTATTTTTATTTTATTTTTTATTTTTGGTTGTGTATATTATAGTTTTTACACATTAAAGTATTTTATAATTATTTTATAAAAAGGGTATTTTGGTCATTTGTCAAAAATTCATTCCAATTCCAAAGCTACATTCTGTGAACCAAACAGACAGATTCCAATTTCTTTGACAGATTTCATTCCAATTCTGTCAACCAAACAGGTGGTCAAACCTGACAACATTCCATTCCAATTCCTTCCATATTCAAATTCCTTTGACAGATTACATTCCTTAAAAAATCATTCTGCGAACCAAACGCACCCTTAGCGTTTTCCATGAACCTTGTCATACTCATCATTCTTTACCGGCCTTACTCTTGTGTCAAAGATGTATTAAAAGCATCTCCAACAACTATGCTAAAGTTTTTTTCTAAAATAGAGTAAAAAAGTTCAAAATCTCTACAAGTTTTTGCATCCAACTCCAACAGTTATGCTATTTTAGCAACTCTAATATTAATTATCCTATTAAAATATTCAATTTATTTTATTATATTATAAAAATATTCAATACATGGAAAGTTGAGAGAAAAAAAGTTTGCTTTTTTGAAGGTAATGATTAGTTTTGGGGAGAAACCATCTATTTAGATATTTCTCCAAATTTAGAGATTTTTACAATCTTTCTCCTCTTTTTTCTATTTTAGCATAGAGGATAGCATAGTTGTTGGCGTAACAAAAATGCTAAAATCCTATTTTTTTCATTTTAGCATAGCCGTTGGAGATGCTCTATAAGAACCAACTCCTTTAAATTATTTTCTTTTAGGTTTTACAGAAGGTTCCATACTTTCCTTAACCTACTTAATCAACTCAAGGGAAAAATCATGTCTGTTTTTGACATTTTTTGGGCCCTGGACGAGATGTAAAAATGGACCCTCGATAACTGTAATTTTATTTCAATGTATTGTTTATATCGTCAAAAATAACATTAAATTCAAGAAAATACAAATTTATAAAAACCGTTTTGTCCGGTAATTCTAGTGCAAGATCAATCAATAATTACTTCTAAATTAATATTATCTACCCGTATTATTTTTACATAACATCGTCAATTTGTTCCACCATCAAAGACATCTTATGATATATCTTTATTATACAGATTAAAATCATTTGAATTTACTATGTTGACCATTCGGCGCAACACTTTAAGGAAATCAACATAAATCAGTTGAGTTTCAACATGTTACCTGATGTTAATGGTTTTCATCACCATTTTAAACTTTTAGAGTTGAAATTTTTTTATGAACCATCAATCTTAGAATCAAAAGTCCATGTTGGTTATACTCTGAGATATTATTGTTGTTTTTTGAGATAAGAGAGAACTTAAGATTCATGCACTTAAATATTAGGTAAAAATGAGTCAATGATGTATGAAAAAAAAGAAGATCGTTTTGAAATCCTAAATATAGATATAAGTTGGGTCGTCTCATATAGTTGGTAATTGTTTTAAAAAAGTAGGTGTTTTCTTAGTTAATAACAAAAAATCTAATATATTCTAACAAAAAAAAAATTCATATGCATGGAAATAATCATTGATCAAAAAAGTATGTGAAAAATGAGTAATAGAGTATATATTAAGGTGTCTAGACAAAAATAGTTTTTAGATATTAAGCAATATTATAAAATGAAATATCAATTAACTTTTTACAAATTTTATTTTTCAATGTAATTAACTAATACATGTTTGGGCCTTTAATATAATGCTCAATTCCTTTTTTGTCTTATTATATACTAATTCTTTTTATCAATTTTATTTTCAATTATTTTTAACAACTACTATATAATGTATACTTAAAATTTTGGGCCCTGGACGTACGCCCAACCGTCCTCTCCCAGGGAGGGCCTTAGGAAGAATGTAAGCTAAACATTGAACAAAAATAACATCATAAGTTGGCATTAACGATAACAACTGTAGCATTAGGACCGACATTACCCGTCTAGGTTCCAAGTACATCAACCCCCGTAGCTAAAAAAATGTCACAATAAGGTTTTCCACTAAATTAACGGTAACAAGTGGATAGAAATATTGAAATATCATAATCAAATAGATATGAACATTGTACGACACTATGTTTTTTTCCACCTATATCCTATACGTATCAAGTCGCACCTGCAACCAAAGGGCCTTTAGTCTAGCGGTATTGGAGCCCTTGGCCTTATAGAAGGTCACAGGTTCAAACCTCACCAAAGGTGAGAAGGGTGCGTGAGTTTTATTTGTTTCAATTGCCGTATATAAATATTATATACTCCAACAAAAATCGCACCTGCAAATTTGAAAATAGCGACTAATTTGAAATTTTTAATAAAACATCGAATAAATGATAAATACTTCAAATGATACAATACTTCGACTTCCTCGAATAGCAAGTCTAAATTTAATGCCGACGAGAGATAAACTAAACTTTACATGAAGTTTAGGTTAAGGTTGGGTGTTACTAAAACCCAAAAACTTTCGCTAAGGTGCGGAAGACATCATCGAATGGATAAATCATTCTCATACATCTAATTAGCACGCAAATCTTCATACTATTTATATCTCCAAAATACTTGTAGCATGATGATGTTTATTTCCAAGTAGTTTATAAAACTAAAGGCACCAAGAGTGCATCAATGTTAGTAATATCCATTTGTAAAATAAATCATTAAAATGTCACAATCTCAAAATTTATTTACCAAAATGTCCAAAACCCAAATACGGATATCTCACGAGATTTATAAAATCAAATATACCAAATATGCAAAACTAACCAAATAATCGACACATTTCATAAATATCAAGTAAGACACATTAATAAATAATGCTTCAAAATGGACAGTTTTGTCATGTATAAAGTTTCACAAAGTAACTTGAACTTGTCTTGTTAGGTTAAATTAAATCTAGTTTCCAAAACCCAAACCTTTAACTTCCATTTGTAAAGGTTTTGGTTCCACAAGCAAAACTATCCATGAAAACATCTTAATATCACCATCGAAACCAAAGGATATGCACCAAGAGTTAACCCATGATTCAAACTCATGAAGATTCTAATAATATATCTCAAAATACCAAAAAACTTACCTCTTCAATAATCTTTGAAACCCTCCATCATAGATCTTCAATCCCCATAATAACCATCCATTTGTTCTAAAAACCCTTTAGAATTCGGACCCTAGGGCTCCAAAATAACCCAAATTGGAGAATGAATAAAGATGGTGAAAAATAATGACAAGCCCTAGCTCCTAAACCACTTTTTTCAGGTCCCGGTGGATATCGTGTCCAGTGATAGTGTCACAATCGCATGACACAATTGTCCGGATTCACCAACTCTTGGTATATCTTATGTTATTTGTCACTATTGCATGACACAATCGTCGGGACTGCCGAACACTCGGTATCACCGATGCTATCGTGACAAATGTACAATCGTATGACACTATAGTTGAGACAACTATACTCTCAATACGATTGGTGTTATTGTGACAGATGTCACAACTGCATGACACTATAGTCAGGACGACCATACTCTCACTATCATCGGTGCTATTGTGACAGATGTAACAACCGCATGACACTATAGTCAGTACGACCATACTCTTAGTATCATCGATGATATTGTGACAGGTGTCACTATCTCATGACAATATAGCCAAACTCCATAATTTATTCTTTACCAGATCACTTGGTTCAACACTTTATTTGATTAAGACAAAAGTCAAGATGTTACAAAATATACTTGGTATCATGTTTTTTATTGGTACATGTAACAATCGTGTTCTAGTTGTAAATTTTTGTATAAGATGTGGCTAAAGCATAAGACAAGAGAAATGGAGGACTTAGTTGCAAATTGAGAAAGAGTATAAAAAGGGAGTGAAATCCCTAATTTCATTTCACTGGTTCATTTTGTGCGGCTACCATTGTAAGAGAAGCAGAAGAGCATTGGAGATCTTCAAGGAATTGGTGAAGGTTGTGCTTGGAAGAAATCGATTTCAAGTAAGTATTCATCCCCTCACGACTCCTTTATGTCTAGTATTTTTTTATTTGAGAAAAAAAGCCCATGATTAATCGTTTGTGTTCTATAAAGAGAAAACCTATGGATTTTGCACCTAAGGATGGGTTAATGGATGAATAAGTTGATTAATGGGTTGTTTAGGGTTGGAACGTTAAACCCAAATATTGTGTCAACGAGTTTAAGACAAAAACCGCAACTTCTAGTCGATTTCTAGGGAGTCTGGGGTTTTGCAGTTCGAAATTTCCGGATATCGCCGGGTCCGGACAACTGGGATTCCGAAAGTGGTTTCTGGATAAGTGTTCCGGTCTTCCGGATGTGGGATTCCGGAAGTGGTTTCCGGATAAATGTTCCGGACATGAGATTTCCGGGAGTGGGTTCCGGATTCCGGATAGGAGAGTCCGGATTAGCGAAGTTTTCCGGAATAGTGGGGTTTCCGGGTAGTTTTTCCTCAGGCTATGAATCCGTAGGGCATGAGTCCTGATCTTGGGTTGTTGTTGTTGTTGCTAAAATTAGGTATTCGTATTGATTAGCTGGGAGTGAGGCGCGTGTGCTTCTAATCTCGATAATCAGGTGAGTTCCCTTATACACCCTTTTTACATGGAACGATATGTTAAACGTTTTTGTTTACTACTGATTATGGTATGAGCTGCGAGCATGTTTTATTTATAAACCTTTATAAAAGCCTCGCATGAATGATTTGTTTTGAGAATGCTTATTTCACATGCTATGAGTTGTTTTATAAAGACATATGCATTGCTATTTTACTTTTAGCCATGTTTTGTATGCTTATGTGGAGTCGGGTTGCACAGTGGGATTAGTGTACCTTGGGATTTGACGATCTCTTGGGAGTTTAAATATTAACCCGGTGTGCATGGAACTTATTTCCTACACACGAGGGAAATGAGGAGTCTGCTTGGGCCCCGATCGTGATTGTTGACGGATATGGGGGTGGCCTATGAACACTGTGCAAATACCCCTGCTTGTTATGAATTTTCTTGTGGGCCTTAGGGCGGATAACGAAATGATTTTATGTATGTTTTCGTATAAACTGCTTTTCAGAGGGAATTCACTAAACCTCATGGTCTAACCCTCGCTTTTCAAAACTAAAATCATTTTCACGGAAGCGCATTAGTGGTGCTTTGTCTAAGGGAAAAGATAAGGCTTGAAGAATTGTGATGGAGGCGATTCTGTGTAGAGCACTCTAGTTCTTAATTTAGTATTGCCTTAGCATAACTAGTTCTCGACTGTGGAAGTTTGTTTCCGATGCAAGTGTTGTAACCTCTGTTTTGGATTGTCATGTATGTACTGGGACCTTGTTTTAGGATATTTTAATTAAAATGTATGGTATGGATTTCGAGTTTTTACAATACATATTGATATTGATTTTATACCAAATTTGCAAAAGTTGAAGTCAATTTACCATGGGCAATAGTCAAACAACAAAAGTTGAAAGTTATGATTTTCAATAGTCAATACTTCAAAATTAATACACACATTAAAAAAAGGTGTTTTTCATCATATATTGGAAAAAGTCCAGAAAACTCAAAACTTTCTCATTTTGAAATATAAAGTTACATAAGTTTTTTTTGGATAAATAAACAATCAAATTACTAAAAATTTGTTAGATACATAATTGTAACCTCAAAAGCTACTTGAAACCGACTAAAAGGTTTAAAGATGAAAAAACTTAAATGAGTTTTACTGTTCTCAAATTCTATGTCTTTCAAACCCCTCGCGTCGCCTTATTGTTGTTCTCTTTCTATCACCTCCCATGATCATCATTGGTCTGTGTCATTGATTTCTCTCTTTTTGTTCGTTTTTGTTTTGTTTTTGATTCACATCATTTTATATGTCTATATGCGCTCTATTAATTTGTTTCAATAAAGAATTGAAAGACGAACAAAACACGTCAATAAAAGTGAGATTGATGGCAAAAGGGCCAATGCAGCGATAAGCGTCATGAAGAGCAAAGAACGATGGGGCAATGAAAAGTGGTAAAAAGGAGCAATGCTATTGTGTGCGACGGGTTTTGAATGGTGTAGGATTTGGAAACCAGAAAACCAATTTACGTTTCTTTTATAACTTTTAAACATTTGTTTTCGATTACATGCAACCTTTGTTAGTTTAAAAGAATAGATAACCAATTTTTTTAAGATTCAACGATTTACTTATTTAATAAAAATATTATAATGCATTTATAAAAAAACTTTTAAAAACAACCCATAAAGCTTCATAGACTGCCATTTAATATTAACTACTTAAAATATCTTAAAAACAACTAATGAAGCTTTATGTACCGCATTTAATGTTAATTACTTGATTAATACTTATCTTTAACAACCTTCAAATTCTTAAATCGTGGACTGTTATTAATTAATCTTTATCGCTAACCACTTTTAGATCCTCAAATCATGAACTCTTTAAAAACGTCATTTTTTAAACAAATTTATAAAAAAAACATGACCGTTTTCTTGAAAACACACATTAAAATAAATTAGAACATTAAAAATCGAGATATATGGCATCGCATTGCGCGAGTAGACTTCTAGTCCAATAAAAATGTTCAATGACTCGAAGCATTCAAAATAAGAAAGGTCACTTATGTTTCAATTTGAACTTATCATCAATTATTGAATGTTGTTCTATTTAAAGACCTGCTGCTGGAGAAACTGCATCTTTGTTGCTATAAGAAAACAATTGTGTCTGCAACGGATTCTTTTCGTCTAACAATAATGCAGTGCAACAAATCAAAACTTTCAATTGTTGTTAAAGTTACAATCATCTCATTATCGTAAACAAAAGAAAACTAGAGCACAAAAATTACGTCTACGAAGCATTAAACCGAACCAAAGATAATGAAAGCAAAGCTTCTTATATGCCGGTAAACGCCTTCTTCCCACCACCAGAAGATCCAGCTGGGATCACCTTCAACACATTAAACCTCACCGTCTTTGACAATGGTCTGTTCACATAAATGTACACATAAATACCATCACAAAAACAAACTAAAGATTAAAAAACAAACAAAAATGCAGGCTTAGAAATTGTAAATTGAAGAAGGCATTACCTGCACTGTCCAACAGTGACATGATCGCCTTCTCTTACACGGAAACAGGGAGAAATGTGAGCTGGAATGTTGGAATGCCTCTTTTCGTATCTGTAACAGAAGAGGCACAAATGATTAAATAATTGAAATCATGGGTTTAATCTGGTTGGAAAAAGGATAATGATAAATAGTAGTAAAAGTTGGTGTCCTGCCTTTGGTATTTCTTGACAAAATGAAGATAGTTCCTACGAACGATGATGGTCCTCACCATCTTAGCACTGTGGCATGTACCAGCAAGAATACGGCCTCTGATGGAGACATCGCCAGTGAATGGACACTTCTTGTCGATGTAAGTTCCTATAATTATCAAGTACCAAATTAAGATCAGTAATGTTTACTACAGGAAACTTTAATGAATCAGTAATGTTTACTACATCATGCAAATTCATTTTATAGATCCCATTTACAAATGATGTGAAACAAAAGACATAAACTAGAAAACATTTTTAACATGCTATCAGACTTGATACCGATGCCAAAAAAAATTACATACTGATGAAAGTGAAGAGTTAAAACAGGCAGCATGCAAAATTAAAGATCCATTAAAATAAAAACTTAAACTGAAACACGAATCAAAGTCACTCCCCCAACAAAGCAAATAACTAAGACTTAAACTTACCCATCAACTATATTTGGAAAAAAGAAAAGAAAATCATCGTTGTTCACTATAGGAGCATCTCAAAAGATCATCCAAAAGCAACACTAAGAAGCAAACTAAAGAGCCCCTCAATCCCTCGCATAGAATGATTTCTTGACTTTAAAACCTCAAAAGTAGACATATCCTTGAAATAATAAGCAAAGAATCACACAGGTCTCTAAAGAGCTAATGCCAGACAAAGTTGCTAAAGCTAATCAGACATATAGTTTAATGAAAGTATGGAACCATGACAATTATGAATCAAACATCCAAAACAACCTTCTAGTGTCATAAGCACTACTTCCCAAACAAATTCACATTTTAGGTGATACAATGGTTCATTTAATTGCAGCCAACCATTTTTTGTTAGCCAAAAGAAAACACAATTGTTATGAGATTGCATCAAACAACTGAACAACACAATGCAAAAGAGCAACCTGCTTAAAAAATCAGCTATCTGATTTCATTAATATACATATTCCACAAATTTGTAGTTCTCATAAACAGTATAGTTGGGTCATGGGTGTAATACTTTCTTCCTTGAAGCAAAAGACAGTATATCTGACAAGCCTGGTTGACCACAAATCAATATCTAAATTACCCTTACAAAATTTATGGTCAAATTTACCAAGAGTGAGGCTTCTAGATAGAGAGAGCTACTTTAGGCTAACCTATTTTATATCTTAAAAAACAAACTTTTTTGAAAGAACCAAGTAGCAAGTTAATACCAATTACACTAAATACATTGTCCTTTGCTACGTATTCAAATAACATGCTTTTTCAATCTCTTCAATAGCATGAACACCCTCAATATCACTTTAAAAAAACTACAAAATGACATTATTATGACAATAGTATTTGGTAAACATTACCTTCAATAGCTTCTCTTGGTGTCTTAAATCCAAGACCAACACTCTTCCAAAATCTGTTTCCACCCTTCCCAGGCCTCTTCCCTTTCCCACTTTTCTTCGAGCTAATACACAATTAACAACACCATCATCTTCCAAAATCAAGTGATTGACAACACATAAGGTAAAAACACGGTCAAATTAAAAAATTGAACTACAAAAGCCATTGTTTCTCACCATAAAAACACCTTGGGTTGCTTCAAAAACGCCTTCTCCGTCTATCAATATATACAAAAACATAATGTCAATAGATGCAAGTAAAGAGATGTACATCAAAGTAAAGAGTTAAGAAAATTGACAGACCTGTTCGGCCATTGTTGAAGATATCCAAGCTTTTCGGCAGAAAGAGAAAGGAGAGAAGAAATGTAAACCCTAAAACAACCGTGGTTGTGGCTATATTTCAAAGCGGACCTAATGGGCTTTTCCTGGATAAATGGGCCTAACTTTATTTTTGTCTTATATTTAAAACTGAATTATGTTCCATGTGATTTCTTAAAAATTATAATTTTTGTTGATTTTGAAATTAGAAAACTTTACTTTTATGGTTTAAAATTTATTATTGCTTTGTTTTTTATAATGTGAGATTTATTGTCGTTATGTAATTTTTAATTTATTATTATATTTGTCCTTCATATTTGATGGTAAGAGTTATCATCGATGAAGAAATAGTAGGGAATTGCAAACCATCTATATCTATAATACGTTATAAATCAAATTTTAAAAAGTCTTAAACACAACTTTTTATGCAGAAGATACAACTAATTTATGTTTGATCTCTTAAAATCTCTTAATAACAAGCTTGAAAGCATAATGTACAAGTAAAGAATGCATGCAAACCAGTTTTGACTTTCCAACCCTGCAGATTTTAGTTTTACAGTTGTAATACAGATTTCACTTTTCAATTTCTACTAGTGTTCGACATCGCGCGTTGCGCGATGATCAAAATTTTATATTAACATAATTGTAAAAAATGTTTTTATTATTTTCATATATATGAAATATGTTGCAAATCCATATACAACAATTTATTTTAGATAAAGATTGACTTGAAACATATTCAACTAATAGAATTATGAAATATGTTTGATGTATGATGAAAATTATTAGTAATAACTATAATTTAAATATTTATACATAACATTAATGAACTTGTTAAAATAAATCATTACAAAATATGATATAAGTTGAAAAATAAATCAAAGGTCACCAATGTAATAGAAAATATTGGATAACCAATACTCAACACTACAATAAATAAAAATTAAAAATATTTAGATTTAGAATAAATATTATATATTTTTAAAAATCGAAACAACATATATACAAATTGTATCAACAATTATGTAACACCCGTAATTTTCGGATAAGTACGACTTCGAATCAGTGTGTAATCGATCTTTTAAGAAAAATATGAAAAATAGAATTTTGGGTTAAATCTTAGATTTTATGGTCTTGTTGGATAAGGAATTCGAATACGAGTCCAACGGTTCTTCCCGGAGCAAAAACGGAGCTATAACGAAGAAATGTTATGGCCAAAACAGTTTCGGTACCGCGGAGCTACAATGACCAGCGACAATGACCGTGTCATTGTCGCGTGTCATTGTCGCGCCAAGGGTACAACCTTCGGTACACCACCAGCGACAATGACTAGCGACAATGACCGTGTCATTGTCGCGTGTCATTGTCGCGGACGGGTACCTGGTTGCTGTCAAATACGAATTTCACAACCCAAACTTCATTTCTTCATATCTCTCTCGTTTCAACTCCGATTTTGGCGATTCAAGTAGCCATGGTTTCGTTTTTGAGAGCTCTTCAAGGATCTAGAAAGAGTTTGGAAGATCATTGGAAGATTCAAGGGTGTTTGGTGATGGTAAGTCTCGAATCTCCTTCCTTTTCTCTCCCAAATCGATTCCCCTTTTCTCCCTCACAAAACCCTAACCGATTTTGGGGTTTCTCTTGGAGATTGATGCGTTCCTTACCCATTTTATACTATTGATTTCATCTATAGATGCAAGAGCAAGTTCCATCCACAACATCTTAAGAGATTTTTGAGGTTTTCTAGGTTTTCATCAAAACCAAAGTGGTGAGTTCATCCTCCTAGCTTCTATACTTTCATATGGGTTATAAATGTTTCATTGATGATCTCCTAGTGTTTTGTTTCTCCAATTTCAATTTGGATGATTTTGGAGAAGTTAGGTTAATATTGGGATTTTGGTCAAAATGGAGATTTTGATATAAGATGTTTGGGATTGGTTTTTTTAAGTGGTTGAATATGAATATTCATGGTAGGAATTTATGAATTTAGGTTTTTGGAAGATTTGGACTTGAAGGTTCGGACTTCTTCAAAGGAGCTTACGTTTGGGAAAATCTAGATTTAGCCTAATCTAGCAAGGTGAGTTCAAGTTACTTTGCGAAAACTTTGTACATGCCAAAATGAGTATTTTACGAATATGTGTGTGTTTTACTTGAAAAGATATGTGGTTGAGTTATTTGGATAGTTTAACTCTTTTGGAAATATTTATCTTCATAAATGTGCAAAACACCTATAATTGGGGCTGTTGAATATTTGGATGGTTAGAAACCATATTTTGTCTTTAAAAGGTTAATTGCTCAAAGAGAGGCTTATTTGACGAGTACATCATGTTAGTGTAATTGATTTTATAAACCATTTGGGAAATATCTGATTTAGCGTCAAAAGTTATTTTGAGAATTGTAAAGGTGTGAGTCCTTTTGGGAAAACCCTTTTGCTTAACCGTGTCAGGTTTTGGGTTAATAGTGGTTTTGTGGTACTTGTTTACCTAACGGATGTTTAAATGCATTTTATTGCACATTATTGATATTTACATGCTTGGGTGTTTTGTCATTCCGGGTTGAGCATGTTTTGGTAGACTGTGTTGCATTGGATCCATAGGCAAGTGAGTCAGTCTTTATTTGATGGTCTATCTCTTTGTGCACGAGGAGTGGACTGTAGGGACGCATGGTTATATGCGTAGGCCATGGGGCCACTAGCGAGTATGCACTATGGTCCCCGTGTATGTAAGTCCTTGAGGTGTAACCCTACGGGGTATGCAATAAAGGCAATCTATTTATGGCTTGAGGTTGTGATGTCTTTATGGCATGGGAACTAAGGTCGGGGCTTGAGGTGTAACTCGTCTAGGATGGATATGTAATAAGGTCGCCTGTAAGTCCTTGAGGTGTAACTCTACGGGGTATGCAATAAAGGCAATCTATTTATGGCTTGAGGTTGTGATGTCTTTATGGCATGGGAACTAAGGTCGGGGCTTGAGGTGTAATCCAGTAACATCACGAGTGACTTAACTTTGTGTGCCCGTCACTTTCGATGGAATCGGGTCTCCCCCGTCACATAAAGGTGTGGTTTTGGGTATATGTTTTTATCCATATTTTCGGTGACGTACTTTATTTATACGAATTGTATTCATGGTTATTGGCAGGGTTCTATGCTTCATACTTATCGGGTGTTTTGGAATATTGGAGTTTTGTCCACGTTTGTATTCCTTGGGTTATTTATGCCCAAATATGTTTTGAGTGAGTTGGAGTCGTAACTCATTTTGGAAAACGTTTTACACTTTTCGGGAATGGTTTCCATGGATTTTGGGTACGTTGGAAAAATGAGTCATGTATGCCCGTTTGGGAAAACCTTTGGAAATAATAATCTTGGTCGCAAACTTTCAATGAAAGATTTATCTAAATCATGACTAAAACTACAACCTTCCGATTTATGATTTGTTTTATGTAGTCATGATAAAATGCTTGAACTCACTAGGCGTAAGCCTAACCCTTTTTATTTGTCGGCATGTGCAACAGGCTCAGGTTGGGGTAGCTCTAGCTACATTATGAAGTGGCGAGTGCTAGTAGTGTGCACGAGATGTGAATCGTTTAGTGAAGTCTTCCGCATTTATTTTGGGATTAGCAACTTGTGTCGTGTTAAGTGACACCCGTTTAAGTTATTTTATTTGGGGAACTATAATGTTTTAAATTATGAGGTATTTTAAGGTATGAATTGTAGAAATGATTTTATCTTGTTGGGTATTTTATCGAAATTTTATTTAGTTGCTCTTTCCAATTCGAGGGTGTTACAAATCACCAAATAAAATTACATTATCAAATATTTATATATCATTAAGATATGTAATTAAAATAAATTGTATATAAAAGACCAATAATATGAATATTTATAAAATTATAATTATTACTAAAAAAATACGACGAAACATGATTACATTTAATAAAGTGTTTATATTTATCTATATTATTAATTTTTTTATAAGAAAAGACGTAGAAATCTCTAGATTCTAAGAAATGTTTTTTTAATCAAGAATCCACTTTTTTGTTTAGTCACTAACTTTTTCCAATCTTTTCCTTTCCTTCATCATCAATTTCTTGATTTTTTTTTTGACAGTTTGGGTCAAAATTTGTATTAATGCATGAACAACATGAACACGATTATATAGCATTGCAGTAAGTTTTTGTAACAACCCATAATGCTAGTGAGTCTTGGAGTTTGGTGGTCAAAATAAAAGAAACGAAAGTTAAGTTAAGGGGCCATTTTTGTCATTTAATGAAGGTATATAAGTGCACAAACTTCTAGGGCAGCCTCCATTCTCTGAAATCAGTGTTTTTGGTGTGAGGTTGGCGACCAAGAGAGAAAAGGGAGAAGAAAGAGGTTTTTAGAAAGAAATCAAGAGAGTGAATAATCATAGAGGAATCAAAGAATAAATCAGTAAGGTAACTCTTTTTCCTTGTTAATTCTTGTGTTCGATTTCTTCTGGTTTGGATTCTTGAGATTTATTGTGGTGATTCATTGAGTTTTTACCTCTTTTCCTTCAAAATGGGTTTTAAGGGTTTTTGTCTTGTTAAACCGATTTAGAAGTTTATAAATGGATTAAGTGAGTATTTGAGTTGGTGGATGAACCCGTGTGTATATCTGATACGGGGTTTTGACACCTCGTGGATCTCACCGCAAGTGTACGGGTCGAAGTCAAGTAATAGTACTTGGAAAGTACGAGTATCGAATCACGGGGAACTAGGAACTAAGTATCACAATTACTATAGGCTCTATTAACTGGACTGTCGAATTTAGAGATGGTTGGTTTTAAACTAAATTCTAGCAAATCACAACTTAAACGTAAACGGAACAAAGAACAAATTAAGAACTTCGATAGAGAGAAAAGTTGAGGGTTGGAAATCCTCCGGTTCTACACATGCACACAAACAACTCAAACAATTACCAGTTTATCCCCTTAATGATTCCCAAATCTTTTAAAGTCACCGTTGTTCTCTTTCAAGCCACAACGGGTTTTATTTTGAAAAGGATAAATGTAATCTCTCGATCTCACTTATGGATTCCAAAACACATTAAGTACTCGATTTATGTTAAATTTGCTAGATTTTATCTCTCGATATCAACCTAACGGTTTAATTGGGACTAAGACTTATTCAGTATATCTCTATCACTGATTTATCGTCTTAGGCATGCAATTCCTAGTTCTATTTAACAGTTAATTCTCTCGAACTCAACTGAAGATAATAAATCAATTAAAAGCTAGCTAGACTTTCAAAGGCATTAAACACAAAATCACATGCTTCATTAATTAAGGAAAAACCAATAAAAGTTCAAATCATCTGGTTACATGCTTTATAAACCGAATTCATTCCAACCCCCAACACGAACCGGTTAGTTCATGTCGGTGGTGGATTCAAACACAAGAGAGAAAGATGAAACTACGTATGTAAACATGGTAACGCGAAAGATTAAAAACATGAAAGATAACGTGATGAACTCCCTTCAATCGTGCTTGTATCTACGTTTCGTGATGATTGTCTCCGTGATCGGCCCTCTAATGTGACTCCGAGAGCTTCGAAAAGTCGCCGGAAATCGCCCCAAAATCGCCCCTGGTCGTCTGCCGAAAGTTGGATACCGAAAAAGTGACCTAAATCCCGAATTAAAATACTGATTTTCGCGAAACAGTGGGTTACGCCACTTGCCACGCGACTTGCAAGTCGCGTGGTAAGTCGCGCGTGTCAATTTAGCTGCGTGGGTCGTTTTCTGGTTCGCGGTTCGGGTCCTGGTTCGGTCGTGGGTCTTGGGCTTGGCTTTTGGGCTCCCGTTAGGCTTCGTTTTGACTCGTTTTGGGCTCTTTTTAGCTTCTTTTTCCGAGGAATGCCGCCTTTTATATAACCTGCGTAAATTACACAATAAACCGTAAAATACCCGCCTTTTTACTTGAATACAAGCCAATCTCGTTGGTTTGAGAACCGAAAATAACGCCAAAAAGTGGCGTTATCAACAACCCCAAACCGAGCGTTGCTTGTCCCCAAGCAAATTAGCAATAAAAATAGAATCAAAGCACATAGTGAATTTAGTAATGACTGCACAATTCCAATCGGTACCAAGTGATGCATCGGTGATTTCCCATACCCGTGAATATCTATCTCACTCTAGCCTCATTCTTTAATTTGTCCGATCTATGACCTTCTATTGGGAGTTGAACTCGTGACAGTTCCGATTACATTAGGATTAGACTAAGTCCAGACATGCTAGGGAAAACATTTCGCCTCGACCCTACCTCACGGGATACTCTCTTTGCACTCGAACCTAGGTTGTCATGTTTAAGGAGGTTATGTGCAAGAATACGCAAATGCCATGACAACTCTAAAGAAAGACGCACAAATGTCCAAAATTTTGATCTCAGAAAGAATCAAATAGCAAGACAGGGAATATCAGTAACGGTAGTCGTAAACCGTAATCACATTTTCCAAAAGACCATCCAGGTCTTTACACGGGTTGTAATGGGGCTAAGGTTAAGGCTAAGAAACGACGGGTAAACAGGATCAACAATCCTCGGTGGGTCAATCATTGGCAATTCCTGAACTCTCGTTGCTTTACATTCGTTTACTTGGCCCCTTTCGTCACTATTGGAGTCGCTTTGACTCTCTTATTTTGCAGCTCTAACTATTATCTAAATAACTGTATATTTTTATCATTTTTTTTGGGACTTCATTGGTCCTCTTTTCTAATTTTCGGGTTACATTGACCCGTTTTATTCTCATGACTGGCCGGAGTTCTTTCTTTTCTGCTCTATCTCTATTAGTTCATTACTGCTTCCGATTGACACACTTTCGGATAAGGGTTGGCTAAGGCTTTTGGCTAAGGGCGAATGGTGGGTTTAGAAAGAATTAAGGGTGAGTGTTTGGCTTCAACTGGGCTATGGGTACACACTAAGGGTAAAAGGGAAAACGATAGCTGAAACGGGTTAAAACAAAACACACAATGCCTGGAATCATTTCTTAAGGTCCACACGGTATGGTCTACTATACCCTTACCTAATATCCCGATGTTTGTCTTTGCTACTCAATGCAATAATGTAGCGAGATCATTCTACATTCACGACGAGGAATTCGAAAAGTGTATAAGAGTTACGTGTATAAATCCCTCGAAATGAAAAACGTCTTATTAGGCTCAAAACTCACTATTGGGTGGTCTCCACTAATGGCCCTAGTCATGTTCTTTCCCGGTCTTTCCCTAACGGTCACGTTACTATCACAAGATTCTTCCCACAATGGTCGGTCTCAATCATTCAAAACAAAAATTTTAGCTACTTTGATCTAGACACTCAGAAGTGCAGGAAATCTACGTGCATAATTTGGGCCCGATTGGGCAACCCCAAACCTTACCCACACATTGTCCCCAATGTGCAAGCAAAGTCGTAGGTGATGCGACTCAATCATTGTGCAGTCATCACAATTATCGAAAGGACGGGCAAGGCATTACATAGCAAGCAAAAGAAAACCCAAAATTTCTAAAGTGGGCACCCCAAACCTAGGTCGTGGCCTAGGTTTGCCAAATACAAGTCAACCCCAAACCTCGGTAAAACCGAGGTTTGCATAGGGTCTAATGTGAGTGTGTAGATGGTTCAAAAATGAGGCACCCCAAACCTAAGTGAAACTTAGGTTTGTTGCATCTCGTGCAATTAAAATAGAACAACACATCAAACACCACTCTTTTAGCAAAGAATTGATTAGAACATACCTGTTTTGCCCGGACAGAGGAGATTCTTGAAAGATTGAGCATTTGGAGACGGAGGGGAGACGGAGAGAACAAGCAAAACAAGGGAAAGACACAAAACAAAAACAAGAAGCACACAAAGCAAGAAAGGAAACAAAAACTGCACGAAAAAAATGAACATGGGACACCCGCGGTTTGCTGTGCGGCTTGCAAGCCGCGTAACATCCCGCGTAACTCACTGTTTCAGAAAACCAAACAGAGGGTCCCGCGGCTTACCACGCGGTATGCAAACCGCGTGGAAAGTCGCGTATGTCCCTGTTCCAGCTATTTTTGGTTTTTTCAATTTTTCGATTTTTATGGTTTTTCTGGAATTAAAACACACACAAGAAGAAAAATAATAAACGGAAACTAACCTTGGTGGGTTGCCTCCCACCCAGCGCCTTATTTAAAGTCGTGGCACGACTATGCGGTTTCAACTCGGCTTAATGTCCGCGGGATTGTACCGTCCACACTTACGGTTCTTCGCGGACTTCTCTGCTTCTTCCTCTCTTTCACCACTTCTTCTCTCCAGTAGCTTGAATCTCACGCTCTCGCCGCCAACTCGGAACGTGATCTCGCCCTCTTCCATATCGATCAGCGCCCGGCTCGTGGCAAAAAATGATCGTCCCAATATGAGTGGAACCTCTTCATCTTCGTCTATATCGATCACCACGAAGTCTACCGGGAAGTAGAACTTACCAACTTTGACGAGCACATCTTCTATCACTCCGTAAGGATATCTGATCGACCTATCCGCAAGCTTTAACGTCATGTGCGTTGGCTGCACTTCACCCAGTCCGAGTTTCCTAAAAACAGAAAGAGGCATCAGATTAATACTTGCCCCTAAATCACATAGAACCTTATTAAAATTAAAACTGCCAATTTGAATAGGAATCGAGAAACTCCCTGGATCTTTAAGCTTTTGGGGCAGCTTATTCTGGAAAATTGCGCTGCACTCTTCAGTGAGTGCAACGGTGGCCTGGTGATCAAGTGCCATCTTTTTGGAAAGGATCTCTTTCATGAATTTCATGTAAGAGGGCATTTGGGTGAGAGCATCTGCAAAAGGAATATTAATCGTTAGCTTTTTAAAGACCTCAATAAATTTGGAAAAATTAACCTGATCCTTATTTGCTTGCAGCCTGCTCGGGTAAGGCACTTTCGGTACTGCCGGCTTGACCGGCGGTGTTACTTCTTTCTTCCTCTCTTCGCTCTTCTCGCTCTCTTCAGCTTCAACTTCATCCATGGCAATGATCTCCACATCATTCTCGGCTTCCTTTGCTGGCTCCTCATTCAGCTCCTTGCCATCTCTCAGATAGATGGCGTTGCAATTTTCTTGATTCCTCTTCTCAGCCATACTCGGGAATGCTCCGGGAGGTCGGGTTTGTAGGGCTTCAGAAATCTGCCCCACTTGCCTCTCGAGAATCTTTATTGCAGCCGTATTTTGATCAGTTGCGGCTTTGACTGTGTTGATAGTGCTTTCTAATCCCTCGACTGTGTTGTCCATCTTCGTCATGAACTTCATCATCATCTCTTCTAGGCCCGGCTTCTTCTCCCCGGAAGGTCCTTCGTTTCTTTGCTGAAAACCTGGAGGACGGTACACATTATTAGTTTGAGCGGAATTAGACGAGTTAGAAAAATTACCTGACTGTGGTTGACCGGGCTGATTCCATGAAAGATTGGGATGCCTTTTCCACCCCTCGTTATAAGTATTCGAGAAAGGATCGTTTCTCGGTTGGTTCCGGTTTGACACAAATTGAACCTGATCAGGTTCTTGAGGGTTTCCTCCATTCAGCCGATTCGTGATGACAGCCAGTTGAGCTTTCAGTTCGTTCAGCTCGTTACTCTCTTGGACATTTGCAACTCGTCTTACTGCTGATCTCAGAGTGGAGAAACTGTGTTCGGCCAGATTCTCGATCAGCTCACATGCTTCCTCATAAGATTTATCCTTTAGGGCCTAAACTTAAACTGTAAGACGAAGAACACAACCGAGACATAGGATTGCCTATAGGAACGATCACTATAATTGCGTTTAAGAATAAGGTGCCAAGGACAAACGTGTAAGGTAAGTTTGAGATTGCACCTGGCCAGTGCAATTGTGAACTTACAGGTACATGCACGTGCTTACATTACCTTATATAGCATTTTGTGATGTCATGTCTAGCAAAGGTTAATTATTGCTTTCTTTCAGTATCCGCGAATGGCTGGGAGAAATTTGAGGAGTAAGTCGGTACCTGCTGTACCAAGGAATCAGGAGGAAGAGGTCCTAGAGAACGGACCGGTTAACCACGGAAGGGGTCGCAGGAGAAGTCGCGGAAGAGGCCGTGGAAGAGGTCGTGGAAGGACAAGGAGTGTGGAAATTCCTGTCAATCAAGAAGACTCTGTTCAGGAAAGTTCTGCTATTGTAGGAAGGGGAACCCGACGAGGGGACGTGGTCGAGGCCGGGGTTCCACATTTGTTACTCGAGAAAATTTGGCTGCTGAGCTGGGTAAGATTCAAGAAACTTTGCAGACTCTTCTTACTAAACAGAATGAGTCAGTTTCGGTAAGCAAAGAGCCGACTGAGAACAATGAGAGTGCAGAATTGTCAAGCCCGGTAGAGACTGGTACTGGGAGCCACTCGAAAGCTTTATCCTTGGTGGTGAATGAGTCAGCAGCTAAGGGTTGTAACTTCAAGGTCTTTGCCTCATGCAAGCCCCCTACGTTCAAGGGCGAGTGTGACCCGGTTTTGGCAATGAAGTGGGTGAAGGAGATGGAGCTGGTTTTCGATACATGCAAATATGCTGATGGGGACAGGGTGATGTTTGCCTTGTCCATGTTGAAGTTTGATGCAGTTTATTGGTGGGAAGCCGAAACTGGAGGGAAGGGTTCTGCGATGGCAAAGGGGATGTTGTGGGAATCGTTTGTTGACAGGTTTAAAGAGCAGTTCTGCCCACTCGCGGCAGTGAAAAAGCTGGAAGAAGAGTTTCTTGGTTTAGAACAAGGAGGAATGACGGTACGGGAGTACACTTCTAAGTTTATTGAGAAGTCCCGTTTTGCTGACTTGTATGTACCAATGGAAGGGCGAAAGGTGAACCACTTCATCCATGGTCTGAGAAGTAACATTCGGGAGCTAGTTCTGACGAGAAACCCCACTACCTTTCAGACGGCCATCAATACGGCCGGGCTGATTGAGATGGAAAAGAACCGTCAGACTTCCGAAAAGGGTGGCGACAAGCGTAAATGGGATGGGCCGGGGAATGGCTCCAGGAAGGGGAAGGTGTTCCGACCAGATAATCGTGCAAACAAGGATATCGTGGGGAAACCGTGTACGAAATGCAACAAGGTGCACCGGGGTGATTGCATGGCAGGTTCAAACTCATGCTATCGGTGCGGCTTTCCTGGTCACATGTCAAGGGACTGCCCCAAAGGGAAATCATGTTTTCAATGTGGAGCTACTGGTCACACCAAGTATGATTGTCTGCAGTTTACGAAGGGAGGATCAACTCAGTATGGGGAACGTCAGGGAGGAAAGGGCGGTGATAAAGGAGCAGAGCCGACGCGTCCGAAGGGAAGCGCATTCCGCATGACTGCGGAGGAGGCGGAGGAAACTCCAGATGTTGTGGCAGGTACGTTTCTAGTGAACTCTCTATGTGCCAAGGTGTTATTTGACTCAGGAGCAAACCACTCTTTTGTATCGCATGAATTTATGAAATGTTTGGGGGTGAGGCCTAGACGTTTAGGGAGAGCTCTAGAAGTGGAAACTGTCAACGATGGTTTGGTGTATGTTAAGGAGGTGATAGAGGATTGTGTCATAGATATAGAAGGAAGATTGATACCTATGAAATTATATCCCATGGCAATGGGAGAGTTCGATGTGGTGTTAGGTATGGACTGGTTAGCCGCGAATGATGCGAACATCGTTTGCAACAGAAAGCTGATCAGGATTCAATCGCCGAATGGGGATCCCATAGTAATTTATGGGGACCGCCGTAATAGAAAGAATAGCCTGATCTCTATGATTAGGGCTACTAAGTGCTTGAAGAAGGAGTGTAGGGGATACTTGGGGTATGTGTTGGATGCCAAGGAAGAGAAGCGTGGGGTGGGCGATATGCGGGTAGTAAATGAGTACCCGGAAGTATTTCCATACGACTTGACCAGTCTACCCCCGGATCGTCAGATCGAGTTCAGGATCGATTTGATGCCCGGAGCTGCACCGATTGCCCGCGCACCATATAGATTGGCGCCATCCGAAATGAAAGAAATGATGACTCAGTTGCAAGAACTGTTAGACAAGGGATTCGTCAGACCAAGTACATCACCATGGGGAGCACCTGTGCTCTTCGTGAAGAAGAAGGACGGTACTATGCGGATGTGTATTGATTATCGAGAACTCAACAAAGTCACGATCAAGAACAAGTACCCGATACCGAGGATTGACGACCTGTTCGGTCAGTTACATGGAGCCAATTACTTTTCAAAGATAGACTTGAGGTCAGGTTATCATCAGCTCAAGGTACGAGAGGAGGATGTGCCGAAGACTGCCTTCAGAACCAGATATGGACACTACGAATTTCTGGTGATGCCGTTTGGATTAACCAACGCCCCGACAGCATTCATGGACCTAATGAATAGGGTGTGCCAACCCTATTTAGACCAGTTCGTGATAGTGTTCATAGATGACATCCTGATATTCTCAAGATCGGAAGCGGAGCACGAAAATCACCTTCGTACGATTCTCGAACTGCTAAAACAAGAGAAGTTGTATGCGAAATTCTCCAAATGCAAATTTTGGTTGAGAGAGGTACAGTTTCTCGGGCATGTGGTGTCTGAGAAGGGGACCATGGTTGATCCGACAAAGATCGAAGCCATTCAAGATTGGGAGCAGCCTAAGAATCCGTCGGAAGTTCGAAGCTTCCTCGGACTGGCAGGTTACTATCGAAAGTTCATCAAGGACTTTTCGCGTATCGCCACGCCACTGACCTCTTTAACCAAGAAGAATGTCAAGTTCGCCTGGTTGGAAAAGCAGGAGGAAGCCTTTCAAAAGCTAAAAGATATGTTGAGCAGCACTCCGGTGTTGTCATTACCTGACGGTACTGATGAATTCGTAGTATTCAGTGACGCATCGAAGCTGGGTTTGGGTTGTGTACTTATGCAGCGAGGTAAGGTGATTGCTTATGCCTCCCGACAGTTAAAGGATCACGAGGTCCGTTATCCCACTCACGATTTAGAATTAGCGGCCGTGGTTTTCGCTCTGAAGATTTGGCGACATTACCTGTACGGGACGAAGTGCCAGATCTTCACGGACCACAAAAGCCTATGCCATCTTTTTTATCAAAAGGATTTGAATATGCGCCAAAGGAGATGGATTGAACTGTTGACCGACTACGATTGTAAGATCGAGTACCACCCAGGTAAGGCGAACGTAGTAGCGGACGCTTTGAGTCGTAAAGAAAGAAGCGAAATCCCCAGCATTGTGGCTATGAGAGCCGAGGTAACGTTCAATCTGTTAGCCGAAATAAAGAAATGTCAAGATGAGGCCCTCGGAACTGATAATCTCAAGAAAGAAAGGTTGGTCGGACAAGCGTCCTCGTTAGTGGACGACAGTCGAGGGATGAAGTGTTTCTGTGGGAGGATCTGGGTCCCGAGATTCGGGGAACTCAGGAAAATGATTTTAGAAGAGGCTCACAAATCAAAGTATACGATTCACCCTGGAGCTAATAAGATGTATGGAGATCTGCGGCGAGACTATTGGTGGCCCGGAATGAAAAAGGGTGTGGCTCATTTTGTTGAGACCTGTGTAACGTGTTCGCGCGTGAAGATCGAACATCAAAGACCGTACAGAAAGCTTCAGTCACTAGACATACCAATGTGGAAGTGAGATCAGATCACGATGGATTTCGTGACCCATTTGCCTAGAACTCCGAAGGGTTATGACGCTATTTGGGTGATCGTGGATCGACTCACAAAGTCAGCCCACTTTCTGCCTATACGAGAGTCTTACTCGTTGGAGCAGTTAGCCAAGTTATACGTTGATGAGATCGTAACCCTCCATGGCGTGCCTTCATCGATAATATCCGACCGAGATAGCAGGTTTACCTCTAACCTTTGGAGAAGTTTCCAAAGAGAAATGGGATCGCAGATCAAGATGAGTACCGCTTATCACCCTCAGACCGACGGTCAGAGTGAGCGTACGATCCAAACATTGGAAGACATGTTGAGAGCATGTGCTTTAGATTTCCAAGGCTCTTGGGAAAAGCACCTGCCATTGATCGAATTCACTTATAATAACAGCTACCATTCGAGCATCAAGGCCGCGCCGTTTGAGGCACTCTATGGTAGAAAGTGTCGGACACCGTTGTGTTGGAACGAGGTGGGTGAAAGGCAGTTAGCCGGACCAGAATTGGTACAGCTGACTTCGGACAAGATAGTCCAAGTACGTGAAAGGCTGAAGGTCGCTCGCGACCGCCAAAAGAGTTATGCGGATAAAAGACGAAGAGACATAGAATTCCAGGTCGGAGATTTTGTATTGTTAAAGGCGTCCCCGTGGAAGGGAGTGGTACGATTTGGGAAACGGGGGAAGCTAAGCCCACGTTACATCGGACCATTCGAGATCACAGAGCGGATTGGGGAAGTGGCGTATAGGTTGGATCTACCGGAAGAACTTCGCAACATCCATAATGCGTTTCACGTGTCTAATCTAAGAAAATGTCTAACCGACATGACTAAAACGGTTCCGTTAAATGACATTAAGGTGGACGAAAAGTTAGATTTCGTGGAAGAACCCGAAGCCATCACAGACTTTAAGGTGAGGAAGTCACGGAATAAAGAGACTAAACTGGTAAAGGTACAATGGTGGCACCACAAGGGCCCGGAGGCTACGTGGGAGTTGGAATCGGAAATGAGGTCGAGGTACCCACGACTCTTCCAATGAGGAATTCCGAGGACGGAATTCTTTTAAGGGGGGAGTGTTGTAACAACCCATAATGCTAGTGAGTCTTGGAGTTTGGTGGTCAAAATAAAAGAAACGAAAGTTAAGTTAAGGGGCCATTTCTGTCATTTGATGAAGGTATATAAGTGCACAAACTTCTAGGGCAGCCTCAATTCTCTGAAATCAGTATTTTTGGTGTGAGGTTGGCGACCAAGAGAGAAAAGGGAGAAGAAAGAGGTTTTTGGAAATAAATCAAGAAAGTGAAGAATCATAGAGGAATCAAAGAAGAAATCAGTAAGGTAACTCTTTTTCCTTGTTAATTCTTGTGTTCGATTTCTTCTGGTTTGGATTCTTGAGATTTATTGTGGTGATTCATTGAGTTTTTACCTATTTTCCTTCAAAATGGGTTTTAAGGGTTTTTGTCTTGTTAAACCGATTTAGAAGTTTATAAATGGATTAAGTGAGTATTTGAGGTTGGTGGATGAACCCTTGTGTATATCTAATCGGCTTAAGGGCAAAAATCGGAGTATAAATCAGTTTTAGACTTGTTAAGTTCGAACAGCCGTGTTTTCCGGACACCAGTGTTCGGTGGTGTCCGGATATGTTGCAAGTGTCCGGGTAAATGCCTCGTGAGTGTGTCCGGGTGTTTCTTAGTATCCGGGTAGCTGAAGTCTCCGGATAAGCTTAGTGTCCGGGTAGTTTTGCCCGGATAAGTCTAGCGTCCGGAAAAGTGTTGTGTCCGGAAAAGTGTTGTGTCCGGGAAGGGGTATCCGGACAGTAGGGCTGAGCTATTTATCTAATGTGGATCTATTGCCTTAGGTGTTCTGTGGGTGTAGCTTGAAGGTGTTTAGGAAGTGCATTGTGCGTCAATCAAGGTGAGTTCCCTAAACCCTTTTTACGGCTTAAAATACTAAACGTTTTCTTTACTGATTATGGTTCTTAAAGCGCATGAAATGTTTACAACGGAAATGCATGATTCATACGCACATACTTTTATGTCGAATGAAAGCTTGATATGATGAAATGAGACACCAGGACTTTTAAAGATTATATTCTCATGCCTATGAAATGTATATGCATGTTACGTGATGTCAGTCTGCACTGTGGAATCAGAGAGCATTGGGATCCGATGATCCCTTGGATGCGTATGACGAGACGGTAGGTTGGAATTTGTTTCCCTCCTAATCGGGTATCGGGGAGTCTGCTTGGGCCCCGATACGAGAGGGCGAAAGGGGAGTCTGCTTGGGCCCCGATCGCGGATGTTTATGTGATTCCCTATACAGTGCAGTACCATATGTGTGATAGTTCATGAATTATTCTAAAATGATTTCTGGTGGTTCATACGTGTTGTTTTACGGAGGGAATTCACTAGACCTTTTGGTCTAACCCTCGCATTTTCAAAACTAAACCATTTTCAGGTAAGCGTTCCGCGAGTTCCTCGGGGAAGAAATAGGAGAGGCATGGCATACTTGGAGATTAGAGCGACTCCAAGACTTAGACTAATGACATAGTTAGAGCTCGGTTGTGGATTTTGTAGACTTCCGCTGTCATTTTGTTAAGCTCTTTTATTGATGTATTGAACAAGTTAAATTTTGTAATGTAAAACGCTCAGTTTCTATGATTTCATGCATGTCAAGTTTAGGGGACGTTACAGTTTTTAATTGATTGTTTCGGCTACATTGTTAACAATGGTATCGATCTTATAAAACAGTAGCAAGATTTTGATGTTGAAACTTATAAGTTGTATGAAGCAAAAAAGTAAATTCAGAAAATGAAATCGATATAATTTTGAACATAATTCAAATTGGAGGTCAAGAAAACAAATTTGAAGAATATTAGTCTGTTTATATTTTAATAGACTATTAATTTTTCAAATGAACACTCAAAACATATTAGTATATATCAAATCAAGAAACAAAAATAAAAATGAAGATTTATTGTCGTTTGCGAGTAATAATGTAATATCAAAGTAACTAATACTCAAATGTTCTTTTAGCATTGTGGGTTACATTCATGAAAAAGGAGACAAAGAAATGAGAATTAAGTTAGCAATAAATCACGAAATCACAAAATAGACAAAATCAATAATACATTGAAATTGAAGGAATACTCGAATGAAAGACTTACATGTGATGATAATATGTGTGCTTTGATGATAAATCTTTGATGTTCTTCGACATATTTAGATAGTTTGTTTCCTTTGTCACTTACTACAAAAAGAACAACATAAAAAACATATAAAATCAATACAATAGCAAATAACTCAACAATAACCAAATATCGGTAATAAAGATATGATTAATCTATTAGCAATACAAATCTAGTGAGAGAAAATGTGTTAGAGGGAGAGATTGAGAGTTAGTTTGTTGTATGACAAAAAGGTTAAAAAACTAATAACATAGCCAACAAAAACCAAAACAACACTTATGTTTAAATAAAGGAAATGAATGATTAATTAAGATAAATAAAAGAAAATAAATGGTTGGTAACATAAAGAAAGAAAACCAAAAGGTTAACTTACATAAATTACAATAAATAGAATAATTAATTAAAATAAATAATGAAAAACAATAGTTAATACCATAAATTGCAATAGATATGTAAAATTATTATTAAAGACCCTCATTTATGATGAAAATATAATTTAAGTATGAGAATGGACAATTCTTTAATATATTCAATATTTCAAAAAATAAAAAACTGATAAAAAAATGGGGAATACATTTTAATTATTATATTGTCAATATGTCACATAACCTTTTGATGAATTTTATTTATATAGTTTTATTATGTAAATTAATCTATATACTTATATAATAAAATTTTACTTGTAAAAAGCAATGAATGGTTCATTCATTCATTTAATGCTATGTTTTATTTTGTAATAACTTAAAAATTGGAGAAAATAATGACTAATGTTTAAAACTTTCTTAAAATATCACATCATCTTTTGATGATTCCCTTTATATAGATATATAGATATGGATATAGATATAGATTATAATTATATAAATTTAAAAATTAAAAGATGATGAATTCATTTAATTAAATGTTTGATTAAATTAAAAAAGTATAAGATAAACAAATAATATATTTGTTGATGTCTTTATGTTGTGCAAATAAAAATAATTATGAAATAACAAAGAAAACTAGATGTTAAATAAAAAAATGAAAGGTAAATAGAATTATATTTGTTGATGTCTTTATTTTGTACAAATAAAAATAATTATAAAATAATAAAGAAAATTAGATGTTAAATGAAAAGTTAAAGTCATTTAACGAGAAGAGAGTTTTTTTATTAAAAAAAATTCAAAATTAGGATAAAATAGTAAATAGTGAACGGAGACTTCTCATTATGTCACATAAACAACTCCATGTTTTACTTTTAAGTATACTAATATGGGTCTCGCGCGTTGCGCGATATTGGTAAGTTTTTTAAAGAAATAATTATCGTAGTTAGCATAAAACGTAATTCTTTATTTGATTATTAATAAGATACACTTTAAAATGAAAAATGTATTTCCATAAGTGCTTCATTTTCATTTATTAATAACAATGTGTTGTTACGAAGAGTTTCATATGTATCGGTAATAATTTTGTTATGTTATTTTGAACTAAACGACATGTGACACAACCCTATCATTATTGTTGTTATGAATGGTTTGAAAATTTTATTTTTCTTTCAAAAAATGGTTTGACTAAAATCAGTCAAACCTATGATTTGCATCAAATAAACATGAGACAACTTTATTATTTAACACAAAAACATTCCTTTAATTTTTTAATATATATATATATATATATATAGTTTTTTTGTGCAAAAATTGAGTGAGCTAAATAGAGTCAATCATATAATGAGATGACACAAATACATCAAACTCTTCTTTCTTATACTCACTTCATACTTCAAAACTTGTATCTTCTCACCAATGTAGGATGATGCAAAAATAAGGTATGATAAATTGAACCAACCATATTAGTTGGCAAAAAAAACTTTTACCCCTCCTTTCTTATACTCACATCCTGCTTAAAAATTATCATCTTCTAATCAATGTGGAATGATGAAACTTAATCACATTTCAAGATTTGATGATTACTCACATCTTATGTTGCCAACTAACCTTTACATTTTCAACGGAATCTTCAAACAAAAGATTTCGAACGTGAGATAACCAAAATCACATCATACTTCAAGATTTTAAATTACTTAAATCTTACAATGAAAATCTAATTCGTATGGTTAAAATGAGTCAACTCGGGTCAACCAAAATGAGCCAATCCAGATCAGCAAAAATGAGCCAAATCGGGTAACCAAAATAAACCAACCATGTGAATTTAGAGGTTTGACAAAGTGGAGTGTAACAACCCACACCAAACTAACATGCTAAAAGCCATATATTTAATTTAAAACGCCAAAATGGCTCAACGGGATCACACTATCTAAATTACAAACTGGGTTTGCGGAAATAACCCTAACTACAGCTGAGAAATCTAACTAGACATTAAAAGGAAGTTCTTCTAATCCTTCTAAACGCGAGCTCCGACCCACGTCTTGCCAAACCTCTAAACATGCTCTCGGCTACCTGCTTACCTAAAAAAGATTTTAGTTTTGAAAAGCGAGGGTTAGACCATGAGGTCTAGTGAATTCCCTCCACACCAGGTCACACAATAAATATCGCAATTTATAAATCAATTATGAAAGAGTTTATACAAATCATAACAAGCACACTTAAAATGATAAGCACACATTGACACATGCTACTGGCATACGCTATAGTCACACACACCGTGACAGCGCAATAGGGCACACACCACCCATATATGAAACAAATTCATATATAATTATTATGGGACGCGCCCCCATTTCACACCAAAGCCAGAGCATGGTCACACACATTTAAATCACACATATTGTCACACAAATAAATCTTCGCTTTGAAATAGAAGCAGTTGAAAAGTACACAGTTAGATAATAACCATGCCACACACTTTATTCTTCGTTTTGAAATAAAAACAGTTGAAAGGCGCACAATTGGATAATAACCATCAAACACACTTATAAAATTTAGGTTTAGAAAGACTCACCTGGAGTCCTGCTTAGAAGTTCTTACTCGCACCGATCATCTCTACACGCACCTACAAATTAAACCCATCACACATACCGGGTAAGACACGCTGGATCCTACTGAGTTTTACTAACTGGAAAAGTCTCATCCGGATAAATACTGGATCCTGAGTCTCGGTCTCAAAATTAATTAAATTCTGGATCTAATAAACAATTCTAAAAATTCTCGGCCCAAGTAATAAATGGAGTTCAGGTCCACTAAGCAAATTCGAAACTCTCGGCCCAAGTAATAATTGGAGTTCAGTTCCACTAAATTGCAATAACACCGAAACCAAATTAATTAAGCTCACCAATAAGAATCCAGGTTTCTTAATTCACAAGGCCCAACGGAAAAGTCAACTCCGGTCCACTAAACAACTTCTAAAGTCTCGGTCAATATTAAATGGAATTCAGATCCACTAACAATTCCTAAAATCTCGGTCCAAGATATACAAAATTCGGATCATGCTGCACACTTAAATTCCGGTTCATGAGCTGCACTTAAATTCCGGATCTAAGATACACAATTCTGAATCATGGGTTGCATACTTAAATTCCGGTCCATGGACTGAACTTAAATTCCGGGTCTAATATATCGGGTTCCGGATCCTTGATAAACCATTCCGGATCCACTAGCACAATTCCGGATCCATTTAACATTCCAGAACAATTCCCTTTTATAAATTCATGACCCCACATTTATTAGTTCCGGATCCTAGAAAAGTAATTCCGGATCCCAAGTTTTAAGTGCAATTCCGGGACTGCTTTGCATAATACATACCGGAACTTGTTAAAAATGAATTCCGGATCCTAAGAAAATATTTCGGATCTCTCGACTCCGGGAAACATCTGGGTTCTCCTTATCAAATTACACGATTAAATTAACATTCCACACAGTGCCAATTTTAATGATAACTACCAGAAGATTAAGGAGTCATTACTATTAGCCGATTAATTTAGCTAAAACCTCCGATTCTCTACTTAGATTAGAAAAACATCCCGACTCCATTTCCAAATCTTCCTGGTGAAAACAAAAATCAAAAACCCTGGCATTCTTGACTCAAGATAGCAATAATAATAGCAATCAAGGATTAATGTTTACCTTTCCGAACGATTCCACACGCACCCAAATTTGAAGAAGGTGGATTGATTTGAGCTCCTTGATTTGCACCCACAATCGCACCTAGCCGCACACACATTCTCTTGAGATAAATTAAAATTCCTAGGGTTTTACACCCTTATATACTATCCCCCAAACACACCAATTTTTCCTCTTTTCACCCTTTGCACCACGAAACTTTCATTTATTTAATTTAAGAACACGGTTGTTACATCATCCTCCCCTCAAAATAATTCCGTCCCCGGAATTCCATATTCGACCAATCGAGGAAAATGGCTCCTCAGCATTCAAATCTCGCGTTCTATAATCGCCAACTGTTTCCCACACATAATCCAGCTTTCAATCACTTCAGCGTCTTCTATCGGTACAGCCATGCTTTCCTCGGCCAAACACCTCCTAAGGTTCGACACGTGGGATGTCGAGTGGACTCCCCAAAGTTACACGGGCGACTTCAGCTTATACGCCACCTTACCTACACGCTCGGTGACCGCGAACGACTCGACATACCCGGGTCTTAGTTTCCCTTTCTTTCCAGACACACGTCTTTCCACAACGAAACCCTAAACATCGAACATCTAGACTCACAGTTTTAAAATGCGCCACACTAGGGGTTTCACACACAATTTCACCTTCTTAAAAGAACGACTTCTACCGAAGTTATCGTCACAACAACACAAATCCCTTATTAATAACGACGCTCAATTCGCCAACTGATCGCAAAATCAACTTTGAATATCACCATAACCAGCAATTAAGATTCTCTTCAACAGATTACACACAATTCTACCATCACTTTCCCAATACAAAAAAATACGTCTAATGCAAGATAACACTTTCTCCCATTAATTATGCTGACCACAATCCAATGATAACAATCGATTCACACACTTTTACCACAACGTCATCCCTACACTAGACGGGGCTAAAAGTAGGAAACCTCCTCACTCCAACATCTGGAGCACCCACTAAGCCAAACAAAACCACTCCTGAAGGCACACATTTAAATTCTCCATATTCCCAACAATCATCTATCCATCTACAAAATTTAAGTTTTACCCGCTCAACCGGAAGGAGCAAGTTTTGCTCACACAATACGGTTCCATAAGCTTAACGCTGAACGACAAGGTTTACTTGGAAAATTTCCCACACTACAACCAGGTCCAATCCAATGGTCCTTCACCCCGAGCACTACATTCAACTACTTTCTTCCACTTCCTTCTCAAACATAAAACATGGTTCCAAAATACGGCTCACTAGAAGGTGCACACTCTTTACCAATCACACAAGCTAGATTTCCTCAACTCTTAAGCCAATCACCTACACATAAATCCTCTTTCTCATACTTCCGCTAGAAGTTCATACACCCGACGACGACGTTCTGAAAACATTGCTTCTCACTTTCCGTGCCACATGCCACTCTTTCTACTTCCCGTTTACTCATTTTTCTAACCTACCGTCCCGATTACCTCAGGCTAGAATGGAACATTCCTCATCCAACATTGACCACTTCATACACACTATTTCAACGGTTACTATGCTTAATTAACAGCTTCACCACACCTCGTATGAGAAATTCAACCAAGTCAATCCGAAATAATACTCAATGCTCGAAGAGACCACACACTTCTCCTTTCTCAAACGATATTAACTCACTCGTTTGCATTTCCTTTACACACAAGGATTAGTTCCCCATTCTCAAAGTTTTCGTATCTACTACGAAACATCGTAAACTAACAAATCCAAGAGCACACAATTTCCTTCTTAGCTAGTCACCAACTGCCACTCCATCCTTTTATTCTCGCATAACAATACCACACGTCACTTTGGCATCCATGCCTCTCCACACATAATTTTGCCACCTTTGAACAACTTATAAGCAAATCCCGAGCAAAGATCTCCACTTCCACTCACCTCGTATCCACACTAATCCATCACTTAACCTAACAACAACTCATTACCACTATGTCTCGCATGCTCACGAAGTATAAGTTACCACCATCTTGTCCACACAATCCCTACACACTAGGATGCTCCAACCTCACAGTTACCACTTGACTACTAATTTGTGAAATACACGGCTTCAGCTCGATCCCAAATAGGTTAACCAACACTAGTGTTACCAATCCATACGTCTGTCATTTCTCAACCACTCTTGTCACTCTTCCACTAACTAGGGAGTAAAAAGCACATCTCTATCATCCGATCCTTGAGCTGAAACTCTCAAGATCTCAATTCCCGACATCGGGAACTCCCAGAATAAAAACCCATCAGAGATTTGGAGCTCACCTCCAATCAATTATTTTCCTTAAGAACCCCAAAGATTCTACTTCACACAGACACTCACCCCAAACATTCAAAAATGCTTCCTCTAGATAGTATCATCAATCACACAAGAATAATCTGCACAACACACTAAACCGTTGCCATCAAGACAAGGTTAAAACTTCACACACCACCGCTACTCTCCACACATTAATCACCACACTCCACATATTACTATTATTCTTCACACTCAATCCACCCCACTCCACATACTACCAAAATCAGAACAACGATAATAGAGCACACCCATGCACCTGTAAATTCATAATGACATTGGCCAGATGTGACTTGAATTTACCTTACATGAGGGTCCTCACTACCATCGTCCTAAATTCTCAGTGTTTAAAGTTTTCCCTAAAGGCTTCCTACATCTCAGTTGTGTCCTCATACTCCACATTTTAAATTTAGGCCCATCCGGTCACTTAAATCCCTTAAACTAGAGCTCTGATACCAACTGTAACAACCCACACCAAACTAACATGCTAAAAGCCATATATTTAATTTAAAACGCCAAAATGGCTCAACGGGATCACACTATCCAAATTACAAACTGGGTTTGTGGAAATAACCCGAACTACAGCTGAGAAATCTAACTAGACATTAAAAGGAAGTTCTTCTAATCCTTCTAAATGCGAGCTCCGACCCACGTCTTGCCAAACCTCTAAACGTGCTCTCGGCTACCTGCTTACCTGAAAAAGGTTTTAGTTTTGAAAAGCGAGGGTTAGACCATGAGGTCTAGTGAATTCCCTCCACACCAGGTCACACAATAAATATCGCAATTTATAAATCAGTTATGAAAGAGTTTATACAAATCATAACAAGCACACTTAAAATGATAAGCACACATTGACACATGCTACTGGCATACGTTATAGTCACACACACCGTCACAGCGCAATAGAGCACACACACGCTATAGTCACACACACCGTGACAGCGCAATAGGGCACCCACCGCCCATATATGAAACAAATTCATATATAATTATTATGGGACACACCCCCATTTCACACCAAAGCCAGACCATGGTCGCACACATTTAAATCACACATATTGTCACACAAATAAATCTTCGCTTTGAAATAGAAGCAGTTGAAAAGTACACAGTTAGATAATAACCATGCCACACACTTTATTCTTCGTTTTGAAATAAAAACAGTTGAAAGGCGCACAGTTGGATAATAACCATCAAACACACTTATAAAATTTAGGTTTAGAAAGACTCACCTGGAGTCCTGCTTAGAAGTTCTTACTCGCACCGATCATCTCTACACACACCTACAAATTAAACCCATCACACATATCGGGTAAGACACGCTGGATCCTACTGAGTTTTACTAACTGGAAAAGTCTCACCCGGATAAATACTGGATCCTGAGTCTCGGTCTCAAAATTAATAAAATTCTGGATCTAATAAACAATTCTAAAAACTCTCGGCCCAAGTAATAAATGGAGTTCAGGTCCACTAAGCAAATTCCAAACTCTCGGCCCAAGTAATAATTGGAGTTCAGTTCCACTAAATTGCAATAACACCGAAACCCAATTAATTAATCCCACCAATAAGAATCCAGGTTTCTTAATTCACAAGGCCCAACGCAAAAGTCAACTCCGGTCTACTAAACAACTTCTAAAGTCTCGGTCAATATTAAATGGAATTCAGAGCCACTAACAATTCCTAAAATCTCGGCCCAAGATATACAAATTCCGGATCATGCTGCACACTTAAATTCCGGTTCATGGGCTGCACTTAATTTCCGGATCTAAGATACACAATTCCGAATCATGGGCTGCATACTTAAATTCCGGTCCATGGACTGCACTTAAATTCCGGGTCTAATATATTGGGTTCTGAATCCTTGATAAACCATTCCGGAACCACTAGCACAATTCCGGATCCATTTAACATTCCAGAACAATTCCCTTTTATAAATTCAGGATCCCACATTTATTAGTTCCGGATCCTAGAAAATTAATTCCGGATCCCAAGTTTTAAGTGCAATTCCGGGACTGCTTTGCATAATACATACCGGAACTTGTTAAAAATGAATTCCGGATCCTAAGAAAATATTTCGGATCTCTCGACTCCGGGAAACATCTGGGTTCTCCTTATCAAATTACACGATTAAATTAACATTCCACACAGTGCCAATGTAACAACCCACGCCAAACTATCATACCCAAAAGCTATACCTTTAAATTAAAACGCCAAAAATGGCTCAATGTAATACATTAAACAGATTACAAACTGGGTTTGCAGAAATAACCCTAACTACAGCTGAGAACGTAACTACAAGGTAAAAGGAAGGCCCTCTAATACTTCTGTATTCTACCTCCGTCTCACGCCTTGCCAACTTCTAAGCAAGCTTTCGACTACCTGCTTACCTGAAAAGGTTTTAGTTTTGAAAAGCGAGGGTTAGACCATGAGGTCTAGTGAGTTCCCTCAAAAGCCACGCCACAATAATACAGTTTATGGAAAACTTTCAGTAAGAAATAATTGTACAAAACTTGATAAGAACACACATAATGATCAGCATACTATGACGAGCTAATGGTACACGCTATGGTCACACACACCGTGACAACGTAAATGTAAGATCCCACATTGGTTGGGGAGGGGAACAAAGATTGCCTTATAAGGGACTTGATACCTCCCCTATCAGACGCGTTTTAAAACCGTGAGTCCAGGTGTGTGGACAAAGCGGACAATATCTGGTACGGTTGGCCTGGGATGTTACAGATGGTATCAGAGCCGGCAACCGGACTATTGTGCCAGCGAGGACGCTGGGCTCCCAAGGGGGTGGATTGTAAGATCCCACATTGGTTTGGGAGGGGAACAAAGGTTGCCTTATAAGGGACTTGATACCTCCCCTATCAGACGCGTTTTAAAACCGTGAGTCCAGGTGTGTGGACAAAGCGGACAATATCTGGTACGGTTGGCCTGGGATGTTACAGTAAACTGGGGCACACAACGCCCATATATGAAACACATTCATATATCACACCACATGGGACACACCCCCATCTCACACAAATGCCATAGCTCGTCCACACGAAGGTAGTTTAGGTCCATACGATTAAATCACACTTTTCATTCATGAACAAATGATAATATGAACACTTACCATTAATTATGCATAAGGATTCATACATTAAACCATATGGGACACACCCCCATTTCACACCAAAGCCATAGCATGGTCACACACATTTAAATCGCACATACTGTCACACACTTACTATTTGCTTTGAAATAAAAGCAGTTTGTATCCACACAATTAAATCACACTTTCCATGCAAGGTTAAAAGAATAGTACGAGCATTTACCAATGTAAACATGCATAAAGTTCCACCTTTGAAAAGGGTTTTAGGATCAGAAAACTCACCTGTCGTCCTGCTTAATCCTCTCACTAGATTGATTTCTTCCTTCAACTGCACCTATAAGGATACATACTACCACGATAAGCCACTTGGTTGAACTACACACTCACACGGATAACCCCTCGCACTTACAGCCTGCACTACAGTGTCTCACAATACTTTCCGGATGCTATATCCGGATAGCCAAAACTATCCGGTCAACCACACTATCCGGAAGACTTATCCGGATATCCCTATTATCCGGAAGATTCTACCCGGACAGTAGGAACTATCCGGACGATAAAACTATTCGGATGTAACGTTCCGGGCACTCCCGGATTCCAAAGGGTTTCCGGGTAACTACCGGGAACTATACAACCCGGACACTGCACCACATTCGGACACCACCAATCGTCCGGACACTACCCTGAACTGAGGGTTTCCGGACGCGACGGAAAAACCCAAAATCGCAGGGAACTTAAACACCCCCTGCCTAATCTTCCCAACACCTTCAGATTAACAAAAGTGGGTCGATATATTACACACTATCCCACTCTACAACATCCCTAAATGAGGAAACACAATAAACCCATAAAATCTAAGTTTCTTCTCCAATTACCCACAATACACACAATATCTAAAAGAGGAAAATGATTGATATTACCTGAATGATTCTGGAGTCTTTCTCCAAAAAAAAACTCAGCTGAAAATCTCTACTTCTTCTTCTTCAATTGCCACAATTCCTTTTTCTTGCTCTTCTCTCAAGCCACACACACAACACACACACTGGACTATTGTTAAAATGAAGGAATTAGGGTTTCCTTTTCATTTTTATACTCTTCTCACAAAACACCAAACTTTAATTCCTTACACTTAGACCACACAACTTTTAAATTTCGAAAATTCAACCAAAATTTCCCAATTATGACTAAATGAAACCCGGTTATTACAGCCAAATTTAATGATAACTACCAGGAGATTAAGGAGTCATTACTATTAGCCGATTAATTTAGCTAAAACCTCCGATTCTCTACTTAGATTAGAAAAACATCCCGACTCCATTTCCAAATCTTCCTGGTGAAAACAAAACTCAAAAACCCTAGCATTCTAGACTCAAGATAGCAATAATAATAGCAATCAAGGATTAATGTTTACCTTTCCGAACGATTCCACACGCACCCAAATTTGAAGAAGGTGGATTGATTTGAGCTCCTTGATTTGCACCCACAATCGCACCTAGCCGCACACACATTCTCTTGAGATAAATTAAAATTCCTAGGGTTTTACACCCTTATATATTATCCCCCAAACACACCAATTTTTCCTCTTTTCACCCTTTGCACCACGAAACTTTCATTTATTTAATTTAAGAACACGGTTGTTACATCATCCTCCCCTCAAAATAATTCCATCCCCGGAATTCCATCTTCGAACAATCGAGGAAAACGGATCCTCATCTTTCAAATCTCGCGTTCTATAATCGCCAACTGTTTCCCACACATAATCCAGCTTTCAATCACTCCAACGTCTTCTATCGGTACAACCATGCTTTCCTCGGCCAAACACCTCCTAAGGTTCGACACGTGGGATGTCGAGTGGACTCCCCAAAGTTACACGAGCGACTTCAACTTATACGCCACCTCACCTACACGCTCGGTTACCGCGAACGACTCGACATACCCGGGTCTTATTTCCCTTTTTTTCCAGACACACGTCTTTCCACAACGAAACCCTAAACATCACACATCTAGACTCACAGTTTTAAAATGCGCCACACTAAGGGTTTCACACACAATTTCACCTTCTTAAAAGAACGACTTCTACCGAAGTTATCGTCACAGCAACACGAATCCCTTATTAATAACGACGCTCAATTCGCCAACTGATCGCAAAATCAACTTTGAATATCACCATAACCCGCAATTAAGATTCTCTTCAACAGATTACACACAATTCTACCATCACTTTCCCAACACAAAAAATACGTCTAATGCAAGATAACACTTTCTCCCATTAATTATGCTGACCACAATCCAATGATAACAATCGATTCACACACTTTTACCACAACGTCATCCCTACACTAGACGGGGCTAAAAGTAGGAAACCTCCTCACTCCAACATCTGGAGCACCCACTAAGCCAAACAAAACCACTCCTGAAGGCAAACATTTAAATTCTCCATATTCCCAACAATCATCTATCTATCTACAAAATTTAAGTTTTACCCGCTCAACCGGAAGGAGCAAGTATTGCTCATACAATACGGTTCCATAAGCTTAACGCTGAACGACAAGGTTTACTTGGAAAATTTCCCACACTACAACCAGGTCCAATCCAATGGTCCTTCACCCCGAGCACTACATTCGACTACTTTCTTCCACTTCCTTCTCAAACATAAAACATGGTTCCAAAATACGGCTCACTAGAAGGTGCACACTCTTGACCAATCACACAAGCTAGATTTCCTCAACTCTTAAGCCAATCACCTACACACAAATCCTCTTTCTCATACTTCCACTAGAAGTTCATACACCCGACGACGACGTTCTGAAACATTGCTTCTCACTTTCCGTGCCACATGCCACTCTTTCTACATCCCGTTTACTCACTTTTCTAACATTGACCACTTCATACACACTATTTCAACGGTTACTATGCTTAATTAACAGCTTCACCACACCTCGTATGAGAAATTCAACCAAGTCAATCCGAAATAATACTCAATGCTCGAGGAGACCACACACTTCTCATTTCTCAAACGATATTAACTCACTCGTTTGCATTTCCTTTACACACAAGGATTAGCTCCCCATTCTCAAAGTTTTCGTATCTACTACGAAACATCGTAAACTAACAAATCCAAGAGCACACAATTTCCTTCTTAGCTAGTCACCAACTGCCACTCCATCCTTTTATTCTCGCATAACAATACCACACGTCACTTTGGCATCCATGCCTCTCCACACATAATTTTGCCACCTTTGAACAACTTATAAGCAAATCCCGAGCAAAGATCTCCACTTCCACTCACCTCATATCCACACTAATCCATCACTTAACCTAACAACAACTCATTACCTCTATGTCTTGCATGCTCACTAAGTATAAGTTACCACCATCTTGTCCACACAACCCCTACACACTAGGATGCTCCAACCTCACAGTTACCACTTGACTACTAATTTGTGAAATACACGGCTTCACCTCGATCCCAAATAGGTTAACCAACACTAGTGTTACCAATCTATACGTCTGTCATTTCTCAACTACTCTTGTCACTCTTTCACTAACTAGGGAGTAAAAAGCACATCTCTATCATCCGATCCTTAAGCTGAAACTCTCAAGATCTCAATTCCCGACATCGGGAACTCCCAGAATAAAAACTCATCAAAGATTAGGAGCTCACCTCCAATCAATTATTTTCTTTAAGAACCCTAAAGATTCTACTTCACACAGACACTCACCCCAAACATTCAAAAATTCTTCTTCTAGATAGTATCATCAATCACACAAGAATAATCTGTACAACACACTAAACCGTTGCCATCACGACAAGGTTAAAACTTCACACACCATCGCTACTCTCCACATATTAATCACCACACTCCACACATTACTATTATTCTTCACACTTAATCCACCCACTCCACACACTACCAAAATTAGAACAACGGTAATCAAGCACACCTATGCACCTATAAATTCATAATGACATTGGCCAGATGTGACTTGAATTTACCTTACATGAGGGTCCTCACTACCATCGTCCTAAATTCTCAGTGTTTAAAGTTTTCCCTAAAAGCTTCCTATATCTCAGCTGTGTCCTCATACTCCACATTTTAAATTTAGGCTCATCCGATCACTCAAATCCCTTAAACTAGAGCTCTGATACCAACTGTAACAACCCACACCAAACTAACATGCTAAAAGCCATATATTTAATTTAAAACGCCAAAATGGCTCAACGGGATCACACTATCCAAATTACAAACTGGGTTTATGGAAATAACCCTAACTACAGCTGAGAAATCTAACTAGACATTAAAAGGAAGTTCTTCTAATCCTTCAAAATGCGAGCTCCGACCCACGTCTTGCCAAACCTCTAAACGTGCTCTCGGCTACCTGTTTACCTGAAAAAGGTTTTAGTTTTGAAAAGCGAGGGTTAGACCATGAGGTCTAGTGAATTCCCTCCACACCAGGTCACACAATAAATATCGCAATTTATAAATCAGTTATGAAAGAGTTTATACAAATCATAACAAGCACACTTAAAATGATAAGCACACATTGACACATGCTACTGGCATACGCTATAGTCACACACACCATGACAGCGCAATAGAGCACACACACGCTATAGGCACACACACCATGACAGCGCAATAGGGCACACATCGCCCATATATGAAACAAATTCATATATAATTATTATGGGACACACCCCCATTTCACACCAAAGCCAGAGCATGGTCACACACATTTAAATCACACATATTGTCACACAAATAAATATTCGCTTTGAAATAGAAGCAGTTGAAAAGTACACAGTTAGATAATAACCATGCCACACACTTTATTCTTCGTTTTGAAATAAAAATAGTTGAAAGGCGCACAGTTGGATAATAACCATCAAACACACTTATAAAGTTTAGGTTTAGAAAGACTCACCTGGAGTCCTACTTAGAAGTTCTTACTCGCACCGATCATCTCTACACGCACCTACAAATTAAACCCATCACACATACCGGGTAAGACACACTGGATCCTACTGAGTTTTACTAACTGGAAAAGTCTCATCCGGATAAATACTGGATCCTGAGTCTCAGTCTCAAAAATAATTTAATTCCGGATCTAATAAACAATTCTAAAAATTCTCGGCCCAAGTAATAAATGGAGTTCAGGTCCACTAAGCAAATTCCAAACTCTTGGCCCAAGTAATAATTGGAGTTTAGGTCCACTAAATTGCAATAACACCGAAACCAAATTAAGCCCACCAATAAGAATCCACGTTTCTTAATTCACAAGGCCCAACGCAAAAGTCATCTTCGGTACACTAAACAACTTCTAAAGTCTCGGTCAATATTAAATGAAATTCAGATCCACTAACAATTCCTAAAATCTCGGTCCAAGATATACAAATTCCGGATCATGCTGCACACTTAAATTCCGGTTCATGGGCTGCACTTAAATTCCGGATCTAAGATACACAATTCCGGATCATGGGCTGCATACTTAAATTCCGGTCCATGGACAGCACTTGAATTCCGGGTCTAATATATTGGGTTCCGGATCCTTGATAAACCATTCCGGATCCACTAGCACAATTCCGAATCCATTTAACATTCCAGAACAATTGCCTTTTATAAATTCCGGATCCCACATTTATTAGTTCCGGATCCTAGAAAATTAATTCCGGATCCCAAGTTTTAAGTCCAATTCCGGGACTGCTTTGCATAATACATACCGGAACTTGTTAAAAATGAATTTCGGATCCTAAGAAAATATTTCGGATCTCTCAACTCCGGGAAACATCTGGGTTCTCCTTATCAAATTACACGATTAAATTAACATTCCACACAATACCAATTTTAATGATAACTACCAGGAGATTAGGAGTCATTACTATTAGCCGATTAATTTATCTAAACCCCTGATTCTCTACTTAGATTAGAAAAACATCCTGACTCCATTTCCAAATCTTCCTGGTGAAAACAAAACTCAAAAACCCTAGCATTCTAGACTCAAGATAGCAATAATAATAGCAATCAAGGATTAATGTTTACCTTTCTGAACGATTCCACACGCACCCAAATTTGAAGGTGGATTGATTTGAGCTCCTTGATTTGCACCCACAATCGCACCTAGCCGCACACACATTCTCTTGAGATAAATTAAAATTCCTAGGGTTTTACACCCTTATATACTATCCCCCAAACACACCAATTTTTCATCTTTTCACCCTTTGCACCACAAAACTTTCATTTATTTAATTTAAGAACATGGTTGTTACATGGAGCTAACTCAATGAGTTGTCACAAAGACATCTCCTCCCTTCATATACGAACAGTTAATTGTCAACTTTTCATCTCTCCATCAATATGGGGTATACAAAATTAAACCACAACTCAAGAATGAAGACTACTCATTCTTTATAATGCCACCTCAATTTTTTATGGCTTCTACTTTAATATATATATATAATGAAAACCTATTTTTAACTATTAAATAAAATGTTTTGTCACGTAAATAAAAATATAACTATTTAACCCAAAATTGGATCAAAATTTGGATGAAATATTCAACCTACATCTTATCCTTTATATAGTCAATTGATTATCCAACTTTTCATTTTTGTCACCAATGTGGGACAATCAAAATTTCACCACAATTCACCATTTGACAAATACTTCATTCTTATAGTGTCACGTCATTAACCTTGGTTTTTCTTTTAATAGATACGGATATAAATAGAAAATAAATATTTAACCCAAAATTAGATCAAAATTTGGATCAACAAAGATTTCTAGTTTTCATTTTTACTTTATATAGTCATTTTCTCTTTTAACTTTTCACTTCATCGCTGATGTGAGATAATCAAGATTTCACCACAATTCACCATTTGACAAATACTTAATTCTTATAATGTCCAGGGCCGTTCCTGACATATTGTAGGCCTTGGGCGAGATGTAAAAATGGGCCCTCAATAAGTAATTTTTTTTCATATGTTGTTTTTTATGATCAGAAATAACATTGAGTTCAAGAAATATTAATAATTCATATAAACTATTTTTCCGAGAAATCTAGACGCAAAATCAATCAATAATTATTTCTAAATTAATATTATCTATCATATCATTTTTACCTAGCATTATAAATTCGTTCCACCGTCAAACCCATCATATGATACACCTTTAATATATAGACCGACAAGATTTTATGTCACAATATTGACTATTCAGAGTAACACTATATGCAAATTAATATAATTTGGTTGGGTTTCCATATCACCTCATATTAATGTTTTGACCATTTTAAACTTTTAGGGTTAATACATACTTTTACGAATCATCAATCTTAGAATCAAAAGTCCATGTTGGTTGTAACTTGAGATCTTATTTTTGTTGTAGATATAGAGGAATACTTAAATTATGCATTCAATATTAGGTAATAAGGAAGTCCATAATGTATGAAAAAACAAGGTTAGTTTTAAAATCCTAAATATAGATATATGGTAGATAGTCCCATATGGTTGTTAATTTTTTCAAACGGAATGAACTTTCTTAGTTAATAACAAGAAATCTACTATATTCTAATATAAATGTTTGAGCCCTTAATATAATGTTAAATTCTTTTTGGCTCCTATTAGATACTAAAAAAATTGTGTCTTCTTTATTGACTAATTTTTTGAACTACTACTATATACTAAAAAGGTTTGGGCCCTTACTTTTTGTGGGTCCTTAATATAATGTTAAATTTCTTTTTGGGTCCTATTAGATACTAAAAAAATTGTGTCACTTTTATTGACTAGTTTTTTAAATGGTACTATATACTATAATTTAATGTTTTGTGTGTGCCGTTAATATAATTTTTTTGAACTACTACTATATATAGTATATACTAAAAACGTTTGGCCCTTACGTTTTGTGGGCCATGAGCGTGCGCCCGACCCGCCCTCCCCCTGGCACGGCCTTGATAGTGTCATGTCATCAAACTTGGTTTCTCTTTTAATATATACTAGTCCAGTGCCCGCGCAATGCGGCGGAATGCAAAATTTTCTGGATGTAAAAAAAAGGTACACGATATCCATCAAAACGACACATAAAATTTGTTGTGCAGAAATAACGATTATAGTGCCTATTTAACAAGTCTGATACTTTGATTTACCGATTTACCAACCAAGCTTTTTCAAACAATATTTACCACCTATAGCGAATGTATCCAACGGATTACCGACGACTTCTTCAGTCGGTGAAACTTTTTAAGGCCAAATCCTTAAAAACACATCTTGGTAGCGGCTCAAAAATAAAAATTAAAAACCATTGAAACCATAATTAACAACCGTTGTCATTCATGTCTCTAGTCAAATATTACTTCTTTGCCTATTTACATGTCACAGCATGATCACACAAAACATGCTAAAATTAATAAGAATTTCCTTTATTGTATGATGAGATATACAAGTACAAGAAGGTGCATCCTCAACATGTAACTTGGAACTACATTGTACGGTGTTCTGTATGTTCGTTTTAACTCAAAACTATGATACATATCACTCGTATATCTGCACACAATTTTATACGATGGTATCTGGTTTTCATTGGTATTTACTTGGTGAACCTAGATAGAACTTGTTTCTACCTGGCAACTAAAAAATCAAAATCGATAGAAAAATAAAATAGAAAACCGATAAAAAGCAAACTATACAAATCAATGAAAGTAACAAACAAATTGAAACAAATTCCAAAATTTGGGGTTACCTTTTTCTGTGGGACGATTAGTATGAGACGGTAAAGCTCCTGCCCACTTCTTCGACTTCGATTTTCTTCCATCGGCGAACATAGATAGAATTTGTTTCTACCCCACAACTAAAAAACAAAATCTATAGAAAAATGAAACAAAAAAACGATAGAAAGTAAACGATATGAAATACAAATCAATAAAAATAACCAACAATTCTAAACCAAAGTTGTAAATGTAGAAAGTTACAAAAAATGAAGAGGGAAAAGCACTTGAGATACCACACAATACCGCATAGTAAAGGCAAAGTGATCCTAATACTTGAGTCTCGATCCTGCAATAAATCATGGTAAAAGCAAATTGATGAAAAATGAAACTCAAAATTGATGCAAAATCAAACTTACAGTAACAAAATCAAACAACACCTAAGAGTTACTTCCTATTAGTTTAGAGTGCTTCTTTAAAAATAAATGATAAGTCATGTGAAGTAAACAACACCTAAGGTCTGTTGTTCCAAAAAAAGAAAACACCTAAGGTTTGTATTTGTAATTCATGCCAAATACTTTTCCCAACAATAATCTAACCTTTACCCTCATGTAAATCATTTCGACAGTTATATGTAGGAAGGAAACTTGTGACCACCAAGTACTCAACATTATCATATTCATCAACGATTCGTTGCCATTTTTTATTTTTCTACATAACTGATATCATTTTTCCCATCAGATTCTGGTTTCTCTATCTGGTGTGTTTCTTGCTAGTAAAAGATTTTCGTCAATTGGATTCTGAAGTTAAACAATCCATTACAAGATCCTCATATCAACGTACCAACAAACATTAAACGTAAATCTAAGCAATACCATAACAACAAAGCGAAGGCACAAACAAAAAATACATCGTATTAGTTATAACAACAGATTAGAGCAGACATTGAGGATGCAGATTAAGCTAAAAAATCAAATAAGTTTAGGGAAAATATATACCTGATATATGTTTTAAGAATTTTTTACAGAGTTTGGGAGGGTGTTCAAATCGTCAAGAATATCCCTTTGTATAACGTGTGCAAAAATCTTCCAAAAGAACCAAACTAAACCTTAAACTGATGCAAAATCAAACTAAAACTAAAATAACAAAAAATATTAAACTAAACCTTAAATTAACCCGTGATAAGAAACATCAAAAAAGGCCTTAATTTTAGAACCATACGAGTAGAACGGGGAGCTGGAGTGTCAAAAGAAACCTAAAGGAACACGAAAATTAAAACAACAAACATGAAAATTACAACAGAAACAGGAAAACAGAAACCCTGCCTGTTGGGGAAACCGAGAGAATCGTTATTTTGGGGGGGGGGGGGGGGGGGATAGTCTGCGTTGAATGCAACTTTTATCCAGTATGCGCTTACCGGGTAAGAGTTGTCACTCTCACTTGTCCGGTAAGACTCTTGGTCCTTGTCATTGCCCTTACCATGTAAGATTCTCAGTTTTGTCATGTTTGTCCGATAAGGTAAAGTGGGCTGACAAGTACTTACCAGGTAAGTGGCCCCTTAAACTCAAGTTACAAACAAAATATAATAACAGAACACTGCAAAAGGACAATTATAACTGTTAACCTGGCACCAACTTATAAAGTAGATGACGTTATGCTCCAAAGCATCATCAACGGACACTCCCAGTATAGCAATCGAGTGAAGGATCCAATAGCAAGTCCATGGCCACTGAAAAGAAGTAATGTTGTGAATAAGTGTCAATATAAAAAATAATTCCTACCTCTTTCCATTAACACACAAAAAGAGAGAGAGAGAGAGAGTGAAATACTTGGAATCCAAGACGGAGAATGAAGGAACGAGATGTCGAAGAGCTTTCATGAGGTACTCGATGTGATTATCATAGTTGAAGCTCCAACCTTCACAAAGATCAAAAAGTTTAATAAATCAATCAACCAAAAAAGATGATGTAGCGGGTAATGGGGTTTAAGTGGGCTTACATAATTGCTTGGGATTGAGGGGAATATTACAGAAGAGTTGGTATATGTGAAAAACTTGGCATTCCAATATCCATTGTTCTTCTTGGCAAATTAAAATAAACAATAAAAACTCCAAAAGTTCGATCAAATCACTCTTAAACCACTAAACCGAAGATTCAACAACATATTATTAAAATTTGATTCACAATATGCCTTCCGTCTTGGTGGATTATATCGCACTTGAAACAGAATCGATCATAAGAATTAGAGTAAGAGTGAAAATGCAAACCCTCCTTCATGGTTAGCTCTCAAAGAATTAGAGCTCGTGAGCGTGGAATGCAGATTGCAGTGTTCGTAGGAATCACCTAAACGATTGAACCATCATAAGAAATCACTCAAGGAAACTTGTTAAACTCCACTAATTAACCAATTAACCAATTTGACACCCTATAATTACAATCAAGGTTATCAATATGAAATCAGAGAAGTAGTGGATGCAAATTTATAATCGAACTCATCTTCCTTAAGATGTACGAAAAACTTCACAAGATTATCACCACAGTCTGTTTCTCCACAGGATGTTCTTCCCTTTCCAAACCAAAAACCTAAACTAATTTCAAATTAAAAAGTTGATATGAAATAATTTCTAAAAACAAAGTTAAAATCTAATTTGGATCGGTCCTCTAATTTCAAAGTTCTTTGGGTCTAAATGATTTATAAGATAGAATAGATAATGACAACCAAGGCGTTCATAGTTCTTAAACTTGGAAAGAAACTTCATTTAAGAGTTGAGAGCAATTTTTGCCTTTGTGTAACATTACTTCATTTGAAGTTCTTCCAAATTAGATAACATCTACTCAAATTGTTTTTAAAGTTCTTGCCCCCACTTTTTTGCCTGTGTAAACGAATCCCATAACAACTCAAGAAATAAGTTAAGCAAGCATTTAACAGACCCAACAATTTCTAATGGAGAGAAAACCAGAAGTCGTGTGAACATCAATATATGCTATTCTGAGAGGTCAGACAAACCATCACAGGTAGCAAACTCTGAACACCAACAAGAAATGTGACTTGGGATTAAAGAACATAAATAAAAAATGATTTATAAATGTTACCTTTATGGAACACGGAACACCAAACTTGATGGAGGAGACGATTTATAATTGTTACCGTCCAGTTGTGATGGATGAGACAAAGGGCTCTAAGTATTGCAAACTGTGAACACCAAAAAGAACAGAAATCAAAAAGCGATTAGAGAACAGAAATAAAAATCGATTAAAGAACAGTAAATCAAAATCGAACAAAGAAACCGTAAAATTAAACAGAACAAAATCAAACCCTAAAGTCGATTTGTGTCTTCGTCGAGCGTGCGAAATCGATAACCACAGAAGTAAGAAGGGATTCGATAACCAGGGAAGTAAGAAACCCTAAAATCGATCAAAGAAACCGTGAAATCGATAACCGAGCCATAGAACATACCAGAAAATGAGAGAGACCAAGCAAGATAGATAAAGGTAGAGGTGAAATCTTGAGGAAGAGAGCCATAGAACATACCAGAAGTGGAATTTCATTCATAATACCATCAACTACTTCCAAGAGTTCCATTTCTGGTCAGCCACTTCAACCAACATGAATGATTATATTTGGGAGAAGAAGCAAAAACACAAGTAAAAGTAGCGATTTGAGTAACAATTACCAGATTTGATTTGGGAAGGAGAAGAAGAAAATCGCCGGAGGGAGAAGAGGGATTTGAGCGTTAATCTCCTTGGAGAGAGTCGGCGGACGTTTAGGGTTTTTAGGCCGTGAAGAGAGCTTGCATTTTGAAATTTGAGTTCAAATTGCATTTTGAATAGACGGATAGACGCTTACGTATACATTTTAAGACTTTTAAGACTCTATGCATTAAAAGGTAGTACCCAATGCAATAAAAATTGTTTTTAAGACTTTAAGACTTTTGGTCTATATGCTTTATAAGATAGTATATATATATATATATGTTTTTTCATATAAATAAAAAATAACTATTTAACTCAAAATTGGATCAAAATTTAGATCAACATCTAAGATTTCAAGTTGTCATCTTCTCATTTGGTCAAGAGGAGCTAACCCAATGAGTTGTCACAAAGTTATCCCAACCTCTCTTCAAATACCAACAATTCATTTTCAATTTTTAATCTCTCCATCAATGTGGGATATACAAAATTCTCCAATCTAGCATTCCCTCATCAACGTCAGATGACTAACACAATACTACAATGCAAGAGTTGAAAATAAAAAATCTTACAATGTCACTTCAAATACCCTTAGTTATTTCTTTTATACATATAAATAAAGATAGATGAAAAACATTTTTTCTTTCTATATATATATATTATATAAATATTTATGTCATGTTTTATAAAATATCTATTGAGATATTGGTCAAAAGACATTTAACAAAATTAGACAATCTCATGAGTACGAGTTGACACAAAGACATCTCACCATCCTATCTTATACAACCTTACTTATTCCAATCTTGCAATTACTCACCAATGTGGGACAACTTAACCCCCCACAATTCATAATTTGAGAAATATTTTTTCTCAAAATGTCAAATACCCTCGGTTGTTTCATTTATATATAGAGATATATATAATAAAAATGAAAATGAAAATGAAAATTTTAACTATTACATGAAATATTTTCATGTAAATAAAAAATAACTATTTAACCCAAAATTGGATTAAATTTTGGATTCACATTCATCATTTTATATAGTCATTTTCTCTTCAAAACCTTTGACTTTCTTACCAATGCGGGACAATCAATATTTCACCATTTGACGAATACTTTATTCTCATTGTGCCAAGTCATCTACCTTGGTTTCTTCTTATCGTACTCTAAGATTTCACTTTACACTTACCGTTATTCCCTTAATACATATTTATATATGGTTTTTTATGATCAAACTTTCCAACTAATTTTTATGTAAGCAAAATGAGGGTCACTTACCAAAGGGGTTTTGGCCTAGCGGTATCTAAGCCTCTTCCTCCTAGGAGGTCAGATATACTTCAAAAAAATGAGGGTCACTTAAAATAAGACAACCTCATAAGTATGAGTTGACACAAAGACATCTCATCATCCTTTCCTATACAGTCTTATTTATTTCAATCTTTCAACTACTCACCAAAGTGGAACAACTTAATTCCAATCACAATCCATAATTTGAGAAATACTTCATTCTCAAATGTCACAACAAATACCCTTGGTTGTTTCATTTATATATATATATATATATATATAATGAAAATGAAAATTTTACTTATGACATGAAATATTTTGTAATGAAATAAAAAATAACTATTTAACACAAAATTGGATCAAATTTGGATCTACATTCAAGTTGTCATTTTATCTTTATATAGTAATTTTCTATTTAAACCTTTCATTTTCTCACCAATGTGGGACAATCAAGATTTCACTACAATTCACCATATAACAAATACGTCATTCTCATTGTGCCTATGAGTATGAGTTGACACAAAGACATCTCATTCTCCTTTCTTATACAACCTTACTTATTTCAATATTTCAACTACTCACCAATGTGGGAAAACTTAATCCCAATCACAATCCACCATTTGAGAAATACTCCATTTTCAAAATGTCACATCAAATACCCTCAGTTGTTTCATTTATATATATATATATATATATATATATATATATAGATGGAGGGAGGTTCAAGGGAAAACCTAAAAAAACGGAAAACCGAAGAACACCCTAGGGGCCCTTCATATGGACGGTATGCATTTGTGTACACAGGTAAATTAAGTTGACCTTTTGGTTTTTATGCACAAGTGCATAATGTATTTGTGCATATGCATGCGTGCATGTTACAAATTACATGTATGCACAAGTGCATACCGTCCAGATGAAGGCCCCCTAGAATGTTCTTCAGTTTTCCGTTTTTTTAGGTTTTCCCTTGAACCTGACCCTATATATACATATATATATAATGAAAATGAAAATTTTAACTATTACATGAAATATTTTGTCATGTAAATAAAAAAATAACTATTTAACCCAAAATTGGATCAAATTTTGGATCTACATTCAAGTTGTCATCTTCTCTTTATATAGTCTTTTTCTCTTCAAAACCTTTCACCTTGGTTTCTCCTTTAATCTATATATTGCTTGATTTTAAATTACTTATATCTTATAATAAAACTTTAATTTGTATGGTAACAATGAGCCAACTTGGGTCGGCCAAAATAAGCCAACCCGGATAAGCGAAAATGAGCCAAATCGGGTCACCAAAATAACCAACCACGTGAATTTAGAGGTTTGGCCAAGAGGAGCTGTAACAACCCAATTCAAAAATGACACTTAAACAACATAAATTAAGCAACTCGCCGCAACGGCTCCAAAACACTGTCATAAACAAAAGATTATATCACATGGTTTGCGGAACAACCTATTGCACAACAGAGATTTCTAGAATACTGATCTTGGCTTACTAAATACAATAACCTCCTTCTAGACCAAAGCTTCACGCTCAAGCCTTCTTCTTGCACTTACTAGGGCCTTCTACTATACGCTTACCTGAAAATGGTTTAGTTTTGGAAATGCGAGGGTTAGATCATGAGGTCTAGTGAGCTCCCTCAAAACTTAACAGTTCATTAAATACACACTTAAAACAGTTCATACTTTCCTAAACAACTTTAAATAGAAACTTTCACGTAACATCACACTCGTAAATGGCACACTGAAGTCACTCGGAAGTGACAACGTGTCAGTCACACACTGCCTTACTGGGTCACTCCTCCCATGGCATAAACGGGTCACTCCTCCAAGTATGAACACTGGCAGGCCCACCCCCCGACTTAGCCAATTTACGTCTAATCACAATGTATGCATACATCTCAAATAAACTTTCATACACCATAATCATGTAATAAAACATGGCATTTCTGTTCATTTACTTACTTCGGAAAACACGTTTTAAAACACGTATCTTTAGTTAGAAAAACTCACCCGTCGTCTCAGCGAATTACTTCTCACGAAAGCTTCAGATTTTAGGGGAAACACCTAAGATGCAAAAAGGGTAAGAATAGTAAGTCTTAGTTAACCCTTATCCCATCTAACAAATTCCTATTTAAACTTGGCCCTAAACGAACCCCAGAAAATCCAACCTCAGAGTTTCGGCCTCCACTCACACATTTCTGAAATTAACACAGATTCCGGATCCATTACGGGCCCCAGTCTCACTTTGGATTTGCTTCCGGATCCCGGATCATCTCAACTCTGGACTCCCTTAAACAGCGGATATATTCCGGATTCGGTTCTATACAGGATCCTTGCGGATCCCGGTTCCCAACACTTCGTTTCCGGTCCAATTCGGATCCAGACCTTACTCCGATTTTCGGATCGCACCATACCGGATCCCGGTGCCGCTTTCGGATTCCATACCGGAAATCATCTATTCCAGATCCCATTCCGGAATCACCCTATTCTGGATTAGTCGATTTAAGGACCTGGCGAGAACGATCGCCGACGCTGCTCAAAATAAGGGTCAAGCATTAACCCTTCCCAATTAAATTTCTAAGTCTCTAACTCAACATGGTGATTAGTCCAATCTCTTTAACTATCCTTTAAGGTCGGAAAACTACAATGAGACCTACTCACACCAACTAATCAAATACTCAGACCATAAAGTTCTGCTCAACAATTACAGCTACTAAAATCGACAAATAATATGAGGTGGTAGGGATTACCTTGAATTGATTGATGGAGAATCCTCTTCTTCTCCTTCTTTTCCTAAATCGCAGGTTGCAATAAGTTTCTTTTCTTCTCAGCTCTTACATACAGCCGCCAAGTAAGAATGATAGCTTCTAGGGTTTGAGCCAAATAACAATGGTTTTATACTTTCTCTCTTTTCACACTCTGGTCCCTCAAGATTCCAGATTTTAATTTCCTTCCAACTACTTATGATTTCTTTACATTTCAACTTACACTTCTTTAATTAAAACTCGGTTATTACAATATATCCCCCTCAAAAGAATTCCGTCCTCGGAATTCCATTGCCGAAAAGTTGAGGGTACTTGGACCTTATGTCCGCCTCTACTTCCCAAGTTGCCTCTTGTCCCTTAAGAAACCACCACTGAACCGTTACCAGTCTGATCTCCTTGTTCTTTAACTTACAAATCTTGTTGTCCACAATCTCAACGGTTCCTCTACGTAAGTTAACCCCTCACCAATTCTGATATCCTTCAACGGTATTGCCACATCTGTCTCAACTAAAAGCCCTTTTTAAATCTGAAACATGGAACATTGGGTGCACCCCCTTATAATTCTTCCGACAACTACAACTTGTAGGCTACTGTCCTTACTCGTTTTATGATAACGAAACTCCTTATCGCCTGTATTCTTTGCAAGGTCGCCATCATCTCAACTTCCAACATCTGCTCTCCATAATAGAGACGTGCATCACACTATGAATTCTTCCAAAATCTCATCGAGCACCACAAGATCAGACACTATCTATCCAACTTTCATAATTTCGACGGATAAAAAAAACGTAGTCCACTTCACTTTTCTCTTGAATGCATGACTCCAAACTATGGGGACGTCTTCCGCATCAAACTGCCCCTTTCTCAAACTCGAGGTTCATAAGTCTTATGCTTTTCAATCCAACGAATTTAGTTCCACTCGGTTGCCCAAACCATTCTGATGGAAAACATAGTCGTACCCCATGCTTCGGAACCGCCTTCGGTAGGTCACAACCTTGCTATGTTGGGCAATCTTGTACCAAAATACTTGCAATCTCTCCGATAAACTATACTCGCTTAATAATACCATCTGTAACATACCAGGCCAACCATACCAAATATTATCCGCTTTGTCCACACACCTGGACTCACGGTTTTAAAACGCGTCTAATCAAGGTTTTCGCATACAACTCCACTTCCTTAAAAGAAGGAACTTTGCGGAATTCCCTGCCACAATAACGTGAATCTTTTACCAAGAACAATCACTCACTTGACAACTTGGCACAAGGTTAACCTTGAACATCCCAACAAACTCACACCCAAGAGTTCCCCCATCGGGTTACATACAATTTTAGATTACTTCTCTCAACCGACGTTCGTCTATGCAGATAATACCCCCTGTTCTCGAAACACATCGGCTACAACTCATCAACCAATTCATACGCTCCCACCACGTCATCACCCACAGTTATACGTAGCTAAAAACAGGAAACCTCCACAATCCCTCCTTGAAGTGTCCACCTATCCGAATTGAACTTTTCCTGAAGACACGTCAATTTCTCTCTGCATTCCACGAGCGTCCAACCATATATATCATAACTTCGGTTACCCTCACTCAACGAGGAGGAGCGACCATGTTCACACAAAACTATTCCCAATAGCTTATTACTGAACGACTAGTTCGCTCGAACATTTCTCATAAAAATCACCAACTCAATCCATGTAAAGCCCGTATCCCGGTATGTATTTTATTTTTATTAATCCTTTTCTTTTAAGTTTTATCTAACGGGGTTTCCATTAATGGGGTTAGACGATTTTGACCTAATCGTTAATTACGTCAAAACATTAGTTAGATTGCGAGAAAGAATTATTGAGGGACCAAAAGTTTTAAAGGGCCAAAGTATGTGTACTTCGGCCCATGCAAAAACCCAAAACGATTCATGTTTCAATTTGAGGGGGTGGTTTTGTGGCTTGGCAAGGAAGAAAAAAAAAGGTAAGAAGAAAGAAGAAACCCTACGGCTCCCTTCCCCTTCCCCTTGGTTGTCGTCGGCCGGAAAAGAGAAAGAGAGCGAGAGAGGTGCGAGAGAGAAGGTGAATCGCCGGAGAGTGAGAGAACCACCGTCGGGTTCGGTCGGAAAAGTAGAGGAAGAAGGTCGCGTCAAGGTAAGTGTTCCGTTCGTTTTAACTAATGTTTTCGTTGTCGGAACGCCGTAAACCGCCACCACCACCGCTGCAGCCATGGCTGCCGGCGGTGGGGCCGCCGCTGCACGCCGCCGGGGTGGCGGCAGAGGGGTGGTGCAGGTGTGTGTGTGTGTGCGGGGGTGTGGTTGTGGGTGAGTCGGGATAGGCGATGTTGGAAGGTTCCACCGGAAGGTGTTACCGTAACCACCGTCGCCGCCGCCAACCACCACCACCGCCGGAGGCAGTAGTGGGTAGTGCACGGTTTATGTCCAGCGTAGTATAGACCTTTCCAGTAAGCTTGTAGGCTGTTCGGGTCTGTTTGGGTTAAGCTTTGGCTTAATGGGTTTATAAACAACTTTTGTCATTTCATGTGAAAACGTTTGTCTGCCACTGTTTTGCGACGGCCATAACTTTTCCGTCGTAGGTCGGATTGAGGCGAATCCGGTGCCCACGGTTCACATTCTGTGCCGGGCACACTTTTCGTGTTTTAGCGGAAGTCCGGTGCGGCCTCTAGCTAGGCGTAATTTGGCTGTTTATACAGCAGGTCTGGATGTGGCAGATCGCGTTCCGTGTTAAAAGTCACAGTTTCTGCCACTGTTTTGGGAAAGCCATAACTTCTGCTAGGAATGTCGGGTTGGGATGAAACCAGTGCCAAAAATTCCCTTTATGAGTCTAGTAAGTTTCTTATGTTTTGCGGATAAACCAGTTCGGACCGTAGCTAGTGTCAAACTGCTGTTTTATAGCGAAAGGTGCTGTTTTTCGCTGTGCAGTTAGCCAGTTTTGTAAAATCCATAATAAATTGTAGAAAAATCGTTAGGAGATGTATAATATGTCCTAGGAACCCTAACTCTGAGCACTTTCTGGTTATGAAATTTAATTGAGGATTTTCTGGGTTTATGGAGGTCGGAACAGGTCCCGAACAGACCTGTTTGGTTAGACCGAAAAGTCGTTTTAGTGACGATTTAAGGGTGCGTCGTGTTTTAGGGTCCGGGTCTCGTGTTAATACATTTTAACGATTGTTTAGGTGTTGGGAAGTGATCTTGGATTTGTGGAGCTTGAATTATTGTTTGTGAGCTAGGCGCGTTTACGAGGTGAGTTCTCTCACTATAACTAATGTCGGTTACTTTTTACATTACGATTTGTACGTGTGTGGTAGTTTTAATTGTTTGTGATGCGGGACTAAATAGTGGGGCGTCTAGTCGGACCTTTATTGTTATGACTACGCGGGTGGCGTAGGAGTTCGGTGGGGCCGAGGTTTATATACGCGGGTGGCGTAGTGACTCGGCGGGGCCGAGGTTTATATACGCGGGTGGCGTAGGAACCCGGGGGAGCCGGGTAATGCTTGCACGGTTATTGTGTGGTCGGGTGGACCAGCTTATGCCTTTGGGTGGGATGGTGTAGGTATGCATGTTTATGATTTGTTCGTAGACTTGTATGCTGTTTATGTGCAAATATCTGTTTAGAGGTGGTGTGGAAGTAACTGTGTTATTTATGGTGTCTGAATTCACTAAGCTTCGTGCTTACCCTTTCCCAATAAAATTGTGGTTTCAGGTGCGAGTGGCTCCAAGGCGTGACGAGTACACACTGGCGCGTGGGAAGAGTTGATTACTTTTATGATTTTAATTTTAGACATTTATTCCGCTGTTTATTGTTCGTAAGAATATTAATTATGAGTTTGCAAATGAGATGATTGAATTATTAAATGAGTTTTTATTAATGAAATGTTACTTTAAAAATTTTAAATTCCTTGTAATTTTTGGGACGTTACAATCCAATAGTCCTTTATTCCGAGCACCACATTCAACTACCATTTTCTTCTTCTTTCTCGAACATAAAACATACACAAATCCCCCTTCCTCCGTACTCTTACCAGGAGTTCGCATACTTACCGATGACAATCTACACACACTACTCCACCTTTTTCGGTGTCACTGCCAAACTTCCTACTTCCAACCTACTCCCTTATTCCGTCATAATATTTTCACCTTCCCATGTCAGCATGGAGCACCACCCACCAAACATTTCTTGCCTCCTCCTCCGATCTTTCTACAAGCGTCAATACACCTCTTCATTACTATACTTAGTCAACAGCTTCACCAAAATTCTAACTTGAGGTATCCAACCAAGTCATCCAAAAATGACACCGGTATTCGAAGCCACCACGCACCTATTGATCTCCAAAATGTAACCTTCTCAGATAATTCTTTCGTACAGCAGAAATAATCCACATTCCTTGAAGATTCCACATCTACTACACCACATCGTAAACTAACCAATCCAACCCTTCTTTAAACTTTCGATGATCGAGAATGAACTCATCCAACCAAAAGTACACGGTCTCTCTTCTAGGTAGCCACCATATACCGTTCCACCCTTTTCATTCTGAAAACTTTACCATAAACCAATTGAAACCTTACATCTCAACAACACACTCAACATCTTGTATAACTCATCGGAAATCTTCGAACACGAACTTTCGTCTAAGCTTATCCTCTATTAACTAGACATTATCACCCCAGTGCCCTGTACGCTTACTTTGGCAAAAGATGCCACTACTTTAACCACACAATCACCACACCTCAGCATCATACTACGGAAAAAGTTCTCACGACCATTTGTAACAAAATGATTCTTGTTTCCATACGCACCAACGTGTATTTGAATCTAGGCAGTCCTACGACTTGTCTTTCTCAAATTCAGACGAACCACAGAATTGCGATAGTCTAGTCTACTCAACTAAATCTTCGTTCCTTCTCGGTTCATTGCGATCCAAGAAGCCATTCCAAACAACAAGACACATTCCCTTTTAGATCGATGTAATCAATGCATCCACATCGGTCGCGCTAAATACCTCCTCCTTTTATAAACTGTCAAAACCTCGCAAAGAAACACTCATCAAAACAACAATCCTTCACCATCTTAACACCCATACAAGGTGGTCCACCATCATGCATGTATATATCTTTCCTGGATGACCTCCTGCGTCTACACACCAGGGTGATTTTCTCAACTTTCAACCTCTTGATTCAAGTCTTCGGCTTCAAACACCCTACATAGTTGTTGACTTCAACATTAATAGGCAACATGATGATGTTTCCATAACCTTCTAGACAACCAGGGTTCCTAACGGAACCTACTTCTTCTGCCGCATCGTAACCGACTTTATACCCCGCCGTCCTCACTTGAAGAAAATTCAAGACTTACTTTGTGCGAGGTTAACCTTACATGACCACCCCCAAAATTCAGGATCGACGCCGATAACACTTCATCTATGAATCTCAATGCTACATAAAATGGGTTACCAAAATAACTATCTTGACGATCTCTAGCCTTTCCTCCAGGCACAACCGTCCCTCGACAACTATATCCCCAGTTACCGAACAAGGGTACAGACTACCATACAACCAACACCAAAGTCTATTTCCGACTCTTCCACTGTTCACATCTCTTCTTGAACACGAATACCAAAATCACAAACATTCACCCCTGGTTTGTCCAACACCTCTCCACTCTCGGAATCCTTCCTTATCTTAAAATGTAATAACTCTACGACCTAGTGAGTTCATAGCCTTCATGCACGACAACGCGATAAATAAATCATTTCACACATTTTATCATTTAAAAGAAAACAACACTTGGAAACAACTTGGGTACACATGACCCCAACACTCTCATAACTCCAATGCCCTGCAAAACGATCTCGAGAATCGTTCACACACAACTTTTCAGTAAAACTAAATCTTACTCAACCAAAACGACGTTGTTACGACAGAAACATATTGAATGAAAATATTTCTATGCGACAAAAATTCTAAAAGAAATTATCGACACGAAGTAAACCAGTTGGCTCCCACACTCATTTATATGACATCAACATGTCAATACTCGTTTTGGTTATAAATGCTTTGCAGCCAAACGTTTTCTTGACCTTTTGCAACAAACTTATCTTATCATGAAAAGAGCGGGATATTTTGGCAAATCGCTAAGCTCAAAATTTTATTGTGCGACGTAAATAGGATTACCTTTTTCTTTAAACACACGCTTGCACACGTCGACTCATTTCCGACAAAAATTTTGTTATTTACGCATTTACTTTTAATCACGAAAAAGCTCATGTAGCACATATAAGGACGCAGTGCATGAAACTCGACTTGCAATTGAAGGCTATTCACTCTAACAAGGTCAACCGTTGTACCCACGCAACTTATCATTGGCACTCTACCTTTGACCAATGGCCGCCCTCTCGTCCTTGCAACAACTTGCTGTACATGCGTTCCACAGCCCACCTACTCAACCATCCCATACAATTTTTCGTCTTGACCAATTACCTCACATTCTACCTCTACACGTTCCCAATCCACCACTGATATCTTCCCTTCATTGATCCTGCCACTGTAAAGCTCGACTAAAGAGTCAGGGCCCCAATCCTCCACTCGCTCTTGAATTGACGATTTCAAGATTTCGACATTGTCCTTCCTTACCATCCAAACTGACCTACACCACGATTTCTAGAACTGGGACTCACCAGAAACCAGAAGTTTTACCCATAATCAGTCATTCATCCTTTTCGAACCCATAAAGTTCTACCTCTAGACGGCTCATAACATTCCAAACAACACTTCTTCTACGAGATATATACATCATATCATAAATGATCTCTCACGATACCTCAACCCATTGCTATCATTGCAAGGTCAAAACTCACTACATACTACCACACTCATCGATCTTCCCAACGAGAGCAGTTGAGCACGCTCATGTATTTGTAAAATTGAGATTACATTGGCCAGATGTAATTACAAATTTACCTTACATGACGGTCCTCGCTACTCTATCACTAGCGCACATAAAGTGATATTTCCTAAAAGCATCATATATCTCAGCTGTGTTCCCTCCTACTCCACAGTTTAAGTTTAGGCCCATCCGGTCACCTAAATCCCTTAAACTACGACTCTGATACCAACTGTAACAACCTAACTCAAAAATGACACTTAAACAACATAAATTAAGCAACTCGCCGCAACGGCTCCAAAACAATGTCATAAACAAAAGATTACATCACAAGGTTTGCGGAACAACCTATTGCACAACTGAGATTTCTAGAATACTGAGCTTGGCTTACTAAATACAATAACCTCCTTCTAGACCAAAGCTTCACGCTCAAGCCTTCTTCTTGCACTTACTAGGGCCTTCTACTATACGCTTACCTGAAAATGGTTTAGTTTTGGAAATGCGAGGGTTAGACCATGAGGTCTAGTGAGCTCCCTCAAAACTTAACAGTTCATACTTTCCTAAACAACTTTAAATAGAAACTTTCACGTAACATCACACTCGTAAATGGCACACAGAAATCACTCGGAAGTGACAACATGTCAGTCACACACTGCCTTACTTGGTCACTCCTCCTATGGCATAAACGGGTCACTCCTCCCAGTATGAGCACTGGCGGGCCCACCCCCCGACTTAGCCAATTTACGTCTAATCACAATGTATGCATACATCTCAAATAAACTTTCATACAACATAATCATGTAATAAAACATGGCATTTCTATTCATTTACTTACTTCGGAAAACACGTTTTAAAACACGTATCTTTAGTTAGAAAAACTCACCTACCGTCTCAGCGAATTACTTCTCACGAAAGCTTCAGATTTTAGGAGAAACACCTAAGATGCAAAAAGGATAAAAATAGTAAGTCTTAGTTAACCCTTATCCCATCTCACAAATTCATTTTTAAACTTGGCCCTAAACAAACCCTAGAAAATCCGAACTCGGAGTTCCGGCCTCCACTCACACATTTCCGGAATTAACACAGATTCTGGATCCATTACGGGCCCCAGTGTCACTCCGGATCCGCTTCCGGATCCCGGATCATCTCAACTCCGGACTCCCTAAAACACCGGATCTATTCCGGATTCGGTTCTATACCGAATCTTTGCGGATCCCGGTTCCCAACACTCCGGTTCCGGTCCAACCTGGATCCGGTCCTTACTTCGGTTTCCGGATCTCCCTTACCGGATTGCACCATACCGGATCCCTGATAACGCCACTTTTTGGCGTTATTTTCGGTCCTTAAACCAATGAGATTGGCTTGTGTTCTAGCAAAAAGGAGGAATTTTATGGTTTATCGAGTGGAATGTACATGTAATCTAAAAGGCGGCAATCATCGAGAAAAGAAGCAGAAAAGAGCCAAAAAAATAGTCCAAAAGAAGCCCAACGGAAGCCCGAGATCCAAGCCCAAGACCCGTGCCCGAACCAGGATCCAGACCTGACCCAGACACATTCAGGAAAACCGTGCGGTTTGTCCCGCGGTTTGAAAGCCACGGGACAAGTGGCATAAGTCCCTGTTTCAGTTCTATAATTTGGTGTTTTGCGGAAATTAGGTCATCACTTCTCGACGTGTGACGGGAAGCTGCTTGGAGGCGATTTTCAGAGTTTTTTCACAGACTTTTGAGCGACGATAGAGGATCGATTGAGGAGGCGTTCACGAGGAGAATCAGATTAGAGCCGAGAGAAGGGAGTTCACCATTACATTCATCATGTTCACGATTATCATGTTTACACACACTATTCTTCTTCCTTTTCTTATGTTTTTGTCTACCACCAACATGAACTAATCTTCAGATGTTGGGGAATAACTGGTAATTATTTTAAGTCAAGTGTTTGTACGTGGAGACCTTAGGATTTCCAACCCTCAACTGTTTTCTCTATCCGAAGTTTCCTAAGTTGTTTACTGTCTCGTTCGTGATTTACTTACTTGCAATTAATTAGTTAAAACCAACAATTCAAAATTGCGACCGTTCAGTTAATAGATCTTATAGTCATTGTGATACTTAGTTCCTAGTTCCCTGTGTTCGATACTCGTACTTTTGTACTATTACTTGATTTCGACCCGTACACTTGCGGTTAGATTTAGGGGGGTGTAAACCCGCCTATCAAGTTTTTGGCGTCGTTGCCGGGGAACTAGTTGCAACTGATAGCACTACCAGCTATAAGCGCTATTACATTAAACATTTTCTTTCGTTTGTTATTTTATTTTATCAGTTTCAGTTTCTAGATTACTAACGTTGCCTACTTTCCATTTCAGGTACTAACTGGTTTATGCCAACGAAAACCCGTAGGAAGGAAATCAAACCGATTGATCCGAAGATTGAAAGAACCGCCCGTCAGATTCGAAAAGCATCCAAAGCTCAAAGACAATTGAAGATGGGTGACGAGAGACCTCCTCGCAATGACCCACCTCCACCACCTCCGGAAAGACGTCCTATGCGGTCGTTTGCCGACCCGAACGTGGCAGCCGCACGCATAGGAGTCCAAGCACCCACCACTGCGGCAAATTATTTTGAGATCAAGCCGAGTACCATCGTGATGGTACAGCATAATTAGTTTGGGGGAGCGCCAACTGAAGATCCCGATGCACACCTTCGTGCATTTGAACGAATCTGCAATACGTTCAAGATCAATGGGGTGGACGAGAATGGAATCAAGCTAAGGCTATTCAGTTTTTCCCTTAAGGGTAGGGCTGAAATATGGATAGAGGGCCTACCATCGGATCAAATCACTACATGGGCAGGCCTGCAAGCTGCGTTCCTCCAGAAATTCTTCCCACTGGGAAGAACCGCTCAACTGATGGCCGAAATTACCCACTTCGCTCAATGGGACCAAGAGACTCTATACGAGGCATGGGAGCAATATAAAGACATGTTAAAAAAGTGTCCACATCATGGGTTACACGACTGGGTGATTATCCAAACGTTCTTTGGAGGACTTCACCCGCAGTTCAAGAATGACATCACTGCTGCAGCGGGTGGAGCTCTCATGAATAAGACATATGAAGAGGCAGTTGATTTGATCGAGAACTTAGCCAAGCATAGCTATGCCACTCCACGATCTTCCATCAGACGGGTAGCTAGTGTTCAAGAGTCAGACGAGTTGAAGGTGATAAAAGCCCAATTAGCTGCTATCACGAATCATTTGAAGGGAGGCAACCCAGAAGTGCTCCCCTCTTCTTAAGAACCTGAACAGGTTCAATTTTTACAGAACCGGAATAACCATCCGAGGAACGACCCTTTCTCGAACACCTATAATGAGGGGTGGAAGAAACACCCTAACTTTTCATGGAGTCAACCCGGCCAACAACAATACGGCAATTCTTCTAACCATTCTAATTCTTCTCAAGCTAACAATGTTTACCGTCCTCCAGGTTTCAATCAAAGGAAATTCGACAAAGGACCATCCGTAGAGAAGAAACCGGGGTTAGAGGATATGATGATGAAGTTTATGACAAAGATGGATAGTACTGTTGAAGGGTTAACAAGCACGGTGAGTACAGTAAAAGCAACAACTGAACAAAACACCGCCTCCATCAAACTCCTTGAGAGGCAAGTGGGGTAGATATATGAAGTCTTACAAAACCGAGCTCCCGGGACATTCCCTAGTCAGACTGAAAGGAAACCAAGAGAAGAGTGCAATGCCATTTATCTGAGAAGTGGCAAGGAGCTGATCAAAGAGCCTATACGAGAACCTTCATCAAAGGGACCCGAGCCCAAAGGGCAAGATGTTGAGATTGTAGACATGGAGGAGATGGAGGCTGATGAAGAGGTTGTGATTGAAGAGAACTCAAAGAGTGAAGAGAAGAAGAAAGAGCAGCCAACCATGCCAAAGCAACCACCGGTCAAGCCGGTAGTTCCGAAAGTGCCATATCTAAATAGGCTTAAAGCCCACAGGGAGGATCTTAACTTTTCTAAATTTCTTGAAGTTTTTAAGAAATTGCATATTAACATCCCTTTTGTAGATGCTTTGGCACAAATGCCCTCATATGTGAGATTTTTGAAAGATATCCTTTCTAACAAAAGGAAGATTGAGGAGCATGCGACAGTTGCACTTACTGAGGAGTGCAGCGCGATCATCCAGCATAAGCTTCCCCCGAAGCTTAAGGATCCAGGGAGTTTTACTATCCCTGTTCATATATGAAATCTTTGTTTTAATAAGGTATTATGTGATCTAGGAGCAAGTATTAATTTAATGCCTCTATCTATTTTAAGGAAACTCGGCTTAGGGGAAGTGAAGCCAACATACATGACACTTCAGCTTGCAGATAGATCGGTGAGATACCCATATGGAATCGTTGAAGACGTGTTGATAAAGGTCGGGAAGTTCTATTTCCCCATTGATTTCATAGTCCTAGATGTGGAGGACGATGTTGAGGTACCATTGATTTTGGGGAGACCATTCTTAGCCACGAGCAAAGCGCTTATCGACATGGAAGAAGGCAAGATGACCTTAAGGGTTGGCGGAGAGAAAGAAACGTTCAAGATGTTCGAGAGCACAAGAGGTAGAAGCGAAGAGGAACCTGGTAATCACGGAAAGCCGAAGGAGTGATCAGGAGGAAGGTCGAGCCATGACCAAAACCAAGGAACTGGGTGGGAGGCAACCCACCAAGGTTTGCGTGCCTTTTAATTTATGTTCTTGAGTGTTTTTATTTACAAAAAAAAAAAAAAAAAATTTAGGGAACAGAGACTTACGCGGTATAGACCGCGGCTTCATGCCGCGCGCCAAACCGCGGGGGTCTCTGAGTGTTTTTACGAAACAGTGAGTTACGCGGGATGTCACGCGGTTTCAGGCCGCGGCCCAAATCGCGCGGCTCCCCTGGTGCTTCTAGTTGTTTTTCGTGCAGTTTTGTTCATTTCTTGCTTTGTGTCGTTTAGTTTCTTTGCTTTCTGTTTCCTTTTGCTTTCATTTGTTTGCTTGTTTTTCGGCGCTCTCTCTCCATCTTCTCCGATGTCTCTCAACTGGGCGCTCAAATCTTTTAAGAGAATCTTCTCCGTCCGGTCAGACAGGTATGTTCTAACTTTGTATGTTAACGAGTGGTGTATGATGTTTTGTTTCCTTATTAGTTGAACGAGATGCAACAAACCTAAGTTTCACTTAGGTTTGGGGTGCCTCATCTTTTCAACATCTACACACTCACATTTACTCCTGTGCAAACCTCGGTTTTACCGAGGTTTGGGGTTGGCTATATTTGACAAACCTAGGCCACAGCCTAGGTTTGGGGTGGCCATTTTGTTTGAAAACGTAGACTAGCTCTTTGATGTTTCGTGATTATACTTTGTCTCTCCTGTCTGATTACTGTAATAACTGCACAATGATACGTGTCACAGCTGTGTATCGCTTACACCGAGACTTGCACATTGGGGACAATGTGTGGGTAAGGTTTGGGGTTGCTGATAACGCCACTTTTTGGCGTTATTTTCAGTTCTCAAACCTATGAGATTGGCTTGTGTTCAAGTAAAAAGGCGTGTATTTTACGGTTTATCTAGTGAATTATACAGGTTATCTAAGAGGCGGCAATCATCGAGAAAAGAAGCTAAAAAGAGCCCAAATCGAGTCCAAACGAAGCCTAACGGAAGCCCAAAAGCAAAGCCCAAGACCCACGACCGAACCAGGACCCAATCCGCGAACCAGACGACGACCCATGCAGCCAAAAAGATACGTGCGACTTGCAAGTCACGTGGTAGGCCGCGTAACCCACTGTTTGTCGATTTTAAGCTGGTAATTTCGGGATTTAGGTCATTCAGTCAATAGGCAACTCACACACGACGGCCATAGCAGTTCCGGTGGCGATTTTCAGAGCCGAGTGACACCCGTTGGAGCGACGATAGAGGGAGGATTAGATACACGTTCATCACGCGAAGTAGAGACGAGAACGATAGAAGGGAGTAACCATTCCATTTACAGTTACCACGATTATCATGTCTACATACTTGTTTCCATCTTTTTCTATTGTGTTTGAATCCACCACCGACATGAACTAACCGATTCATGTTGGGGGTTGGAATGAATGTGGTTTAAGCTTGTAAACAGATGACCTGAGACCTTTATCAGTTTTCCTATTTTAATGAATGAATGCAATTTGGTGTTTAATGCTTTTGTGAGATTAGCTACCTTACAATTGTTTTATTGCTTTCAATTTATGTTCGAGAGAAGTAGTTGAGAAATAGAATTAGGAATTGCATGCCTAAGGTAAGAAAGGATAGAGATATACCGAGTAAATCTTAGTCCCGTTTGAATCTTAAGCTTAATGCGTTTTGAACCCTATATGTTGAGATCGAAAGATAAAACTTATGTTTTCAAAATAGAAATCACGGTTACTTGAAAAAGAACCATGCTTTGCAAATAAAATCGTTGTAGCTTGAAAAAGAACAATGATTAGATAAAGATTGGGTATTCATTGATAGGAATAACTGGTATTTGTTTTAAGTCTGATGTTCATATGTGAAAACCTAAGGATTTCCAACCCTCAACTATTTTCTCTATCTGAATTCCAAAGCTGTTCATTGTCTGTCTTGTGTTTGATTTATTTTCTGCAATAGTAGTTTAATACCAACCTCTCAATTTTCGATAGTTCAGTTAATAGCAATTATAGTGATTGTGATATTTAGTTCCTAGTTCCCCGTGATTCGATACTCGTACTTCTCTAAGTACTATTACTTGACTTCGACCCGTACACTTGCGGTAAGATTCTCGGGGTGTGAAAACCTCGTATCAAGTTTTTGGCGCCGTTGCCGGGGAACTAGTTGTAGCTAATAGCACTACCAGCTATACGCGCTATTAGATTGAGCATTTTTATTTTTGTTATTTTACCTTATCACTTTCAGTTTTTGGATTACTGACTTTGCTTTCTTTCGTTTCAGGTATCACTTGGTTTATGCCAAGGACGACCCGAGGGAAAGAGATTGAAGAATTCGATCCGGAGATTGAAAGAACCGCTCGTCGCCTACGTCAAGAGACCAAAGCTAAGCGACAATTACAAATGGGTGACGAGAGACCTGTCAACGAGAGACCACCGCGCAACGATCCTCCACCTCCACGCAATAACAATCCACCACCACCTTCGGAAAGGGTACCTATGCGGTCGTTCGCCGATCCTAACGTGGTGGCGGCACGCATAGGCATTCAAGCGCCCGCAACTGGGGCGAATTACTTTGAGCTTAAGCCAAGTACCATCGTGATGGTACAGCAAAACCAATACAATGGGACGCCGACAGAAGATCCTCATGCACACCTTCGGGCATTTGAACGGATATGCAATACATTCAAGATTAATGGCATGAACGAGGACGCGATCAAGCTGAGATTGTTTGGATTTTCACTCAAGGGCCGAGCCGAGACATGGACAGAGAGTATCCAGCCGGATTCAGTCAGTACATGGGCACAACTAAAGGCCACTTTCCTACAAAAATTCTTCCCGCCAAGTCGAACCGCCCAACTAATGGCCGAAATCACACATTTCGCGCAATGGGATCAAGAAATGCTATATGAGGCTTGGGAGCGCTACAAGGACATGATCAAGAAGTGTCCTCATCACGGGTTGCAAGGTTGGGTGATTATTCAGACCTTCTTCAGTGGACTTCACCCGCAGTTTAAAAATGACATCACTGCTGCCGCGGGTGGAGCACTGATGGATAAATCATATGAGGAAGCGTGCGAGCTGATCGAAAATCTGGCTGAACATAGTTTTTCCACTCCGAGATCAGCGGTAAAAAGAGTTGCAAGTGTGCAAGAAAGTAATGAGTTGAATGAATTGAAAGCTCAACTAGCCTTTATCACAAATCGACTGAATGGAGGAAATCCTCAAGAACCTGATCAGGTTCAATTTGTGCAAAACCGGAACCAACCGAGAAATGACCCTTTCTCGAATACTTATAACGAGGGGTGGAAAAAGCATCCCAATCTTTCATGGAATCAGCCCGGTCAACCACAACAAGGTAATTTGTCTAACGCTTCTAATGTTTCTCATACTAATAATGTGTACCGTCCTCCAGGTTTTAATCAAAGAAACGAAGGATCATCCGGAGAGAAGAAGCAGGGACTCGAAGACATGATGATGAAGTTCATGTCGAAAATGGACAGCACGGTCGAGGGATTAGCAAGCACGATCAACACGGTGAAAGCCGCAACTGATCAAAATACAGCCTCAATCAAGATTCTCGAGAGGCAAGTGGGGCGGATTTCTGAAGCCCTACAAAACCGACCTCCCGGAGCATTCCCGAGTATGGCTGAAAGGAAACCGAGAGAGGAGTGTAACGCCATATACCTGAGAAGTGGTAAAGAGTTGACTAGAGACTCTACACGAGAGCCGTTACCAAAGGAAGCCGAGAATGATGTGGAGATCATTGACATGGATGCATTGGAGGCTGATGAAGAGCGTATGAGGAAAGAGATCCCGAGGGAGGAAGAGAACAAGAAGATTGACGAGACTAAACCCAAACAATCACCGGTCAAGCCGGTGACACCGAAAGTGCCCTACCCGAGCAAGCTTAAATCTCATAAGGATGATGTTCATTTTTCCAAGTTTCTAGATGTATTTAAAAAGTTAACGATTAACATCCCTTTTGCAGATGCCTTGGCACAAATGCCCTCTTATGCGAAGTTCATGAAAGAGATCCTTTCCAAAAAGAGGGCAATTGATCACCAATCCACCGTTGCACTCACTGAAGAGTGTAGCGCTATCTTTCAGAATAAGCTTCCCCAGAAGCTCAATGATCCAGGGAGTTTTTCTATCCCTATCCAAATCGGGAAGTTTTCTTTCAATAAAGTTTTGTGTGATTTAGGGGCTAGTATTAATTTGATGCCCCTTTCTATTTTCAGGAAACTTGGATTGGGCGAGGTGAGTCCAACGTTCATGACGCTCAAGCTTGCTGATCGGTCAATAAGATACCCGTACGGCGTGATTAAGGACGTGCTAATTAAGGTTGGTAAGTTCTACTTCCCGGTAGACTTTGTGGTGATAGACATAGATGAGGATGAAGAGGTCCCGATGATCTTGGGACGATCATTCCTAGCCACGAGCCGAGCGTTAATTGATGTGGAGGAAGGAGAGGTGACATTCAGAGTTGGAGGAGAGAGAGTGATGTTCAAAATGTTCGAGAAGGTGCGAGTTGGAGGAGAAAAAGAATCCGGAGCTGGTCATGGAAGGCCAAATGAGGAACAATCCGCGGGGAATCGCAAGTGTGGGCGATTCGAGTCAGCGGATACCAAGCCGAGCTGAAACCACATAGTCGTGCCACGACTTTAAATAAGGCGCTGGGTGGGAGGCAACCCACCAAAGTTTGTTTCCTTTTATTATTTTTAGTTTGAGTGTGTTTTTATTTCTGAAAAAAAACATAAAAATCGAAAAATCAAAAATAGCTGGAACAGGGACATACGCGACTTGCCACGCGGTTTGCATACCGCGCAGCAAGCCGCGGGACCCTCTATTTGTTTTCTGAAATAGTAGGTTACGCGGTTTGCCACGCGACTTGCAAGTCGCGGGCTAAACCGCGGGAGTCCCTTGTGCCCTGTTCGTTTTTTCGTGCAGTTTTTATTCCTTTCTTGCTTTGTGTGTTTCATTTTCATGTTTTTTTTCGTCGTGTGTTTTGTGCTTTGATTTCCTTTATTTTGCATGTTCTCCCTATCTCCTCCGATTGATGCTCAACCCTTCAAGAATCCTCCTTCATCCGGGCAAACAGGTATGTTCTAAGCTTGTAGTTAACAAGTGGTATTGATGGTTTGTGCCTTATTAAGTTAAACGAGATACAACAAACCTAAGTTTCACTTAGGTTTGGGGTGCCTCAATTTTCAACATCTCTACACACTCACTCTTATCCCTGTGCAAACCTCGGTTTCACCGAGGTTTGGGGTGGCCGTTTTTTAATGAGGATTCGCTCTTTGTTGCTTCATGTTATGTTATGTCTTGCTTGTCTGTAACTGCCATAACTGCACAACGACACTTGTCTCATTTGGTGTCGCATGAACCGACACTTGCACATTGGGGACAATGTGTGGGTAAGGTTTGGGGTTGCCCATCGGGCCCAAGTTATGCACGTAGATTTCCTGCACTTCTGAGTGTCTAGATCATAATAGCTAAATTTTTTGTTTTGAATGATTGAGACCAACCATTGTGAGAAGAATCTTGTGAAAGTGACGTGACCGTTAGGGAAGGACCGGGAAAGGACATGACTAGGGACATTAGTGGAGACCACCCGATAAGTGAGTTTTGAGCCTAAAAGACGTTTTTCATTTCGAGGGATTCATACACCTAATTCTTATACACTTTTTTGAATTCCTTGTCGTGAATGTAGAATGATCTCGCTACATTATTGCATTGAGTAGCAAAGACGACCATCGGGATATTAGGTGAGGGTATAGTAGACCACATCGTGTGAACCTTAAGATATGATTCCAGGCATTGTGTGTTTTGTTTAACCTGTTTTTAACTATCGTTTCCTTTTACCCCTTTTGTGTGTATCCATAGCCCTTTTGCAGCCAAACACGCACCTTAATTCTTTCTAAACCCACCATTAAACCTTAGCCAAAAGCCTTAGCCAACCCTTATCCGAAAGCGTGTAAATCAAAGGCAGTGATGAACTACGAAAGACAGAGCAGAAAAGAATTCCGGCCAGTCATGAGAACAAAATTGGGTCAATGTAACCCAAGAAATAGAAAAGAGGACCAATGAAGTCCCAAAAAAAATAAAAAAAATACAGTTAGTCAGATAGTATTTATAGCAGCTGAATAAGAGAGTCAAAGCGACTCCAATAGTGACAAAGAGGGCCAAATGATAGAGGTTGAAGTAGAAAAGTTCAGAACTGCCAATGATTGACACGCCAAGGATTTCTGATCCTCTTACCCTTCGTTTCATAGCCTTAACCTTAGGCCCATTACAACCCTTGTAAAGACCTGGATGATCTTTTGGAAGATGTGATTACGGTATACGACCACCCTCATCGATATTCCCTGTCTTGCTACTTGACTCCTTCTGAGATCAAATTTTTGGACAATTGTGCGTCTTTCCTTAGAGTTGTCATGTAATAATTTGAGTATTCTTGTACATAACCTCCTTAAACATGACAACACGAGCGATAACCTAGGTTCGAGCGAAACGAGAGTATCCCGTGACGTAGGGTCGAGGCGAATGTTTTCCCTAGTATGTTCGGCCCTAGTCTAACCTTAATGTAATCGGAACAGTCACGAGTTCAACTCCCAATGGAAGGTCATAGATCAAACGAAATAAGAATGAGGCGAGAGTGAGATAGATATTCACGGGTATGGGAAATCACCGATGCACCACTTGGTACCGATTGGGAATTGTGCAGTCATTATTACTTCACCGTGTGCTTTTATTCTATTTTTATCGCTAATTTGCTTGGGGACAAGCAACGCTCGGTTTGGGGTTGTTGATAACGCCACTTTTTGGCGTTATTTTCAGTTCTCAAACCTATGAGATTGGCTTGTGTTCAAGTAAAAAGGCGTGTATTTTACGGTTTATCTAGTGAACTATACAGGTTATCTAAGAGACGGCAATCATCGAGAAAAGAAGCTAAAAAGAGCCCAAATCGAGTCCAAACGAAGCCTAACGGAAGCCCAAAAGCAAAGCCCAAGACCCACGACCGAACCAGGACCCGATCCGCGAACCAGACGACGACCCATGCAGCCAAAAAGACACGCGCGACTTGCAAGTCGCGTGGTAGGATGCGTAACCCACTGTTTGTCGATTTTAAGCTGGTAATTTCGGGATTTAGGTCATTCAGTCAATAGGCAACTCACACACGACGGCCAGAGCAGTTCCGGGGGCGATTTTCAGAGCCGAGTGACACCCGTTGGAGCGAAGATAGAGGGAGGATCAGATACACGTTCATCACGCAAAGTAGAGACGAGCACGATAGAAGGGAGTAACCATTCCATTTACAGTTACCACGATTATCATGTCTACATACTTGTTTCCATCTTTTTCTATTGTGTTTGAATCCACCACCGACATGAACTAACCGGTTCATGTTGGGGGTTGGAATGAATGTGGTTTAAGCTTGTAAACAGATGACCTGAGACCTTTATCAGTTTTCCTATTTTAATGAATGAATGCAATTTGGTGTTTAATGCTTTTGTGAGATTAGCTACCTTACAATTGTTTTATTGCTTTCAATTTATGTTCGAGAGAAGTAGTTGAGAAATAGAATTAGGAATTGCATGCCTAAGGTAAGAAAGGATAGAGATATACCGAGTAAATCTTAGTCCCGTTTGAATCTTAAGCTTAATGCGTTTTGAACCCTATATGTTGAGATCGAAAGATAAAACTTATGTTTTCAAAATAGAAATCACGGTTGCTTGAAAAAGAACCATGCTTTGCAAATAAAATCGTTGTAGCTTGAAAAAGAACAATGATTAGATAAAGATTGGGTATTCATTGATAGGAATAACTGGTATTTGTTTTAAGTCTGATGCTCATATGTGAAAACCTAAGGATTTTCAACCCTCAACTGTTTTCTCTATCTGAATTCCAAAGCTGTTCATTGTCTGTCTTGTGTTTGATTTATTTTCTGCAATAGTAGTTTAATACCAACCTCTCAATTTTCGATAGTTCAGTTAATAGCAATTATAGTGATTGTGATATTTAGTTCCTAGTTCCCCGTGATTCGATACTCGTACTTCTCTAAGTACTATTACTTGACTTCGACCCGTACACTTGCGGTAAGATTCTCGGGGTGTGAAAACCTCGTATCAGTTGCCCAATTGGGCTCACGTTTATTCACGTAGATTTCCTGCACTTCTGAGTGTTTAGATCATAGTAGCTAAATTTTTGTTTTGGATGATTGAGACCGACCATTGTGGGAAGAATCTTGTGATAGTAACGTGACCATTAGGGAAGGACCGGGAAATGACATGACTAGGGACATTAATGGAGACCACCCAATAGCGAGATTTGAGCCTAAAAGACGTTATTCAGTTCGAGGGATTCATACACTTAATTCATATACACTTTTTCGAATTCCTTGTCGTGATTATAGATTGATCTCGCTATAATATTGCATTAAGTAGCAAAGACAACCATCGGGATATTTGGTAAGGGTGTAGTAGACCATATCATGTGGACCTTAAAAGATGATTCCAGGCATTGTGTGTATGTTTAACCCATTTTTTATCTATCGTACCTTTTGACCCATTATGTGTGTACCCATAACCCCCTTTGTAGCCAAACACTCACCACTTATTCATTTCAGACCCACCATTAAACCCTAGCCAACCCTTATCCGAAAGTGTGTCAATCAGAAGCAGTAATGAACAGCGAAAGATAGAGCAGAAAAGAAAAAGTACAGGCCGGTCATGAGAAGAAATTGGGTCAGTTTAACCCAAAAGTTAGAAAAGAGGGCCAATGCAGCCCCAATCAAATAAAGAGAGCCAATGATGCTCCAAAAAAAATACGGTTAGTTAGATAGTATTTACAGCAGCTAAATAAGAGAGTCAAAGCGACTCCAGTATTGACAAAGAGGGCCAACTGATAGAAAATGAAGTCAAAAAAGTTCACGACTGTTAATAATTGACACACCGATGATTTTTGATCCGCTTACCCTTCGTTTCTTAGCCATAACCCTAGCCCCGTTACAACCCTTGTAAAGACCTGGATGATCTTCTGGAAAATGTGATTAGGGTATACGACCACCTTTACCGATAGTCCCTGTCTTGCTACTTGTTTCCTTCTGAGATCAACTTTTTGGACATTTGTGCGTCTTTCATTAGAGTTGTCATGTAATTTTCGAGTATTCTTGTACATAACTTCCTTATACATGACAACATGTGCGACAACCTAGGTTCGAGTGAAATGAGAGTATCCCGTGAGGTAGGGTCGAGGCAAAATGTTTTCCCTAGTATGTTTGGACCTAGTACGACCTTAATGCAATCGGAGCAGTCACGAGTTCAACTCACAATGGAAGGCCATAGATCAAACAGAATAAGGATGAGGCGAGGGTGAGATAGGCATTCACGGGTATGGGAAATCACCAGTGCATTACGTGGTACCAATTGGGAGTTGTGCAGTTATTATTTCTCCGATATATGCTTTTATTCTATTTTATCGCTAATTTGCTTGAGGACAAGCAACGCTCGGTTTGGGGTTGTTGATAATGCCACTTTTTGGCGTTATTTTCGGTCCTCAAACCAATGAGATTGGCTTGTGTTCTAGCAAAAAGGCGGAATTTTATGGTTTATCGAGTGGAATGTACAGGTAATCTAAAAGGCGGAAATCATCGAGAAAATAAGCGGAAAAGAGCCAAAAAAAGAGTCCAAAAGAAGCCCAAACGAAGCCCGAGATCCAAGTCCAAGACCCGTGCCCGAACCAGGATCCAGACCTGACCCAGACACATTCAGGAAAACCGCCCGGTTTGTCCTGCGGTTTGCAAGCCACGGGACAAGTGGCGTAAGTCCCTGTTTCAGTTCTATAATTTGGTGTTTTGCGGAAATTAGGTCATCACTTCTCGACGTGCGATGGGAAGCTGCTTGGAGGCGATTTTCAGAGTTTTTTCATAGACTTTTGAGCGACGATAGAGGATCGATTGAGGAGGAGTTCATGAGGAGAATCAGATTAGAGCCGAGAGAAGGGAGTTCACCATTACATTCATCACGTTCACGATTATCATGTTTACACACACTATTCTTCTTCCTTTTCTTATGTTTTTGTCTACCACCAACATGAACTAATATTTAGATGTTGGGGGTTGGTTTTAATTTGGTTTAAGCATATGAACAGATGATTTGAGACTTTTATCAGTTTTTCCTATTTAATGAAGCATGTGATTTGGGTTTTAATGCTTTTGTGAGTTTGGCCAACTTCCAATTGTTTTGTTTGTTTTTAGTTAAGTTCGAGAGAATTAATTGTTAACTAGAACTAGAAATCGCATGCCTAGGGTGAGAAATTGGATAGAGATATACCAAGTAAGCCTTAGTCCTATTAAAATCTGGAGTTTAATGTGTTTTGAATCATATAGGTTGAGATCGAGAGATAAAACTTATACTTTCAAAATAAAATCTGTGGTTGCTTGAGAAAGAACCACGGTGATTTTAGAGATTGGGTATTCATTAAGGGGAATAACTGGTAATTATTTTAAGTCAAGTGTTTGTACGTGGAGACCTTAGGATTTCCAACCCTCAACTGTTTTCTCCATCCAAAGTTTCCTAAGTTGTTTACTGTCTCGTTCATGATTTACTTACTTGCAATTAATTAGTTAAAACCAACAATTCAAAATTGCGACCGTTCAGTTAATAGATCTTATAGTCATTGTGATACTTAGTTCCTAGTTCCATGTGTTCGATACTCGTACTTTCAGTACTATTACTTGATTCGACCCGTACACTTGCGGTTAGATTTAGGGGGTATGAATGTAACATCCCAAAAGTACAATAGAACCAAACATAGCGTTCAATCATAAAATTTTCAAATCTGGGTCCCAAAATTTCAATACAACAATCTGAAACTAAGGTTGGCGGAAACAACCTATACACAACTGAGAAAAACTACTACTACAAGTGGCACCGACATTGTCTCTATCTGCATCAGTACTCTATCCTGCGCTTGCCCACTTACCTGAGCCTCCTACTAAAAGCTTACCTGAAAAGGTTTTAGTTTTGAAAAGCGAGGGTTAGACCATGAGGTCTTGTGAGTTCCCTCCATAAACAGTGTACGTCAACATTATAAATCATTTTTATAAAACAGTTCACATTCTTCACACAAGTATCATTCATGGTACTGCACTGTGTATGGATCACATAAACATTCTTCGATCGGGGTCCCAGCAGGTTCCCTTCTCGCCTCTTCCGGAGCCTACGCAGACTCCCCTTCCCGGAGCCTACGCAGACTCCCATCTACTCGAAATAGGAGGAAACGAATTCCAGTCTACCAGTCTGTCATACATACCCAAGGGATCATCAGAACCCGAGGATCTATCTCTAATCCCACAGTGCAGACCGACTCCACATAGCATACACATAGTTCGTCATAAACATAAAACATGAACTCCGTATAACATTTTACAATCCATATCATAATGCTGGACAATCTTTTCAGTAGAACATTCTTTTCATGGAAAAACATTCGTAACATCTTGCAAATAAATCATGCTCATAAACATACTCTGATCAGTAAAACAGTAACTTTCGTTTTCGTAAAAGTCAGGTAAAATAACAGAGCATATTCATAAAAATCACTTTCCTTGGAAAACACGTAAGAGCACGTAATTTAGTTAGAAAAACTCACCTGGCGCTTTAGCAACTTCTCGCCTCAAGACTTCTCACTTACGCTCCCGACCTCTCGGTGAAACACCTAAAATTTTAGGAAACGTACTCGTAAATCTAACAATTAATACTCGAGCTTGCTCCCTAATTTAACCCAAATTCATCCAAGTTGTTAGGTTACGCTTCTAGTCCAAACGTCAAAACATTTGGACTTTTCTTACCGACCCAAGACATAAATTACTGGACTCTAATGAAACGTTACTGGATCGCTAATGTCAAATTCCAACTAATTAATACACATGGATTTAGACCCAAAACTTAAGTTTTATACTTAACTAAATACCAAGGACTTTGGCCTTACAAAATGGATTTGACATTACAAACCTTTACAAGCCACGTGACCCATGATAACAAACAGTTATGATGCTCCAATAAAACTACTAAATTCCCATACTATTAGGATGGACCACGTGGGCTTATATATAGAATTGTAGCTGTTGGATTACCATGTGTCAAATCCACCATTTAATACTACTAATAACCTTGATTCGTTGACTAATTAAAGAAACTTGCTCCTTAAACAATTACTAAAACCCAAATCTGAAGCCTTAGGCCCACCTGGCCTTAACCAAATTTCTAAGCAGGTTGGGCTCACAAGACTGAAACAACAGTCGGCCCAACATACCGACTAGAGTTACCGTAGCCCGATTGCGGGAGTCCAAACTCCGGTACCTTAGATCCGTAAGTCCAGTCCCGGTAACCATGACTTTCGGTGACAACAAACAGCGACGGAACCCATTGATTTCTATACTCGACTTCTTCCTAACCAAACCAATTAATGGGGTTTTATCGCAGCAAACTTACACAATTCACTACATAGCATAGTCCTTAATCAATTTGGTTCTCATTACCTTAACAATCCGATCAAGAGGAATAGAACCTCCAACGTGTTCTATAAAATCCCCACAGCTTAACTAGACAAGAAACTCAATCATACAAGTAGAAATTATAAATTTATCTACCTAGACTTATCTTCACAGAAAGTGTAAAGAGGCAATAATAACTTACCAGTTTAAGTTTCACGAAACTGGAACCTGTTGCCAAACGTCCTTCTTCTTCTTCCTTGCTTCTCTCTATCTCTCGATGTCTATCTCTCGATGTCTATCTCTCTCTCTCTGCTTTTCTTCTCGGCGTACATACAAACATACACACACTACCTCCATTTCTTTCTCTCTGTTTTCACCTCACGAAAAACACACAGGAGCCTTCCATGGCTTTTCATTCTTTCTGCCCTTTTCACTCTCTCTCGACAGCCACCACACATACCCACACAACCCTAAAATTGAAGGAATTATTTTCTAATCTATCAGTACATGTGGCGCACCAAAAGAGGGATTTAATTCCCAATTTACACTTATTACCCTCATACTTCCCATAATAAGCAATTCACACCTAATTTTCCAATTAAAACAAAACACTCAATTTGGGGTTATTACAATCTCTCCTCCTTAAAAGAATTCCGTCCCAGAATTCACTCCAAAGATATTCGGCGTTAATTGATTACAAAAGCTTAAATCTCTAACTCTCAGAATAAATCTTTCTAATAATAAAACAATAACCACATACTTTCACGCCTTAGTTACGCAACTCTGAATAAACTCACAATCTATGTTTCCTAACCGTAACATACAATCATCTTAAATTTTCATCTTCCAAACGGATCTATTAATTCAGGAACCTTACGATACTCGGGTTCCATAATTCTTTCGATTAACCACCATGACCATAAAATCGGATAGCTATATATAAAGTCATCCCAGCTTTCTTACTTAGATTTACCTTAAATAATTAATTAACGATCAGTGTTAATCTCAATAACACTCTCTCACGAACTCCCGTAATACATCTTATAAAACATAACAGGTGAACACAGATTGTAAGTATCTCAACACTTACCACTCCCTAATTATTCTTACCCCAATCTCGACCACGTTAACAGTTTCCGAGCTCTACTGCCTTTCCCGGTTAGTGCAATATAACCACTGATCCTTACCGCACCAAACAGTACAATTCCTTCCCTTTAACACAAGCAACTTTAACTTGACCAACTTATTTCAGCTATAATTATCGACCTATTTCAAAAGATAAACTCCGATTGGGATGCAGTTCATTTCTTTCTATCAACCATAAATTATCATATATAACAACTTAATATCAGTATCTCGCTATTTTGGTATTCACAAATTTCCTCAGTCAAAACTGATTTCTTAATTAACAACTTCCACCGAGTAGTCCGTCAATCCACAATCTCCCAAATTAAATTTGAAAATTACTTATTCCAACATACTAATATCAACTTTTCACTTTAGCATATCGATGCTCCCTTATCAGTACTTAGTAAGAATCTCGATAGAATCGCAACATATCTTGTAATAACAAATAAATGTCATTACTTAACAAATCTATAAAATTTTAATCAACAAATCAAGGGCTTATACATCTATCGTGACGTTTCAAATCAACTAATGATCATATCACCACTCTGACCCATAATCATTATCATGACATTCTTTAAACATAGCCAAATTTCCAACTATTTCCTTCTAGGATCATTCCTTCACACATAAGGAACAGTATACACTCTTCAGAGATTTTGTATTTACTATAACACATTTTGGCTAATCCATCCCTCATCTTCCTTTAAACTTCCAACGATTCCAAAACATACTTACTAAGCGGTTCCTACCACCAGAAACACTTGGTTTCTCAGGGTTATTCGTACACCAATAAAACTTCATGATCTGACCCCCTCTTTTCGAAACCTACTCATGTAACACCCACACTGTAAGCTTATCTCGAACTCATATCCAACACCGTGGCATTTCGTTTCTTCCTCACAACCTTACTTATAACGAGTTGCTAATATCCACACCTCAATGACTTCTAATTCTTCCCTGGACACAACCGCCCCAAGACAACCGTACTTCCCGCTACCGCACAAGGGTGTAAACCCTCGTACAACCGTCACTATAATCCACTTCCGACTTTACCACTGCTCACCTATCCTCTTGAACACAAATACTAAGGCTACAACATTCTTTTCTGATTTGGCCGACACTTCTCCACTCTTGAAGTTCTTCCTTAGCTTAATCATGCAACATCCTACGACCCAGTGAGTTCGTAACCTTCATGCGTGACGACACGATGAATAAATCATTTCGTATGTTTTATCCATTTTAAATAAACAACATTTGGAAACACTTTGGGTACACAAGACCCCGTTATTATTATAACTTTACTGTCCTGCACAACGATTCGAGAATCGCTTGCATGCATCTTCCCGCGAACCTCGCTCTTGCTCAATCCGAACGTTGTTATTATGACAGTAATATATTGTATGAAAATCTTTTCATATGACACCACTCTAAAAGAATTTCTGACACAAATAAACCAGTCGGTTCTCACATTCGTAGTATGATATCAATAGGCCAAAAAGCATTTTGGTTATAATTGAATTGCAGGTAAACATTTTCTTGACCCTTTTGTAACAATTTAACCTATCATTAAAAGTGTGGAATACTTTGCAAATCGTTAAGCTCAAGATTTCAATGTGCGACATAACTAAAATCGCTTTTTCTTTAAACATGCCCTCGTACAGGCTGACTCATTTTTGATCAAAAGTGACATTTACATAATTACTTTAAATCGTGAAAGTTTCGTGTTACATAAAAGGACTCCATGCATGAGACTCTACTTGCAATTGAAGGCTACTCACTCCAACAAAATCGACCGCTTTACTCACGCAGCTTATCCCTGACACTTTACCTTCGACCAATGGTCGCCCTCTCGGTCATGCAATAACTTGCTGAACCTGCGTTCCACATCTCACTTACTTAACCATTTCATACTATTTTCGTTCTGATCAACTATCTCACTTTCTACTTCTACATGCTTTCATTTCACTATAGGTATCTTAGTTCATTTACCCTGCCATCGAAAGGCTCAATTAAGAAGTCAGAGCCCCATTGACACTTTTAAGATTTCGACACAGTCTTTCCTTACCATCCTGACTGATCCATCTCATGATTCCTAGTACTAGGACCCTCCCGAAACAGGAGTCTTACCCAACCTCAACATTCATCCTATTCGAGTCCACGAAAAGCCACCTCTAGACTGCTCATAACATCTTATACAACATTTCTTCTCTATGATGTATACATACATCACATCAAAAATGACTTCTCAAGAAGCTTCCCCAACAAGGGGTCTTAGTCTACCCCTCAGAGATTTGCTGACATTCTAAAGTACTGGCACACGACATAAACACTAGCTTCTGACTACCACTTCGGAATAATAAGGCAGGTTAAGCACATACATGTACCTGTAAGTTCGCAATTGCACTGGCCAGGTGAAATTTCAAACTTACCTTACATGACAGTCCTCGATACCCTATTAGTCCTATCCCTATAATAGTGTCCTCTTAGCGCATTTCCTGTATCTACAATAGTGCCCTCCTAACGCATTTCCTGATTCTCAGTTGTGATCTCTACTCCAAGTTTAAGTTTTGGCTCGTCCGGTCACCTAAATCCCTTAAACTATGGCTCTGATACCATTTGTAACATCCCAAAAGTACAATAGAACCAAACATAGCGTTCAATCATAAAATTTTCAAATCCGGGTCCCAAAATTTCAATACAACAATCTGAAACTAAGGTTGGCGGAAACAACCTATACACAACTGAGAAAAACTACTACTACAAGTGGCACCGACATTGTCTCTATCTGCATCAGTACTCTATCCTGCGCTTGCCCACTTACCTGAGCCTCCTACTAAAGCTTACCTGAAAAGGTTTTAGTTTTGAAAAGCGAGGGTTAGACCATGAGGTCTAGTGAGTTCCCTCCATAAACAGTGTACGTCAACATTATAAATCATTTTTATAAAACAGTTCACATTCTTCACACAAGTATCATTCATGGTACTGCACTGTGTATGGATCACATAAACATTCTTCGATCGGGGTCCCAGCAGGTTCCCTTCTCGCCTCTTCCGGAGCCTACGCAGACTCCCCTTCCCGGAGCCTACGCAGACTCCCATCTACTCGAAATAGGAGGAAACGAATTCCAGTCTACCAGTATGTCATACATACCCAAGGGATCATCAGAACCCGAGGATCTATCTCTGATCCCACAGTGCAGACCGACTTCACATAGCATACACATAGTTCGTCATAAACATAAAACATGAACTCCGTATAACATTTTACAATCCATATCATAATGCTGGACAATCTTTTCAGTAGAACATTCTTTTCATGGAAAAACATTCGTAACATCTTGCAAATAAATCATGCTCATAAACATACTCTGATCAGTAAAACAGTAACTTTCGTTTTCGTAAAAGTCAGGTAAAATAACAGAGCATATTCATAAAAATCACTTTCCTTGGAAAACACGTAAGAGCACGTAATTTAGTTAGAAAAACTCACCTGGCGCTTTAGCAACTTCTCGCCTCAAGACTTCTCACTTACGCTCCCGACCTCTCGGTGAAACACCTAAAATTTTAGGAAACGTACTCGTAAATCTAACAATTAATACTCGAGCTTGCTCCCTAATTTAACCCAAATTCATCCAAGTTGGTAGGTTACGCTTCTAGTCCAAACGTCAAAACATTTGGACTTTTCTTACCGACCCAAGACATAAATTACTGGACTCTAATGAAACGTTACCGAATCGCTAATGTCAAATTCCAACTAATTAATACACATGGATTTAGACCCAAAACTTAAGTTTTATACTTAACTAAATACCAAGGACTTTGGCCTTACAAAATGGATTTGACATTACAAACCTTTACAAGCCACGTGACCCATGATAACAAACAGTTATGATGCTCCAAGAAAACTACTAAATTCCCATACTATTAGGATGGACAATGTGGGCTTATATATAGAATTGTAGCTGTTGGATTACCATGTGTCAAGTCCACCATTTAATACTACTAATAACCTTGATTCGTTGACTAATTAAAGAAACTTGCTCCTTAAACAATTACTAAAACCCAAATCTGAAGCCTTAGGCCCACCTGGCCTTAACCAAATTTCTAAGCAGGCTGGGCTCACAAGACTGAAACAACAGTCGGCCCAACATACCGACTAGAGTTACCGTAGCCCGATTGCGGGAGTCCAAACTCCGGTACCTTAGATCCGTAAGTCCAGTCCCGGTAACCATGACTTTCGGTGACAACAAACAGCGACGGAGCCCATTGATTTCTATACTCGACTTCTTCCTAACCAACCCAATTAATGGGGTTTTATCGCAGCAAACTTACACAATTCACTACATAGCATAGTCCTTAATCAATTTGGTTCTCATTACCTTAACAATCCGATCAAGAGGAATAGAACCTCCAACGTGTTCTATAAAATCCCCACAGCTTAACTAGACAAGAAACTCAATCATACAAGTAGAAATTATAAATTTATCTACCTAGACTTATCTTCACAGAAAGTGTAAAGAGGCAATAATAACTTACCAGTTTAAGTTTCACGAAACTGGAACCTGTTGCCAAACGTCCTTCTTCTTCTTCTTCCTTGCTTCTCTCTATCTCTCGATGTCTATCTCTCTCTCTGCTTTTCTTCTCGGCGTACATACGGACATACACACACTACCTCCATTTCTTTCTCTCTGTTTTCACCTCACGAAAAACACACAGGAGCCTTCCATGGCTTTTCATTCTTTCTGCCCTTTTCACTCTCTCTCGACAGCCACCACACATACCCACACAACCCTAAAATTGAAGGAATTATTTTCTAATCTATCAGTACATGTGGCGCACCAAAAGAGGGATTTAATTCCCAATTTACACTTATTACCCTCATACTTCCCATAATAAGCAATTCACACCTAATTTTCCAATTAAAACAAAACACTCAATTTGGGGTTATTACAGTGAACCCGCCTATCAACCCCGATGCCGCTTTCGGATTCCATACCGGAAATCATCTATTCTGGATCCCATTCTAGAATCACCTTATTCTGGATTAGTCGATTTCGGGACCTGGCGAGAACGATCGCCGACGCTGCTCAAAATAAGGGTCAAGCATTAACCCTTCTTCCCAATTCAATTTCTAAGTCTCCTACTCAACATGGTGATTAGTCCAATCCCCTTAACTCTCCTTTTAAGGTCGGAAAACTACAATGAGACCTACTCTCACCAACTAATCAAATACTTAGACCATAAAGTTATGCTCAACAATTACAACTACTAAAATCGACAAATAATATGAGGTGGTAGGGATTACCTTGAATTGATTGATGGATAATCCTCTTCTTCTCCTTCTTTTCCCAAATCGCAGGTTGCAATAAGTTTCTTTTCTTCTCAGCTCTTACACACAGCCGCCAAGTAAGAATGATAGCTTCTAGGGTTTGAGCCAAATAACAAGGGTTTTATACTTTCTCTCTTTTCACACTCCGGTCCCTCAAGATTTCAGATTTTAATTCCCTTCCAACTACTTATGATTTCTTTACATTTCAACTTACACTTCTTTAATTAAAACTCGGTTATTACAGGAGCTAACCCAATGAGTTGCTACAAAGGCATCTCAATCTCCCTTCACATACCAATAATTCATTGTCAACTTTTCATCTCTCCACCAATGTGGGATAAGCAAACTTAACCACATTTCAATGTTTATGGAATACTCAACTCTCATGATGCCAAGTCATTCTTGGTGGTTTATTCTTTAATATACATATTGATTTATACTACTTTATTAAAAGGCTATTACCGTTATTTTCAACATGTACAATAAAATAAGCATGATGCACAACCTTAAAAGCTCACTTTTCCCCGTTCTCTAAAAAATCAAACAATTTTCAATTTCTAAGTTACACTTTATACCCTTAGAATTAGTTATTCAATTTACTTTTAATCCCTTAGTTTTTTATTTTTTTATTTTACACTCTTATCATATTAATATAAATAATCGTATATGAACTAGAATGCATTAAAAACTACATTTCTTTTTTACAAATTATACCATTGTAATCGTCTCGTCAGTACCTTCGAAATGAGCCCAATATTGAATTTTTTGGATTTAATCAGGTTATTAAATATCATGAACATATACGAATTAATTTGTTTTATATCCCTTACATTATTCATTTTCATTTTACACTCTTATAATATTAAAAATACATAATATAGTTTAACTAAAATATATTAATCAATGCTTTTTTTACAAATAGCAATACTGTTAAAAAAGAATATCAAACAAAAACCGATTTTTTTATTTTAACAATGATGTTGGATATGCTCAAATATGATTGTTAATGCCAAAAATCACCCAAAAGAACAACTTAAGGTTGATGTGGACTTTAACAACTAAAGAAATGGATCCCAAGACCAACCAACACAATCGCAACAAAAAAAGGAGATAAGACAAGAGATTTGGTGACGCAAAAAACCCCAAAACGAGGGAAAAAACCGCGGTCGACTTGTTAGAGTCGACAGTGCACTATAATCTCCAATCAGGGGTGAAAGTCCTTTTGTAACAGATGTCTCGCGTACAACAGATTACAATAAGAAGGAAAATAAACTTAATCGTGTGAAAGAGTCGTGCGTCGTGTGTAAATCGTGCAAAGATAAGCTGTTGTCGTGCGAAGTTGCTTCAGCGATATTTGTTCGAAGGCTCTGTAGATTATTGCTGTGTTTTTTATGTATAATAGCTTATGAACATATGGAACAGGTAACAAATCCCCTTTTTTGGTTGTAGAGCAGGCCTTTATATAGCTTCCGCTGGTCATTAAATGTGTCTTGATGGTTGGTTTCGTAACCACTGTAGGGCCTTTAATGCCATTGATAGCTCGTCCGTTACTGGCCGTCTGCACCATGAATGCTCGTGGACCTGCATTAATGAACAAAATAAATGGGTGTTGACTATTAACGGTTAGTGTAATCGTACGACCGTCGTAAGTCTCGGACGTCGGTCGTATGGAACATACGACCAACATAAAAATGTACGACCGAATACTCACCCGTAAATAACTTGTAAGACCGTATCTTAAAACAAGAGTGGTCTTCTGAGTTTTCTATCGTCGGTCGTGAGGTGTGATTTTTTACCCAAACAGTTTGCCCCCAAAAATTGAATTTTAGGCGTGAAATTCAAATTTTAAATTTGATGAAGTGTTTTGACACGTGTCGCATGGGTAGAGAATCTGGTTGAATCTCAACCGTCTTGGTTCGATTCAGATTGGAGGAAACGAAAGGGTCGTGACGTCACGACGACGTGTCAGAGGCATGGAGCCGTTTTAGGACAGGTGTCACCCATCGACATGATGCATACGAAAAGGCGTTGGACAGGTGTCGACCATCCAGAGGGTCGACCTGGCATGATCTTTGCCATAAATAGCGCAATTCAGGGAATCGTTTTCTTTTTACGTTCGCTTTCGTTTTTAGGAAAGGATTTCGGAGATATTTGCTTGCCATTGTTACGTGTGCTTCGAGTGTTTATAAATTTTGAAGGAAAATTTTCGTATTTCTCATAGCTTTTCAGAATGTCGATCGAACCAGCGAGCACCATTGTTGGTCAGGAGAGTTTATGGGCTTTCAGGACCTTGTCCGGTATTCCCGATGTCGTCCACATATATTCGTCGGGTCAGTTTCGACCGACCGATTGCCCAAACGGTCATTTTGTTATGTATGAGTATCCATTCTTCAAATGGCCATTTTCCTCTCTGGCTAGAGATTTCTTGGCCAGGTTCTCCTTATCTCATGCCCAAATGATGCCGCAGTTCTGGCGGATCATTTTCGTGATCGATCGGGTTACTAACGAGTGGGTACCGTCGTTCAATGTGGACGATCTGTTGGTGGCGTACACGGTGAAGGCGGATGGCTATCACCGGTATAGCTTGTCCTCCAAGCATAGGGGAACTCAAGTGCTAGTGTTTAATACCCAGGTTAATGACCGAGGGTGGAAGGCAAGATATGACTTTGGAAAGACCCAATCTCTTGACCTGTTGGCTGAGGACACGACGTGGGTCGTGGCCGGATGGAACTTCGATTGTAAGTATTTTCTTTCGAATCGAATATTTGTTTTTAGCCATGCGTTTCAACTGATATTGTTCTTGTTTTGCAACCATCACGTTTCCCGATGCTGATCTTCTCGAATTTGTGGCGAAGATCGACAAGTTTCGAGATTACTCTCTAGATGAGAGGTATTTCTTTGTTCAGCGTAATTTTAGGGACGATGGCGCTGACGACGAGGTCGTCGTCCTTGGAGAGTCGGAGATTCCTAACGAGGAAGAATCGGAGAGAAGAAAAGAGGAAGAGGAGGCGACATGTAGTGATCTTTTAGTTTATCGTATAACCCTGTCGTATGACTTTTTATTACTCCCTCTTACTCTCGCCTTTTGAGCTTTTTGCAGGTGGGTCAGGTGATATGCCTGCCCGTGGTTTATCGAAGAAGGAGTCTCAACTCCTTTTGGCCCGTCAGGCCAAGGAATTAAAACGAAAAGTTGCCCTATCCCCATCGTCGGGGATAAAGAAACAACGGACGACTATCTGGAAGGGACCGTCGTCGAAGGGTAGCGATTCGTCTGGGGTCGCTACTGCTGAGAAAGCGAAGACGCCACCTGTCGCGATTGACGCGACGCATGTGAGCGTGGCCTCCCCTATGACAGGAGAGGTCGCACATTCCCCTTCGCCGATTGACAAAGAGAAGAAGAAGGAGACGGAGGAGTCCACTGGTGTCATGGCGGTGAACTTCACCCTGCCATCGGATTTTATGGCCGGGGAGGAGATGAACAGTGACAAACTCTTCCCCGACTTGGAGAAGTTCCTCCTTCCCTGCTTTCAGGAACGGTTGGAGGGGGTTTCCCTGATATGGGACCGTACGTCGCAGGGTTGACCTTTAAGGTGTGTATGACGTGCTTGCTTTATGTTTTACTTCGTCGTTTATTTTCTGATGTTCTTATGTATTCGTGCGCTACAGGCGTTCCAGACATCCCTCTGCCTGTATGCCCACATGGAGAAAATACGTAGGGTCACACCTACTGCCTTAGAGATGATGCGCAAGGCGCAGGAGGAAACTCGAGTGGCACGGGAGCAGGGGAAGACGACGATGGAGAAGGCGGAGGTCCTCTATGATAAATTCCGCGAAGTACAGGACTTGTACGCAGAGTCGTTGAGGGAGAAAGAAGACCTCCAGCATCGTCCGAGGGAAGCCTTGGAGAAGTCCTCTGCGGCTGAGGCAGACTTGGGAGCGACTAAGGCTTCCCTGGCCAAGAGCGAAAAACAGGTCGGGGACCTTAATTCACTTGTCGAGGCGAAGGGGAAGGAGGTCGTCTCCTTGGAGGAGCGACTCCTGTCCTTTGAAGCTTTAACATGTAATACCCCGGGTAAGTTCGTTAGTTAAAATCTCGTTTCGTTAAATTTATTTAACTCTATAATTAATGTTTAGGGTGAGTTTGGGTAAATTTATAAGTTTAAGGATGTTTGGGTCATTTGTGAATAGTTTAAGGACTAAAAGGGTAAATATGGTTTGATATTACCCTTGAGACTTCAGATATTTTCATAAAAACAAAAAGATCAGATTTAGCTGTGTGTGTGTGTGTTTTGAGATAAGAAGAAGAAGAAAGGGTTTTTGGCTAAGACATCAAATTGGTTGGCTTAAAAAGGGATTAGAGGTATGTTTTCTTTACATTTTATGTTTATAATTGCTATTAGGAAGTATCTATCAGATTAGAATTATCACATCTGGAATGGAGATGATTTCAGTCGAATTCTGGGTTGAAAATATGCAAACCGACAGAGGTTTCCGGATAGGATGAAGGTATCCGGGTAGTTTTGTTGGTGGTGTCCGGATGATGTTCTAAAGGTGTCCGGACAAGTCTTTTATCCGGGTAAGTCTTTCTTTTCAATGGTTTCCGGATGATGTAAGATACCGGATGGTATCCGGGTTACTTTGGTTTCCGGGTGTCGTCCGGATTGTTTATGCCGTCCGAAAAGTTATGCTGTCCGGATTGAAGGAGTTGTCCGGATAAGTTGTGTTGTCCGGATACTTTAGCTGATTTGGTCATTTTTGAGAGTTTAGATACTTTTGAGTATCTAGTAACCTGTGTTTTGTTGACTATTGGATAGGGAATGAATGAGGACTAAAAATACTGAGGACTTGACTTAAGTTCGGGTTTGGGGTAGATATTTGAGGAATTAAGTTATTCTAAGTTCTTAGACTATTAAGTAAGCCTTATGTGTTCATTTGGTAAAGAGGAGTATGTATTTGATTTGTACAGATTCTGTGAATTTGAAGTGAAAGCAGAGTCGTTTTGAGAAAAGCTTGGAGAACGTTCTGATAGACTAACAAGTGAGTTTTACTTCAAAATGCTTTCAAACTGGAATATATATATATATATATATATATGTGTGTGTATTGAATATGTGATTATGTGCTTATGTTTGAAATATAATATGTGGAGATGTATATTATATTTACATGAGTGTTACACTATACAAGAGTGTGTTGGCCGGGCTTAGGACCGGTGGTGTTGGCTGTAATACTCGTACGGCGGTGTTACCTGTAATTGTCGTACATCGGAGTTAATTTATTAGTTGGCTTGCAACCAACTAATATGGCCATGGGAATGAGGAAGGAAAGTACACGAAGTGTGAGTTCTAATTGATATCCGTGATTGTGTTATGTGTATGGGATTTATGTAAATGGTTTCAAACTAACCGGGATTTTCTCACTTAGACCGCTAGGTCTAACCCTCATTTTGTTTTAAAAATATGTATTCCAGGTCATGGATCGGGTAAGGACAAGTGAATAGAGTATTCGGTGGTTAGCTTTTGGGAAGACTTATATGTTGAAGACTATGATGTGTTTTGCATTTATAACCTTGTTATTAGATATAATGTATTTAAAGAAAGAAAAGTTGTAATGGAATACCTTATTTTGGATTGTAAAGACTAAGGGACCGTATTTGTTATATAATGTATCTCTGTTATGTAACGACGTTATGAAATATATGTTATTTGTTGTATGTTTGGGATCCGGGTTAGAGCGGCGATTATGCGTCGCCATTTACGGGGGTTAGACCCTATGGCCTAAGCCGAAGAAGAGGTCAAAACCTTCTTGGAGCAAGTCGGGGACGAGGAAGAACTCGACCAAGAGGACAAGCTCGAAGAAGAGGACCCGACAGACGCTAAGATCGACGTAACTGACGACGAGGAGGTCGCTGAGGACTCCTCTCTGCCTTGACTTTTGTCTTTGCTTTATTTTCTAATATGGAGTGACCATAATCGGTCGTGCCCTTTACTTGTATAGTTTTGATTGTATAAATACAAGTGATATTTTTGTTATGCTTTTGTCGTGTACTTACTTTGTCGCAAATGAACAAAATAAAATGAAAGATAACAAAATTTAATGTATGAGTGTAATGAACCATGAAACGTATATAAAACTGTATGACTGAGATACTTGTATCTGTGAAGTAATCGGGCGACTAAGGCTGAAGAAGTATTCTAAGTATGGAATTCAAGTCATAAGACTTTTGTCTCCTGCACTTAGTTTGCAGATCATCTGTGATGATCATAAGACCTGTATAAGATTCCTTTTTTGCAAGTCTTAGAGACTTTGCTCCTCACGACGAAGATCGTAAGACTTGTATCTAAGTCGTAGAGACTTTGGTTTCTCATAATATAAACCGTAAAACTTGTGTCTTAATCACCATAGGACTTATGTTTTGAGTTGCAGAGATCTCATTTCTCATGATGTGAATCGTAAGAAAAGAATGACTTCGGAAGTAATCAGGCGACCGGGCGAACATACACTTTAAACCATAGGGTTTAAGTCATAAGATTTTAGCTTCGTGACTCAAATTTGAATGCACCTGTTGTGATCATAAGATTTAGGTATTGAATCGTAAGATTCGGTTTACGTCGTATAAGTCATGAGTTATGGGTCATGACTTTATCGATCGTGACATATCGATCGTGATCTTGTAGTCTAGAAGACTTTGTCTTCTCACGACGTAGGTCGTAAGACCGACGTTTGTGCGATAATGCGAGCCTGCAGTATAAGATTCAGGGGTGGTCGTTGGTTTGACCAACAACCCTTCGATGCTTAAGTCAGTAATCGTTTGTCGAAATAAATCGAAAGTAAAGAGAAAAATAAAGTGTACTATAGTCCAACTGTGTGGGTTCGTGATCGTAGGTTTGATACTACGATCTCTAGACGTACGATCACTTGTGGATCGTTGTCGTACATGATCTCGAAAGGAATTCTGAATCTGCATAGAATGTTAGTCTTGATGGAAAAGATGACCTTTCAGTCCCGAATCTGGGAGTAGGCGTCTACTTCTGTCCGTTCAAAGAAATAATTTGAAAAAACTAACAGGAAAATTTCCTGTCCTGGGGGTAAGACGTAATTTACCGGCGATGTTCATACCTTATGAAGGATTGTGGGATTAAGGACGTATGTTTGATACTACGGTCCTCACAAAATCGTTGTGTACGGTCACTTATGAACTGTGACCCATTGTCACACATGATTTCGGAAGGGATTCCGAACCTGCACAAGATGTTAGTCTGGATAAAAGAAATGACTTATTTGTCCCGAATCTGGGAGTAAGCGGCTGCTTCTATCCATTTAGAAAAATAATCTATAAGGACTAACAGAAATACCTTCTGTCCTGGGGCAGGAGGTAATTTGCCAACGATGTTCATTCCCCACCTCATGAAAGGCCATGGAATCAAGGACGTGTATAAAGGTTCGGAGGGTTGGTGGATCATACCTGAATGTTGGTGTCGGGCGTTTCGTACCTGGTGACGTTTAACGTTGGATATTGGAGAATTACTTCCGTCGTGAGGTCTGACTGCCCCCAAGTCGTGAGCTATGTTTCTGCCCATGATTGGTATACCTGGAAACTGAGTGCCGTATAGGGTACATCATTTTGCCCCTTTGTGATGACTGTAAGACGATACCCGGACCTGCCTTTTCTAGCGTATGGACTGGCTGGATCGTGTCGTTCGCAGTCGCCACAATGTTGGCTTTATTCTGAGGTTTCATCGTTGCCTTGTAGCAATCACGGGCGGTCTTCTGCTCGCTTTAGATATCTTTCACTCCCCATGGCGTCGGAAATTTGATCGTCTGATGATAGGTCGAGGGGACCGCCTTCATGTCGTGGATCCAGGGTCGACCAAGTATAACGTTGTATGCGGATGAACAATCAATAACGTTAAATCTTGTTTGCTTATTGACCCCTTTAGCATACATCGGGAGGATGATCTCTCCCAGAGTGGTGGTAGAATCGCCATTGAATCCTATCAGAGTCGTCGATCGATGGGTGATCTCTGATTTATCAATTCTCATAGCTTTAATAGTGCTTAGAAAAACGATGTTGGACGAACTGCCCCCATCGACCAGTACTCTTTTGGTCGAGCAGTTGCCAATAGTGAGTTGGATAATCAAGCCATCATGATGATTTTGCCATCTGTCCTGGAGGTCGTCTTGATCGAACGTTATTGGCATCGCCTCCAGTTCCAATTCTTGTTTTGGTCGGGACGACCTAGGAATGTGGTATTCTCCCGACGATTGACCGGCGTGTCGCTTGGCTGCCGAATAGGTTAAACCACAGACGTCTGATCCACCTGTAACACAGTTGACGACTTTTTCATGGACGGGGGATTCTGGTCTTACGACATCAACTGGCGTAGATTCTTTAGCAATCAAGCTTTGCAGATGACCCTTGGGGACGATCCAGGCTAACTCCTTCTGTAAAGCAAGGCAGTTATCCGTCGTATGGCCATGGTCGCTATGGAAGCCGCACCATTTGGTTTTGTCCTTCTTGTCGTCATCTTTATCATTCTTCTTGGGCCATCGGACAGACGACTGAATGTTTCTAAGAGCGTCGACTAGCTCTTTCATCGTTCCCTTGAATCCATAAGAAGAAATCTTAGGATATTGCGAGAATCGAGGCGTAGGATTGCTCTTTTTCTTATCGAACCGAACGTTCGATATTTGGCGTGATGGCTATGACTTAACGCTCGGCCTGGATTTGAAATATGGCTTCTTGATCCCGAGCGACTTTTTGTCAGTGAAATGCTTACGGCGGAAGACTAAGTCGTCTTCGATCCTCATGTAAGCTAAAGTTCTAGTCGTACGTCTTCGAAATTCTCAGGTGGGTATTTCGTAAGATCGACGTACAATCCTGTAGTGTTGTCGTCAAGACCACGCTTGTAAGCCTCGATGGCAGTCTTGACGTCACAATTTCGAATGCAAATCATTTATGCGTTAAAGCGATTGAAATAACTACGGATGGACTCTCCGGATTTTTGGACGACGTAGTACAGGTCGCTGGTTTGCTTCTCCATCTTGCGACTGCTGGCGAACTGTTGCGAAAACTGGTTGACCAACTCTGCGAAGCTGCTGATGGACTTGGGTTTGAGGTTGATCAACCATTGGAGAGCAGGACCTGTAAGAGTCGCCCCGAAGCTTTTTCACATGCACACTTCTTGATATTGGTGTGGGATTGATACTGTCCACATCAATTGTTTGTATTGTGCAATATGTTCTGTTGGATCGGTTATTCCTAAATATTTTGGTGTAAAAGCAGGAATGTTGTATTTCTTTGGCACGTCGACAGTCGCTATCGTATTAATGAAAGGCGACGCTTGAAATCCTATGTGGGGTTCGACGTCGACGGGAACGGCGTCGTCTGGTAACTTGGAAAGTAGTGACATCATCTTCTCGTTCTGATCTTCCAATAACCTAAGTCGTTGGGCGACGGGGTCATTAGGATTGGAGTTTACGCCTGTTGGAGGGTTGACCCCTGAATTTGTGGTCGTCGTCGTACCGTTTCCGTACGAAGACCCATTGGCATCTCCGTTGAGAGGGGCGAAATATGGCGGGGCGCCATTATGCAAAGGTGGCGGTCTCAAATACTGAGGGGGATACTGCCCTTAATGAGGATTGCTGACAAATGGCCCCGAACCCAAATTGTTGACGAATGGCCCTGGACCTGTCTGGAATTGGGGCCTTATGATAGGTGCACCCATAGGCCGAGGACCATTCTGAGGTCCAAAGAAGTTTCCGATTGCCGGATTCCTCAGAGAGGCGATTTCCGCGGCTGCCTTCTGATTCTGCTCATGCAAGGCTTGAATCTGACTTCGAGCTGCATTCAGCTCTGATTGAAGTTGAATCATGGGATCTTGATAATTTGTCATTTACCTGAAAATAACAAAAAAACTCCACAAGATCGTTAGAGCGATATATGCGTTGGCTTGAGATTTTCTCTAGATGGGGTCCCACAGATGGCGCCAAACTGTTAATGCCAAAAATCACCCAAAAGAACAACTTAAGGTTGATGTGGACTTTAACAACTAAAGAAATGGATCCCAAGACCAACCAACACAATCGCAAGGAAAAAAGGAGATAAGACAAGAGATTTGGTGACGCGGAAAACCCCAAAACGAGGGAAAAAACCGCGGTCGACTTGTGAGAGTCGACAGTGCACTATAATCGCCAATCAGGGGCGAAAGTCCTTTTGTAACATATGTATCGCGTACAACAGATTACAATAAGAAGGAAAATAAACTTAATCGTGTGAAAGAGTCGTGCGTCGTGTGTAAATCGTGCAAAGATAAGTTGTTGTCGTGCGGTGCGAACGACTGTCGTGTGAAGTTGCTTCAGCGATATTTGTTCGAAGGCTCTGTAGATTATTGTTGTGTTTTTTATGTATAATAGCTTGTGAACAGATGGAATAGGTAACATGTCCCCTTTTTCGGTTGTAGAGCAGACCTTTATATAGCTTCCGCTGGTCATTAAATGTGTCTTGATGGTTGGTTTCGTAACCACTGTAGGGCCTTTAATGCCATTGATAGCTCGTCCGTTACTGGCCGTCTGCACCATGAATGCTCGTGGACCTGCATTAATGAACAAAATAAATGGGTGTTGACTATTAACGGTTAGTGTAATCGTACGACCGTCGTAAGTCTCGGACGTCGGTCGTATGGAACATACGACCAACATAAAAACGTACGACCGAATACTCGTCCGTAAACAACTTGTAAGACCGTATCTTAAAACAAGAGTGGTCTTCTGAGTTTTCTATCGTCGGTCGTGAGGTGTGATTTTTTACCCAAACAATGATAAGCTTTAAATTAATATCCCCTAATTTTATATAAGACATTAACTAATTTGTTTTTAAATTTAAAAACTTTTATGTAAGACCATCCACACCCTTGCAAGACCATACTCCTTTCTAAAGTGTCACATCAACTTTGCAATAACACCTTCTACACACATGCAAGACCAAACTCATTTCTAAAGTAATAAATTATAATACAAATAATATAGATAATTATAATATAAATAATATAGATAATTATAATATAACTAATAAATTAATTATAAAATATAGATAACTAAAATTTTACTTTTGTTTTCTTTTACTATATTTTGTGTAAATATAATTTACTTAACAAATATAAAAAAATTAAATAAAGCGTGGGTAAGAAATTTAAAAAAAAATATTAAAAAAATAATGTTCAAATAAACTAATAAATGAATTAAATTTAATAAACATATTAATAATTAATGTTTAAACAAACAAATTAATTAATTAATGTTTAAACAAACAAATTAATTAATTAAATTAAAAAAATGCATTTGTTTAATATATATAGTTTGTGAAAGAACTTTCTAATTATGAAAGATGTGGGTTGTCTTGCAAGACCTTGCAGCCACATGACATGTCATGTCATCTTGCAAAGAATCTTGCAAGATGTGTGTGGATGCTCTAATTATCTATACTACTTTATTAAAAGATTATTTCAGTTTTTTTAAGAGTTCAAGATTACTCAAGTTTATAAGCTTAATGTACAATCATTTTGTCTGATTACTCCACGACCTTCCCTCCCGTCTCTTTCTCCACGATTCCTCACAACCCCCTTTCCCTTGCCTGATTTCCATGAGATTTGATGTTCAAACCACCTGCCCCACTCCTCCCAATTCCCCCATAAAATTCTCTACTCAATCCACTCTCCTCCCCCTAGAACTTTTAAAAAGAAGACCCAAAAGAAATTCCGAACTGAAAAATTATAGATTTATTTTTTGGATCCCAATCCATATTGTTGGTCGTCTACTTCAATTTGCCAGAAACGAGTAGTCGATTTGGTTTCTTCTCATCTCTTCACAACAAGTAAACTCTTAAAATCCCAAGTACAACTCATGTTTACTGAGTTATTTGGGTTATGAAACAACTATTTTTGTTTGATTTTGATGACAATGGCCACAAAAATCAACTTTAAAATCACTTCCGCAATCAACCGCTCATTCTACAATTCACCAACAATTTCTATTTTGATTTTTGTTTTTAAATAATTATTTAGGTTATCAAACAACTATTTTTGTTTGATTTTGACGACAATGACCACAAAAATGAACTTTAAAATCACTTCTACAATCAATCGCTCATTCTACAATTCACCAAGAATTTCTATTTTGTTTTCTGTTATTGATGATCATCAGAGAGATGATGGTTTTTTTTAATAATTATATGGAAAGAATGAAGAGATTACCCAAAATTAACTCATTTTATGTTGGTTCTAGGTTGGAAAAAATGGTTGATCTGCTGATACTACAAGCTTCTGATACGCATTGACAAATCTATGTGTATGTGTTTATTTTATCTTATTTAGAATATGTTATTTTTACTTTTATCCCAATATTGAGTCTTTTTCTATCTTATTTTCCATATTTGTGCCATGAAGCTAAAAGTTGTGAAGTTACCTGTTTTATTCCTATAAGTAGGCTAATTTCTCTATTTTTTTGTGAAACTGACAGCTATTGCAGCATTCCCACAACATTGATCTGACGGGGCCCACAAAGACCTTTTGGATGGCTGAATTTGTTAAGTCACGAATCTGTTTGGAGTCAGCCTTTTTGAAGCATGGGAAATCAGATCTTTTAGAAGATTTTTTTGAAGATTTTTAGAAGATCTTGGATGATAAAGTAGTTTTTCCTATTTATGTACTAGTTACTATTTATAAAGTTGCAAACAATATTCATCTTTTGTACCTTTTGAACCAAGAGGGATGTATGTTGCTTGTCAAGTAGTTTAGGTTAATTACTCTTTTGCCCTCTTGTTGGTGTATAAATAGAGGTTGTAGTTGTTGTAAAAAGGAGTGGAGATCGAAGTTGGTATGTGACAAACCAATCTTTAGAATCCTCTCAATTCGAAGTTTAATATATTGCATTTTCTTTATTTATTGTCTTTTATAACTTCTTGCATTTACTTTAAGTCATTTAAATTCTTGTCATTTATATTCAGTCATTTAATTTATGCATTTCAATTCCGTCATTTATATTTCTTGTATTTTACACTTCAGTATGAGTAGCTAATTTTTATTAGCTTGGGTGTAAGACAAAAAGGGTGAGTATTTAAACCAACAGAAAGTGGACATCGTTTCTCAATAATGACTCTCCATTATTTTATTTAAGTTTTATAAATCTAAGAACCTTCTTGACGACTTGATCACTTGAAAAGTGTTAAAGTGACATGGACTCAGGAATGAACCATCGATATGCACGTCAGCTCGAATGACATTGGGGGTATACTTGGAAGAGTTACTTACAAAGGAATTTGTTTTCATTGTTTTTCAAATTGATTATTCTCGACGAGTTGATCACTAGTTAAGGTGATAAAGTGTAGTCGACTCAGGAATGAGCCACTTAGAACACGTCGACTTGAATGATATGGGAATCAGCTCGGTAGAGTGATTTTTAGACAAAGGAATTTGCTAAATCCATATATTTTGAGAACTCCGTTTGACACTCGCATTGGTCTTGATACTACATAGGAATATGTTGATTGATAGCTAAACAAAGGTGCAACTGTGAGAATCCGAAAGGATCACTCTAAAAATAGATAATGGAGATAGTTGTTGACTGACACATGCTGCCAGCATTGCTACAGCATTGGTTCACCATAAGTTGTGTTTATTTACTCACCCCAAGTCTTTCACCCTTGCTTTCTTTGTTAATCGTCATCTTAGTTAAAGATAAATCAAACAAATCAAACTCTTCAAAATCGCCATCTGAAGTTAGTCTTTCATCTCGAGATCTTGCAACTTAAGATACCTATCCCTGTGGAATACGATATTTGGTTCTTACCATTTTATTACTTGAAAGACGATATTGGGTCACATTATATACTTGCTTTGGGGTCTGATCATCACAAGTCTACAGGTGTATTCAAAGCACTACCAACTTTCATGGATTCAAACATGCTTATCCCAAGATTCTGCTTTGCATATTTTAGGTAAGCCAATCCTTTCGACCATCACCGTATATGTTAGAATTTTGATGTTGATTTTGTTCCTAATTTTGACTTTGACTTGATCTAGAGATGTAAAAGTCACTTGAGAAATTAAGCAGATTAGGGATTCTTTTGGTGGTTGTTGACTTATTTTTGGAATGATTTTGGTGATCCAGTTGAAGATTTCATTAACCCAAATTAAAAAATTTGTTGGTGATTATTCTCTTTGAGGCTTGAGTCATCTTGATTTATGGATTAAACCCACTTCATATTTTATAGTAGATGGTGTATATAGTTCATGGCTCTTGACTTTTCTTTAGGAGATTGATTTAAATGGTTTAGTTAAAGATTTTAGTGATTCTTTCATTTTATTTAAAAACCCATATCAAAAAAATTGTGGGAATTCGGTTTTTTTGAAGCTAGAGCTATCTTGATTACAAGATTTAACCCACTTGAGATTTTATAGTAGATGGTGTATATATACGTGTTTCACCATCAGCGATAAGAAAACTGAGTCTGTTTAGAATCGCTGATGGAGCACCACTGCTCTTTATTTGTTCCTCAGCGATACATGTACATCAGCAATAACTGAGCCTCTTCAGCTTAGCTGATGATCACTGATCGATTATTTGTAATCCCTGAAGACAAGTTTCGTGACAAAAGAGTTCACCGTTGAATCGAAGACCAAGCTGACGAACAAGTGACAAGTCTACTAATGCTCTGATGCGGTTATCAGTGAAACCAAGACTTATCCACAACACGTGATGTTTCAAGTAGAAGACTTCAGCGAGATATGACCTTCATTCAGGCCTCCCTGAAGAAGATCAACTCAGCGATCGCTGATCATGAATTATGCACTACAAGAAACGTTTGTCTTATCTCCTTGCACACTTTTGTACGATTTGTCAGAAGAACATGCCTTTGTCCAGAATCGTACAAACCACTCTGCCAACTACACTGTTTATCATGCGGCCAAAAGCATGTTTGCAAAAGTCAGAATCATGCAACCAACTAAATGCTGACACGTGCAAAGTCCTCCTGACATGCATTAAATGCATGTAGTATAAATAGGAGGAATGCTCTTCATTTTGAAGTGCCTATCCCTGAACTACTTTGTGCCTTAAGAAAATCATCCTTAATTTTCTTTACTTCTTTCTTTCTATTTCTTAGTGCAAGAAATCTGTGTGTTTCTCATAGTTTGTTTAGATTAGGTCTTGTACTTAATCTTGTTCCGCAACAAGCTATAAATTGTTTGATTGATTCAATAAAATAATTTAGAAAGATAAAAATTTGTGTTTTTATTCAACCCCCCTATACAAACTAATACTTGTATAACCCTTTTGGACCAACAGGCACCTTAAAGCTATGCTCACGACCTACGAGGAAGCATTGAGTCAAGCCATCAATTATTCCAAATCGGGCATCATGGGAAGTAGCAACTTGGTTCCCGATCTTGTGCATGCGTTTACCCAAATTCTTGGGATCCTCAATCCCATCAATACGGGTCGTTATTTGGGGCTTCCCTCTCTTGTGGGCCGATCTAAAAAGCACATTTTCTGACATATTCGTGATAGACTTTGGGCTAAACTTCAGTCATGGAGTAAAAAAACACATTTCCTTTGCCGGTCTAAAAGTCGCCGCCCAAGCCATCCCGGTTTATTATATGAACGTGTTCCTCATCTCGAGTTTGGTTATTCAAAGTCTTGAAAAAATGATCAATTCCTTTTGGTGGGGATGTAATACCGACGGTCACCGCTCCATTAATTGGCTCTCTTAGGACAAGCTTTGTACCCTAAAAAATATTGGAGGCCTCGGCTTCCGCGATTTCACCGCTTTCAACCTTGCTAGGCTCGGAAAACAAGGTTGGAGGCTTATTGCTAACCCGTCCTCTCTGGTTGGGTGTCTCCTTAAAGCTAAATATTACCCACGGGGAGATTTCATGTCAGCCCATTTGGGAAACTCTCCAAGTTTCATTTGGAGAAGTATTGGCACTAGCAACTCGTTCTCAAAGCGAGGCTTTGTTGGAAATCGATAACGGTCATGCAATCAATGTTTGGAAAGACCTTTGGCTTAAATAGGATTCGGGTTTCAAGATCGAATTTCCTAGTGATACTAGCCGACCTCATTTGACCGTCCACGACCTCGTGGATCCCCACACCCGTGGTTGGAATACCGTGTTGCTCACCCACCTTTTTTGCCATCGGGATATCTCAAAATTCTCAAGCTTCCTCCTCCTTCGGGCAACCATGAGGACACTCTTATTTGGCATTGGTCCCATGACGGAATTTATTCCGTCAAGTCTAACTATCGTACTATCACAGAGTTAATCGCCCCGACATCTCATCTTTTTGTCAACGGTGATTGGAACAATCTTTGGAGTGCCAATATCCCTTGCAAGGTTAAATTCTTTGCATGACGCGCTATTAGAGATGTGTTTCCCACCCGAAGTGCTCTTCAATCGATGGGAACTAGGATTTTGGCTAATTGCCCCCTATGTAACCGCAATATTGAAAATGTTTGGCACGCCTTCGTCGATTGCCCTTTGGTTCGACAAATTTGGCACGATGCGGGTCTTAGGAGTGTTATCGAGGAAGTAGCTATTTTGTCTAATTCCTTCCACGAGTTTATTTTTAAGTTCTTCCAAAACAACCCTGGTCAAACCCGGGATACTTTCCTCATGCTCCTATGGAGTACTTGGTATCGTCGAAACGATGTCCTTTGGAACGATGGCCCTCGTGACCCAGCTACAGTGATTCATCGTGCTAGGCACTCTTTATCGGATTGAATGGCGTCGAAAAACTCCACTCGTCGGCTTCCAAGTTCTCCCGATCCTTCACACGCTACTATTTGGCAACCACCTCGTTTTGGGTTTCTTAAATGCAATGTGGATGCGACGATCTTTGACTTGGATTCTAAAGCGGGTTTTGGTGCCGTCCTTCGCGACATCATGGGTGCCTTCGTCGCGGCTTTCGCTTCCCCGTATTATTTTCTCCCAACCACTAGAGAGTGTGAAGCCATAGCTATTCAAGAAGCTCTCTGTTGGATTGCTAGTCGTAACGATAGTCATGTCATCCTTGAGTCCAACGCCAAGGTAGTTGTGGAAGCGATTTATGATATGTACGTTGACAACTCGGAGTTCGGAGATATCATCAAGGACATTCGGCACATTCTAAACTCGAAGGATCACATCTCCGTTCATTGGATCAACCGTTTTGCAAATGAATCGGCCCACTTAATATAACGTCCCAACTTCCAAAAAGGCAAGTCATGAGATTAACCATTTAAAAGACATAAATGTGCTTGTCCTTACATCAATGCTATAACATACTTAACAAAAACTTTAACGTTAACATTAATCATAAACAGCGGAAGTCTCTCTAAGCCACAGCCGAGTAATATCTATAGCTATAAAAACCAAAACTAGAGTGTCTCTAAGCTCCAAGTCCTCCTCGTCATCTTTCTTAGTTCTTACTAGAAGAACCCATAGCACGCCTACCTGAAAATGGTTTAGTTTTGAAAAGCGAGGGTTAGACCAAAAGGTCTAGTGAATTCCCTCAGAAAACAACATGTAACCAATATAAAAGCATTTATGAAAACATTATCGTAAACCTCAACATACTTCAAGCATGGTACTACACTGTGTATGGATCACATATCATCTTACGATCAGGGTTCCATTAGGTTCCCCTCTCGTCCTCTTTGGATCCCCCACGGACTCCCCTCTACCGAATAGGAGGGAAACAAATTCCAACCTACCAGTCTGTCTTACATATCCAAGGGACCCTCAGATCCCGAGGATCCATCTTTGATCCCACAGTGCAGACCGACTCCACATAGCACGTCATTCATTTCACAAACATGCATCTTTAAAACCCTTGTAAATCGTCATTCTCAGTTCATCAAGTACAATACATTTTCCTCAAGTAAAATAGGTATTTCATGGAAAACATGCGTAACAGTTATAAACATTTCATGCTCGTAAATGAAACCATAATCAGTCAAAATCATTCAACACTTTAAGTCGTAAAAGGTTTAGGGAACTCACCTTGATTGACGTACAATGCACTTCCTAAACACCTTCAAGCTACACCCACAGAACACCTAAGGCAATAGATCCACATCAGATAAATAGCTCAAACCTGTTGTCCGGATACCCCTTCCCGGACACCACACTTTTCCGGACACCTTACTTATCCGGACACATTACTTATCCAGACACACTACTTATCCGGAGACTTCAACTACCCGGACACCTTCACGGGGCACTTACCCGGACACCCGCAACCTATCCGGACACCACCGAACACTGGTGTCCGAAAAACGCGGTTGTTCGAATCCAGACTTAATAAAAGTGATCATTAACCCGATTTTTGTCATTAGTTTGATTAGATATCTACAAGGGTTCATCCACTAACTCCAAATACCCAGTTTAAACCATAATTACCCCATTAAATCGATTCCAAAGCCAAAAACCCTTAAAACCCACTTTTAAGAAAAATGTGGATACAACCTCTTGAATCCTTATAATCGGACTTAAGAACTCAATCCAATTAAGAAAAGGAACACTATAACAAAATGGAATACGAATTAGAAAGGAATACCTTGCAAAATCTTCCTCCTTACCGATTTCTTTGTCCAAAACTCCTTTGTTCTTCTCTTTTCTTCTCTAGTCACCAAGCACACACAAGGGCCAAAACACTGATTTCTAAAATGAAAACCCTAGGGAAAAGGAGCTTTAAATACTTCCCAACAATTGCCAAAAGGCCCCTTAACCTAACTTGCATTCTTTAGACATCGGCCACCAAACTTACAATACATACTTAAATTTTTGGATTGTTACAACACTCCCCCCTTAAAAGAATTCCGTCCCCGGATTTCCTTATTGGGAAAAGATGCGGGTATCTTGCCCACACCAAAACTACACTTCCCCCAAGGTAAAAGTATTTCAGACTCAGTCAACCACCTCATTAGTTTCGAAACATGGAACATTGGTTGCATCCCCTTCATTTCTTACGGTACTCTAACTCGTAGGCTATTGTTCCTACTCGGGCGGACTTGACAGCCGAAGATTAACTAAGGCTTCTCATGCATCTATACTTCCTTTAAGGAGGGACTTAACTAAATCCTCCGCTATCACTCGAGGTTCATTTACCAAGAGACAACACCCACTTGACAGCTTGGCACCTGGCCAACCCTGTACACCTCGACAACTCACAACCCAGAGTTCCTTCATCGTATCACAACTCTCAACCCTATACCGCCCAGCAATCGTCTATTGCAGAAAACGTTTCCCTTTCTCGGACCACCTAGACCACGGTTTGACAACAATTACACATCTCCTCACCACCTCACCACTCCATACTTATACGTAACTAAGAGTAGGAACCTCCAACCCATTGCTGAAGTGTCCACCTACTCGAATTAAACCTATCCTGAAACACGACCATTCCTCGCTGATTGTCACGTTCGTCAAAACATAAAAACATAACTCCGGTTATCCTCACTCAACTTAGAGGAGTAACCATGGTCACACCATACCATTCTCACTAGTTTGATCACCGCACGACCAATTCGTTTAAACATTTCTCACAGCGTCACTAACTTAATTCATTCAGTTGTCTTATCCACTTCTTTCCTGTACAAAATCATACACAATTCCCTTCCTCAATACCCTTTCCAACGGTTCGCACACTTATCAATGACAATCTACACAACACTACACCTTTCGACATCACCGTCAGGCTTACTACTTCCAACTTACTCACTTATTCCGACATACTATCTTCACCTCCCCACGTTAGCGTGGAGCATTGTCCACCGAACATTACTTACCCCTCTCTCCCGACCTTTCCTCATGTTGGTATCGTTTTCTCATTACTCACATAACCAAACAGTTGCACCAAGATCTTATCTTAAGGCATTCAACCAAGCCGTCTTGAAACAAGACCGGTGTTCGACGTCACTACACATTTTTATCTCCAACTTTTACCTTCTCAGACATTTCTTTCACACATAAGCAACAATTCACATTCTTTAAGGATTTCACCTCTATCATGACATTTCAAATCAACTAATGATCATACTACCACTCCGACCCATGATCATCATCATGGCATTCCTTAAACATAACCAAAATTTCCAACTATTCCCTTCTAGGATCATTCCCTCACGCATAAGGAACAATTTTCATTTTTTTTAACGATTTCTCATCTACTATACTACAACTTGACTAATCTATTCATCATCTTCTTTAAACTTACTCTGCCTTCAAGAATATACTTAACAACATACATGACCATAAAGCTTGGTCTCACAACTGGGCAATCACCCAATTCTGTCCCGACATTCCATTCCGATAACAGTCAAAATAAACACCAACTTACAAACCACATACTTCAACAACGGAGATTGCAAAACGTACACTCTACCCGAAATCCCATAAGGATTTCCTTCTAATTCTTCATCTTTCTAACATCGCCTTACTACATCACCGGCTGACACAGATATCTTGGCAATTGAAACTACTATACGCTCGTACATTCACCACTCCTATCATCACACTACCGTCCAAGTCTCTCATGGTCATTCGTACACAATTCACCCTTTTCCTTCATATTCCCCCGTATACTACAATCGAGTCTGTCTCGCTACTTAGTTCTCCCCTAACTTGTTGAACTATGACTCACGAGTTCATACTTAGCTCAAACACAAACATCCTAGCTAGCTCTTTATGATCCGAGTCCTTTCTTAGACACGGCACATTTTCTTACTGACTGGTATAGTCTACACTCACTCCGCTTGTGTTACACACCTTGTCCTTCTACGGACCCTCCTTACCTCGTAAATAGAACGCCTATTCAACAACAACAGTCTCTTACTAATTTAACACTTATACAAGATATCCTATCAACTTACACTCATCTGGTTTGAGTCTTCGGCCTCGGCCAACATACACCGTTGCCGACTTCAACAACAAAAGACAACTCTTAACTACTTCCTTAACCTATCCTTTAACATGAGTTCCTTACGGAGCCTAATCCTTCCACATATCATAATCACCTTCATGATCTGTCTCCCTCTTTTCGAAACCTACTCATGTAACATCAACATTACAAGCTTACCTCAGAACTCGTATTCCCACGCCATAGACATTTCATTCTTCCTCACCACACTACTCAGAACGAGTTGCTAAAACCATCACCTTGAAGGCTTCAAATCCTTCCTCCGGACACGGCCGTCCCTTGACAACCGTACTTTCCGCTACCGCATAAGGGTGCAGACCCTCACACGACCGATACTATAACCCACTTCCGATTCTACCACTGCTCACCTTTTCCTCTAGAACACATATACTGCAACCACATACGTTCTCCCCTGATTTGTCTAACACCTTTCCACTCTCAGAGTTCCTTCTTAACTTATAACGTAATATTCTACGACCTAGTAGGTTCATAATGCATGACAATACAGTAAATAAATCTTTTCGCACATTTGATCATTTTAAACAAGCAATGTTTGGAAAACGCCTGGGTACACATGACCCCATCATTCTTATAACTTCAACGCCCTGCACACCGATTCGAGAATCGTTTGCATGCATCTTTCCGTGAACTTTAATCTTACTCAATTCCGAACGATGTTATTACGACAGTATTACGTTGAATGAAAATCCTTTCATACGACACAATTTCGAAAGAGATTACTGACACCAAGTAAACCAGTCGGTTCTCGCATTCTTTTATATGATATCAATCGGTTAAAATTTATTTGATTGTAAAAGTCTTGTTGGCACACGTCTTCTCGACCTTTTGTAATAATTTAACTTATCATGAAAAGTGTGAAATACTTTGCAATCGTTAAGCTCAAAATTTCATTGTGCAATGTGAATGAAATTACCTTTTCTTTAAACATACGCTTGCACATTCCAACTCCTTTTCGATCAAAATTGATATTTACCCATTTAATTTAAATCGTGAAAATTTTCATGTTATATTTAAGAAAGCTATGCATGAAACTCTACTTGCAATTGAAGGCTACTCACCCTAGCAAGGTTAACCGCTTTACCCACGCAACTTATCCTTGACACTCTTCCTTCGACCAAGGGTCGCCCTCTCGGTCAAGCACTAACTTGATGTACATGCGTTCCACATCTCACTTACTCAACCAATTCACACTATTTTTGCTTTGATCGACTATCTCACTTTCTACTTCTACATGCTTTCAATTCACTATAAGTATCTTATTCCATTTGTCCTGCCAATGAAAAGCTCGACTAAAAAGTCAGGGCTCCATTGATACTTTCAAGGTTTTGACACTGTTCTATCTTACCATCCCGACTGATCTATCCCATGATTTCCATAACTAGGACTCTCCCGAAACTGGAGTCTTACTCAAACTCAAACATTCATTCTCTCCGACTCCACGAAGAGCTACCTCTAGACGACTCAAAACATTCTTTACAACGTTTCTTCTCTACGATGTCTACATACATCACATCATAATGACTCTTACACGACACTTCCCCAAGCAATGGAGCTCGGTCTATCCCTCAGGGATCTTGCTGACCCATTCCTCAACGCTCTCCCAGCCATAGCGCTAAACTGAAAGAAACCGATAGTTAATCCTTGCTAGACGTGACACAACAAATTTGCTATAAGTAAGGTATTGTAAGCACGCACATGTACCTGTAAGTTCGTAATTACACTGGCCAGGTGAAATCCCAAACTTACCTTACATGTTTGTCCTTGGCACCTTATTCCTAAGTGCATTTATAGTGATCGTTCCTAGAGGCAATCCTATGTCTCGGCTGTGTTCCTCATCTTACAGTTTAAGTTTAGGCCCGAATGGTCACCTAAATCCCTTAAACTAAGGCTCTGATACCATTTGTAACGTCCCAACTTCCAAAAAGGCAAGTCATGAGATTAACCATTTAAAAGACATAAATGTGCTTGTCCTTACATCAATGCTATAACATACTTAACAAAAACTTTAACGTTAACATTAATCATAAACAGCGGAAGTCTCTCTAAGCCACAACCGAGTAATATCTATAGCTATAAAAACCAAAACTAGAGTGTCTCTAAGCTCCAAATCCTCCTCGTCATCTTTCTTAGTTCTTACTAGAAGAACCCATAGCGCGCCTACCTGAAAATGGTTTAGTTTTGAAAAGCGAGGGTTAGACCAAAAGGTCTAGTGAATTCCCTCATAAAACAACATGTAACCAATATAAAAGCATTTATGAAAACATTATCGTAAACCTCAACATACTTCAAGCATGGTACTACACTGTGTATGGATCACATATCATCTTACGATCAGGGTTCCATTAGGTTCCCCTCTCGTCCTCTTTGGAGCCCCCACGGACTCCCCTCTACCGAATAGGAGGGAAACAAATTCCAACCTACCAGTCTGTCTTACATATCCAAGGGACCCTCAGATCCCGAGGATCCATCTTTGATCCCACAGTGCAGACCGACTCCACATAGCACGTCATTCATTTCACAAACATGCATCTTTAAAACCCTTGTAAATCGTCATTCTCAGTTCATCAAGTACAATACATTTTCCTCAAGTAAAATAGGTATTTCATGGAAAACATGCGTAACAGTTATAAACATTTCATGCTCGTAAATGAAACCATAATCAGTCAAAATCATTCAACACTTTAAGTCGTAAAAGGTTTAGGGAACTCACCTTGATTGACGTACAATGCACTTCCTAAACACCTTCAAGCTACACCCAGAGAACACCTAAGGCAATAGATCCACATCAGATAAATAGCTCAAACCTGCTGTCCGGATACCCCTTCCCGGACACCACACTTTTCCGGACACCATACTTTTCCGGACACATACTTTTCCGGACACCTTACTTATCCGGACACATTACTTATCCGGAGACTTCAACTACCCGGACACCTTCACGGGGCACTTACCCGGACACCCGCAACCTATCCGGACACCACTGAACACTGGTGTCCGGAAAACGCGGCTGTTCGAACCCAGACTTAATAAAAGTGATCATTAACCCGATTTTTGTCATTAGTTTGATTAGATATCTACAAGGGTTCATCCACTAACTCCAAATACCCAGTTTAAACCATAATTACCCCATTAAATCGATTCCAAAGCCAAAAACCCTTAAAACCCACTTTTAAGAAAAATGTGGATACAACCTCTTGAATCCTTATAATCAGACTTAAGAACTCAATCCAATTAAGAAAAGGAACACTATAACAAAATGGAATACGAATTAGAAAGGAATACCTTGCAAAATCTTCCTCCTTACCGATTTCTTTGTCCAAAACTCCTTTGTTCTTCTCTTTTCTTCTCTAGTCACCAAGCACACACAGGGGCCAAAACACTGATTTCTAAAATGAAAACCCTAGGAAAAAGGAGTTTTAAATACTTCCCAACAATTGCCAAAAGGCCCCTTAACCTAACTTGCATTCTTTAGACATCGGCCACCAAACTTACAATACATACTTAAAATTTCGGGTTGTTACACTTAATGGCTAGGCATGCTTGTAATATTGACCATAATATCTCTTTTGATAGCATGCCCCCGTTTCTTAACTCTTGTATTAACAATGCTTGTAACAACATCTCTTTTAATGATATGAACGTGACCCAGCCGCGTGATGGCAATGTCGAAGCCTGGTAGTGATCCATTTCCCTTTGTTTAAAAATATATTTAAGTTCTAGTCTAACTTTGATATTATCTCTATGTCTACTGTTATATTCTTTAGATAAAATGACACTTATCTTACAGCATATTTCAAAAAGATTATGATACAAATTAATATAAAATTAAAAAAACTAAAACACTAAATCAAGTCTTAAAATCAATCTAACAAAAAATGTAGAAGCGACATTGCTTAAAATTTATTTATGAAAATTGTCTAATCCCTTAATTTTCGGTTGTGATATTTACGAAACCATTTTTATTTCTTTCTTTTGGTTTAATCCATTTAAAACAAACTAGAAGGATACTCGCGCAGTGGAGCGGATATATCTTGATTTTAATGTTTTATTTGATTTTTTATTATTGCCGATTTTATAAAACGGTTTTGTGTAGTTTTGAGAAAATTATAATATTTTTTTTATAAATTTGTATAAAGAATGACGCTTTTTGAGGGGTTCATGATTTGAGGATTTGAAAAGGGTTAAGAGATAAATTTGAGGATTTGAAAGGATTAATTAGGTAACTAATGAGGATTAAAGAATGATGCTTTTTTAGAGGTTTACCATTTGAGAATTTGTAGGGAGTTAGAGATAAAGACTAATTAAGTAATTAGCATTAACAGTGGTACATAAAACTTCGTTAGTTGTTTTTAAGATATATTTTAAGTAATCAGCATTAAATAGCAGTACATAAGGCTTTATAGATTGTTTTAAGAGTTTTTCATAAATGCTTTATAGTATAGACTAGAAGTCTACTCGCGCAATGCAGCGCGATATGTCTCGATTTTAATGTTCTAATTTATTTTAATTTGTAGTTTTGAGAAAAACGGTCATGTTTTTTTATAAATTTGTTTAGAGAATGACACTTTTTAAGGAGTTCATGATTTGAAAATTTGAAAGTGGTTAGAGATAAAGATTAATTAATAAAAGTCCATGATTTAAGGATTTGAAGGTTGTTAGAGATAAGTATTAATCAAGTAATTAGTATTAAAAGTACATAAAGCTTCATTAGTTGTTTTTATGAGATTTTAAGGAAATAGCGCTACATGAAGCTTTAGAGGTTGTTTTTAAGAGTTTTTCATAAACACTTTATAATATAGTATAGATATCATGCAAATCATTAAATTCTTTAATTTTTGGTTTCCACAACTCTCTAACCGTATTTTTGTTTCTATTTACCTCATTCGTTAGATTCTATAATAACTTGAGATTATCAAATCAGGTGGATGGCTGAGATTTGTTTTCACAAATTGACCTTCTTGTCCTTTCAACATCCATCTTTCTATATATTCCTTCCTATGTCACACCAAAATCCACCACATTCATTCTTACGCTAACACAAGAATCACCCTCTGGAATCCGATCAATTGTAGTAAGATACACTCACGTACGCAAGCAATTTGAGCTGTTTCGTTCGGGCTCTTTTGTTCCAATTTATTGTAACGTTTTGGTTTACAGTTTGGTAATAAAAGCGTCTTTGCCTTTGCCTTTGCCTTTAAAAAAAACAGAGAGTCAGAGAGAAAGGTAATATTTGATCGGAGGACAAGGTAGGTAGGTAAGGAAGGATGATGAGGTTCGCGGTTCTTCTGTGCGCGGAGGACACTGAATACGTGAAGAAGAAATACGGAGGTTACTTTGGTGTATTTCTCAGAATGCTGGCGGAGGAAGGCGAGATTTGGGACGTATTTCGTGTCGCCGGCGGACACTTTCCTGACGACCAACAGATCGGACTTTACGACGGTTTTGTGATTAGCGGTAGCTGTAACGACGCTCACGGCGATGATGCTTGGATCTCTCGGCTTCTCACTTTGCTCAACAAATTGGATTCCATGAACAAAAAAATTCTGGGCATTTGCTTCGGTCACCAGGTAGCTAAATTATGCATGATTATTAACAAAACCAACTGTTTTTCAAAAACTTTAATTAATATAATTAATGAAAAGATTGAATACAATATATATATATATATATATATATATGACTTGTACTGGTTTGAAGCTCATATGAGTTGGAGCATGCAAAACCAGCTGATCACTCTGTCATCTCGTACACTCCTACGTTCAAAACTTTTATCATCCATGACATCAGACTTGGCTTTATAATATATATTTAGAATGTGTAAACTGAAGACCCGTTTATAAAACGCTTACCTGGGTAAGTGTTTACCAAGTCACATTAGCTTACCGGATGAATATGGTAAGGACCAAGAATCTTACCCGGTAAGAGCGGAAGCAAGGACCGAGAGTCTTACCCGGTAAGTGAGTTCGACGACTCTTACCACGGTTAGCGCTTACTGGCTAAATTGTTGCATACGATGCCATTTTGGTGACTAAAATCTTATCCGGGAAGCAAGCAATAGTGTTAAATTTTACTGGTAAGCACTTACCCGGATAAGTGATTAGGTAAACGGCCCCTTAATATATGATATTTTATAAAACCAAAGTATCATATATATCTATAAGAAGCTTTTAAGATGTTTTTCAATTTTGAGAAGTGTCCTATAAATAAAATGTCGTATAAGATAACTATTACGATACTTTATTTAAAAGGTTTCTAAAAAAATTGTTGAAAAGACAACATGTTCTATAAGCCTAGTGTTACACGTTTTGGTTTGGTCTTATAAACTCGAGTTTTATTAGAACATCTCCTTTCCAATGGAGATTCTTAAAAAAACCTCTTTTTTGCACTTTTGGTGACATCTAATTTTCAACTCATCAAATTAAAATTTTATATAAAAGTCCATAATGATAGTTCTTATAAGAACCTTATTTTTATGGGTCCCATTTATTTGTCCAACATCAATAATTATTATATATTTATAAATAAATATTAAGTATTTAATTTAAATACCAATAGAAATGAATAACTTTTCATTTCACACAAACTTTATGGTAAGAACCAAAGTTCTTAAATAAGAACCCAAAGGGGATGAGGTTCTTATAAGAACTCTCCACAATGGTAGTTCCTACAAGCAACATCACTTTTTGCTTATAAAAACCTTGCATTGGAGATGCTCAAGAACCTAAAGGAGTTTAAGTTCTTATAAGAACTCTCCACAATGGTAGTTCCTACAAGCCACTACACTTTTTATTTTTAAGAATCTTACATTGGAGATGTTTGTAAGAACTCTTTGTAATATTTAAACATTTTAAACCCCTCACAAAGCTAATTTTGTTAAGTGATAAATCATGAAAGAAAAAAACCCGAAAAATATAAGTAAATTTTGAGTTGTTCAAGAACATGTGTAACCTCGTTAGAATATTACCCAAATCTAACACGTCTTTAGCGTACTAATTCCAATATTTAAGTTATACTGAAAAGACCTCTTATTGAAAAGAAGACATCTCCAAGAGATTCTTTTACTCCAAAATAGTCCGAGAATGAAAATTCAAAAAAATTCAAAAAAAATTAAATTCGACTGCAACAACCTATCTATTTTAAAATTACAATATTGATTATATTATTAAAATATAATAAAAATATAATAATATAATGTTTGTTTATCATGATAATCACTCAAAATTTAGAGAATTTCACGCATTTTCTCCTACTTTCTTCATTTTGAAGAATGAAGAAATAATATAATGTTTGTTTCTACGTTTTCTTCAATTAAAATTTCATCTTCAAAAATTCAATATGTTCCCAACAACCGAGTAAAACCGACAAATTTTTATGTCTTCTCATAATATATATATATATATATATGGGAAATTAATTAAAATACCCCATAATTGAAGTTGAGTTACCAAAATACCCAAAAAAAATCAAAGTTTACTCAAATGCCCTAAATTTCCGCGATGATGCCCGCGATGGCCCGTGGTGGGGACTGAAAGTGTAAATAATGTTGAAAAAATTATCACTTTCAGTCCCTGACCGCGATCACGGGCACTCAACGCGGAAATTTAGGGCATTTGGGTAAACTTTGAATTTTTTTGGGTATTTTGGTAACTCAACTTCAATTATGGGGTATTTTTATTAATTTCCCTATATATATATATATCTTTGAATTTTAAGTTGTACAATATACAACTACCATAAGATATTGACATACAATTGGTGAGTACTTTGTGATGGAAAAGTCATGGTCCTCTACATTTGTCTAATCCCTTTGATGCAAAATGATAGGAAATGGTGTTCTATATGGAAAAGCCATGGTCCTCTTCATTTGGACTCACACCATCTCTAAAAATGCTACTTTACCGACAAAAAAACTTGAATCTCATGTGATCATTCAGTTGACACCGGTCCAACAACAAACGTGTCTATACTAAAAGATTCTGCCATGAACGAAAACGAGTCAGATATATTATTGCCTTTAATTATTAATACATATTTATGTGTTATATATATATATATATATATATTATATGATCTATGTTTTCATTAATTATTCATTTAACCTATCATCGGATTTGACAAGTTATTCGATCCTACTCGACTTGCACATTTGTCATCTTTTTTGTTTCATCGTGAAAGAAAAGATAAAGGGTCTTATGTTAACCTACCGACAAATAATTGAAGGGAGAATCAAGACTCGTATCATTAGGATCATTTGTGGGACATTTAAATGTGGATCCATTAATTATCTATGGATCAGTCGATAAGAATGATAATAAAAGTAATTATTTGATTTTATATATAATATAATTGAATCGTTCTCTCGAAACCCCAAAATGTAATTACAGGTTAAACCAAAGGGATTGAAAGTTCATTCTTATTTTTTATTTCCATTTTCATTTCTCAACTAGAACCAAACAACCCCTAAATACCCTTCCCTTTTTTTTCTTTTTTCTTTTTACATATTCAAGATATTGATTTCAATAAGGTTCTTTTTAACACCACCCATGTTCATCTATAATTTTGTTAGACATAGATGGGACAATGGTGTTATTCATCCTTTCTACCTCAGTCAAGGTGTTCCATTATTTCTATGGCACCACTTTAATTTGTTAAATATTTTGTTAATTAAAGTAGAATGTTGATAAATCATATATCAAAACAAGCATGATATTTGTTGATGTAAGTATGACACATAATCCACGCGGCCTTTATATTTATTATATGCGTCATTTTAGTACATATCATATCCCTGTTTTTTATTATTAACTTCGTTTATTTTTTTAATCAACACTTGTTAAATTTTTCGGTTTGCAATGGACATATAATTTCATTTTATTTAACTTATGGTAAGTTTTAACATCAAATGTTAAATGGTCTCGTATTAGATACTTGCCCGTGCCTTAGGGGGTAAAGTAGCCCGCTCGGTTTCAGGGTGGGATATAGGGGTCCGGACCATCAACTTCTCATCATCCCCTGCGATTTTCGCCAATTTGGAAATGCCAACTAGTCTTTCCTTAATCGAATGTCATCGTGATGAGGTACAACATTATTCCACATCTCCATACGATTGATTGTTGTGAATATATATATATATATATATATATATGGAAGGGTTCAATTGAGAAGTCTAAATATTTTGAGAAATAGAGAAGTAAAAAAAACACGGGAGTGTTCATATATGAACAGTCATATATGAACGTTCATATAACAGTCATATATGAACGTTCATATATAAACAGTCATATATGAACATTCATATATGAACACTCCAACGTTCATATATGAACGTTCATATAACAGTCATATATGAACGTTCATATATAACAGTCATATATGAACATTCATATATGAACACTCCCGTGTTTTTTTACTTCTCTATTTCTCAAAATATTTAGACTTCTCAAATGAACCTAACACTATATATATATATATATATATATATATATATATATATATATATATATATATATATATATATATATATATATATATATATATATATATATATATATATATATAGGGTCAGGTTCAGGTTCAGGGAAAAACCTTAAAAAAGGGAAAATTGGAAGAACACCCTGGTAGCCCTTCATCTGAACGGTATGCAATTGTGCATACAGATACTTTGTAACATGTGCATATGCACAAGTGCATAATGCGCTTGTGCATAAAATCCAAAAAACAACAACATAATTTCCATGTATGCACAAATGCATATTGTCCCGATGAAGGAGTTTTCCGTTTTTTTGAGGTTTTCCCTTGAACCTCCCTCTATATATAGGGGTTAAATAAATATGTTACAAACCTGTGAGAATCCGTATAAAAATATTTTCTTACATGTATTTTTCATCAAATGCTAGGATTTAATATATTTTGTTTCACATATATTTGTTTCATAATATAATAGTTTCACATAGATTTGTTTCACCATGTGAATATTTTCTACGTATTTTTCACTTCATTACATTAGGTGAATCTGTAATCTTTTCACAAGGTGAACACGAACATATATGAAACAAAATCTTAAATCATATTGTTTTGATGAAAAAAGAATCATGTAAAAAATACTTTTATATTAGTTCTCACGGGTTTGTAACATATTTGTTGTTCTCGTCCATTATATATATATATATATATATATATATATATATATATGCAAACCAACATTTTTCTGAACAACAGGTTTATGAACTGCCATCGGGGGCGGAGGTGTTGGCATGGTCAGATAAGACTCGAGTGGAGATGTTCAGGTATCGCGATCACATCATGGGTGTTCAAGGTCACCCCGAATACACCAATGATATTCTTCTACAACTCATTGACCGCCTTCTCCAACGCAATCTTATCGAGGTGTGTGACAAATTTTCAAATTGTATCATATCATCTTTGTGATTTCTTAGAAAATGATTATCAAATTTAAAACGACAAAGAAGGGTCCATACCGTGTTTTTTCTTTGATAAATGTGTGCGCGGTGCAGGAGTCGTGTGCAGCGGAGGCTAGAGCTAACATGGAGAAGGCTGAACCCAACTGGGAGGCTTGGAAGGAGCTGTGCACCAGTTTTCTCAAGGGTAAACGATGATGAATATAAATTACTAGACCTTATATCTTCCTAATTATTATTGTTTTTAAATGTGATTAGGATATTTGATGTCGACTGTTTGAAGGGTTGGGTTTAATTCGATGAGAAGTGGTTTTCAACTGCTGGATGAGAAATTGGTGCACATTTGATTGAAAGTGATCAACGGTTCAGATCCAATTGTCAAGTTTTTCACGTTAACATCAACTTCTCACAAGATCCTTTGCCGCTATTTGAATGGGTATTGTATTGATCTAATTAATAGGTTTGTGGGATTTGATATATATGCCTTATAAAATGGTAATTGGTAAAGGTCCTTAAAATGATTCTTAATCCTCATCGATTAGAAACCATATTCATTGAAGATACTAAGGGTCGGTTTGGTTTAATAATGAAATTTGGATTTTATAATAAGATTTGGAATCTCTAATGCGTTTGGTTTGTAGTATTTAAAATGGAATTGAATTTTATTCTTATAAATAGTTTATAAAAACAAAATATAAAAAACTAATAAAACTACTTTTTATTAATTATTTATTACAAAACAATTTTATTACCATAATTTAAAATTTATTACAAATGAAATTATGCGAAATACCAACTATCTTCATGTGATTTCAAAAATCCTAAAATTGCAAATCTGAGCAATCATTCAAACTAAACGGGACCTAAGTGTGTGTTTGTAAATCCAAATCCATTCAAGTTATACTAAAAAATACAAACTAAACGGGACCTAAGTGTGTGTTTGTAGGATTTCGTGAGATTTAAAATTGAATTCCATTTCACCACGTTTGGTTTACAGAAAGTTCCAGAATTCAAATCCCACACACTAATTTTGTAATAATGTTTTTAGAATATGTTTAAAACATTTGTTTTCTATTCATTAATAAAAGAACAATTAATTGCTTTTATTCTATTATAAAATTAATTTTTTTTTATAAAGAATGGAATTCAATTCCATTCGAATCCTAAAAACCAATCATTTTGAAAATTCTAAATCCCTCAAATTCCAAATATTGGAAATCCAAATTCCTCTAAAAACATTCCATCACACCAAACACACCCTAACCCTCTTAGGGTGTGATGGAATTAGAATAGATAATTCAGTTGAACAAATTCCAAATGTTATGTTTAATTCACATAATGAAAGTGTTGGAACCCTATTAAATTCCATAAAGTAAAGATATCCCACATAATTCAATTCCTTTCTGACAAATTCCTTGCCCTCATCCAATCTTAATTTATGTAGCTTGTGATTCTGTCTCCATTGGTCGATCTCTTTGATTCGACTCTCTCTCTCTCCATGTCTGATTTTGATACGAATACAACCATAATGTCGCGGGTTTACCTTTTCACCATACTTACTCAAGATGTGATAAAAAAACGAGGTGATTTCACTTCTTCTTTATGATTTTCATCTTCTTGATTCTTGCTCTATTTTGTTTGTTTTTTCTTTGCTTGTTTCACACTTTATTGTTGCTCTATTTAGTTTTGTTTTGGTTTTGGGCAATTTCACCAATGTTTGTTTTCAATTGAGTGAGAGATCAAGAAGTAAACCAAATGTTGGTGATATAGATGTTCAATGTAAACAAAATGTTCACTTTAAAGTATGTTATATGAAGGTTCTACTTTCCTATGCGTTGAGGAATACACTATATAATAATACAACATGAAGTCTGTTATACGAGGGTTCAAGAATAGAAAAAGTAGGTTTTCATATGCTTTTGGAATACACTGTTAAGTCCGTTGTACGAGGGTTCAAGAATAGAAAAGGGGCAACTCGTGTTTATAGCTTCTATTCTAATGTTACATAGCAAGCTTTTTATCATTTTGGAACACAAAACATATCCCTAGTTTGTTTTCCCCAAATATTTGTGTTCTCCAAAGCATAGAAAAGTGAACATTTTGTTTACATTTAACATGTAAATCACCAACATTTGGTTTTCTCAATTAACTGAAAACACAAACCAAGGCAACAACATTGGTGAAATTGCCCAAAAGCAACAAAAATTAAATATAACAGCTATAAAACATGAATAAAATGTTAAACAAACAATGAAGAAAACAAAACAGAGCAACAACAAGAATCAAGAAGATGAAGATTGTAGGGAAGAAGTGAGATCACCTTGTTTTTTAATCACGTCTCAAATAAGTATGATCTAAACATAAACACGCGACAATGTGGTTGCAATTGTATCAGAATCAAACATGGAGATTGAGAAATGCACATATGACTGGAGAAAATGAGAGGGCGGTAACATGGCAAGAAGGTGATATATATATATATATATATAGAGAGAGAGAGAGAGAGAGAGATAATACATACCAGATTGACAACGACTTGCACAAATCAAGATAGAGAGCAATGAATGAATTTGGATTAGGGCAAGGAATTTGTTGGAAGGGAACTGAATTCTGTGGGACATCACATGGAATTGTGAAATCTTTAAATTAAGAAATTTAATGAAATTCGAAGAATTCAAACATTTTAATTATGTGAACCAAACTTTAGTCAAAAGAATTATCCATGAACCAAAAAAAACCCTACAAGTTTGGGTTGAGGAAGATCATCACACCACTCGATCCGTTGTCATCAGAGTTGGGTTAATAGAAGACGATAAAGCGATGGATTCAGATAAGTTCTTTGGATCTTCCACAGCAAATATCCTTTCTTTATTGCCACACTTGTGTTCTCGCAATAGACCAGATTACACTTTCAGTGACATAAAAGCAGACATCAACAAATAATTTTGCAAGTAAACTAACAAGTATGTGATTTGCATCCAACAAAAAACATCCATGCCATTTATTGGCTAGTAACTAAATAAAGTAGCTTTAGTTCATAATATCACCAACTAGCAAATGATGACACCATAAAAATCACCAAATACCCAACAAATTCAATCAATAAGAACAGATAAACTTGTTCTCAAACTGCAAGGCTTGAGTTCCTCTTGCACTCTGCCAACATATCCATGTAAAACTGGCACTTGCTAATGTCACTTCCAGAGCTGTTTATGCACTGCACCATACACAACAATACATACATCAAACATCAATCTTAAATTAAATTTCAAACCCAAGATATCCCGTGAAATACCAACTACTCCCATGGGATTTCTAAATCCAATGTTTGTGGGAACTTGGGTTTCAGTGATAATCCCGGGATTTCAATTCCGGAACACGGGATTGGAATGGAATCCAATTCCAAATCCCACAAATCAAACAGGCGCTTCAAATCTTACTCACATTTCTTATGGCTGAATACTCATGCAGATGGCTGGCTGGCCATCAACAAGATTTCTATATAGTAACAGTGTATGCTACTGTCATATGCAAGTTATATAACATAAATCATCCTTGCTTTAGCCATTTACTTGCATGATTCACTAGATATTTTCTTTTGCTCGACGATAAATTTATGTTATGTGTTGAATGTGATGTAAGGATGATAGCAAATAAGCACAAATGCATACAGAGATAAGAGACATACATCTGTGAATGCCTTAGAGTGGTTGACACAAGCATCAGAGACCGAGCTGGGTGTGGCAACATCCGGAGCAGCAGCACCAACAGTTTCATGCTGGATTGTACGAGGACCCATTACAGAATCCACAGCCCTGTGAGCAACAGCACTTCCAGTACCAAACGCCAAACCTACCAAAAAGAGGCATCGTCAAATTTAAATAAGGGAAGGGATTGCATGTGTTAAATCATTCTTCTTGGAGTATATAATATTTATGTACTTATGTTGATATACCTTGGGCTATGGTTGAACCAATGCTTCCAAGCATTGATCCACCGCTGCTGGCCTGAGCAGGGGCAGGTGGGGGTGCACGGCTTGCTGCAGAGGCAAATACTTAAATGTTAGATGTTAAGATAACGGAATACACGTAGATGAGAATGTGTGACATAAAAGGGAAGAGATGTGTGCAAGCCCAAAACTTGTACAATGATCATATTGAATAATGATTAGGCAATAGAAAACATTACCTGGTGCAGGGGGGTTGCATGCTGGAGCACGAGCAGGTGCACGGGCTGACCTTCCTGCAATATAGGGTTTTAGTACGGAACATCCATGTACATGGCTATATAGAATTATAATTTATAAACAACATGAAACATATAAACTACCATGCCTCTTGAGCATAAAAGCCATAAATGATGAAACTGTTTGTTTCAATCATTTATAGTTCCGAATATTTTCGACCTTCGTTGGAAAATCACCGATCTACAAATCGTTGACATCTATATGCTCTAGGGTTCTTTGCAATTTTCATTTCTCATGGTGTTTTGTGAATGGAAGATTAAATTGAGAACTAACTGTCATTTTGTGATGTGTGCTTGTTTTGGAATCGCTGTGTGTTCACATTCACAAACAAATTCGTTAAAAGTAACAATCTTTAGGTTTGTAGATACTAGATATTCATATCTTGTTTTGTAAGAATTAGGGAAGTTTGTCACAATGTTTTAGTTCCAACAGATTCTAGTACTCTAGTGACTTACTTCACATTTCCTCTTTCCGAAGCTTAATCTTTCTAGCCCTTGATTACCAACTAATTCAAACCCTATTTCCTTTTCTTTTGAGAAACTATGACAGGGTATTAGTTCTGATAAATATATGCAAAACAATAGTTCTCAGTCGTTCACACATATCACAACAAAACCAAAGGAGACCTCAAAAGTTAAATTACTTATAAAATTAAAATCAGCATATCACTTGTTTTGCAGCTTCAAAACCATACTCGGTTAATCTTACAAACCAGACAGTAGTTATCTGCAAAGCAAAGTAAGACAATTTTACTTTCTCAACAAGCCATGCCAAGTCCAGATTTCTTGGGAAAAAAAATTGACCAAAAAATCAATTGTATGGCAGTGGACGATAAGAGTTTTTTAGCAGCCTCACAACCGGATATAAATTCTGTTTCAAGATAAGGACACTAGAATCATTGAAAAGTTGAAACGTATATAACATACATATAAAAATGGAATACACCTAAGTTGCTGAAATGAATCCGGTACAGCTCAATATCTACAAACCTAAAGATCCTCAATTAAACGAGTAAACACACAGCGATTCCAAAACAAACACAGCGATTCCAAAATGACAGTTAGGGGTTGTTTGTTTACCTCTTAATAGTTCCATTAAGAGGCAACCTCTGACTCGTTAAGAGGTGAATCCTGTTTGGCAAAAAAAGACTGCCTCTTAATGATTCTAAAACCCTCTTAACGATTTTGTACCTTGGGTCTCCCTTCCCTTAACCATTCAGAGCCCTAATTTCATTTTGAACAATTACCAAATAACCATATCTCATTTTTGCACTATATTACAAGAGCCTCTTAATCATTCTGACCACTCAATCATTCTGCACCAAACCATTCAACAACTGCCAAAGAGCCCCTTAAATAAAAAAAAACTAGAACATATAAATGGCGACATTATGTAGATCGATGAGGCAGATCAATAATATTGGGAACTACAGTATACATGATTGAAACTAACGGTTGCAACAATTAACAATGGCCTAGAAAACTTACCACCGGAGCTTCTGCGAGCCATGTTGATTTCTAGAGAGAGAGAGATAGGGGCGGCGAAGACGAGAGAGAGAGAGAGAGTTAACGGATTAGAGACGATGGGGGCGATTGAGAGTCAAACCCTGATACCGTGTGTATGTCTCTTTTATAAGGTAAGGTGTGGGCTTCATGGTTGTACATTTCGCCTTTAAGGTTGTACGTTGTGTTGTGGATGCTTGTAGTTGAACTTTGGCAATGACGATTGTGTGTGTTCTTCTGGAAGCGTCTAATTTTCTCCTTTTTCCAAATATTGTTTTCAACCAATCAGAAACTAAGGTGTACCGTACTTGAAATGGACGCTACTGTAGGTTATCCTTCCATCATCCGGATCGTGGAATATGCTTGTGTTTTTTAACCGGGTCGCTTGGATACTTTTTGTAATTGAAAATTGAAGAAATTCCCAAAATGGCATTTCAAAAAAAGAATAACGAAACAAAGATAAGAAAAGTTAACTATGTAGAAAACCCTTTGTGGTCTGAAGAACTCTTCCTTGAGCTCTTGTCTCCTCCCTTTCTCCGGTGAGTTTTATCCCCATCTCTTTCTCCGGTGAGTTTTCTCCCCACTGCACCCCCTTCTCGGAGCTCTGCACTCTTGTCTTTTACCGTCTGTTTGGCTCTCTACCACCATGTCAACACCTACCGATAATATCGATGCCCTCCCAAAGCTAACCACCAAACTCAGTGTCTCCAACAACCCTCCTCCCGTTACCGAGGTTGAAGATACCACGGAGTCTTCTCTCATCCAAGGTATGGAGGAGCTAAATCTCGACACCTTCGTTGAAACCTCGATGGTGACCAGAGTCTTCGCACGAAAAGGCTGCTCCGTTGTCTTTCTAAAAACCGTGTTCGGAAGAATGTGGAAGTTCAGGGACAGTTGGCAAGTTAAATTCCTCGGCTCAGACTCTAAAAGCTCTTTCTTTGGGTTCTCTTTCTCCTCACCGGAAGACCAAAAATGGGTCTTACATCGCATGCCATGGATCTTCTCGACGGGCTTCCTTATTGGATCCCCTTGGCCAACCTCCGGCAACTGGAAAGACGCTCGACTTAACAAAATCCCTCTGATGCTAACTATCAACAACATTCCCTTGAGGCTTTATACTAAGAATAATCTCAACGCCTGGATCAAAGCAGTTGACCCGGAGACGGTGTTCTACTGGAAAGGCTCCAACTTAGATATGAGCCGTACTAGTTCAAGGACAAGAGTGAACTTGTCGGTGGACAAACGTCCATGCGTCGGCTTATTCATTGATTTTGAAGGAAGGAATAAGTGGCTCCAGTTCAAGTTCGACAGACTCCCGCTAATTTGCTACAGGTGTGGACTGTGGGGACATGATAACCAAGGATGCACAAACAAACCAGTTGCAATCCGTGACCCATAAGACCCGGAAAAAAAGCTTATGCAACTATACGGACCATGGCTATCGGGAACGAACATTGGGGACTGTTTCACCCCTTCTTTCGCTAACAAGGCCGGGATTGTTACGGAACTCGCCGGAAAATCAAATGCCAGCAAGAATCCGACCGTTTGTGAAGTCTCCGGCTTAGTCACGACCACCGAGGAGGATAACAGTTCCCCAAGCAATCCTCAGGTACAGATATCTCTCTCCCCTTCCTATGAAAAAAGTAAAATTACCTTTTACTTTGGGAAGTGTGGGCAGCCAAAAAAAGAAATTCATTGTCCTTCTAGAGACTTGTTTGACCCTACTACAAGACAACTCATTTTGGAGACTTCCAATTCCCCTCCTCCTATAGCCTGTGCGGAGGATGACAGGAAAAAGGACAATACTCTAGGTGACCGTGCCTCTCAAATGGACAAGACATCCACCACCCTCCTCAACAGTCTGCTACCTAATACCAAGACAAACCCCTCTGAAAATCCACCTTCCTTTACCATTTGTACCCTCAGTACCCCTCCCCCTCTCACTACAACCCATTTGGGGTCCCCACCACCCTACAATACCATCTCACCTAACATATGTACCACTAAAGTTACCATGCTCTCTCCCATGCATGAAGAATCATGCATAATCCCATGCGCTAACCTTACCCCCAAGAGTTAACTAGCGTTTACACACCCCCATGCAACACTCCCACAATCCATGCAGAAACCACAGCTCGCGTACCCCCTACCCATTACACACCGAACATCAACAATGCTGAAATTTTGGCAGTAACCCCTGGCTCCACCCCGAATCGAAAACGTTCATCCTTCAAAGTCATGGCAAGGTCGGCGAGAGACAAGAAAATCAGAACACAATCTGCTGCAATCGACATAGAGACCCCTACTGCAGGGATTCATCCAAAGAATGATTATCCTCTTCCAAATGAACCAGAGACGGGACCCGTCCCACGGGCCCGCCTAGACCAATGAAGATTATGGCATGGAACTGTCGGGGCTTGGGCAACCCGCGTGCGGTTCCGGTTCTGAAGGATCTCCTTCGTTTATCTAGGCCTGACATTATCTTTTTGTTTGAAACACTTGTTAACCAACCTCAGATGGACGTTATAAAATCCAGGTTGGGCTTTGAAAATTGTTTCACTGTCGACTGTATTGGAAGAAGTGGTGGTGTTTGTGCCCTTTGGAATGGTAATGCAAATGTTTCTCTTTTGTCGTACTCGCATAACTTTATTGACCTGCTTGTTAATGACTGTGTAAACGGCTCTTGGAGACTTACGGGTTTTTACGGTTTCCCTGAAAGAGGCAGAAGGCGAGATTCGTGGAACCTCCTGCGAATGCTCGCCAGTCGATCGAATAATCCGTGGGTAGTCATTGGAGATTTTAACGATCTCACAGCTCACAGCGAAAAAAAAGGTCGTTTAGAGCATCCCGACTGGTGCATTCGGGGCTTTCGCGATGCTCTGGCCGATTGCCACCTTACTAACATAAACATGCAGGGTTTTCCTTTTACTTGGTGCAGGCATACAGGTAAACCCAATGAAGTTTGGGAGCGCCTTGATCGTGCGGTCGGGTCCCCGTCGTGGACTAACATCTTTCCAAATGCTTGGGTGGAAAACCTTATTAGTCCGATATCTGACCACTCTCCTATCATCCTTCATTTGCATGATGTCTCCCCGGTCCGCTTCCCTTCTCGCAAGCTTTTTAGATTTGAGAACAAATGGTTTCATGAGGCAGATCTGGATGACCGGGTTTCGGCCTGGTGGAGTAATGGCTCTTCCCGCAACCTCCAAAACCGTCTCTCCAGGATTGCCAGCAACCTTTCGAGATGGGGACGCAACCTTCACGCGGCCCAAAGAGAAGAATTAAATGATTGTCGTCGTAGGCTTGCCTATCTTAGAGATCATCCCTCCCCCGACAGCGCTCTTGAATCTTCTATTATCAACACTAAATTGGTCTCTCTCATCGCTAATGAGGAAGAGCATTGGAAACAACGTGCAAAGGTCTTCTGCCTTAAGGAGGGTGACTCTAATTCGAAGTTTTTTCATGCCCATGCCAATGGGCGAAGGAGAAAGAATTTTATTCGCCGCCTAAAAACCAACGATGGGAGTTGGGTGTCGGACACAAACGGACTCCAGTCTTTGACTATTTCTTACTTTAAGAACCTCTTCTCGGAAAGCTTTGGTTTGGCTTTTCTGGTCACTGACAAAGTCAAAACTCGCATTACGGAGGAAGACAACAGGTTCTTGGATGCCCCCTTCTCGAAGCAAGAATTCAAAGACGCCATCTTTCAAATGCATCCGGACAAAGCTCCGGGTCCCGACGGCTTTAACCCTCGATTTTTCCAGCATTACTGGAATCTTCTTGGCGATTCCATCTTCTCGTCCGGGATCCTTTGGCTTCAGAATCGTGAATTCCTGGAGGGCATTAACGATGCTATCATCACACTTATACCAAAATGTGCCGAGCCTGCCACCTTAAAAGACCTTCGGCCCATAGCTCTTTGCAACGTTGTGCTCAAAATTGTAACCAAGGCTATTGCGAACCGCCTCAAGAAAATCCTCCCCAGAGTTGTCTCGGAGTTTCAATCGGCCTTTATCAAAGGTCGACTTATTACTGATAATATTCTCCTCGCTTTTGAACTTCTCCATAGCATGAATCGAAACAAACGGAAAAAATTCGGAGATATGGCTCTTAAGATCGATATAAGCAAGGCCTATGACAGGATGGATTGGAGTTACGTGCGTCTCATGTTAACGAAGTTGGGGTTCTCGTAACATTGGGTGGAGATGGTGATGTTGTGTATTACTTCGGTCAAATACTATATTAAGCTAAATAATGATATTTTGGGCCCGATAACACCCAAGCGGGGTCTCCGACAAGGCGATCCTCTTTCTCCTTATATTTTTATTTTGTGCATGGAGGGTCTCTCCACCCTTATAGAGGACGCTTCTTCTCACAACCGGATTCATGGTTGCCAAGTCACGAGACGGGCTCCGGCAATATCGCACCTGCTTTTTGCGGACGATGCTTTCCTCTTTTGTCGTGCTAACGCGGTAGAATGCTCGAAGCTTAAATCCATTCTCGAAACGTTCGAATTGGCTTCGGGGTTGGCGGTTAACTTCGATAAGTCCGGAATAATGTGCAGTAACAACCTCGATCAGGCGTCCAAGGAGAGAATATGCGATGTCCTTGGAGTGTCCAATCCCCTCAATACTGGAAGGTATTTGGCCTGCCATCGTTGGTGGGGGAAAACAAAAAAACTATTTTTCGACACCTCAAAGATAAGGTATGGCAGCGGCTATCAAAATGGCGACAAAAGCCGATCTCCGGAGCGGGTAGACTTACGTTGATCAAGGTTGCGGCCCAGGCTATCCCGGTCTACTTCATGAGTGTCTTCTTACTTCCCAATACTCTCTTGCAAGAGATCCAACAACAGCTTAACAACTACTGGTGGAGCTCCAAAAAGGATGGCTCACGATCGATAAACTGGATTTCTTGGGATAATCTTTGTTGTCCTCAAAATTCTGGTGGTCTTGGTTTTCGGGATTTCTCGGCCTTCAATTTAGCTCTCTTGGGTAAACAAGGCTGGAGGTTGATTTCCTATCCGGACTCCCTGGTCAGCAAAGTATTTAAAGCCAAATACTTTCCGAAAGGGAGTTTTTTTGATGCTAAACTTGGACACAATCCGAGTTACATTTGGCGCAGTATATGGAGTGCTCATTCGTTACTTAAAAGTGGGTTCAGATGGAAAGTTGGAAACGGTGAAACTATCAAAGTTTGGAAGGATCCATGGCTTCGCGACGACCTCAACTTTCGAGTGGAAAGCCCACCTAAGCCGAACGAGCTCGATTGAAGGGTCTGCGACCTCTTTTCCACTCACTCCAGTGGTTGGGATCATTCTCGATTATCTCGAGACTTCTAACGTCGTGACCAGCTGGAGATTCTTAAAACCTCATGCCTTAGAAATGGGCCGGATAGGCTGATTTGGCACCTGAGTCACAACGGAACATATTCAGTTAAAAGCGGGTATCACTTCTTAAGAAACAACGGGCTACCTCGTAGGGCCACCGATCAACGCAACACTGATTTTTAGAAGGCAATCTGGAAGGCCAATGTTCCTTTTAAAGTCAGAACTTTCGCCTGGAGATTTAGCAAAGACGTTCTTCCTCATAGAGAAAATCTCCAAAAACGCGGTTTAAATGTCTCGTGTTTGTGCATTTTTTGTGGCATTAACCCGGAGAATAATTGGCACCTATTTATCGACTGCCCAACATCGATCAAGGTCTGGAAAGAAGCAGGCCTGTGGGATAGGATCAACACAACTGCAGACAATTCCGAGGATTTCCGTAGCTTCCTTTTCTCCACTCTCGCAAATGCTACCCCTTCGGTTAGTCATAACTTACCGATGATCCTTTGGAGCATTTGGACTCATCGTAACGAGGCTTGGCTAAATGGGGCGGTAAAGGTGTCGTCGCTCGTTATCCGCCATGCTTCCACTGTTCTTTCGAACTGGTGTACGGCTAATGCCTTACATTCCCGTTTAAGGACCACGACTGCCCTCCCAAACTGCGACTTATGGCACGCCCCTCCGGTGGGTTATCTAAAATGTAATGTGGATGCGGCTATCTTCAGCGAATCCAACAACTGGGGTTCAGGGACGATTCTGCGAGACGCTAATGGCTCGTTCATCGCTGCTCTGACAACTGTCACTATTGGAACTCCACCCGTCAAAGAATGTGAGGCTATGGCTCTGGCAAATTCCATAGAATGGGTGCTTCAACTGGGATACCTGCATGTTTTTTTTCGAATGTGACGCCAAGGTGGTGGTCGATGCCTCTCACTCAAACGAAGATTATCTCTCATAATTTGGATCTATAATTGCTAGATGCAGGTCTCTCCTCCTTCGGAGCAATGGATTTTCTTTGAATTTTGCTAGGAGACAGTCTAATGTGACTGCCCACACTCTTGCTAGAAATGCCCGTAGTTTTCTGAGCCCTTCCACGTTGTTCTACACTCCCAGCTTCTTGCGGGAGTCTGTTAACCTCAATTGTAACCTCAAATGTAATCTTCCTCAGTAATACAATGGGCTGGTTTCTGCTTCAAAAAAAATTGAAATTTGAAGAGCGTTTTTAAGTTGAATTTTTGTAAATTTATAATTTTTTGGTTGATTTTTTTTGATAAATTAGTTGATAAGGCATCCGATAATTAATAACTGTTAAAGGAAAAACGAAACAACATAACAATAGAATAGAGAGCACGAAAATCCATCTTTCTCATTAATCATAAGCCCTTTAAATGGGGAGGAGTTTACAACAAAAAGGAAACATTAATTATGGTAAATTCTAATACTAGGAAAATATTCTTTCAATCACTTCCTTTTGATGATGGCACATATCCTTCAACACTCCCCCCTTGTGCTGAATCAAATGAGTGATGGTGCATAGTTCTTCAACACTCCCCCTTGTGCCGAATCAAATGAGTGATGGTGCATAGTTCTTGCCTCATTAAAACCTTACGCCGAAGAAACAAAACCCAGTGGGAAAAATAAAAACTTTAGACGAAGGAAATAGTACAAGACACCAATAAACAATTCCTTTAGTTTACCATTTTTCTTGATTTGTGCATCAATCAAGAGGTGTAGAAATCAAGATGATGTATAAAATGTTGTCTCACTAAAACCTTGCACCAAGGAACAAAACCCAGTGAGAAAAATAAAACATTTGGCGAAGGAAAGAGCACAACCCATTAATAGTACATGTTTAGTAGACACCTCCTTTTGTCTATTACTCCCCCTGACTCATGCATTAATTTAGGGAGTTTAGAAAACATTTTCACTTTAATACCTAATACAAGTTTCCCAAATATGGTTTTAGGTAATCGAAGTGGTAAACAAATATGTCACCTTCTCCTGGCATCTTACATGATTCATTTGAATCTAGAGGAGAGTTTGTTATTGCTGATTGTATAGAAACTTAAGTAGATAATGCTTTGTGTTATCACCCTTGATGTATCTTACTTTCATTCCTTTGATACATGATGCATTATTTCCATATATGCGGTAGGATATTGGTTGAGCTCAAAACACTAGCTCCTCTACTATGTGTAATGAAAGTCCTTAACCATGTACACCTTTGAATAGTCTCATGGAGAGTAATATTCTTGATAATTTAAGAATGTAGCTCTTAAAGGGTTGCTTAGTTTACTTCCAAGCAATCGGCATGTTCCATATGATAATTCCTTAGCCAGTTTGGGAACAACCTATATATGAGTTGAACATAAACCTAATATCAACAATTATATACCAAGACATTGTTTGGTGTTTTTCTATAAGAGCCAATACTTTTGCCACTCACAATCTAAGTAGGTATTGAAGTTCCATTATCAATTCAATTTTCTCTATAGGGAAAGTATTGGCCCACGTCAATGGTGCCAAAAGATTAATTTGAAATCATTCCAATGACGTTGCGTTGGCGCTGAGCTAAATCTAGCTGACAAGTTCAGTTAGAAGTACGATATACGGTCAAGTGTGTTATGTTGAGTACAATAATGCTCCATTGTACTTAGGTATGGAATTCCAGCTCCTAACACCTCTTCGTCCTCATCCTTTAGACGAAATGGATCTTTCATTATATCCAACACTTTGACCGATCATGAGAGTGCTAATCTGATGTGCTTTGTCCATATTAGGTCGCCTGATCATTTTCTAGACATATGCGGATCGGTGGATTAATATTCCACAAACTCGGTGTCGTAGCTCAAGTATCTAGACAAAACCAAGTTTTCCCACGATCTTTCATCTCAAATTCAGATTTCAAGTAGCTTGTGTTTTCTCTTATTTCATCAAGAGTGTCTATTATGTTCATAACATCGACATATAGAGCTACTATGAAAATCTGGGACTTGCTTTCCTAAACAAATACGCAAGGGCACAGTTCATCGTTCTTATATATCGTTTCCCAATCAAGTATTCACTCAGGCGGGTATACCACATCCGCATAGATTGCATTAATCTATAAAGTTAGTGTTTCGTATTTATTGTAAATGCATTTCATAGTTTAAAGTTACTTGATATTGGTATAATGCCATCAAGCACTTTTATATATATCTCTGAATTTAGATCCCCATAGAGATATGTAGTAACTACGTCGTTGAGCTGCAATTTTCCAGTCTTTCGGAAACTACTTGGCTAATTTAATTAGCATAACGTTGTCCATCACGCGAGAGTAAGTCTTATTGTGGTCAATCCAGTGCGTTGTGAGAAACCTTGCGCCAAAGGAGAGCCTTATATATTATGACTTAATTATTCTCATTACGCTTCCCTGACAAATGGTTTATCTATGTCCTACAGGCTTTACACTTGGTCGGTTAGCACTACCGAACCAAATACCTGTTCATTTGTCAAATAATTATCCTGGATTGCTTCTTTTCATTTAGGCCAATTTTCTCTTTGTTGACATTCTTCAACTTAGCATGGTTCGATGACATCGTGCTCTGTTATCTCATAAGCAACGGTATATGCAAATATATCATCATTGAGTATGTATGATTTGTCCATCGACTCATATTCATTTGAGATTTATTTGATCTCTGGAATCAGTATTAACTTCGGAGCGTCCTCCAGTAATGATTCATAGACATAGATTTATTCAGAGATAATCTCATGTATTGATGCTATATAGTTGTGCCTTACTCTTCTCTTCCTTTAGATGAGTATCTATCGAACCAAGTAGCTTCCCCCATTTTTTTTGGGAGCTACAACCTCAACCACACCTCCACCATGTGTGATTGCAACGTACTTCCAGCGACGTTGTGCCCTGGTTTGGGGACTTTTGACCTTGTGAGTATATGTGCAGCTCGTATATGTGATCTTGTCACTCTAGATAGTATTAAACGTATCAGGTATCGAGTCTGATTCGTTTGACTTCAACTTTACGTTGTGAAGTTTTTGGGGATCCAAATGAGACAGTTGAAATATTCAATGACACTTCGTGTCGTTCCCATGGAAAATCCTTTTTCCTATCTCCCCCTAACGACAGGAAGGTTGTCTCATTAAAGTGACAACCCTCAAATCTAGCGGTAAATAGATCACTCGTCAAGGGTTCTAATTAGCGGATAATTATTGGGGGTTCATATCCAACATTTGATGAATCGTCTTTAAGACCCATTTTGGTACGCTGTGGGGGCGTAATTGGCACATATACAACACAACCAAACATACGTAAATGTAAAAATATCAGGCTTCTTATATCCAGTTACCAACTGTGTAACAACCGGGTTTTTCCATAGAAAAAGTAAAAGTTTAGTGTCTCTTGTATTAGGAGTGAAAGCATAGTTGGAGGGTCAAAATGTAAATTTTTGAGAAGGTACTTAAAAGGACAAACTCCTAGGGCTGAACTTTAGAATTCAGCATTTGGTTCTTGTGGTTGGCGGCTACGAAGAGAAAGGGAGGAAGAGCTAGAGGGGGGTGAGCTATCAAGTAAGGAGAAGAATCTTGAAGGTAATCATCCCATCCATTTTTCTTCACTTGATTGTAAGTTTCTTATTCTCTTTCATCTAGGATTTGAGGATGAAATCTATTGGGTTTGCTTTGATTTTTACCTAAAAACCCTTCTTATGAATATTTTGGGTTTTGGTTGATTAGGTGTCGTTTTGGATGGTTTAAAATGAAATTATTGAGTGTTTTTGACTAGTAGATGAACCCTTGGGTTTAAACACCTGATCGAGCTAGTAGCAGAAAATACGTTTTTAATCACTTTTGGATTAGTGTTCTTTGTCCAGCTCGTAGGTTTCCGGACGTCGCCCCATCCGGACAGTAGTGTCCGGACAGTGGGGGTGTCCGGGTGTTTCGTAGTGTCCGGATGTAGGGAGTTTCCGGATAGGTTTTATGTCCGAAAAGGACTAGCGTCCGGGTAGTTGTGTCCGGTAAGGCTAAGCGTCCAAAAAGGCTGAGTGTCTGGAAAGTATCGGGTATCCGGAAAGCAGCTGTGTCCGGAAAGAGTTATCCGAACAGTAGGGTTGAACTGTTTAACTAATGCGAATTTAATGCCCTTAGGTGTTCGATTGGTTTGACTTGGGGATATTTAAGGAGGGCGTGCAGCGCTAACGAAAGGTGAGTCCCCTAAACCTTTTTGCGACGTACATCGTTAAATGATTTAACTGATTATGGTTTCATTTACGAGCATGAACTGTTTATAACTGTCACACATGTTCTTCCATGAACTACACGATTTACTTAAGAAAGCTTATTATGATATGATGAAATGAGAATAATGATTTAAAGGATTTAAATCTGCATGTTTTATGAAAAGAATGATGTGTTATGTAGAGTCGGTCTGCACTGTGGGGTCAGAGAGTGATCCTCGGGATCTGATGATTCCTTGGATAGATATGACAGAATGGTAGGTTGGAATTCGTTTCCTCCTATTTCGAGTAGAGGGGAGTCTGCGTAGGCTCCGAGAAGGGGAGTCAGCGTAGGCTCCGAACGAGGCGAGAAGGGAACCGCTGGGACCCCGATCGCGGAATGTTTATGTGATCCAGTACACAGTGCAGTACCATACTTGATGATATGTTCAGGTTTACGATGAATCTTTTTATAAAAGTCTTTATACTGTTTACATGTTGTTTTCGGAGGGAATTCACTAGGCCTTTTGGTCTAACCCTCGCTTTTCAAAAACTAAACCATTTTCAGGTAAGCGCACTATGGGTTCTTCTAGTAAGAACTAGGATTGATAGCATGAAGGATTTGGAGACTAGAGCGACTCCAGAGTTTTGGTTTTTCAATTATGACTATAAATGTAGCTCTCGGCTGTGGATTATAGACTTCCGTGTGAATTTTGATTAGTATAGAAGAATGTATGTTTTTGGACAAGTTTAATTATGTAACATTACAAATGGTATCAGAGCCTTAGTTTAAGGGATTTAGGTGACCAGTCGGGCCTAAACTTAAACTGTAAGATGAGGAACACAACCGAGACATAGGATTGCCTCTAGGAACGATCACTATAAATGCGCTTAGGAATAAGGTGCCAAGGACAAACGTGTAAGGTGAGTTTGGGATTACACCTGGCCAGTGTAATTACGAACTTACAGGTACATGTGCGTGCTTACAATACCTTACTTATGGCAAATTTGTTGTGTCATGTCTAGCAAGGATTAATTATCGGTTTCTTTCAGTTTAGCGCCATGGCTGGGAGATCGTTGAGGAAGAGGTCAGCAAAATCACTGAGGGATAGACCGAGCTCCAGTGTTGGGGAGTGTCGTGTAAGATCATATATGAGGTGAGGTGTGTATACATCGAAGAGAAGAAATGTTGTATAGAATGTTATGAGTCATCTAGAGGTAGCTCTTCGTGGATTCGAAGAGGATGAATGTTGAGTTTGAGTAAGACTCCTGTTTCAGGAGAGTCCCAGTTCTAGAGATTGCGAAGTAGAATAGTTCGGATGATAAGGAAGGACCGTGTCGAAACCTTGAAAGTATCAATGGAGCCCTGACTTCTTAGTCGAACTTTTCAATGACAGGATAAATGAAATAAGGTACCTATAGTGAATTGAAGCATGTAGAAGTAGAAAGTGAGATAGTCGACCAAAGTGAAAATAGTATGAAGTGGTTGAGTAAGTGAGATGTGGAATGCATGAACAACAAGTTATTGCATGACCGGGAGGGCGGCCTTTTGTCTAAGGTAGAGGGTCAAGGATAAGTTGCGTGAGTAAAGCGGTTGACCTTGTTAGAGTGAGTAGCCCGCAATGGCAAGTAGAGTCTCATGCATGGCGTTCTTTTATGTAACATGAAATTTTCACGATTTAAGTTAAATGTGTAAATAAAATTTTGATCGAAAATGAGTCAGAATGTGCACGCGTATGTTTAAAGAAGAGGTGATTTCATTCACATTGCACATTGAAATTTTGAGCTTAACGATTTGCAAAGTAGTTCACACTTTTAATGATAAGTTAAATTGTTACAAAGAGGTCAAGGAAAACGTTTGCCAGCAAAAATTTTACAATCAAATGAATACCGACATGTTGATATCATACAAAAGAATGTTAGAACCGACTGGTTTACTTGGTGTCGGTAATTTCTTTCGGAAATTTGTCGTATAAAAGGATTTTCGTTCAACGTATTGTTATCGTAATAACATCGTTCGGAATTGAGTAAGATTAAGGTTTACGGAAAGATGCATGCAAACGATTCTCGAATCGTTGTGCAAGGCGTTGAAGTTATAAGAGTAATGGGGTCATTTGTACCCAAGTGTTTTCCAAACGTTGTTTATTTAAAATGATGAAATGTGCGAAAAGATTTATTTATTGTATTGCCATGCATGAAGGCTATGAACCCACTAGGTCGTAGAGTATTACATTTTAAGTTAAGGAGGAACTCCGAGAGCGGAGAGGTGTTGGACAAGTCAAGGGAGAACGTATGTAGTTTTGGTATATGTGTTCAAAAGGAGAGTTGGATAGTGGAAGAGTCGGGAATGGATATTAGTGTCGGGTGTATGAGGGTCTGTGCCCTTGCTCGGTGACTGGGAATACCGTTGCCGAGGGACGATGGTGTCCGGGGGAAGGACTAGAAGTCATCAAGGTGTTATTTTAGTAACTCATTATGAGTAGTGTTGTGAGGCAGAAATGAAAATTCCACGGTGTGGGATATGAGTTTTGAGGTAAGCTTGTAATATGGATGTTACATGAGTAAGTTTTGAAATAAGGGCGACGGATTATGTAGTTGATTAGGATGTGTTGGAAGGAATAGGTTCCATAAGGAACCCATGTTAAAGAATAAGTTAAGAAAGTAGTTACAGGTTGCCTGTTGTTAGAAGTCGACAGTTGAGTAAGGTGGTCGAGGCCGATGACTTGAACCAAGAGGTGGAAAGTTGATAGAGCACCTTGTAGGGGTGTTAAGAGGATGAGAAGTTATTGTTTTGAATAGGCGTCCTATTCACGAGATATGGAGAGTTCGTAGAAGGATAAGGTATGTAGCACGAGCATAGTGGGTGTGTAGATCGTATCGTTCAGTGAGGGGTTGTGCCCTGTTTTTGTAAGGGCTCGGATCGTAAAGAGCTGGCTAGAACGTTTGTGTTTGAGCTAATTGAGAACTAGTGAGTTATAGTTCAGCAAGTTGGGAATTGACTAAGTAGCGAGATAGACTCAATCATGTATTCGGGAGGATATGAAGGCAAGTTCTAGTGGTGTGAATGATCATGAGAGATTTGGTCTGCAGTGTGATGTTATGGGTGAGGAGTGTACGGTCATGTAGTGGCAATAATTGCAAAGATAAATGTGCCAGTTAGTGTTGTAGTAACTTGATGTTAGAAAAATGAAGCTTTGGAGGGAAGCCATTTTTTTGGGATTTCGGATGAGGTGTGCGATTTGTTAACCAGATTGTTGTCGTACGTTGGATGTAAGTGGACGTTGTGAGATGATTATGTTCGGGATAGAATGACGGAGTGGTGGTGAGTGGTTACCCAAAGGAGAAACCAAGTGTTTTTAGTTGTAAGAGTCGCTAAGTAAGCATATTTTGGGATCATCGGAAGTTTAAAAGAGATGATGGATGTGATAGTCAAAATGTGGTGGAATAGATGTGAAATCCTTAAGGAATGTGAGATGTTGCTTATGTGTGAAAGAAATGTCTGAGAAAGTAAAAGTTGGAGATTAAAGAATGTGTAGTGACGTCGAACACTGGTGTCGTTTCAAGATGACTTGGTTGAATGCCTTAAGTTAGGACCTTGGTGCAACTGTGTGGCTATGTAAGTAATGAGAAAGTGATACCAGCATGTGGAAAGGTCGGAAGAGAGGGGCAAGTAACATTTGGTGAGCAGTGCTCCACACTAACGTGGGGAGGTGAGGATAGTATGTCGGATTAAATGAGTAAATTGGAAGTAGTAAACGTGACAGTAATGCCAAAAGGTGCAGTGTTGTGTAGATTGTCATTAATAAGTGTGCGAACTTTTGGAAAGAGTGTTGAGGAAGGGAATTGTGTATGGTTTTGTGCAGGAAAGAAGCGGATGAGACAACTGAATGAGTAAGTTAGTAACTTTATGAGAAAGGTTTAATCGAACTGGTCGTGCAGTGATTAAGCTAGTGAGAATAGTATGGTGTGACCATGGTTACTCCTCCCAGTTGGGTGAGGATAACCGGAGTTATGTTTTTATGAATGAACGAACGTGGCAATCAGCGAGGAATCGATATGTGTCAGGATAAGTTTAATTTGAGCAGGTGAACACTTCAACGATGGGTTTGGAGGTTCCTACTCTTAGTTGCGTATAAGTATGGGGTGGTGAAGTAGTAAGGATGTGAGAGATGTTTGGCGAACCGTGGTCTAGGTGGTCCGAGAAAAGGGAAATGTTATCTGCATAGATGATTGTTGGGTGGTGCAAGGTTGTGAGTTGTCGGGTTGTACAGGGTTGACCTTGTGCCAGGCTGTCAAGTGAGTGATTGTTTCTTAGTAAATGAATCTTGTGTTGTAGCGGGGGATTCCGCCAAGTTCCTTCTTAAAGGAAGTAAAGATGCATGAGAAGCCTTATTTAACCTACTATTGTTAAGACCGATCGGATAGGAACTGTAGCCTACGAGTTAGAGTACCGTAAGAACTGAAGGGAATGCATCCAATGTTCCATGTTTCGATTTTAATGAGGTACTTGACTGAGTCAGAAGTGGCATTACCTTGGGGGACTGTCAATTGTGGTGTGGGCATGATACACGCTTCTTTTCCAATAAGGAATTCCGGGGACAGAATTCTTTTAAGGGGGGGGGTGTTGTAACAACCGGGTTTTTCATAGAAAAAGTAAAAGTTTAGCGTCTCTTGTATTAGGAGTGAAAGCATAGTTGGAGGGTCAAAATGTAAATTTTTGATAAGGTACTTAAAAGCACAAACTCCTAGGGCTGAACTTTAGAATTCAGCATTTGGTTCTTGTGGTTGGCGACTACGAAGAGAAAGGGAGGAAGAGCTAGAAGGGGGTGAGCTATTAAGTAAGGAGAAGAATCTTGAAGGTAATCATCCCATCCATTTTTCTTCAGTTGATTGCAAGTTTCTTATTCTCTTTCGTCTAAGGTTTGAGGATGAAATCTATTGGGTTTGCTTTGATTTTTACCTAAAAACCCTTCTTATGAATATTTTGGGTTTTGGTTGATTAGGTGTCGTTTTGGATGGTTTAAAATGAAATTATTGAGTGTTTTTGGCTAGTAGATAAACCCTTGGGTTTACCTGATCGAGCTAGTAGCAGAAAATACGTTTTTAATCATTTTTGGATTAGTGTTCTTCGTCCAGCCCGTAGGTTTCCGGACGTCGCCCCGTCCGGACAGTAGTGTCCGGACAGTGGGGGTGTCCGGGTGTTTCGTAGTGTCCGGATGTAGGGAGTTTCCGGATAGGTTTTGTGTCCGGAAAGGACTAGCGTCCAGGTAGTTGTGTCCGGTAAGGCTAAGCGTCCGGAAAGGCTGAGTGTCCGGAAAGTATCGGGTATCCGGAAAGCAGCTGTGTCCGAAAAGAGTTATCCGGACAGTAGGGTTGAACTGTTTAACTAATGCGAATCTAATGCCCTTAGGTGTTCGATTGGTTTGACTTGGGGATATTTAAGGAGGGCGTGCAACGCTAACGAAAGGTGAGTTCCCCAAACCTTTTTGCGACGTACAACGTTAAATGATTTAACTGATTATGGTTTCATTTACGAGCATGAACTGTTTATAACTGTCACACATGTTCTTCCATGAACTACACGTTTTACTTAAGAAAGCTTATTATGATATGATGAAATGAGAATAATGATTTAAAGGATTTAAATCTGCATGTTTTATGAAAAGAATGATGTGCTATGTGGAGTCGGTTTGCACTGTGGGGTCAGAGAGTGATCCTCGGGATCTGATGATTCCTTGGATAGATATGACAGACTGGTAGGTTGGAATTCGTTTCCTCCTATTTCGAGTAGAGGGGAGTCTGCGTAGGCTCCGGGAAGGGGAGTCAGCGTAGGCTCCGGACGAGGCGAGAAGGGAACCGCTGGGACCCCGATCGCGGAATGTTTATGTGATCCAGTACACAGTGCAGTACCATACTTGATGATATGTTAAGGTTTACGGTGAATCTTTTTATAAAAGTCTTTATACTGTTTACATGTTGTTTTCGGAGGGAATTCACTAGGCCTTTTGGTCTAACCCTCGCTTTTCAAAAACTAAACCATTTTCAGGTAAGCGCACTATGGGTTCTTCTAGTAAGAACTAGGATTGATTGCATGAAGGATTTGGAGACTAGAGCGACTCCAGAGTTTTGGTTTTTCAATTATAACTATAGATGTAGCTCTCGGCTGTGGATTATAGACTTCCGCTGTGAATTTTGATTAGTATAGAAGAATGTATGTTTTTGGACAAGTTTAATTATGTAATTTGAATGCCTATTACTGGATGAATGCATGTCATGTTTTTTGGGACGTTACAAATTGGTACGCACAAGATTGGTTGGCTGGTTGTGGGTCTAAACACAAATAAGTAAAGTTGCATGTAATATTGCATAACCCCATGTAGATCTGGATAAATTGGTACGCATAACCAATGCCCTAGCTACCATCTATATTCTTTTGATGACAACTTTTATCATTTTACGAGACCATTTTATATATACACATGCGGTACAAATGCAATAATCATCAAATCCTTATGATGTAAATTCTCCAGCATTCTTAGTCATGTAGACTTGATGAGAAAATGTAACAACCCAATTTCACTAAAATAAAACTTGTAACAATACAACCAAATTTGGTCCCAAAGTATACAATTAATGCTACTTATACTCTAAGTTCGCAGCGGATAACACACCCACAACTGAGATGCTACAGGAAGCCCGACGAAATCTACAAGTCTTCGCTAGACTCTAGCTCTTCTACAACGCCACACCCTTCCATCATCGCCAGATGAAATCCCAAACACGACTATCACCTGAAAATGGTTTTAGTTTTTGAAAAACGAGGGTTAGACCATGAGGTCTAGTGAATTCCCCCAAAAACAGTTTCACGCAAGCCAAGTATAAAATCATGTCATTCTATAACGTAATAGCGTTCCAAGTCATGCATTCAACAAAGGTATAGCACAGTGGGCTCGACTTTCCTCACCCTACAAAGCCGGGCACGACAATTCGGTTTCAACACCCTACAAAGTCGGGTACGGCAAACACCCTACAAAGCCGGGTACGGCAACTCTGTCTCATCACCCTACTGTGCAACCCGACTCCATACGTGGCAATAACCGTCACAAAAACATGCAATCAACATATCGTATAGTTAGGCGTATAAACAACTTGCATGCATTAGTAAGCATTTCCATGTCATGTGAAATAAAACCTTTCAAAACATTTAATCATGCCATCATGCTCGTAACCATAATCAGTTAAGAAAACCTTTCGCAAACATTTCATTTACACAAATAAGATAAGGGAACTCACCTTAGCCTTAGCACATTGACACATGCTCCGGAACACACTTTAGCTCAACCGAACACCTGAATTGGGGTTAAATATGGTGGTATTAGATTCCCTAATTAAGCCCCATAACATCTCCTATAACTTCCTAAGACCAGCCCCTAAACAACGCCTCGATTCTAGGCTCGAACGACAAACAAAGCAAAATGGAGGTGCACTCAACAGGGAGATGCGCGACTTTTCACGCGGCTTACAAACCGCGTGGAAAACCGCGTAAACCCCTGTTCGAGGCCCCCTCCTCTCTGTACAACCAGATCAGTCCGAAAAATCACCCAAACTTCCAAAAATGCTCTCCAATGCTTGATACTTTTCCAAAAACGAAGATTAACACCATAAAACCTCTAAAGGAATCAATACTCACTCCAAAACATTCAATTCCTCAACCAAAAATCCCATGGGTCATCTCTTTTCAACAAAACACTCCGAATAATGAACAAAACCTAGAAACCTCCATTGGAAGAGTGAAATCTCATCAAGATTCCACAATTTCCCCAAGAGATTCATCAATCCCACCATTCCAAGTGGTTTCTCCACAAAATACTTCTAAGAAAAGAATGCATTAAAGAAATGCATCTAAAACCTCTATTCTAGCAACAAAACAAAGAGACAAAGAAGATGGTATACCTTGACAGAAATTCCTTCAATCTCTTGCTGAAAACTTCCTTCTCTAATCTTCAATTGTGGCCTCTTGTGACCCCTTTCCTTCTCTACACTTCTCAGCCGACACTATGAACAAAAGAATGAAAATGAGGGTTTTCATCTTAACACTTCTTCTATTCACCCTCTTGACACACAAGTTTTCAAGTTTCACACAAAGGCCCCCAAACTCTTATTTATTCACAACAACTACAAGAAGATAAAATATGGGGTGTTACATCACCTCCCCCTTATTAGAATTCCGTCCTCGGAATTCCATTGCCGGACACATGCTGAAAGCTGGAGTTAACTTCTGATTTCCAATACTCATAATACCCAACAATTTCTTAAGGAGTTGCACCCACCTCTCTACAAGACCAGTCTCGATGCCTTTCAAATTCTCAACCATCCAGCCCCAAAGAGTGTTTTCTAGCAATACCACAAAATCCTACTCCTCCATTATTCGCATTGATTGCGAAGATACAACATATTGCCTTCCGACCAGCACTCCCTAAACAAGGATCAAGTCACACCAAGAATGTTCCATACTTCCCGAGTACCTTTAATTCATTCATTAACTCACAAATTCTTTCTATATCTGCTATTACTTCGTCACCATGTGACCCAACTCACATTCTTCTTGAAGCACACTACTCCAATTCCCTGGGAATGTTTTCCCCGACATGAGACTGCATTTACTTATAGCTTTCAATCTAATCGTTCTAGTCCCATTCACTTAGCCATCCCTTTCTGATCATAACCGAGAATGAACAACATTCTTAGACAATGCTCCTCGGCCAACTACCACATCCTCAGGTCGGTAACGTCTCGAACCGTACACACTAGCAATCTCTATGATCAATCACACTACTCACACCGAATTACTATCTTTAAAAGAAAGCTACCCCACCGGAGTCATCACCGATCACACGTGCCCCAACAGTTACAAATCAACGGTCCAAACTCACAACAATCCCTAAGCCATAATTCAATTCTATACACAATTATATCCTTCGCCAAATCCACCGAATGGGTCCACTAACTTGGAACTACCACCACAAATCGCTTGCCCTCCCACAAGGAGGAGTGACCAGGCTTACTCAAACTAAACCAATTAATTGAATGTTAAACGACACGCTCATACGAAACATTCTCCCCGACAATACTGAATCTAATCCCAAGGTCTCTCAACCAGAGCACCACATTTGACCACTGGTTTCCATCCTAACTTGATACACTAAAGATGCCTCAAAAGAATGACTCGCCAACATGAGCCAGCTTTTAGACCGGTCGCACGAACTTAGCTTTCTCAACTTTTTAACCATGACATACACAACGATTTCTTTTCTTACGCCCTTCAAATAACAGTTCTTTAATTATAGTCCGCCTATTCAGTGTCTCACGACATCTTCTTACCGCGAGTCTGTCTATACTCGATCTGTCATACCGTCATCATCTTTTCTCATGCTTACACAAACTTTCCATCACGCATCGCTACAGTCTAAAAGAACGGCTTCTCCAAAATTATCAGTCAAGACCTTTAGCCAAGTTCTCATAAGGTACTTAACACCAAGAACTACCAAGAGTTCCTAACTCTCCAACACCGCCGACCCGCTCATTGTATTTCATTACATCCACGGAATACTCCAACGCTCCTGACAAACTTCACGACGAAGCACTATAGCTTAACGGGTACAATATCCTGATCGACAATCAAGTGAAGTATGAAAACTCACCCAAAATCCAATGGGGTCGAGAAGAACAAGGGTTCTCCTTTCATCCCGTTATCAACCGCAACTCAATCTCTTGATCTCAACCTAGTATTAACGTATATCGCCCGCAAAACCACACACTTCAACCAAGCATACTCACTACCTTTGACTACTCCATTATTACGGCAATTCATCATTACACCTAAGACTTACACGTTTCTTCGGTACCAAATGCTACCACTTCCTAACGCCACTATCTCACCCCGCGACTACATTGCAACAAGCTAACATGATGCCTTTACATACGCAAAAGATGTTACTTCCTTCATGCCACCCATAACACAATTTCATTTGAAGCAAAATGTTTCCCGACCTTGCCTTTCTCGGGTCTCGACGGATCACATGCCAAGATCATCTAATTAAAGCACACCCGCTTCGATTACCCTATCCTTTCGTTCTTATATGGATCATCATCCCCATAAAATCACTTATGCCACTATGACCTTTCACTTTTGCAACACTCACACAAGGTGGTCCAGCGTCATGTCAGATACATACCTTTCTCCAAACAACTTCCTACATCCTTGCAAGAAAACTCAACAAGATAAACACACTATAGTTACTTCTCCAATACCATCCTCCCGACAACTGTCCAACAGAACGGTCACCGATTCAACTTCGACAATCGACATGCAATTGTCCGTTCGCCTCACGACGGACAAGGATTCCCGAAGAAATCTACTTCTCCTAACTCCCGAACAAATTCTCGTTTCTCGTCAACTCTACGAGATCTATCCCCGCAGTGCTAGACACCTGACGCATAAGCTGATCATCAAAACCTCAAAGGGCATCACAGCCACACTGATGATCTTTCGTTCTCCCAATGCCCTCACTAGGTGTTCCTATACCATACCATTTACACAATTCGAACGACCTCGCCCGTTCACACCCACCGGGTTCATTCTCACGTTTTAATCTTCTGGCATCACCCCTAACTTGAGACATGCTAAGCAGGTGAAAACCTCCACACATATAGACTACATGACGATGATTCCATTCCTTCCTGTCAAACTAGGATTCCTAACAGAACCCACTTCGTCCTATGCATTATAACCAACTTATACCCCATCGTTCTCACTTGAGAGAAAGCCGACACAAGATCTTTCTTAGCGCAAGTTCTAATTACCAAACCATCTCAGTACTCCAACTCAAAGCCGAAAACTTTACATCAAGTAACGTAATGCTACTGATTACTATTCCACCCACAGAAACACTTTGACCATCTCAACTTCACCGCGATTAAACTATTCTCACATAACCAAGAAATAGTTCGAACTACACTCATACCAACATTCCGAACTCACTGAACAAGACTCCCGGCATTCACCCACTTCCTCTAACAGAAACACTAAGGTCATAACTCGACCACATCTTATTCAATTGACAATTCCACTCCCCAAAGCCTTTCCTCAACCTCAATCGTAATACTCTTCCCGACCTAACGAGTTCATAGCCTTCATGCACAATGATAACGTTTAAAAATCATTTTGCACTCTTAAAAAAAACGCGATAGATATAAAATCATATAACAAGCTTGAGTATGCGTGAAACAACATCACTCAAGATGAATAGTGAAACACAACGCTCGCAAGGATCGCTCACGTGCACTCTTACGATGATTCGTAACCTCGTCCATCCGAATCGATGCCGACACAACGATTGTCTCCAATGAAATCCTTTCACATACGACTGAAAATTTTTCGAACGAAATCACTTACCCAAAGTGGGTCTGTCAACTCCAATACCCGTTCATATAATAATAACAAGTCAATACTCATTTTGTTTATAAAACAAAACCTCGCAATAAAACGTCTTTAATATTTTCGGAACGAAGATTTTTCTTCCACAAATAAAAGCGTGAAATAATTCGTAGATCACTAAGTTCAAAGCTTTATCGTATAATGAAAACAAGTTTGTCTTTTACTTTAAAGAAAACACACGCTCGCACGCGTCAACTCATTTTCCAAACAAGAAACCTGTCATGCACGTACATGCTTTTAACATGAAAGAACTCGGGTAATACGTTTAATGACAGAATGCATGAAATTCAATATGCAATTGAAGGCTATTCACTCTAACCAAGTCAACCGTTGCACTCACTTCAACTCTTTACTGATACCATACTATGACCAACAACCGCTTTCTTACTTAGGCTACAACTTGTAGTACAAGTGCTTCACAACCCTCTTGATCGTTCGCTCAACATGGTTTACCAAACTAGCCAGTTATTTCACTTCCTACTCTTATGCATACCTCAAAACAACACTGATCTCCTTCATTCATTAACCTTGCCACTAAACCGTTGACTAAGGAATCCAAGACTAGATTCCCTCACTCGATCTTGAATTGAAGGTTTTCAAGATGCCAATATACTTCTCACTTCCTATCCCAGAGAATTTACCCCTAGACAGCTCATCAACATTCTAGACAACACTCCTTCTAGAAGTTACAAACACCTCATCACAAGGGATCTCCCATGACACGTCAACTCTTTGCTATCACGCACAAGGTTAGAACCTTCTACACACTGCCACCCTCACCACCCATCCCGATAATAGAGATTGATTACACCCATGCACCTGTAAATCCAAAATAGCATTGGCCAGATGCTACTTGAATTTACCTTACATGAGGGTTCTCACTACCATTGTCAAGATATTCTATGTTTACGGTCATTCCTAGTGGCTTCCTATATCTCAGTTGTGTCTCACTCTACACTACAGTTTAAGTTTAGGCCCATCCGGTCACCTAAATCCCTTAAACTATGGCTCTGATACCATTTGTAACAACCCAATTTCACTAAAATAAAACTTGTAACAATACAACCAAATTTGGTCCCAAAGTATACAATTAATGCTACTTATACTCTAAGTTCGCAGCGGATAACACACCCACAACTGAGATGCTACAGGAAGCCCGACGAAATCTACAAGTCTTCGCTAGACTCTAGCTCTTCTACAACGCCACACCCTTCCATCATCGCCAGATGAAATCCCAAACACGACTATCACCTGAAAATGGTTTTAGTTTTTGAAAAGCGAGGGTTAGACCATGAGGTCTAGTGAATTCCCCCAAAAACAGTTTCACGCAAGCCAAGTATAAAATCATATCATTCTATAACGTAATAACGTTCCAAGTCATGCATTCAACAAAGGTATAGCTCAGTGGGCTCGACTTTCTTCACCCTACAAAGCCGGGCACGACAATTCGGTTTCAACACCCTACAAAGCCAGGTACGAAAAACACCCTACAAAGCCGGGTACGACAAACACCCTACAAAGCCGGGTACGGCAACTCTGTCTCATCACCCTACTGTGCAACCCGACTCCATACGTGGCAATAACCGTCACAAAAACATGCAATCAACATATCGTATAGTTAGGCGTATAAACAACTTGCATGCATTAGTAAGCATTTCCATGTCATGTGAAATAAAACCTTTCAAAACATTTAATCATGCCATCATGCTCGTAACCATAATCAGTTAAGAAAACCTTTCGCAAACATTTAATTTACACAAATAAGATAAGGGAACTCACCTTAGCCTTAGCACATTGACACATGCTCCGGAACACACTTTAGCTCAACCGAACACCTGAATTGGGGTTAAATATGGTGGTATTAGATTCCCTAATTAACCTTAAAACATCTCCTATAATTTCCTAAGACCAGCCCCTAAACAACGCCTCGATTCCAGGCCCGAACGACAAACAAAGCAAAATGGAGGTGCACTCAACAGGGAGATGCACGACTTTTCCCGTGGCTTACAAACCGCGTGGAAAGCCGCGTAAACCCCTGTTCGAGGCCCCCTTCTCTCTGTACAACCAGATCAGTCCGAAAAATCACCCAAACTTCCAAAAATGCTCTCCAATGCTTGATACTTTTCCAAAAACGAAGATTAACACCATAAAACCTCTAAAGGAATCAATACTCACTCCAAAACATTCAATTCCTCAACCAAAAATCCCATGGGTCATCTCTTTTCAACAAAACACTCCGAATAATGAACAAAACCTAGAAACCTCCATTGGAAGAGTGAAATCTCATCAAGATTCCACAATTTCCCCAAGAGATTCATCAATCCCACCATTCCAAGTGGTTTCTCCACAAAATACTTCTAAGAAAAGAATGCATTAAAGAAATGCATCTAAAACCTCTATTCTAGCAACAAAACAAAGAGACAAAGAAGATGGTATACCTTGACAGAAATTCCTTCAATCTCTTGCTGAAAACTTCCTTCTCTAATCTTCAATTGTGGCCTCTTGTGACCCCTTTCCTTCTCTACACTTCTCAGCCGACACTATGAACAAAAGAATGAAAATGAGGGTTTTCATCTTAACACTTCTTCTATTCACCCTCTTGACACACAAGTTTTCAAGTTTCACACAAAGGCCCCCAAAACTCTTATTTATTCACAACAACTACAAGAAGATAAAATATGGGGTGTTACAGAAAAAATCAGGGTGGTGAGTCCTTAAACGTATAACTAGTGATAAGAGTGCAACATTTCATGTGGACAATAATATTACACGTGTTCATCGTGTCAAAACCAGAACCATAAAGTACTTTAATGGCCCGCATTCTGGATGTTTATGTCCATAAATATCACCTTGTATTCGTTGTAAGAATGAAATATTTTTATATTATGTCCTTAGCTTTAGGATGGTCTCATTCCTGATTTGGCTAAGGATCAGGGTATATAAAAGTTCTAGGTATTAGAGAGGGCATGTTATGATGGTGGTGTTGCTTCTTGTGCAGTAGAAGTCAACAATTACAATTTGGTTAATTCCCTCGTTTTATCTTTCACTCGAAAGAGAATGTATCTAAGTGTATTTTGCAATACATAGATCACTATGTCATGACCATGGTATTCCACGTGGTCATGCCGAAACATATATGTGTCATTGTTCCAAAGTTCTTTATTGGTGACAAAATATGATTTACTAACATAGATAATCCATTAATTTGATACATTAATTTCTCTAATGTATGTTGTTTTATATCATTAGAGTTGATGTACATATAACCATTTCCATTCTTATAATATGATTTCTCATTGATACGAATATCTTAACAATGTTCTTATTAATATAGTGTTTTAGTGATTGATCTTGTGTCATTAAGCAACAAGTGACAGCCCATCGTCAAGTGTTTGGAGGAATTAAAATAATTAATTCAATGAAAATAATATATTTCTTAGGATTGTATGAGATGCCACATAAACAATCAGGTTCTCCTCGATACATTCCTATATGGAACGAAGAACGTTGAGAGTTTTGTTTTTGATGTGATTATTTACATCTATAACAACTATAAACTCAGGTGTATATATACGTAAATGCAATTAATTTGATAGTTAAAGTATATTCAAATAAACTTATACTTAACCAATCTTAGATATGACATAGTTCATTTATAACTTGTTCCATTTTCTATTAGGAGTTCGTTCCCGACTCCTGCCATGAATTTGACCCTTTCCACAACCTTGTCCATATGGTACATAATTGGGATATGTGTGTGGATCAATATGTTTAACTCGCTATACTTAGAGTTCTTTCCACCTCAAACGCTTACCTTGTCAATCTCAAGAATTTTCTTTATCCGAGTATTGTCTAGCGTTGTTAAAAAAAACATTGTTACATCTCTTAGCCACTTGCATTAAGTTAATGAGTTTGTTAAAGGTTATATTGCAGCTTATACTATTTCATTAGTATGATTGGTGATATAGGAAAGATGAAAAGATGATATGATTCACATAATCTTTTGTGAGTTCCTTGCCACAAAGATTGAGACGTATTTTGAGACAGAACATTTCTTTGTTAAAATCAGTCACATTCTTGTAATCAAGTAAGTAGGTTTCATTCTACTGTATGATTAGTTTAGGAAATGTATGGTACTGAATATTCCCAAATTTCCTTTTTGGGACGTCCCACGATTCTTGGGGGTTTCTTGTTATTCCATCCGAAGGTTGTGACTGATGTATCGTCTCAAAAATTTCAAAGTATTTACTTGTATCTTAACGTCTAGTTTTTTTAGGGTCAAAAGGGTTCGATGATTTTTACATATTTTCTTGTGTTTTTCCGAACCTATCTTATGGTAATCAAGTACTTTTGATTCATAGATGTCGTAGAAAATGGAGAACATATTATTTTCTAAAATAGTGAATTATGGTTTATACTTATTATGTTATGCATGGAATTTCATTATCATAATAGTATTGGATTTTTGTATTCTTACATTTTATTGATAATACTTCATCAATATTTTAAATTTGTGAATTAAAACTGTGGATCCCAGATTAACAAGTAACAATGAATATGAAACGATTAATCCTTTATTGATTGAATGCAGAGAGTTACAAGATTAGAATGATGAACAAACTCTCTTTCTAAAGTCTGTTAAGCGCACGGCTAATCTCACCACTACTACTCTAATTACCACTCAAATCACACATTAAATACCAAGGGCTTGACAGGCCCAAGCCCATTAGCCATAAAGCCCATTATCTTGAGAGGCTTTACAAACAAATAAATAACACTAATTATTTCTTTATATCACTTTCTATTTTATAGGACTTTTAGTCCTAACAATCTCCCCCTAAAGTTATATAAAGAAAAAATACGAACTTGAACTCTCTCGATCTTGATCTTCTCTTCGTCTTGAATCTTTGAAGCACTTTAGTGTTGCTTGTCTTCATATCTTTCACGCTCCCCCTTGAAATATGCTCTTGGTCTTCTTAGTATCACGAGTTGAACCACGAGTTGAATTAGCTTTGAAAACTTCAGCACTTTGTTAAACGGATAGAAGAACCATGCACGTTGTAATATTTTCAGCACAAGTTATAACAGTTACTCCCCCTCAACTTTTGCTTACTCCCCCTCAACTTGATAGTCTGGGTCTTTGAACTTTTATAACGTTTTTCCCCCTCATGATGATGATCTTTGTCTTTGAATTTGTATCAGTTCTCCCCCTCATGATGATTAGGAGCATCCTGAGCATCATGTAACTTCAAAGACAACACTGATGAGTAGCAAAAGTACCAGATAAAACGGTAAGTAACCAAAATAGGGTAATCATCTAACACAGAAACCCAATAGTAACTGTTAACAAAACAATTAAAATAATTGTGTGGCCTATGTTCAGAGTTGGCATCGGGGTATCTCTGATAGGACTTCCAGTTATCACTGAAGTAAAATATTAAAAATTACCTCTCAAACTGTTCCGGCAATATCACGAAGATATGCAATGGGAATCACAAAGACTCGTGCATGTGTGAAAGAAATAAATTATATCGATTTGGCTCACAAATTGATTTAACCTGGGACTCAAGTTAAAAATCAATTGACACAGTGAATAGAATATGAAGTTCGGAGACCGGAGCTGATGTCTTCCTTTTTCAATATCTAAGACCTCCGAGTGAGGAATAGATAGATTATGTGCTAAATCTACGTGCATTTATGAAACAAACATCTTTTGTGAGATGCTTGAGTGGCTAGGTGGGGTGACACGAGTTGTCGACACTGGGTCCATGTCTGTTTCAATATTCATCTCCAAAGAACGAGAATGAATAGATTGTGTGGTTACCCGACTAACTGACTCGGTTTGGTAAGGACCAATATGTCTTTTAAGTCCTGTCACATCCTCACCATTTTTTTTCACTCCAAACTCGTCTATACATCTAGACCCCTCATTGTTATCTAAAAAGGATGTGTTTCTTGGGTAGGTCCTTCCGGTTCTGGATAGACCATAGAAACGATGTAATTCCTAACACTATTTGAATGAACCAATAAAACATTAAGCACACATTGAAGTACTAGTTCTAAATTGGCATGTTTAGAAATCAATCTTTTAAGATCGGGTCCTGATCTGAGTTGATCAGAAGTCATTATAAAATGTGAATGAAGATCAAAGAACAAGTTCAAGCGCGACTAGGATGACTCAGTAAGCACAGTGTTTGCAACAAATGAAACAATTGATCAGAAAGTTTAATTGTGAAGAACAAGTCACAATTAATTTACCAGAGAAGAACTGAATCATTAGTAAGTAAGGACGTACTATGAGAACAAAATTGGAATTCAAGCGGGTGTATTTCCATCGAAAAATCAACAAAATATGTGAGACATGGAAATAACTAAATCAAAGAAAATATAACACGTGGCAATTCTGGAATTTAAAAATGGAGAAAAACAAACTCAAGTAAGTTTTTCAGGATGAATTGCCACGGTTCTTTGAATTCACAAAAAATTCATGTATATGTCAAATACCTGATGCTCCCCCTCAAATGTGGCACAAGCTTCGAACGCAGTCATGTGAAAATAAAATTCTGTATATTATCACACATGAAATCCCTGCAAAAACAGATCAAAAAGATTTTGGTATCCATGCTTTGATGGATCCTTGGTGGTTAGATGTCTTGACTTTAAAATGGGGATTGGGGATGCTATAGGTACCATACCAGTTGTTCACATACCTTGGATGGACAAAGTCACTTTTTCCACAATAAGTGCAGCAGATCTTTGCTCGGTTTAGACTGATTAGCTTAGCTATATGGTAAACATGAGCACGTGAGCCAGTCTTGGAAGTAAATGACTTTGTATCAACTACAGGAGAATTATGAGACTTGTTTCCATCACTGTCTTCTGTAGTTGATTTCTTTCTCCAAACCATTTTTACTTTTCTAAGAACATGATTATCTGAAGAATCATGAAGCTCACTGTTAGAAGAACTAGAGTAATAAGATTGTCTTTTGTGAGACTTACCGGTTTTCGGGCGTTTCTTTGACCGTCTTTTAGATTTTGAATTTGAAGAATTGGTCTTAGAAACATATTTGGAGTTGGAACATTCTCCCTTTTTAAAATTAACCGGTGAAGGAATTTTCTCAAGAAGTTGAATGTGACTTGCAAGTTTAGGAGCAACATCAATCTTAGAAAAATCATCTTCATGACAAGGAGTGGAATTCATAAACTCAGAAAATCTTCTTGCAGAATCAGGTGGAGTGTCGCCATCAGAGTCAGACGAGGAGTCATTCGCAAAGGGATTATCAAAAATTGGCAAAAGATCCTTTTGAACAAAATCGGGTTCGATGGCCTTACCTTTATCCTTAACGCTCAAATTTTTAGTGATGGTGTCATCAGACACTCCCATAAAGGCTTTGCACGACGAACTATCCGAAAAGATCTGAGCATCATCAAACGAGATTGTTTCAGGAGTGACCGGCGTCATTAGGGTATCCACATAGTTCCCCTTATCCATTCTCAGCGTTAAGGCTTCAGATGCCAAAACAACCAGTTGAGACGTCAACTTATCAATCTCGGTTCGATAGGACTCTCTTTCAGATTCGGGTAGTGTGTCGGGTTTATTCTGTTTGAGCTTTTCAATAGAATCTAAAAGTACAATCCTTTCAGTTTCATAACTGACCTTATCTCTCACAATTGACTCTTCCAGTTTAAAAATAATGTTTTCCAAAATCAGAGGTGGAACATAACGTTTCAACTCTGTTTGGTCATTAAAGTCTTCATCTGCGGTTTCCGGAACAGGAGGCGGAGTCCCAACCGTTTTGGCAAGAGAGAAGATGTCAAAATAGTCATTGGGGAGATAAGGAATTTTGCCTTTTAAATACGAAGCATTAAGCGTTTCGTACACGAAAGGAATTTGTACATTTATGTTCTTCCTAGGCGGTGCATCATCCGATTTCTTGTTATTTTCAGAAGAGGAATTATCCGTTTTAGGTTTTGCCTCTATTGGAGGTAGAGATATGGCGGTTTGTCTTGTAAAGTCCTCAAACTCCTCATCTTCCTTAGATGCCTTAGTCCACTTGATTTTGTACTCTGGATATATCTTGTCTAAGCCCATGAAATCAAATTCATAAAGAGTGGGAACCTTAGACAAGACCTTCTTTAGGTAGCGCGGATTATCATATCCGAGTCCCCAAAGTGAGTTGTAATATTTGAACTCCTTGGGCTTGTTCAAGTGGATGGTTTGTTCAGATTGACCAAGTTTATAAAGTTTGGATTCAAGTTCCTTAAGCTTAGTGGTCAATTTTTCATTTTCTTTTAAAACATTTTCTTGAACTAAAATGCTTTTAGAAAATTCCACTTGAGATTTCTCTAACTTGTGAGTATATTCAGATATTTGGGACTCGAGAAGTTTAGCTCTTTCTGAATAGACCGAGCACTCAGTTTGATAGTTTTCTATCACACATTTGTCCTCAGCCTTTTCAATTGCTAGCCTGCCTATGGCATCATATTTGATCTTAGCCTCGGCTTCTAGCTTAGAGATATGCGCTTCTAAAAGAGAAACTTTCTCTTTGAGCTCAGAGTAAGTCGGATAAGACATTGTTACTTGACAGAAGTGATCGTGAGACAATTCAAGATATCGATCAAAAGCAGACAGGGTTTACTGATACGGAATTGAAAGCATGTTCAGTTTACTGTGGTGTGATCGAACTCATAGTTGTAGATGTTTTTAGCAGAAAACATTCCCAGAGAATATGTTCAGAATCACATTTTGAGTAACCCTGTAAAATTTCATTGCAAAATACTGATTTTTGAGCGAGTTATGATGGTTTGAAGTTATGAAAGTTCAAAAATCACAAAACCTAAAAATCCGAAATTTACAGCTTCCGGTATTAGAAGCAAGTCCCGCAAATGGAAAGTCCCGCAATTGAGAAGTCCCGCAACTAGGAAGTCACAGAGAAATACCGGGAGTTGTGATACCGGGACTGGCAAACCGAGTCCCACAACTGAGTAATACCGGTACTAAGTTAGGTACCGGGAGATGTAATACCGGGAGATGGAATACCGGGAGATGACTATACCGGGAGTTGAAGTACCGGTAGATATCAGCACCGGGAGTTATTACTACCAGGAGATATCAGTACCGGGACTTCGAAACCAATTCAGAAACAAGAACAACTTACCCGGTTCGATGACTTTCTGCACTCTTGCTGAGAATTAATCTGCAAGAACTTAGTACTAACACGAAAACTAGCCCAAAAACACACGAAAACACTACTAAAACGAATCAAATAGCACTTTTGACAAGAAAAAATGATAATTTTCACGAACAGGGAGCAAAAACCAAACAGATCAAGAATTTTAAAAATTAGGGATTTTTAGACAACTTAGACAACTTATGGGAAGAATTAATCAAGCCTCAATTTTGGGATTTTTACTCAACCAAAACGATTCGAAACCTCAGAGATATCTTAGACAACTTATGGGAAGAATTAATCAAGCCTCAATTTTGGGTTTTAACACCAAAATCAAAGCAATCAAAAATTCTTGAGATGAACACAGTACGTACTTTGAATGATCAAGAAAAAAACCAGAAAAATACCTTTGAATCGATAGCTTTGTCCCTATGCTCTGATACCAATTGTGGATCCCAGATTAACAAGTAACAATGAATATGAAACGATTAATCCTTTATTGATTGAATGCAGAGAGTTACAAGATTAGAATGATGAACAAACTCTCTTTCTAAAGTCTGTTAAGCGCACGACTAATCTCACCACTACTACTCTAATTACCACTCAAATCACACATTAAATACCAAGGGCTTGACAGGCCCAAGCCCATTAGCCATAAAGCCCATTATCTTGAGAGGCTTTACAAACAAATAAATAACACTAATTATTTCTTTATATCACTTTCTATTTTATAGGACTTTTAGTCCTAACAAAAACTACTTAATCTATTGGATCTCCAGGTAGTAGGGGAATCACATGGATTTCTTAAGTCCCTATAAACCTTAGGGCTATTTACACCCGTTTGACACAATCCAATCGATATATTGCAATTTATTTAATTTGATGATAACATTGTTAATTATAGAGCTTTTGGCATGAGGCCAAAATGAATATGTTTTAATACCTTAATAGTATTTTAAGAGATTTCGCCATTAGACAAATCAATATTAGTTTTGAGTTTTGACATAAAGTCAAATTCAAACTTTTAACATCTTAATAATATTTTTGGAGCTTTTGGTAAAAGACCAAAATATATGAGGGTGAAAGTGAAAGTGAATTATAAAGTTGAGTATTATGAGTAGGAACTCAGAATGTAGGTAAATATTAATAAAATAAACATTTAAATATTATGTGAAAAAATTAATCAAGAAACTAAATAAATATTTAAATAATATATGGATAAATCAATTCAAAAATTAATGCATAATTAATAAACATTTAAATAACATAATCAAATTCTCAAATAATCTCATTCAAATTCTCTATCCATAATTATAGATCAACCTACTAAATAAACTAATGTAAACATTATACTATACATATGATTTTGAAGAATAAAAAAAAATCTTCATAAAATTCATTGTCGTGTAAAGGGTTTTTTTTCTTTTCTTTTGGGATAACATTTGGAAAGAAAAATATATATACATATTTTCTTAAAATAGTGTGAAGAATTAATACACAAGTTCGTAATTTACATAAAAAGGGTTCCTTTCATCTTTTAATTTTATTTAAATAAAATTGCATCTTTTTTAATAACGACGGTAAATAAATAAATATATTATTTATTAGTAATATATATATATATATGTATATAATGCTTATTGATCTTTTAAATTCACATCAATAATAAAGATTTTTAAATTTAACAATATATATCCATCGCATAAAGATGATGTTCGGATATTCGGACGGGTTCGGGTGCCGGGACCCTCAACCTAAACCGATCCGTTATACTTCTCGGGTTTATCGGGTTCGGGGTGATCGAGTACATCGGGTAGCGAATATCGGTTTTTGGCCTCTTTCTCGGGTTCGGGGCGTTCGGGTTTCTCGGGGCGGTCGGGTTTTGCTCACCCCTACGTTAAACATCGATATGGCTGTTTACAGAAACACACAGCCTTCCCCAACCTTCGATCTCCGTCAAACATCTATATGGATGAGGGGCACTGGAGCTTCACAGGTTTATAAACCTGATTTACAAGGCAAAGCACTCGCTGATACTTATTCAGCATGTAGGTGGCATACAGAGGCACAAGTGAGAAATGAGTTTCAATCCAAGTTCATCATAAAAAAGATTAATAAAAAAAATAAGGAACATAGACAAGATAATAGAAGAAAAGAAAAGCCATGATAGCAACTCTGATCCTATAATTGGCTATCATTTTCTTTTTTGGGGAGTTGTAGATGCTTGAAATCATATATGATAAAATTTATTGGTAATAGGAAGTCACTACCCACATAAAGATTCTAGACACAACCATCATATTGGTTAACAAATAGCAAACACTCCTTCTCTGAATTTCTCGGTCGGCGGTCTCCACATAACCACCACAACCTCCGACCATCTTCACAGAACCACCACCCAGCTAAGGAATTCAAGTGAAAAAAATGGCTGCAAAGTTTCTATCCATCAAACTATATATCATTCATTCACAAAAATATGGTCGAAAATCATTTAGGTCTTTGTTAACAAGATCATCGTAGCTTCTTAAGGCTTATTCAATGTTTTTTTATGTAGAATGCGTTTTCAAATAATGCTTCGAAAGAAAGTGGATTTTGGCCTTTTGGGTCAAGATTTATTCCAAAGCCTCTTGAGGGGTTTGTATGACGGGATTGTTTGGGGGGTTTGGTGGCAGCGGAAGCGGCGGTGGAGGCCGCGACTTTGATTGTGGATTTTCTGAAGGGTTTTGAGAGAAGGAAATGGTGGTTTGCGCTGATAATGTTTAAATTGGGTGAATTGAGAAGTGGGTGTTGGATTTGGGTTATTAAAGGATGATTTGGAGCTCATCTAAAGGTAGATCAATGGAGGAAGAAAGAGTTTTAGGAAAATGGGGGAGAAGGAGTTTTAGGAGAGAGAGAGAGACAAGAGCCGACAAAAAAATGTGTAAAAGGACGAAAATACCCCTCTCTTAACTGAGTTTTTAACGAAGTTAACGACGAGGGACCACTTTCAAAGCAAAATGCAAACAGTAGGGATGTTTACCGCACTTAATGAAGTTTAGGGACGATTTTCGTATTTTCATGTAAACCACAGGGACCAAAATTGTAGTTTACTCTTAAATTAACTTCTACCTTTTTAAAACAAGAATATTGGATTTGGTCCATACTCCATGTGTATCACTCGTCATTTTTAAAACTCATCTATCATCTCTCTTAATTATCTTAACAAAAAAATTCATAACTTTAATATAAAATGATTATACATTCAATTACTTTAAAACCTTATTTAAAATAATAATACATACAATTTCATTATTATTATAGTATAAAATAATAATACATTTAATTTTCTTAGAAGAATTTCTATTTCTTTGATATTTTAATCATAAATGAGTCGTTCAAATTTATAGGTTTTCATTTATTCTTCTCTACTTTATTTTATTTTAGAAAAATAATTTATAAACCCTGTTTATGTAAGGAATATACTAGAAACTTCAAAATCTTTATTTTATATAAGATGCTCTTTATTTTCAAAATCTTATAGAAAATAAAGATTCTTAAGTTTTTAGTATATTCTTTACATAAACATGGTTATAAATTGTTTTTTTTAATTAAGTAAAGTTGAAAAGAATGAATGAAAACCTATAAATATGAACGGCCAATTTATTATTAAAATATCGAAGAAATAGAAATTTTTCTAACAAAATTAAATGTTTTATTATCTATACTATATTATAAAGTATTTGAGAAATGTTCTTAAAAACATTTTTTATGCACTAAGTATTGTTAATTGATGCATATTACTTAAAATTCAAGATTACAAGTAATGATGCATGAGTACAAATTTTTAAGGCTACATGAATTCACAAGTAATTGATAAACATAATCAAAATAACATAAACATCTCATTTGAAGTATAAAAAAATATAAAAGATAATTAGGATAATTATTGAATTATAACATAATACTTAACTATTATTTTTTTATAAAAAATATTAAATTAAACAAATTTATAAAAATACTTTCTCAAAACCACACAAAAACGTATTATAAAATCGACAAAAAAATGAAGCATTAAATGTATCACGCTGCATTGCACGAATACACTTCTAAGTTTTAAATTAAAATAATAATGAAATTGAATATGTTATTATTTTATTATTTTATATAAGGTTTTAATGAAATTGAGCGTATTATCATTCTATATTAAAATTTTGGAAAATTTTGTTAGGATAATTACGGGAATTGATAGATGAGTTTTAAAGATGATCAGTGATGCATAAGGACCCAATCCACAATTCATTATTCTTGTTTAAAAAAGTATAAGTTAATTTAAAGTGAAAAGTAAATTGACAGTTATACCATGCAAGACACATGATGCCTTTAACTTTTCAAACTTAACGGTGTTAGTGTTAAGGGACCATATCCACAATATATTGCATACCACAAGGACTATATCCATAATAAACATATATAAAGAACCATATTCAAGGAAAACACAAAACCACACGAACCAAAACCACAATTGTAACACCCGAAAAATTGGGAAATCGAATTTGAGGCTTACGGACGTCCACGAGGGCAATGTCGGACGTCCGCGAATGGCGGATTTTCGCGGGTCGTCTGCGGAAGCAACAGACAAATTTGGGGTTCGACCAGCTCAAGGGTCGGACGTCCGCGTGATGACTAGTCGGACGTCCGCGACGGCCCTGATGAAATATTTTGGCTTCTTTAAGGCCTTTCCCCCTCTTCCTTCATTTCATTTCCTTCACAACTCAACTCTCTCTCTCTCTAAAACCGAACTCTCTCTCTAAAACCGAACTCTCTCTCTAGAAAACCCTAAATCCTTCCTCCTCTTCTTCATCTTCTTCACTCAAATCAAACCCTTTCCACCATTTCTGAAGATATGGAAGCTTGACGCTTTTGTGGGTGATTAGGAACTTTTGCTTGAAGATTCAAGTGATAAAGGTAATATCTCTCTACCCAAAAGCTAGGGTTTTGTGGTTTTCATCTTCTCTTCCATTGTGAGCTTTATTGGTGTGATTTTGGTGGTGATTGGTTAAGGAAACCTTACTTTTCTTCATCTACAAGAACTAGGGTTTTGGTATAAATTGGGTTTTGATGTATTATGTTTGGGGAATGATTCTACATGAGTAGATATGGATATTTATGATTGGAAACTTATGGATCTAGGTTTTGGAAGATTTGGAGTTGAAGATTCGTGTTTCTTCAAAGGAGCTTACGTTGGGAAAAATCAAGATTTAGCCTAATTTAGCAAGGTGAGTTCAAGTTGATTTGTGAAAACGTTGTGCATGCCAAAATGTTTATTTTAAAGTATTTGTGTGCTTTATATGAAATTATCACTTGTTGAGTTAATTAGTGGGTTTCGATTTATGAAAGTGTTAAGCTTAACAAATCTTGTAAAACACCCACATTTGGAGGATTTTGGGCGATTGATGAATAAAACACGAGTGAAAGTGGTTTTGTTAATTTATTGCATAAGTGAAGGTTATTTGGTCAAAATACACTTTTAGTGTTTGTTGTGATTATGCGATAACTATGATATGTGACATTTTGAATATGTGAACGTATGAGTTGGAGATTTGGTCAATCTTGACCGTATGGACATTTTAAGAGTTGTAAACCTTTTATTTTGGGCCGATGGCGAATTGAGAATTTAAAAGGGTAAAGATTTTGGATAACGTTGTATTTTGGTTTACGTAACCGTGTGAGCAACACGTATTTAGCCAAACGTTTATTTTGGCCTTTAAAGGCTTGATTTATACTCAAATGAGTCTTTTGAGTGTTTGTCGTTTTAGTAGTTCGAGGTGGGTCATGGATGTGTTATGCGCTTAAATTGCGTTTATTTGAATAAGTGCCTCCTTGAGTGTTTGGACTTAAATGTGAAGACCCTTTTGATGATTTTGTACTCTTTGTACCTTCGGGACTAATAAACTATGGTGGGTCATATGCATTGTTCAGTTATAAAAGATTTGTGTATACGTATAGATGCATATAAGATTTGACTTCATTGGGAAAGCGGTAATGAAGGGGTTGTGAGATTATCATGCCTCGGAGCATGTGTTTTAATGATGTGGTTTAAATGCACTTCATTTGCGTGAGTTAATTTTGATAAATGATCATTAGATCTATTGAGCAGATGGCTCGGTTTTAGACTCGGTTGAGTCTTGAGGGCATACGCCCGGTTTTGATAAGCTCGACGTGGGCTTGGGGTTTGATTTGCATGAATTGCATTGTACTTGAAAATTACATGATTTGAATGCATTAGTTATTCTTTTGAGGTCATGTATAAATTTTAAGTTGAGTAAGCTTGTTTTGGATGGTGGGATTTCCAAGGTAAAGATCCAGTAGGATTGAACTTGGTGGTTTAGACTAGAGATCCGGATGGATTGATGTCTAAGATGGACTAAAGACCTAGTTTGGTTGATGTCTAAGATGAGCTAAAGACCTAGTTTGGTTGATGTTGAAGATGGACTAAAGACCTAGTTTGGTTGATGTCTAAGATGGACTAAAGACCTAGTTTGGGTTGATGTCTAAGATTGACTAAAGACCGAGTTATGGTTGATGTCATGTGTGTTCCCATCCATGAAGCTTACTTGTGTTTATTAATTGTGGTTTAATTTATGTGTTCACCACATTCGAGGAAATCGGGTCTCCTCCGTCACCGAAGGGTGTTGTTTTTGGGTAATTGTTTATCCATGTTGTCGGCGTCATGTTATGGGTGTATGGATTGTTTTTTCATAATTGATGGACGATAATTTATGTCTCATTTAATTGATTTGATGTTTTCCACCATTGGAGTATTATTCGCATTGATGAATATTTGGAAGTTTATTACTTGTTTACATCTTGAGTGAGTTTTGGATTTGAGTCCATTGCTGGGAAATGATTTTCGTTGGAGGCTTTCCTCACGGATTTGGTGTGCGTTTGGAAATTGGGTTGTCGGTGTATTTTTATACGAATCCCATTTTTGGAAATCATGATTTACGTTAAACTCTTTTGTCTAACCAATTGTTTGATCATGATGTAAACTCTTGAACTCACTAGGCGTTAGCCTAACCTTTTTATTTGTCGACATGTGCAACAGGTTCAGGTTGGGAATAGCTTTAGCTACACTGTGGAGTGATGAGTGCTAGTAGGGTGCACGTGAAATGTTTTGCTTAGTGAAGTCTTCCGCACTTATTTGGGATTAGCAACTTGTATTGTGTTAAGTAACACCCGTCTTGAGTTGTTAATTATAGTAGCCGTGATGTTTAACTTTTGAGGTATTTTCAAGGATGGTTTGTAGGAAGGATTTTGTTCTATTGTGGTTATTTTATTGAAATTAAAGTTAGTTGCTCTTTTCAAATTTGAGGGTGTTACAAGTTGGTATCAGAGCATAAGTTTGAGAGAATTAGGTGTTGATTGTTGGATACCTAGACTCAAACTAGCGTTGTTTCAAGTAAATGAGAGCGAGATTGCACCATTAGGCACTCTAAGATAGGATATTCGGAAGTTGTTGGGGTCACTAGAAACGAGAAGTCACGTCAAGAGTAGCAAGGATGATCATGTACGGTACATTCATAATTGCACCTGGCCAGTGTTATGGTGAACCTACCAGTTACATGAGAGTACTTAGACGACTCTAGCGTGATGACCGTTGGGGTAGTGAAGGAGTTCTAAACGAGTAGTCGTTAGAAGAGGTTAACGACTTTAGCATTTGCCATTTGGAGTGGCGGTAAGCATGTTGATTGCATTAAGTGGACCGTTCGGGTCTAAATTGATAGTTGGATTGGAGCCGTAGGCTTATTGAATTGACCTTGATTTAAGGAGAAATGTGGGGTTAGTCGATGTGACTTTCCATTTTGCGTTAAGATGTAAGTATCCGGATGACAATAGTGTGATCGGAGTAATTGGAGGAATGTGACCTGGACGTTGAGTGCCGACAAAATGCATGCACGAAATTTATTTTGCTTTTAAAATAAATTGCATCAATTATTTCTTGTGTTTCAAATCTTTGTATGGATGGCATTGCAAAATTTTGGAATACGTTTGACACACACAAGATTTTAAACCATGATTTTGGAACATGCATGAAATTATTTTACGACAGGCGGTTGTGAACCTGGTCGAGACTTACTTTGTTCTTTGTGGTTGTACACTACTACTTTCGGATACTGTGATATCTGTGTTTTATTGTCGTTTATGGTTTTAGATAAGTAACCGCGACTTGTGACTTTAACATTGGATCTCCTCCACGTATGTTGAGGTTGGACGGAGAGTTACCTTCTCTTGTTTCAGTATTGATCTTTAATGGAAATTTCGATTTTGCGAGCCTTGATGAAAGGGTGTCGTTTTATTTTGTGTTGCAACAAAAAGGAGGTCTTATGATTTGGATTATTTGATCACAACGTTGTTTTATGCGAGTTGTTTATTGAAAACGAAAACTTTGACACCATTTAATTGGTTGGATGCGGTTGAGTTTCATTGGGTTTTATGGAAGTTTTGTGGAATATGATGGAGTTTCGTTTTAAGACGTTTTGCGGTGCATGGGTGACACTTTGTCATGTGCATACTTGGATGATTGCGTGCGTTAATATTTGGGTTTGAGTGAGTGTTGCGTCTCATGCGAATTTTGTTGAAAAACGTGCTTTATGTCGTATTGCACCAAAAAGAGTGGTTTTGGAGTTTTAATGCCACATGGCTTCTTCTTTGAGAATCGTGGTAGCATTAGGGGTGTGCATCGGGCGGGTCAGGGCGGTTCAGGTGGACAAACCGAAAACCCGATCGGATTTCTGATATGAAAATCAAGACCCGAACTTTAGGTTTCGGATTTCGGATTTCTTCGGGTTCGGGTTGGTCGGGTTTCGGGTTAATGTCGGTCGGGTTCGGGTATTATTATAATACAAAAAGTATATATAAATTCAATCGATTTTAAGAATTTATTCAATCAAACGAGAGATTGATGAAATCGATAATAAGTTTAAAAATTAAAAAACATTTCTACCGACTATAATTTACGATTTTCTAAAGATAATTAGATAAATAAATATATTTATATAATATTTAAAATATATATGTATATTATTTCGGGTTTTCGGACGGGTCGGGTGGCTAATAATCAAACCCGACCCGAACCAAAATATTCCCCCAAAAGTCTTGTTTCAGATTTTCGGATTTCGGGGTATTCGGGTATTCCAAAAATTCTTTATTTTCGGTTCAGGTTCGGATTTTGGATTATTCGGGTTTTGCACACCCCTAGGTAGCATACTTTGTTGCAACTTGCTAAGTGTGCGAACTGATTTATATGTGGCGTGAGTAATGCATATAGGAGCATCGTGATAGTACATCTCTAATGTTCTGTTTTATGCACTCTCGTTTACTGGCATTTTGATGTTCTTACTCGCAAATGCACTATATTGATTTATTGACATGAATGGTTTTGCAGCCACTATTTTGGGGCGTTAATGCACATCGCTTGTGCGGTTTAAGGTTTGAAGCTGATCTGAATCATTTTATGTGTCAATCAAATTATGTGCACGTGCAAGCCTAGTCAAAAGATTTCGTTTCCTTGTCATTATGTGACTGAAGGAGAAATTTTGAAAATTTGATTTAATGAATCTCTACTTGAAATTTTCAGTATTGACTATCTGGTATGTGTTGTACTATTTCAGAAGTAACTACTAAGAAAGTGTTACAAAATGGCATGCATAGTTTTGATTTGAAATTCCTTTTCGATGTTTAAACCGATATTTCCAAGTGATGAAAGTACCTTGTTATTCGATTTAAAAACTGGGATGATGACCCAAATCATGCCGTGTTTTAACCAAGGTGTATATGAATTGTTTCTCTATGAACAAATTGACACATGCGAAGTTGCTAAGAAATTACGATTCATGTCGTTTGAGGGTTAAAAAAAGAGAATTTTGAAAACAGATGTCGTGTAAATCCGTGATGGGACCCTAGCGGTTCATTTTAAAAGTTGTCGAGTACGTTTTTACGTTTCGTTAGTAAACTAATTTGCGATAAAATAGTTTTCAAAAATGATTTTTCATACGTGGGACGAGTATGTCCATGTTTGTGCATCTACCGGCTAGGTAGTGGTAAGCTTTGGTACGTATGTGATGTTAGTATAAAAACCTTCGTGTTGAAAAATCTAGTGAAAACTTTATTGGCGTATTTATTGAGTCAGTCACTTGAAAACCTTGAACTCTTTAGGCTTGGTGAGGTTGAGCAACCCCAGTTAGGGGTGAGGGCGTGTAGAACCTTTCAGTGAAAGATTAGGTTTCTGACGCGTGTTATTACCGTGAGCTGCATGATGTCGCTTGCGGGGTAGAATTATTTCTTGTGGACAATTAAAGGGGGACTTGCGGTGCCTCCTGTTAGTGCTTTTGGTAGCCGTTTACGTCGGCAACCTCGTTGCAGGTTGTCGGTTCTGCATGAAGGGTGCGTAGGACCCTTTAGACCGTGGGGATGACCATGGAGTGGTAGGGATGTTTGTGGAATGAAACTCGTGTGTGGAGCTCTGTGATGGGTCGAGTTTTGGGTGGTGGGACTAGGTGTCAACCATTGGATTTCGAGGCCAAGAACCACTAGTGTGATTGGAAGGTGTAGTCCAAATGTTAATAATTGTGGGATCGGTTGTGATGATCCTAAGAGGTTCGATTGTGATATATAGTTTTAGCGGAATGACCCTTCTCATGTGGTAAAAGAATATGTCGATTAGATAATTGGTAATTAGACGTGTTTTGGAAGTGGTGTAATTGATGGGTCAGTGACGACCGTCGGTGTTGGAGTCTAATGGGACTCGTTAGGGGTAAGCGTCAGTTCAGCAGCGAGGATCTTAGATTTGGAGGTTCGTTGGTGTTAGATGTAATCAAACCTTGGACGAACTGGAGAAATTTAAGAGTGTGTGGACACGGATTGATTTAGAGTAGGGATCCGTCGTCGGGGAAGTATGGAACACATAAGGTTGGGAGACAACCAAGGTAGTGTGGTTGGGAGTTGATCCAGTAGATGGAGCGTTCACCCGGACATAAGTACAATGTGCCCGAGAGGACATTGTTGGTAAGAGTTTGCTTGAGGTTTGTCTTAGCAGTCCGTGTGGGGGAAATTTAGATTCCTGTTGGAAGCTGATGGATTATGGTCGGCGTTGAGTTGGTTAGCCTTTGGTTGTAAAGGATCTAGATTTCGAGGACGAAATCATTCTAAGGTTGGAAGGATTGTAACACCCGAAAAATTGGGAAATCGAATTGGAGGCTTACGGACGTCCGCGAGGGCAATGTCGGACGTCCACGAATGGTGGATTTCCGCGGGTCGTCCGCGGAAGCAACAAACAAATTGGGGGTTCGACCAGCTCAAGGGTCGGACGTCCACGTGATGACTAGTCGGACGTCCGCGACGGCCCTGATGAAATATTTTGGCTTCTTTAAGGCCTTTCCTCCTCTTCCCTCATTTCATTTCCTTCACAACCCAGCTCTCTCTCTCTCTAAAACCGAACTCTCTCTCTAGAAAACCCTAAATCCTTCCTCCTCTTCTTCATCTTCTTCACTCAAATCAAACCCTTTCCACCATTGCTGAAGATATGGAATCTTGAAGCTTTTGTGGGTGATTAGGAACTTTTGATTGGAGATTCAAGTGATAAAGGTAATATATCTCTACCCAAAAGTTAGGGTTTTGTGGTTTTCATCTTCTCTTCCATTGTGAGCTTTATTGGTGTGATTTTGGTGGTGACTGGTTAAGGAAACCTTACTTTTCTTCATCTACAAGAACTAGGGTTTTGGTATAAATTGGGTTTTGATGTATTATGTTTGTGGAATGATTCTACATGAGTAGATATGGATATTTATGATTGGAAACTTATGGATCTAGGTTTTGGAAGATTTGGAGTTGAAGATTCGTGTTTCTTCAAAGGAGCTTACGTTGGGAAAAATCTAGATTTAGCCTAATCTAGCAAGGCGAGTTCAAATTGATTTGTGAAAACGTTGTGCATGCCAAAATGTTTATTTTAAAGTATTTGTGTGATTTATATGAAATTATCACTTGTTGAGTTAATTAGTGGGTTTCGATTTATGAAAGTGTTAAGCTTTACAAATCTTGTAAAACACCCACATTTGGGGGATTTTGGGGATTGATGAATAAATCACGAGTGAAAGTGGTTTTGTTAATTTATTGCATAAGTGAAGGTTATTTGGTCAAAATACACTTTTAGTGTTTGTTGTGATTATGCGATAACTATGATATGTGACATTTTGAATATGTGAATGTATGAGTTGGAGATTTTGGTCAATCTTGACCGTATGGACATTTTAAGAGTTGTAAACCTTTTATTTTGGGCCGATGGCGAATTGAGAATTTAAAAGGGTAAAGATTTTGGATAACGTTGTATTTTGGTTTACGTAACCGTGTGAGCAACACGTATTCAGCCAAACGTTTATTTTGGCCTTTAAAGGCTTGATTTATACTCAAATGAGTCTTTTGAGTGTTTGTCGTTTTAGTAGTTCGAGGTGGGTCGTGGATGTGTTATGCGCTTAAATTGCGTTTATTTGAATAAGTGCCTCCTTGAGTGTTTGGACTTAAATGTGAAGACCCTTTTGATGATTTTGTATTCTTAGTACCTTCGGGACTAATAAACTATGGTGGGACATATGCATTGTTGAGTTATAAAAGATCTGCGTATACGTGTACACACATACATATAGATGCATATAAGATTTGACTTCAATGGGAAAGCGGCAATGAAGCCATGAAGGGGTTGTGAGATTATCATGCCTCGGAGCATGTGTTTGCATGATGTGGTTTAAATGCACTTTATTTGTGTGAGTTGATTTTGGTAAACGATCATTAGATCTATTGAGCAGATGGCTCGGTTTTGGACTCGGTTGGGTCTTGAGGGCATACGCCCGGTTTTGATAAGCTCGACGTGGGCTTGGGGTTTGATTTGCATGAATTGCATTGTATTTGAAAATTACATGATTTGAATGCATTAGTTATTCTTTTGAGGTCATGTATAAATTTTAAGTTGAGTAAGCTTGTTTTGGATGGTGGGATTTCCAAGGTAAAGATCCAGTAGGATTGAACTTGGTGGTTTAGACTAGAGATCTGGATGGATTGATGTCTAAGATGGACTAAAGACCTAGTTTGGTTGATGTCTAAGATGAGCTAAAGACCTAGTTTGGTTGATGTCAAAGATGGACTAAAGACCTAGTTTGGTTAATGTCTAAGATGGACTAAATACCTAGTTTGGTTGATGTATAAGATGGGCTAAAGACCTAGTTTGGTTGATGTCGAAGATGGACTAAAAACCTAATTTGGTGGATGTCTAAGATGAACTAAAGACCTAGTTTGGGTTGATGTCTAAGATTCACTAAAGACCGAGTAATGGTTGATGTCATGTGTGTTCCCATCCATGCAGCTTACGTGTGTTTATTAATTGTGGTTTAATTTATCTGTTCACCGCATTTGAGGAAATCGGGTCTCCCCCGTCATCGAAGGGTGTTGTTTTTGGGTAATTGTTTATCCATGTTGTCGGCGTCATGTTGTGGGTGTATGGATTGTTTTTCCATAATTGATGGACGGTATTTTATGTCTCATTTCATTGATTGGATGTTTTCCACCATTGGAGTATTATTCGCATTGATGATTATTTGGGAGTTTATTACTTGTTTACATATTGAGTGAGTTTTGGATTTGAGTCCATTGCTGGGAAATGATTTTCGTTGGAGGCTTTCCTCACGGATTTGGTGTGCGTTTGGAAATTGGGTTGTCGGTGTATTTTTATACGAATCCCATTTTTGGAAATCATGATTTACGCTAAACTCTTTTGTCTAACCAATTGTTTGATCATGATGTAAACTCTTGAACTCAATAGGCGTTAGCCTAACCTTTTTATTTGTTGGCATGTGCAACAGGTTCAGGTTGGGAATAGCTTTAGCTACAATGTGGAGTGATGAGTGCTAGTAGGGTGCACGTGAAGTGTTTTGCTTAGTGAAGTGTTCCGCACTTATTTGGGATTAGCAACTTGTATTGTGTTAAGTAACACCCGTCTTGAGTGGTTAATTATAGTAGTCGTGATGTTTAACTTTTGAGGTATTTTCAAGGATGGTTTGTAGGAAGGATTTTGTTTAATTGTGGTTATTTTATTGAAATTAAAGTTAGTTGTTCTTTCCAAATTTGAGGGTGTTACAACAATCCACTCTAAATATTTAATAATATAACTCAAATAAACTTATAATAATATAATTTGTTAATTACCTCATCTCCAACAGTTACATTAAAATGGAGAAAAAATGATTTGACATTTTTTTCCTCCAACAACTATGTCATCTTATATGTCAAAATAAATAAAAGAGTAGAGAGATTGTAAGAATCTCTAAATTTAGAAAAATCCTTAAATTTAGAAAATCACTAAACTTTAGAGCATCTCCAACAGTTATGCTATATTTTTTCTAAAATATAGTATCAAAACTCAAAATCTCTAAAAGAAAACTTCGAACTTCAACAGGTATTATATTTTAGAAAATTGTAGCATTAATTATATTTAAAATAATCAGTACATCAATAAAAAAATAAAATTTTTGCCTAAACATTTTACTTAGATGCCTCTTATCGTTGGCAATGTTGGTCATGGACCATTATGATTTTTCACAGAAAGTGTTTGTAAAAAGGGAGGGTTGAATACAAACACGGTAAATTTATTTTTTTAGTTTTAGTTTATTTCAAACGTAAAATTACAGATATATTGCGGAAACCATGAGGCAAAACCTTTATCCTAAACTATCCGAGGGTGACAATTTTACAAACTAATACAGTAGGTGGACGATTTCAGATCTAAGAGACTAAGATGACTCTCATATATTGACGCCAAACTTCTTTCAAAATGGGTGATTTGCAAACTAATACAATAGGTGGACAAAAACTCAAAACAGTAGGTGAATAAATCAAGATTTAACAGTAGGTGAACAAAACTCAAAACACTAAAACAGTAGGGTAGCGTTTGGTACGCAGACTTGATGGGACAGGACAAAACTGGACAGAACGGGACAAGACTGGACGGGGCATAACTAATTGTTTGTTATGTGTTTGGTATGACAAGAATAGAACAAAACAAAACTGTTAAAATGACCAAATTGCCCTCAGATTAATATTTTTCATTACATAATAATTATAAATAACATAAATTAGATAAATAATAAATTATTTTATACATCAAAATTAAAGTAAGTTATATAAATCACCTTTATGTAATTTTATATAATATATAACTAGTGTATGCACCGCACGTTAAACTAGGGGTGCTCAAAAACCCGATCAACCCGACCAACCCGATCAACCCAACCCAACCCGACGTGAAATAACCCAACCCGAAGCAACCCGATGTCCAATCGAGTTGTAAAATCCTCAAACCGTATGTATTGGGTTGATATCGGGTTAGAAGAATTTGAACCAAACCCAACCCGATGAACCCGATATATATATATATATATATATTCAATCTCTTATCTATCTCTATATAACTCCTTCACACACACATGTATATATATAGTAAATGCTAACATATATATATATGCAAATTGAGAAAAACAGTTGATGATGATATATTTAAGATTTAAGAAATATGCAAATTGGAGACGTCAAGTTATTTGATCATATTTGGTTTAGACATTTTTATATGTAGTATCTATATATTGTGTGAATTATCGGTTGTAATTTAAAGACATGTTTTCTTTATTTTAATGTTTCTAATTTTGATGTTACCTTGTTTAAACACAGCCCGACCAACCCGATCAACCCGAACGGGTTGGGTTGGGTTGGGTTGTACCTTTGTTTGTGTTGGGTTGGGTTGAAATTTTTTCAAACCGCCAACATTGGATTGATGTGTCGAAATGCCTTCAACCCGATCAACCCAACCCATGAGCACCCCTACGTTAAACGGTAACGATTTTTTTTTGTCATCAAATATTAAACTAAAATATAGAAATATGTTTTTTTGATTAACTAATAAAATATAATATAAAACAATTAATGTACTAAAAACGTTTTAGATATAAAGTATTTTTATCGATTAGATTTTTGAATATGAAATTTATTTGGTTTCTTATTCATAGAATGACACTCGACCATCGATCTAATCTTAATCATAATGTGAATTTTGTTAGTTTAAAGGTCATAAATAAACACAAAATATTTTTATTCATAAAATTAATGTGTTAATAACAAATTAGAATTTTATGTATTCTTTTATTTATTCTATTAAATAAATTAATTTTTTGAAGTGAGATTTTCTTGGACAAAAGGATATATACCAATACTCCCCCAATAATATTTTATTTCAAACAAAGAACAACAATTTCAAAAGAAAAATAGGCATCCTCAAGCAAAATACATGTCTTCCAAAAACATATTTTGACAATGAAAAGTTCTTAAATGTATGCAGTTTTACATTTTTTAAATCCAATTATCCAAATGTTAAATCGTAAATTTTATTAGCCGACCTCTATATCACCAATTGAGCCAACAATTTGAAATTAAAAATGTATTAATGACCGCCCATTTTGTTTATTCAATCCCTCATAGTAATATTCTATGCGCAAATATGAACATTTTCGTCAAACATTTCCGAGAACAAATACACCACTTACAATAACATTTTTATCCCACCCACTCCCAAATAGACCTCATGCATAGCCCAAAAAACCAATTATCACCAAAGTAAATCTTTCAATAAAAAAGTTCATTGCGTTTACATCTTCTTTATATAATTAAACAAAAGATACCAATACTTGCACATTCACTCATGCTCCCTTCCACCCACGTTTAGAAGGATCATAACAAAAAGAGAACTATATAAGATCAAAGCAAAGAGATGCACCAAAACATAAGTTGAAGGATAAAAATACACAAACTTAACAACAAAGATACTTCAACAACTTTTATTGGGCTTTAAACTAAAATAAGTAATCCCAAGTGAGGATTGAAAGAACCCTTCTGCAAATATGCAATTAACCCCTACGACGAAAAACAATTACGTCATATCACTTTGAGAAAAAAGTTAACATATTTGCAATTTCTTTATTACCAATTGTCGTCAATACTTCGATCATCAAAGCTTCGATATGCAAAATTTTACGGTTCAACTCATCATTGATAAAAAGAATAACAAATCTCAATTCATGATCCAACTCAAAATACAAAATCCATAAAAAAAAGTCAAAGTTCATAAAATGGAACAAACTTAGTTCACGATTCACCATAAGAAAAAACTTCAATTTTAGTTTATCAAACAAATACTCAATTCTGGAAATCTGAAAAAATATAAGAAATCTAGAATAGACAATATATTTGTTCTTATAAATATTGCTAAAGTTGTGACATGTGGGGATAAAGATCTTTCCTCCCAATATGAAAACTTGTTTTCAAGTAGGAATCCAATTTGATCATAGCCCTATATAACATATATATGTATCTAATACAAACACACATATATTTTATACAACATCAAACTACTTTTTAACAAACAAAAGTTACATTATATGAAAGCAATATATTTTACGTCTTCAACTATAGAAACAAAATGATTCTCCTATTTTGTACATTGTTATTTGGTTCAAATTGAAAGTGTTCATTATAATAATTAACCCTTTAATTTTCTATATTATGTTTTATTTATATAACTATTATTTATTCAACATTTAATATAATTAAAAACTTTTATTTTTATTTACCTTGTATTTTATTAGTTTAACATTTTTTTACAAAAAACCATATTAATTTTCTTTTGGCAATCCTTTTACGACCTTGTTCCTAAATGAGCGTGTTACAAAAGAAACTGTTTGAGTTTGGAAAGTGAACTACTTGGTGAAACTTTTGTCAAAACATAATTAACACTTTTGCAAATCCTGATATAACCCATTTTGGGTTAAAAAATTATATTAAGTTACAAAAAATACGAATTTTTAAGACATAAAAGAACATTACAATTTGAATAGTAGCATAATATAGTAAAAGACACTTCACCTGAATAAACATAGTTGTAAAAGAAACTTCTGCCATGAAGTAGTCTCGGTTGAACTTGGGTGCCTGTGAATGTTTTAAAAAACATAATCTATTGTTTCTTGATATCAATAATGCCAAAACTAAATGAAGAGGAATAGAATGAGAAATAAAGAAATTGAGAGATCAAAATTATAACAACCAAGAGAAAAAGAGCATAAAAATATAAAATTACCATTCTCGGCAAAATATCACCGTGTACTAATCTTCCAATATGAAGTAGCTCGGGTTGAACTTGAGTGCGTGTGAATTTTTTGAAGAACATAATCGATTGCTTGGCAACCCTTTTACGACCTTGTTCTTAAATGAGCGTGTTGCAAAAGAAATTGTTTGAGCTTAGAAAGTGAACTACTCCGTGAAATTTTTGTCAACACTTAATTAATACTTTTGCAAATCCTAATATAACCCATTTAGGGTTACAAAAAATTTATGTTAAGTTACAAAATCTATGAATTTTAAGACACAAAAGAACATCACAATTTGAATAGGTATGCGCATGATAACATAATATGGTAAAAGAAACTTCACCTGAATGAACATAGTTGTAAAAGAAACTGCCGCCATGAAGTAGTCTCGGTTGAAATTGGGTGCGTGTGAATGTTTTCAAAAACATAATCGATTGTTTCTTGTTATCAATTATGCCAAAACTAAATGAAGAGGAGTAGATTGAGAAATAAAGAGATTGAAAGATCAAAGATATAACAACCAACAGAAAAGAGCATAAATATATAAAATTACCATTCTCGGCAAAATATCACTGTGTACTAGTCTTTCGATATGAAGTAGTCCGAGTTGAACCGAGTGCGTGTGAATGTTTTGAAGAACATAATCCATTGCTTCTTGATACAAATTATGAAAAACTAAATAGAGATAAGGAGATTAAGAAATAAAGAAATGAATAGATGAAGAGTTGGAGAAAATAAATTATTAAGAAGTTGAATAATTTAGGAAGGTGAATGTAAAATTACCAAAAAAATTCATTTATTATGAAGTATACAATTTGTCTATAGGGGCGTAAAAGTCTTTAACTTAATTGACATTTTAATAAGTTGAAAAAAGAGAAAAAAGATAGAGGTGTTCCTAGACTTTAGAAGAGGCCACGTCATGCATAGTGGTTTCTTCTTTAATATATATATATATATATATATATATATATATATATATATATATATATAGAGGAAAGTTCAAATGAAAACTCAAATTCAATTGTAAACATGAGGACAAATCTCGTCCATTGATCGCAGCCATATTTAAGCCATTCCTAAAATTCAGCTTTAGGGGTATTTTCGTCAAATTAGAATGAGCGCATCCTTTATTGACTTTTTTTTTCTTTTTTAATTAAAAAACTTTTACCCCCTTAAATTTTAAAATAAATTATCTCAAAAATTACTAACATTTTAATCAAACAAATTACATCAAAAAAAACGAGAATTTCGTGCTCTTCGATATGACATCCATCATGATATAGTTTTTTTTCTCGTTTTAACCGTTTTACGTGAAATCGTGTATATATGTTATATTCAGAGTGAATAAAGGTACATTTATTCAGTTTTGAATATTTACCTTTATTCAGTCTCAATATATAGAGTTATTCAGACTGAATAAAGGTACAAAATTTAAACATTTATTCGTTTTGAATATCTACCTTTATTCAGTCTGAATATAACACATATTCAGACTGAATATAACACATATTCAGTCTGAATATAACACATATTCAGACTGAATATAACACATATTCAGACTGATGTATTTATATGTGTTCTTCAGTTTTTCGTTTTTTGAGGTTTTTCTTTGAACCTCCCTCTCTCTATATATATATATATTGTGCGTTTCAATTGTAAACCAAACAATTCTAACAAACTATACAAACCACTATATATATATATATAAGATTATGAACTTAGGAATAAATTAAAACTCAAACGAGAATCATTTTAGCATGCCCCTCTGCAAGTGATCTATTATGATCATTCAAGTAACCAAGATCTCGTATTTGATTTCGTTTATTATGATGTTTGTCAATGGGGTACACCTTTTAATGGAGGAGAATACTGGATGATAAGCAGCAGAGTGTATATGGATCAGAAGCCTCGATGATGGGTAGTTTAGGAGGACCTTTTGAATAATTACACCATTTTTGTTTATTCAAACCTCATTTTCATGCTTACCTTTCTTTGATATAAATACATCAGTTTGAATATGTGTTATATTCAGACTGAATATGTGTTATATTCAGTCTGAATATGTGTTATATTCAGTCTGAATATAACATATATACACGATTTCACTTAAAAAACGGTTAAATCAAAAAAAAACTATATCATGATGGATGTTATATCGAAGAGCACGAAATTCTCGTTTTTTTGATGTAATTTGTTTGATTAAAATGTTAGTAGTTTTTGAGATAATTTATTTTAAAATTTAAGGGGGTAAAAGTTTTTTAATTAAAAAAGAAAATAAAAGGTCAACAAAAGAGGGCTGATTCCAATTTTACCCCTGCGCGCTAAAAATTCACTAAGCCATGGACATAGTTTTCAAGTTATTTACAAAATTGCCACCGTGTTTTTTATTCATTGATCTGATCTCCGATTTTTTAATCAAGGGATGTGGTTTGTCCTCACGTTTACAACTGAAATTTGGTTTTTATTTGAACCCACCCCTATATATATATATATATATATATTGTTTTATATATATATATATATATATATATATATATATATATATATTGTTTTTTTAAAACATGATTGCAAAATATTAAAAAAGACTAAACTATACAATTGAATTAAGAACACCTCCACTAAACCCCATGCTTCCAACCCTTCGTATCAAAAGAAAACCGGCACGTCTTCTTCTTCCTCCTCTCTTTCTCCTTTGCAAGCAACATTCGCCACTCGCTACCATCATCTCATCATCTCATCTTCTTCTGGGATTTTTCTTCCATCATCACCATGTTATCCTTTTACTACTTTCAGATCTTTTTTCCACCACCGTCCATCTCCTACTCGTCAAACTTCAAACGCATGTCCGAACGTTGAAGAGAGAGAAAAGTTCGAGTTAAGAGTGCAAGGGTATGATCGATTTGGCGGAGGATTTGGAGGAGTTCGATTTGGGAGAGTTGTAGTTTTCATATTTCAGATTTCAGATTTGAGAATTTGAAATAAATTTTTTTAGGGTTTTCGATTCAGAGTTTTATGTTCAGATTTGAAGAGTTTTATGTTTCAGATTTTGTATTGTTTGGAGGGTAAATGCGTCATTTTATGTTTTGTCCCATGTTGTTCCATCTTTTTTGGTGTACAAAAAATGCCTGATTTTGTCCCATGAAAATGGATTTTAGCCCCACCTTGTTCTAGTCCCATGTCATACCAAACATAGTTCTATTTTTTTGTCATGTCCCGTCCCATTCAGTCTGAGCACCAAACGCACCCTAGGTGAACAAAACTCAAACACTTAAACAATAGGCGAATAAATCAAGAATTGAGAAGAGACTGGAGAGAGCCCTTACCAATATGAGAAGAAAGTGAGAAGTGAGAAGAAATAATCACCCATCGTCGTCGACTGTCCTACATCGTGGAGCTCATGTGGTGGTCCGGTGGTCACCCTTGTAGTCGTCAAGACTCGTCGACCGTCGATTGTGGTATGTGGATTTAGAATTAGGTTTAGACATGTCGAATGTCGATCGATTTACTAAATAATAGTTCAGAAATTAGGAATGGATTATATTTATATTTATTATCTTTTTTAATAAAAATACAATTCGGATATGTAACACCTCGAAAATCCTAACTCAAATTGTAAATGAACTTATCCGGAATTATTATAGGACAAGGTTTCGCATTGGAATGTGGGACACGTAATGCTAATTGGATCGCATGAGAAATCAGGCAAGATGGGGCTCGGTACCTGGACCGCGAGAGTGCCCGGCGATTGTGACATGGTCACTCTCGTCGGGGCACTATCGCCCAATATGTACCGAGAGTTGTTGAATGGCGGGCGAGTATGCCCGGCGATGGTGACCAGTGTCACTATCGCGGTGTCACTATCGCCGTCGGGGTGCAGGGGCTACTTGGTCCGATTTTTTGTTACCTTGTTCTCATTCTTCTCTACCCATTTCCTTATTTCTCTCTCTCAAAGACCTCCCCAAACCCTAAATCAGTTTTGGAGCCTTTAGGGTTTAGGGTTTAGGGTTTAGATTTTGTGATTCAAACCTTTTAGCAAAGATTCTTGGTGAAAGATCAAAGTTTTCACTTTCATTTTGAGAGATTTCTACATTTATAGAGTTTTACTCAACCCCTCTCCTAAACCCTTCCCTTTCCTTGAAGAAATGAAGATTGAGGCTCACTTTGGTAACACTAGAAGTGTTTGGTTGGTGGATTCACTTGATGGTTAAGGTAATCTTCTTTTCTCTTCATTTTGGAAATTAGGGTTCCGATCTATTGGTGATTTTGGGTGTAATATGTTGGGAGAAATGATTCTAAGTGTTTGGGGATAAATATTTATGGTTGGAAATGGTGGATCTAGGTTTTCGAAAGATTTGGAGCTTGAGGATTTGTGTTTCTTCAAAGGAGCTTACGTTTGGGAAAAATCTAGATTTAGCCTAAATCTAGCAAGGTGAGTTCAAGTTGATTTGTGAAAACGTTGTATACTCTAAAATGTTTATTTTAAAGTAATTATGTGCTTTATATAAAATTGTCAATTGTTGAGAGTGGTAAACCTTTTATTTTGGGCCGAAGGCCAATTGAGAATTTAAAAGGCAAAGATTTTTGTAACGATGTGTTTTGGTTTACGAAATGTGTGGACAACGCGTATTTAGCTAAATGGTTATTTTGCCTTTAAGGGCTTGATTTATACTCAAATGAGTCTTTTGAGTGTTTGTCGGTTTTAGTAGCTCGAGGTGGAGCCGCAGATGTGTTATGTGCCTAAATTGCGTTTTATTTGAGTATGTGCATCCCTTTAGTGTTTTGTCCTATATGTGAAGACCATTTGATGACTTTGTGTTCTTAGCACCTTTGGGACTAACGAACTATAAGGGGTTATATGCATTGTTGAGTTATAAAAGATGTGCGTACACATATACACACATACATATAGATGCATATATGATTTGACGTCATTGGGAAAGTGGAAATGAAGGGGTTGTGAGATTATCATACCTCGGAGCACGTGTTTACACGATGTGGGTTAAATGCACTTAATTTGCATGAGTTGATTTGATTAACGATCATTAGATCTTTTGAGCAGATGGCTCGGTTTTGGACTCGGTTGAGTCTTGAGAGCATTCGCCCGGTTTTGATAAGCTCGACGTGGACTTAGGGTTTGATTTGCATGAATTGCATTGTATTTGAGAATTACATGATTTAAATGCATTGGTTGTTCTTTTGAGGTCATGTATAAATGTTTAAGCTGAGTAAGCTTGTTTTGGATGGTGGGTTTCCAAGGTAAAGATCCAGCAGGATTGAACTTGGTGGTTTGGACTAAAGACCTAGTATGGTTGATGTCTAAGATGGACTAAAGACCTAGTATGGTTGATGTCTAAGAGGGACTAAAGACCTAGTATGGTTGATGTCTAAGATGGACTAAAGACCTAGTATGGTTGATGTCTCAGATTGACTAAAGACCTAGTTTAGTTGATGTCATGTGTGCCCCATCCAAGAAGCTTACTTGTATTTATTAATTGTGGTTTAACTTGTGTTTACGCCACATTCGATGGAATCGGGTCTCCCCCGTCACCAAAGGGTGTGGTTTTGGGTATTTTGTTTACCCATGTGTCGGCATTGTTTTATACGCGTAGGGATGGTTCTTCCCATGATTTATGAGTGGCGTTTTATGTTTAAACCTTGGTTGGACGTTCTCGAATATTGGAGTTTTATTCGTTTTAATGTTATATTGAGGTTTTAATAATTATTTACATCTTGAGTGAGTTTTGGACTTGAGTCTATTGTTGGGAAATGATTTTCAGTGGAAGTTTTTGTCACGGAATTTGCGTGCATTTGAAAAATGGGTGTTGGCGTACTTTACTCAAATAATTTTTTGGAAAATCATGATTTACGTTGAAACCTTCTGTCTAATAAATTATTTGATCATGATGTAAACTCTTAAACTCACTAGGCGTTAGTTTAACCTTTTTATTTGTCGGCATGTGCAACAGGTTCAGGTTGGGAATAGCTTTAGCTAGAACGGGAAGTGATGAGTGCTAGTAGAGTGCACGAAAAGTGAATTGCTTAGTGAAGTCTTCCGCATTTATTTGGGATTAGCAACTTGTATTGTGTTAGGTAACACCCGTCTTGAGTTGTTAATTGTAGAAGTCATGATGTTTTAAATTTTGAGGTATTTTCAAGGATGGTTTGTAGAAGAGATTTTATCCCATTTTGGTTAGTTTATCGAAATTAAAGTTAGTTGCTCTTTCCAATTTTGAGGGTGTTACAAGTTGGTATCAGAGCATAAGTTTGAGAGAATTAGGTGTTGATTTTGAATATCTAGACTCAAACTAGCGTTCTTTTAAGTAAGTGAAAGTGAAATTGCACTATTAAGCACATTAAAATAAGATGTTTTTAGGTCGATGGAGTCGTTAGAAACGAGAATCGCGTCAAGAGTAGCAAGGATAATCATGTACGACACGTTCATAGTTACACCTGGCGAGTGTTATGGTGAACCTGCTAGTTACATGTGCATACTTGAACTACTTTAATGTGATGACCGTTGGGGTAGTGAAGAAGTTTCTAAGAGGATAGTCGTCGAAAAAGATTGACGAGCTTAGTAATAGTCACTTAGGGTAACAATAAGCATGGTAATTGCTTTAAGTGGACCGTTTCGGGTTAAAGTTGATGGTTGGATTAGAACCATAGATTTATTGAATCGACCTTAATTTGAGGAGGAATTGTAAGGGGAATCGGTGTAATTCCCAAATTTGCCTTAAGAAGTTTGAGTATCCGGATGACGGTAGTGTGACCGGAGGGATTTGGAGGAGTATGGTTTGGGATGTTGAGTGCCGACAAGATTCATGCACAAAAGTTATTTTAGAAATAAAATTGCATCAGTTATTTCTTGTGTTTCAAATCCTTATATGAATTGTGTTACAAAATCTCGGAAAACGTTTAGCACACACAAGATTTTAAAATCATGGTTTTGAATATGCATGAAATTGTTTTACTGCGAGGAGTTGCAAACTCTGTCGGGACTTGCTTTATTTTGCTATTGTTCAACGTTACTTTTGGATATAGTGATATCCATATTTGATGTGGTTTAAGATGTCGGACAAGTAACTACGGCTTATGGCTTTAACATTGGATCTCCTCCACATATGTTAAGGTTTGGACGGAAAGTTATCTTCTATTGTGTCTATGTCGAGTTTTATTGGAAAAAATTATTTAATGCAAGTTTTGTCGAAAAGTGTTGTTTAGATTGTATTACGACAAAAGGGGAATTTTGGAAGTTTGACTGTAATAACCCAATATTTCTTTAAAGGAAAAGTTGGTGGCCAATTTGGGAGAAAAGGAAGTTCTCTTGAGGGGCCTTAATGAAAGTTCGAATATGGCTTTTGGGCCCAAGTCCCTAGGGTAGTATTTTATTCCTAAGTCAGTATTATTCTCATTTATCTTAGAGTGTTGGCGGCTGGAAGAAACAAGGAACAAAGAAAGAAGCATTTCAGAGGAATTCTTGTGCAAGGAAGAAGTTCAAACCAGGTAATCTTCCATAACTTAGTGGTTATTGTCAGCTCAAGCTCCTCATTCTTTCCCTCTGTTTGTGCAAAACCGAAATGGGTAAAATCAGATGGGATTTCCACCTAGTCTTGCCATGGAATTGTGTTTTTAAGCTTCTAGTTTCATTTTTCGGATTTTCGATCAAGTGAGATATTAATGAACTCGGATTGAGTGGCAAGAAGGGTTTAAGTGCAAATGGTTCCTGAGACTTCATAAAATAAGTGGCAGACCTGGGTTTTTAAGAAAGCCATTCGGTTTCTCTGTTTTTATTAAGAAATGATGCTTAATGTTATATAATGATACTAAAATAGGAATATCCCTAGATAACCAGTTTTTAGAGTCGAAAGATGAGTTTCAGGAGAGTTCTGGCCTGAGTCCCGGCGAAGAAGGCGATGAACAGTAACTTTGGCACAAAGTGAACTTTTCGCAAGCGCCTGTTGCGAAAAGTGAACTTTTCTCAAGCGCCTGTTGCGAAAAGTGAACTTTTCGCAAGTGCCTGTTGCGAAGAGTCAGCTTTTCGCAAGCGCCTGTTGCGCAAAGTCAACTTTTCGCAAGCACCTGTTGCGCAAAGTAGCTTTTCGCAAGTGCCTGTTTCGCAAGGCTATGTCCAGCGAGATTCTTCCCTTAGGAGTTTGGCCGAGAGAACGTCTACTCATGGTAGAATCGAGTTAAGGGAGGACGGTCCAAGTTTAAAGGATTAGTAAGACTAATTATATTTTTATATAATTAAATTAATAGGTTTATGGTTGGAACGAGACGCAAGGTTTGAAAGGAAATTGCTCTCAGGTGAGTTCCCTAAACCTTTTTACGACGCAAAGTGTTAAATGTTTTAACTGAATTTGGTTTCATTTACGAGCATGAACTGTTTGTAACAATCACGCATGTTTACCCATGAACTCCATGTTTTACTTGAGAAAGATTATTATGTATGATGAAATGAGAATGATGATTTAAAGGATTAAAGGTGCATGTTTTATGAAAATGAATGATGTGCTATGTGGAGTCGGCCTGCACTGTGGGATCAGAGAGGGATCCTCGGGGTCTGATGATCCCTTGGATATTTATGACGAGACGATAGGTTGGAATTCGTTTCCTCCTAGGCGGGTATCGGGGAGTCTGCTTGGGCCCCGATACGAGAGGGCGAAAGGGGAGTCTGCTTGGGCCCCGATCGCAGAATGTTTATGTGATCCTATACACAGTGCAGCGCCATTCCTGATGTATGTGAAGGTTTACGTTGAATCTTTTATAAATGTCTTTATACTGGTTTGCATGTTTTACGGAGGGAATTCACTAGACCCTTTTGGTCTAACCCTCGCTTTTCAAAAACTAAACCATTTTCAGGTAAGCAAGTAGAAAGAGGATCAAGTAAGTGAGTATGAGCAAGATAGTGTACAGTTGCAGCTTGAGACACTGCGAGTGCCTCTTGTAGAAGTTAAAATGTTCTCAGTTGTGTATAGGTTGTTTCCGCCAACCTTAGTTTTAAATGAATGTAATGATGTATTGGGACCCAGAATTGTAAATGTTATGACTTAATGCCAAGACTGTTCTATTGTATTTCTGGGATGTTACATTGACATTTTAGTCATGGTTTTGCGATATGCAATTTGATGTTTGAAAGCGAAAGGTTTGGCACCATATGATTGGTTTGAGGTCGTTGGGCTCATAGAGTTTTACGGAGTTTGTTTTACGACGTTTTGTGTCGTGTGAGTGCAATTTTGTAAGGTGCACACTTTAGTTATCGCGTGTGTTAATTTTGAATTACGTTGGGCATTTTGTTTCTCGTGAGTCTTGTGGAGAAATATTATTTTAAGTCATGAGACGACCAAACGGAATGTTTTTGGAACTTTTGATGTCGCGTAATTTCTCTTTCAAATATTTTGTTAGCACGTGTTGTTGCAATTTATTTAATTGTACGGGTTGAATTATACGTGGCGTGAGTAATGCATGAAAGAACATACTGATTGTATTTCTTGACAATTTTCTTTATGTGCTTCCGACTAGTTGATTATGTTATTGTCCTTTCTTGCAAACGCATGGTATTGATCTAAGGGTGTGCATAATTTGGTAGTCACCAACCCTCGAAAGCTTTGATAAATGTATCATGAATGAAAATGTTTTATTAATTTGTGGCATGAGTGAGGGTCATTTGGTCAAGGATACATTTTAAGATTGTGGAGTTTATGCATGGTTTACAATACGGTACGTTTTGGAAACACGAACGGGTGAGTCGTTGAACTTTGGTCAAATTTGACTTGATAAACATTCTGGAAAGAAAATCGTAAACCTTTTGGTTTTGGAGAAAATGTGTAATTTGAGTATTTTAATGGGTAAATTTTAAGCGTCGACATTATAACGTTTTATATTGCGAGTGTGAAACCTTTGGTGTAAATGCTCCGTGATGGGGATTGTGGAAAGTTATTTGTCTAAATCTAGAGTGCGTGAAGCTATTGATGTTTTGGAACACTAATGCACATTGTTTGTACGATCCGACATTCGAAGTCGATTTAAACCCTTTTTGGTGTCAACCGTTTACAAGCACTTATTTTCTCCTAAGTTTTGGGAAAACACATTAATGTGTGGGTATTGTCAAAAGTGTTTCACTCTTATGTCATTATATGACTAGATGAGAAAATTTTGAATACTGATTTAAAGAATTTCGTCTTTTGAAATTTTGTTATGAACGGTTTGATGCATGTAATTTCGTTTCAAGAAAACTACTAAGTGAGTGTTACAAGTTTGCTTGCATACTCTAATTTGAGATTTCTTCTAAACGTCAATATCTTCGAATGATGAACACGTAGTGATTTTGTTTTAAACTTGGAACTGTCACAAATCATTTTAAGTTTTAACCCAAGTATATTTATGGAATTGTTTCGCCGTCTTTGTGAGATGAACTGACGTGTGCGAACTTTTGTTGGTGAATTTTGTTTCATGCTATTTCCTGATTTGAAAGAGGAATTTTTGGAATCGGGTGGCATTCAAAATCCTTTTGAAATACGTACAAATCTTTTAATGCACACCATTTAAAGTAAGATAAATTCTGTACATGCATGACCTAAATAAATCTATGCTAAGACCGTGGCGGTCCATTTCATAAGATTGTTGAGCATACTTTTACGCCTTGTTGATAACTTGAATTTTGGTGAAATGGTTTTCAAGATTATTTTCATATGTGGGACGAGTGTATCCATTTTTACGCAACTACCTAACTGATAGTAGTAATTTTTATGCGTGCGGTTAACTTGATATGAAAATCTTTGTGTTGAAAACTTCTATAAAAAGTATTCGATTGACATATTTGCTAAATAATACACTTGAGAGCCTTGAACTCATTAGGACCCTAGAAAGGTCAAGTAACCCCGGTTAAAGGTAAGCGTGAGTAGAACTTCGTCAGTGGAAGGCTGAGTATTTTAATGCGTGTTGGTACCGTAGGCCAAGTAGCGATGTTTGTAGAATCGACATGTTTTGTAACTGAAGGGTTAGATTCGTGGTATCTTATTTTGAGGTTGGTTGTAACCGTCTTGTTGGCAATTTTGTTTTGGTCTTGGCCAATTTTCACCTAAAGGGACGTGTAGGATCTTGTGGACACCATATTGATAACCTTGGTTTTGTAAGAATGCTCGACGAGTGAAACCCGGGTGTTGAGTCTGTTGTGATTCAAAGTTTGGTGGTATAACTAGGTGTCAACTTTTGGGATTAAGGCCAAGCACCGCTAGGGTAATCGGAGGATTGTAGTCCGATTTTAAAGGAATGATGGTAATGGTTATAGTGATCTTAAGATGTTCAACTGTGATAAGTGAATTTGGTGGGATAACCTTCCTTGCGTGGTAAAAGAATTTGTTGGTTAGATAATTGGTAATCGGAAGTATTCTTAGAGTTGTGTAATTGATGGGTCAGTGATGACTGTCGGTGTTAGAGTTTAATGGAAATAGTTAAGGGTAAATGCTAGTTCAGTAACGGGAACATTTGGGATTCAGAGGTTTTGATTGATTTCGATAGTGATTAAACCTTGGACTGATTTGGAAAGGAAAGTTTAAGAACATGTGGATGTGGAGTGATTGGGGAGTTCAAATACGTCGTTGGGAAAGTATGGATCACTTAAGGTTGGGAGACAACTTAAGTTCGATGGTCGGAAGCCACTCTAGTAAATTAGGCCTTCAATTGGATGTAAGAGTGATATGCCTAAGCGGGATTCGTTGTGAGTAACACCAAGAAGCCGTCATGGACAATTCTGTGGGAAATAATTTGAACCTGGTTAAAACCGAGGGGACTTGGAATGTGTTGGGGCGCAGTAGCCATTGGTTGTGTGAGAACTAGATTTCGAGGACCAAATCTCTTTAAGGTTGGGAGGATTGTAACACCCCGAAAATCCTAACTCAAATTGTAAATAATTTTATCCAGAATTATTATAGGACAAGGTTTCGCATTGGAATGTGGGACGCGTAATGCTAATTGGATCGCATGAGAAATCAGGCAAGATGGGGCTCGGTACCTGGACTGCGAGAGTACCCGGCGATTGTGACATGGTCACTCTCGCCAGGGCACTATCGCCCAATATGTACCGAGAGTTGTTGGATAGCGGGCGAGTATGCCCGGCGATAGTGACCAGTGTCACTATCGCGATGTCACTATCGTCGTCGGGGTGTAGGGGCTACTTAGTCCGATTTTTTGTTACCTTGTTCTCATTCTTCTCTACCCATTTCCTTATTTCTCTCTCTCAAAGACCTCCCCAAACCCTAAATCAGTTTTGGAGCCTTTAGGGCCATAGATTTTGTGATTCAAAACAAATCCCTTACCTTTTAGCAAAGATTCTTGGTGAAAGATCAAAGTTCTCCATTTCACTTTCGTTTTGAGAGATTTCTACATTTATAGAGTTTTACTCAACCCTCACCTAAACCCTTCCCTTTCCTTGAAGAAATGAAGATTGAGGCTCACTTTGGTAACACTAGAAGTGTTTGGTTGGTGGATTCACTTGATGGTTAAGGTAATCTTCTTTTCTCTTCATTTTGGAAATTAGGGTTCCGATCTATTGGTGATTTTGGGTGTAATATGTTGGGAGAAATGATTCTAAGTGTTTGGGGATAAATATTTATGGTTGGAAATGGTGGATCTAGGTTTTCAGAAGATTTGGAGCTTGAGGATTTGTGTTTCTTCAAAGGAGCTTACTGTAACGCCCCAAAATCCGGGCCAATTTAAACCTCAAGTTACAACAAGTTATGACAATAAAATTACAACTTATATAGATAGCAAAGGAATTAACCATCAAGAGTGTATTTACAATACAGGATACTTCGAACAACCTATTAATCTAATCATGACACTATAATCAGATTAATTGCGTTATCTAAGCTATCCTTCAAAAATCTCTTCTTTGTTAATTGCCACTTCTGCTATTCCAAAAACACTCGTCCCACAACCCTTTATTTGCCTGAGCCTGCACCTGGTAAGAAAACATCATATGAAACGATTAGGCCAACGCCTAGTGAGAACATTCGTTTCAATAATAACATTTGCAAAAATCAATGTACACATGTTATAACAAACCTGGTTACTCCTTTTCTTACCGTACGTATAACTCTATTCCATTACACAATTTCATCCATTCCCATGACTATGACTGACAACAAATCCATCAGCATATCATACCCCAGAACCACACTACGAATCTTCAAAGATTCTAGATCAATGCTCTCCACCAATAAATCGCGATTACACACGCCCATTTATCAGCATTTCATACCCCAGAGCCACACTACGAATCTTCTCAGATTCTAGATCAATGCTCTCCACCAATAAATCGCGATTACACACGCCCATTTATCGGTAAGGAAGCAGAGATCACAAGCACTTATGTCAATCTCACTCTCTTCCTTAGAAATCAGGAATAACGATTAATACCACACGCCTATTCCATGATTTCCCACACACACTGGAATAACGATTAAACGAGTAATACCACACGCCTATTCCATGATTTCCCACACACACTGGAATAACGATTAAACGAATAATACCACACGCCTATTCCATGTGATTACCAAACTTCAGTGCCTATGGATCCATTACACTACTTGCACTCGTACCGGTATTTATTTAATATAGATTCCTCATAACAATAAGTATGAGCAAATCATATTTATACCTCCTAGATTCCTCCCTCATAGCATACAGTATGAGCCAATCTCCTTTACCTATACCAAACACCTGCCTAGTATCAAACTGGCACAGTCATCAAGCCTAACATACTACCCTTCGAATGTACGTATGTTCATGCTAAACTAATTATGTCTCAATCACTAAATCACAACGATTCACAATTAACAGAACTGAAAATTGCCCAGTCTGCACAAAGTGTCCGGACAACCCAAAGTTTCCGGATAACCCATCTTATCCGGACGTTTCCATTTTCCGGATACCATAATTTCCCCGGACAACACATCCTTTCCGGTAAATTCCTACTTTTCCGGATAATATTCAAATCCGGACAACATCCGGACTCTATAGTCATCCGGATACCATCCGGTACTTACTTCATCCGGATTCTTGTAATACATAAAACCTACCCGGATACTTCGTGCGTCCGGAAACATTCATCATTGGGGTTTTCCGGATACGACGATTCATCCGGAAAAGTCAGGTCTGCAGTCTAAAATTCAATCTAACTTCTTGTCTGTTCGATTCAGCTCATTCCGGGTACAACCATACAGTTCATAATCACTTTATACAGCTATTTCACGGTTCAATTTAACATAAGAACACTGATTTAAGCAAAGTACAAATGAACTCACCTTAGGTTTGCAAAACCCACTTTAATCCTCCATCTGATGCTTCAAATCTGATGTTACTGATATGTAAATCAAATCCAAAACATAATTTCGTTCATAATCTAACACATACAATAATCACAACTGAAAACATCAACAAATCCCTTACCAATTTGATGAACAAACCCTTGCTTTCCTTCTTTTTCTCTTTTCTCTCTTTCTTTCAGCCTCCTAAACCGACCCAACCACAAAATGAGATAAAATATCTGATTTTTCAGCTATTTTATTCATACCCACTTTCCAAAATGACCAACCACACCTCCAAGATTCATTATTTCCACAATTGACACCAAACCTTAGTTCTTTGTATTTTAACCTTATTGAATTATAAAACTTCTATATAATTCAAGGTTACACCAAAATACAAATACATCCCAATTCTCATTAAAACACTATTACTGAAATTTCAGGATGTTACAATACTCTCCAACTTGAAAATGATTTCGTCCCCGAAATCAAGATCAGGTAAACAAATGGGGATGTCTCTCTTTCATATTCTCTTCCGACTCTAAAGTCACATTAGCACCTTGATGGTGTTTCCACTTTACTTTCAACATAGCTACTTCCTTGCCAATACGTAGCTTTCTAACCGATCTTTCCAAAATTGCCTCTGGTTCTTCCACACAACAATTCTTCTCATTCACTCTTACTTTAGTAAAAGAAATCACATCATATCAACATGAAATATTTTGTACATCTCTTCCTTTTAAGTCTTACATACTTAATCACAATTAAAAGTCCAGAAAGAACCAGAATTCATCTTTTCATATTTTCTGAACCTTACCTCTTTCATTAGTATCCGCTCCCCAACTTGGATTTGCAAACCTCCTTAGAGTCACTGTTCATCATCAAATCTTTACCCGACTATTTCTTGGTCTACTGATAACGCCACTTTTTGGCGTTATTTTCAGTTCTCAAACCAATGAGATTGGCTTGTGTTCAAGTAAAAAGGCGTGTATTTTACGGTTTATCTAGTGAATTATACAGGTTATCTAAGAGGTGGCAATCATCGAGAAAAGAAGCTAAAAAGATCCCAAATCGAGTCCAAATCGAAAGCCCAAGAGCCAAGCCCAAGACCCACGACCGAACCAGGACCCGAACCGCAAACCAGACGACGACCCACGCTGCAAAAAGGACACGCGCGACTTACCACGCGACTTGCAAGTCGCGTGGCAAGTGGCGTAACCCACTGTTTCGCGAATCTCATCTTTATTAATTGGGTTTTAGGTCATTATTCAATACGCAACTTACACACGACGGCCAGAGCAGTTCCAGGGGCGATTTTCAGAGCCGAGTGACACCCGTTGGAGCCACGATAGAGGGAGGATCAGATACACGTTCATCACGCGAAGTAGAGACGAGCACGATAGAAGGGAGTAACCATTCCATTTACAGTTGCCACGATTATCATGTCTACATACTTGTTTCCATCTTTTTCTATTGTGTTTGAATCCATCACCGACATGAACTAACCGGTTCATGTTGGGGGTTGGAATGAATGTGGTTTAAGCTTGTAAACAGATGACCTGAGACCTTTATTAGTTTTCCTATTTTAATGAATGAATGCAATTTGGTGTTTAATGCTTTTGTGAGATTAGCTACCTTACAATTGTTTTATTGCTTTCAATTTATGTTCGAGAGAAGTAATTGAGAAATAGAATTAGGAATTGCATGCCTAAGGTAAGAAAGGATAGAGATATACCGAGTAAATCTTAGTCCCGTTTGAATCTTAAGCTTAATGCATTTTGAACCCTATATGTTGAGATCGAAGGATAAAACTTATGTTTTCAAAATAGAAATCACGGTTGCTTGAAAAAGAACCATGCTTTGCAAATAAAATCGTTGTAGCTTGAGAAAGAACAATGATTAGATAAAGATTGGGTATTCATTGATAGGAATAATTGGTATTTGAATTGAGTCAGACGTTTGTATGCGAGAACCATAGGATTTCCAACCCTCAACTGTTTTCTCTATCTGAATTCCAAAGCTGTTCATTATCTGTCTTGTGTTTGATTTATTTTCTGCAATAGTAGTTTAATACCAACCTCTCAATTTTCGATAGTTCAGTTAATAGCAAGTATAGTAATTGTGATATTTAGTTCCTAGTTCCCCGTGATTCGATACTCGTACTTCTCTAAGTACTATTACTTGACTTCGACCCATACACTTGCGGTGAGATTCTCGGGGTGTGAAAACCTCGTATCAAGTTTTTGGCGCCGTTGCCGGGGAACTAGTTGTAGCTAATAGCACTACCATCTATAAGCTATTAGATTGAGCATTTTTTTTATTTTGCTTTATTCCATCACTTTCAGTTTTTTTTGGATTACTGACTTTACTCTCTTTCTTTTCAGGTACCACTTGGTTTATGCCAAGGACGACCCGAGGAAAGGAGATTGAAGAATTCGATCCGGAGATTAAAAAAACCACTCGTCGCCTACGTCAAGAGATCAAAGCTAAGCGACAGTTACAAATGGGTGACGAGAGACCTGTAGGCGAGAGACCACCGCGCAACGATCCTCCACCTTTTCGCAATAATCCACCACCACCGCCGGAAAGGCGTCCTATGCGGTCGTTTGCCGACCCAAATGTGGCAGCGGCACGTATAGGGATCCAACCTCCTACCACCGCGGCTAATTATTTCGAGATCAAGCCGAGTACCATCGTCATGGTACAACAAAACCAATATGGAGGAGCACCGACCGAAGATCCTCATGCACACCTCCGTGCATTCGAGAGGATTTGCAGCACCTTCAAAATTAATGGGATGGAGGAGAACGCAATCAAACTAAGGTTATTCAGCTTTTCATTAAAGGGTCGAGCTGAAATTTGGATAGAAGGTTTACCGTCAGATCAGATCACTACCTGGGCACAATTGAAAGCCGCATTTCTTCAAAAATTCTTTCCACCGGGAAGAACTGCTCAATTGATGGCCGATATCACCCACTTCGCTCAGTGGGAACAAGAGACTTTATACGAGGCATGGGAGAGATACAAGGATATGTTGAAGAAATGTCCTCACCACGGGTTGCACGGATGGGTCATAATCCAGACATTCTATAGTGGGCTTCACCCGCAGTTTAAAAACGATATCACTGCCGCATCGGGTGGAGCATTGATGGATAAAACCTATGAAGAAGCATGCGAGCTGATCGAGAACTTGGCCGAACACAATTTCTCCACTCCACGATCAGCCGTTAGACGAGTCGCGAGTGCTCAAGAGACGGACGAGCTGAAAGAGATAAAGGCTCAATTAGCCATGAGCACGAACCATCTGAAGGGAGGCAATTCACAAGATCTCGAGCAAGTTCAATTCCTCCAAAACCGGAATCATCAGCCGAGGAACGACCCGTTCTCCAACACATATAACGAAGGGTGGAAAAAGCACCCAAATTTCTCGTGGAGTCAACCCGGTCAACAGCCAGGTAATTTTTCTAACTCTTCAAATTCTTCCAATACTAATAATGCTTATCGTCCTCCAGGTTTTCACCAAAGGAATGAAGGACCATCGACGGAGAAGAAACCGGGGCTGGAAGATATGCTCATGAAGTTCATGACGAAAATGGACAGCACGGTCGAGGGATTAGCGAGCACGGTGAGTACAGTCAAAGCTGCAACCGATCAGAATACGGCTTCAATTAAGATTCTCGAGAGGCAAGTGGGGCAGATTAGTGAAGCTCTACAAAACCGACCTCCCGGAACCTTTCCCAGTCAAACCGAAAGGACTAACCGGGAAACATGCAATGCCATTTATCTAAGAAATGGCAAGGACCTGAATGGAGAGCTAGTACGAGAGTCGTCATCAAGGGAGACCGGTCCGAAAGAGAAAGAGATCGAGAGCATTAAAGTGACTGAACTAGAAGCTGATAAAGAGTGTGCAATCAAAGAGAACTCGGAGGGTGAAGAGAGCAAGCAGTGTGAAGAGAACAAGCTAAAGCAACCACCAGTCAAGCCGGAAATACCGAGAGTACCTTACCCGAGCAGGCTGAAAGCAAATAAGGATGAGGTCAACTTTTCAAAATTTATTGAAGTATTTAAAAAGCTAACAATCAATATTCCTTTTGCAGATGCTCTCGCCCAAATGCCCTCTTACATGAAATTCATGAAAGCGATCCTTTCCAAAAAGAGGGCAATTGATCACCAATCCACCGTTGCACTCACTGAAGAGTGTAGCGCAATCTTTCAGAATAAGCTTCCCCAGAAGCTCAATGATCCAGGGAGTTTTTCTATCCCTATCCAAATCGGGAAGTTTTCTTTCAATAAAGTTTTGTGTGATTTAGGGGCTAGTATTAATTTGATGCCCCTTTCTATTTTCAGGAAACTTGGATTGGGCGAGGTGAGTCCAACGTTCATGACGCTCAAGCTTGCTGATCGGTCAATAAGATACCCGTACGGCGTGATTGAGGACGTACTCATCAAGGTCGGTAAGTTCTATTTCCCCGTCGACTTCGTGGTCATTGACATAGACGAAGATGAAGAGGTCCCGTTGATATTGGGACGATCCTTCCTGGCTACGAGTAGAGCATTGATAGACATGGAGGAAGGAGAGATTACCTTCAGAGTTGGTGGCGAGAAGGTCATCTTCAAAATGTTCGAGAAGGAGCGAGGTCAAGTAGAGAGTGAAAGGTGTAGATCTGGAGATGGTAAAGGCAAGTCAAATGAAGAAGAATCCGCGAAGAATCGCAAGTGTGGGCGATCCAATTCTGTGGATACTGAGCCAAGCTGAAAGCCACACAGTCGTGCCACGACTTTAAATGAGGCGCTGGGTGGGAGGCAACCCACCAAAGTTTGTTTCCTTTTATTATTTTTAGTTTGAGTGTGTTTTTATTTCCGAAAAAAAAAACATAAAAATCGAAAAATTGAAAAATCAAAAATAGCTGGAACAGGGACATACGCGACCTGCCACGCGGTTTGCATACCGCGCAGCAAGCCGCGGGACCCTCTGTTTGTTTTCTGAAACAGTAGGTTACGCGGTTTGCCACGCGACTTGCAAGTCGCGGGCTAAACCGCGGGAGTCCCTTGTCCCCTGTTCGTTTTTCGTGCAGTTTTTATTCCTTCCGTGCTTTGTGTGTTTCATTTTCATTTATTTTTTTCCGTCGTGTGTTTTGTGCTTTGATTTCCTTTGTTTTGCATGTTCTCCCTATCTCCTCCGATTGATGCTCAACCTTTCAAGAATCCTCCTTCATCCGGGCAAACAGGTATGTTCTAACTCTTTCTGCTAAACGAGTGGTGTATGATGTTTTAGTCTATTTTAGTCTCACGAGAGGCAACAAACCTAAGTTTCACTTAGGTTTGGGGTGCCTCATCTTTTAAACATCTACACACTCATTTTTTTCACCCTGTGCAAACCTCGGTTTCACCGAGGTTTGGGGTTGGCTTTTATTTGGCAAACCTAGGCCACGACCTAGGTTTGGGGTGCCCATATTAGAAACTTTGGGATTTCTTTTGTTTGCTATGTAATGCCTTTCCCGCCCTTTTGATAACTGTAATAACTGCACAATGACTCGAGTCGCATCACCTACGACTTTACTTGCACATTGGGGACAATGTGTGGGTAAGGTTTGGGGTTGCCCAATCGGGCCCAAGTTATGCACGTAGATTTCCTGCACCTCTGAGTATCTAAATCATAATAGCTAAATTTTTTGTTTTGAATGATTGAGCCCAACCATTGTGGGAAGAATCTTGTGAGAGTGACGTGACCATTAGGGAAGGACCGGGAAAGGACATGACTAGGGACATTAGTGGAGACCACCCAAAAGTGAGTTTTGAGCCTAAAAGACGTTTTTCACCTCGAGGGATTTAAACACTTAATTCTTATACACTTTTTTCGAATTCCTTGTCGTGAATGTAGAATGATCTCGCTACATTATTGCGTTGAGTAGCAAAGACGACCATTGGGATATTAGGTAAGGGTATAGTAGACCATATAGTGTGGACCTTAAGATGTGATTCCAGGCATTATGTGTTTTGTTTTTAACCATTTTAGCTATCGTTCCCTTTCACCCTTTTGTGTGCATCCATAGCCCTTTTGCAGCCAAACACTCACCCTCTTCGTTTCTAAACCCATTATTAAACCTTTAGCCAAAAACCTTAGCCAAAAACCTTAGCCAACCCTTATCCGAAAGTGTGTCAATTAGAGGCGGAAATGAACTACGAGAGATAGAGCAGAAGAGAAGAGAACAGGCCAGTCATGAGAATAAAACGGGTCAATGTAACCCGAGAAATAGAAAAGACAAATAAAGAGGACCAATGAAGTCCCAACTGAAAAAAAATAAAAAAAAATAATACAGTTATTTAGATAGTACATAGAGTTGTATAATAAGTGAGTCAAAATGGCTCCGAGAGTGACAAATAGGGCCAAATGATAGAGGCTGAAGTAGAGAAGTTCGGAACTGCTAATGATTGACACGCCAAGGATTTTTGATCCTCTTACCCTTCGTTTCTTAGCCTTAACCTTAGCCCCGTTACAACCCGTGTAAAGACATGGATGATCTTCTGGGAAACGTGATTACGGTTTACGACTACCTTTACTGATATTTCCTGTCTTGCTACTTGATTCCTTCTGAGATCAACTGTTTGGACATTTGTGCGTCTTTCTTTAAAGTTGTCATGTAATAATTTGAGTATTCTTGTACATAACCTCCTTACACATGACAACACGAGCGATAACCTAGGTTCGAGTGCAAAGAGAGTATCCCGTGAGGTAGGGTCGAGGCGAAATGTTTTCCCTAGCATGTTTGGACCTAATCTAACCTTAAGGTGATCGGAATAGTCACGAGTTCAACCCCCAATGGAAGGTCATAGATCGGACGAAATAAGAATGAGGCGAGAGTGAGATAGACATTCACGGGTATGGGAAATCACCGATGCATCACTTGGTACCGATTGGGAATTGTGCAGTTATTATTTCACTTATGTGTGCTTTAATTCTATTTTATCGCTAATTTGCTTGGGGACAAGCAACGCTCGGTTTGGGGTTGTTGATAACGCCACTTTTTGGCGTTATTTTCAGTTCTCAAACCAATGAGATTGGCTTGTGTTCAAGTAAAAAGACGTGTATTTTACGGTTTATCTAGTGAATTATACAGGTTATCTAAGAGGTGGCAATCATCGAAAAAAGAAGCTAAAAAGAGCCCAAATCGAGTCCAAAACGAAAGCCCAAGAGCCAAGCCCAAGACCCACGACCGAACCAGGACCCGAACCGCAAACCAGACGACGACCCACGCTGCAAAAAGGACACGCGCGACTTACCACACGACTTGCAAGTCGCGTGGCAAGTGGCGTAACCCACTGTTTCGCGAATCTCAGCTTTATTAATCGGGTTTTAGGTCATTATTCAATACGCAACTTACACACGATGGCCAGAGCAGTTCCGGGGGCGATTTTCAGAGCCGAGTGACACCCGTTGGAGCCACGATAGAGGGAGGATCAGATACACGTTCATCACGCGAAGTAGAGACGAGCACGATAGAAGGGAGTAACCATTCCATTTACAGTTGCCACGATTATCATGTCTACATACTTGTTTCCATCTTTTTCTATTGTGTTTGAATCCATCACCGACATGAACTAACCGGTTCATGTTGGGGGTTGGAATGAATGTGGTTTAAGCTTGTAAACAGATGACCTGAGACCTTTATCAGTTTTCCTATTTTAATGAATGAATGCAATTTGTTGTTTAATGCTTTTGTGAGATTAGCTACCTTATAATTGTTTTATTGCTTTGAATTTATGTTCGAGAGAAGTAATTGAGAAATAGAATTAGGAATTGCATGCCTAAGGTAAGAAAGGATAGAGATATACTGAGTAAATCTTAGTCCCGTTTGAATCTTAAGCTTAATGCGTTTTGAACCCTATATGTTGAGATCGAAGGATAAAACTTATGTTTTCAAAATAGAAATCACGGTTGCTTGAAAAAGAACCATGCTTTGCAAATAAAATCGTTGTAGCTTGAGAAAGAACAATGATTAGATAAAGATTGGGTATTCATTGATAGGAATAACTGGTATTTGAATTGAGTCAGACGTTTGTATGCGAGAACCATAGGATTTCCAACCCTCAACTATTTTCTCTATCTGAATTCCAAAGCTGTTCATTGTCTGTCTTGTGTTTGATTTATTTTCTGCAATAGTAGTTTAATACCAACCTCTCAATTTTCGATAGTTCATTTAATAGCAAGTATAGTAATTGTGATATTTAGTTCCTAGTTCCCCATGATTCGATACTCGTACTTCTCTAAGTACTATTACTTGACTTCGACCCGTACACTTGCGGTGAGATTCTCGGGGTGTGAAAACCTCGTATCATCTACCATACCGACATTAACCGTAACTCGATCTCTGGTTTCAAAATAAAATTACTATCTACTGCTTGAAAATCTATACTCACCTTAAATTGAGTATACTCACCACTTTGAATACTCCGATAAATACGACAAACCTTTGTTATATCCATGACTCACACGTTTCTTTAGTACACAGTGCTACCATTTCCTCACACCATTATTGCACTATGCGACTATATTGCAACCAAATACTAAAGTGTTGTATAATAAGGGTAATAATTCCATTGAACCTGTAGTATAACTACATTCTTAGGTTCGATCTTTTTATCATTTCTTCCCAAGTTAGCATGGAGTACTACCCTCCAAACATTACTTGTCTCTTTCTCCCAACTTTTCCACATACTGATAACATTTTCTCATTACTATACCTAACCAAACAGTTGTACCAAAATTCTAACTTAAGGAAATCAACCTAGTTATCTTGAAACAACATACCATTCGAAGTTACTACCCATTCTTAGATCTTCAACTAATCTTTTCTCGTACAATTCTTTCACACATAAGGAGCAACTTATATTCCTTAAGGATTTTGCATCTTTTACATCACATTTTGACTAACATATCCATCATCTTCGTTAACTTCCAATGATTCAAGAACATAAACTTACTTACCTAGCGACTCACACAATCAACATTGCTTTAGATAAACACCCACTACTTTTCTGCCATTCTATTCCGATATTAGCCATATCACTACACCATCTTACAAACTACATACTAGTTGACACACTTATCTTAGCACTTGATGTCACTACGCGCTCGTACATTCTCCACCCATAACATCACACAGCAGACCGGGTCTCTCATGGTCATTTGTATACAATTCAAACGTACAATCATGTTCTCCCGCATGATTAATTTAGTCTATTTCACTATTATAATCCTCCCCAACTTTAGTTGAACCACAACTTGCGGTTTCTAATTAATTTCAACTTACTTGTTTCCTGCTGGCTCTTCGTGATTCCAAACCAATACATAGACAGGGCACAATCTCTCACGGATCGGCATAGTCTATATACTTGCTTCGTTCGTGTCTAATACTTCATCCTTTATAAACCATCCACACCGTAAGCAAACACTTATCTAAAACAACATCCCTTCACTATCCTAACACCCCTACACGGTGGTCCTTTAACTTTTAATCTTCTGATTCCAGGCTTAATATTCATACCTGATCTCCAAAATAACCAATGTATTCATCTCATGTAAACTTTAATTATAATATAATTCATATAATTCCAACCCCAAGCCTACGTCGAGCTTATTTAAACCAGGCGAATGCTCCCAATACTCAACCGAGTCTAAAACCGAGCCATCCGCTCAAAGAATCCAATGATTATTTATCAATATCTACTCATACAATTAAATACATCTAACTCACAACATGCAACACACGCTCCGAGGCATGATAATCCTACGACCCCATCATTGCTACTTTCCCAACGAAGTCAACTTATATAGGTATATATATGCGTATAAGCAACTCTTTTATACTCCACAATGTATCTACTTCGCCAAGGTTCATTAGTTTCAAAGGTATTAAGAATGCGCAATTTATCAAACAGTCTTTACACTTAAGACCGACACTTGTTCAAATAGAAAGAAGTTAAGCATATAACACATCCGAGGCTCCATCTCGAGTCACTAAAACTAACAAACATTTAAAAGACTCATTTGAATATAAATCAAGCCTTTAAGGCCAAAATAAACGTTTGGTTAAACATGTGTCACTCACACGATTACGTAAACCAAAATACATTGATACCCAAAATCTTTACCCTTTTTAATCCCTTAATTGGCCATCGGCCCCAAAACAAAGGTTTACCACTCTTAAAACTTTACATGGTCGGATTTACCAAAATCCCCCAACCCACATGTTCACATTTTTAAAACGTAAAACATCATAAATATTGCACATCCACAATAAACATTAAAAGCGTGTTTTGACTACATATCTTTCGCTTGCGCAACAATAACTCGAAACTTCTTTCATTAGTAATTTATTCGTCAATTACTCAAAATCTTTAACTATGTCGTACACGATAAAATTTGCTTTGCGCATACCCTCTGCATAACAGCATACCGGTACCGCTCACGGTTTTGTTCCTGTTCGCACAGGCATACGCGGGATGCACCCAGACCGCACCCAACGACGGACGAAAGGTCTCATACACCTTACACAACTATCGACTTCAAAGTCAATATTTGACATGTCGACACTTCCTTAACTTTAAGGTCCCTAACTGAACCTAATTCTTCCTCCGGACACAACCGTCCCTCGGCAACTGTATTCCTAGTCAGCGAACAAGGGTACAGACTCTCATGCAACCGACACTAAAGTCCACTTTCGACTCTCACACTGTTCATCTCTCATTTGAACACAATTACCAAAACTACAAACTTTCTCCCAAGGTTTATCCAACACCTCTCCACTCTTGGAGTTCTTTCTTAGCTTATAACGTAATACTCTACGACCTAGCGAGTTCATAGCCTTTATGCATGACAAAAATCATTTCGCACATTTTCTCATTTTAAATAACCCTACTGGGAAATAACTTGGGCACACATACCCCAAATTACTGCACAACGATCTCGAGAATCGTTTGCATATTAAATTTCCGAAAACTCAATCCTTCTCAACCAAAACAGTGTTGTTACGACGGTAATATACTAACTGAAAACTCTTCGTATGACAACAGTTCGAAAAAGTTTGACCGACACGAAATAAACTAGTCGGTTCTCTCACTTATTTATATGATGTTTAATAGGTCCATACTCCTGTTAGTTATTAAACGTTTTGCTGACCAACGCTTTCTTGCTGCAATTCAACTTTTCATGTAAAGTAAGAAATACTTTGTAAAAACTTCAAAAATTTCGTTGTGCGACGTAAATGGGATTGCCTTTTTCTTTAAATACACTTTCGCACATGCTAATTCAACCTTGACTAAAACTGTTATTTATGCATTTGGTTTGAAATCAAGAAAACTCATGTAACACACACTAAAACACTAGGCATAAAACTTTCCTCGCAATTGAAGGCTACTTACTCAAACGAGGTCAATCGTCTTACTTACGTAACTTATCATTGACATTCTACTTCCGACCAATGGTCGCCCTCTTGGCCTTATAACATTTGCTATACTGGCATTCCACGATCCACATACTCCACCATGTCATACCATTTCCATCTTGATCAATCATCTCATACTCTATCTCCACACATATCAATCCACCTACTAAAGGTTGCCTTGGCGGACTTTCATGAGTCCCGCCAATTCCAGGTTATCCTTCCAACCTCCAATCAAAACTGATTTGTCCTTCAAAGGACCTTGGTGGCGTATTCACCATCATTCTACTAAAACATAAAGGGATAACCATAAGAAATGGTTATACGAGTATAGACATGCAAAACGTACTTTACCGATCATTAGTCACTGTGGCAATTTAGAAACAAGTATGCTCGTGTAACTCATATTCATAATAACAGTAGCTAACTGAAATTGCGAACATACTTTACATGAGAATTCTCGTTGCCATTGCTACAGTACTAAATTCACGTATTTTTGTTGACTCTAAAACTATCCCGTCTTAGTACTTCTACCCCTTTCTCACATATCGTAACTTAATTCATCACAGCTTAAGTCTAAGTATCTCCTCAGCATACTTAGTTCGCTTAAACTATTGCTCTGATACCATATTGTAACGCCCCAAAATCCGGGCCAATTTAAACCTCAAGTTACAACAGGTTATGACAATAAAATTACAACTTATATAGATAGCAAAGGAATTAACCATCAAGAGTGTATTTACAATACAGGATACTTCGAACAACCTATTAATCTAATCATGACACTATAATCAGATTAATTGCGTTATCTAAGCTATCCTTCAAAAATCTCTTCTTTGTTAATTGCCACTCGTCCCACAACCCTTTATTTGCCTGAGCCTGCACCTGGTAAGAAAACATCATATGAAACGATTAGGCCAACGCCTAGTGAGAACATTCGTTTCAATAATAACATTTGCAAAAATCAATGTACACATGTTATAACAAACCTGGTTACTCCTTTTCTTACCGTACGTATAACTCTATTCCATTACACAATTTCATCCATTCCCATGACTATGACTGACAACAAATCCATCAACATATCATACCCCAGAGCCACACTACGAATCTTCAAAGATTCTAGATCAATGCTCTCCACCAATAAATCGCGATTACACACGCCCATTTATCAGCATTTCATACCCCAGAGCCACACTACGAATCTTCTCAGATTCTAGATCAATGCTCTCCACCAATAAATCGCGATTACACACGCCCATTTATCGGTAAGGAAGCAGAGATCACAAGCACTTATGTCAATCTCACTCTCTTCCTTAGAAATCAGGAATAACGATTAATACCACACGCTTATTCCATGATTTCCCACACACACTGGAATAACGATTAAACGAGTAATACCACACGCCTATTCTATGATTTCCCACACACACTGGAATAACGATTAAACGAGTAATACCACACGCCTATTCCATGTGATTACCAAACTTCAGTGCCTATGGATCCATTACACTACTTGCACTCGTACCGGTATTTATTTAATATAGATTCCTCATAACAATAAGTATGAGCAAATCATATTTATACCTCCTAGATTCCTCCCTCATAGCATACAGTATGAGCCAATCTCCTTTACCTATACCAAACACCTGCCTAGTATCTGTTGATCCAAACCCTCAGTGATTTGATAATGACCCTATCTTAAATACTTAGTGAAAATTGTAAGTAAACAATATGTATCAGAGTTTCACTATCGCTGATAAGTACTAAGATCTTACAGTACTGCTGATAGGAACTCTCGCACTTTTAGATTAAACATTCAGCGAACACTGTTCACCATATCGATGAGTCTGTTCAGTCCTTATGGTGATCGCTGATAAGTTAGTTGTTTACTTATGATCCCTGAAGACAAGATTCACGTCAACAAAGGTTCTACGCTGAAGTCGAAGATCAAGCTCAAGAACCAGCGACAAGTCTCCTAATGAACTGATGCGGATCAGCGAAGACTCAGATTTGTCCACTCAACGTGAAGTATCAAGTACAAGACTTCAGCTATCGCTGAACTTTATCATCTGCTGAATAGTAAATGATAATCGCTGAATCAACGAAAGCTGATCATGAAGTCCTCCGTACAAAGTACTTTTGTCTTAACCTCCCTTGCACGCCACCGTACGAAATGTCAGAAAAGAACCTCCGAAAATCTGAAATCGTACAACCACTCTGATACTACACCGTTCATTCATGCGGCTACTAAGGTTGTCAACAAAGGTCAATGACATGCAACCAATCCGCTGATGACACGTGTAAAGTGTATACTGAATTGCATTAAATGCATGCAGTATATAAAGAGATGAACTCACTTCATTTGAAGTAACTTGCTAACTCTGGACAAGTTCAAATCTCTCAAGATAGGATTTTATTAGTAATCTCCTTATCTTTCTTAGTGCAAGAAAACCTTAGTGTTCCAACTTGTTTAGATTTAGGTTTATCCTTAATCTTGTTTCCGCAACAAGCTGTAAATTGTTAATGATTTATCAATAAACAATTTAGAAAAGTAAAATAGTGTGTTTGTATTCAACCCCCCCCCCCCCCCTTCTTCAAACTTGTTTAAGCCTTTCGGGACCAACAAGTGGTATCAGAGCAGATTTGTTTAATCTCATAAACAAGATCTAATCTAAGATATTTCTCTTCCTTGCTATTATCTGAAAATGGCCAACTCAAACACAAACACTCACTATATCGACAATGGTTCTCTTGCAAAACCCCCTAGATTTTCCAGAGACAACTTCAACTTATGGAAAAATAGGATGACACACTTCTTAGAAGGTGTAGACCCTACTATACCTTACTATCTTGAAAACGGTCCACACATCCCTGTAACGATTGATCCTGCCGTTCCAGCCACTGCAACTAGAGCTGCTATTCCAGAAAGGCTGATTCCAAAGGAAATCCATCATTGGACCGATGAAGACAAGAAGAAAGTGGCTATAGATACAAAAGCCAGATCCATACTATCCATGGCCCTTCCTGACGAAGTCTACCATTCCGTCATGAACCTGAAATCCTCAAAAGCCATGTGGGACACAATATGTGTTCAGTATGAAGGAACGTCTGAAGTCCAGGATTCAAGAAAGATCAACCTGGTAAGACAATACGAAAGTTTCATCTCTGGTAAGAATGAAACTCTCTCTGAAGTACATCAACGTTTTAATTGCTTAATTATAGATCTTAAAACGGTTGGTAAGGAATATTCTAACTTTGAAGTTCTGACAAAGTTTTTAGAATGTTTACCTGAAAGCTGGGACAATTATTCCATGTGTCTCAAGCTGTCAAAAGATCTAAGATCAATGACACTTGCTACCTTATATGGCACATTGCTGAATCATGAGCAATCTAGCCATCTTAAGAAGAATCTTGTAAAAGATTCCAAAAGCACCCCTGTTGCTTTAATCTCAGAGGAACCTTCTACTCAGCGACCCGTGGTCACTATCACTGAGTTAGAAAGTAACTATGAAAGATCATCAGATTCTGATTCTTCAGATGATGAATCCTTGGCTCTCCTAACTAAAAAGTTCAGGAGATTCGCCAAGAAGAAAATGTTTAGAAAGAACAAAACTCTTTCTATAGCTGACAAGCCTAAGTCATCAGCTTTTGTTGATAAGGCTACTGCTACTTGTTTTAACTGCGAAAAGACAGGTCATTTCGCTAACGAGTGCAGGTCAAAGAAAATCATGAGACCTTCAGCCTTTACAAAGAAATCCTTTGTTCCAAGGAATAAAGACGACAAATACTTAAAGCTGAAGGAGAAGTATGCAAAGCTGAAAAGCTTTAAGAAGAAGGGAAAAGGCCTAATGGCTGACTATGATTGGGCTGCTTCTGATGAAGAAGCCTCATCATCTGATTCTGAAGATGATGAAGCAAATCAATGTCTCATGGCCAAGATTGAAGAAGAGGAAGAAAGTTCAGACATCCCCTCCACTTCAACCTCTGCTATTCAGGTATCACCCTCCTTCTTTACCAATATTGTAAATATTGATGAAGCTGATAGTCTCCGTAAAATCGAACTACTGACTAGAAGTTTATACGAAGCCATGAACGGCAAAGCTGTGGTTGAAAACCAAAATCTTGATCTCGCTGAAAAGCTTAAAAATTGCCACCTTCAAATAGAAAAGCTTTCTAAATTTGAAGAAGATTTTAAAGATCAAGTCCATTTAAATCAGCTAGTCAAAATTGAACGAGCGGAAGCTATCGCTGCATTAAAAGCTGAACAAGCTACTGTTGAAGGATGGTGTAATTCTTCAACAAAGATCACTGAGATAATGAAGGCTCAGATTCCTCTGAGTGATAAACGTGGTTTGGGTTATAAATATGATACTCCAATACCAACCACTGAACGTTCAATGCTTAAATTTGGAACGTTCGTATCCTCAGTAGCTGACACTTCTTCATCTCAGTACTCCTCGTCGATTACACCAATCCCTGAGGAAACTCCTACCTCCTCAAAAGGTAAGGAGAAAATGGTTTATTCAAAACCTACCTCTGTCTCTAAAGATAAAGGTAAAGGAATTGTAATTTACCAAAATCCTCAGAAGGGTACTTTAGTACCTAAGCTGAATGCTTCCAAAGCCTTAGTGATTCATTCATCTGGTTCTAGAAATCAGACCTCTGGATCAGTTCAGCGACCTACTCCTAGACTCAGAGTAGATATCCTTGGTAAGAAATCTGAAGAACTGAATGTTCGTCCTATTTCAAAAACCAATAGTGTACTTGGTGCTGGCACTTCTAATTCCAAATTAAAAGCTCAGCACACAAGTGGTCCTAGAACTAATTTTAGTTATAGGAAATGTTATCACTGTGGACTTACCGATCATATTGCAAGTAAGTGTCCCACAGCCACCAAAGCTGATAAGATAGCTAAGGTGAAGATAGCACCAAAGAAGACCAAACCAGTTGCAAGTCAGGTCAAGGTGACTCCTACCGCTGAGGTCAAGAAATTGACCAAAGTGAAGAAAGACAAAGCTGAATCTTCAAATGCTGCGAAGACTGCTGAACCCATTCCAACCACTTCCACTGACAAACGCGTATACATGGTGAAGTGGGTACCCAAGCAAAACTAATCTTCCTTTGTATTGCAGGTTAAGAAGGGTATCTGGTATCTCGATAGCGGATGCTCTAGACACATGACTGGAAAGAAAAGCCTGCTCGCTGAATACAAGGAAGAGAAGGGTCCCTCTGTGACTTTCGGTGGAAATGGAAAAGGACACACCCGAGGGTATGGTGTACTTTCAAATGGTACAACATCCTTCAGAAGAGTCGCATATGTTGAAGGGCTGAAGCATAATCTTCTGAGCATCAGTCAGCTTTGCGACATGGATAACAAAGTGATTTTCACCAAGGAATCCTGCTTTGTCTCTGACAAAAAGGAGAAGATAGCTCTCAGCGGTTATCGTTTGGAAAATGTTTACGTTATAAACATGGACTCAACAACCACTGAGAACTCATGTTTCTTCTCAAAGGCATCTTCTGATGTCAACTGGCTATGGCACAAGAGGCTTTCACATCTCAACTTCAAGACACTGAATACTCTTTCATCCAAAGAGTTAGTCACTGGTCTACCTCAACATTCATACGCCAAAGAATCCTTATGTTCAGCGTGTGAAAAAGGGAAGCAGACCAAGGCAAGCTTTAAATCCAAGCAAGTTTCCTCAGTGTCATCTCCTCTTCAACTACTCCATATGGATTTGTTTGGCCCCGTTAACAAACAATCCATCGCTGGAAAGAAATATACGCTGGTCATAGTTGATGAATTCTCTCGTTATACATGGGTAATGTTTCTCCGTTCTAAGAGTGACACCCCTGAAGAACTCATCACCTTTGTTCGGAAGATGGAAACTCTGAACAATATGACTGTTCGCTCAATAAGGAGTGATCATGGAACTGAATTCAAAAACAGTTCTCTTGATTCCTTCCTTGAGAGCAAGGGTATTTCTCACAACTTTTCGTCAGTGAGAACACCACAACAAAACGGAGTCGCTGAAAGAAGAAATAGAACAATTATTGAAGCTGCACGTTCAATGCTCAGCGATTCTCACCTGCCTACTCAGTTTTGGGCAGAAGCTGTCAACACGGCTTGTTTTACGCAAAACAGGTCGCTGATAGTCAAAAGATTCAAAAAGACAGCCTATGAACTTTTTCATGGGAGAAAGCCTTCAATCAGCTTTCTTCACATCTTTGGTTGTCAGTGTTTCATACTGAACAACAGAGATGCCCTTGGAAAGTTTGATCCTAAGGCTGATGATGGAATCTTTCTTGGATACTCCTCAGTTTCCAAAGCCTTCAGAGTCTTCAACCGAAGAAGACAAACTGTAGAAGAAACTATTCACGTCACGTTTGACGAATCCCGTTCAGCGAACTCTAAACCGAACGCTGATACAGAAGAACTGAATCAATGGATGTTTTCTCATCTTTGTGATTCAGAAGATGTTCCCACTACTCATACTCATACAACTGAAAATGATGGTCCTACTATCATTCCCAATATGCAGAATAGTGAAGCTGAAACATCTTGGGTCTCAGCTGTTCCTATAAATACTATACCCGCAGTTGATCCAAATGTCTCAGAAATTCCATCTATTTCTCAGCAATCAGTGAATGAAGTGACAAATGCAAGCATTCCTCTCTTAGCTGATTATCCAGAAGTAGCTGAAGCCTCATCTTCAGTTTCTCCAGTTCAGACTGAGTCAGCGACGCATGCTCCGGCTCAGCGATGGACTGTAAATCACCCAATCGATCAAATTCTTGGTGATCCCAACGCTGGTATTCAGACTCGTAGAAGTGCAGGTAATATTTGTTTATTTGTTAACTTTATTTCTCTAACTGAACCAAAGAAAATAGATGATGCCCTCAGAGATCCAAACTGGGTCAGCGCTATGCAAGAAGAGCTGACTGAATTCGAAAGAAACAAAGTTTGGAAACTTGTTCGGAGACCAACTGACAAAACAGTGATAGGCACTAAGTGGGTCTATCGAAACAAGTTGGACGAACATGGTACTGTAACTCGCAACAAAGCTCGTCTTGTTGCTCAGGGATACAGACAAGAGGAAGGTATAGATTATGACGAAACCTTTGCTCCTGTAGCGAGACTTGAATCTATTCGTCTTTTCTTAGCATATGCTGTACACAAAAACTTCACTGTACATCAAATGGATGTTAAGTCAGCGTTTCTAAATGGAAAGCTGAATGAAGAAGTTTATGTGGAACAACCTCCAGGATTCTCAGATCCTAAGCGTCCAGGTTATGTTTATAAGCTGGATAAGGCACTTTATGGCTTGAAGCAAGCTCCTCGTGCATGGTATGACACTCTTTCTACTTATCTCCACCTTGAAAAATTTGAGAGAGGTAAGATTGACAAAACTTTGTTTTTTAGAAAAATAAAAGGTCATATCATTTTAGTTCAAATATATGTTGATGACATTATATTTGGTTCTACTAACCCTGAGCTTTGTACTCGTTTCGCTGATAGAATGAAAGATGAGTATAAAATGAGTATGATGGGTGAACTAACATATTTCCTTGGTCTTCAGATTAAGCAAACTGAAAAAGGAACTTTTATAAATCAGGGAAAGTATGTTAAAGATATGCTGAAAAAATTCGACTTAACTGAAAGTTCAGCTATGAAAACCCCTATGGCACCACCGCTGATACTTGATAAGGACACAAAGGGTGTTCCTGTCAATGTCACGCTATACCGTGGGATGATCGGCTCATTACTGTATCTTACAGCTAGCCGACCCGATATTATGTTTGCAACATGTCTGTGCGCACGATATCAAGCTGAACCTAAGATATCTCATATGAAAGCTGTAAAGCGAATCTTTCGATATCTTAAGGGTACAACGAATCTAGGTCTTTGGTATCCCAAAGATTCAGGATTCGATCTAACCGCCTATTCAGACAGTGATTTTGCAGGTTGCAAAATGGATAGGAAAAGCACCACAGGAGGATGTCAGCTCCTGGGTGGAAAGCTGGTAAGTTGGACAAGTAAGAAGCAAAACTCGGTGTCCACTTCCACAGCTGAAGCTGAGTATGTAGCCGCTGGAAGCTGCTGTTCTCAAGTCTTGTGGATGAGAAATCAACTACTAGACTATGATCTTCAGCTCTCCAAAATTCCAATCTATTGCGACAGCACAAGTGCCATCGCTATAGCAAACAATCCAGTGCTACACTCAAAGACAAAACACATAGAAATCAGATATCATTTTATCAGAGATCATGTGATGAATGGTGATATAGAACTTCATTTTATCCCAACTGATTATCAGTTAGCTGATTTGTTTACCAAACCTCTTGATGAGACAAGATTCAACTTTCTCATCAGCGAGCTTGGAATGCTGAACTTTGAAGGATAAATCTTCAGCGGTTCACATTTAATCGGCGATACGTTTATACATTCTTGTATAGGCTCTGGATAAAATAAACTTGTACAATCCATTTCATCATCTTCTCTCTGAATAAATTGGGTTAAACTGATATAAAGGTATGTTTTCTCTGACAAAACGCATGAAAATGCAAGATTTCAAATTCTTTCATCGCTGAATAATATTTTGAAATTTCTTAAAACCCTCACTGATATTTCTATTCAGTGCTTCATATTTTCCAAAGAGTCCCTGAGTTTTTCTTTCAAAACCTCAGAGACAACGAAAGAATGTGAAAGGACAGTTGTGACGTCATTGCAACGGATAACACCAGGCACGCTCTTTTTCTGACACACGTTTGCACGTTTCGTTGTCTATCCAATCAAATGCAAACACGTGTCCGTGTCATGATGAAAAACTTTCCCGCTCAAGTTTTTCTCTCTCTACTCTCTTCCTATATAAACACTCTCAAAGTTTATATTTGTCTTTTATGCGAGTCAATCTTTCTCCGCAAGAAAAGAACACTGTTGCATTTTGTGCTCTCAATCTTCAAGAACTGTTCATCATCTTCTTCATCAAACTCAAGGTTAATATGTTCTTATCTATTATCAAATGCAAATAACTTGTTTTTGATCTTATCATTGTTTTACACAAGATCAAACAAAAGAACTCAAAAATAAAATCATTTTCTTTCATGGTTTTATAAACACAACCATTTCATGGTTGTTCTTCAAGTTTTAAATCTAAAATCTTAAACTTGTTCTTCTTTCGTATCCATTTTTTTTAAACTGGAATACAAGGCTTATAGGTGTTATATTCGTTTTTTTTTTAAAACAAGAAAAACCCTAATCTTCATTAAGACTTTTTTGTCTGAATGAAATGGACAAAATTCGAAAAATCTTAATGGAAATTTTCTTTCCACATTAAGATATTTCTTATTTGTTAACATCTTTGGTTGAACTGATAATACAGTGAAATGGCAACTTCAAAGCTGAATGTTACCGCTGAGTCCATCTCCGCTGATTCTGAGGAACTGGAAATCACCAAAGCTCCTCAGGTTAAGTTTGAGCTGGATCAACTAGACTGGACAAAGGCAAACAACCTTTCAGCGCTTCTCGAGTTTCCTCCTCGGAAGCAGGTATCCCATCTAGACGACGTTGTAAAATTTTTGAAGAATAGCCCCATCTACACAGCACTGACAATCACACCTCCTGCCAGTCAGCGTCTATTATCCCAATTCTGGTACTCTGCCAGACACACCAACCTACCATCAGCCAAAGATCCATCTAAAACCATCGACTGCATACTCAGCGATACTGAGTATGGCACCATCAAGATAACCCCCGCAATAATCCGCAAAGCTCTGAAATTCCCTAACGCTACCTCAGAAAATCCTTTCATTCCATTTCCTGACCACAAGAAGCACGCTGACAGGGAAGAAATCATTGCTTTCCTTGATGCGATGGGTTACATCTGGGAGACTGGAAGAGACAAGCTACCTGAGAAGAAGCTGACGCTGATAAAGAAATCCAAGATGCCCAGCGAGATGAACTTCATCTTCGCTCACCTGATCAGCTGCATGACAGCGAAATCCGGATCTTCTGATCAAGCCGCTCAACCTCAGCAGGCCATGGGTTACGCACTGCTGAAAGGTCTCAACATTGACTGGGCCTCCATCATCTATGAAGACCTCATTCAACGTGTTGATTCTGCCGCTGACCGACCAGCATGGGTTCCTTACCCGCGATTCATCAGCGCCATCTTTCAATATGGCCTGAAGGACAGCTATCCTGAAGAGGGTGATCTGAAACTCTCTCAGATTGGCCCTAAAGTTCTCGACTTCAAGCATGTCGCCAACGAGGTACGTCTCTCTACCCTTCTCACTCTACTTAATTCTCCGCTTTCTGTGGCTCCTTCAGCGACTATACCCCTCGCTGATTCCCAGGCCACAAAATCCATTCCTTCTAAGAAAAGGAAACAATCTCTTACCCCTCTTGATTCCAAAAGGATCAAGAAAACCAAGGAGCAACCCCAGCAATTGCATGTTGAAGACTCCTCAGCTCATTCTGAAGAGCTGAAGGAAAGTTCCGTGGTACGCTCTGCCACACCAATTCAAGCCATCCCTTCTAAACCTACTTCAGCGTCCTTAAACGCTGAGGTTAGAACTTTGGAATCTACCCAACCTTCGTCAGTCTCTCAAAAGACTGATGAAGTACTTCTCAGCGAATCCAACGCTGAACTTGAAACCCAACCCCAATTCTTATCCTTCGCTCCTCCCTCTACTTCTTTGGACACTCCTCCAGTCAAAACTGGAGATGCCATCATTCAAGAAGCCGTTGAAGCTTCTCAGCGAATGACGAAGAAAGGACCTGCAGAGATCTCCATCCCTCACGGAACTTTTGAGGGAGATATGGAACACTATGGAGGGACTCGAAACTTTGATGAGTTCGTCAACGCTTCTGCAGGTACAGATCCCACCTTAAACACTGTAACTAAACCTGAAACTTCTGAGCTTTCCTTTGTTCACAAGTACTTATATGTTACAGGTCCTTATTTGGGAGACATCAACCAGTCTCTGAAGTCTATGGAGATGAAACTTACGGATCTCACCACCGGTCTATCAAATAACTCTACAGCTGTAACAAACGCTGGAGAGAATCTAACGAAGCTGACTACTGTGGTGGAAAAGAAGGCCTCCTCTGATGACATCAAAGACCTTGATAAAACTCTCGCCGACTTTGCCAAAGTGCTCTCCGACATCTACACTGACTACACCAACCTCAAATCATCAGTTTCCACCATTTCCAGCGAGGTTACAACGCTGAAGAAATCGGTTGGTACACTCGAAGGTGATATGTCAGTAGTCAAGACCGACTTAGGCTCAGTGAAGACCGATCTTAGTTCTGTCAAGACAATGATCGAGACGCTGGTGAACAAGGCAAATAATCCAGCTCCTGCTCCAGCCCCTGCACCTGTTTTGGACTCATTCACCGCAGAGGATCGCCAAGAGCTGAAGAAAATCACGCCTGCTATTTCTGGCCTAGAAGACAGAATAGCTAAGCTTGAAGGTTGTGTGAAAGTCTCTGGCCCAGAAGACAGAGACAACACAAATGCTGAATCTACCCATTCCTCCCCCGCCCATCATGAGAAAGAGGGGGAGAAGAGCGCTGAACAGGAGAAGAGCGCTGAAGATCAAAATAAGAGCGCTGAAGACCTTTCCCATGATGAATCTATCAGGGGAGAGGGTAATGAAGATCGGATTACTGGACCTCAGGGAGATGAAAACCCTGAGGGAACCGAGAACCTCGCCTCTGTATCTGAGGGGGAGCAACTCGAAGAAGATGCTGAGGAATCCGAAGCAGAAGAAGACGAAGACTTCGACATCCCTGAAGCTGAACCATCCTCCTCTCCAAGGAACGATGATGATGATGATGAAGATGACGATGATTTCTTTGTTGTCAAACCTGCTCCTCGAACCAAAGCTCTTAAAGGTATTTCAATAAAAGAACCTTCAGGGGAGAAGACAAAGACAAAGCACTCAGCCTCTGGCGCTGAGAAAAGCAAAGACAAAGGCATCGCTGAAGATGATAATCTGGCGATCCTACTTGCAAAGCCGATTTGTCAGGTACACTAAACTTATTTTTCCTTCCCTGATCATCTCTGGAAAAAAAAATCAGTTATCCATTCCACAAACACCATACACATCCACATTTTTTCTATCTTTTCTACCCAAGTTCTTCTACCCAGTTCTTATTTGTAAGATCGTTGCGTTTCAGCTAGTCCTCTCCCCTGTTTGAGGATATCGCTGAAAGATCTTCTATTGCGACTTCACCAATAATTCCAGCTACCGCTGAAGACATAATCCCAGTCTTAGATTTAATCTCTGAGACTGATGAATCAGAAGAACAACCTCTCTCGCACAGAAACAGACCCTCAGTTCCTCAAAAGAGGAGAGAAGAAATGATAAAGCGATTCGAGGATCAGCGAATCATCCTAAGGCGCGATCAACTACCTTCAGTTCCTCCTAAGTTCAGAATTTCAAAAGCTGAATACCAGGATCATCTCAGAGCTGAACGCCTCATCGCTGAAAGGAAGGAAGCTGAAGATAAAGACAGAGAATACGCCATCAAGCTCACTCAAGAATCTGTCAAAGACCCCAAGCTGAAGCGTATTCCCATTCAAATCCAACGAAAGCTTTGGGAACAAGCCCAGAAGATCGTGGAAAAGAAAGCTGAAGTTTCTCAGACCACCCTGATCTGGTGTAAAGAGAAAATCCACTTCAGATATCGTCCAGCGAAGATCAACAAGGTATTCATCTCTGGAAGAACCTCCATCGGAGTACCTATTGTTGACATCAAACTGTTCAGAGAAGATGACTCATCTGAAACCTTTCGTGCTGACACTGTAAAAAGGTATGGTCTCTCTGAATGGCTGGAGATGAGGTTAGCTATCCAACCATCAAAATCTAAGTACAAGGATCATTTCGAAAAGCTGATAAACAGACAGATCGATTTGATATCTTCTTGTGTGGATATTCCTCCTGTTCCTGATCTAAAGCCGAAAAGAAAAAAGGGCTCTCCAAGGAAGAAACGTCAAGATTCAAACTCAGGTCCTGTCATACGAAATGAAACTGGAATTGGTTTCTCTCGCGCTGAAGTACTTGGTCCTGATCCTGATCTATCTGCCCTTGACATCTCTTTGCCACCATGTGAACTTTTCGTCCCTGGTAAAGTCATCAGTAATCCTTATGGAATATTCTTTCTTGACTACGACGGACGTAAATGCTTTCAACGGATCGCTGAGCTTCCAATCACTCCAATCGAACAGCTCAAAGATCTCATCTACTGGTGCGACTTCAGAAAAGACATTCAGGCACGACACCTAAAACCCTTGATTTTTGAAGCTGCTCTGAAGCTAAAGAATAAAGGAGAAAAGGTTCCTGACTGGATGATTCCAACTGAAAAGACAACCCTTGATGAACTTCTCATTAAGGAAGAACCCTTTGAAGGCTGACAACAATCACCATTTTTTCTCTATTGTATCAGTCATCCTTCAGTACTTGTAATTTATTTCGCTTGTACTTGTAATCTTTCTTATTCATATTGTAACCTGATTCAAAGATTTAAAGAAAGATTTCAGCGAATGTACTTTACTCCATCAGTACTGAAAAGATCCCAGAAAACAGTAAAAGGGACAAATATTTTATGAGTTCTTTTTATCCTTATGTTTTCATTAAATAGCAATTTTCTCTGTTGCTATGTCATAATCAAATAGGGGGAGATTGTTGATCCAAACCCTCAGTGATTTGATAATGACCCTATCTTAAATACTTAGTGAAAATCGTAAGTAAACAATATGTATCAGAGTTTCACTATCGCTGATAAGTACTAAGATCTTACAGTACTGCTGATAGGAACTCTCGCACTTTTAGATTAAACATTCAGCGAACACTGTTCACCATATCGCTGAGTCTTTTCAGTCCTTATGGTGATCGCTGATAAGTTAGTTGTTTACTTATGATCCCTGAAGACAAGATTCACGTCAACAAAGGTTCTACGCTGAAGTCGAAGATCAAGCTCAAGAACCAGCGACAAGTCTCCTAATGAACTGATGCGGATCAACGAAGACTCAGATTTGTCCACTCAACGTGAAGTATCAAGTACAAGACTTCAGCTATCGCTGAACTTTATCATCTGCTGAATAGTAAATGATAATCGCTGAATCAACGAAAGCTGATCATGAAGTCCTCCGTACAAAGTACTTTTGTCTTAACCTCCCTTGCACGCCACCGTACGAAATGTCAGAAAAGAACCTCCGAAAATCTGAAATCGTACAACCACTCCGATACTACACTGTTCATTCATGCGGCTACTAAGGTTGTCAACAAAGGTCAATGACATGCAACCAATCCGCTGATGACACGTGTAAAGTGTATACTGAATTGCATTAAATGCATGCAGTATATAAAGAGATGAACTCACTTCATTTGAAGTAACTTGCTAACTCTGGACAAGTTCAAATCTCTCAAGATAGGATTTTATTAGTAATCTCCTTATCTTTCTTAGTGCAAGAAAACCTTAGTGTTCCAACTTGTTTAGATTTAGGTTTATCCTTAATCTTGTTTCCGCAACAAGCTGTAAATTGTTAATGATTTATCAATAAACAATTTAGAAAAGTAAAATAGTGTGTTTGTATTCAACCCCCCCCCCCTTCTTCAAACTTGTTTAAGCCTTTCGGGACCAACAGTATCAAACTGGCACAGTCATCAAGCCTAACATACTACCATTCGAATGTACGTATGTTCATGCTAAACTAATTATGTCTCAATCACTAAATCACAACGATTCACAATTAACAGAACTGAAAATTGCCCAGTCTGCACAAAGTGTCCGGATAACCCAAAGTTTCCGGATAACCCATCTTATCCGGACGTTTCCATTTTCCGGATACCATAATTTACCCGGACAATCCCAACACCCGGACAACACATCCTTTCCGGTAAATTCCTACTTTTTCGGATAATATTCAAATCCGGACAACATCCGGACTCTATAGTCATCCGGATACCATCCGGTACTTACTTCATCCGGATTCTTGTAATACATAAAACCTACCCGGATACTTCCTGCGTCCGGAAACATTCATCATTGGGGTTTTCCGGATACGACGATTCATCCGGAAAAGTCGGGTCTGCAGTCTAAAATTCAATCTAACTTCTTGTCTGTTCGATTCAGCTCATTCCCAGTACAACCATACAGTTCATAATCACTTTATACAGCTATTTCACGGTTCAATTTAACATAAGAACATTGATTTAAGCAAAGTACAAATGAACTCACATTAGGTTTGCAAAACCCACTTTAATCCTCCATCTGATGCTTCAAATCTGATGTTACTGATATGTAAATCAAATCCAAAACATAATTTCTTTCATAATCTAACACATACAATAATCACAACTGAAAACATCAACAAATCCCTTACCAATTTGATGAACAAACCCTTGCTTTCCTTCTTTTTCTCTTTTCTCTCTTTCTTTCAACCTCCTAAACCGACCCAACCACAAAATGAGATAAAATATTTGATTTTTCAGCTATTTTATTCATACCCACTTTCCAAAATGACCAACCACACCTCCAAGATTCATTATTTCCACAATTGACACCAAACCTTAGTTCTTTGTATTTTAACCTTATTGAATTATAAAATTTCTATATAATTCAAGGTTACACCAAAATACAAATACATCCCAATTCTCATTAAAACACTATTACTGAAATTTCTGGATGTTACACTTACGTTTGGGAAAAATCTAGATTTAGCCTAAATCTAGCAAGGTGAGTTCAAGTTGATTTGTGAAAACGTTGTATACGCCAAAATGTATATTTTAAAGTGATTATGTGCTTTATATAAAATTGTCAATTGTTGAGAGTGGTAAACCTTTTATTTTGGGCCGAAGGCCAATTGAGAATTTAAAAGTTAAAGATTTTGAGTAACGATGTGTTTTGGTTTACGAAACGTATGGACAACGCGTATTTAGCTAAATGGTTATTTTGCCTTTAAGGGCTTGATTTATACATAAATGAGTCTTTTGAGTGTTTGTCGGTTTTAGTAGCTCGAGGTGGAGCCGTAGATGTGTTATGTGCCTAAATTGCGTTTTATTTGAGTATGTGCATCCCTTGAGTGTTTTGTCCTATATGTGAAGACCGTTTGATGACTTTGTGTTCTTAGCACCTTTGGGACTAACGAACTATAAGGGGTTATATGCATTGTTGAGTTATAAAAGATTTGCGTACACGTATACACACATACATATAGATGCATATATGATTTGACGTCATTGGGAAAGTGACAATGAAGGGGTTGTGAGATTATCATACCTCGGAGCATGTGTTTACACGATGTGGGTTAAATGCACTTCATTTGCATGAGTTGATTTAATTAACGATTATTAGATCTTTTGAGCAGATGGCTCGGTTTTGGACTCGGTTGAGTCTTGAGGGCATTCGCCCGGTTTTGATAAGCTCGGCGTGGGCTTAGGGTTTGATTTGCATGAATTGCATTGTATTTGAGAATTACATGATTTAAATGCATTGGTTGTTTATTTGAGGTCATGTATAAATGTTTAAGCCGAGTAAGCTTATTTTGGATGGTGGGTTTCCAAGGTAAAGATCCAGCAGGATTGAACTTGGTGGTTTGGACTAAAGACCTGGTATGGTTGATGTCTAAGATGGACTAAAGACCTAGTATGGTTGATGTCTAAGAGGGACTAAAGACCTAGTATGGTTGATGTCTAAGAGGGACTAAAGACCTAGTATGGTTGATGTCTAAGATGGACTAAAGACCTAGTATGGTTGATGTCTAAGATTGACTAAAGACCTAGTTTGGTTGATGTCATGTGTGCCCCATCCAAGAAGCTTACTTGTATTTATTAATTGTGGTTTAACTTGTGTTTACGCCACATTCGATGGAATCGAGTCTCCCCCGTCACCGAAGGGTGTGGTTTTGGGTATTTTGTTAACCCATGTGTCGGCATTGTTTTATACGCGTAGGGATGGTTCTTTCCATGATTTATGAGTGGCGTTTTATGTTTAATCCTTGGTTGGACGTTCTCGAATATTGGAGTTTTATTCGCTTTAATGTCATATTGAGGTTTTAATAATTATTTACATCTTGAGTGAGTTTTGGACTTGAGTCTATTGTTGGGAAATGATTTTCATTGGACGTTTTCGTCACGGAATTTGCGTGCATTTGAAAAATGGGTGTTGGCGTACTTTACTCAAATCATTTTTCGGAAAATCATGATTTACGTTGAAACCTTCCGTCTAATAAATTATTTGATCATGATGTAAACTCTTGAACTCACTAGGCGTTGGCCTAACCTTTTTATTTGTCGGCATGTGCAACAGGTTCAGGTTAGGAATACCTTTAGCTACACCGGGAAGTGATGAGTGCTAGTAGAGTGCACGGAAAGTGAATAGCTTAGTGAAGTCTTCCGCATTTATTTGGGATTAGCAACTTGTATTGTGTTAGGTAACACCCGTCTTGAGTTGTTAATTGTAGAAGTCATGATGTTTTAAATTTTGAGGTATTTTCAAGGATGGTTTGTAGAAGAGATTTTATCCCATTTTGGTTAGTTTATCGAAATTAAAGTTAGTTGCTCTTTCCAATTTTGAGGGTGTTACAGGATATTTGGACGGGTTCGGGTGCAGGGAATGCATAGCCAACCCCATCTGTTATACATGTGGAAATTATCGGGTTCAGGGTGATCGGGTAGCGGATATCAGTTTTGGGTTTGTGTAACATCCCCAGCCCACCGTACACGATATTGTCCGCTTTGCTCATACCCTCTGCATAACAGCATGCCAGTACCGCTCAGTGTTTTGTTCCTGCCCACACAGGCATACGCGGGACGTACCCAGACCGCACCCAGTGACAGGCAAAAGGCCTCATGCAAGGAAGGTATCCATCCACCCTTATAAGGAGGACTTCGTTCCCCCTCCTAGCCGATGTGGGATCTCACAATCCACCCAACTATGTGGGATCAGCGTCCTCGCTGACACATTGACCCGGTGACCGGCTATGATACCATTTTGTAACATCCCCAGCCCACCGTACACGATATTGTCCGCTTTGCGCATATCCTCTGCATAACAGCATGCCGGTACCGCTCACAGTTTTGTTCCTGCCCGCACAGGCATACGCGGGACGCACCCAGACCGCACCCAGTGATAGGCAAAAGGCCTCATGCAAGGAAGGTATCCATCCACCCTTATAAGGAGGACTTCGTTCCCCCTTCTAGCCGATGTGGGATCTCACAGTTTGTTTGTTCGGGTCGGTCGGGTTTTACACACCCCTAATATTTGGCGAAATAAGCGCCTATGATGTGATCAGGCAAGGATACCGATGGAAAGTAAAAGATGGACGAGACATTGATGCAATTTCAGAACCATGGTGAGGGACATCGACAATCGGCTAGTGGATGTAGTTCAAAATAGGATACCGAGACCGCTGAAAGTTTGTGACTTGATGCACCAAGAGAGCAGAGAATGGGATGTTGGTAAACTACATTTTTTTTCTCCAATGGATGCTGAAACTATTCTAAAAATCCCTTTGTGGTCAATAGGGATGCATGATGTCCGTCCTTGGCATTATAGCATGCATGGGGAGTATGCCGTCCGATTATCTTACCGCCTGGTAATGGCAACATCTTTGAATAATTATCATTTGCATGAGTAAGAAGATTGTCGCATATTATGTGTAACACCACAAAAATTGGGATAAATAAAAACTTCCATAAAACGAAAGAGTGATACAAATTGTTAGTAAGAGGCTCAAAAAAATGGAGAAAATGTACAACACCTAAAGTTTCATTACAACTAACGGAGTTTGACGACAACCAACTAATCTAATTCCATATGGATAAAAGATTACAAAAAGGGGTGTCGCCTCACACTAAAGGCCGCCTAGATCTTCTTAAAATGGTGCTGCTAGAACTTGGGATACACATCGACACCAAACAAGTGTTGGACCAAAAAGCCTAGTGAGTTGAACAAATGTAAAACATCATATAAGACATATTATAACAATACACATCAATAAATACTCACAAATGGAGTCAATGAGGGAGACCCAAAACACCAAAACAAGTTACACCTCAAGAGCCAATATACCTTAGCATCTACTCCTATTAGTAACACCACAAGGCTCGACATATTGGGGACTACCTCCAAGGCATTACCCCAAATGGCGGAGGTCTAGGCACATACCTCCAAGTTGGAGCCCAAGACTATATCCCCCTAATGCCTACTTGTCGGTTCATCCAAGTTTGTAATACATCAATATACTAAACTACTCCAAGTATAGTGTATATAATTCCCATAAAAATGGCCCAACCATCATGATAAACAAGTATTTCCACATGGTAAGTCCAAAACCATAAATACAAGTCAATAAAGCACATAACTCATATACATGTGTTTCTAAAGCATATATTCATACAAATGTGTATAATAACATAAGCTTTTCCAATAAATATACCAAGATAAGTAGTATGACTCATTTTATGACAAGATCTCTACATTAAGCCAAGACTATCCCCATTCAGCCAAAAACAAAAGCCATTACGCCAAAACCCTAAAACATGACTTAATCTTCCAAAAATGACCAATATTAAAATATGATGACTTCCATGTAATTTAGACTCGAAGTAACCCATTTCTCATCCAATAAGTACCAAAACTCCAAGAATATGAAGATATGAGCTTAATGATGCACATATGAGTTTTTACAAGGAAAATGTTAGTTATAAAGATAAAGAAACAATTAATGACATGTATCCAATGTTAACAAGTGTTTAGAACTCATAATCTAGGTTTTCTAGCAAAAACCTATAAAAGTTGGTAAAACCCTAGAATGTTGAGATGTAGAGACTTGAAGCTTCCAAGCTTGAATCAATGGATGCCCTTAAATGCTTCCTAAAAGTGTCTTGAAGAGAATTTATTGCACCCAATGAAATATTTGAGCAATTAATGAAAAGAGTGGGTGGGAAGAGAAGAAAATCGCCCCCAAGAGCTCAAAAGTCGAACCCTAAACTGATTTTGGTGAAAAGTGAAGTAAAAGTCAGGTTTGGGTGATTTTATACGCCCAACCCCGCGGGCGACAGTAAAAATCGGGTTTGGTTTGGATGAATTATTATGTTTCAAAAACATTCGACACTCCTAAGTGTGCCCCAACAATGAAAGTTTATGGATCCGCCACTGCCGACAAGGGACGTATAACACCCGAAATTTTCGATATATTTAGTAAGGAGCGGGTCGTGAGCAAATCGTACGGAAATCAGCTCAAAGGAGCTCTCGGTACTGTTCTGGCGACATTACCATGCGAGAGTGACGTTGGTCACAATTGCTAACATAGTTGCGGGCGGGGGAAAGCCCACAGTACATCTCTCGCGAGAGTGACCAGCGAGAGTGACAAATGTCACAATCGCCGGTCACAATCTTGCCGGCCTCTGACTTCTTAAAAACGTGAATTTTGCCCTTTTTCCTCATTTTCCACTTCACCCATTTCATTTTTCTCTCCCAAGAACCGAACCCCTTCACCTCCAATGTCGATTTTGAGCCTTTGAGACACCAATACTCGATATTTCATGATATTCTACTTCACCTAGCAAGAATTTGGAAGCCAAAGCTAGGTGTTCTTCATCTCCTCTTCATCTTCATTCTCATTTTCAAGAATTTTTAAGCTTTCTATGGTTTCACCAAACCCTCTTCCACCTTCTTCAAGAAATGGAGTTTGAGGTTCATTTTGATAACCTAAAAGTGTTTTGTTGATGGATACATGTTGTGGTAAAGATAATCTTCTCTTCTCTCCACCCAAGAAATTAGGGTTTCAGTTTATTGGTGATTTTGATGTAATATGTTGGGGGAAACGATTTTAAGTGTTTGGGGATGAATATTTATGGTTGGAAACTTATGGATCTAGGTTTTTGAAAGATTTGGCTTGAGGATTCAAGTTTATTCAATGAAGCTCAAGTTTGGGGAACATCTAGATTTAGCCTAAATCTAGTAAGGTGGGTTCAAGTTGATTTGTGAAAACGTTGTACATGCCAAAAATGTTTATTTTAAAGTGTTTATGTGTTTTACAAGAAATTGTCAATTGTTGAGTGTAACACCCGTAATTTTCGGATAAGTACAATTTCGAATCAGCGTGGAATCGATATTTTAAGAAAAATATGAAAAATAGGATTTTGGGTTAAATCCTAGATTTTATGGTCTTGTTGGATGAGGAATTCGAATACGAGTCCAACGGTTCTTTCCGGAGCGAAAACGGAGCTAAAACGAAGAAGTTATGGCCAAAACAGTGTTTAAGAAGAAACCGAATGAACAGTGCCCCGCGCCAGTCATAGCGCCGATGAACCCGCGCGGAGCACCTGATCAGCTTAAAACACGAATTTCACCCCCCTAAACTTCATTTCTTCATATCTCTCTCATTTCAACTCCGATTTTGGTGATTCAAATTGCCATGGTTCCGTTTTTGAGAGCTCTTCAAGGATCTAGAGAGAGTTTGGAAGTTTATTGGAAGATCAAGAACGTTTGGTGGTGGTAATCTTCTCATTTCTCACTCCCAAACTCCATCTCTTCTCTCCCAAATCATTTCCTCTTTCCCTCACAAACCCTAACTGATTTTGGGGCTTTTTCTTGGAGATTAATGTGTTCCTTATCCACTTTATGCTAGTGATTTCATTCATTGATGCAAGAGCAAGTTTCATCCACAATACTAGAGATTTTTTGGGTTTTCTAGGTTTTCATCAAAACCTAAGTGGTGAGTTCATCCTCCTAGCTTCTATACTTTCATATGAGTTATAAATGTTCCATTGATGATCTCCTAGTGTTTTGTTTCTCCAATTTCGGTTTGGATGATTTTGGAGAAGTTAGGTTAATATTGGGGTTTTGGTCAAAATGGAGATTTCGATATAAGATGTTTGGGGAATGGTTTTAAAGTGGTTGAATATGAATATTCATGGTTGGAAGTTATGAATTTAGGTTTTTGGAGGTTTTGGCTTGAGGATGCAAACTTCTTCAAAGGAGCTTACGTTTGGAGAAATTCTAGATTTAGCCTAAATCTAGCAAGGTGAGTTCAAGTTGATTTGTGAAAACTTTGTACATGCCAAAAATGTTATTTTCCAAATATTTGTGTGTTTTACTTGAAAATATCAATGGATGAGTTATTTGGTTAGTTTAACTCTTGAAAATATTTATCCTCATAAATATTGTAAAACACCCATATTTTGAGGCTTTTGGGATATTTTAATGTGTAGAAATCATAAAATGTCCTTAAAAGATTTATTGCTCAAAGTGAGGTCAATTTGATGGTTTAATCATGTAGTGAAATTGATTCTTTTTAAACCATTTGGGAAAATGCACAAATTAGTGTCAAGGGTCATTTTGAGGATTGTAAAGGTGTGAGTCCTTTTGGGAAAACCCCTTTTGTTTAACCATGTCGGGTTTTTGGTTAATAACGATTTGTGGTACTTGTTTACCCAACTGATGTTTAAACGCATTTTATGCGATGATGACCGTTATATAAGGGTCTAGCGAGTTTGGAGCATTTTGCTCGGGTTTGTCTTTGAGAAAGTTTGGGGACATTTGTCCGGTTTTAAATGGCTCAATGTGGAGTCTTATTTATGGTTTGCACTTATTGCAACTTGATGCATTTTATTGCTCATTATTGATATTTACATGCTTGGGTGTTTTTGTCATTCCGGGTTGAGCATGTTTTGTAGACTGTGTTGCATTGGATCCATAGGCATGTGAGTCAGTCTTTATTTGATGGTCTATCTCTTTGTGCACGAGGAGTGGACTATGGGGACACATGGTTATATACGTTAGGCCGTGGGGCCACTAGCGAGTAGGCAATGTGGGACATTGGAGTCCTTGAGGTGTAACTCGTCTAGACTGGATATGCAATGTAGTCCCTGTAAGTCATTGAGGTGTAACTCTACGGGGTATGCAATAAAGGCACTTTATTTATGGTTTGAGGTTGTAATGTCTTTATGGCATAAGAACTAGGACCGGGACTTGAGGTGTAATCCAGTAACATCATAAGTGACCTAACTTTGTGTGCCCGTCACTTTCGATGGAATCGAGTCTCCCCCGTCACCGAAAGGTGTGGTTTTTGGGTATAATATTTTATCCATATTTTCGGTGACGCACTTTATTTATATGTAATGTTTTCATGGTTTATTGGTGGAGTTCTACGCCTCGTCCTATTTGGATGTTTTAAATATTGGAGTTTTGTCCATGTTTATATTTCTTGGGATATTTACGTCCAAACACGTTTTAAGTGAGTTGGAGTTGGAATTCATTTTGGAAAACGCTTTATACAATTTGGGAGCTTTTCTCATAGATTTTGAGTGAGTTGGAAAATGGGTGATTTGCATTTAAAGTAAACTCTTTTGAAATCATGACTAAAACTACACCCCTCTCGATTTATGAATTTATATAGTCATGATAAAATGCTTGAACTCACTAGGCGTTAGCCTAACCCTTTTTATTTGTCGGCATGTGCAACAGGTTCAGGTTGGGAGTAGCTTTAGCTCCACTGTGAAGTGGCGAGTGCTAGTAGAGTGCACGAGAGGTGATTTGTTTAGTGAAGTCTTCCGCATTTATTTTGGGATTAGCAACTTGTACTGGTGTTAAGTAACACCCGACTTTAAGTGGTTCATAGTATGATTTGAGTTTTAAATTGTGAGAGTTGTTATGTTTATCTTGAAGTAATTCCAGGAATGGTTTGTAGAAGAAATTTTATTTCTTAAGTGATTATTTTCTCAAAATTTTATTTAGTTGTTCTTTCCAAATTCGAGGGTGTTACAAGTTGGTATCAGAGCATAAGTTTGAGAGAATTAGGTGTTGATTTTGGATACCTAGACTCAAACTAGCGTTCTTTTAAGTAAATGAGAGTGAAATTCACCATTAGGCACTTTAAGATAGGATGTTTCGAGGTCAATGGATGTTGTTAGAAACGAGAATCACGTCGATAGTAGCAAGGATAATCATGTACGGTGCGTTCATAGTGACACCTGGCCAGTGTCATAGTGAACCTACTAGTACATGTGCAAACTTGAATTGCTTTAATGTGATGATTGTTGGGGTAGTGAAGGAGTTTATAAGCGAGTAGTCGTTGGAATAGTGAAGGAGTTTATAAGCGAGTAGTCGTTGGAATAGATGGACGATTCTAGCATTAGTCACTTAAGAGTGACGATAAGCATGATATTTACTTTAAGTATACCGTTTTCGGGTCAAGATTGATGGTTGGATTAGAACCATAGACTTATTGAACCGACTTTGATTCGAGGAAAAACCGTAAGGTTAATTGAGGTATTTCCCAACTTGCCTTAAGAGGTTTGATTATCCGGATGACAATAGTGGACCGGAGGAATTCAAAGGAGTATGAGTTGAGACGTTGAATGCCGACTAAGTTATGCACAAAATTTATTTTGGAAATGAATCGCATCAATTATTTCGTGTGTTTCAAATCCACATATGGATGGTGTTACAAATTTTGGGAAATGTTTAGCACACACACAAGATTTTAAATCATGGGTTTTGAACCTGCATGAAATTATTTTATTTCGGGAGTTGCAAACTCCGTCAGAACTTGTTTCGTTTTGTTATTGTCCAACGTTTCTTTCGGGTACATTGACATCCGTATTTTTATAATGTTTAAGGTGTTGGGCAAGTAACTACGGCTTGTGACTTTAACATTGGATCTCCTCCACATATGTTAGAGTTTGGACGGAAAGTTATCTTCCATGATGTCTATATAAAGCTATTTTGGAGAATTTGTTTAATGTGAGTTTGTTAAACAACGTTGTTTATATAGTATTACAACAAGAAAGGGATTTTTGGAATTTTGACATTTTAGTCGTGATTTTGCTTATTGCGATTTGACTTTTGGAAGCATAATGTTTGGTGTTATTTTATTGACTTGAGGTCATTGAGCCCATTGAATTTCATGGAGTTTTGATTTATGACGTGTTGAGTCGTGTGAGTGTAATTTCACAATGTGCATACTCCATCTACTTATGTGAAAATTTATGAGTTATGTTGGGCATTTTGTCCCACTCGAGCTTTGTTGAGAAATGTTAATTTTATGCCATAAGGCGACCAAAGAGATAAGTTTTGGAACTTTAGTGTCGCGTGATTTCTCTTTCAAAGATTTGTGTTAGCACATTTTGTTGCAACCTGTTCAGTATGTGGATTGATTTATACATGACATAAGTAATGCATGAAAGAACATTTGATGGTATCTTATAACAATCTACTTAATGCGCTTTCGGTCAGTTGAATGTTTTATTATCATTTTCATGTAAATGCATTATATCGACTAGGGGTATACATAGCTTGGTAACCATTGCTTTTCAACACCTTGATAAACGAGTCGTGCATGAAAATGTTTTTATTAACTCATTGCATAAATGAAGACCATTTGGTCAAAATATGCGTTAGTGTTGTGGGGATCGTGCATAGTTCACAATACATTACATTTTGAAAACACAAATGTGTGAGTCGTTGACATTTGGTCAATTTTGGTTCGAGGAACGTTTTGGAAAATTATAAACCTTTTGGTTTTGGAGAAAATGTGTATTTTGAGTATTTCCTAACAAATAAACTTTTAGACATTGACGTTCTAACGTTTTACATTTCGAATGCAAAACTTTGATGTAGATGCTCCGTAATGGAGATTTTGGAAAATCAATTTCCTAAGCCTAGAGTGCGTGGAATTGTTTATGTTTTGAAGATTTATGCGCACTGTTTGTATGACTCAGAGTCGGAAGTTGATTTGAACCCTTTTCGGTGTCAACAAATTATAAGCACTTACTTTCTCTTATGTTTGGGAAAACACATTGTTGTGTGAAAACCTTGTCAGAAACATTTTACTCGTATGTCATTATATGACCGGATGAGGAAAACTTTGGAAATCGATTTAAAAAAAATCACCTTTTGAAATTTTGGCGTGAACTATTTGGTGCATGTTATCCCATTTCAAGAAAAATCACTAGGATAGTGTTACAAGCTTGCATGCATACTCCAATTTGAGACTTTCTCATGATGTTTTATTCCATATTTGCAAATGATGAAAACGTGTTGATTCTTATCTTTAAATTTGGAACTTACACAAGTCATTTTGCGTTTTGACCGAAATGTATTTATGAATCGTTTCATCATTTTTGTATAATAAACTGACGCGCGCAAATTTTGTTGGTAAACCTTGTTTCATGCCATTTTATGGTTAAAAAAGGAATTTTGGAGTCAAATGTCGTTTGAACCTCTTTAAGTACGTGCAATCCTTTTGTTGCACACTATTTAAAGTGGACAATTACTTTACGTGCATGTCATGAGTCAATCCATACTAGAACCATAACAGTTCATTTAAAAGAAGTTGTTTATCACGCTTTTGCGTTTTGTTGATAATCTGAACTGCAATGAAATGATTTTCAATATGATTTTTCATATGTGGGACGAGCGTGTCCATTTTTGCGCAACTGCCAAACTGATAGTAGTAATTTTATGCGTACGTTTAATTTGATATGAAAAAATCTTTGTGTTGAAAATTTCTATGAAATTTTTTGTTGATTGGCATATTTGTTAAATAATTCACTTGAAAACCTTGAACTCATTAGGACCTTGAAAAGGTTAAGTAACCCCGGTTAAGAGTAAGTTGTATAGAACCTTGACTATGAAAAGTTGGGCGTTAGACACGTGATGTGACTATAGGCCGGATGATATCGGTAGCAAAGTCGATGTGCATGTGGTAATTGGAGGGCTAGACTTGCGATATGTATTTTGAGGTTGGTATAACCGTTTTGTCGGTAACCCTATTTTGGGTCTTGGACAATTTTCGCATGAAAGACCCTTTAGACATCGTATTGTTAACCCTAGTTGGTGGAAATACTCGGTAAGCAGAACTCGTGTGTGGAGTTCGGTTAGGATTCAAACTTGGTGGTATGACTAGGTGTCAACCTTTTTGGATGTAAGGTCGGAAACCGTTAGCGTATTCGGAGGGTGTAGTCCGAAAGAAAGAATGGTAACAGTTGTAGTAACCTTAAGATGCTCAATTGTGATGAGTGGTTTTGGTGGAATAACCTTCGTGGGTGGTTAAAGAACCTGTCGGTTTGATGATTAATGTTGGGATGAATTTTTGGAGTCTATTAGAACTTGTTGGAATTAATCGACAGTTAATGATAGGAACAATCGGGATTGGAGATTCTGTTGAGTTCGTTAGCGAACAAACCTCGGATTGACTTAGAGTCTGAAATCGAAATCGGGATGTATGGAACATCTAAGGTTGGGAGACAATCGAAGTCGTCTGACTAGGAATTATTCCAGTTGTCGGAGTGTTCTCCCGGACATAAGTACAGTGTACTTGAAGGGGCTTGGTTGATAAGCAATTGTTCGAGGATTTGTGTTTATAGACTCTGTGGGGGGGGATTTAGATTCCAGTTAGGAACTGATAAATTATAGTCGGCGTTGAGTCGGTTAGCCTTGGGTTGTAAAGGATGTAGATTTCGAGGACGAAATCATCCTAAGGTTGGGAGGATTGTAACACCCGTAATTTTCGGATAAGTACAATTTTGAATCAGTGTGGAATCGATCTTTTAAGAAAAATATGAAAAATAGGATTTTGGGTTAAATCCTAGATTTTATGGTCTTGTTGGATGGGGAATTCGAATACGAGTCCAATGGTTCTTTCCAGAGCGAAAACGGAGGTAAAACGAAGAAGTTATGGCCAAAACAGTGTTTAAGAAGAAACCGAACGAACAGTGCCCCGCGCCAGTCATGGCGCCGATGAACCCGCGCGGAGCACCTGATCAGCGTAAAACGCGAATTTCACCCCCCCAAACTTCATTTCTTCATATCTCTCTCATTTCAACTCCGATTTTGGTGATTCAAATTGCTATGGTTTCGTTTTTGAGAGCTCTTTAAGGATCTAGAGAGAGTTTGGAAGTTTATTGTAATATTCAAGAACGTTTGGTGGTGGTAATCTTCTCATTTCTCACTCCCAAACTCCATCTCTTCTCTCCCAAATCATTTACTCTTTCCCTCACAAACCCTAACTGATTTTGGGGCTTTTTCTTGGAGATTAATGTGTTCCTTATCCACTTTATGCTAGTGATTTCATTCATTGATGCAAGAGCAAGTTTCATCCACAACACTAGAGATTTTTGGGGTTTTCTAGATTTTCATCAAAACCTAAGTGGTGAGTTCATCCTCTTAGCTTCTATACTTTCATATGAGTTATAAATGTTCCATTGATGATCTCCTAGTGTTTTGTTTCTCCAATTTCGGTTTAGATGATTTTGGAGAAGATAGGTTAATATTGGGGTTTTGGTTAAAATGAAGATTTCGATATAATATGTTTGGGGAATGGTTTTAAAGTGGTTGAATATGAATATTCATGGTTGGAAGTTATGAATTTAGGTTTTTGGAAGTTTTGGCTTGAGGATGCAAACTTCTTCAAAGGAGCTTACGTTTGGAGAAATTCTAGATTTAGCCTAAATCTAGCAAGGTGAGTTCAAGTTGATTTGTGAAAACTTTGTACATGCCAAAAATGTTATTTTCCAAATATTTGTGTGTTTTACTTGAAAATATCAATGGATGAGTTATTTGGTTAGTTTAACTCTTGAAAATATTTATCCTCATAAATATTGTAAAACACCCATATTTTGAGGCTTTTGGGATATTTTAATGTGTAGAAATCATAATATGTCCTTAAAAGATTTATTGCTCAAAGTGAGGTCTATTTGATGGTTTAATCATGTAGTGAAATTGATTCTTTTTAAACCATTTGGGAAAATGCACAAATTAGTGTCAAAGGTCATTTTGAGGATTGTAAAGGTGTGAGTCCTTTTGGGAAAACCCCTTTTTGTTTAACCGTGTCGGGTTTTGGGTTAATAACGATTTGTGGTACTTGTTTACCCAACTGATGTTTAAACGCATTTTATGCGATGATGACCGTTATATAAGGGTCTAGCGAGTTTGGAGCATTTTGCTCGGGTTTGTCTTTGAGAAAGTTTGGGGACATTTGTCCGGTTTTAAATGGCTCAATGTGGAGTCTTATTTATGGTTTGCACTTATTGCAACTTGATGCATTTTATTGCTCATTATTGATATTTACATGCTTGGGTGTTTTTGTCATTCCGGGTTGAGCATGTTTTGTAGACTGTGTTGCATTGGATCCATAGGCATGTGAGTCAGTCTTTATTTGATGGTCTATCTCTTTGTGCACGAGGAGTGGACTATGGGGACACATGGTTATATACGTTAGGCCGTGGGGCCACTAGCGAGTAGGCAATGTGGGACATTGGAGTCCTTGAGGTGTAACTCGTCTAGACTGGATATGCAATGTAGTCCCTGTAAGTCATTGAGGTGTAACTCTACGGGGTATGCAATAAAGGCACTTTATTTATGGTTTGAGGTTGTAATGTCTTTATGGCATAAGAACTAGGACCGGGACTTGAGGTGTAATCCAGTAACATCATAAGTGACCTAACTTTGTGTGCCCGTCACTTTCGATGGAATCGAGTCTCCCCCGTCACCGAAAGGTGTGGTTTTTAGGTATAATATTTTATCCATATTTTCGGCGACGCACTTTATTTATATGTAATGTTTTCATGGTTTATTGGCGGAGTTCTACGCCTCGTCCTATTTGGATGTTTTAAATATTGGAGTTTTGTCCATGTTTATATTTCTTGGGATATTTACGTCCAAGCACGTTTTAAGTGAGTTGGAGATGGAATTCATTTTGGAAAACGCTTTATACAATTTGGGAGCTTTTCTCATAGATTTTGAGTGAGTTGGAAAATGGGTGATTTGCATTTAAAGTAAACTCTTTTGAAATCATGACTAAAACTACACCCCTCTCGATTTATGAATTTATATAGTCATGATAAAATGCTTGAACTCACTAGGCGTTAGCCTAACACTTTTTATTTGTCGGCATGTGCAACAGGCTCAGGTTGGGAGTAGCTTTAGCTACACTGTGAAGTGGCGAGTGCTAGTAGAGTGCACGAGAGGTGATTTGTTTAGTGAAATCTTCCGCATTTATTTTGGGATTAGCAACTTGTACTGGTGTTAAGTAACACCCGACTTTAAGTGGTTCATAGTATGATTTGAGTTTTAAATTGTGAGAGTTGTTATGTTTATCTTGAAGTAATTCCAGGAATGGTTTGTAGAAGGAATTTTATTTTTAAGTGATTATTTTATCGAAATTTTATTTAGTTGTTCTTTCCAAATTCGAGGGTGTTACATTGAGCTATTTGGTGGGTTTTGATTATTTAAAGTGATGGTCTTTACAAATCTTGTAAAACACCTACATTTGAGATTTTTGGGTAACTTGATAAATAAATCATAAATAATAATGTTTTGATGAGTTAGTGTATAAATGAGGGTTATTTGACAAAAATATACTTTTAGTGTTTGTTGGAAAAATGTAAAGTTTAAGTTATGGGGACGTTTTGATAATATGTATGAGTGGGTCTTCTAATGAGTTTGCATATTAGTACGTCTCATTCTTATAAATCCCATGAGATGTCTATCGTTGGGTTTTTGGACACTTTGGTAAATAAATTTGAGAGTATGCCCTTTTGAGTGCTCTATCTCATAAATGAATATCATTTGACATTTATGCACTTTTGATGCTTTTGGTTTTATAACCCATTGTGAAAGATATACGTTAATAAGTTATAAAGTATTTAGGTATATAAATGGTTTGATTTTATTTGGAAAATGTCAATGAAGGGGTTTTGAGTTAGTCATGCCTTTGGAGCAGATATTTGCATAATATGGGTTAAATACATTTCATTTGCATATGTTGACTTTTAACAAATGGTCATTTGATCTTTTGAGCTTGTGCTCGGTCTTTGACTCTATTGGGTCTTGGAGACATTTGTCCGATTTTGATAGCTCAAAAAGAGCATTGGTTATGATTTGCACTTACTGCATCTTATTTGGAAATTACATGATTTGAATGCGTTGGTTATTCTTTTGGAGTCATGTATTAACTTCTGAATTAAACAAGCTTATTTTGGATGGTGGGATCCCAAGGTAAAGGTCCGATTTGGGTTGAACTTGGTGGTTTTAGGCTAAAGATCCGGTTTGGGTTCATGCCTCAATAGACTAAAGATCCGGTTTGGGTTGATGTCTCGCTAGGCTAAAGATCCGGTTTGGGTTGATGCCTCAATAGACTAAAGATCCGGTTTGGATTGATGTCTCAATAGACTAAAGACTCGGTTTGAGTTGATGTCTCCATGGACTAAATATCCGGTTTGGGTTGATGTCCATCTTTTGATTAAAGACCTGGATAGGGTTGATGTCATAGGCTTTTCCATCCATGAAACATGCTTGTAAGTAACATAAATTTGTGGTTTAACTTGTGTAACCGCCATATTCGATGGAATCGGGTCTCCATGTCATTGAAAGGTGTTTTTTGGGTATTTCTTTTTATCCATGTTGTCGGTGACGTATTATATTTATATGGATTGTTTTCCATGATTTATGGGCGGTATATTATGCCTTATCCTTGTTTGGATGTTTCGACTAATTGAGTTTATTTCACGTTTATATTATTTGGAAATTTGATATTTATTCACGTTTTGAGTGAGTTTTGGAATTGAGTCAATTGTTGAGAAATGCTTTTCATTGGAGCTTTCGTCACGGAATTTGTATGCGTTTGGAAAATGGGTTGTTAGTATATCTAATACAAATCCTTTTTTGGAAATCATGATTTGAGTTGCATTCTTTTCGTTGAACGATTTATTTAATCATGATAAAAACTCTTGAACTCACTAGGCGCTAGCCTAACGTTTTTATTTGTCGGCATGTGCAACATGTTCCGGTTGGGGGATAGTTATAGTGACGATGTGAAGAGTGGATAGCTAGTTGTATGCTCAAAAAGTATTTAGCTTGATGAAGTCTTCCGCGTATTGGGAATAACAATGTTGTTTTGGGTTAAGTAACACCGACCATTTGTAGTATTGGTGTATGACTTAGGTTATCGAATGTTGAAATTATTTATGTTTTAAAGTTGAGATATTTCCAAGGATGGAATCGTAGAAAGGAGTTTATCCCTTTATTGGGTTAATTTATCGAAGTTCTTTTTAGTTGTTCTTTCCAAATTTGAGGGTTTTACATGACACTTTGCTGACACGTGGGGTCCCCGTTCCGGAAGAATGCAGTTGTTGCAAACAGGGGCTCAGATATGGTAAGCACCTGTTCTTGGAGTGTGTTGTTGATTCAGATTGTTGGGCATACACGGGCTTGCTTACTTTAGTTCAAAACACTATGGCTCAAGATGACTCTATTGGTAGTTGGATGCATAAAGTTTTGGCGGTTTCCACGGAGACTGTTTGATCTAAAAATGCAGGAGTTATTTGGAGCATTTGGCGGGAACAAAACTAGTGGGTGTGAAGGCAAAAGGCACATCCAACGCAACTTATTATAGACAAAGGCCGAGACATTATCTCCAAGTGGGTACAAGTCTGCAAAGCGTCCCGATTACATGCATACAATGGCACACCCTGCCGACCACTTCTTGAAATGCAATTGTGATGCAGTGGTGTTTCTGGGAACTTAATCTATGGGCATGTGCATGGTCTTACGTGATGAGGATGGAACAGTCTTGGCGTATTGAATACTAAAAACATTTGGGTCAACCGACGGTTAAATAATGTGAAGCAAAACCTTGCTAGAAGTTCTCACTTGAATAAGGGAAGTGACACATGGCCAATGCATCTTTGAGACCGATTCGTTGGTAGTAGTTAATGCCATATGCCCGTATCCCAACCGACTGAAGACTACACCGACTTTGGAGAGCTGGTTCACACTTGTCGGGACGTTCTAATGTCAAAACCTTTATTTAAACTTCAATTTGCTAGGAGGAATAGAAACGAGGTTGCCCACGAGCTTGTTAAGCAATCCAAATTCTTAGTCGACCCCATTTCGGATGTTGGCCCTCCGATTTGGTTAGACAACAATCTCCTATTGTACTACAACAATTTCAATTATTAATAAATGTTGGTGATTTTAGTGAAATCATCGGTCATTTTGTGTAGTTGGATTCACAAAGGTAATAATGGGGTTGTTAGCTAAGCTATAACATGAGTTAGGAGGTGTGGAGTGCACACTCGTGTAAGCTAACTAGAACCCGGGATTGTTGGACAGTTAAAATCGACAAGTTACAAAGTGGTTTCATGAGCTGGGTGTCGGGGCTAGTTGTGGCGCTAGTTGAACTAGCACGAAAGTAGCGCCAAGCTCTGGAATGTTGCTCGCGCTCCTTTTGGCGCTAGTTGAACTAGCACGAAAGTAGCACCAAGCTCTGGAATGTTGCCCGCGCTCCTTTTGGCGCTAGTTGAACTAGCACGAAAGTAGCGCCGGAGTCTGGAAGGCTTTTCTCATTTGTAACTCCCGTCATTAATTCCGCAATCAATCCATTAAGTGGGATATTATTACCAGTATCAATATAGGTCGGTTACAACTCTCTAAAGGTGTATAAGTATGAATCGACCATTGCCTTGATCGATACACTGAAACAAAGAGATTATCCCCTAGAGAATTTCGTGATACCCAGGCATATAGGGTCAAAATATCTCTTACGGAAAGCGAGCTCTCACGCGATCTCTGTGTTTTATCCAAGTTCTTACTATCACCTCTTCCTCATCTCTTTCTCGACTTTCCCCAACAATCGTAAGAGATATTTGCTTATCACGAGAGAGATGGCGAATGATCAGTCCGTGAGAGACATGACTTCCAAGTTCACTAAACTTGAGAAGTTTGAAGGCGTTGATTTCCGTAGATGGCAAAAGAAGATGCACTTCTTGCTGATGACGTTGAAGGTCGTGTACGTGCTGAGCACCCCCAATGCCGGAGATAATGGAGAATGAGACGTTGGAGGTTACCCGGCGTCGCGACAAGTGGGAGAACGACGACTACATCTGTCGTGGCCACATCTTAAACGGTATGTGTGACTCCCTCTTTGACATCTATCAAAACGTGGAATCTGCCAAAGAGCTATGGGACTCTCTTGAGTCCAAATACATGGCGGAGGATGCTTCTAGTAAGAAGTTCCTGGTGAGTAATTTTAATAATTACAAAATGGTAGACTCAAGGCCGGTGATGGAGCAATACAATGAGCTCCTTCGCATTTTAGGCCAATATGCTCAACATAATATGAAGATGGACGAATCCATCTCCGTATCGAGTATTATTGATAAACTGCCTCCCTCTTGGAAAGACTTTAAACACATGTTGAAACACAAGAAGGAAGAGTTGTCTCTTGTACAACTCGGTAGTCACTTGCGCATAGAGGAATCTCTTCGGGCGCAAGAGGCTGAGAAACCTAAAGTAAAGGAGGTTTCTGCACCTTCGGTGAACATGGTGGAAGAGGGTAAGATTAATAAGTTCAAGGGAAAACGAAAATTCAATGATGCTAAGAAAGGGCCCAATAAAAAGGTTACTTTAACCTGTTGGACTTGTGGGATGACCGGCCATCTCAAGCGGGATTGTCGAGTTGTCAAGAATAAGGGTGGAGCAAGCACGAGTGGAAGTGGGCAAGGATCCAAGGATCAAAACCCACAGCAAGGTCAGTTTCTTGACTTTGGTTTTTAATTCAATTGTGAATTATGTACCACTAATATCCTAATCTGTTTATGTACAGGATGATGATATTGCTTGGTGGATCGACTCGGGTGTTACAAGTCATGTGTTCAAAGATCGCCGTTGGTTCGTCTCTATGGAACCGGTTGAAGACGGATCAATGATACACATGGGGAACGAGTCGAGTGCTACCATTCTTGGAAGAGGCTTAGTTAGGCTAGAATCTAGTTCTGGCAAAGTAGTTGAATTTTTTTAATGTTTTGTATGTACCACGAATTCGAAAGAATTTGGTTTCCGGTAACATATTGAATAAGTTAGGGTATAGGCAATTTTGTGAGTCGGACAAGTTTATCTTGTCAAAGGGTGGCTCTTTTGTAGGATTTGGTTTATGTTGAATTACATGGTTGAGTTAAATTTGAATGAAAGAATGTTGTTTCAAATTTTGTGTATGATGCAATTGAATTGCTTTATGTTGTTTTGAAATTATGTTTATATTGCATATGAATTGTGCTTAAAATTCTATTTATGTTGCATGTGAATTTTGTTTAAAATTCTGTTTATGGTGCAAATGAATTTTGTTTAAATTCTGCTTATTTTGCAAATGAATTTTGTGTTTAAAATTCTGTTTTGTTGCAAATGAATTTTGTGTTTAAAAATTTTGTTTATGTTGAAAATGAATTTTGTCTAAATTCTGTTTATGTTGCATATGAATTTTGTTTGAAATTCTGTGTATGTTGCATGTGAATTTTTGTTTAAAATTTTGTTTATTTTGTATAAGAATTTTTGTTTAAAATTCTGTTTATGTTGCATATGAATTTTGTTTGAAATTCTGTTTATGTTGCATGTAAATTTTGTCTAAAATTCTGTTTATATTGCATATGAATTTTATCTAAAATTATGTTTATATTGCAAGTGAGTTTTTGTTTAAAAATTCTGTTTATGTTACTTTATGAATTGCTTGATGGATTTTGGGGTGAAGCCATGTTAACGGCTTGTTTCTTGTTGAATCGAGTTCCCAATAAAAGGAACAAGATTACCCCATATGAACTTTGGTTCAAAGGCCTAACTTGAGTTTTATTCAAGTTTGGGGCTGTCGAGCGGTCGTTCGACTACCCGAACCCAAAAGGAAGACTTTGGGTGAGAAAGGCATTGATTGCATCTTTGTTGGATATATCGAGCATTCCAAGGCTTATAGGTTCTATGTGTATTGAACCTAATGATTCTATAGCGATTCACACCGTTATAGAATCGAGAGATGCGATATTTGATGAGACTAGATTCTCTTCAATGCCGAGGCCTAAGGACATAGTTCCAAATACTAGTGAAACTAGTGAGGTTGAAGAACAAGCAATTGTTCCAACCGAATCTCCGATGCTTCGAAGGAGCAAAAGAGGAAGGATTGAAAAATCCTTTGGTCCCGATTTCCAAGTGTACTTGGTAGAGGGATCAAGAGATGAGATTGGATCCCAATTCCTTTACTGTTATAGTGTTGAGGAGGATCCAAAATCATTTGATGATGCTATGAAGTCTCAAGATATTGCTTTCTGGAAAGAAGCAATACACGATGAAATGGACTCCATCATGGGGAATAATACTTGGGTATTATCGGACTTGCCACCGGGTTGTAAACCTTTGGGTTGCAAGTGGATCTTCAAAAGGAAGATGAAAGCGGATGGGTCAATCGACAAGTTCAAGGCTCGATTAGTGATCCAAGGCTTTAGGCAACGGGAAGGCATCGATTATTTTGATACATATGCCCCGGTTGCAAGAATCTCCACTATTAGATTGTTGATAGCCTTAGCCGCTATTCATAATTTGGTGATTCACCAAATGGATGTCAAAACGGCATTCTTGAATGGTGACTTGGAGGAGGAAGTTTACATGAAACAACCGGAAGGTTTTGTCATGCCCGGAATGGAGCATAAGGTGTGTAAACTTGTAAAATCATTGTATGGGCTGAAACAAGCACCCAAACAATGGCGTCAGAAATTTGATGAGGTTATCTTGTCCAACGGTTTTATGATAAACCAAGCGGACAAGTGTGTATATAGCAAATTTGATTCTTCCGGTAACGGTGTAATCATTTGCTTATATGTTGACGACATGTTGATCTTTGGCACCGACCAAAATCAAGTTGGGAAAACCAAAGAGTTTTTGTCGTTGAGTTTCTCCATGAAAGATATGGGAGAGGCGGAAGTGATCCTTGGTATAAGGATCAAGCGTGAGAACAAAGGGATTGCAATTACGCAATCTCATTACGTTGAGAAAGTATTAAAGAAATTTAATTACTTTGATTGTTCTCCGGTGAGTACCCCATGGGATCCGAGTGTGAAGCTTATGCCCAATTCGGGTGAAGCGGTGTCACAACTCGAGTACTCAAAGGCTATAGGATGCTTGATGTATGCCATGACAAGCACTAGGCCGGATATCGCATTTGCCATAGGCAAGTTGAGTAGATATACTAGTAATCCTGGTATTCATCATTGGCAAGCGATAAGACGAGTATTCAAATACTTGAAGAAAACCATTGATTATGGTTTGTCATATGTCGGATTTCCTTCGATTTTGGAGGGATATTCGGATGCAAGTTGGATTACCAATTTGGAAGATCACTCTTCCACGAATGGTTGGGTGTACTTGCTTGGGGGAGGTGCCATCTCTTGGGCTTCCAAGAAGCAAACTTGCATCACGAGTTCGACTATGGAGTCGGAATTTGTGGCATTAGCCGCTGCCGGTAAAGAGGCGGAATGGCTAAGGAATTTGGTCCATGAAATTCCATTATGGCCGAAACCAATATCACCCATTTCTATCCGTTGTGATAGTGAGGCAACTTTGGCTAAAGCTTATAGCCAAGTGTATAATGGCAAGTCTAGACACTTAGGTGTTAGACATAGCATGATTCGTGAGCTAATCACGAATGGGGTGATTTCGGTTGAGTTTGTTCGGTCGCAACAAAATCTAGCGGGCCACTTGACGAAGGGGTGTTATTTAGGGACTTGGTTCACAATTCGGTGATAGGGATGGGATTAAAGTCCATCTAAATCTCTAACGGTGAGATACCCAATCCCCTTCTAATACAACGTTAGAAGTTGAATTCAATGGGGAAACTCACTCTAAGAGATTGGAGCACAAGACGGTCATCCCAAGGTGTGTGCTCGGTACTGCAAGTGAAGGAGGTAATTGTTCTTTTGTAAAAATGCATGTGCAGGTGCATGAGGAAGAGAACTACCTATATGAGTGGGAAGTGTGGCCGCTTCAAGAAGCTTGGACTTGGCTTTGATGCACTCACGAATGGATAAGGACACATGGCCTGTATAGTGTCAAGTTTATACGTTAGAGAGTCTTTTAATTCATGTGTATGTTATTTTCTGGTACTCAAATGGGTTGACGGGTTCAATCCATAGGACACCCGGATTCTCGAGTATTTGAAATGTGTAATGTACTAAGATGGAAATTCAATCTTTTAGATATTTTCATTTATGCATGAGTTTGTTTACCTGTATTGTAATTTTATTTGTGAATCAAGGATTGCACTAAAATGGGGGAGGAATGTTGGTGATTTTAGTGAAATCATCGGTCATTTTGTGTAGTTGGATTCACAAAGGTAATAATGGGGTTGTTAGCTAAGCTATAACATGAGTTAGGAGGTGTGGAGTGCACACTCGTGTAAGCTAACTAGAACCCGGGATTGTTGGACAGTTAAAATCGACAAGTTACAAAGTGGTTTCATGAGCTGGGTGTCGGGGCTAGTTGTGGCGCTAGTTGAACTAGCACGAAAGTAGCGCCAAGCTCTGGAATGTTGCCCGCGCTCCTTTTGGCGCTAGTTGAACTAGCACGAAAGTAGCGCCGGAGTCTGGAAGGCTTTTCTCATTTGTAACTCCCGTCATTAATTCCGCAATCAATCCCATTAAGTGGGATATTATTACCAGTATCAATATAGGTCAGTTACAACTCTCTAAAGGTGTATAAGTATGAATCGACCATTGCCTTGATCGATACACTGAAACAAAGAGATTATCCCCTAGAGAATTTCGTGATACCCAGGCATATAGGGTCGAAATATCTCTTACGGAAAGCGAGCTCTCACGCAATCTCTGCGTTTTATCCAAGTTTTTACTATCATCTCTTGCTCACCTCTTTCTCGAATTCCCCCAACAATAAACTTGTGCCTGTTTTGGTAAAAGAAAACAAATAAATAAATTCGGTTTTGTATAGAAAAACAAAAAATAATTGAAATTGGTTTGAATTTGGGAACAAAGAACGTCACAATACAAGAAATATATACCCCTCTAAAATGGGGAAATAACACTTTCACCCCTTCTGCTTGGGCGGCACGAGAATCTCCTCCACCCTCTCCCCACTTCTCTCTCAAAACCATTTGCAAAACAAACCACTTTCTCTCCACCTCCCTCCTACCTCTAGGGTTTCACACTCTGCAATTCGATCTCACCTCCAAATCAAGTTCAATGGCGGACGAACCAGGCGTCCCTTCGTCGCCTCAACAACCACCGTCTTCATCACCGTCTAACTCCAACGCCGCTCCTCTTGGCCACAACGTCATCCCGATCGTCAACAAGCTCCAAGACATTTTTGCACAGCTTGGAAGCTCCTCTACTATTGAGCTCCCTCAGGTCGCCGTTGTTGGGAGCCAGAGCAGTGGTAAGTCTAGTGTGCTTGAAGCTCTTGTCGGTCGTGACTTCTTGCCGAGGGGATCCGACATCTGCACTCGCCGACCGCTCGTGCTTCAGCTTCTTCAGACGAAGCGGAAGCCTGACGGTACGGATGAAGAGTACGGCGAGTTCTTACACGTGCCGGGGAAGAGGTTCTATAATTTCAACGAAATTCGTAATGAAATTCAGGTACTATTTTACAAGAGCAGATTTGTTAGTTGTTACTCTGTTATTATATCTATATTATATGTTACTATTTGTTTTGACGTTGAACTGGTATGTTAAACATTTAGGATTATCCTTCGCTTGATTTCAAAAAAGCATTGCTTTCGCATAATAAATTGAGAGATGCGCCGTTTGTTGGTCAAAAAGATAATTTGGTGTCCTATAATCATGGATATTTGAGATATTTTGCCACTTCCAAATAGAGGCCTTGAATGCCAGATGAAAAGCAGTTTTACCTAACAACAATAAGATGATAATGGATAAAGTTCTTTAACAATTGAAAACCCAAGCTATATTACCGTAGTGACTGTTGTATTTTCTGCACTGGAGATCAAAGAATGTGACTTTTGTGCAAATTCGAAATCCAGAATAGTATTTTAAAAGAAAGTCTTAACGAGAAAAAGTTGTTAACCCTAGAAGCATGAGTTCTAGAAGCCAAAAAAGGATCTTTAGCCAATCATGTTCATGTAATTATTCAGCAAAACAGTTGGGCTACATTATTTTGTAGTGTCACTGATTACGTAGACCATCTGTATTTTGCATTGCTGAACTGGAAGTATATAGTTGCTTTTACTCACTCATATGCTGCATTAGCTAGGTGCCCAAGTTCTTCAGAGTTAGATGAGAGTGACTTTGGTAGAGCTCATCTTAATCAATCATACTTTTGTGTATGAGCATTGATTCAGAGGAAAAAATGTCAGAGCTTTTGGTTAAGTGTGCAAACTGTCACTTGTATGCAAGTGTAAAATACTATTGACCAGAACTAACCTCTTTCCATTGCTAAGCATCTACCACTTTTATTATTAGCGACATTCTATTTATGCCACATTAAGCAGATCAACTTGAGCGAAAAAACAAAGAGAGAAGTATGAACTGATATTTTTTAGATTGTTTACTCTTTTGATATAGTATGGTATTTGTAGTTATTGGTGCGTTGACTTATAAACATGTTGCCACTTAGACAAGCCATTTTGAAGTATACCACTCAATGTCAAGGACTCAAGGTCTTATAGCACCATGGCTTGTTGTCTGGAGTTGGCTGAGTTAACAACTCAGAAATTAGTTGCAAGTGGCAAAAATACTTGATGTTTAACCTAGAAGAGTGATCATGCCAAATCATCGTAGGTACCATTATAATTGATGCATGGCAACTGTAGCTAGCGACTTGCATTAGCTGAATCACAATGTGTATCAAATACAGGTTATATAATATGCATTAGATGTTCATAAGTTTAATTTTCTTATATGACAAATAGATGATGTCTAAAAGCAATTGAAAAAGTTAGGGCATTGTACTTTATGTAACATATATTGTCCATAATTTGTCAACATCATGTCATGTCTACATCTATGAGATAACTAAATTTCATGTAATCGACATCTTTGAATTGCTAATACAGCAACTTACTCATTCTCTTTTATCACCCCCAACCGGACAGTGGGGGCTTGATTATGTATTTTTGCAGATACGGGCTTAATTGGTAGCTTGAAATTTGGCCATAACTTACCATGAAGGCGATAGTGATATAATTTATCTAATCTATTACTTGTGGTTAGGCCTACAAAATGTTTATGTAAAAGATAACATGGAGTACTTCATTTTTTGTCAGCCAGAAAAGTGCATAGCCAGAACTCAAAATTTTCTATGATTCTGTTATCTATTAATTGCATATTTAGGTGCATGCATATCCACTTCAGCTAAAAATGAATATATGAGATTAATGGTGTTGACAATCCACACTCCACAGTCGAACTATTTTAGAGCTCAAATAAAGATAATGTGTGATGCAACCCCAAATAACATTGACTCAAATGGATTGGCCCAAGATGTAGCAAGCCCAAAAGTTTGGAAAGTTTATTCTAGAAAACATAAAAGGGTAGAAAGGGAAAAGGAGGGAAGTCAGTTATAACAGATTGTCTTAAAAAGGGGGGGGGGGGGGCAGCGTAGGGGGTATGTGAGAATTTGCTTTCTATTTGGTTTTGGCTCTTAGCTCATGCTTTGAGAGAGGGAAGTAGCCCTGAATTTGTTTTCCTTTTAATTGTTTGTTCCTGTTTATCGATTTTAATCAAGTCAATCAATAATTCTTCCACAATCATTCTGTATTGTTTTGTGTTTCTCCATCATTGGTCCGACCTACCTTGACCTACTGCTGTTCATTCATGGAAACCCGGGCACAACAAAATCGTCAGGATCAGCATGCGGAGCAACTCCAGAAGCTTTAATCGGATGTTTTGGAGATCAAGACAACAATTACATCGTGGGAATAAGATCGTAAGGAGGAGGAATTTTGCAAAATTGTGATGTCGTGGGTTAAGCAACAAGGTAAGCATCCAATTAGTGAGAGTGGAGGGCAATCGAATGTTTCTGGCGGATCTCACGCTCCTGTAACACCTCTGTAACACCTCAGGGGGGTGCGACTCCTGTGAATCACGACGGTATTCGGTTAGTTCCTCCGATTATCCAGGGGGCGGTGGTGTTACGATGACGCAGGGGGTATTTTTCTTGTTTCTAATTCACAATCGGGATCTAATCAATTGTTTCCCCGGGCTGCTAAGAAGGTTAAACTTCCAGAATTCTCCGGTTTTGACCCTCAGGGATGGATTACGAAAGCTGAATTATATTTCGAAATCCATGGTACGCCATCTAATCTCCGGATTCATTTGGCACAATTGAGCATGGTGGGAGTCGCTCAACATTGGTTCACGATTGTCGAACAAATTTACGAGCCTCTAACATGGGAGCAATTAACGTGAGCTACTACAACGTTTTAGTGGTCTCGAGATTCAGAATCCGTATGAACAGCTAGCGACGATTCAACAGGTAACGTCTATCCATGATTATATAGATGACTTCAAATACCTATTATCTTTGGTCCCTCGTTTGCCCGAATTCCAAGTTATGGGATACTTTGTGGCCGGTTACGGGATGAGGTGAAACGGTGGGTTCGTCTTCACCGGCCACAATCGCGATTGGATGCGATGTATTTGGCCAAGGATGTTGAAGAAATGTTGCACCCTTCATCGATAAGTGTTTACCAGTCTCGTTTTCGTTACCATGGAGGTGGGGGAGTGGGGTATCAGCTACGGGCCGAGTTTAAGCCGTTTGTGATGGGCTGGTCTGATGTAAGAGGGCTCAATTCGGTTGGTCTGAATGACAAAGGGCCTCCCACGCGTACCCAGTCCAATTCGTCACTTTCTCAAACGCGATCGCAATCATCGCCGTCGACCGAGACCTCGACTATGCTGAATCGAAATAGGGGGTTTCGATCCCTTACCCGGACGGAGTGGGAAGATCGTAGGAAACGAGGCTTATGTTTTCGCTGTGGTCAGACGTTTGGACCAGGCCATAAGTGCCCGAAAGGGAAGTTACAGGTACTCTTATTAGCAGATGATGAAACCGAAGACGAAGAAGGCGGAATTCGAGGACTGGAATCTACGGAGAATCCTGTTGTTACGGAGGGCGAGCTGCCGAGCCACCTTCTATGGGTATGGGTCTCTGTTCAGTTTTGGAATTTCAAGGAGCCATGTCTGACTCTAATTGTGGGGGTAAAACCTTGAAGTTCGAAGGTACAATTGTTGGTATCCCTATAGTAATTCTAGTGGATAGTGGTGCGTCCCATAATTTCATTTCGCGTAAATTGGTCACTGCTTTGGGATTATCATCCCAAATGTTTTCGGGAATTACCATTCAATTGGGCGATGGACATAAGGTTTTTGTCTCGCAAAAGGGTGTGCAATTACATATTTAGATTGGAGACTGTGAGTTTATTATTGATGCTCTGTTATTCGATATGGGCCATTTGGATTTAGTGTTGGGAATGGAATGGCTTAAGACTTTGGGTGACGTGGTCCATAATTGGAAACAACATTCGATGCGTTTTATGTTAGATGGGAAATCCGTAAGTATTCAAGGGCTGTCCAGTGTTTCATTATCCCTACAGACCTGGTTATCTTTCGCCAAACAGACAAGGGGAAGAACCTTCGAAGTCAGATGCTATATTGTCCACCACGAAACAGAACAAATTACAAGCATTGTTGAACAGGTTTTTAGACATTTTTCGGGACCCGACCGGGCTGCCACCGAGTCGGATTCATGATCATTGAATAACTTTGGTGTCTCCCGCTTCTTCAGTTTGTGTCCGTCCCTATCGTTACCCTCATATACAAAAGACGGAAATAGAAAGACAAGTGCAAGAACTTCCAACTCTTGGAATGATTCGTCCGAGTAAGAGTGCGTTTTCGAGCCCCGTTATTTTAGTCCAGAAAAAGGACCAATCATGGCGTATGTGTGTGGATTATCGAGCACTTAATAAAGCCACCATTCCTGACAAGTTCCCAATTCCGGTGGTTGAAGAACTCATCGATGAATTGAAAGGAGCAAAGTTTTTCTCGAAACTCGATTTGAAGTCGGGATACAATCAAATTCGTATGCAACTGGATAGTGTTGAGAAAACGGTTTTTCGAACTTATGACGGCCATTACGAGTACCTCGTTATGCTCTTCGGCCTCACCAACGCTCCGACCACGTTTCAAGCAGTGATGAATGACATCTTTCGACCCCATTTACGAAAATATGTTGTCGTTTTTTTTGACGACATATTAATCTACAACCCTTCGTGGTCCCAACATATGAAAGACTTACGTGGGGCTCTTACCATGCTGCTCGAAAACCAATTTGTGGTTAATAGGAAGAAGTGCTCGTTTGGACAGTCATCGGGCATATCATTGATGGCCAAGGGGTCTCTATGGACCCTAATAAAATTAAGGCGGTGTTGGAGTGGCCTGTTCCAAAACAAGTGAAGGGTTTACGAGGTTTTTTGGGACTTACGGGATACTATCGGAAGTTCTTACGATACTATGGTAGCATCGCCAAACTTTTGACCGATTTAACCAAAAAGGATGCTTTTGGGTGGAGTTCCGACGCCCAACGAGCTTTCGATGCTTTAAAGAATGTGATGGTTACGGCCCCGGTCTTAGCATTACCCAATTTTTCGATTCTCTTCATAGTTGAATGTGATGCATCGGGACGTGGTATTGGAGCTGTCTTAATGCAACATCGACGTCCTATTGCGTATTTTAGCAAGGCATTAAGTGAACAGAATCTCGCAAAATCAGCCTACGAAAGGGAGATTATGGCACTCATACTTGCTGTCCAGCATTGGCGATCTTATTTGTTGGGTACGAGTTTTATAGTCTATACGGATAAAAAAAGCTTGAAATTCTTATTGCAGCAGCGGATCACAAACTCGGGTCAACAGAATTAGGTGGCCAAACTCCTTGGTTATCAGTTCGATATTCATTACAAACCGGGCCGCGAAAACAGGGTGGCCGATGCGTTGTCACGTAGGGTCGAGGATGGAGAGCTACAATCTTTAGTGTCTAACCCGGTGTGCTTCAAGGGCCCCAGCTTATTGAAGAAGCTAGAGCTGATCCGTACATCCAACAAATTATCAGAGAATGGCAGCATGATCCGACGACCCACCCGGGTTATAAGGTTCGCCATGATATTTTATACTATAAGGATCTCTTGGTTATCCCTCGTACTTCAAAATTTATTCCTATTCTTCTTAAAGAGTTCCATACTTCGGCTACCGGGGGACATTCCGGCTATTATCGTACTTATCGTCGGTTGGGTAACAATGTTTATTGGCCGGACATGGTAGCGGCTGTTCAAAAATTTGTCCAACTTGTGAACTTGTCAACGATCTAAGACAAGTGCGACGACACCGGGAGGTCTTTTATAACCCCTGGATATTCTCGACGCGATTTGGGAACACGTGTCAATGGACTTTATTTTGGGACTATTAGACTATGTTATACGTTATGTAATTATTAGTGATACTTAGCATATTTCAAATAGTTAGAGGTATCTAAATGTAACTTGTGTTATTATATAGTGAAATCAATGAGATAGGGAAACCGACGATTTACACTCTATCATGGTATCAGAGCACCTAACCTAGCCGGCCCTACCTACTTCCGCCATCTTCCAATCGCGATCTGCCTTGGATCGCTGCTGTCTTCTTCTGCAATCTGCGATCTCCTCTGATCGCAGTCCCCTTCTCAATTCCGATTCTCTCTTCTCTTCTTCACCTTTATTCTGATCCTAATCATAATGGCCGGCGGAGATAAAAATCAGCCACCCATTGCCCAGCCGCTCCACCCTGCGACAACAGTAACCAACATTAAAAATCAAATTCCTATCACTCTCACCACTGATGACAACACCTACAACTCTTGGGTCGCATTATTTAAAGTGCAGTGCACCGTTTGTAGGGTTTTGGATCACATTATTCCGGATGCTACCGCTCCCTCAGAACATGATGACGAATGGAAGCGTCTTGATGCAATCGTGTTGCAGTGGATTTACAGTACTATATCCACTGACTTGCTAACGACGATTCTAAAGGTTGACAACACGGCTGCGAAGGCGTGGTCTGCTCTTGAGCGCCTTTTTCTGGATAGCAAACCTACACGTGCCTTGCATCTTCAGCAGAAATTTTACAACACAAAGCAAGCATCGTTTACTTCTGCAGCAGCATACTGTCAAGAGCTCAAACATATTTCTGATCAATTGTCGAACGTTGATGTTCCAGTGACCGATCAAACCCTTGTTCTTCAGCTGATATCTGGCCTCAGTCCCGAGTATGACAATTTTGCAACCACTTTACAACAGGCTGACACGTTTCCGTCCTTTGAGACAGCCAGATCCAAACTCGTTCTTGAAGAGGGCAGCAAGGCCAAACGACTTGCTGATGCCCCGGCTGCCCTGCACACTACTGGTTCTACCTCCCAGAACGATGCTGCTGCCCCGGAACAGTCCCAGAATCGCTCCACCAGTAGTGGTAACAGGGGCCGCGGAGGCCGAGGTCGGTCGAGGGGACGTGGGTCACATTCCTTTTATAACCCTCCTGGTTATTTGTCTACACCACACGGGTACTCTCCTATGTCATCATGGCTGCAACAGCCTTCACATAACCCGTGGTCAACGAACCAGTGGGCTTCGCCTCCTTGCCCATACCCCACGGCTCCACAACACCGTCCTCCAGCAAGGGCTGCCCCGGGCATTCTTGGTGCGGCTCCATCAGCAAACTATGCTTCGTCCGAGTATTCAGTTGCACCAACAAATATAGAACAAGCATTGCACACCATGTCTCTAAATCAGGATCAAAACTGGTACATGGACACCGAGGCTACTTCTCATATGGCACACACCCCAGGTATGCTTTCCGCTTATGTTACTAATAGCAGTTTGACACCCATTGTTGTTGGTAATGGTTCCCATATTCGGACATCCGGTATTGGCCAAACAACCCTCAAACCACCTTACCCACCTTTAAAACTGCCCAATATTCTTGTTTCCCCTTCATTAATTAAAAACCTTCTTTCTGTCAGACGTTTAACCACTGACAATGATATCTCAATTGAATTCGATCGTTTTGGTTTTCTTGTGAAGGATTTCCAGACCAAACTCCCCATTTTTAGGTGCAACAGCTCCGGGGACCTTTATCCGCTCTCTCTTACAACGGCTCAATCTTCTTCTCCCTCAACTTTTGCTGCACTTACTCAAGACCGTTGGCATCAAAGATTGGGTCACCCGGGCACTTCTTTATTACGTTTATTGCATAAACAAAACTCGATTTCTGTTTCTAGTTTGAATAATGACCGTTTGTGTCAATCTTGTGTATTTGGAAAACATATTAAGCTACCATTTCATGATTCTGTTTCCAATACATTGTTACCTTTTGATTTAATTCATAGTGATTTGTGGACCTCACCCGTTACCAGTACAGGCGGTCATCGTTATTATATCTTATTCTTAGATGATTATAGCAATTTTTTGTGGACGTTTCCTTTGGCCAATAAATCAAATGTTTATCCCACTTTTTTACATTTTCATGCTTATATCCGTACTCAGTTTGACCGTTCGATTAAAACCTTTCAATGTGATAACGGAACTGAGTACAACAACCAACTTTTTCATAATTTTTGTAAACAAAGTGGCATGTCTTTCCGTTTCTCGTGTCCTTACACATCTTCTCAAAACGGCAAAGCTGAACGTAAAATTCGCTTAATTAATAACATCATTCGAACCGTTCTTACTCACTCGTCTCTACCATCATCTTATTGGCATCATGCTCTTGCCATGGCCACGTATATTCTCAACATTCTTCCTTCTAAAACTAAATCCCATCTCACTCCCACTCGTCTTTTATACAATAAATCTCCTACCTATTCTCATCTTCGCGTCTTCGGATGCCTTTGCTATCCTCTTCTCCCTACTACTTCTATTCATAAACTTCAAAACAGATCTTCACCTTGTGTCTTCCTTGGTTATCCTCCTAATCACCGCAGATACTTGTGTCTTGATCTTTCCACCAAAAAGATTCTTATCTCCCGTCACGTTCTATTTGACGAAACGATCTTTCCGTTTCGTTCTTCCACACCTACCCAGTCTTATGAATTCCTTCACAAGAACATCAATGACGATCAACATCCCTCCATTCACCAATACTACCATCTAAATCCCTCACCCTCTCCTACTTCCGAACCACCACACCCAAACTCCACTACCCAAACCCCAGCCCGGTTCGGCCAAACTTACTCCCGGCACCGAACCAAACACACTAATGCCGAGCCCAACCAGCCGACATCCCCATCAACTACCGAGCCTCATTCGGTCTTTCCCACAACCGAAACCGTACCAGAACCTACGGGTCCAGGTACTGCACCTACATCACCGAACCTCTCGCCACCCTCATCCCCTTCGCCACCTCCGGCCCGCACCATGCAAACCCGTAGCATGACGGGCCACTCCAAGCCACGGGTACCGTTTTCATTTCAAACCTCTACCACCATCACACCTCTTCCCAAAAACCTACCCGATGCCTTAGCCAGTCCGATTTGGAACCATGCCATGCAAGAGGAGTTCTCTGCTCTTATTGATAATAAGACGTGGGAGCTCGTACCGCGGGACCCTAATATGAATGTTATTCGGTGTATGTGGATCTTCAAACATAAACTGAAATCAGATGGGTCTTTGGAAAGGTATAAAGCTCGGTTGGTTGGGGATGGCCGAACTCAACAGGTAGGAGTTGATTGTTCTGACACATTCAGTCCTGTGGTTAAACCAGCAACCATACGGACCGTTCTGACTATTGCTTTGCATCGTCGTTGGGATATATCTCAACTTGATGTAAAGAATGCTTTTCTACATGGTACACTTCATGAGACGGTTTACATGCATCAGCCACCAGGATTCAGGAATGCTACTTTTCCAAATCATGTATGCCGGTTAAAGAAGTCTCTATACGGTCTCAAGCAGGCACCCCGGGCATGGTACCAGCGGTTCACGGATTATGTTGGTAACTTGGGATTTCGACTTAGCTCCAGTGATAATTCACTTTTCATTTTTCATCAGGGACGAAATGTTGCCTATATTCTTCTCTATGTGGATGACATCATCTTGGTCACCTCGTCTCCAGAACTGAAAGCATTCTTCCTGACTCACTTGTCTGCCGAATTTGCCATGAAAGACTTGGGTCCTTTATCTTACTTTCTTGGCATCTCGGTCCAGCGGTCCCCCGATGGTTTATTTTTATCACAGGGACGGTATGCTCAAGAAATCCTCGAACGGGCCAAAATGGAAGATTGTAATCCGGTATTAACTCCTGTTGACACAACCGGGAAACTTAGCGCCAGTTCCGGCGATCTGATTGATGACCCCACTACGTACCGCAGCCTTGCGGGTGCGCTCCAGTACCTCACATTCACACGCCCGGATATTTCATATGCGGTACAGCAGGTCTGCATGTTTATGCATGCCCCCAGGACTGGTCATTTTAATGCTCTTAAACGGATTCTAAGATATGTCAAAGGGACGCTTGGCATTGGGATCATGATGCGACCGTCCTTCTTATCTACCCTTATTGCTTATACTGATGCCGATTGGGCTGGTTGCCCGGATACTAGACGCTCCACCTCCGGATATTGCATTTTCTTTGGTGACAATCTGATCTCCTGGTCGTCCAAACGTCAAACCGTTGTCTCGCGCTCAAGTGCTGAAGCTGAATATCGGGGGGTAGCTAATGTTGTGGCAGAGATGTGTTGGATTCGTAATTTACTACTCGAACTTCATTACCCCATTCGACGTGCCTCGCTTGTCTACACTGACAATGTCAGCGCCATTTATCTGTCTGGTAATCCTGTTCAACATCAACGGACCAAGCACGTCGAGGTGGATATTCATTTTGTTCGAGAGCAAGTACGAAGGGGCTATGTTCGAGTCCTGCATGTTCCGTCTCGGCATAATTTTTCAGACATATTTACTAAAGGCCTACCGCGGGTTTTGTTTGAGGATTTCCGCTCCAGTCTAAGCTTACGAGATCCTCCACCTTAGACTGAGGGGGTGTATTAGACTATGTTATACGTTATGTAATTATTAGTGATACTTAGCATATTTCAAATAGTTAGAGGTATCTAAATGTAACTTGTGTTATTATATAGTGAAATCAATGAGATAGGGAAACCGACGATTTACACTCTATCAGGGACTACCCAAGTCAAAGGGTTATGATGCACTGTTAGCGGTGGTTGATAGACTATCGAAGTATAGTCATTTTATTCTAATTAGACATCCTTATACAGCCAAGTCGATAGCCGAAATTTTTGTTAAAGTAGTAAGACATCATGGGATTCCGAAGTCCATTGTTAGTGATAGGGATCCGTTGTTTCTCAGTCATTTTTGGCAAGAAATATTCCGTCTCCAAGGTACTAAACTTCATATAAGTTCGGCTTATCACCCAGAATCGGATGGTCAAACGGAGGTCATCAACCGCTGTTTGGAAACATATCTTTGTTGCTTTGCCATCGATCAGCCACGTTCGTGGTCCTCATGGGTTCCGTGGGCCGAGTTTTGGTATAACTCGACATTTCATGGCTCGACCGGTCTATCCCCTTTTGAAGTTGTTTATGGCTGCAAACCCCCGACTGTGTTTCAATACATTCCAGGGGAAATCAGAGTCGAAGCAGTGGGCCAAGAGTTACGTGATCGGGACGAGGCTTTACGACAACTCAAAACTCATTTGTTACACGCACAGACGATAATGAAAGAGCAGGCTGATAAGAAACGAAGGGATGTGAATTTTCAAGTTGGAGAATGGGTGTATGTTAAATATAAGTCGTATCGACAAATGTCAGTGGTACAAAGAATTCATCAGAAATTGGCTACTTGTTTTTTTGGACCTTTTAAGGTGTTGGAAAGAATCAGTTCCGTCGCTTACAAATTGGAGTTACCCCCTTCGTCAAGAGTACACCTGGTTTTTCACGTGTCATTGCTGAAAAAGGCAATGATCTCCTCCACCGTGGATCAATTGTTACCCCCTGAACTAGAATTAGACGCCACCGATATGATGTTCCCCGAAGCAATTCACGCGGTTCGCACGGTTCGACAACACGATGAGTCTATTCTTCAATGGCTTATCCAATGGAATGGGCGTCCGTTAGACGAAGCTACATGGGAGGATGCATTGACAATTAAAAGTCAATTTCCAAATGCAAGTCTTGAGGACAAGACTTTAATGGTAGGCAGAAGTAATGATGCAAACCCAAATAACATTGACTCAAATGGATTGGCCCAAGATGTAGCAAGCCCAATAGTTTGGAAAGTTTATTCTAAAAAACATAAAAGGGTAGAAAGGGAAAAGGAGGGAAGTCAGTTATAACAGATTGTCTTAAAAGGGGGGAGAGGAGGCAGCGTAGGGGGTATGTGAGAATTTGCTTTCTATTTGGTTTTGGCTCTTAGCTCATGCTTTGAGAGAGGGAAGTAGCCCTGGATTTGTTTCCCTTTTAATTGTTTGTTCCTGTTTATCAATTTTAATCAAGTCAATCCATATTTCTTCCACAATCATTCTGTATTGTTTTGTGTTTCTCCATCATGTAGCTTCTGTTGCTACCATTTTCTATATTGAGTCTCCTTGTCCTCTTTAAGAATCCTTTTGTGCATTAGCTGAATCAATAATAAGAAAGCCAGGACCATGCTAGTCTTTTATTCCAAAGCAGTTGGGCAGGCTAAAACTGAGAAGCCCTCCAGAAAAAAAGAGGGAAAGGAATGTAGTATCATTTTTTCCTCGTTATATGCTATCATGCCTTTTCTTCTATTGTTTAGAGACTAATTCGATTCTGATAGTTTGGATTTTACAAGCCCTTAAAAAGGAGAATTTTATTTTATGTCAAGTAAGTCAAAGTTTGATCACTGACCCCTTAGTTGGTTGTCTGGATACACTAGGCGGAGACAGATAGGGAAGCAGGAGGAAACAAGGGTGTCTCTGACAAGCAGATTCGTTTAAAGATTTTTTCACCTAATGTACTTGACATCACCCTGGTGGATCTACCGGGTATAACAAAAGTTCCTGTTGGTGACCAGCCAACTGATATTGAAGCTCGTATTAGGACAATGATAATGTCATACATTAAGCTTCCCAGCTGTTTGATACTAGCCGTTACACCAGCAAATTCTGACCTTGCCAACTCAGATGCACTTCAGATCGCTAGAAATGCAGATCCTGATGGTAGGCATTGATGCCCTTTATCAGTGAGTTCAGTAGAGTGATTTCTTGTTGATTAAGTACATCTCTTTAACATGGCTTTTAACTTTTTTGTGCTGTCAGGTTACCGAACTATTGGTGTTATCACAAAGGTATAATATACATGATTTCATATTCTTGCTTCCTTACTTCTCTGCCGTTATATTATATTCTTCATTTCTGATTTGTGTTATCCTTTTCGGTGGTTTAGTTGGATATCATGGACAGAGGTACGGATGCTCGCAATTTTTTGCTTGGAAAAGTGATTCCCCTACGACTTGGTTATGTTGGTGTTGTAAATCGTAGTCAAGAGGTAATACTTTTGTCTTCCGATTTCCAACACTGGAAACGGAAACCATTCTATTCTATTCTATATAGTGGTAGTTCCTAGTTTTTGCTGTATGGAAGTTGTCCACTTATTTTACCGGTGTATCAAGATTACGGAAGGAAAAAGCTTAACAGCTGTGCTAGTCTCATTGCTTTTATAATCTCATAACATTTGCCACTTGTTTAAAATAGGACATTATGCTGAATCGAACTATAAAAGATGCGCTTATGGCTGAGGAGAAATTCTTTCGCAGTCGTCCGGTATTACATCATTATCCTCCACCTTATCTAGCATGTTTCTCCAACTAGTTTAACCAATTCTTTCAATGTAGGTGTATAGTGAGCTTGCAGATCGTTGTGGTGTGCCGCAACTGGCAAAAAAGTTAAACCAGGTAAGAGCGTGCTCAGGTGGAATTGGGAAAGTTTGCCTTTTGCTTTGGAAAATTTTAAGCTGTCATTATGTTGGTGATAACATCTTGATGGTTCTTTTGAGATGTGTATCCAGCAACATGGTGCATGACTCATGCTATTACCTAAGATTTCTTCTTACTTTCTCTTTCATCGTGCACACACAGTCAGATGTTTGTATGCCTATCGGCATAAACACATATCAGGTCGATTTTTGAAGAGTTATGGATGAGGTGTTTTCTTGCCTGTAACTAATTAGACCTCATTTTAAGTTACGTCTTATTTGCAGATTTTGGTGCAACATATCAAAACAGTGTTACCAGGGTTGAAGACACGTATCAGCGCTGCATTAGTTTCTGTAGCGAAAGAACATGCTAGTTATGGAGAGATTACAGAGTCAAAGGTATTAATCTTTTTATCAAAACTATTTTCTAGTCGAAGCTTGAGTTTTTTCTTAGTTGATTGGCCGATCTTATGTCCGTTGATGTTATAGTTAATTGTGCATTCAAATAATATATTCCCCCACACATAGGGAGGTAACAAGCTATCCAAAATAAGCATCTTGATCCCTATTTTCAACATTTTACTGGACATTGTGCACTTCACATACCAGAAGCAAGGAGTGTTGTATTGATTTTGCACTTCTGTTTATGGCAATATATATTAGATATAGTCATATAGACATGGGTTTCTATTCCTAGGTGGGGTTTTGCCTTTTAACATTCTTTTTTTTATGATTTATAGGCTGGCATGGGAGCTCTTCTTCTGAATATTCTTTCAAAGTACTCAGAAGGTGATACAACTTTTATTGGTTTTATTTTCAGTAATGTGTACTTCTATCTGTTTCTGATTTTGGATCTCATAGATGATCTTGTTGATACCTTTAAACAGCCTTCTCTTCAATGATTGAGGGGAAGAATGAAGAGATGTCAACATCTGAGTTGTCAGGAGGCGCACGAATACACTATATTTTTCAGTCAATATTTGTGAAGAGTTTGGAGGTGCATCTTTAGTTGAGTTTATGTATATGTCCATTTGCTATTGCAGTTCCTTTTGCTATTTGAATCAACTATTAAAGCATAACTTCATTAGTTTGCATTAAATATATTTAATTGTTAGTTATGTCTTGGCCTTTGATGAATTAATTTCTTTTTCTCTGTGATGTAAATGGAACGTGATGTCTTGATGCTTGGTATAACTATTTTATACGTTGCAAAGCTGATATTGATCGAGTGACTGCTGCAGGAGGTTGATCCTTGTGAGGACTTGACTGATGATGATATCCGCACTGCCATACAGAATGCAACTGGACCTAGATCTGCTTTATTTGTGCCTGAAGTAGGTCTTACTCTTTACTTCTCAGTTCTCAATCCTTTCTACTATATATTTTTTGCAACTTCATATTTTGTTATGGTAAGCTTATGGTTTGATACTTAACTTGCATATGTAGGTTCCGTTTGAAGTTCTTATTAGAAGACAAATTGCTCGTTTGCTAGATCCAAGTCTTCAGTGTGCAAGATTTATTTACGATGAATTGATAAAGGTAAAGGTTGCAAAATCCATCTGCTTAATACTTGCAATGGTCAATGGGACGATGACTGATCTGTTCCTGTGTTAGATGAGCCATCGCTGTATGGTCAATGAGCTACAGAGGTTTCCTGTTCTGAGGAAGAGAATGGATGATGTTATTGGTAATTTCTTACGGGACGGTCTTCAACCTTCGGAGACTATGATCGGACACATTGTTGAAATGGAGGTATACTACTCCTACATATTGCATGAAGAGATGGTTTCTTGACTCAAAACACATGACAACTCATTCCCAAAGAAGTAAAATTACTAGTTTCTCCCTCCAAGACTCATCCTTGTGTTCGATGGTTGCTTGTTCATATTGGCAGATGGACTACATAAACACTTCACACCCAAATTTTGTTGGTGGGAGTAAAGCAGTAGAGATGGCGATGCAGCAAGTCAAATCTTCCAAGATTGCAACAACAATATCAAGGCAAAAGGTGTAGTTATAATCCGACATTGCTGCAAATTTTGTAGTTTTGCATGTTCCCTTACATTCTTTTGCTTGATTGGTAGGATGGAGTGGAGCCCGAAAAAGCTCCACAATCTGAAAGAGGTATCAAGTCACGAGCAATTCTTGCCCGTCCAGTTAATGGAATTTTCACAGAACAGGTTCTTTCTAGAAATTTTAGTATTGTTGGAAACATTTTAGAAAGGCTGGTGCTTCCAGGAAGTTTTTGTTGCTGTTCTCGATTAACTAATCTTTGCAGTTCTTTAACTTTTACAGCATAGTCAACCTGGGTCTCGGGCAGTTGGTGAGGTTGAGAAGCCGACAGCTGGTAATCTTTTGCTTTGAAACCTAGGAAATATATCATAAACAGGATTATAACTATTGTGATTGTAGTAAAACCTATTTTCCCCAATAATTCCTTCAAGAATTTCATCTTGAATGCAGCAATATTATTAGTTCATGTAATGCAGCATCCACTCTTCTACTTTCTCTTTAGCTTTCACTATTCATATATGAATCCTTTTAGGTTATGTGTACAACGATTCATATTCACTGTATTTGCTAATTATTTTGTTTTGATACAAGAAATATTACCTTTTGATGTCTGTATTTTACCAGGAAGCACAAGCTGGGGCATCTCATCAATTTTCGGTGGGTCAGATGGTCGCACTTCTGTCAGAGAAAATTCTACAAACAAGCTGTTCAGCGAACCTGTTCAGTCTATGGATCATGCATTTTCAATGATCCATTTGAGGGAGGTATGTGGTTAAAACATTCCATTGACTTCCCTTCAAAGATTATATAACTCAAATAGTTAGAATAAAGTTGTTAATATCTGTTTAATTTTCAATATAGCCCCCAACAGTTTTGAGGCCTTCAGATGCTCATTCAGATCAGGAGTCTATCGAGATTCATGTTACAAAGTTGCTATTAAGGTCATATTATGACATTGTCAGAAAGAACATTGAGGACTCTGTGCCTAAGGCAATCATGCACTTTCTGGTAATTATCATTTGGACTCGGCCCTTTGTTCTACTGCTAATTCTTTCAGCTTTATTCTACACAATTTCTTTTAATGTCTCTTAGAAAAAGCAACACTTCTTATTTTGGGTTCCAAAAAATGCACAAGCTCTCTCAGTTTTGTTCTGTTAAGAGGAATTTTAATATTTGATCATTAGTAATTTTTTTTAATTAAACTTCAAACATTGCATTTTTTGGGGAAGGAGTACATCTTTATTTCTTTTAAGGGTATTTGTCTTTTTCTAGTGGGATGTAGTTTTTAGCCAACAGAAAGTCCTCGGATTTGCAGTTGTGAGAATTATTAACTGGTCATAGAAAGTAGGAATGTAGTTTGCGGCAAGACGAATGTGGATATGGGCCACCTTTGTAATTACAATCAAGTTATGACCAATTTGGAGATTTTAAATCTAAAATTTTTATTAGAAAAAGGATAACGCAATAGTTTTAAATGTATTCTATTCCCTAATTGATTTCGAAGTTGGGGGATAGATTTTTTATTGTGGGTATAAATATGTTCTACCATAATATTGTTTCTGCATGATCAAAAGCCACTTGATGATCTGTATTTCTTTTGATCCGTTATCAGGTTAACCATACCAAAAGAGAGTTGCACAATGTCTTCATTAAGAAGTTGTACAGGTAAGAATGGAGAAGTAAATATTTCTTTCATGAAAACATCAACTGTTAGCCACTATAGACTGATTCTCACTTCAAGACCAACGTTTCTTCTATTTGCTTTTGGATAAAAGAACCATTATCAATCTAAATATCTATCGTGCTTTGGACAGGGACGATTTATTCGAACAAATGTTACAAGAACCTGACGAAGTTGCTACCAAGAGAAAGCGCACCCGCGATCTGCTACGTGTTCTTCAGCAAGCTTTTCGGGTAAGTTATCCCCATCTTATAAATCACAATATTAGATTGCATCGAAAGGCTTATTATGTTATTAATCAGATTCTCTTTGTTTATTATTTGTTATAGACGTTGGATGAACTTCCGCTGGAAGCAGAAAGCGTGGAGAGGGGTTACAGCTTGAGTAATAACAATGATACAACGGGTCTACCAAGGATTCACGGACTTCCTACATCATCATTCTATTCTTCAAGCAGTGGTTCGGCCGACTCCTACACAGCTTCTCCGAAGAACCAAAGGTCACGTAGCAAGTCTTCTCATTCAGGAGAGTTGCAGTCGCCTTTCTATGGGAATAATAATGTAGATTCCAACGGAAATGGTCGCTATTCACTTCTTGGTCTCTACCCTACAATTGATTAGTAAAGAAAGAAAAAAGGAAGCGAAGAAATACATGATCGATTCATTTGGTTCCATCAGCACAAGACAACCTGAAATTGCAACATATTTTTGTGGGTGGTTTGCAGGTTTTAGTTGGAGATGTCACTCTCTAGTAGTAAATCACCTTCTTGGTTTCCAACTTTCCATATATATATATATATATATATATATATATATATATATATATATATAGGCTGGGTATCAAATACAATATATATATATATATATATATAGATAGATAGATAGATAAGATATAAGTGCATTGTTTTGGTGGCAAGAATAGGAATAATTTATTTGATTTCAAAGAAAAGATAGAAATGATTTGGACTTCTTCTTAGCAATTGACAAGGGTAATGTAGAGTGCATATCTGGGTTGTTTCCCTCTCGACTTTGGATCTTAGCACCCAAAAAGTCTGTCTGTACAAACGATCTAGGCCTGTATTCGGAGTTTCCTTGGGGTTGGTAAGGCGAAATGGGGCCACCCTAGCCCATTGAGTGCTCTACCTCGGGTCATCGACATCATACGCTCCACTGAAATAGATTTTGTGGAAAACCAGCTATATCCGATCTTGGTTGGCCTTTCACCCCTAGCCACAAGTCATCCCCGTATTTTGCCTACATCTTCTGAAAGTTGGTTTTTGCTTGATCAATGTTGTACAAGGCAGATACTTGTAACCACTTTTTTTGGGAACTATATACAATATTTATACATCACGCAGGGATTTGAACCTCATTATTGTTGGTGGGAATTGAACCTTTTGACTTCTAAGAAGAGTTTATCGAGCTTACTGAGGTTTAAACCTTTGGAAACCTAGATGACACCTATTAGCGGTCTTTGGTACTTAGGTTTAGGACTAAACACATGAATTAGCATCCTATTTTTACAAAAAAATTAACTATAACATTGAATTTTCACTCTGTTTATTAAATACATATCTTTTTTTTTTAAATCTTTAGCAATATAAGTTTGATTTACAGATATCCTTAATATTGTGATATTAATTAATAGTTTAAAAATGTTCTGATTTACTTTATTTATTAAATAATATGTCAAGTTAAAGATTGAGAATCTAACTGGTAAGAGCGGTAACAAGGACCGATAGTCTTACCCGGTAAGCAAGTGTAAAGACTTACCCGGTAAGCGTTTGTCGGATAAAAATGTCGCATACAATGCAGTTTGAATGGACTAAAATCTTATCTGATAAGTTAGGTTCAAGTGTTAGACTATTATCGGTAAGTGCTTATCAGGTAAGTGGCCATAAATAAAATCATGGTGAGAAGGGATCTCTACCCTTGGATACAAATTAGAATGAGGTGCACCGAGATAAGATGCACCGGATCAATCCCCATATCAAGGGTCCAGATCCCTTCTCAACTTTCTTCTTCTCACGAGATCCTTCATCAAGGAAAATTATGTGAGAAGCATAAGGGAACCGTGGTGCACCGGATCAATTCTCATATCAAGTGCGATTCATGGATGGGTTTGAGATTAAAAGTGACGAGGGTCCAAATCCTCACACGATCCTTCGCCTATATATATATATATATAGATCAAATGAAGATCAAAATGGCGGTTTACACTCGACCGAGCACTGACAAAGGATTTGATACCCTACCATACCCAAGCTCTGATCAGAAGCATGAAGTGATGGGGAGTATGATATTGAAGTTTGTTCACCTGCAATGCAATTGCATTTCTTTCTGGAAAATGGCTTCCAACCACTTATAACAAACTACTCAAAAAAGAAACCATCACCTCAAAGACTCCCATGTATTTCAACGAGGGTGAACAAGAGCCACTACCAAACATACAAATTTTGCCAATTTAGAAATGATGATTCTCTATTACAACAACGTCTAAAAAAACGCTATAATGCAATCTCATCATGTACCTCAACACTTGGAAATACCAATATCTACAAACTACAATTTGAGTTTTATCAACCATACCTCTTCTCTCTTATTTTACACCTTTTTTCCCCTTAAATATCTCGTCCCTCACCTTTCACCCGTCACAGCTGAATTATCTCCTCCATTAGACACAATAATTGCATTCACATTTATAGCATTTGTGTCATTCGCTTCCCCATCACTCTGCAAACACCCATCCCATCATATGACTCACGGACTAAGGAAGGACATGATGGTAATTTTAAATTCAAAAAGGAGAGTGTACCTGCTCAATACTCTTTCCAGTAGGGTCTGCTGCCCCTGATGCTGAAACCTTGTGCAGGTCTCGTAGAACTCCCTGCACAAGCCAAGAAAGTTAAACATCACTCTACTCAACTCCACTTATTATGCAACCAGACAAACACAAACACAATTCCTAGATCAAGAATCATGGTTCTGCTCCCTTGATTCACTAGCACCAATGTAAATACATGATACTTGAATTAAAGATTGTGCATATATCCAAACCAAAATCATGTGGTGATACTATACAGATTGTGCTAAAATCAAACAGAAGTCTAACTGGATTCCCCGTTTGTTGAATTAAGATTGTGCATTAATTGACTATCTGATCTAAATCCAAACCGGAAACCTGTGATGATACTATACAAGACTGCACTAAAATCAAACAAGATTCTAAAAGCTTTGAACTTGATTCTTGATACTATTACCAACCAGCATGTAAAGTTCGTATTCAAGACAAACTCGCTATCCATATTACCCAAAAATGATAATATTATGATAACCAATGTTCAAACTACTTTCAAAATGTTGGATCCCCAGTCCCTACCAGGTATTAAGAGGAAAAAAAAAGGATAAGAAGTGATACAGGGTTGCTACCAAAACATCAAAGAAATATCATAAGCTTAACTCCTAAAAATTAGATGGCAAGTTTCCAAGTCAATAGGGTCCATTTCCAAGAAAATTCATGCATGGATGTATTTAGAAAACTGAAACATAATGAGTAATCTGGATAGACCTTGTTGGCCCATTTGAGTCCACATGCATTACACAATGTCCTTGGGCCAGAAGGTCCACGACGCATCATCGGAGTGGACTTTGAGCTAATCCCACAGTGTCTACACCTGCAAAAGGTTATAGAAAACAAGCAAGGAATTAGAACACAGGCAATTTTTAGGAGCAGATTGGCCCAAAAAGTTGCAGTTGACAATAATATGATTCAAGGTGCATAGCTGGCTTAAAGGCAACGCAACAAGTATATAACATGGACTATGAAAAATAATCATGGAAAAAAGGGGTACTCACGTTGTTTCTTCATCCTGGCCAGGACCACCATTCCAATCTGAAGAAGCTGAACCTGCTTCATCAGAAATTGCCTTGGATGATGTAAATTGACCTTTTTTACGCTGCATTCTGGGAGCATAAACATGAATCAGATATCCAAATCAAACAAGGTCAGAGATACACCAAAGGGGCACCGTCGAAGTCCATGTAGTTAACTATTTACATTTATTCTTATCAGAGTCCATGTAGATAACTATTTACTTCTTGTGAGTTATTTAAAATGTGCCCTTGGAATTGGCCCACCCAAAATTTTTACTTTAAGAGGCAACTCAACAATAATTTGTGCAGTGCAAAGAAATGCAAACGCAAACACTGCAATCAAATATACAGTGTTAACATACCTAGAGGGTGCATATTGTAAAACCATAACAAGCTTCCCATCCTAATAGGTTGACTTCTAGTGCAACTATTAACCTAGACATTGGAATTTTTTTAAATTCTTTTAATCTTTAGTGTGTGACAATATATGTAATCAACAGGTAAAAGCTTCTGGCAATAAAATTTCAATAAATACAAATGACTTCCAAATTTCCAATTCCAACAAAGCTTGGTAAATGTTTACAACAGCTACTTTTTGTTTTTCGTTCTAATCCTATTACAGACGAAAGCAACTGTCCACTAAATTTGTGTTGGGAGATCAAGATTTAAAATTTTGTTGTAACAATATGTGTATGCTTTTATATGTTATTGTTTAATTCCTAACTATAACCAATTGAATTTTGTATTTTTTGTTTGGTTACATTATCTTGGATGTAACATTTTTTGCACTGATTATTGATTATTGTGTAATTAAATAGTTATTATTTGAACATTAGCATTAAATTACCAAGTGTTATTTAAATTATCAATCCATTTGTTTGTCTTCGCCGATTTTACTATGTTTTTATTTGGTCCAACCTAAAACAGATTTCTAGCTTCATCCCCTGTCACTAGCATCACTGTAAATACCATGTTTCAAAACTATCTGCCATGTCTCGCTGAGGCAATTATAGGTTAAGCAGTACTATATAACAAAAACTGATAGATGCAAAGAATATACAAAACACAAAGCATGTAAATAACCGCAGCAAACATTAGTAGCTCTACTACCTAAGAGCAACTTCCTTGCGTACGCTGTAACGAATTTTCTTATCAAAGCATCTTTCTTTTCTCTTCTCCCTGAACCGACTCAAGGAAGCAGCCCTTTGTGGTTGACTTGACCTTCCAGGAAATTCAGTTAATCCCTATATTTTTATAAAAAAAGACCGATAAAACTTGCATGAACAAGAACATTAGAAATCAAAACTTGCAAGAACAATATGTAGTACTTATACCCTTTGATTTTGAGGGGGCATCCCCAGAGTAGGCGCACCAGTTGGTACTTCATACCCACCCAATAGCAATAACACAGCTTGCACCTGTACAATCCCATCAATGAAAGACCTCCATAAATAAGTGGCAGATCAAGAAATATATCAGTCATAACTCATACATATTCATAATAACGTGTTTCCTTGAGTCATTCCCTAACACAAGGTCCTGACTCAATCCATTTATATCCGGAGGGAAGCACCAAAATACAACTAACCCAATATGCATTGCAGCATTGGTAATACTATCCCAAAAAGGCGAAAACCATGATAAATCTTGAGACTTGCTCAACTAGGTCAGTGCTTCGTGCATAATGAAAGAAAACATTATCAATATAAACTAGGGGTGTCAAATTTGTACCATGACAAACCAACCAATTCATTACCAACTAAATTGGTACCAATTAAATTGGTTGGTACTACCATACCAACTTCACAAACTTGGTTGGTACGTGGTATTGAAAACAGTGGCGGAGCCACTTAATAACAAGAGTTAGCAGTTGCTAACCCTCACTTTTTTTCCAAAAATTGATATTATAATCTTCTAATAAGTAGATAATTTATGGATCTTTGTTGTATTGGGTCACTAAGGTACTAGATTAAGTGGGTTTTAATTTATAAATGGGTTTGCACCCTCACCTCTCAAGACCACATTCATTTCCACTTCCTCATCACTCATCGAGCTTCAAGTGCACAAAGAGAAAAGTTGGGTTTTAAGTAATGTTACCTATTGACGTTTTCAGTTATGAATATTGTAAATAATATGATGCGCAATGGTTGATCATAACGATTGTTTGATTTCATATACTGAAGAAGATGTTTATGTTGAGGTAGATAATGAATACAACATATAGTTTAAGAAATGATAACTCGTCAAGGTCATTGTTGGAACTATAAAATTGGCGGCGTTTCAAAAAAAAGTATATGATCGTTGTTTTGCTATTAAAAGAAAATATTTATTTTATTTATAAATGATGCTCCTCCTAGACGAGGATCCTGGCTCCGCCCCTGATTGAAAATCGTTTACCACGGTAATACCATACGATATTGACTTACATATATATATATATTATTTTTAATTATTTATTATATAAAAAATCAATGGTATGAAATATATTCCATAAGTAATGTACTATTTATGCATATTTATACATATGATGATGAAAATAATGAGATGACCTGCTTGTTTTTAAAGAGATTTAACTACTTAGTTTTTTTTATTGTTTTACAATTTAAAGTAAAAGACTAGAAGGTTTACCTATTCCTCAAACTCAAAAAACTCAACTTAGGTATTTTATTGTTTTACAACTAAAAGTTTTACGGACAACAACAAGTTTGTACCAACATGTAACAACCGAAAAAAATTGGTACCAATTATATACCATGTTCACCGCTAATATAAACAAAAAAAGCCCTAATGCGATAGAAACAAATGCAAAACCTTTTCTGGCGAAACCGCATCAAAGACATAAACTTCGCCCTGAAACGACAGAGTAAGCTGATCCGCACCTCCACCTCCAGCTGCACTAACCGGTTGAATTTCAGAATCCGGTACATACAAAGCATGCGGCTGAACGCTCATTTCCTCCATTCCACCTTCCAGAGTACCGTTATTCTGTATACTATGATGATGAGGATTATGGTGGTCGTAACGGATCTGACTAGGGTTATCTATAGACTCTTCTTCGGCCCCCGCAACATCATCATCTTCCTGTACAACCACATCTTCAACAATGTGATGTTGATTATCATTATTATTGATACTAATTCCTTGTTGCTGCTGATGATGATGCAAATTGACCGGCTGCAAATTGACGGTCTCGTAAATCGATGCTTGACGATGATGTTGATCGTTAATATTACCCTCCGCCATCCTCCAAAAGCATCTAATAATTATAATCCCCCCCAAAATGCAAGAAATTTAAGGTAGATACATATGAGATTCAACAAATATGAGCGAATAATGAAATAGGAGTTATGTTTCTTTGAAATCAACAGGGAGAAAGAAAGCAAGCTGAAAGGGGGCAAATAGTACGGGGATTTGAGCCCTAATTGTATCCCCAATCGGAATTACGAGAATAGGGACGAAGGATTTCAATTTGGTGGCCAAGCCTAATTTGGTACTTTTCCAGTGTAAGCAGTCGTTCGTTTGGTGCCCATAGAATATAGAAATATAGAAAAAATATATGATTATAAAGATTATTATTAATAAAATAATTGATTTATAAGCTGAAGTTATCTTACTTAAAAATAAAGAAAAACTATATATTTTATTAAAATAGGTATTGATTTATAACCATTGTTAACTTACTAAAATAAAAGAAATATAAACATTGAAAATAAAACAAATTATAAGTTTTGATTTATCATCATTGTTAACTTACTAATAAAAACAATAAATAAAAAATAGACATTATTAATTATGTTTTGATTTATAAGTATTGGTAACTTACACAAAAAAATGTAAATAAATAAAATATACCATATTAAAAATAATTTTGATTTATAAGCATTGTTGGCTTACTAAAAGAAAATAAATAAATAAAAAATAATGCTTATTAAAATAAGTATTGATTTATAAGTATTTGTTATCTAACATAATATAATATTTAGTTCATATAACCTTACTAAATAAAATATAAATAAATAAACACAATAAAAATAATAATAAAATAGCCATCGTTATAACATAATGATTATAATTTTAAAAAATTTGTGAATGTTGAATTTATTAAATTATGGTTTGATTAAGTAAAATAAAAAAAATATATAGAAAAATGAAAGGTTGAAGACATTTAATGCTACATTTACTATTTAAAAAAATGCTAAATTCTAACAAAATTTGAAGGCCTCAATGGTGGCCTCTCCTTAACCCTCTCTCCTACATTCTTCTTTATATATATATATAGATTGTTGGCTTACTAAAAGAAAATAAATAAATAAAAAATCATGCCTATTAAAATAAGTATTGATTTATAAGTATTGTTATCAAACTTAATATAATATTTAGTTCATCTAACCTTACTAAATAAAATATAAATAAATAAACACAATAAAAATAATAATAAAATAGCCATCGTTATAACATGATGATTATAATTTTAAAAAATTTGTGAATGTTGAATTTATTAAATTATGGTTTGATTAAGTAAAATCAATAAAAAAATTTATAGAAAAATGAAAGGTTGAAGACATTTAATGCTACATTTACTATTTAAAAAAATGATAAATTCTCACAAAATTTGAAGGCCTCAATGGTGGCCTCTCCTTAACCCTCTCTCCCACATTCTTCTTTATAAATATATATATTGATGTTATCTAACTTAATATAATATTTAGTTCATCTAACCTTACTAAATAAAATATAAATAAATAAACACAATAAAAATAATAATAAAATAGCAATCGTTATAACATAATGATTATAATTTTAAAAAATTTGTTAATGTTGAATTTATTAAATTATGGTTTGATTAAGTAAAATCAATAAAAAATATAGAAAAATGAAAGGTTGAAGACATTTAATGCTACATTTACTATTTAAAAAAATGCAAAATTCTCACAAAATTTGAAGGCCTCAATGGTGGCCTCTCCTTAACCCTCTCTCCTACATTCTTCTTTATATATATATTGATTGATTGTTGGCTTACTAAAAGAAAATAAATAAATAAAAAATAACGTCTATTAAAATAAGTATTGATTTATAAGTATTGTTATCTAACTTGATAAAATAACTTAATATAATATTTAGTTCATCTAACTTTACTAAATAAAATATAAATAAATAAACATAATAAAAATAATAATAAAATAGCCATTGTTATAACATAATGATTATAATTTTAAAAAATTTGTGAATGTTGAATTTATTAAATTATGGTTTGATTAAGTAAAATCAATAAAAAAATATAGAAAATGAAAGGTTAAAGACATTTAATGCTACATTTTCTATTTAAAAAAATGATAAATTTTCACAAAATTTGAAGGCCTCAATTGTGGTCTCTCCTTAACTCTCTCTCACCTACATTCTCTTTTATATATATATATATATATATATATATATATATATATATATATATATTGATGATTTTTGGTTTACTAAAAGAAAATAAATAAATAAAAAATAATGTCTATCAAAATAGGGAAATTAATTGAATTGCCCTAAGTTGACTGATGTTTCACTCAAAATGCCCCATCTCTCTCCCAACTTACAAAAATACCTTGAAAACCCGTGGGCTAACCCGTGGCCCACGGATTATATTTAGAAATTAACGATTTTACCCTCTCTTGGCCGTGGGTCTTCACAAATTCATCCGTGGGCTTAAATATGATCCGTGGCACACACAATTGTGATTTTTGAATTGAATTTTACACTTTTAACCCCTATACTTATTTACTTACTTTACTTTTTATTTTTCTAATTTTAATTTTACATTTAACACATATAATCGTTTATTAACTAAAATACGTTAAAAAAATACGTTTTAATTTTAACAAGTTACACCATTATACTCGTCTCTTCGATACATTCGAAATAAGCCCAATATTGAATATTTTTTGATTTATTTATTTTATTATATATCATAGATACTACATAAAAATATTTTTAATATTTACAATTCATACACTTATAGTTAATTATTTAATTTATGGTATATCTCTTATTTTTGACGATTTAATCAATTATTAACTAAAATACGTTAAAAAAAGCTTTTTAATTTTAACAAGTTACATCATTAATATCGTCTCGTCGATGCCTTCGAAATGAATTGTAAATATTAAAAATATTTTTATGTAGTATATATGATATATAATTAAATAATTAAATCAAAAAATATTCAATATTGGGCTTATTTCGAACGTATCGAAGAGACGATTATAATGGTGTAACTTGTTAAAATTAAAACGTATTTTAACGTATTTTAGTTAATAAACGATTATATGTGTTAAATGTAAAATTAAAATTAGAAAAGTAAAAGGTATAAAGTAAAGTAAGTAAATAAGTATAGGGGTTAAAAGTGTAAAATTCAATTCAAAAATCACAATTGTGTGTGGACGGATCATATTTAAGCCCACGGATGAATTTGTAAAGACCACGGTCAAGAGGGGGTAAAATCGTTATTTTCTAAATATAATCCGTGGGCCACGGGTTAGCCCACGGATTTTCAGGGTATTTTTGTAAGTTGGGAGATAGATGGGCAATTCAATTAATTTCCCATTAAAAAAGTATTGTTATCTAACTTAATATAATATTTAGTTCATCTAACCTTACTAAATAAAATATAAATAAATAAACACAATAAAAATAATAATAAAATAGCCATCGTTATAACATAATGATTATAATTTTAAAAAATTTGTGAATGTTGAATTTATTAAATTATGGTTTGATTAAGTAAAATCAATAAAAAATATAGAAAAATGAAAGGTTGAAGACATTTAATTCTACATTTACTATTTAAAAAAAATGCTAAATTCTCACAAAATTTGAAGGCCTCAATGGTGGCCTCTCCTTAACCCTCTCTCCTACATTCTTCTTTACATATATATATATATATTGATTGTTATCTAACTTAATAAAATAACTTAATATAATATTTAGTTCATCTAACTTTACTAAATAAAATATAAATAAATAAACACAATAAAAATAATAATAAAATAGCCATCATTATAACATAATGATTATAATTTTAAAAAAATTGTGAATGTTGAATTTATTAAATTATCGTTTGATTAAGTAAAATCAATAAAAAAACATAGAAAATGAAAGGTTAAAGACATTTAATGCTACATTTTCTATTTAAAAAAATGCTAAATTTTCACAAAATTTGAAGGCCTCAATGATGGTCTCTCCTTAACTCTTTTTCCTACATTCTCCTTTATATATATATATATATATATTGATTGTTGGCTTATTAAAAGAAAATAAATAAATAAAAAATAATGCCTATTAAAATAAGTATTGATTTATAAGTATTGTTATCTAACTTAATAAAATAACTTAATATAATATTTAGTTCATCTAACCTTACTAAATAAAATATAAATAAATAAACACAATAAAAATAATAATAAAATAGCCATGGTTATAACATAATGATTATAATTTTAAAAAAAATTTGTGAATGTTGAATTTATTAAATTATGGTTTGATTAAGTAAAATCAATAAAAAATATAGAAAAATGAAAGGTTGAAGACATTTAATGCTACATTTTCTATTTTAAAAAAATGCTAAATTCTCACAAAATTTGAAGGCCTCAATGGTGGCCTCTTCTTAACCCTCTCTCCGGAAAAAAATGATTTTTTTCACTTTTTCTATAAATTTTTCTATACTTTTCTATAAAAAAGTAAATTATCCATCCAATCTCACTCTAATAGTGATTCAATGCCTGAACACTAAGAGATTCTTGCGAGTCTATATTCGATTCGTGATGAGGCGGCACCCGGATTTGAACTGGGGAAAAATGATATATATATATATATATTGATGATTGTTGGCTTATTAAAATAAAATAAATAAATAAAAAATAATGTATATTAAAATAAGTATTGATTTATAAGTATTGTTATCTAACTTAATAAAATAACTTAATATAATATTTAGTTCATCTAACCTTAATAAATAAAATATAAATAAATAAACACAATAAAAATAATAATAAAATAGCTATCGTTATAACATAATGATTATAATTTTAAAAAATTTGTGAATGTTGAATTTATTAAATTATGGTTTGATTAAGTAAAATCAATAAAAAATATAGAAAAATGAAAGGTTGAAGACATTTAATTCTACATTTACTATTTAAAAAAAATGCTAAATTCTCACAAAATTTGAAGGCCTCAATGGTGGCCTCTCCTTAACCCTCTCTCCTACATTCTTCTTTACATATATATATATATATATTGATTGTTATCTAACTTAATAAAATAACTTAATATAATATTTAGTTCATCTAACTTTACTAAATAAAATATAAATAAATAAACACAATAAAAATAATAATAAAATAGCCATCATTATAACATAATGATTATAATTTTAAAAAAATTGTGAATGTTGAATTTATTAAATTATCGTTTGATTAAGTAAAATCAATAAAAAAACATAGAAAATGAAAGGTTAAAGACATTTAATGCTACATTTTCTATTTAAAAAAATGCTAAATTTTCACAAAATTTGAAGGCCTCAATGATGGTCTCTCCTTAACTCTTTTTCCTACATTCTCCTTTATATATATATATATATATTGATTGTTGGCTTATTAAAAGAAAATAAATAAATAAAAAATAATGCCTATTAAAATAAGTATTGATTTATAAGTATTGTTATCTAACTTAATAAAATAACTTAATATAATATTTAGTTCATCTAACCTTACTAAATAAAATATAAATAAATAAACACAATAAAAATAATAATAAAATAGCCATGGTTATAACATAATGATTATAATTTTAAAAAAAATTTGTGAATGTTGAATTTATTAAATTATGGTTTGATTAAGTAAAATCAATAAAAAATATAGAAAAATGAAAGGTTGAAGACATTTAATGCTACATTTTCTATTTTAAAAAAATGCTAAATTCTCACAAAATTTGAAGGCCTCAATGGTGGCCTCTTCTTAACCCTCTCTCCGGAAAAAAATGATTTTTTTCACTTTTTCTATAAATTTTTCTATACTTTTCTATAAAAAAGTAAATTATCCATCCAATCTCACTCTAATAGTGATTCAATGCCTGAACACTAAGAGATTCTTGCGAGTCTATATTCGATTCGTGATGAGGCGGCACCCGGATTTGAACTGGGGAAAAATGATATATATATATATATTGATGATTGTTGGCTTATTAAAATAAAATAAATAAATAAAAAATAATGTATATTAAAATAAGTATTGATTTATAAGTATTGTTATCTAACTTAATAAAATAACTTAATATAATATTTAGTTCATCTAACCTTAATAAATAAAATATAAATAAATAAACACAATAAAAATAATAATAAAATAGCTATCGTTATAACATAATGATTATAATTTTAAAAAATTTGTGAATGTTGAATTTATTAAATTATGGTTTGATTAAGTAAAATCAATAAAAAAGATATAGAAAATGAAAGGTTAAAGACATTTAATGCTACATTTTCTATTTAAAAAAATGCTAAATTTTCACAAAATTTGAAGGCCTTTTCTTAACTCTCTCTCGTACATTCTCCTTTATATATATATTGTAACAACCCAAATCTTTACAAAGCATACATAGCATTAAAACATGACATTTTCAAAGTTGGGTCCTAAAATTTTCTTTACATCAATCTCTAACTAAGGTTGGCGAAAACAACCTATACACAACTGAGAATATTCTAATTCCAATGGGTGGCACTTGCACTGACTCTAGCTGCATCTGTACTCTATCTTGCATTTGCTCACTTACTTGAGCCTCTTACTAATTGCTCACCTGAAAATGGTTTAGTTTTGAAATGCGAGGGTTAGACCAAAAAGGTCTAGTGAATTCCCTCCGAAAACAACACGTAAACAGTATGGAACACATTTATAAAAGATTTATAAATAATCCGTATCACATCATCAAACATGGTACTACTCTGTGTATTGGATCACATAAACATTCCGCGATCGGGGCCCCAACAGACTCCCCTTTCGCCTCTTCCGGAGCCTACGCAGACTCCCCTCTACCCGGATAGGAGGAAACGAATTCCAACCTACCGGTCTGTCATACATATCCAAGGGATCATCAGATCCCGAGGATCTCTCTCTGATCCCACAGTGCAGACCGACTCCACATAGCACATCATTCATTTCAATAAAACATGCAACTTTAAATCTTTCTAAATCATCATTCCCATTTCATCATGTCAGATAAGCTTCCTCAAGTAAAACATGTAGTTCATGGAAAAACATGCCTGACAGTTACAACAGTTCATGCTCGTAAATGAAACCATATTCAGTTAAAACATTTAACGCTTTACGTCGTAAAAAGGTTTAGGGAACTCACCTGATAGCAATTTCTTTCCTAACCTCGTGCCTCGTTCCGTCCGCACACTTAAGCACGATTTAGGATTTAAATTAGTGACAATCACTTCTGATCCTAGACTCTTCTCTAATCCGTACTTGAATAATACGGATCCTTAATTAAAAGCTAGGCCCTTTAATCATCACCGAATAGTAACATATGACTAAGCCCAACTAAAAAAAATGAGTCTCATAGCCTAATTAAATAAATGTACCCTACTCAAATAAATAAACATGTTGGACTTTCAGTCCAACTCCGTTCCATTTTAATATTACCTCGGCCCAACAAGAAATGGATTTGGATCCACTAAAATCTACTAACACCCTCGGCCCAAGAGAAAAAGGACTCCGGGTCCAATTAGGAGGGAACATACTTCGGGTTATAGAAACAGGTTCCGAAATTACATAATTACGGGCAGACATATCTTGAAGACGAAACCCAGAACCAACAGTCTTAATAAGCAAATCAACATTTAGGATTCTAACTCGATTTTCTCTCTTATAAATCGATTCTTGCTGAAATTTAACCATTGACCCAAACAACCCTTAATTAAATCTTTTATATGGATTACACTAAAGCTGAAAACCCGTTGATGTTCTTATCATCATTTCATAACCTAAACAGAGAGATGAACCAGCTGTGTGATTTATTTAGTTATCCAATTTGCAAGGAGTTTACATATAGAAAACAACTACTTACCAGGACGAACTTCCTCTATTGAAATTTAGTGTCAATCATCTCTTCTCTTTCTTTCCTTGTTTCTCTCTATCTCTCGTTAACTCCATCTCTCGCTGCCTCTATTGCTGCTGATTCCCTCTCGGCACACAACCCAAGCATACCACACAAGATTCTTTCATTTAATTCTCCTTTCTTTCTTCTCTCGATATGCAGCAGGTCATACACACACATCTCTTCATTATTCTTTCTTCTCTCCTCTCTCGATGTGTAGCAGCCTAGCAGGACACACACACACACACACACACACACACAGCTCTCATCTAATTCTTTCTTCCATCCTCTCTCGAGGTGTAGCATGACACACACAGCTCTCATTTAATTCTCTTCCTTTCCTCTCTCGATGTGCATAACACACACACACACACACAACCCTAAGATAAATGTTTTCTAAACCACAGCAAAAGCGGCGCACAAAGAGAAAGGGGAATTAATTTCCCAATTTTCATTTTTTACCCTAATACTTTTTCACAATAAACAATTTCACACCTTAGCTTTCATTTAGAACAAAATACTCATTTTGGGGTTATTACATATATTGATGATTGTTGGCTTACTAAAAGAAAATAAATAAATAAAAAATAATGCCTATTAAAATAAGTATTGATTTATAAGTATTGTTATCGAACTTATTAAAATAACTTAATATAATATTTAGTTCTGTAACGACCCAAATTTCATAGCAAGCAAACAACCATAAATAAGCATTCGGATTACATAACACCTTGTCTTTACATCATCAATAATTCATACTAAACAAAATTGACAGCGGAAGTCTCTAAATCCACAACCGAGAGCTATTCTATAGTAATCATAGCCAAAACTTGAAGTTACTCTAAGCTTCAAGTGCTTCTTATCGCCTCCTAGTTCTTACTGGAAGAACCCTTAACATGCTTACCTGAAAATGGTTTAGTTTTGAAAGCGAGGGTTAGACCAAAAGGTCTAGTGAATTCCCTCCGAAAACAACATGTATCAACAGTAAAAATCATTTAGATGATAACATCGTAACTCATCACATAAGGTACTGCACTGTATGGGGAATCGCATAAACATCCGCGATCGGGGCCCAAGCAGACTCCCCTTTCGCCCTCTCGTATCGGGGCCCAAACAGACTCCCCGATACCCGCCTAGGAGGAAACGAATTCCAACCAATTGGCTCATCATCCATAACCAAGGGATCATCAGATCCCGAGGCTCACTGATCCCACAGTGCAGACCAACATCACATAGCATGCACATACGTTACATAAAGCATGTAATAAAACCTTACAAAGCATGCCTTACATTTCATCATGTCAAACTTTCTTTTAGATATAAATAGGTACGTTCGTGAGAAACATGCATTTCGGTTATAAACATTTCGTGCGCTTTAAGAACCATAAACAGTAAAGAAAACGTTTAACACTTTACGTCGTAAAGGGTTAGGGAACTCACCTTGCTTGACGTACAACACACTTCTTAAATACCTCCGAGCTAAACCACACGAACACCTAAGATAACAGTTTCGCATCAGAAAACAGTTCACCCTTCTGTCCGGAGAACTCAATCCGAACACAACACTTTTCCGGACACCACACTTTTCCGGACGCTAGACTTATCCGGACGCTAGACTTATCCGGGCAAAGCTACCCGGACACTAAGCTTATCCGGAGAATTGCAACATATCCGGATACTAAGAAACACCCGGACACCCTCACGGGGCACTTACCCGGACACGTGCAACTTATCCGGACACTGGTGTCCGGAAAACGCGGCTGTTCGAACTTAACAAGTCTAAAACTGATCTATACTTCGATTTTTGCCATTAAGTCGATTAGATATATACAAGGGTTCATCCACCAACCTCAAATACTCACTTAATCCACTTATAAACTTCTAAATCGGTTTAACAATACAAAAACCCTTAAAACCCATTTTGAAGGAAAAGAGGTGAAAACTCAATGAATCACCACAATAAATCTCAAGAATCCAAACCAGTAGAGATTGAACACAATAATTAACAAGGATTAAGAGTTACCTTACTGATTTCTTCTTTGATTCTTCTCTTCTTTGATTTCTTCCCAAAACTCTTCTCTTTTCCCTTTTCTCTCTTAGCCACCAACCACAAAACCCAAATACTGATTTTGGAATAATAGAGGCTGCCCTAGGGTATTGAGTCCATAAATACCTTTCATAAATTTCAGAATAGTCCCTTGCCTTAGCTTTCATACTTTGCACAATGAACACTAAACTTTCATACTTGCACAAGAAACCCGGTTGTTACAACACTCCCCCCTTAAAAGAATTCCGTCCCCGGAATTCCTCATTGGAAAGGATGCGGGTGTCTTGCCCATACCAAAACTGAAACTTCCCCAAGGTAATGCCACTTCTGGCTCAGTCCATTACCTCAATAATTTCGAAACATGGAACCTTGGGTGCATTTCCTTCAGTTCTTACGGTACTCTAACTCATAGGCTACTGTTCCTACTCGGTCGATTTTGACTACAGAAGATTTACTAAGGCTTCTCATGCATCAACACTTCCTTTAAGGAGGAACCTGGCTAAATCATCTGCCACAACATGAGATTCATTTACCAAGAGACAGACACACGCTTGACTGCTTGACACAACTCCAAACCTGAACGTCCCGACAACTCACAACCTAGAGTTCCTTCATCGAAATACAAGCAATCCTAGATCACTTCTCCCAATCCAACAATCGCCTAGGCCGGAAACATTTCCTTTTTCCCGACCACCTCGACCACAGCTCATCAACCATTTCTCACATCCTCACCACTTCACCACTCCATCCTTGTACGTAACCAAGGGTAGGAACCTCCGAACCTAACGTTGAAGTGTTCACCTACTCGCATTAAACTTATCCTGAAACACATCAAATCCTCATTGATTACCACGTTCGTTCGGTCATAAAACATAGCTCCGGTTACCCTCTCACAACTGGGAGGAATAACCATGGTCACCCCATACTATTCTTACTAGCTTAAACACTGCACGAACAAATCGTTTAAACATTTCTCACAAAGTCACTAGCTTAACTCGTTCAGTTGTCTCATCCACTTCTTTCTTGTACAAAATCAAACACAATTCCCTTCCTCAATACTCTTTCCAACGGTTCGCACGCTTATCAATGACAATCTACACAACACTGCACCTTTCGGCATCACCGTCCGGTTTACTACTTCCAACTTACTCACTTATTCCGACATACTATCTTCACCTCCCCACGTTAGCGTGAAGCATTGTCCACCGAGCATTATTTGCCCCTCTCTCCCGACCTTTCCACATTCTGGTGTCGCTTTCTCGATACTCACATAACCAAACAGTTGCACCAAGATCTTATCTTAAGGCATTCAACCAAGCCGTCTTGAAACTAGACCAGTGTTCGACGTTACTACCCATTCTTTAATCTCCAACTTTTACCTTATCAGACATTTCTTTCACACATAAGCAACAATTCACATCTATCCCACCACATTTTGACTAACACAACCCTCATCCTCTTTAAAACTTCCAATGACCCCAAAATATGCTTCTTAGTAACGTCCCCTATTCACGCTAATAATCCACCCCCTTGGATTCCCTATTACAAACGGATCTATTAATTCAGGAACACCCCGAAACTCGGGTTCCACAATTCTTTCGATTAACCACCAAGATCATAAATCAGATAGGTATATATATACAGTCATCCCGACTTTCTTACTTAGATTTACCTTAAATAATTCTTTAACAATCGGTGTTTTAATCTCAACAACACTCCCCCAAGAATTCTCGGTAGAATTGTAACACATCCTGTATTAACAAATGAATGTCATTATTTAACATATCTATAAAATTTAAACAACCAACCAAAGGCTTATACCTCTATCATGACCTTTCAAATTAACTAATGATCATACTACCCCTCCGACCTACAATCATCCTCATGTCATTCTTTAAACATAACCAAAATTCTCAACCATTTCCTTCTAGGATCATTCCCTCACGCATAAGAAGCAATTTTCATTCTTTAGCGATTTCTCATCTACTATACTACAGCTTGACTAACCTATTCATCATCTTCTTTAAACTTACTCCGCCTTCAAGAATGTACTTACTTAACAGCATACACAACCACAAAGCTTGGTCTCCCACCTGGGCAATCACCCATTTCTGCCCCCGGCATTCCATCCCGATAACAGTCAAAACAAACACCGACTTACAAACCACGTACTTCAACAACTAGGATTGCAAACGTACACTCTATCCAAAATCCCGAAAGGACTTCCTCCTAATCCTTCATCTTTCTAACATTGCCTTACTACATCATCGGCCGACACAGAAAGCTTGACAAATACTGTCACTACACATCCTTACACTCTTTGCCCATAACATCACACTGCAGACCAGATCTCTCATGATCATCCATACACAGTTTAAACTCGCCCTCAAAGTTACCCGCATGAAATCGAGCCTATCTCGCTACTTAGTCCTTTCGCAACTTGTCGACTATAACTCACGAGTTCTCAATTAGCTCAAACACAGACATTCTAGCTAGCTCTTTACGATTCGAGCTTTTACGTAAGCTGGACACATTCCCTCACTAAACGATAAAGTCTACACACTCGCCTCGCTCGCGCTACTTACCTCATCATTCTATGAACCCTCCATACTTCACAAATAGAATGCTTATTCAAAACAATAACTTCTCTTACTAATTTAACACCTCTACAAGATGTTCTATCAACTTACACCCATCTGGTTTGAGTCTTCGGCCTCGGCCAACATACACCGTTGCCGACTTCAACAACAAAAGACACTCTTAACTACTTCCTTATCCTATCCTTTAACGTGAGTTCCTTACGGGACCTATTCCTCCCTACACATCATAGTTAACTTTATAATCCGTCGCCCCTATTTCGAAACTTACTCATGTAACATCAATATTACAAGCTCCCTTCGAAACTCATGGCCCACACCGTAGACCTTTCATTCTTGCCTCACAACACTACTCATAAAGAGTTGCTAAGACCAATACCTTGATGACTCCTAGTCCTTCCTCCGGACACCATCGCCCCTCGGCAACTGTGTTCTCAGTCACCGAGCAAAGGTACAGACCCTCATACACCTGACACTAAAATCCATTCCCGACTCTTCCAAGGTCCAACTTTCCCCTTAAACACAAATACCAAAACTACTTACGTTCTCCCTTGACTTGACCAACGCCTCTCCGCTCTCGGAGTTCTTCCTTAGCTTAAGACGTAATACTCTACGACCTAGTAGGTTCATAGCCTTCATGCATGACAATACAGTAAATAAATCTTTTCGCACATTTCATCATTTTAAATAAACAACGTTTGGAAAACACTTGGGTACACATGACCCCATCACTCTTATAACTTCAACGCCCTGTACAACGATTCAAGAATCGTTTGCATACATCTTTCCGTGAACCTTAATCTTACTCAATTCCGAACGATGTTATTACGGCAGTAATACGTTGAATGAAAATCCTTTCATACGACACAATTTCGAAATAAATTACTGACACCAAGTAAACCAGTCGGTTCTCACACTCTTTTATATGATATCAATCGGTTAAAATTCATTTGATTGTAAAAGTTTTGCTGGCACACGTCTTCTCGTCCTTTTGTAATGATTTAACTTATCATGAAAAGTGTGAAATACTTTGCAATCGTTATGCTCAAAATTTCATTGTGCAATGTGAATGAAATCACATTTTCTTTAAACATACGCTTGCACATTCTGGCTCCTTTTCGATCAAAATTGATATTTACACATTTAATTTAAATCGTGAAAATTTTCATGTTATATTTAAGAAAGCTATGCATGAAACTCTACTTGAAATTGAAGGCTACTCACCCTAGCAAGGTCAACCGCTTTACCCACGCAACTTATCCTTGACACTCTTCCTTCGACCAAGGGTCGCCCTCTCGGTCAAGCACTAACTTGATGTACATGCGTTCCACATCTCACTTACTCAACCATGTCACGCTATTTTCGCTTTGATCGACTGTCTCACCTTCTACTTCTACATGCTTTCAATTCACTATAAGTACCTTATTCCATTTATCCTGCCAATGAAAAGCTAGACTAAAAGTCAGGACTCCATTGATACTTTCAAGGTTTTGACACTGTTCGATCTTACCCTCCCAACTGATCTATCCCATGGTTTCCATAACTATGACTCTCCCGAAACTGGAGTCTTACTCAAACTCAAGCATTCATCCTCTCCGAATCCACGAAGAGCTACCTCTAGACGACTCATAACATTCTTTACAACGTTTCTTCTCTACGATGTCTACATACATCACATCATACTGACTCTTACACGACACTTCCCCAAACAATGGAGCTCGGTCTATCCCTCAGGGATCTTGCTGACCTATTCCTCAACGCTCTCCCAACCATAGCGCTAAACTGAAAGAAACCGATAGTTAATCCTTACTATACGTGACACAACAAATCTGCTATAAGTAAGGTATTGTAAGCACGCACATGTACCTGTAAGTTCGTAGTTACACTGGCCAGGTGTAATCCCAAACTTACCTTACACGTTTGTCCTTGGCACCTTATTCCTAAGCGCATTTATAGTGATCGTTCCTAGAGGAAATCCTATGTCTCGGCTGTGTTCCTCATCTTACAGTTTAAGTTTAGGCCCGAATGGTCACCTAAATCCCTTAAACTAAGGCTCTGATACCATTTGTAACGACCCAAATTTCATAGCAGGCAAACAACCATAAATAAGCATTCGGATTACATAACACCTTGTCTTTACATCATCAATAATTCATACTAAACAAAATTGACAACGGAAGTCTCTAAATCCACAGCCGAGAGCTATTCTATAGTAATCATAGCCAAAACTTGAAGTTACTCTAAGCTTCAAGTCCTTCTTATCGCCTCCTAGTTCTTACTGGAAGAACCCTTAACATGCTTACCTGAAAATGGTTTAGTTTTGAAAGCGAGGGTTAGACCAAAAGGTCTAGTGAATTCCCTCCGAAAACAACATGTATCAACAGTAAAAATCATTTAGATGATAACATCGTAACTCATCACATAAGGTACTGCACTGTATGGGGAATCGCATAAACATCCGCGATCGGGGCCCAAGCAGACTCCCCGATACCCGCCTAGGAGGAAACGAATTCCAACCAATTGGCTCATCATCCATAACCAAGGGATCATCGGATCCCGAGGCTCACTGATCCCACAGTGCAGACCAACATCACATAGCATGCACATACGTTACATAAAGAATGTAATAAAACCTTACAAAGCATGCCTTACATTTCATCATGTCAAACTTTCTTTTAGATATAAATGGGTACGTTCGTGAGAAACATGCATTTCGGTTATAAACATTTCGTGCGCTTTAAGAACCATAAACAGTAAAGAAAACGTTTAACACTTTACGTCGTAAAAGGGTTAGGGAACTCACCTTGCTTGACGTACAACGCACTTCTTAAATACCTCCGAGCTAAACCACACGAACACCCAAGATAACAGTTTCGCATCAGAAAACAGTTCACCCTTCTGTCCGGAGAACTCAATCCGAACACAACACTTTTCCGGACACCACACTTTTCCGGACGCTAGACTTATCCGGACGCTAGACTTATCTGGGCAAAGCTACCCGGACACTAAGCTTATCCGGATACTTGCAACATATCCGGATACTAAGAAACACCCGGACACCCTCACGGGGCACTTACCCGGACACGTGCAACTTATCCGGACACCTCCGAACACTGGTGTCCGGAAAACGCGGCTGTTCGAACTTAACAAGTCTAAAACTGATCTATACTTCGATTTTTGCCATTAAGTCGATTAGATATATACAAGGGTTCATCCACCAACCTCAAATACTCACTTAATCCACTTATAAACTTCTAAATCGGTTTAACAATACAAAAACCCTTAAAACCCATTTTGAAGGAAAAGAGGTGAAAACTCAATGAATCACCACAATAAATCTCAAGAATCCAAACCAGTAGAGATTGAACACAATAATTAACAAGGATTAAGAGTTACCTTACTGATTTCTTCTTTGATTCTTCTCTTCTTTGATTTCTTCCCAAAACTCTTCTCTTTTCCCTTTTCTCTCTTAGCCACCAACCACAAAACCCAAATACTGATTTTGGAATAATAGAGGCTGCCCTAGGGTATTGAGTCCATAAATACCTTTCATAAATTGCAGAATAGTCCCTTGCCTTAACTTTCATACTTTGCACAATGAACACTAAACTTTCATACTTGCACAAGAAACCCGGTTGTTACAAGTTCATCTAACCTTACTAAATAAAATATAAATAACTAAACACAATAAAAATAATAATAAAATAGCCATCGTCATAACATAATGATTATAATTTTAAAAAATTTGTGAATGTTGAATTTATTAAATTATGGTTTGATTAAGTAAAATCAATAATGTAACGTCCCAAAACATAACAAGATAACCAAAGCATTAAATCATACTCTGTAATAAAACTAGGTCCCAAAATTCAGTTACATCATTCCCAAACTAAGGTTGGCGGAAACAACCTATACACAACTGAGAACAACTACTACTACAAGTGGCAACGGCACAGTCTCTAGCTGCATATGTACTCAATCATGCTCTTGCTCACTTACTTGAGCCTCTTACTACTTGCTTACCTGAAAATGGTTTAATTTTGAAAAGCGAGGGTTAGACCAAAAGGTCTAGTGAATTCCCTCCGAAAACAACATATATAAGCATTGGGAAAATCGTTTATAAAATTCATCATCAATCTTCACATAACGTCAAACATGGTACTGCACCGTGATGAGGACCGCATAAACTAACCACGATAGGGGCCCAAGCAGACTCCCCTTTCGCCGCGATCGGGGCCCAAGCAGACTCCCCTCTCGCCTCGTACCGGGGCCCAAGCAGACTCCCCTCAACCCGAATAGGAGGGAAACAGATTCCAACCTATCGGCTCATCACCCATGTCCAAGGGATCATCGGATCCCAGAGCATACCGATCCCACGGTGCAGACCGACTCCACATAGCATACATCACATGTCATACTTCATACAACTTGGAATCTCGTAAACCATATAATCATTTCATCATGCTAAATATTCTTTGAATAAAGTATGAGCTTTCATGTAAAAACATGCATATCGATTTGGTAAACATTTCGTGCTCAAAGTGAACCATTATCAGTTAAAAGAACAATTAACACATTGCGTCGTAAATAGGTTTAGGGAACTCACCTTGATGACGCTGAACGCACTTCTTGAAATCACCAAGCTAATCCAACCGAACACCTAAGGGCATTGAATTCGAATCAGATAAAATATCTCAGCCCTACTGTCCGGATACCCCTTCCTGGACACAGCACTTATCCGGACACACCACTTATCCGGACACATCACTTATCCGGACACACCACTTATCCGGACACTACACTTATCCGGACACACCACTTATCCGGACACTACACTTATCCGGACACACCAGTTATCCGGACAAAACTACCCGGACACCTTCACGAGACACTTACCCGGACACATGCAACATATCCGGACACCACCAAACACTGGTGTCCGGAAAACGCTGCTGTTCGAGCTTAGAAATTCTAAAACCGCTTTAAACTCCGATTTAAGCCATTAGTTTGATTAGACAACTATAAGGGTTCATTCACTAACCCCAAACACCCACTTAAACCATTTATAACCTCTAAAATCGTTTCATTAAGACCAAAACCCATAAAACCCACTTTTTAGGGAAAATGGGGAAAGCTTAAGAGATCACTAGTTTCAATCATAGAATCCAAGCTAAAGAAGAAGGAAATGCTAAATCACACAGAATACGAACTTAAGAAGGATTACCTGATTGATTTCTCCTCTCTATTGCCTCCTTCTTCTTCTTCTTCTTCTTCTTCTTCTTCTTTCCTTGCTTCACGTCACCACACCCACACAAGACCAAAATACTGATTTACAAATGGGGGCTGCCCTAAAAGTTTGTGCATCTAAATACCTTCAACAAAATACAGAAATGGTCCCTCAACTTAACTTTCATTTATTTCACTTTGGCCACCAAACTCTAAAACCTACTAGAATTTGGGTTGTTACAAATAAAAAATATAGAAAATTGAAAGGTTGAAGACATTTAATGCTACATTTACTATTTAAAAAAAATGACAAATTCTCACAAAATTTGAAGGCCTCAATGGTGGCCTCTCCTTAACCCTCTCTCCTACATTTCTTCTTTATGTATATATATATATATATATATATATATATTGATGTTATCTAACTTAATAAAATAACTTAATATAATATTTAGTTCATCTAACCTTACTAAATAAAATATAAATAAATAAACATAATAAAAATAATAATAAAATAGCCATCGTTATAACATAATGATTATAATTTAAAAAAATTTGTGAATGTTGAATTTATTAAATTATGGTTTGATTAAGTAAAATCAAAAAAAATATATAGAAAAATGAAAGGCTGAAGACATATAATGCTACATTTACTATTTAAAAAAAATGCTAAATTCTCACAAAATTTGAAGTCTCAATGGTGGTCTCTCCTTAACCCTCTCTCCTACATTCTCCTACATTCTCTTTTATATATATATATACATATATATATATATATATATATATATACTAGTGTGCGTCCCCCGCGCGTTGCGATAGTGAGTAATATTTTAAGGAATTACTTGATCACATTAAGATAAAAGGTAATTTATCGGTTAATACTAATGAGATACGATTTAAAACGAAAAATGCAATTCCATAAGTGGTTCATTTCATTTACTGATTACCATTTGTTGTTACGAATAAATTGAGATTTATGGGTAATAATTTTGTTGTTATATTGTTTAGAACTCAAACGACACACCAAACATACTGTTCTTACGAATGGTTTGAAGAATTTTTTTTCCCAAAAAATGTTTGACTAAAATTAGTGAACTCTATGAGTTTCCACAAATTAAACATGTATCCCTCTCTTGTTGTCAATATATGTTACCATGTTTCATTAAAATGTTAATCTTCTTATCAGTGTGAGATTACCAAACTCATTTCAAATTTATATACAACTTTCCTTCCTCATTCCTTGTAGTCCATTTCATTCTCCAATCTAGCATTCCCTCATCAGTGTGGAATGACTAAAATAATACCACAATGCAAGATTTAAGAATAAAAATTTTTACAATGTCACTTCAAATACCCTTTGTTATTTCTTTTATACATATAAATAAAGAAAGATAGAAAATGTAAATATTTTTCTATTTATATATATATATATATATATATATGTTATATAAATATTTATGTTATCTTTTGTAAAATATCTATTGAGGTATTAGTCAAAAGACGTTTCACAATAGTACCTCAAATTATTTTGGTTATTTCTTATATATATATATAGATAGATTGTTTTATTCAATATTTGAAAATTCTAAAATCTTATGTCTTTTAGGTCGTACCTTATTGATTGTTTAATTGTGTTTGTAAACAAACTTCGTTTTAACAATCATTAATCTCTTTTTAATTTTCAATGACACTTTCTCCTATTAATACACTCTCATTTTCTAATATATCACAATTCACTATTTGAGAATATACTAAAATCTTATGGCTTGACATAATGTCATCACATCCATCTTTTTTATACAAACATCTTTATTCCAATGTTTCAAATTTTTACCAATGTGGGATAGCTACAACTAAACCACAATCCACTATTTGATACTCACTTCTCATGGTGCTAACTCGTATCTTTTGGGTTTTCCTTTAATCTATTTAAAGATATGAAATGTTTTGTCATGTAAATAAAAATAACTATTTAACCAAAAAATGGATCAAATTTTGTATGAACCATCAAGCCATATTATATCTTTTATATAGTCACTTACACTTCCAACTTTTCACTTTTGTCACCAATGTGGGACAATGAAGAATCAACCACAATTCACCATTTGATGAATACTTGATTCTCATGATGTCACCTCATCAACCATGGATTCTCCTTTTATATATAGAAAGATACATGAAATGTTTAACTATTACATGAAATGTTTTATTATGTAAATAAAAAATAACTATTTAACCCAAAAATGGATCAAATTTTGTATGAACCTTCAAAAATCAACCACATATCACCATTTGATGAATACTTGATTCTCATGATATCATTTATATAGTCACTCACGCTTACAACTTTTCACTTTTGACACCAATGTGGGACAATGAAGAATCAACCACAATGTCACCATTTGATGAATACTTGATTCTCATGATGCCACCTCATTACTCTTGGGTTTTCCTTTTATATATATAAAGATAAAGATAAAAATAAAGATATAAAGATTTAAGGATATGAAATGTTTAACTATTACATGAAATGCTTAACTATTACATGAAATGTTTTATCATGTAAATAAAAAATAACTATTTAACACAAAAATGGATCAAATTTTGTATGAACCTTCAAGCCATATCCTATCCTTTATATAGCCACTCACACTTCCAACTTTTCACTTTTGTCACCAATGTGGGACAATGAAGAATCAACCACATATCACTATTTGATGAATACTTGATTCTCATGATGCCACCTCATCAACCATGGATTCTCCTTTTATATATATAAAGATTGATGATTGTTATCTAACTTAATAAAATAACTTAATATAATATTTAGTTCATCTAACCTTACTAAATAAAATATAAATAAATAAACACAATAAAAATAATAATAAAATAGCCATCGTTATAACATAATGATTATAATTTTAAAAAATTTGTGAATGTTGAATTTATTAAATTATGGTTTGATTAAGTAAAATCAATAAAAAAATATAGAAAATGAAAGGTTAAAGACATTTAATGCTACATTTTCTATTTAAAAAAATGCTAAATTTTCACAAAATTTGAAGGCCTCAATGGTGGTCTCTCCTTAACTCTCTCTCCTACATTCTCCTTTATATATATTGATGATTGATGATGATTGATGATTATATATATTGATTGATTATAGAAATAGCAAGGGGGGGATTGAGAATGTGATGGAATCAGTCCCTAGTCTTCATGACTTGTACTTTATGCATCCTTTTACATTTGATTCAGTAAGATCGGATATGTTCAATTAGAATCTACCGATTTAATCAGAACCGATTAACCATTATCGAATATTCAATTGTAATTAGATTGAATCGGATGTGAAATTTCAGCATCTAACTTGGATTTGTTGGGTTTTGGAAGCGAACCGACCCAATCTAATTATCATTCGGTTACTATCCAAGTAATAAATGTATATGATTAGTTATAGAGTGAATTATGTATTTGGTTCAACTGTTTTGATATTTTTTTACTAGGGCCCTATGGTATGTTTATTGTGAATTTGGTTCTGGGGGTATTCAATTTGTTTTGATCATGACCCCTCTCTCTCTGCCTAACGTATCCGTTAAATCAAGGACTATTTTAGTTTTTTTTGCCTAATTTATGTCTTTTTCCTATTAAAAAAACAATATTTACACACACACACACACACACACACACACATATATATATATATATATATATATATATATATATATATATATGTATATATGTATATATACAGGCGAAGGATCGTGTGAGAAGTTGAGGTTAACGTGAGAAATGAATCTGAACCATTGATCACTTTTAATCAAATGTCTTCCCATGAATTAATCTCATGAATTGCGGTTATCAACCACTTCTTACGCATCTCACATTAACCTCAACTTCTCACCAAAACCCAATCATATATATATATATGAATTATTTGATTTGTTTAAATTTTTGAAAAATATTAAATACAATTTAATTTATTTATTTTATTGTAATTGTAACACCCTAAAAATTGGAAAGAGCAACTAAATAAAAACTTCGATTAATCAGACAAACAAGGATAAAGTTCTTACTAAAAACCATCTTTGACATCACCTCAATATCAAGTCGTAATAACTTCAACATTTTCTATAACCTAAGTGACTACAAAAGTCGGGTGCTACTCAACCCAAACCAAAGTTGCTATTTCCCAAACGCGGAAGACTTCGCCAATTCACTTACTTCTTGCACACACATCTAGCTCTCCACTCTTCATAGTGTCACTAGAACTATTCTCCAACTGGAACCTGTTGCACATGCCGACAAAATAAAAAGGCTAGGCTAACGTCTGGTGAGTTCAAGAGTTTTCATCTTGATAGCATAATTCGTTGAACGAAAAGGATGTAGTTTTGAAAACATATTTTCCAAAAGGATTTGTAATAATTATGCACACAACCCATTTTTCCAACACACACAATTTTCGTGACGAAAACTTTCATAGAAAGCGTTTCCCAAATATATATACTCAAAAATTCGAAACTCACTCGAAACGTGGATAAAGGTTAGATTTCCAACTAATATAAACGTGAATGAAACTCCATTATTCAAAACATCCAAACAAGAGTGAGGCATAATACCTTGCCCATAAATTATAGAAAACAATTCGTATAAATATAAAACGTCATCGAAAACATGAATGAGAATAAATACTCAAAACAACATCTTTCGGTGACGGGGGAGACTCGATTCCATTGAATGTGACGGAACGAAAGAGTAGGCCGCATATCTATGGTAAAAAAACCAAACACTTGGATCATATTCATAAGACATATCAAGCTCAACTACTTAAAGCATACACTTGTGGAGTATCAACTTCAACCCCTCTATGTAACGTCCCGAAAATTACAATGAATTTGAACTTTTTAAAATACCGTTTTATTTAAATAAGTTCAAATTCATTGTAATTTTCGGGATGTTACAACTTGGTATCAGAGCATAGCTTGAGCGAATCAAACACATTTCGGTGTGTTTGAACTCAAGTTTGCGGCTATGGAGTTTTCTTTTAAAATTTTGAGAAAATAAAAGAAAGGAAAAGTACGTTTTAGAGACAGTGATCGAAGGCGCAGTGTGTACAGTCAGCCGATGCCAAGGGAAAAGGTAGAGTACTTAGTGTAATTTATTGCTTTCTAGAACATAGGAGCATGTATGCTAGATTGCATGGTGCTTATTACAATGTTCTGCATGAGTGCATGGTTATTACTTGCTAGTAGGAATTAATGCTAGTCTTGAAAGGTTGTTAAGTGAATGCCTTTTAAGTTGTATGCAGTAGGAACCAAATAGCCTTAGAATGTTTGATTTAGTTCTATTGCGCAGCTCTTGTTTGAGTCTAACCGTTGTGGGATAGAATCTTTTATTCGAATGTCTATCTGATTTCACACTGTATGCGACTGTGCATTCGCGAGGCGACTAGTCATGGCTAGTGGAGATTTCGTCATAGCAAGGGTAGTGGGATGGGGTGAAATTCCTAGTGAGCTAGGAAGAGTGTTGACATATGCTGGTACGGGCATATGGGTTTAACTGTCGGCAAGGGACTACTTGGGCACTCCGGAATGGGACTCGAAACGAGCAAGGATAGGTGTGGAAGGTAGTAGTAGAGCTCCTACTATCTGAAGCACAGGATCCGTGCTCGAGTCGGGGAAAGTCACGGAGAATCTGAGGAGTTGAGCGTGAGCGTAGTTTGCAGGATTTATTGTGTGCTAATAAGTCGTTGTAATAATTACCCAGAATGGCCATCACAAGAAGGAACAACAATGCTGAACCAGGTGCTGGTACTGGAATTACTGCTGAGCAGATTCGTGAGATGATTGCGGCTGAGGTGACGCATGCTATTGGGGAGGCGATCCCCGAGATTATTACCGCCATTCGTGATGAGGTAGTGGTATTGATGGAGGAGCGCATCGCGGCGATTCCACCCCCTGCGGGTGGGCAGCCCCGAGCGAGGGAGTTTCAGTATCGGGATCTCGCTGCTTGTTCTCCCCCTGAGTTCAAGGGAGACTCGAACCCGATCGTCAGTATGCGCTGGATCTCGGATATGGAGTGCGCGTTCCTTACCAGTGGCTGTCCTGAGAACCTGAAGGCTCGCTTCGCGGTGAACCTGTTATGAGACGGAGCGAAAGACTGGTGTGCTACTGCGTTGACGCTTACTGAGCGCACTACCTTGACCTGGGAGGAGTTCATCGTACGTTTTCGTGCGGAGTATGTGCCTCCAGTGGAGATGGAGAGGATTGCTAAAGAATTCTTGGAGCTCACACAGACTACGAAGACCGTGAAGGAGATGAATCGAAAGTTCACGGAGATGGCGCTGTTTTGCCCTCAGTATGCAGCTTCTGAGGACATGAAGATGATGCGGTACAAGGATATGTTACGTACCGAGATCAGGGAGTTCGTGAGTACTGCGCTGTATGCTACGCTTGCTGTGATGATGGAGGCTGCCCGGAGATGGGAACTTGAGTTAGAGACACAGGCTAAGAAGAGGAAAGCGGCGCAGGCCGTGGCACCAGTATCGGCTGTTCCAGCGAAAACGAGGTTTTCGGACTCGCGCTCGAGTCAAAGAAGCTGTGAGTTTAAGCCCAGAGATAGTAACGGAAGGAGAGATGACAAATGTTTCAAGTGTGGCCAGGTGGGACACTACGGTCGTGACTGCAGGGTATCACTGATGGCCTGTTTTAACTGCAAACAGACGGGACACGTGAAGGCCAATTGCCCAAATCCGAGGGTTGCCGATGGGGGTGGGGCACAAGGAGCTCCTGCGGCTGCTCCTTTGCGTATTACGGATGGTCGTGTGGGTCTGACTGGGACCGAGACGACCCAAGGTAGAGTTCATCAACTGAAGGCGGATGAGGCACAGGCTACGCCTAAAGTGGTGACAGGTATATTTCATCACTTGAATTTATTGGTTACTGATTTTATATGTGGTTACATTTTACTTAAACTGTATGATCAAGTACATTCTTAGTTAACTCAGTGCCTGCTGTGGTGATGTTTGATAGCGGGGCTACTCATTCTTTCGTGTCTCACACTTTTAGTGAGCGTTTGGGCCGTAGTGTAGGACGATTAGGCTGTCCACTTGTAGTCAAGATTGCTGATGATAGGACCTTGACGGTTGCTGACGTGTATCGTGGGTGTACTTTGGAAATCTTTGGTGTGAGATTCCCTATTGATTTGATTCCGATCGCTATACGTGAGTTGTGTATGATTGTTGGCATGGATTGGATAGATGCTTTCGATGCAGAGATTGTTTGTCGTCGCAAACAAGTACGAGTTCGAACCCCAAGCGGGAGAGAACTGCTAGTTCAGGGCGACTCGCCCAGGCGGACCTCAGCGATATGTTCGGCTGCGAGGGCTCGGAGGTACTTACATCACAGTGGTCAGGGATATTTCGCTTATGTGATAAACACACGCGGCGACGAAGAGAAGAAGATTGCGGAGGACGTGCCAGTTGTACGAGAGTTGCTGACGTATTTCCTGATGACTTACCGGGGGATACCTCCTGAGCGACAGGTAGAGTTCCGCATTGACTTAATCCCGGGTGCTGCTCCGGTGGCCAAGGCACCTTACCGCCTGGTTCCACCGGAAATGAAGGAGTTGTACACTCAGTTGCAGGAACTTCTCGAAGAAGAAGGACGGGTCCCAACGGATGTGTATAGACTACCGTGAGTTGAATAAGCTTACGGTGAAGAACCGTTATCCTCTACAAGGATCGATGACTTATTCGACCAGCTACAGGGATCCTCGTGGTTCTCTAAGATTGATTTGAGATCGGGGTATCCTCAGATGCGGGTGAGAAGCGAGGATATAGAGAAGACAGCATTTCGTACACGTTATGGCCATTACGAGTTTATGGTGATGCCTTTCGGGCTCACCAATGCACCAGCAGCGTTCATGGACCTCATGAACAGGGTGTGTAGCCCGATGCTGGACCGGTCGATGATTGTGTTCATCAACGTCATTCTCGTGTATTCGAAGTCGAAGGAAGAAGCACGAGACGCATTTGCGAGAAGTTTTGGAAGTTTTGAGACGGGAGAAGCTTTATGCTAAGTTCTCCAAGTGTGAGCTCTGGTTACGAGAGGTCCAATTCCTAGGACATGTCATGAATCAGAAGGGTATTATGGTCGATCCGGCCAAGATTACCACAGTAATGCGGTGGGAGGTGCCAAAGACCCCCACTGAAGTGCGGAGTTTTCCTACAACAACAGCTTCCATTCCAGTATTGGCAGACCGCCGTATGAGAGGTTGTATGGTGGGAAGTGCAGGACGCCCATTTGCTGGGGCGAGGTTGGTCAACGAATATTGGGGAGCACTGATATTGTGCTGAAGACGACTGAGATGATACAGATGGTGCGGGACCGTTTAGTTACTGCACAGAGTCGGCAAAAGAGTTATGCCGGCAAGAGACGATCAGACTTGGAGTTTCAGGTGGGGGATTATGTTTTGCTGAAGGTTTCGCCCTGGAAAGGGGTGATTCGGTTTCGTAAACGGGGAAAGTTGGGGCCCCATTACATTGGACCTTACAAGATCATTGCTCGAGTAGAAAAGGTAGCTTATCGCTTAGAGTTACCGGACGAGCTGAGTTTGATCCACAACACTTTCCACATGTCTCAGTTGCGGAAGTGCGTGGTGGATGAGCCTGCGGTGATTCCTCTCGAGGATATTCAGATCGACGAGCGGCATAATTACGTAGAGAAGCCGATCGCCATTATTGACAGGAGAACGAGGACCTCGCGCAACAAAGAAATTGGCTTGGTGAAAGTCCAGTGGCAGCACCGAAAGGGTTCCGAGTGGACTTGGGAACCCGAAGCTGAGATGCGGGAGAACTATCCGGAACTATTCGCGTACATAGACTTCGAGGACGAAGTCTAATTCAAGCGGAGGAGAGTTGTAAAGCCCGTATCCCGGTATGATTTAAGTTATTAATTTAATTTTCTCTTAATGTTTTTTTAACGGGATTAGGCGGCAAAGACCTAAAACGAATTAGTTTTGTGAAAGTTGATTCATTTGTTAAATCCTAACTCATTTGGGTAGAAATGGAATTGCTTTGGAAGTCTAGGGGCTAAAAGTGAAACTTTGATAAATGGCTTGCATGGGGATCGGCCCATAAGGAACCGACCCCCTCTTCCCTCTCGTTTTCTTCTCACGCAAACAACAAACCACAAACCCTAGCTGTAACGTCCCCATAACTTGGCAAGCAATAAATCATAGAAACTGAGCGTTTTACATTACAAAAGATTAACTTGTTCAATACATCAACAAACGAGCTTAACAAAATGACAGCGGAAGTCTACAAAGTCCACAGCCTAGATCTAACTACGTCATTAGTCTAAGTCTTGGAGTCGCTCTAATCTCCAAGTAGGCCAAGCCTCTCCTATCTCTTCCCCGAGGAACTCACGGAACGCTTCCCTGAAAATGGTTTAGTTTTGAAAATGCGAGGGTTAGACCACAAGGTCTAGTGAATTCCCTCCGTAAAACAACATGTATAAACAATATAAAATCATTTGTTAAAATGCATCATAAGTCATCACATATGGTACCGCACTGTGTAATGGATCACTTAACCATTCGCGATCGGGGCCCAAGCATACTCCCCGATACCCGCCTAGGAGGAAACGAATTCCAACCTACCGTCTCGTCATACATATCCAAGGAATCATCAGATCCCGAGGCTCATTGATCCCACAGTACAGACCGACATCACATAACATGCACATACGTTTCATGAAAGCATTTGACTCTTTATAAATCATGCGCATCATTTCAACATATCAAACATTTCTTTCTTTCCTTCCATGCATATCAGTTCATAAATATTTCATGCTTGTTAAAACCATAATCAGTAAAAGAATCATTTAACATTTACGTCGTAAAAGAGGTTTAGGGAACTCACCTTGATTGTCGTACAATGCACTTCCTAAATACCTTCAAGCTACACCCACCGAACACCTAAGACAAAAGATCCACATCAGGTAAATAGCTCAGCCCCACTGTCCGGATACCCTTTTCCGGATACTATACTTATCCGGACGCTACACTTTTCCGGACACTATACTTATCCGGACACTACACTTATCCGGACACACCACTTATCCGGGCAACACTACCCGGACACCTTCACGAGGCACTTACCCGGACATACGCAACATATCCAGACACCTTCAAACGCTGGTGTCCGGAAAACGCTGTTGTTCGAGCTTAGAAATTCTAAACCGATTTAAACTCCGATTTAAGCCATTAGTTTGATTAGACAACTATAAGGGTTCATCCACCAACCCCAAACACCCACTTAATCAATTTATAACCCCTTAAATCGATTTATTAAGACAAAACCCATAAAACTCATAAAGAAGGAAATATGGTGAAAACTCAAGCAATCTTCCAAATCAGTAATAAGAAATCGGAACAATAAGAAGGAGAAGCAATACACTAATCAGAAGAACTAATTAGGATGTATTACCTTGCAATATCTTCCTTGATTTCTCTTTTCCTCTTGAATTTCTTCTCAAACCCTTCTTTCCTTCTTCCTTCTCTCTTTCTTTCTTAGCCGCCAAACCAAAACCCAAATACTGATTTGTTCCAAATGAGGGTTGACCTAGGGATTTGTGCCCTATCCCTCTTTCACCAAATGACCAATCAGCCCCTCAAGTTAACTTTCACTTATTAGACAAAAAGGCACTAAACTTCCATATTCACAATTTAGAACTCGGTTGTTACAACACCCCCCCCCCCTTAAAAGAATTCCGTCCCCGGAATTCCTCATTGGAAAAGATGTGGGTAGCTTGCTTTCATTCCCGACTCCAACTCCCAGGTCGCCTCTGGACCCTTGTGGTGTCGCCATTGCACCTTAACCAGCTTAGTCTCCTTGTTCCGTGACTTCCTTACCTTAACATCCGTGATGGCTTCGGGTTCTTCTACAAAATTTAACCTTTCGTCCACCTTAATGTCATTTAACGGAACCGTTTTAGTCACGTCGGCTAGACATTTTCTTAGATTAGACACGTGAAACGCATTATGGATGCTGCGCAGTTCTTCCGGCAGATCCAAGCTATACGCCACTTCTCCAACTCGTTCTGTAATCTCGAATGGTCCGATGTAACGTGGGCTTAGCTTCCCACGTTTTTCAAATCGTACCACTCCTTTCCAAGGAGACACCTTTAACAAGACATGATCTCCGACTTGAAATTCTATGTCTTTCCGTCTCTTATCCGCATAACTCTTCTGGCGGTCGCGAGCGACCTTCAGTTTTTCACGCACCTGGACTATCTTGTCAGAAGTCAGTTGCACTAACTCTGGCCTGGCTAACAGCCTTTCCCCGACTTCGTTCCAACATAATGGAGTTCGACATTTCCTACCATAGAGTGCCTCAAATGGCGATGCCTTGATGCTCGAGTGATAGCTGTTATTGTAAGCGAACTCGATCAAAGGTAGATGCTTTTCCCAAGAGCCTTGGAAATCTAAAGCACAAGCTCTTAACATGTCTTCCAACGTTTGGATCGTCCTCTCACTCTGACCGTCGGTCTGAGGATGATATGCGGTACTCATCTTGATCTGCGACCCCATCTCTCTTTGGAAGCTTCTCCAGAACTTGGAGGTAAATCTGCTATCTCGGTCGGACACTATCGACGTCGGCACCCCATGACGGGTTACGATCTCGTCGATGTACAACTTTGCTAACTGCTCCAACGAGTAAGACTCCCGTATAGGTAAAAAGTGTGCCGACTTCGTGAGCCGATCCACGATCACCCAAATGGCGTCATAACCTTTTGGAGTTCTCGGCAAATGGGTCACGAAATCCATCGTGATCTTATCCCACTTCCACAACGGTATCTCTAACGACTGGAGCTTTCCGTATGGTCGTTGGTGTTCGATCTTTACTCGTGAACACGTCATACATGTCTCTACAAGGTGAGCCACGTCCTTCTTCATTCCGGGCCACCAGTAGTCTCGACGTAAATCTCCGTACATCTTGTTAGTCCCGGGGTGAATCGTGTACTCCGATTTATGAGCTTCTTCTAGGATCAGATTTCGGAGTTCTCCAATTTTCGGAACCCAGATTCTCCCATTCAGACATTTCACCCCTCGACTATCTTCCACTAACATGGTCGCTTGCCCTACCATTCTCTCTTTCTTAAGATTTCCGGTTTCGAGCGCTTCAACCTGACATTTCTTTATTTCGGCTAACAGATTGAATGTGACCTCAACCCTCATGGCCACAATCCTGGGGGTTTCACCTCGTTCCTTACGGCTCAAGGCGTCCGCCACTACGTTTGCCTTCCACGGATGGTATTCGATCTTACAGTCGTAGTCGGTTAACAACTCAATCCATCTCCTTTGGCGCATATTCAACTCTTTTTGATCAAAGAGATGACATAAACTCTTGTGGTCCGTGAAGATCTGGCATTTCGTCCCATACAGGTAATGTCGCCAAATCTTCAGGGCAAAAACCACCGCCGCCAATTCTAAATCATGCGTAGGATAACGAGTCTCGTGATCCTTTAACTGCCGGGAGGCATAAGCTATCACCTTACCTCGTTGCATGAGTACGCAACCCAAGCCGAGATTCGATGCGTCACTGAACACCACAAAATCGTTTGAACCGTCCGGTAGCGACAACACCGGAGCGCTGCTCAACATATCCTTCAACTTCTGAAATGCTTCTTCCTGTTTCTCTAACCAGACGAACTTGACATTCTTCTTCGTCAAGGAGGTCAGGGGCGTGGCAATACGCTAAAAGTCCTTGATGAACTTCCGGTAGTACCCCGCCAGTCCGAGGAAACTTCGTACTTCTGACGGATTCTTGGGTTGCTCCCAGTCTCGGATGGCTTCAATCTTAGCTGGTTCAACCATAATTCCCTTCTCAGACACCACGTGTCTGAGAAACTGCACCTCCCTTAGCCAAAACTCGCATTTAGAAAACTTCGCAAACAGCTTCTTTTACTTTAGCAGCTCGAGAATCGTCCGAAGATGACTTTCATGCTCCCCTTCCGATCTTGAAAATATCAGGATGTCATCTATGAACACTATCACAAACTGGTCTAGATAAGGTTGGCATACCCTATTCATTAAGTCCATGAATGCTGCTGGGGCGTTGGTTAGCCCGAACGACATCACCAAGAATTCGTAGTGTCCATACTTGGTCCTGAAGGCAGTCTTTGGCACATCCTCCTCCCTCACCTTGAGTTGATGATACCCTGACCTCAGATCTATCTTGGAGAAGTAGTTGGCTCCTTGTAACTGATCAAACAGGTCGTCAATCCTCGGTATCGGATACTTATTCTTGATCGTGACCTTGTTGAGTTCTCGGTAATCTATGCACATTCACATAGTACCGTCCTTCTTCTTCACGAAGAGTACAGGTGCTCCCCACGGAGACGTACTCGGTCTAACGAATCCCTTGTCCAGCAACTCCTGTAACTGAGTCATCATTTCCTTCATCTCGGACGGTGCCAATCTATACGGTGCGCGAGCGATAGGTGCAACTCCGAGCATCAAATCAATTCTGAACTCGATCTGACGATCTGGGGGTAGACTGGTCAAGTCGTCTGGAAATACTTCTAGGTACTCGTTTACTACCCGTACATCGCCCACCCCACGCTTCTCTTTCTTGGCATCCAACACATACGCCAAGTATCCCCTACACCCCTTCTTCAAGCACTTAGTAGCCTTAATCATAGAGATCAGGCTATTCTCTCTATTACGGCGGTCCCCATAAATTACTATGGGATCCCCATTCGGCGATTGAATCCTGATCAGCTTTTTGTTGCAAACGATGTTCGCATCATTCGCGGCTAACCAGTCCATACCTAACACCACATCGAACTCTCCCATTGCCATGGGGTATAATTTCATAGGTATCAATCTTCCTTCTATATCTATGACACAATCCTCTATCACCTCCTTAACATACACCAAACCATCGTTGGCAGTTTCCACTTCTAGAGCTCTCTCTAAACGTCTAGGTCTCACCCCCAAACATTTCATAAATTCATGCGATACAAAAGAGCGGTTTGCTCCTGAGTCAAATAACACCTTGGCACATAGAGAGTTCACTAGAAACGTACCTGCCACAACATCTGGAGTTTCCTCCGCCTCCTCCGCGGTCATGCGGAATGCACGTCCTTTCTGACGCGTCAGCTCTGCTCCTTTATCACTGCCCTTTCCTCCATGACGTTCCCCATACTGAGTTGATCCTCCCTTCTTTAACTGCGGACAATCATACTTGGTGTGGCCGGTAGCTCCACACTGAAAACATGATTTCCCTTTGGGGCAGTCCCTTGACATGTGACCAGGCAAGCCGCACCGGTAGCATGAGTTTGAACCTGCCATGCAATCACCCCGGTGCACCTTGTTGCATTTCGTACACGGTTTCCCCACGGTATCCTTGTTTGCACGGTTATCCGGTCGGGACGCCTTCCCTTTCCTGGAGTCATTACCCGGCCCATCCCATTTACGCTTGTCGCCACCCCTTTCAGAAGTCTGACGGTTCTTTTCCATCTCAATCAGCTCGGCCGTATTGATGGCCGCCTGAAAGGTAGTGGGGTTTCTCGTCAGAACTAGCTCCCGAATGTTACTTCTCAGACCATGGATGAAGTGGTTCACCTTTCGCCCTTCCGTTGGCACATACAAGTCAGCAAAACGGGACTTCTCAATAAACTTAGAAGTGTACTCCCGTACCGTCATTCCTCCTTGCTCTAAACCCAGAAACTCTTCTTCCAGCCTTTTCACTGCCGCGAGTGGGCAGAACTGCTCTTTAAACCTATCAACAAACGATTCCCACAACATCCCCTTGGCCATCGCTGAACCATTTCCCCCAGTTTCGGCTTCCCACCAATACACTGCATCAGACTTCAACGTGGACAAGGCAAACATCACCCTGTCCCCATCAGCACACTTACAAGTATCGAAAACCAGCTCCATTTCCTTCACCCACTTCATTGCCAAAACCGGATCACACTCGCCCTCGAACGTAGGGAGCTTGCATGAAGCAAAGACCTTGAAGTTACAACCCTTAGCTGCTAACTCATTCACCACCAAGGATAAAGCTTTCGAGTGGCTCCCAGTACCAGTATCTACCGGGCTTGACAAATCTGCACCCTCCTTGTTCTCAGTCGGCTCTTTGCTTACTGAAACTGACTCATTCTGTTTAGTAAGGAGAGTCTGCAAAGTTTCTTGAATCTTACCTAGCTCAGCAGCCAAATTTTCTCAAGTGACAAATGTGGAACCCCGACCTCGACCACGTCCCCTCGTCGGGTTCCCTCTTCTTACAGTAGCAGAACTTTCCTGAACAGAGTCTTCTTGATTGACAGGAATTTCCACACTCCTTGTCCTTCCACGACCTCTTCCACGGCCTCTTCAGCGAACTCTCCCGCGACCCCTTCCGCGGTTAACCGGTCCATTCTCTAGGACTTCTTCCTCCGGATTCCTTGGTACAACAGGTACCGACCTACTCCTCAAGTTCCTCCCAGCCATTCGCGAATACTGAAAGAAAGCAATAATTAACCTTTGCTAGACATGCCATCACAAAATGCTATATAAGGTAATGTAAGCACGCGCATGTACCTGTAAGTTCACAATTGCACTGGCCAGGTGCAACCCCAAACTTACCTTACACGTTTGTCCTTGGCACCTTATTCTTAAACGCAATTATAGTGATCGTTCCTAGAGTCAATCCTATGCCTCGGCTGTGTTCTTCGTCTTACAGTTTAAGTTTAGGTCCTAAAGGCAACCTAAATCCCTTAAACTATGGCTCTGATACCATTTGTAACGTCCCCATAACTTGGCAAGCAATAAATCATAGAAACTGAGCGTTTTACATTACAAAAGATTAACTTGTTCAATACATCAACAAACGAGCTTAACAAAATGACAGCGGAAGTCTACAAAGTCCACAGCCGAGCTCTAACTACGTCATTAGTCTAAGTCTTGGAGTCACTCTAATCTCCAAGTAGGCCAAGCCTCTCCTATCTCTTCCCCGAGGAACTCGCAGAACGCTTCCCTGAAAATGGTTTAGTTTTGAAAATGCGAGGGTTAGACCACAAGGTCTAGTGAATTCCCTCCATAAAACAACATGTATAAACAATATAAAATCATTTGTTAAAATGCATCATAAGTCATCACATATGGTACCACACTGTGTAATGGATCACTTAACCATTCGCGATCGGGGCCCAAGCAGACTCCCCTTTCGCCCTCTCATATCGGGGCCCAAGCAGACTCCCCGATACCCGCCTAGGAGGAAACGAATTCCAACCTACCGTCTCGTCATACATATCCAAGGAATCATCAGATCCCGAGGCTCATTGATCCCACAGTACAGACCGACATCACATAACATGCACATACGTTTCATGAAAGCATTTGACTCTTTATAAATCATGCGCATCATTTCAACATATCAAACATTTCTTTCTTTCCTTCCATGCATATCAGTTCATAAATATTTCATGCTTGTTAAAACCATAATCAGTAAAAGAATCATTTAACATTTACGTCGTAAAAGAGGTTTAGGGAACTCACCTTGATTGTCGTACAATGCACTTCCTAAACACCTTCAAGCTACACCCACCGAACACCTAAGGCAAAAGATCCACATCAGGTAAATAGCTCAGCCCCACTGTCCGGATACCCTTTTCCGGATACAATACTTATCCGGACGCTACACTTTTCCGGACACTATACTTATCCGGACACTACACTTATCCGGACACACCACTTATCCGGGCAACACTACCCGGACACCTTCACGAGGCACTTACCCGGACATACGCAACATATCCGGACACCTTCAAACGCTGCTGTTCGAGCTTAGAAATTCTAAAACCGATTTAAACTCCGATTTAAGCCATTAGTTTGATTAGACAACTATAAGGGTTCATCCACCAACCCCAAACACCCACTTAATCCATTTATAACCCCTTAAATCGATTTATTAAGACAAAACCCATAAAACTCATAAAGAAGGAAATATGGTGAAAACTCAAGCAATCTTCCAAATCAGTAATAAGAAATCGGAACAATAAGAAGGAGAATCATTACACTAATCAGAAGAACTAATTAGGATGTATTACCTTGCAATATCTTCCTTGATTTCTCTTTTCCTCTTGAATTTCTTCTCAAACCCTTCTTTCCTTCTTCCTTCTCTCTTTCTTTCTTAGCCGCCAAACCAAAACCCAAATACTGATTTGTTCCAAATGAGGGCTGACCTAGGGATTTGTGCCCTACCCCTCTTTCACCAAATGACCAATCAGCCCCTCAAGTTAACTTTCACTTATTAGACAAAAAGGCACTAAACTTCCATATTCACAATTTAGAACTCGGTTGTTACACTAGCACCTCCCTTCCTTTTTTTTGCTGCCATCGCCGAAGCACCCCAACGTCACCGCCAACCACCGCCCAAACCACCAGCGCCGTCGCCGCTGGTTGATGCCGGCGAGGGGAGGAGTAGCGAGAGGGAGAGAGAGAGAGGGAGCCGGCGATCGGGACGCGAAGGAGTCGGGATCTCGTGTGTTTGCGGCTGCGTTTTTCTCGAGAGGTAAGGCTTCTTCTTCTTGTTTTCCCATTCGTCGTCATCCTATCACGGCGAAGCCACCACCGCCGCCGCAGCCATGGCTGCCGTCGGTGTGCCGCCGCCATGCACCACCATTCCGGTGGCTGTGACGTGCAGGTTGGGCTGCTATTAGGACGTGGGTGGGTGCATGTGGCCCGAGTTTTGTTGGTTGGATCGTTCTTTTCGCCGCGCCGGGGGTTTGTTGCCAAACCACCACCACCATACGCGGTGGCTGCCGCCCCCACGCCGCCGCCGGCCACCACTGTCTGAGATGGCAGTGGGTGTTGCTTGGTTAGTTCAACCACTAGTTGCCTAAGCCTTAAACCTAAAGCATGAAACCTTAAACCGAAATCAACGTTATCATTTTATGTGAAAAACGCCTAATCTGCCGCTGTTTTGTAAAATCCGTAGTTTATTCTAGGAAGCTCGGGTTGAGGTGAAACCAGTGCACAATTTTCCCAAATTGTGTCTACTGAGTTTCATATGTTTTGCGGAAAAATCAATTCGGCTTCTAGCTAGGACCAAATTGACAATTAGTGCAGACTGGTCCGAAATTCACAGTTTGGATAGTCGGTCTTAGAAAATTCATATAAAATAGTAGGGACCTCGTATGAACGCGTGCGATATGTCCCTGGAAACCTAAGACATAGAACCTTCAGACCATGGAATTATATTTCTGGTTTGATAGGTTTAAGGGGGGTTAAACAGGTCACGAACAGACCTGCAAATCTGGACCAAAAGCTGGAAAATGCACGTTTAGAATTGTAGTTGTAATTTCGGGTTAGGACTTCACTTTGACACTTGATAACACTTCTTTAGGTGGAAAGAAGTGAGTTGGAGTTGGCGGGTTCTCATCGCTGTTTGTGGAGTTCTGCTTTGCTTTTCGAAGTGAGTTCACTCACTGCGTAGGATAGGGGTTATATGTGCATTGTTGTAGCTCGTGTGTGTTAACTGATTGGTTGTGGGTAATATTCTATTGTGTTAGTGTCTAGTATGAGACCTTGGGTGTTGTATAAAACTCGGGGAGACCGAGGACTCGGGAAGACCGAGGAATACGTACACGGGTGTTGTATGGACTCGGGGAGACCGAGGAATACGTGCACAGGTGTTGTATGAATTCGGGGAGACCGATGGTTACGTGCATGGGTGTCTTGCATGAGTTTGCTTGTTTAAGTATGTTCTTGGACCGGCATGTAATGTTGTTATTGTCTATCTGCTGATAGGGGTGGTGTGAATATGATTGCTATTTTGCGTATGTGATTGAATTCACTAAGCTTCGTGCTTACCCTTTCCCTATAAATTATTGTTTCAGGTACGAGTGGCACAAAGGCTTGACGGTACACACTAGCGTGTTGTGGAGACTTCCATTACTTTTACTTTGAGACACTATATTTAGATTATTACATTTTTCGCTGTGTTATATGGATTTGGCTATTTAACTTAACGAGATTTTGATAAACGTTTAATTGGCTTGAACACTTATGGTTTATTTAAATAAAACGGTATTTTAATAAGTTCAAATTCATTGTAATTTTCGGGACGTTACACTCAAGGTCTATACATTGAGTTATCCAAATCCAAGAAAACACATTGGAACTACACCTTACTGCTCATAAGACAATGTCCGACCATATAGGCCCACATCTTACTTATCATGAAACCCGATGCCTATTCCGTGCTACAATGTGGAAAACTAGCGTCCCAACATTGTACATAAAAACTCAAGTGCCTATGGATCCATAGCTATAAGGTCTAAAACATTACATGACTCCAAACGAATGAACTAGCGCATTCAAACACATGTAATTCTCAAATAAATATAAATCAAGACCAAAGCCTATGTTGAGCCATCAAACTTGGACAAATGTCCCCAAAACCCAACATAATCAAATACCGAGCCACAAGTTCAATAAATCAAAAGACATTTGTTAAAAGTCATAAAATGTAAATATTCCACGTTTATACGAAACATGCTCTATAAACATAAATAACTCCACACCACTCTAGGTTAAGACACATCATTTTCTAAAACATCCATCAAAGTGCATTTATACCAAAAGATTTACACTCGTAAACTAAATCGTTAAAAATATCAATACCTAAGATTTACTCATCAAAATACTCGAAATACATATTTTCCCCAAACCAAAAGGTTTACAATTTCCAAAATGTTTGTAAGGACGAGAATGACCAAAATCCAAAGACTGACACGATCATATTTTCAAAGCGTACCATAACACGAATTATACTTACTTCCAACAAACACTAAAAGCGTATTTTGACCAATTGACATCCATTTATGTAATAAATTAATAAAACACTTTCAATCATGATTTATTTATTAAAATATCCAAAAATCCAAAATGTGGGTGTTTTATAAGATTTTATAAAGTTAAACACTTAAAATAATCACAACCCACCAAATAACACAAAATGGATAATTTTCATGTAAAACGCGTAAACACTTTAAAATAAACGTTTTTGGCATGTACAACGTTTTCACAAAGCAACTTGAACTCGCCTTGCTAGATTTAGGCTAAATCTAGATTTTTCCCAAATTTGAGCTCATTTGAAGAAACTTGAATCCTCAAGCCAAATCTTCCAAAATCTAGATCAATGAGTTTACAACCATCAATATTCATATCCAAGCACTTGGAATCATTCCCCAAACATCTTATATCAAAATCTCAATTTATACCAAAACCCCTAATTTTGACCTAATTTCCCTCAAAATCATCCAAACCGAAATTTGAGAAATAAAACATTAGGAAGTCACAAATGGAGCATTTATAGTTCATGAAAAGGTTTAGGAAGAAGAAGGATGAACTCGCTAAACTAGGCTTTGATAAAATCCAAAACCCTAGAAAAACTTCATTGAAGAAGATGAAGATGTAGATGAAGATCCTTTAGCTCTTAGCTTCCAAATCTAGAAGATGAAGTCCAAGACTTGAAATAATTAAGGAAAGGATGCCTTGGATGATTTATGGGTCGTATGAAATGAGGGGTTTTTAGGTTGAGAGAGTTTTGGAATGAGATAGGTGAAATACAATGAGAAAAGGAGAGGAAAATCGGGTTTTAAACCTGCCTAGATGCCGACCGCGATAGTGACACTGTCACTGTGGCGAGTCATTCTAGCCGAAAATGTACCGCAAGGTACCAGGCCCCCCAGCGATTGTGCCCCTGCGATAGTGACACTGTCATAATCGCAAGGCACTCTCGCCCAAAATGTACCGAGCCCAAAAACTTCACTTCTCTCACGCGGAACACCCTCGATTCTTGAAATGACTAAAAGGATTGAGTTCCTAACCCAAAACCACAATTTAGAAACCATAAAACGCACGGAATAACTTTCACTTACCGAAATTTACGGGTGTTACAGTAATGATGTAAAAGATATGGTTTTCTGGTTTTAATGTAATTACGATTTTAATTTAAATAAATCAAATCATAAAATCATATATTGTTTTATTTGGAGCGAAAAAATACGATATTGTTTTATGATGTGATTTATTTAAATTAAAAAAATTAATTATGATAAAGACAATTTAATTATATTGTTTTTTATCATTGCAACAAACTAGTTTATTATCGATTTTTTAACTCCAAAATCATTAAAAACCACTAAAAATGATTTCCAATTTTATCATCCTAAAATTAGATGTTCCAGTTTTTATATTATTTCTCATCCAAAAAACTCAAAATCAACTATTTAGGTTTTAACCAAATGAAAGATTCATACATATTATCATATTTGTAGCTTAAAATTAAACAAATCCCTATATAAACTTCAACCAAGTTTTCATACCCAAATGGACCAAAATACTAAAACAATAAAATTAAATCGTATTTAGTATAATTGATTTTTTAATTTAAACAAATCAAATCATAAAATAATATCTTATGTTATTTATTTTGATATCATTATATATATGTGTGTTAAAAAAATATTGTTTTTACTTTTTTTAGAAGAAAAAGACAAGAATAGGCAATGTCAGGATCGAATCTTAACAAAACTACAAACACTTAGAATTCAGAATTAAAGAATCTGTGGAAAAGAACTTTAATTCTCACAATCAAGAACAATGTAACAGAAAATTCACAATGTTGTGTATTCACTAAATCAACTCACAAGATTACAACCAAACCTCAATCTTGTTGAACAGGCTCAACAAGACGACTTCTACTTCTCTAGAAATAGGGTTCTTCAACCTTGAGGTTAATTCTCTCTTGAATCAATATCTTCTCTCAGAATATCTTTTGCAGAATGTATAAATTGAAACTCTCACGTCTGCTCTAATAGCTATCTATTGAAGTCTATTTATACACAAATAATTACAAGATAACTACCAAAAGTAAATTGATCTTCTGAATCTTCGTTAAACATATCTTGATCAATTCCTTCTTTGTCTCCAAAAGTATCGCATACCAACCTTATCAAGTCAGCAGTATTAACCTTCATTCTTCATGAGCAGTACTAACAATCTTCAGCAGTATTAACCGATTTCATCTCCAGCAGTATTAACATCACTCCAGCAGTATTAATCATGAGCAGTACTAACAGATATTCAATTATGTACCAGCAGTACTAACCTTGACTTGCAGTAGTAACTGTGTCTAGCAGTAGTAACTTCACATAAGCAGTATTAATGAAGAACTGGCAGTAGTAAAATTGTCTTGGCAGTACTAACCATACTTAGCATATCTTCAGTTCCCAACAATCTCCCCCTAACTTGACTTTTAGGAAAAGAAGTCAAGTTCTTCAGATGATGCTTCCAAAACCTAATCATACATGCCTAGATTAGGATTCAATCCCAGACTTTGATTGAGAATCCTTTTTACCAAGAATCTACCCATTGCTGAATCCTTGTTGCAGGTCAACTTAGCATGTAGCATTCCTTTCAGCCTCTTCATGCTGTGTTTGTATATTTCATCCACCAGATAGTATTCATGAGTCGCAGAGTCAAGGGAGATGACATATACTCCACAGTTTTCATAGAGCATCCAGCTGGTAATGGTTTGAAACTGTGTGTTTATCCTATACTGAACTGCTTCAGGTTTGAACATTTGGCACAAGAATTCAAGTACCATTTTAGAGATTGACATCCCTTGCTCAGTCAACATGTTTTCATATAGCCTCATCCCAACTTTGAACATCTCTTCTAAGTCTGATCTTGAGCAAGTTCTGACAATTTTTCCCCAAGTTGAAAAGACTTCAAATTTTCCATCTGCTCTTTTTATCCTAATGAACTCCTTTCTACCATCTTTCAAAGTGTCCCAAAAGATGATTTCAGGAGCCTTAGACGATATTGGTTCAGCCTGAATTGGGTTAGAGTCAACAACAGTAATATACAAATCACATTGGGCATCAGTTTGTGATTGTACATTGCTTGATTGCCCTGATGGAGTTGCCACTTCTTCTTCAGCAACTTTTGGATCAGATTTTTCTTTCACTGTTTCCTCCTGGGCCTCTTCTGCAGTTGGTTCCACCCTTGGCTTCTTTTCATTTTTCTTCTGTGAAGTTATGGGCTTGGTTAATTCTCTTTTCTTTGACATCATCTTGGTTCTTTTAAAAGTTTTAACAGCTTCAGGAGTTGGTTCAGCTGTTTTAAGTTTTTCAGCAGCAATAACCATTTCTGCTGCTATGGCTGTTACTGCTTCTCTTAGAACATGTAATGCTGATGCTTCAACACTGTTCTTCACAATCCAGTATACTTCTTCATCAATTTCAGCTTGAGATGTAGTTACTGCTTCCTTCTCAGTTTCTGCTGCTTTTTCTGTTTCTACTGCCTCTGCAAAGGTTTCTGCTGTTTCTTCTTTTTGGCCTTCAGCAGCATTAACTGTTTCTGCTGCTTGTTCAAACTCAGCAGCATTAACAGTTTCTGCTGCTGTGGTTTCTGCTGCTGTTGTAGTTTCTGCTGCTGTCGTTTCTGCTGCTATAGTTTCTGTTGCTTGAACATTTTTAGCTTCCTTTGTACTTTCCTCAGCAAATTCATTCACTTGCTCCCCCTGTTCCTGTGCACTCTCCATGTTCAACTCATCCTCTGACTCCCCCTTTTTGGGAGCATCATTGGTTGGGTTTCTTCTTCTAAGGACAAACTGTGCTTTCTTCCTTCTGTGTAGTAGCTTTGTGATCATCTTCTTATTCTTCTCTATCTGGGAGTTTTGATAGAGGACCACCTTTTTGAGTTCCTCAATTTCCTGCTGCTGATTTAGGACATCAAGGTTTATATTGGCAATAGTATCCATCAATTCCTCATAAGTGTATCTATCCTCACCCTGTTTAGGAGTTTTTACCTCCCTTAAAGGATCATTGGAAGTTTTAGCAGATGTCTCTTGCCTAGCAAAAGCACTATCTACCCCCTTGGTTTCTTGGCACCTGGGGCCTCTGGATGATTTCTCACCCTGAGTTGCCGTGAGGAAGGGCTTAGTTATTTTACCACTGGCCTTCTCTTTGCTAGCAGAAGTAGTGGCAGCCTTGCGACTCACATGCTCAACCTTCTCCTTAGTGAGCACCTTCTTGGGGTTGGGAGACACCCCTGTGGTTTCCCTTTCGATATTCTCCATTGGAGAATGCTCCAACAGAGGGCTTAAAGGCTTCGGGCTCTTAGGAGATACATCAAGGGAAGGAACCTTGTGTACCTTTCTTCTTTCAAACCTTTTGTTTATTGTGGGAGTGGGTCAAGAATGGACTGAGGGATGTCTTTTGAGATGGAAGGTTGGGATTGGTCATCAGTGGGTGTGTCTAATGAGGGCCTTGACCCTGATGCCATACCTTCAATTGTGTGGGACACAACCATCATTGTAGAGAACAATGGTGTGTCAACTCCTTCCGAGTCCCTAGGAAGTCTTTTCATATTTGAAAAAACCTTCCCTTTAGGGGATTTTGGTACATATACCTCATCAAACTGAGGTAATTCCGTCAATTCCTTAGTTATCACTTCTTGAACAAACCTTGGATACATATAAAACCGCTTTTTGGATTCCAGGTTTGATACTAGATCATTAAAGATCATAGCTGAAAAATTGTACTTTCTGGCAGTGGATAAGCAGACCAAGGCATATGCAATGGGACTGCTGAACTCACTCCATCCAGTAGTTTTCTTGGAAATACAGTGCATCAGGGTATGAACAAGAAATCTCCATTGGTTGAAAAATTTTGACTTGTAGAATTTAAAAACACCAATGGGACCTTCATACCCCATTCTTTGTAAAGTCGAATATAGGTCATCAGAAGATAGAGAGGTTATACCTGAGGCATCATCCAAGTGAAGAGAGATGCGAATAACCTCCTCTGTGACTTTCAAGGGTTTATCACAAACCCTTGTTCGAATGGTTTTCTGCCCTTCTTCGAAACTAACAGTGGCATGCTCCCAAAATTGCGTCTGATGTTCGATATAGATGGTTGGGCTCACCGTTAGGGCATAGGAGATGTGCGAGGATTTAAGAAAATCGACGATATCGTGGAATCCCGCAGCTTGTTTCGGCTTCTGAAGCATGGCTATTTCATTGTGCTCGTCGACAAACTCCATAATCGTTGTGCTTCCTGAGGATTTGTAAAGAAAACACAGAGATTCTAGGGAGACTAGGTTAGAACGAGAGAGAAGAAGTTAATGCGAAGAGTCGTTATGAACTTTGGCGGGCAAACAGGGGTATTTATAGCAGTATTTGCCCTAGATTATCAAAAGCAGTATTAACGACAGAGCAGTATTAACTACACAAGCAGTATTAACTGCTGAGCAGTATTAACTACACAAGCAGTATTAACTGCACATTAGCAGTATTAACTACTGAGCAGTATTAACTGCAAAGCAGTATTAACTACAAAGCAGTATTAACCACACCTGCAGTATTAACTACAAAGCAGTATTAACTGCAAGGGCAGTATTAACTACTTAGCAGTATTAACTGCAAGGGCAGTATTAACTACTTAGCAGTATTAACTACTAGAACACTGGCAGTAGTAACTCTGCACTAGCAGTAGTAACTCTGCACTGGCAGTAGTAATTCTGCACTAGCAGTAGTAACGCTGCACAGGCAGTAGTAATTCTGCACTAGCAGTAGTAACGCTGCACAGGCAGTAGTAACTACACTTACACTTTTCTTCACTTGGTAATCTGAGGGAAACAGAGGATCCTGAGAAAGAGAGTTAGTAGCACCAAATATATGAAGAAATACAGGTATAAGAACAGAAAGTCATGAATTTATTCTAGGTTGATCATGCCCACACTTGTTACCAAAAAAGTGAATCTACCCACATCAAAAGCTTTTGTGAATAGATCAGCAAACTGGTCATTAGTATGAACTTTAGCAACCTGAATTAATTTCTTTTCATTGCAATCTCTTATAAAGTGATACCTTATCTCTATATGCTTTGTTTTTGAGTGTTTGACTGGATTATTAACAATGCTAATAGCACTGTTGTTATCAATGAAGATTGGAGTGTGAAGAAATGTTACCCCATAGTCCAACATCTGATTCTGAATCCATAGAACCTGAGAGCAGCAGCTTGCAGCAGCTATGTACTCAGCCTCTGTGGTAGATAAGGACACTGTGGTTTGTTTCTTACACTGCCAAGATACTAGTCTTGTACCCAAAAACTGACATCCACCTGAAGTAGACTTCCTATCCATGTTAGCTCCACCCAAGTCACTATCTGAGTATGCAAGCAAGTCAAAAGATGATTCATAAGGATACCAGAGACCTAGTCTAGGTTGCCCTCTTAGGTATCTGAAAATTCTCTTGACTGCATGAAGATGAGATTGCTTTGGTGTAACTTGAAATCTGGCACAAACACAAACTGAAAACATAATATCTGGTCTAGAGGCTGTGAGATACATGAGAGATCCAATCATTGATCTGTAATGATGGACATCCATATCCTCCCCCTCAAGATCAGCAGTGAGCTGTTTGTGTGTCTCCATAGGTGTGCTTGCTGGCTTTGAGTCTGATAACCCAAACTTGTCCAGGATGTCTTTCACATACTTGGATTGGCTAATAAAAATCCCATCTTTCCTTTGTTTTACCTGAAGCCCAAGAAAGAAAGTAAGTTCTCCCATGGAACTCATCTTGAAGCTTTTGTGCATTAACTCCTCAAACTCTTTACACATTTGATCATTGGTGGATCCAAAGATGATGTCATCCACATAGATCTGAACAAGTAATGTGTCTTTCTTTCTCCTCTTGATAAACAGAGTCTTGTCAATTACTCCTCTTTCAAAGTCATTTTTCAAGAGATAGGTAGACAGGGTGTCATACCATGCTCTTGGGGCTTGATGCAAACCATAAAGAGCCTTCTTCAACTTGTATACTCTGTCAGGGTGCAATGGATTCTCAAATCCAGGGGGTTGACAGACATATACTTCTTCCTCAATACTTCCATACAGAAATGCACTTTTGACATCCATTTGGTACACTTTGAACTTCATGTATGAGGCATAGGCTAGAAATAACCTGATTGCTTCAATCCTTGCTACAGGAGCAAAGACTTCCTCATAATCTATTCCTTCTTCCTGAGTGTACCCTTGTGCAACCAGTCTAGCTTTGTTTCTGATCACAATCCCTCTGTCATCCTTCTTGTTCCTGAAAATCCACTTGGTGCCAATTGCTCTATGACCTTTTGGAAGGTCCACCAAGTCCCAAACATCCTGTAATTTGAACTGTAGCAGCTCCTCTTGCATTGCCTCTATCCAGCTTGGGTCTTTCATAGCATCATAAGCCTTTTTGGGCTCAATCTGGGATAGAAAGCAAGTAAGAACAGTGTTAACTGTATTTTGCTGCTCTTGCAACTCTTGGAGTCTGCTTTGCTTTCTAGTCATCATGGGAGATGCAATATCTCCAATCACCAACTCAGGAGGATGATTTTTCTGAGTTCTTGTTGGATGACCAGCTTCCTCTTGTATGTTCTCATCCAGATTTGACTCATTTAATTCTGGATTTGTTTCTGCTTCTTCAGTCACCTCAGATTCTCTGGAATTTGGACCTGAAGACTGATTTTCCTCTGCTCTCCTCTCTTCTTCATTCTGAATAGGTTCAGCCTCCTCTTGTTGTTCACAGCATTCAACAGGATCAATGGAAGGGAGTGGAAATATCACAGATTGAATTATGTGTTCTGATGTTGGTGTGTCCCTTTGTCCTGCATATACATCACTACTGAAACCCAAAGAATTAGTGAGTGAATCAATGTCAAATACCCAATTAGGACCTGAACCAATAGGATTTGGTGTGTTCTCATTGCATTTGACATTGTCACTTTCTTCAATTATTCTAGAAGAGGTATTAAAAACTCTGTAGGCCTTACTCTGAGATGAATACCCAACAAGAAAACCATCATCTGCTTTGCTATCAAACTTACCTAAGTGAGATTTGGTATTGAGAATAGTACAAGGACATCCAAATGGTTTGAAAAATCCAATATATGGTTTCTTTTTATGGAAAAGCTCATAAGGTGTCTTGTTTTTAGGCTTTACAACTAAAACTCTGTTTTGAACATAGCAGGCAGTATTAACTGCTTCTGCCCAAAAAGTAATTGGTAACTTTGAATCAGCTAACAGAGATCTAGCAGCCTCAATCAGTGTCCTATTCCTTCTCTCAGCAACACCATTTTGTTGTGGAGTCCTAGGAGCACTGTATTGTCTCTCAATTCCTTTTTCTTCACAAAAGGTGTTTAGATCAAAATTTTTAAACTCAGTTCCATTATCTGATCTAATGACTTTCACTCTTTGATTTGATTGGTTTTCAATTTTGAGAATAAAAGATTTGATCAGTCCACTTGTCTCATCTTTAGTTCTCAGAAAATATACCCAAGTAAATCTAGAATAATCATCAACAATAACTAAGCAGTATGATTTCTTGCCAATACTCATCACATTAGTAGGACCAAACAGATCCATATGTAACAGTTGAAGAGGATTTGAGATAGTGTTTATCTCTTTGGTCTTATGAGAAGGTTTGTGTTGTTTGCCTTTGAGACAAGCAACACAATGATCATCACATGAATAGACTTTGGATGGCAAACCCCTTACAAGGTTATTCTTAACAAGTTTATTCATTGTTTTAAAGTTCATGTGACACATCCTTCTGTGCCAAAGTGATGATTCATCCAAAGAAGCTTTTGAAACTAAACAATTTAGGGATGAACCAGATGACACACTTTCCAAATCTAAACATTATACATTATCCTTCCTAGGAGTTCTCAGAAGTATCATGTTTTCATCAACCACTTTGTATCCAGGAGCAAGGATAATACATTCAGAATCAGTAAACAATATGCTATGCTTCTTGTCACAAACCTGTGATACACTTAACAGGTTGTATCTCAATTGCTCAACATAGTACACATCTTCAAAGGTCATCTTACCTTTTGAAACATCACCCTTACCACTTATCTTTCCACCAGCAGGATTATTCCCAAATGCAACATGTCCTCCATCAATCTTTTTGAAATTTTTGAGGCAGGCCATGTTACCTGTCATGTGCCTGGAGCAACCACTATCAACATGCCAAATGCTCTTCCCCTTGAGCTGTTGGTTACCCTGCACATTAAGATAAATCAGTTAGTTTTGTTGGGAACCCAAGCCGAAGTGGTCTTGGGTCTTCCTTGCTCATCGAAGTACTTGCACTTGGTTTTGATGAGATTTTCAAATTTAGGTACTGCAGTACTGGAGTACTTTGTCAAAATTATTGGTGTAGCAACACTAGAAGCAGTATTAACCTCAGAAGTACTAACAGTGCTAGCAGTACTAATACTGGGAGCAGCAGTATTGTTAGCAGCAGTATCAGCAGTACTAACAGAGGTAGCAGTATTAACAGAGTTAACACTGCTAGAAGCAGTATTAACAGAGTTAACACTGCTAGCAGCAGTACTATCTGAAGAAGAAGCACTAAAAGTGTTAGCAGCACTAACATTGCTAGCAGCACTAACTTTGGAATGATTACTAGCAGTATTAACACTGCTAGCAGCACTAACTTTGGAATGATTACTAGCAGTATTAACACTGCTAGCAGCACCAACTTTTGAAGCAGTACTAACAGTGTTAGCAGTACTAACACTGCTAGCAGCAGTATTGTTTTTAGTGCCTTTTGGAACCCACATAGTACCACATTCCTTTTCAGTCGTTTTCTTTATGTGGCTTTTGGGTTTATCTTGTTTCTTGGCCACATTTTTCTTTGCAGGCTTCCTATAACCAGAGGATTTTTGAAAACTTCTTTGTGAACTTCTCTTTTGGTTAATAGGATTAAAGTAACAGTATTTGGCAAGATGGTTCAATTTGCCACAAATAAAGCAAGGTTTTGGTCTGTTAATTTTTTTCGCAGATCAACTCCTTGCCTTAGTGCCCACTGGTTATTCCAGTTCCTTTGATTTCCCCTCTGATTATCATGTTTTTGGGGCTTGTTCTCTTTAGATTTCCTGCAAGAACACTGTTCACAAGTATTGGAGTTCACAACTGTGGTCTGTGTGTAATGAACTCCCTTTTCCTTTTCAGTCCTTTTGATCTCATTGTTCTTAACACATGGACTTTCACATTCCTCATCAGATTCTACTTTGTCAGTCTCATCCTCAACAACTACTTTATCTAATGGATCTACTTCAATGGCTCCTTTAGGTAAGTCCTTCCTATCCTTGGTTTCTAATAGGTCTGACTTAGGAGGGATGTAGTTGTTGTTATAGGGTGGAGGTGTGGCATTATACCCTAGGCCTGTTTTCACCTTACCATGGACTTGAGCATTTATTATTGTGTCCATGGCTTTAGATGCCTTTGAAAACTTTTCAACATCAGCTTTAACTTTCTTAAGTTCTTCTGTTAATTTCCCACACTCTTCCCTAGACTCTTTTAATTGGAACTCAAGATCACCTTTTTCCCACTTCCAGTAGTTAGTATCATATGAATGTTGAAGTTCATTGGCTTGAAAGGCCCTAATCTGTTCTTCAAACCTCTCAACAATCAACACATAGTCTCTTCTATCCTTTTCTAACCTTTTAAGATCATCACACATACCCTGATTGTGATCTCTATACCTTTTAACAGTGTCTATACAAGCTTGAGTACAGAGATTAGATTTTACCTCAGTGGGAAGATCTGAAACTTCAGCCATAAGAGCTTGATTTTGGATGGCTTCTTCTGCTTGGTCACTCCAGTCAAATCCCATTCCTTGTTGAGAAACAAGAGCTTGAATGGAGTTTCTGTTTTGATTGGAACTTCCAGCCTGAGTTTGTTGATGGCTGTTGTGAGATGTTCCTCCTCTGCATTCCCTGGCAAAGTGTCCCATCTTGTGACACTTGTAGCATTCAACTTTGGATTTGTCAAATCCAGCACCATCCTCTCTTCTTTGGGAAAAATTGTTTCTCCCTGTCCTCTTAATGAATCTCTTCACCCTCATAGAATGCATAGCCATCTGCCATTTGATGTCCATCTCTTCAAGGTCATCAGCATTAACCTGTTCTAAATCATCATTAATCAAAGAGGAATTTACATGACTAGAAAAGAAAGCTTCTAGTACTGAATCTTTTGATTTTTCCTGATTGATTGAACCAGCAGTACTAACTGATTCATGGTTAGCAGTAGAATCAGGTGATGCTGAAAGAAGTGCAGCATTATGAACATATCCAGAGGGCTTCCTTTTGGCTTCAACCTCTGATTCAAAGACTCTAAGATCATTGTACAGATCATCAAGTTCCTTATCTTCCAGTTGGTCATTCTGTCTGAAGGACACAGTGTACATGGTCCATTCCTCACCTAGGGATCTGAGAAACTTCCTATTCACATCATCAGGCTCCATATGAACACCAACTGTATCCAACTCTCCAATCAACTTATTGAATCTATCAAAAGTTTGAGTCATAGACTCATTCTTGGTAGAAGTAAAGTTTTCATACTGTTGCTTGAGAATTGCCTTCTGATTTCTCTTTGTGCTCTTTGTTCCAGTGAATCTCTTCTCCAAGGCATTCCATAAGATTTGAGCATCAGAACAGTGATGGAATTGATGCTGATATTCATTGGGAATAGCCAAAAGCAGAGTGCTTAAGGCTTTCATCTCTGTCTGTCTGACCTTTCTTTCTGCATCTGTCTTTGGTGGGGGTCTTTTGCCATCTGCTCCTACTCTTCCTTCAGCACATGGACCATTCTCAATGATATCCCAGATGGAATAATCAGTAAGCAGAATGTACTGCTTGATTCTAATTTTCCACATGTCAAATTCATTGGGTCTGAGCATGGGAACCTTAGATACAAGAGTACTGTTTGATTCAAAAGAATTTTCCATAATGACTGTAGAATTCTAAGAGACACTAGCTCTGATACCACTTGTCAGGATCGAATCTTAACAAGACTACAAACACTTAGAATTCAGAATTAAAGAATCTGCGGAAAAGAACTTTAATTCTCACAATCAAGAACAATGTAACAGAAAATTCACAATGTTGTGTATTCACTAAATCAACTCACAAGATTACAACCAAACCTCAATCTTGTTGAACATGCTCAACAAGACGACTTCTACTTCTCTAGAAATAGGGTTCTTCAACCTTGAGGTTAATTCTCTCTTGAATCAATATCTTCTCTCAGAATATCTTTTGCAGAATGTATAAATTGAAACTCTCACGTCTGCTCTAATAGCTATCTATTGAAGTCTATTTATACACAAATAATTACAAGATAACTACCAAAAGTAAATTGATCTTCTGAATCTTCGTTAAACATATCTTGATCAATTCCTTCTTTGTCTCCAAAAGTATCGCATACCAACCTTATCAAGTCAGCAGTATTAACCTTCATTCTTCATGAGCAGTACTAACAATCTTCAGCAGTATTAACCGATTTCATCTCCAGCAGTATTAACATCACTCCAGCAGTATTAATCATGAGCAGTACTAACAGATATTCAATTATGTACCAGCAGTACTAACCTTGACTTGCAGTAGTAACTGTGTCTAGCAGTAGTAACTTCACATAAGCAGTATTAATGAAGAACTGGCAGTAGTAAAATTGTCTTGGCAGTACTAACCATACTTAGCATATCTTCAGTTCCCAACAATCTCCCCCTAACTTGACTTTTAGGAAAAGAAGTCAAGTTCTTCAGATGATGCTTCCAAAACCTAATCATACATGCCTAGATTAGGATTCAATCCCAGACTTTGATTGAGAATCCTTTTTACCAAGAATCTACCCATTGCTGAATCCTTGTTGCAAGTCAACTTAGCATGTAGCATTCCTTTCAGCCTCTTCATGCTGTGTTTGTATATTTCATCCACCAGATAGTATTCATGAGTCGCAGAGTCAAGGGAGATGACATATACTCCACAGTTTTCATAGAGCATCCAGTTGGTAATGGTTTGAAACTGTGTGTTTATCCTATACTGAACTGCTTCAGGTTTGAACATTTGGCACAAGAATTCAAGTACCATTTTAGAGATTGACATCCCTTGCTCAGTCAGCATGTTTTCATATAGCCTCATCCCAACTTTGAACATCTCTTCTAAGTCTGATCTTGAGCAAGTTCTGACAATTTTTCCCCAAGTTGAAAAGACTTCAAATTTTCCATCTGCTCTTTTTATCCTAATGAACTCCTTTCTACCATCTTTCAAAGTGTCCCAAAAGATGATTTCAGGAGCCTTAGACGATATTGGTTCAGCCTGAATTGGGTTAGAGTCAACAACAGTAATATACAAATCACATTGGGCATCAGTTTGTGATTGTACATTGCTTGATTGCCCTGATGGAGTTGCCACTTCTTCTTCAGCAACTTTTGGATCAGATTTTTCTTTCACTGTTTCCTCCTGGGCCTCTTCTGCAGTTGGTTCCACCCTTGGCTTCTTTTCATTTTTCTTCTGTGAAGTTATGGGCTTGGTTAATTCTCTTTTCTTTGACATCATCTTGGTTCTTTTAAAAGTTTTAACAGCTTCAGGAGTTGGTTCAGCTGTTTTAAGTTTTTCAGCAGCAATAACCATTTCTGCTGCTATGGCTGTTACTGCTTCTCTTAGAACATGTAATGCTGCTGCTTCAACACTGTTCTTCACAATCCAGTATACTTCTTCATCAATTTCAGCTTGAGATGTAGTTACTGCTTCCTTCTCAGTTTCTGCTGCTTTTTCTGTTTCTACTGCCTCTGCAAAGGTTTCTGCTGTTTCTTCTTTTTGGCCTTCAGCAGCATTAACTGTTTTTGCTGCTTGTTCAAACTCAGCAGCATTAACAGTTTCTGCTGCTGTGGTTTCTGCTGCTGTTGTAGTTTATGCTGCTGTCGTTTCTGCTGCTATAGTTTCTGTTGCTTGAACATTTTTAGCTTCCTTTGTACTTTCCTCAGCAAATTCATTCACTTGCTCCCCCTGTTCCTGTGCACTCTCCATGTTCAACTCATCCTCTGACTCCCCCTTTTTGGGAGCATCATTGGTTGGGTTTCTTCTTCTAAGGACAAACTGTGCTTTCTTCCTTCTGTGTAGTAGCTTTGTGATCATCTTCTTATTCTTCTCTATCTGGGAGTTTTGATAGAGGACCACCTTTTTGAGTTCCTCAATTTCCTGCTGCTGATTTAGGACATCAAGGTTTATATTGGCAATAGTATCCATCAATTCCTCATAAGTGTATCTATCCTCACCCTGTTTAGGAGTTTTTACCTCCCTTAAAGGATCATTGGAAGTTTTAGCAGATGTCTCTTGCCTAGCAAAAGCACTATCTACCCCCTTGGTTTCTTGGCACCTGGGGCCTCTGGATGATTTCTCACCCTGAGTTGCCGTGAGGAAGGGCTTAGTTATTTTACCACTGGCCTTCTCTTTGCTAGCAGAAGTAGTGGCAGCCTTGCGACTCACATGCTCAACCTTCTCCTTAGTGAGCACCTTCTTGGGGTTGGGAGACACCCCTGTGGTTTCCCTTTCGATATTCTCCATTGGAGAATGCTCCAACAGAGAGCTTAAAGGCTTCGGGCTCTTAGGAGATACATCAAGGGAAGGAACCTTGTGTACCTTTCTTCTTTCAAACCTTTTGGTTATTGTGGGAGTGGGTCGTTCAAGAATGGACTGAGGGATGTCTTTTGAGATGGAAGGTTGGGATTGGTCATCAGTGGGTGTGTCTAATGAGGGCCTTGACCCTGATGCCATACCTTCAATTGTGTGGGACACAACCATCATTGTAGAGAACAATGGTGTGTCAACTCCTTCCGAGTCCCTAGGAAGTCTTTTCATATTTGAAAAAACCTTCCCTTTAGGGGATTTTGGTACATATACCTCGTCAAACTGAGGTAATTCCGTCAATTCCTTAGTTATCACTTCTTGAACAAACCTTGGATACATATAAAACCGCTTTTTGGATTCCAGGTTTGATACTAGATCATTAAAGATCATAGCTGAAAAATTGTACTTTCTGGCAGTGGATAAGCAGACCAAGGCATATGCAATGGGACTGCTGAACTCACTCCATCCAGTAGTTTTCTTGGAAATACAGTGCATCAGGGTATGAACAAGAAATCTCCATTGGTTGAAAAATTTTGACTTGTAGAATTTAAAAACACCAATGGGACCTTCATACCCCATTCTTTGTAAAGTCGAATATAGGTCATCAGAAGATAGAGAGGTTATACCTGAGGCATCATCCAAGTGAAGAGAGATGCGAATAACCTCCTCTGTGACTTTCAAGGGTTTATCACAAACCCTTGTTCGAATGGTTTTCTGCCCTTCTTCGAAACTAACAGTGGCATGCTCCCAAAATTGCGTCTGATGTTCGATATAGATGGTTGGGCTCACCGTTAGGGCATAGGAGATGTGCGAGGATTTAAGAAAATCGACGATATCGTGGAATCCCGCAGCTTGTTTCGGCTTCTGAAGCATGACTATTTCATTGTGCTCGTCGACAAACTCCATAATCGTTGTGCTTCCTGAGGATTTGTAAAGAAAACACAGAGATTCTAGGGAGACTAGGTTAGAACGAGAGAGAAGAAGTTAATGCGAAGAGTCGTTATGAACTTTGGCGGGCAAACAGGGGTATTTATAGCAGTATTTGCCCTAGATTATCAAAAGCAGTATTAACGACAGAGCAGTATTAACTACACAAGCAGTATTAACTACACAAGCAGTATTAACTGCACATTAGCAGTATTAACTACTGAGCAGTATTAACTGCAAAGCAGTATTAACTACAAAGCAGTATTAACCACACCTGCAGTATTAACTACAAAGCAGTATTAACTGCAAGGGCAGTATTAACTACTTAGCAGTATTAACTGCAAGGGCAGTATTAACTACTTAGCAGTATTAACTACTAGAACACTGGCAGTAGTAACTCTGCACTAGCAGTAGTAACTCTGCACTGGCAGTAGTAATTCTGCACTAGCAGTAGTAACGCTGCACAGGCAGTAGTAATTCTGCACTAGCAGTAGTAACGCTGCACAGGCAGTAGTAACTACACTTACACTTTTCTTCACTTGGTAATCTGAGGGAAACAGAGGATCCTGAGAAAGAGAGTTAGTAGCACCAAATATATGAAGAAATACAGGTATAAGAACAGAAAGTCATGAATTTATTCTAGGTTGATCATGCCCACACTTGTTACCAAAAAAGTGAATCTACCCACATCAAAAGCTTTTGTGAATAGATCAGCAAACTGGTCATTAGTATGAACTTTAGCAACCTGAATTAATTTCTTTTCATTGCAATCTCTTATAAAGTGATACCTTATCTCTATATGCTTTGTTTTTGAGTGTTTGACTGGATTATTAACAATGCTAATAGCACTGTTGTTATCAATGAAGATTGGAGTGTGAAGAAATGTTACCCCATAGTCCAACATCTGATTCTGAATCCATAGAACCTGAGAGCAGCAGCTTGCAGCAGCTATGTACTCAGCCTCTGTGGTAGATAAGGACACTGTGGTTTGTTTCTTACACTGCCAAGATACTAGTCTTATACCCAAAAACTGACATCCACCTGAAGTAGACTTCCTATCCATGTTAGCTCCACCCAAGTCACTATCTGAGTATGCAAGCAAGTCAAAAGATGATTCATAAGGATACCAGAGACCTAGTCTAGGTTGCCCTCTTAGGTATCTGAAAATTCTCTTGACTGCATGAAGATGAGATTGCTTTGGTGTAACTTGAAATCTGGCACAAACACAAACTGAAAACATAATATCTGGTCTAGAGGCTGTGAGATACATGAGAGATCCAATCATTGATCTGTAATGATGGACATCCATATCCTCCCCCTCAAGATCAGCAGTGAGCTGTTTGTGTGTCTCCATAGGTGTGCTTGCTGGCTTTGAGTCTGATAACCCAAACTTGTCCAGGATGTCTTTCACATACTTGGATTGGCTAATAAAAATCCCATCTTTCCTTTGTTTTACCTGAAGCCCAAGAAAGAAAGTAAGTTCTCCCATGGAACTCATCTTGAAGCTTTTGTGCATTAACTCCTCAAACTCTTTACACATTTGATCATTGGTGGATCCAAAGATGATGTCATCCACATAGATCTGAACAAGTAATGTGTCTTTCTTTCTCCTCTTGATAAACAGAGTCTTGTCAATTACTCCTCTTTCAAAGTCATTTTTCAAGAGATAGGTAGACAGGGTGTCATACCATGCTCTTGGGGCTTGATGCAAACCATAAAGAGCCTTCTTCAACTTGTATACTCTGTCAGGGTGCAATGGATTCTCAAATCCAGGGGGTTGACAGACATATACTTCTTCCTCAATACTTCCATACAGAAATGCACTTTTGACATCCATTTGGTACACTTTGAACTTCATGTATGAGGCATAGGCTAGAAATAACCTGATTGCTTCAATCCTTGCTACAGGAGCAAAGACTTCCTCATAATCTATTCCTTCTTCCTGAGTGTACCCTTGTGCAACCAGTCTAGTTTTGTTTCTGATCACAATCCCTCTGTCATCCTTCTTGTTCCTGAAAATCCACTTGGTGCCAATTGCTCTATGACCTTTTGGAAGGTCCACCAAGTCCCAAACATCCTGTAATTTGAACTGTAGCAGCTCCTCTTGCATTGCCTCTATCCAGCTTGGGTCTTTCATAGCATCATAAGCCTTTTTGGGCTCAATCTGGGATAGAAAGCAAGTAAGAACAGTGTTAACTGTATTTTGCTGCTCTTGCAACTCTTGGAGTCTGCTTTGCTTTCTAGTCATCATGGGAGATGCAATATCTCCAATCACCAACTCAGGAGGATGATTTTTCTGAGTTCTTGTTGGATGACCAGCTTCCTCTTGTATGTTCTCATCCAGATTTGACTCATTTAATTCTGGATTTGTTTCTGCTTCTTCAGTCACCTCAGATTCTCTGGAATTTGGACCTGAAGACTGATTTTCCTCTGCTCTCCTCTCTTCTTCATTCTGAATAGGTTCAGCCTCCTCTTGTTGTTCACAGAATTCAACAGGATCAATGGAAGGGAGTGGAAATATCACAGATTGAATTATGTGTTCTGATGTTGGTGTGTCCCTTTGTCCTGCATATACATCACTACTGAAACCCAAAGAATTAGTGAGTGAATCAATGTCAAATAGCCAATTAGGACCTGAACCAATAGGATTTGGTGTGTTCTCATTGCATTTGACATTGTCACTTTCTTCAATTATTCTAGAAGAGGTATTAAAAACTCTGTAGGCCTTACTCTGAGATGAATACCCAACAAGAAAACCATCATCTGCTTTGCTATCAAACTTACCTAAGTGAGATTTGGTATTGAGAATAGTACAAGGACATCCAAATGGTTTGAAAAATCCAATATATGGTTTCTTTTTATGGAAAAGCTCATAAGGTGTCTTGTTTTTAGGCTTTACAACTAAAACTCTGTTTTGAACATAGCAGGCAGTATTAACTGCTTCTGCCCAAAAAGTAATTGGTAACTTTGAATCAGCTAACAGAGATCTAGCAGCCTCAATCAGTGTCCTATTCCTTCTCTCAGCAACACCATTTTGTTGTGGAGTCCTAGGAGCACTGTATTGTCTCTCAATTCCTTTTTCTTCACAAAAGGTGTTTAGATCAAAATTTTTAAACTCAGTTCCATTATCTGATCTAATGACTTTCACTCTTTGATTTGATTGGTTTTCAATTTTGAGAATAAAAGATTTGATCAGTCCACTTGTCTCATCTTTAGTTCTCAGAAAATATACCCAAGTAAATCTAGAATAATCATCAACAATAACTAAGCAGTATGATTTCTTGCCAATACTCATCACATTAGTAGGACCAAACAGATCCATATGTAACAGTTGAAGAGGATTTGAGATAGTGTTTATCTCTTTGGTCTTATGAGAAGTTTTGTGTTGTTTGCCTTTGAGACAAGCAACACAATGATCATCACATGAATAGACTTTGGATGGCAAACCCCTTACAAGGTTATTCTTAACAAGTTTATTCATTGTTTTAAAGTTCATGTGACACATCCTTCTGTGCCAAAGTGATGATTCATCCAAAGAAGCTTTTGAAACTAAACAATTTAGGGATGAACCAGATGACACACTTTCCAAATCTAAACATTATACATTATCCTTCCTAGGAGTTCTCAGAAGTATCATGTTTTCATCAACCACTTTGTATCCAGGAGCAAGGATAATACATTCAGAATCAGTAAACAATATGCTATGCTTCTTGTCACAAACCTGTGATACACTTAACAGGTTGTATCTCAATTGCTCAACATAGTACACATCTTCAAAGGTCATCTTACCTTTTGAAACATCACCCTTACCACTTATCTTTCCACCAGCATGATTATTCCCAAATGCAACATGTCCTCCATCAATCTTTTTGAAATTTTTGAGGCAGGCCATGTTACCTGTCATGTGCCTGGAGCAACCACTATCAACATGCCAAATGCTCTTCCCCTTGAGCTGTTGGTTACCCTGCACATTAAGATAAATCAGTTAGTTTTGTTGGGAACCCAAGCCGAAGTGGTCTTGGGTCTTCCTTGCTCATCGAAGTACTTGCACTTGGTTTTGATGAGATTTTCAAATTTAGGTACTGCAGTACTGGAGTACTTTGTCAAAATTATTGGTGTAGCAACACTAGAAGCAGTATTAACCTCAGAAGTACTAACAGTGCTAGTAGTACTAATACTGGGAGCAGCAGTATTGTTAGCAGCAGTATCAGCAGTACTAACAGAGGTAGCAGTATTAACAGAGTTAACACTGCTAGAAGCAGTATTAACAGAGTTAACACTGCTAGCAGCAGTACTATCTGAAGAAGAAGCACTAAAAGTGTTAGCAGCACTAACATTGCTAGCAGCACTAACTTTGGAATGATTACTAACAGTATTAACACTGCTAGCAGCACTAACTTTGGAATGATTACTAGCAGTATTAACACTGCTAGCAGCACCAACTTTTGAAGCAGTACTAACAGTGTTAGCAGTACTAACACTGCTAGCAGCAGTATTGTTTTTAGTGCCTTTTGGAACCCACATAGTACCACATTCCTTTTCAGTCGTTTTCTTTATGTGGCTTTTGGGTTTATCTTGTTTCTTGGCCACATTTTTCTTTGCAGGCTTCCTATAACCAGAGGATTTTTGAAAACTTCTTTGTGAACTTCTCTTTTGGTTAATAGGATTAAAGTAACAGTATTTGGCAAGATGGTTCAATTTGCCACAAATAAAGCAAGGTTTTGGTCTGTTAATTTTTTTGCAGATCAACTCCTTGCCTTAGTGCCCACTGGTTATTCCAGTTCCTTTGATTTCCCCTCTGATTATCATGTTTTTGGGGCTTGTTCTCTTTAGATTTCCTGCAAGAACACTGTTCACAAGTATTGGAGTTCACAACTGTGGTCTGTGTGTAATGAACTCCCTTTTCCTTTTCAGTCCTTTTGATCTCATTGTTCTTAACACATGGACTTTCACATTCCTCATCAGATTCTACTTTGTCAGTCTCATCCTCAACAACTACTTTATCTAATGGATCTACTTCAATGGCTCCTTTAGGTAAGTCCTTCCTATCCTTGGTTTCTAATAGGTCTGACTTAGGAGGGATGTAGTTGTTGTTATAGGGTGGAGGTGTGGCATTATACCCTAGGCCTGTTTTCACCTTACCATGGACTTGAGCATTTATTATTGTGTCCATGGCTTTAGATGCCTTTGAAAACTTTTCAACATCAGCTTTAACTTTCTTAAGTTCTTCTGTTAATTTCCCACACTCTTCCCTAGACTCTTTTAATTGGAACTCAAGATCACCTTTTTCCCACTTCCAGTAGTTAGTATCATATGAATGTTGAAGTTCATTGGCTTGAAAGGCCCTAATCTGTTCTTCAAACCTCTCAACAATCAACACATAGTCTCTTCTATCCTTTTCTAACCTTTTAAGATCATCACACATACCCTGATTGTGATCTCTATACCTTTTAACAGTGTCTATACAAGCTTGAGTACAGAGATTAGATTTTACCTCAGTGGGAAGATCTGAAACTTCAGCCATAAGAGCTTGATTTTGGATGGCTTCTTCTGCTTGGTCACTCCAGTCAAATCCCATTCCTTGTTGAGAAACAAGAGCTTGAATGGAGTTTCTGTTTTGATTGGAACTTCCAGCCTGAGTTTGTTGATGGCTGTTGTGAGATGTTCCTCCTCTGCATTCCCTGGCAAAGTGTCCCATCTTGTGACACTTGTAGCATTCAACTTTGGATTTGTCAAATCCAGCACCATCCTCTCTTCTTTGGGAAAAATTGTTTCTCCCTGTCCTCTTAATGAATCTCTTCACCCTCATAGAATGCATAGCCATCTGCCATTTGATGTCCATCTCTTCAAGGTCATCAGCATTAACCTGTTCTAAATCATCATTAATCAAAGAGGAATTTACATGACTAGAAAAGAAAGCTTCTAGTACTGAATCTTTTGATTTTTCCTGATTGATTGAACCAGCAGCACTAACTGAACCAGCAGTACTAACTGATTCATGGTTAGCAGTAGAATCAGGTGATGCTGAAAGAAGTGCAACATTATGAACATATCCAGAGGGCTTCCTTTTGGCTTCAACCTCTGATTCAAAGACTCTAAGATCATTGTACAGATCATCAAGTTCCTTATCTTCCAGTTGGTCATTCTGTCTGAAGGACACAGTGTACATGGTCCATTCCTCACCTAGGGATCTGAGAAACTTCCTATTCACATCATCAGGCTCCATATGAACACTAACTGTAGCCAACTCTCCAATCAACTTATTGAATCTATCAAAAGTTTGAGTCATAGACTCATTCTTGGTAGAAGTAAAGTTTTCATACTGTTGCTTGAGAATTGCCTTCTGATTTCTCTTTGTGCTCTTTGTTCCAGTGAATCTCTTCTCCAAGGCATTCCATAAGATTTGAGCATCAGAACAGTGATGGAATTGATGCTGATATTCATTGGGAATAGCCAAAAGCAGAGTGCTTAAGGCTTTCATCTCTGTCTGTCTGACCTTTCTTTCTGCATCTGTCTTTGGTGGGGGTCTTTTGCCATCTGCTCCTACTCTTCCTTCAGCACATGGACCATTCTCAATGATATCCCAGATGGAATAATCAGTAAGCAGAATGTACTGCTTGATTCTAATTTTCCACATGTCAAATTCATTGGGTCTGAGCATGGGAACCTTAGATACAAGAGTACTGTTTGATTCAAAAGAATTTTCCATAATGACTGTAGAATTCTAAGAGACACTAGCTCTGATACCACTTGTCAGGATCGAATCTTAACAAGACTACAAACACTTAGAATTCAGAATTAAAGAATCTGCGGAAAAGAACTTTAATTCTCACAATCAAGAACAATGTAACAGAAAATTCACAATGTTGTGTATTCACTAAATCAACTCACAAGATTACAACCAAACCTCAATCTTGTTGAACAGGCTCAACAAGACGACTTCTACTTCTCTAGAAATAGGGTTCTTCAACCTTGAGGTTAATTCTCTCTTGAATCAATATCTTCTCTCAGAATATCTTTTGCAGAATGTATAAATTGAAACTCTCACGTCTGCTCTAATAGCTATCTATTGAAGTCTATTTATACACAAATAATTACAAGATAACTACCAAAAGTAAATTGATCTTCTGAATCTTCGTTAAACATATCTTGATCAATTCCTTCTTTGTCTCCAAAAGTATCGCATACCAACCTTATCAAGTCAGCAGTATTAACCTTCATTCTTCATGAGCAGTACTAACAATCTTCAGCAGTATTAACCGATTTCATCTCCAGCAGTATTAACATCACTCCGGCAGTATTAATCATGAGCAGTACTAACAGATATTCAATTATGTACCAGCAGTACTAACCTTGACTTGCAGTAGTAACTGTGTCTAGCAGTAGTAACTTCACATAAGCAGTATTAATGAAGAACTGGCAGTAGTAAAATTGTCTTGGCAGTACTAACCATACTTAGCATATCTTCAGTTCCCAACAGGCAAAAAGACTATAATGGTTCTCGATCTAACGAGTTAACGGAGGTGTTAGTCAGAAGGGTCTTAGCAAAAACAAATTAAATACCACAATGACCAAATCCACAATAAAAATGTTATAGGGATCATGATAAAAAATATTAAAATACAGGAACCAAATCCACAATTCACTCTTAATTATATTTTATGATATTGTTTTTAGAAGATATTTGCGTTGCTTTTTAAGAAACTTGAAAGATAATGAATAATGGTAAATTAGTTGGTGAAAAATATGATGAAAATAATGATGAATCCAATTCATTCCAATGGTAATATATCCAACCCAATCATCAACTGTATTGGATTGGATCGGTTGTCCATTATTAATTTGATCGGATCGATGATAAAATATAACATCTAATGGATGATTGGATAGGATCAGATGGCAAAATACGACATTTAGGTGCTGTTTGTTTTTTAAGAGGTTTAAAGTCTGAAATCTGATTTTACATCTAAAAAGTAAGAGGTGGTGCTGAAGTCTGAAATCTGAAATATTAAGACTGTTTGTTTTTATAAAATGATAAACATCTTAATTGACTAAAAATATTATGTTTTAAAATTCCAACATGAAAGAGACCACTATTTGATAACACACATTCATATCCATCAACCATGCGTGCAATTGAGGAGGAGGTAGAAGGAACTGAGCCCTTAAAAAAAAGAGGAATTAAGTGAATGGTGCACCTCTAAAATTTCAGAGGACATTAAGAGGTTTTTAGATTTTTTTCTAAAAATAAAACAAACAATCTTAAATCTGAAAACCTCTTAATTTTCAGACTTAAGAGGTTTTAAGAGGTATTTTTTCAAAAACAATGATTGAATCAAATCGAATTCTCCTAAATTTATTATATTTCAACCGATGAATACTTCTACTTTATTTTAATGTTATTCGTATTAGATGCAAATAAATACATCGATCCATCCATCAAATTGGTGCTCTTTTCTATTTAATATAATGGTAAATTAGTAAATGTTCAATTTTGTATTTATGTTAAATGAGTTTTCAACATTTATGATATTGATTGATCTTGATGTGATATTTTTGTTGGATATAGTGCCCAAAGTCATTAAACTATTGGTAATATTTTGAATAATAGCAGGGTCCTTTTGGGTTGCCCTTAAGACCCAAATAACCAATCAGAAGAATAAGAGGGAGTTTATTAATTTGTCATTTGATGATAAATTAATTATAAGCTACAATATAATTAATTAGATTAATTATATGATGTACATGGACTAAATGATAATTGGTTAAAAATAGTTTTAACAAGCTTATCGGTTTAAGGGGGCTAGTTGTAAATAGAGGAGTTATAAATAAACTGCCAAGTGTCAAACCCTAATGAGTTTTTTGATCCCTCCATATTGTCGTCGACCTCCCCTCTCCCTCCCTCCCAAAATCGTAAACCCTAATAAGGGTTTAGGATTTAGCCTCTTCTTGATTGTTTGGATTTGGTGTTCTTAAGTGTGAGCCACTAGAGGGATTCATACTATTGGTCCTTGACATCCAAGAAGCAAGATCAAAGGTTGATTCATCATTGTGATTTTCGACAATCACAATAAACAAGTAAGTATTCTAGCTTCATTATTTTGTGGTTAATTATCTAGAACGTATGTATCTTTGTAGGTTGTTAGTTTGCAAGTGCCAAAGATGATATTTTAAAAATTGCTTCCGTTGCCTATATCATGTGGTTTGTAAGTTTGCTAAAAACCTTTCAATGGTATCAGAGCCATAGTTCTTAGATATTAGCTCAAAAGTAGTTTCAATGTGATTTGCAAAACTGTTTATGTTGGTTTAGGGTTTTTCGAAAATTTTGGGTTTGAGGTTACAAAATCGATTTCAAATTTTTGTGGCCATTGGATTGCTATTATAATCCCTAAGTTAGGGTTTCATGGTCATAACCTCAAAACATAATTTTTGGAAACTAATTTTGTTACTTGCATAAAAGGTTTGTATTATTAGCGATTAAGTTTTATCGAAATCCCTAAAGAGTATAGGGTAGTCGTTTTTTATGCAATGTTATACCCTAATTGATTTTGGCTAGTTTCCTAACTTGCCTAAAACACAACAATAAACAATTTTGGCAAATATTGAATAGATAATCTTACATATTATCTTATCTTATATAAATATATTTAAGTTGAATAAAATTGTAAGATAAACATTAACATTATTTATATAGTGAATATAAATTGTATGTCAAATATTTACATTAATTATTAGCATGTGTCCTCACATGTTTAATTGGAATTAATTATGGAAACGATTATATTAATTATTAAATGTGCTCTTACATGGTTAATTGGAATTAATTAGACAATCATAATTTTAAATTGTTTAAAATTCCATTCAATCTTATCTTATATAAATATATTTAAGTTGAATAATATTGTAAGATAAACATTACCATTATTTATATATAGTGAATATAAATTGTATGTCAAATATTTACATTAATTATTAGCATGTGTCCTCACATGTTTAATTGGAATTAATTATGGAAACGATTATATTAATTATTAAATGTGCCCTCACATGGTTAATTAGAATTAATTAGATAATCATAATTTTAAATTGTTTAAAATTCTATTCGATTGATTTATATGAAAATGATTATATTAATTATTAAATGTGCCCTCACATGGTTAATTAGAATTAATTAGATAATCATAATTTTAAATTGTTTAAAATTCCATTCAATTTATTTATATATATATTAGACCTTAATTATATATATAAAATTAAATTATACATTGATAGTCAAACCGAGACTAGGCGTACTCACTATAAGCACTCTAAGGGGGTTTAAGAAGGTTACCTATAATATGGTTGCCGAATGAGTCAATGGTTTTTAAAACGCCCTGCGTTACCATGCTCACCGCCTCTTGTGTGGACTAGTGGAATTACCGAAAAGGTTTGATAGGTTAATGTGGCAAGTTAAAAGTATTAACTGTGAAGTATAAAAACAAAAATCCCGTTTTAGATATACTAAGAAATGTGAAAGTCTTATGCTACCCATGAAAAGAACACACATATTCTTATAGCTTGTTAACGGAGCGTGTGCGGTTTGCCGACACGTTAATGTGAAACTATAATCGAAAATGATGTGGCACTCGTGATTCTCAAGCGTACTTGAGCCGAAGGGGTCCATGCGTTTTTTGCATGGTCGATTCACCATCTAGTTTGTGATCCTCGGCATCCCAGTCACAAATAGAAGATGAGCATAATCGAGATTAACATGCCATTGACAGTGAATCTCAAAAGACCTAGGAGTTTCATAGTGAATGAAATTAACAAACAGCATTTGTTTACCTAAATAACCCTGTGATGTGATTACGACATCCCTTTTCGCATCATAGAGTAAAATATGGATCCTAGCCTTGTTAAATATTTTTGGATAATTATTTTTAAGGGTTAAATATCAAACTAGCTAAAATTAAAACTGTATCTACAGATGGCTGAAAATATTCCTCCTCCTCCTCCTCCTACTCACACAACATCCAACCTTACGTTACTCTCTATCCTAAGTAAAGATAAGCTGACTGGGCCAAACTATTTGGATTGGATTCGTGCCTTGAGAATTGCCTTGAGGTACGAAGACAAAGAATATTTGCTCGACGAGGATCTTCCTATACTTAGTGATGATGCAAGCCCTGAAGCAGTAGCTGAATATAACAAGCAATTCGCAGAATCCACAAAAGTCGTGTGTCTCATGTTGGCGTCCATGTCCCCGGAACTTCAAAAGAGTTTCGAGAACATGGGGGCGTTTGAACTAAATGAGCAGCTTCGTGAAATGTTTCAGGAGCAAACGAGGCAAGAAAGGTTCCAAGTCGTAAAATCGCTTGTGGAATGTAAGCAACAGGACGGTGCCCCTGTATGTGCGCATGTGCAAAAGATGAAAGCGTACATTGACAGGTTAGGCAATCTAGGTGTCGATTTCCCAAGAGAGCTTGCCATTGACATGGTGCTAAACTCTCTTAGTGGGGCATATAAACAGTTCATAGTGAACTTCAATATGAACAATATGGACAAGACCTTGATGGAACTTCATGGCATGTTGAGATCTGCTGAAGCAAGTATGGGTAAGACCCAAATTGCTCACTCAACTGCTCCCGTCCTGGCCATTAGGGAAGGTGGTTGTAAGAAGAAGAAAGTTTCTCATCCCAAAGGGAAGGGAAAGGCTAAAGTTGTTCCTCGCAACAAAGGCCTTAAGAGAAAAACTGATTCTTCTGACATACCACCCATAAGTGACCCTAAAGAGGCCATATACTTTTACTGTCAAGAAAGGGGCCATTGGAAGAGAAGCTGCCCAAAATATCTGGAGGACTTGAAAATGAACAAGGTCAAAGGGTGTGGCACCTAAGGTATTTTTACAATTGAACTCCATAGTACTTCGATTTCTAACTCTTGGGTCCTTGATACGGGATGTGGTACTCACATTTGCTCTAATTTCCAGGGACTAAAGGGAAGTAGAACGTTGAAGCATGGGGAGCTGAATCTGATCATGGGAAACAGGATGACTGCCGCTGTTACCAAGATTGGAGATTTTGAGCTCGTGCTTAGTAGTGGTTTTTCAATAAAGTTATTAGATTGTTGCTACTCTCCAGAAATGGCTCGAAACATTATTTCTTTTCATGCATTGTACAAGGATGGTTTTGAATTTCAATTTGATAATAATAATGGTTGCATTTTGGTTTATAAACATGGTTGTTTTTATTTTAAAGCCTCTCCTTGTAATGGTGTGTATGAAAGTGTGATTTGTGAAATAATAATAACTTAACTCTAAATGTTGGTTCCTCCAATAGCGAATTGGATAAATCGTTGTTATGGCATCATCGTCTTGGCCACATAAACAAGAAACGCATCGCCAAGCTCCAATCGGATGGGATCTTGGAACCATTTGGCTTAAAGTCGGATGGAGAATGCGAGTCTTGCTTACTTGGCAAGATGACAAAAACACCTTTCAAAGGAAAAATGGAAAGGGGTAAGGATCTGTTGGACTTAATCCACACAGATGTATGTGGACCGTTCAGATCTGCCACGAGAAACGGTGAGAGATACTTTGTTACCTTTACTGACGATTTCAGTAGATATGGATTTATCTATTTGATGAAAAACAAGTTGGACACCTTTGAAGTGTTCAAAGGATTCAAAAATGAAGTAGAAAACCAACTGGGCAAGAAGATCAAGATGCTCCGGTCTGACAGGGGTGGAGAATACTTGAGTCATGAATTCTACGACTATCTAAAGGATTGTGGAATAGTTTCGCAATTATCTCCTCCCAGAACACCACAACTCAATGGTGATGCTGAGAGAAGAAATCGAACGCTACTTGATATGGTTCGGTCCATGATGAGTCGTGCTACACTTCCAATATTGTTATGGGGTTATGCCTTAGAAACTGCAGCTCATATCTTAAACCTCGTTCCAACTAAGAAGGTTGCAAAGACACCCTCTGAAATGTGGACTGGGACTCGTCCCTCGTTAGCACATATAAAGGTCTGGGGTTGTGAAGTCTTCGTTCGGCGCGAAACTAACGACAAGCTAGAACCTAGAGCAGAGAAGTGTCGGTTCATTGGTTATCCATACAAATTTTTTGGATATATATTTTACAAACATTATGAGAACAAAGTGTTTGTAGCTAGAAGGGGAGTCTTCCAAGAAAGGGAGCTCATTTCCAAAGAGGATAGTGGGAGCAGTATTGATCTTGAAGAAATTCAATAAACAACCAATGATGAACCTATAGTTGACACTAGCCCTCAACATGAGATTGAACCACCTGTTGAGGAAACTAACATACCTCCACTACCTCTTCGCAGAACTAGTAGAGTTAGTAAAGTTAATCGACCTCCTGAGTTTTATTATGGTTTTCATATTACAAAGGAAGGAGATACACTAGTCAATGATAAAACATTTGATAGTGCGGATGAGCCATCCAACTACAAGGAAGCGATGGCAGGCCCTGAGGCTGCCAAGTGGAAAGAGGCCATGGAGAGCGAGATTCAATCTATGTACGATAACCAAGTTTGGAAATTGGTTGATCATACACCAGGTCGCAAGACAGTTGGGTGTAAGTGGATCTTCAAAAAGAAGACCGACATGGATGGGAATGTGCACACATTCAAAGCTAGACTGGTTGCGAAAGGTTACACTCAAACTCAATGGATTGATTATGATGAAACCTTCTCACCAGTGGCAAAGATTAAGTCTATCAGGATATTGCTTGCCATAGCTGCATTTCATGACTATGAAATATGGCAAATGGATGTAAAAACCGCTTTCCTCAATGGGAAACTTGATGAGGATGTGTATATGGCACAACCTGAAGGTTTTGTACATACCGAGTATCCAGATAAGGTGTGTAAGCTTGAAAGATCCATTTATGGACTTAAACAAGCGTCTCGTAGCTGGAATCTTTGTTTTCATGAAAATGTCAAGAAGTTTGGATTTTCTCGAAGCGAAGATGAGTCATGCGTATATGTTAAGGCTAGTGGGAGTAATGTTGTATTTCTAGTCTTGTATGTTGATGACGTACTACTCATAGGAAACAATATTCCGATGTTGCAAGATGTAAAGGTCTGGCTCGGGAAATGTTTCGCTATGAAAGATTTGGGAAATGCAGCATACATACTTGGAATAAGAATTTATCGAGATAGAACCAAGCGTTTAATTGGACTTAGCCAAAGTACATACTTGGATAAGATATTGAAGAAATTCAATATGAGTGAATCCAAGAAAGGGTATTTGCCCATGCAACATGGCATAAGATTGAGTAAAGATCAATGTCCCAGCACTAGTGAAGAACTGGACAGAATGAGTCGAATTCCATATGCATCTGCTATAGGATCGATCATGTATGCCATGACATGTACTAGACCTGATGTCTCATTTGCTTTAAGCATGGTGAATAGAGTGCCAACTGAAGAGAATCTGGCGGATCCTTTCACGAAAGCATTAACTCGACCCAAACATGAGTATCATACTGAAGCCATAGGTGTTAGAATTATCAATATACCTTGAATGTTTTAGTTGTTAGTTTGATGTATTGAAAACGTAATAAATTGTATTTGATTTGGAGATTATTATATGGAGATTATAATATATGCTGGATTGCGTCCATTTACATTTAATTTATTATCGTGTTTCCGTTTTGCATGTTTAGAACCAACTTTCTGAGTATTAATTTACTTAAACCTCCACAGTCAGTCATACTCCTGGAAGTAAGTAGTGATTCAAGACTGTCATGGAGTGTTAGAAGCATAGAGAATGCAACTAACACTCATGAGTACCTAATAGTGATTTGGGTATTGGAACAACCCGCACTCAAAAGTTTACTTCATGGATTAAGTCAGAGTAATTTTGAGATGATAATATTTTATGTTCTTCAAACGGAGATACATAGAGTTTTGCTCTATGATTCTGTTATGCTTTGGTATGCTCCAACGCTGACCGTAACTGGCAGCTATACAGGGTATGTCCATGTATAATATGATGAGTAGAAATGAACTGTGTAGTCAAAGTTTATTTGTTCCTTCTGCCTAAACAGGAGAAGCGATATCCATGGGCCCCTCGATGATTTGGTGTTGACATTAAGTGTTTGGCCAAACCCTGACTAGAATTGATGTGTTCAATTGAGTAGTCTGATGAATTCAACACACATCGGAAATCGGGAAACATAATCTTGATCAATGAGATAGACCTTTATCCATGTCTCAGGTTCATATGATATCATGTAGAACAAAGGAACATTAAATCACTTATCTTAGGACTGAATCTTTATCAGAGTTCGGCAGCTGCATTGGATGGCTTGCTCTCTGCTGATTATTGAAAGTGTTGAACCAAATAGAGATTAATAACTTGTCCAAGTGGGAGACTGTTGGATATAGTGTCTAGAGTCATTAAACTATTGGTAATATTTCGAATAATAGCAGGGTCCTTTTGGGTTGCCCTTAAGACCCAAATAACCAATCAGAAGAATAAGAGGGAGTTTATTAATTTGTCATTTGATGATAAATTAATTATAAGCTACAATATAATTAATTAGATTAATTATATGAAGTACATGGACTAAATGATAATTGGTTAAAAATAGTTTTAACAAGCTTATCGGTTCAAAGGGGCTAGTTGTAAATAGAGGAGTTATAAATAAACTGCTAAGGGTCAAACCCTGATGAGTTTTTTGATCCCTCCATATTGCCGTCGACCTCCCCTCTCCCTCCCTCCCAAAATCGTAAACCCTAATAAGGGTTTAGGATTTAGCCTCTTCTTGATTGTTTGGATTTGGTGTTCTTAAGTGTGAGCCACTAGAGGGATTCATACTATTGGTCCTTGACATCCAAGAAGCAAGATCAAAGGTTGATTCATCATTGTGATTTTCGACAATCACAATAAACAAGTAAGTATGCTAGCTTCATTATTTTGTGGTTAATTATCTAGAACGTATATATCTTTGTAGGTTGTTAGTTTGCAAGTGCCAAAGATGATATTTTAAAAATTGCTTCCGTTGCCTATATCATGTGGTTTGTAAGTTTGCTAAAAACCTTTCAATTTTATGTGATAAAAAATTGCAATATAAGTAACAATTTGATATTTAGATGTGCATGCAACCTAGAAATGGAAAGATGATAAATGTCATGATTATCCATTAATAAATGTACCAATTTGCTCTTTTTGCATTTAGCAAGTATTTTTAATTGTGATTTTAATCAATGTCTATTAAGGTGTTATTCCATTTTTATTTTGTTGAGAGGTTTCCCCTAAAATTATATTCCATTAGAAACTTAAAATTAATTAGGAACTCGGGACTGCCTACAAATGCGTCACGTATCACTCTTCAAAATGAATATTCATCATGAATAACACATTCATAACAATATGGATGTGTTATTATCACGAAGCACACATTCGTGATGAATAGTACGTCTATATTCTAATGAATATACAACTTATCGTGTTTTCTGAATTCTAATTAACTTTAGGTTCCTAACATAACCTGCCCTTATATATATATATATAACTAATTAACTATCGTTTCGTGCCTAGACCTTCCCCATCTTCCTTGTATCATTCTTTCAACTTAATCCTTAAAACACGTTTGTTTACCTTCACATTCACATTGTACTTCTTGGTTCCAATCAAATATCTATTAAAGAGAAATCATGTATACATATTTTAATTAATATTATTTAAGTATTTACTTCACAGGGTTGGGTTCCGGTGAGAAGTGACTATCAACCATTGGATGAGAAGTGGGCGCACATTAAGATGAGATGCAACGAGATGCATCGGATCAATTCTCTTCTAAGCCGTAATTCATGGAAGGACATTTGTTTAAAAATGATTAACGGTTCAGATCCACTTCTCACACGATCTTTTGCCTTTACTCTACATACCATATTTATAACTATCATATATTCATATGGTCATTATAATCTAATAAACATATTTAAATATTTATTTATTACGTCTTATCTTGTTCTAGTCTTACCAAACATCTAGTAAGGCTTTTACGTGGATATAACCTAGGGTCTGGTTTAATGGAAACCATAATTTTTTTGAGAATGTGTATATTTTTATTGATGAAATTCAATGAATATATGTATCATTGCATATATACTCGCATAAGGTGCGTTTCATTTGCAAACCATGTAATTCTTACAATCTCTACAAACCTAATCTCAACTGTTGATTTTGTTTATTTTCAAGTATTGAGACGGTTATAAAATGCGGTTGAGAGTAAATTTAATAAGTGATTTAATAATTCACACCCTTGATTATCTAAATACCGAATTTTCATTTTGTGAAAACAAAAACAGGAGCATATAAATGGAGGGGTGTGAGTATTGACACAAAATGAGATAACAAACCTGCAACAAAACCATGAACGTAGACGAAGAGATCCAACAGCTCAAAGAAGAAATCAAACGACTCGGCCACAAACAACGCGATGGATCTTATAAGGTAATCTTAATTGCTCTCCACATTCTCGAACAGATTCTTTTGATCTCCTCAGTTTTTTGTTAAAACATATAGAAGATTTGATATCGAATCAATGTCCTGAATCTGGTGTGATTGAATTGATCTATTCGGATGTAGATTACAGCTTGCTAAATTTAGGGCAATTGATGTTTGATGATTGCATATTATGGTATTAATATGAATGAAAATATCCCGAAACATTTGAATTCTGTCCCTGTTTATGATATTGGCAGAATCTGATATTTAACAATTTACCAGATAGTAGAGATCTCAAGCTTCTGATTGTATTATAATTTATACCGATCCCGAATCATTGATCTTAGACCAAACACATAATAACTGGGGAGATGTATGCAGACTTGTCTTCTATCCCAAAGAATAGAACGATTGTCAACTGGAAATATGTTTCTAGTTCGATGCAACGAAGTTTTGTATGTTTTCTGTTATGAAAATCTGAAATGCAATCATACCAGCCAACCGAACCCGTCCCAGAATGATTCAGTGTTACTCATTTTTCTATAAAAAGAACATTATGTCGCTTAAATTTAGAGTGATTTGTATTTAGAACCATTGTATTGTACATTTGTTTGTAAATGGTAAACCCCATCTTTTGCTATATTGTCAACCACTAGAGTATCTATTGGCTGTGTTGTTTGCCTACTCGAATGTCGATTTGGGTAGTGATATGGTTCAAATTGCTAATCCCGCGTTAAATACATAATGAGAGCTTTCTTTTAAGAACCCATGAAATTGTGATATGGTTCAAATTGCTAATCCCACGTTAATGGGGACCTTTTTTTAAGAACCCATGAAATTGTGATAACCTTAAGAACTAGTGCTTCATGTGCTATTTTATAAGGTTTTTTTTAATCTATAACTAGCGTTTTGAATATTGATGAACACATATTTGTTTCACATTGCTAATTTCAAATCTGAATATTGGATCATGAAGGTGACATTCGGCGTGCTGTTCAACGATGACAGGTGTGCAAACATTTTCGAAGCACTAGTCGGGACATTGAGGGCAGCCAAGAAACGCAAAGTCTTGGCATACGATGGCGAACTCCTACTACAAGGTGTTCACGATAACGTTGAAATCACACTCAAACCAGAACCAGAAGCAGCATGATCAAAATCATAATTCGCTTCAAAATCAACTTTCTTTCATGTTGAACCCTATTACTTTCTTGTATATAGTCTAAAATCCAACCTCTAAAAACCATTAAGCTCGCATGCTTATGAGTTATGATACAATATGTTATAAATCGTTGGTCGTTTTGTACATCTCAAGTTCTTCGCTGCAATTCCCAGTTTATAAAAAGGGATGCATATAAAACATAATGAGCAAGCTAATGAAATCTCTTCAACTTTAAGGTAAATTTGACCAAGAGGATGGTGTTGACTGGAAGTACTGCACTTTTGGCTTTTTGCAGCTTTAGTCTAGCAGGTAAGGAGGTGGACATCTTTGCAGAACTGTAAATACTGCTATTTTCATCTTTATCATCGAAAAGCCTTGTTGACTTTGACTAGAGTGATTGGGAACTCATTTTCGTTATTGGTCAGCAAGTATGAATGCTTGAAGGAGGCTCTGAGCTGATTGGGTTTCATCGGGAGTACCAGATATAACTACAATGTGATCGGTTGTTCCCGAATGTGGTGTTTGCACCGTGACCTTTGCACCGGAGATCTGGTTTTACACAAAACGAATTTAGAACAACCCATGGGTCAATTCTTAAAGATGAGACGTTTATTACATGACGCTAAAGAAAATGCAAAATTATGATAATGAAAACAAAACGGATCACACGTGATATTGCGACAGTGTCACAATTGAAGGATATGTAAGCATTCGAGATTAGACTAATAGGCAATTATTTTACATCAAAGAACATTTCTACGAAATACAAAAACAAACATTGTGGTTGGCAATAATGCGTGAAAATAACCATCACAATTGGGAATAATGCATCAAAATCACCAAACCAAACGAACCCAACATATCCCACTCGAAAGTAGAACAAACCTATCCTCTATCCCAAATGGCTAATGGTAGAGCGACTGTTTCAAAATAACCATCATCGTTATCAATTTTAATCTATTTTCACGTGTTTTTACCGACTATAATGTTTCTTTAGCATTTTTGAAAGTATAGTGGCTGGTTGACATGTCAACGTGAAGTCTGCGCAACACTTGGAAATCTTAAGCGTATTCTAAGCCGCAAATGGAAGTATTATTTACCTGTCTTAGACGTGTTAGATTGCTCCCATTCTCGCCATAAACCGAACCAATGACATTTTGAGGTACTATAATTTCGACACTCATATTAGTAACGACGGCAGATCTACCTCCGCTGCAAACATAAACAAGAAAAGTTGGGTAAGTGAAGAACAAAAATCACCGCTTATGTTTTTATTTAAAAACCAAACCAAACAAACCCAATATATACATCAACGATTTGACTCTAAAAGCAATATATTATATCCTCTTTCTAGAGAAATAAATACTCCCTCCATCCCATAATAAGTGCCCACATATCTATTTTAGTTTGTCAATTCTACCATTAATTATAAGATGGAGATATTCATTACTCCCTCCATTATTAAGGGTAAAATTGTCATTTTATTAATTGAAAAGTGTAATAATTTGAATATTTCTAAACCAGTATGCCTTTTGCATTGTGCACATTTGGGAGTATATGCAGAGGTGGTATTTGATGCAAACCTGCCAAGCTCAATACCGCCTTTAACAGAAGTTGATCCTGTGCCAACATCTGGATTACCGGAGCTTATCTGAAATCAAATCCACGATAGATGGAGACAACTTGAAATGCTCGACTACAGAAATAGGAAGAAGAAAAAAACGAGAATGTTACCTGAGATTGCCATTGTGCAGGTGTTGGAGGCCGATCTACAACATTTGACAATTTGAGACTATCCATACTCTGAGTTAAAGTCGTATGCTGATTAGAATGCAAACCACTAGGGGGATAATTGTTCCCTCGTGAATGCGTGCCCCTGATTCCAGGGCCATTCGACATTTTACTGGAAAATTGGTTGTTTCGCAGCCTACCAGTAACACTGTATAAAGCATCGCGTACGCTTACAAAGTCTCCTGTCATCTTTGACCAAACATGGTTTATTCATTTTACAATTAAAAAAGCAAACAATTTATCTTATAAAACCAAACAAAACAAACACGGTAAATCCCACACAGAGGTAGGGTCCGGGGAAGGTAGGATGTAAAGCAAACAATTTATCTACTTAGGTGATGTTTGTTTTTTAAGAGGAGCCGAACTCTGAAGTCTTATTTCACTTCTTATTGATAAGAGGTGGTGATGAAGTCTGAAAGCTGAATCAATAAGACTGTTCGTTTATGTAAACTAATAAATGTCTCAATGTGTGTACTTGTTTATTTTACCCCTTAGAATATTATGATGCTGAATTTATAAAAAGAAATCCACTTTTACTCGTAAATATCTAAAACAATTATCAAGAATTCTTTATCCGGAAACAACGGTTATCAAGTCACAAAGATGATATTTATCTGAAAAAGGTGAAAAATAATAAATAAAATGAGCAAAATCATATAAATTATTGTAAGGGAAAATCAATAGCTACCACAACCTCAAAGAAAACACACACACACACACATCCAATATCTAATTTTCAGAAAGGCATGAAGACCTCACCAACACTACTTGATCAGTCTCTGAAGCACATTTCGGGACTTGATTGTCGCCAACTATCTTTATAAAGGCACCCGTAGCCTTTCTCATATCCGCAATTATGGACCCACCTTTACCCAACAGACAACCCATTCGGTTTCGAGAAATCAAAATTCTAGCAGAAATTGGTGATTGATCCAACCCCTTTTGAAACCCAACCTCCATACACTTGTTAAAAACAAGAATGACTGCATTTTGTGCAGGCGAGCTCTGTGACTCCGGGCTCTACAAAAAAAAGGAAAAATAAATTAACTAGATATATAAATTATAACAAAAAATGATTTTTTTTTTAATTTATGAAAAAACTAGCAAACCTCCATAGCGGTAATAGTGATTAACCGTTCATCACAATCAGAAACAGGAGCTCCAACGATTATAGTAGCACCTGATTCATTTTGAATAGCTTGAATGGTTGTCCCTGACTTGCCAATCAGGATTCCCACCATATCGTTGGGAATTAGCATCCTGAAAACTATTTCTTTTTGAGAAGTTTGGGGGTCCATGGAAGGATTGGTGCCACCATCTGAAGATAAAGGGTGGTGGCTGCCGCATAGAGTATGGTCGGCAGAGGTGGTTGGTGGTGGTTGAAACACTTGAGTTCGTGGTGGAGGGAAATCCGTATTCCCATTAGGTATGGTCTCCCGGGGTCGACCTATAACCATCTTTGTCTTGTGGGCATGGGGGCAATCTTGAAGGCAACGAGTGACAGCAACGAGTGCCTTCTTAATGGCCAAAGCATCACCCTCAATCTGCCACAAGAATACAAATCACATGCCTCGTGAAATTTAATTTTAGGTAATCCAGTCAAGCGGAAATTTAAAAAAAAAAACAAGCAAAAAGATATTCAAAAGAATACCCAAGATTTCACCTTGCATTCAGAGATAACAGGGAATTTTTCTATCAAGTTATTAACTTTTCCAAACAAAGTAGGTTGATTTTGTTTTGAAAACTCACAATTCTTGAAAAAGAAACACTAAGCTTTGTAATAATTATGAATTTCTAAACATGGTAATCTTTTTTTGTCCAAGATTATTCTTTTATTCATTTATGAATGATTTGTTAATCGCTCTTTTTCTTCAAATAGAGATTCATATCTTAACGATCTGATCTATAAATGAGTGAATGACTTCCCAGAATTTGTACTTGGCTTTTGTTGCAAACAAATGATCGCTTTCAGCAAAAGTGCGAAAAAAGAACATTACCCTTTTGCAACAAGCCAACAATGAGTACTTTTGGACAAAAATGGCAAAATAAGTTCCTTTTTGCATTTAAATGTCCGCAATATGCCCAAAACTGATTGCTTTTTGCAAACAATAGCATTTCTTTTAACATGATATCAGAGCCGGATCACATACTATCAAACTTGTATATGTATATATAGGGTCACATTCAAGGAAAACCGCAAAAAATTTAAAAAAAGCTGATGAACCATTCTTCTATACCTGCATACAAGTATGCACATGCATAGAAACCAAGGAAAATATTCAATTACTAACATGCACATGTGCATTCCGTACATATGAATTGTTATTAGGGTATTCCTCAAATTTTCATTTTTTTGGGTTTCCCCCCTCACATCAGTCTCTATATATGCATATAAACATTAATATACAGGGTCAGGTTTTGGGGAAAACTGCAAAAAAATGAAAAACCAAGGAACATGTTGGTAACCATTCATCTAGACGGCACATGTGCATATATATGAATAGGGTGACTCAATATTTCATTTTCTTGTCCCATAACCTCCCTCTATATATGTATATATATACATATGTGTGTAGATTCAGGTATTCTAACATTGAATTTGTTGCAGGCAATTAAAAGGATATGCTAACCTCCACCATTTCATCTGTAGGCAGTGCACAAGAAGGCAGCTTATCATCAACTAATATCCTAATCTTACACCCAGTTTCCTTTCTGATCTTTTCAATCACTTTTCCCCCTTTTCCAATCACAGATCCAACAACACTCTTATCCGTTAGTAATCGACATGAAACCACACCTCCAGGGGCAAGATATCCTCCATCAGCTTCCGCAGCAACAAGCAAAATCCTCTCAAAAACCCTAACCAACGCCTCTTGTGCAGCTGAAACTTCATTATTATTTTCACTACTTTCATCACGATTACCGTCTTCACCAAACGACAGCGTTCTGTTCACTGAGCTATTCGCGATGACGGTGATCACACGGTCGTCGGAACGCGGCAGCGGGTCTTCGACTCGGATTTTGGCTGACGTTTCCTGCTGTAACTGTTTGATGATGGCGCCGGATTTTCCGATGACTCCGCCAATGCGGGAGGCGTGGCAGAGGAGGCGGAAACAGGTGCAGCCGGCGGGGACAGTGAGAGGCGGTTGTCTGTTCTTGATGCGCTTGGCACCGCCGTTGACGGTGGTGGCGGCGGCGGCGGCGGCGGCGATTGGAAGAGAAATGCTCGGAGATTCGTTCATCCTGTGGTAAGTGTTTTAGTTGAGGGAGGTGTTGAACGGCATGAAGTGAAGTCTATGGGTGAATTTGGAAATGAAGCAGATTTCTTGGTCTCCATTTCCGGGAAGGAGATCCCATTGGAATTGAAACCAAATCCAGTTTTTTTTAATGATTTTTTATGGCAAAAACTTCAAAAAGTACAGTCGATAATTTTGTCTAGTTTTTTCTGTCATAAAATAGTGGAAATTGACTCAAATACCCAAACCACCAGGAAGAAGGGACAAGGTAGTCACATTCTCTCTCGATTTATAAAAATAGTCAATGGGTCTGTACTCTGACCCGGTGAGTGCGGACCGCAATGGGGTCACAAAAAGACAAAAACAAGGCTACCGTTTTCAAACATTTTTTTTGTCTTTTTATGACCCCATTGCGGCCCACACTCACCGGGTCGGGTCAGAATGCGGTTCTGTTGACTTTTTTTGTAAACCGGGAGAAGTTTTGGCTATTTTGTCAAGAGTCTTCGTGGCTTTGGCTATTTGAGTCAATTTCCCTAAAATATATGAGTAAATTATGGAATTCGTCCTCGTGGTTTGGTAGTTTTTATGGATTTCGTCTATAAAATTCATTAATTGCGGAAATGGTACTAGTGGTATGCACTCTCGTTTTTTTTTTGTCCCTAAACTTCAATACCCCTGACGACCATCTGTTAGTGCTGAAAATGTGAGTTGTATCCAAGTAAAGGGACTTAAAATGTAAATATCTAGTCTAAGTATAAATAGCTTAGATTAGTTCATAGTTTTATAACTTTGCACTTTAACATCAAGGCTTTCATACTTTTCTCTCTACATTGTGTAATTCATACTTTGAAGATTAATGAGAGATGACACGATTGCTGCTTGATTCACATTGTTGTTTACTTGTTTCTGGGATCACAAGTGGTATTAGAGCAAGCAGATTCAGCAAATTTGAAGATTTTTTTTTTGAAAAAAATGGCCATTTTTTGAGTATTTCAGACTAGTGATCGATTTGGGGATGTTAGGATGATTTGATTGAGGTTTTTAGTACAGTAGTGTTCGATTTGTTATTCTGGACAAATTCGTGCAAGAAAACAGATCTAAAAATCATGATTTGATTGATTTTTAGTGAGTTTTAGTGTTTTTGAAAAAGGCTAATGTTTTGAATCGAAAAGTGATATTCCAGTGTGTTCTTGGTACTATGATCTGAACAAAAAATGTTCAGAGTGTGTTCGCAAAAGTATCTGCAAAGTTTCAGATCGATTGGTAAAGGTATGAGTGAATTTGGGGACTTAGAAAGTTTTGGGTTCGACATTCATAACTGTCATACGATACACATCTGCATATATTCATAACTGTCGTACGATACATATCTGCAAAAGTTCATAATTGTCGTACACAACTGATGTTCAAAGTTGTCGTATGAAATTAGATCAACAACTGATTCTAGTCGTATAAGACTTGTCCGGCAGTTACTATTCACTGATTCTAGTCGTATAAGACTTGTCCGACAGTTACTGTTCACTGATTTCGTATAAGACTTGACCGACAGTTACTGTTCATTTGCACTAGCCGTACACAGCTTGTCAGACAGTTACTATTTACATAACCTAGTCGTACAAGACCCATCCGACTACTACTGTTCATTCAATCTAATCGTACAAGACCCATCCGACTACTACTGTTCATTGGAACTAGTCGTATAGACCTTGTCCGACTACTCTCTTGATTTGCCCGATAACTTGATACTATTCTCATTTGCTTATATGTTTAAAGATCAATACAAGTAAACTTGACAAAATGTTGAAAAATGATATTATGATGTCTTTAGGAACCGAGTCACGCCCTCCCATCTTGATCGAGAGTGAATATGAGCAATGGAAAGAAAGGTTTGAGGATTTCTTAGAAATACAACAAAACGGAGCTAATCTACTAGATTCGTTAAAGAATGGTCCAATGATACCTCTAACTCATTCTGTTCCTATTCCAAACACCCAAGAAAGAACTGTAAAGGTGAAGCCTTTAACTGAGTACACTGTTGAAGAGAAAGCAAGGTATGATGCTGATAAGAAAGCAAGGTCGTTTGTGATAATGGGGATTCCGAACGAGGTGTTCAACAAGATCGATAGTTTCAAAGACACCGCAAATAACATGTGGGTACAAATGCAAAAGATGTTGTAAGGCTCGCAAATTGGAAACCAAATGAAAACAACCTTGTGTATTAATCGGTATGGGGAGTTTTTGTAACATCTCGAATTTCCACTATATTATATTTTAATATAAATGGGATCGAGTTGTAAATTTAGTCTAAGTTGTGGACTTTTTGTAATTTTAACTCCAGGGTTAAAATGGTAATTTTGACCAAAGTTAGAGTTATTGTTGAAAATTAAACTTGGAGGACTATTTGGTTATTTCTAGTAAGTTAAGATTACTTAATGTGAGGGAAATCTGATTTGAGATATTATCTCAAATCAGTGTTTGGAGTCGGTCGTTTCTTTTACAGAAAGAGTGAAGAAGGAGAAAGCAATCGGAGTTTGGTAAGAATCTGATAGTTATGTTGGATTACTCCTTTTCAATCTGCTAAGTTAGGTTTCATATATAAATTTGGATATCGATTCAGTGTTTGGAAGAGATTTGGAAGCAGAGAAGGTTTATATCAAGTTCATATCTCAATCAGGTGAGTTCATCCTTTTCATTTTAAAAGTTCGCAGTTGAAATTGAATCAGATTAAGTGTATAAATTATCTGAATGAACTGGTATAATTGTTCAGAAATGGAATCGATCAATAAGCTAAATTTTTAGATGAGCTTTAGAACACTTTGACGTGAATTGAATAAAACAGTATCGTAGTTCCGGAAATTAAAATAAGTTCCGGAAACTGGGTTTTGGGGATCCGGAACTGGTGGGTTCCGGAACTGGACTTTTGGATCCGGAAATGAGAATTCCGGAACTGGGCTCCGAGATCCGGAATGGAGTGGATTCCGGAATTGGGTGATCCGGTATATAACGAGATCCGGAATGGGTATGAGTTCCGGAATGTGGGTTTGGGGTTCCGGTATGAGACTTAATTCTGTAATTGGTTTAGGTTGGGTTCCGGTATTAACCTTCTGGAAGTGGGCCTCGATGATGGATCCGATATTGAATTCCGGATGTGGACCTCGAATTTAGATCCGGTAATAAAACAATTCCGGAAGATGGGCCACCGGACCCGGTAGTATTTGGTTCCGGTATTTGGGCCTGGAAAAAGGGGAAGATCCGGAATGGGCTTCTAGTTTGGATCCAGAATTAATCCGGTGTAGGCTTTGAGTTCCGGAAATAATTAATTCCGGTATTGGGTCGATCGGTATAGTTTAGTTCCAGTATTTGGGCTTGATCCAATATGTAATTAATTTTAGAAGTTGGGCTTGGACTTAATATAAATTAATTTCATGAAATGGGGTTATATCCGGTACGAGTTTTATTTTAGAATCCGGTTTCGAATTGGTTCCGTAAATGGATTTCGGAATACTTTCTATTATAATAATTGGAAGGGAATCAATTGAGAATAAAGAAACGATAAAGTCTTAATATTCTTAAGTTAAGAATATGTATGAGATATAGCGTGATATGTCTGATACATATACGTTGGTAAGTGTAATGGATCCATAGGCACTAGTTGTATGTGATCGTGTGGAATAGACCGAGCTCTTAAAGGTAATTCCAGTTGATTAGATAAATGCGGAATAGACCGGGCACTGAACGATAATTCCCATTTTGTTTTATGATTAGTAACGTGGAATAGGCGGGGCGTTAATCGTAATTCCCATTGACCTATAATGTGGATTGTTAATCCCATTTCGAGAGGTGATTATTAACGTGGAAAATACATAAAGTAATTTGTATTTACCGTTAATTCGATAAATGCGGAATAGACCGGGCTCTTAATTGTATTCCCGTTGATTGAAATGAGGACTAGACCGGGCACTTAATGGTAAATCCTATTTCATATTGTGATGTAGAATCGTGGAATAAACGAGGCACTAATCGTAATTCCCGGTTTCTGTTGGAAGGTAAGGGTTCGGCCAGGCACTTAATGGTAATCCCTACTTCCACTTCAAGAAATAGACATGGCACTAATTGTAATTTCTTGATAAGAGAAATGATCTAGAATCTACAACGATTCGTAGTAGGCTCTTGATAGTGATGATATGACTTCCGAAATGTTAGTCATAGTCATGGGATCGAGTACGTTTCAGTCTTTATGGGACGAGTATGAGTATGGTAAGAATGATGGCAACCCAGGTTGTTTATATGCTTTGGATATCTGAGTTTCAAAGCTGTTAATGTTTTAATTTGAATTTGGATGTTCTCACTAGGCGTAAGCCTAATTGTTCAAATTAAATTTTCTTACCAGGTACAAGCTCAGGGGAGTAATAGAATGTGGGACGAGTGCTTTTGGGTATTCGACTTTTGATGATAAGAAGGAGAAGTTAGTAGATACGAGGAGGCTTTGGATGGATTGCTTAGATAACCCTATTAATCTAATTATAGTTGGCATGATTAGATTAATAGGTTATTTAGAGAATTCAATATTTGTAAATATGAACCCTCATAGTTAATTCTCTTCGTATATATAAAAGTTGGATGATATTTGGTTATACCCTGTTACAATTTGAGGTTTAAATTGGCCCTGATTTTTAGGGTGTTACAATATGGTATCAGAGCTGTAGTTTAAGCGAACTAGGTATGATTGTGAGATACCTAGACTTAAGCTGAGATGAATTAAGTTATGATTTGTGAGATATGGGTAGAAGTACTAAGACGGGATAGTCTTAGAGCAGACGGAAATACGTGAAATTAGTATTGTAACGATGGTAACGAGAATTCTTATGTATAGTATGTTCGCAATTTCAATTAGCTACTGTCATTATGGATATATTGTTACATAAGTATACTTGTTTCTAAATTGTTACAGTGACTAATGAACGGTAAAGTACGTTTCATGTGTCTGGTTATGTATAACCATTTCTTATCGTTATTTCCTTGTGCTATATCAGAGCGATGGTGAATACGCCAACAAGATCCCCTAATTCTTCGGAGGATGGGGCAGTGATTGATTGGGGGTTGGATAGACAACCTGAAGCGGGCGGAACACATGAAAGTCCGCCGAGACCACCTCTAATAGGTGGATTGGAAAGTCAAACGCACCGAACAAGTACCGGTACCTCTAATCCGGTGACAACTGAGTCTACGATGGAATCTCGCATGATGGAGAATATGATGCGGATGATGAACACAGCACTGGCACAACAATCTGAAATGTTCATGAAAGCGTTAAACGATCGAAGTACTGAGTTACGACGACCAGAGCCGAGTACTGGTGTAGTAACTCCACCGCGTAATCCTGTAGTGAATGTAAACAGGATGGTGGAGAGAGTTTGCTCTTATAAAACATTTCTGAGTTGCAAACCTCCAGAGTTTACTGGAGCAGATAATCCAGTAGCGTGTATGAACTGGCTTAGAGAAATGGAACAGACATTTCGAGCTTGTGAATGCGACGAGGAATCGGAGGTCAGGTTCGGTTCTCAAATGTTACGAGGCAACACCTTAACCTGGTGGAACATTGTGACGTCGATAGTAACAACCCCGGTTTTGGCTGCTATGACGTGGGAGTCTTTTAAGAAAAAGATTCTGGAAGAATATTGTAATGAAAATGAAATGGATCGAATTGAAGAAGAGTTTCGGACTCTTAAGAAGGGTAGTTCGTCTGTTCGGAAGTACACATAATTATTCTTGGAAAAGCTGAATTTAGTGGGGGCATGTGGCTCCAACGGAAAAGGAGAAGATCAAAGCCTACCTGAAAGGCTTGCCAGCCGATATGATGTCTAGAGTCAGAAGTTCTAAGGCCTTAACTCTGAGAGAAACGATTGAGGAAGCAAAGATCATGGAGGAGGTGTATGCAAAATATAAAGCTGAGAAAGCTCAAGTAGGAGAGAAAAGAAAAGGGGAAGGTCGATCGGAATCTTCGCATGGGTTGAAATCCTTCATTGAGAAAACTTATTTTGAGCCCCGTCAGGAGCAGAATTGGTGCCAGAAATGTAAAAGTAGGCATTATGGTCCGTGTCAGGTGACTTGGCTAAAATGTTTTAAGTGTGGTGAGAGTGGTCACACCATAGGGAAGTGTCCCATACAAGGAACGACATGTTTTGAGTGCAAACAGCCCGATCATTATCGAGGGGATTGTCCAAAGCTCAAGAAAAGTGGAAATCAAGAGAAGAAAACAAATACCTCAAGACCAACGGGATAAACATTTTACATGATGGCAAACGAAACTGAGGAATCGGGTGTTGTACTTTTTGATACATTCCTTGTTAGTTCTATACATATGTATATATTATGTGAATAGTGCTAACTTGTCTTTTGTATTTCAATTTGTGGTAAAAGTTAGCTATGCTAGCTAATATTTTTGAAAGATGCTTTAATGGTTGAAATGGTTGAAATAAAGATCAAGTTATAGTTGGATAAAGATTGATGATTGTAGAATTGGTCCAAGGAGATCTGCAGAGTTTTAAGTTGGGGAGCAGGTAATATTGAAGGTTATAAGATTGAGAAGACATGGAAAGTTGAGTCCTTGTTCTTCTTGGACCTTTAATTGTGATTATGTATGTAGGACTTGAAATTGAAGGGACACACAGTATATTTTATGTTGGTTATCCTTAAAAAGGAATAGAAGATATCCGCGATTGTTTATATAGTTTCGATTTCGAGGACGAAATCATTTTCAAGTTGGGGAGATTTGTAACATCTCGAATTTCCACTATATTATATTTTAATATAAATGGGATAGAATTGTAAATTTAGTCTAAGTTGTGGACTTTTTGTAATTTTAACTCCAGGGTTGAAATTGTAATTTTGATCAAAGTTAAAGTTATTGTTGAAAATTAAACTTGGAGGACTATTTGGTTATTTCTAGTAAGTTAAGATTACTTAATGTGAGGGAAATCTGATTTGAGATATTATCTCAAATCAGTGTTTGGAGTCGGTCGTTTTTTTTACAGAAAGAGTGAAGAAGGAGAAAGCAATTGGAGTTTGGTAAGAATCTGATAGTTATGTTGGATTACTCCTTTTCAATCTGCTAAGTTAGGTTTCATATATAATTTTGGATATCGATTCAGTGTTTGGAAGAGATTTGGAAGCAGAGAAGGTTTATATCAAGTTCATATCTCAATCAGGTGAGTTCATCCTTTTCATTTTAAAAGTTCGCAGTTGAAATTGAATCAGATTAAGCGTATAAATTATCTGAATGAACTGGTATAATTGTTCAGAAATGGAATCGATCAATAAGCTAAATTTTTAGATGAGCTTTAGAACACTTTGACGTGAATTGAATAAAACAGTATCGTAGTTCCGGAAATTAAAATAAGTTCCGGAAACTGGGTTTTGGGGATCCGGAACTGGACCTTTGGATCCGGAAATGAGAATTCCGGAACTGGGCTCCGAGATCCGGAATGGAGTGGATTCCGGAATTAGGTGATCCGGTATTTAACGAGATCCGGAATGGGTATAAGTTCCGAAATGTGAGTTTGGGGTTCCGGTATGAGACTTAATTCTGGAATTGGTTTAGGTTGGGTTCCGATATTAACCTTCTGGAAGTGGGCCTCGATGATGGATCCGGTATTGAATTCTGGATGTGGGCCTCGAATTTAGATCCGGTAATAAAACAATTCCGGAAGATGGGCCACCGGACCCGGTATTATTTGGTTCCGGTATTTAGGCCTGGAAAAAGGAGAAGATCCGGAATGGGCTTCTAGTTTGGATCCGGAATTAATCCGGTGTAGGCTTTGAGTTCCAGAAATAATTAATTATGGTATTGGGCCGATCGGTATAACTTAGTTCCAGTATTTGGGCTTGATCCAATATATAATTAATTTTAGAAGTTGGGGTTGGACTTAATATAAATTAATTTCAAGAAATGGGGTTATATCCGGTACGAGTTTTATTTTAGAATCCGGTTTTGGATTGGTTCCGTAAATGGATTTCAGAATACTTTCTATTATAATATTTGGAAGGGAATCAATTGAGAATAAAGAAACGATAAAGTCTTAATATTCTTAAGTTAAGAATACGTATGAGATATAGCGTGATATGTCTGATACATATACGTTGGTAAGTGTAATGGATCCATAGGCACTAGTTGTATGTGATCGTGTGGAATAGACCGGACTCTTAAAGGTAATTCCAGTTGATTACATAAATGCGGAATAAACCGGGCACTGAATGATAATTCCCATTTTGTTTTATGATTAGTAACGTGGAATAGGCGGGGCGTTAATCGTAATTCCCGTTGACCTATAATGTGGATTGTTAATCCCATTTCGAGAGGTGATTATTAACGTGGAAAATACATAAAGTAATTTGTATTTACCGTTAATTCGATAAATGCGGAATAGACCGGGCTCTTAATGGTATTCCCGTTGATTGAAATGAGGACTAGACCGGGCACTTAATGGTAAATCCTATTTCATATTGTGATGTAGAATCGTGGAATAGACGAGGCACTAATCGTAATTCCCGGTTTCTGTTGGAAGGTAAGGGTTCGGCCAGGCACTTAATGGTAATCCCTACTTCCACTTCAAGAAATAGACATGGAACTAATTGTAATTTCTTAATAAGAACAATGATCTAGAATCTGCAATGATTCGTAGTAGGCTCTTGATAGTGATGATATGACTTCCGAAATGTTAGTCATATTCATGGGATCGAGTACGTTTCAGTCTTTATGGGACGAGTATGAGTATGGTAAGAATGATGGCAACCCAGGTTGTTTATATGCTTTGGATATCTGAGTTTCAAAGCTGTTAATGTTTTAATTTGAATTTGGATGTTCTCACTAGGCGTAAGCCTAATTGTTCAAATTAAATTTTCTTACCAGGTACAAGCTCAGGGGAGTAATAGGATGTGGGACGAGTGCTTTTGGGTATTTGACTTTTGATGATAAGAAGGAGAAGTTAGCAGATACGAGGAGGCTTTGGATGGATTTCTTAGATAACCCTATTAATCTAATTATAGTTGGCATGATTAGATTAATAGGTTATTTGGAGAATTCAATATTTGTAAATATGAACCCTCATAGTTAATTTTCTTCGTATATATAAAAGTTGGATGATATTTGGTTATACCTTGTTACAATTTGAGGTTCAAATTGGCCCTGATTTTTAGGGTGTTACAGTTTAGAGTTAAAGAGGATGAGAGTTTGAGCCAAACGTATGACAGATTCATCACTTTACTAAATGAACCGAGCAAGAACAAAATCAACAAACCGTTGATAGAGGTTAATGTGAAGTTTCTGAGTGTGTTACAACCAGAATGGAAAAATGTTTCAATTTGCATGAAACAAAATCCTAGACTTTCCTCGATGTCGTTACATGAACTGTTCGAAACTATTCATCAAGATGAAGAGGAAGTGATAGAGAAGAGGAGAAAAGAAATAAGAAGAAGGTGAAAGAACCAGTGGCACTCAAAGCAGATGTGCACACCAGTAATTATCTGACTGACAATTCAAACTTGTTTGAAACGGGTTATAAAGGGAATGTTGATGATGATGGAGCTGAGTTAGAGCAAGCGATGATTCTACTCACAAGGCACTTTCAGAAGAAATTTTACAAACCACCGTCATCAAACAAAAATCTGAGGTATACTTCTGGTTCAAGAAAGTTTGAAAACAACAACTTTGAGAGGAAACCCTTTGAGGAGAAACGGTTTGAAAATGTTGATAATAGGGTTGAGAAGGCAGAAGGTAAAAAGACTTTTGTTGATAAGAAACCTGTTGAGATTCTGAAGTGTTACAATTGTGGCACGCCTGGTCACTACACCAAGGATTGTCGGAAGAAAGTGGTGAGAAATTCCGATTATTATAAGAACAAAATGTTGCTAGCCAAACAAAAGGAAGAAGGAATAGCATTGCTTGTGGAAGAAGAATATTGGCTAGACCAAACTGATGACGAGGCGGAAAACGAGGAACAGACGAACATGTGCCAAACTGAATTTAATTCAGATGATGATGAGGATACTTCGGATCAGGTAAATTCCTTTCCCTTACCTTCTTCGGATGATCATGACATAAATACTTTACTTAATGAATTAACTGATACACGAAATCAATTAGCAAATTCAGAAAATGAAAATGCTAGTTTATTACGTGAATTAGAAGTCATGATACCGGGAGTTCAAAGCTTAAGAGCCAATCTTGAAAAAGAAAAGAAACAAAACGAAGATTTGAATCAAACTATTCTTGTTGATAATCTTGAAAAGTAAAAGAGAAACGTGGAGATTAAAACTCTCAAAGATCAGCTTGAACAGTTTGAAAAAGAAAAGATATTCTTTGATTCTCATACTTCTGAATTAACAAAGAAAATCAACGAGTTAAAAGAAAAGAATATTGAAAGTGAGATTTCTTTGAATGACTTTTCAAAACAAAATACAGAGTTTTTAAATGAAATCAAAAACTTGAAAGAAAAGTATAGTGAGTGTGAACTTTCATTGCAAAATGTCACTACTCAAAATACAGAGTTTTTGAATGAAATTGAAGATTTAGAAAAGAAGCTGTATTTGAGAGGTCAAACTGAACAAACAATTCATTTGAATAAACCAAGACTTGTGAGTTCCGTTAACAAATTTTGGGGGCTTGGTTATGAAAATCCAAAGAACTTGGCTAAAGCAAGCAAATCTTTGCCAACATTGTATGATTTTACATGTTTAAGATATGCTAGATATTGGTCTGAATTTGAAATTCCTTGGACAGATGATGAAGAAATCACAAAGAGGAGGAAGTCACGAAAAAAGCCATTACAACAAAAATGCAACTTCCTTTTTGTTATACTCGGGAGAGTGAAAAATATCAAAAGAATCTGCATGGAAAACTTTCGAATGACTATTTTGATATATATGCTACTAAACCAAATTGCGAAAAAACACTTGTAGCAAAAAGATATGTTCCACCTTTGGTTCTAGAAGGAAGAATCTATGAACTTGAGAAATCTATTCTAGAACAAAGGATAAAATTTGAGCTTGAAAAAGATTTTCTTTCAACTACTTACTCAAATACCTTTAAGGAACTATCTTCAAGCTTCAAGACTGAATTGGAAAAGGAGAAAACTGTTTATGAAAAATCCTTGATTAAAAAGTTTTCGGACTCTTCCAAGACTGTTTTTGAAGCAAAAGAAAAAGTCAATCAAATGTGTTTCCAACTTTCGAAGAAAGTATCGGATCTTGAGAATCTTTTACTTTCTGAGCATAATCATTTCGAAAGCGAGAAAGCAAATTTTATAATAGAAAGCAAACTTCTCGAAGAAAAGATAAGTGAACTCTCTCAGAAAATGAAGACATTGGACAAACCTTTAAAGGAGGAAAAGCATAATTTTGAAACAAAAAACACGATGTATGATTTTGAGAGTGCTCTTAATCTTGAACGAGCACAGTTTGAAATTGAGAAAGTAATTTTTGAAAATGAAAAACAAGCTTTAGAAGAGAAAATAAACGAGCTTTCTCAAGAAGTAACTGAATTAGAAGTTGCTTTGGCAAAAGAAAGAAAAGAATTTGCTTTCCAAACGTGGTTCACTCCTAAAGATTCTTCTTCATCCAAAATGGATTTTGAAATTCACAATGTTGACTCAAATTCTGATTGTGACCATTTTAATTCTGATCCGGTCTCTAAAGAAAACTCAAAGTCTACAGTTAAAGATAAAGGAAAGGCTTGTTTGTTTGATTTTTCATAGAAGCTTCCATATCATATTGATTTTATCTTTACAAATGAAAAACTCTCAAGTACTTTTTGCAAGGGAGAGTCTTCAAACTCAAAGAAAGAAAATAATTCTGAAAAACCCCTTTGTTAGTCCCAGATGGCTTAACAAGTATTGTAGAAGGGGGGTTCAATACAATACTCAATTTTTTTCACAATTTTAATTCTATTATTGAAAAACTTTCAACAAGAATTACACATAGAAATCTAAAGACTGTTGCGGAAAAGAACAGATAAAACTATTCTAACAATCTTTCACAAAGTATACTACACAAAACAACTTAGAACACTTAGAACAAAGCTATAAAGTTCTTGAGCAAGGAGGAGAGTTTTTGCACTGAGAAAATCTTCCAGTTTGCGTAGTTTGCATGGGAGCTTCTTCTTCCTTTTATAGTGTGATGAGCATTAAATGCTTGGGACACTTGTCATCAGGAGATTTGCTTGTAGATATTGACTTCTGAAAAGTTGATGTGTCTTTATCACCTTTTCCTTGGTACTAGGAAGAATACCCATGCTGAATGAGACTTTATCTAATAATAGATAAAATGACAAATAGTCACTTTTACCTGGCAATAGATATTGTCCCATAATAAATGATCTTCTTGATGTGTCTTCCAAGACAATTTCACCGATGGTGTTCCACCGATATAAGTGCCTTGAAACTTGTCTTTCTTTGAAGAAGAACATTCATGAGAAAATAGAGATCCCACCGATTTGAGCATCCGTATCGGTGGGACACTGTTGGCCGACATAATGAAGGTCGGTGGAGAGAGTGTCCACCGATGTGTGGGAACACCATCGATGGATAATGACTTGTAATTTGTTGATGTAGAATTTCTCACTTCCACACTGAGAGAATCTTCAATCTGAACTTTGGTTGATCTTTGACTTCACCAAACATTTGCTATCATGTACAAGTCATCATAAAGAACCATGCTAAAATATTCTAAGTAAGATAGAAGGAAAAACATCGGTGAGTCAATTTCAAATCTTTGGTGACCCAACAATCTCCCCCTATTTGAATTTGAGCTCTATACTTAGAATATTTAAGAGTATCTGAGAATAAAGTGCATTTTGACCCTTTTTACTCTTTTTGGGTTCTTTTCACATAGACCATTCTTTTTGTTATTTTTGATATATTTTTCTTTTGTATGAGTTTGTACACTATAAACAATATTTACAAGTAAGGAAACATAACTATGTACAACAAGGAAATTTAAATAAAAGAGAAGTACTTGCATTTACTTAAATTTTCATACATCTGGAAATGAAGAAAATTTTACAAGTACTTAAACGGGAAAAAGGAAAACACTTAGATTATTTTCTTGGTGCTTGGTTGCGACGCTTCATTTCTGCCACCACATTCTGATAAAAAGGTTCAGCTTCAGGGATGTAAGGCATGAGGTTGTAGATGCCTTGGAGAAGGAGGATGTCGGCGAGATGAAGTTGTGAGAATCGGAAGAATCGTCGGTGTCCAAGTGCGTCGTTGAAGAAGAGACCAGGAATGGGTGAAAGGCACAATGTAGTTGGGGGATACTGAGTGGAGGTAGGTATGGACAAGTCAAGATTTCCCACGTAAGGGACTTTTCCTTTAGCAGCCATATCTTTGAAAATTGTATCTTTCACCGATTGGCTTTTGGTTTTGGGCAAGCGAACTTCTTCTCTTAAAGATTGAAGTTGGGCACGTTCATCGGTAGAAAGAACAATATTGTGCTTCTTCTTCAGTTCCTTCATCTTATCCATCAGTTCATTAATGCATTTAATGAAAACGTCTTTCTTAGGATTGGCACTTCTTACCAAGAGTTTAGAGATTTCAAACCATTCGGAGAGGCCAAATAGCTTGAGATAGAAATCTCTAACACTTCTTGATGATCCATCTTCTCTATCAATGACCAGTCTTACGTCGGTGGGGTGGAGCTTTAAAGTGGCGATTTTGACACAAGAGATGGGAGACCTGTTGGTTCGGTAATGCACGGTCTTTTTATACCAGTTTATTTCTTCTTCCTTTTCTTCTTTTATCGTACCCAATTCAGATTTCTGGGCAAGTATGGGGTCGGTGGACTTGGCCTTTACTGCTTCCTCTTTTGCCACTTTCAAGGAGAGAGCCTTGGATTCATCCAATTCTTTCTAAGCAAGTCTAGCCTCCTCAATTTCTTGAGGAGATAGACCAAGGTTGGAGACAACTCCTTGGGAAGGAGGTTTAAGTCTCAGAGTTTGAGCATCTGAAGGACGACACCCATACTTTGCCAATTCCTTCTTTTTCTTCTCTTCTTTTGCCTCATCTTCGGCAGAAAGGACTTTCTTCCCTTTGTCTTTAGGAGCCTCACTGATTTTCTCCCCCTCAGAAGATGCATGGATTTTCTCCACCAATGGAGAAGGATTCGGTGAAGGTTTCTCCACCGATGGGGTCGGTGAGATGATGGTGATGGCTGCCAGAGGAGGGTCGGTCGGTGGAAGAGAGGTCGGTGTGGGAGTCACAGTTTCTGCTACCGATGTTTGAAGAGTTTCGGTCGGTTCAGCAGGTTTACCAGTCGGTGGATCGGTGGATACCGTGGGTTTGGAGATGTGTATAGTTGGTTTGTTGGAGGATGATTGCTGTTAGTTCGCCTTACCGAAGGCATTTTCGGTGATTTGAGAGTTTTCTCCCCCTCAGCAGCAGCCGAAATATCTAAACCCATATGAGCAATAACCTGATCAAGTTTGGAGTGAAGGAGCTGAATACGTACCGGATCAACACATGTCAAGGAAAAGTCACCCAAGTCAAGATCCCAATCCAGACTTGCATTGAGGGTGTCCATCTTTCGATGAAGGCTTTCGAGGGATGCGGTCAGAGAGGTCCGAAGTGATTGATGCCGAGTCTCCTGGTTGATAAGCCGAAATAATTCAGGATCCTTGACGTTGATAGAGGCCTTGATGGTAGCAATAGACATAACCATGTTGGAGTGGGAGGTGGTTAATGCCTCCAATCTTGTAGAGAAGGTGGCCATATTTTCAGTAAGAGGCCGAAGAAGATCCTGTAGAGTAGAAGCCAATAACTGAGGTTGTCGAGATTCCAATACCGAGACACGCTCATTTGCCTGAGTACTCATGGAGATAGTAGTCCTTTTGAACGATTCGAATAGAGTACCCACCATCCTACATTGACGGGCACTCTCTTGAACTTCAGCGATTAAATCACCTGGTAGCCGAATCCCTATAGAAGATGAAGCATGAACCTCGGGGAGTTGGAATCAGGGAGTGGCGGGTCATAATGGGGTATGTGGAAGCAATCTTTCCTCAGTAAAAGTAGATGAGGAGGGGTGAGCTCACAAATGATCTGGATAAAGAGGCCTTCTTGAGGGTGAAGGTGGCCTTCGTGGGGGTGAAGGTGATGAGGAAGAGCTATCCTCAGATGACTCAGATCGGTGGGGGGAGGGGGATCGATGGGGGCTATGAGATCGGTGGTAAGGAGAAGATGGGGTCGGTGATGGTATTTTCGGTGAGGGGGAGGGTGGGGTTGGTGATGATATCTTCGGTGGGGGGAGGGTAGTTTCGGTGACATGGTGTGCGTCGGGGAAGTTGGTTTGTTGGTGATCATTGCAGCAATCGATTCAGTTGACACATTTCTAGGAGAGCCAGTGTCCTCCAACAAAAATTCAAAGAAATCAACAGGTTTTGAAGCATTGGGGGAACCCTCGGTGTGTTGTGCATCATCGATCGTAAAATCGGTTGTTAGGCTGTGCAGTGTGAACTCGGAACCTTAGAGGGGAGAAACCTCGAAGTCATCTCCACCACCCAAGGATGTGAGTGGGGAGGTAAGTTGTGGGTTCTCCAAAAATACAACCGAGGCCTATTGAGAGGCAACGGAGGAGTCGGTAGGAGGTATAACTGATTCCCGTGGCCCTGATGGGAGAATTTCAACAACTGTCGATTTTTGAGAATCGACAGTTGGCTTAGATGGCTTGGCCGAAGGTGTCTGAGACCTCTTTAGAGGAGATCTCAGAGAGGATTTTGACAGCCTCCGCTTTTGAGACGGGATTTGGACTTGGGTAGCCTCCGAGGGATCTCTCGGTGGCGTAGTCCTAGAAGCAGGTGCAGAGGTGTCAGGGGCCTTTGATTGTTTCTTTTTAGCGCCACCCGACTTCACTCGAGAACGGGGAGAAGGGGCCACTACAACTTGGATTCCGCGGGAACTTCCGGGTGTTGAAACCCGAGAGCTTCCGCGTCTCCCCGGTGAAGATCGGGAGTGTGAGCAAAATATATCATACCTGGTCTGAGAGGAAGATCGGTAGCGAGGCGGCCAACGTCGAGTGTCTTTTGGCCGACTATGGGAGATGACCAGTCGTAAACAAAACGAGGAGACGAGGACTTGCGATCTGTATCCAAAGCCGAGCCAATTTTGTGTTGTATGATCATAGATATGAAGCGAGGATAGGCCACATGGCAGCGTTTCGGGTGCTTGACCACTTCAGCCAGTTCAGTAAAGAAATACTGAGCGAAATCTATCTTTCTTTGGAAAATGAGTGCATGGGTGTTGGGTCACCAACAATGGGCCAATTTGGTAATGTAAGAAGGGGATTGGTCTTGACCACTTGTCTTTCTAGAAAGACAATAGATCACATGAGCGAAGAGAAAGTTCCATACACCACCCATTTTGTTGCGTGTGAGTGTACCTGGGCCTTTGGAAGATTTGGAAGCTTTGTCATCAGATTGGTGGATATAGCCAATGGTACTGACTACTTGTTCATGAAGGTTGTCGACATGCATGTCTTCATACTCTGAAAAGGCATTGATCTTGAGGGCACGACGAACATCATCAACGCCGAAGGTGAGATCGTGATCACCTTCCTCATCAGAAAGAATAGAGGCGTGAATGGCCTCGTTCGATATGTCATACACACCCGTGAGCCAAAATTTGCCAATGAGCACCTTGCTCATTTTGGGGTTGCATGAGAAAGCATGGAGGAGAGGGTTGAATGAAATATTGAGAAGAGAGAAATATTGAAATATTGAGATAGATAAAAGGCGAGAGTTGCAGGTTTGAATGAAGAAGAAAGAGAGAAAATGGGTTGTATATGTAGGAAGAAGATGAGAGATGAGAAGAGAGATGGTCGTGGGTTTTAAATTAGGGTGGCAACGGTTATGAAGGGAAGAGAGAGGGATGGTCGAATAAAAATAATATTTTTCAAAAAGGTAATGATTAGGGTGTAGGAATATGTGGCTAAGAAGTGATTTGCAAGGAATGAGGAAGGTCAAAAGTTGACTGACACCTAGGGTTTTAGGGTGATGAGTGCATAGGATATCGCGTAGGATAAGAATTGAGAAGGAATCGGTGTGATGCTTCCCACCGATATGATATCGGTGAAGTTACCCCACCGATGTGAGAGTACCAAGGGTTGGGTGTTGGGGAAGTAGGTAAGAAGATGGATCGGTGGTGAATGGAATCGGTGGTCACTGCGGTGGGGAGATCTTACCGATAGGAGAAAATGTGTTTATGAATACAAGGATTGGTGTAGGAAGGGTCACCGAAAGAGTGGGTCGAAGAAAGTGTGGTATATCGGTGGTGAGACTCACTGGTAAGTCGATGACTAGAAATCGGTAGAGCTTGATGTCGGCGTGATATATGGAAGTGGTGAGTCGATGACTAGAAATCGGTAATAGGAGTACACCAATATGAGAAGGGGATCGGTGGATTTTATACGAGAGGATGAGGTCATGGGGATGACATTATAAAGATGACGTCGGTGAAGGATTGGGCATCGATATGAATCGGTGAATGGTTTGATCACCGACATCATTAGTGATCGATCACCGATACCTTCTGAGATCGGTGAGTTAGACTATCGACATCACAACAATTTTTTTAATTATCTAAGTACAACATACTAAGTTCACCGATTAGAAAGTTGAACCTGGCTTCATCTAATGGTTTGGTGAACAGATCGGCAAGCTGGAGATCAGTTGGAATGAAATGCAGCTCAATGTCACCTTTGGAGATGTGATCCCTGATGAAGTGATATCTGATATCTATGTGCTTTGATCTTGAGTGTAGAACAGGATTGTTTGCAATAGCTATTGCACTAGAATTGTCACATAGAATTGGTATCTTGGAGTAGACTTGATTGTAGTCCCTTCATTGATTTTTCATCCACAGGATCTGAGCACAGCAGCTTCCAGCAGCTACATATTCAGCTTCAGCAATTGAGGTTGAAACTGAGTTTTGTTTCTTACTGGACCAACTGACTAATTTTCCACCAAGAAGTTGGCAGCTACCTGTGGTACTTTTTCTGTCAATTTTGGAACCTGCATAGTCTGAATCTGAATACCCAATTAGTTCAAAGCCTGAGTATTTGGGATACCAAAGACCCAGATGCAAGGTACCCTTGAGATACCGAAAAATCCGTTTTACAGCTGCCAAATGAGATTCTTTTGGGTTGGCTTGATAACGGGCATATAGACAAGTAGCAAACATAATATCCGGTCTGCTAGCAGTTAAATAAAGAAGAGAACCAATCATCCCTCGATAATTCGTTACATCAACAGATTTACCATCCGAATCAGCATGAATTTTCAAAGGTGGTGCCATGGGAGTTTTCATAGGAGAGCTATCTAAGAAGTTAAATTTCTTCAGAAGGTCACGAATATATTTGCTTTGATTTATGAAAATCCCTTCTGAAGTTTGTTTGACCTGAAGGCCCAAAAAGAATGTAAGCTCTACCATCATACTCATCTCATATTGACTCATCATGAGAGAGGCAAACTCATCACATAGTGATTCATCAGTGGCACCAAAGATGATGTCATATACATAGATTTGAACAAGAATGAGATTACCTGAGGTCTTCTTGATAAAGAGAGTGTTGTCAATTTTACCTCTGGAGTATCCATTCTTTAGAAGAAAATCAGCAAGAGTGTCATACCAAGCACGTAGAGCTTGCTTGAGACCATAGAGAGCCTTGTCTAATCTGTACACATAGTCTGGATGAGCTGGGTATTCAAAACCAGGTGGTTGTTTCACATAGACTTCCTCTGCAAGTTCTCCATTGAAGAAAGCACTTTTAACATCCATCTGAAAGACTCTGAAGTTTCTATAGGCAGCATGAGCTAGAAAAATTCTTATGGCTTCAAGTCTAGCAACAGGGGCAAAAGTCTCATCATAGTCAATGCCTTCTTCCTGTCGGTATCCTTGAGCCACCAGTCTTACCTTATTTCTGACAACTGTTCCTTCTTCATCCATCTTGTTCCTGAAGACCCACTTGGTTCCAATGATTGTCTTCTTTGGAGGTCTGGGAACCAATCTCCAAACTTTGGTCCTTTCAAACTGAAAAAGTTCCTCTTGCATGGCAGTGATCCAACAAGGATCTGCTAGAGCTTCATCAATCTTCTTAGGCTCAATAAGAGAGAGAAAGTTCACATAAAGACAAATGTTTCCAACTCCTCTTCGTGTTTGTACTCTAGCTTGTTGATCACCAATGATTTGATCGATGGGGTGATCTTTGGTCCATTTTGTGGTAGGAGGTAAAGGTGGTGGAACATTTTGTATGGAGTATGTTGGAGGAGTGGGATCAGAGGTTCGGTGGAAGGATGAATTTTCGGTGGTAGGCACAGGATCGGTGGAAGGCTGTATGTCGGTGGTAGGGTGTATGTCGGTGGGAGGATGGTCAATTTTGGTAGGTGAAGTGTCGGGCACTATGGAAAGTGACCCAACTTGGTTATTTGAAGAGGAGGGATTTGATGGAGTGAAAGGAATGGAGGATGCATCAGTGGGATTGACTGTAGGAGCATCACCTATGCATGAGGAAATCCACCTGTGTAATTCATCATCATCATTTGAAAGAGATGATGATCTTAGATCATCAAATTTTACATGAATAGACTCATCAATGCATTTTCTCCTGAGATTATACACACGATATGCTTTGGAGGATAGAGAGTATCCAACAAAGATTCCTTCATCAGCCTTGGGATCAAATTTCCCAAGATTGTCACGATCATTTAGGATGAAGCACACACAACCAAAGACATGAAGAAAACCTATATTTGGTTTTCTGCCATGAAAAACTTCATAGGGGGTCTTTTGATGTCTTTTGGATATCACCGACCTATTTTGGGTAAAGCAATCAGTATTAACAGCTTCAGCCCAAAAGTAGGTGGGGAGGTTTGATTCACTTAGCATTGATCTTGCAGCCTCACATAAAGTTCTGTTTTTCCTTTCCACGACTCCATTTTGCTGAGGAGTCCTGACGGCAGAGAAATTTTGAGAAATTCATGTTAGGGCAGGTTTTATAGTTGATTTAAAGTTCAAGGGTTGAATTGTATTTGTTTAAATTAGAGCTTATTAGTGAACGGGCCGTGGGCTTGTTAACCACGGGCCCATTGTATTTAATGTGTGATTAGCTTGGAAAAACAAGCTAATCATCCTTTTAGCTTTCTGAACTTTATTGTAAATTCTCTCTGAAAGTGAATGACAGGGATGACCAGTTGAAATCATTACGCATACTGTTTATTATTTAGATTTCTTATTTTGTTGCACGGATATGGTTTTATCAATTGGTATCAGAGCAGACGGACGGATTCGATTCAAAGCCTCTCTAGTGATTTCTGGTAAGATTTTGACTTTTCACGTATGTGTTCATCTTGAATTTTCGAAATCTTGATTCTGTTAGAATTGCTCGATTTTGTTTATTGGGTTGTGTTAGCGTTATACTTGTTAGTATTTCTGCAAATTTTCGCATTCCAATTCGATCATTTGAGTGGTTAATTTAGCAATTTAAGATCAAAGTGTTTGGTTGTGTTCTTCATCAAAAATCGAATTTTTACCATCCAAAAGTGTTGTTTTTGCATTGAAATCGATTGGGTTAGTGTTATTTTGTGTTTGGCATTGTTACTAATCTTCCAGGATCGATTTTGGGCAACCCTAATCAAAAATTCGATCGATTTGAGCAAACAGCCGACGTGTCCGGATAAACCAGCCGACGTTTCCGGATAACTTCAAGGTGTCCAGACGTTTGTGTGATCTCCATCCGGATAACTCCAATTCCATCCAGACTCCTCATTTTTCCGGGTAAGTTCTGCAATCCGGGTAAGTCACTATTCCTTATACTATCCGGGTAACATTTGTATCCGGAAACCCAGTGTTTCCGGACATATCTTATCCGGACAATCCATTGTACCCGGAAACTTCATTGGTTATCCGGACAACTCAAGTTATCCGGACTCTTTCTCTTACCCGAACACTTTTGTTTCTTATTGATCTACTTGCATCAAATCTGATCCGGACACTTCCAGATCAGATCACTTATTTGGATTCCTATCCAGTAAGTTTAGTTTAGTCCAATCACTCGTAGAACCTGCGTTAGGTCATCACTCTTAGTACCTTGCGTTAGGTTTACACTCTGAATCGATCAACCCGTCTGACGATCACTCCGTTGCAACCAAAGATGTCTACTTCTTGTGATGCTCTCGCAATTGGCACTGACACCAAGCCGTGTTTTCCGGATAACCCAACCGTGGTTTCCGGACAAGTTGATAGTTCCCGGATAATTGTGTTATTCCATCCGGATTCGTCATTTTTCCGGGTAAGTCGTCCTGGTAAGTATTCTGTTAGGTCCATAAATGACCCACATATTAGAAAGATATATAAATAATTATATAGTGCTTAATTAGAATTAATTAGATTAATTAGTTTAATTAATCTTCTTGTAAAAGCCTTAATTGTTAATTGGGCTTAGTTTGTTTAATGGGCTTGGGCCTTGTTGATTAAAGGCCTAGGTATTTAAGGTTAGTGTTAGCCTTAGATTTAGGTTAGACGATTCATTAGAGAAATTAGAGCTTAATTGTTTTAGAGAGAGATAGTTGTTTTTCATTCAAACATTTGTAAACTATCTTGATTAATGAATATGAGAGGGATGACAAGTTGAAATCATTATCTGTTCTTGTTATTCCTCATTGAATCGTTGTTACCTGTTAAATCTGGGTCTATCAAAACCAAACTTCGGATCACAGAGGTAATCAGTATCTATTCAAGACGCATTATGAGGATTGTCTACCCAGTTTTCATTGTTCGACGTGAAGATGGGAACGAATGGAAATTCTCAGAAGCTGACTTCAAGAACCTCCGACCGCTCGACTTTCTGGTTATTCTGAAAGACTTACGTACATGAACCATCCGACCGCTAGAGATTACAAAGGCGCTCGAAGCTGTTCGACGATACCTGGTCCGCACCATCATGATGTCTTATCTAACGGACTTCCAAATGGCTATCGAGAACAAGGCGAAAAAGGTAAATCTGATCAAGCCAAATCTGGATGCCCCTGAGCTGAAGATGTATCCCGAGAACTCACTGCTTCTACAACCTGAATTTGGGATAGTCTACATCAACGAACAGAACGAAAAGAAGTTTCTGCGTTTCAGTCAGGTAGACAGATTTTGTGACGGCATGTTTCTAAAGGTCAGAGATGCTCTTCGAAAGATTATTCAGCACGAGTCTGAGAATCCAAGGTATTCTTATGTTCCGAATCAGAATGAAACTATTGGTCGGAATGCCTTGGAAATGATTGAAGATCGCATCGACTATTGCCGCGCCATCAGATTGTTCGAGGTACACTTCGCGCTTCGCAAAAGATATGTCTTCAACTGGAGAGATCTAGAGCGGCAATTCGAACTTCAAATCAAAGGGGGAGATTGTTAGGGCAGGTTTTATAGTTGATTTAAAGTTCAAGGGTTGAATTGTATTTGTTTAAATTAGAGCTTATTAGTGAACGGGCCGTGGGCTTGTTAACCACGGGCCCATTGTATTTAATGTGTGATTAGCTTGGAAAAACAAGCTAATCATCCTTTTAGCTTTCTGAACTTTATTGTAAATTCTCTCTGAAAGTGAATGACAGGGATGACCAGTTGAAATCATTACGCATACTGTTTATTGTTTCGATTTCTTACTTTGTTGCACGGATCTGGTTCTAACATATTCCTTTCGGGTAAGTTGTTTAATTTCCACTCTTTTCGGGTATTTCCTTCCGGAAACCCAAAGTTTCCGGTAAAGAACTTTTATCCGGACAACTCTGAGTATCCGGTAAAGAATTTTTATTCGGACAACATTAAGTTTCCAGGAAAGCCTTTATCCGGAATCTCTTACTACCCGGTAAGTCCATCACCCGGTAAGATCAATTTTCCGGATTCTTTATCCGGAAACCACCCGTGCTAAGTCGCAGGAGAGGGACATTTAAGTATTCGTGATACTGTGCCACTTTGAATCGAACAATCGTCTGACGATCACTCCAGTGCAACTGAAGATGTCTCCTGCTGAAGAAGACAAGACAAAGCTGTGTCAGGTATGTAAACCTATCTATTTAGAACTTTCTGACCTAATGACACCTCTTGCTGAACGGATAGATTCCTTCAAGGCCACCAGTAATGAACAACTACTTGAGATTAGATCACTATCTGAAAAGTTAGATGTTCAAATGCAAATAACTGAGAAATACAAGTCTGAAAATGCTATTTTAAAAGAAAAATGCAAAAATCATTCAATAGCACCTAAAGACTTAAGGGCCAAGTTATCTGAACTTCAGTCTCAGTTTGATCAGTGCATGAATGAGAAAGAGGATATTGTTTATCAATATTCCTCTCTTCAGATTCAGCACAAGGAGTTTGTTGCGAAAATTCTTGATCTTGAAACCATACTCCACAAAAGGGGTCAAACTGATCAAACCATCTTTCTGAATAAACCCAAAGAGTTCACCTATTTCAACAAAGAATGGGGAATCGGATATGATAACCCACACTATTTGAAAAAGGGAAGATGGCATACACCTACTTTGTATGATTTTGGTTGTTTTGGGTTAGATAAAAAGTATCCGGAATATGCCATTAAATGGACTGGTCCTCTTGAACCCGAAAAGGAGGAGGAAACCGAGGAATATAAGCGCACACATAAACGAGAAATTCAACTTCCATTTTGTTATGAACCTTTAAATTACTCGTATAAAAAGGACAAAAAGTACCTCTCCAGTGACTACTTCGATCCTTACAAAGTTGCTACGCCCAAGGATTCCTCCAAAAAGGATGAGGACGTAGCACCTGCAACCAAGACCGAGACGGATGAGTTTAAACTCTATGTTCCCCCTCTCATCTTGGAAGCAAAGATAGTCGAGTTGGAGGAGTCCATTGAGAAAGAAAGGTCAATGTTTCAAATGGAAAAGCAAGTTTTACTTACAAAGCTTGAGAATCTACAACAAGTCAAAACCGAAGTTGTATCTGGTGAAGGACAGGAAATCCTTTGGAATGAAATCAATCGACTCACATCACAACTGTCTACCTTGGCAACAGAAAAGATGGAAGAGTACACGAGAAATGGTCAACTTCAAGAGCAAATTGACCAACTGCTATCTGACAAGAAGATTTCACCTGAACCTTCCTCAAATTCATCCGACACATCTTCGTGCAAAGCCTTCTTAGGCAAGATTTCTAGTTCACAAGACGGTCAAGATTCTCAAGACGAGAGTGTTTTAAGGAATTTGAACTCTGATTTTTTCTTAGCTTCCGCACCAAATTCCCCAAAGCACACAAGCACAAAGAGCTCCTCGCCTTCCTCACCTGATCCAAGTCCAGTAGTTCCGGAGATAGATTTTTCAGAATACATGAACTCCGAAGGTAATTCTGATAGAGAGTTTGAGTCGTTCCCTTTCGACAAACCTCTTCCAAGTCATTCTGACTTTTTGTCTCCAGTGGTTAATCGTCCGGTCATTTTTCAAAAGGGCGACTGTTCTCAATCCAAGACTCCGGCTGTGATCAAGATTCTTAAAAATGCTTCAAATTCTCAAAAACAATCACAGCCGAAGCAAAAGACCGAACGACCGACCACTAAGATTTCTGTTCCTTCAAAAGTCATTGACCGCACTGTCCCTGTTGTTTCGGATAAAACCGGTCGTGCTAAACAAGAAAAACCAAAGTGGCTAAAGAAGGAACCTGTCGAGGGAGCTGCATAAAAGTCGTTCAATACTGTTTTTACCCGAGAATGAACAAAAACGATAGTGCTTGGAATCATAGGAATAATTTTGTTAAAAGAGATATTAATTTTCCGATGAAAATTTACTCCATTCAGCAATTGATTCAATTATCGCACGATCGTTTGTGTTGTTCTAGTTGTGGTTGGAATGACTTTGATGATATTCAGAATAATGAGTGGTTTGGGTCGTATCACATGTGTAATTTATTTCCCAAACGCAAACCCCGTAATAACCAGCAACGACACTATCAAAAATGGGGTTACCAATCAGTAGTTAAACCACAGCGGGAGACCAAACCTGCTCCTAGATGGGTTGCTCCTACTGAGGTTAAACCGACACCAAAGAGGAAACCTGCTGCCAAACCTGTTCCTCCAAAGGGTGTAAAATCTACACCTAGGAGGCAACCTGTGCCTAAACCAGTTCCCACAAACGGTGTAAAACCTACACCTAAGGGGAAAGCTGTGTCAAAGCAAGTTCCTCAAAGATGTGCCAAACCTAACCCTCCCGGACCCAGGCAAATCTGGGTACCGAAGGTCCGCTAAATTTGTTTTGCAGGACGGTCATGTGTGGTCCTTAGACACTGGATGCTCCACACACATGACCGCAAGGAGGGAACTACTCACGATCTACAAGGAACAATATTAAGAAGACGTGAGGTTTGTCTATACCTGTGCTTTAACAAGCTGCTCATGTGTTTAGGGGGAGCATGATCAACTATCAAGTATGTTACTCTACTGTTGAGGGGGAGCGTCACACACACTTTTTTCTTAAATATGTTAAAAAGTTTATGTGTGTGTGGATACTCTCGTGTGCATTTCACACTACGCGCACATTCTGAGGGGGAGCATCCAACTGGATGTTCATCAGTTGAGGGGGAGCGACACAGTGTTTTTCTTTAAACGTTCAAAAGTTTTTTTCTGTGTGTCGGACTCTCCATTGCACAAGTTTGCAATATTCGAGGGGGAGCAAGGTAATCCCCACGCTCAATTTGAGGGGGAACGAGAGAAGGTTCGTTTCTGAAATCCATATAGCTTTATTTTTGCAAAATATCAAGAATCAGGGAAATTCTTGAAAATCCAGAAGTATCCGGAAACCCTATCTTTTCGGATAGGTTTCCGGACCGGGTCCTTATCCGGATTGAAGGGAACCCGGGTACCATATCCGGACTCTTGGTCTCTCTTAAATGTCATCCGGATTCTCTTTTGTCATCCGGAAACTTTCTTCATCTCCGGTATGCTCTTTTGTCCGGACACCTTTTGTCCGGATACCTGTGTTGTCCGGTATGTCTTGCAATTTCATTATTATGTCCGGACACCCCTGCTATTTTCAGTCATGTACCTGTTTCATCACTACCTGTCCTCAATCTGTATCAGATTGAGCCACTTAATGCAAAGGTACGCACCAGAACTTGTTTATCCGTCATGTTTACTAACTTTGGGTGTTTTACAGATATTCCATGGCGGATCAACAACCTCAATCCGAGGGGAAGCGTCACACTGTTTTTCTTAAATGACTAAATGTTTTTTTGTGTGTTGATGTCTCCCAAGTAAATAACACTCTCACTCCGAGGGGGAGCAAGTCAATCCCCATGTATGTTTTGAGGGGGAGCAGGATAATATCCGTACTATGCATATAGAAAGAGGATAATATCTGTACTATGTATGTTTAGACGAGAGTTAGGGAATCCCATGGTCCAGCCAGAGCCGGAGGGACCTTCCCCGGGACATAGAACATGTGAAAAGGAGGGTGTTAAGGTCGAACGCGAACCAAGAAAGATTGAGCCGTAAAGATAACGAGGCTCCTGAGCGAAACCAGCCACATCATATCCGGGTTGCCACATCTACTACCTCGTCTCATTTGTTGGGACAGGGTATTGAAGAAGCCTCCGTGGACCCAGCGGAGCAATTGCACGACCTCCTCAGCCACTCATCCGTCTCTCAAAAGACGGATGTTTCAATATTACACGGGGAACAAGCACAACTTCCACCGGCCTCTCATTCGGAGAGTGCTGGTGTTGAAATAAGAGACCAGCAGCCCCCGGTCTCGAATTCATTTCGTGCACCATCAAGTCTAGAGCCACTTGTAATAGATCAATCTTTGGCTAGGACACTTGATGCGGAACAACACCAAGTCGAGACTCGTCGTGACTCGACCGGAACCACCGTAGTGTCTTCACCTCTTGGTGGAACACATGGATCGGAGGGAAATCCTACCACAGCTAACATCACGCCAACTGTGAACGTAGGTGGCTCTATCTCTGTGGTAGACGCCTCAACGGGTAACCTAAGTGGTCCCGGAGTTAGTAACCCAGACTTTGTGTCACCAGGGTCCCTGGACAGCACCCTTAAGGTTGTCCGCCAGGATATGGAGCAACAGATGCATCAATATGTAGCCGCTGAACTTGCCAAAGCGATGCGCGCTATCAAAGGTAAAGGCCACCTCGTCAAAACTGAAACCGCCCCTGTACCTCCACCGATTCAACCGCAACCTATCTATTCGGTGGACACCCTGAAGACGATGTTATTGGCCCAACTACTCCAGGAATCAGATACAACCGCCTCTACTGAAGCAGACCTGATCTCAGTTCTCCGATCACAGGTCACTGCTCCATCTTCATCTATTACCACTCGCTTAGACGCCATTGACTCGACTCTCAAACTACTGTCCGAGAGAGTCCGCTCACTCGAAGATACCTGCAAGAGTCAAGCAGGCGGCCTGAAGCGGAAACACGATGACCAGGATGATCCTGATCACCGTGAGGGGGAGAAACGACAACGTCTGACCGAGACCGCCTCCCTGACCCAGACTGAAGCTACAACTGTGGTTCATCAGGAACCCCCAACTGCGGCAGCCACAACAGAAGCACCAGAAGCCGAGTTGCCTTTAGCAGACATGGTTATAGACATGGAGATATCAGATGAAGAAGACCCGACGGTTGAAAAGCCCGAGGGTTCAACACAGGAACTGATTGATTTTGACTCATCAGACATACCGATTCTGGACATGATAGATCCAGATTGTGAAGCCAACCCGGAGACCGAAGATGCATGGTACGAAAAAGCCGCCAGTGCCGTAAATCTCCAGGTAAATTTGGTCTTCCCCACTGATGAGGACGACAACATTGATTATGATCAGCTCCTGCTCCAAAATTTGTATGGAACATCCCCCGTTCACTATGCTCAACCCGCCGGAACATCATCAACAAGACCCGAGTCTACTACTTCCGATCTTCCGACAACTACTCCTCCCACGACAGCTTCTGATCTTCCTCCTCATCCTCAACAGCAACAAATCCGTTGGGAGAAGATCACTGTACTTATCCCTCATCTGGAGGAATCCCTGAAAAAGTTGTTCGTACACAAGTTTCGCTCGATCGAGCCGACCTTCTGTCTGGGTATTTACAACTTTAGCCCAGAATTTCAACGTCGGTATATACTAGCAATGCAGCGGTGTCTTCCAGTTAACCAAGTCAAAACCTGTTAGGGCAGGTTTTAATGTTGATTTAAAGTTCAAGGGTTGAACTGTATTTGTTTAAATTAGAGCTTATTAGTGGACGGGTCGTGGGCTTGTTAACCACGGGCCCGATGTATTTAATGTGTGATTAGCTTGGAAAAACAAGCTAATCATCCTTTTAGCTTTCTGAACTTTATTGTAAATTCTCTCTGAAAGTGAATGACAGGGATGACCAGTTGAAATCATTACGCATACTGTTTATTGTTTCGATTTCTTACTTTGTTGCACAGATCTGGTTCTAACAATTGGTATCAGAGCCGAATCGGTGATTTGAAGATACGAAAGAAATCGAACGAAAGCGATAAAAGGCAAGAAAATTCGCAGAAAATTTTCTGGAAAATCACAGCCATCCGTTTTGCCTATTCCCGGAGATTGAACCGTCGGATCGTCGCGATTTTTGGACAGTAACTTCGGGACATCTTGTTTCATATTCTGATCGGTTGGATTGGTTGTCTGAGGTCCAGAAGTCTCCCAGATTTTTATCGAAACACAGCAGTTTTTCTTGATCAAAAATCGTTCTTCAATCGGGTTAGAAAAGTTCTTTCGTTGCTTTATTAATTCGTTTGTTTGATTTCGATTGTTTACACGCGTGTATCTGCTGTTTACCTGCGTTTACATCGAATCTCAAAGGTTTTAATCGTTCAATTTAAAAATCAAATCTTGAGTTTTTGGTGTTCTAAAAGCTTTTGTGGTGATTTGTGAAAAATAGGATATATTTTGCTTTAAAATCGATTTGGGTGTGTTTGTTTTTGTGTTTTTGGTCAAAATCTAACCCTACAGGAGTGAAATCAAGCAACCCTATCGATCACAGTGTCGAATTACAACCACAGCCGCAGTGTCCGGGTAAGTTTACTAATTTCTCGTCGCTCTCCGGACAAAAGATTATTTTACCCGGACAAACTTATTTATCTGGATAAAATAATTTTTTTCCGGACAAAACTTCAAGTTTCCGGACGTATTTTATGGACAAACCCAATTTTTCCCAAATAAACAAAAGTGTCCGGATAAATATTTTTTTCTTTCCCGGACAAATCACACTGTCCGGATAAACCTTTCTTCTTCCGAATAATTTTGTGCTTTTGGTTAAAGCCTCCTATGTTGACCACCGACCTAAATGCTATCACCTTTGATTGAATCACATACATACAGCACTCATACTTCAAACATGCATGAACCTTCCTTTTTTTGTTTTTAAACTCACGCTGCATATACATATATATTTATTGAGTTGCAATTGTTTTTGATTTGATTATTTTAAATTGTTTTTGGCTTGGTTTAATTTTTATCCGGTAAACAAGGTTTATCCGGTAAGCTTCTCATTCGGACAAACATCTTCATCCGGTAAGTGTGTTCATCCGGAAACTACATATCATCCGGTAAATCACCTGGTAAGTTTGTCCCATCCGGTAAGTCTCAATTCTTTTTACCCGGTAAGTTTTTCATCCGGTAAGTTGAATTGTTGTGCACTTTCCGGTAAGCCTCATATCACCCGGTAAGCCATTTTTACCCGGACTCCATCCGGAATCTTCGTGCCCGGTAAGTATTTGTTTATCTATTATCCGGTAATCTCATCTCATCCGGTAAACCAACTTTCATCCGAAAACTCATTCATCCGGTAAGTTGTGTTTGGTTGGTAAGTTCTCGAAGTTTGATTTCGTTCGTTCCTATAATAATCAAAGTTTAAGCTTTGGAAACGAATTTATTTTTAGATTTGTTTTTCAAATTTAATTTTTGATTTTCTTCCGCATTGTTGATTCTTCAAAATAACACCGATTAACGATCAATTTTCAGGTAACAATGTCGAAGTATTGCTTCAATCCTGATTGTAAAGACCTTAAAAGAATGTATGATTTCAATATCAAGTCTGCAGATGATTTCATCAGCGAGAAAGTCAAAGAACGGGATGAACTGAAATTGCAAACAATTGAATATTCTGAGAAGCTTGCCAAGTCTGAAGAAAAGGCAACAGCATTAGAGTCTGAAAACTCTGAGCTGAAAAGGAAGCTGTCTGGTTTATCATCACGAGATGATATCAGGAAGACCGAGAAAGAGCAAGAAATAAGATATGAAAAGAATGTCAAGCAAGCAGATGAATTGGTCAGCAAATACATCAAAGAACTGAAGGAATTAAAGTCTCAAATCTGGATTAGTTCTGAGAAGCTGGCTCAAGAAGAAGAGAAAGGTAAAATCCTAAACCTTGTACTTAAAAGTAAACTATCTAATCTTGAAAAGGTTTTTGAGAAGGAAAAAGAGAGTTTTGCAAAAGAAATACAATTGCTTTTACAAAAGCAATCTGGTTTTTCAACCAAATCTCTTGAAGAGAAGAAGAGACTCGAGCTTATGTGCTTAAAACTTTCAAAACAGATCTCCGACTTTGAAAAAGTTGTGATTTCAGAAAGAGAGAAGTTTGAAATTGAACGCAAATCTTTTTCTCAAAAGAATGGAGAACTTTCCTCGAAAATAACTGACTTGGAAAACGAATTAGACATTCTAATCAAAGAGTCTGAGAAAGGGAAAGTTGAAGGTTTTAGGGCTAAATGCTTGAAAGATGATTTTGAAAAGGAGAGAAAGATCTTTAAGACTGAAATTTCTAAGCTTACACAGAGATTATCTGGATTAGCAACCGAGATCATGAAAGAACAAATGGTTAAATCTGATTTACAAAAGAAATTTGATTTAATTCTCAAAGAACGAAATGCCTTAGAAAGCAAGATCAAAGGTGTTCAACCTTCTTATGCTTCAAGTTCATTTTCTACAATTCGTTCTTCAAAGAATTTTGTCAAATCAAATGATTTTTCAAAAGATCAGATTCGACCTTCCAATCTTTTCTATAATTCTCGTGTTAACAAATAAGATAATCAATTTTTCAAGAAAGTAAAAATGGAGTGGAGAGTTAAAGGAACCACTCCTGATCCAAAGTCATTTGTCTCTGTTCAGAGTGCCAAGAACAACACAGCTTTCCACGCTAAACCTTTTGTGAATACTGATCAAGGTTACTCTGTTAACAAACTGATCAGTTTATCTACACAGAAGCTGTGTTGCTCTTATTGTGGAACAAGTGACTTTGTGAAGAAAGACCATGCTCCGTATTGGTATGGTACTTATAGTATCCCCGGTCATCACAGTCATAGGGCATCTAACCGACAAGGATCCATCCCAAGATGGATACCAAAATCCCTCTAATCTGTTTTGCAGGAACGTCATGTGCATTTAAATTAGAAGATTCTTTTCACATGACGAGCATTCAAAGGTTAGGCCAATTTTGAGGGGGAGTACTATCGTATGCAAGGTATGTGAACCCTAACTGAATTCAAAAACCGTGGTAATTCATTCTGAATAACTAACTTGTGTTTGTTATTCTCCAATCTTAACTTCCATGATTGCCACGTGTTATGTTTCATTGACTTAGTTATTTCCATGTCTCGCATAGTTGTTGATTTTTCGATGGAAATACACTCGTTTGAATTCCTAGTTGTTTTCCAAGTTCGCTATTTCTTGCAAATGATTCCATCATTATCTGATATAATAATTGTGACTTGTTCTTCACAATTAAACTTTCTGATCATTGTCTCTTTCTTGCAAACACTGTGCTTACTGAGTCATTCTGTTTTGCGCTTGAATCTGTTTCTTGAAATTCTGGTAATTCAATATTGACTTCTGAATAATTCAGTTCAGAACTCGTTCTTAAAAGCATGACTTCTGATCATCTCAGTTCAGGACTCATTCTTAAATGCTTTGACTTCTAAACACTTCAGTTTAGAACTCGTACTTCACTATTTACTCAACTGTTCTATTTATTGCATGAAATGGGTGTTAGGAATTACATCGTTTCTATGGTCAATCCAGAACCGGAAGGACCTACCCAAGAAACACATCCACTTATAGACATCAGTGAGGGGTCTAGATTGATAGATGAGTTTGGAGAGAAAAGAATAAATGGTGAGGCTGTGACATGACTTAAAAGAATTATTGGTCCTTACCAAACCGAGTCAGTTATCCGGGTAACCACACAATCTATTCATTCTCGTTCTTTGGAGATGAGTATTGAAACAGACATGGACCCAGTGTCGATAACTCGTGTCACCCCACCCAACCACTCAAGTATCTCTCAACAGATGCTTGCTTCATATATTCACGGAGATTAGCACATAATCTATCTATTCCTCACTCGGAGGTCTTAGATATTGAAACAGGAAGACATCAGCTCCGGTCTCCAAACTTCATATTCTTATCACTGTGTCTATTGATTTTAACTTGCGTCCCAAGTTAAATCAATTTTTGAGCCTAATTGATATAACTTATTTCTTTCACACATGCACGAGTCTTTGTGATTCCCATTGCATATCTTTGTGATATTGCCGGAACAGTTTGAGAAGTTAAATTTTTAAATTTTCTTCAGTGATAACTGGAAGTCCTATCAGAGATTCCCCTTTGCCAACTCTGAACATAGGCCACACAATTTTTTAAATTGTTGTGATAACAGTTACTTTTGTGTTTCTGTGTTAGATGATTACCCCATTTCTAGTTACTTAATGTTTTATGTGGATTCTTTTGCTACTCGTCATTTTTGTCTTTGAACGTGCATGATGCTCCGGATGCTCCTACCCATCATGAGGGGGAGAAAGGGTACATATTCAAAGACACCGAATATCAAGTTAAAAGGGAGTTAGCAAAAGTCGAGGGGGAGTAAAGAAGTCCCCATGCAAAAGCCGAGGGGGAGTAACTGTTGACCGATCTGTTCCGAGATCCAAAGAGCTCAAAGATCCAAAGAGCTCAAAGTGCTTACAAGTGATCAACTCTTCTCATCGTTTGGTGTTCGCTACAATTCGATATTTCCTCCTTCGAGCATACTGGTTCTACAAGTTCTTTTAAAGCTGAAATCAAATTCAAGAGCTTTATTCGAGAGCGTTATTCAAGGGGGAGCGTCAAAAGACATGAAGACAAGCAACACCGAAGTGCTTCAAAGATTCAAGAAGAAAAGAAGATCAAGACTTGAAGATTTCAAGACCGATTTTTATTTATATATCTTTAGGGGGAGATTGTTAGGTCCATAAATGACCTACATATTAGAAAGATATATAAATAATTATATAGTGCTTAATTAGAATTAATTAGATTAATTAGTTTAATTAATCTTCTTGTAAAAGCCTTAATTGTTAATTGGGCTTAGTTTGTTTAATGGGCTTGGGCCTTGTTGATTAAAGGCCTAGGTATTTAAGGTTGGTGTTAGCCTTAGATTTAGGTTAGACGATTCATTAGAGAAATTAGAGCTTAATTGTTTTAGAGAGAGATAGTTGTTTTTCATTCAAACATTTGTAAACTATCTTGATTAATGAATATGAGAGGGATGACAAGTTGAAACCATTATCTGTTCTTGTTATTCCTCATTGAATCGTTGTTACCTGTTAAATCTGGGTCTATCAAAACCAAACTTCGGATCACAGAGGTAATCAATATCTATTCAAGACGCATTATGAGGATCGTCTACCCAGTTTTCATTGTTCGACGTGAAGATGGGAACGAATGGAAATTCTCAGAAGCTGACTTCAAGAACCTCCGACCGCTCGACTTTCTGGTTATTCTGAAGACTTACGTACATGAACCATCCGACCGCTAGAGATTACAAGGGCGCTCGAAGCTGTTCGCCGATACCTGGTCCGCACCATCATGATGTCTTATCTAACGGACTTCCAAATGGCTATCGAGAACAAGGCGAAAAAGGTAAATCTGCTCAAGCCAAATCTGGATGCCCCTGAGCTGAAGATGTATTCCGAGAACTCACTGCTTCTACAACCTGAATTTGGGATAGTCTACATCAACGAACAGAACGAAAAGAAGTTTCTGCGTTTCAGTCAGGTAGACAGATTTTGTGACGGCATGTTTCTAAAGGTCAGAGATGCTCTTCGAAAGATTATTCAGCACAAGTCTGAGAATCCAAGGTATTCTTATGTTCCGAATCAGAATGAAACTATTGGTCGGAATGCCTTGGAAATGATTGAAGATCGCATCGACTATCGCCGCGCCATCAGATTGTTCGAGGTACACTTCGCGCTTCGCAAAAGATATGTCTTCAACTGGAGAGATCTAGAGTGCCAACTCGAACATCAAATCAAAGGGGGAGATTGTTAGGGCAGCTTTTATAGTTGATTTAAAGTTCAAGGGTTGAATTGTATTTGTTTAAATTCGAGCTTATTAGTGAACGGGCCGTGGGCTTGTTAACCACGTGCCCATTGTATTTAATGTGTGATTAGCTTGGAAAAACAAGCTAATCATCCTTTTAGCTTTCTGAACTTTATTGTAAATTCTCTCTGAAAGTGAATGACAGGGATGACCAGTTGAAATCATTACGCATACTGTTTATTATTTCGATTTCTTATTTTGTTGCACGGATATGGTTTTATCAATTCCTTTCTCATTGAAGAAGTCTTCAAGAGCACTGTTTCTGAATTCAGTGCCATTGTCACTTCTCACCGATCGTACAAGTTGTCCATTTAGAACTTCATTTTTCTTGACAAAGTTGGTGATTTCTTCAGTTGCATCACTTTTATACCTGAGAAAAGACACCCAAGTATATCTAGTGAATTCATCAACAATTACAAGAATGTATCTTTTGCCTCCTAGACTAGGAGTGATGACTGGTCCACAAAGATCCATGTGTAGCATTTGAAGAGGAAGAGTGATGGAGAAGCATTGCTTGGTCTTGAAGGAAGTTTTGGTGAGCTTCCCTTTTTCACATGCATCACACAGCTTTTCTTTAACAAAGTTCAACTTTGGCATGCCAGTCACCAACTCTTTGTTTGAAATTTTGTGGAGAGTTTTGAAGTTAAGATGAGATAGACATTTATGCCACAACCAATTCCTTTTGGCTGTGTCATCTGACACAAAGCAAACACTGGATGAATTATTATTTTGTCCCATATCGATGATATAGACATTTTCCATCCTTCTTCCAGATAGAACCACTTTCATGTTTTTGTCAACAACAATACATATACAAAGTTCGAAGATAACTTTATATCCTAGATCACACAGTTGGCTGATACTGAGGAGATTATGCATAAGGCCTTCAACAAATGTGTAACACCCTAAAAATCAGGGCTAATTTAAACTTCAAATGAAACCAGTTATGACAAAATAACATCCAAACTTTTATATAAGAGGAGAATTAACTATGAGGTTTCATAATTACAACATGGAATTCTCCCAATAACTTATTAATATAATAACGTCCACTACAATTAAATTAACCAAGTTATCTAAACAATCCATCAAAAGCCTCCATGCTTTAGCTACCTCCTCCGCTTATCTCTTAAGTTGGATACATCAAAACCTCTCGACCCACATCCCATTTACTTCCCTGGGCCTGTACCTGGTAAGAAAATTTAATTTGAAAGATTAGGCTTACGCCTAGTGAGAACATCCAATTTCAAATTAAAGACGTTAACAGTTTGAAAATATCTAATACATATAAACAAACATGTTCTCCACCGTTCTTACCATACATATGCTCACCTCAACGAAAGGATCATGCCCGATCCCATGAATATGACTAACATTCAGTAGGTCATATTATCCAAATCAAGAGCCTACTACGAATCCTTATAGATTCTAGCCTATTGCTCTTATCCAAGAAATTACATATTGCTTTATGCCTATTTCTTGACCCGGAAGTAGAGATTACAAGTTACTTTATGTCTACCTCTGATCTTCCCCTAGAAATCAGGAATTACAATTTTCTTTACGCCTATTCCTTGATTTCTATACTATGAAATAGAAATTACAATTTCTTTTATGCCTATTTCTCATTTCATAACACCTTTACTAAATAGGAATTACAATTTACTTTATGCCTATTCCTCATTTCAGGTCAACGAGAATTACAAATTTCTTTATGCCTATTCCTCGTTACAATACGTATCGTGCCTATGGATCCATTACACATACTATACATAGTTATAGTATGCACTTAACCCCAACCTTTTAGCCTAACACACTAACATATGACCGTAAGTATGTTCAAGCTACTAAGATTGTAGTTCAATTTCCCAATCATACACTGTCCAAAAGTTATCAAAACTACAAGTTATCAGATACTTAAAAGAATCCAGAATATCAAAAGTGGCCAAACAACTAGAGTTTCTGGACACCCCCAAACTATCCGGGTAACAGAACTTCCCGGATACTCACACTTACCGGACATACTAATCCCATCCGAATACCTATCGGAAACATAAACAGTCCGGACAACAAAACTTTCCGGACAACATGTCTTTCCGGTCAATATGCCTTTTCGGACAATATCCGGAAACCAAGATAATCCGGATACCATCCGGTATCTAATTCATCCGGAAACTACAAACAATTAATACTTACCGGATGTTCTTGCCTCGTCCGGACACCTTCGCACAGAGGTTTCCGGATACTGTTCTTTTGTTTGGAAACCTCGACCTGCAGCCTATTTTTACAGTCCAAATCCGTGTCTGTTCTATTCAGCTTGTTTCGAACACAACCATACAGTCCCAAAACAGTTTATACATGTGTCTTAACATTTAATTTAACAGAAAACAAGGATTTAGATCAAAATAGAGAATGAACTCACCTTAAAGACAAAACCCACTTTACTGCACAAATCTGAATCCAATTTGCTGAAATGATTCTGGAACCTATCCAACAACAGATTCGTTTACAATCATATATCTATAACAAGTTTTGTCCAAATCTTAGGTGAATTTCTTACCAAAATTTGAAGACCAAAGCTTTGGTTTCCTCTTTCCTTCTTTCTTTCCTTTTTCTGTCTATTCTATCTCTCTGATTTCTCTAACCGACCTCAGCCCAAACAGATGAGATATTTCTCTATCTCAGTTCCTTTATCCATACATACTTTCAAGAATTGACCAAACACACCTTCTAAATTTCATAACATCAAAATTAACTCTAACTTTGATCATTTAACTTTTAACCACATTGTTTTATAAACTTGTATAGATAACACAAACTCACAACACAATTACAAAACAACCTCATTTATTAAAATCTAACATAACGAAATTTTGGGATGTTACAATACTCCCCAAATTGAAAGTGATTTCGTCCCCGAAATCAAAACTAGGCAAACAAATGAGGATATCTAGTCTTCATATCCTCCTCCGATTCTAACGTCACGTTAGCACCTCGATGATGTTTCCACTGTACCTTTAACATAACTACTTCCTTGCCATTACGTAACTGTCTAACCGATCTTTCCAAAATTGCTTTCGGTTCTTCTACACAACGGCTCCTTTCATTCACTCTTACATCAGTGAGTGGAATCACATCATTCTCTTCGGCTAAACATTTCCGAAGATAACAAACATGGAAGGTATTATGGATTCCTTCCAATTCTGGTAGAAGATCCAGCTGATATGCTTGTAATCCAACTCTCTTAGTTATGGTGAAAGGCCCTAGAAAACGAGGACTCAACTTTCCACGTTTACCAAACCTTATCACACCTTTCCATGGGGATACCTTAAGCATTACACGCTCCCCAACTTGGAATTCTTTTGCTCTTATTTTTGGACCAGCATAACTCTTTTGTCGATCTTGAGCTGCTTTCATATGCTTCCGAATTTCTTTCACCTTATCAGCTGTTTGTTGCACAAGTTGCGGACCAACAAACTGCTTTTCTCCAGCTTCTAACCCACACACCGGAGTTCTACATTTCCGACCATACAAAGCTTCAAAAGGTGCTCTTCCAATACTGGAATGGTAACTATTGTTATACGTAAATTCTACTAATGGTAGATGCGTATCCCAGTTACCTCTAAAATCTAACACACACGACCTTAGCATATCTTCCAAAGTTTGAATGGTTTTTTCACTTTGCCCGTCAGTTTGGGGATGGTAAGCAGTGCTCAAATTGACCTTCGTACCCAACTCTTCTTGAAGTGACTACCAAAACCTTGAGGTAAACCGACTATCATGATCCGAAACTATAGACACCGGTATACCATGCATTTACACCACTTCATCAATATATAGCTTCGCCAATTTATCTATTGATGATGCTTCTTTCATAGCCATAAAATGAGCACTCTTAGTCAGTCGATCTACGATTACCCATATGGTGTCGTTACCCTTTTGCGTTCTCGGTAACTTCGTCACGAAATCCATGGTAATCTTGTCCCATTTCCATTCTGGAATCTCCAAAGACTGAAAACTTCCGTAAGGCTTCTGATGTTCCGCTTTTACCAAAGAACATGTCCTACACTTCTCTACTATTCGGGCCACATCTACTTTCATAGCTGGCCACCAATAATGTAGCTTCAAGTCCCTATACATCTTAGTACTCCCAGGATGTATAGAATACTTAGATCTATGGGCGCCTTCGAGAATCAACTCTCGATTTCCTCCAATCTTTGGTACCCACACACGGCCTTGAAACAACTTAATTCCACGATTATCTTCAGTCAGTTGAAGATGTTGTTTGCTCATCACTTCTTCTTTCAGATTTTCTTCTCGTAAGGCTTCCGCTTATGCCTCCCTTATCTTTTCCATCAAACTTGACGTCACGTCAATTCTAGCGTTAGTCGATTTCAAACACCCACTATACTCTTTTATGCTTAAAGCATCAGCTACGACATTTGCTTTACCAAGATGGTAATGCAATTCACAATCGTAATCCTTAAGTAACTCTAACCAGCGTCGTTGTCTCATGTTCAACTCTTTCTAATCAAAGACATGTTGCAAGCTTTTGTGATCAGTATAAAGAGTACACTTCGTTCCATACAAATAATGCCTCTACAACTTCAAAGCAAATACGACTGCTGCTAATTCCAAATCGTGCGTAGGATAATTCTTCTCATGCTCTTTAAGTTGCCTTGATGCATAAACAATCACTTTGCCACGTTGCATCATTACACATCCCAGACCCATCTTTGAAGTATCACTATAGACCACCAAATCTTCTGTTCCTTCTGGTAAGGCAAGAATAGGAGCTTCACATAACTTTTGACGTAAAGTTCTGAAAGCTGATTCTTGTTTCTTCGTCCAAACAAATTTCACGTTCTTTTGGGTCAACATAGTTAAAGCAGAAGCAATCTTTGAGAAGTCTTTAATAAACCTTCGATAGTAACCAGCTAAACCCAAGAAACTTCTTATTTCAGACGCGCTCTTCGGTGTCTCCCAATTTGTCATAGCTTCTATCTTTGCTAGATCTACTTTAACTCCCTCCAAAGTGATCACATGACCTAAAAATTGTACCTCCTTTAACCAGAATTCACATTTTGAGAACTTCGCGTACAATTTCTCTCTTCTCAACACTTCTAAGACTTCACGTAGATGATATTCATGATTTGCTTCAGTATTTGAATAAACAAGTATGTCATCAATAAATACAATGACAAACTTGTCCAAAAATGGTCGACATACTCTGTTCATCAGATCCATGAACACAACAGGAGCATTTGTCAACCCAAATGGCATTACAAGAAATTCATAATGCCCATACCTTGTTCTAAACGCTGTCTTAGAAATATCTTCATTTCTTACTCGAACTTGATGGTACCCCGACCTCAAATCAATCTTAGAAAAACATCCCGCACCTTGGAGTTGATCAAACAGATCATCAATCCTTGGAAGCGGATACTTGTTCTTAATCGTCACCTTATTCAGCTCACGATAGTCGATACACATTCTCATGGTGCCATCTTTCTTTTTGACAAACAAAACCGGAGCTCTCCAAGGTGAAGAACTCGGCCTAACAAAACCTTTATCCAACAATTCCTGAAGTTGAGTCATCATCTCTTTCATTTCGGCCGGCGCTAAGCGATACGGTGCATGCGCTATCGGTGCCGATCCAGGGATAAGATCAATATGGAACTCTACCTGCCGTTCAGTCTGTAGGCCTGGAAGATCATCAGGAAATACGTCCGGGAATTAACGTACCACCTTAATATCTTCCACTTGTTTCTTTTCCGACCTTACATCTAAAACATACGCCAGATAGGATGAACATCCTTTCATTAAACATTTACGCGCTTTTGCAACAGAAATTAACGGAACTTCCCCTTTTCGCTTTTCCCCAAAGATGAGTACATCATCCCTATCAGCTGTTTGTTGCACAAGTTCCGGACCAGCAAACTGCTTTTCTCCAGCTTCTAACCAACACACCGGAGTTCTACATTTCCGACCATACAAAGCTTCAAAAGGTGCTATTCCATTACTGGAATGGTAACTATTGTTATACGTAAATTCTACTAATGGTAGATGCGTATCCCAGTTACCTCTAAAATCTAACACACACGACCTTAGCATATCTTCCAAAGTTTGAATGGTTTTTTCACTTTGCCCGTCAGTTTGGGGATGGTAAGCAGTGCTCAAATTGACCTTCGTACCCAACTCTTCTTGAAGTGACTACCAAAACCTTGAGGTAAACCGACTATCATGATCCGAAACTATAGACACCGGTATACCATGCATTTACACCACTTCATCAATATATAGCTTCGCCAATTTATCTATTGATGATGCTTCTTTCATAGCCATAAAATGAGCACTCTTAGTCAGTCGATCTACGATTACCCATATGGTGTCGTTACCCTTTTGCGTTCTCGGTAACTTCGTCACGAAATCCATGGTAATCTTGTCCCATTTCCATTCCGGAATCTCCAAAGACTGAAAACTTCCGTAAGGCTTCTGATGTTCCGCTTTTACCAAAGAACATGTCCTACACTTCTCTACTATTCGGGCCACATCTACTTTCATAGCTGGCCACCAATAATGTAGCTTCAAGTCCCTATACATCTTAGTACTCCCAGGATGTATAGAATACTTAGATCTATGGGCGCCTTCGAGAATCAACTCTCGATTTCCTCCAATCTTTGGTACCCACACACGGCCTTGAAACAACTTAATTCCACGATTATCTTCAGTCAGTTGAAGATGTTGTTTGCTCATCACTTCTTCTTTCAGATTTTCTTCTCGTAAGGCTTCCGCTTGTGCCTCCCTTATCTTTTCCATCAAACTTGACGTCACGTCAATTCTAGCGTTAGTCGATTTCAAACACCCACTATACTCTTTTATGCTTAAAGCATCAGCTACGACATTTGCTTTACCAGGATGGTAATGCTCACAATCGTAATCCTTAAGTAACTCTAACCAGCGTCGTTGTCTCATGTTCAACTCTTTCTAATCAAAGACATGTTGCAAGCTTTTGTGATCAGTATAAAGAGTACACTTCGTTCCATACAAATAATGCCTCTACAGCTTCAAAGCAAATACGACTGCTGCTAATTCCAAATCGTGCGTAGGATAATTCTTCTCATGCTCTTTAAGTTGCCTTGATGCATAAACAATCACTTTGCCACGTTGCATCAATACACATCTCAGACCCATCTTTGAAGTATCACTATAGACCACCAAATCTTCTGTTCCTTCTAGTAAGGCAAGAATAGGAGCTTCACATAACTTTTGACGTAAAGTTCTGAAAGCTGATTCTTGTTTCTTCGTCCAAACAAATTTCACGTTCTTTTGGGTCAACATAGTTAAAGCAGAAGCAATCTTTGAGAAGTCTTTAATAAACCTTCGATAGTAACCAGCTAAACCCAAGAAACTTCTTATTTCAGACGCGCTCTTCGGTGTCTCCCAATTTGTCATAGCTTCTATCTTTGCTAGATCTACTTTAACTCCCTCCGAAGTGATCACATGACCTAAAAATTGTACCTCCTTTAACCAGAATTCACATTTTGAGAACTTCGCGTACAATTTCTCTCTTCTCAACACTTCTAAGACTTCACGTAGATGATATTCATGATTTGCTTCAGTATTTGAATAAACAAGTATGTCATCAATAAATACAATGACAAACTTGTCCAAAAATGGTCGACATACTCTGTTCATCAGATCCATGAACACAGCAGGAGCATTTGTCAACCCAAATGGCATTACAAGAAATTCATAATGCCCATACCTTGTTCTAAACGCTGTCTTAGAAATATCTTCATTTCTTACTCGAACTTGATGGTACCCCGACCTCAAATCAATCTTAGAAAAACATCCCGCACCTTGGAGTTGATCAAACAGATCATCAATCCTTGGAAGCGGATACTTGTTCTTAATCGTCACCTTATTCAGCTCACGATAGTCGATACACATTCTCATGGTGCCATCTTTCTTTTTGACAAACAAAACCGGAGCTCTCCAAGGTGAAGAACTCGGCCTAACAAAACCTTTATCCAACAATTCCTGAAGTTGAGTCATCATCTCTTTCATTTCGGCCGGCGCTAAGAGATACGGTGCATGCGCTATCGGTGCCGATCCAGGGATAAGATCAATATGGAACTCTACCTGTCGTTCAGTCTGTAGGCCTGGAAGATCATCAGGAAATACGTCCGGGAATTCACGTACCACCTTAATATCTTCCACCTGTTTCTTTTCCGACCTTACATCTAAAACATACGCCAGATAGGATGAACATCCTTTCATTAAACATTTACGCGCTTTTGCAACAGAAATTAACGGAACTTCCCCTTTTCGCTTTTCCCCAAAGATGAGTACATCATCCCTATCAGCCATCGGAATCCGGATTAATTTCTTTGCACAAAGTATCTCTGCCTGGTTGACTGTCAGCCAGTCCATACCCACAATCACATCGAATCCCCCAATTTCCATCAACAACAAGTCGATCAGAAATTTCGTTTCCCCTACTGAAATAAAACCACCATCTAATCTTTCACGAACCAAGACTTGACCCCCGTTAGCTACCTCAACTACTAAAGCATCTTCCAAGGTAGTGATAGGCATAGCTAACTTGTGGTAAAACAACTTGGACACAAACGACAAATTTGCACCACGGTCAAATAAAATGCACGCAGGAATAGAATTTATGAGGAATGTACCAGAAACGACATCTTTTGATTCTTTCGCCTCTTCTGCCGTCATATGAAATGCCCGACCTGTTGGTTTGGGAACATCTGGTTTCTTTCCTTGATCTCCGCCCTTCTTTAACTTCGGACAATCTCTTCGGATGTGTCCGAGCTGTTTACACTCATAACAGATCGGTCCTTGGACAGGACAGTTAGCCGTTATATGCCCAGGCTTTCCGCATTTAAAGCATTCATTTCCGACTATCCGACACTGACCAAAATGTTTACTTCGACATTTCGAACACCAACTTGGTTCTCGACGAGGTTCATAACGAACGTTCTTCCCAAATGATTTAGATTTTTTAGAAGAATCCGACCGACCTTCCCACTTCCGCTTTTCTCCCACGTGTGTCTTTTCTTCTTTATCCTTTGCGTACACTTCCTCTATAACTTTTGCTTCTTCAATCGTCTCTCTCAACGTTGAAGCTTTTGAACTCCGCACCCTTGACATCATATCTGCCGGCAAACCCTTCAAATAAGCTTTAACTTTGTCTTTCTCAGCTGGAGCCACATGCCCCACTAAGTTTAGCTTCTCCATGAAAGATTCCGTATACTTCCTAACAGATGAAGTACCTTTCTTGAGAGTCCAAAACTCTTCTTCAATTCTATCCATCTCGTTTTCATTGCAGTATTCTTCCAGAATCTTCTTCTTGAAGGACTCCCAAGTCATAGCAGTCAATACTGGAGCCGAAATTGTAGCTGTCACTACATTCCACCAAGTCAGAGCATTACCTCTTAACATTTGAGATGCAAATCTGACTTTTGACTTCTCATCACAATCACAAGCTCGAAAAGCTTGTTCCATCTCCCTGATCCAGTTCATGCAGGCTACTGGATTATCTGCTCCTTTAAACTCTGGCGGTTTACAGCTTAGGAACGTTTTGTATGAATAGATTCTTTCAACTCTCCTTTCTGTCTCTGACCCAGGGTTACCAACTGGATTTATTACCCCAGTATCAATTCCCGTTCGACGTAGCTCCATACTTCGATCGTTCAATACTTTCATAAACATTTCGGCTTGTTTTTCCATCGCTGTATTCATCATTCTCGTCATGTTTTCCATCATACGAGATTCCATTGTCGATTCAGGCGTTTCTTGACTGGCGGTACTGGCACCCGTTCTAGGTACCTGTCTATCAGCTCCTCCCGGAAATTGTAATCGCGGAGGACTTTCATGAGTTTCACTAGTTCCAGGTCGCTTTTCTCCTGACCAATCCATTCCGGTCCTATCTATTGAAGAAATAGGAGACATTTGTGGCGTATTCACCATTGTTCTGATATAACACAAAGGAATAACCATCAGAAATGGTTACATACATCTAGACATACAAACGTACTTTACCGATCATTAGTCAGTGTAACAATTTAGAAACAAGTATGCTTGTGTAACATTATATGCATAATAACAGTAGCTAATTGGAATTGTGAACATACTTTACATGAGAATCCTCGTTACCATTGTGACAGTACTGATTTCACGTATTTCCGTTGACTCTAAGACTGTCCCGTCTTAGAACTTCTACCCATTTCTCACATATCATAACTTACTTCATCTCAGCTTAAGTCTAGGTATCCCTCTAGCATACCTAGTTCACTTAAACTAATGCTCTGATACCATATTGTAACACCCTAAAAATCAGGGCTAATTTAAACTTCAAATGAAACCAGTTATGACAAAATAACATCCAAACTTTTATATAAGAGAAGAATTAACTATGAGGTTTCATAATTACAACATGGAATTCTCCCAATAACTTATTAATCTAATCATGTCCACTACAATTAAATTAACTAAGTTATCTAAGCAATCCATCAAAAGCCTCCATACTTTAGCTACCTCCTCCGCTTATCTCTTAAGTTGGATACATCAAAAGCTCTCGGCCCACATCCCATTTACTTCCCTGAGCCTGTACCTGGTAAGAAAATTTAATTTGAAAGATTAGGCTTACGCCTAGTGAGAACATCCAATTTCAAATTAAAGACGTTAACAGTTTGAAAATATCTAATACATATAAACAAACATGTTCTCCACCGTTCTTACCATACATATGCTCACCTCAACGAAAGGATCATGCCCGATCCCATGAATATGACTAACATTCAGTAGGTCATATTATCCAAATCAAGAGCCTACTACGAATCCTTATAGATTCTAGCCTATTGCTCTTATCCAAGAAATTACATATTGCTTTATGCCTATTTCTTGACCCGGAAGTAGAGATTACAAGTTACTTTATGTCTACCTCTGATCTTCCCCTAGAAATCAGGAATTACAATTTTCTTTACGCCTATTCCTTGATTTCTATACTATGAAATAGAAATTACAATTTCCTTTATGCCTATTTCTCATTTCATAACACCTTTACTAAATAGGAATTACAATTTACTTTATGCCTATTCCTCATTTCAGGTCAACGAGAATTACAAATTTCTTTATGCCTATTCCTCGTTACAATACGTATCGTGCATATGGATCCATTACACATACTATACATAGTTATAGTATGCACTTAACCCCAACCTTTTAGCCTAACACACTAACATCTGACCGTAAGTATGTTCAAGCTACTAAGATTGTAGTTCAATTTCCCAATCATACACTGTCCAAAAGTTATCAAAACTACAAGTTATCAGATACTTAAAAGAATCCAGAATATCAAAAGTGGCCAAACAGCTAGAGTTTCCGGACACCCCCAAACTATCCGGGTAACAGAACTTCCCGGATACTCACACTTACCGGACATACTAATCCCATCCGAATACCTATCGGAAACATAAACAGTCCGGACAACAAAACTTTCCGGACAACATGTCTTTCCGGTCAATATGCCTTTCCGGACAATATCCGGAAACCAAGATAATCCGGATACCATCCGGTATCTAATTCATCCGGAAACTACAAACAATTAATACTTACCGGATGTTCTTGCCTCGTCCGGACACCTTCGCACAGAGGTTTCCGGATACTGTTCTTTTGTCCGGAAACCTCGACCTGCAGCCTATTTTTACAGTCCAAATCCGTGTCTGTTCTATTCAGCTTGTTTCGAACACAACCATACAGTCCCAAAACAGTTTATACATGTGTCTTAACATTTAATTTAACAGAAAACAAGGATTTAGATCAAAATAGAGAATGAACTCACCTTAAAGACAAAACCCACTTTACTGCACAAATCTGAATCCAATTTGCTGAAATGATTCTGGAACCTATCCAACAACAGATTCGTTTACAATCATATATCTATAACAAGTTTTGTCCAAATCTTAGGTGAATTTCTTACCAAAATTTGAAGACCAAAGCTTTGTTTTCCTCTTTCCTTCTTTCTTTCCTTTTTCTCTCTATTCTATCTCTCTGGTTTCTCTAACCGACCTCAGCCCAAACAGATGAGATATTTCTCTATCTCAGTTCCTTTATCCATACATACTTTCAAGAATTGACCAAACACACCTTCTAAATTTCATAACATCAAAATTAACTCTAACTTTGATCATTTAACTTTTAACCACATTGTTTTATAAACTTGTAAAGATAACACAAACTCACAACACAATTACAAAACAACCTCATTTATTAAAATCTAACATAACAAAATTTCGGGATGTTACAAAATGCCACTTTATTGAAGGTGACAGATCCGTTTGTGAGAGTTCCATATCCTTTGGTGTAGCCTCTAGAATTGTCTCCAAAAGTTACAGAAGGACCCTTTTCAGACACATAGTTAATGAGAAGAGATTTGTTTCCCGTCATGTGACGTGAGCACCCACTATCCAAATACCAGATTTGATGGTGCTCAAAAACCTGCATGCACACACAGATTAGTTCCTAGGTACCCATTTGGTGGTGGGTCCTTTGGGGTTAGAAGAGGAAGAATCCTTCGGTTTGGTTCTGTCAATTCTTTCCTTTGGACAATCCTTTGCAAGATGAAAAGTGTCACCACTGTTATAACACTTTCTGTAGATAAATGTCTTTTTAGGTTTTTGCAATTTTTCTTTTCCTTTCCCTATGACATTAACTTGAATAGCTTTAGGACCAAAGGATGAGATGAGGGGAGGAAAACTTAAAATCCCATTACCAGAAGTGGAAGCAAAGTTGGAAAGATTTCTTGAAGAGTTTTTGAAATTATCTTTCCCAAGGTCTGAGGATTTTCTTTTTAAAGAGAGATCGGTGTTATTAGCTCTTTTGAAAAACTTTGATTTTGAAGAGTTAGAAGATGAGACTTCATCAATGGCTAAATCCTTTAAAAGATCATGGATAGGTTTAGAAACATCATTGGAATCCTCCTTTTCCATGGTTTGAACAGAAGGAGATTCTTTAGCTTTTATAAATATTCCGAACTTTAAGGCTTCACCTAGATCAACTGAGTTTAAAGAAATAGAGTCACAAGAGCTTGACTCTGAGTCATCATCCCATACACTAGAGGTAGAGACAAGAGCATGAGAAGAAGATTCAGAAATGGTTTTTTCAAAGCCTAAACCAAATTTGTTATCACCTGAAATTTGATCTTTAAAGATTTGCTCAAGATTTTTTTATGAACTTGTCCATTTTCTAACGGTCTCTTGTTCTCTTTTTAATTACTTAAAAAGCTTGTTTTTCTCTTTTGAAATCATATGATTTATGGTTTTCAGATCCTCAAGCTCAGCTTTGACTTCCTCAAACTTTTCAAGTTTAGACATACAAATTTCAAGTTGAGAGGTGAGGTTTTTAACTTGAACAAATTTTCTTTTCTTGCTGTCCTTGACAGTACAGAAGTCTTTAGTTAAGGACTCATATGCATCAATCTTTTCAATGTCAGTCATATCATTAAAGGGATGTACCTGAGAGTATGATGTCGAGCACCCAGTTGACACCAGAGCCATTGGAGAGGCAGCCTTTTCAGAATCTTCCATATCTTCATATATGGCCATGAAACACATGTTAGGAGAATCATTGTCAGAAGTTTCTTCTTCATCCCAATCATGAACTTTTGCCATGAGACCTTTTCCTTTTCTTAGAAGACCCTCACTTCTTTCTTTCTCTTTCTTGTACTTTTCCTTATACTTCTCAGCACGTTCCTGATGGTCTTGGAAAGATGATTGAGTATCTTTCTTGGAAAAGGTTGATTTGAAGGAGTTGTTTTTGGGTTTCTCATACTTGGAAGAATATTTGTCAGAGGATGTGGTCCTAGATTTTGCAACACGCTTGCTCCTACACTCAGAGGCAAAATGTCCTTTCTTACCACAGTTAAAACACTCTTCAATGGACTTATCAGAAGAGAGAGTTTTTGTGGAAGAAGAGGGTTTTCTGAAATTTCTAGATTTGTTAAAAGGACGAGACTTGTTCTTGAAACCAGCCATCATGGCCATTTCATCAGATATCTGCTCAACCGAGATTTCCTCACCTTCATCATCAGCATCACTTAGATATGCCTCCATTTGGTGAGAAGAGTTGTTTTGGCTGTCATTGTCAGAGTCTGATGAAGGATAGGTGATTCGAGGAACACTTTGAGTTTTCTTGGAATTTTCACTGACAAGAGATATAGAAGATCCCTTTATCTCTTTGATGAATGATTTCCTTTGTAACTTGGTTTGTTCAAAGTTGAAGAGAGTTCCATACAAGACAGTTAAGGGCATGTACTCAAGGTCCTTGGTAGTCTTGATACAAGTGCATATATTTTCCCAAAATTCAGTAGACAATCCATGAACTTGCATAAAACTTCCTCATTATCATAGACTATGCCCAATAACTTTAGATCATTTAGAAGAGAGTTGAAACGATTATAGTAGCTAGGAAGAGATTCACCTTTTTCATGAGCAAAGAGTTCATACTTTCTAATGAGACCAATCTTTTTGCTCTTTTTCACTTCCTCTGTACCTTCGTACAGTACACACAGTATGGTCCACATCTCTTTAGCAGTTTCAAAGTTAACCAAAGAGTGGTAGACCTCAGCAGGAAGTGAGAGAGCAATAATTGCCCTAAGCTTAGAATGAAGAGAAACTAAACTTTTTTCCTCATCAGTATATTTCTTTGGGGTTTTGAGGATATAACAACCAGTAGCTTTGGATTTCTCTTTGTCAGAAGGTTCATCAGAATCATCGGAGTCACTAGATTTCTCCTTATCAATGGTTTCTTTACCAGGCCTCTGCGTTTCATAGCGAGCCCAGACTCTAGGGATAATAGGCCCCTCTTTGAGAATGGTTGGATATCTAGTATCCACTCCTTCCATGAACAGCATCATACGACTTTTCCAAAGAGAAAAGTTGTTAGGGTTAAACTAGGGAGGTTTGGTTATGGAGCCATTTTCTGAAAAGTTGTTTTGAAAAGAGTTTTCATTTGTTGAAGATGAAGAGGCAGCCATCGCAGATCAAGTTTATGAATTAAACTTTCTGCTCTGATACCACTTGTTAGTCCCAGATGGCTTAACAAGTATTGTAGAAGGGGGTTGAATACAATACTCAAAAAAATTCACAATTTTAATTCTATTATTGAAAAACTTTCAACAAGAATTACACATAGAAATCTAAAGACTGTTGCGGAAAAGAACAGATAAAACTATTCTAACAATCTTTCACAAAGTATACTAAACAAAACAACTTAGAACACTTAGAACAAAGCTATAAAGTTCTTGAGCAAGGAGGAGAGTTTTTGCACTGAGAAAATCTTCTAGTTTGCGTAGTTTGCATGGGAGCTTCTTCTTCCTTTTATAGTGTGATGAGCATTAAATGCTTGGGACACTTGTCATCAGGAGATTTGCTTGTAGATATTGACTTCTGAAAAGTTGATGTGTCTTTATCACCTTTTCCTTGGTACTAGGAAGAATACCCATGCTGAATGAGACTTTATCTGATAATAGATAAAACGACAAATAGTCACTTTTACCTGGCAATAGATATTGTCCCATAATAAATGATCTTCTTGATGTGTCTTCCAAGATAATTTCACCGATGGTGTTCCACCGATATAAGTGACTTGAAACTTGTCTTTCTTTGAAGAAGAACATTCATGAGAAACTATAGATCCCACCGATTTGAGCATCCGTATCGGTGGGACACTGTTGGCCGACATAATAAAGGTCGGTGGAGAGAGTGTCCACTAATGTGTGGGAACACCATCGGTGGATAATGACTTGTAATTTGTTGATGTAGACTTCCACACTGAGAGAATCTTCAATCTGAACTTTGGTTGATCTTTGACTTCACCAAACATTTGCTATCATGTACAAGTCATCATAAAGAACCATGCTAAAATATTCTAAGTAAGATAGAAGGAAAAACATCGGTGAGTCAATTTCAAATCTTTGGTGACCCAACACCCTTGTTAAAAAGAAGAAAAACAAAAAGTCAAAGAAAAATACTTCTCACAGTTCTAAAAGTTCTAACTCTAAATTTTCTGGTTTTTCAGATAGTTCTGTGAATGTGAAGAACGGAAGGAAAGAATGGCGGGTAAAGCAAACAAAGACCCCAACGACCAAACAGAATGTTAAAAACAATAGTTTTTCAATAAATAAACAATTTGGTACTAGTAATAAACGAGTTCTTGTAACACCTTACAAGCGTTACTCTAATGACCAATTATTGGATTTTGCAAATGACAAATGTTTTTGTTCTGTTTGTGGTCGAAATAGTATGTTTGCTATACCTGGTTCTTGTTGTTGGTACAACTCATATTCTGTTCCATATGCTTTCACTCATAAATCTGTTTTCACAAAGAAAAAGAGATCACCAGTTTCTAAAAAGGGATCTCAAGCAACTAACCAAAAACGACTCATCTTTAAATGGGTACCTAAAAACGTTTAATCAGGTTGATTGAAGTAAGTTATGGTACTTAGATTCCGGATGTTCGAAACATATGACGGGCCAACGAAATATGTCATCAAACTTTGTTGAAAAAGACCTTGGTCGTGTAAGATTCGGAAATAATCAGTTTGCACCAATAAAAGGATATGGAGATATAGTCCAAGATAACCTTACAATTAAGAAGGTTAGATGCGTTGAAGGATTGGGACACAACTTATTCACCATAGGACAGTTTTGTGACAAAGATTTGGAGGTAAGCTTCAAAGCTACAAGATGTTGTGTCAAGACTGATGAAGGGAATGAACTTCTTGTCGACACACGAAAGTCCAATCTTTACACAATCAATCTGTCTTCACTTAAGCCAGAAAATGAAGTGTGTCTCCTGTCAAAGGCTTCAGAACAACAAAGCTGGTTATGGCACCGACGCTTGTCACATTTGAATTTTCGTTATATTCAGAAACTTGTGTTAGGCGATCTAGTTCGGGGTCTTCCAGTTATGAAGTTTAATGTTGAGAATTTGTGTGGTGCTTGCGAGAAAGGTAAGATGAAGAGGGTTCCTCATAAGCCAAAACCTGAACCTACAACAAAGAGCGTACTTGACCTAATTCATGTAGATTTGTGTGGACCAATGAGGACGGAAAGTATTAATGGTAGAAAATATGTACTGGTGATTGTTGATGACTATTCACGATACACGTGGGTGAAGTTTCTTCGTTCAAAGGATGAAACTCCAGAAAATCTGATCAACGTCATCAAGTCAGCTCAAAACAACATGCAAATATCAGTTAAAAGCGTTCGTTTGGATAATGGCGCAGAATTCAAAAACAGAGTCTTGGGAGATTTCTATGAATCAAACGGGATTCTTCAACAATTTTCTGCCGCCAGAACTCCTGAACAGAATGGTGTGGTGGAGCAACGTAACCGGACGTTAGTCAAATCTGCAAGAACGATGCTGACTTATTCTAATCTACCATTATATCTTTGGGTTGAGGCTGTCGCAACTGCATGTTACACTTAGAATCGTTCAATCATTCATCGCCGGTTTAGTAAGACTCCTTATGGGATAATGAACAACCGGAAGCCAACCTTAAAGCATCTTCGAGTCTTTGGTTGCAAATGCTTTGTAATGAACGACAAGGAGAATCGTAACAAGTTCAGTCCGAAAGCAGTTGATGGAATCTTCGTCGGATATTCTTTCTCCGTCGCTTCATATCGAATCTACCTGAAGCAGTCCAGAACAGTAATTGAAAGTGTTAATGTAAAATTTGATGAGCATAACGAGATGGCTTCTGATCACAACAGTTCAGAACCCGTAATAACTGGAATATTAGCTTCTGAACAATACAGTTCAGAACCTGGTCCAAAACTGAATCAGGATCAACCTTCATCTTCTAAATCTCATTTAACTGATCTTGATTATTTGTTTGAAGATTTTTATGATGAATACTTTGGTACTTACAAATCTTCTAATGTTCTTAACAGGAATGAACCCACATCTATAACAATTTCCGTTGTTGTTCCTACTTCTGATACAGATGCAAATCAATCAACAACGATTGATGTTTCATCTCCTGTTCAAGAAACTGCTGTACCAAATGTGAATTCTACACCACAACCTGTTCCTACAAATGTGGGAAGTTCAACACATAACACAAGCTCGTCAGTGAATGTTACAACTAATTCTCAGCAACAACCTGAATCTTCTGGAGTACATCAACCGACTACTGATATTCCTCCGGAAATTCCAAGTGCTGAAGTAGAAGTACCAGTAGCTGATCAACCGACAAATGCTTCTCTTGACAATGTTCAAACTTCATATATTCCACACCCGCACTCGACAAAGAGGATGAAGACTCATCCGATTCATCAGATTATTGGTGATCCAGATTCACCAGTTCAAACGCGTTCGTCAGCACTTATGGCTACGGCAAATGGGTGTTTGTTTGCGATCTTCTTGAGCAACATTGAACCTTTAACGGTAAATGAAGCTCTAAATGATCCAGATTGGGTGATAGCGATGCAAGATGAGCTAAACCAGTTTGAAGCGTTGAAAGTTTGGAGACTTGTTCCACGTCCAGCGGATAAAAGCATCATAGGAACCAAGTGGGTGTTCAAGAATAAAAAGGATGAAGATGGAATAATCGTTCGTAACAAAGCCAAACTTGTAGCGAAAGGATATCGTCAACAAGAGGGGATAGATTATGATGAGACATATGCTCCGGTCACGCGGATTGAAGCAGTCAGAATCTTTCTAGCGTTCGCGGCGTACAAAAACTTTACCGTCTATCAGATGGATGTGAAAACAGCCTTTCTAAATGGCGTTCTTAAAGAGGAGGTATATGTATCACAACCTGAAGGGTTCGTCGACAAGGAAAATCCAAACCACGTATACATCTTGGATAAAATATTGTATGGTCTGAAACAAGCCCCTCGCGCATGGTATGAGGTTCTTTCAACTTTCCTACTTGAGAAAGGCTTCGCAAAAGGTAAAATAGATACGACGTTATTCATAAAGCGCGAAGCAGGTGAAATTATTGTTGTACAAATTTACGTAGATGACATTATATTTGGTTCGACTAACCCGGTTTATGTACATGGTTTTCTGACATCATGGTGACTAGGTTCCAGATGAGCATGATGGGAGAGATCAATTTCTTTCTTGGATTGCAAGTGAAGCAATTCTCAACGGGAATCTTCATAAATCAATCTAAATACATATTCGACATTTTAAAGAAGTTCAAAATGGAGAATTGTACATCTATCGGAACACCTATGGCACCCGGATCCAAGATTAGTCCAGACGAAAATGGTAAGAAAACAGATATAAGAACTTATCGAGGTATGATCGGTTCTCTTATGTACTTAACTGCTAGTCGCCCGGATATTATGTTTGCTACGTGTTTGTGTGCCAGATTTCTGGCAAATCCGAAAGAGTCACATCTCGGAGCTGTCAAACGCATCTTCCGTTACTTAAAAGGAACTACCTACCTTGGCCTATGGTATCCAAAAGGAACCGGATACGAGTTAACGACTTACTCCGACGCGGATCATGGTGGGAGTTTATTGGATCGGAAGAGCACAACGGGACACGTACAATTTTTGGGTGATAAATTAGTGAGTTGGGCTTCAAAGAAACAAAACTGCGTTTCGACTTCTACGGCGGAAGCTGAGTATGTTGCTGCCGCTAATGGACTTCGGTTGTAAGTATGAGAAGATCCCAATTTATTATGATAGCAAGTCCGCAATTGCTATATCTGTGAATCCGGTCCAACACACAAAGACAAAGCACATCAAAATACAGTATCATTTTATTAAGGACCATGTTGAAAAAGGTACAGTTGAACTGTATTTTATACCTACTGAATTTCAACTTGCCGATCTTTTTACAAAGGCTTTGGATGAGAAACGATTCAAGTTTCTGATTTCAAAGCTAGGCATGTTGAACATGAAAGTTTGATTTTTCATAATCTTTATTCAATAGTTTGAAATTTTTTATTAGTCATTCAAGTTTTATAACTTGATTGAAGAATAATAATTTTCATCTTATTGAATCTTTATTATGATTCTTTCAAATCTAATGTTTTTCAGTATTTTACAAAGTTTATTTCAACTTTATTCTTTCTTTACCGTATAATCTTCAACTATATCATTTCATATGCTTTGTGCAGTTTGATGTGTGTTTGCATGTGTTTAGGGGGAGACAAGAAAAGAAATTGATCATTTGTTGAGGGGGAGCATATACACATATCGACACGTGTTTGAACAAGTTGTGTGGAAATCCAAGAAGATAAGGTAAGTCTTCTAAACTAAATATTTTTTGAGCAAACCCTATTTGGTGTTAAATTATTTTTCAAAATCTTATGCACCATTATAGGGGGAGCAAAATATTTTGAAAACTCAGTTGGAGAGAACCAGTTAAAAGTTGGACATCTTTTAATCTGGAAAAGTTAATTTTTGAAAAAGCTGAAAAAGTCAAAAAAATTTGGAAAAATGTCCAAGTATAGGAAGTTGTCGTACAAACTTTGACCGACAACTCATCCTAGTCGTACAAGTGTTGTCCGACTACTTAGGCTAGTCGTACAAGCTTTGTCCGACTACTTCAACTAGTCGTACAAGCCTTGTCCGACTACCTCGACTAGTCGTACAAGCTTTGTCCGACTATCTTAACTAGTCGTACACGTTTTGTCCGACAAACACTTTTCATACAACCTTGTTATCTGACAGTTTTGAATACCTTGTTGGATATGCTTCATCAGACTAAGATGAACTTGTCGTATATCATTCGTACGACAAGTTGACTAGTGGCTGGTCAACCTTTTGGACCACTCATTGTATGCCACATGTCAAATTACCCTAAGTTCTTTATATAGAACGTTTTTCAAAGTGTTTTTCTTTTTCCGACTCATTAAAACCCCAATATTCTCTCTGTGGAAAATCTTCGAGTGTGTTTCACTTCTTGCTGTGTTGACTTCTACTGATTCGTAATCACTCAAGGTTAGTGATTCTCTAATTTTTACTTCGATTTGTCCATTACATTGATCATATTTGTGGATTTACGGTTCTGTTAAGTCGAGTTCTTATGAAACTGATCATATTCAATCTTAAAGATCGTGCTTAATGTTAGATTTTGGTTGAAAACATGATAAGATAGGTTTCCTTATAGTGAATCTCATATAGGGTACTTGTTTTTGATCACGTTTTTATTCAAATCTTAGAACTGGGTTTGAGATTTCAAAATATCTCGAAGTTCTCATCATAGTCGTACAATACTTGTTCTTCGAATCATCATAGTTGTCGTACAAAGCTTAGATTCATAACTGTCGTACAACACTTGACCGACAACTTTTTGGTCGGATAAGTTTTGTCCGACAACACTTATTGTACGACTAGGTTTTGATGTGTTGTCCGACTACCTCCCAGACTTAGGAATTTTTGAGAATTTTTTTCTCAAAACTTTGGTGACTTGCAATTCATATCCCAATGATCTAATCAGTTCAAAAACAGATCATGACACATATTCAAGAGCATGGTGATGGGAATTCTTCTGATGAGAACACCATAATTCCATCACATCGTTCATCACACCCATCGGTGAACGCGCGGAATCCGGATGATGAGCTTATTCTGTCGAAGAACAAATTGGATAATAAGCCCAATAACTACACATTTGACACCAATGTTCGTATGGATTATCATATTGTGGTGGAAATACTCAAAGGTCATCCGCTTCGCATCGCTCTCGAGAAGACACAGTTAGTACCGTAGATTTATTTGCAACAAGCTTGGCATACAATTCAGTTTGTACCCAGATCCGAAACCAGTCAGTTCTTTACACTGAAAGTTGACCATTTTGATGCCAAGATAACTCTAAAGCGACTGAGGATTGTTCTAGATCTGCCTTATTCTGCAAATTTTGCATATTTCTGAAGATGACTTGTGCCGGGATATTATGCTTATGGGATACAATGATCCAAAGAAAGGCGTTCTTACACTTTCTTCAAAGTTCAGAAGGAATTATCTACCACCTTTATATTATACAATGTTTAGCATCATCAACAGGTGTATGACATCAAAGCATACGGGTACTGATTCAGCAAGCATTTTTGTACTGCGGATGTTTCATGCAGTCGTATTTGACCGAAAGATAGACTTTGTTGTTCTAATCTGGAATGAGCTGATAGAAGTTGTAACCGACAAAGCCAAACCATCAAAAGCCAGAACTTTTGTGCCGTTTCAGAGATTTCTTTAGATCATTATCAGATACATTATGGATGCTAATCAGCAAATACCAAGACGTGATGGAGCTGCACTTGGTCCAACACAGTGGATGTTTTACATCAGAATTCCTAAAGATTTACATTTTCCTAATATCATGACTTTACCTGAAGCTGTACTCGCATACGCTGACCAGGAGTCACCATTCTTGAGTGAGTATAGAGAAGAACATGCACTTATGGCCCGGCCAGAACCGGAGGGGCCTACCCAAAGTGCAAACCCATTAGGTGAGCGTAGTGAGGGTATAGTTGTTAGTGAGAGAGTTCAGGATACTGGGGTACCTGAACAGGTTGAGTTGAGTGGTAAAAATGATGTAAGGGGAACTGGCATTGGGGGTGCTCCTGGTCAGTCGTCTCGTATTTATGATGATGATCTACAATCAGATGACATCTATGCTGATATTGATGATCCGACAAATTTACCCACTCCTTCTGATGATGAAGCTGATGATGAGAGAGATGATGATGGAAATGATGGTGATGATTCTGATGATGACAATGATAATGATCAACACAATGATCAACTTGATTTTACGATAGAGAAAGTGGTCAATACTGCTACTAATTCCGAGCTAAATTCTGATTCTCGAGGGGAAATAAGGAGTAATGATGGAGCTTTAGTTGAAACAGAAAATGAGGTGAGCTTATGTGAGAAGGAAAGAAAAAAACATGGTGAGAGTGTGAAAGGATCTACAAAAGTTTTAACTGATGATCCTCCCCAAACCGTGTCAACCCGGGTAGCCACATCTATTGTCAGTGCGCGTCCGTCGCCACAAGACATTGAAACAGACATAGTGGACCCAGCTATGCGTTGCACAACCCCTCTCAGCCACTCATCAACTTCTCAACAAGTTGATGTTTCATTTTCTCACAGGGGAATAACACAACATCTATCGGCGACACACTCGGTGTCAGCTGGTATTGAAACAGGATGGCAACTGCCCCGGCCATCGCCTTCATTTGTATGCACATCGAGTCTATAGCCCTTCGGATTTACTTCTTTTCCTAGGACACCAAGACCGCCTGTCACAACATCAATAGTGACACAAACCGTTGGAGTTCTTCGTGATCCAACCGGAACACCCCGAGTGTTGTCGCCATTCGTTGGTGCTTCACGAGGACCGGGTGGAAGTCCTATCAACGTTAACACTATGTCAGCATTGAACACAGGCCATACAGTCTTTTCGACTGCTATGCAAACCAGTAACCTAAGTGGTCTGGGTGTTACCCCGTTACAAGTTCAGAACATAAGGAATTTGATGGGTCCTCCTCCTCATCACTTTGTATCAGTAAAGCTCTTGGAATTGGCAGTTACTTCACTGAGCAACTCGTATAAAGCTCATGCTGCTGAAATGAAAGAAGTGGTTAGTAAACTATCTCAAGAAGTGAGCAGAGTCGTGAAAGGCAAATCAGTAGCAGAATCATCTTTCACTCCACGTGAATCTCAGCCGGAATCTCAACCTAACCCAAAGGTATTCCCTAACCTTCCACTACATGAACTGAAATCTCAAATGCTTACACGTCTTTTAGAACAAGGAAACAATAACACTCAAGAAGAAGTGGACTTACTTGGTCTACTTAGACGCCAAACCGAACAACAAACCACCTTACCATCCCACACTGATATCCAAACACTTCAACAATCCATAACCAACTTGACCGAAGCTATCTCTTTCGGCTTCACAACCCTTTCTGACCGAATTAAAGTTGTGGAAGAAAAATGTGGTATTCAATCCCAAACCACCAAACGAAAACATGATGATCAAGATCTAGATCCTAATCACCATGAGGGGAGATGAGTAAAAGGCAGAAAGTTGGAGAAGCTAGTGGTTCGAGCGCTCAAATGGAAAATGTGGAAACTGTTGGTACTGGTACAGGTGTTGGTGAAACTGTACAAGAAAGTGATGTTTTAGGAGTTCTGGATGATATCATTCCCACGGTTGAAAAGCCCGGTGGAAGTGATAACAGAACGGCTGATGAAAGAATGGCAGGTGATATGATTCAGGATATCATTTATGTTGATTCTGAGGATGAACCCGGAGTAACTGTGGTAAAGATAAAGGAGGAATTGGATGATGTATTTGATGGTGTTCATGCTCAACATGATTCTGACTCGGAAGATGAAAACACTGATGCTCAACCTGATCCAGTTATAGAAGTTCCTGTTATACCTGATCTTCCTGAAGGTAAAATTAAAGATCCAGTTTCCGAAGCTGAAATGCGTAACTTTCAGATGTTGATAGACAGAGAAGCTTTGATTGAAAGAAGAGGTCACCGAATAAGAATAATTACTCCATTCCAAGAAGACATCCAGAGTGATTTATTTGTGAAACAGATTCAGCCGATAGATAAGAAAAGGTTGTATTCGATTGAGAAGTTTCCAAGTTTGCACCAGATTGAATACTTACATATGATGAGCAACAAAGATAGAGAGCTCAGATTTGTGAGAACTGATAAAGAGATAGTGAAGATATCGAAGATAGAATCAGAGAAAATTTTGAACGTCTTCTATCCAAGATTCACGGTGTACAGAACAAATGGAAAAGAGTGGTCATTCAGTGAAGCTGACTTCAAATCCTTGACTTGTGAGGATTTCTTCGCACTATATGACATACTTGCAAGATGTCCAAACAAAGATGTTACATGGTCTGAGGCATACCAAGCTGTAAAAAGGTTCATGAAAAACTTGATCAAGCTTGCATACTTGACTAATTTTCAAATGGCGTTGGAGGGAAATCAGATCAGAGTTAACACCAGAAGGCCAAACAGACGTCTGCCAGATATTCAGGGTATTCCACTTTATATTGTGTTAGAAAAACCAGATTTCAGGGTTGTCTATCACAACAGGCAGAAAAAGAAGAAATTCATGAGGCTTATTGAAGTTAACAAGTTATGTGATGGTACCCTTAACATGATAAAGATTCGGTTGATTGAAAAGACCAGACTTGATGAGCAGAAAAAGGTGCCTCTGATAGAAAAAGAGAAAGTGTTAATCAACAAAGCACTGAAAGCCATACAAGACAGACTAGATTACAGGAACTCTCTGAGAAGGTTTGAGATTATATTTGCGATCAGGAAGAAGTACATCTCACCGCAGCTCAGAAGATAAACTATGCATTTTCTTACTCGGATTCAAAGGGGGAGAATGTTAGTGCTGAAAATGTATGTTGTATCCAAGTAAAGGGACTCAAAATGTAAATATCTAGTCTAAGTATAAATAGCTTAGATTAGTTCTGTTGGGTCACTTAAGATTTGAAGATGACCTCAGTCTTTCATTTTTACACAGTTCATACTTAGAATAATTTTTAGGTTCTTTACAAGCAGCTTAATTATGTAAAAATGTTCGGTGAAGTCGAAGATCAACCGAAAGAAACAAAGTAGAAGTGCATCTTCAAAGCGGATTGAAGATTGGACTTCTCAGCCAAAAGTTAAGCTACTACTTGAAGACTTCCTAAAGTCTTAGGCCAATACACTTGAAGAGCAAGGAAAATGTTGAAGATGTTGAAGCCATGATCGGCAGGATCACTTGAAGATGTTGAAGACATGATCGGCAGGATATAACTTGAAGATGTTGAAGACATGATCGGCAGTATATAACTTGAAGAATTCTTGAAAAAGAATTCTTAAAGATATCTTTTGAAAACATCTTCGATCAAACAACATGTATATTCTACTTTATTTGCAAAATATATTTAGGATATCCTGCAATGATAGAGACATCATCCAAGGATCAAAAAAAGGGTTATTTGGATCCTTATCTCTTTCAAGAAAGATCAGCTTCAATAAGCAGGTCAACGCTTCAAGACAAAAGTGCATATTAGTGTTTCAGAAGACCTGCTGCTCTCTCTTATCTCTACTTGACAAGTGTCCATGCAATTAATGCATGAGGCACTATATAAAGAGATCATCTTCAACCTTGCAATACAACCAGATTACGGACTCTCCAAGCTCTCAAGTGCTGGCATTTCTCTCCTCTCTCAAAAGTTCATTGTTTGTACTAAGTGTTTTACAATTGTTCTTATTCTATGTGTGTCTATGTGTAAGATTGTTTGAATTGATTTATCTGTTCTGTTCCGCAATAATCAATAGTTTCTATGTGTAATTCTTATTTGAAGTTTTTCAATAAAAGAATTAAATTAAGTGAAAAATTTTGTGTATTGTATTCAACCCCCCCTTCTACAATACTTGTTACCATTGCTACTCAATAGCTGGGACCAACAAGTGGTATCAGAGCAGGTCAGTTTAATCTAATAAACTTGATCTGCAATGGTTTCATCTTCTTCTTTAAACAATGTTTCTTCCCAAAACTCTAATGCTGGATCATACGACAATGGCTCCATAGCCAAACCACCAAAGTTTAATCCTAATAACTTCTGTCTGTGGAAAAGTCGTATGATGCTCTTCTTAGAAGGAGTTGACAGCAGATATCCCACCATACTCCATGAAGGACCTCTTGTCCCTAGAGTTTGGGGTCATTATAATGCCAAAAACAAAGATGAGGATGGTGATTCTTCTTCTTCTGATGATGATGAGGAAGAACGAACACCTGCTACTGGGAGATACATTGTAAAGGACCTCAGTAAGTACAATGATAAAGATAAGCGTCTTGTAGCTCTTGACACTAAAGTCAGAGCCATCATTGCCCTCTCTTTGCCTGATGAGGTTTATCATTCTCTTGTAAACTTTTCCACTGCTAAGGAAATGTGGTCCACTCTGTGTGTTCTTTATGAAGGTACGCCTGAAGTGAAAAAGAGCAGAAAGATTGCTCTTGTTAGAAAATATGAACTCTTCTCTTATGAGAAAGGAGAATCTCTTTCAGACTACTATAACCGCTTTAACTGTCTTCTTAATGATCTTAAACTGTTGGGTCGCATGTATGATAATGAGGAAATCCTGTGCAAGTTTATGGATTGTCTTCCTGATTTTTGGGAAAACATTTGTACTTGTATAAAGAAAACCAATGATCTTGATCACATGCCTCTCACTGCTCTTTATGGAACTCTCTTCAACTATGAGCAGACTAAGCTGCAAAGGAAGTCTATCATCACAAATATAAAGGGCTCTTCTATAGCTCTCTTAAGTGGCTCTTCCAAAAGAACTATATGTACTCCAAGAATCACCTACCCATCTGACTCTGACCATGATAGTCAAGAAGATTCCAATGAACATTCAGAAGCATATCTTAGTGATGCTGATGATGAATGTGAGGAAACTTCAGTTGACAAATTATCAGATGGAATGGCCAGGATGAATGGGTATTCTAAATCCAAATCTCACTTTTCTTCTAAAAAATCTAAGTCTAGTCGAAAACCCTCCTCTTCTCTCTCCAAACACTATTCTTCGAACAAATCTAATGAATAATGTTTTGACTGTGGTAAAAAGGGTCATTTTTCTTCTGAGTGTAGAAGTAAACGTTTTGAAAAACCCAGAACTTCTTCTTTAGGCCAATTCTCCTCAAAACCGGGAAGATCCAAATATGATTCTGACCGGGCTGAAAGATACAAAGAAAAATACAAGAGAGAGAAGGAAAGAAATGAAAGGCTAGTCAGAAAAGGAAATGGTCTGCCTGCTAAAACTCATGATTTGGCAGATGAACCCACATCTGAAAGCGAGAAGGACATTTCAAATGTGTGCTTCATGGCCCAGATAATCGATATGGATGATCTAGAAGGTCACACCCTCTCAACTGCTCTTGTATCAGCTAAGTGCTTCTCCTCCTCTTCATAGAATTGACTGGTACTCCACCAAATATATCTTTACTTCTAATCCTCACCGTTCTTTCCCTATCACTACCCTTATTAACTATACACTCGAACCCTCTCACCTTTTTACCTTACCTCTCACCCTCCTTCTCCTAAGTCTATATTTCCTAAGTCTATCTTTTCTTCATATACTTTACATCTCCACAAGTCCATACTGAACATCAAAGCTCCTCTGATGATGACTCCTCTTCAAGTCTACCACCTACTGGAGATCATATCCTTGACAGACTGCCATCATCCCCTCCTACATCTTTCAGGTATCTTACTCATCAGAACTCCTTGCCTACCTACTCCTCTCCTTGCCTACCAATTATGCCTAACTATCCCTCTCCTTGCCTAACACCTTGCCTAACTCTTTGCCTACCAATTCTTGCCTACCGATTCTTCTCTTAATCGATCCTAACTTCATCTCTTCATCTTTAACCTCCCTCCTCCCTTTCAAAAACCTACCTGATATCCTATCTTCTTCAACAATGGCTTTATCAAAACCATTCCCAATCTCCAAGAAAATACTTTATCAAGTACTCATATTCACACTCACTAAATATTCCTTCCTTCTTCACTCCTACCGGTTTGCCCTCTTCCACTCCTGAAGATTTTCTTCTGCCCCCCCAACCTTCTCTTCTTTAGCACCACATCCTGGATTTGAAGATCCCTCCCTTCATGACTATGTGTGGAGCTTGAAGATTTGAAGATCCCTCCCTTCATGACAATGTGTGGAGTTTGAAGATTACTCTTGAAGATTGAAGACTTGAAGATTGAAGACTTGAAGATTACTCTTTGAAGATTGAAGATGTTTGCTTCCCACAAATCTTCTGAAGATCTTTCTCAACAATCTTCCGAAAATTATTGCCAAACTCTTTCAAAAAAAATTCAAAAAAAAGAAAAGAAAAAAAAGGAGAAAAGAAAAGTCAAAAGAAAAAAAAAACAAAACAAAACAAACGTAAACTACATATCTTTCGGCAAGTTTTGAAAATCCTTATTTTGATGACATCATCACTTAAATATATATATATACTAGTTGTGTACCCGCGCGATGCAGCGCGGGTGAATCACAATTCTGAAACATTAATTTACCCTCAAATCATGTTTATCACTTTCGCTTGCAAATCAACTAATATATAAAGGTTGAGGTTAATATGGTATGTTAGCAAGATATATTGAAAAAACAATTGCATAAGTATTTAACTTCAAAACCCATATACTTGGACGTAATGTAAGTTGATATTACTTGTTGCGTCCATCTGTAAACATGCTTTGCATGATCAGATACATATTACAACAAACATATAGTAATAAAAAAGATGTAATTCACATGTTGACTTATAATCAACTTATCAACCATATTTATCCAATAGAGAAAGATGTAAATCACATATGGTTCATTGCTTTATTTCGGGTTGGCAAAATATCGTACCACCATGGTTTATTTAAGCATACAAAAAGAAGCCTGAATTCCAAAATTGAAAATGAAAATGCCTAAAATGAAGTAATATATAAACTCCAAACACCTATTATCTTAAAGTTAAAGTAAAAGACCGCATGTGGGTTTTGCTGGGAGGTTCAACCCTATCTAGATTTCATTGCAATAAAACTCAAAAACAGGGATCCACAAAAATCTAACCTTATAGAACAAGAAAGGGTGAAAAACAATGATAGAATCAGAAATTCGGAGCCACCATTAGGTACATATGATTTTCAAGATCCACTTCATTGAGCAACTTGATAATCATTTACACTCGAATTTACTCTTCCTAGCTTAGACCATCTCCAATGGGGTCACTAAATCTTACACTAAACACTAAATTTGGTGTAAATCTCACTATTCACATCTCCAATGGGGTCACTAAATCTTGCACTAAACACTAAATTTGGTGTAAATCTCACTATTCACATCTCCAATGGGGTCACTAAATCTTACACTAAACACTAAATTTGGTGTAAATCTCACTATTCACATCTCTAATGGGGTCACTAAATCTTACACTAAATACTAAATTTTGTGTAAATCTCACTATTCACATCTCCAATGGGGTCACTAAATCTTACATTAAACACTAAATTTGGTGTAAATCTCACTATTCACATCTCCAATGGCGTCACTATTTTCCACACTAAATTTAGTGTGATGAATAGTAAGATTTTAATACATTATCAGTAACTTACATTTCACCTACTTAAGGATATGACAGCGTAAAATGATCAACATTTGCAACAGAGGCCTTTGATTTGTCATTCATGTACACCATTGAAGTTTTCCACATAGGTTATATATATTGTAATAAAGAAGAAGGAATCAAGTGATCATGTAAAAATAACCAAATAGTATATACCACATTACCCCTCCCAACACACCCAAAAAACGAAAGAAAATACTACTTATAAAAAACTATCAAATATTGTGTCTAACCTAACTGTGCTATTGGATTCAACACCTAGAGAGATGAATCCAATAGATCTTCAACCAATTATACTTAAAACTCACATGAATCAAGATATTATACGATTCTTTCATTCAACCAGCAAGATGATGCAACAAACATTTCTTCCAAACTTTGTCTAACCCAACCGTTCTTCGATAGGGAATTGCCTAAATTCACTGCCATGTACTTTAATTTAAAGAGCTTGTGATAAAATGTAATTTCTAAAGGCTATAAAGCAAATCATCAACAAACCATAAATATTGTTGCAACAAAATGCTTACCGGGTGAACTTGACAAGGACCGACAATCATACCCGACAAAAACAATGATACAGATGGAGATTCTTACCAAGTAATTACTGCATATGATACAATTTTGATGGATTACAATCTTACATTCCTACCTATAAGATTATTGAAAGTGTTAGACTCTTACCTATAAGCAGTTACATGATAAGTGTTTGGGTAATGGTGTAATGGTTATAACACAAAGGGGCCATCTACCCAAACTCTTACATGTTGAACACTTAAAGATAAGAGTATAAAAGTTTCAGTTACTTTATAAAAAATCAACCACCATCCACTAATAATTTAGTTCCCATGATGTTAAAAGCTCTAATTTAGCATAAGGCAAAAGCATGATGCATCAATGTATTGAACCTACATATGCATTATGCGGATGAATATGATACAATTTTATGAAAGAACTTTTTACTTACTATATCTATCTCCCAACAACACTAATCCATCCTATGCAACACCAACTTGCAGACTTGCTATATCTTACCAATCATTGTTCTGCATCCAGACCGATGTAGAGTATAATCGTTGTGTTGTTTGGCAAGCTATATGATGCATCACTATTTAGAAGAATTACATGAGAATTTCGCATTGAAGGTTTCAACCATGAAAAATATTCAACATTAAGCAATAAATATATAACATTTTAGAGGAAGTAGTAAATTTAAAAGTCCAACCTCATTACATTATCCATAAAATTTTGTCAGATCCTTTTAGTCTACAAGTGAATGGTCATAACAAAAAGAGAAAGCAACAACAATACCACTACAAGATGTTTGTCTAGACCAACATTAAGAGCCGGAAAATTGGTCCCTTTACCAGATTTAATCTCAACCTTTGAATCTTGAACAGTCGAGAAATTCATATATTCAAATGTACAATGTCATTGCTCTAGTTTAGACTTCACATATTATTTACCTCGTCAGTATATTTGACTGATACAGGTAAATAGAAATGGAATTTAAAGGCCAACATCAATTATAAATTGAAATTCTCTTAAGGATCCATGGTGCATGAATCACATCTTATGAAAATAGTCAACCATTGATTTCATGTTCCTTTCCTCGTCAACCGGAAGCTGGGAAAAGAGAAAACAGGATGGATGTTTAACAATTATAGATGATGGGCATCCAAAACCGAATGACTTCATTTATGTAAATTTTTTATTTATGTTTCTGGTTGTTTTTATTTATCTATGAAAACATTTTTTTTGTTGTGTCGTGCATTTGTAAGAGTAACCTGTACTTAGAGAGGGCAAAACAAGTGTAGGTAGAACAATTTATATGGTGAAGTATATCCATAGACAACTCACCTTATCCAGGTAAGTGCTTACCAAGTCACATTACCTTACGGAATGAATATAGTTAGGACCAAGAACTTACCCGGTAAGAGCAAGGCAAGGACCAAGAATCTTACCCGGTAAGAGCGAGGCAAGCACCAACAGTCTTACCTGGTATGTGAGGGGACGACTCTTATCCATTGTTCTTTTGCAGTTCATCATACCTTGGTACTTTTTTTAAAAACCCAATTTTCTACATCAAGCCATGGTATTTCTACATCAACGTCCAAAAATATCCATTGATCAAGCCACGATATGAAATTATGAGATCCATCAAACAAAAACGTAAAACCACAAAGGTGAAAAAATTACACAGTTGAATTACCTCTGTTTTGCAGAATTAGTGTTTTTCTCAGAAGCATCCGAAGCTACCGGCACCATAACGACAATAGGGGCAGATCCTAGAATCCATTGACACCACAGTTGCTTCAACCTATGATATTACAGTAAGATATGTTAGACTGAAACTATAAGACCATCTGTTTAGATTGAATGTTACCTCTGATGTTGTTCGATCTCATTCAGGCAGCCCAAACTTATTGTATGACCACATGGCAAGATGGTAATGAATCAAACAAAAACTAAAAATCAAAAGGTAAATGTTTCACCCACAAAATCAAGATAACATTTTTAAACCTCAAGTATAAGTGCATTGTTAGATATCCACCTAAAGTTTTTCAACAAACTCAAAAGTTTTTCCTGAATATTGAAGTAGAATACTGAAATGGCTTTCATGTCCACTCTAACAAAAATCACCATTTTTTTACCAGGTACATAACTATGCAAGAAAAATGTAACATTTTGGTTACAAGTAGCTTTAACTCATACCTTTTTCATTAACATCTCTAACAACATTGACGTTTGTAGTTCCATTGATCATGTACATGTAGTAGTTATAACATTGACCTTTTTCATTAACATCTCTAACAACATTGAGTCTACCAATTTAAAACAGAAGAAAACCGATGATAACTATCAACAACGATACATAACACATAAAAGCGAAACAAAGAGAAGAAAAAAAGGAAAACCAACATCTTCCCTAAAAAATATTAAATTCAAACCTGCCAGTTTTCTTTGGTAAATGAAAACTTGTACAAGCAAATAGAAAGCGGGTCTGCAAGGATAAGTAGGAAAAGAAATATAGAAAACGAACCTCCTGCTGATATCCAAGAGACCATTGCAAGAGTCAAACAGAATATGTTAAAACAAAGGAACTCTGTATCACTAATATCAAATAAAAAGGTAAGTGAAATGGAGAAACTTCGAGATAAACATGTAAGTAAATACATTCGAGTAATGTCAAATCTAGATCAAAACATATAAGAAAAGAACACAAACCTTGAATTGGGAGAACATTGAGCGAGTATGGAGAAGAACCCTAACCGCATGAGAGGAGCTATGAATAATCTGGAGAAATGGGGATGGAAGCAAGAAGTGTTGAGAACCCTGATGTATAATCGTATGGTAGAGAAATAAAATTACCTGTGAAGAACATCGTGACCAACTTCTTCAGATCGATGTCAGATACTCAAAGACAAGATATAGATATAGATGGAACGGGAAAACATCTCGAAGAGGGAGATCTCATGGAGAAGAGAGCATGGAAACCTCTTTTGTGTGTTGGAAGAGGAGAGCATTATTATCATTCCCTCATTTGAAATTTGAAAATGGTGGAGTAGTAGAGCGGGAATCGTCCGGAACAGGGAAGAAGAAGGTCGATCAGAAGAAAGAAAGCCCTGGAGCTACTAAATTTGGTGTTGGTGTTGCGTGAATACTATTTATGCATTACAAACTTGTACATCTTGCTATTTTGATTGTAATTAAGAGTTTTTAACTTTTATGCATAAAATAGTTATACATCATGCATGAAGACTTGTAATTAAGAGTTTTGATCAAGATGAATATTAAAGTAGTATAGATATGTATATAAATTATTAGTCACTCAAAATCCCATTTTTTTGTTTGTTGTTTTGCTTTTTGCAGCCACCCCCACCCCCTTTGCCTTTTCCTTCCGGCAGCCACCCCCCACCCCCTTCCCCATTTCCTTTTCCTTTTCCTTTCGGCAGCCACCCCCCTTGCTTTTTGTTGCTGCCGATAAACAACCACCTCCACCGCAATCTGCTATCTGCCGATCCCACTACCCCTATCCTTATTTTCTGCCGAAAATTGAATTATCCCCCCCTTATTTTTTTTTCGGCCAAAACCATCTTTCCCCTTGTGTTTTTAATTTGGCCGACAACCCCCCCCCCCCCCCCCCCAACCCCCCAAGCCGAAAATCCTATCCCCTTTGTTTTGACATTTAAAAAAAATATATTCTCTCTCCTACTTATCTTATTTCCCATAATTCTCTCCTCTTTCCCTATACACTCAACTTCTCCCATCACTCTCTAAATCCTACATCATCTTACCCATAAAATCATCCCCTTCCGTTTTACCATCTCTTACCCTACTATAAATACCCCATCTTACCCTCTCATTCCTTCACACTTCTTATCTTCCATCTTTCTCTCATCCTGACTTTATGTAAAGCTTCAAAAAAAAAAACTTCAGCTGCGGATTTTGGCATTTTGGAGCCTTTTCTCAACAAAAAAAAAACTTCGGTTGTCGATTTTTCTACACCATGGTCACTTTTTCTACATTTCTTAGTGTTTTTCCTTCGTCGGCCGCTAAGGGGTAGAATTCATCTGAGGGAGAGCAACATCAACCCTGGTACCAGCGTCCAACTCGAAAAAATAGGAAATCGACGGACCGGTCAAGGGGGAGCACATCAGTCCGGGCGGATCTAACTGAGGGGGAGAAACACAAAGACCGGATGATCTAACTAAGGGGGAGCAAAACAAAGACAAAGGATGATGATGCTGAACATGAAGAGCTGAAGATGCCAACAAAAGAAAGAAAATGCAAGAGATGGCCAGAAGCATCCTGAGGCTGATTCACTCAACCTCAAACCTCCCTCAAAGATTGTCACAATTATGGGTTTGTCTCCTTCCTAGAACACAGACTCATTTGGTTGAAATATTTTGGAGTAAGTGAATGACTTGAAGATTTGGAACATCTAAAGAAAAGCAAAAGTGCCTGAAAGATAAAGTTCTCAACCACATCAACAAGCTGCTGATCAAAATGAAGAATCCTCAAGCCAGACACAAGTTTCAACTCGACCCTCCAAAGATGCAAGTAATATTTGTTTTGTTCATATTGTTTATACTTCTTTCCTTTTTCTTTCATTTGTTTGTACAGATATTCTTTCATTATACTTGTAAATGTCGGATATACTTAAAAAATCCAAAAAGAACAAAAAGAATGGACTATGTGAAAAGAACCCAAAAAGAGTAAACAAGGGTCAAAAATGAATTATTCAGTGTTTATTTCTCAGATTCTAAGTATGGATGTCATCCTCAAATAGGGGGAGATTGTTGGGTCACTTAATATTTGAAGATGACCTCAGTCTTTCATTTTTACACAGTTCATACTTAGAATAATTTTTAGGTTCTTTACAAGCAGCTTAATTATGTAAAAATGTTCGGTGAAGTCGAAGATCAACCGAAAGAAACAAAGTAGAAGTGCATCTTCAAAGCGGATTGAAGATTGGACTTCTCAGCCAAAAGTTAAGCTACTACTTGAAGACTTCCTAAAGTCTTAGGCCAGTATACTTGAAGAGCAAGGAAAATGTTGAAGATGTTGAAGACATGATCGGCAGGATCACTTGAAGATGTTGAAGACATGATCGGCAGGATATAACTTCAAGATGTTGAAGACATGATCGAAAAGATATAACTTGAAGAATTCTTGAAAAAGAATTCTTAAAGATATCTTTTGAAAACATCTTCGGTCAAACAGCAGGTATATTCTACTTTATCTGCAAAATATATTTAGGATATCTTGCAATGATAGAGACATCATCCAAGGATCAGAAAAAGGTTATTTGGATTCCTTATCTCTTTCAAGAAAGATCAGCTTCAACAAGCAGGTCAACGCTTCAAGACAAAAGTGCATATCAGTGTTTCAGAAGACCTGCTACTATATCTTATCTCTACTTGACAAGTGTCCATGCATTTAATGCATGAGGCACTATATAAAGAGATCATATTCAACCTTGAAACACAACCAGATTACAGACTCTCCAAGCTCTCAAGTGCTGGCATTTGTCTCCTCTCTCAAAAGTTCATTGTTTGTACTAAGTGTTTTACAATTGTTCTTATTCTCTGTGTGTCTATGTGTAAGATTGTTTGAACTGATTTATCTGTTCTGTTCCGCAACAATCAATAGTTTATGTGTGTAATTCTTATTTGAAGTTTTTCAATAAAAGAATTAAATTAAGTGAAAATTTTTGTGTATTGTATTCAACCCCCCCCCCCCCCCTTCTACAATACTTGTTACCATTGCTACTCAATAGTTGGGACCAACAAGTTCATAGTTTTATAACTTTGCACTTTAACATCAAGGCTTTCATACTTTTCTCTCTACATTGTGTAATTCATACTTTGAAGATTAATGAGAGATGACATGATTGCTGCTTGATTCACATTGTTGTTTACTTGTTTCTGGGATCACACCATCCAACTACTCTGTTAACTCCAAGGGCATTTTTTGTCTTTCACTATTTACCCGTTTTCCTTTTCTTTTTTATTTTTTCTGGAATCTTCATATTTTTTAAGAACATCATATGAAGAACATGAAGAACAATCTTCATCTCCTTAAATATAAACCCCAAAACCTTAAATCAATCCTCAACTTAAAATGAAAACCCTAAATCTAAGAACCCTAGATTAAAGACAATCCTCAAAACCTCAATGCAAATCAAGAATCTCAATCAAAACCAAACCAAATTTCAAACCAAAAACCATGAAAAATCCTATTGATGCAACCAGATTCAACCAAAACCCTGAAAATCTTGATCTCTCTTCTCGTTCCTGGAAGCATCTCGATAACCCTCACCCAAAAATCCTAGTTCTGAAGAAGCATATGAGAGAGAGAGAAAGAGAGACAGACAGACATATCGAGAAAAGATCGACAGATCGAGAGAAGAAACAGAGATCGAGATGGAGAAGAGACCAAGAAACTTAAATATCGATCGATTGGGTTTTCCCTCCGGCTGCTCCACCGCCGGCGTGATCCCCTCCGGTGTCTACCCATTTGCACCCAAACCCATATGAAGCACATACCACATCAATGGTTTTGCAGAGAGGGAGAGAGATGGAGTCCAAATGCATCGACAGAAGAGAGACGAACCACATGGACGAACTGCTTGAGATGCTTCCATGTTTCTGATTTCAGAAACCCAAGATGAAACTCATATTGAGATGCTTTCATGCTTCTGAGAGCAAGAAACCCATATGCTTTTTGTTTTGTTTTTTCATTAAGTGTTAGTAAATACTTTGATTTAGATTTAGGGGTTTCATTTTAAGTAATAATTGATTTAGATTTAGGGTTTTCATTTTAAGATTGATTTACATTTAGGGTTTTCATTATAAGTTAAGGATTGATTTAAAGTTGTAGGGTTTAAGAAGATGAAGATTGTTCTTCATGTTTTCATATGGTGTTCTTAAAAAATATGAAGATTCAAGAAAAAAAATATAAAAGAAAAGGAAAACGGTTAAATAGTAAAAAGACAAAAATGCTCTTGGAATTAACAGAGTAGTTGGATGGTCGTCAGGGATATTGAAGTTTAGGGACCAAAAAAACCAAAAGTGCATACCACTGGTACCATTTCCGTAATTATTGAAGTTTATAGACGAAATCCAGAAAAACTACCAAACCACGGGGACCAAATCCATAATTTACTCTAAATATATTTACCTTTTTTTAAAACATTTGATAAATGTTTTAAATTTTCTGTATTTATATTCTATCTAAGTATATGTATCTTGATTCGACTAAAATTTGGAATGGGTACACTTGATATATAAATCATTTGATTTGATCTAAATATATTAAAACTCAAAATTAAAAGTTACTTGTATCTAAATTTATTTTTTATATTAAAAAATATTTGAAATAAACTACTTTAAAAAATATTATTTATGTATTAACTACGATAGTATATTATAAGTAAGGATTGGGCTGTAACAACCGGGTTTTTATATCGAGAATGAAAGTTTGGTGTCTAAAGTGTAAGAAATAAAACTTGAGTTGAGGGACCTTGTTGCAATTGTTGGAAGTTATATAAAGAGTCCAAATCCCTAGGTATTTCTCTATCTCTGATTATCCACATTTTGGGAGTGGCGGCTAAGAAAAAGAGCATATTGAGAACGAAGCTTGGCAGTGGATTCGTTAAGAGGAAATCAGTTTTGGTAAGCAATTATTTTTCCTCTATGTTAATTCTTGTGTAATAGCTGATTAAGTAAAAGAAATTTTGGTTCTTCAATGTGTAAGCTGGGCATTCTTATTATGAACAACAATGGAGTTTTACTCTTCAAATCAAAAGGGCTGGGTAATAGAATCAAGTGTTCATTTGAGTTTTGAATTAAGAATTTGTATGTGCAAGTTTTGGGAGAGAACGAGTGATTTAAATCTTTAAAGTCTGAGCTAAACTATTGCGATTTTGATTCTGGGTTGCGTCATCTAAAAGTCGCAAGTCTTACCGGAAGTCGCAAGTGGTATCAGAAGTCGCTTAGCTCCGGTAGTGTTTGGTGGGCCATAGAACTCGCTGCTGGACCGACCTCTCATTTTCTTTTATGGGTCGGTGTTATCTAATTTGGGTGGGCTTGTGTAACGACCCGGTATCCCAAAACATACATAATATACAACAATTAACATTTCATACACAACGTCGTTACTTTCATAACAAAATACATGATAATTCACATTCGGTCCCAAAGTCTCAAAACTATACAATACAAAAGAAACGTAAACATATCCTAATCTTCGTCAGCTAGCAACCGCATCCTATTCTTTATCCTTCCCTTTGCTAACAAAAGATCCTTGACCTGGAATACATATTTTTGAAAGGAAAATGAGGGTTAGACCAAAAGGTCTAGTGAGAAAATCTCTGTCAGTTTAGAAATCCTTTTTATAAAAACACACATATACCACACCTAATTAAATACCAAGTAAGACTCGTGCACTGTGCTCAACTCCTCATCCTCTATCTCATCCTCATTCCCATGGCCATATTAGTTGGTTGCGAGCCAACAACACCGCTGTACAACAACTACAGCACCGCTGTACAACAACTACAGCAAACACCTCCGCCGACTACAGTTTCGGCTAACGTATATTCGTGTAGTGTAATGCACAGATAAATACAATATATATATATATATGTACCAATATATCATATTGTCATTTATAAAACTTTCATTACATTTCAATCACATATCCATCTCAATCATAAACACGTAATCACACCATATATCACGTATCCAATCCATACATATCCATCTCATATATATATATCACATATATATGTATCCAGTTGAAAACGTTTTTAAAAGTAAAACTCACCTCGATCGCTTATCCATAAACACTTCCAAGCCTTTCTCCAAAAGATTCAGTCTTTTAATCCAAATCCACAGAATCTGAAACAGATTAAATACAAATATCCCCTTACCATTTGAACACATGAACTCTAGATAAATCTACCTAACTCTCGCCATCAAAACAACCAAACAGCTATAGTTTCCAGACAACCCAAAGCAACCCGGACAGCCCAACTTTTCCGGACAGCATAACTAACCCGGATAACATGAATTATCCGGACAACACAGACCAATCCGGACAACACAAGGAATCCGGACACCAAAGTAATCCGGACGTCATCCGGTATCTAATTCATCCGGAAACCATCAACGAATCGTCCGAACACTATCAATAAAACTACCCGGACACCACCAAAGAAACTACCCGGACACATTCATATCATCCGGACACCTCTGACTGTTTATCCCATTTTCACCCAAAAATCGACTGAATCATTAACAGATGTGATTTCGACTATTCTAATCCGATAGGAACTATCTAATAGCAATTACAAACATAAAATACAAAGAGACATACCTCAGATTCACTTCCAAGCATACCAATTGAAGCCTTAACCTAGCTTTTCTTCTTTTCTCCTTCTTGCCTCCAAACACACACACACATACACACACACTATGCAAATATCTGGATAATAACTGAGTTGCTTAAGAGATAATATCAAACTTATTTACCATTCCAGCCCTTAAACTATTCAACAATGACCCCAACACCCTTAACTTGTAAATTCACCTAAACTTACCCTAAACATCAACTTTAAAGTTAACTAAACTTAACGGAAAGAGAATTTTAACTAACGAACTTACCCGGGGTATTACATTATCTCCCCCTTAAAACAATTCCGTCCCGGAATTCAGTTAAGCGAAAAGGTATAAATACTTAGTTTTCACTACTACCTCAAATTCAATCAAAACCAAATATTCTACTATCTTAAAAATAAGATCATCCCTCCATTCTCTTTTCCACTTAGAGTCAAAACTAATAATCTTTTGATGAACAAGTATGTTATTCTCAATATTACCAAAACACCAATAATTTTAATTCCACACAATAATTCCACCCCTTTTAAAACAATGATAACCACCAACTTATTAATACTAACCACACTTTACACATTTAACAAAATCAGAACAACAGTAATTAAGCACACCCATCACACTTCCTAACAGAACCCACTTCATCCAAAGCTTCATAACCAACTTATACCCCCACCGTTCTCACTTGAGGAAAAACACAAGACTTTTCATAGTGTAAAAATCAAAATTTTCAACCTATCCAATACCCAGACCCATCGCCGATAATATTACATCAAGTAACGTAACGCTACTTATTACCATTCCACCACAATGATTCACTTCGACCCTTTCTAATCTTACCGTAAATAAAACCATTCTTACATAACCAAGCAATAGTTCAAACTACAATCATACCGACATTCCGAATTCAAAAGCTCGACTCCATATAAGGGTATTGCACAGTGGTCTCAACTTTTCATCACCTTATTAAGCCAGGTACGGCATTCATAATTGTTCTCCACTGTGCAATCCGACTCCAAACATAGTAACAACTTCACAACAACATGCAATCAACTATTACGTAGAAATGAACATGTAAACAATTCGCATGCTTATATAAACGTTTTCACATCGCGTAATATAAAACCTTTTAAATAATTTAATCCGATCAACATGCTCGTAACCATAATCAGTTATGAAAACCTTTCGTAAAACTTTTCATTCACACAAAGAAGGTAAGGGAACTCACCTTAGCCTTAGCAATTCGACACACGCTCCGGGATACACTTTAGTTCAAACCGAATACCTAAATTGGTGCCACAAAAATGGTGTTAAACCATCTAATTACATCCTCAAAACATTCCCAATAATCCCTAAGACCAAACCCCCAATCAACACTTCGATCCTAGACCCAAACGAACGGCGAAACGGGAACAAGGTTTTGGGAACAGGGCTTGGCGCCCCTAGTGGCGCGACTCCAGACGCGCAACCAGATGCGCAGAGCACTGGTCTGCCCCCTTCACGAGACTTCTCTCAAAAATCAAGGGTTTCTCATCCTTAAACTTCCCAAATCAGTTCTAAGGCTCCCAAATCGATATTTTTGATACCATAAACATTAAGAACTAATAACCATCATTTTAAACGACATAAAACTCATCAAATCTATCACTCCAAAACTCAAAAACTCAATCTATGGAAAATGAAGATCTATCAAGCAAACATGATGAAGCTTCTTACTGATTTGATCAAAATTCATAGGGAATCAATCCTAAAATCATTTGCCTTCTTTCTTATGGATTAAAACTCAACCAACAATTGGATTATCAAATCCCCAACCATAAACTTGCCTAATCAATATAGAGAAGAAAAGAAGAAGAAATCAAACTTTGAAGAAGATGACTCATACCATGCTGCAACTCTTCCTTTACACTTCCAATTGAATTTGCTAACAATTGAAAACTTTAAATCAATCCCCCAACCATTCCTTACTTTCATCATAACCTCACTTATTCCAGTATATCAACTTTATCTTCTCATACCGAATTACCGAGGATCACTTATCATTACCTACTCAAAAGTTTTAACAAGATCAAGTTCCAACACCATCATATGCTTACTACTACCTCGAATTCTAACAAGATTATCGAAAATAACTTAATAGGCACTCCACACCCGTCTATATCGCCAACACAATTATCAAGTTCTTTTCTAATGCACACAAGCAACAAAAGAACGAAAACACAATTAATTCGGTTTGCACCGAAGTCAAATAACACTTTAGCACGTGTAGAGTTTATATAAATATACCTGTCTTCGTTTCTATCCATACGTCGAGTCCGACTTGCCACTCTGTCGATTCAACAAGGTTAATATACACATAAGCACATACCCCATATAACAAGGTATTCCAGTTCAAACATGCACCTGTAAGATCACAATTACACTGGCCAGGTGTAATCTAAAATTACCTTACATGATGTTCCTTCTACCTTTTATACTTAGCATCCCAAGGTTCTAATATATCAAGGACATCCTACTTCACATGCAGTTTAAGTCTAGGTACGGGTACAAATACCTAAATCCCTTAAACTAGGGCTCTGATACCATCTGTAACGACCCGGTATCCCAAAACATACATAATATACAACAATTAACATTTCATACACAACGTCGTTACTTTCATAACAAAATACATGATAATTCACATTCGGTCCCAAAGTCTCAAAGCTATACAATACAAAAGAAACGTAAACATATCCTAATCTTCGTCAGCTAGCAACCGCATCCTATGCTTTATCCTTCCCTTTGCTAACAAAAGATCCTTGACCTGGAATACATATTTTTGAAAGGAAAATGAGGGTTAGACCAAAAGGTCTAGTGAGAAAATTCCTGTCAGTTTATAAATCCTTTTTATAAAAACACACATATACCACACCTAATTAAATACCAAGTAAGACTCGTGCACTGTGCTCAACTCCTCATCCTCTCTCTCATTATCATTCCCATGGCCATATTAGTTGGTTGCGAGCCAACAACACCGATGTACAACAACTACAGCACCGCTGTACAACAACTACAGCAAACACCTCCGCCGACTACAGTTTCGGCTAACGTATATTCATGTAGTGTAATGCACAGATAAATACAATATATATATGTACCAATATATCATATTGTCATTTATAAAACTTTCATTACATTTCAATCACATATCCATCTCAATCATAAACACGTAATCACACCATATATCACGTATCCAATCCATACATATCCATCTCATATATATATCACATATATATGTATCCCAGTTGAAAACGTTTTTAAAAGTAAAACTCACCTCGATCGCTTATCCATAAACACTTCCAAGCCTTTCTCCAAAAGATTCAATCTTTTAATCCAAATCCACAGAATCTGAAACAGATTAAATACAAATATCCCCTTACCATTTGAACACATGAACTCTAGATAAATCTACCTAACTCTCGCCATCAAAACAACCAAACAGCTATAGTTTCCGGACAACCCAAAGCAACCCGGACAGCCCAACTTTTCCGGACATCATAACTAACCCGGATAACATGAATTATCCGGACAACACAGACCAATCCGAACAACACAAGGAATCCGGACACCAAAGTAATCCGGACGTCATCCGGTATCTAATTCATCCGGAAACCATCAACGAATCGTCCGGACACTATCAATAAAACTACCCGGACACCACCAAAGAAACTACCCGGACACATTCATATCATCCGGACACCTCTGACTGTTTATCCCATTTTCACCCAGAAATCGACTGAATCATTAACAGATGTGATTTCGACTATTCTACTCCGATAGGAACTATCTAATAGCAATTACAAACATAAAATACAAAGAGACATACCTCAGATTCACTTCCAATCATACCAATTAAAGCCTTAACCTAGCTTTTCTTCTTTTCTCCTTCTTGCCTCCAAATACACACACACACACACACACACACACACACACTATGCAAATATCTGGATAATAACTGAGTTGCTTAAGAGATAATATCAAACTTATTTACCATTCCAGCCCTTAAACTATTCAACAATGACCCCAACACCCCTAACTTGTAAATTCACCTAAACTTACCCTAAACATCAACTTTAAAGTTAACTAAACTTAACGGAAAGGGAATTTTAACTAACGAACTTACCCGGGGTATTACAGCTTGTAGTTTTTCTATTGGACCGACATCCAAATTAAACAAAAGGGAGCCGGTATTTATTAATTGGGTGGACCGTGGATTTTCTCTATTGGACCGAAATTAGGTGAGGTCCGGCTTTCTTGTGGACTTTAAATGTATTTAGGTAGTGGGATGTAAGTTGTTAATTAATTGTTTGGCTAAAGTCACGTGGGATGTATGCCTGATATTAATTAAATGGAGATCCAAACTCCATTGTCTTTTTGGGCCGAGAGATGTATTATTTTATGGATTCGATTCCCATTTAGTGCTCTAAGCCAAGATTTAATTTCATATTGGACCAAGATTTAATTAGACCGAAATATTAGTAATTATTTTAAGATCAAATTTAGGATCCAGTATTTTTCCGGTTGAGACTTTACAAGATAGAAAATTTAGAAGAAACCAGTGTGTCTTACCCGATGCGTGTGTTGGGTTTAATTGTAGATGTTGGTCCCGAAAGGCTTAAACAAGTTTGTAGAAGGGGGGGGTTGAATACAAACACACTATTTTACTTTTCTAAATTGTTTATTGATAAATCATTAACAATTTACAGCTTGTTGCGGAAACAAGATTAAGGATAAACCTAAATCTAAACAAGTTGGAACACTAAGGTTTTCTTGCACTAAGAAAGATAAGGAGATTACTAATAAAATCCTATCTTGAGAGATTTGAACTTGTCCAGAGTTAGCAAGTTACTTCAAATGAAGTGAGTTCATCTCTTTATATACTGCATGCATTTAATGCAATCCAGTATATACTTTACACGTGTCATTAGCGGATTGGTTGCATGTCATTGACCTTTGATGACAACCTTAGTAGCCGCATGAATGAACAGTGTAGTGTCAGAGTGGTTGTACGATTTCAGATTTTCGGAGGTTCTTTTCTGACATTTCGTACGGTGGCGTGCAAGGGAGGTTAAGACAAAAGTACTTTGTACGGAGGACTTCATGATCAGCTTTCGTTGATTCAGCGATTATCATTTACTATTCAGCAGATGATAAAGTTCAGCGATAGCTGAAGTCTTGTACTTGATACTTCACGTTGAGTGGACAAATCTGAGTCTTCGCTGATCCGCATCAGTTCATTAGGAGACTTGTCGCTGGTTCTTGAGCTTGATCTTCGACTTCAGCGTAGAACCTTTGTTGACGTGAATCTTGTCTTCAGGGATCATAAGTAAACAACTAACTTATCAGCGATCACCATAAGGACTGAACAGACTCAGCGATATGGTGAACAGTGTTCGCTGAATGTTTAATCTAAAAGAGCGAGAGTTCCTATCAGCGGTACTGTAAGATCTTAGTACTTATCAGCGATAGTGAAACTCTGATACATATTGTTTACTTACAATTTTCACTAAGTATTTAAGATAGGGTCATTATCAAATCACTGAGGGTTTGGATCAACAATCTCCCCCTATTTGATTATGACATAGCAACAGAGAAAATTGCTATTTAATGAAAACATAAGGATAAAAAGAACTCATAAAATATTTGTCCCTTTTACTGTTTTCTAGGATCTTTTCAGTACTGATGGAGTAAAGTACATTCGCTGAAATCTTTCTTTAAATCTTTGAATCAGGTTACAATATGAATGAGAAAGATTACAAGTACAAGCGAAATAAATTACAAGTACTGAAGGATGACTGATACAATAGAGAAAATGGTGATTGTTGTCAGCCTTCAAAGGGTTCTTCCTTAATGAGAAGTTCATCAAGGGTTGTCTTTTCAGTTGGAATCATCCAGTCAGGAACCTTTTCTCCTTTATTCTTTAGCTTCAGAGCAGCTTCAAAAATCAAGGGTTTTAGGTGTCGTGCCTGAATGTCTTTTCTGAAGTCGCACCAGTAGATGAGATCTTTGAGCTGTTCGATTGGAGTGATTGGAAGCTCAGCGATCCGTTGAAAGCATTTACGTCCGTCGTAGTCAAGAAAGAATATTCCATACGGATTACTGATGACTTTACCAGGGACGAAAAGTTCACATGGTGGCAAAGAGACATCAAGGGCAGATAGATCAGGATCAGGACCAAGTACTTCAGCGCGAGAGAAACCAATTCCAGTTTCATTTCGTATGACAGGACCTGAGTTTGAATCTTGACGTTTCTTCCTTGGAGAGTCCTTTTTTCTTTTCGGCTTTAGATCAGGAACAGGAGGAATATCCACACAAGAAGATATCAAATCGATCTGTCTGTTTATCAGCTTTTCGAAATGATCCTTGTACTTAGATTTTGACGGTTGGATAGCTAACCTCATCTCCAGCCATTCAGAGAGACCATACCTTTTTACAGTGTCAGCACGAAAGGTTTCAGATGAGTCATCTTCTCTGAACAGTTTGATGTCAACAATAGGTACTCCGACGGAGGTTCTTCCAGAGATGAATACCTTGTTGATCTTCGCTGGACGATATCTGAAGTGGATTTTCTCTTTACACCAGATCAGGGTGGTCTGAGAAACTTCAGCTTTCTTTTCCACGATCTTCTGGGCTTGTTCCCAAAGCTTTCGTTGGATTTGAATGGGAATACACTTCAGCTTGGGGTCTTTGACAGATTCTTGAGTGAGCTTGATGGCGTATTCTCTGTCTTTATCTTCAGCTTCCTTCCTTTCAGCGATGAGGCGTTCAGCTCTGAGATGATCTTGGTATTCAGCTTTTGAAATTCTGAACTTAGGAGGAACTGAAGGTAGTTGATCGCGCCTTAGGATGATTCGCTGATCCTCGAATCGCTTTATCATTTCTTCTCTCCTCTTTTGATCAACTGAGGAAGGTCTGTTTCTGTGCGAGAGAGGTTGTTCTTCTGGTTCATCAGTCTCAGAGATTAAATCTAAGACTGGGATTATGTCTTCAGCGTTAGCTGGAATTATTGGTGAAGTCGCAACAGATCTTTCAGCGATATCCTCAAACAGGGGAGAGGACTAGCTGAAACGCAGCGATCTTACAAATAAGAACTGGGTAGAAGAACTTGGGTAGAAAAGATAGAAAAAAATGTGGATGTGTATGGTGTTTGTGGAATGGATAACTGATTTTTCATAGATGATCAGGGAAGGAAAAATAAGTTTAGTGTACCTGACAAATCGGCTTTGCAAGTAGGATCGCCAGATTATCATCTTCAGCGATGCCTTTGTCTTTGCTTTTCTCAGCGCCAGAGGCTGAGTGCTTTGTCTTTGTCTTCTCCCCTGAAGGTTCTTTTATTGAAATACCTTTAAGAGCTTTGGTTCGAGGAGCAGGTTTGACAACAAAGAAATCATCGTCATCTTCATCATCATCATCATCGTTCCTTGGAGAGGAGGATGGTTCAGCTTCAGGGATGTCGAAGTCTTCGTCTTCTTCTGCTTCAGATTCCTCAGCATCTTCATCGAGTTGCTCCCCCTCAGATATAGAGGCGAGGTTCTCGGTTCCCTCAGGGTTTTCATCTCCCTGAGGTCCAGTAATCCGATCTTCATTACCCTCTCCCCTGATAGATTCATCATGGGAAAGGTCTTCAGCGCTCTTCTCCTGTTCAGCGCTCTTCTCCCCCTCTTTCTCATGATGGGCGGGGGAGGAATGGGTAGATTCAGCATTGGTGTTGTCTCTGTCTTCTGGGCCAGAGATTTTCACACAACCTTCAAGCTTAGCTATTCTGTCTTCTAGGCCAGAAATAGCAGGCGTGATTTTCTTCAGCTCTTGGCGATCCTCTGCGGTGAATGAGTCCAAAACGGGTGCAGGGGCCGGAGCAGGAGCTGGATTATTTGCCTTGTTCACCAGCGTCTCGATCATTGTCTTGACGGAACCAAGGTCGGTCTTCACTGAGCCCAAGTCGGTCTTGACCACTGACATATCACCTTCGAGTGTTCCAACCGATTTCTTCAGCGTTGTAACTTCGCTGGAAATGGTGGAAACTGATGATTTGAGGTTGGTGTAGTCAGTGTAGATGTCGGAGAGCACTTTGGCAAAGTCGGCGAGAGTTTTATCAAGATCTTTGATGTCATCAGAGGAGGCCTTCTTTTCCACCACAGTAGTCAGCTTCGTCAGATTCTCTCCAGCGTTTGTTACAGCTGTAGAGTTATTTGATAGACCGGTGGTGAGATCCGTAAGTTTCATCTCCATAGACTTCAGAGACTGGTTGATATCTCCCAAAAAAGGACCTGTAACATATAAGTACTTGTGAACAAAGGAAAGCTCAGAAGTTTCAGGTTTAGTTACAGTGTTTAAGGTGGGATCTGTACCTGCAGGAGCGTTGACGAACTCATCAAAGTTTCGAGTCCCTCCATAGTGTTCCATATCTCCCTCAAAAGTTCCGTGAGGAATGGAGATCTCTGCAGGTCCTTTCTTCGTCATTCGCTGAGAAGCTTCAACGGCTTCTTGAATGATGGCATCTCCAGTTTTGACTGGAGGAGTGTCCAAAGAAGTAGAGGGAGGAGCGAAGGATAAGAATTGGGGTTGGGGTTCAAGTTCAGCGTTGGATTCGCTGAGAAGTACTTCATCAGTCTTTTGAGAGACTGACGAAGGTTGGGTAGATTCCAAAGTTCTAACCTCAGCGTTTAGGGACGCTGAAGTAGGTTTAGAAGGGATGGCTTGAATTGGTGTGGCAGAGCGTACCACGGAACTTTCCTTCAGCTCTTCAGAATGAGCTGAGGAGTCTTCAGCATGCAACTGCTGGGGTTGCTCCTTGGTTTTCTTGATCCTTTTGGAATCAAGAGGGGTAAGAGATTGTTTCCTTTTCTTAGAAGGAATGGATTTTGTGGCCGGGGTATCAGCGATGGGTATTGTCGCTGAAGGAGCCACAGAAAGCGGAGAATTAAGAAGAGTGAGAAGAGTAGAGAGACGTACCTCGTTGGCGACAGGCTTGAAGTCGAGAACTTTAGGGCCAATCTGAGAGAGTTTCAGATCACCCTCTTCAGGATAGCTGTCCTTCAGGCCATATTGAAAGATGGCGCTGATGAATCGCGGGTAAGGAACCCATGCTGGTCGGTCAGCGGCAGAATCAACACGTTGAATGAGGTCTTCATAGATGATGGAGGCCCAGTCAATGTTGAGACCTTTCAGCAGTGCGTAACCCATGGCCTGCTGAGGTTGAGCGGCTTGATCAGAAGATCCGGATTTCGCTGTCATGCAGCTGATCAGGTGAGCGAAGATGAAGTTCATCTCGCTGGGCATCTTGGATTTCTTTATCAGCGTCAGCTTCTTCTCAGGTAGCTTGTCTCTTCCAGTCTCCCAGATGTAACCCATCGCATCAAGGAAAGCAATGATTTCTTCCCTGTCAGCGTGCTTCTTGTGGTCAGGAAATGGAATGAAAGGATTTTCTGAGGTAGCGTTAGGGAATTTCAGAGCTTTACGGATTATTGCGGGGGTTATCTTGATGGTGCCATACTCAGTATCGCTGAGTATGCAGTCGATGGTTTTAGATGGATCTTTGGCTGAGGGTAGGTTGGTGTGTCTGGCAGAGTACCAGAATTGGGATAATAGACGCTGACTGGCAGGAGGTGTGATTGTCAGTGCTGTGTATATTGGGCTATTCTTCAAAAAAATCACAGCGTCGTCTAGATGGGATACCTGCTTCCGAGGAGGAAACTCGAGAAGCGCTGAAAGGTTGTTTGCCTTAGTCCAGTCTAGTTGATCCAGCTCAAACTTAACCTGAGGAGCTTTGGTGATTTCCAGTTCCTCAGAATCACTGGAGATGGACTCAGCGGTAACATTCAGCTTTGAAGTTGCCATTTCACTGTATTATCAGTTCAACCAAAGATGTTAACAAATAAGAAATATCTTAATGTGGAAAGAGAATTTCCATTAAGATTTTTCGAATTTTGTCCATTTCATTCAGACAAAAAAGTCTTAATGAAGATTAGGGTTTTTCTTGTTTTTTAAAAAAAACGAATATAACACCTATAAGCCTTGTATTCCAGTTTTAAAAAAATGGATACGAAAGAAGAACAAGTTTAAGATTTTAGATTTAAAACTTGAAGAACAACCATGAAATGGTTGTGTTTATAAAACCATGAAAGAAAATGATTTTATTTTTGAGTTCTTTTGTTTGATCTTGTGTAAAACAATGATAAGATCGAAAACAAGTTATTTGCATTTGATAAAAGATAAGAACATATTGACCTTGAGTTTGATGAAGAAGATGATGAACAGTTCTTGAAGATCGAGAGCACAAAATGCAACAGTGTTCTTTTCTTGCGGAGAAAGATTGATTCGCATAAAAGACAAATATAAACTTTGAGAGAGTTTATATAGGAAGAGAGTAGAGAGAGAAAAACTTGAGCGGGAAAGTTTTTCATCATGACACGGACACGTGTTTGCATTTGATTGGATAGACAACGAAACGTGCAAACGTGTGTCAGAAAAAGAAACGTGCCTGGTGTTATCCGTTGCAATGACGTCACAACTGTCCTTTCACATTCTTTCGTTGTCTCTGAGGTTTTGAAAGAAAAACTCAGGGACTCTTTGGAAAATATGAAGCACTGAATAGAAATATCAGTGAGGGTTTTAAGAAATTTCAAAATATTATTCAGCGATGAATGAATTTGAAATCTTGCATTTTCATGCGTTTGTCAGAGAGAGAAAACATACCTTGATATCAGTTTAACCCAATTTATTCAGAGAGGATGATGAAATGGATTGTACTAGTTTATTTTATCCAGAGCCTATACAAGAATGTATAAACGTATCGCTGATTAAATGTGAACCACTGAAGATTTATCCTTCAAAGTTCAGCATTCCAAGCTCGCTGATGAGAAAGTTGAATCTTGTCTCATCAAGAGGTTTGGTAAACAAATCAGCTAACTGATAATCAGTTGGGATAAAATGAAGTTCTATATCACCATTCATCACATGATCTCTGATAAAATGATATCTGATTTCTATGTGTTTTGTCTTTGAGTGTAGCACTGGATTGTTTGCTATAGCGATGGCACTTGTGCTGTCGCAATAGATTGGAATTTTGGAGAGCTGAAGATCATAGTCTAGTAGTTGATTTCTCATCCACAAGACTTGAGAACAGCAGCTTCCAGCGGCTACATACTCAGCTTCAGCTGTGGAAGTGGACACCGAGTTTTGCTTCTTACTTGTCCAACTTACCAGCTTTCCACCCAGGAGCTGACATCCTCCTGTGGTGCTTTTCCTATCCATTTTGCAACCTGCAAAATCACTGTCTGAATAGGCGGTTAGATCGAATCCTGAATCTTTGGGATACCAAAGACCTAGATTCGCTGTACCCTTAAGATATCGAAAGATTCGCTTTACAGCTTTCATATGAGATATCTTAGGTTCAGCTTGATATCGTGCGCACAGACATGTTGCAAACATAATATCGGGTCGGCTAGCTGTAAGATACAGTAGTGAGCCGATCATCCCACGGTACAGCGTGACATTGACAGTAACACCCTTCGTGTCCTTATCAAGTATCAGCGGTGGTGCCATAGGGGTTTTCATAGCTGAACTTTCAGTTAAGTCAAATTTTTTCAGCATATCTTTAACATACTTTCCCTGATTTATAAAAGTTCCTTTTTCAGTTTGCTTAATCTGAAGACCAAGGAAATATGTTAGTTCACCCATCATACTCATTTTATACTCATCTTTCATTCTATCAGCGAAACGAGTACAAAGCTCAGGGTTAGTAGAACCAAATATAATGTCATCAACATATATTTGAACTAAAATGATATGACCTTTTATTTTTCTAAAAAACAAAGTTTTGTCAATCTTACCTCTCTCAAATTTTTCAAGGTGGAGATACGTAGAAAGAGTGTCATACCATGTACGAGGAGCTTGCTTCAAGCCATAAAGTGCCTTATCCAGCTTATAAACATAACCTGGACGCTTAGGATCTGAGAATCCTGGAGGTTGTTCCACATAAACTTCTTCATTCAGCTTTCCATTTAGAAACGCTGACTTAACATCCATTTGATGTACAGTGAAGTTTTTGTGTACAGCATATGCTAAGAAAAGACGAATAGATTCAAGTCTTGCTACAGGAGCAAAGGTTTCGTCATAATCTATACCTTCCTCTTGTCTGTATCCCTGAGCAACAAGACGAGCTTTGTTGCGAGTTACAGTACCATGTTCGTCCAACTTGTTTCGATAGACCCACTTAGTGCCTATCACTGTTTTGTCAGTTGGTCTCCGAACAAGTTTCCAAACTTTGTTTCTTTCGAATTCAGTCAGCTCTTCTTGCATAGCGCTGACCCAGTTTGGATCTCTGAGGGCATCATCTATTTTCTTTGGTTCAGTTAGAGAAATAAAGTTAACAAATAAACAAATATTACCTGCACTTCTACGAGTCTGAATACCAGCGTTGGGATCACCAAGAATTTGATCGATTGGGTGATTTACAGTCCATCGCTGAGCCGGAGCATACGTCGCTGACTCAGTCTGAACTGGAGAAACTGAAGATGAGGCTTCAGCTACTTCTGGATAATCAGCTAAGAGAGGAATGCTTGCATTTGTCACTTCATTCACTGATTGCTGAGAAATAGATGGAATTTCTGAGACATTTGGATCAACTGCGGGTATAGTATTTATAGGAACAGCTGAGACCCAAGATGTTTCAGCTTCACTATTCTGCATATTGGGAATGATAGTAGGACCATCATTTTCAGTTGTATGAGTATGAGTAGTGGGAACATCTTCTGAATCACCAAGATGAGAAAACATCCATTGATTCAGTTCATCTGTATCAGCGTTCGGTTTAGAGTTCGCTGAACGGGATTCGTCAAACGTGACGTGAATAGTTTCTTCTACAGTTTGTCTTCTTCTGTTGAAGACTCTGAAGGTTTTGGAAACTGAGGAGTATCCAAGAAAGATTCCATCATCAGCCTTAGGATCAAACTTTCCAAGGGCATCTCTGTTGTTCAGTATGAAACACTGACAACCAAAGATGTGAAGAAAGCTGATTGAAGGCTTTCTCCCATGAAAGAGTTCATAGGCTGTCTTTTTGAATCTTTTGACTATCAGCGACCTGTTTTGCGTAAAACAAGCCGTGTTGACAGCTTCTGCCCAAAACTGAGTAGGCAGGTGAGAATCGCTGAGCATTGAACGTGCAGCTTCAATAATTGTTCTATTTCTTCTTTCAGCGACTCCGTTTTGTTGTGGTGTTCTCACTGATGAAAAGTTATGAGAAATACCCTTGCTCTCAAGGAAGGAATCAAGAGAACTGTTTTTGAATTCAGTTCCATGATCACTCCTTATTGAGCGAACAGTCATATTGTTCAGAGTTTCCATCTTCCGAACAAAGGTGATGAGTTCTTCAGGGGTGTCACTCTTAGAACGGAGAAACATTACCCATGTATAACGAGAGAATTCATCAACTATGACCAGCGTATATTTCTTTCCAACGATGGATTGTTTGTTAACGGGGCCAAACAAATCCATATGGAGTAGTTGAAGAGGAGATGACACTGAGGAAACTTGCTTGGACTTAAAGCTTGCCTTGGTCTGCTTCCCTTTTTCACACGCTGAACATAAGGATTCTTTGGCGTATGAATGTTGAGGTAGACCAGTGACTAACTCTTTGGATGAAAGAGTATTCAGTGTCTTGAAGTTGAGATGTGAGAGTCTCTTGTGCCATAGCCAGTTGACATCAGAAGATGCCTTTGAGAAGAAACAGGAGTTCTCAGTGGTTGTTGAGTCCATGTTTATAACGTAAACATTTTCCAAACGATAACCGCTGAGAGCTATCTTCTCCTTTTTGTCAGAGACAAAGCAGGATTCCTTGGTGAAAATCACTTTGTTATCCATGTCGCAAAGCTGACTGATGCTCAGAAGATTATGCTTCAGCCCTTCAACATATGCGACTCTTCTGAAGGATGTTGTACCATTTGAAAGTACACCATACCCTCGGGTGTGTCCTTTTCCATTTCCACCGAAAGTTACAGAGGGACCCTTCTCTTCCTTGTATTCAGCGAGCAGGCTTTTCTTTCCAGTCATGTGTCTAGAGCATCCGCTATCGAGATACCAGATACCCTTCTTAACCTGCAATACAAAGGAAGATTAGTTTTGCTTGGGTACCCACTTCACCATGTATACGCGTTTGTCAGTGGAAGTGGTTGGAATGGGTTCAGCAGTCTTCGCAGCATTTGAAGATTCAGCTTTGTCTTTCTTCACTTTGGTCAATTTCTTGACCTCAGCGGTATGAGTCACCTTGACCTGACTTGCAACTGGTTTGGTCTTCTTTGGTGCTATCTTCACCTTAGCTATCTTATCAGCTTTGGTGGCTGTGGGACACTTACTTGCAATATGATCGGTAAGTCCACAGTGATAACATTTCCTATAACTAAAATTAGTTCTAGGACCACTTGTGTGCTGAGCTTTTAATTTGGAATTAGAAGTGCCAGCACCAAGTACACTATTGGTTTTTGAAATAGGACGAACATTCAGTTCTTCAGATTTCTTACCAAGGACATCTACTCTGAGTCTAGGAGTAGGTCGCTGAACTGATCCAGAGGTCTGATTTCTAGAACCAGATGAATGAATCACTAAGGCTTTGGAAGCATTCAGCTTAGGTACTAAAGTACCCTTCTGAGGATTTTGATAAATTACAATTCCTTTACCTTTATCTTTAGAGACAGAGGTAGGTTTTGAATAAACCATTTTCTCCTTACCTTTTGAGGAGGTAGGAGTTTCCTCAGGGATTGGTGTAATCGACGAGGAGTACTGAGATGAAGAAGTGTCAGCTACTGAGGATACGAACGTTCCAAATTTAAGCATTGAACGTTCAGTGGTTGGTATTGGAGTATCATATTTATAACCCAGACCACGTTTATCACTCAGAGGAATCTGAGCCTTAATTATCTCAGTGATCTTTGTTGAAGAATTACACCATCCTTCAACAGTAGCTTGTTCAGCTTTTAATGCAGCGATAGCTTCCGCTCGTTCAATTTTGACTAGCTGATTTAAATGGACTTGATCTTTAAAATCTTCTTCAAATTTAGAAAGCTTTTCTATTTGAAGGTGGCAATTTTTAAGCTTTTCAGCGAGATCAAGATTTTGGTTTTCAACCACAGCTTTGCCGTTCATGGCTTCGTATAAGCTTCTAGTCAGTAGTTCGATTTTACGGAGACTATCAGCTTCATCAATATTTACAATATTGGTAAAGAAGGAAGGTGATACCTGAATGGCAGATGTTGAAGTGGAGGGTATGTCTGAACTTTCTTCCTCTTCTTCAATCTTGGCCATGAGACATTGATTTGCTTCATCATCTTCAGAATCAGATGATGAGGCTTCTTCATCAGAAGCAGCCCAATCATAGTCAGCCATTAGGCCTTTTCCCTTCTTCTTAAAGCTTTTCAGCTTTGCATACTTCTCCTTCAACTTTAAGTATTTGTCGTCTTTATTCCTTGGAACAAAGGATTTCTTTGTAAAGGCTGAAGGTCTCATGATTTTCTTTGACCTGCACTCGTTAGCGAAATGACCTGTCTTTTCGCAGTTAAAACAAGTAGCAGTAGCCTTATCAACAAAAGCTGATGACTTAGGCTTGTCAGCTATAGAAAGAGTTTTGTTCTTTCTAAACATTTTCTTCTTGGCGAATCTCCTGAACTTTTTAGTTAGGAGAGCCAAGGATTCATCATCTGAAGAATCAGAATCTGATGATCTTTCAGAGTTACTTTCTAACTCAGTGATAGTGACCACGGGTCGCTGAGTAGAAGGTTCCTCTGAGATTAAAGCAACAGGGGTGCTTTTGGAATCTTTTACAAGATTCTTCTTAAGATGGCTAGATTGCTCATGATTCAGCAATGTGCCATATAAGGTAGCGAGTGTCATTGATCTTAGATCTTTTGACAGCTTGAGACACATGGAATAATTGTCCCAGCTTTCAGGTAAACATTCTAAAAACTTTGTCAGAACTTCAAAGTTAGAATATTCCTTACCAACCGTTTTAAGATCTATAATTAAGCAGTTAAAACGTTGATGTACTTCGGAGAGAGTTTCATTCTTACCAGAGATGAAACTTTCGTATTGTCTTACCAGGTTGATCTTTCTTGAATCCTGGACTTCAGACGTTCCTTCATACTGAACACATATTGTGTCCCACATGGCCTTCGAGGATTTCAGGTTCATGACGGAATGGTAGACTTCGTCAGGAAGGGCCATGGATAGTATGGATCTGGCTTTTGTATCTATAGCCACTTTCTTCTTGTCTTCATCGGTCCAATGATGGATTTCCTTTGGAATCAGCCTTTCTGGAATAGCAGCTCTAGTTGCAGTGGCTGGAACGGCAGGATCAATCGTTACAGGGATGTGTGGACCGTTTTCAAGATAGTAAGGTATCGTAGGGTCTACACCTTCTAAGAAGAGTGTCATCCTATTTTTCCATAAGTTGAAGTTGTCTCTGGAAAATCTAGGGGGTTTTGCAAGAGAACCATTGTCGATATAGTGAGTGTTTGTGTTTGAGTTGGCCATTTTCAGATAATAGCAAGGAAGAGAAAATATCTTAGATTAGATCTTGTTTATGAGATTAAACAAATCTGCTCTGATACCACTTGTTGGTCCCGAAAGGCTTAAACAAGTTTGTAGAAGGGGGGGGGTTGAATACAAACACACTATTTTACTTTTCTAAATTGTTTATTGATAAATCATTAACAATTTACAGCTTGTTGCGGAAACAAGATTAAGGATAAACCTAAATCTAAACAAGTTGGAACACTAAGGTTTTCTTGCACTAAGAAAGATAAGGAGATTACTAATAAAATCCTATCTTGAGAGATTTGAACTTGTCCAGAGTTAGCAAGTTACTTCAAATGAAGTGAGTTCATCTCTTTATATACTGCATGCATTTAATGCAATCCAGTATATACTTTACACGTGTCATTAGCGGATTGGTTGCATGTCATTGACCTTTGATGACAACCTTAGTAGCCGCATGAATGAACAGTGTAGTGTCAGAGTGGTTGTACGATTTCAGATTTTCGGAGGTTCTTTTCTGACATTTCGTACGGTGGCGTGCAAGGGAGGTTAAGACAAAAGTACTTTGTACGGAGGACTTCATGATCAGCTTTCGTTGATTCAGCGATTATCATTTACTATTCAGCAGATGATAAAGTTCAGCGATAGCTGAAGTCTTGTACTTGATACTTCACGTTGAGTGGACAAATCTGAGTCTTCGTTGATCCGCATCAGTTCATTAGGAGACTTGTCGCTGGTTCTTGAGCTTGATCTTCGACTTCAGCGTAGAACCTTTGTTGACGTGAATATTGTCTTCAGGGATCATAAGTAAACAACTAACTTATCAGCGATCACCATAAGGACTGAACAGACTCAACGATATGGTGAACAGTGTTCGCTGAATGTTTAATCTAAAAGAGCGAGAGTTCCTATCAGCGGTACTGTAAGATCTTAGTACTTATCAGCGATAGTGAAACTCTGATACATATTGTTTACTTACAATTTTCACTAAGTATTTAAGATAGGGTCATTATCAAATCACTGAGGGTTTGGATCAACAGTAGATGTGTGCAGAGATGATCGGTGCGAGTAAGAACTTCTAAGCAGGACGCCAGGTGAGTTTTTCTAACTAAAATACGTGCTCTTACGTGTTTTCCAAGGAAAGTGATTTTATGAATATACTCTATTATTTTTCCTGACTTTTACGTAAACAAAAGTTAATACTCTATTGATCAGAGTGTGTTTATGAGCATGATTTATTTACAAGCTGTTACGAATGTTTTCCCATGAAAAGAATGTTCTACTGAAAAGATTTTCCAGCATTATGATATGGATTGTAAAACGTTATACGGAGTTCATGTTTTATGTTTATGATGAACTATGTGTATGCTATGTGGAGTCGGTCTGCACTGTGAGATCAGAGAGAGATCCTCGGGTTCTGATGACCCCTTGGATATGTATGACAGACTAGTAGGCTGGAATTCGTTTCCTCCTATTTCGAGTAGAGGGGAGTCTGCGTAGGCTCCGGGAAGGGGAGTCTGCGTAGGCTCCAGAAGAGGCGAAAGGGGAGTCTGTTGGGGCCCCGATCGCGGTTAACGATGTGATCCTTACACAGTGCAGTACCATGCTTAACGCTTATGTGAAGAATGTGAATTGTTTTATAAAAATGATTTATAATGTTGACATACACTGTTTATGGAGGGAACTCACTAGACCTCATGGTCTAACCCTCGCTTTTCAAAACTAAAACCCTTTTCAGGTAAGCTTCTAGTAGGAGGCTCAGGTAAGTGGGCAAGCGCAGGATAGAGTACTGATGCAGTTAGAGACAATGCCGGTGCCACTTGTAGTAGTAGTTTTTCTCAGTTGTGTATAGGTTGTTTCCGCCAACCTTAGTTTATGTAGGATGTAACGAAAATTTTTGGGACCCAGATTTGAAATATTTATGAGTTAATGTTATGTACGTTTTTGAAAACGTTTTGATGTTGATGTATGTAAGGAGGAAATTACTAAGTATTCCCTCATTGCTATATCAAATCATATCTTAAAAATGTAAAATACAAGTCTCGATTTCAATTTACAAAACCGGATTCGATTTCAATTGATTAAATTGTCGGTAATCAACTTTTTACATAACTAATTGGGAGAGTATTTATCCAACCCTATATAAAATAAAAAAAATACTATGAATTATGTGATTAGACATTCTCTTTGTCAATAACTAACAATCCGTAAACCAACCAAACATTATATATTCTGAGTACAAATTACAAAATTATTAAAGGAACATCACACCAATTTTGTTTTTTGCATAATAATCAACATCCCATAAATAATACACAAATGATTTTCTTTACAAGACCCCAGAGAGCCAAAATACAAAATAACCCAAGTTTTTATCCAACCACATTTTCCATCTTTCATAGATGATTCTTATGCAACATGGGATCAGAAATGATCTGGGGCTCAAAGTCAGGCTTCACGTATCGAGAAAGCATGTCAGCATATAACTCGTACCTACCCGTCATACGGAACCCCCATTTGTCCTTTAACTGTCTGCATAGATTAAGATCCATCTCCGATATCAACAACCCATCTTTGTTCCTAGAAAGCGACGGTGTACACGAAGCATCTGGTGCTGAAACATGACTTGACCCGTAGAAATGACCAAAATCTGCATGCTGCGGCTTTCCATCCCCAGATGTGAATGGGTTTGGGAATACCTCCGTCCCAACCCGATTGATGGACCCCACAAAGTAACTATTTGCTATTGCAGCATTTCGTGCCTGAAAAGATAAATGCAGGCACAAAGGGTTTCAAGTTAGAGAAAAGGACGGGCCTACTTTTTGAAACCATCGTGCTTCACTTATAATCTATACTATATTAGAAAGCATTTGAGAAAACTCTTAAAAACAATTTTTTATGCACCATGTATTATTGTTTATTGATGCATATTACTTAAAATTCAAGAGTACAAGTAAATGATACATGAATACAACTTCTTAAAGCTGCATATTTGAATTCATAACTGACTAAAAGATAATCATAATCATAATCAAATACAAGATAAACATTTTAAATATAAATAATCTAAAATATAATTAAGATAATCATCGAATTCTAACCAAATACTTAATTGTTCTTTTCATAAAAAACATTAGATTATTAAACCTAAAATAAATTACATCAATTAAACCTAGATTAAATTTAAATTTTTTTTTACAAATTTATAAGAAAAACATTATCATTTTCTCAAAACCACACAAAACTGTATTATAAAATTGACACAGACAAAATATAATATCGAAATGTATCGGGCTGCATTGTGCGAGTACATTTCTAGTTGATAAAAATGCCAAAAAACTACAACTCTTAAAAATAAACAGGTTGAACCATCATAGTTGTTACTTTTTGCCCGTAATCACTAACTTTTGCAAGTGTATATGTTAATTTCGAAAAAACAACGATTCATTTGCAGTAAAAAGACAAATGAACCAAACCAAACCAAACAAGAGTACCTCGATGGGCCACATTGGCTCACTGAGTTCACCGACTGTGGCAGACGGGTTGAAGACGATTTCTGCACCATTTAAGCCAAAAGCTAACCAGTTTAACGGATGGTGCCTTCCATAGCATATGTTGACACCAATCTTTCCATAGTCTGTCTCAAACACAGGGTGTCCGGTATCACCCTCCATATAATATGTACTCTCATTGAAATCTCCAACGCGGGGAATATGATTCTGCCATTTCAGTTGCAACAACTTTTCAGCATTACTAGAACATCGAGTAATAAGCAATGAAAATAAATTAAGATATGATTACCTTTCTGTGCTTGCCAATTATGTTACCGTTGTTCCCAATTATAACTGCCGTATTCCAAATAGTCTCCCCGTGTTTCAAATCTCTCTCGAGTATTGGGCTTACAATGACCATGTTATATTTACTTGCAAAGCCTCGAAGATATTGTGTTGATTCACCATCTATGGGCTCAGCAAATTCACACCATCTTTTCTCACGAGTGCAAAATGCAAAAGGCATCATCCAGGCCTCCTGTATTTCAGTTAATATAGTGGTGGTTTAATTCAAAGATCAAGGAAACCCAAGTTATCAACAAGAGTAGTTAAGTGTTATTTTGCAGCTCACTTGTAGACATAATACGTTGACCCCTGAAGCACCTGCTGCGTCGATGATGGGTTTCAGTTTCTCAAAGATTGCTTTCTTCTGGTCGAGAAAGGGTGCAGTTGTTGGTAGAGCAATAGAGTTTTGAATAAGTCCCACTCGTACTACACGAGGTTCTCTCAGTAATTCCTTGTCAGCGTGAAAGCTGAATGCCTGCAACAAAATTTGAAAACACCATAAATGGATCATACATTTAGAGCCATTATTATGTTGTCGGTTACTAATCTACCCTCTATAGCTTAAAGTAAAAAAATAACTAAAATCTCAAATAAACAATATAGTTATTTCATACAATATCCTCTAATTTAATTTTTACTGTTTTGTAATAGAGAAATTTATAAAGTTTCACTTGTAAGGCTTGATTTAAACCATGTTTGATTTTTGTTGATTAACTTCATTTTAACTTTATCATGGTGCTATATTGAATACTATTTGAATTTATGGTCTTTCAGTGCTCTTGCTTGAAATCAAAAGATTGTTTTAAGATTTTTTCTTATTTTACAGGCATGCCCAGATGGAGAATTTTATAGAGTTATTTCGTACAATATCTATCCTGCTACTGGTTAGATCATTAAGTAATTACTTAAAAGTCCAGATGGAGCAATCAGACATAACTGCCTACCTGAACATCGAAATCATGTTGTGAGGACAACCCTTTGGCTGTTTCTGCTATTTCCAAGGGCTCAAGTGCTTTTCCACAATTCAGTCCAATAAGCATGCGGCTGACTTCCTGCAAAAGAGTTACAATTTGCATCATCAAGAAAACAACATAATCCAAAAACCAACAATGCAAAATTGCCCTAACATATTCCCTTTGTCCTTGGTTACCTTAAGATTTTCTATTAGAGAAAAGGGCTGCTTATTTGATGCAGGACCAAGACCAGACCAACAATTTTTGGCTTCTTAGATGCAGATGAGCAAAAAATGCATAAATGCAAGCCTAATACTGCAATCAATACTTTCAGGATTTCTCAATTCTATACAGATAGTATCATGTCTGATTGCTAGCATTTTAAACAATTCTTAAGGGTTCGATTTGTAGGGTTAACAATCCCTGTACATATTGCACCTTTTCAAGATCATCCAGATGACTTTTGGTCATTGTTAGTTTCCAAATGACTAGCAATAAACAGCAAGTGTCCAGTTCATTCTTTTCATGCTACCTTTGTCCCATAATTAAATAGTTATCTGTTTTATTTTTATGGTCAAATTAATCATTTCTCATGTTATTAAGTAATATATGTCTCCTTGAGGACTATAAATGAATCCAAGTGCTGGAAAGAATAACCATAGGGCCCAGAACTCAACACTGAAGGTGTTGAAATGATATATTCTCCCTTTCACCCCACTAACAAAAAGAAAAAGTTTGGAAGTGATTTTTCTATAAAGAAGGGTGGGCTAAAGCCTAAATGCACCCCTACCTATTAATTTTCTCATCACACACATCAACCTTAAGACTTAGATTTTACATTACTAATTCACGATTTGACCTGATTCTGAACTGGGTGCATATAGCATTCACCTGAAAAAAACTTTACTACTTTTCTAACTTCAGATTTTGATATGGATCTACAAAGTACAAAGTCTTTGAATAGCGAAAATGATAACCATCTAAATCCACATCGTCCCTCGCTTTCAGACTGGGGCCTACACTTCGATTCTTGTGTCAGGTCAATTATTGCACAAAAACAAGATTGAATTGGATTTTGCTCGGGATTACTTCATTTAAGTCGTGAAATTTAACTAGTTAAAACACCCATACCCATCTGAAGGTGAAATGCAAGTCAATTGATTTCAGATGTCGACCAGCAGCATTTTTTAATAAGAGAGAGAGAGAGAGTAGGTATTTCTACAACTAATAAGCATACAGAACTCTTTCGAGAAAAAGTTAAAACACCCATACCCATCTAAAGGTGAAATGCGAGTCTTTTGACTTCAGATGTCGACCAGCAGCATTTTTTAATAAGAGATTGAGAGAGAGAGTAGATATTTCTACAACTAATAAGCATACAAAAAAGAATTTAATAACAGATCCATTTCAACCTTGAATCCAACAGGTACTAGTTCAAGTTTCAAAATCAAAAATTAGTACTAAACATCAACTTTTAATCTGGTTATGAGATCATAAACAGATCAAATGTAATTTATTCGGCCTTAATTTATAAGCAATCATCCATCACACCAATCTACTAGTTTCACTAAATCCACTGAAAAGAGGAACCGATTTATACAATAAAATTGGATCATAGCAAGCAACAATCCATCCGATTGAACGTCTGAGAAAGCAATTAAACTCAAACGAATTAATAAACAAAAATCACACAGTTGTGCACTCAGTAAACACACATAATTACCTTGAAAACTTGAGGAGAGAGGGACGATTCGAGGAGACGAGAAAGAGATTCGAATCCACATATCGAACCATATGTTAGGGTTCGTGATCCTTCTTCTGAATTTTCATTTTCTTTTCCAACTTCTTCCTTCCTCTCCATTTTTCTTCCTGGAGATTCGTGTTCAAACTCTCTTGGACGAGTGAACCCGTCAGCCTGGCTGCCACATCACTAATCACTACCATTATCTTTTGAATGATTTACAATAATGATCCCTAAACTATACATAAACCTACAGTTTTGGTTTACAGTCTTGTGTTTGGGTTCTTTTATGTCTTTTAAGTTTTATGCCCAAACAATCTTTTCTGATTGTTTGAATCGGTTAAAATTTTGAAAAACGTTAACTTTGCGATTCTTGCAACTTCTCTCCAAAGGTTGCACTGACAATAACATTAGAAAGACCATAAATAGCTAATTAGTTGTAATAAAGTTATTAAGACCAAAGGGTCTTTGGCCTAGCGGTATGTGAGCCTTTGTCCTCGTAGGAGGTCAGGGGTTAAAACCTCACCAAATGTGAGGAGGGTGTGTGGGTTTAATTGTTGCATTTGCCGTATATGAATATCATATACTCCCAAAAAAAAGTTATTAAACTTAGGAATAGTTAGGTATTCTCATATTTTACCTTAAAAATCAATTATATTGCAATAGCATCCTGTTTGTTTTTCAATATCTAACTACTTTAACTTTGAAAATTCAAAATCATGAGTTAAAACCAAACCAAACACCAAATATATTCATTGGGATGAGTTCCGGTGAGAAGTGTCAAATTTGGTGAGAAGCGTGATAAATGGTTATCAACCGTTGGATAAGAAATGGACGAACATTAGGGTGAGGTGCACCGAGATAAGATGCACGAAGATGCACCTGATCAATTCCCTTTTAATCCGCAATTAAGAGGGTATTTGATTAAAAATGATCAACGGTTTAAAAGTACTTCTCACACTTCTTACTGAAAATGACACTTCTCACATGATCTCATGTCTATGCTCATTATACCATATTTTTGACTTTAGGATTTAATAAATATATGTACGCAACACTTTCATCTACGACAATAATAATGTGCCCGCCAGAAATGAGACAATCGCTATGAAACAGTGGGCTCAGTAGACGATATCGTACCGCTGAGTAATCTTTCCATAGAACCCGGCATAGAATATTAGCTTACAAATTTGCTTTGTAAACGTCTTTCTAGGGCTTTTCTAGTGCCTACCCTTGTCTCATAACCAGAAGCCCCACCCTATTTAAAGAGCGACAGGCAGCAGCGACGGCGGTAAATTAGACTTGAACAACAAAAATAGATTATTTGCGTTACATCCAAACCTGTCTTTCATGTTTGAATGTCACACAAGATTTTAATGTAACATTAATAGTAGATTCAATTTAGTTAATACCTTGTCAAATCCTTAAAATCAATATATCTATGTTGAATCAAACTCTGAAATTTTATTTTTGTCACAATAAGTTGGCTTATTGCCGCAAATGCAAAGACCGGCATGCGGTATCCGAGAGGCCACGAGAGACCAGACAAGGATAAAATAGTTTGTTTTGGGTAAAATGATGGCAACTTCCAAAGTAAAGAGATGTAAAGTGTAGATTAAGCATAATTTAAGAGCAAGTAATTGTAGTTTAGCCAAACTAACAAGGGGGTGTTTGGGATTGCTTATTTTTTTGACTTATTTGTTTATTGATTTTTCTCATCAAAAATAAGTTATTTTGAGTGTTTGGATTAAAAAAAATGTTTATGAATTTTGCTAACCACAAATAAATTGTTTTTAATAAATTAATCAATTTTAACTTATTTAAAAATGCTTATAACTTATTTATTTAAATTATATTTTTACCCGCACTTCATTTTATCCTGACATAAGTAAGCAATTTAATATTTTATTAAAAGCATAAGTTGTTTTAAATAAGCAGTCCCAAACACCCTAATACTGATCCGTTTCACCCAAACTGACCAACGACGATCTGTTACAACCAAAACCCGCTGTAAAGAAAGCAACCCTCGAAAGCCCTTTCCTAATTTGATAACCGGCGGTTCTGAAGTTCCGAGAGCTGGAGAAGTTCGCCGGAAAATATGGCTAAAGATATCGAGCAAGGAGAGATGTCACAACCGTTAGCTAATACCGAGACCACTAGTTCATCAAACACCACCGGCAACAACAACAACGCCAGGGTAAAAAACGACCCGGTACTCGCCACCTGTCGATGTTTCAGCCTCGTCACCGTCTTGGCTTCCGTTCTCTGCATTGTCGTTAATGTCATCTCCGCCATCCAATCTTTCAGAAACGTATCAGATGTACGCCGTTTTTATCTTTTTTTCTTTCTTTCTATACACATATAGACAGTGATACACTCCTAGCTAAAACTGGTGTTGTGTTATGTTTTCCGTAGATATTTGATGGTATATTTCGATGTTACGCCGTAGTGATTGCGGTTATTGTGATTGTTGCGGAGACAGAGTGGTCGTTCATCATCAAGTTCTGGAAGGTTGTCTCTTGTTTTATGCGAATATTGATTTTCGTTTTACTTGCTTACAATTATGACGCACTGTATACATCATAAATGGAAGATTGCTGTACGAATTACCGTAATATTAGAACTTCAACCAAAAAGTTCGAGAAATTCATGGAGTTAGGGATAAGGTTTGAGGAATACTGCAACCATCCACTCATTGCATGATACCAAACCCCAAACAATATCACTATGGCATGGTATTTCTTTGTAGGATGGTTCTAAGTAAATATGGAGAACAGGAGAAGAACCTGATAGAATAGGGCAAGATCCAAGCAGTATATACATTAATATACAACGCTTCATCTGAACTCCTAACCTATAGAAGTTGGAGTTGGATCAAGAGTAGATGGAATGTTCTTAGTTCTTACATGCCTCTTAGGGTGAATGGTCTAGTCATTTAAAGGAAAGACTGTGGGGATATACAATGTTTCCATCATCCTGTTCCTGTCGCAAGGATCCGTGTGTCAAATTGTTCGATAGTTGTACTAGTATTTTCCTGAATTATGAACCCTTGTTTTACTTTCCTTGACACTGTTTTAACGTCTGAAGGACTCTTGAGTCTTGACCAACAAATGGAATTTAAAAGAAAATAGGACCCAATTAAGTTATTGTTGGAGGTGTTGGTGATCTGTGTATTTGGAGTAGGCTTTTTCAAAGGTACTATTCATGTTGTTAATTTTGGGGCTGCTGCAGTTGATAGAATTTATGTGCTCTTGTAGAAGGGGCCAGCAAGTATGCAATGAAAGTGGTGTTCAATTGAATCATTGGGGCCAAAGTGCCTATCAAATGCTACTTTTCAACTAAGAAAAGGGGTCACTTCGCTTGAAACCTGTTGTTTATGCTTCCTGCCCTTCTCATGTTACAATGGGGGGAAGGGGGGGGGGGGGGGGTGTTCAAGAATCAGTATATGAATAATTGAGCTCTAATTTAGGATTTATGTGCTCTTGTAAAGGGGCCAGCAAGTATGCATTAAAGTGGTGTTTACTTGAACCATCGGGGCCAAATTGCCCATCCAATGCTATTTTTCAACTAACACGAGGGGTCACTTTACAATAGGGGTTAAAGAATCAGTATATGGATAGTTGATGTTCCAATTTAGTCATGTACTTTTATCGGTTTATGTTGCTACGGTTTCATATATCAGTTCAGGTGTTGGCCTAAAGCAGCTGGAAGTACAGGTGAAATCTGGATTAGTTCTTTGCAGATGGTTCAAATATATTACTGCCATATTGTTGGAGTCTTTCCATTATGGCCTATCCGATTTGCTGATTCTAGCTTCATTGATGCGTTGCAGGTGCTGGAGTTTTGGGCAGGCAGGGGCATGCTGCAAATCTTGTAAGCCCAAATTTATATGTACTTAACTTTGTATTGTCTTCCACAAACATTCAAAGCTCCATATTGCTTAAATCAAGTTATGCTTTTGCCTGATAAAATCAATAGCCTGATTATGTTGTAACCCTATCCGCAATATTATAATATATGCCTCCAAAATCTAGGTACTTGATCTAATATCCATTCAAATCATATAAAAAGCTTGATCTCTGAGTTGCATATCTTTCATCTGATCATAATGCAAACGTGAATCACTTTTGCAAGTGCTCACAGAAATGATGCATGCACATAAGTTTGTTGGCACAACTGAGAACTATGGATAATAGTTTCTTCTTCGTTGCCATCGAGGGTCATTTTCTTATTGTCATTGATCAATTTCAGTGGCTGTATGTATCATGTAGCATGTGTTCTTTCCAAAACAAATTCTTACACAAACTGTAAGGATACTGCTCCCTAATTCCTATGCATGCTTATTTATTCAATGGATTCTCTTTCCTAAGTTACCTCTTCGTGACATCAAGCATTATATTGTCCTTAATTTTCAAAGTATATCGGTCTTGAGGTTTTTGAACATTTAACATTGTTTTAGGTTTTAACCATTTATTTATTCAAAAGGGCTTTCAAGACTTATTTGGTATCCTATACAAAATTTATCAGCACCCTTTTGTTAAACTCCAGTTAGGACATAAGTAAAAAACCACCATATTTCTACATGGTGTTTATATGTTTATTTAGCTTACTGAATAGGTGTTCCAAGTCAAAGCGGATACTGACTTGGGACCTGAAGGAGTATCAATGCCTTTTTGAATTCTTGCTACCTAATATATCTCATGGAAATTATTGGTTTTATTTTACTTCAGTGTCGCTGTTATGACAAGAGCTTATCCTGAGAGGGATGGGGAGCGGCATGAGGTACTCCTTCTCAGGGACATAGCAAGTTACGCCCTCCTTGCTTGTGGCGTGATATACTTTGTTTCGGTAAGAAAAATGAACAATATCAAGATTCAAGCAGAGTTCTAAATAATGGAAAGTGATTACTTTTTGCTACATAGTACGCTTGCTATTGGAAAAGGATCCTATAATTCATTTGGGGTTAACTAAAGTATGTTAGGATTGATAGTCACACACACAATAGTGATTGCAGGAAATGGAAAATTTTAACATGGTACTTATGTGGTTTAGCAATATGCCATACATCTATTAGTATTTCTAGGATTTTATTGTATTTCGTGAAATCTATGGTAGTAAAAATACATTGAAGGAAGGCAACCAGTTTATAAGAACAAAAGAGGATACAGAAAAAACTTGTCATTTTTTACTATCGTAATCATGTTTATAAACTCCCCGGTTTATAGTGGTAAACTGATTTACAGTATTGTTTAGTGTTTTCAATATGTGAATTTAATATGTACTCTCATTGGCATAAAGTAGTACAACTTCATGTGGTTCGTGTTAAACGCATATGTTGTTGATATAGAGAGGTTATTCTTTTTGAGTCGAATCTGATACAAGGTGGTGTTTTTTTCTCATTGATTATGCCATTGAGCATTTGAGCTATATGCATCTCTGTTGCCTATTATGCTATACTTGTAGTGTTTTCAAGTTTTTCTCGTAAGCTGGTCAATCTCTTGTTCTAAAATCGGGAAATTTTTAGGGAGTTCTCTGCATCGGTTTTCTCAAGCGTGCACGCCAAAGCAAAGCGATAACCGCACAGCAAGCCATTAAAGATCTAGAGGTGCGATGTTCAAGTTAATTAATTACCCAGTAAAAATACATTAGTTGGTTTGTTATGAATGTTTTTTGAAGTATATAATATTTATGTACGGAAAATACTCACACACTCCTCACCTTTGGTGAGGTTTGAACCCTTGACCTCCTAGGAGACTGGGCTCTACCAAATGACCCTTTGGTTTGTTATGAAAAAACAAACAGTCTTATTGATTCAGATTTCAGCACCACCTCTTAAAAATCAGAAGTGAAATCAGACTTCAACACCTCTTAAAAAACAAATGCCACCTTAGTATGATTAGTCCTCCACTTCTCAGTAGGATTGCATTTTTTTTTTCCAATTATGTTTCCATCATATGAAACAAGATTTACCTATTGTAGGATCTTGAGCGCCGCCGAGCAGAACTTGAAGCACTGCTGATTGTAGACAACCCATGATGCAAATGACAGTCCACAACTGCCCTGGTCTACTACGATAGTGAGTGAAAGTGTTGTCAATTCTTAAAACGACATACTGAAATCCTTCCATTACGTATTTGAATTTGTTGTTTACTTGATGATAATCGGCTCGGTAGTAGAAAGATATGAGTTCTTTAGTTTTGGTTGTATGAAAAACTAGATTTTGATCCATTGGTTTTCAACTTGTGATAGATAGATGTAATTACCATTTTGAATTCTATGGAAACTTTAACAGTAGCAGACAACATTGACAATAGATTTCAACTTCAAATTTCAGTTATATATATCCCTCTTGCGTTCAAGCAATTACAACTAGTGAGTTTGCTTTTTGAAGATCAGTTAAGATCGGATTAGTTATGCGTTACATCATACATATGTTAGAACCGGTTCTAACTGGTCAAAGCATCAAATTGCCACATCTACTCGTTGGTAAAGGCCTATTGTCCAAGTACACATAAAAAAAGGAAGGCAGGGAAAACCTTTTTCCTCCATGGCTCTGTGAACCAAGGGTCAATATGAGCTTAGTTGTGCTTCTAAAGCCGGTCAATCAAAACGAGAATCCCAAATTGCACGAGCAATAGTCTTAAACTTCAAAAGCGTAAATTGTAGCATCCAATTCAAAGCGTAAGTTGTTCGTCCTTAACCACAAAGCTAGCCACGACTTTTCGGTATCTCTCTTTATTAAACGACACCGAAAGCTAAGCAGTTTTTGTTTCTTATCGCACACACTATCCAAATACTTCTTACATTGGTTTATTAAGTGATTCCACAAAACTTTGTACCAATTCTTTTACTATCTAACAATTATGATCCTAAGATGCAACCCTTGTTCAATGGTAAGTATTTTGGATTGTTATTATAAAGTAATTGGGCCTCATGAATAATACTAGTTAACAATTTTTTTTAATTTGGGGTGCACCTTCAAGTATCGTGTGTGTATATATATATATATATATATATATATATATATATATATATATATATATATATATAATAATTTTTATTAAAATAAAAAATATTAGCGGCGGGTTGGGTTGGGTTGAGTTTTCCTATACCAAATTTAACCCTTATAATTAGCGGTTTGGCGGGTTGAGTTTAATTGAGTTGTTAACGGGTTGGGTTGGTCGGGTTTCGCGGGTTGACGGTTTTTTGTACACCCCTAGTATTAGCCTATTAGACGATTTTCAACACCACGTATCAACCAAGTTTATGAAGTTAGTACGATACTACTAACCAATTTAATCTGTACCAATTAACACGTGACTTCTTCAACTTGGAACATTTAAACTAAGTTATATTTTTGTTTTCTCTCTCCGTTTACATGTTAAAGAAATTAACAGGTTTTGACAAATGTGTACGCATTTAAAATACTGAAATCACTTTGCAAAATTTTGCAGAATAAATTTATTTTTAATGTTTCTATGGTTAAAAAAAACATACATTGATTAATTATATAGCTTTTAAATTTGAGTAAACTACGATTTTTGTTCCTATGGTTTGATATTTATAACGATTTTCGTCCCTAGTCTTTAAAAACTGCTTTTTCATCCATGTAGTTTTTATTTTGTATCAATTTTCATCCTTCCATCCAACTTTGTTAAAATTAGTTGTTAATGTATCTAAAAAGTGAAAAGGAAAATTACATATTTGGTCCTTGTGTATACTAATTTTTACAGTTTTATCCTTAAATTATTTTTTTTTTTCTTTTTACTTATTTATTTATTTATTTGATTTCATTAAAACATATATTTTTATGTTAGTTATGTTGTATATTTTTAAAAAATTTATAACTTTAATTACAAAAATAATCAAATAGTTTCATTAAAATTATTGATAAATACATGATTTTTTTTCAAAGCTTTAGGTTTAAATCTCCTAAAATTAATATTTTTTATCTATTGATTTATTAATGTTTTTTATTTATTTAAATTACTATTGGAAGAAGTTTAATAAAATTCGAGAAAAAAATAGTCTTACTTTTAGAGGTGAGCATTGGGCGGGTCGGACAGGTTCGAGTAAGAAAATTAATAACACGGTTGGATTTCGGATTTGGAAACCAAGCCCCGAACTTTGGGTTTCGGATTTCGGATTACTTCGGGTTCAGGTTCGTCAGGTTTCGGAAGAATCAACTCTAATTTTAACTAAGTTAGATGTAGGGATGAAAAAGGAAGCAAGATAGAAACCATGAGGACAGAAAAAGCAGTTTTAAAAGACCAGGGACGAAAATCATTACAAACATCAAACCACAGGGATGAAAATCGTAGTTTACTTTTTAAATTTTGTCAAGAATATTTATTTTTTATTTTAATTTTTCATCTTAATTTAAAAAACAGCTTTGTCACACATTTTCTAATTTTGTTGTCAAACAGAAATTACAAACTTTTTTGCGTTACCAAAAAATGTAAATAAGAAATTTAAGTATTACCATTAGGGTGCTGCCATACCAAAAAAACTAAGTTGGTGTTCTAAAAAGGTGCATTAGGGTGCTGCCATAGCTCAATCCTCGTCTTCAACGTCACGTTAATTCAGTGGTACACCATGGTCTAATATATGGTCTACGTATGGTGTTATTTTTTTCTATATTTCCAAAATTGTAATATTTTTGTCACCTTAAGTCGCGTCTTGAAAAACGTCGTGACTATAACAACCCAATCCTTCAACAAGCAATACAATAATTTAACATCCTAAACCGGGTCCCAATACATCACAATATAATCAGAGTTTACAAAAATTTCCCAGCAGCGGAAACACACTTCCACAACCGAGACGTCTAAAGCTACGCATGCTACTATAGTGCTCTAGGCCTGCTATCCCCCGCCTCTAAGCTTTCAAAGCTTCTTCTTCCCTTTTTGAAGTAACACCACAAATCCACTTACCTGAGTCCTGAAAATGGTTTTAGTTTTGAAAAGCAAGGGTTAGACCATTAGGTCTAGTGAATTCTCTCTCAAAAACAGTTTAACACAGTCTCATATTTAAATCACATAACTGTTACAATAATAAATTAAATAACAGCTAAGCATAAAATAGTCTCCACATAAAAGGGTAATTGCACAGTGGTCTCTACGCCCATCACCTCCACGTGATGTCCTCACTTAGGCCCCAGTAGATCCCCACGGCCCCCCAGTAGATGCCATTACCGTGTGGGCGAGAAACAGATTCAAGGCACACGGTTTAACCACACGTCAAGGTTGCTCGACGATCTAAGTACCATCAGCCCCACCGTGCAACCCGACTCCGCATAATAGTATATAATCATGAAAAACATATAATTCATGAAGATACGGTAAAACATGCTTGCATTAATAAAACAACATAACTCATTTCGTGTGCGTATCAGAATCGTGTAACCATCATCAGATATTGAAAGCGAGTTCAATTTGAATCATTCATAAAAGAGTACAAGGGAACTCACTTGATTTGGAAGGTTGAAATACACGCGTCTCACTTCTGAACTACCCGAAACACACCTAAACCAAACATACAGTTCAATGTCAGGCCACCCTGTCCGGACGTCCAAATCTGGATCCTAGTTCCGAAACTCCACAATCTGGAACTTACAATCCGATTTAATCCAAGGTTCTTGCCACGAAATCCTCTACACCAAATGTTAATATTACTCTCTTGACCTTGCACACTCATACAACCAAACGATCCAACCATTTATCAACCCTAAAATAGAAGTAAAATCACCATGAGAGTAAAGCTTTCAATCCAAAAATTAACAACTTCATACAAACCCTTGGAATACAAACACAAACATTAAAGAAATGGTTTCTTCACTTTATTCAATTCCAACATCAATCTCACAAGAAGATGGAAGGATTTAAGGTTTACTGTAACACCCCGATTTCTGGAAGGAATCGATCTTTTAAGATAAATATGAAAAAATAGGATTTTGGATTGAATCCTATATTTTATTGTCTTGTTGTATGGAGAATTCAAATACGAGTCCAACGGTCCTTTCGTGTGCGTATCAGAATCGTGTAACCATCATTAGATATTGAAAACGAGTTTAATTTGAATCATTCATAAAAGAGTACAAGGGAACTCACCTGATTAGGAAGGTTGGAATACACGTGTCTCACTTCTGAACTACCCGAAACGCACCTAAACCAAACAAACAGTTCAATGTCAGGCCACCTTGTCCGGACGTCTAAATCCGAATCCTAGTTCCGGAACTCCACAATCCGGAACTCACAATCCGGGACCCACAATCTGGAACCCCCAATATGGAACTCACAATTCGGAACCCACAATCCGAAATTCACAATCCGGAACTCACAATCTGGAACCCCCAATCCGGAACTCACAATCCGGAACTCACAATCCGGACTCCGCCTTATCCAGAATCCGAACCCTTCCGGGCTAGGCGATTTCCGGACTCGATGAACCAAAAACCCCGAACTCCATTCAACTCGATTTAATCCAAGGTTCTTGCCACGAAATCCTTTACAATAAAATGTTAAGATTACTCTCTTGACCTTGCACACTCATACAACCAAACGATCCAACCATTTATCAAACCCAAAATAGAAGTAAAATCACCATGAGAGTAAAGCTTTCAATCCAAAAATTAACAACTTCATACAAACCCTTGGAATACAAACACATACATTAAAGAAATGGTTTCTTCCCTTTATTCAATTCCAACATCAATCTCACAAGAAGATGGAACGATTTAAGGTTTACCTTATGGGATATGAATCCTTCCAACCACTCTTCTTCTTCTTGACCCCAACTATTGCACCAAACCTTGGCTTCTCCTTTCTTCCAGTTCACCCGCAATCCCCCAAAATGATAAAATTAGGGATTCGTTCCCTATATATACTACTTATCATTTTACATTTCAGTCCCTCAAGTCACCACCCTTCATTTTATGACCAAACTTTAACTTGGTTTTGACAATAAAATTTATGGTTATTACAACACATCCCCCTTAAAAGAATTCCGTCCTCAGAATTCCTTGGTCAAAGGCGCGGATGCTCGGCCCTCCCCTCTGACTGCATTTCGCATGCTATCACTTATCCTTTGTGGCTTCACCACATGTAAAGCCCGTGTCCCGGTACGTTTTTGTTTAAAATTTTAATTAATTAAAGTGTGTACCTTTATTTGTTTGTGGTTAGTGTTTGGTGTCAAAAAGGACCAATAAGGTTAGAATTCGTGTCTTGTTAGGGTAGATTGTGAGAGGAGGATAGTAGAGGGGCTAAAGTGCATTTTTTTTGGAAAAGTTTTGCATGGGTCGTGGCCCATGGCCGGATTTTCCCATTCTCGTTTCCCTTTCGTGAAAGCCAAGCAAACCCAAGGAATTTCCACAACCCTAGGTCCTTTCTTTTGGTGGAGTGGTGCGGCAGTGAGGAGAATCGAGAGAGATAGAGAGATAGAGAAGAAATCGAGAAGGCGAGAAAGAGAGAGATTGCAGTCGCCGGAAAGAGGGAGGGAGAGAGAGACCGCCGGAAGTCGCCGTCACCACCTCCTGCTGTTCGCCGGAGTTTCGAGGGAGGGAGGATCGAGTGCGGTTACGTGGCGTCGTCGTAAGGTAATCACCTCTCATGTTTCGCTTTCTTTCCTTCTTGTTCCCGTCGCCGCCGCCGTTCGCCGCCGCTGTGGCGGTGGTGGATGGACGGCCGTGGCTGCCGTTGTGGATGCGTGTGCGTGAGGCTGGTCGAGAGAGAGAGGGAGAATGGTCGGGTTGTTGTCTTGTGCGATCGTAATCGAAAAACCACCGCCGGCCGCCGCCGGTCGCCGCCGGTCGCCACCGGCGACCGCCACTGCCGGAGGTGGCAGTGGGTGGCGCATGGTGTGACCAGACCTTAGTCTCTTTAGAGCCCGTAACCCGTGACTTAATCGTTTAAGCCGAATAGTTTAAACCGTCGGTTCTAAAATCACTTTTTATGTGAAAATATGGTTCAGCCCCTGTTTTGTGACGGCAATAACTTTTCCGTCGTAACTCCGATTGAGCCGAAACTGGCGCCCACGCTTCGAGCTCGGGACCGGGCACGTTTTCTCTGTTTTAGCAGAAAACTGGTTCGGCCTCGAGTTGAGAGAAAAAGTGGTCGCAAGTTCTGCGGTTCGTCATTTTATGTAAAATTTCCTGGAATCTGCCACTGTTTTGCGTGGACCGTAACTTTTTACTCGTAACTCGTTTTGAGGTGATTTTGGTGGCCATAGTTCCCTATTCGAGTTGGGAAGGTTTTTCGTGTTTTGCCGAATGTCTGATTAAACCCGTAGCTAGGCTGTTTTGGACTGTTTGTTCAGGCTGGACCGAAAACTGGCAGTTTTGGTAACCGTTCGTATTTAATTCATAATAAATTGTAGAAAAATCGTTAGGAGGCGTATAATATGTCCTTGGAACCCCAACTCAGAGGACTTTCTGGTCATGAAATAATATTGGGATTTTTCTGGATTTAAGGGGGTCGAAACAGGTCCCGAACAGACCTGTTTTGTGTAAACGGAAATTAGTTTTAGTGACGGTTTAAGCGTGTGTCGTGCCATAGGGTCCGGGTCTCGTATTGACACGTTTTAACATGCGTTTAGATGCTGGGAAGTGACCGTAATTGTGAAGCTTGATTCGTGTTGATTAAGCTAGGCGCGCATTTGAGGTGAGTTCTCTCACTGTGTAGTTAGGGGTTGTATGCATGTCATAATAGTCTACATGTACTACTGTCTTTGTGGTGTGAACTGGTTGTTGTGGTGTGTAATATTTGATTGGTTTGAATGCTTGGTATAAATGTGTTACATTACAATTCGGTGGGACCGAGGCCTCGATGGTACTGAGGTGTTGGTTACATTATAATTCGGTGGGACCGAGGCCTCGATGGTACTGAGGTGTTGGTTACATTATAATTCGGTGGGACCGAGGCCTCGATGGTACTGAGGTGTTGGTTACATTACAATTCGGTGGGACCGAGGCCTCGATGGTACTGAGGTGGTTGGATACATAATTACCTGTAGATGTTTACTCGTTTTATGTATCTGTGATGTTGTTGCTTATGTGCGGGTAGGGGTGATGTGTATATAATTCCTACCTGCGCATGTGTTTGAATTCACTAAGCTTCGTGCTTACCCTTTCCCAATAAACTGTGGTTTCAGGTACGAGTGGCTCTAAGGCGTGACGGGTACACACTGGCGCGCGGGATGAGCTGGCTGATATTAGTTTTATTTATTGAACATTGCTTCCGCTGGTTTCTGATTACTTGAACAATATTTATGACTTTGCAATTAATATGTTGGGATTGTTTATTGAGTTTTTATATAAAGCGTTTAATTAAAAAATTTAAATTTCCTTGAAATTTTTGGGATGTTACAACTTGGTATCAGAGCACAGCTTGAGTGAATCAAACGCACCTCGGTGTGTTTGGTCTCAAGTTGCGGCTGGGAGATTTTCAAATTCTTTATTAAATCTTTTTGGAGATAAAAGAAAAAGTAAAACCCCGTTCGAGGAACGGTGATCGAGGGCGCAGTGTGTACAGTCAGCCGGAGCCGAAGGGAAAGGTACAATGCTTAGTGTTTTATTGCTTTCTAGATCATAGAGTATGCATGCTAGATTGCCTGTTGTTGACACTATGCGGTATGTTGAATTGCTTGCTATTAGGAGTTTATGCTAATTATGATAGGTTACTAAGTGAATGCCCTCTAGGTTGTATGCAGTAAAAGACTGATAGCCTTAGAATATTCGATTTAGTTCTATTGCGCAACTCTTGTTTGAGTCCAACCGTTCTAGGATAGAATCTTGTATTCGACTGTCTATTTGTTTTGCACTGCATGTAATCGGGTATTCGCGAGGCCACTCTTTATGATTAGTGGGGATTCGGTAGTAGCAAGGGTAGCGGTTGGGATGAAATTCCTAGGGAGCTAGGAAGAGTGAGTATATATGCCGGTGCGGGCATATGTGTGTAGTTGCGGCGAGAAGCTGCTTGGACCCCTCGGGATGGGACTCGGAACGAGCGATGATAGGTGTGGAAGGTAGTAGTAGAGCTCCTACTACCGGAAGCACAGGATCAGTGCTCGAGTCGGGAAAGCCGCGAGGATTCCAAGGAGCTGAGCGTGAGTGTTGTTGATGTGAGTTATTAGGTGCTAATAACTCGTTGTATGTTTCTTCTTTATAGAATGGCCATCACTAGGAGGAGCAACGCGACTGAGCCGCGAACTGAGGCGGGAATCACGGAGGAGCAGATCCGAGAGATGATTGCAGCGGAGGTAGCGCATGCGGTCGGGGAGGCAATCCCCGAGATTATCACCGCCATACAAGATCAGGTGACGGTTCTGCTAGAGGAGCGCATTGCAGCGATTCCGCCGCCTGCTGGGGGACAGCCCCGTAATCGAGAGTTCCAGTATCGGGATCTCTCTGCCAGTTCTCCCCCGGAGTTCAAGGGAGACTCGAACCCAATTGTTAGCATGCGTTGGGTTTCTGATATGGAGTGTGCCTTCTTGACCTGCGGTTGCCCGGATAATCTGAAGGTCCGTTTTGCTGTGAATTTGCTTCGCGATGGGGCGAAGGATTGGTGCGCCTCAGCGCTGACTCTGGCCGAGCGTACTACCCTTACGTGGGAGGAGTTCGTTACTCGTTTCCGTGCTGAATACGTGCCTCTGGTAGAGATGGAGCGGATAGCGAAGGAGTTCTTGGAACTAACCCAGACTACAGAGACTGTTAAAGAGATGAACAAGAAATTTACTGAGATGGCGCTGTTTTGTCCTCAATATGCCGCTTCGGAGGAAATGAAGATGGCCTGGTATAAAGATATGTTACGTACCGAGATCAGAGAGTTCGTGAGCACGGTACCGTACGCTTCTTTGTCAGCAATGATGGACGCAGCCCGGAGAAGGGAGATGGAGTTAGAGACCCAAGCCAAAAAGAGAAAGGCAGCACAGGCTGTGACGCCAATCTCTGCGGTGCAAAAGAAGTCGAAGTTTTCTGATTCGCGCGGAAGTTCGAGGAGTGGTGGGTTTAAACCCAGGGATTCTGGTGGGAAGAAGACTGGCGGGTGTTTCAAGTGTGGGCAGTCCGTTCATCACAGCCGGGATTGCAAGTCGCCATTGATGATCTGCTTTAGCTGCAAGCAGACGGGCCACGTGAGGGCCAATTGTCCGAATGCGAGGGCAACTGATGGGGGTGGTGCACAGAGGGCTCCTGCAAATGCCCCACTGCGCATCACTGACGGTCGTACGGGTCAGCCGGGGACAGAGGCAGCCCGAGGTAGAGTCCACCAGCTGAAGGTGGAAGAGGCGCAGGCGACGCCTAAGGTGGTGACAGGTATGTTTTATCACCCTCTTTCTTTTCGTCCTTCCTTTTCATGCCTTGTTTTTTTTATATATGTTGTTAATTGTATGTTAGGTACGTTTCTAGTTAACTCGGTGCCTGCGGTTGTAATGTTTGATAGCGGGGCTACTCATTCATTTGTGTCTCGCACCTTTAGCGAGAGTTTGGGCCGAGTGGTGGGACGGTTAGGATGTCCTTTGGTAGTCGAGGTTGCCGATGATCGAACCTTGACGGTTACGGATGTGTATCGGGGATGCACGCTGGAAATCTCGGGTGTGAGGTTTCCCATAGATTTGATTCCGATAGCTATGCGAGAGCTTTGTGTGATTGTGGGCATGGATTGGATGGACGCGTTTGATGCAGAAATTGTTTGTCGCCACAAACAAGTGCGGGTTCGAACCCCAAGCGGGGGAGAGTTGTTGATTCAGGGAGACTCGCCCAGACGGACTACGGCGATATGTTCCGCGGCGAGGGCTCGGAGACACCTTCAGCATAGTGGTCAGGGGTACTTGGCGTATGTGATAGATACGCGTATTGACGAGGCGAAGAAGACCGCCGTAGATGTACCAGTCGTGAGGGAGTTTGCCGATGTGTTTCCCGACGAGTTACCGGGGATACCTCCCGAACGACAGGTGGAGTTTCGAATCGATCTGATTCCGGGTGCTGCTCCGGTGGCCAAGGCACCCTATCGCCTGGCTCCACCGGAAATGAAGGAGTTGTATGATCAGTTGCAGGAACTTCTCGAGAAAGAGTTCATTAAGCCGAGTTGTTCACCGTGGGGAGCTCCGATCTTGTTCGTGAAGAAGAAGGATGGATCTCAACGAATGTGTATTGATTACCGGGAGCTGAATAAGCTTACGGTAAAGAATCGTTATCCTCTGCCAAGGATTGACGACTTGTTTGATCAGTTGCAGGGAGCCTCGTGGTTCTCTAAGATTGACCTGAGATCCGGGTATCATCAGATGCGGGTACGAAGTGAGGACACGGAGAAAACGGCCTTCCGAACGCGGTATGGCCATTACGAGTTCGTGGTGATGCCTTTCGGGCTCACCAACGCACCAGCAGCGTTCATGGACCTCATGAACAGGGTATGCAGCCCGATGTTGGATCGCTCGGTGATCGTATTCATCGACGATATTCTCGTATATTCGAAGACGAGAGAAGAGCACGAGGTGCATTTGCGGGAAGTTTTGGATGTGTTGAGGCGGGAGAAGCTTTATGCTAAGTTCTCCAAGTGTGAATTCTGGTTACGAGAGGTCCAATTCCTAGGACATGTCGTAAATCAGAACGGTATCATGGTCGATCCGGCCAAGATCTCAGCGGTAATGCGGTGGGAGGTGCCGAAAACTCCTACCGAGGTGCGGAGTTTTCTCGGGTTAGCAGGATACTATCGGAGATTTATCCAAGATTTCTCCAAGATTGCCTTGCCTATGACTCGACTGACGAAGAAAACTGCAGCTTTCAGTTGGGGTGAAGAGCAGCAGAAGGCGTTTGAGGAGCTACGCAGGCGTTTATGCGAGGCTCCTGTGTTGACTTTGCCCGAGGGTATGGAGGACTTGGTGGTTTATTGCGATGCTTCATATCAGGGGTTGGGTGCCGTGCTTATGCAACGCGGCAAGGTCATAGCTTACGCTTCGAGGCAGCTGAAGCCTCACGAAGCGAACTACCCGACTCATGACTTGGAGTTGGGAGCAGTGGTGTTTGCTCTGAAGATTTGGAGACACTATCTTTATGGTGTCAAGTGTACTATCTACACTGATCATAAGAGCCTTAAATACCTGATGGATCAGCAAAATCTTAATATGCGACAGCGAAGATGGCTTGATGTGGTCAAGGATTACGACTGCGAGATACTTTACCACCCGGGTAAAGCGAATGTAGTCGCGGACGCGCTTAGCCGACATCCGGTTGGGGGATCGCTGAAGGGTCTGTGTCAGCGGTTGACAGTGGTTGCACCTCTTTTGGAGTCGATAGGTGTCGCTCAGGAGGTGGCCGTGTTGGCGGAAAATGCAAAACGTGAGAGGGTTTCGGGAGAGATTCCGAAATTAGTACGGGATAGTCGAGGATTATTGACCCGATATGGGAGAGTTTGGGTCCCATTCGCCGGTGGGAACCGACAGATACTATTGTACGAGGCGCATAAGTCCAAGTTTTCGATTCATCCGGGAGCTACCAAAATGTACAGAGACTTACGGGAAGGCTATTGGTGGCCCGGCATGAAGCGGGATGTAGCCAAGTGTGTGGAGGTATGTTTGACCTGTCGGAAGGTCAAGGCGGAGCACCAGCGACCGCACGGGAAATTGCAGCCTTTGGAGATTCCGGTGTGGACGTGGGAGCAGATTACGATGGATTTCATCACGAAGCTTCCCAAAACTCAGCGAGGGAATGATACCATCTGGGTAATTGTGGATCGTCTGACTAAGAGCGCTCACTTCTTGGCGATTAAAGAGAGCTTCTCGGCGGATAAGCTCGCGGAGGTTTTCATTCGAGAGATTGTAACTAGGCACGGGGTGCCAGTCTCGATTGTCTCGGATCGGGATACTCGTTTCACCTCCCGGTTTTGGGAGAAGTTTCAGAATGAAATGGGTACGCGGTTGCATTTCAGTACAACATTTCATCCTCAGACCGATGGGCAGAGTGAGCGTACTATTCAGACACTTGAGGACATGCTGCGAGCATGTGTGATTGACTTTGGTGGTAGTTGGGATCAGTATCTTCCACTAGCTGAGTTCTCCTATAATAACAGCTATCACGCTAGCATCGGTAGAGCGCCGTACGAAGTGTTGTATGGCAGGAAGTGTCGGACGCCCATTTGCTGGGGCGAGGTTGGTCACAGAGTGCTGGGGAGCACCGATGTTGTGCTAAAGACGACGGAAATGATCCAGATGGTGCGGGATCGGTTAGTCACTGCTCAGAGTCGACAAAAGAGTTACGCCGATAAGAGACGATCGGACTTGGAGTTCCAAGTCGGGGATTACGTTCTTTTGAAAGTGTCACCCTGGAAAGGGGTAATCCGTTTTCGCAAGCGGGGAAAGTTGGGTCCCCGATATATCGGACCGTACAAGGTCATCGCGCATGTGGGGAAAGTAGCTTACCGATTGGAGCTACCAGAAGAGCTGAGCCTGATCCACAACACGTTCCATGTCTCTCAGTTGCGGAAGTGTGTGATGGATGAGTCTGCAGTAGTTCCCCTTGAAGATATTCAGATTGACGAGCGACTCAACTATGTGGAGAAGCCAATAGCCATAGTCGAGAGGAAGACGAAGACTCTGCGAAACAAAGTCATTGGATTGGTGAAGGTCCAGTGGCAGCACCGAAAAGGTTCGGAATGGACGTGGGAACCAGAAGCCGAGATGCGGGAGAATTACCCGGAGCTGTTTGCGGGCGTGGACTTCGGGGACGAAGTCTAATCCAAGCGGGGGAGAGTTGTAAAGCCCGTGTCCCGGTACGTTTTTGTTTAAAATTTTAATTAATTAAAGTGTGTACCTTTATTTGTTTGTGGTTAGTGTTTGGTGTCAAAAAGGACCAATAAGGTTAGAATTCGTGTCTTGTTAGGGTAGATTGTGAGAGGAGGATAGTAGAGGGGCTAAAGTGCATTTTTTTTGGAAAAGTTTTGCATGGGTCGTGGCCCATGGCCGGATTTTCCCATTCTCGTTTCCCTTTCGTGAAAGCCAAGCAAACCCAAGGAATTTCCACAACCCTAGGTCCTTTCTTTTGGTGGAGTGGTGCGGCAGTGAGGAGAATCGAGAGAGATAGAGAGATAGAGAAGAAATCGAGAAGGCGAGAAAGAGAGAGATTGCAGTCGCCGGAAAGAGGGAGGGAGAGAGAGACCGCCGGAAGTCGCCGTCACCACCTCCTGCTGTTCGCCGGAGTTTCGAGGGAGGGAGGATCGAGTGCGGTTACGTGGCGTCGTCGTAAGGTAATCACCTCTCATGTTTCGCTTTCTTTCCTTCTTGTTCCCGTCGCCGCCGCCGTTCGCCGCCGCTGTGGCGGTGGTGGATGGACGGCCGTGGCTGCCGTTGTGGATGCGTGTGCGTGAGGCTGGTCGAGAGAGAGAGGGAGAATGGTCGGGTTGTTGTCTTGTGCGATCGTAATCGAAAAACCACCGCCGGCCGCCGCTGGCCGCCGCCGGTCGCCACCGGCGACCGCCACTGCCGGAGGTGGCAGTGGGTGGCGCGTGGCGTGACCAGACCTTAGTCTCTTTAGAGCCCGTAACCCGTGACTTAATCGTTTAAGCCGAATAGTTTAAACCGTCGGTTCTAAAATCACTTTTTATGCGAAATATGGTTCAGCCCCTGTTTTGTGACGGCAATAACTTTTCCGTCGTAACTCCGATTGAGCCGAAACTGGCGCCCACGCTTCGAGCTCGTGACCGGGCACGTTTTCTCTGTTTTAGCGGAAAACTGGTTCGGCCTCGAGTTGGGAGAAAAAGTGGTCGCAAGTTCTGCGGTTCGTCATTTTATGTAAAATTTCCTGGAATCTGCCACTGTTTTGCGTGGACCGTAACTTTTTACTCGTAACTCGTTTTGAGGTGATTTTGGTGGCCATAGTTCCCTATTCGAGTTGGGAAGGTTTTTCGTGTTTTGCCGAATGTCTGATTAAACCCGTAGCTAGGCTGTTTTGGACTGTTTGTTCAGGCTGGACCGAAAACTGGCAGTTTTGGTAACCGTTCGTATTTAATTCATAATAAATTGTAGAAAAATCGTTAGGAGGCGTATAATATGTCCTTGGAACCCCAACTCAGAGGAATTTCTGGTCATGAAATAATATTGGGATTTTTCTGGATTTAAGGGGGTCGAAACAGGTCCCGAACAGACCTGTTTTGTGTGAACGGAAATTAGTTTTAGTGACGGTTTAAGCGTGTGTCGTGTCATAGGGTCCGGGTCTCGTATTGACACGTTTTAACATGCGTTTAGGTGCTGGGAAGTGACCGTAATTGTGAAGCTTGATTCGTGTTGATTAAGCTAGGCGCGCATTTGAGGTGAGTTCTCTCACTGTGTAGTTAGGGGTTGTATGCATGTCATAATAGTCTACATGTACTACTGTCTTTGTGGTGTGAACTGGTTGTTGTGGTGTGTAATATTTGATTGGTTTGAATGCTTGGTATAAATGTGTTACATTACAATTCGGTGGGACCGAGGCCTCGATGGTACTGAGGTGTTGGTTACATTATAATTCGGTGGGACCGAGGCCTCGATGGTACTGAGTTGTTGGTTACATTATAATTCGGTGGGACCGAGGCCTCGATGGTACTGAGGTGTTGGTTACATTATAATTCGGTGGGACCGAGGCCTCGATGGTACTGAGGTGTTGGTTACATTACAATTCGGTGGGACCGAGGCCTCGATGGTACTGAGGTGGTTGGATACATAATTACCTGTAGATGTTTACTCGTTTTATGTATCTGTGATGTTGTTGCTTATGTGCGGGTAGGGGTGATGTGTATATAATTCCTACCTGCGCATGTGTTTGAATTCACTAAGCTTCGTGCTTACCCTTTCCCAATAAACTGTGGTTTCAGGTACGAGTGGCTCTAAGGCGTGACGGGTACACACTGGCGCGCGGGATGAGCTGGCTGATATTAGTTTTATTTATTGAACATTGCTTCCGCTGGTTTCTGATTACTTGAACAATATTTATGACTTTGCAATTAATATGTTGGGATTGTTTATTGAGTTTTTATATAAAGCGTTTAATTAAAAAATTTAAATTTCCTTGAAATTTTTGGGATGTTACACCACATAATCTTCACGTGACTAACCTCTTTAGTCTTTTGTTCCTTGATCTTGCGGTCGACGACCGCTTCGAGTTCCAATAATTTCTTGTCCACTTGCAATGACACAACCCTATTAGCTTTCAACCAACGCTCTCTAAGGTAGAGGCGTGAAACACAAAACGACCTCCCACATGTCCGTTAAATATATCTAGTCCATATGCTAATCCTTCGATCCATTATACCAAATATAATCGACTCCACACAACCTTCATTTCTTTCGACATCCCGAACCCAAACCAAGCCGAATTGAACCAACCAAACCAAACCATATCAAACCGAACCAACCTAAACCAAACCATACCAAACCGAACCAAACCAAAGGTTTCACGATTTGCACTTCCAAGTTTAACAACTTCGGTCCCAATTGACCTTCCATGCATTTTTGTCCAAGACCACAACTTTCTAAGGTTGGGAATACTCACATAATGTACCTGTAGCCTTTCCGACAATTTATACTAGGCATGTAGCATCCCAGGTCAACATCCCGACCAACCTCTCGACTAAAGTCCGCTTTGTACACACACCTGGACTCACGATTTTAAAACACATCTAATCACGAATTTCACATACCAATCACTTCCTTAAAGAAGTATTTTTACCAAATCAATTCCGCCAACATGCATCCCTTGCCGAAATATTACCACTCAATTCGCCAACCTTAGCACAAGGCCAAATCTTGACTTTTCCAATTCACCTTCCTATCACGACAAGCGTCTAACACAAAAGTATTTCCTTCTTTCAAAACACGTTGACCACAACTCCACATTATATACCGTTACATGTGCTTCCACTACGTCCTCTTTCCATACTCGTACAGTCGTACACTACTAACAGCAGAAGACTTCCCCAACCCGCCATCTGGGATAAGGAATACATCACCTTGAAGATTCACATTCGCATTTTCACTGCATCCAACAGACGTCCAACTAAAAGGAGCGACCATGCCTACTCCAAACTATTACAAGTAACACATTGTTGAACCTCACGTTCACTTCGGAATATATAACCCCCCAACACTTATTTAAATCTGACGGTCTTACACTTTGAGTATCCCGTACATCCACTTATATCATACCTTTCCGAAGGCATAGATCACATTCCTTCAAGGAAAGACTTATTGACTCATACGAGTCTCTCCATACTTGAACAAAGACGTACACCAAAATGCCACCCTCTCATAATCCCACGAGTAGTTCAAATTCCCGTCATTAGCACCGCTTTGAACATATCGTTTTAACCTCCTTTTGTAAGCCTGGGCATTGCCCGTTTGTTAGCATCCACTTCATTCCCGATCGCTCCAAACATGACAACCCCACTTAGCGTTACTAAGCCCAACCAACGGTTTCACCACGGTTCTAATTTGAGATAATCAACCAAGTCCTCACGTAATACATTCAATGTGGACAACACCACACGTTTCTCGTTTCCCAAACAGAGTCAACATACTCACCCGAATTTCTTCATGCACCAAGAGCAATTTACATTCCTCAGGAACCCCGTATCGACTATGTCACCTCGTAAACTAACCAACCCAATATCTTCATCGATCTTTTATTGATCCCAACATGAACTCACTTAGTGACTCATGCCACTAAAAGCACATGGTTCCTCTTTTGGGCAACCATCAACCACCGTTTTATTCTGACAATATCCCTGTCATAACACCAACTTACAATCCATGCATCCCAACTACATGCTTAATACTGCGTGCTCTCATCCACAACCTCCGAAAAGACTTCCATCCTAGTTTATCCTTCTTTAAAACATATCACTATAACATTGTCTTGCGCAACTACCTTGACAAAGTATATCACTAATTTATCCACACAATCTCCACCCACCACTTCACACCACAGACCAGAGGCTCCCGGCCATTTGCACACATAACAATGTTGCGTTCATTTCCATCTAAGTTCATAAATTACCAAGTCTGTCTCACGACTTGCCTATCTCTGAATTTAGACAAACCACCACTCACGATTTCCCATACTTGCTCCAATACACGTCCATTGACAGACCATTTCGAGCTCCACGAAAGTCGTCCCAACGACAAGGCACAATCCCTTACAGATTGATTACCCCATGTACCAGCTTTGGTTATGCTGACTGCCTCATCCCTATACAGGTCATCAAATCCCTTAGGGCACACATAGCTACGTCAACTTCTTTTCGTTAGACACACCCATACGTAGTGGTCCAACATCTCACCGCATGTACATCTTTCCCGACAACCCCCTCATTTCCTTTAATAAATTCTGTGAACTAGCCGCATCAGAATTTCTTCTCGTATCTCAGCCTCCTGATAAGATTTCAAAACTGGACACATTTAACCGTTAACAACTTTAGCGTTCCTAACTAACGCGGTGAAGTTTCCACCATTTCACCGACACACAAAGATTCCCAATGGAACCTACCACTTCCGACGCACTGCAACTAACTTCGTGCCCTACGGTCCTTACACAAAAGAAATAAGACTCGTATGGTACAGAGTCTATTCACAGTACCATTATCCATTCTGGCTCATATCTGAAAGCATTTCATCAGGGCACCTTATATACTTATTAACATGCTACTACATAGAGTTTCTCAACAGCCTACAGTTTTAACATGTGTGTGCCCGCTCCACGGGCTATCACATCACCCGTTATCCAATCATTAACAAATTCATTGCCCGAGACTCTCTCTAGTTCATTCCCCTCTAACTGAAACACTATGGCCATAACTCGACCACAATCAAGTCAACCGAACAATTTTTATTTAAACCTTTCCTTGTTCTTAATTGTACCATCTGTTGCGACCTATGGAGTTCATAGTCTTCATGCATGAAGACACAATGACTTTAAATCATTTTACACACTTGAAAGTTCGATAGATACGATAACGAGAAACAAATTGGCATATACACGACACATCGCTACTCCAGCCGAAATGTAAACACAACGACTCTAAGGTCGCTCACATCCCCCCCACATACACAATAAATGTGCGACTTAGTCAACCAAACCAGTATCGGTCCAAACAAAACGTGTTTAATAAAATGGTCAATACGATTTAAAATATCAGAACGAAATCACTTTTACAGAGCGAGTTAGTCGGCTCCCACACTCTTTTGTATGTTAAAAGTATTAATATTCATTTTGGTTGTAAAACTTTTGCGGTAAAACATTTTCGTGACTTTCACAACAGGGTTTATCCCCACACGAAAAAGTAAAATAATTCATGGATCACTATGCTCAAAATATCATAGTACGTTGTAAACAAGTCTATCATTTTCTTTAAACACACGCTCGCGTGTGTCGACTCATTTTCCAAAAATAAGGAGCTCATTATGCTCGTAAACATTCTTAACACAATAATAACCCATGTAAATCATTTAAGAAAGACACCATGCATGAAACTAACATGGCGATGAAGGTTATTCACTCTAATAAGGTCTCGCATTACTCCTACAGTAACTTATTATCGACACCCAACTTTCGACCATCGATCACCTTCTCGTTCTCATATCCACTTGTGGTACAGTTGCTTCATAACCCTTCAATTTTCGTATAGACTAAAGATCCACAACCATGCGATTTCAAAATTTAATCCTTAAAGTCGAGTAATGACCAGTTATCTCATGTTTTACTCATACACATGTTTGGATCCATTACTTACATCTTTCCTTCACCAATACGGCCACTACACCGCTTGACTAACAGCCGAGGGTTCATTTCCTTCACCCGATTATTTTTTAAGCTCACAAGATTTCCATCACAGTTCTAATCCCAACTGATCGACCCATCGAACCAATGAATGCGGACACACTAGAGACTAGAAGTTCACCCATATTTCGTCCTTCATCCTCTTTTGAACCCAAAATTTCTACCCTTGATCGGTTCATCACCGCTTTGAACCACACTCCTTATAGAAAGTGCCAATAAATCTCACTAAGAACGACCTCACGCATTATAATAAAGTCGTACGCATCATAACAAAACCATGTTACCATCACATGGTTAGAATACCTTCCACCTTCCTCCAAATACTGCCTCAACCTTCCTCCAAAGACTGCCTAAACCATAACAACCTACCATAAAGTACAAGAACCGGAACAACCGCAAACAGTCACCACTCAAACACAACTCCGCATCCTAAGGCAATTCGAGCACGTACATGTACCTGTAAATTCGCAATTACACTGGCCAGGTGTAATGTAAATTTACCTTACACGACGGTTCTCATTACCCTATATTTTTTTCTAGCGCACCTGGAGTGATCTTTCTTAAAGGCATCCTATATATACCTCGGTTGTGTCCCTCAAATCACAGTTTAAGTTTAGGCTCGTCCGGTCACCTAAATCCCTTAAACTATGGCTCTGATACTATTTGTAACAACCCAATCCTTCAACAAGCAATACAATAATTTAACATCCCAAACCGGGTCCCAATACATCACAATATAATCAGAGTTTATAAAAATTTCACAGCAGCGGAAACACACTTCCACAACTAAGACGTCTAAAGCTACACATGCTACTATAGTGCTCTAGGCCTGCTATGCCCCGCCTCTAAGCTTTCAAAGATTCTCCTTCCCTTTTTGAAGTAACACCACAAATCCACTTACCTGAGTCCTGAAAATGGTTTTAGTTTTGAAAAGCAAGGGTTAGACCATTAGGTCTAGTGAATTCTCTCTCAAAAACAGTTTAACACAGTCTCATATTTAAATCACATAACTGTTACAATAATAAATTAAATAACAGCTAAGCATAAAATAGTCTCCACATAAAAGGGTAATTGCACAGTGGTCTCTACGCCCATCACCTCCACGTGATGTCCTCACTTGGGCCCCAGTAGATCCCCACGGCCCCCCAGTAGATGCCATTACCGTGTGGGCGAGAAACGGATTCAAGGCACACGGTTTAACCACACGTCAAGGTTGCTCGACGATCTAAGTACCATCAGCCGCACCGTGCAACCCGACTCCGCATAATAGTATATAATCATGAAAAACATATAATTCATGAAGATACGGTAAAACATGCTTGCATTAATAAAACAACATAACTCATTTCGTGTGCGTATCAGAATCGTGTAACCATCATCAGATATTGAAAGCGAGTTCAATTTGAATCATTCATAAAAGAGTACAAGGGAACTCACTTGATTTGGAAGGTTGAAATACACGCGTCTCACTTCTGAACTACCCGAAACACACCTAAACCAAACATACAGTTCAATGTCAGGCCACCCTGTCCGGACGTCCAAATCTGGATCCTAGTTCCGAAACTCCACAATCTGGAACTTACAATCCGATTTAATCCAAGGTTCTTGCCACGAAATCCTCTACACCAAATGTTAATATTACTCTCTTGACCTTGCACACTCATACAACCAAACGATCCAACCATTTATCAACCCTAAAATAGAAGTAAAATCACCATGAGAGTAAAGCTTTCAATCCAAAAATTAACAACTTCATACAAACCCTTGGAATACAAACACAAACATTAAAGAAATGGTTTCTTCACTTTATTCAATTCCAACATCAATCTCACAAGAAGATGGAAGGATTTAAGGTTTACTATAACACCCCGGTTTCTGGAAGGAATCGATCTTTTAAGATAAATATGAAAAAATAGGATTTTGGATTGAATCCTATATTTTATTGTCTTGTTGTATGGAGAATTCAAATACGAGTCCAACGGTCCTTTCCGGAGCGAAAACGGAGCTAAAACGAAGAAGTTATGACCAAAACAGTGTTTAGGAAGAAACCGGGCGACCAGTGCTTGGAGCTGGTGTTGGCGCTAGTGGATCCGCGCGGAGCGTCTGATGACCAGTGCTTGGCTCTGATGTTGGCACTAGTGCATCCACGCGGCGATCCGCGCGGAGCGTCTGATGAGCATAAATACCGGATTTTTAGCCTTAAACTTCATTTCCTCATATCTCACTCATTTCACCTCTGTTTTTGGCGATTCAAAGTGCCATGGTTCCGATTTTTAGCGCTTTTCAAGGATAAAGTGTTAGTTTTTGAAGTTCATTAGAATATTCAAGGGTGTTTGGTGGTGGTAAGTCTCTCATTTCTCACTCTCAAATCTCTTCTCTTCTCTCCAAATCGTTTCCCCTCTTTCCCTCACAAACCCTAACTGATTTTGGGGTTTTTTCATGGAGATTAATGTGTTCCTTCTCCATTTTATGCTAGTGGTTTCATTTTTTGATGCAAGAGCAAGTTTCATCCACAACACTAGAGATTTTTGGGGTTTTTTAGGTTTTCATCAAAACCTAAGTGGTGAGTTCATCCTCCCAGCTTCTATACTTTCATATGAGTTATAAATGCTTCATTGATGGCTTCCTAGTTTGTATGCTTATCAAGTCTTGGTTTGGATGATTTTGGGAAAGTTAGGTTAATATTGAGGTTTTGGTCAAAATGGAGATTTTGATATAAGATGTTTAGGGAATGGTTTTAAAGTGGTTGAATATGAATATACATGGTTGAAAACTTGTGGATCTAGGTTTTGGAAATTTTGCTTGAAGATGCAAGTTTCTTCATAGGAGCTCAAGTTTGGGGAAAAATCTAGATTTAGCCTAAATCTAGCAAGGTGAGTTCAAGTTGATTTGTGAAATCGTTGTACCTGCCAAAAATGTCCATTTTAAGATGTTTAATTGTTTTACATGAAATTATCAAATGTTAGGATAGTTGATGGAGTTTTAATTAATTGAAGTGTTTGACTTTATAAACCTTGTAAAACACACACATTTGAGACTTTTGGGAAATTTGATAAATGAAGTTTAAATGGATGCATTTTGATGATTTATTGCATAGATGGAGATCATTTGGTGAAAATGCACTTCTAGTGCTTATTTGGAAATATGCCTAGTTTATGTTATGATACGTTTTGAAAATACGAACGTGTAGGATTTTGAACTTTGAATAAATGAAACATGCATGAAAGTATTTAAATGTTTGTCCTATAGATGGAGATTTGTATAAATGCCCTTTTAACATATGCTTTGGAAATATGCATAGATTACGTTATGGGACGGTTTGAAAGTGTAAACAGTATGAGTTCCTTTGGAAAATGGGATGTCCCACCCAATGTTGTGTTTTAGGTTATTCATGAATTTAAAACGGGTGTTCGCATAAACGGGTGTTGTTGTCCAACGCTACTTTCGGATACTGTGGTATCCATATTTTAATGTTGTTTAGGGTGTTGGACATGTAACTATAACTTATGACTTTAACATTGGATCTCCTCCACATATGTTAAAGTTTGGATGGAGAGTTACCTTCCATTATTTCGGTGTTTGAGTTTTATTGGGAACTTTGTTCCATATAGGTTTTGTTGAAAAGTGTTACTTTATACCGTATTGCAACAAATGGGAAGTTTTTGGAATTATGACATTTTGGTCACAACCTTGCTTTATGCGATTTGATTATTGGAAACGAAAATTTTTGGCACCATTTAATTGAATGGATGTCGTTGAGTTTCATCGAGCTTTGTGGAGTATTATGGAGTTTTGTTTTACGACGTTTTGTGGTGCATGATTGACACTTTGTAATGTGCATACTTAAGTCATTGTGTGCGCTTATCTATGGGTTTTGTTGAGTATTGTGTCTCATGCAAGTTTTACTGAGAGATATTACTTTATGTCGTATGACATCCAAAAAGAGTAGTTTTCGGAATTTTGATGTCGCATGGTTTTCTCTTTTGAGTTTTGTGCTAACATAGTTCGTTGCATCTTGTGTATTGTACGAATTGATTTATACGTGACGTGAGTAATGCATATAAGAGCATCACGACAGTTTATCTTAATGATTTGCTTCATGCATTTTCGGTTAATTGTTTCTTTTGTTATCATTTCATGCAAATGCATTATATTGACCTATGGGTATGCATAGCTTTGCAGCCACTATTTTTGGAGCTTTAATGAGAATCGTTTGTACGGTCCAAAATTTTGAAGTCGATTTAAAATCTCCTATGTGTTAACGAAATTTCAAGCATTTACTGTTTTCCTAAGTTTTAAGAAAATACATTAATATGTGTGAGTCTGGTCAGAAGGTTTTACTTCCATGTCGTTATAAAGCTAAATGGGAAAATTTTGAAATTTGATTTAATGAATCTTCTCATTTGAAAATTTAGTATGGAATATTTGTTACATTTTATATTATTGCAGAAAGACTACTAGGAGAGTGTTACAAGTATGCATGCATAATCTGATTTGAAATTCCTTCGCGATATTTTAGTGGATATTTTCAAATGATGAAAACATGGTTGTTATTTGGCTTTAAACTCGGAACCGGCACAAATCATTTTGTATTTTAACCAAAGTGCATATTTTGATTGTTTCACCGTTTTTGCGAAATAGACTGACACTTGCGAATTTTGTTGGTGAATTTCATTTCGTGCCGTCTTATGGTTATAGGAGAAGTTTTGGGAGTTGGATGTCGTTTAAACTTCCTTTTTGAAATTCGTACAAACATTTGGTTGCACACTATTTTACTACAAGAAACCACTTTACGCTCATGGCATAAATAGATATGTGTTAAGACCGTAGCGGTTCATTTTAAAAGTTTGTTGAATATACTTTTGCATTGCTAATAAATCGAGTAGTGATCGAGTAATTTTCAAATGATTTTCATATGTGGGACGAGTGTGCCCATTTTGCACAACTACTGAAGAAATGGTGGTAGATTTTATACGTACGATTAATTGTTATGAAAACTTTCGTGTTGAAAATTTCTGTAAAATTTTGATTGGCATAATTGTTGAGTCTATCACTTAAAAACCTTGAACTCATTAGGCTTGGGATGGTTAAGCAACCTCGGTTAAGGGTGAGGTACGCGGTACTTCTACTAATGCTTATAGTAATCGTTCATTTCGTCAACCTTGTTTGGGTCTTGGTCAGTTTTGCATAAAGGATGTGTAGGACCCTTTAGACACCACGCTGATAACCTTGGTTTTGTGGGTATGCTCAACGAATGAAACTCGTGTGGGTGGAGTTCTGCTGTGGTTCAAAGCTTGGCACTAGGTGTCAACTTTTGGGATTTCGAGGCCAGGAACCGTTAGTGTATTTGGAGGGTTGTACTCCAATATTAAGGGAGAATGGCATTGGTTGTAGTGATTTTAAGAAGTTCGGATTTTGATAAGTGGCTTTAGTTGAACGCCTTTACTTGAATGGTGAAAGAATTTGTCGATTGATAATTGGACGTATTCGTAGAGTCGAATAATCGATGGATCAAGGACGACCGCCTGTTTTGGAGTCTAATAGCACTCGTTAGAGGTAAATGACAGTTTGATAGCGAGAACAACTGATTTGGGGAATTTAATGTTATTTACTATGGAAAACATACTTTGGGATGGTAAGAGAAAAAGTTTATAAGAGTGTAGATCTGGACTAATTGGTAGTCGGGATCTGCTTTTGGGGAAGTATAAATCACTTAAGGTTGGGAGACAACCAAAGTCTGTTGATTGGAAGCTACTCTAGTGATTTAAGCGTTCACTTGAGTATATGGGAACTAGATTTCGATGATGAAATCTCTTTTAAGGTTGGGAGGATTGTAACACCCCGATTTCTGGAAGGAATTGATCTTTTTAGATAAATATGAAAAAAAGGATTTTGGATTGAATCCTAGATTTTATGAGCTTGTTGGATGGAGAATTCAAATACGAGTCCAACGGTCCTTTTCGGAGCGAAAACGGAGCTAAAACGAAGAAGTTATGGCCAAAACAGTGTTTAGGAAGAAACCGGGCGACCAGTGCTTGGCGCTAGTGGATCCGCGCGGAGATCCTCACGGAGCGTTTGATGACCAGTTCTTGGCGCTGATGTTGGCGCTAGGGGTGCTCACGGGTTGGGTTGGTTGGGTTGAAGGCACTTTGACAACCCAACCCAATCATTGCGGTTTGAAAAATCTCAACCCAACTCAACCCAATCAAAAGTGCAACCCAACCCAACCCAAACCGTTCGAGTTGGGTTGGGTTGGTCGGGTTGAAACTTTTATCGATCATTTCACAATTTTACTAAGTTATCGTGTCTAAACAAATTACTATATGTTTCTAAATATTTAAATGTCCAACCGATTTCTAAATCGTCTAATAAAAGATTTCTTATAAATATTATGTTTATAAATGCGACATCAAGAATCAATAACAAGCTTACTAAAGTAACAAGTGGCCAACAATTGTCTATTTATAAATTTTCAATAGTAACAAGATTTCTTTGACAGTAACAAAATGATGGTAACAAGAATTCAAAATAAGTTTAAATGTTTTTAACGGTTGGGTCGGTTTGGTTTGGGGCTAACCCGTTATCAACCCAATATATGCGGGTTGGTGAAAAATAGTATCGATTATACATCGGGTTCGCTCGGTTTGAGTTTTTTTGCCTCGGGTTGTGTTGGGTTGGTCGGGTTGGTCGGAAATTTGAGCACCCCTAGTTGGCGCTAGTGCATCCGCTCGGCGATCCGCGGGGAGCGTCTGATGAGCATAAATACAAGATTTTTAGCCCTAAACTTCATTTCCTCATATCTCACTTATTTCACCTCCGTTTTTGGCGATTCAAAGTGCCATGGTTTCTATTTTTAGAGCTTTTCAAGGATACAGTGTTAGTTTTGAAGTTCATTGGAAGATTCAAAGGTGTTTGGTGGTGATAAGTCTCTTATTTCTCACTCTCAAATCTCTTCTCTTCTCTCCAAATCGTTTCCCCTCTTTCCCTCACAAACCCTAACTTATTTTGGGGCTTTTTCATGGAGATTAATGTGTCCCTTCTCCATTTTATGCTAGTGGTTTCATTTTTTGATGCAAGAGCAAGTTTCATCCACAACGCTATAGATTTTTGGGGTTTTCTAGGTTTTCATAAAAACCTAAGTGGTGAGTTCATCTTCCCAGCTTCTATACTTTCATATGAGTTATAAATGCTCCATTGATGGCTTCCTCGTTTGTATGCTTATCAAATCTTGGTTTGGATGATTTTGGGGAAGTTAGGTTAATATTGAGGTTTTGGTCAAAATGGAGATTTTGATATAAGATATTTGGGGAATGGTTTTAAAGTGGTTGAATATGAATATTCATGGTTGAAAACTTGTGGATCTAGGTTTTGGAAATTTTGCTTGAAGATGCAAGTTTCTTCAAAGGAGCTCAAGTTTGGGGAAAAATCTAGATTTAGCCTAAATCTAGCAAGGTGAGTTCAAGTTGATTTGTGAAAACGTTGTACATACCAAAAATGTCCATTTTAAGATGTTTGAATGTTTTATATGAAATTATCAAATGTTAGGATAGTTGATGGAGTTTTAATTAATTGAAGTGTTTGACTTTATAAACCTTGTAAAACATACACATTTGGGATTTTTGAGAAATTTGATAATGAAGTTTAAATGGAAGCATTTTGATGATTTATTGCATAAATGGAGATTATTTGGTGAAAATACACTTCTAGTGCTTATTTGGAAATATGCATAGTTATGTTATGATACGTTTGAAAATACGAACGTGTAGGATTTTGAGCTTTGAATAAATGAAACATGCATGAAAGTATTTAAATGTTTTGTCCTATAGATGGAGATTTGTATAAATGCCCTTTTAACGTATGCTTTGGAAATATGCATAGATTACGTTATGGGACGGTTTGAAAGTGTAAACAGTATGAGTTCCTTTGGAAAATGGGATGTCCCACCCAATGTTGTGTTTTGGGTTATTCATGAATTTAAAACGGGTGTTCGCATAAATGTGTGTTGTTTATGTTTAATTCATTTTATGACTTTTACTAATGGTCATTTGATTTATTGAGCCCATGGCTCGGTTTTGACTCCGTTGGGTCTTGGGGACATTTGTCCGATTTTGATAGCTCGATGTTGGGCGTTTGGTTATGATTTGCATTTAATGCATCTTATTTGAGAATTACATGTTTTGAATGCGCTAGTTCATTCGTTTGGGGTCATGTAATGTTTTATTTGTAATGCAATGGATCCATAGGCACTTGATTTTCTTACGTTCAATGTCGGGACGACTAGTTTCCCTTCATTGTAGCACGGTTTAGGCATCGACGGTATGGTGTAAGACCTACGTGCTAATACGTTTTTATGTCCAATAATGGAACGCTAGTTTTCCACATTGAGGCCACATTGAGGCACGGTTCAGGCATCGACGGTATGGTGTAAGTCCTGCATGCTAGTACGTTGTATCACTATTTAGGTATCGACGGTATGGTGTAAGTCTTGCGTGCTAGTACGTTGTATCACTGTTTAGGCATCGACGGTATAGTGTAAGTCCTGCGTGCTAGTACGTTGTATTACGTGGCGTTGCCATCATCTAAAATACGTATTCTTGGAAATCAGATTGTTTTCATATTTAATGTAAATCATTTTGGGAATCATGATTAGAGTCTCACTCTTTCCTTTTAACGATTTATATAATCATGATGAAAACTCTTGAACTCACTAGGCATTAGCCTAACCTTTTTATTTGTCGGCATGTGCATCAGGTTCCGGATGGGAAATGGTACTAGTGACACTATGAAGAGTTGAGTGCTAGTTGTACGCTCGAGAAGAGAGTAGCTTGGTGAAGTCTTCCGCAATTGGGAATAGCAACTTGTATGGGTTTAGTAACACCCGACCTTATATATATAGACTTGGTTTATTATTTGTCGAGGTTAAACCTAGAATTATAATTGAGGTGATCCAAGTATTGAATGTAGAAAAGGAATTTTATCCTTTATTTGATGTATTATCGAAAGTTTTAAGTTTGTTGCTCTTTCCAAATTAGAGGGTGTTACATTTACCTTGTGGGATATGAATCCTTCCAACTACTCTTCTTCTTCTTGACCCCAACTCTTGCACCAAACCTTGGCTTCTCCTTTCTTCCAGTTCAGCCGCCATCCCCAAAATGATAAAATTAGGGATTCTTTCCCTATATATACTTCTTATCATTTTACATTTCAGCCCCTCAAGTCACCACCCTTCATTTTATGACCAAACTTAAACTTGGTTTTGACAATAAAATTTATGGTTATCACATTGACCTCGCCTTGACTCCTAAGTTTTGAGACTTGACATCATTGTCGCACCATGCCACACACCATTCAAAAGTTTGATTACTTTACAAGACTCTAAATTGGATTATGACTTTTGAACAAGCTTGAGTAGTGACTCGTATTATATAGTGTTGATTCTATTGGGCTCCTAGAGGCTTAGGTTTTAGATTCATTTGCTTTAGCTAACTTAAAATTAAAAATAACTCGAAAATTAAGTTATACATGACCACCTTTCGAGGCTCGTAAGGTATTCTCCTCTTCTCTATACATAAAACACACACACAAAACACTCAAAACCATAGGGACGAGATCTGCCTTGGCCAACCTCACCCTCACCATCGGAATCAACTATCATCAATGCAACCTCACCTTCACCAACCACCATTTTTTCTTGTCACCGCCATCCTCCATCTCTGTTTGTGTTGTGTTTGTGTATGATGAATATATTCAACACACATGTGTTATGTATGTTTTATGCGTTTGTATATATAAATCCAGTGTGTATGTGTTGTTTGTATACAATCCAATGTGTGTAGTGTGTGTGTTGTGTATATACAAACCCAATGTTCATGGTGTTATAATATATATATATATATAGTGTTGGGTTCCGGTGAGAATTGCCAAATTTGGTGAAAAGTAGTTATCAACCGTTGGGTGAGAAATGGACGGACATTAGAATGAGATGCACCAGATCAATTCCTTTTTAAGCCGCAATTCATGGGAGGGTATTTGATTAAAAGTGATCAAAGGTTTAAAAGTATTTCTCACACTTATCATCATATACAAACCCAGTGTGCATGGCGTGTTTGTGTTATATATATATATATATATAGAGAGAGAGAGAGAGAGAGAGAGACCCACTATTTTGTAAACTTTTTTTCGTGTAAACTTTGGATTTCATAGGTTTTCTTGATAAAATTGTTTAATGAAATTGTTTATTGTGATGAAATTGTTTCATATCATTCATGTTTTGATGAAATTGTTTCATATATTTGTGTTTTTTATATAGTTTCATATATATTTTTTTCATTACTATGAAACTGTTTCATATATTTTATCAGTTTGATGAAACTTTGTCGTTTTTACATAAAAAACACAAATATATGAAACAATTTCATCATGAAACGAATGATGTGAAACACTTTCATCAAAATAAACAATTTCATCAAGAAAACCTATGAAATCCAAAGTTTACACACATTTAGGGGTTTACAATTTATTATCCTTCTCTCTCTCTCTATATATATATATATGGAGAGGTTCATTTGATAAGTGTTAAATATATGAGAAGTAAAGAAGTGATCATGGCCTTTGGTTTAAATGATCAATGGTCAGAATTTGAAGGGGTAAACGTGTAGCACGGGATAAATTCGGTCGCACAGTAAGAAATATAGGACAATTAAGGGGTAATTTCGTAATATGTACATCTAAATCAAAATAGGGCGGCAACTGAATCATAACACTACACAAAACTACTCATTAACCTATTTCATCAAATACCGTACGAAATTATCGAGATTATACTCTCCAAATCACTCATGCATCACCAACAACATCAAAAATATTCACATCTGTTTGATCGTAAACCTAAAGCAATGGCAAGAACTCGAAAGCATTCTTCAAATCCTCAAGAAGAACTAGGCAAAAATCCGATGAACGAAGAAAATTCGATGACAGAAGACGAAACGTTACGCTGGGCTCCCAAGGGAGGTGGATTGTAAGATCCCACATTGGTTGGGGAGGGGAACAAAGGTTGCCTTATAAGAGGAACTTGATACCTCCCCTACTAGACGCGTTTTAAAACCGTGAGTCCAGGTGTGTGGACAGAGCGGACAATATCTAGTACGGTTTCCTAGGATGTTACATTATACATATTTTTTATATAATGTTTGAATGATCATAATAAAACATTGTTATATACAGTGAATCTATGTTTAAGTAAGTTGTGAAATGATTTAGAGAAATTTTAGGGTTTAAACAAAGTTCATAAATGTTGTTTTGCCTTTTTATTACAACGAAGAACGTCGCTGGTTTGCCGAAACTGAAAATAAAGAGGAAGAAAAAAAAACAAAAACAAGTACATGTATATTCGTTCATAACTGAATGCATGATATTTTTAAATATAGGGTTTTGAGATGAAAACATTCATATATGAATGTTGAACATTAGATAATTTATATATGAATGTGTTGAATATTTTTCAGTAGATCTAGGGTTTTGAGATGAAAACATTCATATATGAATGTTGAATATTCGAAAGTTCATATATGAATGTTGAACATTCGATAGTTCATATATGACTGTGTTGAATATTTTTCAGTAGATCTAGGGTTTTGAGATGAAAACATTCATATATGAATGTTGAACATTAGATAGTTCATATATGAATGTTGAACATTAGATAGTTCATATATGAATGTGTTGAATATTTGTTCGTTTATTATAATACTTTTTAGTAGATCTAGGGTTTTGAGATGAAAACATTCATATATGAATGTTGCATATTCGAAAGTTCATATATGAATGTTGAATATTCGAAAGTTCATATATGAATGTTGAATATTCGAAAGTTCATATATGAATGTTGAATATTCAAAAGTTCATATATGACTGTTGAATATTAGATAATTCATATATGAATGTTGAATATTCGAAAGTTCATATATGAATGTTGAACATTAGATAGTTCATACGTGTTGAATATTTGTTCGTTTATTATAATACTTTTTAGTAGATCTAGGGTTTTGAGATGAAAACATTCATATATGAATGTTGGATATTCGAAAGTTCATATATGAATGTTGAATATTCGAAATTTCATATATGAATGTTGAATATTCGAAAGTTGATATATGAACGTTGAATATTCGAAAGTTGATATATGAATGTTGAATATTAGATAGTTCATATATGAATGTGTTGAATGTTTGTTTATTCATTTGTTACTTATAACAGCCGACGATCAAGCAACAACGACAACAACAGCCTAGAAAATAGAATAGATAAAGAAGCAACAACAACATCAGCCACACAAAACACCAATGAATCAAAAGACCCCGAACAAGGTAAAAATATATGTCTTAGTAATTTAAAACTTTCATAGATTCATTACATATAAAACATTTGTTATCCAGGGTCAAAGACAACGAAAACAAAGATAAAGCTAGTGAGAAAGAAACAAGAGCAAATAACCCAACTTGTTTTATGTATGTAATCTATAATAAATAATGATAACAATTTATATTATCATGTTGTTTCATTAATTATATTGACAAATGTCTACAAACAGATAAACAACCAGTCCAAGATAAAAGAAAAAAGAAAAAGAAAAAAAGTTACAACACTGATAGATGAAGATGATGACTTTGAGACTCCAGTACCAAAGCTTAAGAGAGCTAAGAAGGGGAAGGAGCAAGAAAAACAAACTTTTCCGGTCATCAAAGTTAGAACATCTCTTAAACCACTTTACGAAGCAATCCAAGCTTTAAGTAAAGAACAGAAGGAATGCGTAAAGAACATGGGTTTTGGAGATCTTTTAGAGATGAATATGGATGGAATCCCTTCTAAGCTTGGTTTTTTTGTGGTTGATTGCTTAAACGCTGATTCGATGGAGATGGTTGTGGGAGAAAACAAGCTCCAAATAACTAAAGAATCAATTCACGATATGCTTGGTGTTCCTGCAGAATGAAAAAGCATATTTGAGTGCAAGTTTCTTGATGATGAAAACAAAATCTTGGTCAACTGGAGATCTCAATTTTCGAATAAAATATTGCGACCAACAGATGTGAAGCAGAAGATAATTGATAGCAATGAAGCTGATTTCAACTTCAAGTTGAACTTCATTACTTTTTTCTGCAACACGATGGTTGAAGGAAACAAGAGTGGCACCTGCAATATATTTGTCGTAAATTACATACAACCAGAGACAGATATATCAAAGATAAACTGGTGTTCGTACATTAATGAATGTTTGAAAAGCAGCAAACAAGGTTGGGTAAGAGACTCTGACATGAGTTTCTATTTTGGATCTATCACATACTTGATTGTAAGTATACTATAACATTTATGAATTAATAATATATCTTACAATAATGTATTAACTGTTTTAATTGATTCTTATTTGCAGCTTATGTATGTTGATAACTTTGAATGTGAAGTTGTGAATGTCCGAAGAAAAAGACCATTGATTAAGATGTGGACTGCAGAGAGGTTGAGGAGAAGATAGGGATATGAAGTTGAAGAAGGTGGTTTTCGAAGAGAAAAGCTTGTTGATGAAATAGAAACGATTACTGATGCACAAAAAGAAGTTGTAAGTATAATATAACATTCATGAACTAAAAATTTAATGTTTATTTATGAATTCATATATGAATCCTTAATATTTATACTTCATATATAATGAAGATTCATATATGAATTCACATATGAGTTCATATATATGAAGTATTCATATATGAATTTAAATAAGAATTCATATATGAAGTATTCATATATGAATACGTATATGAAGTAGTCATATATTATGTATTCATTAATGAATACATAATATATATACTTCATATACGAATTCGTATATGAAGTCTTCATATACGAATACATATATGAAGTCTTCATATATGAATATCTTTAATACTTTATGCTTCATATATGAATTCTTATATAGAATTCATATATGAATCCTTATATGAATTCTATATACTACATATATGAAAGTTCATATATGAATTCATATATGAATCTTTAATACTTTATACTTCATATATGAATTCTTATATAGAATTCGTATATAAATCCTATATACTTCATATATGAATCCTTAATACTTTATATTTTATATACGAATTCATAATTTTTATGCAAATTATAGGCTTTACAGACTATGATAAGAGAGAAAATAGATTGCATAATCTGTGATTCACTGGTCCTAGATGCGGCATTTGAAGATGCTTTTATCAGATATCCTGATAATGATGTATTTAAAAAATACAAAGCAAAGTTTGAGAATTTGTTTAACAAAGAAGGTGAAAAGAAGGAGAAGGTGGAAAATGACATTATGGTTGGGGTTGAGGAAGAAGAATTTCTTATATCTTAAAATCTAAACTTGGAGAGAAATATCGATGATGAATTTGTGATGACACCTGTTACAGTTACTGGGATGGATGCAGAGTTTTGGCAGGACCTAAAAACTCATGGTGAATTGAAATGGTGATGAAAGTTTACGAACCATCAGAACAAGAGAAGGAGAAAGAGAAAGAGAAGGGGAAAGAGATTGAGAAGAAAGAGAAGGCAGAGGCAGAGGAGAAAGAGAAGGAAGAGGTGGGAGTAGAGAATGAGAAAGCATAGATGATCAAAGAGAAGGAGATTGAGAATGCTGAAGTGGGAGGAGAGGAGAGACAAGAGAAGGATAGTGAGAGTGAGATGCAACATGAAGTTGCAAAAGAAAAAACCTCAGATGTTGTGACAAAGATTGCATCTTCATATTTGAAAGAATCACCCAGTTTCAGTTTGGGGATGTCATCACAAGATGAAGATGAAAAGAAGGAAGATGAGAATGAAGATAAAGAAGAGGAAGGAAAAAAAGAAGATGAAGTAATGGATAAGGAAGGACAAGAGGAAGAAAATAAGGAAGAGAAGAGAGAAACGAAAGTGGCAGAAAGCCTGAGGTCACCTTATGTTGACAGAATTGTGTTGATAGCAAAATGTCTGTCTGTGACTGAAAACAAAGTTGGTAGATGGTTGTTTGCTTTGACGGGAGAGTGGATGTATGTAACACCCACAAAATTGGAACGAGCAACTAACTTTAATTTTGATAAAATAACTAAAAGACGATAAAATCATTTCTACAAATCATCCTTGAAAATACCTCAAAGTTTAAACATCACAAATTCCACAACTAATATCTCAAGGCGGGTGTTACTTAACCCAATTACAAGTTGCTAATCCCAAATAAGTGCAGAAGGCTTCACTAAGCAAAACCACTTCTCATGCACTCCACTAGCACTCATCACTTCACAGTGTAGCTAAAGTTATTCCCAATCTGAACCTGTTGCACATGCCGACAAATAAAAAGGTTAGGCTAACGCCTAGTGAGTTCAAGAGTTTACATCATGAGCAAATCATTTGATAGACCAAAAGATTCAACTTAATTTATGATTTCCAAAAAGGGGTTTGTATAAAATACACCGACAACCCAATTTCCAAACGCACACAATTCCTGTGAGGAAAACTTCCAACGAAAATCATTTCTCCGCAATGGACTCAAATCCAAAACTCACTCAAGAGGTAAATAAATAATAATCTCTCAAATAATCGCCAACGAGAATAATACTCCAATAGTTGAAAACATCCAACACGGATGAAACATAAAATTCGTCCATCAATCATGGAAAACAATCCATACGCATATAATATGACACCGACAATGCGGATAAACAAAATACCCGAAATCAACACCCTTCGGTGACGGGAGAGACCCGATTTCATCGAATGTGGCGAACACATAAATTAAACCACAATTGATAAACACAAGTAAGCTTCATGGATGGGAAACACATGATATCAACCATCCCTCGGTCTCTAGTCAGTTTTAGACATCAACCCAAACCGGGTCTTTAGTCCATCTTAGACATCAACCAAACTAGGTCTTTAGTCCATCTTCGACATCAACCAAACTAGGTCTTTAGTCCATCTTCGACATCAACCAAACTAGGTCTTTAGTCCATCTTAGACATCAACCCAAACTAGGTCTTTAGTCCCTCTTCGACATCAACCAAACTAGGTCTTGAGTCCAAACCGCCAAGTTCAATCCTACTGGATCTTTACCTTGGAAATCCACCATCCACAACAAGCTTACTCGACTTAAATATATATATATATATATATACATGAACTCAAAAGAATAACCAATGCATTCAAATCATGTAAATCTCAAATACAATGCAATTCATGCAATTCAAACCCCAAGCCTACGTCGAGCTTATTAAAACCGGGCGAATGCCCTCATGACTCAACCGAGTCCAAAACGATCCATATGCTCAAAAGATCTAATGATCGTTTATCAACATCAACTCATGCAAAATGAAGTGCATCTAACCCACCTCATGCAAACACATGCTCTGAGGCATGATAATCTCACAACCCCTTCATTGCCACCTTTCCAATGAAGTCAAATCGTATATGCATCTATATGTGTGTATACGTATACGCAAATCTTTTATAACTCAACAATGCATAAATCTTGCCATAGTTCATTAGACCCAAAGGTACTAAGAATGCAAAGTCATCAAACGGTCTTCACACATAAGACCAAACACTCACACGGCATATACTCAAATAAAACGCAATTAAGCACATAACACCTCCAAGACTCTACCTCGAGCTACTAAAACCGGAAAACACTCAAAAGACTCATTTGAGTATAAATCAAGCCTTTAAAGGCCAAAATAAACGTTTGGCTAAATACGTGTTGCTCACACGGTTACGTAAACTAAAATACATCGTTACCCAAAATCTTTACCCTTTTAATTTCTCAATTGGCCATAGGTCCAAATTAAAAGGTTTACAACTCTCAAACATTCATACGGTCAGGATTGACCAAAATCCCCAACTCACACGTTCACATTTTCAAAATGTAACATATCATAGTTATCGCATAATCACAATAAACACTAAAAGTGTATTTTGACCAAATAACCTTCTCTTATGCAATAAATTAATAAAACCACTTTCACTCGTGATTTATTCATCAATCACTCAAAATCCCCAAATGTGGGTGTTTTACAAGATTTGTAAAGCTCAACACTTTGATCAATCAAAACCCACAAATTAACTCAACAAGTGATAATTCCATATAAAGCACACAAATACTTTAAAATAAACATTTTGGCATGTACATCGTTTTCACAAATCAACTTGAACTCACCTTGCTAGATTAGGCTAAATCTAGATTTTCCCAAACGTAAGCTCCTTTGAAGAAATACGAATTTTCAAGTACAAATCCTAGATCCATAAGTTTCCAACCATAAATATCCAGATCTAACCATGTAGAATCATTCCCCAAACATAATACATCAAAACCCAACTTATACCAAAACCCTAGTTCTTATAGATGAAGAAAAATAAGGTTTCCTTAACCAATCACCACCAAAATCACACCAATAAAGCTCACAATGGAGGAGAAGATGAAAACCACAAAACCCTAGATTTTGGGTAGAGAGATATTACCTTTATCACTTGAATCTCCAATCAAAAGCTCCTAATCACCCACAAAAGCTTCAAGCTTCCATATCTTAAACAGTGGTGGAAAGGGTTTGAGTTGAGTGAAGAAGATGAATGGGAGAATGAAGTGTTTGAGGTTTTCTTGGAAGAAATCGGCTTTAAGAGAGAGGGGGGGTTGAATTAGGGTTGTGAAATGAAATGAGGGAAGAGAGAGGGAAAGGGTCTCTCTTAAAACAAAAAATACCATCAGACACATCGCGGACGTCCGCATGGCCCCCTCGCGAACGTCCGGCCTCAGCCGAAATGTTTTCCTCCAAAACCCCTGTCGCTTCCGCGGACGCCATGCGGACTTCCGCATGGCACGGATGTCCGGCTATACCATGCGGACGTCCGCCAAGCCCAAACTTTGCTTTTTGAAATTTCGGGGTGTTACATTGTAAGTAACACCTTTAATAATATATATTTAATTTTAAAAAAGTTTATGATGTGAATATATGATAAATTTCATTTCATTTCATTGCCTTATAGTGAGATGATCTATGAAACAACTGATGGAGCAAAAATGATAAAGGTGGCAGCTGAGAGTTTAATGTCAAACACATATGTAGTGGCAAATGTGGTTGATACATGGGCTGCATTACTGAACACAGAGGAGGCGTTAAGAAGCAGAAAATCCCCTCACTGTCTTTTCCTTGACACAACAATAATGGTATGTTAATAATTAAATTATATATTTTTTTTGTCTAGTTCATATATGCATGAGTTTTAGATGACACATCATATACTGATTTGTTTTCATATATGAATTTTGTTATTTAACTACAAAGATTCATATATGAATGATTGTCACTTAAGAACTTTGTTTACAAAGATATGTTTTGATTCATATATGAATTATTTGAACCATTGAGTTCATATATGAACATGAATTGAATATGAACCTTAGTGTTTATATATAAACCTTAATGTTCATATATGAACCTTCGTGTTGATATATGAAACTTCTTGTTTATATATAAATGTGAATGTTGGTGTTCATATATGAACCTTTGTGTTCATATATGAATATGAACTTTTGTGAAAATCAAACATTCACATATAATTACTTTGTTTACCTAGCCGGATGGAGTACTCAAGAGAGAAAACATTCGAGAAGAAAGTTTTCAGATCTTCAAATCAAACATAAAAGATGCATTAAAGAATAACGAAGATTTGGTGAATTTGAGGGGATATGATCTGGTACGTATCTAAAATATATACACACCATACAAATTTGACTGAATTTTTAAAGATTTTGCTTTTGTATAATGAAAACATGTATTCTTCCCCATCATACAATCAAGCCATTACTTCTTATTTGTTTACAACTTCAAGAACCCACAACTTCTTGTAATAGACAACATGTCTACGAACGTCTCAATTGCAAGCAAATATGGAAACGTAATAGTACTGTTTAAATTTTTGTAACTTCATAAATGAATATATTATCAACTTTACATATATGAATAATAATATTATACAGCATGAATTGTTTATTCAATACTTGAGGTCGGTTCAGCATCCAAAGGCAGAAGCAATGGCTCCACTACAACCCCACAGACATATAATGAAGTGGTGCTCAGAGAAAAACTGTAACGACCCAAATCCCATAACATACATCATAATACATAACATTCATACATATCATTGACTTTCAACAAAAGTTACATAACAAACCAAGTACGGTCTCATTAGTATCGACATTACAAAATATATAAAAGCTTCTTAATCAACATCCATCAAAAGCTTCCTACACTTCATCCTCTCCTGCCGATCCTTAACCTGGAAAACATATTTTTGAAAACAAAATGAGGGTTAGACCAAACGGGTCTAGTGAGTTAATCCCGGTCCTTTCCAAAATCATTATAAAACCTTTTATGTAAATCCTTTGTATCAAAATAGTTTAGATAAACCTTTGATAATCCTTTCGTAAAATATAAACATACCACACGTATTTAAATACCAATCCAGACTCGTGCATCGTGTACATCTCATTCACCTTATTCCTCCACAAATGGCCATATTAGTTGGTAGCAAGCCAACTAATAAATCAACAACCGGTCCGCTCACCGGAACCCGACTACCTGTCGGTCCGCACACCGGAACCCGACTACTCACCGGTCCGCACACCGGAACCCGGCTACACACCGGTCCGCACACCGGAACCCGGTAACAAGTGCACTCGTGTAGTGCAAAGCTTATATAAATACAATATATATCTCATTACATCATATTGTCATTTATATACACATAATCATATTCCTACCACATAATCATCTCATATATATATATATACACATATATATGTATTACAGTTCAAAAAAGTTTTAAAGCAAAACTCACCTGAATGCTTGCAATATGCTTCCAAACCTTTCTCCGAGCTATCCGTTCCTTTATCCAAATACCTCAGAATCTGAAACCATTTACATACAAATATCTCCTTACCAACTTATGTATAAGACTTACTAGCAGGTTATGGACTCTAGATACATCTACATAACTTTTATCCTCAAAATTACCCAAACAGCCAAGTTATCCGGACAACCCAAACAACCCGGACAACACCACTTTTACGGACAACAAGACTTTTCCGGACAACCTCAGTAATCCGGACAGCACGACTAATCCGGACAACACGAGGAATCCGGATGCCATCCGGACTCTAAATCACCCGGAAACTCTCAAACAAATCATCTGGACACTATCAATAATCTACCCGGACACCACCCAAGAAACTACCCGGATACCTTCATATTATCCGGACACCTCTGACTGTTTATCCCATTTTCACCCAGAAATCGACTGAATCATTAACAGAAGTGTTTGGGATGTTTCTACTCCGATAGGAACTACTTACTAGCAATTACCAACACAAAATACACAGGGAACATACCTTAAATTGTTTCCAAGCAATCCAATTGAAGCCTTAACCCTAGCTTTCTTCTTTTCTCCTTCTTGCTCTCTCAACACACACACACACACAACACCTACTGAAATCTGGATAATTGTTGTAAATGAAAATATCTGGATATAGCTTAAGGGATAATATCTATCCATACTTACCATATAGAACTTGAACTTCTCAATAATGACCCAAACACCCCTAAACTTATAATTTATCCAAACATACCCTAAACATCTAACTTTAAAGTTAACTTTATTTAACGGAAAGGAGATTTTAACTAACGAACTTATTCGGGGTATTACATTATCTCCCCCTTAAAAGAATTCCATCCCGGAATTCGGTTAAGCAATAAACGAGGGTAACTACTATCATGTCCTATCCAATGGTCCTTCACTCTGATCATTACATTCGACTACTTTCTCCCATTCTCTTCTCAACATAAAACACGTTTTCTCCAAGGATAGCACACTAGAAGGTACTCACTCTTAACAGATCCTATAAGCTAGCTTTCTTTCGCCTCCAAACCAATTGCACGCACCTAATTTCAACAACTACTATACTTTACTAACAACTTCACCATACCTCATATCAGAAGCTTAATCGAGTCAATCCGAAATCACACTCAATGCTCAAAATAACTTCACATTTTCCATTTCTCAAACGGTAATACTCTATTCTTTAGCTAACCATCTATTGCCACTCCATTCTCTTATTCTTGAATAACACTACTACACACCGCCTAGACATCCATACCTCTCCCCACATACTTTTGGCACCTCTACACAACTTACAAACAAAATTCCGAGCAGAGGTTTCCACTTATACTCACCCCATATCCTCACAAATCTACCACTTAATCTCACGAAATTCATTACTACTACACCTCGCACATTCACTAATTATAAACTGCCACCATCTTATCCACATTACCCCACACATTTAAACAATACCTTTCTTGATAGCGTCAACGATCACATTAAGTATAATCTACACAACATACTAAACTGTCGCCTTCATGACTAGGTCAAGACTTTTATTCACTATCGTTACCTTCCACACACAATTCATCACGTTCTACATACCGCTATTATTCTTTACACTCAAGCCATCACATTCCACACTAACAGATTAGAACAACAATAATTAAACACACCCTTCTATATCTCTAACACAATTATCAAATATTTTTCTAACACAAATAATAAAATTGAAAACACAAAAGAATTGGTTTGCACCGAAGTCAGATAACACCTTATCACGTATATAGTTTATAGAAATATACCTGTAACCTCATCAGGACTTTCTTCCACCTCTTGTTCCGTCATCTGAAAAACTCGACCCTTGTTCCTCTCCCGGTCTAACACTCGTTGGTCTTACCGTCATACTACCCTGCTGTGCTTTCCATTGCGGACAATCTGCCTGAATATGATCCGGGGAATTGCAAACGAAACATAATCGAGTTACCCGACAGTCTCTAACTATGTGACCAGTCTTTCCACATTTGTAACAACTTCGGGAATCCACATAACAGTTTCCTTGATGCACACGGTTGCATTTTGTACATGGTCTTTTAACTGGTCTGAAAGGTGAATAACTATCAGACCTCGGGGATTCATATTCTTCCGAATCGTACATCGTTTCTTCCAGTTTTCTTTTCCCAGCACTCTTATCACCAACGTCTCTCCGGTTATCCTGTTCCACATTTTCCGCGGCATCCACTGCGGCTGAGAAGGTATCGGGTCCTCTTGCAGTCACTAGCTTTCTAATTTCTGCATTTAATCCAAAAATAAACCTTTCCATCTTTAGAGCCTCCGTGGCAACATAGTACTCTGCAAAGCGAGACTTCTCCAGAAAGAGAGCGGTGTAATCCCTAACCGATAAACTTCGCTGGTGTAGGTTCATGAACTCCTCTTCCAATTGTCTAACTGCTACTTGAGAACAAAACTGTCCTTTGAATGCTGTTGTGAATTCGTCCCAAGTAAAAGTAGAGTATACATCCGACCTTGTGGAATCAATGTGAGCTTCCCACCAGTACAGAGCTTCTGCTTTCAACATCGCTGTTCCGTATAATACTCTGTCCTCATCCGCACACTTACTGGTCTTGAAGATGGCTTCTATTTCTTTTAACCATCTCATCGCCTTCACTGGGTCTCTATCTCCTGAGTAAGTTGGAGGTCTACAGTTTAAGAACATCTTGTAATCACACATTCTTGACACTGGTATAACCGTAGGTGTAATGGGCATTTCGTCTTCCAAACCAGGATCTGGTGTTTCAGTATGACGAGCATGGTCGAACATAGTCTGGATATTTGCTTGAAGTCTTCCCATCTCCGCCATCAGATCGTTTCTTGTAATAAACTCTGTACCTTGCCCCTGAACTCTACCTCCGGTTCTGCCCCTACCTCTTTCTCTTCCTCTTTCCCTTGTCCCGACTGTTGGATTCGTTCTATTAGGATTTCTTCCTCCCTCTCTAGTCGTATTTCTAGTACCGCTTGCCATTCTGTAGATTCAGACAAGATTAATATACACATAAGCACATACCCCATATAATAAGGTATCCCAGTCCAAACATGCACCTGTAAGATCACAATTACACTGGCCAGGTGTAATCTGAAATTACCTTACATGATGTTCGTTCTACCTTTTATACTTAGCATCCCAAGGTTCTAATATATCAAGGACATCCTACTTCACATGCAGTTTAAGTCTAGGTACGGGTACAAATACCTAAATCCCTTAAACTAGGGCTCTGATACCATTTGTAACGACCCAAATCCCATAACATACATCATAATACATAACATTCATACATATCATTGACTTTCAACAAAAGTTACATAACAAACCAAGTACGGTCTCATTAGTCTCGACATTACAAAATATATAAAAGCTTCTTAATCAACATCCATCAAAAGCTTCCTACACTTCATCCTCTCCTGCCGATCCTTAACCTGGAAAACATATTTTTGAAAAAAAATGAGGGTTAGACCAAACGGGTCTAGTGAGTTAATCCCGGTCCTTTCCAAAATCATTATAAAACCTTTTATGTAAATCCTTTGTATCAAAATAGTTTAGATAAACCTTTGATAATCCTTTCGTAAAATATAAACATACCACACGTATTTAAATATCAATCCAGACTCGTGCATCGTGTACATCTCATTCACCTTATTCCTCCACAAATGGCCATATTAGTTGGTAGCAAGCCAACTAATAAATCAACAACCGGTCCGCTCACCGGAACCCGGCTACCTGTCGGTCCGCACACCGGAACCCGACTACTCACCGGTCCGCACACCGGAACCCGGCTACACACCGGTCCGCACACCGGAACCCGGTAACAAGTGCACTCGTGTAGTGCAAAGCTTATATAAATACAATATATATCTCATTACATCATATTGTCATTTATATACACATAATCATATTCCTACCACATAATCATCTCATATATATATACACATATACATGTATTCCAGTTCAAAAACGTTTTAAAGCAAAACTCACCTGAATGCTTGCAATATGCTTCCAAACCTTTCTCCGAGCTATCCGTTCCTTTATCCAAATACCTCAGAATCTGAAACCATTTACATACAAATATCTCCTTACCAACTTATGTATAAGACTTACTAGCAGGTTATGGACTCTAGATACATCTACATAACTTTTATCCTCAAAATTACCCAAACAGCCAAGTTATCCGGACAACCCAAACAACCCGGACAACACCACTTTTCCGGACAACAAGACTTTTCCGGACAACCTCAGTAATCCGGACAGCACGACTAATCCGGACAACACGAGGAATCCGGATGCCATCCGGACTCTAAATCACCTGGATACTCTCAAACAAATCATCCGGACACTATCAATAATCTACCCGGACACCACCCAAGAAACTACCCGGATACCTTCATATTATCCGGACACCTCTGACTGTTTATCCCATTTTCACCCAGAAATCGACTGAATCATTAACAGAAGTGTTTGGGATGTTTCTACTCCGATAGGAACTACTTACTAGCAATTACCAACACAAAATACACAGGGAACATACCTTAAATCGTTTCCAAGCAATCCAATTGAAGCCTTAACCCTAGCTTTCTTCTTTTCTCCTTCTTGCTCTCTCAACACACACACACACAACACCTACTGAAATCTGGATAATTGTTGTAAATGAAAATATCTGGATATAGCTTAAGGGATAATATCTATCCATACTTACCATATAGACCTTGAACTTCTCAATAATGACCCAAACACCCCTAAACTTATAATTTATCCAAACATACCCTAAACATCTAACTTTAAAGTTAACTTTATTTAACGGAAAGGAGATTTTAACTAACGAACTTATCCGGGGTATTACAAAAACAAACTTGATTGTGGGATCTTCATAATGAGAAATATGGAGCACTACACCGGCCAAGATATTCAAAATTGGGATTGTGGATTTCTCACAAACGAAAAATCTCATAAACAACAAATCTATCGCTTACGATTCAAGTATGCGATGAAGTTGTTACTTTCAGAGAGGAATCTGCACAGGGAGAAGGTTATTGCTGAAAAGAATGAGTTTGACTCATTCAATGATACAAAGAAGAAGTATATGGAATCTCTTGCAAAGACACTAAAGAAGCAGAGGCAAGACATGTTGTAGGTGATAATGGATGTGTTGATGGTAAGTTTGCGGGAATAGGGGATACATTTGGTTGGGTTTTGATGGTATGTTTGGTTAAAAAAACAAGATTTTCTACTACAATTATTATGGTTAATAATTTGGTGGTGGTGGTGGTGATGGGTGATAGGGTGATGGGTGATGGGGTGAAGATACAATTAATTTGGTTGTGGTATTTTCAAACAATATTTCGTATATGTTGTATGGTGGTGACAATGGTGGTGGTTTATAAACAACATTTTTGATCTATTTTGGTATATTTTAAAATTTTCTAGTTTAATTGATGACCAATTATATTCTTCAAATTATTAATATGTAAATCTATTAATCCATATGTGAAATTCATATCCTGTTCATATATGAAACAACATCTTCATATATGAAAACCTAAGAAACTTATGTTTTAAAATAGTTCATATATGAACTATAAGTTCATATATAAAATGCCTAATAAAGGTGAGTTTTAAAATAGTTATGTTTTGAATTATTCATATAACATAAGTGCATCAATGAATTTGTACATATTTTTCTTTTAAAAAGTTCATAAGTGAATTGCATGTTTATATAACTTCATATATGAACCTTTGAGTTCATATATAAACCTTTGAGTTCATATATGAACCTTTAAATTCATGGGTGAATATATAAGTTCATATTCAAATATGAACCTTTGAGTTCATATATCTGTTCATATTCATATATGAACCTTTAAGTTCATATATGAACCATTGACTTCATATATGAATATGAATTACATGGTTATAAAATATATGCATATATGAATTCATATATGAACCATAAAGTTCATGTGTGAATATATGAGTTCAAATGCATATATGAACCTTTAAGTTCATATATGAACCATTGACTTCATATATGAATATGAATTACATGGTTATAAAATATATGTATATATGAATTCATATATGAACCATTAAGTTCATGTGTGAATATATGAGTTCAAATGCATATATGAACCTTTAAGTTCATATATGAACTATTGACTTCATATATGAATATGAATTGAGTATTAACCTTCGTGTTCATATATGAATCTTTGTGTTCATATTTGAACATGTATTTAATATGAACTATGTGTTCATATATGAACATGAATACAAAAACAACTATAAAATAAATTCTAATACTCATTAAAAAAGGAATCAACCACCCATCCGGTTATCATCCAACCACTCATCCAAGAACCGACCGATCCAAATTGGATGTTGAAAATTTTGATTCGATCCGATCCAATTACAATTGGATATCCAATCAAGGTCGGTCGGTTCTAATTGGATCGGTCGGTTCTGATTGGATCTGTTGACTTTCTGCACACCCCTACTATCAACAGTAATTATTGAGTTAAAAAATATCGTAAAACATGTATCTACTCATCCACATTCTTCATTGGGCAATTACGAGAATCATGATACCCCAACTTTTGACAATTTCTACACAATCTCTTCGTCTTTTGATTCTTTATTGCAGCTTTCTCTCCTGCACCGATCAAACGTTTTCTAGTTCCACAACCTTTATTGTGGATGCCTGATGAGGGACGGATATCAAAAAAAATTATGGTTTATTAACACCAATAAGATTTCTTATCATCTCATTCTTCTTCTCCAATTTGCTTTGATAAGGAATATTAGCATCTACCTCAACCTTCAAACCGTGAATATTGTCAGCAACCTCTTTAATCTTCTTTTTATTATTTCTAAGACTCATCAAAATATAATCCAAAGATGCTTGTGCATCATAGCAAATTCTTGCAATTTCACCATTTGGATCGCCTTGTCTCCATGAAATTTGTCTAAGATTGAAACATATCAAGTCTCTTCTCCATCGTCAAGATATATACTTCTCCGGTATCTTATTAAAGTTCTCATTCATTAAGACTTTGAAAACATGACGACATAAAAATCCATGTTGAACAAAATGATTGCATTCACATTCAAATGTTGAATCCAATTGATTCCACACAACCTACAACAAACATGAACAAGAAAAGGTAACTTGTGTTAATAAAAAATAATGAAAATGCATATAGTAATAATTGTTTTTACCTTGAACAACTTCTTTTTCTTACAATCTTTGTCATTTTGCAAAAATGTATACAGTTGGCATCCATCCTTTTCAACAACATTCTGTTGAAAACACGACCAAACTTCTTTATTAATCTCCTTGTGAACTTCCAAAAATATAGAGCGTGTGTAAACTTCATTTGCATGTTTCTCAATTGCCTTCGGAGTGCACATATAAAGGATAGTTGTCTTTGTCATATGGTCAAACTTACGTTGAGAATTTCTTTGCTTACGCATTGCATTTTCAAATGCAAGCATGAATGTTACAAAGTTGTTACCATGGTGATCAAATTTGTTGAAAAAGGAATTTATGCTATCCGACCTTGATGTAGTTTTCATCAATGAAAAAAAGGAATACACTTGAAATAAGCAGGAATCCATCGTTGACGAATACGAAACATGTGTGAAAACCATTTGCTCTTCTGAAGTTTGAACTCAGTAATCAACTCTAACCACATAGTTTCAAACTCTTCAGGCTCCAATTGAACATTCCAAACAAGTTTATTAAACCGTTTGTTAAAATTTGTCTCCCTGTATATCGTTGTGCTAACCTAAAAATCGGTATATAGAAATAATGCTTTATAACTCAAACACAACTATATAAGGGATGCATATATGATTGTTGATTAACAACAATTCTATATGCATATATGAACATAATACTAACTAAATAATGATTCATATATGAACTTTCATTATATGAAAATAATTCATATATGAACTTTCATTATATGAAAATAATTCATATATAAACCTTCATGTTCATATATGAACCTGTAAGTTCATATATGAACCATTGACTTCATATATGAATATGAATTACATGGTTATAAAATATATGTATATATGAATTCATATATGAACCATTAAGTTCATGTGTGAATATATGAGTTCAAATGCATATATGAACCTTTAAGTTCATATATGAACTATTGACTTCATATATGAATATGAATTGAGTATTAACCTTCGTGTTCATATATGAATCTTTGTGTTCATATATGAACGTTTGTGTTCATATTTGAACATGTATTTAATATGAACTATGTGTTCATATATGAACATGAATACAAAAACAACTATAAAATAAATTCTAATACTCATTAAAAAAGGAATCAACCACCCATCCGGTTATCATCCAACCACTCATCCAAGAACCGACCGATCCAAATTGGATGTTGAAAATTTTGATTCGATTCGATCCAATTACAATTGGATATCCAATCAAGGTCGGTCGGTTCTAATTGGATCGGTCGGTTCTGATTGGATCTGTTGACTTTCTGCACACCCCTACTATCAACAGTAATTATTGAGTTAAAAAATACCCTAAAACATGTATATACTCATCCACATTCTTCATTGGGCAATTACGAGAATCATGATACCCCAACTTTTGACAATTTCTACACAATCTCTTCGTCTTTTGATTCTTTATTGCAGCTTTCTCTCCTGCACCGATCAAACGTTTTCTAGTTCCACAACCTTTATTGTGGATGCCTGATGAGGGATGGATATCAAAAAAAATTATGGTTTATTAACACCAATAAGATTTCTTATCATCTCATTCTTCTTCTCCAATTTGCTTTGATAAGGAATATTAGCATCTACCTCAACCTTCAAACCGTGAATATTGTCAGCAACCTCTTTAAGCTTATTTTTATTATTTCTAAGACTCATCAAAATATAATCCAAAGATGCTTGTGCATCATAGCAAATTCTTGCCATTTCACCATTTGGATCGCCTTGTCTCCATGAAATTTGTCTAAGATTGAAACATATCAAGTCTCTTCTCCATCGTCAAGATATATACTTCTACGGTATCTTATTAAAGTTCTCATTCATTAAGACTTTGAAAACATGACGACATAAAAATCCATGTTGAACAAAATTATTGCATTCACATTCAAATGTTGAATCCAATTGATTCCACACAACCTACAACAAACATGAACAAGAAAAGGTAACTTGTGTTAATAAAAAATAATGAAAATGCATATAGTAATAATTGTTTTTACCTTGAACAACTTCTTTTTCTTACAATCTTTGTCATTTTGCAAAAATGTATACAGTCGGCATCCATCCTTTTCAACAACATTCTGTTGAAAACACGACCAAACTTCTTTATTAATCTCCTTGTGAACTTCCAAAAATATAGAGCGTGTGTAAACTTCATTTGCATGTTTCTCAATTGCCTTCGGAGTGCACATATAAGGGATAGTTGTCTTTGTCATATGGTCAAACTTACGTTGAGAATTTCTTTGCTTACGCATTGCATTTTCAAATGCAAGCATGAATGTTACAAAGTTGTTACCATGGTGAGCAAATTTGTTGAAAAGGGAATTTATGCTATCCGACCTTGATGTAGTTTTCATCAATGAAAAAAAAGGAATACACTTGAAATAAGCAGGAATCCATCGTTGACGAATACGAAACATGTGTGAAAACCATTTGCTCTTCTGAAGTTTGAACTCAGTAATCAACTCTAACCACATAGTTTCAAACTCTTCAGGCTCCAATTGAACATTCCAAACAAGTTTATTAAACCGTTTGTTAAAATTTGTCTCCCTGTATATCGTTGTGCTAACCTAAAAATCGGTATATAGAAATAATGCTTTATAACTCAAACACAACTATATAAGGGATGCATATATGATTGTTGATTAACAACAATTCTATATGCATATATGAACATAATACTAACTAAATAATGATTCATACATGAACTTTCATTATATGAAAATAATTCATATATAAACCTTCATGTTCATATATGAACCTTTGTGTTCAAATATGTATGAATTTAATATGAAACTTCGTGTTCATATATGAACCTTCGAGTTCATAAATGAACCTTTGTGTTTATATTTGAACATGTATTTAATATGAACCTTTATGTTCATATATGAATTTTAATAACTTGGAAATAATTCATATATGAACAAATACTAACCTTGTTTGGAACTTTGGCCATAATATGCCACATACATAATATGTGACGTGATTGAGTAAAAACCAATGGAATAGCTTGTTTCATTGCCAAACAATGATCTGTTAAAACCAAACTAGGTTGTTTCCCACAATGTCCTTTCAAAAACGCCTCAAGAAGCCACTTAAAATTATCAAGAGTTTCACCGACAACAAAGCAGCACCAACGGTAATAGATTTTTTATGATTATCAATAGCAGTAAATGGAACAAACACCATTCTATACTGGTTTGTGCGAAACGTAGCATCAAATGAAATAACATCTCCAAATTCTTGGTAATTCAGCTTAGCAATTTCATCATCCCAAAAAATTCCACATAATTGATTATCCTGCCGATTATATTCAAAAGAAAATCATGCATCATCTTTTGATCCATCTTCCAACATACCAAGAACCATCTCACCATCACCAACACCAACAAATGCATTCAAATCTCTCCTAAAATTCATATAATCATCAACAGTGCAACCAGAAACATCAAAACCACCTTTCAAAGACATGCAACGTATGCGCCTTCGATGCTCCAATATTACAACTTGCAACATTGTGAATAAAAACTTGATCGGTTAAAGACAATTGCCTTCGTTTTCGAGACATACTCATATCATTTTCATCAAGAAGTATATGATTATGTTTCTCTTTAAAATGATAAACCTCATACAATGATTTTGAAGATACAAAATGCAACCTAATGCATGCTTTACAACATGTCCTCTTTGTAGTTAAATTACGATGATTTTTACCTTCAATACTATCATGAACCGTGTTAAAACTCTTTTTTGGTGGATCCCCTTCTTTACTGCACACAACATACTTTATATTTACAAGACCATGATTACCATTAACAGTTGTTAAGTCTAACATCAAAACCACCTTTCTCAGCATACCGTTCATACATTGAAATGGCTTGCTGACAAGACTGATAAAAGGTACATATTATTGGATTCAAATCCACATGCACATTTGGTATCCAAAACTTCGAACCAGACGATCAAAAAACTACATGATGAATAGCAGATGTATATGCCTAAGAATGACTTGAACTGTAACGACCCGGTTTCCCAAACATACAACAAATAACATACATTGCATAACTTAATTACATTCATAAGAAAAGATACATCACAAACCAAGTACGGTCTCAAAAGTCTTGACATTACAAAATATATAAAAGCTTCCTAATCAACATTCATCAAAAGCTTCCTACACTTCATCCTCTCCTGCCGAAAACATATTTTTGAAAACAAAATGAGGGTTAGACCAAACGGGTCTAGTGGGTTAATCCCGGTCCTTTCCAAAATCATTATAAAACTCTTTTCACATAATACTTTGTATCAAAATAGTTTACATAAAACCTTTCGTATAAGCACGCATATACCACACGTATATAAATACCACATTAGGACTCGTGCACCGTGTATCTCTCCTCATCTCATCTTCTTTCCCCTGGCCACATTAGTCGGTAGCAAGCCAACTAATCATCGTCACTGTACAATACAGTCGACTCCACTGTAATTACATACAGCCCCGCTGCAATTACCTACAGCTCCACTGCAATTTCATGCAGCCCCGCTGTATTTCCATACAGCCCCGCCGAACAATAATTCGGCTCACCTATACTCGTTTCGTGCAATATAAACACAACATATATCTCAATATATTATCAATCACGTACACCATACATATAAGCACATTAATCACTAATTATCACATTCCCAAACCATACGTATGTATTCCAGTTGAAAATACTTTTAAAGTAAAACTCACCTCGATCGCTTATCCATAAACACTTCCAAGCTTTTCTCCAAAAGATTCAGTCTATCAATCCCAATCCACAGAGTCTGCAAATAGATTAAATACAAATATCCCCTTACTAACTGATCACATAAAACGTACTAGAAGACCAAGGACTCTAGATAACTCAAATCCTCAAAAGTGACCAAAACAGCTAAAGTATCCGGACAACCCAAACAACCCGGACAAAACCACCTTTTCCGGACAACACGACTTTTCCGGACAACCTCAGTAATCCGGACATCAAGACTAATCCGGACAACACGATTTATCCGGACAACACAAGGAATCCGGATGCCATCCGGACTCTAAATCACCCGGAAACCCTCAAACAAATCATCCGGACACTATCAATAAACTACCCGGACACCACCCAAGAAACTACCCGGATACCTTCATATTATCCGGACACCTCTGACTGTTTATCCCATTTTCACCCAGAAATCGACATAATCAACCCCAGATGTGTTTGTGATGTTTCTACTCCGATAGATACTTCCTACTAACCATTATAAACATAATATTTACTAGAAACATACCTTAATCAGCTTCAATAACTTCAATTTGGTCCTTTACCCTTCTTTCTCTTTTCTTCTTCTTTTTGCTCCCAATACACACACACACACTTACTAATCCGAGTTTTCTGAAATGAAGACACCTGGATATCTAATTCAGATATCATCCACTCTAATTACCATTTTAGACCCTAAACTATTCCATAATAACCAAAACACCCTTAACTTACTAAATCATCTCAACTTACCCAAAATAGTAACTTTAAAGTTAACTAAATTTAACGGAACTAGGATTTCACTAACGAACTTTTCCGGGGTATTACATTATCTCCCCCTTAAAAGAATTCCGTCCCGGAATTCGGTTAAGCAATAAACGAGGGTAACTACTATCATGTCCTATCCAATGGTCCTTCACTCTGATCATTACATTCGACTACTTCCTCCCATTCTCTTCTCAACATAAAACACGTTTTCTCCAAGGATAGCACACTAGAAAGTACTCACTCTTAACAGATCCTATAAGCTATCTTTATTTCGCCTCCAAACCAATTGCACGCACCTATTTTCAACAACTACTATACTTTACTAACAACTTCACCATACCTCATATCAGAAGCTTAATCGAGTCAATCCGAAATCATACTCAATGCTCAAAATAACTTCACATTTTCCATTTCTCAAACGGTAATACCCTATTCTTTAGCTAACTATCTACTGCCACTCCATTCTCTTATTCTTGAATAACACTACTACACACCGCCTAGACATCCATACCTCTCCCCACATACTTTTGACACCTTCACACAACTTACAAACAAAATTCCGAGCAGAGGTTTCCACTTATACTCACTCCATGTCCTCACAAATCCACCACTTAATCTCACGAAATTCATCACTACTACACCTCGCACATTCACTAATTATAAACTGCCACCATCTTATCCACATTACCCCACACATTTAAACAATACCTTTCTTGATAGCGTCAACGATCACATTAAGTATAATCTACACAACATACTAAACTGTCGCCTTCATGACTAGGTCAAGACTTTACGCACTATCGTTACCTTCCACACACAATTCATCACGTTCTACATACCGCTATTATTCTTTACACTCAAGCCATCACACTCCACACAAACAGATTAGAACAACAATAATTAAACACACCCTTCTATATCTCTAACACAATTATCAAATATTTTTCTAACACAAATAATAAAATTGAAAACACAAAAGAATCGGTTTGCACCGAAGTCAGATAACACTTTAGCACGTATAAAGTTTATAGAAATATACCTGTCTTCATCTCTATCCATACGTCGAGTTCGACTTGCCACTCTGTTGATTTCAACAAGGTTAATATACACGTAAGCACATACCCAATATAACAAGATATTCCGGTTCAACATGTACTTGTAAGTTCCCGCTTACACTGGCCAGGTGTAATTTGAACATACCTTACATGATGTTCCTTCTACCTTTTTATACTTAACATCCCCAGGTTCTAAAATAATAAGGACATCCTACTTCACATGCAGTTTAAGTCTAGGTATAAATCCAAATACCTAAATCTCTTAAACTAGGGCTCTGATACCATTTGTAACGACCCGATTTCCCAAACATACAACAAATAACATACATTGCATAACTTAATTACATTCATAAGAAAAGATACATCACAACCCAAGTACGGTCTCAAAAGTCTTGACATTACAAAATATATAAAAGCTTCCTAATCAACATTCATCAAAAGCTTCCTACACTTCATCCTCTCCTGCCGATCCTTAACCTGGAAAACATATTTTTGAAAACAAAATGAGGGTTAGACCAAACGGGTCTAGTGGGTTAATCCCGGTCCTTTCCAAAATCATTATAAAACTCTTTTCACATAATACTTTGTATCAAAATAGTTTACATAAAACCTTTCGTATAAGCACGCATATACCACACGTATATAAATACCACATTAGGACTCGTGCACCGTGTATCTCTCCTCATCTCATCTTCTTTCCCCTGGCCACATTAGTCGGTAGCAAGCCAACTAATCATCGTCACTGTACAATACAGTCGACTCCACTGTAATTACATACAACCCCGCTGCAATTACCTACAGCTCCACTGCAATTTCATGCAGCCCCGTTGTATTTCCATACAGCCCCGCCGAACAATAATTCGGCTCACCTATACTCGTTTCGTGCAATATAAACACAACATATATCTCAATATATTATCAATCACGTACACCATACATATAAGCACATTAATCACTAATTATCACATTCCCAAACCATACGTATGTATTCCAGTTGAAAATACTTTTAAAGTAAAACTCACCTCGATCGCTTATCCATAAACACTTCCAAGCTTTTCTCCAAAAGATTCAGTCTATCAATCCCAATCCACAGAGTCTGCAAATAGATTAAATACAAATATCCCCTTACTAACTGATCACATAAAACGTACTAGAAGACCAAGGACTCTAGATAACTCAAATCCTCAAAAGTGACCAAAACAGCTAAAGTATCCGGACAACCCAAACAACCCGGACAAAACCACCTTTTCCGGACAACACGACTTTTCCGGACAACCTCAGTAATCCGGACATCAAGACTAATCCGGACAACACGATTTATCCGGACAACACAAGGAATCCGGATGCCATCCGGACTCTAAATCACCCGGAAACCCTCAAACAAATCATCCGGACACTATCAATAAACTACCCGGACACCACCCAAGAAACTACCCGGATACCTTCATATTATCCGGACACCTCTGACTGTTTATCCCATTTTCACCCAGAAATCGACAGAATCAACCCCAGATGTGTTTGTGATGTTTCTACTCCGATAGATACTTCCTACTAACCATTATAAACATAATATTTACTAGAAACATACCTTAATCAGCTTCAATAACTTCAATTTGGTCCTTTACCCTTCTTTCTCTTTTCTTCTTCTTTTTGCTCCCAATACACACACACACACTTACTAATCCGAGTTTTCTGAAATGAAGACACCTGGATATCTAATTCAGATATCATCCACTCTAATTACCATTTTAGACCCTAAACTATTCCATAATAACCAAAACACCCTTAACTTACTAAATCATCTCAACTTACCCAAAATAGTAACTTTAAAGTTAACTAAATTTAACGGAACTAGGATTTCACTAACGATCTTTTCCGGGGTATTACATTATCTCCCCCTTAAAAGAATTCCGTCCCGGAATTCGGTTAAGCAATAAACGAGGGTAACTACTATCATGTCCTATCCAATGGTCCTTCACTCTGATCATTACATTCGACTACTTCCTCCCATTCTCTTCTCAACATAAAACACGTTTTCTCCAAGGATAGCACACTAGAAAGTACTCACTCTTAACAGATCCTATAAGCTATCTTTATTTCGCCTCCAAACCAATTGCACGCACCTATTTTCAACAACTACTATACTTTACTAACAACTTCACCATACCTCATATCAGAAGCTTAATCGAGTCAATCCGAAATCATACTCAATGCTCAAAATAACTTCACATTTTCCATTTCTCAAACGGTAATACCCTATTCTTTAGCTAACTATCTACTGCCACTCCATTCTCTTATTCTTGAATAACACTACTACACACCGCCTAGACATCCATACCTCTCCCCACATACTTTTGACACCTTCACACAACTTACAAACAAAATTCCGAGCAGAGGTTTCCACTTATACTCACTCCATATCCTCACAAATCCACCACTTAATCTCACGAAATTCATCACTACTACACCTCGCACATTCACTAATTATAAACTGCCACCATCTTATCCACATTACCCCACACATTTAAACAATACCTTTCTTGATAGCGTCAACGATCACATTAAGTATAATCTACACAACATACTAAACTGTCGCCTTCATGACTAGGTCAAGACTTTACGCACTATCGTTACCTTCCACACACAATTCATCACGTTCTACATACCGCTATTATTCTTTACACTCAAGCCATCACACTCCACACAAACAGATTAGAACAACAATAATTAAACACACCCTTCTATATCTCTAACACAATTATCAAATATTTTTCTAACACAAATAATAAAATTGAAAACACAAAAGAATCGGTTTGCACCGAAGTCAGATAACACTTTAGCACGTATAAAGTTTATAGAAATATACCTGTCTTCATCTCTATCCATACGTCGAGTTCGACTTGCCACTCTGTTGATTTCAACAAGGTTAATATACACGTAAGCACATACCCAATATAACAAGATATTCCGGTTCAACATGTACTTGTAAGTTCCCGCTTACACTGGCCAGGTGTAATTTGAACATACCTTACATGATGTTCCTTCTACCTTTTTATACTTAACATCCCCAGGTTCTAAAATAATAAGGACATCCTACTTCACATGCAGTTTAAGTCTAGGTATAAATCCAAATACCTAAATCTCTTAAACTAGGGCTCTGATACCATTTGTAACGACCCGTTTTCCCAAACATACAACAAATAACATACATTGCATAACTTAATTACATTCATAAGAAAAGATACATCACAACCCAAGTACGGTCTCAAAAGTCTTGACATTACAAAATATATAAAAGCTTCCTAATCAACATTCATCAAAAGCTTCCTACACTTCATCCTCTCCTGCCGATCCTTAACCTGGAAAACATATTTTTGAAAACAAAATGAGGGTTAGACCAAACGGGTCTAGTGGGTTAATCTCGGTCCTTTCCAAAATCATTATAAAACTCTTTTCACATAATACTTTGTATCAAAATAGTTTACATAAAACCTTTCGTATAAGCACGCATATACCACACGTATATAAATACCACATTAGGACTCGTGCACCGTGTATCTCTCCTCATCTCATCTTCTTTCCCCTGGCCACATTAGTCGGTAGCAAGCCAACTAATCATCGTCACTGTACAATACAGTCGACTCCACTGTAATTACATACAGCCCCGCTGCAATTACCTACAGCTCCACTGCAATTTCATGCAGCCCCGCTGTATTTCCATACAGCCCCGCCGAACAATAATTCGGCTCACCTATACTCGTTTCGTGCAATATAAACACAACATATATCTCAATATATTATCAATCACGTACACCATACATATAAGCACATTAATCACTAATTATCACATTCCCAAACCATACGTATGTATTCCAGTTGAAAATACTTTTAAAGTAAAACTCACCTCGATCGCTTATCCATAAACACTTCCAAGCTTTTCTCCAAAAGATTCAGTCTATCAATCCCAATCCACAGAGTCTGCAAATAGATTAAATACAAATATCCCCTTACTAACTGATCACATAAAACGTACTAGAAGACCAAGGACTCTAGATAACTCAAATCCTCAAAAGTGACCAAAACAGCTAAAGTATCCGGACAACCCAAACAACCCGGACAAAACCACCTTTTCCGGACAACACGACTTTTCCGGACAACCTCAGTAATCCGGACATCAAGACTAATCCGGACAACACGATTTATCCGGACAACACAAGGAATCCGGATGCCATCCGGACTCTAAATCACCCGGAAACCCTCAAACAAATCATCCGGACACTATCAATAAACTACCCGGACACACCCAAGAAACTACCCGGATACCTTCATATTATCCGGACACCTCTGACTGTTTATCCCATTTTCACCCAGAAATCGACAGAATCAACCCCGGATGTGTTTGTGATGTTTCTACTCCGATAGATACTTCCTACTAACCATTATAAACATAATTTGTACTAGAAACATACCTTAATCAGCTTCAATAACTTCAATTTGGTCCTTTACCCTTCTTTCTCTTTTCTTCTTCTTTTTGCTCCCAATACACACACACACACTTACTAATCTGAGTTTTCTAAAATGAAGACACCTGGATATCTAATTCAGATATCATCCACTCTAATTACCATTTTAGACCCTAAACTATTCCATAATAACCAAAACACCCTTAACTTACTAAATCATCTCAACTTACCCAAAATAGTAACTTTAAAGTTAACTAAATTTAACGGAACTAGGATTTCACTAACGATCTTTTCCGGGGTATTACATTATCTCCCCCTTAAAAGAATTCCGTCCCGGAATTCGGTTAAGCAATAAACGAGGGTAACTACTATCATGTCCTATCCAATGGTCCTTCACTCTGATCATTACATTCGACTACTTCCTCCCATTCTCTTCTCAACATAAAACACGTTTTCTCCAAGGATAGCACACTAGAAAGTACTCACTCTTAACAGATCCTATAAGCTATCTTTATTTCGCCTCCAAACCAATTGCACGCACCTATTTTCAACAACTACTATACTTTACTAACAACTTCACCATACCTCATATCAGAAGCTTAATCGAGTCAATCCGAAATCATACTCAATGCTCAAAATAACTTCACATTTTCCATTTCTCAAACGGTAATACCCTATTCTTTAGCTAACTATCTACTGCCACTCCATTCTCTTATTCTTGAATAACACTACTACACACCGCCTAGACATCCATACCTCTCCCCACATACTTTTGACACCTTCACACAACTTACAAACAAAATTCCGAGCAGAGGTTTCCACTTATACTCACTCCATATCCTCACAAATCCACCACTTAATCTCACGAAATTCATCACTACTACACCTCGCACATTCACTAATTATAAACTGCCACCATCTTATCCACATTACCCCACACATTTAAACAATACCTTTCTTGATAGCGTCAACGATCACATTAAGTATAATCTACACAACATACTAAACTGTCGCCTTCATGACTAGGTCAAGACTTTACGCACTATCGTTACCTTCCACACACAATTCATCACGTTCTACATACCGCTATTATTCTTTACACTCAAGCCATCACACTCCACACAAACAGATTAGAACAACAATAATTAAACACACCCTTCTATATCTCTAACACAATTATCAAATATTTTTCTAACACAAATAATAAAATTGAAAACACAAAAGAATCGGTTTGCACCGAAGTCAGATAACACTTTAGCACGTATAAAGTTTATAGAAATATACCTGTCTTCATCTCTATCCATACGTCGAGTTCGACTTGCCACTCTGTTGATTTCAACAAGGTTAATATACACGTAAGCACATACCCAATATAACAAGATATTCCGGTTCAACATGTACTTGTAAGTTCCCGCTTACACTGGCCAGGTGTAATTTGAACATACCTTACATGATGTTCCTTCTACCTTTTTATACTTAACATCCCCAGGTTCTAAAATAATAAGGACATCCTACTTCACATGCAGTTTAAGTCTAGGTATAAATCCAAATACCTAAATCTCTTAAACTAGGGCTCTGATACCATTTGTAACGACCCGATTTCCCAAACATACAACAAATAACATACATTGCATAACTTAATTACATTCATAAGAAAAGATACATCACAACCCAAATACGGTCTCAAAAGTCTTGACATTACAAAATATATAAAAGCTTCCTAATCGACATTCATCAAAAGCTTCCTACACTTCATCCTCTCCTGCCGATCCTTAACCTGGAAAACATATTTTTGAAAACAAAATGAGGGTTAGACCAAACGGGTCTAGTGGGTTAATCCCGGTCCTTTCCAAAATCATTATAAAACTCTTTTCACATAATACTTTGTATCAAAATAGTTTACATAAAACCTTTCGTATAAGCACGCATATACCACACGTATATAAATACCACATTAGGACTCGTGCACCGTGTATCTCTCCTCATCTCATCTTCTTTCCCCTGGCCACATTAGTCGGTAGCAAGCCAACTAATCATCGTCACTGTACAATACAGTCGACTCCACTGTAATTACATACAGCCCCGCTGCAATTACCTACAGCTCCACTGCAATTTCATGCAGCCCCGCTGTATTTCCATACAGCCCCGCCGAACAATAATTCGGCTCACCTATACTCGTTTCGTGCAATATAAACACAACATATATCTCAATATATTATCAATCACGTACACCATACATATAAGCACATTAATCACTAATTATCACATTCCCAAACCATACGTATGTATTCCAGTTGAAAATACTTTTAAAGTAAAACTCACCTCGATCGCTTATCCATAAACACTTCCAAGCTTTTCTCCAAAAGATTCAGTCTATCAATCCCAATCCACAGAGTCTGCAAATAGATTAAATACAAATATCCCCTTACTAACTGATCACATAAAACGTACTAGAAGACCAAGGACTCTAGATAACTCAAATCCTCAAAAGTGACCAAAACAGCTAAAGTATCCGGACAACCCAAACAACCCGGACAAAACCACCTTTTCCGGACAACACGACTTTTCCGGACAACCTCAGTAATCCGGACATCAAGACTAATCCGGACAACACGATTTATCCGGACAACACAAGGAATCCGGATGCCATCCGGACTCTAAATCACCCGGAAACCCTCAAACAAATCATCCGGACACTATCAATAAACTACCCGGACACACCCAAGAAACTACCCGGATACCTTCATATTATCCGGACACCTCTGACTGTTTATCCCATTTTCACCCAGAAATCGACAGAATCAACCCCGGATGTGTTTGTGATGTTTCTACTCCGATAGATACTTCCTACTAACCATTATAAACATAATTTGTACTAGAAACATACCTTAATCAGCTTCAATAACTTCAATTTGGTCCTTTACCCTTCTTTCTCTTTTCTTCTTCTTTTTGCTCCCAATACACACACACACACTTACTAATCTGAGTTTTCTAAAATGAAGACACCTGGATATCTAATTCAGATATCATCCACTCTAATTACCATTTTAGACCCTAAACTATTCCATAATAACCAAAACACCCTTAACTTACTAAATCATCTCAACTTACCCAAAATAGTAACTTTAAAGTTAACTAAATTTAACGGAACTAGGATTTCACTAACGAACTTTTCCGGGGTATTACATGAACCTACAAAATCAGTATATATAAATAATGTTCAAATGTTCACATATGAATCAATTTAATTATTTTAAATAAAAGTAATACATACACTAAACAACAAATAATTCATATATGGATGTTTTATAACACTTCAAATAATTCATATATGAATGTTTTATACTATAAACATTTTTAAAGCAATTTAAATTCAACAAATGTTCATATATGAATTAGAATTACCTTAAAATGTTCATATATGAATCAATTTCCTTCTTTTAAAAATAAGTAACGAATCAACTAAAAAACAAATAGAGTAAATTACATATTTGGTCCCTGATGTTTGGTTGCTTTTTGGATTTGGTCCCTATTTCGAAAAAATTACATGGATCGTCCCTGAGGTTTGACAAAGCGTATGGATATGGTCCCTCCCTCTAAACGCCGTCTATATATCACCGTTAATGTCATAAGGGTCAATATTCAGAGGGGTAAAATTGTCTTTTCACATTTTATCAAACATGTAAATGATTTATTAATCAAATCTCTCTGTATTAATTCAACACAACGGTCTCATTCACTTCTTCACTCCTCTGTCGCTCGCTCCCACAATGAAGAGATGCAGTTGTGGATCATATGCAGTTTTGAGAACTTCTTGGACCTCATCAAACCCAGGAAGACGTTTATATTGTTGCTCAAGAAAGGTATTTCATTTTGTTCAGCTTTGTGAAACATGTATTGGATTTTCCCTGATTTCTCCATCTTCAATTTCCATGGTAAATAGGCAAGAAGTTGTGGTTTCATTGATTGGTATGACCCAGCTTTGTGTGATCGATCAAAGATGATTATTCCAGGGTTGTTAAAGTCGAAGAACAAGGTGGAACAACAAAATCTCAGAATGAAGCAGGTTTTGTGTCTGACATGGTTGGCGATTGGAGTGTTTTTTGTTTTTAGGTTGACCTAAATTGTTGTAATAGGACAAGTATTGGTTACTGTAAGTTTTTGTTGTTGTTTAATGTAATCTCAGATTGGTTATTGTAAGATGAAGTGGTTTAATGGTATGTATTTGATTTGTGTACAACCATGTTCAGATTGAGGAATGTATACTAATGCAAATTGCTTAATGTAATAAGTACAACCATGTTCATAGGCAACAATTGGCATAACCAAGAGCAAATTGCTTAATGTAATAAGCACAACCATGTTCATAGGCAACAAGTTCCATAAGCAACAATTGGCATAACTAATGCAAATTGCTTAATGTAATAAGTACAACCATGTTCAGATTGAGGAATGTATACTAATGCAACTTGCTTAATGTAATAAGTACAACCATGTTCATAGGCAACAATTGGCATAACCAAGAGGTTGCATAACCAAGTGGATGCATAATCAACAGGTATGATTTTCACAGATTTGCATAACCAACAACTAGCAATTTCCATAACCAACAATTTACAGGTACCATAACTAACCATTTCCATAACCAACAATTTACAGGTACCATAAATTGATCCCATTAGTTGTACATCCAAAAAACAGGGGATCCCATAAACTATAGTTACTTTGTCTACTATCCAAAAACAACCACCATCATTAAACAACTATTGTTTGCATCACTAATAACCAAAAGCTACTGCTAAGCATTAAATTACATAAGAACCACATCATGGGGCTTGTCCCTTGAAACTCCTAGAGTTATGACCTTGTTGCCTGCACTTCATACATCTTATTGTCTTTCCAACCTTCTTCAGCTTCCTTCCTGAATCAATCAGCTCTCCAACAGCCTTCTTCCTCTTCTTCTTTGGCCTACCAATTTGAGTGTGATGGGTGGGTGGAATCAAAGTGGTTGAGCAAGTAGACTTCACCCACAACATCCTTCCATTAATTGGTTCCAACTTAAAACTATACATATGTTTCCATGTATCCAACCAATAACTTTCATGCACCCACTTCTCAAGAACTTCAGCTTGTTCTCCATTGCTCTGCATATTCCATATACATGCAACAACATGTTTGCATGGAATTCTAGTGAGCTCCCATTTCCTGCATGAACACCATTTTTCCCTTACATCTACAATGCATTGGTCCATCCATGGACCACTAACCTGGTATCTGCATTCACCATTCCATATGACTTGGTAATCTACAACATCATTCTTGATCTGATCAAGTACTTTTGTCACATTTGGAGTGAGGGGACCTTGTGCTTTGTCAATTAGGGTCTGCACATTTGCTATTCTCTTCATGATGTATTGCCTTATATACTCCAAGCAGGTGATAATGGGTTTGTCCCTTCCTTCCACTAATTGTTTGTTGAATACCTCACAGATGTTGTTCAACAACACATCTGTATGACTTCTTCCTGTTATTAACATGTGTTCACCAATTGTAAGTAACATGTGTTAATTTATAATCTTCATGTATGTAACATGTGTTAAATAAGCCCAAGTACCTGTAAAATGAGACCTGGCCCAATGATGAGGGGGTATCAGCTTCAACCAATTGAATGTTTGTTCATTCACCAACTTCAGATGCTCCATCTGACGATCAAACTCCTGGACAATGGTTGCTGAGGCACACTTCCACAACAAATCCTTGAACAGTTTACCTTTCCATGTCTTCTTCATATTTTCATGGATGTGCCTTAGGCAAAACCTGTGTTCTGCACAAGGGAATACTTGTGCAATTGCAGGTACTATTCCCTACAAGTCACACAAACATATATATATTTAACAATAACTAACAATAACTATCATAATAACTAACAGATGTATAGAATAGAAAAGTACCTTTTGTCTGTCAGTAATGAATGAGAAATTGGAATTTGTTGCCAGATCTAGATCATCCCCTAAGCAACTTAAAAACCACCTCCATGAATCTGTGTTTTCTGCCTCAACAATGGCGTATGCAAGGGGGTATGTGCCATTATTGGAATCAATTCCAACAGCTGTGAGAATCTGTCCAGGAAAAGGACCTTTCATGAAGGCTTCATCCAACCCTAAAAAATCTATCATGCCAGCCTTGAAACCCCTTTTCAACACCCCAAGACATACGTACACCCTCTTGAATCTTCTTGTTTGAATTGATGGGTTAGGGTCCACCTCAACCTCTAACTTCACAGTTGTGTCAGCGTTTGTTCTCTGAACTTCAGCAAGGTAGTCCCTCAAACTCTTGTACTGCTCACCATAGTCTCCACGAAGTTTATCCAAAGCCAGTGCCTTTGCTCTATGTGATTTCATCCTAGAACAGTTTTGCTCAAACTTTCTCTGCATATCCATTTGAACAGCCTTGACAGGGATATCTGGATTGTGAATAAGGGTCTGAACTAGATTTTGGGATAGGAAAGAAGCAGTACACGCCTTCACAGATCTTGTTTGGAGACAATTATGGGTCTCCACGTATGTTTTGACCACCCAATTAACATCATTTTTCCCTTTGGAAACATGTAAGACCCAAGGACATGAGGGCCCACTTTTTGCTTCTTTTTTCCCTAAGCTTGGACCACATTGACTTTCTTTTCTAAAATCTGGTAGGGTGCCTTTACAAATAGCCCTTAGCCTCATTGAATCATTCTTAACTACCTTAATCTGCCTTCTAGTTAATATTGCATGCATATCAATCATTTTTTTAATGCCATCTTTGGTACCAAATACCTTACCAACATAAAAACTGGGAACCCCTTCTGTTTGTTCACCCACAGCCCTTTCCATCCTAATTTGTTTCAACTTTCTTTTCCTTTCCATCTCCAAATCTGACTCATCTGTGTTGCTTTCAAAATTATCATGATCCAATGCATCAACAACAATGTTGTTTTCATCTCCATCCACTTTTAACTCCCTCCTACCAATCCACTCTGCATCAACATCTGTGTGTATGTGAAAGTCCATGATATCTAAGTCTACTTTGTCAACTTCATCCACAATGTAATCAGTATCATCACTGTCATCACTCTTGCAGTCATCAGTCTGTACATTATTACTATCCTGATCACTTGCATATGCTCTATCAGTTCTATTGGGGTCAAATTGATAATCTCTGAAACCAAAATCTCTCAAATCATTAAATTCCAACACATTAAATTCCTGTGAAAACAGTCCTTGGCTTTCAAGTTTATCAAACAAATCATTGAAGTGCTCATCTTCCAAAACATCATTAGTAGGACCAATGTGTTGGAAATCCATTACATTGACATTCTCTTGGACTTGATCACCTATATCAGGGGCATTCTCTTGGACTTGATCAACTTTATCAGGGGCATTCTCTTGGACTTGATCACCTATATCAGGGGCATTCTCTTGGACTTGATCACCTAAGTTAGTGGCAGTCTCTTGGACTTGATCACCTATCTCATTGGCATTTTGTTGGACTTGATCAATAGTGTCATGCCATTCAATGAAAAGTTTCTTCCTGCAAGAGATAGCAACTCCTTCTTGCACCTTTTTCTGTAGTCTACTAAACTCAGGTTCGTTATTTTCTTCAATCTCGTGTATAACAACATTAGTACCACTAGGACTAGCCAAATAAGTACCCACCCTACTTTTCCATTGTTCAGTGTATACTTCAAACACTCTGCATTCAGGAACATATTTCAACATGTTGATCACGTCCTGATCATTTCCCAAGGCTCTTAGACCAAAGTCCAAGTCCCAACCAGGGAGTCTAAAGTGATAATAAGTAGGGATTGGTTGTCTATACCCTATTTCTGTCATCATGGCATCCAACTCATGTACAGAGAACTCATCCATGTTTACTAAATCAACATAACTTAACTTACCTTGAACATAACTCCTATCAGGTTTCTTAGTGAAAAACCCTCCATGATGAATCTTGAACATAACCAACTGAGGGTAGCAATCTGTGAAAAAAACGATTTTTTCATTAACAAATCCAACTAACAACTGCATGACACTAAAATGGAGGGATGATAAACTGTTAGCTGCAATACATACCATATACGTCAACGTACTCGTTGGTTGATGGGTTGATTCGAATCTGCCACAAAGGACCATCCATTTTGCACGAAGACGAACAATCTTGCTTTGATTTTCACATACACTAAGGTTTGATGAAGAAATGGGTTTTACAGAAGCACAGAGAAGATGAAGATGGTGGCTTTGGTAATGATTAACATAAGAAAAGAAGGGTCAGCACCATAATTACATTCGGTAATACGTAAACGAGAGGAGAATAGTGAACTGACGATTTTACCCCTGTTAATTTGGACGCGGGAAGACATTAACGGTGATATATAGACGGCGTTTAGAGGGAGGGACCATATCCATACGCTTTGTCAAACCTCAGGGACGATCCATGTAATTTTTTCGAAATAGGGACCAAATCCAAAAAGCAACTAAACATCAGGGACCAAATATGTAATTTACTCAAACAAATAATTCATATATGAACGTTTAATAACAACTCAAATAACTCATATATGAATGTTTTATAATAATTCAAATTCACAAATCAAATCAAATTGATTATTATGAATCTATATTGTTTCTAACAGACACAAACACAAATCGTCATATTCAAATTTGAACAAAAAAAGTTGTAAAGAACTAAAATTGTTCAAATTTCGATTTGAGCAATTAATTACTTACAATTCAACTTCATCAATCACATCTACATCGAAGAACAGTAAAATATACAAAAATAAAAAACAATACCTTCATCTTCATTAATCACATCTTCATCGTTCGATAATTGATCGACTTCTTGATCAGGAACGGTTTCTGGATTCGACATCATATTAAGAAGAATCAAAAAATTTGATAGCTTTTCAAAACCTAAATTTTCCGATACAAGAAGAAAACGAGAGCAAATATCACGAGTATGGATTCGATAAACCGAATTAGAGACCTGTTAAGGATACGATTGACGAAAGATCTGTTTTATTTGAATTGGATTCTAATCAATATGATGTTAATTACAATGTTACCCTTCCTTAAAAAAATCAGATCATTTAATCCAAGGGACATGATCACTTCTCTAATTCTCATATATTTAACACTTCTCAAATGAACCTAAGGCTTATATATACACATATATAATATAGATGGAGCTTCAAATGTAAACTTTTTTTTCGTGTAAACCGTGTAAACTCTCGATTTCATAGGTTTTTTTGATGAATTTTTTTTATGAAATTGTTTATTTTGATGAAATTGTTTCATATCATTCATTTCTTGATGAAGTTTTTTTGCGAAATTTGTAGTTTCATAGGTGAAAACGAAAAGTTTCATAGGTGAAAATGAAAAATGTATGAAACAGTTCATAAAAATGAAAAAAACCTATGAAACTACAAATTTCATAAAAACAATTCGTCAAGAAATGAATGATATGAAACAATTTCATCAAAATAAACAATTTCATAAAATAAAATCATCAAAAAAACCTATGAAACTACAAAGTTTATACGGTTTACACAAAAAAAAGTTTACATTTGAATGGGACTATATATAGATATATATATATATATATATACATATATCTATATAAAGGTGGTATATTTTGAAACCTTAAAAAAATTGCAACCCTTGAAACCCATGATCTAACCACTAATACTATTATGGATGGTCTAGATTAGTTCCTACATATTTAACAATAAAAGTGATTTTATTTCGATTATTTTTCCATAAATAAGGCGGCAAAGGGTAATTTCGTCAATTGGATTAGTTCAGAAAATCGGATAATGATGGTAAGTAAGATTCATCATAATCAAATCGCGAAAATCACTCCATTTTCTTGATTTAGTTTCCGATTCACAATGTATATCAACACGATAACCGTTCTTGCAACCCTAAAAATTCAAAAATGGGAGACTGGTTTCGAGGTTAGTTTACAAGATCATTATTGGGTTTTTTTACACATTATAAGATCGAGAATTCTTTACTAACTAGGTTTTTGTTGTTATAATTGTCGACCTAAACAGGGAGAAGAAGAAAAAGTGAAAGAATCATGATGAAATACTCTTTTTCACGATTCAAAAACACTACCACGGACCCGATTTTACTGGATTTCGATGATTCCATAGAAGAACTGCCTAAACCCTTCCCTGGCGAACTTGATCATCCCAATCAAACCCAGTTGCATGCACCCGAAATTATGATGATCGACGAAATCATTCCCAACGCCACAACTTCACTTGAACCAGATGTAATGAGTAACACACATACAACCAGTGATGAAGGTATGGAACTAACTATGTTATTGTTGGTGTAAATAGGAAAATAAAGTAACTATTCCTGTGTTTTTCGTTCTTCCCCAAATTGAAAATGATATTTAGGGGTTTCATTCAATATTTGGGGTTTTACATAAAAGTGCTATTAGAATGGTCAATCACATTTAATGTTTTTTTTATTACTATGTCAAAATTAATAAACATGACAATGTTTTTTAGAAGATCGTTGCAATCAGAACAGGAGATGAACCCCTGAAAATTTTACATTTTAAATCAAACAATGTTTACAGAATTCATGATCCAGTACATCATTTTGATGGAGAAAATGCTATTAGTTTCAATCAATTTGATTAAAATTTTACGGAAGTGATGTAATTGATACAAGTATGTAATTGCCTAGTAATTACTGTTTCTTCCATAAGAATAGATACACTCTGATCTCTGATTCAAACCTTAAATGGTTTCATATTTTAGCATTGGTTTGGATTTTGTTACAAACTTGTCACTACCACTGATTTCAACTTCTTATTTCGGTATTAAACTGTTGAAAATGTTAAGACCATTTAATGCATTTGGAGTTTGTATTACGTAGAACTGAAGCTGAATAACGACAAGTATAATCTCCCAACATGGTTGTATTGCTTTCTGTGATGCTTAATGGTTAATCATTATGTCTATGCTGTCTAGAATCTTTTATTCAGAATTCATGATTCAGTACATCATGAATATTGATACATGATTTGATTTAACAATCATTAATGAAAATGAAAACATCAAATTCCAAACAAAATATTATACAAATGTTGATTTATAATTCAGGTGAAACTGTAAATGTCCTTTCAATCATGATTGTATAGTCATATTCTGAATGGCGTCCTTTCTTGGAATAACATCGGTTGATTATACGAACCTTCCTTTGGGAATCGCGATCCAGTTTTTAGCAGCGTTGGTTGTAACATCCCAATTCTAGATAAAGCATACATAGCATTAAATCATAACATTAACAAAACTGGGTCCCAAAATTTTCTTTACATCAATCTCAAAACTAAGGTTGGCGAAAACAACATATACACAACTGAGAACGTACTAGCTTCTATGAGTGGCACAGGCATTGTCTCTATCTGCATCTGTACTCTATCTTGCTCTTGCTCACTTACCTGAGCCTCCTACTATTTCCTTACCTGAAAAAGTATTAGTTTTGAAAAGTGAGGGTTAGACCATGAGGTCTAGTGAGTTCCCTCCGTAAACAGCGTACATCAACATTATAAAATCATTTTATAAAACTCATAACATTTTCCACATAAGCATCAATCATGGTACTGCACAGTGTTTAAGGATCACATAGCTAACCACGATCGGGGCCCAAGCAGACTCCCCTCTCGCCTCATACCGGGGCCCAAGCAGACTCCCCTCTATCCGAGTAGGAAAGAAACAAATTCCCTCCTACAAGCTCAACATAAATCTATCCGAGTAGGAAGGAAATGAATTCCCTCCTACAAGCTCATCACAATTGCCTAAGGGATCATCGGATCCCGAGGTACTCAGATCTAGGGGTGAGCAAAACCCGCCCAACCCGAGACCCGAAAAACCCGAAAAAGGCAAACCCGGTCACCCGTAAACCGAACAGCCCGAACCCGAGGTACTCAGATCCCACTGTGCAGACTAGAGGTGGCCAAAAGTCGGGTTTGGGCCGGGCCGGGCCGGGTCGGGGGACAACCCGGTTCTGCACAGTAACCGTGCGAACCGGGTCAGGTGAGAACCGGGTCGGGCCGGGTTTAAACCGAAATCCCCTGACCCGTTTAGTTGTATGTAGAACCGGTTTCGGGAAAACCGGGTCGGGCCGGGCCAAGAACCGGGTCGGAGTAGGGCCGGGGATTTTTTTGTTTTTTAACTGCTTTCTTTGTATAATAATTAATTACTAAACTTTAACAAAGAAAAATTGGATTGGAATCATTGGATAAGTAAAATACACTTTAAAATACGTTTTATTTATAATATATATATCACTAAAATACACTTTTACGTTTTATAATTTATATATAATTTTAAGTTACAAACTTACAAGTTACAAGTTACAATACATAAATTCTAAACATTCGAAGGTCCCGCTCCCGAACTTCCACTCCCATCACCCGGATAGTAATTGAATGGATTATAATTGAATGGATTGTATGGAGCGTAGTATGGATTTTGATTTGGATTGTAGTCTTCAAGAGTATTGTACTGCATCAGTCGTGTAATAGCCGTTTGATCGTCAAGGCGGTCGGTGTCTACATCTTCGTCATCTACGACACTACTAACATCAGAACTATCGGTTACGGACGGCGTACTTAGTAGTTCATCCGTGTCGTTTTCGAATAAGTTTTCTTCCACGCCTTCTATATCATCCTCCAGGTTCGTTCGATTTTGAATGTGGTCTTCTCCATCCAAGTAATCCTTCAGACATACGCAGCACTCCACCGATTTTGGGGTTAATTTTGTCCGACGCTCCGATATGATCCAGCCACTAAGAGAAAAGGCCGACTCCGAAGCTACAGTACTAGCTTGGATTGTTAGTACATCAAGTGCAATAGTGGCCATAATTGGGAAACTTGATTGTTTACTTTTCCACCATTCTAATAAATCTAGGGATTCAACATCTACGACGTTTGTGAAGGATGTTGTTATAAAATTAGTACGTACGTATTGATTGAATTCACCCAAATTATCCCCATCATATCTAGCTTTTTTAGAAGATTCCATGACAACCGATTGCATTAAAGTTTGCATTAAGTCTTCTCGGTTTCGGCCACGACTGCTACTAGAACCCGGTGAAAACATTTGAGGTGTAGGGGTTTGTTGGCTTCCTCCCCCATAATTAACTCTATAAATTTCATATAATTGATGAAAATCAGTATTAAATTGTTGTATGCGTTTCCTTGAAAAGCTAGAATTTGTAAGAGAATCCAAACCAAACGATAAACATATTGCTTGTATTAAAACTTCGACACCCGTAACATTTAAAAACGGGTTTAATGCCGCGGCACAAAGAAAAGTGAAGGGGATCTTTTTAAAATATTTTACCAATTTTTCTTTCATTGGTTTCACCACGTCGTGAAAGTGCAAATCCTGTTCGTATTGAGCAATTTTACTTGCCAAAATATAAAGTTGATTTAAAAGTAAAGGGCTCGTTGGATAATAAACACCGGATAACATAGTTGTTGCAGTTTTAAAATCGCCCAAAATATCGTGAAAGCCATGAATCCTTGTCCAATCATCCTGAGTTATCGTGTTATCCGGGTAATGAATGTTATAAAATGCTTGAATATATTGTTGTTGTCTTAATAAATTATCCATCATTTTCCAAGTCGAATTCCATCGAACCGGCATATCGTGCGCCGGTCCCAAAGCTTTAAAACCGACTTGTTTGCAATAATCTCTATATAAGTTTTGCATTTTTTTATTTCTTGTGAAAATTCGGCGTAACATAAGCCTAAACTTAGTTAAAGGCTCATTAAGTTTACTTAAGCCGTCTTGAACGGCTAAGTTTATTATGTGTGCGCAACAACGTGTATGAAATAATTTTCCCTCTAAAATAGGGGATAAAGCCAAACGTAATCGGTCTACGCATGCCGTATTATTACTAGCATTATCAAACGAAATACTAATAACTTTATTTTTTAAATTATAATATTGAAGACATCTCATAATTATAGAAAACTGACGTTCACCCGAATGTGGCGAACCAAAGAGCTCAAACGTGATTACACGTTTGCATAATTGCCACGATCCCGGCACAATCCAATGTGCCGTTATGCATATATAAGAATCTGGCAATCCGCATGGTGCGCTCCATACATCACAAGTTAAAGAAACTTTGTTGGGTAAGTTTAAAAACATTTCTCGCATAATTTTTTGAACCTTATTCCAATATTTTAAAGCATCACGCTTAAGAGTTTGACGACTTACCGAACCATTGTAGCGTGGTTGGAACCCATTTTTGATCATGTTTGTAATGTGAGGATTGTCGAAATGTCCGAACGGCAACGCCATTTGAATGACACATTTCATTTGCATTTCTCGGGCGAGATCATTATCATACGACCATACTTGACCGGAATTGTCAAGTATGGGTTGAGTTGGATCGGGACCCGATTTCAACCTCTTGCATCTTTCCTCGAAGTGGCGCTTTAACGTGCTATTTGATTCGGGTTTTAGGAAATCTCCACACCGTTTGCATTGCACCTTTTTTGTATCGTCGGGAAATTTTACCAAGTTGAAATTATCCCAAACCGGTGATTTTCGTGAATGATCGACAATAATGGTGTAATTTTGTTCGGCCATTTTTTTTATAGTAGAGACTAGAGACTAGAGTAGAGAGTAGAGAGTAGAGACTAGAGAATTGTATGCGTTTTTTGCGAGAAACGAATATAGCGAGAGCCGAGAAATGAGAATTGTATGTGTTTTTTGCGAGAAACGAATATAACGAGAGCCGAGAAATGAGAATTGTATGTGTTTTTTGCGAGAAACGAATATAACGAGAGCCGAGAAATTAGAATTGTAAGCGTTTTTTGCGTTTTGTAAGCAATTGTAAGGTGGTGATCACTCCATAACACCCCTAGTATTTATATGGGGTTTGGAGGGTGTTTTTTGAGGCAAAAAACGGTCAAAAGAGGCTTCCCAACGGTCATAAACGGTCACATAACGGCTATATTTTTTTTGAAAAAAATCGGGTCGGGCCGGGTCGGGTCACGAACCGGGCCACGAACCGGTCCCGGGTCGGGCCGAGGAAAATCCTACATACGCGAACCGGTCCCGGCTCTCGGGCTTGAAACCGGTTCTTGACCGGGTCGGGCCAGAACCGGTTCTTGGCCGGTTTCGGTTCGGGTCAGCCCGTCGGGTCGGGTCGGGTCGATTTGGCCACCTCTAGTGCAGACCGACTTCACATAACATACACATAGCTCATCATAGATCACGGAACGTGAAAACTTTATAAATCATTCCTTTTGTGCCGAATCATCTTTCAAACAAAACATACTTTTCATGGAGCAATTCGTAAAAGCTTGTAAGCAAATCATGATTGTAAACACACCATAACCAGTAAAATATTAAACTTTCATTCACGTAAAAATCATGTAAAATAACATGGCATTTCCACATAATCACTTTCTTTAGAAACACGTAAAATCACGTATTTTAGTTAGAAAAACTCGCATGGTTTGCTCGCTTCAAAGCTTCTCACTTACACTTCCGATCTCTAGGTGGAACACCTATTATTTAGGAAATGTATATCAAAGTCTAATTATTTAACTTGAGCTTACTTCCGAACGTACCCCACCATCATCTAAGATAATAAATTATACTTCTAATAAATGGACTATCGGACCATTTAATATTCGATTCCTTAATAACCTTGGGCCAATTTAAATTTACATTTCGGATCTTCAGAAAATAAAATTCCGAAACACTTGCTATATATCGGATTCTAAAAGAATGAGCCCATTTAAATACCCTAAATACCGGATCCTAAATGGAGGCCCAACAGTAATGCAAATTGGATCATGTATCTTAGCTACCTTGGATTGCAAATTAAAGAATTCAGATCGCGTGGTCCAAACAATTCCCTAGTCACGTGACTTTAATCCATGAGTTACACAAGTGCGGCCCACGGTATGAAAGTCCAAGTTCTAATTTAATACCGGAATCAAAAGAAATGAATACTTTAAAGCCCACTACACATTTCGGGTTTCATTATTAAAAGTGTAGTTCCGGATCAGATTGAGATGGGTCCTTGGCCCAAGGAAGGTTCCAAATCTCCTTTAATTAACTTGATTTCCGGATCATATGCACATACCACTTCCGGATCATGGAAAATAACTCCGGATCTGTAACGTCCCACTTTCCATTAAAGGTCAAAGTCGTAAGATTAACATTCAAATTACATAACTGAGCTTGTCCTTACATCAATACTAAACATACTTAACAAAAACTTTAACGTTAACATTAATCATAAACAGCGGAAGTCTCTCTAAGCCACAGCCGAGCACTATCTAGACAAATCGATCCAAAACTGGGAGCCTCGCGAGCACCATTGCTTCAAAGCCGTCACTAGTTCTACTTAGAAGAACTCGCTACACGCTTACCTGAAAATGGTTTAGTTTTGAAAAGCGAGGGTTAGACCAAAAGGTCTAGTGAATTCCCTCCGAAAACAACATGTAAAACAGTTGGAAAACATTTATCAATAAACTATAATGCATCATCATACAAGGTACTGCACTATGTGTGGATCACATAAATACTTCGCGATCGGGGTTCCATCAGGTTCCCTTCCCGCCCTCCTTGGAGCCCACTCGGACTCCCCTCTACCGGATAGGAGGGAAACAGATTCCAACCTACCGGCCTGTCATACATATCCAAGGGATCCTCAGATCCCGAGGACCTCTCTCTGACCCCACAGTGCAGACCGACACCACATAGCATACAAGTACGTTCATGAAAACATGCAAGTTAAAGTATCCGTACGTCATGTCTTTCATTTCTTCATGCTAAACATTTCATTTAATAGAACAGATACGTTCGTGAAAATCATGAAATCAGTTCATAACATTTCATACTCGGTAAAACCATAATCAGTTAAAACACATATCACTTTGCGTCTTAAAAAGGATTTAGGGAACTCACCTGATAGCAATTTCCTTTCTAACCTTGTATCTCGTTCCGTCCGTACACCTAATTCATAATTTATAAATTAATTAGATGTAACTCGATTGCTGATCTTAAGTTCTCCTCTTAATCCGATCTTAGAATAATTTGTTAAGACTGTTATATTCACACTAGGCCTTCATCAACTAGGTTAGACTTTAAATGAAATAAGCCCTAACTAACTCTAGGCCCAACAGTACTTAATTAACTTCTCGGCCCAAACTCCTTACTCCCGGTACGACTTCCGGCGAGTCCCGGTACTTCGGGCAACTCTCGGTACTTTGGGCAACTCCCGGTACTTCCTACGAACGGCTACGAGAACCCATCATCGCCAACTGGATTTCTTTTCTATACGCATCGATTTGTAGGGGTTTTTCTCACCACATCAATACCCAAAAGTGTTCCCATACAATTCATTAACAAACACAATCCTAATATCTGATATGGTTTCACTTGTTTAACAAACCAATTAATGGATTAAGAATCTGCCATACGTTCTCCTATAACAATACAACGATCCAGAGGAATTGAACCAAAGGTAAATTACTAGATGACTTTAAAGCAGAATAAAAGCTTAAGAGGTTAATACTTACCAGTTCTGAGCTTCTCCACCCACTGAATTGATGCAAGAATTATATCTGCTCTTTCTCTCGATTTCTTTCTCAGCCGCCAGAACAATCAATACCGGGACAAACCCTAGGGATCTGTTCCAATTTATATTTTCCACACTTTGCAAATAAGTCCTTTGTTTAATGCTTTTTCATTTATTTCGCCTTGGCCACCAAACTCTAAAACCTACTGGAATTTGGGTTGTTACAACACTCCCCCCTTAAGAGAATTCCGTCCCCGGGATTCCTCATTGGAAAAGATGCGGGTATCTAGCCTTCATCTCCGACTCCAACTCCCAGGTCGCCTCCGGACCCTTGTGGTGTCGCCATTGCACCTTGACTAGCTTAGTCTCCTTGCTTCGCGACTTCCTTACCTTAACATCCGAGATTGCTTCCGGTTCCTCTACAAAGTTCAATTTCTCATCCACTTTAATGTCATTCAACGGCACAGCTTTAGTCGCGTCGGCTAGACATTTCCTTAAGTTGGACACATGAAACGCATTGTGGATGCCACGTAATTCGTCAGGCAGATCCAACCTATACGCCACTTCTCCGATTCGTTCTGTAATCCCGAATGGCCCGATGTAACATGGGCTTAGCTTCCCACGTTTTCCAAACCGAACCACTCCTTTCCAAGGAGACACCTTTAACAAGACATGGTCTCCGACTTGAAATTCTATGTCTTTCCGTCTCTTATCCGCATAACTCTTCTGGCGGTCGCGAGCGACCTTCAGTCTTTCACGCACCTGGACAATCTTATCTGAAGTCAGTTGCACCAACTCTGGCCCGGCTAACTGCCTTTCCCCGACTTCGCTCCAACATAACGGTGTTCGACACTTTCTACCGTAAAGTGCTTCAAACGGCACTGCCTTGATACTCGAGTGATAGCTATTATTATAAGCAAACTCGATCAGCGGTAAGTGCTTTTCCCATGAGCCTTGGAAATCCAAAGCACACGCTCTAAACATGTCTTCTAACGTCTGGATTGTTCGCTCACTCTGACCGTCGGTCTGAGGATGGTAAGCGGTACTCATCTTGATCTGCGATCCCATTTCTCTCTGGAAGCTCCTCCAAAACGTGGAGGTAAACCTGCTATCTCTGTCAGATACAATCGACGAGGGCACACCATGACGGGCCACGACCTCGTTGATGTACAACTTTGCTAACCGCTCCAACGAGTAAGACTCTCGTACAGGTAAGAAGTGTGCCGACTTTGTGAGACGATCCACAATCACCCATATGGCGTCAAAACCCTTTGGGGTCTTAGGCAAGTGGGTTACGAAGTCCATCGTAATTTGGTCCCACTTCCACATAGGTATTTCCAACGACTGAAGCTTCCCATACGGTCGTTGATGCTCAATCTTTACTCGCGAACAAGTCATACAGACCTCAACAAAGTGAGCTATGTCCTTTTTCATTCCCGGCCACCAATAGTCCCGTCGTATATCTCCGTACATCTTATTAGTTCCGGGGTGAATCGTGTACTTTGATTTGTGAGCTTCTTCGAGAATCAGCTTTCGGAGCTCTCCGAGTTTTGGAACCCATATTCTCCCATTCAGACATTTCACCCCTCGACCATCTTCCACTAACATGGACGCTTGCCCTACCATCCTCTCCTTCTTGAGATTTTCAGATTCGAGCGCTTCAACCTGACATTCCTTTATCTCAGCTAACAGATTGAATGTGACCTCGGCCCTCATGGCCACAATCCTGGGGGTTTCACTTCGTTCCTTACGGCTCAAAGCGTCCGCCACCACGTTTGCCTTCCCCGGATGGTATTCGATCCTACAGTCGTAGTCGGTCAACAATTCAATCCATCTCCTTTGGCGCATATTCAACTCTTTTTGATCAAAGAGATGACATAAACTCTTGTGGTCCGTGAAGATCTGGCACTTCGTCCCATACAGGTAATGCCGCCAAATCTTCTGGGCAAAAACCACTGCCGCCAATTCTAAATCATGTGTGGGGTACCGGGTCTCGTGATCCTTCAGCTGCCGAGAGGCATAAGCGATCACCTTACCTCGTTGCATGAGTACGCAACCCAAGCCGAGCTTCGATGCGTCACTGAACACTACGAAGTCGTCAGAACCGTCCGGTAAGGACAACACCGGAGCGCTGCTCAGCATCTCCTTTAATTTTTGAAAGGCTTCTTCTTGCTTCTCTAACCAAACGAACTTGACATTCTTCTTCGTTAGAGAGGTCAGTGGCGTGGCAATACGCGAAAAGTCCTTGATGAACTTCCGGTAGTAACCCGCCAGTCCGAGGAAACTTCGAACTTCTGACGGATTCTTGGGTTGCTCCCAGTCCCGGATGGCTTCAATCTTAGCCGGATCAACCATGATCCCCTTCTCAGATATCACATGCCCGAGAAACTGCACTTCCCTCAACCAAAACTCGCACTTTGAAAATTTCGCATACAGCCTCTCTTGCTTCAATAGCTCGAGAATTGTACGAAGATGACTTTCGTGCTCCCCTTCCGATCTTGAAAATATCAGGATGTCATCTATGAACACTATCACAAACTGGTCTAAATAAGGTTGGCATACCCTATTCATTAAGTCCATGAATGCTGCTGGGTCGTTGGTTAGCCCGAACGGCATCACCAAGAATTCGTAGTGTCCATACCTGGTCCTGAAGGCAGTCTTCGGCACATCCTCCTCCCTCACCTTGAGTTGATGATACCATGACCTCAGATCTATCTTGGAGAAGTAGTTGGCTCCTTGTAGCTGATCAAACAGGTCGTCAATCCTCGGTATCGGATACTTGTTCTTGATCGTGACCTTGTTGAGTTCTCGGTAATCTATGCACATTCGCATAGTACCGTCCTTCTTCTTCACGAAGAGCACAGGTGCGCCCCACGGAGACGTACTCGGTCGAACGAATCCCTTGTCCAACAACTCCTGTAACTGAGTCATCATTTCCTTCATCTCAGACGGTGCTAGCCTATACGGCGCGCGGGCAATTGGTGCAGCTCCAGGCATCAGATCGATTCTGAATTCGATCTGACGATCCGGAGGTAGACTTGTTAAGTCATCCGGAAATACTTCCGGGTACTCATTTACTACTCGCACATCACCCACCCCACGTTTCTCCTTCTTGGCGTCCAACACGTATAACAAGAATCCTAGGCACCCTTTCCTCAAGCACTTAGTAGCCCTAACCATAGAGATCAGGCTATTCTTTCTATTACGGCGGTCCCCATAAATTACTATGGGATCCCCATCAGGTGGCTGAATCCTGATTAACTTTTTGTGGCAAACGATATTCGCATCATTCGCGGCTAACCAGTCCATACCCAACACCACATCGAACTCTCCCATTGCCATGGGATATAACTTCATAGGCATTAACCTCCCTTCTATCTCTATGACACACCCTTCTACCACCTCCTTAACGTACACCAAACTATCATTAGCGGTTTCCACCTCTAGTGCCCTCTTCAAACGTCTAGGCCTCACCCCCAAACATTTCATAAACGTACACGATACAAAGGAGCGATTTGCTCCCGAATCAAATAACACCTTGGCACATAGAGAGTTTACTGGAAACGTACTTGCCACAACATCCGGAACTTCCTCCGCCTCTTTCGCGGTCATGCGGAATTCACGTCCCTTCGGACGCGCCGGTTCGATACCCTTACCGTCGTCCTTTCTTCCCTGACGTTCCCCGTACTGAGTCGTTCCACCCTTTTTCAACTGCGGGCAATCATACCGCATGTGACCCTTAGCGCCACACTGGTGACATGATCCTCCTTTGGGACAGTCCTTTGCCATATGACCGGGCAAGCCATACCGGTAGCATGAGTTTGAACCTACCATGCATTCTCCCCGGTGCACCTTGTTACACTTCGAACACGTTTGCCCAACGGCATCCTTGATAACACGGTTACCTGGTCGGAACATTTTCCCTCTTCTTGAGTCGTTACCCGGACCATCCCATTTGCGTTTCTCCCCACCCTTCTCAGTCGTCTGACGGTTCTTTTCTTTCTCAATCAGCTCGGCCGTATTGATGGCCGCCTGAAAGGTAGTGGGGTTTCTAGTCAGAACCAATTCCCGAATACTGCTCTTTAACCCATGGATGAATCGCTCTACCCGACGCTCTTCCGTCGGCACATACAAACCAGCAAAGCGAGACTTCTCAATAAACTTTGTAGTATATTCTCGCACTGTCATACCTCCCTGATCCAACCCCAAGAATTCTTCTTTCAATCTTTTTACTGCCGTGAGTGGGCAGAACTGAGCTTTGAACCTGTCTACGAACGCTTCCCACAACATTCCCTTTGCCGCTGCCGAACCCTTTCCCCCAGTCTCAGCCTCCCACCAGTAAACTGCATCAGATTTCAACATGGACAAAGCAAACATTACTCTGTCCCCATCAGCACACTTGAACGTATCGAAGACCAGTTCCATTTCCTTCACCCATTTCATTGCTAAGATAGGGTCATACTCGCCCTTAAAAGTAGGGGGCTTGCATGAGGCAAAGGCCTTGAAATTGCATCCCTTAGCTGCTAACTCATTCATCACTTAATGGTCTGAATTCAAGTGACTCCCGGCACCAGTCACTAGTGAACTAGACAGTCCCACGCTTTCTCGGTTCTCACTTGCTTCTTTACTCCCCGAAGCTGACTCATTCTGCTTAGTGAGGAGAGCCTGCAGGGTCTCTTGAATCTTACCCAATTCAGCAGCTAGGTTCTCTCGAGTGACAAAAGTAGATCCGCGGCCTCGACCCCGACCCCTTGGCTGAGTTACCCTCCTTGCGGAAGTTGAACTCTCCTGAAGAGAGTCTTCTTGAACAACGGGGGCTTCCACACTCCTCGTCCTCCTAGTTGTACGAGTCGTTCTCAGGTTCGGGTTTCCTCCATCCCCGGCCACTTGGGTGGCGGCCCGGCGGGGTGTTCATCCCCGACCCCTCCCACGACCCCTACCTCTTCCCCTTCCATGGGTAACAGTTGCCCTTGCCGGTTCCACCGGTCCATTCTCCAGTACTTCTTCATCCTGATTCCTTGGCACTGCCGGTGCCGACCTACTCCTCAAAGTTCTCCCAGCCATTTCACTAACGCTGCAAGAAACAACAATTAACCTTCGCTAGATGAGACACAACAATTTTGCTATATAAGGTAAGTTTAAGCACACACGCGTACCTGTAAGTTCGTAATCACACTGGCCAGCTGTAATCCCAAACTTACCTTACACGTTTGTCCTTGGCACCTTATGTCCTAGCGCATTTATAGTGATCATTCCTAGAGGCAATCCTATGTCTCGACTGTGTTCCTCATCTTACAGTTTAAGTTTAGGCCCTATTGATCACCTAAATCCCTTAAACTAAGGCTCTGATACCATTTGTAACGTCCCACTTTCCATTAAAGGTCAAAGTCGTAAGATTAACATTCAATTTACATAACTGAGCTTGTCCTTACATCAATACTAAACATACTTAACAAAAACTTTAACGTTAACATTAATCATAAACAACGGAAGTCTCTCTAAGCCACAGCTGAGCACTATCTAGACAAATCGATCCAAAACTGGGAGCCTCACGAGCACCATTGCTTCCAAGCCGTCACTAGTTCTACTTAGAAGAACTCGCTACACGCTTACCTGAAAATGGTTTAGTTTTGAAAAGCGAGGGTTAGACCAAAAGGTCTAGTGAATTCCCTCCGAAAACAACATGTAAAACAGTTGGAAAACATTTATCAATAAACTATAATGCATCATCATACAAGGTACTGCACTGTGTGTGGATCACATAAACACTTCGCGATCGGGGTTCCATCAGGTTCCCTTCCCGCCCTCCTTGGAGCCCACTCGGACTCCCCTCTACCGGATAGGAGGGAAACAGATTCCAACCTACCGGCCTGTCATACATATCCAAGGGATCCTCAGATCCCGAGGACCTCTATCTGACCCCATAGTGCAGACCGACACCACATAACATACAAGTACGTTCATGAAAACATGCAAGTTAAAGTATCCGTACGTCATGTCTTTCATTTCTTCATGCTAAACATTTCATTTAATAGAACAGATACGTTCGTGAAAATCATGAAATCAGTTCATAACATTTCATGCTCGGTAAAACCATAATCAGTTAAAACACATATCACTTTGCGTCGTAAAAAGGATTTAGGGAACTCACCTGATAGCAATTTCCTTTCTAACCTTGTGTCTCGTTCCGTCCATACACCTAATTCATAATTTATAAATTAATTAGATGTAACTCGATTGCTGATCTTAAGTTCTCCTCTTAATCCGATCTTAGAATAATTAGTTAAGACTGTTATATTCACACTAGGCCTTCATCAACTAGGTTAGACTTTAAATGAAATAAGCCCTAACTAACTCTAGGCCCAACAGTACTTAATTAACTTCTCGGCCCAAACTCCTTACTCCCGGTACGACTTCCGGCGAGTCCCGGTACTTCGGGCAACTCCCGGTACTTCGGGCAACTCCCGGTACTTCCTACGAACGGCTACGAGAACCCATCATCGCCAACTGGATTTCTTTTCTATACGCATCGATTTGTAGGGGTTTTTCTCACCACATCAATACCCAAAAGTGTTCCCATACAACTCATTAACAAACACAATCCTAATATCTGATATGGTTTCACTTGTTTAACAAACCAATTAATGGATTAAGAATCTGCCATACGTTCTCCTATAACAATACAACGATCCAGAGGAGTTGAACCATAGGTAAATTACTAGATGACTTTAAAGCAGAATAAAAGCTTAAGAGGTTAATACTTACCAGTTCTGAGCTTCTCCACCCACTGAATTGATGCAAGAATTCTATCTGCTCTTTCTCTCGATTTCTTTCTCAGCCGCCAGAACAATCAATACCGGGACAAACCCTAGGGATCTGTTCCAATTTATATTTTGCACACTTTGCAAATAAGTCGTTTGTTTAATGCTTTTTCATTTATTTCGCCTTGGCCACCAAACTCTAAAACCAACTGGAATTTGGGTTGTTACAGGATCTAATTGTTCCAAGCCCAACACACCATACCCAAGTTCCGGAAGATCCATTCCGGACCCATTTCATCGAGGTCTAATTTCGGATCAGGTAAGGGGCGAGTTCCAGATTTCTAATTTTACTGAGTGTCCACTTCTGGAACTTGGTGGTTCCAAAATTCTTAGTTCCAGATCAAAAAGGAAAATACATTCTGGCATTAACAGTTCCAAAATCGATTCTTCTAAATTTGACGAACCAAGATTTAGTGTTTCACAATTAGTTTATTACCGCAAAACTAGCCATCTCTTTGTTTTTCTTAGATTGATAAGTGCTTAGCTCACACAAACCTTCAATTACAACATTACTCAGTTCAATATATAGTTAAAACCCATGGCTAATCTTATAGAAATCTTCCCAACTCAACAGTGAATACAACTAATAATTTGTTACTCAACATTCTTAGACAGGAAAGAATTTTATAGTTCTTACCAGATTAGGAGTTCTCTCTTGAATTCAATGCCAATCGTCTTCTTCTCCTTTCTCTTCTTCTTCTCAACCTCCAACACAATTTAATACTGAATAATAATGAAAACCTAGGGATCAGCTCCCCTTTTATACCTTTCTTAAATTGCAAATAGGTCCCTCAACACCAACTTTCCTTTCTTAGACTTTAGCCACCAACTTTCACATTTTGCTAGAAAACCCGGTTGTTACAACACTCCCCCCTTAAAAGAATTCCGTCCCCGGAATTCCTCATTGAAATGATGCGGGTATCTTGCCTTCATTTTCGACTCCAATTCCCAAGTCGCCTTTGGACCTTTGTGATGTCGCCATTGCACCTTTACCAGTCTGATCTCTGCTCAGTGATTCCCTTACTTTAAAAGCCGAAATGGCTTCGGGCTCTACTACAAAATTCAAATTCTCATCAGCACTGATATCCTCTAAGGTACAGCCACATCGGCTCCCGTCAAACACTTCTTTAAGTTCGAGACATGAAATGTCGAATGAACTCCTCTTAGCTCCTCTGGCAATTTAACTTGTAAGCTTCTGCTCCAACTCGTTCAACAGTAACAAAAGTCAGCTCTTGCCTCCTGTATTCCTTGCAAGGTCGCCATCATCACAACTTCTAACATATGCCCTTCAAAATATAGACGCGCATCACACTATAAATTTTCCAAAGTCTCATCGGGCACCCCAAGTTCGTACGCTATCTATCCAATCCTTCAAACTTCGATGGATCTACAAAACATAATCCACCTTACTTTTCTCCAGGACAAATCGGCTACCGCTCATCAACCATTTCATACGTTCTCACCACTTTATCACTCACACTCGTACGTAGTTAAAAGCAGGAACCTCCATGATCCCTCATTGAAGTGTTCACCTATCCGAATTGAACTTATCCTAAAAACACATCGATTTCTCACTGCTTGCCACAAGTGTCTAGTCACATAACGTAACTTCGGTTACTCTCGCTCAACGAGGAGAAGTAACCATGCTCTCACAAAACCATTCCTCATAGCCTATTACTGATCGATCAGTACGTTTGAACATTTCTCAAAACGACACCAACTCAACTTATTCAACTGCCCCTTTCTACTTCTTTCCAGCTCAGAACATACACAAATCCCCTTTCATTGATACTCATTCCAGGAGTTCGCACACTTATCGACGACAATCTACTCACCACTGCACTTTTCGGTATTACTGTCAAGCTTACTACCTACAATTTACTCACTTATTTTGTCATACGATCTTCACCTCTCAACGTTAGCGTGGAGCACCATCAACCGAACATTACTTGCCCCTCTCTTCCGACCTTTCCCTATGCTGATAATACTTTCTCGTCACTATACACAACCAAACAGTTGCACCAAAATTCTCACTTAAGGCATTCAGCCAAATCATCTCGAAATGACACCAGTGTTCGAAGTTACTGCACATTCTTTGATCTCTAACTATTACCTTCTCGGATAATTCTTTCACACATAAGAACAATTCACTTTCTTTCAAGATTTTGCATCTACCATACTACATTTTGACTAACCCAACCATCATCTTCGTTAAACTTCCAATGATTTCCAAATACACTCTTACTTAGCGACTCACACAACCAAGAACACTTGGTTTCTCACTTGGGTAACCACCCACTACCGCTCCGATATTCTATTCCGATAATAACCATACTACAATACCAATTGTCAAACCATGTGTCCCCACAACTTGGTTAACCAATCGCACCTCATTCGAAATCCCCAAAAAGATTTCCATCTGATGTTTCATCTTTCTAACATCACTTTACTACAACACTGGCTGGCACATTTATCTTAGCAATTGAAGCCACTACTCATTCACACATCCTCCAACCCTAACATCACACTGCCTACTAGATCTCTCATGGTCATTCACATACACTTCAAACTTTCCCTCATATTCCCCCGCATACATAACCGAGTCTATCTCTCTACTTGGTCCTTCCCCAACTCTAGTTGAACTATAACTCACGAGTTCCCAATTAGCTCAAACACAAACGTTCTTGCTAGCTCTTTACAATCCGAGCCCTTACATAAACAGGGCACAGTCCCCCACTGAACGATAAAATCTACATACTCGCTTCGTTCGTGCTACATACCTTATCCTTATACGAACCCTCCATACCTCGTAAATAGAATGCTTATCCAAAACAGCAGTTTCTCACCACTTAACATCCCTACCAGATGCTCTATCAACTTTAACCCTCCTGGTTTAAGTCTTCGGCCTCGACCACCTTACACAGCTGCCGACTTCGACAACAACAGTCAACCTGTGGATACTTTCTTAACCTATTCTTTAACATGGGTTCCTTACGGAACCTAATTCTTCCAACATATCATGATCAACTTCATAATCCGTCGCCCTCATTTCAAAATTTACTCATGTAACATCAATATTTCAAGATCATCTTAAGACTCTTAGTCGACGTCGAGGATATTTCATTTCTGCCTCACCACACTACTCATAGCGAGATGCTAATACCAACACCTTGATGACTTCTAGTCCTTACCCTAGACACAACTGTCCCTCGGCAACTGTATTTCCAGTCACCGAACAAGGGTACAGACCCTCATACAACCGACACTAAGGTCCACTTCTCTTGAACACAAATACTAAAACTACAACCATTCTCCCCTGATTTATCCAACACCTTTCCACCCTCGGAGTTCTTCCTTAGCTTAAAATGTAATACTCTACGACATAGTGAGTTCATAGCCTTCATGCATGACACACAGTAATTAAATCATTTCACACATGACACATTTTATCATTTTAAATAAACAACACTTGGAACCAGCCTGGGTACACATGACCCCAACATCCTCATAACTTCAATGCTATGCACAACGATCTCGAGAATCGTTCGCACACACCCCCTTTTCGTAAAACTCAATCCCTCTCAACCAAAACGACGTTGTTACGACAATGACACATTGAATGAAAATTTTTTATATAACAAAATTCTGATAGGAATTACCGACACAGAATAAACCAGTCGCTTCTCACACTCATTTCTATGACTTCATCATGTCAGTACTCCTTTTGGTTATAAAAGTTTTGTTGACAAACATTTTCTTGACTTTTTTTGCAACAATTTAACTTATCATGAAAAGTGTAAAATATTTTGCAAATCGTTAAGCTCAAAATTTCGTTGTGCGACGTAAACGAAATCGCCCTTTCTTTAAACATACGCTCGTACACGCTGACTCATTTTTGATCAAAATTGATATTTACACATTCATCTTAAATCGTGAAAATTTCATGTTACATATAAGAACGCCATACATGAGACTCTACTTGCAAACGAAGGCTACTTACTCAAACAAGGTCAACCACTTTACTCCGGCATCTTATCATTGACGCTCTACTTTCGACATGTGGGTTGTGGACCCACGTACTCGACCATTTCATACTATTTTCATCTTGACCAGTTACCTCACGTTCTACCTCTACACGTTTTTAGTCCTCTACTGATATCTTATCTCATTGATCCTGCCATTGAAAAGCTCGACTAAGAAGTCAGAGCTCCATTGACACTTTCAAGATTTCGACACTGTCCTTCCTTAACCTCCCAACTGATCTACCTCACGATTTCTACAACTGGGACTCACCAGAACCGGGGGTCTTACTCAAAAGCAATCACTCATCCTCTTCGAACCCACGAAAATCTACTTTTAGACGGTTCATAACATTCTATACAACATTTCTTCTCTACGATGTATACATACATCACATCATAAATGATCTCTCATGATACTTCCCCAACAAGGGGCCTCGGTCTATCCCTCAGGGATCTTGCTGGCCTTCTAGATTACTGGAACACGACATATAAGCTGGATCCAGACTACAACTTCGGAATAATAAGGCAGGCTAAGCACATACATGTACCTGTAAGTTCGCAATTACACTGGCCAGGTGTAATCCCAAGCTTACCTTACATGACTGTCCTCGGTACCCTATTAGTCCTACATCTACAATAGTGCTTTCCTAACGCAGTTCCTGATTCTCGGTTGTGATTTCTACTCCCAAAGTTTAAGTTTAGGCCCGTCCGGTCACCTAAATCCCTTAAACTATGGCTCTGATACCATTTGTAACATCCCAATTCTAGATAAAGCATACATAGCATTAAATCATAACATTTACAAAACTGGGTCCTAAAATTTTCTTTACATCAATCTCAAAACTAAGGTTGGCGGAAACAATCTATACACAACTGAGAACGTACTAGCTTCTATGAGTGGCACAGGCATTGTCTCTATCTGCATCTGTACTTTATCTTGCTCTTGCTCACTTACCCGAGCCTCCTACTATTTGCTTACCTGAAAATGTTTTAGTTTTGAAAAATGAGGGTTAGACCATGAGGTTTAGTGAATTCCCTCCGTAAACAGCGTACATCAACATTATAGAATCATTCTATAAAACTCATAACATTTTCCACATAAGCTTCAATCATGGTACTGCACAGTGTTTAAGGATCACATAGCTAACCGCGATCGGGGCCCAAGTAGACTCTCCTATATCCGAGTAGGAAGGAAACGAATTCGCTCCTACAAGCTCATCATAAATCTATCCGAGTAGGAAGGAAATGAATTCCCTCCTACAAGCTCATCACAATTGCCCAAGGGATCATCAGATCCCGAGGTACTCAGATCCCACTGTGCAGACCGACTTCACATAACATACACATAGCTCATCATAGATCACGGAACGTGAAAACTTTATAAATCATTCCTTTTGTGCTGAATCATCTTTCAAACAAAACATACTTTTCATGGAGCAATTCGTAAAAGCTTGTAAGCAAATCATGATTGTAAACACACCATAATCAGTAAAATATTAAACTTTCATTCACGTAAAAATCATGTAAAATAACATGGCATTTCCACATAATCAATTTCTTTGGAAACACGTAAAATCACGTATTTTAGTTAGAAAAACTCACCTGGATTGCTCGCTTCAAAGCTTCTCACTTACACTTCCAATCTCTAGCTGGAACACCTATTATTTAGGAAATGTATATCAAAATCTAATTATTTAACTTGAGCTTACTTCCGAACGTACCCCACCATTATCTAAGATAATAAATTATACTTCTAATAAATGGACTATCAGACCATTTAATATTCGGTTCCTTAATAACCTTCGGCCCAATTTAAATTTACATTTCGGATCTTCAGAAAATAAAATTCCGAAACACTTGCTATATATCAGATTCTAAAAGAATGAGCCCATTTAAATATCCTAAATACCGGATCCTAAATGGAGGCCCAACAGTAATGCAAATTGGATCATGTATCTTAGCCACCTTGGATTGCAAATTAAAAAATTCAGATCCCGTGGTCCAAACAATTCCATAGTCACGTGACTTTAATCCATGAACTACACAAGTGCGGCCCACGTTATGAAAGTCCAAGTTCTAATTTAATACCAGAATCAAAAGAAATGAATACTTTAAAGCCCACTACACATTCCGGGTTGCATTATTAAAAGTGTAGTTCCGGATCAGATTGAGATGGGTCCTCGGCCCAAGGCAGGTTCTGAATCTCCTTTAATTAACTTGATTTCCGGATCATATGCACATACCACTTCCGGATCATGGAAAATAACTCCGGATCTAATTGTTCCAAGCCCAACACACCAAGCCCAAGTTCCGGAAGATCCATTCCGGACCCATTTCATCGAGGTCTAATTCCGGATCAGGTAAGGGGCGAGTTCCGGATTTCTAATTTTACTGAGTGTCCACTTCCAGAACTTGGTGGTTCCGAAATTCTTAGTTCCGGATCAAAAAGGAAAATACATTCCGGCATTAACAGTTCCAAAATCGATTCTTCTAAATTTGACGAACCAAGATTTAGTGTTTCACAATTAGTTTATTACTGCAAAACTAGCTATCTCTTTGTTTTTCTTAGATTGATAAGTGCTTAGCTCACACAAACCTTCAATTACAAAATTACCCAGTTCAATATAAAGTTAAACCCCATGGCTAATCTTACAGAAATCTTCCCAACTCAACAGTGAAGACAACTAATAATTTGTTACTCAACATTCTTAGACAGGAAAGAATTTCATAGTTCTTACCAGATTAGGAGTTCTCTCTTGAATTCAATGCCAATCGTCTTCTTCTCCCTTCTCCTCTTCTTCTCAGCCGCCAACACAATTTAATACTGAATAATAATGAAAACCTAGGGATCATCTCCCCTTTTATACCTTTCTTAAATTGCAAATAGGTCCCTCAACACCAACTTTCCTTTCTTAGACTTTAGCCACCAACTTTCGCATTTTGCTAGAAAACCCGGTTGTTACATTGGTGTCGGTGTTTGGGATTCAGAATGTACCCACTTCACAACCTGCAGATAGGAAGGAAAAGAAGCCAGGTTTGAGTAAAAGGAGGAGAGAAATTAGAAGGGTTGGAAGAGTGGTGTTCAATATGGTTTTTGTTTATTGAAGAGAAAGAGATCCGAAGCGCAAAGGTGGAGTTATATGAATCAAGAAAATCTTTAGAAGTAACACTTGTAGCACAGAGGGGCAATAGTAGAAGTAAAAGATTATAATTGAAGGCTGGAAGAACTTGGTGAAGAGTGATAACTTAAGCTAGGCTAGGTTTATTTCTTGGCAGGGTTTAACTTGTGTACAGTAAGCATACATGTAAAAGAATGTTGAATTTTTTCATTCACATATGAATGCACATGTAAAAGAATGTTGAATTGTTTTTAATGTTACACTCTGTTCGTAATCATGAATTACAATATAACTTGACAAATTAACCTTATATGTCAAGAGGGTTACATCTACATGTTCGTCTACGATTGTATCATCGACACAGTTATATTTGGCTTATCAGAAACCTCTTTGGTGGGTTTTTTGGTTTCCATTGTCAGCGGTTGTATGATTTTTGATTCAGTTATCACGTTTAAACCTTGATAATGTTTATAAATGCCAACGATATTGGTTGCATAAACGGAAAAAAATCAGTTGAAATATCTGCACATACATAGATAAGCATGAATGTAGGAGGAGATATATATATTCATTATATTTGAAAAAAATGGATATGATTAATGTTACCATAAATTCTGCCGCATGGAATATGGAAACTGTTTTGAAACAGCTGATTAAAATAATTAATTAAAAAAAACTAAATACCGATGATACCCTTATAATTATAGGGAACTCTTGATTAAGGTTAACAACTAATCTAAACAAATGAACAGTCAAGATGGAGGTTGCAACGGTTGCAACATTTTCGTGGGTTGCAAAATAGTCTTCCTCTCTATATATAAGGTTGGGTTCCGGTGAGAATCGCCAAATTTGCTGTGAGAAAAACAACAAACCTTCACAGCAAAAAACACTGTGAAGGTTTACCATCACAGTCTTTTGCTGTAAAGATTTAGTGTTAATTTTTTGGTCTCACGGTCTCATGGAAATAGCATGGTCTCACATGATCTCAAGTCTCTCTCTCTCTCTATATATATATACATATACATATATATATATGAGTTATTTAAGTATTTGGTCCCTAATGTTCTATGATTTCTACAAATACAAGGAAAAACAAAAAAATAGGTGCAAAATGAGGACAAAATATGGATGGACGATTTTGCCCTTGCCTCTAACGAAGATTTTTAATGGAGTTAGTGATCAGGTCCCACTTTTAGAGCAAAATTGAAACCTTGAGGACCAAAACTTGACTTATAAAACTAGGTCCCATTTTCAAAGAAATTAAAAAACGTGAGGGACCAAAACTGAAGTTGTACTTTATATTTGATTTGGGTGTGATGGTTACAACGGCGGGCGAAATTCAAAATTTTAATAAAAGCAAGAATCCCCCCAGCATGTGTCACTGACTCGTTTTATAGCTTCGATTAGAGCTTCCGAGATCTGATTATTCGATTTTCAAAATTCAGGATACAATTTGGTTGATTCAATTTCAAGTACAAGTAAGGTAAGATCTGGTTGATGCTTCGTGATTTTGAAAGTCCAGGCTTATTACGTATTTGATTTCTGTCTAGGGTTCTTTTTGGTTTCCTTTCGCAAATTCGTTGTATCCAAGTTTCATATGTCTTCTGTAGTTTGAGTTTCTCTGATCATTGGTTCATTTAGTTTAAATTTCGTAACTTGCAGAGTTGGATTTATTGGATTTCTGAGTTGCATTTTAAGTTTTAATTACTACTGTCTGAAAGAAAGATGTAAAGCTTGATTTGATGTTAATTTGGTTGGTTTTTAACTTCAAATTTGAATTAATTGTCAAATAAATAAGTAAGATATATTTTTACTTAAATTCTGTAACAAATCTGTAATTATATATACATTTATGTGTATAGCCATGTCGTCGTCAAATAAAAGCTGTTTGGTCATCAGATTCTTTTATCCTGGCCATTTAAAACAGCTTATGATACTCCAAGTCATTAATTTCTATTAGTACTCCACACTTTTCTTGTTTGTTAATTTTGTTAAGTCTGTAAAATTTGATAAAAAAATTGTTTTAATAAATTGAAAAATAAAGTATCCACCAGATGATATATCAATCCGCAAATATAAATTCAAATAAATCATTTTCTTCTTGAGTTTAAGATTGTCTTTTTGAAATTTATTTTGTTCCATCTGGTTTTCAATTTGAGTATAATTTCTTGGCTTTGGTTTTATTTTGAGACTTCTCATCTGACTTTTTATTGGGTTTTGGTTGGTTCAACAAGTGAACTTTTGCTTTTCAATATAAATTGAAGAACTTAATAGATTTAAGCAGAGAGCTCAGATTAATCATATGTTGCATTTATCTTGGAGCTTTACATGAGATACATTCAAAAGTTACCTTCTATTTGTTTCTAATCAAAAATTTGTGTTAACTTGTACAAAAAATGTGAACTTTTGCCATTTAGGTTCATCTCTAGATTGCTTGGTATTGTGTTTTACAATTTTATATACTTTTGGGTTATATGGTTGATGTTGGTATTCGATTCGTAAGCATTTAATTTGACATTGTACCTATATGACATTTTGCTGTTTATTCAAGTTGTTCTTGCACCCTTTATGCTTTATATTTCTTAAATGGAGATTTAAGTCTACTATGAAGTTGCTATGCAATCTTGAATTTTGTTTCAATGTGAACTGACTAAATCAAGTTTGATTATTTTCTCAGAGAATGGACTCTTTACCTGATGCTGTTGTCCAATACATTTTGTCAAACATGAGCAATGCCAAAGACGTGGCGTCTTGTAATTGTGTCTCCAAGAAATGGAAAGACTCGATGCCTTACATTAAGAACCTTTACTTCCCTCGTAGTATTTTCGACAACCTAAAAAGTGGTCAAATTCCTGACTGCATTGTGCTGCAAATAGTCTCGTCGATTTTTCGACTCGAAGACCTTGTAGTTTATTGTCCCTTTACCAGTGCAGGGCTGGCTTCATGGTTGATACTTGTGGGTTCTTCCTTAAAACATCTTGAACTCCGTATGGATAATCTTGTTGACCAGAATAATTCTAACGACAGTTCATCTAAACTTGAATGCATTGAAGTTGCAAGGAACTTGGAGTCGTTAAGACTTTGGGGTGTGTTAATGGTCCGTGCTCCGAAATGGGATGTGTTTCAAAAACTGAAAACTCTTGAAATTGTTGGAGCTAAATTGGATGATTCGGCCTTGGCTGAGGCTCTTCAAGCGACTCCTAACCTTACCCATCTTGTACTTCTTGGTTGCGAAGGTTTAAGGACTGTTTGGATTGAGCTTTTTCAGCTTCAGCACTGCAAACTTGATTTTTACGGTTTGGGAAGCTGCTCGCTCACTCTCACGGCTCCAAAGATCGAATATCTTGAGGTTCAAGGGTGTAGTTGGATTAGAGTTCACGAGACCAATTGCTTAAAGAATCTTTCGATTGCGAATAATGCTGGTAAAGTTCAAGATCATCCTTAAAAAAGATTTCATTTTCCCAAATCCCAAGTGGTTATGTAGGTCTTATTATTCATTTAATGTTATTTCATAATTTCATTTTTGTTGGTCCCATTTTCATGATGCCAAGATATTGAGATGTGATTTTTGGGTGTTATTGGTTGCAGGGAGAGTTTACATGGTGGACTTTGGTAAGCTCATGGCACTAGAATCATTATCCATTAGAGGTGTGCAATGGTGTTGGGATGCGATAAGCAAAGTACTTCAACTTGCAAGTGAAGTGAAGCATCTGTATATGAAAGTGGAATTCACTGGAGATTTCGAAGCTCTTCTCCCCTTTCCAGAAATCGATTTTGTTGACTTTTTCAAAAGTCATCCCAAGCTCAAAACTTTCGACATCCATGGTGCAATGTTTGCTGCTTTATGCCAGAAGAACAGTCTAAAGAATGTGAGTTCTACAAGCAAACACAAGTACTTTCTAAAACAAGAATCTTGATTTATGGACGAATCTTATTTTTCTTTGGGATTTTTTTAGGTGGATTCAAATTTCATGATTCCTTGCCTTGAAGAGGTAGTGATCACTGTGAGATCGCCGTTGAACGCTGAACAGAAATTGAGCACGCTTGCATCTTTGGTGAAGTTTGGGAAGAAGTTAAAGAAGATGAAGATCAAGATTCTTCGGATGAAAAGTGGGCACAGCAGTGCTGATGAATTTTTTGAGGATATATGCAGGTTTAAATACAAGTATCCTGAGTTAATCTCAATAGAATGAAAAAAACCCATGTTTTGACTCAATTCATTGCACAATCAGATCTTATAATTCTTGTTTGGAGTAATAACTTTGATTAATGTTTATGATGTCCACATTCACATGTGATCATGTTCATTTATGTGGTTTCATGTTTTGTACAAGCACTGATCAATTCAATTATGCAAATGACCCAGATTGATTGTTCTTGATTTCTTTGTTCCAAGTCTCAGTTGATTAAAATGGGTCAGTTTTCTTCTTCATTCTGAATTGGGTTTGGGTGGATACTTGTTTCTATTTGTATGTAATTGCTTACTCTTAACTAGTTCTTTTAATAGCTTTTATTATCTGCCTTACCTATTTCACACCTTTTTCACAAGGAGGGAGTCCTTATAGGAATAACTGCTCTACTCTTTGTGGGAAGAGATCGTGTTCGTGTAAATTTTACCCACGGACCCTGGGTTTGGGTCTTTGGGCGGGACATGCGGGTTTGTTTGGTTTGGTTATTTGTCAAAGTGTTAAACGAATTGTGTTAGGGGCTCTATGCCTGGTTTTCCATTATGTTCTGTATAGATAAAACCGTTTTTGTGAATTATACTCTTTGTATAGATGAAGAATGTTTTTGTTGAGAGGGTTTTCTTAGGAGCGTGTTTTTTGCATGTATGGAAAAAAAGTTGACTTTTTGCAACAACAAAAAAACTTACTCCCGGAAGCTTACCGAATAAGCCACTACTAAGTAATCATGTATAGCTGATCGAATAAGTTGTGAGTTTCATTAAGCTGCTTTATTTAAGTTGCATTTGCTTTATCATCGTACTTATGCAGTTGCTTTTTGTTATTTATTTTATTTTCATTAAGTTTATTTTTACCTTTTATTTCTGAAACATGAATGTCCCAAGAGCACTCTTTTTATATGCATAATTTCTTTGCATTTTGTAACAAGCTATTGTTTATGACATTTTCGTTATAAATAAATAAGTAAATAACCTTATTCGTAGAGGTAGAGGTAGAGACCTGGGCCCGAAGGCACATTCCTTGTCCAACAAATATGTTACGATTGATTCATTTATTTTTTTCTTCTATTTCGAAACTTATACATCTGTTGTTAATGATATAATTTATTGTTCTTTTGTCATCAGATGGGTCTACTGGAATATTTTCGTAATAAATAGATGAAATTCATGGTTTCAATATCCTCGATCTACCACAAGACACCATACTTGAAAGCGGTGAAATTTAGGATTTCTATTAAAGTATTTGCTATCATTATAAAATTAAAATAAATAAGGGTATATGAGAAAACCAATATTTTATGTTTTTACCCTACTTAAAAATCATCATTTAAATAAGAGAGCTTTTTATGTCAAAATAAGTTCCCATAAAAACCTTGAATCCAAAAACCATTTTATATATTTATTGGTGCTTTAAATATGACAACTCATTTCAAATTGGTAGAAATAAGAAGTTTGAGCATCTTACACCATCTATAGTTCTATACTAATGAAAGTATCAATCAAGTTTTACAATAAAGTCTATATTCCAATACACGAACGAAGATCTGAGGATACAAAGGCGGGGAAAATTCAAAATTTCAATAAAAAGCAAAAACACAGAAACAAATGTCAGGCTCCTTTTGTGGCTTCGATTCGAACTTCGTAGATCCGATTTCTTGCTGTTGAAACTTCAGGATAAGAGTTGGTTGCTCGAATTTCTTGTGCGAATAAGGTAACATGTGGTTGATACTTCGTGATTTTGAAAGTGCAAGCTTATTAGGTATCTGTTTTCTGTCTAGGGTTTATTTTTTCAATTCGAGTTTCATTTCTTTTGTAACTTCGTCGGATCCAGGTTCTCGATGCTTTAAATCTTTTGATTCCTGCCTCGTTTATCTGATTTTGTGGTCCATTACACTTGCATTTTGTTACTTGCGAACTGGAATTTGTTAGGATTTATGAGTTGCATTCAACTTTTAATTACTCCTGTACCGTAAAAAAGATGTAAATTTGACGTTTGATGTTAAATTCACTAGTTTTCAAAAAATAATTTTACAATAACAGTATTAGTTTTTTTCTCGTGTAAAATTGAATTGGAATATATATTTTGCGGGAATAATCTGTAATTTTATTGTTTGGTGCAACTAAAAATGTTTTCTTTGGTTATAAATGATGGTAGTTTCTTAAAAAATGTTAATGTGTAAAAAATAAACCTTCTATAGATAATTAGAGATTCAAAGACAATATATAGAGTAATTTTTAGTGGTGGATTAACCGATTAACAGAGTCATTGAGGTCATGGAAGTAATCTTTTTGTGTTTATAGGGTGGAGATGTCCTATTTGTTTTGAATCTTTTGATCATTTAGCGTTGTCAAATTTGGGTTTAATTAATGGGAGGTTTCCGGTTTCTTGATGTGGGGACTAATGAAAATGAGCCCTACAAAATACAGAAAGATGAAAGAAGGAAAATTGTATAAATCTTTGAGCGGTAGTTAGCTTTCTCATGGTAGAGTTTTGGACTACTATCAAGCCATTAACTTTTTTATAAACGTTCTTCGTTTGTTGGAAAGATTTAATAAATTAATAGGTGGTTATATACTTATATTGGTTGGTAACATCATTCTTGCTCATCAAACAGGAAAACTTTGAGATTCATTACACACACCATGACAGATGCAAAGACAATGGACGTTCATGAAGCACTAGACGAAGTTAGAGCGCAGAAGGAAAGGCTCGAGGAAGAAATTCGTACCAAGACGGATCTTTACAATAACTTGAGAAAAGCTCAAAATGAACTGGTGACTAAATTTCAGGAAACAAAGCTGCAATCTGATAAGCAAACCCTAGAACTGAATGCCAAGTCTGAGGAGTTATCTACATTAAACCAACTCCATCAGGACCTCAAATCAAGTTTCCAAGAAAAGGAATTGTCTCTTCGGCAGCTTAATTCCGCGATTGAAAAACTACGTTATGAATACGGAGAGAAACTTCAAAAGTTGGAGGGAGAAAACAAAGATCTTGTCTTGGCTTTAGATGAAGCAACAACAACTTCCCAATCATTGAAGTCGCAAGTTAATGCCAGCAACATGGAGATTGAAGATCTCAAGAGAATTTTATTACTTAAAGATAAGAAACTACTAGAAACTTCCGCCAAAGCACAGACAACTAAGGATCTGACGCAGAGAGACGAGGTGATATGTAAACTGGAGGAGAAGCATAGAGATGTTGAAGATCAGCTGAAGTGGAAGAATGAACAGTTTCAACATCTTGAAGAAGCACATGAGAGGCTTCAGGATAATTTTCGATCTAGTAAAGCAGAGTGGGAGAGGGAAAAGTCGTTGATGTTGGAGGAGATCTGTTCGATTCAGACAAGTCTGGATTCTCAAACGAGAATGTCTGAAACCCTTCAGACACAGTTGAGGATATGCAACCAAGCCTTAGCACATGAAGAGAGCACACGGAAAATGTTGGAAGTCGAGGTTTCTGAGTACAAATCACGTTTTGAGAATATTTTCTCAGAGTGCCATGAAGCAAAGGCGGCAATTGAGAAGTTGTCTCACAAGCGAGATGAAGAAGTTGCAGAATTACGAGATACTTTGGCCACAAAAGATTCTCAATCCAAAGAGATGGGGTATAAAATGGCCCACTTGGAACAAGAGAATCATGATCTATCAGCATCTCTCAAAGAATTCCAAGAATCTCAAATTATCAATGGTGGAACTAATGGCACGTTGAGGAAACTTCAAAAGAAATATCAAGGGTTGGAACAACTGCACAAGAAATGTGCTGAGAATTTGAAAGACAAAGAAGTTGAGTGGAAATCTCAACTAGAAAACGTGAGGAAAGAGATGGACGAGTATCTATCAAAACTGAAACTTCAAAGCGAACAAGTGAAGCAACTACAGGAGGAGTTGGAGTCTTGCCATTACTTGTCCGAAATTCAGAACGAAGAAATTTCTTCAGTGGTACTCGTGTTGAAATCCAAGTTTTCAGTAGCGTATTCCGAGCTGCTTACAGAAGTATCCAAACTGGAGTTATGCAACAAAGAAAGAGAAGAAAAGATCCTACAGCTAACAGCGCAATTAGAGATCAAGAACAATGCTCTTCGTGAAGTAAATGTGAACCTTGCCAAAAAATGCGATGAAGTGGCATCATTGATGGAAAGGGTTGAGTCCATTGAAGATATGAAACAGCATCAACTTCTCATGGAAGAAGAACTTCAAAGGCATAAGAAGATGCTTGCTGAATCATCTCAAATATTGGAAACTTCTAGAAAGCAGGATGATGAAGATGATTCAGACGCTTTATCGCAGAAATTAGTCGAGTTGGAGAAAATGAAACTGTTGGCCGAAAGCCAGAATATGCAACTTGAAACTGAGAATGAAAATCTTGTATGTAGAGCAAAGGAGCAAAACGAAAAAATTGTTGATTTGCAGCAACAGCTTGTGTTTCTGGAAGCATTGGTTACAGAAAGAACGGAAACAATAGAAGCACAAAAGCAGGATAAAGAAAAATATTTCAAAATGATAGAAGAAAAAGAAAGCAGCATACAGAACCTGCTAATTGTTTCTGAGCAAGAAAAAAAGAACCTTTTGCAGGCTATAGAAGAGAGAAACCAGCGGATAGAAGAGCTTGGTGAAGAAGCTAAAGCATTAGAGAAAGAGATAACAAATGCTTTAATGAGATCCGAAGAAAAACAGATTGAGATTGATGTTATATACCAGACTTTACACAAACTGGAGATTGAGGCTTCTGATTTATATCAGAAACTTGAGGTCCAAAATGCATCCATGTTGCAGTCCTCCAGACACACAGAAGAATTAGAAGCCTTGCTGCAAATCAAGAAGTTAGAAACCGAAAAGCTGAAGGGAGAGTTTGGAAAGGTTGAGGTTCAAAACCAAGGTTTACATGAAGATATCAGAAAAGTATTATCAGATAGGGAGCATTTGATGATGGAAATGGAAACAACATCAAATCGGATTGGTGAATTTTGTAAGGATGATGGGTTAATGAAGATGCTGGAAAACATGTTGCGGAAATCCAATGTTTCATTTTCTTCGTTGCATAAAGGAAAGGACGAGATGGTTGATACAAGATTGCCACTGGTTGATTTGAACAAGTAGGCGTTGTCTTCAAGTTGTGCTGTTATAATGCATGGTATGTCATTCTTTCAAAGGATTTGCAATTTCTATTCAATAGGAAATGATCTTCATAGAATGTTTTTCATATCATGCCACAGTTAATACTCATCTTAGATCTGTCAAATGGTACTTATCTTGGATATTTTCTTCGGTTGGATTCAAATTTCGACAGGATTTCATCAAAAAAGAGTATGTGAAATCTAAATCAGGGACTTAAAAGTCAAAATCTTTAAAATGTATTACATTTAGCTCCAACAGGTTCTCTATTTTAGAGAACCCAACATCCATTGTATAATTAAAATATTATCATCCCAATACATTTTTTAAAAAGAATTTATATAAAATAATCGTAACTCAATCCTATTGATGGAAATGAATAAAAAAATAATTTCTCTCTTCATCTAGTAAGTTATAGAGAATTCTCTAAACTTGGAGCTTTCTCTATTTTAGAGAACAATATAGAGAAGCTATTGAAGCAATATAGAGAATAAAAATGCAATTTTCTCTATTTTAAAGAAGCGTTTGGAGATGCTCTCATTTGGTTCACTTTTAAGGGGTGGAATGGAATATTAAATGGTTTTGAAATCCATAAATCACAGAATCCTCTGTTCTTTACATGTATCTAGGATTTCAATTCCATTGATAATAATAATAAAAGAGAGGTCGAGATAGATGTATTAAATACACCTCTCTTTATCTATCTATTTATTATTCATTGTAACTCAATAATTATATCACCATCCAACTTTATATTTTAATTACCTTTATTTATTATCTTTTATCATTGTTGTTATTTTTCTTTCATTTAATCAAGCATTTATTACTATTACTATGTCTTTGTATTAATATCTAAGATAAAAATAATATGTTTTTTAAAACAAGAATACAAATATAAAGAACAATGTAATAACCGAGTTCTATTTTTTTGTCAATTAATAAAAAGTGTGGTAGAAGTCCGAAAAGTAGAAGTTTCGTGATTCAAGTGTGAAAAGGAAATAATTTAGTGGTTAGTTGTGAGAGATATAAAAAGGGTACAAACCCTAGAAATTTCATTCTTCTAAAAAAGAAATGAGTGTGTGGCTAAGGTGCGATTGGGTGTGCAGAACCAAAATCAATTAGTTCCAAAGTTCTTCAAATTGGATGTTCATCTTGCAAGGTAATCTCCATCTTTTGTGTTTTTTTTAAGATTTTGATTTTTAAGTCTAGAATGTTGGGGAGTCTAGAGTTTGCTATCACTTGGTAAGAATGAAAATGGAGTCTGTGTGATTTTTATTCGATTTTAAAAAAAAGAATCTGATGTTTAAGATAATGTAATCGATTGATAATTGGTGCCCCTAAATTCTAATAGTTTAGCATTAATTGGGACTGTGTGTAATGGTTAATTTTAATGTTTAAGTTTTCTGTGGTTCGATAAGAAAAACCCCAAGATCGGAACCGGAATATGGTTCCGGGAGATAGGATCCGGAATTCAGACCAACAATTGAGTTCCGGTATTGTAAATAAAATTGAGTTCCAGAATTAATTTCCAATGGTGATCTGGAATTAATATTCAAGAGTGATCCGGAAGCATATTTTTGAAGTGGGCCTGACCAACATTATAGATCCGGTAATGTTTCGGTAGTCCCTCATGAACCAGATCCGGAGTTTAAAGTTGGGAGATGATCCGGAATTATCTTGGGCCGTGAGCCCGGTGTGTGTGGTTTAAATTAGATTTGGTTGTTTGGATAATTAAAGGAAACCCGAAAGTAATTATCATAAAGATCTACAATTTAAATCTCGGCCCAAATGAAATCCACGTGGTCCGAAATCAGGCTACCAGAATTTAGAAATAAATGAGGCTGGGCCGGAGTTAGTTAAAGGTGGTGGAGCTGTTTCGGTATACGCATAGTGGACCCGAAATTATTTAGGACTTTGGGCTTAGTCTAAATAGGGACCCGGTATTAAATTGTTGAGATCCATTATTTAATTAAACCCGGTATTAGGATGGGCTAAGATAATTGGATCCGGTATTATTAATTAATTTGGGATCTGGTATTATTCTATTGGATCCGGAAGTCAAATTGCTTGGGGCTTGGGCTTTAATTGTAAAGGTCCGATATTAAATATATATGTAGATCTGAAATTCATTAATTTAATCTAGAGTCCGACACTTAGGATCCAGTATTTTCCCAGCTGAAACTTTTCAAGTTAGTATAACTCAGTAGGATTCAGTGTGTCTTACCCGGTACGTGTGATGGGTTTAATTTGTAGGTGCGTGTAGAGATGATCGGTGCGAGTAAGAACTTCTAAGCAAGACCCAGGTGAGTCTTTCTAAACCTAAATTTTATGAGCGTGTTTGATGGTTATTATCTAACTGTGCGCCTTTCAACTGTTTTTATTTCAAAACGAAGAATAAGTGTGTGGCATGGTTATTATCTAACTGTGTACTTTTCAACTGCTTCTATTTCAAAGCGATGATTAATTGTGTGACAATATGTGTGATTTAAATGTGTGTGACCATGCTTTAGCTTTGGTGTGAAATGGGGGTGTGTCCCATAATAATTATATATGAATTTGTTTCATATATGGGCGATGTGTGCCATATTGCGCTGTCATGGTGTGTGTGACTATAGCGTGTGTGTGCCCTATTGCGCTGTCACGGTGTGTGTGACATCGTATGCCAGTAGCATGTGTCAATGTGTGCTTATCATTTTAAGTGTGCTTGTTATGATTTGTATAAACTCTTTCATAACTGATTTATAAATTGTGATATTTATGGTGTGACCTGGTGTGGAGGGAACTCACTAGACCTCATGGTCTAACCCTTGCTTTTCAAAACTAAAACCTTTTTTCAGGTAAGCAGGTGGCCGAGAGCACGTTTAGAGGTTTGGCAAGACGTGGGTCGGAGCTTTCGTTTAGAAGGATTAGAAGAACTTCCTTTTAAATGTCTAGTTAGATTTCTCAGCTGTATTTAGGGTTATTTCCGTGAACCCTGTGTCGTAAATCTTGATAGTGTGACCATGTTGAGCCGTTTATGGCGTCATGAATTAAAGAGGTAGCTTCTAGCTTGTATTTCTGGAATGGGTTGTTACAGATGGTATCAGAGCCCTAGTTTAAGGGATTTAGGTGACCGGATGGGCCTAAACTTAAACTGTGGAGTAGGAGGACACAGCTGAGATATAGAAAGCCTTTAGGGAAGACCTTAATCATTGAGAAATTAGGACGAAGGTAGTGAGGACTCTCATGTAAGGTAAATTCAAATCACATCTGGCCAATGTCATTATGAATTTACAGGTGCATGAGTGTTCTTGATTACCGTTGTTCTGATTTTGGTAGTGTGTGGATTGTGGTGGATTGAGTGTGAAGAACAATAGTAGTGTGTGGAGTGTGGTGATTAATGTGTGGAGAGTAACAGTAGTGTGTGAGATCTTAACCTTGTCCCGAAGGCAACGGTTTAGTGTGTTGTGTAGATTATTAATGATGCGACTGATGACACTATCTAGAAGGGTATTGTGTGAATGTGGTGTGAGTGTCCGTGTGAAGTAAAATCCTTAAGGTTCTTAAGGAAGATAATTGATTGGAGGTGAGCTCCTAAGCTCTGAAGAGTCTTTATTCTAGGAGTTTCCTAATGTCGGCAAATGGAGATCTTGAGTGTTTCAACTCAAGGATCGGATGATAGGGATGTGCTTTCTTACTCTCTAGTTAGTGGAAGAGTGACAAGGGTGGTTGAGAAATGATAGATGTATGGATTGGTAACACTAAAGTTGGTTAACCTATTTGGGGTCGAGGTGAAGCCGCATATTTTACAAATTAGTAGGCAGGTGGTAACTATGAGAATTGAACCTCTAGTGTGTAGGGGTGGTGTGGATAAGTTGGTGGTAACTTATACTTAGTAAGCATGCGAGGCACAGTGGTAATAAGTTGTTGTGAGGTTAAGTGTTGGACTAGTGTTGACATGGGGTGAGACTTGGTAGTAGTGAGAGAAATATTCCAATTGAGCTTTGTCGTTCAACGTTAAGCTAATGGGGATAGTTTTGTGTGAGCATGGTTTCTCCTTCTTCTGTTGAGTGGGTGAAACTTGAATTATTTCGCATGTGGATGGACGACAGTTGGATGCAAGGAGAAATTGAAGGTGTGTCTTCAGGATTGATCCTGTTTGGATTGGTGGGTACCTTAGATGTTGGAGTGTGGAAGTTTCCTACTTTTAGCTATGTATAGTGTGGGGGTGTTGATGTGGTGAAAACGTGTGAATTGATTGTTGATGGATCGTAGTCAATGTAATTCAAGCAAGAAAGTGTTATCTGCTTTAGACGTATTTTGGGTTGAGGAAAGTGATTGTAGGATTGTGTGTTATCTGCTGAAGAGGATCATAACTGTGAGTTAAGGGGATAACCGAGGCTGACCTTGTGATAAGTTGGGGTATCGAACGTTCGTTATTCTTCTAAGGGATTCAGGTTGTTGTGGCGTTAACCGGTGTAATTTGTTCTGTCACGGAAGTGAAGTTGTGGGTGAAAATCTTAATTCATTTCAAAACCGTGCGTCTAAGTGGGTGGACGGTATTGTGTACAAATTCTCTAGAAGTTAAGGGTGGCTCAAGACCGCCACAGTGTTATGTGAGCAAAAGGAGGAGATTGATTGAAATTCCAAGTAGGAGACAGTGTGATGCTTAAGTTTCGATGCGGAAAGACGTTGTGCGTTTGGAAAGAAAGGGGAACTAAGACCCAGGTATGTCGGGCCGTTCGCCATCACCGAGCGTGTAGGCGAGGTGGCGTATAAGTTGGAATTGCCTGAGGAACTTCGAGGAGTCTATTCGACCTTTCATGTGTCAAATATTAGGAAGTGCTCGGTCGAGGAAAGCATGGTCGTACCGTTAAAAGACGCCGGTGTGAATGAAAGTTGGTTTATGAGAGGGAACCGTTAGTGATTGTAGATCGCAAGGTTAGAAAGCTGAGGAACCGTTTCCTCGATTGTTTGAAAATGGAATTCCGGGAACAAAATTCTTTTGAGGGGAGGATATTGTAATAACCGAGTTCTATTTTTTTTGTCAATTAATAAAAAGTGTGGTAGAAGTCCGAAACGTAGAAGTTTCGTGATTCAAGTGTGAAAAGGAAATAATTTAGTGGTTAGTTGTGAGAGATATAAAAAGGGTACAAACCCTAGAAATTTCATTCTTCTCAAAAAGAAATGAGTGTGCGGCTAAGGTGCAATTGGGTGTGCAGAACCAAAATCAATTAGTTCCAGAGTTCTTCAAATTGGATGTTCATCTTGCATAGTAATCTCTATCTTTTGTGTTTTTTTAAGATTTTGATTTTTAAGTCTAAAATGTTGGGGATTCTAGAGTTTGCTATCACCTGGTAAGAATGAAAACGGAGTCTGTGTGATTTTTATTCGATTTTAAAATAAAGAATCTGATGTTTAAGATAATGTAATCGATTGATAATTGGTGCCCCCTAAATTCTAATAGTTTAGCATTAATTGGGACTGTGTGTAATGGTTAATTTTAATGTTCAAGTTTTCTGTGGTTCGATAAGAAAAACCCCAAGATCGGAACCGAAATTGTAAAGCCCGTGTCCCGGTATGCATTTATTTAATTATTTAATATTTTTCTCTAAACGAATTTATTAACGGGAAAGACTGGAAATGAAGAAATATTGTGGAAAAAGGGCTAATATGGTAAAACTTTAATTGTTTTGCAAGGGTTTGGAAATGCAGGGACTAAAAGTGTGCAAGTGTGTGAATGTTTGCATGGGGATCGGCTTTAAGAACCGACCCCCTTCCCTCTCGTTTTCGTTTTTGGAGTCGCACGCAAGAAACAAATCACTGAAACCCTAAACGTCGTCTTTCCTTCTTGCTGTCACCGCCGAACCACACCCCAAAACCACCGGCGCCGGCGCCGCTGTTTCCTGCCGGCGAGAGCGAAGTGTAGCGAGAGAGAGAGAGAGACAGAGGGACGACGATCGAGACGAGAAGGGGGCGGGATTTCGTGGTGTTTGCTGCTGTGTCGGCATCGAGAGGTAAGGTTTTTCTCTTTTCTCCTTGTTTTCTTGTTCGTCGCCGTCGAGTTACCACGAAACCACCACCATCGCCGCCGCAGCCATGGCTGCCGTCGGTGTGCACCACCAGTTCGGTGGCTGTGATGGCGGGTTCGTAGAGGTTAGGTTGGGTGTAGGGGGTGGGTGGCTCAAGATGGGTTAGTTGGCCCGTTTTCTTTGCCTCACCGGATTTTTTTAAAATAGCGAACCACCACCACCGCCGGTGGTGGCTGCCGCCCTCACGCCGCCGCCGACCACCACTGCCTGAGGTGGCAGTGGGTGGTGCTTGTTTAAGTTCGGCCATTAGATGCCTAAACCCTAATCCTAATCCTAAATGTGAAACCCTAAACCGAGAAACCAAAGTTATGATTTTATGTGAAAAATGTCTAATCTGTCCCTGTCTTGTAAAATCCATAGAAAAAATCTAGGAAGCTCGGATTGAGGCGAAACCAGTGCACAAATTTCACAAATTGTGTCTATTGTGTTTCGTATGTTTTGCAGAAAAATTAATAAGGCCTCTAGCTATGGCCAAGTTGGCAATTAGTACAGACTGGTCCGGAATTCACAGTTTGGGTAGTCTGTCTTGTAAAATTCATATAAAATAGTAGGGACCTCGGATGAACGCGTGAGATATGTCCCTGGAAAGCTAAGACATGGGACTTTCAAAATATGGAGTTATATTTCTAGTTTGATGGGTTTAAGGGGGGCTAAACAGGTCACGAACAGACCTGCAGTTTTGGACCAAAAGCTGGAAAATGCCCTTTTAGACTTGTAGTTGTAAATTCGGGTTGGTACTTCACTTTGACCCTTTTTAACACTTCTTTAGGCGGAAAGAAGTGAGTTGGAGTTGGCGGGTTTTTGTTGCTGTTCGTGGAGTTCTGCTTTGCTTTTTGAGGTGAGTTCACTCACTGCGTAGGATAGAGATTATATGTGCATTGATGTAGCTCGTGTGTGTTAGTTGATTTGGTTGTGGGTAATATCAGATTGTGTTAGTGTCTAGTATAAGACCTTGGGTGTTGTATAAAACTCGGGGAGACCGAGGATTCGGGGAGACCGAGGGATACGTGCACAAGTGTTGTATGAACTCGGGGAGACCGATGGGTACATACACAGGTGTTCTTGCATGAGTTTGCTTGTTTAGGATATGTTCTTAGACTGGCATGAAATGGTTGTTTACGTCTATCTGCTGATAGGGGTGGTGTCTATATGATTGCTATCTTATGTATGTGTTCGAATTCACAAAGCTTCGTGCTTACCCTTTCCCTATAAATTATTGTTTCAGGTACGAGTGGCAGTAAGGCGTGACGGTACACACTGGCGCGTTGTGAAGACTTTCATCATTATTTATTTTGAGACATTATGTTTAGACTTATTACATTTTCCGCTGTTTTATTGGGTTGGTTGTTTAACTTAACGAATTTTTAATAAGACGTTTATGTGGATTTTAAACACTTGTGGTTTATTTAATTAAAATGGTAATTTTAAAAAGTTCAAATTTATTGTGATTTTCGGGACGTTACAGAAATATGGTTCCGGGAGATAGGATTCGGAATTTAGACCAACAATTGAGCTCCAATATTGTAAATAAAATTGAGTTCCGGAATTAATTTCCAATGGTGATCCGGAATTAATATTCAAGAGTGATCCGAAATTAAATTTTGAATGGTGATCCGGAAGCATATTTTTGAAGTGGGCCTGACCAACATTTTAGATTCGGTAATGTTTCGATAGTCCCTCATGGACCAGATCCGGAGTTTAAAGTTGGAAGATGATCCGGAATCATCTTGGGCCGTGAGCCCGGTGTGTGTGGTTTAAATTAGATTTGGTTGTTTGGATAATTAAAGGAAACCCGGAAGTAATTATCATAAAGATCTACAATTTAAATCTCGGCCCAAATGGAATCCACGTGGTCCGAAATCAGGCTACCAAAATTTAGAAATAAATAGGGCTGGCCAGAGTTAGTTAAAGGTGGTGGAGCTGTTTCGGTATACGCATAGTGGACCCAAAACTATTTAGGACTTTGGGCTTAGTCTAAATAGGGACCCGATATTAAATTGTTGAGATCCATTATTTAATTAAACCCAGTATTAGGATGGGCTAAGATAATTGGATCCGATATTATTAATTAATTTGGGATCTGGTATTATTTTATTGGATCCGGAAGTCAAATTGCTTGGGGCTTGAGCTTTAATTGTAAAGGTCCGATATTAAATATATATGTAGATCCGAAATTCATTAATTTAATCCAGAGTCCGAGACTTAGGATCCAGTATTTTCCCAGCTGAGACTTTTCAAGTTAGTAAAACTCAGTAGGATCCAGTGTGTCTTACCTGGTACGTGTGATGGGTTTAATTTGTAGGTGCGTGTGGAGATGATCGGTGCGAGTAAGAACTTCTAAGCAAGACCCCAGGTGAGTCTTTCTAAACCTAAATTTTATGAGTGTGTTTGATGGTTATTATCTAACTGTGTACTTTTCAACTGCTTCTATTTCAAAGCGATGATTAATTGTGTGATAATATGTGTGATTTAAATGTGTGTGACCATGCTCTAGCTTTGGTGTGAAATGGGGGTGTGTCCCATAATAATTATATATGAATTTGTTTCATATATGGGCGATGTGTGCCATATTGCGCTGTCATGGTGTGTGTGACTATAGCGTGTGTGTGCCCTATTGCGCTGTCACGGTGTGTGTGACATCGTATGCCAGTAGCATGTGTCAATGTGTGCTTATCATTCTAAGTGTGCTTGTTATGATTTGTATAAACTCTTTCATAATTGATTTATAAATTGCGATATTTTTGGTGTGACCTGGTGTGGAGGGAACTCATTAGACCTCATGGTCTAACCCTCGCTTTTAAAAACTAAAATCTTTTTTCAGGTAAGCAGGTGGCCGAGAGCATGTTTAGAGGTTTGGCAAGACGTGGGTCGGAGCTTGCGTTTAGAAGGATTAGAATAACTTCCTTTTAAATGTCTAGTTAGATTTCTCAGCTGTATTTAGGGTTATTTCCGCAAACCCTATGTTGTAAATCTTGATAGTGACCATGTTGAGCCGTTTATGGCGTCATGAATTAAAGAGGTAGCTTCTGGCTTGTATTTCTGGAATGGGTTGTTACAAACAACAATAAATAAGTTATTTTATTTCAAATTCTTAATATTTCTATTAATATAACTTTTTGAACATTAACATCATTTTATATATTTTTATTACTATCATATAACAATACCATTTTCTATATGTTAACAATACCTTTTCTATCTAATTTGATTATAAGAAAAAAATTTCATAAATAAAAAACAATACAACATAAACTATTTTATATTTGAAATTTCAGTAAAAAGTGATGAATTATTAACTGATTTTTTAAAGGTTGTTAAAGAATTGATGGATTATTTTTTAAAATATTCAAAAACCTAAAATAAAAATTAATTGGTTATTCTCCAAGTTTTAAAATTGGAAAAGATGATTAGTTATTTTATGAAATTCTAAATTTGCAGAGGAATCAATGATATATTCTATAAAAGTATAGTTTTTATTTGATTATATATGAGCCAACCATATACATACATTTTGTTGAAATTTATAAAGTTTCAAAATAAATGATTTATTATTTTGTATAAATAACAAGACATTGTCTTTTTAGTTTATCTATTTAAACTATATTTTATATATAATATAAATAAAATAATAGTTATTATGCACTAATATTATTGTTATCTATTAATAAAAAACAAATAAAATGAAAAATCAAAGAGAGAGAGAGTGTGTGTGTGTGTTAAATTGATGTCATTTTTTAAAGGGAAATTAATTAAAATGGACCAAGTTCAAAATTCGGTTACAAAAATACCCATCTCTCTTTCTCATTTTACAAAACTATCCAATTTTCCTGCGATTTAACCCATGATCGTGGAGTACCCTTTTTGTAGAAAAAACAAATTTGATTACCCAAATCGTGGAAGCAATGGTGGAGTACCCAAATGGTGGGTTTGGGTATAATCCAACAAAAACAATGGTGGAGTAATAGAGACGGACCCATAAACTTTTTCATACGGTGACACCATATTTTTTTCATACGGTTTTTATCGACATGTATATCTTTTATACCAACGTTCAATACCGACCAATGTATTTTTAGCCAAATTTCGACATTTCGAGAGATTTTTAAAGTTTTTGTTTTGATTTTAGGGATTTTTAAGTTTTTTTTTATCGATTTCGAGACTTTTTCGGTATTTTTTGTTGATTTCGGGAGATTTTTTTCGGTAATTTTGGTTGATTTCAAAATTTTTCCGGTATTTTTGGTTGATTACGAGGTACGCTTGCACTTTCAAAAGAATACCGGAGCACCTCCTAAAACGATACGGTTGCACCTATCACAAAACCAAATTTTTTACCCTTCGTCGGAAAAATACCACGGTTGCACGTGCCACTGTGTGCCCTTAATTGGGTCCGTCCCTGTGGAGTACCCAAATCGTGGAAGCAATGTTAACATGACCCAACAAAAACACGTGGAGTACCCAAATCGTGGAGGATTTCATTTACTTTAGATTTTAAATTGTACAAATTTGGATATAATCCGCGATTGAGGAAACAAATCGTGGATTTTTTTGAATTTTTTATTTTAATCCGCGATCGAGATATGAGGTATTTCTGTAACACAATTACGAACTTGGTCCACTTTAATTAATTTCCTTTTTTTTAATTTCTAGATAACTTTTCGGATTTTTTTGACTTTTTTAATTACCCTCTATCTATAACGACCACCCAAAAGTGATTTTAAACTCTAACATACATTTTCTCTATAATTTTTTAAAAATAAAGATATAAAAGTTAAAATTTCTAAAAAATATTTATATATAACTCAAACAGATTCTCTATTTTAAAATTTTCAACTTCCAATATATCATTAAAATATTATTTAAATTTAACATCCCAATACATTTTTTATAAATTTGTATAAAATAATAATAACTCAACCCTATTGGTAAGAATGATAAAAAAAAATTCTCTCTACATCTATCAAGTTTTAGAGAATTCTTTAAACTTGGAATTTTCTATAGTTTCTCTATTTTGAGAAGAATATAGAGAAACTGTTGGAGCAATTTAGAGAACAAAAGTTGAATTTTCTCTATTTTAGAGAAGCATAAAAACACAACTATCCAATTATTAAATAGACATTTATCTACCAATTTCTTCTTTACACAAATCAATATCTGCTTTTTGTAACTTGTCCACATAAAACGATCACTGATGAAAAACCAATTATTAACATGTCTTTGGAACCACAAGTAGTATCTCTAAGACCACACTTAAAAGGCAGATGATCAAAGTAAAAAAGAGCCTATACAATATTCACCATAAACCAAACATCAAGTTTAAGATTTTTCGGTTATTGAAAAAGAAAAAAAAACCCAACAATTTCATAATTACGTTCGTGGTATTTTGACTAAAGAGGGGATTTGCATTCTTCAGAAACCAATCGGAATACGATTTATTCACATCATCTGCAAATCGGCTGTTGAGCTTCTCCTGAGCCTCTTTCGTGCTTCGGAATCCACAGGCTGCCTTCTTCTGTTGGCACTCAAATACTTTCCTGCAACATCTCTCCTAATAAAAGAAGAAGTAGTAGCCTTTTTTTGATCAGAAAATATCCCTCTGAAGTTTTCACCCAAATCATCTGAATCAGAGTCCACAACCACACAAGTTTCATACACATCATCACTTGAAGACGACGGACAACACTCATCAGAGTCTTCAACAACAAGAGTTTCAAGAACATCATCATCATCATCTTTTGATGATTCCTTCAGTCTTAATAAATTCAAGCATCTATCAGTACAAGCCACAAAAGGGTCCATCCCCATAGTTTTAGCAGCAGCATTTGTCACAACGTCTTCTGTTTCATGACTTTCCTGTTTATAGGACATTGTGATTCCAAAATGCATATAAGTGTCAGTTGTGCAAAATGGCAATTATATAAAAGCAAACAGAACCCAGTAAGTCCCACCCGGAGGTGGGGACTGAGAGGTGAGATGTAGGCAGACTTGACCTCCACCTTGAATAGTAGAGTGGTTGTTTCTGTGAAAATCCGTCATGTAAAAGATGAATTTTTGCAGTAAATAACTCGAGTAAACTACTTTTCTTTGCCTCTGATTTTGAAATAACGATAAAGTCTATAATTTATTGTTGTTTTCATCCTCATGATTTAAAGCTTACTGCTGTTTTCGTTCCTGTGATTTTAAAATAACGATTTTTATCCCTAAAGTTAATAATTTACGGTTGTTTTCATCCTCATGATTTAAAACTTACTGCTGTTTTCGTCCCTGTGCTTTACAATTCATTGCTATTTTAGTCCCTCATACTAACAGGTAGGATTTAGCCTCATGGACGAAAGTAGCAATGAATTGCAAACCATAGAGAAGAAAGCCACAATTTAGAAACCACAGGGACGAAAAGCATAATTACTAACAACCCCCACAGGGACAAAAAACGTAGTTTACTCAAATAACTTAGATGGAGACTTTTCTCTCTTTCCTAAGTTCAGCAATTAATTTTGTACAGAGTACATAAGATAGCATTTTCTGGTCAACAGATGGTAATAACCATTGGAGTTATAAACCTTTGAGAGAATTGGAAATGATCAAGAACAGATATAAACGACGTAAAGTAACAAGTCTTGAAGTAGTTTAAATACTTATATTAATGCATCAATAACTATTACCTTTATCAGTGACGAGACAACTTGGGAAGGATCATACAGAACTAACTGCCCATAATTCTGATCATTTCCAGCAATCAACGATCCTCCATTATCTCCTCTCTCTGGAAACTCTTCACAACGAGATTGAAACTCCTCTAAAGATGATGTCAAAAGACCTCCATCCACAGGATTTAAGTCCATGTGTTTAGCATTCACATCTGTTGATCTATTTGCGCAAGTATCAGAGATATTTCCATGACAGATTTCCTTCAATTCACATGTCTCATGGAGAAACTGTACTTCAGGTTCTTCCTCATTAACATCCTTGAGCTCAGATGACAACTTGTCATTGCAGCCAGATGGTAAATCTTTTTGAAAATTACTTTTGGCAAGTTCAAAGATCAAGCTTTTGATACGAGCACGTTTCAGAGAAGCTTCTTTAGGATGAAACCAAGCTTTACTAATCTGAGAAGAGAGGCATATTTGTTATTTGCAGTCATTGCATAAAATTGGATGTATGAAATTCGAACATTGAACTATTGAAGAGGAAGCTTCTGTTTTGTTAAGTTGTTGGCTTCAGAACCCAAATAACAGTAACAATGAGATTATGAAGATAGAGAGGGTAGGTATGTGATATTTGATCATCTTTGTTTGGACAACGGGCATCCATAATTGTTACTGTTTAAAAAGAAACTTTTTGTAACTTTTAAATAGCACTTGCAACTTTTGCTGGAGCGTAAACTAAATAACCAGTAAGAGATAGCTGACCATTGTGGAATGCAGCAAAGAATAAAAATAGATCATAGATGACTTACAAAGTTGTTCAATGGGTTGAAGTTAATGGGAGCCTCTTTCACAAAATGTTCCATGTAATGCAGCATGAAGAGCCCACAATCATACGAGTTTTGCTGCTGGGGTACCTGAATAAATGAAGGTAGAAGGTCAAAAGAGTCAATGATCATTTACTTCCAACAAAAATCGAATAACCTGCGTACCGACTTAAAGCTACCGAGTACCGAGTACCGAGTAATACCATGACCATATCCAGAGAAAGACAAATCCCCGAATTAGGGGTTGTTTGGCAGTTGCTGAATGGTTTGGTGCAGAATGATTAAGTGGTCAGAATGATTAAGATGCTCTTATGATATAGGTATAACAATATAGTTTTCCGATATGTAAATAAATCCATCTGCTGCATATGTATGGCTCTTTAGTTTGGAACGTGACAGAGAGTAAATACCTCAAGATGGAGAAACCGCACATTCATGAACTTTGAAGAAATATCTTGTGCTGCATCATTAGTCCTCTCTTTCCACTCTTCCCACAGATAGCTGTAGTGATATGGTTGTTATCATGGATACCGAAAAATGTGAAGGCGATATTATAGTACATAAACATACAGACTATTTAACGACATATCCATAAACTAGAAGTACTATTTCAAATATGGTCAATACAAAAGTAAAGACATTCATACAGTATTGGGTACTATAAGAAGTAGATGGAAGTATCTATTCAACATGTATGCCAAGACCAGGATCTGAGCCTATTTCCAATAGGTTACTTAACATTCCAGAACTGCCTGCTTACTATTCTAATAGGTCTCTAACCATGAAAATCCTACCTTCTCCCTAACCGTTACTCCTAATCAGCTAACCAGATAGGGCAGCCTTGAAATGTCGACGGTCCATTAACAAAACTGAAAGGCATAGCCAGAAACTTGTAGTGGCCTTCAATGATTTTAAAGGTTGGAATACAAACATGTGTATATTCCAAGAAACAAGACTTGTTTAAAACTAACCTTAGTAATTCATGAATTGAATATATATTGTAGTTGTAATCAGAAATAATGTGATAGCATTTCATTCAACTAGTAGAGAACCATACACCATATATATATATATATACAAGCAAACATCTAGATAAGGAAAGCATACTAAGAAAGTAAAGTCCTAATTTACTATATCTAACACTCCTCCTCAAGTTGGAGCGAAGATGTTAATCATGCCCAACTTGCTACAGATAAAATCTATTTGTGGTACTCTGTCCTAATGTGCACAGGCTGAATTGATGGAGGGTCTGTCTGAGTTCCTACAACACGGTCTCTGATAAGATGACAATCAACCTCAATATGTTTGGTCCTCTCATGGAAAACTTGATTCTTGGCTATGTGAATAGTTGACTGGTTATCACAATATAATCTGATCAAGTCGTCTGTAATCACTCCAAGCTCTCTTAGGAGTCTCCTTACCCACGTCATTTCGCATGACACATCTGCCATGGCCCTGTATTCTGATTCGGCACTAGATCGGGAGACAGTATGTTGTTTCTTACTTTTTCAAGAGACTAGATTTCCTCCGACAAATACACAGTACCCTGTAGTTGATCTCCTGGAAACGGGACAACCAGCCCAATCCGCATCTGAGAAGCCAGATATCGTGCCATCTCCTTCTTCAGTGAACGCACCCACTCGACAGTGGCCTTGGTCAGAATAGAGTATCCCTAATCCTGGTGTAGCTTTAAGATACCTCAAAACACGAAGTGCTGCATCCCAATGACCCGTATAAGGAGCGGACATGAACTGGCTCAAGACACTAACAGGAAAGGATATGTCTGGTCGAGTAACTGTCAAATAGTTTAATTTCCAACAAGTCTCCTGTATCTCTCTGAATCTTTCATAAGATTTCCATCATTTGGAAGTAGTTTTCCCGTAGTGAGCATCGGACTGTCTACTGGTTTACATCCTAATAGACCACACTCAGTAAGCATATCAAGAACATATTTCCGTTGAGATAGAAGAATCCCCTGTGGAGATCGAGATACTTCTATCCCAAGGAAGTAACGAAGTCGTCCAAGGTCAGTAACTTGAAATTGGGTCTGTAGAAATTGTTTTAACTCTGAAATTCCGCTGCTATCATCTCCGGTGATAATAATGTCATCGACATAAACCACTAGTATGATTCGTCGACCCTCATGGTGTCTAAAAAACACAGAATAATCCTGGGAACTACGAGTCATACCAAACTCCTGAAGAACATCTGAAAAACGTCCAAACCATGCTCTAGGGGACTGTTTGAGACCATATAGTGATCGTCGTAATCGACATACCTTTGTAGCCTCCTCCTCAATAATAAACCCAGGTGGTTGTTCCATGTACACCTCCTCCTCAAGAATGCCATTAAGAAAGGCGTTCTTGACATCTAATTGATGGAGTGGCCAATGATTAATGGCAGCCAAAGCTATACAAATGCGAACATATGGCATTTTAGCCACCGGGGAAAATGTCTCGTCATAGTCAACCCCATGGGCTTGAGAATAACCCTTTGCAACCAACCGGGCTTTCAACCGATGCAAAGAACCGTCAGGATGAAGTTTTACAGTGAATACCCATTTACAACCCACTTTGCGTTTTCCATGAGGAAGTTGTTCCAAATCCCAAGTATGATTCTTCTGAAGGGCATCCATCTCTTCCTGCATCGCCTTTAACCATCCCGGGTGATTAAGAGCCTCAGTCACATTCCTGAGAACAATATGGCTATCAATGCTTGATGTGTAGGCACACGATTCTGAAGAGAGGTGAGAGTAGGCAAGATAATCATGAATGGGATATCGGGTAAGATTTCGTGTGCCTTTTCGGAAGGCAATCGAAATATCAGGGAGATGGGCACCAGGTGGGTCATAAGGCTCGGTGTGTGGTGGTAGAGGTGTATCGGGGACCGGGGCAGGGACAGTATCAGCAGGTGATGATATGTGCGTGTCAGGTGGTGGAATGGGAGACTCACCAGAATCATGAGGCACAGGTAAGGACCCTTGAGTCTCAGGCACTTGCCTTTGGTGTTGTCGACTATACACCCTTGTGAATCTAGTATCAGGCGGTGCTGTCTGAGGAGCAACATTTGGTGCGAGTAGCGGGAGGTGCAAGACAGGAGTATCAGATGATTCAAAAGGGTCAAGAACATGATTTGTGGACTCTTGAGTACTGCTAGTAGGTTTGACAAAGAACGGACTTGACTCATTGAAGGTGACATCAACACATGTAAAATATCTTCGAAGGGTTGGACTATAACAACGATAACCTTTCTGGACACGCGAATACCCAAGGAACACACACTTAATAGCACGTGGTGCGAGTTTATTATGTCCCGGACGATGGTCATGAACATAAGATACACATCCAAATATTTTAGGAGTCAAGGGAAACGAGGTTCCTTTAGGAAATAGAATGGAAAAAGGTGTCTTCCCTTTAAGGACAGAAGATGGCATACGGTTAATCAGATAGTTAGCTGTAAGAACCGCATCAGCCCAAAAACTTTGTGGGACATTATAGTGAATCATCATAGTGTGAGCCACATCTAGTAGATGACGATTCTTTCGTTCGGCAATGCCATTTTGCTGGGGTGTATATGCACATGAAGATTCATGTATAATACCATGGTCAGACAGGTAACGTGTAAAATCATGAGAGAAATATTCTTTAGCGTTATCAGATCGCAATGTTTTGATGGAAACATCAAACTGGGTTCTGACATAGGCATAGAATTCACGAAAGATAGAAAATATTTCATTACGAGATTTAAGTAAGTAAACCCATGTTGCACGAGAAAAATAATCGACAAACGTAATGAAATATTTAAAACCATTTGTAGAAGTAATAGGGCACGGTCCCCATACATCCGAGTGAATGAGTTCAAACAAGGTGTTGACTTGACTAGACTTGCTAAGGGGATAGGAACAACGGGTGTGTTTACCTAACTGGCATGAGTCACATGTTAACTCATGAACAGAGGAAAGATCAGGTCTTAATTGTTTTAGAACAGGCAAAGAAGGGTGCCCTAATCGACAGTGCACTTCCCTAATACTAGAATCACAAAGATGTGCACTCGGAGTTCACAACATAGACAAGCGGTAAAGACCGTTAGATTCAACGCCTGTGCCAATCAACTGGTTAGTTCCCAATTCATGAAACACGCAATGTGTGGGGAAAAAGGTTACGAAACAATCAAGGTTTTTGGTAATTTGGCTAACAGATATTAGACTTTCAGGGAAGGTAGGAACATAAAGAACAGATGAAAGGTTTAGGTTTGACAGATTGCTAGTGGATCCTATGCCCAAGATTTGACATGAAGATCCATTAGCAAGTCGCACGGGGTTGTGGGATATATTAGTTTCAAGATTGGACAAAAGGTCTTTGTTCCCGGTCATGTGATCTGTGGCTCCCGAATCAATAATCCAAGATGGTGAGCATGCAGAGAGACAAGTAGATGTCATACCTGATTGTGTTGTACTAGCACAAAACGTCGATTGTTGAACTGGAAATTCGTCTCATTATGAAACTATAAATTCATAAGGTTTGGTCTCGGGCAAACGGCTGAGTTTCAAGCAGATTTCGAAGTGTTCTAGAAGATTTTAACGTGTGCCAACAGATTTTGACGTGTGCTGGCAGGTTGCAACAGGTTTGGGTCTTTCTGGCAGATTCTGGAGGTTTCCGGCAGGTTCCAAGGTGTTTCCAGCAGGTTCCGGGGAGTTTCTGACAGGTTTCGGGTGTTTCCGGCAGGTTCCGAGGTGTTTCCAGCAAGTTCCGGGGTGTTTCCAGCAGGTTCCGGAAGATTTCGGCAGGTACTGGGGATGTTAAGATTCTGGTGGGATCAAGAAAAAGATTCCGGCAGGTTCAGACTTGTTCCGGGAAGGTTTAGAACAGGTTCTGGAAGGTTCCGGCAGCTTTTATAGGATTCCGGCAGCTTCTGGAGGATTCCGGCAACGGCGGCCGGAGGTCAGGTGAGGCGACAGGAAGTCTGTCAGCGACAGTAGGTTCGGTAGAGTTTCAGCGGCGGCTTTCCGGCAAGGACGGCTAGGGTTCCGGTGGATTCTCCGGCGATGGCGGCTAGGGTTCCGGTAGACTTTCGGGTGATAACCACGTTTGTGGATCTAGAAAATGAAGACAACAGCAAAAAGAAGGAAGAACAACGGTTCTGGAAACTCAGGAGGTGGCACTGGTGGCGGCAGCGGCGGCAGACGGTGGTTTACAGCAGTCCTGACTCGGAGAACGTCGTTCAGGACGTGGATAGCGCCGACGACGACGGCTAGGGTTCCAGGAGGCCGGCGGCTAGGGTTCCAGCGGGATTTGGCAGCGGTGGCTAGGGTTTTGGCGATCGACGGCAGATCTGGGCTGGAATGGGGACGGCGGCTAGTTGTGGTAGGTTTCCGGCAGTAGCAGCTAGAGTTCCGACTAGATTCCGGCGATGACGGCTGGGATTCAGGTAGGTTTTTCAGGCAAGGCTAGTTCTGGTAGGTTTCCGGCGGCAGCAGCAGCAGCTGGAGTTCTGGCGAGTTTCCGGCGATAACGGCTGGGATTCAGGTAGGGTTTCAGGCAAGGCTCTGATACCATGTAATCAGAAATAATGTGATAGCATTTCATTCAACTAGTAGAGAACCATACACCATATATATATATATACAAGCAAACATCTAGATAAGGAAAGCATACTAAGAAAGTAAAGTCCTAATTTACTATATCTAACAGTAGTATTCCCACACAGTAGGAAACTTCATCCACACCTTTGCAAAAAAGCATAACGTTGCAGCTACTAAAATCATTGTGAATATGAGCTACATTAATACAAAATATTTACTTTTTAAATGTAATGCACACTTTTCTGATACATTAATTGTGGCGGGCCTGGGCCCAACCCTTTTCAGACCCAACCATGTTGGCTTATAAAATTTAGAAACCCTTTGGGTTTCGATTTAGTTTGTTTAAGTTCATAGACTTATTTCTCGGGTTGGGTAGTCGGCCCATTGTATTTGTGTAGAGTTCGAGGAAGAACCTTTTTTTTGTTTTACCTTAAAGAATCTCAAGCTATTAGTTTGTGACAGAGGTATAGCTGAGTATGGTGCAATACAGTCCTTGTAGTGTACAAAAGAAGGTAGTGTCTAAATAGCTTACCCTCTGATACGATTTTCGAGACCTCTGTGGCTTCCTTTAATGGAGTCCATGTGCAAAATGCAGGGCACTTTGAGTGAAATTTCCAGTTCCTCATCTGCACCCGTTTTGGTCATATTAAAGAAAGGGCCTCATATTCCAAATAACAAGAAGTTCACAATCAAATAAATAGTTACCTGTGAAATTCACCACTTCCCCAGGATGACAAATAACAATCAAACTCCAATGCAAGCTGCCACATATATAGTTCAAATAAGAGAGCATAATGATGACTGCTATACTTGAATCCTGGCTAATATCTCACCGGAAGTTTACAGGAATAAAAATGAATTCCTTTTGAAAGATATTCACTTTCTTTGTCCACTTACGAACTCCCTGAAAAGCTGCCTTGGCGTCAAATAACCGAAATTGATTTTCATCAAAATCTGCCAGCTTTCTGAAGAAAAAGCTATTGAAGAAATGAACTCTTTCATCGACAGGTTTGATCTTCTTCAGGAGGTATCTGTCAGTAACTCAAACTTTGTAATCTAATTTCCTTCTAAATGTAGAAACTAAACATCATATATTGGCAATCAACATGAATAGAATGGTACAAACGATTTTCATCAAAATACTCAACTCGATATAGAAGTCAACAATAGTATCATTGATGAACTTCTCTGGCTGCAGCAGCTGAAAGTCTCTCTTAGAAATAGAAATAGAATCACCATCCCCTTCCAGATAGGTAATATCTTCAAACGATTCATATGAACTGTACATCAGTTGGGAAAACATGTCATGAAAGAAATTTGAAACCATATGACATAGAGGGATGTAGTGAAGTTTGATTAAACAAAACCAAAAGTGAGAAAACAGAAGACCAAGGGTAAGCAACTTCTTCATAACCACTTAGATAGATTTTGATCAGCAAGAGAGAGCATAACTATACAACCATTTAATACTGCATAAGCATTTAAATAAGCAAGGATCAACCAAATATCACTTTAAAAAGTTATCTAACATGACCTAAAGCCATTAATTAGTTAATCGAATTGTGGTTAATTTCATTAACTATGAAAGGGGTGGTGGATTCACTTCAACTTTTTCTAAAATATACTTTTCACAATACATATAAACATAAAACACAAACAAGCATTATAATGATGCACAAAGCAAAGTATACTGGAATTAATGATGAGAATTTTTTCGTCTCGTTAGTCGTTTGTTACAACTTTACAAAGTAAACATTTCTATTTGTGCGGCTCCACACCATTGTTGTCAAAACTCAACCGTAGAACACATACAGAATGAATGAGCTATATTCATGAACGGGGGATCAAATTCTAGATTCATTTCAACTTTCTCTGAAGTAGCTATGTAAAATGTATAAATATTAAACACGTTCTATATTCATGAACCAGGAACCAAATTGTAGATTTATTACAAATTTCTCTTAAGTAGTCACATAATATGTATAAAATTGTACATTTATTTCTGATGGGAATCAAATCAATAACAGTGGATTAGAGGATGAAACACTCGAAATCAAATAAGCAATCAACAAACTGGCCTTCGAGACCCAGCAATCTCCAAACGATAAACAAGAAAGAAAGAAAACAAATCAAATTCCAATCCCCCCTACCCCCAATGACAATCCCCCCTATATGGGTACTGATCCCTTACGAAAGCTAATAAAATAAATGCCATAATTATCCACTTAAGCTCTAAATAAAATAAATGCCATAATTAACCACTAATTATCCTCGAATGACAACTAGCCCCCTGGAGTTGGTTTCTTTCGCTGATAAACTCGACCCCATCGCTGCTGGTTCACATCATCACTCCTGCCCTGAAAAATCACCTTGTCCTCAAGGTGATAATTGGGAAATTGTTGTTGTATCTGTTCGAATAACTCCCATGTTGCCTCCGTCGTCGGTAATCCCTTCCACGCAATTAGAACCTCTCGCTGCGCCCCAACCTTGCGAGTGCCAAGAACCTCCTCCGGCTCCGTTACAAACTCAGCAGCACACCCCGCAGGAAGATCAACAGTCACCTGCTGGTCACCAATCATTTTTTTTAATTGTGAGACGTGAAAGACCGGATGAATTGATGAAGTTGGTGGCAACTTCAGCTTGTATGCCACCTGCCCAATTCGTTCTACCACCTCATACGGGCCATAAAATCGCGGTGCTAATTTCTGATTAATGCGATGTGCAACCGTAGTCTGTCGATAAGGCCGCAATTTTAAATATACCATGCCTCCCACTTTAAATGACACATCTCTCCGTTTCCCATCGGCTTGTTCCTTCATAATCTGTTGGGCACGCAAAAACTGGCCTCGTAATTCCTCCAAAACTCTATCCCTGTCTTGCAAATAACGGTCCACTTCAAACGTCAAGGCAGTACCCCGATCATAACTAAGCAAACGTGGCGGATCTCGACCGTATAACACCTTGAAGGGCGTCATCCGAATGGTCGAGTGATACGAGGTATTATACCAGTACTCTGCCCATGGTAACCATTTGACCCACTCCTTCGGCCGGGCTGACGTGAAGCACCTCAAATAAGTTTCCAAACTCCGGTTAACAACCTCAGTTTCCCGGTCTGTCTGCGGATGGTAAGCCGTGCTACGCTTAAGAGTTGTACCTTGGTACTTAAACAATTCCCGCCAAAAGTGGCTTATGAAAACCCTATCTCGATCGGAAATGATTGAGTTTGGAATCCCGTGTAACCGAACTATTTCCCGAATAAAAACCGCAGCTACGGACGCAGCCGTGTAGGGGTGTTTCAAAGGAACAAAATGCGCCGACTTACTCAATCGATCCACCACCACAAGTATCACACTATACCCGGCAGAATTCGGTAGGCCGTCAACAAAATCCATGGTCAGGTCTTCCCAAATACGTTGTGGCAAGGCCAGGGGTTGTAACAATCCTGCCGGGGACAAGTTAGAATACTTGTGCATTTGGCACTCGCCACATTCCGCAACCATCTTAGCCACATCCCGTCGCATACCAATCCAATAGAATTCCCGCGATAGTCGTTGATAGGTTTTCTGAGTCCCTTCGTGCCCTCCGATCACACCTCCATGAACCTCCCTAAACAATTGAGTAATTAAGGCCGAGGCCCGTGGTAACACCAGCCGTCCCTTATATCGAACCATCCCATCATGGATACTATAAGCTGCCAAGCCGTCCTCTCCCGCCTCGACCTTCCCGCGTAGTGCCACAATTTCACGGTCGGTCTGTAGGGCATGTCGTTGTTCATCGGATAACCCCACCGAGGCCACGGCTATCGTCTCCAATGTCGGGTCTTCCCCACGTCTGGAAAGTGCATCGGCTGCCCCGTTTTCCTTTCCTGGTCTGTATACGATCTCAAAATCGTATCCCGACAACTTAGAAACCCACCTTTGATGTTCCCCCGGTACCGTTCGCTGCTCCAACAAGAACTTCAGACTTTTCTGATCCGTGACAACTGTAAATTTGCGCCCCAATAAATACGGTCGCCATTTCTGGACCGCCATCACTATTGCCATTAATTCCCGCTCATAGACTGATTTCATCTGTGCTCGTATACCCAAGACTTGACTGAAGTAGGCGATCGGTCTCCCCTCCTGCATCAACACTGCTCCCACACCCTGTCCCGAGGCATCCGTTTCCACCTTGAAAGGTTTCGAAAAATACGGCAGTGCCAAAACTGGCACCTGGGTCATGGCTGCCTGAAGGTTTCGAAAAGCCTGGGTTGCCTCCTCAGTCCATTGAAAACTGTCTTTCTTTAATAAGTCAGTCAGGGCGCGAGCGATTTTCCCATACCCCTTGACAAACTTGCGGTAGTAACCTGTTAACCCTAGGAACCCTCGCAATTCCCTCAAGCTCCGTGGTATCGGCCATTCCATCATTGCCGAAATCTTTGAAGGGTCGGCTTTTACGCCGTCACCCGTCACGATATGCCCCAAGTAGTCCACCCGCGTCTGCCCAAAAACACATTTTTTTTGTTACAATACAACATTTCTGCTCTCAAGCACCCAAAAACCACCGTTAAATGATCCTGATGCTCTTCCATGGTCCGACTGTAAACGAGAATATCGTCAAAAAACACCAGCACAAATTTCCGCAAATACGCATGAAACACTCGGTTCATTAACGCTTGAAAGGTAGAAGGGGCATTAGTCAATCCGAACGGCATTACTAAGAACTCGTAATGCCCTTCATGAGTTCTAAAGGCCGTTTTCGGAATATCAGAATCCTTCATACGAATTTGGTGGTACCCCGATTTCAGATCCAGTTTGCTAAAGACCGTTGCCCCATGAAGCTCGTCTAGTAATTCATCAATGATGGGAATAGGGAATTTGTCCAAAACCGTTGATTTATTTAGAGCCCTGTAGTCTACACAGAAACGCCAACTTCCATCTTTCTTTTTTACTAGTAGTACCGGGCTCGAGTAAGGACTGGTGCTTGGTCGAATAATCCCTGCCGTAACCATCTCCCCGACCAGTCTCTCGATCTCATCTTTCTGCAGCTGGGGGTAACGATAGGGCCGCACGTTTACAGGTTCGGTACCATCCTTCAGAGTGATCGCGTGCTCATGATCCCGGAAGGGAGGTAAACCTGCAGGCATAGAAAACACGTCTGAAAATGCGGTTAATATTTCGTCCAGGTCGGGATGAACTTGTGATTCCTGCGTGTTAAGTTCCCCCACGTGTGCCAATGTCAGAATATATCCCTCGTCAATCTCTGACCTATTCCGTACCAAAGCCTGTAACGAGGCCTCCCCACGGTGCAACCCCGGTTCGCCATGCAACGTCACCCGTTTGCCTGCATGTTGGAATGACATGGTTAGTTTCCGCCAATTGACCCGAGTGTCACCCAATTCCCTCAGCCATTTTATCCCCAAAATAACGTCCGCACTACCCAACTCTAGTGGATAAAAATCATCCGTAACCACCAGCCCCGGAAGGTGTATTTCCAACCCTCGGCATATCCCGACGCTTTTTGCGAATCTTCCATTTCCCAATTTCACTTCCGTTTCTCGTGTCCCGAATACTTGCAACTTCAAAGGGCCAACCAATTCCACGGATACAAAGTTGTGAGTCGCCCCACTATCAATCAGGACGACTACCTCAAAACCGTGAATTTTACCCCGCAATTTCATCGTATGCGGAGTCGTGATGCACATCACTGATTGCGCCGAAACCTCCACCTGGTCCAAATGAATGTGTTCCTCCTCTTTGTCAGGAACTTCATCCTCCTCGTCAGGCTCCTCAGGTACAAGAAGTACGTGAAGAGACTTGTCCGGGCACCGGTGTCCGGGCGTAAACTTCCCGTCGCACCGGTAACACAGACCCTTCGCCCGTTTATCCGCTATCTCCGCCTCAGACAGCCGCTTAAAAGGGCCCTTTCCTGTACCCGTTATCCTCTCCTTCACTCCTTCCCCTGTCGGTAAACTGATTGCCCGCGAATTTCCCCCGGTCATCCGCATGAACGACTTAGGGGTAGCCCCCTTGCTCGACTCGATTCCCCGGGATGATCCACTTTCATCAATCACCAATGCAAGTTCCATGGCCTGACACAATCCTGGTGGTTGATGAGCTCGAACCGCCGTCCGTAACTCGGGTTTTAAACCTTTGACAAAGACCCCATCCAAGACTTCATCGGGCAATCGCGGGAGTTGGGCTGCCATCTTTTCAAACAACGTGACATACTCGCGAGCGGTGCCTGTTTGACTGATAGCAAAAAATTGCTCGTGTAGGCTGCCTTCTTGCGATGATTGAAATCTGCTCAATAAACGTCTTTTTAACTCTTCCCAGCTGCGGAACGACTCCCGATTCTCGCACCATCGGTACCATGAAAGGGCTGGCCCCTCTAGACATAACATCACCGCCCGTAATCTTTCACCCGAGGTCACCAATCCCTGAACATCAAAGAACCTTTCTGCCTGGTACACCCAACCATACACATCCTCCCCATTAAACAACGGCATCTTGATCTTCCTTAAACGGGCATCGGGTCCCCACATCCGCTCACTCCCCTGTGTAAATGATCTAAACGGGCTCGAAAAGACTCCCCAGAACCCCCTGGTGGCTGATCTGAATAATTCTGAAACATCTCCGTACTGCTAGGTGGTCGGAATCGGCTGTAACCGTGATGATCTCCCGGTGGATATGGTCCATAAAATTCCCCAGTAGGTCCTGTGGCTATCGGGAAACCTTGCGAGTCGAACGGAAGACCCGAAAAACTGGTATACGCGACTGAGGTTTGTAGGTTATTGGGTCGGAGATATGGGTAAGTGGGTGAAGGCAGGGTCGTAGTGTGATAGGTTGGCGACGGCAGGGTGGAGGAGTGGGACGATGGACGTGGATAGGAGAAAACGTGCGGCAGCGAGTTTGTGATGCCGAACGTGGGTGTTGGCGGTGGTAAACAGGTGGTGGCGATGGTTGATACGGTGGTTGCAACGGTGGTGGGCGGTTGAAGCGTCTTCATCAGGGCCAATAGTTCGGCCAATTTTTGGTCGGTTTCGCCTTTGTTTCGATCGATAGCCTCCTGCATGGTGTCGAATTTCTTCCCGTTTTCCGCCAGGCTCGCTGTCACCTCCGCCTTGTGCTGATTCATCGTGGTTTCCAGGTCCGTTGTTCTCGTCATGATCAGAAAAGCGATTCCACAGGTTGCAGGATGAGGCTCTGATACCAATTTGATGGGAATCAAATCAATAACAGTGGATTAGAGGATGAAACACTCGAAATCAAATAAGCAATCAACAAAATGGCCTTCGAGACCCAGCAATCTCCAAACGATAAACAAGAAAGAAAGAAAACAAATCAAATTCCAATCCCCCCTACCCCCAATGACAATCCCCCCTATATGGGTACTGATCCCTTACGAAAGCTAATAAAATAAATGCCATAATTATCCACTTAAGCTCTAAATAAAATAAATGCCATAATTAACCACTAATTATCCTCGAATGACAACTAGCCCCCTGGAGTTGGTTTCTTTCGCTGATAAACTCGACCCCATCGCTGCTGGTTCACATCAATTTCAAACACAAGTGGTAAGCTATATTCATGGATTGGGTATCATATTGTAGATTCATTTCAACTTCCTTTTAAGTAGTTATATGAAATGTATAGGTATCAAACACAAATGGTAAGCATTCTAGAGATGTAGATAGCCAAAATATCCTTATATTGAGCATGGGCATGTTGTTTTGTCCCATCAGTTGTCCATTAGGACTTTTACTAAATACCCAAAAAAAATCTACTCATGCGGTTACTAAAAAAGTTTGGATCAATAAACACTGGACACGATCCCATGAAAACAACAAACAAGTGAGGTAATGCATCCATATTTTTTTATAGAATTCTATAATGCCACTTTATTTGCTAATACAAGAGAGCTAACAGGGATCCGATTCACTCATGGGATTCACATTGTTTGGTTCATCAATCAGATTGAGTGATTTGATTAGAATCATGGATCATACAGTGTTGACAACTACATTACACATCAACCTAAGCATGTAAACTTCAGATTAAAACTCGAGCTACAAAGGTTGTTTAAAATTATTCATTCCTTCTATAATACTAGATACTTTTTAGTTGTTACCCTGTAAAACACATTTCCATGTCGGGATTCTTGATGTGTAAAAGTAAAAAACTGAAGACATTTTCACAAGTTTAGTGACTTCAACAAATAAGAATGACGATGAAAACATGGTCCAGAAAAACTAATGCAAGGTAGATACATGTAAATAAATAGACGTCGATCCATTCCACACATAAGATCAGATAGATCTTGCTTATATTATTGGTGTGTAACCAAGAGTATCCATAAAAAACACATGAATGGTGAACCATTAACCAAAAACATGTCCCAGACCATAGTCTAAACAGAATGTAAAGTAGATACATGTAAGCAAATAGATGGCAACTCTTCCATACACAAAACCAGCTAGCGTACAAAGACTGGAAGAATATATATATATATATAGGGTCAGGTTCAGGGAAAACCTCAAAAAAACGGAAAACTAAGGAACACTTTGGTAGCCCTCCATCTGGACGGTATGCACTTGTGCATACAGATAATTTGTAACATGCACGCGTGCATATATGCACAAATGCATGATGCACTTGTGCATAAAACCAAAAAAACAACTTAACTTACTTGTATGCACAAGTGTATACCGTGTAGATGAAGGGCTATTAGGGTGTTCTTCAGTTTTTCATTTTTTTTGAGGTTTTCCCCTGAACCTCCCTCTCTCTCTCTATATATATATATGACTAATGGTATGTCACACCAATAGTCCAACAAATTCCTAACTTGTGAAGATCATTTATTCTTTAATCTCTTAAGAAGGATAAAGCAAGGATGAGAGTGTAGACTTGGGTCATTCCAATATATAAAACCTTCACGTAAGTATAAGAGCAGCATAAAAAGAAGGCAAGAAACTCACTCAAGATCAACCTCCCACTTTTCCTTATACTGCTCATTGAGAAGTTTAATTTGCTCCTCGGTGTAAATCCAACTAGGGCCACAAACAGCGAATGTGACCTCCAAAATGCCTGCAAGATTGCTTTGAAAATCAAGTAATGACTTGCTACGGTAAGAAAAGTAGAACAAATAAAAAAAGTAGATAGAGAAGGACAGTAGTAGACAAATAATAACAGTTATAAGTATCCATAGCTATAAGGGGCTGTTTACCAAGTTTTATGGGTAAGACTTTGGTAAGAATCTGATTAAGTGCTCACTAAAAATTATCGTTTACTTAACAATTTGTATTAAGCGCTGACCGAATAAAAATTATACCCCTTTGGTTAAAAGAATATTTTATAAAATATATTGTCTTAGAATTTTTATTGTTTGTTATATAATACATATTCACTTAATTACAAGATCATTATATTTAGTTTCGATCAAATATACTAAATCTTTTCATCGAGTTGATATCAATCAAAGTAGATATTGAAGAGATAAAGCACGAGTATCGAGTTTATAGAGGGAAAAAGGAAGAAAAGTTTAGAGATGAGAGAGAGATAGTGACAACACTGGACCAAGATCTTTAAGTTTTTTATATTTGTTATTGGAACCATCAAAACCAAAACCCTTTTTTAGGGTTTGTATTTTCTTTAAAAAATAGGTATGGAGACACAAGCAGACACGGCGGAGGTATAATATTGCACATGGCAGGGAGCCAGGGATGTGAGTGGCGTTCTTGGAGTCTCTAAATCATCTTATCAGTTCAACAAGATGATTTTCATGCGTCCAACATATTTCCACCACGATCATCTTCATAAGCATCAACCTCATAAGAATATTGGTGGCAACCTAGCTTTGGTAAAGAAACAAGTATCAACAATCAAATTGCATTCGAAATATTTTTAGAACACAGTACAAGTTTTTTATTTATTTAATTTTTTGAAACTTTTCCTCAAAGTTTCAATTCTCTTTTGTGGTTGAAGGTTTTTTTTTCTAAAGCGGTGGAGGGTATAATCAATTTGGCAAGCAGCCCATCAGCTTCTTACCAGAGAAAGAGCTCAATGGGTGAGGTTTAATTTTTTTTGGTACACAATTTACCTCTTACCAGGGTAAGAATCTCTTATCCGGTAAGCGGTGGTCAGAAGCAAGTAAATGGACCCTAAGTCTTCAAGGGTGATGTCATATCACAAAAAATACAACACCTGATACTACTTTTATCAATTAGCATGTTGATTGTGTTAGTGTTGGACCCTTCAAGTTACATAAATAAAAAATACATTTTACATATCATATCTAATATCTTTATATATAGGGTTGGCTTCTGTGAGACCAATGTGAAGGTCTGGATACACACTGTTAGGGGTGTTATTCAGGGGCCGTTTACCAAATGCTTACCCGGGTAAGCGCTTACCAGTCAAATTTAACACTATCACTTACTTATCGGGTAAGATTTTAGTCCGCCAAATCGATTTCGTATGCAACAATTCATCCCGTAAACGCTAACCGTGGTAAGAGTCGTCGCCATCACTTACCGGGGTAAGACTCTCGGTCCTTTCATTCGCTCTTACCGGGTAAGATTTTTGGTCCTTGCCATATCAATCCGGTAGGTAATGTGGCTTGGTAAGCGCTTACCCGGGTAAGTGTTTGGTAAACGGCCCCTCAGTTGGTTAAATCGGTTTTTGGTTTATTCCATTTGCTTTAATCAGTTTCGGGTTATTCGGTTTGGCAACGGGTTAAACCAAATAAGGGATCATATTTTTCCGTTGGAAATTTGTCTTCAACAATTTTTCCAATTGCAATGCTTGTTGCTTCCAATATATAATTGTATCACACATTTATATGCGACAATTGAACTACATCAAACAAAAAACATTACCTAGCAAAAACATAATCTCTGAAGCTATATCGTATATCAAGCAAAAAAGATTATCAAATAAAAAGCATGATCTAGCATCAAACAAAAAAATATTATCTTGCAATAAAATATATAAAGCAATAATAGTCTAATGTGTTATTCAATTTATCTGTACAGAAATAAAACAAATAAAATAATAGTATAATATCTTATTCGGGTCATTCAGTTTAACCGAATTAGTAAAAACCGAACGAAAACCGAACCGAGTAAGGTGCCTTATCTGGTTCCAGATTTTTTTGGACACCCCTACACACTGCGAAGATTTTGTGTGTGCTTCCCTTGAGGGTTTGATGTATTTTTCCCGTTCATTAGAAGGTTTTTTTTTCATGTGAAGGTTTTTTTCTCATGTGAAGGCTTTGTGCTTTGTAGATTTGGCATTTTGCTGTGAAGGTCCAATCTGTTTGGTGTGAAGCTCTGACGAGATCTCAGAAAATAAAACACATCCAAGGGCTCGGGTGTGGTCTCGCGAAAACTGAGTGTCTCACATGATTCCAAGTCTATATATATATATAATTATATATACACAGAAGAGAAAAAAAAATATATCTTGAAAATGCAAATACCTGATTTTTGACCACTACCGACTAGTTTTGGATCCTCCGACTTGATATGAAGACTGACCCCAGCTGTTATGAACTGAATACGCAATAAGAGAACCTTTAAATTTCACAGAAGTTCAACCTATAAAAAACAAACTAAGAAATATCATACGTTACAAATTTTATACTCACATGATCCAACCATCTTGACTCGATACTAATAAGATCCACAGTCTTCCATTCAATAGTAAGAGAAACCATGTGCCCTTCTTCCTCTATGACATCGAGCTTAATGGTACTGGGAAAAAAAGTCAAATGTGCTTTCCGGTAACAGTTTCTTCCACACGTAACGTACTTTGGGTAAACAACAACACTGGAATCCTGCATATGACAACCAAGAAGAGGCCGAAAACGATTATTTCCATTTTAAGGAAGCATACAAAGACTATGTGGACAATACTGCTAAGGACCACAGTCCAATCTTCTATACATTTATGGAACAAGAATTTCCCTGAAAGCTCATAAAGTTAAATTGTTCTCGCTCCTCATCCTCCAACATTAGAAAATTCAAGTTTTAAGACTCAGAGAAAGTAGAGGAAAATGATGATCCATGGATGAACATAACCTATGAGGCTGAACAAGAAGTGTGTTGTTTCGTATACCACTTAGTGATACAAATACTCAACTACAATTGTGCCATCTTAAGCGAAGTTAAAATTTAAGGTTTTTCTTAACACAAACTTTAGATTTAAAGTTATATCATCCATTAGGGTTATTTCCACAAACTCTTCAGCAGTTTGTCCAAAAATTGACATAGCCCCCACCCCAAGAATATGAGAAACTGCCAAACATCTCCCTAGAAAGGTGTTATGACCAATGACTTTAGTTAAATGTCTAGTTTTACCATTACCACTGCAATAGCATATGGGAGGTAAATAGAAATTAACAAACACGATAAAAGTAAAGGCAATCAACCAATTTCTAATCCTCTAGTATCTTTTACAACACAAAATTGTATTAGAAATTAAACCTAAACACTAACCACCATCATCATCCTTCAACATCATCATTGTCAGGATCTCAATTGTAAAATTCACCATCATCACCAAACTCAACATAATGTACTCAAACTACTTCTAAAAGTCAAGAACCTTTATTTTTCTCCTCTGCCCTACCAAAACTCAATTCCTCAAACTCCAGAAACCCACTATGAGAGCACCATTGACTACTATAAATTCATGTCACATTATCAGTTAAATTTAGTGACATTAAACTTCCCATGGCTGTCCTCCTTCATTCTGAAGCTTCAAGAATATACCCCAATTTCTAATTTATGCATTCATTGTGCCTTAGTTCTAGTTAGGGGTTACAAATCATACTGACATAAGCTATTCAGTTGTTTCAAGATGCCAGACCTGGTAATTTCTAACAGCAATTCACTTTGTGTTCGCCAAGTCAAATTGAGTTGAAGAAACCATGAAAATTTTCGTAAGGGACACATATTGAGCCTAATAAGCCATAAAACCTTATATTGATTACACATCTTTTGAATTCAGAATTTAGTTCTCAGGTTGAAATTTCAACCATGGTAGTGAGGTTACCAGATCGCATGTAGTTTTATTAAAAATCATGGTAGTGACATCTGATAGATCTTAGTTTCTTGGAATCAAATGAAATTTTATTAAAAATCAAGGGTACAACATAGCAATAATATATCCATATATATGTAAATCATTAGCAGATCCTACTATTACTTTATTTATCAATTTTTTAAATAGAATCAGCAATGCACTTACTATCTCAAGTGAAGTAATCTCTTGCTCAAGGATCTGTTCTCCTGATGAACCTGAAAAGGTAACAATAATAGCACTTAGGAAATAAATGTTCTCCAGATAACATACATGACTATTAAGATAATTCTAGAAGTAAAGAACCTTCAGCATCTGCTAGATCATTAGAAGACGTTGTCGATAAAATTTCATCGTCCTCGTCTGAGATTATAGAAACGGGGTCATTCTGCAATTGAAATAAAATTGAATAAAATATTACGTTTGTTCCAAACCTATGTTACAATTCATTGTGCATTAAATGAAATCAATGAGTGAAATTCAAATGCTAAATACATCAACCAAGCGAAGCCTTTGGGTAGAGCCTGAAGCCTTTCTGTCAGTGGCAGGTTTAAGGGACCTAGGAGTGTTGAAGCTGTCTCCATGATAGAAAGTGCAGAGATCAGATAAAGCCTTTGAATTGTTGTCTGAAGAACTGGATTGTAAGGCTACATCGGACCGAAAGATCCTTTCTTTCACCGCTTCATCAACTTCATGAACAATTACTGGTTCATTCCTGAATTTCTTTCCTTTAGGTTTCATTCCTCCTGCTGCAGCTATGGGGAAAAAGTAGGTAGTTGAAGTTATCACATTGAACTAAATAAAAAAGCGGTTGACTGTAGAAGACATTGTCTGATGTAACATATATTTTGCATAATTTATGACCAATTTCAGGGTTGAACATTGATCTTCATGGATATGTTTTCTACTTTCTATTAAGACTCTGGACCTAAATAATTCAGGACCAAATGTGCAATAGCCATTTCCACCTCGATTTATGAATAACTTAGCTTTACTTTACCTAATATATTAGAATAGAAGTCAGTCTGTAAATTTGATATTTGGACCTAGAATACTCTAGTCCTCACATCATCAGCTATGATTCCTCTTCCATGATCATTTGTAGAACACCATGTATCTAACAAAGTAACAATCAATATTTTATGCGTTCATAGGTTGCCAAATTGATCAATGAAAACATAAAATGACTTTAAAATCAACAAATACAACATATAATAGAAACTCCACTAACGAATAACCCATGAGCGTTAGAAGTTATCCTTTTTCACATACCCAATTGTCTTAATACAAATTCAAGATATTTTGAACAATGGACCAAATTCATCTAATACAAACAAGAAACAAGCAAACTAGCGAAGTGTACCATTTAGATACACAAGTGATGGCTTTTTGCAACAAGCAACGGTTAAATATAATATGTGATGCGCATACTTGTCAAAAGCGTTTCATTCATTATTTGGATTGTACCATTCATTTGATTTGCGAATCCCTTAGCGAATCAAAATCCTATTTGGTTTATCATTACCTTGGCAAATCATTCTTGCATTAGCAAATTGAATTGTATTATATGATTCTACAAACTTTACCCTATATCTCTTACTTTATTTGTGTAATTGATGGGTATGCATGTAGATTTTATTGATAAAAAAATAAATTAGTAGCCTCAAGCACAGAAAATTTGAATTCTTGGTATTTAAGGGTGCCATAATGACTGATGACTGTGATAAAACAATTAAACAAGATTCATGTGAAGCACAGGTTCTGGTTTATCCACCACCACAATGCTTTTTTGTGTATAATAAATACATATGATAAACTACTTCATTTCTTTGAATGAATCTACAATTGGTACAATTAACAGTCCATGAAATTGTATTGACAACTACAGATAGATGTCATGCATCCATTTAGAGGCCCAGGCCCATTTCTAAGTAATATTCTAGAAGAGTTAAGAAGGGTTATTTTGGGTAGTTCTAAATAAATAAATAGTATAAATAGGAGTGTGGTGGGAGAGTAGAGGTATCGAGAATATTGTTCAGCTAGTCATTGGGAGAGTCTAGCCTCTCGAATAGCTAGTTTCCTATCATTTCTATTCCGTTTTCCATTCAATCACTGAAATCACTTCAATTTGGCAAGCATTTATCTTCTGTTATTGTGTTGGTTTCATTCTGTCAATCTGGTTCATAACAAATTGGTATCAGAGCATCGATTCCTGATTAGCCATGGCTTCCCACTCTAAGACCCAGGGAGACGCTTGGCGTGAGAGTTTATCCAATTTTCAGCAGTCTCTACAACAACTGTTCAGTCACCATTTTGCTTTGTTAGACCAGAAATTGGAAGAGATGGTGGCAGAGAATCGGCGTTTTACTTCAACCGTACGTCAAGAGGTACGTAATACTATATCCTACTCTCCTCCACTACCGGAGATCACATCTGGTGATTTCACCTCAAATGATGATGAGGTTGTTTATACGCCAACATTGAGCCCCAATTACCTCAAGGTCACGACAATCATCGGAAAGGAGGAGGGAATTTATGAACAGGTTTCAGACTCCACCAGTGAAATACATAAGGCAAACTCAGTCCATTTTTCCATGTTTGATTTCACGGGTGAGACGAAACCAATTCCAGATCTCAAGGTATTTACGATTGGAGAAGGAGGAGAAGCAGAGAAGAAGAGAGGATCTATAGTGGTAGGAGGGTCATCTGATTACGTATCCAACTGTGGAGGCGATAGCTCGACTAAAAGTTTTCCAAGCGACAGTCCAGAATCGAAGGAACTAGACGCATCTCCAAATCCAGATCCAGATCCGCCGGATGTGTATTGTACAGCGCATAAGGTTAGTTTTCCGGTGGAATCGACCACCATACCGAGTTCGACAAGGAGTGGGGAGGGGATTTGGAAGGTGTCCTCGATTCATTTTTCTTCGAACACCAAAAATGAAGCGGTAGATTATGATCAGGTCTGGCCCAATCCATGTATGGGCCATGAAACAGCCCAAGGCATTCTCAGTCCAATTAAGTCAGCATTTGGACTCTCTTTTGGGCCAATGTCTCACCTCGGCAATCCTGGGGTTGATGGTACGACTCTTGGTCTTGGTCATCAAGTTAGCGCTCAAAAGTCGATCGACTCGTTCAACGAATCAAAGGAGATAGGGGAAGAAAAGGAGAATGACGAGAAGGAATCATCGTCGAACGAGAAGATAGAACTGATAAATGGAGAAGGATCCTTAGATTCCATGATCGACAATGGTGACTCCAATACTATAGAGGAATTTGTTGCCGACATTCCAGAAACGAATCCGGGGAAGTTACGATCACGTTCAGGCTTGGACCCAGAACCTAAACCGCCAGATATGGACCCTTCACTGTTCCCGGGGGATTACTCTACAATCCTGAGTTCGATTGACGGAGGAGCGGCTATTAGAACGAATCTCTCTACATCCTGTGTGTCTATCACAATCACAAAACCATACCCAAAACCACCAGATTACTTGAGAGATGGTTGGAGCGACGATCAACGGAAACAGCTGCCGCCACCACTACCACCACCATTGCCGCCGCCGCTTCCACCGCCACTGTTGCCGCCACCACCGCTCCCACCACCACTACCATGGCCGGCGCTGCTACCACCACCGCTGCCACCGCCACCAATACCATGTGTGCTGACTCGATGGAGCCCTAATTTCCATGGTATATCGTGCAACTGCTGTTTGGAGAAAGTTAGTATGTACTGGACGTTGGATACATGTCTTCACGTTAAAGAAATTGAGAAGAAAAGTCAAAATGGGGAAGCCAATAATCAAAGGGGGAACGGTTTTTTGAAGGAGAAAAGTCAGGAAGCGGAGTATGTTAAGGAGATAAATCAGAAAATAGAAGTTCTCTTAAACTCCATAGTGGGTGTTTTGGGAATTGTTGTGGGTACAAAAATTATAAAATTAGAGGAGATATCCTGCGGATGGCGGGGAGTTGTTCATTTGAGAAATTTATTAAGATCTATAACGGATATTCTGGAAATAAAAACATATAGTGGATATCTTCAACACCACCAAAGTGGGCATAGTGCTGGACCCATTTCAACATTATGCACCGGATATTCCACTCTTATTCAAAGTTCCCACTCCTATGCTACCCAGTTTACCCAGTTTGCTGCTGTTTTGAAAGAAAAGGGGGAAAACAAGGTTTGGTCTTGGAGTTCGTTAGTCCACTCAACACAGGAAGCAAAAGGGGTCTCTGACTTTCAAATTGCAGAGCTTGACCGTTGGTCTTCGACTATGATTTTGACAAGCAGAGGTGAAAGGATATTGAATTGCAAGGGTTTGATTTTAATGCCAATTGGTCGGAGAGCTGTGGTCACCGAGCAGCAGCGATTCCTCTATTGTTTCTACCCACCTTGAGGACAAGGTGGTTCTTTGGGGGCGGGGTAATGTCATGCATCCATTTAGAGGCCCAGGCCCATTTCTAAGTAATATTCTAGAAGAGTTAAGAAGGGTTATTTTGGGTAGTTCTAAATAAATAAATAGTATAAATAGGAGTGTGGTGGGAGAGTAGAGGTATCGAGAATATTGTTCAGCTAGTCATTGGGAGAGTCTAGCCTCTCGAATAGCTAGTTTCCTATCATTTCTATTCCGTTTTCCATTCAATCACTGAAATCACTTCAATTTGGCAAGCATTTATCTTCTGTTATTGTGTTGGTTTCATTCTGTCAATCTGGTTCATAACAATAGACACTACTGAAAGAGGCCAGCTGGAAGCATGCTGTTGTTCTATATTTTTATTTGTAAATTTATCTGACTGTGAGAGATTAGAATCAATAGAGTACTAAGAGGCTGTTTGGTTCAGGCTGAGGAATGGAAATGGGAATGAACTTTCTTCCCCCCCAGTTTAACCTGGAATGAAAATTTGGGCTTCCGGGGGGAATGAACCCATTATATTATATAAAACCAAACAATTTCTTTTATTATCATTCCCATTGATTACTGCTTAAAACCTCTAACCGAACACCCCCTAAGAATGGAGGAAGGAGAGGGGAAATCAAGGTTATTATGATTTTCCAAAATGCTGGGTAAAAACCAACAGTTTCAATAGTTTCTGGCATTCAACATTCTTATGGACCTAAAGCAATACGTGTATATCTTCTTAATGATGAAAAGTAAAGAAATTTTTTATGATTTTCTTAATATCAAGACGCCAGGCATTACATCTAGATTTATTAATTTGTTGCAAACATATCAGTATTAATCCCAAAACTCCAAGCAGATAGCCAGTGGCGAAGAGGAAAAGAATCAGCTACATCTTTCATATGATAGCCTTGTATTTCGGCCACTTGACCATTCTGTTTACATATAAACCACCATAAACTCATAGGGACAATTTTCCTGCTCTTAGCAGCTGAAATGTCAAAAGACAACATAAGCTTATGTGCATATCTTCCCAAAATATAGAATAAAACTACATTCAAAAGCAAAATAGAAGAGAGACACAAATCATTCTTGAATAACATTCCACGATGCCCTAAAACATAACAAGTACAAAGTGACATTTCCATGTAATATTTGTCTTTCAAGGGCACCAAAGCTCCACCAAATTTTATTTTGCTAATGTGCTTCTCAGTCATTTTCAGATAATTTACAAAATTGTTTTTTTACCAACAGTCAAACAAAGAAATTTAAGCAAGTAAAATAATAGAATATGAAATCTCATTAACAATAGTAGAAGACACCATACATGCCCGTTTTTTTGAAAAAGATGGATCCTTTCAATTCTTTTAGAAGTTGGTGTCACCAACTTTTCGAGTTCATCTAAACCAAAACGTTTGTGGCCAATCAAACCATACAGATCATTAGAGTATGAAAGAAATAAGAAAGTAAGTCAGTTTTCAGAAAAATTGACAATTTCAAGTTCACTAAAAAAGGTATGGTTTTGAATTGGATTTGCTGAATTTCAAATGTTGGGAATACTGAGTAGTGAATCTTCTACTCTTAAATATGAAAATGTGAAGCAGTTCACGCATCATACTTTAATGATGATGAGCATATTCTTATATCCTATTTTAATTATTCTGGATTTGTTTTAACTAAGAGGAAGTTCAATCATCACCTCAACATAAAGTAACCCTAGCGGCCTACCCATGAAGTGCTGAGCATTACAAAAAGTACAAATTCAAAAAAAAAAAAAAAACTCCCTGTTACTAAAATTACAGGGCTGGAGTTTCCTTTCAAGGTCAGACCGGGTACCTTAGCCTTCCATAGTCTAAATTGATGACTTGTCACAAATGCTATTCCTACATATCATTCTTGTAGTGTTTAATGTAAAATCAAATGTAAACCATCTCACCAATAACACATCCGTATCAATTTTGAAATGGAAAACTATTCCATTCGATCTCGATCATCCAACTGTAAGTAATCAATGTTCCCGTGATTCCTTGAACATCAATATGCATACGATTAATAAGTGTACGTGTGTGAACTGGTACTGCGGATTGATAAAAAAAACTAGGGTTTTTGATATTATTCGAATACGTACATGATTTTAAGAACTCATAATTGTCGACGGGGGAATTACCGCAACGAGATTTCTGCTTCCCCGATTTTGTAGATTTCCACCTAGATTTCTCCTCGGCAACTTCATCTGAATCGTCAAATAAAAATTCCGCAAATTTCTTGCCTAAATCCATCGCACCCATCGTAGTGAAACCCTAGAACAAGGGTTTGATCATGGAAAGTCGAAAGTTGTGACTTCCGGAGCACAAAGAACACATGTAACGGCAACTTTGTACGGTCACGCGGACCGGTAAAACCATAGGGAAATTTGAGTTTATATCCTCTACATTTTTATAGAAAAATATATAGTACGTTCAGGTTTGATCCCTAAATTATATTAGATTTAACTAAACTCGTCCCTAACTTTCATTTATTCCACATTTGTCCTGAGGTTTGCAAAATCCTTTGGTTCTTCATCCTTCCAACTAATGGCTGTTATTGTTTCCGTTAACACCAGTTAATGAAGAGTATTTCGGTCATTTTACACATTTTTTAATTTTAATAAAGATTTTAGAAAATATAGTATATATATTAAAATATATTTGTTAACTCCATCAACCTCCTCTTTTCCCCGACATCCCAGTCGTTCGCTCGTCACCCCCTTTTCAAGTTATAATCACATCCACCGCCATCTTCATTCACGGCAATTCTACAAGCATGTGTCATGAGGGTGTTGTATACTTGTATGCGTGCTCTTGGAGAAAGGGGGAAAGTAAAGGTGTAAATGAATTGTTGAATAAAACAAAGTTAACGAGTTTTATTCACATATTCTATTTAGATTTCCTGGGTAATCCCAAGGCCTAAAGTGATATAAGCAACCCTTATTCGTTTGATGATTCGTTCAACCAATATCGAACCAATTCAAGTCTACACTTATTGAGAAACATGATATAATGGTTTCAATGATAATTATATGGGTTTCAATGATAATTATATTGAATTCGTGAAAAATGATATAAACTGAAGTTTTGGAGAAAATCTCAAAAAACGGAAAATTGAGAAACACCCTGGTAGCCCTTCCTTTGGACGGCATACAAGTAAATTTAGGTTGTCTTTTGGTTTTTATGCTCAAGTGCATTATGCATTTGTGCATATGCACATGTGCATTTTACAAATTACTTGTATGCATAAATGCATACCGTCCAGATGAAAGGCTACCAGAGTGTTCCTCAGTTTTCCATTTTTTTTGGTTTTCCCATGAACCTGACCATATATATATAGGCAAATTATCCATTGCAAACCAGTTAGTTTGTGCAAACCGTGCAAACTCATATCCACCAATCACGTAACTTCTTTTTTTATCCATAAGGGTATTTTAGGGCTTTTAGCATATTTTTTCATCTCCACCAATCACGTAACTTATTTTTTTATATCCATAAATTCTTTTTTTATATCCATAAGGGTATTTTAGGGCTCCACCGGAAAATATAGATTCATGAAACCAAATTATATATTCATGAAGCCAAATTTTATATTCATGAAGCCAAATTTATATATTCATGAAGCCAAATTAAAAAAATTGCAGATTCATGATTGGTGGATATGAGTTTGCACGGTTTGCACAAACTGACTGGTTTGCAACGGATACCTCCTATGTATATATAAATATGTATATATATATATATATATATATATATATATATATGTATATATATATGATCAAACGAGAACAATACATATTTAGAAAAACACGAGAACCAACAAAATCATATATAATATTACATTAACGAGTGAAAAAAGGATCTTGGTTGTGCGGCCAGTCCGCGTGGCTTTTTCGCGCTAATGTAAAATCATATATGATTTTGTGTACGCCACATGGACCAAAATAGCACTTTAATGTATGTTTAACCTTGAGGGTTAGCTCAACCGGCAAATGAAGGCTAAGCAGGGACGGACCTAGACAAATTTTCATACGGTGGCACCATATTTTTTCACACGGTTTTTATCGAAGTGTCTTTCATTTTTTTATCAACGTTCAATATCGTCTGATGTGTTTTTAGCCAAATTTTGGCGTTTTGAGAGATTTTAACGTTTTTTGCTTGATTTCGGAGGATTTTTAAGTTTTTTTTATAAACTTCGAGAGATTTTTCGGTATTTTTTGTTGATTTCAAGAGTTTTTTTTGGTTGAATGGGTATAAGATTTGGTTTTTTTTTCCAGTTTAGGTGCACCCCTTGTAGTTTCCAAATGAATACGGTAGCACCTCCTAAATCGATACGGTGTCACCTTCACAAAAACATTTTTTTTACCCTTCGTCGGAAAATTCTTACGGTGGCACGCGCCCCTCATGGGGTCCGTCCCTGAGGCTAAGCCTTGGGGCAAATGAAGGCTAAGCCTTGGGGCTCATTCTCATATGTTGCTAGTTCGAGTCTCCTTAGGACCAATGAGGATTTTTTGGTTGTTATCTTCGTGTCCCATGACATTAGTCGTGATGTGTTCATGCTAGTGGCGGATCGAGAAGTTCATTGACTAGGGGCACATAACAAGTAATACCACATCATTAAAAATAAGGCTAAATACATGAAATAACAACTTACTTTCATAAATTTCCTGACATTGCATTATACTATCATTTTTCTTATTACAACAACGTACTTTCAAATTGTTTTTTATTACGACATTGTAGTTTGAAAAATCTACCCATGATAGCAATGTATAACTTGCTACCTTTTAAACCAATTAACCTTTTTTCTCACATTAATTAAACGAGGTGACGTAGATGACATATCATTCTAATTACGTGGCATAAATTAAAAAAAACATTTTTTTAATGATTTCATCACTTTTAATCCTGATTATTCATATCTCACTCAAATTATGTTTTTCATTCCTCTATTTAAAAAAGTGATTCAAAATGTTTTCACTCTTATTGAATTGTATACAAATTAAATACTTTAGGATAACATTTTGGAAAATTGACTCAAATAGCCTAATCACGTTGGTAAATTGGTCTCTAAGCCAATTCTATCCCCATTTTGCACTCATGTCACTGCAATGAACAGGGCTGCAATCCGCGATATCCCACTAAAAGACAAAAAAATAATTTAGAATATTGCGGATGTGCCACTTGTCGATACCCAGTAAAACCCTAAGGCAGTCGTGTTCAGACGTGTCAGAGCCGCAATGCTTAGACGGCAGGTCCGTAACCTGCACGTCCGTCATTAAGGACCTACCTTTTAAAAAAAAACTACCTCTTAAATGTTGTTGACCGGCCGAAACCCCCCAACCCTCTTATCTCCTTTTTCTTTCTCTTTTTCTTTATAAAGCCACAGTGGAAGATCATAATACCTCACAAGATTATAAAATTTCTCCGTTGCATATACGCGCTTTGCTTCCGAGTAACCATCACGCACCTTCCGCGAGTCGATACAATAAACGCTTCCGCAATGGCTTATGAGGTTAGAAAAAATAACACTTACTATTTTTGTTATTCAAAGAATACATTTTTTTTAATATTTTTGAAAATGTTAAATTCTTTTAACAATTCTTAATTCCTTGTTTAAAAAAGTTAAATATCTATTTAAATGTTAGCGAGATAAATTTATATTAATGAATGATTTATATTTTTCAATTAATTTGATATATTTATTAAATAATATGTAAAGTTAATTTTTTTGAAATTACAATGTCGTAATAAAAATTGTCACTTCAACAATATTTTACAGAAATGACATAGAAGCTTCTAATATGTGTCATGCCATCTTAATTTAAATCAAAATGTTGTCAATTACTGAGTAAAAAATTTCAAAATACAACATATCAATAAAAAATAATATAATAATATATTGCTGCAATATGAAAAAAAATGAGAGTACAATATTATAAAAAATTTGTGATAGCAAATTGTTATTTCGTACATTTAATAATCGGGTTTTCAGCATCTGTAGTGGAAGAGTGTACTGGTGGTGGTCTAGTTAGAGACAACAACGGGAAGGGGGCTCTCTCTTCTTTCAGCTGGTTATGGCAACTATCTAATCCTCCTGAGCTATCTTGTTGTAAAAAAATAAAATTGCTTCGAGCCCTTAAAAATAACTTAAGTTGGGAAATATTAGGCAAGATGTTCCCACTTGAATATTGTCCCCAATACCGCCATTATTAAATTTAAATGCGGATAATTTTATGTCCAAAAATCTATCCATTATACTTGTCTAAAGACTTGTTTAATAATCTCATTGTCTACTTAACAACATTCTATTAGGGTGCGTTTGGTACGCAGACAGGATAGAACAGAACATGACGAAACAGGACAGAACAGTTGTTCAGTGTTTAGTAGACAGAACTAGACAGCACAGAACAACTAACATTAGATAAAATACAATAAATAAAATTTAAAGAATGAATAAAATATAAAATAAAACGTGTATTTGATGTTTTAGAAGAGAATTAGATTTTATTTTAAGGTTATATTAGTAAAACATAAGTCTGTTCCACCTTGTTCCATGGGGTGGGGGTGAAACAGGTCTGTTCCACTTTGTTCCACCCTGTTCATGTCTGTTCCATATAAAATTCCTGCCAAACATGGGACAGTGATCCCTGTTCTGTTCTGTTCTGTCCTGTCCTGTGTACCAAACGCACCCTTAAAAATCTACAACCTATATCAAAGCATAGCATTATAGAAATTACAAACCAAGAAATTCAAATTACGAACCTACAAACTAGGTGAAAATTTGAAAAAAAAATGTCTGGACCAAAAATATATAGAAATGGAAAGCTCAAAGATTCTGGAACAAGATATACATAGAAATCAAAAGAAAAACTACAACAGAAAATATATAAGCAATCAAGCAATTGAAAACCAAAAATATAGCCTAGCAAAATATGAAAATATAGAACCACAAATCTGAAATCTAAGCAACTAACATAAGAACCCCATCAACAAATTAATCTTAGGAGACAATGAGAAACTATGTGAATTAAAGAACCCCAATCAGCAAATTAAGCTAAGCAACTAACCACCTAAGCAAGAAAGAAATCGAAGCAATCAAAGAACAAACCTGAAATTCGGGTAGAAATCAAAGAGGCAAGAGCAGTAGATGTAGAAATCAAAGCAAGAAGCATCGAGCCATGGACTGTGATCGTCGTGACACAGTTTAAAACGAATGCCCACTCTTGGTGCAAGTTAGTTCAGACATCCACGATTACAAAAAAACACAACATGTTTGTATAATACATGTTCTTAAAGAATAATATTTCAATTTTCATCATTTACACATCTTTATAACACTAATTGTGTACAAATGCACTCATATTTAGGTGATATCATTTCCTGAAGCATCATATCTTATCTTACGGTATAAAACACATTTTTACAGCATGTATTACACCGTAGAACAAACAAATTTGTGTTTGTATTATACAAATCCCTAGCATTACACCTCAAACTTTGATTATTGTTTTATTTCAGTGGACATATAATGACACCGAAGATACAAACCCGTGATTTTTAAGGTATTATATAGAATAAATATGGTCTAAAGGGTAGAAAGTGAGGAATTATGATAAGAGAATTATTACTTCTTTTCCCTACAAAAAGCATTTGGAAAAAATGCTATTACAAAACATATACAACCATTATTTTCTTGTAATATTAGAATGAGACAATATCACGATGTGTAAATCATAAAGTCCTATATATGTCGAAAGGATCGAAAAAGAAACAAGACTTTGACCTCAATGTAGCTCTCGAACAAATGGTGTTGACAAGCCAAGAGGGTGTGATGTAAAGAAGTCATTCTTCAGCACCACCACTGGCACTAGCGGCGCTCAGGTCCACAGAAAGATCAAGTTCCTTGAGGAGAAGAATGAGGCAAATCATGAATTAGAATGCTTTCTATTCAACATATGTATGTAGCTAACCACAAGGGTGGTTAAGGCCCTGGGGGATGTGGTGGGATATCCCATCTGCCCAGAGTTCTAATCCAGGCGTACACAACAATTGTGGCCACTGAGGTTTAATCAGGGCTGATGTCTTACAGTCATAATTTGCCAAGGGATTAGTCTAGGCATAGCCTAGGACACCCTTCCCCAAAAACATATGTATGTAGCTATGAAGTAAAAGGTTTGTTATGTATGAAAGCACATTGCAAAAGAGAGGGAAGGAAAATGGGTTAAACCATTTCAAGGATTGTCATCTTATGCTTAAAGAAAGACATCACAACAAAAATGACCCATATCCTTAGGTGTCCTGATAGAGTCCTCAATGGGAAGTTTATAGTACCAACACCAATGCGTCACATATGAACAGGGACGGACCCACTATGGTGCATAAGGTGGCACAGGCCACTGCTTCGTACTGTAACAAATTTATGGTTGTGAAATGTGCAACTGTATTATTTTGTTGGGTGCTACCGTATATTGCTTGAAACTACAACAATAACACAAATTTCTCTTTGTAGAGTTGGTTTGCACAGTCTGTTCTCCCCTTCCAGGCACGCGTTCGAATCCCATTTGTATAATTTTATGAGTTTTTAGCTTTTAATTTCAGGTTAATTATATTTCTGAAAGATTTAGGATAAAATACTCGAACGCATGACCTCACATAAAAAAAGCAAGAAACTAACCAACAGACCAATTATGACTTTGTAAAAAATATCCATAGCTTCGTTTTCAATAGTCAAATAGTGTCCCCGCTTGAAAAAAATTCAAGGTCTGCCTCTGTATACGTTGACATAACAATAAGTTGTTAGAACAAAGTTAGACATCTTAACAAGTTTTATCGACAAAGTTGGGCAACATACTATGACACGAGAAATAAATCGTCATAAACCAAACCAAAACCAACCCATCAAGTCCCATCAGAAATGGGGCCTTGGGGTGGATGTACACGGATCTGGCCTCTACCTTAAGAGTAGAGCGTCTATTTCAGTGAAGACCCCGGTCTAAATCGTCACTGTAGGCTATTGTCACACAAGAAGTATATCGTCATATTAGCCTTTTAATAGGACACTTTTGAAAAGTGTCCTATAAAAAGACTAACGATTTACTTTAAGTACTATCAGGTTGTCCAACTTCATTGATAGATCTTGTTAGGTCATCTAACTTCATCCTAACTTATTTTAACGTCATTGTCTAGGACGCACAGTTGTTGGTCCTATAATCAAGTCTAATTAAGTACTCTATTAGGAAGCCCAATGACTGGTTAGGTGTCCTAATAAGCCCCTTTTTTCGTAGTGAGAGGTCACTTGGTTTTCACCACGAGAGTAGCAAACATGTTCAATAATATTCTTAAAAGGATCATTTTCCTTAGCAAGTAAGTGATCATATTTTGATTCTAAATAAGTTCAAAGTATGTCCCAGGAATGAGAACAGCCTACAACGTGTTAGTTTAAATGCATATATGTAGAAGCTAACCTTTCCAGTTATTTTGGTGTACATGGCAAGAACATCTTTCATTGTTGTCTCAAAGTGTGTCGTTGCATCATAACTCTGCAAGACATATTATCATTTAGTATCTGATAAGATGTCAAAATTGTATTTTTTTTACACGGGCATGGTGTTTTGAACCAAAGGCAGGTCATTTGAGTTCATAAAAGAATTAAAGGTCATGCTCCTAACTGAAGCCTCATTAAACGTCATTTAACTAAATGACCCTAATTTAATGTTATGAAAGGAGCAGTTAATTGGTCCACATAAATGATGCCCATGAAAATATCAACTACAAAAAAGTACATGCATATATATATATATATATATACACTTACTGTTGATACGAAGCAGTTGTCACCATCACCATCATTTGTTGGCACATATCTATCATAAGTTTCATAAAAGATTTCATCAACGGGTCCCAGAAGGTCCACGCCGGGCTTTAATTCACTCTCAGGGTCGTCAGTCTCGGCTTCTGTTGTGACAAAAGAAATAAACTTGCCTTTCGGAGCCACGCTGTGTGAATAAGAACAACAAAATAGATACCTGAAGTAATAAAAGATCAAGGAATTCTGTTAGACCTTCATAGAGAAATAAAGTGTTTTATACTCACATGCACAACTTCTACTTGTGGCTTTACCATGGGTTTTTTTAAAATTTCCTTAATGAATTACTCATCTTATGTTAAAAGTACACAACCACCTTATTTCTTGAATAAAAATCCATCAAACATACATGTCTGATTTACGATTAAGTTGTTTCTGTGGCAGAATGACTTGGGTCGAGTGAGAATCATTGGTGTCTGGGATGGGATGACTCATTATGCATATGGCTCGAGCAACTTTCCCAACCTTTTTGACCTGTTTCACATATCGGTTTCAAACCCAAACAGTTAAAGCCAGAAAAGAATGTGCTTATGGTTTATCTACAATTAACAAAAGAAGTTGGAATTCATACTACTTATATATTTGATTACCTTATCGGGTATATATGATGGATCACATACAACTTTTTTGCATTTAGCAGTTTCTCCTTCGGAGGTCACACCAACAGCCTTCCCACTGTCATCAAATTCTACCTATAACTCCATGTATTACAGCAATTATTTATTAACCAAACAAATAAAGATATTGAACTTTTTATAAACTTCACTTCCAACAGTGAGAATATTTTAGGAAAGATATTTTGAAATGAAGATTTTAAGCTCAACTGCTTGATAGCAACATATTGTTATTGCATCTATACGTATCATAAGGGTAGGATATGAATCTCTCTTTCACAAAATAAATAATTATAAAGAAATTATGGGAATGAGAAACTATACAGGCTTGTTAAGTGACTTTTTCTGGGTGCAACAAACTGATGAGATACCTTACATTGGGGCTTGTTAAGCATGTAAGTCCCCCCATAAACTGCACTTAATCGAGCAAATGCCTGCACGATCAACACCCTTAACAAATATATCATAGCAAACTTTAGGAAATTCATAAAATATATGAAATATGTGGACTAACCTGTGGCAACTCTCCAAGCCCATACATTGGATAAAGATAAGGGGATCCTGACTCAAAACGTGCTAAAGACTCTGCATAGAGCTTTAAGAAAGCAAACACCAGAGACGTTATAAAAAAAAAACAATCGACAACTTTCAAAGAGGGTAATAATGATACTTAATATTATCAGGAACAAAGCAAGCCACTGTGCATAAATCCACGCGACAAAAAAAACATTTCTCTAAAGTCAAAAGCGTGATTCTCGAAGATTAGGGAATTATAGATATTAAATCATGATGTAACAGTTTTTCAATACTCTTAGCTTTGGTTATGTTTTTCTTGTATGTGCTTATATTTGTGTGTTATTCCTTACTCTTAGCTAGTTTTTCAATTTTTATCTTATAAGTTATATGCCTTTCTCTTTTTAGCAAACTTTTCACAAGTCGGGGTTCTTAACGGAAATAGCTGCCCTGCTATATGGGGTGGAGGTCAGGTCTTCTTACATCTTATCCCCAGACCCCACCTCCGGGTGGGATATACATGGCTCATTTGGTTTGGTTTGGTTTAAATCACCATCTAACAATCAAAAGTGAAAAAGTGTATTGTATTTAATTTGATATAGTGGTCTGGTCAAATTTCATGCTATTTAGTAAGAAAACCTCTATTTTGTTCCAATAACTAGAGTGGGTAAAGGTTTTTCAGAGGCCAATGGATACAGTATTTTCAACAATCAAATTAATAGGTCATGGACATGTCTTAAAATACTCTCCAAGAATCCTGGTAAATGGCAAAGAAATAAGGCCTTCAAGTAAACTATGAGTGCATAATTCTAACAAGCAGTATAATCAAGCCAAATAGTATCATTTGCACCTTGATTCTCTTCACAAAATCCATCGCCGGAAGATCCAAATAATTATCATCAGTATAGAGTGCTAGTGCATGACTAATAAAATCAATTGTATCATCTTCAAGACCATATTTCCTGCACCAAAAGAAAATGTGGCATCTATATTAACAGTTATTGACCAAAGGTAGACAACTGACCTCGTATTATCCTATATATGAGTTAAAACTTATCATATGGTATGTAGTTGTGATGATGAACACTAGAAAGCCCAAAAGGGATTGTTATCGTATGTGAACATAGAGTTTCAAATAATAGAGAACTTACATCATAAGAGAAAATGCAAGCAAAAATAAAACCCAATTTCTTTTCCTCTAGGTAATAGTTTGTGCGATATACATTTATGAAAGCTCTCTTTGAACAAGTAGGGAAAATAAAAAGTGAGATATTTAACTTACAACTATAACATTGAGACATGCTTCTATACAACAAAGAGAAAAATGTGTGTACCCGATGAGCTCTTTTGCAGGAATTTGGTTCAAATCTAGGCCTTCATGAGATTTAGGATCATTTTCGTCATAGTCTTGTACATATATAAAGAATTTCCGTGCTCGCCTCTTTTCAAACAGACCCATAAGTGTAGATTTCAGCGCTTCAACGTCCGTTGCAGGAACTTTGTAGATCTGCATGCCAATTTATATGTTTATCATAGAAAACTGAAGAAATATTTCCTATGGTGATTTTACAAATGTAAGGATAGAATGCTAACAGATTCTAAAGAGAAACCTGTAGGCACCTTACCTTCCCTTTGTTGTAAACAAAGCTACCATCTACAGCCTTGAAATTTAGATACTTTGTAACGTTGGTGTGAATCAAAGCACGAACTAAAATACCATTTGCCATCATGAACTACAAAACACATAGAAGCTCGGTATAATCACTGATGAAAATTATAGTCAAACAATGAGGAAAAAAGGCAGTGGGAAAGTATTGCATATAAAGATGCACCTTTGGAATCATATCAACATTATACTCCTTGCTACTGCCCAAACTTTCTGGAGGGTTATCGTCTCCTTTAAATCGCTTCCAAAGCTATAAAGAACGGGATAAGGATAACTGATCATATATTGGTGCTCATGGAGAATGGTAAGTGTCATTTATGAGCAAGTAAAAATCTCAATATTCACTTAAGACCTCATTAGTTCGTAGTGCATGCTTTCACCACTCAAAAAACATATTGAGTCCACTTTCACCACTCAAAACTTATCAAATTATATGATGACATATCATGGGGAAATTAATGTAAAACGTGTTTTAAAATTTTAAAAACAGGTATGGAAGACATTAACGATATTATACAGACATTACCTGATTCAAAGTGAGGGAGCTTGATTCACCTCCATAATAATCATTTCTATCCATATGCAGTACCTGTTGAAATGGCGCCCAATATGGAGGGTTAGACATTGGAAGTCAAAATGTGCACTTGAAGAGTATAAATGTATCTTATTTGGCACGTATACACAAAATGAATTATATACTATGTAGCAATACAAGAACCTTCTCTTTATCTGACTTAACTAACATGATTGGTTAGATTTAAAATGCAATTTCTGGAATTTTGCATCTTTTAACAAGTACTCCAATGATAGAAGTAGGAAGCATATTGATCTCACTACATGAAAGGAAATGAGGGCATTTCCGGTCACGAACTTGTTTAGAGGTTCATGACTTTGCCATATCTAATCTCTCTTTCCTACATTCTTTATAAACCTTCTATATATCCCTATTCATAAGCCAGTCATAACCTAAATTCTAATTATTTTCTATTATTTAATTGCATTGGATCCCACCATTTTGATGAAGAAACGTTTTATGTTTATGAACCTTTTCCCTTCCACTATGGCATGTACCCCTACCTCCCAATGGTGTAAAAAATTACGAGAAGGTCCACCAGGTTTAAGAACCTCCCATTGGAGATGCTTTGATATGTAAATTCTCTGAGAAGTCCTGAAATTATCCTACGATCAGAATTGTGATCACAAACGAAGATAATTTTCACAATTTCCGACATTTAGGGTATCCAACGAATCTCGATCCATTACCTAATATAATGAAATCTCATTCAACTACAGACATCAGATTTGTATGTTCTACCCTCAGAGATCATACATAGCGTTTCAAAATATAGAGATGGAGAGAAAATAATTACTTTGAGGCCATCGACTGAGAGGAGACCGCTGAGTATGCATTCTTTGAGGCCGGTGCCAAGAACTACGACATCATACTCTTCATCCATCGTCAATTCTACACAATTATCTCACAGATTCAACAAAGAAGAAGAAAATTGAGAAATTATACACACCTTAAAACGTTGATATTGTGTGTTCCTCAAATTAAAGATGAAGAAAAGGGATGGAGATTGAAACATTGAATCGGACGACTGTTGTTTTTGGAGTGAGCAGGGAACGGGTCTTTCGCGGGAGATGTACGCTTTTCAATTTTGCTTTTTATATGTTAAGAACAGATTTATGCTCATTTGTCATTTATTCCCCTCAAACTTTAACTTTATTACAAAAAAACGCTATACTTAGAAAATTATCAAATTGGCACTGACCTGAACGTAGCATAAGTGTATAGTTTCTACTTCATTTGAAAATTTTAACCTCAGTTGATTCTTCTTCTATTCACGTTTGTTAATTTCGAAAAATATAATGTGAAATTACTAAAATGCCCACGATTTTGAATGGCATAACAAATTTACCCTCAGAAATCAACAATTTTTTTTTTCATATATTAATACTCTTTGTATTTTATAGGAAGAACCCTAACCTAAATATAGAAATTAAAATGAACTAAACCTAGAAATAGAGATTGATGTATAAACAAGTACCGCTTTGAAAAATCAAAAAACGTAAACAACGGCCTGTAAATGAAAATTAATACATGAACAAACACCGATAATGATCAACAAACAAAAACATACATTCGATAAAGAAATCAAAAGAACCCACTAATGGACGAGCAAATCATCAATATCAGTGCTAGGATCAAAGCATGTCTAGCCCAGTGGCAAGGTAACATCTTGAGGGGGTCAGTGGATGGTATCCCTGACTACCGAGTTCGAACCCTGCGGAGAGCATGTGGCGATATCCAGACTTTGGGCCTGGTCCATTTAGGTCGGGTCTGCAGTCCAGCGAAGCTGGGCTGGGTCCTGTCTTAGGCAGGGCCGGATCGACGGGGATTAGTCGGGTGCCCCTTGTGGAGCCCGGATACCCCGGGAACGTATGTGTGTGTTATGATGTCGTTCAAAAAAAATATCAGTGCTAGGGAAAGCCCATTGATGTCTTCCAACCAATATTCCTTCTCCGGTTGCTTATTTGTACGTTGTTTGATCTCTTTCTTTCTTCATCTTATGCATGTTCATGTATTTAAAGGTGTTTGTGCATCGTTTATGAAGTCATTATTGCAATTTTTTGAGTGTATTTGAATTTAATAACAAACTTTCTAAAATAATTCATTGCTTGTTTTCTAATTTTCTTTACTTTAAACCATAAAAAATTATAAAAACTAATATAATAAAGAAAATTCTTTTTTTTGAAGTATATAATATTTACGGCAAATGCAACAAAATAAACTCAGACACCCGTCTCACCAAAGTTTGAACTCATGACCTCCTAGGAAGCCAAAAGCTCACATACCGCTAGGCCAAAGGCCCTTTGGTATAAAGAAAATTCTTAATATTGTAAAACAAATTAATATGACTTCAAGTTGTAATAATACTTTGAGTAAATTACGGATTTGGTCCCACAGGTATGCAAAATGTTACGAAATTGGTTCTTTATCTTCAAAAATTACATGATAACCCTTCAGGTATGCAGTTAAGCACGAGGGCATTATGGTCATTTGACCTTATTTCATACTTTTACCATTTTTTAATTAATTATACCCTTTTTCTTTTATTTTCTTGAATCTTCATTTTTATGAAGAACACCAAGAATAACTCAGATTTAAACACCTAAATGGCTAATCAAATCCATATTAAAATCACAAATACTTAAATCAAACTCATATTTAATAACCTAAACTAAACCCAGATTTAAAAAACCTAAATCAAACCTAAATTTAGAAAACCAAAATCAATATCAAACCACATTGTAACGTCCCAAAAATTACAATAAATTTTAACTTTTAAAAATAAGCATTTTAATAAATGAAACCTCATTAAATATCCAAAACCGTTTCGTTTGCAAACTTAACAATAAATATTCTCATTAATGATAAACAGCGGAATTAAATCGTTTAAGTGATCAGTCTAAATCTCATAAATATCAAACCCTTCACGCACGCCAGTGTGTACCCGTCACGCCTTGGAGCCACTAGTACCTGAAACCACGTTAAATAGGAAAGGGTAAGCACAAGGCTTAGTGAATTCCATCACATACGCAGATAGCAATTATATGCACATCACCCCTATCCACACATGAGCAACAACCCAACAGTTACATAATTCAAGTGTAAACACATACAAGTATTTATGTACCCAACTCCTCGGTCCCACCGAGCCCTCGGTCCCACCGAATTCACACAACAGTTCCACTCACTTCCTCGGTCCCTCACACAACATTTCCACCCACATCCTCGGTCCCACCGAGTTCACACAACATTTCCACCCACATCCTCGGTCCCACCGAGCCCTCGGTCCCTCCGAGTTCACACAACATTTCCACCCACATCCTCGGTCCCACCGAGATATATATAATATGCATTTATACTAAGCATTTAAACCAATCAAATATTACGCACCACAAAACAACTAGTTCACACCACAAAGACAGTAGTACATACAAACTACCATAACATGCATACAATCCCTAACTACACAGTGAGGGAACTCACCTCAGAAGCAAAGTAGATGTCCTCAACAGCAAAACGAGTCGGCCAACTCCAACTCACCTTTTTCCACCTCTCGTTCAGAAACGCAGCAACACACGATCCTCGATTGCTCCTTCTCCCTCTCACGTTTTCTCGCTGTAGCACCTTCTCGCACTCTCTCCTTCTCCGGCAAGCTGCGGCGGTGGCGGTGGTTCTCGGCGGTGACGAAGACAAAGACCAGGAGGGGGGGGGGGGGGGTTACGGCCGTGATCAAGAAGGAGGAGGGGTAGGGTTTTTGGGGTTGGGTCTCTATGTGTGTGTCGCAAGCAAGCAGGAAGAAAACGAGATGGGGGATCGGTCCTTTCCTATGGGCCGATCCATGCAACATTTTAAAGAAGTACAACACAAGCCCCTGCAGTTAGAGTTTTCACAATAAGCCCCAAAAATCCAACCTTTACATTTCCGGTCAGTCTCGTTAAACCCGTTAACCAACAACGTTAAAAGAAACACAAATTAATTTTATAAAAATAGAACATACCGGGACACGAGCTTTACAACTCTCCCCCGCTTGAAATTAGACTTCGTCCTCGAAGTCTACGTCCGCGAACAGTTCCGGATAGCTCTTTCGCATCTCTTCCTCGGGTTCCCAGGTCCACTCGGACCCCTTCCGGTGCTGCCACTGGACTTTCCCCAACTAGAATCTAAATTCTCACCCCGTCTAAAATTTCTCGAATACTTTTCTTACTAACAAAACTCCTTCAAGGACACTGAACTTATGATCGGCAGAACACTCCAACAATTGGAATCATTCTTAGTCCAACAACTTCGGTTGTCCCCCAACCTTAGGTATTCCATACATCCCGATTCAAATTTCAAGCTCTAACCATTCTAAAGTTGCTCACCAATATACCCTACATGATACTCGAATCCGATTATTCCTACCATTACTGTCGATTAACTTCCACGAGTTCTAATAGATTCCCAAAATTTATCTCACACGAATCATCAAACCAGTAAATTTAAAATCACTCACGAAGGTCATTCCACCATAAACATTCATCACAAGTGAGCATTTCAGGTTACTACTACTATCACCATAATTATTTTAAAATCGGCTACAATTCTCCGATTACACTAAAGGTGTTTGGCCTTAAGCCCAAAAGTCGACACCTAAATCTACCACTTACCTCAAAAGGTTCTACGCATTTATTCTCTTTATTATAAAGGGCATCATTCCCTTAACCGTAACCATTCGACCTACATTACCACACACGTGGAATACCTTACCTTCCACCGTCGACGTATCCTCCACACTCGCTCTACGAAGCTAGTTACACCGTATCAAGGATACACCTTAACGTCTACCTCCCAGGTACGTCTCAAGGCCCGACACATCGGAACTACCTCCCAGGTAAGTGCTCAAGACTATGTCCTCCTAATGCCTACTGGAAAGTCAAGGTCATAACACATGAATACCGGGGTCCCACCCCGAGATACCCAACCGACCATTACCAACGACTGACTAACGTGACCAAGGATCCAATGCAAAACAGTCTACCAACAACATGCATATCCCGGAATGACTCACTCACCCAAACATGTGAATACTCAACGTACAATAAATGCAAAACTGTGCAACAAAAACAACCCATCAACAAGACTCCACATCGAGCCATTAAAACCGTGCAGTTGACCCATGACTATCTCAAAGTCAAAACCGAGCAAAATGCTCCACGCTTGCTAGACCCATAAGTCGGTCAAAAACGCGTGTAAATAAAGTTTAAGCAAGCAATACTCTAAAATCAACATTAGTCCCAAACTCAACACGGGTTAAACAAAAGAGTTTTCCAAAAGGACTCACACCCTTAAAATTCTCAAAATGACACATAACACTTAAAAGCGCATTTCCCAAATGGTTTACAAAATCATTTACAAAATATTTTCAACGTCAAGATTTTTCATTTCAAAAAGATCGTATGCAATAAAACTACTATTACCAGGTCGGTAGTTACGCAAAAATGGACACGCTCGTCCCACATATGAAAATCATGTTGAAAATCATTCCATTGCAGCTCAGTTTACTCACAAAACGCAAAGCGAAAAAATAATTTCTTTAAAAATGAACCGTCACGGTTCTAGTATGGATTGACTCATGACATGTACTTAAAGTAACCGCTCGACCTTACACAGGGTGCGACAAAAGTGTGCACATAATTTCAAAATCAGTTCCACGACATTTGACCCCAAAATTTCTCTTTTTAAACATAAAATGTCGTGGCACAGGGTTCACCAACAAATTTTTACGCGCGTCAGCTAGTCATACAAAACGATGAAACGGTTTACAAATATATTTTTGTTAAAACACAACTGTCTCGTGTAAGTTTCAAACTTAAAGATAGAAACCAATCCGTTTCCATCATTTGAAAATATCGACTAAAACCTCATAAAATCTCAAAAGGTGGGGTTCTTTAAATTGATTTCCAAGATTTCCCCAAATGGTCACATAAACAAATAAGATATGCACCTCGTGAAATTAAACCCACACGACTCAACATGCCGTAAAACAAAACTTATTTTAACCAAATCACTCAAATAGTTTTATACAGACATCGTGGAATGTAACTTTCCGTCTCAACTCTAACATATGTGGAGGAGTTCCAATGTTAAAGTCACAAGTCGTAGTCACTTGCCCAACATTTTAAACACCACAAAACACGGATATCATCTTACCCGAAAGAACCGTTGGAAAATAACGAAATGAAACAAATTCTAACAAAGTTTGCAACTCCTGTGATAAAACGGTTTCATCTACTTTCAAGACCATAATTCGAAATCTTGTGTGTGTGCTGAACATTTCCCAAAATTCCAAAACACAATCCATAAAAGGATTGGAAACACAAGAATTAGTTAATGCAATTTTATTTTCAAAATAAACTTTGTGCATGACTCAGTCGGCATTCAACGTCTCGACTCATACCCCTCAAAATCTCTCCGGTCCACAATCGTCATCCGGACATTTAAACCTCTTAGGCAAGTTGGGAAATTACGGCAAATAATCCTCAAATCGAAGTCGGCTCTATAAGCCTATGATTCTAGCACAGTCATCCATCTTGACCCGAAATGGTCTACTTAAAACAACATCATCCTTATCGTCACTCCAAGTGATTAATACTAGAGTCGTCCTTCTATTCCAATGACTACTAGCTTAGAACCTCCATCACTACCCCAACGATCATCCCATCAAAGCAATTCAAGTACACACCTGTACTAGTAGGTTCACTATTGTTGTTCCTCCTTGTGATGGCTATTATGGGTAGTAATTACAACGAGTTATTAGTACATAATAACTCACACTAACAACGCTCACGCTCAACTCCTTGGATTCCTCGTGACTTTCCCCGACTCGAGCACGGATCCTGTGCTTCAGATAGTAGAAGCTCTACTACTACCTTCCACACCTATCCTTACTCGTTTCGAGTCCCGTCCCGAAGAGCCCAAGTAGTTCCTTGCCAACAATTAATCCCATATGCCCGTACCAGCATATGACAACACCCTTCCTAGCTCCCTAGGAATTTCACCCAATTCCACTACCCTTGCTATGACGAAATCCCCACTAGTCATGACGAGTCGCCTCACGAATGCACAGTCGCACACAGTGTAAAACCAGGTAGACATTCGAATATAAGATTCTATCCTACAACGGTTGGACTAAAATAAGAGCTGCGCAATAGAACTAAATCCGACATTCTAAGGCTATTCGGTTCCTACCGCATACAACCTATAGTGCATTCACTAATCAACCTATCAAGGCTAGCATAAACTCCTATTAGCAAGTAACAAACATGCAGTACAGTGTAATAAGCACCAAGCAATCTAGCATACATACTCCTATGTTCTAGAAAGCAATCTAGCATACATACTCATATGTAAACACTCTTCCCAGCTCCCTAGGAATTTCATCTCATCCCACTACCCTTGCTACAACGGAATCCCTACTAGCCATAACGAGTTGCCTCGCGAATACCCAGTCGCATGCAGCGTGAAACAATAGACATTCGAATACAAGATTCTATCCTAGAACGGTTGGACTCAAACAAGAGCTGCGCAATAGAACTAAATCAAATATTCTAAGGCTATGTGATTCTTACTGCATACAACCTATAGGGCATTCACTTAACAACCTAACATGACTTGCATTAATTCCTACTAGCAAGCAATAACCATACAGTACAGTGTAACCAACACAAGCAATCTAGCATGCATACCCTAAGATCTAGAAAGCAATAAATACACTAAGTACTGTACCTTTTCCCTTGGTCCCGGCTGACTGCACACACTGCGCCCTCGATCACCGTTTCTCAAACGGGTTTTCCTTTCTTTTATTTTCCAAAAATTTTAAGAGAAGAATTTCATAGCCGCAACCTGAGATCAAACACACCGAGATGTGTTTGATTCACTCAAGCTGTGCTCTGATACCAAGTTGTAACGTCCCAAAAATTACAATAAATTTTAACTTTTAAAAATAAGCATTTTAATAAATGAAACCTCATTAAATATCCAAAACCGTTTCGTTTGCAAACTTAACAATAAATATTCTCATTAATGATAAACAACGGAATTAAATCGTTTAAGTGATCAGTCTAAATCTCATAAATATCAAACCCTTCACGCGCGCCAGTGTGTACCCGTCACGCCTTGGAGCCACTAGTACCTGAAACCACGTTAAATAGGAAAGGGTAAGCACAAGGCTTAGTGAATTCCATCACATACGCAGATAGCAATTATATGCACATCACCCCTATCCACACATGAGCAACAACCCAACAGTTACATAATTCAAGTAAACACATACAAGTATTTATGTACCCAACTCCTCGGTCCCACCGAGCTCTCGGTCCCACCGAATTCACACAACAGTTCCACCCACTTCCTCGGTCCCACCGAGCCCTCGGTCCCACCGAGTTCATACAACATTTCCACCCACATCCTCGGTCCCACCGAGTTCACACAACATTTCCACCCACATCCTCGGTCCCACCGAGCCCTCGGTCCCGCCGAGTTCACACAACATTTCCACCCACATCCTCGGTCCCACCGAGATATATATATATAATACGCATTTATACTAAGCATTTAAACCAATCAAATATTACGCACCACAAAACAACTAGTTCACACCACAAAGACAGTAGTACATACAAACTACCATAACATGCATACAATCCCTAACTACACAGTGAGGGAACTCACCTCAGAAGCAAAGTAGATGTCCTCAACAGCAAAACGAGTCGGCCAACTCCAACTCACCTTTTTCCACCTCTCGTTCAGAAACGCAGCAACACACGATCCTCGATTGCTCCTTCTCCCTCTCACGTTTTCTCGCTGCAGCACCTTCTCGCACTCTCTCCTTCTCCGGCAAGCTGCTGCGGTGCCAAAAATCCAACCTTTACATTTCCGGTCAGTCTCGTTAAACCCGTTAACCAACAACGTTAAAAGAAACACAAATTAATTTTATAAAAATAGAACATACCGGAACACGGGCTTTACACACATAAGCCTAAACAATCCAATATTCAAAAGAAGCAGATGAGAGAGAGAGAGAGACCGAGAGATCTGAGAGAAGTGACGCTGGCAGGGGAAGACACGCTGGAGGGGGAGATCAAGAGAAGAGAGAAAAAAACAGATTTGAGAAGAGATAGACGGAAGATATCGAGAGAAGAGAGAAAGAAGAGATTTGAGAAGAGATAGAGAAAAGAGAGATCGAGAGAAGAGAGATGGACATAAGAGAGATCGAGGGCGGTCGCTTAGGGTTCAGGCGAAATCGCCTGAGAAGATGAACTCGTCGGAGAAGACGAAGTCGCCGACCGATCTGGGTTCGACTTCGTCTCCGATCTGGGACGACCTCGACGTTTTCTTGCTGTTCTTGTTTAGGTTTCTTCATTTTTTTCTGTTGTTCTCCAAATCCATATCCGATATGGGCCCTTTTTGGATTTGCATCATCATCATCATTGATTTACTTCAGATTTATTGATTATGATTTAGGGTTTTGATTTAAATGATGTTTTTGGGATAAGATTTGGATTTGTTAATTGTTATTGGTGTTCTTTTAATTGGATTTAAAGTTTGTTCTTCATTGTGTTTTTCATGGTGTTCATGACGTTCTTCATAATCTTCTTAAAGAAGATGAATGTTCAAGAAAAAAAATTATAATTAATTAAAAAATGTTAAAAAGATATAAAAAATATAAAACTATTTTACCTTCGAGCTTAACGGAGGAAATAGACGACCGTCTGCTCGAGGGACCAATTTCGTAACAAACCGCATACCTCGAGGGTTATCATGTAATTTTTGAAGATAAATGACCAGTTTTGTGGTGCATACAAACATCTCTTAGTGGTTTATTAAATTCGCTACCACCAAAAATTGTAATTGCACGAATCACAGAAGGTACCACATCTGTAAATCCGGACTATAAGAACAATTGCAGACATCACCCATGAAAACCCTAACTATCATCACAAGCATCTCTCTCTCTCTCTCTCTCTCTCTCTCTCTCTCTCACACACACACACACACACACACACTCTCTCTCTCTCTCATTAATTTTTCGTATTTATTTATCTCCTCAAACTTACAAGTGATCGGCTATACACACCTTTGTTAATATGAGATCTCATACATAAAGTATAATATTTATCACCTTATATAATTGTAATTCGGAGTTCATAAAACAAGAGGACCTTGAAATGCTACATTCTAAGCTTCTAACCGTGCATCTAGTAAACAAATAATGGTTTACAATCAGACATTCATATTACAATTATCTTTATGTTATATGTGTTTTAAGTCGTTCTTTCACTCTCGACTGTTTTCTCATGCACCCAACTTAACTCGACTTATGGATATTGTACGTTATAGTATTACTATATATACTTTTTATCTCATATGAACCACGGCAAACATTTGTGTATGGACTTTGAGGTTATTTTAGTTTTTTTTAGAAAGGCATGCAATAATATTATAGAGCAAAAAGTTAGAGATATACAATGCATGCCGCTACGAGTTGTAGAGACTAAAAGAAACACGAAACAAAACAAAACAAAACAAAACAAAACATAAGCCAAAAAAGAGAATGCAAAACAAAGACCACCAAGGCGAACCTAACTCAAAACAACGGAAAAAGAGCCTAATTAAATTACGAGGTTATTTTAATTTAATATAGGTACTTATTCGTCTGTATAATGCACAATTTCAAGTTTTTCAACCAAATTTCAAACTAAAAAACAAGATTGTGAACATTTAAAGAGTAGATAAGAGATACAAACATGTTGACATAGATACATTCAATCAACGTGTCTACTCCACTTTCTCCAAATCTTTTCAAGACATTAATCCGTTAATACAAAGTACTTGTGGTAGAAATGAAACCGTAGTAAAAGTGATGACACAAATTCCCTCTTTGATGGTGGTTTTTTTACACGATATTAAAGTTAATGCATATAAAAACGTTGGACCTAAACCGGACTGGGGCCTAACGACTATCAATCATGTAACACCCAGAAAAGAAGAGAAGAAAAAACATTGTAAATTAGTTAGGCTAAAACTGAATGATAAAGAAAAGTCAAGGGGTAAGAAATGTAAAATGTAAGGACCTATATTGCCAAAAAAAACAAAACGATTTGAAATTAGAATTTGAACTTGGGTTGGTTTTCTCATGTTAGCGTTTGTTGTCATTTAAGCAACGTTTGAGCAAGATATAATGTCATTTGGTTCGCTTTTATCTTCCAGGTAAAAGCCTTTTTGGATTTAAGTAGAAAGATCGAGGATAAAGAAAGAAATTGGCCGACAAAATGTAGTTAAAGTCTTTGAGTTTTAGCACCAATTCGAAGTATTTACGAAACCAAATATCGTTATTTTTTTACTATCAATGATTTTAGTGTATTATCGGTTTTATTTGGTTTCACACGCCATTAATGGCCGTTAGACCCTTGATTTTGAAGAAAATACTGTTGTAGCATGCTTATGCTCAAATCGAGGTTTCAATATAAAATTTAGAAGGTTATACACTTATACTTGATCAAATAGCGTGAGTTTTGAACTACAACATAGGTACAAAAATTAATCTACGAAGTAGCAGTGGCGGATCCAGGATTTTTTCCTACTGGGGTCCCCTTTAAGGTAGCTTAAATGCCCGTAAAATTGTCCGATATATTTTTCGTCTAAATCCAATGTTTCGAGGGTTTTTTAAAGTTTTTTGATAGATTTTAAGAGACTTTTAAGTTTTTTTTGTCGATTTTGAGGGACTTTTTTTGGTTTTTAGTCGATTTCGAGAGTAGTTTTGGTTTTTTGTTTGATTTCGAAACATTATTTTGTTGATGGGGTCCCAGCCAAAAAACTACTGGGGGGACATCAAGATAGAAAGTTAAAAAATATGTATTTTTAACCTAAAAATTTCAAAATTTTCTCTTTTTAGTGGGGTCCCATCCCCCCACTAAGTCACTAACTATACACTAGATCCGCCAATGGAAAGTAGTGTAAAAAGAATGAAGAAAATTGGTCAGAAAATGAGCCAAATCGGCTGAAAGCGACCCTAAGAGCTACTATCCGCATGGGGTTAAAGTGATGAAGCCCGTCAACATTCACGTCTGGGTGAGACATGTCTAGCCCATCAATGGTGGAGTTGTCCCAGACTTGATTTTCGTTTGAATTAGGGGCCGTTTAACAAATGCTTACCGGGGTAAGCGTTTACCAAGTCACATTACCTTACCGAATGAATATAGTAAGGACCAAGAATCTTACCGGTAAGAGCGACGCAAGGACCAAGGATCTTACCTGGTAAGTGTTGGCGATGACTCATACCACGGTTAGCGCTTACCGGGCAAATTGTTGCCTACAATGACGTTTTAATGGACTAAAATCTTACCCGGTAAGTAAATGATAGTGTTAAATTTTACCGGTAAGTACTTACTATTAATGCCAAAAATCGTCCAGAAGGATAACTTAAGGTTGATTGTGGAGCTTAACAACTAAAGAATAGAAATCACTCGAAAAACGGTACGACGAAGACAGAAAAAGTAAATAAGACAAAGATTTTGGTGACGCGGGAAAAACCTCAACGAGGAAAAAACCCGCAGACGACTTTGGATGTCGTCGCTGCACTATGGTCGCCAAACAGGGGCGATATCCTTATGTTTCAGGTGTCGAGAGTACAAAGGTTACAATACAAATGAAGGAAACAAGTGTATCGAATTTAAAAACAAGTGCGTCGTGTGTAGAAACTAAGTGTTGTGCGAGTAAGTCGTGCGTCGAGAGCGATCTTTCGAGGGAGAAGTCTTTGTTTCGAGTATTCTTGAGAGTTCTTGAGAGTTCAGATGATTCAAGATGTCATAGATGATGATTGAGCCTTTATATTTATAGTCTTCGAGCGCTTTAAATGATCCTCTAAAAGCTTCAAATAACGGTCGTAACTGACGCTGAGTTTAATGCTGTTAATGGCCTTCGTCGGTTATAGCCATTGATCATCAATGACATTGACCCTGCATTAAACAGTGAAAAAGTAACAGTAATGTCGCATGTTAGTCGGTCGAGGTCGTGAGGTTCCATACGACGGTTGTATGTCGCGAGTAACTTTCGATTTCGACTTTGGTCAAAAAATAAAGTGCTTATGATTTTGTCTCATCATGGAAAAGTGTAATAAATGTTTTCCTTGTTTTGGTCGTAGTCGAGACTGGTGAAATTTTACCCAAACAGCTTGCTCCCAAAATTTAAAAATAGAGTGGCAAATTCGAATTTTAAATTTTTTGTCAGTCGGACGTCTAGGGTCGTGACACGTGTCGAAAGTCTCTTCAGTTGTCTTGGAACTGGATCGGTCCAATTCCAACTGAAGGGGAAGTCGAAAAAGGGGATAAGATCGTGACGTCATGTTGACGTGCGATCATGCTTAACAGCTATCAATGCCAGGTGTCGACGATCCGTGTGTGTATACGAAAAGGCGAAGGCACGTGTCGATCATCGAGTGACTCGACCTGACACGATCGTTTACATAAATATAGACCTGCGATGGATCTTTTCCATATTACGCTTTTAGAGAGAGATTTCTTCTTGATTTTCTTGCCGTCTTTCAACGAATTCTTTCCAGACCTGCAAAAAATCTTAGTCGATTTTTAGAGTTCTTGAGGATTAGAGCGACTATATTGTTAATGCCAAAAATCGTCCAGAAGGATAACTTAAGGTTGATTATGGAGCTTAACAACTAAATAAATGAATCTTTTGACAAAGCGTGTGTTGGGTCACCAAGGATTTGAAATTGACTCACTGATGTTTTCCCTAAAACTCATACTTAGAATATTTTAGTTTGGTTCTTTGAATGACTTGTACAAAATATCAAATGTTCGGTGAAGTCGAAGATCAACCGAAACCAAGCTTGAAGACTCTCTACTTGTGGAAACTAGAAGATTCTCGGCAACATACAAACAAGCCATCACCACCGAATTGCCTGAACAATTTCGGTGGGCTCCTTCACCACCGAAATGTTCTCACAATTTCGGTGGTCGCTCTCTCTCTACCGAAGATCCTGAACAATTTCGGTGGGCTCCTTCACCACCGAAATGTTCTCATAATTTCGGTGGTTGCACTCTCTCTACCGAATATCCCTCAATTTCGGTGGAAACTTCTTCGGTGCTAAAGTCTTGAAGGAAAGATCATTTATTATGGGACAAAATCCTCTAGCAGATAAAAGTGACAGTTTGTCTCTTTATCCATTATCAGTTAAAGTCCTTTTCCTCTGCATGAGCTCTACTGTCTGCACCTAGTAAAAAGTGACAAGGACTTCTCAACTCTCCAGAAGTCAACATCCTCAGCAAGTTGGAAGATGACAAGTGTCCCAAGCATTTAATGCCTGTGCACTCCTTGCCACTATAAAAGGGAGAAGACATCCTCATGCAATCTCACGCTTTCTGGAATTCTCTGAGTGCAAGTTCTTCATATTGCTTGATAACCTTATAGCTTTGTTCTAAGTGTTCTTAGTTGTTTTGTTAGTATACTTTGTGTAAGACTGTTAGAATAGTGTATCTGTTCTTTTCCGCAACAGTCTTAAGTTTCTTTGTGTAATTCTTGTTGAAAGTTTTTCAATAAAAAGAATTAAAATTGTGAAAATTTTGAGTATTGTATTCAACCCCCCCTTCTACAATACTTGCTTAGCCATCTGGGACTAACAAGTGGTATCAGAGCAGAAAGTTTAATTCCATAAACTTGATCTGCGATGGCTACCTCTTCTTCTTCTACTGTTGAAAACTCTTTTCAAAATAACTTTTCTGAAAATGGGTCCATCTCAAAACCTCCTAAGTTTAATGCTAACAACTTCTCTTTGTGGAAAAGCCGCATGATGCTGTTCATGGAAGGAGTGGATACTAGATATCCAACCATTCTCAAAGAGGGACCCATTATCCCCAGAGTTTGGGCTCGCTATGAAACGCAGAGGCCTGGTAAAGAGACTGTTGAAAAAGAAATATCTAGTGATTCTGATGAGGAAAAATCCAGTGCTACTGGTCGTTATATTCTCAAAAACCCTAAAAGTATACTGATGAGGAAAAACGTTTGGTCACTCTTGACTCCAAAGTAAGAGCTATTATTGCACTCTCTCTTCCTGATGAGGTCTACCACTCTTTGGTGAACTTTGAAACTGCTAAAGAGATGTGGACCACACTGTGTGTTCTGTACGAAGGTACAGAGGAAGTAAAGAAATGTAAGAAGATTGGTCTTATTAGAAAGTATGAACTCTTTGCTTTTGAAAAAGGAGAATCTCTTCCTAGCTACTATAATCGCTTCAACTCTCTTTTAAATGATCTAAAGTTATTGGGCAGAGTCTATGATAATGAGGAAGTCTTGTGCAAGTTCATGGATTGTCTCCCAGAATTTTGGGAAAATATATGTACTTGCATCAAAACTACCAAGGACCTTGAGTTCATGCCCTTAACTGTTCTGTATGGTACTCTCTTCAATTTTGAGCAAACCAAGCTTCAAAGGAAATCTTTCATCAAAGAAATAAAGAGCTCTTCCATAGCTCTTATCAGTGAAAATTCCAAGAAATCTCAAAACCTCCCTAGAATCACCTATCCTTCATCTGACTCTGATAATGACAACCAGTCTAATTCTACCCACCAAACGGAGGCATATCTAAGTGATGCTGATGATGAAGGTGAGGATATTATGGTTGAACAATTGTCAGATGAAATGGCAATGATGGCTGGTTCTAAAAATAAATTTCGTCCTTTCAACAAATCCAGAAGTTTTAGAAAAACCTCATCTTTTAAGACTTCTTCTGATAAGTCTAATGAGGAGTGTTTTAATTGTGGCAAGAAAGGACATTTTGCATCTGAGTGTAGGAGCAAGCTTATCTCCAAGTCTAGAAACCCATCTTCTGAGAGTCTCTCCTCAAAAAGGGAAAAATCCAAAAATATGCCTTTCAAATCAACCTTTCCCAAAAAGGAGTCCCATTCCTCTTTCTTAAATCATCAGGAGCGTGCTGAGAAATATAAAGCCAAGTACAAGAAAGAGAAGGAAAGGAGTGAAGGTCTGGAAAGAAAAGGGAAGGGTCTTATGGCAGAAACTCACGATTGGGATGATGAAGATACCTCCGAAAGCGACTCTCAAAATAGGTGTTTCATGGCTATCTCTGAAGAAATGGAAGTTTCTGAAAAGGCTTCCTCTCCAATGGCTCTTGTGTCGACTGAGTGCTCGACAGCTTATGCTCAGGTACATCCTTTTAATAATATGTCAGATAAAGAAAAGATTGATGCCTATGAATCCTTAACTCAAGATTTTTATTCTGTTAAAGACAGCAAGAATAGAAAATCTGCTCAAGTGAAAGAGCTCAAATATGAACTTGAAATTTGCATGTCTAAGCTTAAAAGGTTTGAGGAAATAAAAAATGAGCTTGAGGACTTGAAAACAATAAATCATATGATCTCTAAAGAAAAGAACTCCCTTTTTAAGAAACTTAAAAGAGAGCAAGAGGTTGTGAGAAAATGGACTGATTCTTCAAAAAATCTAGAACAACTCTTTCAAAGTCAAGTAAGTGGAAATAGTAAAATCGGTCTAGGATTTGGCAAAGTTTATTCTGAAACTTCTTCCCATGCACTTCTTCCCTCTTCAAGTGTGTGGGATGATGCCTCTGATTCAAGTTCTTGTGATTCCATATCCTTAAACTCTTTAGATCTGTATGAAGCTCTAAAATATGGAATGTTCATTAAAGCAAAAGAGGCATCCTCAAATCAACCTTCTGAAAACCCTGACTCAGATGAAGTTTCAAAAATCTCCCTTGATCTCTCAAAAGGTTTAAACATTGATGAAGTCTCATCCTCTAACTCCTCACAAGTCACCCTGTTGAAAAGACCTAAGTCCACCGACGTCAACACCAATGATCCTCCCATTCCTCTCCTTGAAGTGTTAAAATCTATTCACATTGATGAGTATTCTGAACCAAATCCCTCAAAGATTCCCAAAAGAGAAACTCAAGTTCATACAAAAGGTTTTTTAGCTTCTGACAAAGGGAAATCGGTGGCTGTCTCTGTGGCCGATCTCCACCCCAAAAGTTTCTCTTCAAAGAATTCTCATGGTAACTCTTCCTTTCTTCAAATTCCAAGATCAGTACTTTTGAAAAGGTCAAACCCCACAGAATCCTCCAACTCTCCAACTAACAACTCTGTCAAAGGAATTCTTGGGTCCAAACCTCCTGCTTTGTTCTCTCATAACAAAGTTTTAAAAACCAATGCTAAAAGCCAAAATAGGAAAAGTGTTCAAAATGTTAAAAAGGTCTTTATCTATAGAAAATGCTATAACTGTAGTGACACTTTTCACATGGCTAAGGACCGTCCCAAGGAAAGAATCGAAAGAACCAAACCTAAGGACCCCTCGTCCTCTTCTAATCCTAAAGGACCCGTTACAAAATGGGTACCAAAGAACTAATCTGTGTGCATGCAGGTTTCTGAGCGCCATCAAATATGGTATCTGGACAGTGGGTGCTCACGCCACATGACGGGAAACAAATCTCTTCTCATCAACTATGTGTCTGAAAAGGGTCCATCTGTCACTTTTGGTGATAACTCTAAAGGCTACACCAAAGGCTATGGAACTCTCACAAATGGATCAGTCACTTTCAATAAAGTGGCATTTGTTGAAGGCCTCATGCATAATCTTCTCAGTATTAGTCAACTGTGTGATCTTGGATATAAAGTTATCTTTGAACTTTGTATCTGTACAGTTGTGGACAAGAACTTCAATGTGATGTTATCTGGAAAAAGGATGGATAATGTCTATGTCATTGACATGGGACTAAGCAACAATTCATCAAATGTCTGCTTTGTGTCAGATGACTCATCCAAAAGAAACTGGTTGTGGCATAAACGTCTTTCTCATCTAAACTTCAAAACTCTCCACAAAATTTCAAATAAGGAGTTGGTGTCTGGCATGCCAAAGCTGAATTTTGTCAAAGAAAAGCTGTGTGATGCATGTGAGAAAGGGAAACTCACCAAAACCTCATTCAAGACCAAGCAATGCTCCTCCATCACTCTTCCTCTCCAGATGCTGCACATGGACCTATGTGGACCAGTCAGCACTCCTAGTCTAGAAGGAAAAAGGTACATTCTTGTAATCGTTGATGAATTTACCAGATATACTTGGGTGTCTTTTCTCAGGTATAAAAGTGATGCTACTGAAGAAATCATCAACTTTGTCAAGAAAAATGAAGTTCTGAATGGCCAACTTGTTCGGTCAGTAAGAAGTGATAATGGCACTGAATTCAGAAACAGTGCTCTTGAAGACTTTTTTACTGAGAAAGGAATTTCTCAGAACTTTTCTGCAGTTCGAACCCCACAGCAAAATGGAGTGGTGGAAAGGAAAAATAGAACTCTGTGTGAAGCTGCCAGATCCATGCTAAGTGAATCAAATCTACCTACATATTTTTGGGCTGAAGTTGTTAACACTGCTTGCTTTACCCAAAATAGGTCTATGATCACTAAAAGGCATGATAAAACCCCATATGAAGTTTTCCATGGCAGAAAACCGAATATTGGCTTTCTTCATGTGTTCGACTGTGTGTGTTTTATTCTGAATGATCGTGAAAATCTTGGGAAGTTTGATCCCAAAGCTGATGAGGGAATATTTGTTGGATACTCTCTATCCTCCAAAGCATATCATGTGTTTAACCTCAGAAGAAAATGCATTGATGAATCTATCCATGTCAAATTTGATGATCTTAGATCCTCATCTCTGTCAAATGATGAGGATGAATTACACAGATGGATCTCGTCATGTATCGGTGATGCCCCTATTTCAAACCCCACCGATACTCACTTCACTCCCTCCATTCCATCCCCTTCACTTAACCAAAGTGGGTCCCCATCATTTTCTCCCACCGAAATTGACCAACCCACCAATGCACTTCCTCCCACCGAAAATCATCCCACAAACATCATACTCCCCACCGAAAATCAGCCTTCACCAACCACCAAAAATCCTATCTACCACCAAACCTCTGATCCCACTACTTCACCTTATCTCACTCAATATACTCCATCACCTCTACCCCCTGCCTCAAAATGGACCAAGGATCACCCTATTGACCAAATCATTGGTGATCAGCAAGCAGGTGTCCAAACACGTAGAGGAGTTGGAAATATTTGTCTCTATGTGAATTTTCTCTCTCTTATTGAACCCAAAAGGATTGATGACGCTCTAGCAGATCCCTGTTGGATCTCTGCCATGCAAGAAGAGCTTTCTCAATTTGAGAGAAACAAAGTTTGGAGATTGGTTCCCAGACCCCGAAAGAAGACAATCATTGGAACCAAATGGATCTTCAGGAATAAAATGGATGAAGATGGTACTGTTATCAGAAACAAGGCCAGACTAGTAGCTCAAGGATACAGACAGGAAGAGGGCATTGACTATGATGAAACATTTGCCCCTGTTGCAAGACTTGAAGCTATAAGGATCTTTCTGGCCCATGCTGCCTACCGAAACTTTAGGGTCTTTCAAATGGATGTTAAAAGCGCCTTCCTCAATGGGTAACTTGCAGAGGAAGTCTATGTGAAACAACCTCCTGGCTTTGAAGACCCAACTCATCCAGACTATGTGTACAGACTTGACAAAGCTCTGTATGGTCTCAAGCAAGCTCCTCGTGCTTGGTATGACACTCTTGCCAACTTCCTTCTAAAACATGGCTACTCCAGAGGTAAAATAGACAACACTCTTTTCATCAAGGAAACTTCAGGTAATCTCATTCTTGTCCAAATCTATGTTGATGACATCATCTTTGGTGCCACTGATGAATCACTTTGTGATGAGTTTGCTTCTCTCATGATGAGTGAATATGAGATGAGCATGATGGGAGAGCTTACATTCTTTTTGGGCCTTCAGGTCAAACAAACTTCAGAAGGAATCTTTATAAATCAAAGTAAATATACTCGTGACCTTCTGAAGAAATTTAACTTTTTAGATAGCTCTCCTATGAAAACTCCCATGGCACCACCGTTGAAACTAAATGCTGATACTAAAGGTGTATCTGTGGATGTTACCCTTTATCGAGGAATGATTGGTTCTCTTCTCTACTTAACTGCTAGCAGACCGGACATTATGTTTGCTACTTGTCTTTGTGCCCGTTATCAGGAAAATCCTAAAGTATCACACTTAAAGGCTGTAAAACGGATTTTTCGGTATCTCAAGGGTACCTTACACTTGGGTCTTTGGTATCCCAAAGACTCAGGTTTTGAACTAACTGGGTATTCAGATTCAGATTTTGCAGGTTCCCAGATTGATAGAAAGAGCACTACAGAAAGCTGCCAACTTCTTGGTGGTAAATTGGTAAGTTGGTCCAGCAAGAAACAAAACTCTGTGTCAACCTCTACTGCTGAGGCTGAATATGTAGCTGCTGGCAGCTGTTGTGCTCAGATCCTATGGATGAGAAACCAACTCAGGGACTACAATCAATTCTTTTCTAAAATCCCAATTCTGTGTGATAATTCCAGTGCAATAGCTATTGCAAACAACCATGTTCTTCACTCCAGATCTAAACACATAGATATCAGGTATCATTTCATCTGGGACCACATTTCCAAAGGTGACATTGAAATGTACTTCATTCCCACCGATTTGCAGCTTGCTGATTTATTCACTAAGCCCCTTGATGAAACCAGGTTCAACTTTCTCATAAGTGAACTTGGGATGTGAACTCTACAAGAATAACATGTGTTTATGCTCCACCGATCTCACATCGGTGGACACTTCCTTATCCACTTCTAACTCTCCACCGATCTCTCATCGGTGGACAAATCTCTGTGCCTCTCAACCAACTTCATTCTCTTTCCATCCACCGAAATCTAATTCGGTGGCATCTCTCTCTTCTCTAACACTTCTATCGACTACCCTTTCGGTGGAATCTTTCTAAACTTCCACCGAAATCTGTTCTCGGTGGAATCCTTCAACTCCTTCACCGATGTCTAAATTCGGTAGGATTTATCTAATTCGGTACAAATCTCCAATCGGTGGAACCCTTCTAATTCAGTACAATCCTTCACCAAAATCGGTGGAACCCTTCTCAAATCGGTGGAACCCTTCAAATCCTCGGTGGAATCCTCACACCGACTCTCCGAATCTCCACCGATCCACCACCGAATCTCCACCGATCCACCACCGAATCTCCACCGATCCACCACCGAATCTACACCGATCCACACTCTTATCTTATACGATTCCCAATGTGTCAGTGATGGGAGACCTTTCACCTTTCACCTTCCCTCTCGCCGTTTTTCTCCCATCTCCCAATAAACATCATCATTTCTTCATCCTCTCTCACCTCTATATATACGAACGTGCCTTAAACTCTTTTCCCTCACACCTCTCTTCTCAAAACCTGAAATCCTTTTCCCTCTCATCTCTCTCTCGAAAAACCTCTCACTTTCCATTGCCATGGCCTCCTCCAGATATGTCATACCCACACGATTTGATGATCTTAAGTTTAATCCGTGTAATCACGTTGCCCGCTTCGATCCAGATCCAGCTCATCCGGAGTTCTCCACTATCGCAAAGTTCCTCACTCGCTCTCCTCTTCTTCATGCCTTTACTTGCAACCCCAAGATGAGTAAAATACTCATTGGAAAATTTTGGTTAACCTGTGTATATGACCCTTCCAACGAAGCCATTCACGCCTCCATTCTTTCCGACGACGCCGGTGATCACGACCTTACGTTTGGGGTCGATGATGTTCGTCTCGCTCTCAAGATTGACGCCTTTCCCGACTACGAAGAAATGTTTTTGGACACCGTACATGAAGACGTTCTTCTTGCCACCGGATACGTGCTCGACGACTCCTCCAAAAGCTCCAAAGGCCCCGGTACTCTTCTCCGCAGCAAAATGGGAGGCATTTGGAACTTCTTCTTTGCCCACGTTATCCATTGCCTCTCTCGCAAAACCAGTGGGCATGATCAATCGCCATCATACATCAACAATCTCGCACATGCCCTCATCTTCCAAAGAAAAGTCGACTTCGCCCAATACTTCTTCTCGGAGCTTGTCGAGTTTATCAAGACTCCCAAGAAATGTTACGTTGCATATCCACGATTCATCTCCATGATCATACAACACAAACTCTCTCAGGCTTTGGAGTCAGATCGCACATCCCCTTCACCGCGATTCTCTTATGAGTGGTCTTCTCCGTGTGTAGGCACCAAAACTCTCAACGTTAAACCGCTCGCCACCGATCGCCCCTTACGACCAGGTATGATCTATTTTGCTCTCTCTCCCGATCTACATTGGGGTGATGCGGAAATTCCCGGGTTTCATCACCTGGAAATTCCCGAGGTCACCCCAACTGTCGTGGCCCCTTCTCCCCGTTCCCGAGTTACGTCGGGTGGCACTCAAAAGAAACGACAAAAGGCCACCGACACCTCCGCACCCGCTTCTCAAACTACGCCACCGAGAGTTCCCTCGGAGGCTTCCCCGGTTCAAACCCCTTCTCATAAGCGGAGGCACTCATCTTCCCCTTCGGGATCTCTTCCAAAGAGGTCTCGGAAACCATCGGCCCAACCGACTAATCCAACTGTCGATTCTCGAAAATCGCCAGTTGTTGAACTTCATCCCTCCGGGCCAAGGGTATCCGTTACAAACCCCACCGACTCCTCTGTTGCCTCTCAAAAGGCCTCAGTTGTACATTTGGAGAACCCTCAACATACCTCCCCACTCGATTTTTTGGGTGGTGGAGATGACCTCGAGGTCTCTCCTCTCGAGGGTTCTGATTTTTCACTTCACAGCCTTTCACCCGATCAATTTATGATCGATGAGATTGCACAACCCAATCAGGGTTCCCCCCCACAGATTCCACCCCCACATGATTTCTTTGCATTTCTTTTAGCGGACACTGGTTCTCCCCGAACCATCCCGTCCCCCGAAGAACATCACAACGAGTCTCCCTCGCCGAGGCAGCGATCTCCACACCGATCTCCTTCACCTCCCCGACCTCCCCGAACCATCTACACCGACGAGCTCGCGCCTTACTTACGAAATCCCCTCCCCGACGCAGATCCCCTTCGCATGCAGTTTTCGTTTCCCGAAATCGGTGGTCAGACCTCGTCCCACTTAGACCGACCTTCTGTTTTTCTTCAATCCACCATTTCATTAATCTCCCAGGCCAACTCTAGAATTTCAACTCTTGAGACAAAGTTGCCTCAATTGCTTTTCAATGCCATCACCGATGCCCTTGTACCGATAAATGCCTCTCTTACTACCTTGTCTTCTAAGGTGGAATCCCTCACAAAGGCCTCCGACACCGAAAAGTCTGAATGGGAAATGGATATGGGTGATTTCTCTCTGGTTCCCAACACCATCTCTGGTAGCTTGGCCTTCCTCCACTCCAAGTTTGACAAGGTGTTCTCTGAGATGGGTTTTAAGCTTCCGGCTGTTCCTGAGGGGGAGAAAACCTCAGCTCCACCGAAATTGCCATCCATAAAGAGATCTTCCAGTAACACGCCTCCACCGAAAACCTCTCCACCATCACCGAAACCATCTTCACCGAAAGCCTCATCACCGAAATCATCTTCACCGAAAGCCTCATCACCGAAATCCTCTTCCATTTCACCAACACATACAGGTACCACCGAAGCATTAGACCTTGATGCATCAACTGAGGGGGAGCAATCCAGCAAAGCTCCCAAAGACAAAGGCAAGAAAGCTTTTTCGGCCGAAGATTTGGCTAAAGAAGAAAAGAAGAAAAAGGAGTTGGCAAAGTATGGGGCTCGACCTAAAGGTGCTGAATCTCTTAAACTCAAGCCTGCTTCTCATATAATCACCACCGAACTCGGTCTCTCCCCTCAAGAAATTGAGGAAGCAAAAATCTCTCAAATCAACTTAGATAAATCCAGAGATCTCTCCCTTAAAGCTGCTGAAGAAGAAGCTGCAAAAGCAAAATCCACCGATGCCATTCAAACCCAAAAATCGGTGCTGAGTGCCCTAGAACAAGAAAAGAATGATGAAATTAGCTGGTACAAAAAGACCATGCACCACCGAAACAACAAGTCACCGATTTCAACTGTAAAGATTGCCACCTCCAAAGCAAACCCGAAAGACATCAGGCTGATCATTGACAGAGAAGATGGTTCGATGAAGAGTGTGAAAGAAAGTCATCTCCAACTCTTCGGTCTCTCGGAATGGTATGAAATCTCTCAACACCTGGTCAGGAGTCCAAATCCAAAGAAAGACATCTTTGTCAAATACATTGATGGACTAATGGGAAAGATGAAAGAAATCAAAAGAAAGCACAACATCACTCTTTCCACGGATGAAAGAGCCAAACTTCAATCCTTGAAAGAGAAAATCATCCTTCCTAAAGTTAAAAATCCTCCTGACTCGGTCTTCAAGGAAATGGCAAGAAAAGGTCAAATCCCAAATGTGAACAATCTAAACCTCACCATCCCCACTTCGGTCCCCTATCCTACCACAACCTTGAGCCTCTCACCGATACCAGGATTGTTCTTCAACGATGGTCTCGGTCGTCGGTCCTTCTTCAGATTTGCCCAGATACCCATCGCCGATACTATTTTTCTGGAAGGCATTCACAACCTCTTTCCTAACATCCCCAAAGCTCAACCTTTCTATCGAAACCTAATGGAAGAAATCAAGCGCCGACAATCCTCAAAGAAGTAGGTTCTCTCTTGTGGTACTTATAAAAGTTAGTTTCTCTTTTGTAAATTGTACGAGAACTAATCGTAATACAAGTATCTCTATTTGAATTTTATTTCGGTACATACTTTACTTTCCTTTACTTGTAAATACTATACATAGTATACACTCATACAAAAGAAACAGATCAAAAAGAACAAAAAGAATGGTCTATGTGAAAAGAACCCAAAAAGAGTAAAAATGGTCAAAATGCTTTTACTTTTCAAATACTCTTAAATATTCTAAGAAAGGAGCTCAAATTCAAATAGGGGGAGATTGTTGGGTCACCAAGGATTTGAAATTGACTCACCGATGTTTTCCCTAAAACTCCTACTTAGAATATTTTAGTTTGGTTCTTTGAATGACTTGTACAAAATATCAAATGTTCGGTGAAGTCGAAGATCAACCGAAACCAAGCTTGAAGACTCTCTACTTGTGGAAACTAGAAGATTCTCGGCAACATACAAACAAGTCATCACCACCGAATTGCCTGAACAATTTCGGTGGGCTCCTTCACCACCGAAATGTTCTCACAATTTCGGTGGTCACTCTCTCTCTACCGAAGATCCTGAACAATTTCAGTGGGCTCCTTCACCACCGAAATGTTCTCATAATTTCGGTGGTTGCACTCTCTCTACCGAAGATCCCTCAATTTCGGTGGAAACTTCTTCGGTGCTAAAGTCTTGAAGGAAAGATCATTTATTATGGGACAGAATCCTCTAGCAGATAAAAGTGACAGTTTGTCTCTTTATCCATTATCAGTTAAAGTCCTTTTCCTCTGCATGAGCTCTACTGTCTGCACCTAGTAAAAAGTGACAAGGACTTCTCAACTCTCCAGAAGTCAACATCCTCAGCAAGTTGGAAGATGACAAGTGTCCCAATCATTTAATGCCTGTGCACTCCTTGCCACTATAAAAGGGAGAAGACATCCTCATGCAATCTCACGCTTTCTGGAATTCTCTGAGTGCAAGTTCTTCATATTGCTTGATAACCTTATAGCTTTGTTCTAAGTGTTCTTAGTTGTTTTGTTAGTATACTTTGTGTAAGACTGTTAGAATAGTGTATCTGTTCTTTTCCGCAACAGTCTTAAGTTTCTTTGTGTAATTCTTGTTGAAAGTTTTTCAATAAAAAGAATTAAAATTGTGAAAATTTTGAGTATTGTATTCACCCCCCCTTCTACAATACTTGCTTAGCCATCTGGGACTAACAGCGTGCGACAAAGACATAAATGTAAATGAGACAGAGATTTTGGTGACGCGGGAAAAACCTCAACAAGGAAAAAACCCGCGGACGACAGAAATGATGTCGTCGCTGCACTATGGTCGCCAAACAGGGGCGACATCCTTATGTTTCGGGTGTCGATCGTACAATGATTACAATACAGATGAAAGGAAATACTTTAAATGTAAAGTAACAAGTGTATCAAATGTAAAAATGAGTGTGTCGTGTATGAAAACAATGTGTCGTGTGTGAAAGTCGTGTGTCGTGAGCGATCCCTTGAGAGAGAATTCTTTGCTTCGAGTGTTCTTCAGAGTTCAGATGTAAGAGATGATGAAGATTGAGTGTGATTAGATGATTCTAGATACGTGAAATGATGCTCTAGCCTTCGCTTTTATAGTCTTCGGGCGTTTTGAATGACTCCATAAAGACCCTTGGTAACGGTCGTAACGGTTGTTGAATTCAATGCTCGTAATAGCCTCTGTCGATTATGGCCATTGACCATCAATGTCATTAATTCCTGCATTAAAACACTGAAAAAGTAACAATAATGTCATATGTTAGTCGGTCGAGGTCGTGAGGTTCCATACGACGGACGTATGAATGAAACGACGTCATGGTCGAGTCTCGTGAGGAAAATATCTTTCGATTTCAATTATGATCAGAGGATAAAGTATTATGATTTTACCTTATTGTGAGGAAGTGTAATAAATGTTTTCCTTACCTTGGTCGTGGTCGAGACTGGTGAATTTTTACCCAAACAGTTTGCCCCCAAAATTTGAAAATAGAATGGCAAATTCAAATTTTAAATTTTGTCAGTCGGACGTCTGGGGTTGTGACACGTGTCGAAAGTTACCTTAGTTGCCTTGGAACTGGATCGGTCCAATTCCAACTAAAGGGGAAGTCGAAAAAGGGATAAGATCGTGACGTCATGCTGACGCACGATCATGCTTAGCAGCTGTCATTGCCAGGTGTCGACGATCCGTGTGGTTATACGAAAAGGCAAGGGCACGTGTCGATCATCGAAGGACTCGACCTGACACGATCATTTACATAAATAGAGACCATGATGGATCTTTTCCTTTTTACGATTTCAGAGATTTTTAAGGCAGAGATTCCTTCTTGATTTCTTGTTTGTTCTTCGTCGATACTCTTTCCAAACCTGCAAAAATCTCCGAATCAGTTAGGATTTTCAAGTCCTAGAGCACCTATTTAAGGTACGATTCTTCAGTCTTTGTATGCGTCGTAAATCTATTGCTAGAAAGCCTAGGAAAAACTGGGATATTTGGGGCCTTTCAGATAGACAAACTTGGTTGACAGGGTTAGCAATGTCGACAGAGCCTAGGAGTACCATTCGAGACGAAGAGGATCTTGACAACTTTAGAAGTTTAGCCAGGGCCGTTCCTAGTATTTTGGAGGCCCTGTGCGAAAAACTATGCGCACTATTGATTTTTTCATACTATTTATCAAATGATGTTCTACTATATTTGCTTTATAATAAATCGTCCGACAACTTATTTTTAAATTTGATCAAATTGTCACTTTTATTCTCTTTTGACACTAAGTTTTAATTTTTAGTATTATTATGTTAGCGTGGATTCAAAAATTTATAATTGATTTTTCAATTTTTACTTAAAGTTAGCGTTTTAACTTTCATAACTCCTCCAATAAGGGTTTGTGAGGAGGTAGGAGGTATGAAAGTGAGGAAAATATATGAATAACTATCATATTTATATAGAATTGATTAATCATTATCGGTAATTATAAAAACCATAACAACAATAACGTATCGTCATTAAAAATCAATATATTAAATATTAAAAGTGTGGAAAATTAACAAATACTAAACAATTTAAATTCGGTTAAAAAAGTCTAGATTAAACCCTTATTTATCTTAACCAAATATTTAAAAAGTATAAGATATAGCATTAAAAAACACTAAACAACTAAAGTTACGCACAACATCTCCATTAACTATTTTTTTTTTCTCTAACATTGACAATTTAAATTTAAAGTCTCTATCTAAATTTAAAGTCTCTAAGGCCATCCGCAGCGCCCACGAGCTCGGGCTCGGGCTCGCTGCGGGCTCGTGCGGGCAACGGTGGGGGCTGTTCGGGCTTCGAGCTCGGGCTTGACCTCCGGGCTTTCAAACCCGAGGAACCCGAAGGCTATTTGTATTTTTTTTTAAATCTTAAAAATAAATAAATCCAACGGCTACTTTTATAAAAAAAAATATTTTTTTTTTCAATTTAATCCCACTATATATATTAACCCTCAACCTCTTATTTTTTCACACCAACAATCTCTCAAACTCTCTCAAACTTTCTCAAATTTCATCATGAATCCAAACAAAACACCTAGATCCCGTCGTAACCGACCAGATACACCGCAAATTGGTAGTGTTTTGTATTTTGTAATTTTTATTTTTAATGAATGATATGAATTTTTATTTTTATTATTTATCTTATTTTTATTTATTCAAAAATATATAAATATTTTTATTTTGTTAAATAATTAAATGTATAAATAAAAGAATTAAAAAAATGATGTGGCGCTGATGTGACATTGAGGGCTTGAGGGCTTTTAGTTATGTGCTGGGGGTGTTTAGGGCTTGAGGGCTTAGCTGATGTGGCGTTGAGGGCTTTTATCTATGCGCTGTGGATGGCCTAAGAAATTTCATTTAACTCCGAACAATTATTTAATTTTAATATTTTCAATATTATTTATATTATTAAAACATTTCATAAGGTTATTATATAGAAAACACATTAAAAACAATATAATTAATTTAATTATGATGTAAAAAGAACAATAAAAAGTCATATATTTAAGTAATCCTAAAAGATTAAAGATAAAGAAATTACTAAAAGCTTTATATGTTTATAAAGACAAAACAATTTTTTTAAATAAAAACTAAATAAATTAGAAAAATTTAAACTTGCACAAGAAGGGATTTGAACCCTGGTAGATTCCATCAACAAGAAAGACACTTGCCACTACGCTAGAGCTGTTTTCTGTAATTTATTGCATTAAATAATTTATATAGTAATTTTGTTATAAGTAACAAATTAAAAAATATTCGGAGGCCCCCGACGATCGGAGGCCCTGTGCGGTAGGACCAGTTCGAACACCCTGTTGCACGGCCCTGAGTTTAGCGAAAATCTCTGCGGGGATTACGGTGAGCAAGGATGGTAAGATTCGACCGGAGATGTGCCCCGATGGGTACGTCGTGATATATGAGTACCCTTTTAAGATAGGCTTCCACTGGCCATATTCGCCTCTGGCCAAGGCATTTATGTGCGAATTCGACCTTTCGCCGGGGCAACTGATGCCCCAGTTTTGGCTAGTTATCCAGGTCATCGAGCGACTAACCTCAAATTGGGAGTCGCAGATGAACGTGACGGACCTGCTGACGGCGTATCAGGTCAAGAAGGATACATACCGTCGCTACATCCTGTTTTCGAGATACAAGGGCGAGCGCACCTTGGTTTTAAAAACTGCGGTCAACGACCGCAAATGGAAGACCAGGTACGTACTTGTGCGGGTAGCGACGCTGGACCCCGACAGTGACTGGACCAGGTCCGGCTGGAATATGGCGGGTGAGTTTCTAGCTTGGGTCGAGCGCTTTCACTGTATTTATTTGGTTGCTTTTCGACTAATCTTCTCCCTCATGTGTAGATATTAATTTCGACAAGGTAAAGCCCGACGAGGACTCCAAGGCCAAGGTCGAGAAGTTCCTGGAGTTTAGTGCCGACGACCGGTCGTTCGTCACACGCCATCTGGTAGACGAGGACGACGACTTGATGTTCTTGGGTGAACGCCTACGGGCGAGGCGGGAAGAAGGAGAGGACGAAGAGGAGGGAGAAGAGACGGAGGAGGAATAGGAGAAAGAAGAGAAAGAGGAGAAAGAGGAAGAAGAGTCGAGGAGAGAAAAGGAAGAAACGACTGGTAAGTATCCCTTCGCTTTCTTTTTGTTCGACCTAGTCTTTCCCTTCTCTCAATCGTCTAATAATTCTTTCTTTTGCCATACAGGAGAACCTTAGGCGAAGATGACGCCCGTATCTGCCAAGAAGGCAGCTCAAGTTGAACTGGCTCGCAAGGCGAGGGAAAAGAAGAAGGAGGCCCTGATAACCGGGTCGGGGATCCTGAAGAGAAAAGAGGCTCCGACAACTGGGTCGGGAGTCTTAAAGAGGAAGAGGACGTCCGTCTCGAAGGAACCGTCTTTGAAGATGGGCGACTCGTTGAGAGTCGTCGCGTCTGAGAAGGCGAAGGCGTCGACCGCATCCGTCGAGAAGACTTCCGACGCGACCGACGCAACCCCCGTCGACCCTGCACATCTGGCGAAATCGACGGTATCCCCTACTGCCGCGTCAGCCCCCTCGTCGGCCGACAAGGGCAAGGGCGCGCAGACGGGAGATGGCGAGAAAGAAGTCACGACGGTAAATTTCACGTTACCGTCGAATTTCTTGGTCGATAATGTCTTGGACGAGACGAAATTGTTCCCTCACTTAGGAAAGTTTCAACTCCCCTCTTTCAGGGAGCGCTTCAACGGGGTTTCTGTCGAGGATGCGGGGTCCCATTGTTAATGCCAAAAACCGCACAAAAGTACAACTTGAGGTTGATTGTGGAACTTAACAACTAAAGAAAGAAATCTCTCGACAAAGCGTGCGACAAAGACAAAAAATATAAATGAGACAGAGAATTTTGGTGACGCGGGAAAAACCTCAACGAGGAAAAAACCCGCGGACGACAGTGGAGGTCGTCGCTGTACTATGGGCGCCAAACAGGGGCGATATCCTTTGTTTCGGGTGTCGATCGTACAGAGATTACAATACAAATGAAATAAATACTTCGAAATGTAAAGTAACAAGTGTTTCGAATGTAAAAACAATGTGAGTCGTGTATAAAAATAAAGTGTCGTGTGCGAATGTCGTGCGTCGAGAGCGATTCTTCAAGAGAGAGTTCTTTGCTTTGAATATTCTTCGGAGTTTGGAAGATTGCGTCTGATGTCCGCTATCTGTTGTCTTCTTTTCCCTCTCTCCCTTGAAATGATGATTGAGTTTGGTATTTGTAGTCTTCGGGTGCTTTAATTGATTCGTTGAATGTTTCATGTAACTGTCGTAACGGTTTGCTGACTTGAATGCTCATAACTAACCTCGTCGGTTATAGCCGTTGATCATGAATGATATTGACTCCTGTATTAAAACACTGAATAAATGTAACAGTCATAGTATACGTTAGTCGGTCGAGGTCGCATGGTTTTATGTGACGGTCGTGTGAAATAGGCGACATCGTGGTCGAGTGTCGTGAGGTAAATAACTTTTCGATCTCAACTCTAATCAGGGGATAAAATTCTCATGATTTTATCTTACCAAAGAAAAGGGAAGTAGGTGTTTTCCTTACCTCGGTCGTGGTCGAGACTGGTGAAATTTTACCCAAACAGTTTGCCCCCAAAATTTTAAAAAATAGAATGGCAAATTCGAATTTTAAATTTTGTTGTCAGTCGGACGCCTAGGGTCATGACACGTGTCGAAAGTTACTTCAGTTGCCTTGGAACTGGATCGGTCCAATTCCAACTAAAGGGGAAGTCGAAAAGGGGATAGGATCGTGACGTCATGCTGACGCACGATCATGCTTAGCAGCTGTCATTGCCAGGTGTCGGCGATCCGGGTAGTCATACGAAAAGACAGGACGCGTGTCTATCATCGAGGGACCCGACCTGACACGATCGTTTACATAAATAGAGACCACAGAGGATCCTTTCTTTTTATAACCTTGGAAAGTTTTTAGAGTGAGATTTTTCTTCGATCCCTTGCTTAATATTTTCCAAAATTGCCAGGATTTTTGACTTGCTTAAAATTTCGAGGTCTTTGAGCACCTATATAAGGTATGATCTCTTGTTCTTTTATATGTTCTTAGGAGGACCGGTGACGAAGGTGGCAACCATCTATGCTAAGAGAATGGCACAACTCGAGCTTGCATGCAAAGACCTTGATCACTGTGTTGGGGTTTTACTAAAGTTGAAGACGACAGGGATGACAACTCCGAGGGAGATGTCTTCAAAGGTTGATGACTCATTGAGAGTTATTGCGCCTGAGAAGGTGATGGCATTGATCGCGATTGACACGACATCCGTGAACTCTGCGCGTCTGGTGACGATGTCCTCTGCAGCCATGTCGACCCCTTTGTCGGCCGACAAGGGCAAGGGTGAAAAGATGGGAGAGGGTGAAAAGAGAGTCACGACGGTCAATTTTATATTGCCGTTTGACCTCTTAGCTGACAATGTCCTTGAAGGGACGGAGTCGTATCCGCATCTGGGGAAATATCAGCTCCTATTTTTCGAGGAGCGTTTTCGAAGGACCTCCATCGAAGAGATGGGATCGCGTATAGCCATACTGGCGTTCTTTGTAAGTTTTTCTTTCGAAACTCGTGTTTCCAATGTTTTTCTTAGCTTTTGTCGGGCGTTAACTTATTTCTTTTGTATTTTACAGATATTCCAATCTTCTTTCGCTCGATATGCGAAGATAGAGAAGTCGTTGGACCGGAAGTCGATTGCCAAGAATATCGTATTCCTTCCTCCAACCTTAACATTAATCTTAAGATCCGCATTCTCAAAATACTGCGGACTCACCTTCGTAACGTGTCGCGGCGTAAGGTGCTGGGAAACAACTCCCGGCTTTGTCTTACATACTCGTTTGATCATTGCATAAGTTCTTTAGCACGCTTCGGGGCTGACGAGGATTCCAAGGTCGAGACTTCGGGCAAAGATGCGACCGGCATTCTTCCCTAGCCGTAAGATAAATTTCCATTTTTGTTTTTCACGCTCGATCGTTGGTGATCGAGTTATCTAATGTAACTATATTTAAGTATGAATGGAGTTTCTTTCGAATGTCAGATTTTTCGCTGTCCATTACAAGCAAACATCGAATATAATTTCAATCGTATAATCATACTTGTAAATCGTATATAATCGTAGGTACGTGCGACTAAGGCTTTTTATTGAAAGATGACAAAAAGAAAACTAAACATGTATACATGCGTTTGAAGCGTATGTTCAGAACATGAGATCTTTCTAAGTCAAAACATTTTAGATAGCGGGTCGATTGTACAGTTACATCGTGCGATGAATCTAAATCATGTGTTAAATCCTGTATTTGACCCGACTACGATCTTGCGAAAGTTATGCGATAGACTTACATCATGCGATCCTGCGATAAAATACCATCGAAGGTTGGTCGTTGGCTAACCAACGACCCTCTGATGCTTTAGTTAGTTATCGTCAAGGCGAGTAAAAAGTCGTACGTGAGAAAAGGGGTTTTAAAAGAAATACCTTTTTAGATGCGTTGCGTTCCAACTACGTGGGATTTCTTGGTTGTCGAGGGTTTGGAGCCGATAGGCCTCTTTACCCACGACTTCGGATATACGATAAGGACCTTCCCACTTAATGGAAAGTTTACCTGCATTGAGCTCTTAAGTGTTTTGGAAGACTCGACGGAGGACGTAGTCGCCTTCTTGAAAGACTTTGATTTTGACATTTTTATTGAAATGTCGCTCGACCGCTTGCTTCTGCGACGCCATTCTAATCAAAGCTGATTCTCTAAGTTCTTCGAGGGCGTCGAGATCGTATCCTAAATCGACCAAGTTATGATCGATGGAAGTATGCCTCGAAGTTGGGAGTTGGACCTCGATCGGCAAAATTGCTTCACAGCCATAGACTAGAGAGAAAGGGGTTTGTCCTGTGGACGTGCAGGGTGTCGTGCGATTTGCCCACATGACGGAGGGGAGTTCTTCGACCTATTTTCCCTTTGCAGCTTTTAACCTTTTCTTGATCGAAGCAATAATGGTCTTATTGCTTGATTCAACAAGTCCATTGGCTTGGGGGTATCTGGGAGTCGTGGTTGTCAGCTTGATGTTTATATCTTCACAGAACTGTTGAGTTCTGTCGCTGATGAACTGGGATCCATTGTCACAGACAATTTCGGATGGAATCCTAAACCTGCATATGATGTTAGTCTGGATAAAGGAAATGACCTCTTTGTCTCTAACTTGGGAAAATGTAGCCGCTTCGATCCGTTTGGAAAAATAATCTGTAAGTACGAGGAGGAATACCTTTTGTCCTAGGGCAGGCGGTAGCTTGCCGACAATATCCATTCCCTACCTCATAAAAGGCCATGGGATAAGCGTCGAATGTAAAGGTTCGGAGGGTTTATGTGACGTACCTGAATGTCGTTGACAGGGATCACAGTTCTGGACATACCTGATGGCGTCTTGTCGCAGTGTTGGCCAAAAATATCCTTGTCGAGAGATGCGATTAGCCAAACTATGACCTCCTGAGTGATTGTCACACTCTCCGTCGTGCATTTCTTGAAGGATTTTCTGGACCTGACTTTTGCTAATGACACATCTTAGGTTTAAGCCTGTCGATGATCGTCGATAGAGCCTATCTCCGATCATGATATATTTAGACGCTTTGAATCTGATCTTCCGGGCTTCCATCTTGTCTTCTGGGAGTTGGTCGTGCATGAGGAAATTTCGAATGTCGCACGGCCAATCGTCTTCTTCGTCTTCGATTTGGATGACATCAACGTTTTCGATGGACGATGTCGCCAAATGGATCATGGGGATAGCGTCGAATATCGGTTCGACCAAAGCAGACCCAAGGTTTGCTAAAGCGTCGGCCTGGGTATTCTGGTCCCTTGGAATCTGTTCAATAGAAAAAGATTTAAATTTTTCGGATTTTTCTTTTGCTACCTTTAGGTACGCTGTCATTTTTGATTCTTTGGCTGCGAATTCCCCATTGATCTGGTTTACCACCAGGAGAGAATCGCTTTTGACATGTAACGCGTTTGCCCCCGAGTTATAGGCCATATTCTTTCCCATGATCAGGGCTTCATATTCAGCTTCGTTGTTGGTGGTCTTGAAGTCGCATCGGACTGAATATACCATCTTGCCCCCCTGTGGCGACTTTAAGACGACGCCTCGTCCAGAACCTCTAACGTTGGATGATCCGTCGACATGTAAGATCCAAGGCACGTCGTCGTGAGTCGCCACAGTTGACACTTCGAGCTCTGCTTCTTTCTCCAATTCAGGGCTGAAATCAGCAATAAAATCTGCTAAGGCTTGCGATTTGATCGCGGTCCTGGGTTTGAAATCGATGTCGTAACTGCTGAGATATATGCTCCACTTTGCTAAGCGACCTGTCAACTCAGGTTTCCTCAAGACAGACTTAAGAGGAAAGTTAGTCACGACAGTAATAGGATGTGATTCAAAGTAATGTCACAATTTCTTAGCAGCTGTGACTAGCGACAAGAGCAATTTTTCCATAGAGGAATGCCTGGTTTCTGCGTCCAAGAGAGATTTACTTACATAGTAGATCGACAATTGTTGCTTTTCATCTTCTCGCGTCAGTATGGCACTTACTGCATTTGGACTAACAGCTAAATATAGATGCAATACTTCGTGATCGTGAGGTTTTGATAACGAAGGAGGCGACGTCATGTACTCCTTAAGCTTTTGCAATGCCTGCTCATGACCGTCGGTCCAGTCGAAGCCTTTGTTCTTCCTGAGGACATTGTAAAATAAATGGCACTTATCTGAAGATCGAGAGATAAACCTGTTAAGAGCTGCCACTCGACCAGTAAGTCTTTGGACTTCTTTGAAATTTCTCGGGAATTTGATTTCGATAATGGCTTTGATTTGGTCGGGATTAGCCTCGATTCCTCGACGAGTGACCATGTAGCCCAAGAACTTTCCAGCACTGACACCGAAGGAACACTTTGTCGGGTTGAGCTTCATGCTATACTTCCGAAGGACGTCGAACGACTGCCTCAGGTGTTCGACGTGGTCGACTGCTTGCTTCGACTTGACGAGCATGTCGTCGATATAAACTTCCATCGTGTCGCCAAGGTGATATTTGAACATCTTATTCACCAGACGCTGGTAGGTAGAACCTGCATTTTTTAGTCCAAACGGCATAACCTTATAACAGTAAATACCTCGATCTGTCATGAATGCAGTTTTTTCTTGATCCTTGACGTGCATCAGGATCTGATTGTATCCATAATAAGCATCCATAAACGTCAATAGTTCACGCCCCGCTATCGCGTCGACCATGGCATCGATGTGTGATAATGGAAATGGATCTTTTGGACAAGCTTTGTTGAGATCGATGAAGTCGATACAGACTCTCCATTTGCCATTTTTCTTTGCCACGACCACGACGTTAGCAAGCCAATCGGGATATTTTACTTCGCGAATCTTTCCTGTTTTGAGGAGATTGTCGACTTCGTCATTTATCACCTTATTCCTTTCAGGAGCAAATTTCCTTCGCTTTTGCTTGATGGGTTTGAATGACGGATCGACGTTGAGCTTATGGGAGATGACATTAGGATCGAAACCGACCATATCTTCATGCGACCAAGCAAAACAATCGGCATGTTCCTGCATGAAAGTTATTAGATTGTCTTTAATGTAGGGATCGAGGGAGGATCCTATAAAGACTTTTTGATCAGGTTTGCTCTGATCTAGAATGATTTCTTCCAAGCGATAGTCATCAACTATCGTAGAGGAATCTTGTGCATCCTCGAGCTCTTCGTGCATCTGGGCAATGATTTGCTCTGGATTTTCGAAGCCTGCCATTCTCCTGAAAAAGAAAACAGAAGAAACTCCAAGAAACCGTTAGTACGACGCACGTTTGTCGAAGATTTTGTCTAGATGGGGCCCCACGGTGGGGGCCAAACTGTTAATGCCAAAAATCGCACAAAAGTACAACTTGAGGTTGATTGTGGAACTTAACAACTAAAGAATAAAATCTCTCGACAAAGCGTGCGACAAAGACAAAAAATATAAATGAGACAGAGAATTTTGGTGACGCGGGAAAAACCTCAACGAGGAAAAAACCCGCGGACGACAGTGGAGGTCGTCGCTGTACTATGGGCGCCAAACAGGGGCGATATCCTTTGTTTCGGGTGTCGATCGTACAGAGATTACAATACAAATGAAATAAATACTTCGAAATGTAAAGTAACAAGTGTTTCGAATGTAAAAACAATGTGAGTCGTGTATAAAAATAAAGTGTCGTGTGCGAATGTCGTGCGTCGAGAGCGATTCTTCAAGAGAGAGTTCTTTGCTTTGAATATTCTTCGGAGTTTGGAAGATTGCGTCTGATGTCCGCTATCTGTTGTCTTCTTTTCCCTCTCTCCCTTGAAATGATGATTGAGTTTGGTATTTGTAGTCTTCGGGTGCTTTAATTGATTCGTTGAATGTTTCATGTAACTGTCGTAACGGTTTGCTGACTTGAATGCTCATAACTAACCTCGTCGGTTATAGCCGTTGATCATGAATGATATTGACTCCTGTATTAAAACACTGAATAAACGTAACAGTCGTAGTATACGTTAGTCGGTCGAGGTCGCATGGTTTTATGTGACGGTCGTGTGAAATAGGCGACATCGTGGTCGAGTGTCGTGAGGTAAATAACTTTTCGATCTCAACTCTAATCAGGGGATAAAAATGCTCATGATTTTATCTTACCAAAGAAAAGGGAAGTAGGTGTTTTCCTTACCTCGGTCGTGGTCGAGACTGATGAAATTTTACCCAAACACCCATGTTGCTGGACTAGCGTTCATGGTAAGTTTTTCTTTCAAAACTTGTTATATTTTGTTGTTTGTTAACTTTGTCGAATGTTGTCTTTAACGATACTTATCGTATTTCTCAGACGTTCCAGTCTTCCTTGGCATTGCATGCTGAAACGACAAAGATAGAAGGCCTAGTGGCTTCTGCCATCAAGAGAGAGGACGTGGCGTTGGAGAGGGAAAGGTCCGCTCTGGAACGTGAAGAGGCGATGTCGGTGCGACTCGACGACGCCCTGAACAATTTGGAAGTCGTCGGTCACGCAAAGGATGAGGTGACCTCTCGTCTAAAGCAGTCCCTATCTTTGATGTACGACCAAAGGGAGGAGCTAGAAGGGATGATGGAATCCTTGGCTATGAAGGGAAAAGAAGCCGAGGAGTCCAAGTCCAAGGTGGCAAGCTTGGAGAAGGAGTTGAAGGAGCTGAAGGAAGAGACTAAGTCCGTCTTTGCCTTTGCTCGACTTACTGCACGTGCGGCGATCATGCGACGTCACTTATTGGGCAAGAATCCTCTGGCCTCGGCGTCGGACGAGCTGGACCTCTTCTACAGGGAGGTCGGGACCGAGAGAGATCTCGACTCGGACGATGAGAAGGAGGTTGAGGAGGAAGAAGGTCCCCAGGGCGAGGCGTCAGGCAAGGATGCGACTGACGCTCCTCCCCAGCCTTAGAAAATATCTTTGTTATTTTTGTTTCTTCGCTACTCGACCGTTGGTGGTCGAGTTATTTGGATGTAAATGACAGTTTATTCGATGAATGAAACTTAGATTTCTTTTGAACTTATGTCTTGTACATTTTGTGAATAAATACAACATCAATTGTGAAATTCGCTAAGTATAGAATGAACAAGAAATCGTGCGACTTTGGCATCCATTGCAACATAACAATTAGAACACAAGTCATAAGACTTTTTAAATTGTGTTGGCAAACATAAGCACATGCGATCACATCATTCATTCAGAACACGACATGATTTTAATTTAAACAACTTAGATCTGATGGTCGTTTAGACCTTATGATCGTACAACTAGATCGTACGATGAACTTGGACCATGTGTCCCTATGATAGGATAATCGAGTCATAGACCCGATCGCTTATGTCGTGCGATCCTGCGAAGGTGTACTGATGTCATGTAATAGACTTAGTAACTTATGTCATGCGATCCTGCAATAAAACAATGTCAGAGGTTGGTCGTTGGCTAGCCAACGACCCTCCGATGCTTAAGTCAGTAATCGTCGTGATAAAAATCGTATGAAAGAAGGAAAAGGACTTAGAAAAAAATACCTTCTCAGATTTTTCATGTTTTAAGGGGGGGGGGGGGGGGGGTTGCCCCTCGTCATTTATCACCCTATTCCTTTCAGGAGAAAGTAAGTTTAAATGACGTATCGACATTGAGTTTTTGGGAATTGGCGCCAAGGTCTATGTCGACCATGTCTTCGTGCGACCAGGCAAAACAGTCGGCCTGTTCCTGCATGAAAGACATTAGTTTGTCTCTAAGGTTAGGGATAGAAAGACGAACCTGTCAAGACCTTATGATCAGGCCTGCTCTGGTCCAGGATGACTTCCTTGACCCATGAGTGCTAGATGACCTACTTCCGCGGCTTCAGGGTGGTCTTATAGCAGTCACGGGCGACTTTCGGCTCACTTTTGATCTCCTGAATTCCCCACGGCGTAGGGAATTTCATTGCCTGATGATACGTCGAGGGAACGACTTTCATTTCATGGATCCATGGTCGACCTAAGATGATGTTATAGGCTGACGCACAGTCAACGACGCTGAACTTCGTCTGCTTATTGATTCCCCCTGCATAGACAGGCAAGGTAATTTCTCCAAAGGTACTCGTCGCGTCTCCATTGAAACCGACCAAGGTTGTCGAGCGTCGGGTGATTTCCGATCGATCGATTCCCATGGCCTTGATGGTATCAAGGAAGATGACGTTTGCTGAACTTCCTCCATCGACCAAGACTCGCCGGGTTAAACAATTACCAATCGTGAGTTGAATGATCAACCCGTCATGATGATTCTGATACGAGTCACCGAGGTCGTCTTGGTCGAACGTGATCTTCATGGCTTCTAACTCCAGATCTCCTTTGGGTCTTGATGAGCGCGGGATAGGCCGATCGCCAGGTGCCTGGCTGGCGTGACGCTTGGCTGCAGAATACGTCAGACCGCATACGTCGGAACCACCAATGATGCAGTTGACGACCTTCGAATGCTCGGGGGTCGGTGGTCGATCGTCGTTAGCTGGAGTAACGACATCATCGATGATACTCTTGAGATTGCCTTTTGGGACATGATATGCCAGCTCCTTTTTTAGAGCTATGCAATCGTCCGTGATATGACCGTGGTCGACGTGGAAGTCGCACCACTTCGATTTATCTTTCTTATCGTCGTCTTGATCGGACTTCTTTGGCCACAGGATGGTCGTCTGGATGGTCTTCAGGGCCTCGACCAAGTCTTTAGTAGTCCCTTTGAATCCGTAGGAGGATATCTTAGGGTACTGAGGAAATTTGGTAGAGTTTGCGGTTTTGAACTCCGCTTTCGTCTTGAACCGGACGTTCGAGATTTGTCGCACAGGCTCTGACTTGGATGCTGCCTTTATTTTGAATTCTGGTTTCTTAACACCAAGAAACCTCTTGTCGTCGGTATGCTTATGATGAAAGGAAACATCATCTTCTACCCTCATATAAGCAAGGGTTCTGGCTCGGACGTCTTGAAGTTTTCCGGGAGATACTTGGTTAGATCGGTGTATAGCCCTAAACTGTCATCTAGACCACGCTTGTAGGCTTCGATCGCGGTCTTGACGTCACAGTTACGGACACTGATCATTTATGCATTGAATCTATTGAAGTAGCTTCGAATGGATTCATTGGCCTTCTGTACGACATAATACAGGTCGCTGGTCTGCTTCTCCATCTTGCGACTACTGGTAAATTGCTGAGAGAACTGGTTGACCAACTCAGCGAACGATCCGATGGATTTGGATTTGAGGTTGATCAACCACTGGAGGGCAGGACCTGTGAGGGTCGCCCCGAAACCTTTGCACATGCAGACTTCTTGATACATTTGAGGGATCGAGATCGTCCACATTAGCTGCTTATACTGCGCGATGTGCTCTGTCGGATCGGTTATCTCTGAATACTTGGGCGTGCAGGCGGGGATATTATACTTCTTTGGGACGTCGACGGTCGCGATCTTATCAATGAAAGGCGACGCCAGATATCCCGAATGAGGCTCGACGTCGACGGGCACGGCTGCCCCTGGTAGCTTAGCGAGCAAAAACATGACGCGGTCGTTCTAATCTTCTAGCATTTTCAACCGCTGGGCGACGGGGTCATTAGGATCGGGATTCGCACCTGCCAACGGATCAACTACCGAAGTGGTGCCATTGCCGTACGACGAACCATTGGCGTCCCCGTTGAAAGGGACAAAATATGGTTGCGACCCATTCTGAAACGGCTGAGACCCATTCTGAAATGGCTGAGATCCATTCTGAAATGGCTGCGACCCCTTCTGGAATGGCTGAGACCCATTCTGCATGGGTGACGTGTCAGGATCAAATCTTAACAAGACTAATAATACTTAGAACTCAGAATTAAAGAATCTGCGGAATAGAACTTTAATTCACACAATCAAAGAACAATATATCAGAAAACACACAGCTGTTTGTATTCACTAATTCAACTCACAAGCTTACAACCAAACCTCAATCTTGATGAACAGGCTCAATCAAGACGACTTCTACTTCTCTAGAAATAGGGTTCTAAACCTTGAGGTTAATTCTCTCTAAAACAAAACGTATTCTGAAACTCTCGTATCGAATAGCTATCTATCACAATCTATTTATACAAAATAATTACAAGATAACTATCAAAACAAAATTGATCTTCTGAATCTTCTTTAAGCATATCTTCATCCATTCCATCTTTATCTCCAATATCTTCGCATACCAAACTTATCACATCAGCAGTATTAACTTCATTCAGCATGAGCAGTACTAATATTCTCCAGCAGCATTAATTCATTCCAGCAGCATTAACTTGACTCAGCAGTACTAACCTTGCTTCAGCAGTATTAATCTTGACAAGCAGTACTAACTTCACTCTAGCAGTATTAATTATGCTCTGGCAGTATTAAAGTTGTTCTGGCAGTACTATCCATACTTAGCAAATCTTCAGTTCCCAACAATCTCCCCCTAACTTGACTTTTAGAAAGAGAAGTCAAGTTCTTCAGACGATGATGCTTCCAAAACTTAATCTTGAACACACAAGTCAGGATTCAATCCCAAACTTTGATTGATGATCCTTCTTACCAGGTATCTTGCCATCTCAGAATCTTTGTCACACACCAACTTAGCTTTTAGCATTCCATCCAACCTTGTCATGCTGTGCTTGTATATTTTATCCACCAAAAAATACTCATGATATGCATAGTCAAGTGTTATGACATACACACCACAGTTTTCAATAAGCATCCAGTTGGTAACGACTTGAAATTGCCTTTCTGTCAAATACTTAACTGCTTCTGTATTGAACATTAGACACAAGTATTCAAGTACCATTTTGGTGATGGACATTCCATTCTCAGTCAGCATATTTCCATACAGCTTCATTCCAACCTTGTACATCTCCTCTACGTCAGATCTAGAGCATATTCTGATAAGTCTTCCCCATGTAGAACAGACTTCAAACTTCCCATCTGCTCTTTTGATTCTAATGTACTCCTTTCTCTGCTCTATCAATGTGTCCCAGAAGATGATCTCAGGAGCCATAGAAGCTAATGGTTTAACTTTGATTGGACTAGTATCAACCACAGTAATATACATATCACATTGAGCATTTGTTTGTGATTGTACATTGCTTGGTTGACCTGATGGAGTTGCCACTTCTTCTTCAACAACTTTTTGATCAGCTTTCTCTTTCACAACTTCCTCCTTAGCTTCTTCTACAATTGGTTCCACCCTAGGCTTCTTTACAACTTTCTTCTTTGAAGCTATAGACTTTGTTCTTGGTCTTTTGTTTGACACCATCTTGGTTCTTTTGAGTGATTTAACAGCTTCAGGAATGGTTTCAGCTGTTTCCTTTGTTTCTGCTGCTTCAGGGATGGTTTCTGCTGCCTTATGTTTTTCAGCAACATTAACCATTTCTGCTGCTTGAATGGTTTCTGCTGCTTTTTGACTAGCAGCATTAACCATTTCTGCTGCTCTATCTGTTACTGCTTCTTTTACTATCTTTGATACTGCTGCTTCAACACTATTCTTCACAATCTCAAATACCTCTGCTTCAATCTCAGATTTAGTTACTGTAGATACAGATACTGCTTCCTTCTCACTTTCAGATACTGCTGCATCAACAAGACTCTTCATAATTTCAGCTACTGCTGCTTCAATCTCAGAAACTGCAGCATTAACTGTTTCTACTGCTTTTTCTGTGGTTTCTGCTGCTTGAAACTCAGATACTACTTCCTTCTCATTTTCTGCAGTTTCAGTTACTGCTGCTTTCTCACTTTCTGCTTCCTTTGCAACTTCTGCAACCTGCTCAGCCTCCCCCTCAACCTTATGCTCATTCTCCCCCTCAACCTTTGCATCCTCCATGTTTAGTTCAGTTTCTAACTCCCCCTTTTTGGAAGCATCAGTGGTTGATCTTCTCCTTTTCAGAACACACTGAGCTTTCTTCCTTCTTTGCAGCAGCTTGGTGATCATCTTCTTATTCTTCTCTATCTTGGTGTGTTGATAAAGAACCACCTTCTTAAGCTCATCAATCTCCTTCTGCTGATTCATGACATCAATGTTGATGTTGGCAATGGTTTCCATCAATTCCTCATAAGTATATCTATCCTCACCTGGTTTAGAAGTGTTTACCTCCCTTACAGGATCATTGGAAGTTTTAGTAGGTGTCTCTTGCCTAGCAAAAGCACAACCTACTCCCATGGTTTCTTGGCGCCTGGGTCCTCTGAATGTTTTCACATTCTGAGTTGCCGTGGAGAAGGTCTTAGTGATGTTACCACTGTCCTTCTCTTTGCTAGCAGAAGTAGTGGCAGCCTTGCAGCCCACATGCTCATCCTTCTCCTTAGAGAGCACCTTCTTGGGGTTGGGAGACACCCCTGTGGTTACCCTTTTGATATTCTCTATTGGAGAATGCTCCAATAGAGGGCTTGTAGGCTTTGGGCTATTAGGAGATACACCAAGGGAAGGAACCTTGTGTACCTTTCTTCTTTCAAACTTCTTGGTGATTTTGGGAGTGGGTCTTAAAAGAATGGACTGTGGGATTTCTTTGGTGATGGAAGGTTGGGATTGGCCATCAGTGGGTGTGTCTAATGGGGGCCTTGACCCTGATGCCATACCTTCAGTGGTGTGGGACACAACCATCATTGTAGAGAACAATGGTGTGTCAACTCCTTCCGAGTCCCTAGGAATTCTTCTCATATTAGAGAAAACCTTCCCTTTAGGGGGTTTTGGCACATATACCTCAGCAGACTGAGGTAAATCCGTCAATTCATGGTTAATTACTTCTTTGACAAACCTGGGATACATGTAAAAGCTCTTTTTGGATTCTAGGTTTGCCACAAGATCATTAAAAATCATTGCTGAAAAATTGAACTTTCTGGCAGTGGCTAAGCAGACCAAGGCATAAGCAATGGTACTGCTAAACTCACTCCATCCAGTTGTTTTCTTTGAAATACAGTGCAAAAGCAACATGTCCTCCATCAATTCTTTTGAAATTCTTGAGGCAGGCCATGTTACCTGTCATGTGCCTGGAGCAACCACTATCAACATGCCAGATGCTCTTCCCCTTGAGCTGTTGGTTGCCCTGCACATCAGATAAATCAGTTAGTTTTTATTGGGAACCCAAGCCAAAGTGGTCTTGGGTCTCCCTTGCTCATCAAAGTACTTGCACTGGGTTTTGATGAGATTTTCAAACTTAGGTACTGCAGTACTGGAGTACTTTGTCAATATGATTGGTCTAGCAACACAAAAACTAGAAGCAGTATTAACCTTAGAAGAAGTACTAACAATGTTAGCAGCACTAACACTGCTAGCAGCAGTATTGGCAGTAGTATTGCTTCTAGCAGCACTATCCTTGTCAGCAGTACTATCTGAGGTAGCAGTACTAACATTAGTGCTTTTGGGGACCCACATATTGACACATTCCTTTTCAGTCTGTTTTCTCATGTGGCTTTTGGATTCAGCTTGTTTCTTAGCCACATTATTCCTTGCAGGCTTCCTATAACCAGAAGATTTTTGAAAACTTCTTTGAAAACTTTTCTTTTGGTTAATAGGATTGAAATAACAGTGTTTGGCAAGATGATTCAATTTGCCACAAATAAAACAAGGTTTTGGTCTGTTAATCCTTTGCAGATCAACTCCTTGCTTTTGTGCCCACTAGTTATTCCAATTTCTTTGATTTCCCCTCTTTTTATCATGTTTTTGGGGCTTATTCTCTTGAGATTTCTTGCAAGAACAATGTTTACAAGTATTAGAGTTCACAACAGTGGTCTGTGTATAATGAACTCCCTTTCCCTTTCCAGTCCTTTTCATCTCATTGTTCTTAACACATGGACTTACACATTCCTCATCAGATCCTTCTTTTTCAGTCTTATCCTCAACAACTACTTCATCTAATGGATCTACTTCAGTGGCTCCTTCAGGTAAGTCCTTCCTATCCTTGGTTTCTAATAGGTCTGACTTAGGAGGGATGTAGGTGTTGTTGTAGGGTGGGGGTGTGGCATTGTACCCTAGGCCTGGTTTCAACTTACTATGGATTTGAGAGTTGATTATGTTGTCCATGACTTTAGAGGCACAATTAAACTTTTCTACATCAAGTTTAACTTTCTCAAGCTCTCCTTTTAGTTTCTCACACTCTTCCCTGGATTCTCTAAGCTGGAACTCTAGACCATCCTTTTCCCATTTCCAGTAGTTTGTATCATAGGAGTGTTGAAGTTCATTGGCTTGAAAAGCCCTAATCTGTTCTTCAAACTTCTCAACAATTACTACATAGTCTTTTCTGTCCTTTTCTAATCTCTTAAGGTCATCACACATTCCCTGATTGTGATCTCTATACCTTTTAACAGTGTCTATACAAGCTTGAGTACAGAGATTAGATTTTACCTCAGTGGGAAGATCTGAAACTTCAGCCATAAGAGCTTGATTTTGGATGGCCTCTTCTGCTTGATCACTCCAATCAAATCCCATTCCTTGTTGAGAGACAAGAGCTTGAATAGAGTTTCTGTTTTGATTGGAGCTTCCAGCCTGAGTTTGTTGATGGCTGTTGTGAGATGTTCCACCTCTGCATTCCCTGGCAAAGTGTCCCATCTTGTGACACTTGTAGCATTCAACTTTGGACTTGTCAAATCCAGCACCATCTTCTTTTCTTTGGAAAAAGTTGTTTCTCCCTGTCCTCTTTATGAATCTCTTCACCCTCATAGACAGCATAGCCATCTGCCACTTGATATCCATCTCTTCAAGATCATCAGCATTAATCTGTTCTAAGTCATCATTAATCAATGAGGAATTAACATGACTAGAAAAGAAGGCTTCTAGTACTGAATCATTGGTCTTTTCCTGATTGACTCCTCCAGCAGCACTAACTGATTCAGGGTTAGCAGTAGAATCAGGTGATGCTGAAAGGAGTGCAGCATTATGTACATATCCAGAGGGCTTCTTTTTGGCTTCAACCTCTGCTTCAAAGACTCTAAGATCATTGTAAAGATCATCAAGCTCTTTATCTTCCAATTGGTCATTCTGTCTGAAGGACACAGTATACATTGTCCACTCTTCACCTAATGATCTTAAGAACTTTCTGTTAACATCATCAGCCTCCATCTTGACTCCTACTGTGGCCAATTCTCCAATCAGCTTATTAAATCTATCAAAAGTTTGAGTCATAGACTCATTCTTAGTAGAAGTAAAGTTTTCATACTGCTGCTTGAGAATTGCCTTCTGATTCCTCTTGGTGCTTTTGGTGCCAGTGAATCTCTTTTCCAATGCATTCCACAGAGTCTGAGCATCAGTGCAGTTATGAAATTGATGATGATATTCATTGGGGATAGCCAAAAGCAGAGTGCTTAAGGCCTTCATCTCTATTTGTCTGACTTTTCTCTCTGCATCAGTCTTTGGAGGAGGTCTTTTGCCATCTGGTCCAATTCTTCCTTCAGCACATGGACCATTCTCTATGATATCCCAGATGGAATAATCAGTAAGCAGAATATACTGCTTGATTCTAATTTTCCACATGTCAAACTCATTGGGTCTGAGCATGGGAACCTTAGAAACAAGAGTACTGTTTGATTCAATAGAATTGTCCATAATAATTGTAGAATTCTAAGAAACACAAGCTCTGATACCACTTGTCAGGATCGAATCTTAACAAGACTAATAATACTTAGAACCCAGAATTAAAGAATCTGCAGAATAGAACTTTAATTCACACAATCAAAGAACAATATATCAGAAAACACACAGCTGTTTGTATTCACTAATTCAACTCACAAGCTTACAACCAAACCTCAATCTTGATGAACAGGCTCAATCAAGACGACTTCTACTTCTCTAGAAATAGGGTTCTAAACCTTAAGGTTAATTCTCTCTAAAACAAAACGTATTCTGAAACTCTCGTATCGAATAGCTATCTATCACAATCTATTTATACAAAATAATTACAAGATAACTATCAAAACAAAATTGATCTTCTGAATCTTCTTTAAGCATATCTTCATCCATTCCATCTTTATCTCCAATTTCTTCGCATACCAAACTTATCACATCAGCAGTATTAACTTCATTCAGCATGAGCAGTACTAATATTCTCCAGCAGCATTAATTCATTCCAGCAGCATTAACTTGACTCATCAGTACTAACCTTGCTTCAGCAGTATTAATCTTGACAAGCAGTACTAACTTCACTCTAGCAGTATTAATTATGCTCTGGCAGTATTAAAGTTGTTCTGGCAGTACTATCCATACTTAGCAAATCTTCAGTTCCCAACATGACGGCCTTATATACTGAGGAGGAACTGTCCCGAACTGGGGATTTGGATTAAACGTCCCCTGCTGCTGGTTCTGCATGAATAGACCTGGCTGCTGATTCTGCATGAATAGACCTGGTCCTGGATTACGGACGAACGGAGCCGAACCAGGGTTATGGACGAATGGAGCGGATCCTGGATTCTGACTGAACGATCCTTGACCTGGATTCTGGACGAATGGTCTTGGACCGTTCTGCGGTCCGAAGGGATTCCTCAGCCACACGATCTCCTCAGCTGCTCTTCGACTCTGCTCAGCCATGGCATTGATTTGATTTCGCGCAACTTTCAATTCCTGATACATCTGGGCAATGATATGCACTGGATTTCCAGGGGCTGCCATTTTCCTGAAACAGAAAACAGAGGAAACTACAAGAAACCGTCAGTAAGACGCACGTTTGTTGAAGATTTTCTCTAGATGAGGTCCTACGGATGGCGCCAAACTGTTAATGCCAAAAATCGTCCAGAAGGATAACTTAAGGTTGATTATGGAGCTTAACAACTAAAGAAAGGAATCTTTCGACAAAGCATGCGACAAAGACAGAAATGTAAATGAGACAGGGATTTTGGTGACGCGGGAAAAACCTCAACGAGGAAAAAAACTGCGGATGACAGGGATGATGTCATCACTGCACTATGGTCGCCAAACAGGGGCGATATCCTTATGTTTCGGGTGTCGATCGTACAATGATTACAATACAGATGAAAGGAAATACTTTAAATGTAAAGTAACAAGTGTATCAAATGTAAAAATGAGTGTGTCGTGTATGAAAACAATGTGTCGTGTGTGAAAGTCGTGCGTCATGAGCGATCCATTGAGAGAGAATTCTTTGCTTCGAGTGTTCTTCAGAGTTCAGATGTAAGAGATGATGAAGATTGACTGAGATTAGATGATTCCAGATACGTGAAATGATGCTCTAGCCTTCGCTTTTATAGTCTTCGGGCGTTTTGAATGACTCCATAAAGACCCTTGGTAACGGTCGTAACGGTTGTTGAATTCAATGCTCGTAATAGCCTCTGTCGGTTATGGCCGTTGATCATCAATGTCATTAATTCCTGCATTAAAACACTGAAAAAGTAACAATAATGTCATTTGTTAGTCGGTCGAGGTCGTGAGGTTCCATACGACAGACGTATGAATGAAACGACGTCATGGTCGAGTGTCGTGAGGAAAATATCTTTCGATTTCAATTATGATTCGAGGATAAAGTATTATGATTTTACCTTATTGTGAGGAAGTGTAATAAATGTTTTCCTTACCTTGGTCGTGGTCGAGACTGGTGAATTTTTACCCAAACATATATAAGGTACGACTTTTATCCTTTGTATGCGTCGTAAGTCTGTTGCTAGGAAGAACTGGGAGATTTAGGGTTTTTCAGTCCTGAAAACTTGGTTAACGGGATTGACAATGTCGACCGAACCAGCGAGTTCCATTAAGGATCATGAAGACATTGATTCCTTTAGGAAACTGGCAAAAATCCCTGCGGGGATTATACTGATTAGAGCAGGTCAGACCCGACCCGATATGTGTCCAGAGGATTTCGTTGTTATATACGAATACCCTTTTAGGATAGGTTTCGAATGGCCTTACTCGTCTTTGGCCAAAGCATTCATGCTCGAGTTCAATTTAGCACCGGGTCAATTAATGCCCCAATTCTGGTGAGTCATACAAGTGATTGAACGGCTTACGAAGGATTGGACGATGCCCATGAATGTGCGTGATCTCCTCTTGGCTTATCAAGTCAAGATGGACAGATGTCGCCGCTACAGTTTATTTTCCAAGCATAAGGGTGATCGCACCCTGGTCTTGAAAACTGCGGTTAACGACCGCAAATGGAAGCCTAGGTACGCATTCGTGCGTGTCGCGTCGTTTGATCCTGAGAGTGAATGGATTAGGGCTGACTGGAATATGTCAGGTGAGATTTTTAGTTTTTTATCATGTGTCGTGTGTTATTTTCTAACTTTGTCTTTTATTTGTCGACATATATCAAATTCGAGGACGTGAAGCCCTACGCTAACTCTCAAGCAAAAATCGACAAGTTCTTGGAGTTTAGTGTTATCGAGCGATCGTTCTTCACACGACACCTTGTGGACGACGATGACGAAGAGTTGGTGTATCTGGGGGAGAATGAAGGGGAGAAACGCGAGGAGGAGGAGGAGGAGGAGGAAGAGGAGATAAAGGAGAAAGAGGGGGAGTCGAGAGAAGAAGAAGAAGAGATGACTGGTAAGTGTACCTTACTTTTTTCCTGCTCGACCTTGACCTTTTCACCTATGTCTATTGTATAACATTTCTCTCTTCTCTGTTTCCAGGAGAATCTCAGGGAAAGGTTTTAAAGAAGACGAGGATGACGATCCCTAGGGAACCGTCTTCAAAGGGTGATGACTCATCTAGAGTCGTTACGCCTGAGAAGGCGAAGGTGTCGGTTGCATCACCCGTGAAGACGAAGACATCTTCTGGTGCGATCGACGCAACACCTGTCAGTTCGGCGCCTCTGGCGAAAACGGAGAAAGTCTCCGTCTACCATGTCGACCCCTTCGTCGGCCGACAAGGGCAAGGGCCATGCGACGGGAGAGGCTAAGGTCACGACGGTCAACTTTACGTTGCCGTCAGACTTTTATGGCTGCCAATGTCCTAGACGGGACGGATCTGTTTCCTCATCTGGGGAAGTATCTGCTCCCTTCTTTCAAGGAGCGTTTCGAGGGATTCCCGATCGAGGAGACGGGATCTCACGTTTCCGGACTTGCGTTTCTAGTAAGTTTTTCTTTCAAAACTTGTGTTTTCGGTTTTTTGTAACCTTTGTCGAGCGTTTACTAATATGCCCCTTTCTGGTTTACAGGCGCTCCAATCTTCCCTTGCCTTGCGCGCCGAAACGGAGAAGATACGGGGTTTGGTGTCCTCTGCTCATGAGAGGGGGAATGCGGCATTGGATAGAGAGAAGGTCGCTTTAGAGCATGAAGAGGCTATGTCCAAACGCCTCGATGAGGCCCTGAGTGAGTTAGAGGCCATCAGACGTGCAAAGGATGAGGCAAATCATCGTCTGAAGCAGTCCCTATCCATGGTCGCCGACCAAAGGGAGGAGTTAGACAGGACTAAGGAATCCTTGGCTGTGAATGAAAAAGAAGCTGAGGATTCCAAGTCCAGGGTGGCGGAGCTGGAAAAGGAGGTGAAGGAGCTCAAGGACGAGGCAACGTCCGTCTTCGCTCTTGCCCGTTTGACTGCGCGGCCGGCGATTATGAGGCGACACCTGTCGGGGAAAAATCCCCTTGCCTCGGCGTCGGAGGAGCTTGCCTTCTATCTGAGGGAGGTCAGATCTGCAAAAGACCTCAACTCGAATGACGAGAAGGAGGTCGAGGAGGAGGAGATCGAAGAGAGCTCAAAGGGCGAGGCCTCGGGCAAGGATGCGACTGACGATCCTCCTCAGACTTAGAAAATTCTAGTTTTTTTTTTACTGCTTGACCGTTGGGGGTCGAGCCATTTGGATGTAAATGACCGATCATTCAATGAATGGAACATGCATTTCTTTTGAACTTCGTACAATACACTTTGTGAATATCAACTGTGAAATACATCGTATAAAAATAAACCCGAAGACATGCGACTTAAGTCATCCATTATAACGCAACGATTGGAACATAAGTCATAAGACTTTTAAACCGTGTAAGCAAACATAAGTACATGCGATCAAAGCATTCATTCAGAACATGAAATTCTTCTAAGTTAATAAACTTAGATCGTGGAGTTGTTAGACCCGATGGTCGATCAGTTCAAATCATGCGACGAACTTAAGACGTGCGATCCTGCGAAAGTTTACAGAAGTCGTATGACAGACTTAGTAACTTATGTCGTGCGATTCTGCGATAAAACAATGTCAGAAGTTGGTCGTTGGCTAACCAACGACCCTCCGATGCTTAAGTTAGTATTCGTCGTGATAAATAAAAATCGTATAAGAAAAAGGGGTCTAGAAGAAATACCTTTTCAAATGTGTTGCATTCCAGCTACGTGGGACATCTTGATTGTCGAGGGTTTGGAGCCGATTGATAGGCGGGTATCGCCCCCCTAAATCTAACCGCAAGTGTACGGTGTCGAAATCAAGTAATACGTATGGAAGTACGAGTATCGAATCCACAGGAACTAGGAACTAAGTATCACAATTACTATAAACTCTATTAACTGAACTATCGAAATTGGAGTGGTTGGTTTATAAACTAATTAATGGCAAACTAAATAAATAAGACACGGAACAATAAACAACTTAAGAACTTCTGATAGAGAAAACAGTTGAGGGTTGGAAATCCTAAGACCTTCGTATACAAACACTTGACCCGCAACAATTACCAGTTATTCCGTATAATGAATACCCAATCTTGTAAAAATCACCGTTGTCCTCTTTCAAGCAACAACGGGTTTTATCTTGAAAAGCACAAGTTTTATCTCTCGATCTCACCTATGGAATTCAAAACACATTAAGCTCAAGATTTTAACGGGACTAAGGCTTATTTGGAATATCTCTATCCTCTTTCTCACCTTAGGCGTGCAATTTCTTAGTTCTAGATTAACAATTAATTCTCTCGAACTTAATTGTTCATAACACATCAAATGTAAATTGGCCAAATTCACAAAAGCATTAAAAATGAAATCACATGCTTCATTAAAATAGGAAAAACTGATAAGAGTCGCTAATCACATGTTTGTAAACTTAAATCAAATTCATTCCAACCCCCAACATCTAGAATTTAGTTCATGTTGGTGGTGGATTCAAACACAAGAAAAGAGATGAAAACGTGTATGTAAACATGGTAATGGTAACGTGATAGATATGATGATGAACTCCCTTCTCTCGTGCTCGTCTCTACTTCGCGTGGTGAATGTCTCCTCGATTGATCCTCTATCGTGACTCCAAAGTACGTGAAAGTGCTCTGAAAATCGCCCCTCCTCTGCCTACCGTCGCATGTGTCGTGATAATGACCTAATTCCAGAAAAGCCAAACTATAACACTGAAACAGGGAGTTACGCGGCTTGTCCCGCGGCTTGCAAACCGCGTGGAAAGCCGTGCGTTTTTCTGAGGTGTTTGGGTCAGATTCTGGGTCGGGTTTGGTTCGTGGATCTCGGGCTTGGTTCTTGGGCTTCGGTTGGGCTTCGTTTTGGACTCTCTTTTGGCTCTTTTTTGCTTCTTTTCTTGATGCTCGTCTTCTTTTGGATAACCTGCACATTTCACTGGATAAACCGTAAACCCACGCCTTTTTGCTTCAACGCAAGACAATCTCATTGGTTTGAGTACCAAAAATAACGCTAAAAAGTGGCGTTATCAACAACCCCAAACCGAGCGTTGCTTGTCCTCAAGCAAAATAGCGATAAAATAGAATAAAAGCATGTATCTGTGAAAATACAAATAACAGCACAACTCTCAATCGGTACCACGTTATGCACTGGTGAGTTCCCACACTCGTGAAATGCTTATCTCACTCTCGCCTCATTCTTATTTTGTTTGATCTATGGCCTTCCATTGTGAGTTGAATTCGTGACTGCTCTGATTCCATTAAGGTCGTTCTAGGTCCAAACATACTAGGGAAAACATTTCGCCTCGACCCTACCTCACGGAATACTCTCATTTCACTTGAACGTAGGTTGTCGCGCATGTTGTCATGTATAAGGAAGTTATGTACAAGAATACTGAATAATTACATGACAACTCTAATGAAAGACGCTCAAATGTCCAAAAAGGTTGATCTCAGAAGGGAATCAAGTAGCAAGACAGGTACTATCGGTAAAGGTGGTCGTATACCTTAATCACATTTTCCAAAAGGTCATCCAGGTCTTTACAAGGGTTGTAATGGGGCTAGGGTTATGGCTAAGAAACGAAGGGTAAAAAGGATAAAAAATCCTCGGCGTGTCAATCATTAGCAGTTCTGAACTTTCTTGCTTCACATTCTATCACTTGGCCCTCTTTGTCACCACTGGAGTCGCTTTGACTCTCTTATTTAACTGTTGTAATTACTATCTAACTAACTGTATTTATTTTGCTCTTTTTTTGTGTGGGGCGTCATTGGCCCTCTTTATTTCATTGGGGCTGCATTGGCCCTCTTTTCTAGCTCTTGGGTTATACTGACCCAATCTATTTTCATGGCTGGCCTGTATTTTTATTTTCTGCTCTATATTCTGCTGTTCATTACTGCTTCTGATTGACGCACTTTCGGATAAGGGTTGGCTAAAGTTTTTGGCTAAGGTTTCATGGTGGGGTTAGAAACGAACAAGGTGAGTGTTTGGCTGCAAAGATGGGTTATGGTTACACACATAATGGGTCGAAAGGAACGATAGCTAAAAATGGTTAAACATACACACATTGCCTGGAATCATCTCTTAAGGTCCACACGATATGGTCTACTATACCCTTACCCAATATCCCGATGGCCGTCTTTGCTACTCAATGCGATATTATAGCGAGATCATTCTATAATCATGACAAGGAATTTGAAAAAGTGTATAAGAATTTCGTGTTTAAATCCCTCGATATGAAATACGTCTTTTAGGCTCAAATCTCGCTATTGGGTGGTCTCAACTAATGTCCCTAGTCATGTATTTTCCCGGTCCTTCCTTAATGGTCACGTCACTTATCACAAGATTCTCTCCACAATGGTCTGTCTCAATCATCCAAAATAACAAATTTAGCTAAAATGATCTAACATTCCGAAGTGTGGGACATCAACGTGCATACACGGGGGCCCGATTGGCAACCTCAAACCTTACCCACACATTGTCCCCAATGTGCGAGTGTCGGCGTAGGCGATACTAAAACAAGTATCATTGTGCGGTTATTGCAGGTAACAGACAGGCAGACATAACATTAAAGCACAAACTTCAAAGAGCTAGTCTCATTAAAATATGGCCACCCCAAACCTAGGCCATAGCCTAGGTTTGTCAAACAAAGCCAACCCCAAACCTCGGTGAAACCAAGGTTTGCACAGGATTAAAAGTGAGTGTGTAGATGTTTGCAAAGTGAGGCACCCCAAACCTAAGTGAAACTTAGGTTTGTTGCATCTCGTTAACTACTAAGAACGAACATCATCCACCACTTGTTAACTACAGAGTTAGAACATACCTGTTTGCCCGGATGGGGGAGATTCTCTTAAAAGATTTGAGCGACCTCGGATGAGAGATATCGGAGAGAACGGAGCAAGAGAAGGTAGACACAAAAGAAACAAAACAAAAAGTGACAGAAAGCAAAACAACGAAACACACAAAGCAAGAAAAGAAAACAAAGCACGAAAACAGAAACAGGGGAGCCGCGCGGTTTCCCACGCGGTTTGAAGACCGCGGGATAGACCGCGTAAGCTTCTATTTGGAAAACCATCCAGAGACCCCCGCGACTTGGCACGCGGCTTGTGAACCGCGGCACAAGTCGCGTATGTCTCTGTTTCAGGATTTTTTTTGTAAATAAATTCACTCAAAACAAAAATAAAAGAAATGCAAACCTCGGTGGGTTGCCTCCCACCCAGCGCCGTAGTTAAAGTCATGGCACGACTTCCTTCCCGATCACTCCTTCGGCTTTCCTTGATCATCCGGTTTCTCTCCACCTTTGCCTCTTTCATTCCCGAACATCTTGAATATCACCTTTTCGCCTCCAACTCTTAGAGTCATCTCTCCTTCTTCCATGTCAATCAACGCGTTGCTTGTAGCCAGAAAAGGTCTTCCCAATATCAATGGAACTTTTTCATCTTCGTCTATGTCGATCACCACGAAGTCCACCAGGAAGTAGAACTTGTCGACTTTTATGAGCACGTCCTCCACTACTCCATACGGGTACATTATGGATCTATCAGCGAGCTTCAGGGTCATGTATGTTGGCTTAACCTCTCCCAAGCCAAGTTTCCTGAAAACAGATAAAGGCATTAAGTTAATACTCGCTCCTAAATCACACAGTACTTTATCAAAACAAAGATTCCCAATTTGAATAGGGATAGAAAAACTCCCTGGATCCTTAAGCTTCAGGGGAAGCTTGTTCTGAATTATCACGCTGCACTCTTCAGTAAGTGCAACTGTCGCGTGCTCCTCAATCTTCCTTTTGTTCGAAAGGATTTCCTTCAAGAATCTCGCATAAGAGGGAATTTGTGCCAAAGCATATGCAAAAGGGATATTAATATGCAATTTCTTAAAAACTTCAACAAATTTAGAAAAATTTAGATCCTCCCTTTGGGCTTTAAGCTTATTCGGATATGGTAGCGGTGGTACAAACGGTTTGACTACCGGCTTCGGTGGTGGCTTTGGGACCCTTGATTGCTCCTTCTTCTTCTCTTCATCCTCCAGATTTTCTTCAATTACCACCTCTTCATCAGCTTCCAGCTCATCCATGTCCACAATCTCGACCTCTTTCTCTTTAGGATCGGTTTCCCTTGATGGCGGTTCTCGTGTAGGCTCCTCGATCAGCTCCTTGCCACTTCTCAGATAAATGGCATTACATTCTTCCCGTTTTTTCCTTTCGGTCTGACTCGGAAACGTCCCGGGAGATCGGTTTTGTAGGGCTTCCGAAATCTGCCCAACTTGTCTTTCGAGGATCTTGATCGATGCGGTGTTCTGATCCCTGCTTTGACTGTGCTCACCGTGCTCGCTAACTCTCCAACCGTGCTGTCCATCTTGGTCATGAACTTCATCATCATATCCTCCAGCCCCGACTTCTTCTCCATAGATGGTCCCTCATTGAAATTCCTTTGGTTGAAACCTGGAGGACGGTAAACATTGTTAGCATTAGAAGAATTAGCAAAGTTAGAAAAATTACCTTGCTGTTGTTGACAGGGTTGACTCCAAGAGAAGTTCGGGTGCTTCTTCCACCCCTCATTATAAGTATTCGATAAAGGATCATTCCTCGGTTGGTTGTTCCGGTTTTGCACAAACTGAACCTGCTCGGGTTCTTGTGGACTACCTCCTTTCAGATGGTTCGTGATCGCAGCTAATTGAGCTTTTATTTCTTTCAGCTCATCCGATTCTTGAACACTAGCAACTCTTCTAACAGCTGATCTTGGAGTAGAAAAGGTATGTTCGGCCAAGTTCTCGATCAAGGCGACAACTTCTTCATAAGTCTTCTCCATTAGGGCTCCACCCGCTGCAGCTGTGATGTCGTTTTTGAACTGCGGGTGAAGTCCACTGAAGAATGTTTGGATAATAACCCAACCTTGCAACCCATGATGAGGGCACTTCTTGATCATATCTTTGTACCTCTCCCAAGCTTCATATAACGTCTCTTGATCCCATTGAGCAAAATGGGTGATTTCTGCCATAAGTTGCGCGGTTCTGCTTGGTGGGAAGAATTTCTGAAGAAAAGCGGCTTTCAGTTGTGCCCAGGTGGTGATCGAGTCTGGTTGGATACTTTCCGTCCAAGTTTCGAATCTTCCCTTGAGTGAAGAGCTGAACAGCCTCAGTTTAAATGCATCCTCGCTCATCCCATTGATCTTAAACGTGTTACAAATCCTCTCAAATGCACAGGGATATGCATGAGGATCTTCTGTCGGCGCTCCTCCATACTGATTTTGTTGTACCATCACGATGGTACTCGGTTTAAGCTCAAAATAGTTCACCCCAGTGGTGGGCGCTTGGATGCCTATGCGTGCGGCTGCCACGTTCGGGTCGGCAAACGATCGCATACGGCGTCTCTCAAGAGGTGGAGGTGGGTCATTGCGAGGAGGAGCTTCGTCGCCCATCTTCAATTGCCTTTTAACTTTTGATTCTTTGAGTAATCGACGGGCGGTTCTTTCAATTTCTGGATCGAGTGGTTCGATTCCTTCCCCTCGGGTTTTCCTTGGCATAAACCAATTAGTACCTGAAACGGAAAGTAAACAAAATTAGCAATCCAAAAACTGAAAGTGATGAAATAAAATAACAAAATTAAAAAAAATGTTCAATGTAATAGTGCTTATAGCTGGTAGTGCTATCAGTTGCAACTAGTTCCCCGGCAACGGCGCCAAAAACTTGATAGGCGGGTATCGCCCCCCTAAATCTAACCGCAAGTGTACGGTGTCGAAATCAAGTAATACGTACGGAAGTACGAGTATCGAATCCACAGGAACTAGGAACTAAGTATCACAATTACTATAAACTCTATTAACTGAACTATCGAAATTGGAGTGGTTGGTTTATAAACTAATTAATGGCAAACTAAATAAATAAGACACAGAACAATAAACAACTTAAGAACTTCTGATAGAGAAAACAGTTGAGGGATGGAAATCCTAAGACCTTCGTATACAAAAACTTGACCCGCAACAATTACCAGTTATTCCGTATAATGAATACCCAATCTTGTAAAAATCACCGTTGTTCTCTTTCAAGCAACAACGAGTTTTATCTTGAAAAGCACAAGTTTTATCTCTCGATCTCACCTATGGAATTCAAAACACATTAAGCTCAAGATTTTAACGGGACTAAGGCTTACTTGGAATATATCTATCCCCTTTCTCACCTTAGGCGTGCAATTTCTTAGTTCTAGATTAACAATTAATTCTCTCGAACTTAATTGTTCATAACACATCAAATGTAAATTGGCCAAATTCACAAAAGCATTAAAAACGAAATCACATGCTTCATTAAAATAGGAAAAACTGATAAGAGTCGCTAATCACATGTTTGTAAACTTAAATCAAATTCATTCCAACCCCCAACATCTAGAATTTAGTTCATGTTGGTGGTGGATTCAAACACAAGAAAAGAGATGAAAACGTGTATGTAAACATGGTAATGGTAACGTGATAGATATGATGATGAACTCCCTTCTCTCGTGCTCGTCTCTACTTCGCATGGTGAATGTCTCCTCGATTGATCCTCTATCGTGACTCCAAAGTACGTGAGAGTGCTCTAAAAATCGCCCCTCATCTGCCTACCGTCGCACGTGTCGTGATAATGACCTAATTTCGGAAAAGCCAAACTATAACACTGAAACAGGGAGTTACGCGGCTTGTCCCGTGGCTTGCAAACCGCGTGGAAAGCCGCGCGGTTTTCTGAGGTGTTTGGGTCAGATTCTGGGTCGGGTTTGGTTCGCGGATCTCGGGCTTGGTTCTTGGGCTTCGGTTGGGCTTCGTTTTGGACTCTCTTTTGGCTCTTTTTCGCTTCTTTTCTTGATGCTCGTCTTCTTTCGGATAACCTGCACATTTCACTGGATAAACCGTAAAACCACGCCTTTTGGCTTCAACACAAGACAATCTCATTGGTTTGAGTACCGAAAATAACACTAAAAAGTGGCGTTATCACCGATGGGCACCTTTACCCACGACTTCTGAGATACAATAAGGACCTTCCCACTTGGTGGAAAGCTTACCTGCATTAAGCTCTTGAGTGCTTTGGAACACTCGCCGGAGGACATAGTCGCCTTCTTGAAAGATTTTAGCTTTGACATTCTTATTGAAATGTCGCTTGACTGCTTGCTTTTGTGATGCCATTCTGATCATTGCTGATTCTCTAAGCTCTTCAAGGGCGTCAAGATCATAACTTAAATCAACCAGGTTATGGTCGACAGAAGTATGCCTCGAGGTTGGGAGTTGGACCTCGACCGGCAAGACTGCTTCGCAACCGTAGACTAGAGGGAAAGGGGTTTGTCCTGTGGACGTGCGTGGTGTCGTGCGATTTGCCCACATGACCGAAGGGAGTTCTTCGACCCACTTTCCCTTTGCAGCTTTTAACCTTTTCTTGATCGAAACAATAATGGTCTTATTGCTCGACTCAGCAAGTCCATTTTCCTGGGATACCTGGGGGTCGAGGTCGTCAGCTTGATATTGCGGTCTTCACAGAACTGTCGAGTCCTGTTGCTTATGAACTGGGATCCATTGTCGCAAACAATTTTAAATGGAATCCCAAACCTGCATATGATGTTAGTCTGGATAAAAGAGACAACTTCCTTGTCCCGAACTTGGGAGAAAGCAGCCGCTTCTACCCACTTAGAAAAATAATCCGTAAGTACGAGGAGAAATACCTTTTGCCCTGGAGCAGGTGGTAGCTTGCCGACAATATCCATTCCCCATCTCATGAAGGGCCATGAGATCAATGTCGAGTGTAAGGGTTCAGAGGGTTTATGGGACGTACCTGAATGTCGTTGACAGGGATCACAGTTCTGGACATACCTGACGACGTCTTATCGCAATGTTGGCCAAAAGTAACCTTGTCGAGAGATACGATTAGCAAGACTGCGACCTCCTGAGTGGTTGCCACACTCTCCATCATGCGTCTCTTGAAGGATCTTCTGAACTTGACTTTTGCTGATGACGCATCTCAGGTTTAAACCTGTCGATGATCATCGATAGAGTCTATCTCCGATCACGACATACCTGGATGCTTTAAATCTGATCTTTCGAGCTTCCATCTTGTCTTCTGGGAGTTGGTCGTGCACAACGAAAATTTCGGATGTCGCACAACTAATCATCTTCTTGGTCATCGATCTGGACGACATCGTGAATTTCGATGGACGACGTCGCCAGATGGATCATAGGAATGCTGCTGAATATTGGTTCGACCAGAGCAGACCCAAGGTTTGCTAAAGCGTCGGCTTGAGTGTTCTGGTCCCTTGGAATCTGTTCAATAGAAAAAGATTTAAACTTTTCGTATTTTTCTTTTGCTACATTTAGGTACGCTGTCATTTTTGAATCTTTAGTTGCGAATTCCCCATTCATCTGGTTCATGACCAGAAGAGAATTGCTTTTGACATGCAGCGCGGTTGCCCCCGAGTCGTGGGCCATATTCATCCCCACGATCAAGGCGTCATACTCAGCTTCGTTGTTGGTGGTTTTGAAGTCGCATCGAACTGAATACACCATCTTGCCCCCATGTGGCGACTTTAAGACGACGCCTAGCCCTGAACCTATAGTGTTGGACGATCCGTCGACATATAGAGTCCAGGATACGTCGTCGTGAGTCGCCACAGTAGACACTTCGAGCTCCGCTTCTTTCTCCAATTCAGGGCTAAAATCAGCAATGAAATCTGCCAAGGCTTGCGATTTGATCGCGGTCCTGGGCTTAAAATCGATGTCGTAACTGCTAAGATATATGCTCCATTTTGCCAAGCGATCTGTCAACTCAGGTTTCCTCAAGACAGACTTAAGAGGAAAATTAGTCACGACAGTAATAGGATGCGATTTAAAATAGTGTCGTAATTTTTTAGCAGCTGTAACTAGCGACAAAAGCCATTTTTCCATAGAGGAATACCTGGTTTCTGCGTCCAAGAGGGATTTGCTTAGATAGTAGACCGGCAGTTGTTGTTTTTCATCTTCTCGTGTCAGGACGGCACTTACTGCATTAGGACTAACAGCCAAATATAACTGCAAGACCTCATGATCGTGAGGTTTTGACAGCAAAGGAGGCGACGTCATGTACTCCTTGAGTTTTTGCAGTGCTTGCTCATGATCGTCGGTCCAATCGAAGCCTATATTTTTCCTGAGGACATCGTAAAATAAATGACATCTATCTGAGGATCGAGAGATAAACCTGTTCAGAGCTGCCACCCGACCAGTGAGCCTTTGAACCTCTTTGAAATTTCTTAGAGATTTGATCTCGACAATGGCTTTGATCTGGTCGGGGTTGGCTTCGATTCCTCGTCGCATGACCATATACCCCAGGAATTTTCCTGCACTGACGCCAAAGGAACATTTCATCGGGTTGAGCTTCATGCTATATTTTCAGAGGATGTCGAACGACTGCCTCAAATGATCGACGTGGTCGATTGCTTGCTTTGACTTGACGAGCATATCGTCGATATATACTTCCATTATGTCTCCAAGATGATCTTTGAACAATTTGTTCACCAGACGCTGGTAGGTGGAACCTGCATTTTTTAGAACGAACGACATAACTTTATAACAATAAATACCTTGATCCATCATGAATGCAGTATTTTCTTGGTCCTCGACGTGCATCAAGATCTGATTGTATCCAGAATAAGCATCCATGAACGTCAATAGTTCATGTCCTGCAGTCGCGTCGACCATGGCATCGATATGTGGCAATGGAAAAGGATCCTTTGGACAAGCTTTGTTGAGATCTGTGAAGTCGATACAGACCCTCCATTTGCCATTTTTCTTCGCCACGACCACGACATTAGCAAGCCAGTCGGGGTACTTTACTTCTCGAATCTTCCCCGTCTTCAGGAGGTTGTCGACCTCGTCATTTACCACCTTATTCCTTTCAGGAGCAAATTTCCGCCGCTTTTGTTTGATAGGCTTAAATGACGGGTCGACATTGAGCTTGTGGGAAATAACACTGGGTCTATGCCGACCATGTCTTCGTGCGACCAGGCAAAGCAATCGGCATGTTCCTGCAAAAAAGATATCAATTTGTCTTTAAGGCAGGGATCGAGGGACGAACCTATAAAGACCTTCTGGTCAGGCTTGCTCTGGTCCAGGACGACTTCCTCCAGGCGATAGTCGTCGGCTGTCCCAGGAGCATCCTAGACCTGTAATTGCTAGATGGCCTGCTTTTGCGGCTTCAGGGTGGTCTTATAGCAGTCGCGGGGGACTTTCATCTCTCTTTTGATTTCATGGACTCCTCACGGCGTAGGGAACTTCATGGTCTGATGATACATTGAGGGAACAGCTTTCATGTCATGGATCCATGGTCGACCTAAGATGATGTTATAGGCCGACGCACAGTCGATGACGTTGAACTTGATTGGCTTGTTGATTCCTCCGGCATAGACAGGCATGGTGATCTCTCCAAATGTACTCGTCGCATCTCCATTGAAACCGACCAAGGTTGTCGAGCGTCGGGTGATTTCCGATCGATCGATTCCCATGGCCTTGATGGTATCAAGGTAGATGATGTTCACTGAACTGCCTCCGTCTACCAAGACTCGTCGGGTCAGACAGTTACCAATCGTGAGTTGAATGATGAACCCATCATGATGCTTCCGATACGAATCGCCGAGGTCGTCTTGGTCGAATGAAATCTTCAAGGCTTCTAACTCCAGATCTCCTTTGGGTCTTGATGAATGAGGAACGGGTCGATCGTCATGTGCTTGACTGGCGTGACGTTTGGCTGCGGAATACGTCAGACCGCACACGTCGGAACCACCAGTGATGCAGTTGACGACCTTTGCATGATCGGGAGTCGGCGGTCGAAAGTCGTTAGCTGGAGTAACGACGTCGTCGATGATACTCTTGAGATTACCCTTTGGGACGTGATATGCAAGCTCCTTTTTTAGAGCTATACAATCGTCCGTCAGGTAACTGTTAATGCCAAAAATCGCACCAAAGGGACAACTTAAGGTCGATGTGGACTTTAACAACTAAAGAAAGGAATCATTCGACAAAGACGTGCGACAAAGACAAAAACGTAAATGAGACAGAGGATTTGATGACGCAGGAAAAACCTCAACGAGGAAAAAACATGCGGACGACAGTGGATGTCGTCGCTGCACTATGGTCGCCAATTAGGGGCGATGTCCTTGGTGTTCCAGGTGTCGATCGTACAGAGATTACAATACAAATGAAGGGAAAGACTTCGAAATGTAAAGTACTAGTGTTTGAAATGTAAAAACAATGTGTGTCGTGTATGAAAACAATGTGTAAACTGTTGGTCGAGAGTGAAAGTCGTGCGTCGGGAGCGATTCTTCGATTGAGAGTTCTTTGCTTGTAGTGTTCTTCTGAGATGGGATGCTTATCTTCTATTGTTCGATGTTCGGTCCCTGGAACTGAAGTTTAACTTGATCTTTTATAACCTTCGGGTGCTTTGATTAGCTCATTGATTGCTTTGATAACAGCCATAACGGTCGCCATTTGTAACTCTTCATAATTGCTCTTCGTCGGTTATGACCGTTGCCCATTAATGACTTTAACTCCTGCATTAATCATTGAACAAACGTAACAGTCGTATATTGAGTTAGTCAAGGTCGTACGGTCTTATACGACGGTCGTGCGGAACGGGCGACGTCGAGGCCGAGTGTCGTGAGGAACTCTCGACTTACCTTTTAGGAGGGACGACAGAGGTTTTTTGGGTCTTTGTCGGGGCCTTATCTTAATACAAGATATAGTTCATAACATATGTCTTTCCTTTCTTGGTCGTGGTCGAGACCTGTGAAATTTTGCCCAAACAGTTTGCCCCCAAAATTTGAAAGTAGGATGGCAAATTCGAATTTGAAATTTTGCTTGCCGGGTGCTCAGGGTCTTGTGTCGAAAATTACCTTGGTCATCTTGGAATTGAATTGATTCAATTCAAACTAGAGAGGGAAATCGAAGAGAGGATAAAGTCGTGACGTCATGCCGACGCACGATGGTGCTTACCAGCTGTCAATGACAGGTGTTGATGATCTGTGTAGTCATACGAAAAGATGGGGACGCGTGGCGATCATCAAAGGACCCGACCTGTCATGTTTTCTTGTATAAATAGATATCTTGATGAATCATTTCCTTTTATAGTTTTGGAAAGTTTTTTTAGAGTGAGATTCTTTTTCTGATCTTTCTTGTAATTTCGAAGTTTTTGAGCACTTATATATGGCATGGCTTCTCGCCTTTTCATTCATCTTTGACTAAGGTGTTCGTGCTCTGAGTTCATCGCTTTTAAATTTGTTGTGTGACGTTCCTCTTTTGTATGTTCTTAGGAAGATCGTTGAAAAGGTGTCAACCATTTCTGCTAGGAGAATGGCACGACTTGAGAGTATCCGCGAAGGAAAGATGCAAAGAGGCTTTGTTCGCTGCGTCGGGGTTTTACTGAAGATGAGGGTGGAAATTCTGAAAGGGATGCTTGCAAGGGTTAATGACTTATCGAGAGTCATTATGCCTGAAAAGGCGAAGGCATTGATCGCGGTTGACACGATATCCGTGGAATCTGCGCATCTGGCGACGATGTCCTCTATAACCACGTCGACCCTTTCATCAGCTGTCGAGGGCAAGGGTGCAAAGACGGGAGAGGGTGAGGAGGACGTTATGACGATCAGCTTTACGCCGCCGTCGGTCTTCCTGATTGATTGTGTCCTTGACAGGACGAAGTCACTTCTGTTTCAGGGGAAATATCATCTCCTATCTTTCGAGGAGTGTTTCCGAGGGATCTTCGTCGTAAAAACGGGACCACATATAGCCATACAGACGTTCGTTGTAAGTTTTTCTTTCAAAACCCATGTTTTCGATGTTTTTCTTAGTTTGACATATTCGTTGTGACAAATGCTTCGGTCTCTACTCGTTTGATACGCGAAGATAGAGAAGTTGTCGTACCAGAAGTCGATCGTCGAAGGCGTCTTATTCCTTCCTCCAACCTTAACATTAATCTTAAGAGCCACATTCTCAAAAATGTCGTGGCATAAAGTGTTGGGAAACGGCCCTGTCATACTCGTTTGATCCCTGCATAAGCTCCTTTGCGTGACGAGGATTCGAAGGTCGAGATTCGGGGTAGAGTATGCTATCGACACTCTTCCCTAGTGTTAGGATAAACTTTGGTTCTATGAACTATGTCTTTCATATTTGGTCGTTGGTGATCTAATGTAAATACGTTTAAGTATGAATGAAATTTCGTGAGCTTTTTCATTATATATTGCAGACAATTGTCGAAAGTAATGTTCAATTATATAAACATTCTTATAAATTGAATACAACCGTAGGTACGTGCGACTGAGGCTTCCCATTATGAGATAACGATGATGACAAATATACATGCGTCTAGAGCATTTGTCAGAACATGAAGCCTTTTTAAGTCGACATATTCAGATTGTGAGCCGATTGCATAATAGAATCGCGTGATGACTTTAAATCGCATATCGAGTCGTGTATTAGACTTATGTTATGCGATATTGGGAAAGCCGTATGATTAACTTGTGTTGTGCGATCCTGCGATAAAATATTGTCAGAGGTTGGTCGTTGGATAACCAACGACCCTCCGATGTTTAAGTTAGTAGCCGTCGAGGTGAAAATAAAAAATCGTATGAAAAAAGGATTTAAAAGAAATACCTCTTTAGATGTGTCGCATTCCAGCTGCGTGGAATCTCTTGGTTGTCGAGGGTTTGGAGTCGATAGGCCCCTTTACCCACGACTTCAGATATGCGATAAGGACCTTCCCACTTAATAGAAAGTTTACCTGCGTTGATTTCCTGAGTATTTTGGAACACTCGACGGAGGACGTAGTCGCCTTCTTGAAAGACTTTGATTTTGACGCTTTTATTGAAATGTCGCTCGACCGCTTGCTTCTGTGACGCTATTCTAATCAAGGCTGATTCTCTAAGCTCTTCAAGGGGGTCGAGGTCGTATCCTAAATCGACCAAGTTATTGTCGACGGATGGATGCCTCGAAGTTGGGAGCTGGACCTCGACCGGCAAAACTGCTTCGCAACCGTAGACGAGAGAGAAAGGGGTTTGTCCTGTGGACGTGCGGGGCGTCGTGCGATTTGCCCACAGGACCGAAGGGAGTTCTTCGACCCATTTTCCTTTTGCAGCTTTTAGCCTTTTCTTGATCGAAGCAATAATGGTCTTATTACTTGATTCAGCAAGTCCGTTCGCCTGAGGGTATCTGGGAGTCGAGGTTGTCAACTTGATGCTCCTGTCTTCGCAGAGTTGTTGGGTCCCGTCACTTATGAATTGAGATCCGTTGTCACAGACAATTTCGGACGAAATCCCGAATCTGCATATGATGTTAGTCTGGATAAAAGAGATGACTTCCTTGTCCCTTATTTGGGAAAAAGTAGCCGCCTCAACACACTTGAAAAAATAATCGGTAAGTACGAGGAGAAATACCTTTTGCCCCGGGGCCGGGGGTAGCTTGCCGACAATATCCATTCCCCACCTCATGAAGGTCTATGGGATAAGTGTCGAGTGCAAGGGTTCAGAGGGTTTATGTGACATACCTGCATGTCGTTGATAAGGGTCACAATTCTGGACGTACTTGACGGCGTCTTGTCGTAGTGTTGGCCAAAAATACCCTTGTCGGGAGATACGATTAGCCAAACTGCGACCTCCTGAATGATTGCCACATTCACCGTCGTGCATCTCTTGAAGGATTTTCTGGACCTGGCTCTTGCTAATGACGCATCTTAAGTTTAAACCTGTTGATGATCGTCGATAGAGCTTATTCCCAATCATGACATATTTAGATGCTTTGAATCTGATCTTGCGGGCTTCCATCTTGTCTTCTGGGAGTTGGTCGTGAGTGAGGAAATTTCGGATGTCGCACGACCAATCATCTTCTTCTTCTTCGATCTGGACTACATCAATGTTCTCGACGGATGATGTCGCCAGATGGATCATGGGAATGGCGTCGAATATAGGTTCGACGAGAGCGGACCCGAGATTTGCTAAAGCGTCGGCTTGAGTATTCTGGTCTCTCGGGATTTGTTCGATAGAAAATGTTTTGACTTTTTCGGCCTTTTCTTTTGCTACCTTCAGGTATGCTGTCATTTTTGAATCTTTGGCCGCGAACTCCCCATTGATCTGGTTCACCACCAGGAGAGAGTCGCTTTTAACATGTAACGCAGTTGCCCCCGAGTCATAGGCCATATTCATTCCTATGATCAGGGCTTCGTATTCAGCTTCGTTGTTGGTGGTTTTGAAATCGCATCGGATCGAGTATACCATCTTGCCCCCCTGTGGCGACTTTAAGACGACGCCTAGTCCTGAACCTCTAACGTTGGATGAACTGTCGACATATAAGATCCAAGGCACGTCGTCGTGAGTCGCCACAGTTGATACTTCGAGTTCTGCTTCTTTCTCCAACTCAAGGCTGAAATCAGCAATGAAGTCCGCCAAGGCTTACGATTTGATCGCGGTCCTGGGCTTGAAGTCGATGTCGTAACTGCTGAGATATATACTCCATTTTGCCAGGCGACCTGTCAACTCAGGTTTTCTTAAGACAGACTTAAGAGGAAAATTAGTTACGACAGTAATGGGATGCGACTCAAAATAGTGCCGCAGTTTTTTAGCAGCTGTGATTAGCGATAAGAGCAATTTTTCCATAGAGGAATACCTGGTTTCTGCGTCCAGAAGAGATTTACTTACATAGTAGATCGGTAGTTGCTGCTTTTCATCTTCTCGTGTTAAGACGACGCTTACCGCGTTTGGACTAACAGCCAGGTATAGTTGCAAGACTTCATGATCGCGAGGTTTCGATAATAGGAGAGGCGACGTCATGTATTCTTTAAGCTTTTGCAATGCCTGCTCATGATCGTCGGTCCAATCGAAGCCTCTGTTTTTCCTGAGGACATTATAAAACAGATGGCATTTATCTGAGGATCGAGAGATAAACCTGTTCAGCGCAGCTACTCGACCAGTGAGCTTCTCGACTTCTTTGAAATTTCTGGGAGATTTAATTTCGATAATCGCTTTGATCTGGTCTAGATTAGCCTCGATTCCTCGACGAGTGACCATATATCCCAGGAATTTCCCATCACTGACACCGAAGGAACATTTCGTCGGGTTAAGCTTCATGCTGTATTTCCGAAGGATGTCGAACGATTGTTTCAAATGCTCGACGTGGTCGATAGCTTGCTTCGACTTGACCAACATATCGTCGATGTACACTTCCATCGTGTCGCCAAGACGGTCTTTGAACATCTTGTTTACCTGGTAAGTAGATCCTGCATTTTTTTAGCCCAAAGGCATAACCTTATAACAATAAATACCTCGGTCCATCATAAATGCGGTTTTTTCTTGGTCCTCGACGTGCATTAAGATTTGATTGTATCCGGAATAGGCATCCATGAACGTCAGTAGTTCGTGCCCCGCTGTCGCGTCGACCATGGCATCGATGTGAGATAATGGAAAAGGATCTTTTGGACAGGCTTTATTGAGATCTGTGAAGTCAATACAGACCCTCCACTTTCCATTCTTCTTCGCTACGACCACGACGTTAGCAAGCCAGTCGGGGTATTTTACCTCTCGAATCTTCCCTGTCTTGAGAAGGTTGTCGACTTCGTCATTTATCACCTTATTCCTTTCAGGAGCTAATTTCCGCCGCTTCTGTTTGATAGGTTTGAATGATGGGTCGACGTTGAGCTTGTGGGAGATGACGTCAGGATCTATGCCGACCATATCTTCATGCGACGAGGCGAAACAGTCAGCATGTTCCTGCAAAAAAGATATCAACTTTTCCCTAAGGCAAGGATTGAGAGACGACCCGATAAAGACTTTTTGATCAGGCTTGCTTGAATCTAGAACGACTTCCTCCAGGCGATAATCGTTGACTGTTTCAAGTGCATCTTGTGCATTTTTGAGCCCCTCATGTGCTGGGACAGCGGCTTGTTCGTTATTCGCCATTTTCCTGCAACAGGGGACAAAAGAAACTCCAAGCAACCGTTAGTAAGACGCACGTTTGTCGAAGATTTTCTCTAGATGGGGTCCCACGGATGGCGCCAAACTGTTAATGCCAAAAATCGCACCAAAGGGACAACTTAAGGTCGATGTGGACTTTAACAACTAAAGAAAGGAATTATTCGACAAAGACGTGCGACAAAGACAAAAATGTAAATGAGACAGAGGATTTGATGACGCAGGAAAAACCTCAACGAGGAAAAAACCTGCGGACGACAGTGGATGTCGTCGCTGCACTATGGTCGCCAATTAGGGGCGATGTCCTTGGTGTTCCAGGTGTCGATCGTACAGACATTACAATACAAATGAAAGGAAAGACTTCGAAATGTAAAGTACTAGTGTTTGAAATGTAAAAACAATGTATGTCGTGTATGAAAACAATGTGTAAACTGTTGGTCGAGAGTGAAAGTCGTGCGTCGGGAGCGATTCTTCGAGTGAGAGTTATTTGCTTGTAGTGTTCTTCTGAGCTGGGATGCTTATCTTCTATTGTTCGATGTTCGGTCCCTAGAACTGAAGTTTAACTTGATCTTTTATAACCTTCGGGTGCTTTGATTAGCTCATTGATTGCTTTGATAACATCCATAACGGTCGCCAGTTGTAACTCTTCATAGTTGCTCTTCGTCGGTTATGACCGTTGCCCATTAATGACTTTGACTCCTGCATTAATCATTGAACAAACGTAACAGTCATATATTGAGTTAGTCAAGGTCGTACGGTCTTGTGCGACGGTCGTGCGGAACGGGCGACGCCGAGGTCGAGTGTCGTGAGGAACTCTCGACTTACCTTTTAGGAGGGACGACGGAGGTTTTTTGGGTCTTTGTCGGGGCCTTATCTTAATACAAGATATAGTTCATAACATATGTCTTTCCTTTCTTGGTCGTGGTCGAGACCTGTGAAATTTTGCCCAAACAGTAACCGTGGTCGACATGGAAGTCGCACCACTTTGATTTATCTTTCTTACCGTCATCTTTGTCGGACTTCTTCGGCCACCGGATGGTCGCCTGGACGGTCTTCAGGGCCTCGACCAAGTCCTTAGTAGTTCCTTTGAATCCGTAAGAGCATATCTTAGGGTACTGAGGGAACTTGGTCGCGGTCTTGAATTCCGCTTTCGTCTTGAATCGGACGTTCGAGATTTGTCGTGCAGGCTCTGACTTGGATACTGCCTTCGTCTTGAACTCCGACTTTTTTACACCAAGCGGCCTCTTATCGTCAGAATGCTTACGACGAAAGGCCGCGTCATCTTCCACCCTCATATAGGCAAGGGTTTTGGCTCGGACGTCTTCGAAATTCTCCGAACTGTCGTCTAGACCACGCTTGTAGGCTTCGATCGCGGTCTTGACGTCGCAGTTACGGACACTGATCATTTCTGCATTGAATCCATTGAAGTAACTCTGGATAGATTCACCGGCCTTCTGCACGACATAGTACAGGTCGCTAGTCTGCTTCTCCATCTTGCGACTACTGGCGAATTGCTGAGAAAACTGGTTGACTAACTCGGCGAACGATCCAATGGATCTGGGTTTGAGGTTAATCATCCACTGGAGGGCAGGACCCGTAAGAGTCGCGCCAAAACTCTTGCACATGCACACTTCTTGATACATATGTGGGATCGAGTTCGTCCACATCAGCTACTTGTACTGCGCGATGTGCTCCGTCGGATCGGTTATCCCCGAATACTTGGGCGTGAAAGAGGGAATATTATACTTCTTCGGGACGTCGACGGTCGCTATCGTGTCGACGAAGGGCGATGCCTGAAATCCAGTGCGAGGCTCGACATCGACGGGCACGGCTGCCCCCGACAGCTTAGCGAGTAGAGACAGTACACGCTCATTCTGATCTTCTAGCATCTTCAACCGCTGAGCGACGGGGTCGATAGGATCAGGATTTACTCCTGCTTGAGGGTTAACTCCTGAACTAGTGCCATTTTCGTACGACAAACCATTGGCGTCCCCGTTGAAAGGGACGAAGTACGGTTGAGACCCATTGTTCATGGGTGGAGGTCTCAGATGCTGAGGAGGAACTAGCCCGAACTGGGGATTTGGGATGAACGATCCCGGCTGCTGGTTCTGACCGAACGGAACTTGCTGCTGACTCTGACCGAATGGTCCTGGACCCGGATTCTGAACGAACGGGCCAGAACCTGGATTCTGGATGAAAGGAGCGGATCCTGGATTCTGACCGAACGGTCCTGGACCTGGATTCTGAACGAATGGTCTAGGACCGTTCTGCGGTCTGAATGGATTCCTCAGCTGCGCGATTTCTTCGGCTGCGGTTTGGGTAAAATTTCACCAGTCTCGACCACAACCAAGATAGGGAAGGAATTTATTACACTTTTTCATAATAAGGAAAATCATAATACTTTTTCCCCTGATCAAAGTTGAAATCGAAAGTTATTCACCTCACGACACTCGACCATGTCGTCGTCTAGCTCACACGACCGTCGTATGGAACCTCTCGACCTCGACCGACTAACGGCTATAACCGACGAAGGCAGGGTCAATGTCATTGATGACCAACGCCTATAACCGACGAAGGCTATTAACAACATTAAATACAACGTCCGTTTCGACTCTTACACGAAGCTTTTATGAAGTCAATAAAGGCATTTGAAGACTATAAATACAAGGATTCCATCCTCATTTGCGGATCATCTCTCACACCTGGGGCCAACTAAACTTTGAAGAACACTCGAAGCAAAGAATTCTCTTTCAACAGTTCGCTCACGACGCACGACATACACGCACGACCCTTAGTTTTTACACACGACGTACCAGTTTTTTACATCCGATACACTTGTTTACTTTACATTTAAAGTCTTTCTTTCATTTGTATTGTAATCTCTATACGAGCGACTCCAGAAACATAAGGATATCGTCCCTGTTTGGCGACCATAGTGCAGCGACGACTTCCACAGTCGTCCGCGGGTTTTTTCCTCGTTGAGGTTTTTTCCGCGTCACCAAAATCTTTGTCTTGTATACTTTTTCCGTCTCTGTCGTACGCTTTGTTGAAAGATTCCTATTCTTTAGTTGTTAAGCTCCACAATCAACCTTAAGTTATCCTTCTGGTCGATTTTTGGCATTGACAGTTTGGCGCCCACCGTGGGGCCCTATCTAGAGAAAATCTCCGACAAATGTGCGTCTTAATAACAGTTTCTTGGAGTTTCCTCTTTTTTCTCTGTTTCAGGAAAATGGCAGCCCATGGAAATCAAGAGCAGCTCATTTCCCAGATGTACCAAGAGTTTGAAGCTGCCCGAAATAAAATCAATGTCCTTGCTGATCAAAATCGAAGGGCAGCCGAGGAAATCGCGCGGCTGAGAAATCAAAATCCGAATGGGTCGTTCGGACCGCAAAACGGTCCTAGACCATTCATCCAGAATCCAGATCCAGGATCGTTTGGTCAGAGTCCTGGGTCCATTCCCTTTGGTCAGAATCCAGGCTCAGGTCCGTTCGTCCATAATCCAGGACCAGGACCATTCGGTTAGAGTCAGCAACCAGGCCCATTCATGCAGAATCAGCAGCCGGGATCGATCATCCCAAATCCCCAGTTCGGACCAGTCCCTCCTCAGCATCTAAGACCATCACCCATGAACAATGGGTCCCAGCCGTACTTTATCCCTTTCAACGGGGATGCCAATGGTTTATCGTACGGCAATGGCGCCAGTCCGGGAGTTAACCCTCAAGCAGGAGTAAATCCTGATCCTAATGACCCTATCGCTCAGCGGTTGAAAATGCTCGAAGATTAGAACGAGCAGGTCCTATCTTTGCTCGCTAAGCTGCCGGGGCAGCCGTACCTGTCGATGTCGAACCCCGTTCAGGGTATCAGGCGTCGCCTTTCGTCGACAAGATCGCGACAGTCGACGTCCCAAAGAAGTACAATATTCCCTCTTTTACGCCCAAGTATTCGGGGATAACCGATCCGACAGAGCACATCGCGCAGTACAAGCAGCTAATGTGGACGGTCTCGATCCCACACATGTACCAAGAAGTGTGCATGTGCAAGAGTTTCGGGGCGACCCTCACAGGTCCTGCCCTCTAATGGTTGATCAACCTCAAACCCAAATCCATCGGGTCGTTCGCTGAGTTGGTCAACCAATTGTCCCAGCAGTTCGCCAGCAGTCGCAAGATGGAGAAGCAGACCTATCGACTTGTATTATGTCGTTCAGAAAGACGGTGAATCTATTCGAAGCTACTTCAATAGATTCAATGCAGAAATGATCAGTGTCCGAAACTGTGACGTCAAGACCGCGATCAAAGCCTACAAACGTGGTCTAGACGATTGTTTGGGCAAAATTTGACCAGTCTCGACCACGACCAAGAAAGGTAAGACACATGTTATGAACTATATCTTGTATTAAGATAAGGTCCCGACAAAGACCCAAAAAACCTCCGTCGTCCCTCCTAAAAGGTAAGTCGAGAGTTACTCACGACACTCGACCTCAACGTCGCCTACTTCGCACGACCGTCGCGTAGAATCATGCGACCTCGGCCGACTAACGCGTTATATAACTGTTATATTTGTTCAGTGATTAATGAAGGATTCAAAGTCATTAATGGACAACGGCTATAACCGACGAAATCAGTTATGAGCATCTAATCCCACATTGAAGACGACGACCGTTACAGCAGTCATCAAAAATCTTAATCATTCAATTAAAAGCATCCGAAGACTATAAATCCCAAGTTCAATCCTCAGTTTCAGGACATCGAATAACATAGGGAGAGAGATAGAACAAGAACATCGAACAATAGAAGATAAGCATCCCAGCTCAGAAGAACACTAGAAGCAAAGAACTCTCACTCGAAGAGTCACTCCCGACGCACGACAATTATACACGACTTTCACTCTCGACCAACAGTTTACACGTTGTTTTCACACACGACGCACACTGTTGTTACATTTCAAACACTTGTACTTTACATTTCGAAGTGTTTCCGTTCATTTGTATTGTAATCTCTGTACGATCGACACCTGGAACACCAAGGACATCGCCCCTGATTGGCGACCATAGTGCAGCGACGACATCCACTGTCGTCCGCAGGTTTTTTTAATCGTTGAGGTTTTCCTGCGTCATCAAACCCTTTGTCTTATTTACATTTTTGTCTTTGTCGCACGCCTTTGTCGAACGATTCTTTTCTTTAGTTGTTAAAGTCCACATCGACCTTAAGTTGTCCCTTTGGTGCGATTTTTGGCATTAACAGTTTGGCGCCATCCGTGGGACCTCATCTAGAGAAAATCTTCGACAAACGTGCGCCTTACTAACGGATTCTTGGAGTTTTCTTTGTTCTCTGTTTCAGGAAAATGGCAACCCCTGGAAATCAGCAGCATGTCATTGCCCAGATGTACCAGGAGCTTGAAGTCGCTCGAAATCAAATCAACTCCATAGCGGAGCAAAGCCGTAGAGCAGCTGAGGAGATCGCACGACTAAGGAATCCCTTCGGACCTCAGAATGGTCCTAGGCCATTCGTTCAGAATCCAGGCCAAGGATCGTTCGGTCAGAATGGTCCTCGACCATTCGCGCATAATCCAGGTCTAGGATCAGGTCCGTTCGCTCAGAATCAGCATCCAGGTCCGTTCATGCAGAACCAGCAGCCGGGACCATTCAATCCAAATCCCTAGTTCGGGACGGTTCCTCCTCAGCATATAAGGCCACCACCCATGCAGAATGGATCGCAACCATTTCAGAATGGATCACAGCCATTTCAGAATGGATCGCAGCCATTTCAAAATGGATCGCAGCCGTTTCAGAATGCGTCGCAGCCGCATTTTGTTCCTTTCAATGGAGACGCCAATGGCTCGTCGCATGGCAATGGCACCAGTTCAGGAATCAATCCGCAAACAGGGGCAAATCTCGACCCCAATGACCCCGTCGCCCAGCGATTGAAAATGCTAGAAGATCAGAACGAGCGCGTCCTATCTTTGCTCGCCAAGCTACCTGGGGCAGCCGTGCTCGTCGATGTCGAGCCTCGATCAGGATTTCAAGCGTCACCCTTCATCGATGAGATCACGACTATCGAGATCCCGAAGAAGTACAACGTCCCCGCCTTCACGCCCATGTATTCGGGAGTGACCGATCCGACTGAGCACGTCGCGCAGTATAAGCAGCTCATGTGGACGATCTCGATCCCACACATGTATCATGAGGTCTGTATGTATAAAAGCTTCAGTGCGACTCTCACCGGTCCTGCTCTCAAATGGTTGATCAATCTCAAACCCAAGTCCATCGGGTCGTTCACTGAATTGGTCAACCAATTCTCCCAGCAATTCGCCAGCAATCGCAAGATGGAGAAGCAGACCAGTGACCTGTATTACGTTGTACAGAAGACCAATGAGTCTATCCGCAATTATTTCAATCGATTCAATGCGGAGATGATCAACATTCGCAGTTGTGACGTCAAGACTGCAATTGAAGCTTATAAGCGTGGTCTGGACGATAGCTCAGGTTTATACACTGACCTGACCAAGTATCCTCCGGAGAATTTTGAAGACGTCCGAGCTCGAACCCTAGCGTACATGAGAGTAGAGGACGATGCTGCCTTTCGTCGCAAGCATACCGACGACAAAAGGTCGTTAGGTGTGAAAAAGCCCGAGTTCAAGACAAAAGCAATTTCCAAAATAGAGCCCGCGCGCCAGATCTCGAACGTCCGATTCAAGACGAAAGCAGAGGCTAAGACCGCGACCAAATTTCCCCAGTACCCCAAGATATCTTCTTATGGATTCAAAGGATCCACTAAAGATTTGGTCGAAGATCTGAAGACCGCCCATGCGACTATTCGATGGCCAAAGAAGTCCGATCAGGACGACGCTAAGAAAGATAAATCTAAATGGTGCGACTTTCATGTCGACCATGGTCACGCGACAGATGATTGCATAGCTCTCAAAAAGGAGCTGGCGTATCACGTCCCGAAGGGCAATTTAAAATACATCATCGATGACGTCGTTACCCCAGCTAACGACGTTCGACCGTCAACCCCCGAGCATGATAAAGTCGTCAATTGTGTCACTGGTGGTTCCGACGTATGTGGTCTGACGTATTCCGCAGCCAAACGTCACACCAGTCAAGCGCCTGACGATCGGCCTATTTCGCGTTCATCAAGGCCTATAGGAGATTTGTAGTTGGAAGCTATGAAGATCGTATTCGACCAAGACGACCTCGGTAACTCGTACCAGAAACATCATGATGGGTTGATCATTCAACTCACGATTGGTAATTGTTTAACCCGACGAGTCTTGATCGATGGGGGCAGTTAAGCGAACGTCATTTTCATTGACACCATCAAGGCCATGGGAATCGATCATTCGGAAATCACCCGACGTTCGACAACTTTGGTCGGTTTCAATGGAGAAGCGACGAGCACCTTTGGAGATATCATCTTGCCAGTCTACGCCGGAGGAATCAACAAGCAGACCAAGTTCAGCGTCATCGACTGTGCGTCGGGCTATAACATCATCTTAGGCCGACCATGGATCCATGAGATGAAGGCCGTTCCCTCGACGTATCATCAGACTCTGAAGTTCCCTACGCCGTGGGGAATCCAGGAGATAAAAAGTGAGCCGAAAGTCGCTCGTGATTGCTATAAAACCACCCTGAAGCCGCGAAAATATACCTTCTATTGTGGCGATTCATGATGACATTTAGTGTATCGTCTTAAAATCGCCACAAGGGGTAAGATGGTAGCAATAATCACGACGTCCCACGTAGTTGGGCGTGACGCGTCAGAAAAGGTACGTCTTCTAAACCCTTTTCTATTTTTTCATACGATTTTTTAACAACGACGATTACTGACTTAAGCATCGGAGGGTCGTTGGTTAGCCAACGACCAACCTCTGACATTGTTTATTCTGCAGAATCGCACGACAATAATCGAACGACTCTAGTTTCGCAAGGTCGCACGACATAAACGATCAGGTCTATGACTTGATCATCCTTCTACAGGGGCACACGATTCGAATTAATCGCACGACTTAGTCGTACAATCGCGAAGTCTAATGACCTCATGATCTAAGTTTATTAACTTAAAAAAAAAATTCATACTCCGAATGTATGCTTTAGTCGCATGTGCTTATGTTTATATATACGATTTAAAAGTCTTATGCCTTACGTTCCAGTTATTGTGTTACAATAGATGCCTAAGTCGCATGATTCCTTGTATTTTATGAATTTGACAGTCGATGTGATATTTTATAAAACGCAAGTTCAAAAGAAGCCCGAATTTCATTCATCGAATAAACTGTCATTTATAAAAAGCTCGACCACCAACGATCGAGCAACAAAGAAACAGAAATAAACGAAGATACCTTTCTAAGGTTGGGGAGGGACGTCGGTCGCATCTTTGCCCGACACGTCGCCCTGGAAACCCTCCTCCTCCTCCTCCTCGACCTCCCTCTCATCATCCGAGTCAAGCTCTCTCTTGGTCCCGACCTCCTTGAAGAACAAAGCCAACTCGTCCGACGCTGAGGCCACAGGATTCTTGCCTAGCAAGTGATTTCTCATGATAGCCGCTCGAGCAGTGAGTCGAGCGAAGGAAAAGATGGACTTATTCTCATCCCTCAACTTCTCCAACTCCTTCTCTAAATCCACGACTTTGGATTGAGAATCCTCAACTTCTTTCTCCTTCATAACCAGGGATTCCTTCATCCCCTCCAGTTTCTCCCTTTGATTGTGCATCACAGACAGGGACTCCTTTAGACGCAAGTTCATTTCATCCCTCGCGTGGTCGAGAGACTCCAGCTCGTTCAAGGCATCGTCGAGTTTCACCGATGTCGCCTCTTCGCGTTCTAAAGTGGACCTTTCCCTTTCTAACGCCACATTTTCTTTCTCGATGGCAGAAGCCACTAAGCCTTCTACCTTTGTCGATTTAGCGTACAACGCCAAAGACGACTGAAACATCTGAAAACATATGAAAACACATTAGCAAAGAATACGATGTTGACAACAGATAAACAAAAGTCTTGAAAGATAGACTTACCATGAACGCTAGTCCAGCAACATGGGCCTCAGTATCCTCGAGAGAAACTCCGTCAAAACACTCTCTGAAAGAAGGGAGCTGATACTTTCCCAAATGAGGGAACAGTTTCGTCACGTCTAGGACATTATCATCCAAAAAATCCGACGGCAACGTAAAGTTCACCGTCGTTTCAAAGCCCGTATGCGCGCCCTTGCCCTTGTCGGCGGAGGAAGGGCCTGACGCGGCAAGAGAAGACATCGTCGCCGGTCGCGCCGTATCAACGGACCTTGTGTCAGAAACCTTCTCGATAAACACGGTCGATACCTTAGCCCTCTCAGGCGGGACGACTCTCGACGAACCACCCGTCCTTGACGATGGTTCACTCAAAACAAACATTCTCGTCCTCTTGTGGAGACCCGCCCAGATGTCGGGACTTCTTTTCTCTTTAAGACTCCCGACCCAGTTGTCGAGGTATCCTTCCCCCTGTCTACACTCGCCTTACGAGTTAGCTCAACTTGAGCCATTTTCTCGACGGCTGCAGGCATCAACTTCGCCCAAGATTCTCCTGTATGGTAAAAGAAAGAATTAGATGATTGAGAACAAAAGATTAGGACGAATAGAAGAAAAGAGATACTTACCAGTTATCTCTACTTCCTCCTCCTCTCTCTCCTCGGTCGCCTCAGAATCCTCTCTCTCATCCTCTTCTTTCTCCTCTCGACCCATCCTCACTATGTCGCTCAAGAAAACGGTGTCATCATCCTCGTCTACCAAATGACGCATGACGTACGACCGGTCTTCGGTACTAAACTCCGGGAACTTTTCGACCTTAGCCCGGGAAGCATCGTCCGGCTCTACCTTGTCAAAATCTATATCTACACATAAAAAAGAAGATCAGTCGAAAAAACAACCGAGCAACAGAATAACATAAAAACATACAATCAAAGGCTCACCCGTCATATTCCAACCCTCCCTAATCCAGTTACTATCAGTGTCCAGCGTCGACACCCGCACGAATACATACCTCTTCTTCCACCCACGGTTGTTAACCGCAGTATTTAAAACCAAGGTACGATCACCCTTGTACCTTGAAAACAAACTATAGCGACGATACCGATCACTTTTAACCTTATACGCCGTCAGTAGGTCCCTCACGTTCATCGGTGGATTCCAGTTGGAGGTAAGTCGTTCGATGATCAGGATAACTCGCCAGAACTGGGGCATCAGTTGCCCCGGTGAAAGATCGAATTCACACATGAACTCTTTAACGAGAGGCGAATATGGCCAATGAAAGCTTATCTTGAATGGGTATTCGTATATAACGACGTACCCCTTGGGGCACATTTCCGGTCGAACCTTGCCAACCTTACTTACGGTGATTCCCATGGGAATCCTCGCTAGACTTCTAAAGTCGTCGAGATCTTCTTCGTTTTTAATGGTGCTTCTAGGCTCTGTCGACATTGCTAACCCAGTTAAATTGATTTGCACTTCTGAAAGGCCCCAGATATCCCAGTTTTTTCTAGGCTTTCTAGCAATAGACTTGCGACGCATACGCAAACTGGAGGGTCGTATCTTATATGATCTCAGAAAATCCTAATTAGGTCAAAGATTCTTGCAGGTTTAGAAATAATCGAACGAAAATCGACAAGAAAACCCTTAAAGAAATCTTTGCTTAAAACCCTTTGAAGTCGTAAACAAGAAAAGATCCATCGTAATCTTTATTTATGCAGTCGATCATGTCAGGTCCAGTCCTTTGATGATCACCGCGTGCCCTCGTCCCTTCGTATGACCACACGGATCGTCGACACCTGTCAAAGACAGCTGGTAAGCACAATCGTGCGTCAGAATGACGTCACGACCTCGTTTTCTCTTCGACTTCTCGTTCAGTTAGAGTTGAACCAATCCGGTTCCGAGACAACCAAGGTATTTTTCAACACAAGACCCTGAACACCCGACAAGCAAAACTTAAAATTCGAAATTGCCATCCTACTTTTAAATTTTAGGGGCAAACTGTTTGGGCAAAATTTCACCAGTCTCGACCACGACCAAGAAAGGTAAGACACATGTTATGAACTATATCTTGTATTAAGATAAGGTCCCGACAAAGACCCAAAAAACCTCCGTCGTCCCTCCTAAAAGGTAAGTCGAGAGTTCCTCACGACACTCGACCTCGACGTCGCCTACTTCGCACGACCGTCGCGTAGAATCATGCGACCTCGGCCGACTAACGCATTATACTACTGTTATATTTGTTCAGTGATTAATGCAGGAGTCAAAGTCATTAATGGACAACGGCTATAACCGACGAAATCAGTTATGAGCATCTAATCCCACATTGAAGACGACGACCGTTACAGCAATCATCAAAGATCTTAATGATTCAATTAAAAGCATCCAAAGACTATAAATCCCAAGTTCAATCCTCAGTTTCAGGACATCGAATAACACGGGGAGAGAGATAGAACAAGAACATCGAACAATAGAAGATAAGCATCCCAGCTTAGAAGAACACTACAAGCAAAGAACTCTCACTCGAAGAGTCGCTCCCGACGCACGACAATTATACACGACTTTCACTCTCGACCAACAGTTTACATGTTGTTTTCACACACGACGCACACTGTTGTTACATATCAAACACTTGTACTTTACATTTCGAAGTCTTTCCCTTCATTAGTATTGTAATCTCTGTACGATCGACACCTGGAACACCAAGGACATCGCCCCTGATTGGCGACCATAGTGCAGCGACGACATCCACTGTCGTCCGCAGGTTTTTTTCCTCATTGAGGTTTTTCCTGCGTCATCAAATCCTTTGTCTTATTTACATTTTTGTCTTTGCCGCACGCCTTTGTCGAACGATTCTTTTCTTTAGTTGTTAAAGTCCACATCGACCTTAAGTTGTCCCTTTGGTGTGATTTTTGGCATTAACAACGACAATTCGGGCTTATACACCGATCTGACTAAGTATCCCCCGGAGAATTTCGAAGATGTTCGAGCCAGAACCCTTGCTTATATGAGGGTGGAAGACGACGCTGCCTTTCGTCGTAAACATACCGACGACAAAAGGTCGTTAAGCATAAGGAAGCCATATTTCAAGACGAAGGCAATATCCAAGTCAGAGCCTGCACGGCAAATCTCGAACGTCCGATTCAAGACAAAAGCGGAATCCAGGACTGCGACCAAATTTCCTCAGTACCCTAAGATATCCTCCTACGGATTCAAAGGGACTACTAAGGACTTGGTCGAGGCTCTGAAGACCGTCCCAGCGACCATCCGGTAGCCAAAGAAGTCCGACCAGGATGACGATAAGAAAGATAAATCGAAGTGGTGCGACTTCCATGTCGACCACGGTCACATGACAGATGATTGCATAGCTCTCAAAAAGGAGCTGGCATATCACGTCCCGAAAGACAATCTCAAGAACATCATCGATGACGTCGTTACTCCAACTAACGACGCTCGACCCCCAACCCCCGAGCATGCAAAGGTCGTCAACTGCATCACTGGTGGTTCCGACGTGTGCGGTCTGACGTATTCCGCAGCCAAACGCCATGCCATCCAGGCACCTGAAGATCGTCCTATCCCGCGCTCATCAAGACCCAAAGGAGATCTGGAGTTAGAAGCCATGAAGATTTCATTCGACCAGGACGACCTCGGTGATTTGTATCGCAAGCATTATGACGGGTTGATAATTCAACTCACAATTGGTAATTGTTTAACCCGACGAGTCCTGGTCGACGGAGGCAGTTCAACGAACGTCATCTTCCTTGATACCATCAAGGCCATGGGAATCGATCGATTGGAAATCACCCGACGCTCGACAACCTTGGTTGGTTTCAATGGGGACGCGACGAGTACCTTTGGAGAAATCACCTTGCCTGTCTATGCAGGGGGAATCAACAAGCAGACCAAGTTCAACGTCATTGATTGCTCGTCGGCCTATAACATCATCTTAGGCCGACCGTGGATCCATGAAATGAAAGCCATTCCCTCGACGTACCACCAGACCATGAAGTTCCCTACGCCGTGGGGGGTCCAGGAAATCAAAAGTGAGCAAAAAGTCGCCCGTGATTGCTATAAGACCACCCTGAAGCCGCAGAAGTAGCCCGTCTTGGCAGTTACGGGTCGAGGAAGTCGTCCTGGATCGGAGTACATTTGACCAGAAGGTCTCGACAGGTTCGTCTCTCGTTCCACGCCTTAAAAACAAGCTAATATCTTTCCTGCAGAGACATGTCGATTGTTTTGCCTAGTCGCACGAAGACAATCTCCTCAAGACAGAGAAAATTCGAGAAGGTGAACTTTCCACCAAGTGGGAAGGTCCTTATCGTATCTCAGAGGTCATGGGTAAAGGTGCCTATTGGCTCCAAACCCTCGACAATCGAGATACGCCACGAAGCTGGAATACAACACATCTAAAAAGGTATTCCTTCTAAACCCTTTTTTCTCATACGATTTTTATTCATCACGACGATTACTGACTTAAGCATCGGAGGGTCGTTGGTTAGCCAACGACCAACCGCTGACATCGTTTTATCGCATGATCGCACGACATCAGTTGCTAAGTCCACTATACGACTTTAATCTCGCAAGGTCGCACGAAATAAGTAATCAGGTTTATGACTTGATTATTCTATCACAGGGACACATGATTCAAGTTCATCGTACGATTTAGTTGTACGATCATAAGGTCTAACAACCCCTCGATCTAAGTTCTTTAGCTAAGAAGAATTTGATGCTCTGAATGAATGCTTTGACTGCATATGCTTACGTTTGCTTACATGGTTTAATAATGTAAAAATCTCATGACTTATGTATTGCAATGGATGCCTAAGTCGCACGTCTTATGATTCATTCTGTACTTAGTGAATTTTTGCAACTGATATTATACCTGTCCACGACATGTTTGAGTTGAAATAATGCAAGAGTTCAACAGAAAGGTAAATTTCATTCATGGAATAATTAATTACATCTAAAGTAACTCGACCACCAACGGTCGAGTGGTAAAAGCAAACTAAGAAAAATCTTCTAAGTCTGAGGAGGATCGTCTGTCACATCCTTGCCCGAGGCTTCGCCTTGGAGACCCTCGTCCACCTCCTCATCCTCGACCTCCTTCTCGTCATCCGAATCGAGATCTCTTTCAGTCCCGACTTCGCTCAGAAAGAGGGCAAGTTCATCCGATGCCGAGGCCATGGGATTCTTGCCCGACAGATGTCGTCGCATGATTGCCGCTCGTGCGGTCAATCGGGCCAAGGCAAAAACAGACTTAGCTGCGTCCTTCCGCTCCTTCACCTCCTCCTCCAAGCTCGCCACCTTAGACTTGGACTCCTTGGCTTCTTTTCCCTTCATAATGATTCCTTCGTCCTGTCCAGCTCCTCCCTTTGGTCGTAGATCAAAGACAAGGACTACTTTAGACGAGAGTTCACCTCATCCCTCGCGTGTCCGACGGCTTCCAACTCGTTCAGAGCGTCATCAAGTCGGACCGACATAGCCTCTTCACGTTCCAGGACAGACCTCTCCCTCTCCAGTGCCGCGTCTTCTCTCTTAAGGGCCGAAGACATTAGGCCTTCTATCTTTGTCGTTTCAGCATGCAGAGCCAAGGAAGACTGGAACGTCTGAAAAACATGAAAAGCATTTTTAGTAAATATTCGACAAAGTAAACATCGATAAAATAAAACAAGTCTTGAAAGAAAGACTTACCATGAACGCCAGTCTGGCAACATGCGCTCCCGTATCCTCGACGGAGACCCCTCGAAAACGCTCCTCGAAAGATGGGAGCTGATACTTCCCCAGATGCGGAAACAATCTCGTCCCGTCTAGGACATTATCAGCTAAGAAGTCTGACGGCAATGTAAAATTAACCGTCGTGACTTCCTTATCTTTGGTCGCATGACCCTTGCCCTTGTCGGCCGCTGTACGGATCGACGTAGAAGACGCAAATGCCATCTTTGTCGCCTGAAGCGCCAGGCTGACTGGCATCGCGTCGATCACGTCGGAAGACATCTCCGTCTTCTCAGGAGTCGCGATCGCCGCCTTCGCCTTCTCAGGACTAACGACTCTCGACGAGTCGCTTACCTTCGAAGACGGTTCCCTCGGGATCGTCGTCCTCATCTTCTTTGGTACACCCGACCCAGTCGTCGGGATCGCCTTCCTCTTTTCTCTGCCCTGACGGGCCAGCTCAGCTTGAGCTGCCTTCTTAGCAGCAGCCGGCGTCATCTTCGCCTGGGATCCTCCTATAAAACAAGAAAGGAAGAACAAGTAAACGACTGAAACAAAGGAAGAAATGTGTTGAGACAGAGTAGGGTACACTTACCGGTCATCTCTACCTCTGCCTCTTCTCTCGCCTCCTCTTTCTTCTCTTCTTCCTCAGTCTCCTCTTCTTCCTCTTCTTCCTCTCGACTCACTTGACGTCTCTCTCTTTCAAGAAGACTAAGTCGTCGTCTTCGTCTATCAGATGACGTGTGACGAACGATCGATCATCGGGGCTGATCTCTAAGAACTTCTCGATCTTGGCCTTGGAGTCGTCATTAGGCTCCACCTTGTCGAAATTGATATCTGAAAACATAGAGGAGGAAGATTAGTCAAAACGAAAAGCAACAAATGCAATAAAAAACGCTCGACTAAAGCTACAAACTCACCCGCCATGTTCCAACCGGACCTGATCCAGTCACTTTCGGGGTCCAGTGTTGCTACCCGTACGAGTACATACCTGGTCTTCCATTTACGGTCGTTGACCGCAATTTTCAGAACCAAGGTACGATCACCCTTGTGTTTCGAAAACAGACTGTAGCGACGGTAAGTATCCTTCTTGACTTGGTAAGCCGTCAGTAGGTCCGTCATATTCATCGGCGACTCCCAATTCGCGGTAAGTCGCTCGATGACCTGTATGACACGCCTAAATTTGGGGCATCAGTTGCCCTAGCGACAAATCAAACTCGCACATAAACGCCTTAGCTAAAGGCGAGTATGTCCAGTGGAATCCTATCTTGAAAGGGTATTCGTATATCACGACATACCCCTCCGGACACATCTCCGGTCGAATCTGACCGGCCTTGCTCACAGTAATCCCCGCAGGGATCTTCGCTAAACTTCTCAGGTCGTCGAGATCATCCTGAGTTCTAATGGTACTTTTGGGTTCTGTCGACATCGCTAATCCCGTTAACCAGGTTTGTCTATCTGAAAATCCCCAAATGTCCCAATTCTTCCTAGGATTCCTAGCTATGGATTTACGACGCATACAAAGAAGAGGATGTCGTACCTTATATAGGCGCCCAAAATCCTTGAAAACTCTAACTCGCTCTAAAACTCTCTGAAATCGTGAAAAGGAAAAGATCCATCGCGGGTCTCTATTTATGTAAACGATCGTGTCAGGTCGAACCTTCTGATGATCGACACGTACCCTTACCTTTTCGTATGACCACACGGATCGTCGACACCTAGCGATGATAGCTGCTAAGCATGATCGTGCGTCAGCATGACGTCACGATCTTATCCCCTTTTCGACTTCCTCTTTAGTTAGAATTGGACCGATCCAGTTCCAAGACAACTGAAGTGACTTTTCGACACGTGTCACGACCCTAAGCATCCGACTAACAAAATTTAAAATTAGAATTTGCCACTCTATTTTTTAAATTTTGGGGGCAAACTGTTTGGGTAAAATTTTACCAGTCTCGACCACGACCAAGATAGGGAAGGCATTTATTACACTTTTTCATAATAAGGAAAATCATAATACTTTATCCCCTGATCAAAGTTGAAATCGAAAGTTATTCACCTCACGACACTCGACCATGCCGTCGTCTAGCTCACACGACCGTCGTATGGAACCTCTCGACCTCGACCGACTAACGTACGTTATTTCTGTTACTTTTTCATTGTTTAATGCAGGGTCAATGTCATTGATGACCAACGGCTATTGTTTGGGTAAAATTTCACCAATCTCGACCACGACCAAAGTAAGGAAAACATTTATTATACTTTTCCATAGTAAGGTAAAATCATAGTACTTTATCCCCCGATCAGAGTTGAAATCGAAAGTTATCTACCTCACGACACTCGACCATGACGTCGTCTAGCTCACACGACCGTCGTATGGAACCATGCGACCTCGACCGTCGTATAGACATGAACTATTGACGTTCATGGATGCTTATTCTGGATACAATCAGATCCTGATGCACGTCGAGGATCAGGAGAAAACTGCATTCATGACAGACCGAGGTATTTACTGTTATAAGGTTATGCCTTTTGGACTAAAAAATGCAGGTTCTACCTACCAATGTCTGGTGAATAAAATGTTCAAAGACCACCTTGGCGACACAATAGAAGTTTATATCGACGACATGCTCGTCAAGTCGAAGCAAGCAGTCGACCACGTCGAGCATTTGAAGCAGTCGTTCAACATTCTTTGAAAGTATAAAATGAAGCTCAACCCGACGAAGTTTTCATTTGGTGTCAGTGCCGGGAGATTCCTGGGCTACATGGTCACTCGACGAGGAATCGAAGCCAACCCCGACCAGATCAAAGCTATCATCGAGATCAAATCTCCGAGAAATTTCAAAGAGGTCCAAAGGCTCACTGGTCGGGTAGCTGCTCTAAACAGGTTTATCTCTCGATCCTCCGATAGATGTCATTTATTCTATAACGTCCTCAGGAAAAACAAAGGCTTCGACTGGACCGACGATCATGAGCAAGCATTGCAAAAATTAAAGGAGTACATGACGTCACCTCCTTTGTTGTCAAAACCTGACGACCATGAAGTCTTGCAACTATATTTGGCAGTTAGTCCTAATGCGGTAAGTGCCATCCTGACACGAGAGGATGAAAAGTAGCAACTTCCGATCTACTATGTAAGTAAATCTCTCTTGGACGCCGAAACCAGGTATTCCTCCCTGGAGAATTTTCTTTTATCGCTAGTCACCACCGCTAAAAAATTACGACACTATTTCGAATCGCATCCTATTACTGTCGTAACTAACTTTCCTCTTAAGTCTGTCTTATGGAAACCTGAGTTGACAGGTCGTTTAGCAAAATGGAGTATATATCTCAGCAGTTACGACGTCAATTTTAAGCCCAAGACCGCAATCAAATCGCAAGCCTTGGCGGATTTCATTGCTGATTTCAGCCCTGAATTGGAGAAAGAAGCAGAGCTCGAAGTGTCAACTGTGGCGACTCACGACGACGTGCCTTGGACTCTATATGTCGACGGATCGTCCAACATTAGAGGTTCAGGACTAGACGTCGTCTTAAAGTTTCCACAGGGGGGCAAGATGGTGTATTCCGTTCGATGCGATTTCAAAACCACCAACAACGAAGCTGAGTATGAAGCCCTGATTGTAGGAATGAATATGGCCCGCGACTCGGGGGCAGCCGCACTACATGTCAGAAGCGATTCTCTTCTGGTCGTGAACCAGGTGAATGGAGAATTCGTGGCCAAAGATTCAAAGATGACAGCGAACCTAAAGATAGCAAGAGAAAAATCAGAAAAATTCAAAACGTTCTAGATTGAACAGATTCCAAGGGACCAAAATACCCAAGCCGACGCTCTAGCAAACCTTGGATCTGCTCTAGTCGAACCAATATTCGAACGTATTCCTATGATCCACCTAGCGACGTCGTCCATCGAAAATGACGATGTCGTCCAGATCGAAGAGCAAGAGGATGATTGGTCGTGCGACATCCGAAATTTCCTTATGCACGACCAACTCCCAGAAGATAAGATGGAAGCTCGGAAAATCAAATTCAAAGCATCTAGGTATGTCATGATCGGAGATAAACTCTATCGACGATCATCGACAGGTTTAAACCTGAGATGCGTCACCAGCAAGAGCCAAGTTCAGAAGATCCTTCAAGAAATGCACGATGGGGAGTGTGGCAACCACTCAGGAGGTCGCAGTTTGGCTAATCGCATCTCTCGACAGGGCTACTTTTGGCCAACACTGCGACAAGACGCTGTCAGGTACGTCCATAACTGTGATCCTTGTCAGCGACATTCAGGTTCGTCCCATAAACCTTCTGAACCTTTGCATTCGAAATTGATCCCATGGCCCTTCATGAGATGGGGGATGGACATTGTCGACAAGCTGCCACCTGCCCCAGGGCAGAAGGTTTTTCTCCTCGTACTTACAGATTACTTTCCAAATGTGTAGAAGCAGCTGCCTTTTCCTAAGTTCGGGACAAGGAAGTCGTCTCTTTTATCCAGACTAACATTATATGCAGGTTTGGGATCCCATCCGAAATTGTCTGCGACAATGGATCCCAATTCATAAGCAACAGGACTCGACAGTTCTGTGAAGACCGCAACATCAAACTGACGACCTCGACACCCAGGTATCCCCAGGCGAATGGGCTTGCTGAGTCGAGCAATAACACCATCATTGCTTCAATTAAGAAAAGATTAAAAGCGGAAAAGGGAAAATGGGTCAAAGAACTCCCTTCGGTCCTGTGGGCAAATCGCACGACGCCCCGCACGTCCACAGGACAAACCTTTTTCTCTTTGGTCTATGGTTGCTAAGCAGTTTTACCGGTCGAGGTCCAGCTCCCAACCTCGAGGCATACTTCTGTCGATCAAAATCTGGTCGATTTAAGTTATGACCTCAATGCCCTTGAAGAGCTCAGAGAATTAGCACTGATCAGAATGGCGTCGCAAAGGCAAGCAGTTGAGCGACATTTCAATAAAAATGTCAAGGCTAAAGTCTTTCAAGAAGGCGACTATGTTTTGCATCGAGTGTTCCAAAGCACTCAAGAGCTCAATGCAGGTAAGATTTCCATTAAGTGGGAAGGTCCTTATCGTATCTCCGAAGTCGTAGGTAAAGGAGCATATCCGCTCCAAACCCTCGACAATCAAGACATCCACGTAGCTGGAATGCAACACATTTGAAAAGGTATTTCTTTTAAGTCTTTTTCCTTTTCTTCATTACGACGATTACTGACTTAAGCATCGGAGGGTCGTTGGTTAGCCAACGACCGACCATTGACGTCGTTTAATCGCAGGACCGCACGATGATGTTGCTAAAAATATTATGCGACTTTAGTCTCGCAGGATCTCGTGACATAAGTAATCAGGTCCAAAACCTGATTATCCTTTCATAGGGACATATGATCCAAGTTCATCATATGATCAAGTTGTACGATCATAAGGTCTAACGACTCCTCGATTTAAATCTCGTAACTTAGAAGAATTTCATGTTACGAACGAATGTTTTGATTGCATGTGCTTATGTTTGCTAACACGGTTAAAAAAATACAAAAGTCTTATGACTTATATTACTAGTCGTTGTATTACAATGGATGCCTAAGTCGCACGTCTTCTTGTTCATTCTGTACTTAATGAATTTCACAATTGATATTATATCTGCCTACGACATGCGTGAATTGAAATAGTGCATGAGTTCGACAGAAAGGTAAATTTCATTCAAGAAACAATTAATTACATCTAAAGTAACTGGACCACCAACGGTCGAGCACTCAAAAGCAAAAATAAAATAATTTTTTTTTCTAAGGCAAAGGAGGATCAACAACTGCGTCCTTGCCACAGGCTTTGCCCTTTGAGCCCCCTTCGACCTCCTCCTCCTCGATCTCTTTCTCGTCATCAGAGTCGAGATCTCTTTTAGTCCCGACGTCGCTCAAGAAGAAGGCAAGCTCGTCCGACGCCAAAGCCAAAGGGTTCTTGCCCGACAAGTGTCGACGCATAATCTCCGCCCTCGCGGTGAATCGAGCGAAAGCAAAGACAGACTTTGCCTCGTCCTTCAATTCTTTCACCTCAGCCTCTAACTTCGTCACCCTAGATGTGGAGTCTTCAGCCTCTTTTTCACTTGCGACCAAAGACCCTTGATCTTTTCCAGCTCTTCCCTCTGGTCGGCGATCACAGATAAGGACTGCACCAGACGATGATTTGCCTCATCCTTAGAACGACCGATGGCCTCTAAATTCTTCAGGGCCTCGTCAAGACGTTTGGATATAGCCTCTTCACTATCTAAAGAGACCCTCTCTCTGTCCAACGCTGCGTTCCCCCTCTCATGGGCGGCAGACACCAAACCCCTTATCTTCATCGTTTCAGCATGCAAGGCAAGGGAAGACTGAAACGCCTATAAAAACATGAACGAGCACATTAGTAAAACGCTCAACAAAGATTGAAAACACTGAAACACAAGTTTTGAAAGAAAAACTTACCAGAAACGCCAGTCCGGCAACATGAGATCCCGTCTCCTCGATCGGGAATCCCTCGAAACGCTCCCTGAAAGAAGAGAGCAGATACTTCCCCAGATGAGGAAACAAGTTTGTCCCGTCCAGGACATTGGGAGCCATAAAGTCCGACGACAACGTAAAGTTGACCGTCGTGACCTTATCCTCTCCCGTCGAATGGCCCTTGCCCTTGTCGGTCGACAAAGGGGTCGACGTGGTAGACGGAGACTTCGCCGTTTTCGCTGGAGGCGCCGAACTAATAGGTACTGCGTCGATCGCACCCGAAGACGTCTTCGTCTTCGTAGGTGATGCGACCGACACCTTCGCCTTCTCGGGCGTGACGACTCTTGACGAGTCATCAGCCTTTGAAGACGGTTCCCTCGGGATCGTCGTCCTCGTTTTCTTTGGAACCTCAGATCCAGTGGTCGAGGTCTTTTGCCTCTTCTCTTTGCCCTTACGGGCGAGCTCAAGCTGAGCTGCCCTCTTAGCACTGGCGGTCAACACTTTTCCTTGAGATTCTCCTAGAAACGATAAAGGGAAAAGACGTTAAACGGTGAACATAAGAGAAAATATTGAGGTCGAATAGAAATGAGTAAAACACTTACCGGTCATTTCTTTTTCTTCTCTCGACTCTTCCTCTCTCTCCTCCGTGTCCTCTTCTTTCTCCTCCTCATGTTTCCCTCCCAGATTCTCCTCTAGATACACCAAGTCGTCGTCTTCGTCCACCAGATGTCTTGTAAAAAACGACCGCTCAACAACGTTGAATTCCAAGAATGCGTCGACCTTTGCTTGTGAGTTGGCGTAGGGCTTCACGTCCTCAAATTTAATATCTGTCGACACACGGAAAACAGTTTAGAAATAAGTTGAAAATTAGCACACGACGTGCGACATAAGGATAAAAAATCTCACCCGACATGTTCTAGCCGACCCTAATCCAGCCACTCTCAGAATCAAGGGTCGACTTACGCACAAACACGTACATGGTCTTCCACTTACGGTCATTTACATCAGTCTTTAAGACCAAGGTACGATCGCCCTTAAACCTAGAAAACAGGCTATAGCGATGACACCCATCCTTCTTGACTTGATAAGCCAAGAGGAGGTCGCGCACATTCATGGGAGACTCCCATTTTTCGGTAAGGCGCTCAATCACTTGGATGACTCGCCAGAATTGGGGCATTAATTGGCCCGACGCTAAATCGAATTCGATCATGAAAGCCTTGGCCAAAGGCGAATAAGGCCATTCGAAACCTATCTTAAAAGGGTATTCGTATATCACGATATACCCTCGGGACACTCATGTGGCCGGGTCTGACCTGCTCTAATTAATTTAACCCCCACAGGGATTTTTGCTAGACTTCTAAGGTCGTCTAGATCCTTTTGTTCTCGAATAGAACTTATAGGTTTGGTCGACATTTCTAAGTAGACTTACAAAAGATCAAAGAATCGTACCTTATATAGGCGCTCTAAAAACCTCGAAAATTCTAAACAGGTCGATGATTTCTTGCAAATTTGGAAAGGATCTGATGAAGAATCGAGAAGAAAATCTTACTCTCAAAGCTCTCTGGAAACGTAAAATAGAAAAGATCCACCGTGCCCTCTATTTATGTAAACGATCGTGTCACGTCGAGCCTCCCGATGATCGACACGTGCCCTTGCCTTTTCGTATGCACACACAGATCGTCGACACCTGGCAATGACAACTGCTAAGCCTGATCGCGCGTCAGCGTGACGTCACGGCCTTATCTCCTTTTCGAATTCCTCTTCAGTTAGAATCTAACCGATCCAGTTCCGAGGCAACTAGAGTGACTTTCGACACGTGTCACGACCCTAGACGTTCGACTGGTAAAATTCAAAACTCAAAAAATTGCTTTTCATTTTAAATTTTGGGGGCAAACTGTTTGGGTAAAATTTCCCCAGTCTCGACCATGACCAAAGTAAGGAAAACATTTATTATACTTTTCCATAGTAAGGTAAAATCATAGTACTTTATCTCCCGATCAGAGTTGAAATCGAAAGTTATCTACCTCACGACACTCGACCATGACGTCGTCTAGCTCACACGACCGTCGTATGGAACCATGCGACCTCGACCGACTAACATACATTATTTCTGTTACGTTTTCAGTGTTCAAATGCAGGAATCAATGTCATTGATGATCAACGGCTATAACTGACGAAGGCAATTACGAGCATTGAATTCAGCGACCGTTACGACCGTTATCAAGGAGACTTTATGGAGCCATTCAATGCACTCGAAAACTATAAAAGCAGAGGATAGAGCATCATTTCGGATATCTGGAATCACAATCTGACATCCGGAAACAAGAGAACTCTCAATATCACTTGAAACAAATAACTCTCTATCGAAGAATCGCTCTCGACGCACAACTTTCACGCACAACACTTAGTTTTTACACGCGACGCACTTGTTTTTTTACATCTGATACACTTGTTACTTTACATTTAAAGTCTTTCTTTCATTTGTATTGTAATCTCTGTACGATCGACACCCAAAACACAAGGATATCGCCCCTATTTGGCGACCATAGTGCAGCGACGACTTCAACAATCGTCCGCGGGTTTTTTTCTCGTTGAGGTTTTTCCCGCGTCACCAAAATCTCTGTCTCGTTTACATTTTTTGCCTTTGTCGTACGCTTTGTCGATAGATTCATGATCTTTAGTTGTTAAGCTCCACAATCAACCTTAAGTTATCCTTCTGGACGATTTTTGGCATTAACAGCTATAACCGACGAAGGCCATTAACAGCATTACATACGGCGTCCGTTTCGACTGTTACACGAAGCTTTTATGAAGTCAATAAAGGCATTCGAAGACTATAAATACAAGGATTCCATCCTCATTTGCGGATCATCTCTCACACATGGGACCAACTGAACTTTGAAGAACACTCGAAGCAAAGAATTCTCTTTCAACAGTTCGCTCACGACGCACGACATACACGCACGACACTTAGTTTTTACACACGACGCACCAGTTTTTTACATCCGATACACTTGTTTACTTTACATTTAAAGTATTTCTTTCATTTGTATTGTAATCTCTGTACGAGCGACACCAGAAACATAAGGATATCGCCCCTGTTTGGCGACCATAGTGCAGCGACGACTTCCACAGTCGTCCGTGGGTTTTTTCCTCGTTGAGGTTTTTCCCGCGTCACCAAAATCTTTGTCTTGTATACTTTTTCCGTCTTTGTCGTACGCTTTTTCGAAAGATTCCTATTCTTTAGTTGTTAAGCTCCACAATCAACCTTAAGTTATCCTTCTGGACGATTTTTGGCATTAACAGCTGCCCTTCGACTTTGATCAGCAAGGACATTGATTTGATTTCGCGCAGCTTCCCGCTCATGATACATCTGGGCAATGAGCTGCTCTTGATTTCCATGGGCTGCCATTTTCCTGAAACAGAAAGAAGAGGAAACTCCAAGAAACCGTTAGTAAGACGCACGTTTGTCGAAGATTTTCTCTAGATGGGGCCCCACGGTGGGCGCCAAACTGTTAATGCCAAAAATCATCCAGAAGGATAACTTAAGGTTGATTATGGAGCTTAACAACTAAAGATAGGAATCGTTCGACAAAGCAATGCGACAAAGGCAAAAGAGTAAATGAGACAGAGCTTTTGGTGACGCGGGAAAAACCTCAACGAGGAAAAAACCCACGGACGACTAGGAGGGTCGTCGCTGCACTATGGTCGCCAAACAGGGGCGATGTCCTTATGTTTCAGGTGTCGAGGGTACAATGATTACAATACAAACGAAATAAAGACTTGAAATGTAAAATAACAAGTGTATCGTGCGTAAAAACTAGTGCGTCGTGTGTAGAAGTAAAGCGTCGTGCGTAAGAATCGTGCGTCGAGAGCGATATTTCGAGAGAGAATTATTTGTTTCGAATACTTGTTTGTTCTTTCCGAGAGTGTTCTTGAGAGTTCAGTTCAGTTCAGTTCTCCGCAAATGAGGCTGGGCTCTCGGTATTTATAGTCTTCGTAGCTTTGAATGACCCTCATAAATGTAAGAGTAACGATCGCTGGGGTTAATGCTCATAATGATCTTCGTCGGTTATAGTCGTTGGTCATTAATGGTGTTGACCCTGCATTAAACAAAGAAATCATAACAGTTGTCATACGTTAGTCGGTCGAGGTCGTAAGGTTCCTTACGACGATCGAGTGTCGTGAGTAACTTTCGATTTTAACTTTGGTCAAACGATAAAGTGTTTATGATTTTATCTTATTCTGGAAAAGTGTAATAAATGTTTTCCCTTTTTTGGTCATGGTCGAGACTGGTGAAATTTTACCCAAACGTAGACAAATGTAGCAAGCTTGTTTCCTTGTGGCATTTACGATTTGGTCATCTTCCTTTGTACAAGCTTAAACAAATAAATCTTGTTACAACTGTCTGTAATAAAGATCTTTTCCATTCCTGTATTGTGTGCCATAAAGCTAGACAACACAAATTACCTTATCCTATTAGTCAATCTAAATCTGATTCTATTTTTGATCTCCTACATATTGATGTTTGGGGACCTTTTCATACTTCTACTTATGATGGACATCATTCTTTTCTCACCATGGTTGATGATCATAGTAGATCAACTTGGATTCTTTTGTTGAAATATAAAAGTTCAGCTTTCCATGTCATAAAGTCATTTGTTCAATTTGTTCAAACTCAATTCAACAAGACAATTAAAGTCATTCGATCTGATAATGCAAAAGAATTGGGCAATAACATTGAAGGTAAATCTTTCTTCTCTTCCAAAGGTATCATTCATCAATTGTCTTGTCCCTATACACCTCAACAGAATGGTAGAGTTGAGAGGAAACATAAACATCTTCTAGAAACAGCTAGAGCTCTTATGATTCAATCTGGGTTACCTTTAACCTTTTGGGGGGATAGTGTTTTAACTGAAGCCTATCTCATAAATAGAACGCCTTCAAAGACATTGAATAATCTTACTCTTTTTGAACTTCTATTCAAAAGCAAGCCTAACTATGATCATTTTCGAACCTTTGGATGTTTGTGCTTTGTATCCACAAATCCTGTTAATAGACATAAACTTCAATCCAGAGCTGATCCTCATATCTTTATAGGATATCCTTTTCATATGAAAGCTTACAAGGTAATGCACCTTGTAACCAAGAAAATCTCATACTCAAGAAATGTTGAGTTCTGTGAATCTGAGTTTCCTTTTATCAAATCACCTTCTACATTTGATATTAATGATTTTCCAGTTCCTGTATCAAATGACAATTCATTCATTTTTGCTGAATCTGGTAATTCTAATTCTAATAATTATGTTCCACCTTCATCTGTTTCTATTGAAACTAATAATCATGAACCTGTCATTTCTATTCCTGAACAGTCTATTTCACCTTCATAGGCTATGCCTGAAAACTCATCACATCAATCAGATAGTTCTACCACAGAATATGAGTCTGAACATCAACATTCAGTTTCTAATCATGATAATTCTACTCCTATCTTGCGTAGATCTTCAAGAGTTTCCAAACCTCCTTCTTATTTTGATGATTTCGTATGTAATCATGTTTCTTCAGATACTCTCTCACCTTATGTTGAGTTTTGTCCTCACACTATGACTAATATATGCATCTCATCTTAGAATTTTAATCCAATTACTTTAGATAGTTATAATCAGTCTTTTGTTGCCAATATTGTTTCTGTTGTGGATCCCAAATCTTATGAAGAAGCATCCTCAAATCCTTTTTGGCAAGAAGCAATGGCAAAGGAATTTGCAGCTTTGGAAGCAAATGGTACTTGGAAACTTGTTCCTTTACCAGAGGGGAAACGTGCCATAGGCTGTAAATGGGTCTTTAAGACTAAGTTCAGTCAAGATGGCACTATTGAAAGACATAAAGCACGGTTGGTTGCATAGGGATTCACTCAAAAACCAAATGAGGATTATTATGAAACTTTTTCACCAGTGGTTAAACTCACAACAATTAGATGTATTGTGGCACTTGCAGTAAAGAAACATTGGCCCATTCATCAGTTGGATATCAACAATGCATTTTTACATGGAGATTTGCATGAAGAGGTGTACATGAAAAGACCAAAAGGTATGATTTGCACCAATAACAACTATGTTTGCAAACTAGTGAAATCCCTATATGGTTTGAAGCAGGCTTCAAGACAATGGTATTGTAAATTTTCTGAAGCATTAAGAGCACGTGGATTTCATCATTCTCAAAAAGATTATTACTTATTTCTTAAGAAAACAGAGGAATATTTCACTATTGTGGTTGTCTATGTTGATGATGTTCTTGTAACTCGTGATAGTATTTTAGAAATTGAGGATTTAAAAAGGTTCCTACATGAAACATTCCAAATCAAAGATCTGGGTCATCTCAGTTATTTTCTGGGTTTGGAATTCTTAAGAAGTGATAAGGGCATTTTCCTAACTCAGAATAAATATCTTACTGAACTTTTAGAGGAATATGGAATCACAGCTTCTGACAGTGTAACTACTCCTTTGCCTTGCAACTTGAAACTCATGCCAGACATGCCTAATCCTCTAGATGATCCAAGCAGATATAGACAACTTGTGGGGCAATTGAATTTTCTAGTTCACACAAGACCAGATCTGGCATTCAGTGTGCAATTCTTAAGGCAATTCAATCAAAATCCTTCTTTGGCTCATTGGGATGTTGCTCTACATGTTCTGAAATACTTAAAAGGGTTTGACTCTGTTGGTTTGTTTTTCAATGATAGACCTGATTTTTCCTTATCTGCATATTGTGATTCAGACTGGGCATCTTGTCCTTTCTCAAGAAGATTTGTTAGTGGTTATTTTGTTTCTTTTGGGGGAAGTCCTAGCTCATGGAAGTCAAAGAAACAAGTAACTGTTTCTCTATCATCAGCTGAAGTCGAATTCAGGTCTATGAGAAGAATTACCAGTAAACTTACATGGTTAAGCAGGCTCTTGGCAGATTTAAGAGTAGAAAACATTACCCCAATTGCTTTAAAGTGTGACAATCTTACAAGTATACATATAGCCAACAATCCAGTGTTTCATGAGAGAACAAAGCACATTGAGTTGGATTGTTATTATGTAAGAGAGCAATTACAAGCAGGGATTATTGCTGTGGAATTTACACCAACAAAGTCTCAACTTGCAGATGTATTTACTAAATCTTTACCTGGGCCTAAACACTTTGATAACATTTCCAAGCTGGGATTAGTTGATCAACCACCAGCTTGAAGGGGGGGTATTAGTTTTGTTATTATTCTGTTACTTCTGTTATCCTAGTCAGCTAGGTTAGTTAGTATTTTTCTCTTGTATATATACTACTTGTTACTGCTCTTTAAATAATACAGAAAATATCTTCTCTCTCTCTACTTTCTATCTCTATTCTTTCTCTCTCAAACTCACAGTAAACGCTTACCCGAGTAAGCGTTTTGTAAACGGATACTTTGGATCATTTATAATTTTCAGTTTGTTAAGCATATGTTAAAAAGTCACAACTCAACTCAACTCAACTCAACTGTGAAAAAAATGAGGCGTAACAAGTCCTTTACCTAGGGTAGAACGGGCCTCAAGAGTGGACCTAGGCCCATTTATGGGCTACTTGCAAATAGAGGTGGCCAAAAATCGGGTTCGGGCCGGGTCGGGGGACAAACCGGTTCCAAACAGTAACCGTGAGAACCGGGTCAGGTGAGAACCGGGTCGGGTCGGGCCGGGTTTAAACCGAAATCCCCTGACCCGTTTAATGGTATGTAGAACCGGTTTTTATAAAACCGGGCCGGGCCGGGCCGAGAACCGGTTCTGTTTCGGTTTTGCGATTTTTTTGTTTTTTAACTGCTTTCTTTGTATAATAATTAATTACTAAACTTTAACAAAGAAAAATTGGATTGGAATCATTGGACAAGTAAAATACACTTTAAAAATACGTTTTATTTATAATATATATCACTAAAATACACTTTTACGTTTTATAATTTATATATAATTTTAAGTTACAAACTTACAAGTTATAAGTTACAATACATAAATTCTAAACATTCGAAGGTCCCGCTCCCGAACTTCCACCCCCATCACCCGGATAGTAATTGAATGGATTATAATTGAATGGATTGTATGGAGCGTAGTATGGATTCTGATCTGGATTGTAGTCTTCAAGAGTATTGTACTGCATCAGTCGTGTAATAGCCGTCTGATCGTCAAGGCGGTCGGTGTCTACATCTTCGTCATCTACGACACTACTAACATCAGAAGTATCGGTTACGGACGGCGTACTTAGTAGTTCATCCGTGTCGTTTTCTAATAACTTTATTTTTTAAATTATAATATTGAAGACATCTCATAATTATAGAAAACTGACGCTCACCCGAATGTGGCGAACCAAAGAGCTCAAACGTGATTACACGTTTGCATAATTGCCACGATCCCGGCACAATCCAATGTGCCGTTATGCATATATAAGAATCTGGCAATCCGCATGGTGCGCTCCATACATCACAAGTTAAAGAAACTTTGTTGGGTAAGTTTAAAAACATTTCTCGCATAATTTTTTGAACCTTATTCCAATATTTTAAAGCATCACGCTTAAGAGTTTGACGACTTACCGAAGTGTAGCGTGGTTGGAACCCATTTTTGATCATGTTTGTAATGTGAGGATTGTCGAAATGTCCGAACGGCAACGCCATTTGAATGACACATTTCATTTGCATTTCTCGGGCGAGATCATTATCATAAGACCATACTTGACCGGAATTGTCAAGTATGGGTTGAGTTGGATCGTCACCCGATTTCAACCTCTTGCATCTTTTCTCGAAGTGGCGCTTTAACGTGCTATTTGATTCGGGTTTTAGGAAATCTCCACACCGTTTGCATTGCGCTTTTTTTGTACCGTCGGAAAATTTTAGCAAGTTGAAATTGTCCCAAACCGCTGCTTTTCGTGAATGATCGGCAACAACGGTGTAATTTTGTTCGGCCATTTTTTTGATAGTAGAGACTAGAGACTAGAGACTAGAGAATTGTATGCGTTTTTTGCGAGAAACGAATATAGCGAGAGCCGAGAAATGAGAATTGTATGCGTTTTTTTGCGAGAAACGAATATAACGAGAGCCGATAAATGAGAATTGTAAGCGTTTTTTGCGTTTTGTAAGCAATTGTAAGGTGGTGATCACTCCATAACACCCCTAGTATTTATATGGGGTTGGAGGGGGTATTTTTGGGTGAAAAAACGGTCAAAAGGGGGTTGGCAACGGCTATAAACGGCTCTATAACGGCTATAAGTTTTTTGAAAAAAATCGGGTCGGTCCACGGACCGGGTCACGAACCGGTCCCGGGTCGGGCCGAGAAAATTCTTAAATACACGAACCGGTCCCAGCTCTCGGGCTTGAAACCGGTTCTTGACCGGGTCAGGCCAGAACCGGTTCTTGTCCGGTTTCGGGTCGGGTCAGCCCGTCGGGTCGGTTCGGTTCGGGTCAATTTGGCCACCTCTACTTGCAAAGATGCAAAATACATCCAATCAAAATACAAAAAAAAGTTAAAAACTATGTATTATATTTGACGACTTATGAAAGGTTACTTCTTTCTATGAATTGTTTGTCTTGATAAAAGCTAGTCGCTATTAAATCTATTTTATTTAGATATTAATTATATATTTCGGATCAATTACTTACTTTTGTTTAATACACATTGTATTGATGTTTCTTTACTAATATATGATCCCAACATTTTCTCAGAACTACATGTTAACAGATGCAAATTTACTGTGGTCCTTTCCAAGAATGCAAAATTTTGTTATCGAAAAAATAAATGTTACATTGAATCCATCATTAACGCTGTAGAAAGGAAAGCAAAAGAAAGGAAAATAAGATTGATTTTCTTGCTAAAACTTTAAATCCTCCCAAAAGCGAAAGAAAAGAAATAAATAAAACCAATTAAATTATTTATAAAATTACGCATTTACCCAACGACTACAATCCGTTGTAAAATAAATAAGGGTTTTTGTAAAATTGACACATTTCCTTTCCCTTCGTACCCTCAAGTGCATGGATATTTATTTTCTTTTCTTTTATTTCCTTATGCTCTCAAGAAGTTATTTTATTTCTTTTATTTTCCTTCACTCTCATTTCATTTCATTTCTTTTTAAACTCGACAACGAGGATGAGATTCAAGTCTTGTATGTCTGAAAACGAAGGTGAAACCCTTAAAGAGATCGATGATGTCGGAAAAGAACGAAACTTGTTGTACCATAATCAATTCCTGCATTGATTTATTGTACTACGTACATGCATTAAAAAGTTGCATGCACTAATTGCAAAACAACAGTTGTACATTATTGATATGTAGTAGTTGTAGAAACTAGTCACATGAACTCAACAACCAACAAAATAAGTACTCATAATTTTGCCTATGACTAATTAATACATAACCTATATATGTATTAAAAGTTATGTAATAACATAACCTTTAATAATGTTTTTTAAACTTGATTAGGAGTTTAGTAAAATTTAGGGAAAAAACTTCAATTATCAGTCCATTTGGTTAAGTCTTGAACGTTACTTTTTTATAAATGAAAACTCTAAATTTGTTGAGCAGTATATATAGTTTTGATGTCAGTTATTATAATTTATAAATGTGTATGTATGGTCAATCGTAATATAGACTTAGGATCATGTGAGACCAACATGTTTCCGTGAGACCGGTGAGACCAAGCTTTAAAGTATGAAACTTCACACCAAAAAACTGTGAATGTAAAAAAAATCGAACTTTTCATAGGGAAAACACCGTAAATGTTACGTTCACGGTGTTTTTCGCTATGAATGTTCGTTTTTTTTTACCTTCACAGCGTATTCACTGTGAAGGTTCGGATATACCTTCACAGTCTTTTATCTGTGAAGGTTTGATTTTCTTAAACTTGGTTTAGGTTTTTTCACCTTCATAGTGTGATTACATTATGAAGGTTCGAATGTTTTTTACCTTCACAGTGTTTCGGTATGAAGTTTAATGTTTTAAGGCTTGGTCTCACGTGAACCTGACCCTCGTAATATATATCAAATTTTTAATTATAACTACTACGTATGGTATGGTCGAGAAGTGGTACATGTACCTTGTTTTTCTTTTTTCTTCTTATAGTTGATCTATCTCTTGATCTACCATATTTGCCTTTTCTATGACAAGCATTCAATTTTGATTTTGTAGGATGAAAATTGGTTGATATGGTTTTAAAGTGTACAATAATTTATATCGTTGTCGTGTAAAGTACATAAAATTGTTGTTATTTTACGAGTTTTCAAGTAACATGATTATGGTAGTTACATATACTTTGCCAAAACCACTTATACATATGATGCATTAATTAAACATTTGTACAATTATGTTTTATAATTTTTTTAATAATCATGATGTCACATCTATAGCAAATTGAAATTTATAAAATTTAAGTTTATGGATCGGATATATTCATTCAAATCCATAAAAAAATATGTATTTTATATATATGAGGAAAAATCATGCAAGAAGTTAAACATTATGCGATAAGACGAGAATTCGAAGTGTGATGATATCATATATGATTACACGACATGTAGGTGTGCTTAATCATATATGATTAAACGTCTATGTATTTTGCTACTTTACATATATTAACCAATATTTAATATAAGTGTAATAAATTGTAAGTACAATGTGCAAAAGAAGTTGTACATTTTTTGTGAATATTCTAGTACTTGTACATTACCCTACACCACCTTTATCTATCTATATAACCCCCCATTCTTTCTTCAACTCCTCATTGCAAAACAACCAATTACCCAAATGGCTTCCACCACCACCCTCATCATCTTCTCTCTCTTTGCTGCTCTCATTTTCTCCGGTAACCTCGAAACCACCATGGGCCGCCGTCTCTTGACCATCCCTGGCTTTCCCGGCGTCCCCACTTTCCCTGCTACTCCGGCCACCTCACTGCCACTCCCATCATTCCCTCCTCTTACCTCATCCACCGGAATATTCCCATCACTTCCCAACTTCCCTCTTCCGTCCAGCATTCCGTCCACACCACCGTTCACCGGAATCTTCACTCCTCCGGCCGACGGAATTACCGGTCCATGAAGTCCGGCAGCCTATTTGAGATCATCTGCTATTATATGTAGTGTGTTATTGTTCCAGAGTTAGCTAGTTTTAAATCAATACCGCTTCTGGTTTGAAGCTGTGGCTGCAGCTGCAAGCTTTAAGCTGATTATATGTTTAATGTAGTTTGTTATCGGCTTGTTTGATGTTAGTTTATTGTGGCTTGTGCTTTAAGCTGATCATTTGTACGATGCATGCTTGTTATAAGAGATTTGGCTTGTTTTCAGCGAGCTGAGACCGGGATCAAGAAGTTTGTATTGTTAAGGGTGGTATCCCAAAATATTAATATCTAAAGAAACTAAAATTCAACACTATCATCTACTTATCGGATAAGATTTAGTCCTTCAAAACGGTATCGTACACAATAATTACACGGTAAACGCTAATCATGGTAAGAGTTATCGCACTTACTTACCGGGTAAGATATTTGGTCCTTGTCATATCCAACCGGTAAAGTACGTAATTTGGTAAGCGCTTACCCGGGTAAATGTTTGATAAATGGCCCCTAAGTCCCTAACTTTTTTTTAATAATGAAACATTTTTTTTAATAATGAAACATTTTTTTTTCATTTTATATGATTAAGTTCCTAAGCATTTTTTTAATAAATAAAACATTTGAAATTTTAAAAATTAGTTGTCTACATTCTTTTCACTCAAAAAAACTACCTATAATCCACTACAAGATAGTCAAGTATTTCCGACGAAAAATCTGTCGGAAATCCGTCAAAAATAGCGGATCCCTCGCCGCAAAATTCATTTTCCGACGGATATTTTCGTTGGAAATCTGCCACAAACTTTTTCCCATTTTTCTTAAATTTTTTAAGTTAATTAAACTAATAAATTATCGGAATTAATTTACCGACGGATTTTCCATCTGTAAATTAATTAAATAATGTTAAAAAAATAATTAAATTAAATAGCCGATGGAAAATCCGTCGGAATCCGTCGGTAATTAATTCGCTAGAAATATAATTTACCTTTTAGTAATTTAAAAAAAAAAGAATGTTACCGGCGGATTTATCTGCTAGTTCACCGTCAGTAATTCTATTTTTTTTTATTAAAAGTTAATAATTAAAAATTGAAAACTCATATTCATTTTATTCGAACTTTCCAATACATTTTCCGTTTTTGCCGATTTGTGCTCACGTTGGGTTGCCGCTATGAACACTTGTCATCCTCCTCTTTTCTATGAACACACAAACAAGAAAGTCGAAAACTTTTGCAGCAAACCTTCGAATTCACCCAACATTTTCCATGGTCAAAGATTCATGGTTCGATCACTTACTTGCAATATTCACTTTGAATTGATTACAAGAAGGAGTGTAACACCCGTGATTTTCGGATAAGTACAACTTCGATTCAGTGAGGAATCGATCTTTTAAGAAAAAAATGGAAAATAGGATTTGGAGTTCAATCCTAGATTTTATTGTCTTGTTGGATGGGGATTTCGAATACGAGTCCAACGGTTCTTTCTGGAGCGAAAACGGAGCTAGAACGAGGAAGTTATGGCCAAAACGAGTTTCGGCACACCTTGAGCTATAGTGCCCAGCGATTGTGACACTGTCACTATCGCCGTGTCACTATCGCCCAAGTGGTACCGAGAGTTGTGAGGGGTTGAGCGATTGTGCCCCGGCGATTGTGACTATGTCACTATCGCCCTGTCACTCTCGCCAGAAGTGTACCGCGGGTGAGTTTGGGGTGAGCGACTATGCCCCGGCGATTGTGACCATGTCACTATCGCCTGTCATTATCGCCGTCGGGCTCCAGGGGGCTTTAAATCCTTTTCTCATTTCTTCTTCTTCATTTTACATCTCTCTCTCGACTCAACTCTCTCTCTCAGGCGATTTCTCTCAAGAACATCATCCCCTCCCCTCTCCTTCCTCATTTCTTCACCAAATCAAACCCTTTCCTCCATTGATGATCATATTTGGAAGCTTGGAGTTTTGTGGAGATTAGGAGGTCGTTTTTGGAAGATTCAAATGGTTAAGGTAATCTCTCCCTACCCTATAGTTGTTATTGTTATTGATTTCATATTCCTTCCATCTTGTGACGTTGTGGACCGATTTTGGTGATGATTGGGTAAGGGAATCTTGTTTTCTTCATCTATAAAACTAGGGTTTGGTATAAAATGGGTATTTTAGTATGTTATGGATGGATGATGATTCCTTATGGTTGGATTGTATTATTGATGGTTGAGAATTCATAAATCTAGGTTTTGGAAGTTTTGGTTTGAGGGTGCAAACTTCATCAAAGGAGCATACGTTTGGAGAACTCTAGATTTAGCTTAAATCTAGCAAGGTGAGTTCAAGTTACTTTGCGAAAACGTTGTACATGCCAAAATGAATATTTTGCAAATATGTGTGTGTTTTACTTGAAAATGTATGTGGTTAAGTTATTTGGTTGATTTAACTCTTTTGAAGTGTTTATCTTCATAAATGTGTAAAACACCCATATTTGGGGCTTTTGGATGTTTGGATGGTTAGAAACCATAAATTGTCTTTAAAAGATTATTTGCTCAAAATGAGGTTTAATTGATGGTTTAATCATATATGTGTAAATGATTTTGTAAACCAATTGGGAAATACACTTTTAAGTGTTATGTGTCATTTTGAGAATTATAAGGGTGTGAGTCCTTTGGGAAACCCTTTTTGTTTACCTGTAATGAAGTTTGGGGTTAATGATGATTTTGAAGTATAGCTTGCCTAAACAAAGCTTAAATGTGTTTTTGACCGACGTTTGGGTCTAGCAAGTTTGGAGCACTTTGCTCGGTTTTGACTGTGAGTAAGTCTTGGGGACTTTTGTCCGGTTTAAATGGCTAAATGTGGAGTCTTGTTGATGGGTTGCATTTATTGCACGTTGTTGAATATTTACATACTTGGGTGAGTGAGTCCCTCTGGTATAGGCATGTTGTTTAGACTGTATTGCATTTGGATACATTGGCATGTTAGTCAGTCGTCGGTAATGGTCGGTTGGGTATCTCGGGGTTGGACCTCGGTATTCATGTTTTATGACCGTGACTTTCCAGTAGGCACATGGAGGATATAGTCTTGGGCACTTACCTTGGAGGTTGTGTATCGATCCACGCCTTCGGGATGTATACCTTGGAGGTAGTCCCGATGTGCCGGGCCTTGAGGCGTTACCAAGTAGGTAGACGTCAAGGTGTATCTTCAATTACGGTGTAACTGGGTTTCGTAGAGCAGAGTCGTGGAATAGGCCAGACGTATGTGGTAATTCCCGATTTCGTTGGGAGGGCAGAGATAGGCATAACGTAACTTGTAATCTCTACTCCCAGTTGTGCGATGAACGTTGTATGGGTGGTATACTTATGTGTTACCTCCACCTTCAACGGATACGGGTCTCCCCCGTTTATAGTATTTGGATTTTATACATTTTACGTTTGCGTGAGTTGGCTTCGTATTATGTTTCCAATGAAAGATTATATTTAAATGGATGCTTTCCATGTTTTAAGGGTTGAGTATGTATTGTCAACCGTGATTGAAGGTTTTGCCTAAAACTAGAATTATTCGCGTATTTGAGTGAGTTGGGATTGTAACTCATTTTTGGGAAAACGCTTTACACTTTTGGGAAGGATTCCCATGGATTTTGAGTGCGTTGGAAAAGGAGGCATTTGTGCCGTTTGTGAAATCTTTTTGGAAATGATAGTATTTGTCGCAGCTTTCATTTAAAAGATTTACTTAGATCATGACTATAACTACTACCCTTTGATTTATGAATTTATATTGTCATGATGAAATGCTTGAACTCACTAGGCGTAAGCCTAACCCTTTTTATTTGTCGGCATGTGCAACAGGCTCAGGTTGGGGTAGCTCTAGCTACATTGTGAAGTGGCGAGTGCTAGTAATGTGCACGAGAGGTGAATAGCCTAAGTTATATTTCCGCATTTACCCTTGGGAAGTAGCACTTGTGTTTGGATTAAGTGATGTCCGAGGCGAGTTTAGTTTTGGTAATGAGACTTGTGTTGTACGCGTTGTTTGGAGATAATCATAGTTTGTAATTTGAGGTATTTTACCTAATGTTTCGGATGTAATATTGAAAATTTTAATTAGTTGCTCTTTCCAAGATTTGAGGGTGTTACAAGGAGCTAACTGCAGATTCTAGCTGAAACCAATTAAAAGAAGATGAAAAATCTCAACTTTTCTTGATACCAGAAAATCTCAAACAAGAAACATCAAATAAAAGCAAATCAGTCAAACATGGTTAATATTCATGATGTATTTCTTATAAGTTTGTATATATGGTAAGATGGTAATGGATGGTTGGATCAGTTGTTCTAATCATGTTATCGGTGATGAATCTCTCTTTACTAGATACCAAGGAAGTCTTGCCATGTCATGTGGGACTTCCATCTGTGGTTGCCACTAAAAAGGGTGTCATAAATTTGACAGACACAATCAACCTCCATCACGTTCTTTTTGTTCCCAAAATTAATTTCGGTTTCACAACTTAATGATAGTATGAATTGGTTGGTTCAATTTAAGTCTAACTTATGTGCTATACAGGACCTTCATTCGAGGGACGGGTGAGAGGTGGGATGGACTTTACTACCCATGGCAATTAAGGATCGAATTGAAGGTGAAAGTTGTTTCGGTTGATAATTCAAAGTGTTTGGAGTTGTGGCATAATTGGTTGGGTCATCCTTCCGAGAAATTAAGTGGTGAAGTCTCTTCTTCTTTAATTTTAGCCATGATAGGATTTATATAAATAAAGCCTGCAAACTTTGTCATCGCGCTAAACATTCTAGAGCTAAGTTTCCTTTCAGTGAAAGTAGATCAAATTGTCCCTTTAAGTTAGTACATTGTTATTTATGGGATGCATGCTCGTTACGTTTTAACCATATATAGTAGATGAATATTCCCAAGATGTGCGGGTCTATTTAATTATTAGTTGATTTTCAAATGTTTATGTCATTTATTGCCATGGTTGAACGACAATTTTCTCAAAAAATAGAAACTTGTTTGTATTTGGCAAATGGGATTTTATTTCAAAAATCTTGTATGGGTACCTCTCAACAAAATGAAAGAGTTGAGCAAAACACAAACATATTCCAAGGAAGTTTGTCGGTTCTTTTTTGGGGGGAATATGTTTTTGCCGCAACTCTCGTAATAAATCGTACACCTTCTAGCATTATCTTCAACAAAACTCCATATAAGATGCTTTTTGGCAGCCCACCTTCTTTTAATGACTTGCGTATGTTGATTGTTTGGCGTTTGTTCATAATCAATGTGCAAAGGGCGACAAGTTTGCCCGTCGAAGTCGTAAATATATATGTTTTTATGTGATACTCATTTGGTAAGAAAGGTTGGACGTTATTTGACTTTGAAACAGATAAATTTATTGTTTCTAGAGATGTCAAACTTTATGAGCATATATTTCCTTTTTTGGAATGATCGATGTAAACCCACCCACAGTTATGAACTATATTCCCACCATTGACGAAAACTTTGAAGAAATAGTTGATGGCGTGGGCAACTATGACCAACCTCAAAATGACTCCCACGTCACCAATGAGGTGATGATTCCCTCATCCTCAACTGAAGCAGGGAATACTTTAGATCCACTCAAGGGAACTCTATGTAAACACAAAATAATCTCGACCTTCGCTTATGATAGATTAAGTGACTTCGTAACACATACAGTCATCAAGAAAAGTCCATCCCTCACTCCACCTAAATCAGATTCACATGCTCCCTTAGGTATGCTATTCCCTATAGCACACTTTTAGTTGTGACAAGTTTTCTGTGAAACACAAAAATTTCTTGCAGCGATAACAGAATGTGATGAGCCACAATCTTTTAAAGATGTTGTCAAAGATAAATCATGGTGTGCTACAATGCAACAAGAAATCCGAACCTCGGAAGATAACGAAACTTGGACCCGGCCTGGAACCATTGTGCCTCCTGGAAAGAAAAGTTTAAGAAACAAATGGTGTATAAAATCAAGTATAACTCAGCTGGTAGCATTGAAAGACTGAGAGTCAGTTTAGTGATTTTTGGTCATCATCAGGTCGAAAGAATCGATTACACTGAAACTTTTGCTCCCTTCTCCAATTTTTTAGCAATTGTCGCCTTAAAGAATTAGGAGCTTCATCAAATGGATGTTCACAATGCCTTCCTTCACGGAGATTTGGATGAAGAGGTGTACATGAAACTTTCTCCGGGGTTCAGTTTCACTAATCCTGACACGGTTTGTTGTTTGTGAAAATCATTGTATTGTTAGAAACAGGCTCCCCGTTGTTGGTTTTACTAGTTTGTGATTGCATTGAAGTGGTATCATATCACTTTCTTCAGTCTCACTCGGATTATTCCTTGTTCACTTACACTAAAGGCTCGGTTTAAATTAATGTGCTCGTATACATTGATGACTTTCTAATTATTGGTAACAATTCTAATGCGATAACGACTTTCAAGACTTATTTAAGTAAATGTTTTCATATAAAGGATCTTAGAGTATTAAAATACTTCATTGGCATCGAGGTGGCACGAAATCTTCTGGCATATTTTTGTGTCAAAGGAAGTATGCTATAGATATAATTTCAGATGCTGGTCTATTTGTAACACCCCTAAAATAGAGGTAAATTTGAACTTGAATAATGACATTAGCATGACATCTATATAAAAGAAATCAACCAAAAAGAGGAAATAGTAATAGCATTTACATCTGGAATAATGAAATGATAAATAACAACTTACTAATCTAAACTATATTAAGCTTAGATTATACACAAGTGTCATTATCATCTTCAAAAAGTTTCTATCGAAAGTATGTATGCCAATCCGACCAAAAGACATCTATCCCAAAAATGCCATCCAGCGGTATCCACACTCCTCTCAAGACTTCGGAGCCTCATCGCTAAGGAAACCTGATATACATGTCATTTAAAAAAGTGTTAGGATTTACGCCTAGTGAGAACAAGCATTTATAATTAAACAAAGTATAATTCAACAATAAGTGTTTTTACAAGATTTTGAAGTAGGTTCGTTTTCACGTAAATCACATAAGAACCATACGGTCTAAATTCATCTTGTGATGATGGAGGAGATCTGATTTCCAAAGGATTGTAGCGGAACACAAAAGTAAACTACTTTTCAAGTTATTGAGCTCATACTAGGAATAATGGCCATGATCTCTCCGACTCGCACTTTAGATGTGGATGAGGGCACCCGATGATCATAGTCATACTCGTTTACTAGGATTACATTTACGGTCAATGACTAGTATCCAACTCCACATAATCGTAACAAGTTGCCTCCGATGACCCAATGTCTCAACTAGTTACAAGCGGGAATTATCCCAAACAATAGCCGACTCCTATACCTATGGATCCATTAGTAATAGTCTAAGGTTTGTCACGTTACATTTGTGACAAAACTATAATCACACATATAGTTTCCATAAAATGATTTTCTTGTATAAACAACATTTATATGAAATAAATCCATATATTAACAAACCAAATGACCATTTCCAAATACCAACATAATATGCTCACAAAACACATTTCCAAAGTTTATGAGGTCTAGGAGAACCATAGTTGGTTTATTGATATAGCAGCCCTCTATTTCATCTTCAAAACCTATTTTAACAAGAGTTCATCCCATCACAATAATTTCCATAATTGTGTTAAAAATAGTTTTCCAAGTATTCCATCTTGGATGTACATTACACCAGAAATAACCAAAACAATTTATTTTACACAAAAATGGTAAAACCCTAAAACTCCTCAAATACGCAAGTTAGGTCAAACCTTTTCAAATAAGAAAATATGGTTAGGAGAAGTTTAAGAGATTACAGTGCTAGATTTGGACCTGTATAAAGTTTAAAAGGTAAGAATAAACTCACAACTTAGGTTTTGGTCAAAACCTAGAACCACCAAACCCTAGAAATTGATGAGAATCCTTGAAGCTTGGTCAAGTCTTGAGATATTCCACTCTTAAATGATAGCAAAGAAGCCTAGAATATGAGCACTTAATGCTAGTGGGGAATCTCACGTTGGAGTAAATGAAGATAGATGGAAGACGGGGAAAAATTACCCTAGAGGAGAAGAGAAATCGCACCAAACAGATTTAATGAAGATGTAATATGTCAAAAATCGGACATGCAGCCTTAAAACCCGCCCTCACATCGGGCGACTATGCCAGGGCGATAGTGCCAAGGGCACCATCACCCCGATTGTACCGAGGCCTATCAAGCCCGAGCGATTATGATAGGCGAGAGTTCCATATGCACAATCGCGGTGTCACTCTTGCGGGTAATGTACCGAGACCACTATCACCTAGGCGATAGTACTTGAAAGCACTATTGCAAGGCACAATCGTCAAGAGGGGCTCTAGGGCCGAAAATCCTAGAATTATATCATTCTAACAATAACTGACAAATAAGTTCCTTAGGGACAACTTTTGCTTACCGGAAAAACCCGCCTGTTACAATCCTCGCCACCCTGGAATTGATTCAGTTCTCGAAATCTTCACCGTGAGAATAAATTGGGGTATCTTCTCATCATGTCCTCCTCGACTTCCAAATTTACGTTGGCGCCAAGATGATGCTTCCATTGCATCTTTACCATCATGACTTCTTTGTGTCGGAGTTTCTTTGATTTTCTTTCTAGGATAGCGTTGGGTTCTTCAACGCAACGGTTACTCTCATCTATTCTTATCTCCCAGAGGGTAATAACGCTCTCCTCTTCCGCCAAACACTTTCGAAGTATTTCCAAAATGCGGAATAGAAAGAAAGGGTTGGATCATATTTCTTACATTCTCATCAATTTTATATACTTTATTTGAAAAAAAAGAAGCACGTCCATTCTTCTTCATTTTTAATAAAGTTACCAAAAGAAATTTTTTGTTACTTATTTTCGAACCTTCTTTACCCCATAGAGATATTGAATAGAAAGGGGTATTCTTTTTTCGACTGTAATTTTGAAAATGAACGTTTAAATGTCCTTCAAAAGTAAGTAAATAGATCCGACACATATAAAATGCGGTTAAGCCCACCGTAGACCAAGTTATTATTGCAAAAGTAGGTGAATACAACCAACTATCATTAAGAATTTCATCTTTGGACCAAAAACAATCAAGGGTGGAATACCGCAAAGAGAAAGTGTACCTAATAAAAAAGAAGTAATAGTAATTGGTACATGTTTTGTTAAACCCCCCATAAGCACCATATTCTGACTTTTTTTTGGACAATATCCAACAAGAGTTTCCATTGGATGAATAACGGATCCCGATCCTAAAATCCACACCGGATCATGTCCTTCAAGTCGCACGTTGCTTTCTACCACATCGTTTAAACGAAGTTTTACTATAACATTCCTCTAACTTGGAACCAGTATGGAATTGATTCAATTATGGAATCATGAATAGTCATTGGTTCAGTCGGGACAAAGACATAGTAATTTTTTTTTTCTTATCTACATAGATAATAAATATTTTTCTGAAAAAATCTTAGCAAGACCCCGTCTTTTTTATATGAAGGAAACATTTTTCTATAAATCTCTATCTAAATAACAAACGTGGAATGTGTTATGAATGCCGTTCATTTCCGATGGCAACTCCAATTGATAAGCTTGGAGTCCCACACGCTTAATCACGGTAAACAACCCAAGGAAACGGGGACTTAACTTCCTACGTTTTCCAAACCCGATAGTTCCCTTCCAAGGAGATACCTTTAACATTACTCGGTCTTCTACATGGAATTCTATTGGTCATCTCTTCTTGTCGGCATAACTGTTTTGACGATCTTTAGCCGCCTTCAAGCGCTCCCGGATACCTTTAACCTTGTCGGCCGTCTCTTGAACGATTTCTGGGCCAACAAACGTCTTCTCTCCAACCTCTAACCAACACACAGGGTCCTACATTTTTCTCATAGAAGGCCTCAAAACGGTGCCATCCCAATACTTGAGTGGTAACTATTATTGTACGCAAACGATAAGTGAGAGTCCCAATTACCTTCGAAATCGATCACACATGATCTTAATATGTTTGTAAATGTTTGGATCGTCCGCTCACTTTGACCGTCAGTTTGGGGATGGTAGGTCGTGCTTAATTTCACTCTTGTACCCAACTCTTTTTGTAGGCCATCCCAAAAATTCTAAGTGAACCATCTATCACGATTCGAGACTCCCCACACTTAGAACTTTGACCGTCCTCGGGGAAAACACTAAGTTTTTAGCACAATACAAGACTCATGAGTTGGTTTCGAATTTTCACAAACATTCATAGCATTTCATGAGAATATGGCTTGACTAGTGTAGCAATAATTGGCAATCAAGACAACCCAAGATGAAGATAAGCTAATTTCACAAACCCCTCACGAAAGGTGTAAAACTATTATATCTCTCAATTCATTCCAAAGGGTAAGTGTTTACACTCTTGGCATCAAATTCACATGCATATACACTACCATAAGCTTGAACTAGGTCTCGATTCTCCATTGCTAATGGTCAACACTAAGTGCGGATTAAAAAGTCTTTTTAATCGGGTTGTAACTTGGCTAAGGGTCAAGGTGGGGAAATTTGGTTAAGTGACTAAGCTTTGGACTTTGGAAATAAAACCATGCACAAACATGTGTACTCCTCAATTTTATGCACCCAAGCAATGAGATTTTGCTTGATTTTGAGCTCTTATTTGGCTAAGCACACTATGGACACAATTTGTTTTCACTTCAATATTAGTCTCCAAATTATTATCATAATTTTTCTTTCTTTTTTTCATGTTTACTTGCTTTTCGCTTTTCTCTTTTTTTATTTCTTTTCGGACTACGATACTTGCTTCCAAGGAGTCTAACTAAAAGTATGCACAACTTCATTCCCAAAGTCCGGTAGGTAAAGTGTTTGGCTAACGGGTTAATATGTGGTGTAATGACAGCAAAAATGGGCAATGAGGCTCAAAGTGGGTGATCAAAAAGGGATACATACGTAAGGGCTGACTTTTAGGCTAAATGGTTAAAAAATAACATCAAAGATGGTCTTTTTCACTTCCACGCTAGTATTGCCTAAATGCAATCTTGAAGAGTCCTAGCGCAAGTTCTAGAGTGAAATGAACATGGAAGATGCAATGCACAAACAAAGAAAATAGGATTGAAAATAATGTTCAATCACGACTCAAAAATCTCACAAGTGCATATTTGGCCTATAAAATTAGCAAATCTCACAAAGGCTATCTTAAGTGTGTCAATCAAAACTACTCATGCAAACCACATAACCATTCATTCCATGGTGTTCATGTAATGACAAGAAGAAAAGGCAACCAACTCATGTGTATCACTTGAACTTTTTTTGCCCAAAATAGCCAAAATTTTGAAAAAAATTGTCCCAACTAGCCTAACTATATAAGCCTTGACAAATCATCCAAAATAATTCCCTCCCCACAGTTAAACCATATATTGTTTTCAATATATGCATGATGTAGCACAATCTAAAAACAATAAAGAACAAAAGGAAATAGAAATATTCCTTGATATGATGATGTGTGTCCGATATACGGTTCTTGGTGTAGATGGGTGCCTCTGTGCACTTTGGGGGGAGGGGGTGGAATCCAAACTTGAAGGTGGTGGAACCTGGAAACAATCACACATCAATCAAAGCAACTACACTAAGAAGGAAAATAAAGCTGTAAAATTGGGTTGTCTTCCAATCAACGCCTTTGTTTAACGTCGTTGGCTCGGCACTATCCAAACAAACCAATCACGGGCGATGGATCAATAGCCATAACATCCCGTCCTTAGACTGAAATCCTTCATAAAAAGGTTTCAGCTATGCCCGTTCACTTTAAACGACTTACCCGTTTTCAGGCTTTCAATATCAACCGCTCCATGAGCATACACTTTAACAACTATAAAAGGGCCAACCTACCGTGATCTAAGCTTACCAGGAAATAGTTTTACGTGTGAATGAAAAAGTAAAACTTTTTTCCCGACCATAAACTCTTTCCGGGAGATTAACTTGTCGTGGAAAGCTTTGGTTATTTCTTTATAGATCTTGGAGCTCTCGTATGCGTCATTTCCGATCTCTTCGAGCTCTTACACCTGTAGCTTCCTTAGAACTCCGACTTCATCCATCCATATATTGCACTTTTTGACAGCCCAGTAAGCCCTATGCTCTAATTCAACAAGGAGATGCCATGGTTTACTATATACCTAACGACAAGGGTTGTGGCGTACTGGTTAAGGCCCTGGGGATGTGGTGGAATATCCCATCTTCCCAGGGTTCGAATCCAGGCGTACACAACAATTGTGGCCACTAAGGTTTGATCAGGGCTGATGTCTTACATTCATAATTTGCCAAGGGATTAGTCTAGGCATAGCCTAGGACACCCTTCTAAAAAAAGGGGGACATACCTATAGGTGTCTTGTAGGAAGTACGGTAGGCCCACAAAGCATCATCCAAACGCTCGTTCCAATCCTTACGGTTAGGATTTACGGTCTTCTCAATAATTGATTTGATCTCCCGTTTAGATACCTCGACTTGCCCATTGGATTGGGGATGGTATGCGGTTGAAATCCGGCGAGTCACATTATACTTCTTGAAGAATGGACCAATCACCTTATTTCAAAAGTGTGTTCCCCGATCACTTATGACGGCCCTCGGTGTCCCAAATCTGGCGAAAATGTTAGATCTAAAAAAGATGAAACAATACGAGCATCGTCTGTTCCGGTGGCTTTGGCCTCCACCCATTTTGGAACATAATCGAAACGTAATAAGATATAGGTGAAATCGAAAGAGACGGGGAATGACCCCATGAAATCAATGTCCCACTCATCGAAGATTTCACAAACTAAAATTGGGTTTTGGGGCATTTGATTACGTGGTTCGATATTCCTTGTCCTTTGGCACCTATCCCAACTCTTACAAAATATGTATGCATCTTTAAAGATAGAAGGCCAAAACAGTCCACAATCTAGGACTTTATGTGCCGTACGTTTTGGACCAAAATGCCCCAATAAGCATATTCGTGACAAAACTGAAGTACACTTTATACCTCATGTTGGGGATACATCGTCTGATAATCGGATTAGGACAATGCTTCCAAAGGTAAGGGTTATCCCAAACATAAAACTTAGCATGACTTCTAATTCTATCTTTTTCAGTCCTAGTCAACGTACCTGGCAAGGTGCTTGTAACCAAATAGTTTACAATATCTGCATATATGCAGGGTATGGTCTCTTGAATGATTAGAATATGCTCGTCGGGAAACTCATCCTTCAAGGTAGAAGGATCTTCACCATTTAACAGCCGGCTTAGGTGATCGGTTGCCAAGTTCTCCGATCCACTCTTATCCCGGATTTCGAGGTTGAACTCTTATAGAAGCAACATCCAGCGGATAAGGCGTGGCTTGGCGTCCTTCTTCTTCCTTAAGTATTTAAGAACTGCATGATCAGAGAAAACTATCACTTAGTACCTAATAAATATTGACAAAACTTCTCTAAAGAAAACACTATGGCAAGGAGTTCCTTCTCCGTTGTGGAATAGTTGCTTTGGGCACTATCCAACATACGGGAGGCATAGTAAATTACATGGGGATCCTTACCTGACTTCTACCCCAAAACAACCTCTACCGCGTAATTACTCGCGTCACACATGATCTCGAAAGGGAGATCCCAATTTGGGGGTTGAATTATGGGAGCAGAAGTTAGTTTGTCCTTTAGCTCATCAAAAGCCTTCTTACAAGCTCCATCAAAATGGAAGTCCACATCTTTTTGTAAAAAGCAACATAACAGTCGTGTAATCTTCGAAAAGTCCTTTATGAACCTTTGATAGAAACCTGCATGACCAAGGAAAGACCGGACTTCCCTAACACAAGTAGGGTAAGGTAGAGTTTTAATGACACCTGTTTTAGATTTATCTACCTCTATGCCCTTCTTTGAGACAATATGACCCAAGATAAGATCATGGCTAACCATAATATGACATTTTTCATAATTTAGAAAAAGGTTAGTCTGATAGTCTCTATACATCACTTTAAAATCTTGGTCAAATTGCTCAAACACCTCTAACGAATTACCATAAACAGTGAAATCGTCCATAAACACTTCAATTATACTCTCTACAACTCGGAAAAGATACTTACCATGAAACTTTGAAAAGTAGCGGGCGCATTACAAAGGCCAAAAGGCATACGCCTAAGGGTGTTAACGAGTCGAGCTTTTAACGAGCTACTCGAGCTCGAGCTCGTTTATCTCGAGCTCGAGCCTAATAATTATCGAGCTCGAGTGGATCTCGAATACAAAATAAAGATCGCTTAACTTAAAGAGTCGAGCTCCGTAACACCAATGTTCGACTCGACTCGTTCGAAAGCTCGATTAAACTTAACGAGTCGGGTCGAGTCGAGTCGAGTCGAGCCATTCGAGCCTACACTTTTCGAGCCAAACATATTCATATGTTTACAGACTAAATAATCAAAATATAAAAATTATCGTGCTTGAGTAAATAAACGAGTTAATCGATCTTGAATTCGAGCTCATAAACGAACATCGAGCTTAAACATTGAAAAATATTCGAGCTCGATCTCAGCCCGAATCTGAAAAAGTTAACCGAGCTCGAGCTCGAGCTTGATATTATTTTTTCAAGCCCGGCTCGAATAGCCTGCTACTCGACTCGACTCGGCTCGTTAACACCATACGCCTATAGGAAACGTACCAAATAGGCATGTAAAAGTAGTCTTTTCATGATCCTCCGGTGCCACCGGGACTTGATGGAAACCTGAATATCCATAAAGACAACAATAGTGAGATTTTCCCGCCAATCGTTCCAACATTTGGTCGATGAAGGGAAGTGGAAAGTGATCCTTTATAGTAGATGAGTTCAACCTCCTATAATCAATGCATACTCACCATCCATTTTAGACTCGAGTAGGCACCGAATCACCTTCGGTGTTTTTAACCACAGTTAAACCCGTCTTTTTAGGTATTACCTGAACGAGACTTATCCATTTGCTATCAGAGATTGAGTAGATAATACACGCATCAAGAAGTTTGAGAATCTTCTTTTTCACTACCTCCATCATGGGTGGATTGAGACGTCGTTGGGCTTCTTGGAATGGCTTGTAGTCATCTTCCAACAAGATCTTGTGCATACAAATGGAGGGACTCAACCCTTTGATATCAGCTATAGTCCAGTTGGTCGCCTCTTTGTGCTCCTAAGCACACTCACCAACCTTTGCTCTTCATCGCTTGATAGCTCGGTGGAAATGATTACCGGTAAAGTGCTATCCTTGCCTAAATAAGCATACTTTAGGTGGCTTGGCAACTCCTTCAACTCATGTACGGGGGCTTGCACAATATAAGGAAAAAACTTTGTGTAAAAAGAAGGTAGATTAACATTTGATACCTCAAACTTCTTATGTCGGTCAGACTCCATAGCTGAAACTGTCTTCTTGAGCTCGGGCCCTATGTCGTACTCCTTCATCAATAGATTAACCGTTTTTGCATCTAGGTGCCTTGTGATTGCAACCTCCAACAAATCACGGTTAGTCAAGCCATAGAAGTCATGAGTAATAGAAATAAAGTTTTAATATTACTTACTAGGAATTTTGGGCGTTACAATAATAGAGTTAATACATATGAAAATTGATTTTAATTTTATGTAAAATAGTTTAACCACCGTAAACGAGATGTTCAAACTATTAACATCATCTAATTACAATACAAGATAATATGAACAAACTTATCAACTTCAATAGTAATGAAGAAGATATGAAAAATCTATTCTAGAAAAGAAATGTAAACCCTAATTCTAGAAAGGGTAAACAGAGAGAAAATTGTAAGCTACTGAAGATGAAAGGAAACAAATGAAATGGTTCAAAAAGAAATGAACTAAGTTTTCACTTTATATACTAAGTCTAAAACTTTCACTTTAGCCTTTCGTCTTTAAGAATAATGCTCCGCTACCCTTGTACATTCTCAAGAAGTGAGGCGCGACCCTTCCTATCCTCAACTATCAGCTTTAGTCCAAAACACCCCTTATACTTTCTGAAAATAATACAAGGACACCAAATAATTTATAGATGACAAGATTGGAATACACTCATTACCTTTTAACACGAGATAACATTTTTTTGGCAAACCCATAACTGTGGTTACGTTCGAGGATGAAAATGGGAGAAGGTTCAGTGAAGTAGATTTTTGGCGGGTCTGACATTTTTTTTTAAGGAGGGAAACACTTGGTAATCATTTTTGGCGCATTCTCCATATTTGGAGAAAATTTTATTCTCTCTCCTACTTTCCCAATTTTGGGGATGGAGATGGGGAAGCTGTTGGAGCATATTTTAGATCTAAAATCCCCATATTCCCTATTTTCTCCAAAATAGGGAAGCTGTTGGAGATGCTCTTATAATTTTGAGGTTAACAAAACTGTATATACAAACAGAGCCATCTATGTAGATATAACAATGGTGAAATAAGCGTACAAAAGACAAATTGGTTATAATATTTATAGTAAACTATACTTATGGTCCATGTATAGTGAAGTAATTGGATATCTCTTCTATAGTTCATTTTTTACATTTTTGGTCATTGTTGTTTTAATTTTTTTGCAAATTCGATCCATGCGTCAAACACTAATAGTTTTCGTTCGTTAAACACTAATAGTTTTCGTCCGTTAAGTGAATACTCATGCATGTATGCATGTAGCAACATTTTCATGAGGTTATAATCTTTCACTCATAACTCTAATCAAGATGTTTTTTGAAGTTGTTTATTTTTCGAGATCTACATACCGATAAAATTTGGTGAATTATGGAGCAAGCATCAATGAGTTGTGTATTTTCAAGTAGGACTCGTATACTCATGTAGGAACATCTTCGTGATGTCATGACTTTTCACTTGTCACTGAGGTTATAAATGACGTGAGGCTTGACATGACGATAAGACCAAGCCTCAAGCTTTAGAAGCCATGACGAGACAATGACGTTTTTCAAGACTTGACTAATGGCGACAAAACTCTTATCATATAATATTATGTATATAAACATATGTTTTCTACTATGACTCAACGAGTTAATAATTTAAATTAGGTTATATATCAAAAACTAAGAAATAGAACATTAAAAACGTAAAAAAAAGAATCAAATCTCGCGTTACAAATACAAGATATTAGGCCATGGTGTGTCATAGATTTAACATGGTGTGAGACACATACCTTGAGATACGACGACTTTTGCGGTGAACCTTTTAGAACACTGCTCGTAACTTGAATGGTCGGATGTAGATGATTCTTTAAGTTGCTTATTATTTTGAATCTGCATATACAAAAAAAATCTTAAAAAACGCGATAACTCCTTGTCCTTGATGCTTTCTCAATAAATCAACAAAATTTTCCAGTATATAGATGACTAGATCTCGAAAAAACAAACAACTTAAAAAATCCAGTTCGATTCGAATTCTGAATGAAAAACTATAACGTCACCTATGCATACACAAATCCTCACGTGGAAAAATCAATTAATTAAACATTTGAAAATGATAATGACAAAATATAAATAAATAAATTATAAAAATAATATCCAATAATTTCATCATAACACAAATACCAAAAATATAGTGTAATATTTGGGCATGTTAATTAAGTTAACAAATGAAGTCACCTAAACTCAAAAGGTGGTGTATTATACTCTTTACCACATGCAATGTGGCTCTCTTTTATAAACATTTTATTTTTTATCATGGACTCATGGTCCAATTATTTTACGTGTGTGCTTATTTTTTTAATTTTTTTTTGATTATTTGAAATACGAGTTACTAAAAAGAAGAAGAAAGTTACAAAAACAAAAAAAAAAATTAGAAATTAAACAAAAGTGAGAAGTATAAATATTTATTTGGGTAAAGTACACATTTATAAGGTCCTTCGGCTTGAAACTCACGAACAATTTTAGTCCCTAACGTACTAAATGTTAACTTAAGTCCGTGCTTCAACATTCGAGATGCTACTTTATCTCTTACCTGATGCACATCTATCTCAATGTGTTTGGTTCTCTCATGAAATACTGGGTTGTTAGCAATTTGATAGCAGATTTGTTATCGCAGTGTAAATTTATAGAAAGTAAATTTGTTACTTTCAAATCTGTTAAGATACTAAGAACCCTTATAATCTCACAGAGAGCAGAGGCCATAGCCCTGTATTCTGAGTTCGCAGAAGAGCGAGAAACAGTAGTTTGTTTCTTACTTTTCCACGATATCATACAATTACCTAAGAAAAGACAATAACTGGTGACTGAACGTCGTGTTGTGAGACACTTACCCCAATCAGCATCAACATAGACATTCAACTTAAAATCAGAAGAAACAGAAAAATTAATACCTTTACCTGGAGAGGACTTCAAATACCGCAACACTCTAAGAGCTAACTTCAAATGTGACAAACGTGGTGAATGCATGAACTGGCTTAAACAATGAACAACAAAAGCTATATCTGGTCTAGTAGCTAATAGATAGATCAATCTTTCTATCAACCTTTGATAACCAGTAAAGTCCTTTAAAGTTGGATCTTTAGAATCTGAACCAAAAGTATCTGTAACTATTAAGTTCATATCCATTGGTGTACTAATGGGTTTAACTCCTAAATATCCAAAATCATTTAACAATTCTAAGCAGTATTTTATTTGAGACATGCAAATACCTTTTTCAGTCATTATAAATTCTATTCCTAAAAAGAACTTTAACTCACCAAGATCTTTTATTTTAAAATTAGATTGTAAATGATCCTTTACCTTTTTTATTTTAGACATACAATTTCCTGTTAGAACAATATCATCAACATAAACTAAAAGAACTAGAAAGACAGAATTAGTACTTTTAGTAAATAGGGAATAATCACTGGAAATTTGAACAAAACCATTATCAAATAAGCAAGAAGACAATTTTTCATACCATTGTCTTGGATCTTGCTTTAAACCATAAAGAGATTTTATAAGTTTGCAAACTCTTTTATCATTAGGTGAAAAATACCCAGGAGGTAATGACATATAAACCTCTTCAACAAGATCACCATATAAAAAAACATTGTTTACATCAAGTTGGCACAAAGACCATTGATTTTGAACAACCAAAGCAATAACACAACGAACTGTAACCATTTAAACCATTTTTACAACAGGTGAAAACGTTTCCTCATAATCCAAACCTTCCCTTTGAGAGTAACCCTTGGCAACAAGCCTGTCTTTATACCTCTCAATTTCACCACTGGACTTATACTTAAGCTTATAAATCCACCTACAACCAATAGGTTTACGACCAGGAGGCAAATCAGTTAAGGTCCAGGTACCATTTCTATATAACGCTTTCATTTCATCATTCATTGCAATGATCCAGTTTTTATCTTTACTAGCTTCAAAAAAACTTTCATGTTCAACAACCTTATTCAAAGTAGAAACAAAACAGAAATTCTCTTGACTAAGATAAGAATAATTAACAACTTTTTCAAGACCATATTTTACCTTCCTCTCTACAACATAGTCACTAAACCAACGAGGTAAATTAGAAGGACGACTAGACTTTCTAACTATGGTTGCATTAGGTTTGGACGAACAACCCTCAGAAGGGGAATTCAGGTGTTCATCATGATTTTGAACACGTAAGGGACTAAAGTCAGCATCACATTGACCATCGACAGATATATTAGTACTACCAGGATCATTAGATCCGGCAGCCCTTTTTGAAGAATTATTATCACTAGTACTGCCAGAATTACTTCTGGTAGCTCTATTTAGACTACTCGAATGATCATGGTTGCTACTATTGTTCTCAGAGCTGAGTAAAATAGATCCATCTTGAGTTTTCTCCCTATTATCATCATCGGGTATTCCAGAAGTGAAGTCAGTAGTCTGAATAAAGACGATATAAAAAAAGTTTAAAGTATTTAAATCACTAGAGTTCAAATCTTGTTTGGTTGCACGCATTTTAAAGGGAAAATTTGTTTCGTAAAACTTTACATCACGAGAAACAATTATTTTTTTGGAATCTAAACTGTACAGTCTATACCCCTTTTTGGAATTAGAATAGCCAAGTAAAACACATTTTTCACTTCTAGAAGAAAATTTATCAGAATTATTCGGCTTGACAGCAAAACACAAACATCCAAAATTTCTTAAGTGAGGTAAAACAGGTGCAAACCCATAAACAAGATCATAAGGAGACTTTCCATTTACAACAGATGAAGGAGTTCTATTTATCAAATAAGTGGCAATGAGAATACACTCACTCCACATGTTCAATGGAATTTCCCCTTGAAACATTAAAGCCCTAGCTACATTTAACAAATGCCTATGCTTGCGTTCTACAACCCCATTTTGTTGGGGTGTATACACGCAAGAGGTTTGATGAATAATTCCTTTTGACTTAAAAAACTCACCTAAAGTATTGTTCACAAATTCAGACCCATTATCACTTCTGAACACCCTTATATGTTTCCCAAATTGTGTAAACAGCAGACTGTGAAAAGCCACAATATTATTATAAACTCCATCCTTGTGTTTTAACAAATAAACCCACACAAAACGAGTAAAAGCACAACAATAGTCAAAAAATACTTATATCCTTCCTTGTTGGCCACACGATAGGGTCCCCACAGATCAATATGAATTAAATCCCCAAGACTTTTGGTATTATGATCACTAAGTTTGAACTTATCTCTAACTTGTTTAGCCTTGTGACAGACTTCACATGGACCAGAATCATGATTATTACCTAAGTCCAACTTATGTCTTAGCACATTAAGAACTTGATCAGCAGGATGTCCTAAACGACTATGCCAAAGTTGATGAGAAACATTACAAAGCATAGACATATTGGAAGTATTTACACCATTATTAGAAGATGAAATAAAAGGTTCACTTTTTAGTAACCTGATCAAAGAAGTAAAGACCTCCTTGTTCACTACCAGTCCCCATAATTTTCATAACAGGAAAATCCTGAATTAGAAAGCATTTAAACTCATTAAATCCGACAAAGATTTTGCTACCTCGAGTAATTTTATGCACAAACAACAAATTGACATGAAAATCAGGAATAACCAAAACATCAAATAGAGTAACTTTGTCATTAAGTTTAAAATTCCCAATTTTGTTGATTATAGCCTCATCACCATTAGGCTGAGTCACTTTTAACATTAAATCAAAAATATCAACCACATTTTCCAAGTAAGACACAGATGATGTCATGTGCTGATTAGCACCTGAATCAATAATCCAACCAGACCTATTTAACTTGGAAGAAAAGGCAGAAATAGTAGACATAATGGCAGAGAACATACCAGCCATATTGCCAGAAATGCCCTTAGGTTGTTTCTGATCAATTAGAGACAATAACTTGTTTATTTGTTCTCCAGTGATGGATGAGGAAGAATTCTGACCACAGCCAGAACTACCAGTAATGCAAGCATTACTTGATGAAGACTTAGGAAACTGATTAGCCTTATTCTTGGTAAATTGAAAATCCTTAGGGAAGCCAATTAATTTGAAACATCTTTCAATTGTATGTCCGGTTAACCCACAGTGTTTGCACACGAGAGGGGGTTTCCTAGATTGTTTCTTAGTATTAGACGTTTTTCCAAAAAAGGCAGAGTTCTGAACTTTGGTATCAGGAGAGGAACGAGACATGCCACGATGTGACTCTTCTTTTGATACCAAAGAGAATGCAGTCTTAACAGAGGGTAGAGAATCAGTAGTTAACATGTTACTTCTTATGTTGATATACATGTCATCTAACCCCATTAAGAATTGCATTAACTTCAACAACTGGTTATGTTTTGAAAACTCATGAGACGCGTTACACAAACATGAAGACAGTTTTATTAAGGCATCAAACTGTTTCCAAAGAGCATTTAACTTGTGATAATATTCAGAAACAGGAACACCATTCTGACTTAAAGATTTAATTTTCTGATGTAGATTAAAAGTGACATATCCATCAATTTTATCATAAGTTTCCTTAAGTTTATCCCACACTTCTGAAGCAACTTTAGAAAAAACCTGATTGACAAACAAATCTTCAGATATGGAACCAAGAATCCAGGACAAAACCACAGAGTTACATCTATCCCATTATTTTTCCAACAGTTCATTGTCAATAGGACGAATAACAGATCTATTAACAAATCCAAGCTTATTTTTGGTCTCCAAAGCAAGTATCATGGCACAAGACCAGACTTTATAATTTTCAGTACCAGTTAATTTCAAACTCATAATAGGCACACCAGTAGTATCACTCGGATGAAGATACAAGGGATCCCAAAATCCAGCTTAGCAATGAGAGATTGCTCGCCTGGATGTTTGGGCGTCTCTTCACCAGTCATGATCACAACTGAGAAAAAATACACAGGGTGAAAAAACTAAGAGACTACAATAGCAGGATTCCTTGCCACTTAGAGGTGGTAGGTAAAGCCAATCTCTTAGCCACCAAGCAGAAAAGAAAATGAGAGAAGGCATACAGGAGATAGGGAAAGTAAACCTTACCAGAGCCTGCTACAACCTGTTAGAGAAAGGGAAAAGACTTACAGAGGATCCTTGAAGAGAAGCACAATGGAAACTGGTCCAAACCTCTGATGAGTCAGAGATCAGAACACAAAACCTAAACAGATCACAGAACTAGAGGTGATCAACGTCTGATCCTTAGGTGGAGACCAAGTCCAACTAACCACCTTAGACACAGAACCCTGACCAGATCTAGAAGAGTCACAACAAGGAACCAGAACAAAAGAAAACAAACATCAGGATGAGCAGAAATGAGCACCTCAAGACAGTCAATACAGAACCAGGGAAAAACAATATAGATCCAAGGTCCGTATTAAGTCACAAGAAGAGATGTCTCATATATAACACTACAAGGTTTGAAGAAATTACACTATAACACTGCATGCAATAAGGTTTTTGAAAATACATAATGTACAAATGAAATATCCACACTAAAAATTGCAGATCTATTAAAAGAAAAAATCGTACAACAAAAAACTTAATTACACAGGTAATAAGGAACACATACAGATCTAGATAGAAGAAGTACAACGTACAACCACAAGGATCTGTACAAAAAAACAGATCTGAAAGGATCTGAGATCAATGCAATATACAAGAGGCGAAACAGAAAAAGAAAACTCCACAACTCATTCAGATCTACTAGGATAAGAACGGGATTTATGCAAGAGAAACAAAACTCCACAACTCATCCCAATCTACAAAGATAAAAACGAGATTTATGCAAGAGTAACGAAGAAACACAACTTCTTCAACCAAGCGTTCAGATCTAACGAGATAAGAACGATAGGAAGAAAACAATAGGAGAAGAAACCTCAGATTCGTCCAGATCTACTGAGATAAGAACGAAGCAAAGGATTATGTGAGGAAAACTACTCAGATATGTCCAGATCTAGAGAGATAAGAACAATAAGTGAGTAGAACAAAACAAAAAGAAGAGATGATGAACCAAAAACACAGATAAGTTCAGATCTAGAAAGATAAGAACTCAAAATGAACCAAGAACCTCATAAATGTTCAGATCTAGAAAGACAAGAACACAACTAAGGGAACAAGAATGAACAATTGAGATTAGTCAAACTAAAAACTCGATCAAACAAATTTTAGAACAACAAAAACGATTTAAGGCGTTTTTTGAAAAAGTTTTGAAACAAAACACTCTCTGAAAATCGAGAGAGGAAGAACAATAGCAGCTTACCACAAGACGATGCAAGAAGAGCGAGGATCGAAGTCAGAGCTCTGATACCATGTTCAAACTCTTAACATCATCAAATTACAATACAAGATAATATGAACAAACTTATCAACTTCAATAGTAATGAAGAAGATATGAAAAATCTATTCTAGAAATGAAATGTAAACCCTAATTCTAGAAAGAGTAAACAGAGAGAAAATCGTAAGCTACTGAAGATGAAAAGAAACAAATGAAATGGTTCAAAAAGAAATGAACTAAGTTTTCACTTTATATACTAAGTCTAAAACTTTCACTTTAGCCTTTCGTCTTTAAGAATAATGCTCCGCTACCCTTGTACATTCTCAGGAAGTGAGGCGCGACCCTTCCTATCCTCAACTATCAGCTTGTTGGGAACTGAAGATTTGCTAAGTATGGATAGTACTGCCAGAACAACTTTAATACTTCCAGGGCATAATTAATACTGCTAGAGTGAAGTTAGTACTGCTTGTCAAGATTAATACTGCTGAAGCAAGGTTAGTACTGCTGAGTCAAGTTAATGCTGCTGGAATGAATTAATGTTGCTGGAGAATATTAGTACTGCTCATGCTGAATGAAGTTAATATTGCTCGTGCATAAAGATGTTAATGCTGCTTGTGATCATAAGTTTGGAATGCGAGAATGTTGGAGATAAAGATGGAATGATTGAAGATAATCATGAAAGAATATTCTGAAGATCGATTTTGTTTTGATAGTTATCTTGTAATTATTTTGTATAAATAGATGTTGATAGATAGCTATTCGGTACGAGAGTTTCAGAATACGTTTTGTTTTAGAGAAAATTAACCTCAAGGTTTAGAACCCTATTTCTAGAGAAGTAGAAGTCGTCTTGATTGAGCCTGTTCATCAAGATTGAGGTTTGGTTGTAAGCTTGTGAGTTGAATTAGTGAATACAAACAGCTGTGTGTTTTCTGATATATTGTTCTTTGATTGTGTGAATTAAAGTTCTATTCCGCAGATTCTTTAATTCTGAGTTCTAAGTATTATTAGTCTTGTTAAGATTCGATCCTGACAAGTGGTATTAGAGCCTGTGTTTCTTAGAATTCTACAATTATTATGGACAATTCTATTGAATCAAACAGTACTCTTGTTTCTAAGGTTCCCATGCTCAGACCCAATGAGTTTGACATGTGGAAAATTAGAATCAAGCAGTATATTCTGCTTACTGATTATTCCATCTGGGATATCATAGAGAATGGTCCATGTGCTGAAGGAAGAATTGGACCAGATGGCAAAAGACCTCCTCCAAAGACTGATGCAGAGAGAAAAGTCAGACAAATAGAGATGAAGGCCTTAAGCACTCTTCTTTTGGCTATCCCCAATGAATATCAGCATCAATTTCATCACTGCACTGATGCTCAGACTCTGTGGAATGCATTGGAAAAGAGATTCACTGGCACCAAAAGCACCAAGAGGAATCAGAAGGCAATTCTCAAGCAGCAGTATGAAAACTTTACTTCTACTAAGAATGAGTCTATGACTCAAACTTTTGATAGATTTAATAAGCTGATTGGAGAATTGGCCACAGTAGGAGTCAAGATGGAGGCTGATAATGTTAACAGAAAGTTCTTAAGATCATTAGGTGAAGAGTGGACAATGTATACTGTGTCCTTCAGACAGAATGACCAATTGGAAGATAAAGAGCTTGATGATCTTTACAATGATCTTAGAGTCTTTGAAGCAGAGGTTGAAGCCAAAAAGAAGCCCTCTGGATATGTACATAATGCTGCACTCCTTTCAGCATCACCTGATTCTACTGCTAACCCTGAATCAGTTAGTGCTGCTGGAGGAGTCAATCAGGAAAAGACCAATGATTCAGTACTAGAAGCCTTCTTTTCTAGTCATGTTAATTCCTCATTGATTAATGATGACATAGAACGGATTAATGCTGATGATCTTGAAGAGATGGATATCAAGTGGCAGATGGCTATGCTGTCTATGAGGGTGAAGAGATTCATAAAGAGGACAGGGAGAAACAACTTTTCCCAAAGAAGAGAAGATGGTGCTGGATTTGACAAGTCCAAAGTTGAATGCTACAAGTGTCACAAGATGGGACACTTTGCCAGGGAATGCAGAGGTGGAACATCTCACAACAGCCATCAACAAACTCAGGCTGGAAGCTCCAATCAAAACAGAAACTCTATTCAAGCTCTTGTCTCTCAACAAGGAATGGGATTTGATTGGAGTGATCAAGCAGAAGAGGCCATCCAAAATCAAGCACTTATGGCTGAAGTTTCAGATCTTCCCACTGAGGTAAAATCTAATCTCTGTACTCAAGCTTGTATAGACACTGTTAAAAGGTATAGAGATCACAATCAGGGAATGTGTGATGACCTTAAGAGATTAGAAAAGGACAGAAAAGACTATGTAGTAATTGTTGAGAAGTTTGAAGAACAGATTAGGGCTTTTCAAGCCAATGAACTTCAACACTCCTATGATACAAACTACTGGAAATGGGAAAAGGATGGTCTAGAGTTCCAGCTTAGAGAATCCAGGGAAGAGTGTGAGAAACTAAAAGGAGAGCTTGAGAAAGTTAAACTTGATGTAGAAAAGTTTAATTGTGCCTCTAAAGTCATGGACAACATAATCAACTCTCAAATCCATAGTAAGTTGAAACCAGGCCTAGGGTACAATGCCACACCCCTACCCTACAACAACACCTACATCCCTCCTAAGTCATACCTATTAGAAACCAAGGATAGGAAGGACTTACCTGAAGGAGCCACTGAAGTAGATCCATTAGATAAAGTAGTTGTTGAGGATAAGACTGAAAAAGAAGGATCTGATGAGGAATGTGTAAGTCCATGTGTTAAGAACAATGAGATGAAAAGGACTGGAAAGGGAAAGGGAGTTCATTATACACAGACCACTGTTGTGAACTCTAATACTTGTGAACATTGTTCTTGCAAGAAATCTCAAGAGAATAAGCCCAAAAAACATGATAAAAAGAGGGGAAATCAAAGAAATTGGAATAACCAGTGGACACAAAAGCAAGGAGTTGATCTGCAAAGGATTAACAGACCAAAACCTTGTTTTATTTGTGGCAAATTGAATCATCTTGCCAAACACTGTTATTTCAATCCTATTAACCAAAAGAAAAGTCTTCAAAGAAGTTTTCAAAAATCTTCTGGTTATAGGAAGCCTGCAAGGAATAATGTGGCTAAGAAACAAGCTGAATCCAAAAGCCACATGAGAAAACAGACTGAAAAGGAATGTGTCAATATGTGGGTCCCCAAAAGCACTAATGTTAGTACTGCTACCTCAGATAGTACTGCTGACAAGGATAGTGCTGCTAGAAGCAATACTACTGCCAATACTGCTGCTAGCAGTGTTAGTGCTGCTAACACTGTTAGTACTTCTTTTAAAGAGAATGCTGCTGCTAGCAGTGTTAGTGCTGCTAACTCTGTTAGTACCTCTTCTAAGAACAATACTGCTGCTAGCAGTGTTAGTGCTGCCAACACTGTTAGTACTTCTTCTAAGGTTAATACTGCTTCTAGTTTTTGTGCTGCTAGACCAATCATATTGACAAAGTACTCCAGTACTGCAGTACCTAAGTTTGAAAATCTCATCAAAACCCAGTGCAAGTACTTTGATGAGCAAGGGAGACCCAAGACCACTTTGGCTTGGGTTCCCAATAAAAACTAAATGATTTATCTGATGTGCAGGGCAACCAACAGCTCAAGGGGAAAGAGCATCTGGCATGTTGATAGTGGTTGCTCCAGGCACATGACAGGTAACATGGCCTGCCTCAAGAATTTCAAAAGAATTGATGGAGGACATGTTGCTTTTGGAAATAATCCTACAGGAGGTAATAAGCACTATAAAACAAAGCACATAGAGATCAGGTATCACTTTATTAGAGACTGTAATGAAAAGAAATTAATTCAAGTTGCTAAAGTTCATACCAATGACCAGTTTGCAGATCTATTCACAAAAGCTTTTGATGTGGGTAGATTCACTTTCTTGGTAGCAAGTGTGGGCTTGATCAACCTTGAATAAATTCATGATTTTTTAACTTTTTATACCTGTATTTCTTTGTATATTTGGTGTTACTAACTAGTTTTCTCAGAAACTCAGTATGACTCAGATTGACAATTGCTGCAAAGTGTAAGTATAGTTACTACTGCCAGTGTAGAGTTACTACTGCTAGTACATATTTTCTACTGCCAATGTGTAGTTAATACTGCTTTGTAGTTAATACTGCTTAGTGGTTAATATTGCTTTGTAGTTAATACTGCTTAGTGGTTAATACTGCTTTGTAGTTAATACTGCTTAGTAGTTAATACTGCATGTGTAGTTAATACTGCTTTGTAGTTCATACTGCTTAGTAGTTAATACTGTATGTGTAGTTAATACTGCTTTGTTGTTAATACTGCTTAGTAGTTAATACTGCTTGTGTAGTTAATACTGCCTTGCAGTTAATACTGCTCAGTCGTTAATACTGCTAAGTCGTTAATACTGCTTTTAAAGAAAATCAGGGCTAGTACTGCTATAAATACTCTTTCAGCCCGCCAAAGTTCATAACGTCTCTTTGCATTCAATTTATCTCTCTCTCGTTCTAACCTTTCTCCCTAGAATCTATGTGTTTTCTATCCAAATCCTCAGGAAGAATGACGTCAATGGAGTTTGTAGATAAGCACAATGAGATTGCGATGCTTCAGAAGCCAAAGCAGGCCGCAGGATTTCATGATATTGTGGATTTTCTCAAGTCCACACACATCTCTCATGCCCTAACAGTGTGCCCAACCATATATATCGAGCATCAAAAGCAATTTTGGGAGAATGCAACTGTTATATTCGAAGATGGGCAGAAAATCATTCGATCAAGGGTTTGTGACAAACCCTTGAAGGTCACAGAGGAGGTTATTCGCATCACTCTTCACTTAGATGATGCCTCAGGTATAACCTATCTCTCTAATGATGAACTTTTCTCGGCCTTACCAAGAATGGGGTATGAAGGTCCCATTGGAATTTTTAAATTCTACAAGTCAAAGTTTTTCACCCAATGGCGATTTCTTGTTCATACTCTTATGCACTGTATTTCAAAGAAAACAACTGGATGGAGTGAGTTTAGCAGTACCATTGCTTATGTCTTGGTCTGCTTAGCCACTGCCAGAAAGTTCAATTTTTCAGCAATGATTTTTAATGATCTTGTGGCAAACCTAGAATCCAAAAAGAGCTTTTACATGTATCCCAGGTTTGTCCAAGAAGTAATTAACCATGAATTGACGGATTTACCTCAGTCTGCTGAGGTATATGTGCCAAAACCCCCTAAAGGGAAGGTTTTCTCAAATATGAGAAGAATTCCTAGGTACTCGGAAGGAGTTGACACACCATTGTTCTCTACAATGATGGTTGTGTCCCACACCACTGAAGGTATGGCATCAGGGTCAAGGCCCCCATTAGACACACCCACTGATGGCCAATCCCAACCTTCCATCACCAAAGAAATCCCACAGTCCATTCTTTTAAGACCCACTCCCAAAATCACCAAGAAGTTTGAAAGAAGAAAGGTACACAAGGTTCCTTCCCTTGGTGTATCTCCTAAAAGCCCAAAGCCTACAAGCCCTCTATTGGAGCATTCTCCAATAGAGAATATCAAAAGGGTAACCACAGGGGTGTCTCCCAACCCCAAGAAGGTGCTCTCTAAGGAGAAGGATGAGCATGTGGGCTGCAAGGCTGCCACTACTTCTGCTAGCAAAGAGAAGGACAGTGGTAACATCACTAAGACCTTCCCCACGGCAACTCAGAATGTGAAAACATTCAAAGGACCCAGGCGCCAAGAAACCATGGGAGTAGGTTGTGCTTTTGCTAGGCAAGAGACACCTACTAAAACTTCCAATGGTCCTGTAAGGGAGGTAAACACTTCTAAACCAGGTGAGGATAGATATACTTATGAGGAATTGATGGAAACCATTGCCAACATCAACATTGATGTCATGAATCAGCAGAAGGAGATTGATGAGCTTAAGAAGGTGGTTCTTTATCAACACACCAAGATAGAGAAGAATAAGAAGATGATCACCAAGCTGCTGCAAAGAAGGAAGAAAGCTCAGTATGTTCTGAAAAGGAGAAGATCAACCACTGATGCTTCCAAAAAGGGGGAGTTAGAAACTGAACTAAACATGGAGGATGCAAAGGTTGAGGGAGAGAATGAGCATAAGGTTGAGGGGGAGGCTGAGCAGGTTGCAGAAGTTGCAAAGGAAGCAGAAAGTGAGAAAGCAGCAGTAACTGAAACTGCAGAAAATGAGAAGGAAGTAGTATCTGAGTTTCAAGCAGCAGAAACCACAGAAAAAGCAGTAGAAACAGTTAATGCTGCAGTATCTGAGATTGAAGCAGCAATAGCTGAAATTATGAAGAGTCTTGTTGATGCAGCAGTATCTGAAAGTGAGAAGGAAGCAGTATCTGTATCTACAGTAACTAAATCTGAGATTGAAGCAGAGGTATTTGAGATTGTGAAGAATAGTGTTGAAGCAGCAGTATCAAAGATAGTAAAAGAAGCAGTAACAGATAGAGCAGCAGAAATGGTTAATGCTGCTAGTCAAAAAGCAGCAGAAACCATTCAAGCAGCAGAAATGGTTAATGTTGCTGAAAAACATAAGGCAGCAGAAACCATCCCTGAAGCAGCAGAAACAAAGGAAACAGCTGAAACCATTCCTGAAGCTGTTAAATCACTCAAAAGAACCAAGATGGTGTCAAACAAAAGACCAAGAACAAAGTCTATAGCTTCAAAGAAGAAAGTTGTAAAGAAGCCTAGGGTGGAACCCATTGTAGAAGAAGCTAAGAAGGAAGTTGGGAAAGAGAAAGCTGATCAAAAAGTTGCTGAAGAAGAAGTGACAACTCCATCAGGTCAACCAAGCAATGTACAATCACAAACAAATGATCAATGTGATATGTGTATTACTGTGGTTGATACTAGTCCAATCAAAGTTAAACCATTAGCTTCTATGGCTCCTGAGATCATCTTCTGGGACACATTGATAGAGCAGAGAAAGGAGTACATTAGAATCAAAAGAGCAGATGGGAAGTTTGAAGTCTGTTCTACATGGGGAAGACTTATCAGAATATGCTCTAGATCTGACGTAGAGGAGATGTACAAGGTTGGAATGAAGCTGTATGGAAATATGCTGACTGAGAATGGAATGTCCATCACCAAAATGGTACTTGAATACTTGTGTCTAATGTTCAATACAGAAGCAGTTAAGTATTTGACAGAAAGGCAATTTCAAGCTGTTACCAACTGGATGCTTATTGAAAACTGTGGTGTGTATGTCATAACACTTGACTATGCATATCATGAGTATTATTTGGTGGATAAAATATACAAGCACAGCATGACAAGGTTGGATGGAATGCTAAAAGCTAAGTTGGTGTGTGACAAAGATTCTAAGATGGCAAGATACCTGGTAAGAAGGATCATCAATCAAAGTTTGGGATTGAATCCTGACTTGGGTGTTCAAGATTAAGTTTTGGAAGCATCATCATCTGAAGAACTTGACTTCTCTTTCTAAAAGTCAAGTTAGGGGGAGATTGTTGGGAACTGAAGATTTGCTAAGTATGGATAGTACTGCCAGAACAACTTTAATACTGCCAGGGCATAATTAATACTGCTAGAGTGAAGTTAGTACTGCTTGTCAAGATTAATACTGTTGAAGCAAGGTTAGTACTGCTGAGTCAAGTTAATGCTGCTGGAATGAATTAATGCTGCTGGAGAATATTAGTACTACTCATGCTGAATGAAGTTAATACTGCTCGTGCATAAAGATGTTAATGCTGCTTGTGATCATAAGTTTGGAATGCGAGAATGTTGGAGATAAAGATGGAATGATTGAAGATAATCATGAAAGAATATTCTGAAGATCGATTTTGTTTTGATAGTTATCTTGTAATTATTTTGTATAAATAGATGTTGATAGATAGCTATTCGGTACGAGAGTTTCAGAATACGTTTTGTTTTAGAGAGAATTAACCTCAAGGTTTAGAACCCTATTTCTAGAGAAGTAGAAGTCGTCTTGATTGAGCCTGCTCATCAAGATTGAGGTTTGGTTGTAAGCTTGTGAGTTGAATTAGTGAATACAAACAGCTGTGTGTTTTCTGATATATTGTTCTTTGATTGTGTGAATTAAAGTTCTATTCCGCAGATTCTTTAATTCTGAGTTCTAAGTATTATTAGTCTTGTTAAGATTCGATCCTGACACAGCTTTAGTCCAAAACACCCCTTATACTTTCTGAAAATAATACAAGGACATCAAATAATTTATAGATGACAAGATTGGAATACACTAATTACCTTTTAACACGAGATAACATTTTTTTGGCAAACCCATAACTGTGGTTACGTTCGAGAATGAAAATGGGAGAAGGTTCAGTGAAATAGATTTTTGGCGGGTCTGACATTTTTTTTAAGGAGGGAAACACTTGGTAATCATTTTTGGCGCATTCTCCATATTTGGAGAAAATTTTATTCTCTCTCCTACTTTCCCCATTTTGGGGATGGAGATGGGGAAGCTGTTGGAGCATATTTTAGATCTAAAATCCCCATATTCCCTATTTTCTCCAAAATAGGGAAGCTGTTGGAGTTGCTCTTATAATTTTGAGGTTAACCAAACTGTATATACAAACAGAGCCATCTATGTAGATATAACAATGGTGAAATAAGCGTACAAAAGACAAATTGGTTATAATATTTATAGTAAACTATACTTATGGTCCATGTATAGTGAAGTAATTGGATATCTCTTCTATAGTTCATTTTTTACATTTTTGGTCATTGTTGTTTTAATTTTTTTGCAAATTCGATCCATGCGTCAAGCACTAATAGTTTTCGTTCGTTAAACACTAATAGTTTTCGTCCGTTAAGTGAATACTCATGCATGTATGCATGTAGCAACATTTTCATGAGGTTATAATCTTTCACTCATAACTCTAATCAAGATGTTTTTTGAAGTTGTTTATTTTTCGAGATCTACATACCGATAAAATTTGGTGAATTATGGAGCAAGCATCAATGAGTTGTGTATTTTCAAGTAGGACTCGTATACTCATGTAGGAACATCTTCGTGATGTCATGACTTTTCACTAGTCACTGAGGTTCTAAATGACGTGAGGCGTGACATGACGATAAGACCAAGCCTCAAGCTTTAGAAGCCATGACGAGACAATGACGTTTTTCAAGACTTGACTAATGGCGACAAAACTCTTATCATATAATATTATGTATATAAACATATGTTTTCTACTATGACTCAACGAGTTAATAATTTAAATTAGGTTATATATCAAAAACTAAGAAATAGAACATTAAAAATGTAAAAAAAAAAGAATCAAATCTCGCGTTACAAATACAAGATATTAGGCCATGGTGTGTCATAGATTTAACATGGCGTGAGACACATACCTTGAGATACGACGACTTTTGCGGTGAACCTTTTAGAACACTGCTCGTAACTTGAATGGTCGGATGTAGATGATTCTTTAAGTTGCTTATTATTTTGAATCTGCATATACAAAAAAATCTTAAAAAACGCGATAACTCCTTGTCCTTGATGCTTTCTCAATAAATCAACAAAATTTTCCAGTATATAGATGACTAGATCTCGAAAAAACAAACAACTTAAAAAATCCAGTTCGATTCGAATTCTGAATGAAAAACTATAACCTTACCTATGCATTCACAAATCCTCACTTGGAAAAATCAATTAATTAAACATTTGAAAATGATAATGACAAAATATAAATAAATAAATTATAAAAATAATATCCAATAATTTCATCATAACACAAATACCAAAAATATAGTGTAATATTTGGGCATGTTAATTAAGTTAACAAATGAAGTCACCTAAACTCAAAAGGTGGTGTATTATACTCTTTACCACATGCAATGTGGCTCTCTTTTATAAACATTTTATTTTTTATCCTGGACTCATGGTCCAATTATTTTACGTGTGTGCTTATTTTTTTAATTTTTTTTGATTATTTGAAATACGAGTTACTAAAAAGAAGAATAAAGTTACAAAAACAAAAAAAAAATTAGAAATTAAACAAAAGTGAGAAGTATAAATATTTATTTGGGTAAAGTACACATTTATAAGGTCCTCCGGCTTGAAACTCACGAACAATTTTAGTCCCTAACGTACTAAATGTTAACTTAAGTCCGTGCTTTAACGGCTATCAATCAAGAGATTTTTTCACAAAATCATTATTGGTTTGTAGGTTGGTTTTTTGCTTTACGGATGAAATGTCTCGTGTTTGAATCTTCTTAAGCCTTTTATCCTAATTTTTTACAAAAACATCCTACACCTAATATTAAAAGGTAAAAAATTAGGTAAACAGATAAACGTTGGATCTGAACTTGTGCCCAAAAAAGTGAAAAGACCATGCAAACCAACTAGGTCACAAGAAACATGTTGTCATTATTTTGGGTTCAAGAAAATAAGGGCACTCAACGAAACAATACAGTAGCCATGAAGTCGTGGCTTGTGCCACTGTATGCCCTTAAGTAGGTTCAAGAAAATAAGGGCACTCAAAGAAACAATACATTAGCCATGAAGTGGTGGTTTCTCAAGCCAGTGGTCCTCGTAAGCTTCATGTTGGAGAACAATAGGCTGCCATGATTACATTTATCAATACAATTTATCTTCTATTCTATCATATAACGATTTAATGGGCTATATCGTTTTAGTTACATACACAAAGAAAGAAGAAAAAGTGGCCGAAACAGATGAAAACAAAGACGATGGAATTTACTATGTGTAAAGACCAAAATGCACTTAAAAATCATATGTGTGCAATACACACGACTTTGTAAGTAACAACAATCAAGAGAGAGATTGTGAATTTGTAGAAAATTGTAAGTTGAGTGCTCGTACTGTCTACGTATTCTTTTTTTGAAACGGCAACATTCTGTCTACATATTATTAATTCAAGGACTAAACATGTCCATTGACCCCAAATCAAGGGACCAAATTTGTAATTTTATCTATAACTTTATCTAACAAACAAAACTTTGTATTCATTTAATTATTTCCAATAAAGTTCACTTGTTTGTTGGATCACCGAGTCTAGAAAACATAGAGACATCAAACAAAATACATCTATTTGGACTTATCGTCTATTATTGATTTGTAAAGCTTCTGTATGGGTTCAAGATAAATACAATGAGATAATAATAGACTGTTTGATTGGTTTTTCATTAAGTCATCTATGGATAAAATCATCTGCATAAATGGGGAAAGTTTTTGTTTAAGAGAGTTTTTTCATAGATAGAAATAATGTGTTTTTAATTGGGAAAAAACATGGTTTTCTGCATAAAGCCCACCTAATAGAAACTTACTGAATAAGCTACTGTCTATATCAATAAGTCCTTATCAAACATTCATGTATAGCTGACTGAATAAACAACAAGTCCTATTAAACTTATTAAGTTACTAATAAACATACCCTAACTATAGTTAGGAAGAGAATGGTTTGACATGCTAGTGATGCAAGACGACTCTTTTATTAAATTGTCACAGAAAGACGAATCTTAAAAAAGGATTAAAAAAACCCTAATCATTTATTACACAAAAGGCAAGTTGACGAAAGATGATCCAAATCTTGTATTTGTATGATGAAAAATATAGTATTTGATTAAAAAACGTTAGTTTAAACTAAAATTTACTATAGAAAAAAGTTATATATATATATATATATATATATATATATATATATATGGAAGATCTTTTCTTAACCAAAAAATTAATGTTGACTTACTGAACTCGTTGAGCCAATCAGAATCATTCTCCTGAAAATGCTCCTGAAAATGCTGATGTTAGTTTGAATATTTTTGATCCACGTGTTTGGGACGACTTAGATTCAAAAATGAAAGATTTGCTTGCTGAAAAAGGGCCTATAAGGGAAACCAACATCAATTTTCCAAAAGATAAAGTTGGTAGAGACTTTTCTTGTGAACATTATGTCCGTAAGCTATGGAATGACGAATCTTATGATAGAAAATGGTTGGTTTATTCAAAATCTTTGGATAAAGTTTTTTGTTTTTGCTGTAAGATATTTAAAACTGCTTGGTCGAGAAGTCAAATTAGGGATAAGTGATTGGAGACATTTAGGTGAAACATTAAGTTTGCATGAAAATAGTTTCGAGCATATGATTAACTTAAGAACTTGGTCTGAGTTGCGAGTGAGATTGAATAAAAATCAAACAATTGATAAAGAATTACAAGAATTGATTAAGAAAGATATTGATCATTGGAAAGAAGTTTTGATTAGAATAATTGCTGTTGTGAAATGTCTAGCACAATATAATTTGGCTTTTCGTGGATCAAATGAAATTTTTTATCACAATTCTAATGGGAATTTTTTGGGTATACTTCAAATGATTGCTGAGTTTGATCCCGTCATGAAACAACATTTTCGGCTAATTAAAGACAAAGAAACTCGTTATCATTATCTTAGCCATAAAATTCAAAATGAATTGATTCAAATGTTGGCATCCGAGGTTAAGAGTGCGATTATTAAAAAAATCAAAGAGGCAAAATATTTTTTAGTAATTCTTGATTGCACTCCCGATGCAAGTCACAAGGAACAAATGACTTTGATTATAAGATGTGTTGATATGTCGTGTGCTCCCATATGTGTAGAAGAGTTTTTCTTAGAATTTTTGGTTGTAGAGGATACATCTGGTTTGGGTCTTTTTAACGTGTTACAAGATGTTTTAAAATCTCTAGATTTAGACATTAAGTGTGTGCGCCGACAAGGTTATGATAATGGATCTAATATGAAAGGAAAAAACCAAGGTGTTCAAAAAAGATTGCTTGATATAAATCCTAGAGCACTTTATATGCCATGTAGTTGTCATCGTCTTAACTTAGTTTTGTGTGATATGGCGAATTCTTGTCATAAAGCAAAATCTTTTTTTGGAACATGTCAAACAATATACAATGTGTTTTCTAATTCTACCAAGCGATGGAGTGTTCTACTTGAGTTTATTGATGATTTGACTTTGAAATCTTTGTCTACTACTCGTTGGGAAAGTCATATCGAAAGTGTTAAAGCTATAAAAAGTCAATTTGCTCAAATACGGGAAGCCTTGTTAAAATTATCTCAAGTTAGTGATGATAGAAAATTATGTAGAGATGTTGAATCTTTGGTAAACAATGAACTTTCGAGTTTTGAATTTATTGTAAGTTTGGTTGTTTGGCATAAAATTTTATTTAGGATCAATTTGGTTGGCAAAAAATTACAATCTAAAGATATGCTACTTGATGTTGCGGTGAAAATTTTAGAGGCATTGGTTTGTTATTTTGAAAAATATAGGGAAACCGGGCTTAATTCTGCCATTATTGAAGCCACGGAAATTGCAAATGAAATTAGAGTTGAGGCCGAGTTTCCTAAAAACGTTCTTATTTTAGAAAAAAACAATTTGATGAGATTCCAAATACTGAAAGAGAACAACAATCTGCTCAACAAACATTTCGAACCGATTATTTCCTTGTTTTAATAGATATGGCTCTATCTCAATTGAAGACTAGATTCGAGCAAATGAAAATTTTTGAATCAATATTTGGTTTCTTGTTTGATGGGTCAAAATTGGTTTATTTAGATGATGCTGAATTGAAAAGTTGTTGTAAGAATCTTGAAGTTGCATTAACAAATGGGGATGATTGTGATATTGATGGGATATATTTGTTTATGGGATTGCAAATCTTGCAGGAAATGTTACCGTCGGAAGCATATAAAGGAGAAAAGCCATGGACATCAATTCAAATTTTGGAGTTTGCAAAGAAGATGGATATGTTTTCCAATGTGTTGCTTGCATATAGGATTTTGTTGACTGTGCCCGCCACGGTAGCATCCGCTGAAAGAAGTTTTTCAAAGCTAAAATTATTGAAGTCGTATTTACGATCTACCATGAGTCAAGAAAGGCTAAACGGGTTAGCAATTTTGAGTATTGAAAGTAAATTTTTAGCGAATGTCGAATATGAAAAGTTGATTGAAATTTTTGCTTCAAAAAATGCACGACGACATCGTTTTAGGTGATGTATTTTTGTAATTTGGGGTTTTGGTTTTTATGTCCCCCCCTTTGTACTTTTTATTTTAATTAATAAAAATCGGCGTAGGGATGAGCTGCCTAGCTTGACTAGGTTCCAAACCCTTTAAAAAATCGTATCTTTTATCGTTTTATTTATTTGAAACCATTTGGGGGCATTTTTTTGGCATCTTCGCACAGGGCATCAAAATCCTTAGGAACGACCCTGATCATAGTTACTTCAAATGTTAGAGTCAATGATTGAAAGTATATATATATATATATATATATATATATATATAGAGAGAGAGAGAGAGAGAGGGAGGATCATACGAGAATAGAACCTATTTAAAAGAATAAAGGGATGAATCTCATCCATTGATTGAATGAGATCAAGGGTTAAAAACGGAATGGCATATTCTGTAAATATGAACAATATTAAACAATTTTATATACAAGGACATATTATTATAAGGGTAAATTTGGAAGAAAAAGAAAAGCATAATCGAATGTGATTTGGGGTGCGAATATCATGGATGTGATTATCAGAATCAAATATCATTATTTCCTATTTTCTCTCTATGATACGGTGGGTGAAAGCAAGAAGGAGAGAGAGAAAGGTTGAGGGTGCTGCCGCCGATGAGGGTGTTGAAAAAAAACCCTAATTGAAAGGTTGAGGGTGCTGGAAAAAAAACCCTAATTGAAAACAGGTTGAGGGTGCTGCCGCCGATGAATTTCTCGAACGTTAGCAAAATCGGACTTTTGGAAATCATCGGGTAGTGTGATATTTCTTTGAATCGCCGGCGATGATTCCGATGATTGATTTTTGAAATTGTTTTGATGATCAGGTGTACGTCGCAGGTTATGGGGTATACCAGAATAATTTACAGTTCTCCGACGTTGGCGTCCGCCATAAGCAACCTTGTTCCTGCTTTTACCTTCATCCTCGTCGTCGTTTTCCGGTAAAAGATTCATTTTCTCTCTATGATACCGTGTGTGTCTCGTTCAAGAAAGCAAGAAGGAGAGAGAGAAAGGACTGCTATCGATCGAAGATTATTGAGATAAACCGAATTCAAGATTCAAAAATACGGTTGAGACACCTCTTGATGTTGACGCTGATGAAGAATCGAAGGGTGGAAGAAGGAACCAAATAAAACACAGGAACTTGAGTATGTGTTAATCACTGTTGATTTTGAAGATATTAAATATCTTGAGTATGTTTATCACTGTTGATTTTGAATGTATTGAAAATCTTGAGTATGTCAATCACTGTTGATTTTAAATATGTATTGAATTTGTTTACTAATCGTTGGATATGCTAATCACTGTTGATTTTGAATGTATTGAATATCTTGAGTATGTTAATCACTGTTGATTTTAAATATGTTTAATATGGTGGGTTTTTCGTTGGATATGTTAATCACTGTTGATTTTGAATGTATTGAATATCTTGAGTATGTTAATCACTGATGATTTTGAATATATTTAATGTTTGGTCTTCTCGTTGATTCTGAAACATGTTGAATATCTTGAGTTTCAGTCTGCATAAGGACGATGAAGAAGTGAGAGATTTTTCAATCAATCTAGATATGGACGCGAAGAAGTGAGATTTTCAATCAATCTGGATATAGACAATGAGATGAAGAAGTGAAAGAATTTTCAATCAATCTGGATATGGACGTGAACATGGACTCTCAAGAAAAAAAAATGGGAAATCTAAAATAATGTAGAAGATCACGTCCAATTAATTAGATAGAGATTATCCTAAATTAAATTGGATGTTAATTTACATTTTTATCCTTTTAATCATATTAATCTAATAAATTAAAAAAATATTAATTTTATAATTATGATTGGTTCACATTTATTCCTTTATTCTTTTAAATAGTTCTCATTCTCGTTTGAACCCACCTATATATATGTATATATATATATATATATGGGTTAAATCATGTAAGAACCAAAAATAGGTTGAGAACCATGAGAACCGATCTAAGCCGTAATTTGGTTTTGATCATGTGGTTTTAGTTAAAAGTTGTTTCACCACATGAAAGGGGCATAATCGTCATTTTGATAACCAGATTCACCAAATGAAACATACAAATTTATTCATCAGATGAAATAGACAGATTCACTATATAAAACAGACAAATTCACCATATGAAACACATCGATTTACCATATGTAACACATCTATTCACCATATGAAACATACAAAATTATTCATCAGATGAAACAGTCCGATTCACCATATGAAACAGGCAGATTCACCATATGAAACACACTGATTCATCATATGAAACTCATACTGACCTTATTTAATTTCACCACATGAAATCAAACAAAAATTTCATTTATAATCTATTTTCACCTAATGAAATCAGAAACAATTATAATCTCTCTCTCTCTCTCTCGCCGTTTGAAGTCGAAGAAGAATCATAATGGGAAGGTTTCGAGCAAAAAGCGACTACGAAAGCATCCGAAATGCCTGCATCTCTGAAAACCATGTCTCTTTCTTATCTCTCCATCTATGAATGATCTATGATCTATGAATGGATTATTTCAATGATACTGAAGTTGGTTGAAATCACAGGCTCGACTGGCTTCCTTGGGACTGCAAAAGACGATATCCGAGTTGCGCTTGATGACAACTCCAACAAAATCACCAAACAGGAAATATATAAAGTTTAATTGCACTACTCTTCCTTTGCGTCGCTCCAATCGATTGAAGCGAATAAACCCTAATCCTTCAGATGACTCCATTTCCATCCCTCGATTTCTCCCAGATTCCTCCCCAAATGGGTCCAATCCAGAAGCGACGATGATAGGTTGTTGATGGCGGAGATAAAGTGCGAGAAAAAGGAATGTCTAAAGGGTTCAAGGAGTGGAAGATTCTAAAGACTTGGAAACCCTAGATCTGTGGATGAACTTAACTGAATACGAAAAAAGATGAAAATGGAGGGGAAATGGATTTTGGTCGCCAGCGATCTAGATATGCCGGAAAGGGGTGGTTCCTAGCCGGGAAAAATGGTGGGGTTTGGGTAGTTGAGAGGATGGTGATGAAGTAAGTGGTGGAGGTTTTCATCTTTCCCTGAAATATTGTGGCGTATGGAAGAAGATAGAATGAGAGAGGTTGAAATTACAATCTTACCCTTAAGCTTTTAAATTTTTTACTAATTATAACAAATGCCATCATTAAATGTTGATCACCCTTGATTAAAATCCTTAAATGATTGAGATTAGTCCTCACGGTTCTCAACATATTTTTGGTTTGCATTTGATTACCGTCCTATATATATATATATATATATATATATATATAGGGGTGAGTTCAAATAAAAACTCATTTTCAATTGTGAACATGAGGATAAGTCACAACCATTGATCAAGATTTGGAAAACTAATCAATGGTTAAAACTTAATGAAACCAATTGAGAAGTGATTAGAGACAAATATGGAAATTTGAATCAGCGCCTACCATCTTTGACTTTTTATTTTCTTTTTTAATTAAAAAACTTTTACCCCTTTAAAGTTTAAAATAAATTATCTTAAAAATTACTAATATTTTGATCAAACAAATTACATCAAAAAAACGAGAATTTCGTGCTCTTCGATATGACATCCATCTCGATATAGTTTTTTCTTCATTTTAACCGTTTTTACGTGAAATGCTATGTATGTGTTATATTCAGTATGAATATGTATGCACGTGTCCTGGTGTCCATATTCAGTATGAATAACAAAGAGGAACGTTCATTCACTATTCATGACGAATAACACAGTATTCAAAATGAATAATACAACATTCATGATGAATAATACACGAATTCCCGATTCATGTATTATTAAACATGAATCATGTATTATTCACCTTGAATATTGTATTATTCATCCTGAATGATACATTATTCATGATGAATAATATATGAATGACCCGTGAAGGTGTGAACACATGACACACTCTCTTTTGTTTTTCGATTCACAACCGCGACTTGGTTTTATTCTTTATGAATATGTATGCACATCTCCAGGTGTCCACATTCAGTATAAATAACAAAGGTGAACGTTCATTTACTATTCATGATGAATAATACAATATTCAGGATGAATAATACAGTATTCAGTATGAATAATACATCATTCAGGGTGAATAATACATTATTCATGAATCGTGTATTATTCACCCTGAATGATGTATTATTCATACTGAATGATACATTATTCATGAAGAATAATACATGAGTGACCCGTGAAGATGTGGAGACGTGACACACTCTCTTTCGTTCCTCGATTCACAATCGAAACTCGATAGGTTCCCGATTCATCTCGATGGGTGTTGGGTTACGATAATGAAGAACACGATGTCTTAGGACGTTAAAGAAAGTGTTGTAGAAGATGATGTCGAGTTACGGACTTACGGTGTCCAGATGTTATAAACACTTGAATACATAAATATTCATAATGAATATAACACATATATGACATTTCACGTAAAAACGGTTAAAACAACAAAAAAAACTATATCGAGATAGATGTCATATCGAAGAGCACGGAATTCTCGTTTTTTTGATGTAATTTGTTTGATTAAAATATTAGTAATTTTTAAGATAATTTATTTTAAACTTTAAGGGGGGTAAAAGTTTTTAATTAAAAAAGAAAATAAAAAGTCAAATATGGTAAACGTGAGTTTAAATTATCTTTCCCTTTTACCCCTAATCACCTTAATTAATAATTTCAATTAAAAACTCTATTTAATATGAGTCATTGGATCAATAGAGATGGAAGAGGCAAGATTCGTCCTCACGTTCACAATTGAATTTGAGTTTTCATTTTAAACTTTCCTATATATATATATATATAGATAGATTATTGAATAATTAATTTTTTCTTTGACAAGTCTCTATATAACTACCCCCTATTAACGCCATCTCTACAACTTGTCATTCCCACTCCAAAGTAAAAACAACTCCCCAAATGACTTCCACCACCCTTGTCATCCTCTCTCTCATGGCTGCTCTCACTTTCTCCGGCAACCTCCAAGCCACCACAGCCCGCCACCTCTTCACCATTTCTGGTTTCCCACCAGCTTTCTCATTGCCTCCACTTATCCCATCCACCGGTATCCCCTCAACCATTCCGATCCCCTCATTGCCTCCACTTATCCCATCCATCGGTGCCCCCTCAACTATTCCGATCCCCTCGTTACCATTGCCTCCACTTATCCCATCCATCGGTATCCCCTCAACTATTCCGATCCCCTCATTACCATTGCCTCCACTTATCCCATTCATCGGTATCCCCTCAACTATTCCGATCCCCCCATTACCACCATTGCCTCCACTTATCCCATCCATCGGTATCCCCTCAACTATTCCGACCCCCTCGTCACCATCATGTCCTCCACTTATCCCCGGTCTCCCAACACTTCCCAACTTCCCTTTTCCAATCACCACCCCGCCGCCGTACACCAGAATCTTCACCTCTCCGGTCGCCGGAACTATCCAGCCCTGAAGGACATTTCTTAATCCTTGCTACAATTTGTAGCCTTAATTATTTACATTTAAAATATGTACTAATGTTGCAAAGATCGTTTTTTGTTTTATGCATTAAAAATGCAATTTTTTAAAATTCAGTTTACATGGTGTTTCTCTAGCAACATCTATGTATGTGTTCCAAGGAATATGATTTAAGTTTTGAGTGATGCCATACCAATCTATTTCTTATTTTGGGTAGCTTATTTTTAAATACTTTATTTGGTGTATAAAATGTGACATTCCAAAACGTTGAATAACTTGTAAATGTCGACTAGAATCCAACCAACATTATATTGATTTTATTTGTTATTTTTTAGAAGATTGTAATTAACATGTAATAGCATAAGCAATTGATTAAAAATATATTAGACCATTATATACAATGAAATTTCAACAAAATTTCTAAAGTGTCACATTAATTAGTGCCACATCAGCTTTGAAATTATCTTGAAATTATCCTCTACAACAATAATTTCTAACCACTTTCTAAAGTGACACCTCATCATAATAAACTATATTTTAATCAAATAACAACAAAAGTACAATTAAATATTATTTACTATAATTTAATACGAAATAATTTATTAATTAAATAATTAAATAAAATAAAACTTATTACATAAATAAAATATTTAATTTATAAAACATTAAATTAAAATACATTGTAAAAATTAATATTACATTAATCGTCATTTTGTTCTTCTCCAAATCTTTGCCAAATCTATTCAACCAATGTACATTAGGCGTTGATCAAAGTTCGACAAACACTTATAAATCGTGAAGAGGAGAAATGGAGAAGTCAACAAGGTTTCTCAAACGACAATAATTCATCTGGAGATAAGGGATAAAGAGGAATAAAATACAAAAGATGGTCATTACATTTATCATCTTCAAATGCTAATGTCAATTCCTGAGGAGGTTCTATCGAAAACAAACAATTGATGTAATTTTATTTGTTAAGTTTGGAAAATGATCATGAAGTTGATGGAAATAGATCCCACAACAATGACCGAACCACAATGGAGATTGTACGAACATCAACTTCTAGAACTTTTAAACGAACAATGATGTAATTTTATGTGTTAAGTTTGTTTTTTTATTATGTAATTTATTTTATTGTATTTTAATATAAATTATATTTTGTATTTTTTAATATTTGTTAATATTAACAAAAAATAAATTATGCATATATTTTTTCATAAATATACTATACAAAACATCACAAAGCATGATGACATAAAACAATTTCTAGTTTATAAATTATACCCTACAATTTCTTATACTATTTACTGTCACATCAACAAAAAGTATTGATTTGACATTAACAATTACCAAAAACCAAATTTCTATTAAAATTTATACTCACAACCACCACAATCTTCTAAATTAGTAAAATCTGGCATGGTTGCAATTGCTTTGCAGTTGTCTTGTACTTACCATAGTGGATGGTCTTACAATCATTTCAAATACCATGCTCCATGGAATTTCTTTTAGGGCATCCACAATGGTAAAATGAAATGAAAGACTTGAAAGTAATAAAAAAATATAAAAGCTATGTTGGTCCCACCATAATGTACTCTCTCTTTCTCTTGCCTCTCACATTTAATTTTTCAAAGAGTTGAGAAAGACCAAGTCTTTGATCAGTAAAGCTATCTTCAAGTCATCACTCCAATATTCAAGTCTTCTTCAAGTTATTTTCAAGTCATTGGAGATGCTCTTACTAAGTTTGCAAGTAAAAAATTAAAAGTATCACTGTCATGGCAGTGAAAACAGGATCCTAGTCAACAATCAATATTTACAAGTCATTAAATAGAAAAAGTCTAAGGAGTTCAAGATGTCACTAGTACAAAAATGATCATCGGTGACGGTTAAAAGTCGTTACCGTATGTATTCAGTAACGGTTATCGTAAACATGAAAAAACGTTACCTATTTTTCCGTAACTTTTGATACACTTTGGTTACGTTTTAAAAACGTCACTAAATCACATAAAAAATCGTTACCATAAGCTAAAAACCGTCACCTTAGAAGTATTAAAAAACATTTTTTTTCCTAAAACCGTCACTGTAGCATGACATATGGTAACGTTTATTTTCAAAACCATCATCGTAGCATGACATACTATGACGTTTATTTTCAAAACGGTCACCATAGCATAACATAAGATGTCATTTATTTATCAAAACCATCATTGTAGAATGACATGCTGTAACGTTTATTTGTCGAAACCGTCATCATAACATGACATACGGTGATGTTTACTTTTTAAATCCGTCACCGTAGAATGACATACTATGACGTTTATTTTTCAAAACCGTCACCGTAAAATGAAATACTATGACGTTTATTTTTTTTTAAACCGTCATTTTAGTATGACATATGGTGACGTTTATTTTTTAAAAATATCATCATAGCATGACATATAGTAACATTTATTTTTTAAAACCGTCAACGTAACATAACATAGGTGACGTTTATTTATCAAAATTATCACTGTAGAATTACATATAGTAACGTTTATATTTCAAAATCGTGACTATAGCATGACATATGGTGACGTTCATGTATTTCAAAACCATAACCGTAGCATAACAAACAATGATGTTTATATTTCACAACCGTCACCATAGAATGACATTATGATGTTTATATTTCAAAATCATCACCATATATAGCATGACATAATGTGACGTTTGTTATTTAAAATTGTCATTGTAGCATGTCATACGGTGATGTTTATTTGTCAAAATCATTACCGTAGCATGACAAACAATGATGTTTATTTGTCTAAACCGTCAACATAGCAAGACAATAGGTGACGTTCATTTTTAAAACCGTCACTATAAATTGACATACAGTGTGACATTTATTTTTCAAATCCATTACCATAGAATGACACACGGTAACGTTTGTTGGTGATTTTAGTGAAATCATCATGTTCATTTTGTGTAGTTGGATTCACAAAGGGAATAATGGGGTTGTTAGCTAAGCTATAACATGAGTTAGGAGGTGTGGAGTGAACACTCGTGTAAGCTAACTAGAACCCGGGATTGTTGGACGGTTAAAATCGACAAGTTACAAAGTGGTTTCATGAGCTGGGAGTCGGGGCCAGTGCTGGCGCCAAGATTGGCGCCAAGCACTGAAATGTTTCCCGCGCCAGTTGTGGCGCCAGTTGGCTGGCGCCAAGCTCTGGAATGTTTGCCCGCGCCAGTTGTGGCGCCAGTTGACTGGCGCGGAGACTGGGGCCAGCGTCTGGACTGGTTTTCACATTTGTAACTGCCGTCTTTAATTCCACAATCAATCTCATTAATTGAGATATTATTTCCTGAATCAATATGGTGAAGGTTACGATTCCTAAGGTGTATAAGTATGAATCGATTTCTGCCTTAATCGATACACCAAAACATAGAGATTATCCTCGAGAGAATTTCGTGATACCCTGGCAGAATAGGGTCGAAATATCTCTTACGGAAAGCGAGCTCTCACGCGATCTCTGTCGTTTATCCAAGTTATCATAATCATCACTCAGTTTCTCTCCCACGATCTTGTCTCCGAATCCCCCAACAATCGTAAGAGATATTTGCCTTCGTGAAGAGAGATGGCGAGTGAACAGTCCGTGAGAGACATGACGTCCAAGTTCTCAAAACTGGAGAAGTTCGAGGGCGTTGATTTCCGTAGATGGCAGAAGAAGATGCATTTCTTGCTGACGACGTTGAAGGTCGTGTACGTGCTGAGCACCCCAATGCCAGAGGTGATGGAGAACGAGACATTGGAGGTGACCCGACGTCGCGGCAAATGGAAGAATGGCGACTACATCTGTCATGGCCACATCTTAAACGGTATGTGTGACTCCCTCTTTGACATCTATCAAAACGTTGAATCCGCCAAAGAGCTATGGGACTCTCTCGAGTCCAAATACATGGCGGATGATGCTTCTAGTAAGAAGTTCCTGGTTAGTAATTTTAATAATTACAAGATGGTGGACTCAAGGCCGGTGATGGAGCAATACAATGAGCTTTTTCGCATTCTCGGCCAATATGCTCAACATGATATGAAGATGGACGAATCCATCTCCGTATCGAGTATTATTGATAAATTTCCCCCCTCTTGGAAAGACTTTAAACATATGTTGAAACACAAGAAGGAAGAGTTGTCCCTTGTACAACTCGGTAGCCACTTGCGCATAGAGGAATCTCTTCGGGCGCAAGAGGCTGAGAAACCTAAGATAAAAGAGGTTTCTGCACCTTCGGTGAACATGGTGGAAGAGGGTAAGTCTAACAAGTTCAAGGGAAAACGGAAGTTCAACGAAGCCAAGAAAGGGCCCAATAAGAAGGTTAAATTAACCTGTTGGACCTGTGGGATGACCGGACATCTCAAGCGGGATTGTCGGGTTGTCAAGAGTAAGAATGGAGCAAGCACAAGTGGTGGTGGGCAAGGATCCAAGGATCAAAACCCACGGCAAGGTCAGAATTTTGACTTTGGTTTTAATTCAAATTTGAATTATGTACCACTAATATCCGAATCTTTTTACGTGCAGGATGATGATGTCGCTTGGTGGATCGACTCGGGTGCAACAAGTCATGTGTGCAAAGATCGTCGTTGGTTCACCTCCTTGGAACCGGTTGAAGACGGATCAATGCTACGCATGGGGAACGGGTCGGTTGCTCCCATTCTTTGTCGTGGCTTAGTTAGGCTAGAATTTAGTTCTAGCAAAGTAGTTGAACTTTTTGATGTTTTGTATGTACCACGAATTCGAAAGAATTTGGTTTCTGGTAGCATCTTAAATAAGTTAGGATATAGGTAAGTTTATGAGTCGGACAAGTTTATCTTGTCAAAGGGTGGCTCTTTTGTCGGATTTGGTTATTTGCTTAATAATATGTTTATGTTGAATTTGAATAAAATGAATGTTGTTTCAAATTCTGTTTTTATTGCAAATAGAGTTTGTGTTGATTCTAATTTATGGCATGCAAGACTTGGTCACGTTAATTTTAAACGTATGGTTGAAATGTCAAAAGACGGTCTTATTCCGGCTTTTGATAATAAGACCGATAAGTGTAAAACTTGCATGTTAACAAAGATCACTAGACAACCTTTTCCTAACGTGAAAAGGGACTCGTCGGTGCTTGAGCTTATTCATAGTGATCTTTGTGATTTGCATTAAACTCCGTCTTTTGGTAATAAAAAGTATGTTGTCACTTTTATTGACGACGCTTCACGATTTTGTTATGTGTATTTGTTACATTCTAAAGATGAAGCGTTGGTTAAATTTAAAGTTTTTAAAACGAAGGTTGAATTGCAAATGAATTGCTTAATAAAGTGTTTACGCACCGATCGTGGTGGGGAGTATTACGACCCCATGTTTTTCCAATCCGTAGGAATCATTCATGAAACTACGGCGCCTTATACACCACAGCAAAATGGTGTGGCGGAACGGAAAAATAGAGTTCTCAAAGAAATGGTGAACTCTATGTTATCATAATCGGGTTTGAGTGATGGATTTTGGGGTGAAGCCATGTTAACGGCTTGTTATTTGCTGAATCGAGTTCCCAATAAAAGGAACAAGATTACACCATTTGAACTTTGGTTCAAGAAAAGGCCTAACTTGAATTATATTCGAGTTTGGGGCTGTCGAGCGGTTGTTCGACTACCCGAACCCAAAAGGAAGACTTTGGGTGAGAAAGACATTGACTGCATCTTTGTTGGATATGCTGAGCATTCCAAAGCTTATAGGTTCTATGTTATTGAACCTAATGATTCTATAGCGATTCACACCGTTATAGAGTCGAGAGATGTAATTTTTGATGAGACTAGATTCTCCTCAATGTCGAGGCCAAAGGACATAGTTCCACGTACTAGTGAAACTAGTGAGGTTGAAGAACAAGCAATTATTCCAACCGAATCTCCGATGCTTCGAAGGAGCAAAAGAGGAAGGATTGGAAAATCCTTTGGTCCCGATTTCCAAGTATACTTGGTAGAGGGATCAAGAGATGAGATTGGATCCCAATACCTTTACTGTTATAGTGTTGAGGAAGATCCAAAATCATTTTATGAGGCTATAAAGTCTCAAGATGTTGCTTTCTGGAAAGAAGCAATACATGATGAGATGGACTCCATCATGGGGAATAATACTTGGGTATTATCGGACTTGCTACCGGGTTGCAAACCTTTGGGATGCAAGTGGATCTTCAAAAGGAAGATGAAAGCAGATGGATCAATCGACAAGTTCAAAGCTCGATTAGTAATCCAAGGCTTTACGACATATTGATCTTTGGCACCGACCAAAATCAAGTTGGGAAAACCAAAGAGTTTTGTCGTTGAGTTTCTCCATGAAAGATATGGGAGAGGCGGAGGTGATCCTTGGTATAAGGATCAAGCGTGAGAACAAAGGGATTGCAATTACGCAATCTCATTACATTGAGAAAGTATTAAAGAAATTTAATTGCTTTGATTGTTCTCCGGTGAGTACTCCATGGGATCCGAGTGTGAAGCTTATGCCCAATTCGGGTGAAGCGGTGTCACAACTCGAGTACTCAAAGGCTATTGGAAACTTGATGTATGCCATGACAAGCACTAGGCCGGATATCGCTTTTGCCATAGGAAAGTTGAGTAGATATACTAGTAATCCTAGTATTCATCATTGGCAAGCGATAAGACGAGTATTCAAATACTTGAAGAAAACCATTGACTATGGTTTGTCATATGTCGGATTTCCTTCAATTTTGGAGGGATATTCGGATGCAAGTTGGATTACCAATTTGGAAGATCACTCTTCTACTAGTGGTTGGGTATACTTGCTTGGGGGAGGTGCCCATCTCATGGGCTTCCAAGAAGCAAACTTGCATCACGAGTTCGACTATGAGTCGGAATTTGTGGCATAAGCCGCTACCGGTAAAGAGGCGGAATGGCTAAGGAATTTGGTCCATGAAATTCCATTATGGCCGAAACCAATATCACCCATTTCTATCCGTTGTGATAGTGAGGCTACTTTGGCTAAAGCTTATAGTCAAGTGTATAATGGCAAGTCTAGACACTTAGGTGTTAGACATAGCATGATTCGTGAGCTAATCACAAATGGGGTGATTTCGGTTCAATTTGTTCGGTCGCAACAAAATCTAGCGGACCACTTGACGAAGGGGTTAGCTAGGGACTTGGTTCATAAGTCGGTGATAGGGATGGGATTAAAGTCCATCTAAATCTCTAACGGTGAGATACCCAATTCCCTTATAATACAACGTTAGAAGTTGAATTCAATGGGAAAGCTCACTCTAAGAGATTGAAGCACAAGATGATCATCCCAAGGTGTGTGCTCGGTACTGCAAGTGAAGGAGGTAATTGTTCTTTTGTAAAAATGCATGTGCAGGTGCATGAAGAAAAGAACTACCTATATGAGTGTGAAGTGTGGCCGCTTCAAGAAGCTTGGACTTGGCTTTGATACACTCACGAATGGATAAGGATACATGGCCTGTATAGTGTCAAGTTTATACTTTAGAGAGTCATTTAAATTCATGTGTATGTTATTTTCTGGTACTCAAATGGGTTGACGGGTTCAATCCATAGGACACCCGGATTCTCGAGTATTTGAAATGTGTAATGTACTAAGATGGAAATTCAATCTTTTAGATATTTTCATTTATGCATGAGTTTGTTTACCTGTATTGAATTTTATTTTGTGAATCAAGGATTGCACTAAAATGGGGGAGGAATGTTGGTGATTTTAGTGAAATCATCATGTTCATTTTGTGTAGTTGGATTCACAAAGGGAATAATGGGGTTGTTAGCTAAGCTATAACATGAGTTAGGAGGTGTGGAGTGCACACTCGTGTAAGCTAACTAGAACCCGGGATTGTTGGACGGTTAAAATCGACAAGTTACAAAGTGGTTTCATGAGCTGGGAGTCGGGGTCAGTGCTGGCGCCAAGCATTGGAATGTTGCTCGCGCCAGTTGTGGTGCCAGTTGGCTGGCGCCAAGCTCTGGAATGTTTGCCCGCGCCAGTTGACTGGCGCAGAGACTGGCGCCCGCGTCTGGACTGGTTTTCACGTTTGTAACTGCCATCTTTAATTCCACAATCAATCTCATTAATTGAGATATTATTTCCTGAATTACGATTCATAAGGTGTATAAGTATGAATCGATTTCTGCCTTAATCGATACACCGAAACATAGAGATTATCCTCGAGAGAATTTCGTGATACCCTGACAGAATAGGGTCGAAATATCTCTTACGGAAAGCGAGCTCTCACGCGATCTCTGTCGTTTATCCAAGTTATCATAATCATCACTCAGTTTCTCTCCCACGATCTTGTCCCCGAATCCCCCAACAACGTTTATTTATCCAAACCGTCATTGTAGCATGACATACGATGATGTTTATACCGTGATGTTTATTTTTTTCAAAATCGTCACCATAGCATAACAACTAGTGACGTTATAAAAACCGTTGCAATAAGCTTTTTTTGTGACAATTTTTATCATCTAAGGGTAAAATGAATATAAACTTAAAATATAAATCAAATTATCAACATGCATTACATATAAAAAAACAAAAGTAATAATATTATTACAAAAACTACGTATGAGAACACCATAACAAAAATATTAAATATCTTTAACAGAATTCTTATCTAAGTTATTCTCCTCCGTTTCCTTTGTCTCTTCATCATCATCATCCTGTTAACTGTACGATTGTTGTTTCGCTTTGTATGTTTTTGCTTCTCGCCATGACGATTAGAAGTTGTTAGTCGTATAGGCAAGAAGATAAATCCAAAACTCAAGATTTAACAAGTTTATACTTAGAAACATTAAAGCCAAAACTCAAGGGAAGAATTGTGACTTGAGCACTAAAAAGAAGCCTAGTAAATTGGTTTGAAAAGACAATCACCCCATATTTGAGACTAACAAATCATAGAGTGAGAGACAATATACACGACGTTGTACATTTAGTGTTCCTAGTTCGTGATTGCAGAAATATATCATAAACATAGCAGGATTGGAGTAATGTAAGATGCAAACTAACCTTAAATCAGAAATACAAAATTATATGCAAGTTATTGTTGGGCCAAGTTCCATTGGACAAAATAGACAATTGCATTGTTGGATCATGAAATTACACAACGTATAATATCACTTTTATTTGAACAAATCAGTACCTTTACAAAGGAACTTGCATACATATATAAATACATCAAGGGTTGTGACTATTGACTATACAACACAACCATACTACCAAACGACACAACTGATCATATGATGACAGTTATATAACTGTCACTGACTTAACTGTTAAACAATAATAATTAATAACTTGACTATCATTAATCAGCTTATAATTTAACATACCCCCTTAAGCTGATAATGGTAGTACTCCCAAACTTTCTCGCATGATTATGAAACTTCCAACTTGTAGAGCTTTAGAAAAGCAGTCTGCTACTTGTTCTTTTGTGCCACAGAGTTCGATCTTCACTTCTTCATTTGTTACCAGTTCTAGAATAAAATGGAACTTTATTCTGACGTGTTTGCTTTTTCCATGATACACTGGGTTTTTGGATAAAGCAATTGCTGACTTATTGTCACAGAAAATAGAGGTAGGGCCATCTTGCTCATGCTCCAGTTCCTTTAACAAAGATCTCAACCATAATGCTTGACAACCTGCTATGTAGAGGGACATGTACTCTGCCTCAGCAGAAGATAAAGCTACAACACTTTGCTTCTTGGATTGCCATGATATAGCCCCAGACCCTAAATTGAAAAGGTAACATGCTGTACTTTTCCCATCATCCATATTACCACCAAAGTCACTATCACTATACCCTATGAGACTAAAGCTTGTACTTTTGGAATAGGTAATACCATAATCCAATGTGCCTTTGATGTATTTTAAAATTCGCTTTCCTGCTTCCCAATGGTTGACCTTTGGAGATTCCATAAATCTGCTGATTAGACTTACTGCAAAGACCATATCAGGTCTTGTGGCAGTCAAGTACATCAGACTTCCAACCAAGCTTCTATATAGACTAAGATCAACGTCCCTTTCCATACTGTCTTTAGATAACTTTAAACCAAACTCCATTGGAGTATTTATTGGATTGGACAAGGACATGTTAAATTTATCCAATAGACATTGAGCATACCTCTGTTGGGAGATCTTTATCTTTCCATCCTCTTGTTTGACTTCAATACCCAGGAAATAATGGAGTAACCCCATATCTGTCATATCAAATTCTTTTTTCATTGATGCCTTGAACTCCTCAATCATGTCTTGGGAATTTTCTGAAAATACTAAGTCATCCATATATATACACACAACAAGTATCATACCTTTAATTTTCTTTGTGAATAAAGTGTGTTCATGTGGACATTTCTTGAAGCCATTGCTCAGAAAATAACTTTCAATCCTGCTGTACTAAGCACACGGTGCTTGTTTTAATCCATACAACGCCTTCTTTAAGTGACAGAATTTGTGTTCTTCTCCTTTCTTCATGTATCCCTCTGGTTGGTCTATAAAGACATCCTCTTCTAAGTTTCCATTCAAGAAAGCCGATTTTACATCCATTTGATGTACTTTCCAACCATGTTGAGCAGCAATAGCCAAGACCAATCTTACTGTTTCTAATCTTATCACATGTGCAAATACTTCCTGATAATCAATACCATATTTTTGTTTGTAGCCTTTAACTACTAATCTTGCTTTGTATCTCTCAACTTCCCCCTTTTCATTCAATTTTGTTTTGTAAATCCATTTAACTCCAATTGGTTTATGATCTTTTGGAGGATCTACCAATTCCCATGTGTCATTCTTTAAAATAGACTACATCTCTTTGTCCATAGCCTCTCTCCATTTCCTTTCTTGAACAGCATCCTCAAATGATATAGGATCCGCATCAGCAAATAATGCAAAATCTGCCACTTCATCTAAATCAATTCTCCTTGTATTCTCATAGATGCTATTGATACTTCTAAAACCCCTCCTTGGTGGACTTTAAGAGGAGGATGCTGGAGATTATGTGCTTTGATCATTGATAGGACTAAGAGAGTTTAAGTTAGAATCAACAGTTGGAGATTGCACATTCTGATCTTGTTGATTTGATACTGCTTCCTTATCTGCTTCTGTTTCACCAATGTCCTGAGTAACTTTATTTTCTTGACTTGATGAGTCATTCCAACATTTTCCTTCATCAAATATCACATCTCTACTAATAATTGTTTTCTTAGAGATAGGATTGTACAGTTTGTAAGCCTTTGACTTCTCACTATATCCTATGAAAATGGTCTTTTCTGACATGTCTTCTAACTTGGTTCTCCTTTGATCTGGTATATGTGAGTATGCAATGCACCCAAAGATTCTTAGGTGAGCAACATTTGGATTAAACCCACTCCATCCCTCTTGGGGTGTCTTATTCGATAAGCTTTTAGTTGATGTCCTGTTCATTAGATAACAGGCACATGCAACAACTTCTGCCCAAAAACTGTTATCCAAATTCTTACTTTTCATCATACTCCTTGCTTTCTCTATGATAGTTCTATTTGCCCTTTCTGCCACCCCATTCTGTTGTGGGGTATATGTTGGTCCCGAGAGGGTTATACAAGTTTGTAGAAGGGGGGGTTGAATACAAACACACAAATTTTTACTTTCTAAATTGTTTATTGATATAATCAAACAATTTACAACTTGTTGCGGAACAAGATTAAGAACTAAGTCTAATCTAAACAAGTTAAGAACACTAAGTTTCTTGCACTAAAACTAAGATAGAAAGGAGATAAGAATACTACGAGTAATATTCTAACACTAAGAGAGAAAAGAAGAAGATGGCCGATCACTTCATTTCTGAAGTAGGGTTCTTCTTATATATTGCATGCATTAAATGCAAAGTAGTATAACTTTACACGTGGCAGCAGCTGATTGGTTGCATGGTTTGACTTTTGTAGACAACCTTAGTAGCCGCAGGGTGTACAGTGTAGAAACAGAGTTGGTAGTACGATCCTGGACAAAAGGGGTGTCCTTTCTGACATTATCGTACGGAGGCGTGCAAGGGAGAAAGACAAAAGTAACTTGTAGAGGAAGACTTCATGATCAGCGTTCGCTGAGTAGATCTTTATCAGCGAGTGATAAGGTTCAGCGATAGCTGAAGTCTTCTACTTGTAACTTCACGTTGAGTGGACAAATCTTGACTTCGCTGATATCCGCATCAGTTCATTAGTAGACTTGTCGCTGGTTCTTGGGCTTGATCTTCGACTTCAGCGTAGAACCTTTGTTGACGTGAAACTTGTCTTCAGGGATCATAAGTAAACAACTAAACTATCAGCGATCATCAACAAGGCTGAACAGGCTCAGAGCTTATAGATGAACAGTGTTCGCTGAATGTATAAATTTAAAGAACATGAGTTTCCTATCAGCGGTACTATATAGACATAGTACTTATCAGCGATAGTGAAACTCTAATACATATTGTCTACTTACAATTTTCACTAAGTATTTCATAAAGGGTCATTATCAAATCACTGAGGGTTTGGATCAACAGTATATCTAGTGGTCATTTGGTGATGGATACCATTCTCTTTCAGAAAATCCAAGAAATAAGTGGAGTTCTACTCCCCACCCCCATCTGTCCTAAGTGTTTTTAATTGATGTCCACTTTGTTTTTCCACATAAAACTTAAATGTTTTGAAACTATTGAAGACCTTTGTCTTTTCTTTTAGAAAGTATACCCATATCTTTCTACTGAGATCATCTATAAAAGTTAATACGTACTTGTTCCCTCCAATAGAGATTGTCTTCATGGGTCCACACACATCTGTGTGGACAAGCTCTAATGGTTTTGTGGCCCTCCATGCTGCCTCTTGAGGAAAGGACTCCCTTGCTTGCATTCCAAGCATGCATCCTTCACAAACACTCTCAACAGAACTGTTTATATTGGGCATTCCTCTTACCAGATTATGCCTGTGCAAGTAGTTTAAATAGGCTAGGTTAGTATGTCCAAACCTGTTATGCCACAACAATGAGTTTTGTTTTGTAGATATATTGAAGGAGAAAAGTGTGCTTTCCTTGAAACTAAATGGAAACATCTTGTTTCCTGTCATGTTGATTCTCCCAAGAATACTTCCTTTTGGATCTCTTATCTCACAAGCCCCTTCTTTGAAATGAATGTCATAGTTTTTCTGCAGTAATTGGCCTACACTAAGTAGGTTGTGTTTTAGACCAGGTACATAATATACATTAGAGATCCTCTTTTGCCCCACCTTGGTGTTGACCATAATTTCGCCAATTCCTTGCACATTCAACCTCTTATTGTCTCCAGTCCTGACTTCCCTTTTCTGAGTCTCATCTACTTGTACAAAGATGTCTTTATTCCCTGTCATGTGGTTGCTACACCCACTGTCTATATACCAAAGGTCAATAAAAGGCACTTCTTGAGTACTTAAGATCCTGAACATGGTATCATCATCATGTTCATCTTCCATGTTAATAAAAGTAGATCCCCTTTCTTCTGCAAGTCTCTTTCTACAATATTTGGCTACATGGCCGAATTTTTGGCAGTGATAGCACTGTAATGGAGTTGTGAATTTCCCTCTGAATTTTCCTTTGTTTTCAAACTGTTGGTTCTTGTCTAATCATTTATTCCTTTCTTGTGTGATTGTAGACTGAAGTTGGAATGCTTGTTCAAATGGTGAAGTATCAAACTGTCTCATCCTGAGTTCGTGCGATTGTAGTGTTCCTAATAAGTTTTCAAGAGATAGAGTGGACAGATCCTTAGATTCTTCTATGGCTATTACTATATATTCGAACTTCCGTGTGAGGCTTCTAAGAATCTTTTCTACCACTCTTATATCATCTAAGACTTCTCCATTCAATCTTAATTGATTGAGTACAAGGATCACACGATTATAGAATTCTTCAATGGTTTCTGAATCCTTCATCTTCAACCCATCGAACTCACATCTTAATGTTTGCAATTTCACTATTTTGACCTTGTCCTCTCCACGATAGGTTTTGTGAAGCATGTCCCATGCTTCTTTTGATGTATTGGCAGAGGAAATTCGCTCAAATATGATTTCATCAACAGCCTGATAAATCGTATACAGTGCCTTCTTGTCCCTCTTTCTTGATTCTCTCAATTCATCTTCTTCTTCTTGGGTTAATTCGTCAATTTCAACAGGTTCTTCAAAACCCTGTTCAACTATGTCCCATAGTTCTTGGGATTCAAACAACACTCTCATCTGAATGTTCCAGTGATAGTAATTTCTTCCATTCAATTTTGGAAGTGGTGTGTGTAACAGGTTATTCGATGTGGAAGCCATCTAAGTCCGTGGCTCTGATACCACAATGTTTGATCATGAAAATACACAACGTATAATATCACTTTTATTTGAACAAATCAGTACCTTTACAGAGGAACTTGCATACATATATAAATACATCAAGGGTTGTGACTATTGACTATACAACACAACCATACTACCAAACGACACAACTGATCATATGATGACAGTTATATAACTGTCACTGACTTAACTGTTAAACAATAATAATTAATAACTTGACTATCATTTATCAGCTTATAATTTAACATGCATGGGTAAAACTCTTTAGCCACATTTTCTTATGATCAAAAAGTAAAGCATCAATAAGATATTATATCATATGAGAGCTTCACAAAAGAAATAAATATTTGAAAAGAGATGTACATGGATAAACAAAAGGCATTCAACAGAAATAGCAGTCCATACTTTATAGAATTAAAAGACAAGACAACTCGAGGGGCAAAAAAATACGCATATAAACATAAAGCAAAATAAGTTCAAAAAGTTCGAAAAGAAACTAATGATCGTTAGAACTATTGGCGTTCAGAATTAAATCGCTGAAATTCAGGGTTGCACACGGGTTGAGTTGGCCGATTTGAAGATGTTTGGACAACCCAACCCAACTAGTGTGGTTTGAAAATTCTTTATCCCGTTAATTTTTCTTAAAACATCACCCAACCCAAGTCAACCCGTGTAGGTTTCGTTATGCAGGCTCTGACGTAAAAACATTAGCATATTTAAGAAGTCACTGAACATACCGAACATTTAATAACCAACATCAAGTTAAAGCCACTAGTTAAAGGAGCAACAACTAGCAACCAATAACTGAACCTTACTAAACATTTTATAACCCGTCCATAAACATCACTTATAAGTAACAGAGGTTGGTAGAAACATAGCAAACAACATAAGTAATAGGGGTTTCCAAATTTGTTGTTTGCAACAATACCAACTCACAAATACCACAACGATGATTCGTCACTCATGTTATGGCTTAGCTATACTCGCCAATGATTCACAATGTTTGTGCCGGAAGAGGAAACTTCAACATTTTCATGAAGACATTATAATAAAATGCAATGAAACGAAGTTTGGTGCTATCAGCGAGGACAAATGCTGTTAATTTGGTTCTTGCCCAAGTCTATTTTGGATCACAATGTGAAGATGTTGATTGAGAAAGTTGAATTGGATTATATGGAGATTGTGTTCTCAAGTTCAACTTTAAAAACCTGGACCAAAGTGACGAGAAATCCAAGTCTATTTCCCCTAGCTTAAGGAATATTTAACAGTTGTCTGTAGGCTCTTTCAGCAAGTAAATCGCACAAAGTCGGCAGATTATCAAAGCACCGCACCAAGAGGACAGAAACAGAAAAGAACAATATACAAAGGCATTAAAAGAAGAATAAAAGAGGGAACAAATCAAATATAATTCAAGAGGGAATAATAAATCTTACCTTCTAGAAGTGCATTATCTGAAAATTTATGAACTAAGAAAACAAGTTGATGTTTGGTCAAGATGCAAAATGAAATATAATAACCAGTTGCAAACATTGTGCATCTTGAAAACAAATGATGATACAACAAAAAGTTTGAAATAACTACATTCGAGATGTCTCATATACCAATACTACAAACATATATATATATATATATATATATATATATATTTAGCTTGTATGCATGACAAATATACCAACCAATTGACTTACGCCGAAGAGTCGTGATAAATGATGATTGAGACGAGATTCTGCATTTTTGAGTGCTTATGCAACAAATGGCAAGTTAAGACTTCCTCAAAACCGTGAAATGGGGAACCATTGTCATGAAAGCTAAACACTTCCTGATCATGTTTCGTTGCTAGCAAAAGAGATGGGATCATTTAGATTATCAATTGATGTTTTGAAATTGTGATTTTATGATGAAAACTTACCATCACCAAATACAAAAGACATAATCAAATTGTAGCATATAGTTTACTGACAATGCTATATAGATGAAAGTGGCATGAGGTTTGGAAAGCAATAGATTAGATCTTCTAACAGTTGTGGTTAGCAATTTGATTTCTTAATTTTTATTAATAGAGCAAAATGTTTATCTTTCATAAGAAGTTCCATAACATCTATCGCAGTTCGATCCACATACCCATGTGAAGAAATCTAAAGAGATGCCTCTGTACTTCTATGTAATTGTATGGTTTGCAAAAGTAAAACTACCCAAATACAACTTAGTAGTAAAACACCAAACAAATGAAATTGAAACTTCATTCCCTATGAATATATGAGAAATCCACGCATTCATATATGATGTGTGAACAATATCCTGCATAATCTCGAATGTTCTCGGTTCCTATATGTATTCAAATTCATGGGACATCTAAAATTTGAACATAAACTAAATATTAAATATTTTCCAAGAAGAGGCAAGAATTTTAATGACCTGGGTGAGTTAGTTGTTTATTTGTTTAATTATTTATTTTAGATTTGTTAGTTTAGGGTAAGGTTGTGTCGGTTTGTAAGTTCAAGGGTGTATTCGTCGTTTTAGTATAGTTTGAACCCTCAATCGCAATTTGGTGTTCATATAAATAGAACCGCCTCTTCTTTATTTTATTCAAGTCGGTTCCCTAGCTTTGTCTGTGCGTGTGTATTTGAGTCGAGAGAAGCAGTGAGGTGGTCGATCGATTAGGGCCAAGGATGGATTTCAATTGATGCGATTTGAGGTATTATTCCATTTCATGTTGTGTTTGTATTCGATAGTATTAGATTTCTATCGGTTTAGAATTGTTAATTTTGATTCTTAGTTGGGTTCAATCGATTCTGGGTGCGATAGAGTTACCCGGATTCTTCAAATTCCCCGTATTTATTTTCGGGGAATTGGATTTCCTGGGGTGCAGGTGCAGGGAATTGGGTTTCTAGGGAATTGGATTTCCTGGAGGTTTGCAGCAGTGCAGGTGCAGGGAATTGGGTTTCCTGGGTGCCAGGAAATTAGGTTTCCTGCGGTGCAGGGAAATTGGGTTTCCTGTGGTACCGAGATTTGGGTTCTGGGGTACCGGGATTTAAGTTTCATGTGGTAAATGGTTATCTGTATTTTGTGTTATTCAGATTCTGTGAAGTTTGTTGGAAAGTAAGATGTAACGACCGTGACCGAATAGGTTTAGTTTAACACTTGTAAGGAAAGTTTAATAAGAGCAAAAGTTGAGGGGCTATTTGGTAAGTTTGGGATAGGGTATTTAAAGGCACAAAACCCTAGAAAGAACATTCTAATACTGAAATTGATTGTTGACGGCTGAATTTGAGGAGAGAAAGGAGAGTAGGGTTCTTAAGTGTTTTGTGTGCTTTTGGAAGAAACGAATCATCAAGTTCAATTTCAGAAGGAAGGGAAGGATTGGAATTCGTGATATGCAAGTAATCTCTATGTAATCTCTAATCCATAACTCCTTTCAAGTTTAATCTGCTGATTTCTGAGTTTTGGTGGGTTTTAGCTTTTCCAAGTCATTTGAGGCCTATAGAGAGTTTTAATCTTCGTTAAATGCGTTTTGATAATGAAACTGATGGGAAATCGATTACAGATCATTTAGTGATAGTTTATTGGCTTATCTTGGGGTTTAAGAGGCTTGTATTAGGATTTCCAACCATTAAACTCGTCCAACGTTCGTCCGGAAACCTTCAAGTATGAAGGTGTCCGGGTGAGTGTCCAGATAGTTCTTGGTCGGGTTGTAGAAGGTGTCCGGATATTGTGTTGTCCGGATAAGTTTAGTCGTCCGGATAAGTGTGCCATCCGGATAGGTTAATCGTCCGGAGACTATAAGTTGTCCGGTAACCTCAGTGTGTCCGGAAAGCGTGGTTATCCGGAAAAATGTGGTTGTCCGGAAAAGTGTGGTTGTCCGGAAAAGTAGTGATGTCCGAAAAAGAGTAGGGTGGCAAGTGAGAAGTGTCCGGATAGTTCTAGTCAGCTTATAAATATGTCCCTTCGTTCAGGTAGACAATTTGGAAGTAAAGAGCAGAGTAGGGAAGAGCAAACAAGCGTACCAGGTGAGCTTTTCTAACTAAAATACGTGTTTTTTAACGTGATTTTCTAAAGTGAATACATGATGAGAAATACCATGTTTTGTTCTTATGCTTTGATTTCATGAAAGTTGTTTAAAGTTTTTATGTGAGATGTATGCATACATTGTGTAGACGTAAATTGGCTAAGTCGGGGGGAGGTTCCGCCAGTACTCACGTCGGGGGGAGGTTCCGTTTATGCCATGGGAATAAGTCCCAGTAAGGCAGCGTGATACTGACTCGTTGTCACCCTCGGGTGGCTTCAGGGTGCCATTTACGGGAGCGGATTTATCCGTGAAAGATTTTGCTGTTCAGCTATGTGAAAGTTTATTATTGAAAGTCTTGTATACATTTGAAAGTTATGAAAAGTTTTTAAATGATTTTGAGAACTGTCAGGAGGGACTCACTAGACCTCATGGTCTAACCCTCGCTCTTTTCAAATTAAAACCCTTTTCAGGAAAGCAGGTAGCGAAAGGCTCTAGCAGGTGAACTGAGCAGTTAGAAGATAGAAGCAGTAGAACCAGTGACACTATTATCTTTTAGTTCTAGCAAATTCTCAGTTGTGTAATAGGTTGATTCCGCCAACCTGAATTTTGAGACTTATGTAAGAATTTTGGGACCCGTTTATGGGATTGTTTCAGTGATTATGTTTTGCATGCTTTATTTTTGTCTGGGTTGTTAAAATTGGTATCAGAGCCATAGTTTAAGGGATTTAGGTGACCGGATGGGCCTAGACTTAAACTTTGGGGGAGTAGAAATCACAACTGAGAATCAGGAATGCGTTAGGAGGGCACTGTCTTAGAATTTGGGGCAGATAGGGTACCGAGGACGGTCATGTGAGGTAAATTTGGAGTTACACCTGGCCGGTGTAATTGTGAACTTACAGGTACATGTGCGTGCTTGAATTTCCTTATCATCCCATTGCTGTAGTACTAAGCGAGCCTTTAGTATTAAATGAGCCTGTGGTAGTGAATGAGTCTTTTGTTGTTGTACCAGAATGTCTGCAAGAGCTTTGAGGAGTAGGTCAATTCCGCTAGTGGAAGAAGCGCAAACAAAGAGTACTACACTGCGCGAGGAGACAATGAGAGTTGAGGAAATTGCTGAGGACGAACCAGTGAATCAGCCAAGAGTGGCGGCCACTCGTGGGCGAGGTAGAGGCCGTGGGAGACCCAGAGGGGAGATACCGAGGAAGGTCGTTACTGAGGTGGGGGCGGCAACCACCAAGGGCAAGGGTAAGAAAAAGAAGGCGCCGGTTAGGCGCTAGGCAAAGAGTGTAGAAGAGCCTGAGGTTCGGGAGTTGTCCGAACAAGAAAGTTCAGCACCGGTGAAGAAAACAAAGACTAAGAAAGGGGGTAAACCTGAGACTGCACCGGCTTTCGTGACGGAGGATAAGTTCACAGCTGAAATGGATAAACTGCAAAAGACCTTGAAAGCAGTGTTGGATAATCAGAATAAGACTGCATCTGGAGAACCAAGTAAAAGTGGTACTGAAAAGAAGACTGAGGAAGGTAGTGAACCCCGGACTGAGATCGGCAACAACTCGATGACAACTCCAATTGTTGTCTCTGAACCGAAAGTAGTGAAAGGGTGTTCGTTTAAAACTTTCGTGTCGTGCAAACCTCCAACGTTCAACGGAGAACGCAACCCCGTTCTGGCTGTGAAGTTGATTCGCGAGATGGAGTTGGCGTTTGATACTAGTAAGTGCGCCGAGGAGGATAAGGTGCTGTTTGCAAGATCGATGCTGAAATCTGAGGCGATCTTTTGGTGGGATGTCGAAACCGGAGGAAGGGGATCAGAGGTAGCTAAGGGCATGTCGTGGGAAACGTTTGTTAGAAGATTCAATGCACAGTTTTGCCCTTTGGCAGCGGTTAAGAAATTGGAGGAAGAGTTTCTGGGTTTGGAGCAAGGGTCCATGTCGGTTCAGGAATACACGTCAAGGTTTATCGAGAAGGTCCGGTTTGCTGAGTTGTACGTACCTACTGAAGAAAGACGGATCGAGAGGTACATTTATGGGCTGAAAGGCAGTATTAGAGAGTTGGTACAAGTGAAGGGTCCGTCTACTTTCCAGGCAGCGGTGGATACCGCGGAACTCACTGAGAAGGAAAAAAGCTAGACAGTTAACCGAGAGGGTCGGAGACAAGCGAAAGTGGGAAGGACCAACCAGAGACGGAAAAAGGTCAGGTGCGCCTAGACCCGAGCTACGGGTGGGGCCCAGATCAGGGGAGAAGTCTTGTGGTAAGTGCAACCGAATGCACAAGGGGGAGTGTTTGGCTGACAAAGACGGTTGTTACAAGTGCGGAAAATCAGGACATATGGCTCGGGATTGTCGCAGTTCCAGGTCATGTTTTCAGTGTGGATCCTCAGATCATGTCAAGTGGGATTGCCCGCAATTGAAGAAAGGTTATGCTGGGAGTGGAGGCGGTGTTAGCGAAGGAAGGGATGAGGAGAGGAAGGTGGAGCCGACTCGCGCGAGGGCGAGGGCTTTCCACATGTCTACGGAGGAGGCGGTAAACACGCCTGATGTGGTAACAGGTACCTTTCCTATAGACTCGTTTCTCGCTAAAGTATTGTTTGATTCGGGGGCCAACCGTTCGTTTGTGTCGCCCAAGTTTATTCAAAAATTGCAAGTGAAACCCAAGAGGTTGAATTTTGGGTTTGAAGTAGAGATAGCAGATGATAGTCGAGTCTAGGTGAAGGAGGTCTATGAGGGTTATAGCATAGACGTGGATGGTCATCTATTTCCATTACGGTTGTATCCTATGGGAATGGGGGAATTTGATGTAGTCCTAGGAATGGACTGGTTAGCGGAGAATGACGCTAACATAGTTTGTAATAAGAAGATGATCCGTATTGTCTTGCCCGATAAGAAAGAAGTGGTAATTTACGGAGATCGCCGGGATAGGAAGTCATGTTTGATTTCGTTGTTGAAAGCTAGGCGGTGTTTGGGAAAGGGATGTCTGGGATATTTAGCTTTTGTGCTAGATACTAAGAAGGAAAAGAAGGGTGTGGGGGAGGTGCCAGTAGTGAGTGAGTACCCGGAAGTATTTCCGGATGACTTGACGAGTCTGCCTCCGGATCGTCAAGTGGAGTTCAGAATAGAACTGTTGCCTGGAGCGGCACCGATTGCCCATGCGCCCTACCGCTTAGCACCAGCGGAGATGAAGGAAATGATGAACCAGTTGCGGGAGTTACTCGACAAAGGCTTTATTCGTCCGAGCTCATCGCCCTGGGGAGCACCAGTACTTTTCGTTAAGAAGAAGGACGGATCTATGCGAATGTGCATAGATTATCGTGAACTTAATAAGGTAACCGTGAAGAACAAGTACCCGCTCCCGAGGATCGATGATCTTTTCGACCAGCTCCAAGGTGCGAGTTACTTCTCAAAGATAGACTTGAGGTCGGGTTATCATCAGTTGAGGGTGAAGGAGGACGATGTGCCGAAGACGGCTTTCCGTACGAGATATGGACATTACGAGTTCTTAGTCATGCCCTTTGGGTTGACTAATGCGCCCGCGGTGTTCATGGACTTGATGAATCGGGTGTGTAGCTCGTTGCTGGATAAGTGTGTGATCGTCTTCATTGACGATATCTTAATCTATTCTCGTACCCGAGAGGACCACGAGAGGCACCTTCGAGCAGCGCTGGAATTGCTTTAGCGTGAGAAGTTATATGCGAAATTCTCAAAGTGCGAGTTTTGGTTAAGGGAAGTTCAGTTTTTGGGTCATGTAGTGTCGGCGGACGGCATCAAGGTAGATCCTGCTAAGATTGAAGCCATTAAAGACTGGGAAGCGCCAAGAACCCCATCGGAGGTGAGAAGCTTCCTCGGTCTAGCAGGTTATTATCGGAAATTTATCCAAGATTTCTCTCGGATAGCTTCACCGCTGACCTCGTTGACAAGGAAGAACGCTAAATTCGTGTGGGGGCTGAAGCACAAGAATCGGCGTTCGAGAAGCTGAAAGAAAGTTTAAGCAGTGCTCCGATCTTGTCGTTGCCTAACGGATCGGAGGGTTTTGTGATATACAGCGACACTTCTAAGCTTGGGCTGGGGTGCGTGTTAATGCAGAACGGGAAGGTAATTGCTTACGCTTCTCGGCAGTTGAAGGAGCACGAGAAGAACTACCCCACTCATGACATGGAGTTAGCGGCGGTGGTGTTCGCGCTGAAAATCTGGCGACATTACTTATATGGAGTAAAGTGTCAGATTTACACCGATCACAAAAGCCTGAGACACCTGTTTGATCAAAAGGAGTTGAATATGAGACAGAGGAGATGGATGGAGCTGTTGAACGACTATGACTGCGAAATTTTGTATCATCCAGGCAAGGCTAATGTAGTGGCCGACGCGCTGAGTCGGAAGGAACGGGGAGAACAGATCAAGGTCGTGGCTTTCAGAGTCGATGCAACCTTGAATCTCCTTGAAAAAACTAAGAGATTTCAAGAAGAAGCACTGTTAGAGGAGAACTTAAAGAGCGAAAGAATAGTCGGAGTTGCATCATTGCTCGAAGTCAGCAATGGTGGGCTGAGGTGCATGAAAGACCGAGTATGGATTCCTAAACTGGGCAATCTGAGAGCAAGCCTCTTAGAAGAAGCACACCAGTCGCGGTATTCCATACACCCGGGAACGAATAAGATGTATCGAGACTTGAGACAATCTTACTGGTGGCCGGGAATGAAGAAGGATATTGCTCATTTTGTAGAGCGGTGTGTGACATGTTTGAAGGTTAAGGCAGAACATCAGCGACCGCAAGGGGAACTCCAGTCCACAGTGATACCAGTGTGGAAGTGGGATAATATCACCATGGATTTCGTCACAAAGTTACCGAGGACCCCGAAGGGTAATGATGCAATTTGGGTGCTTGTAGATATACTCACCAAATCCGCGCATTTCTTACCTATTAAAGAGTCAGATTCTTTGGAGAAGTTAGCCCGTTTATACATTAACGAGATAGTGTCTAGGCATGGAGTGCCGCAATCCATAGTGTCTGACCGTGATAGTCGGTTCACGTCAGCCTTTTGGAGAAGTTTGCAACGGGAGTTGGGGTCGCAATTGAAGTTGAGCACGGCCTATCATCCTCAAACGGATGGTCAGAGCGAGAGAACCATTCAAACGTTAGAGGATATGCTTCGGGCGTGCGTTATCGACTTTAAGGGATCGTGGGAAGTGCACTTACCGTTGATAGAGTTCTCTTACAATAATAGTTACCACGCAAGCATTCAGGCGGCACCGTTTGAAGCCTTGTATGGACGAAAGTTCCGTACACCGTTGTGCTGGAATGAAGTAGGAAAAAGGCAGTTGGCCGGACCGGAAATTGTGCAACTAACGGCGGATAAGATTGAAGTGATCCGCGAAAGGTTGAGAATCGCACAAGACCGGCAGAGGAAGTATGCAAATAGAAGAAGGAAGCCGATTGAATTCCAAGTAGGTGACAAGTAATGCTTAAAGTGTCACCTTGGAAGGGTGTGGTACGTTTTGGGAAGAAAGGAAAGTTGAGGCCAAGATATGTTGGACCTTTCGTTATCGTTGAGCGAATCGGTGCGGTGGCTTATAAGCTGGAACTGCCAGAAGAATTAAGAAGGATTCATCCGACCTTCCACGTGTCCAACTTATAGAAGTGTTTGGCCGAGGCCGATGTGGCTATTCCGTTAGAAGATGTCAGCATTGACGAAAAATTGATGTATGAGGAAGAACCAATCGAGATCGTAGACAGTAAAGTGCGAAAGACGAGAAACAAGGAAGTTCATTTAGTTAAAGTTCAGTGGAGGTATCACAAAGGAAGGGAAGCGACGTGGGAAGTGGAATCTGATATGAGGATCATATACCCTCACCTGTTTGAAAATGGAATTCCGGGGACGGAATTCTTTTGAGGGGGGAGTGTTGTAACGACCGTGACCGAATCGGTTTAGTTTAACACTTGTAAGGAAAGTTTAATAAGAGCAAAAGTTGAGGGGCTATTTGGTAAGTTTGGGATAGGGTATTTAAAGGCACAAAACCCTAGAAAGAACATTCTAATACTGAAATTGATTGTTGACGGCTGAATTTGAGGAGATAAAGGAGAGTAGGGTTCTTAAGTGTTTTGTGTGCTTTTGGAAGAAAGGAATCATTAAGTTAAATTTCAAAAGGAGGGGAAGGATTGGAATTCGTGATCTGCAAGTAATCTCTAAGGTAATCTCTAATCCATAACTCCTTTCAAGTTTAATCTGCTGATTTCTGAGTTTTGGTGGGTTTTAGCTTTTCTAAGTCATTTGAGGCCTATAGAGAGTTTTAATCTTCGTTAAATGCGTTTTGATAATGAAACTGATGGGAAATCGATTACAGATCATTTAGTGATAGTTTATTGGCTTATCTTGGGGTTTAAGAGGCTTGTATTAGGATTTCCAACCATTAAACTCGTCCAGCGTTCGTCCGGAAACCTTCAAGTATGAAGGTGTCCGGGTGAGTGTCCGGATAGTTCTTGGTCGGGTTGTAGAAGGTGTCCGGATATTGTGTTGTCCGGATAAGTTTAGTCGTCCGGATAAGTGTGCCATTTGGATAGGTTAATCGTCCGGAGACTATAAGTTGTCCGATAACCTCAGTGTGTCCGGAAAGCGTGGTTATCCGGAAAAGTGTGGTTGTCTGGAAAAGTATGGTTGTCCGGAAAAGTAGTGATGTCCGGAAAAGAGTAGGGTGGCAAGTGAGAAGTGTCCGGATAGTTCTAGTCAGCTTATAAATCTGTTCATTCGTTCAGGTAGACAATTTGGAAGTAAAGAGCAGAGTAGGGAAAAGCAAACAAGCGTACCAGGTGAGCTTTTCTAACTAAAATACGTGTCTTTTAACGTGCTTTTCTAAAGTGAATACATGATGAGAAATACCATGTTTTGTTCTTATGCTTTGATTTCATGAAAGTTGTTTAAAGTTTTTATGTGAGATGTATGCATACATTGTGTAGACGTAAATTGGCTAAGTCGGGGGGAGGTTCCGCCAGTACTCACGTCGGGGGGAGGTTTCGTTTATGCCATGGGAATAAGTCCCAGTAAGGCAGCGTGATACTGACTCGTTGTCACCCTCGGGTGGCTTCAGGGTGCCATTTACGGGAGCGGATTTATCCGTGAAAGATTTTGCTGTTCAGCTATGTGAAAGTTTATTATTGAAAGTCTTGTATACATTTGAAAGTTATGAAAAGTTTTTAAATGATTTTGAGAACTGTCAGGAGGGACTCACTAGACCTCATGGTCCAACCCTCGCTCTTTTCAAATTAAAACCCTTTTCAGGAAAGCAGGTAGCGAAAGGCTCTAGTAGGTGAACAGAGCAGTTAGAAGATAGAAGCAGTAGAACCAGTGACACTATTATCTTTTAGTTCTAGCAAATTCTCAGTTGTGTAATAGGTTGATTCCGCCAACCTGAATTTTGAGACTTATGTAAGAATTTTGGGACCCGTTTATGGGATTGTTTCAGTGATTATGTTTTGCATGCTTTATTTTTGTCTGGGTTGTTACATAAGATCCGTACAAGTTTCAAAAGAAAGTGTTAGGAGCATTATTTCCTTCAGGTGAGTTTTACTTTAACCATTTTCAAACTGGAATACGTAAATATATTGGATAAGTATGTGGTATGTAGTGTGATGATATGCTTATGACTGGAATGTGATATATTGAGATGTATATTGTATATATATAAGCATTGCACTACACGATTGCATGTTGGCCGAACTTAGGGCGGAGCTGGCTATATTTTAGTGCAGCGGAGTAAATTGATTAGTTGGTTTAGCGCAGCCAACTAATATGGCCATGTGAAAGAATTGAAGACAGTGCATACGAGTCATGATTGGTATTTTGACACTTGTTGTATATCATTGCAATTACAAAAACGTTTACTAAAATGACAGAGATTTTCTCACTTAGACCAATTGGTCTAACCCTCATTTGTTTTCAAAAATCTGTATTCCAGGTCAAGGAGCAAGTAGGAATAAAAGAAAAGATAAGATGTAAAGCTTGTATGAAGTCAATGTGTTATGGAAGCCATGTTGGGCCATTGTATTAGTTTGTAATATAATAGTTTAGTAATAAGTTTGTATTGCATTCTATTATGTGTATTTGGACCATGAAGACCGTATGCGATATAATATGTATCTTTTGTTGTATATGTTTGACATGTATCTTGTGTTATATGGTTCATGCTTGGGGTGGGTCGTTACAAGAATGTTACACATTGTCGGTAAATATTGATAAAAGAAAACTAACTTGAAACAACCATCACCATATTCTCACCATATTTGGCACATAGATTGTCGTAAATTTAACATCTTTATCACTTTACTCATCATATGTGATATATAGATCAAAGGAAAAACACTTAGGGTTCAAACCAATTTTGAAATCGAAAAGTACCAATTAGGCACCCAAGGTCGAAGGGTATATTTCTTTCATAAATTCTATCTCAGTGGTACTCAAAATTAGCCCCGAATAACAAATTTCAAAGATGAATCTGCTGATTACGTGCATACAAATCACATTTCGCAAACCTAAATAATCCAAATTTCAATGAAAGTTAGGTTAGAAAAGGTGAATGAGCAATACGTGTTTGCTGAAGTGCCAATAGTTTTCTGTATTCCTCCGTCGTTTCAAATCATCTTCAGACATCATCGTATCCCCAGGCGAAGATAATAAAACTACAAGTTGAGATTAGAAACGACTTATGTCAGTGAACACACTTTGAAGGAGACGATGATGGAATGAGATTGTAACTTAGGTGGCGTTTAGTTCTCATAATGTTTTTGGATGGAATGAAATCTGTCAAAGACATTTGACTTTGAAGGAATTGGCATGAAATGTTGTCAGATTTAACCATCTGTTTGGTTGGCAGACATTGGAATGAAATCTATTAAAGAATTGCAATATTTCTGTTTGGTTCACATAATGTATATTTGGAATTTGAATGAAATATTGATAAATGACCAAAATGCCATTTTTTGAAAATTTTAATTTTTATAAAACAAAAAATATAAAAAATAATAAATAAAATGAATAACCAAAATAAAATAAATGAATAAATAAAATATTAAATATTTCAAAAAAAAATTAACCTCAAAAAAAAATATTAAATTAAAAAACAAAATAAAAAACAAAATTATTAAATTAGTTAAATTATATTTGGGTTAAAGAGTATATTTGGGATTATGAAAATACAATTCATTCCATCAAAATCCTAAGGCATTGTGAAGGAATGTTGAATTCTTTTATGACTTTATCCATGAAATTTGTTGGAATTCAAAAATTCCATCCATAAAAAAGATTGAACCAAACAAAGGTTTTTTTTGGCGTTTATATAGAGTGAGGAAAAGAAATGGGTGTAAATCAAATTAATAAATTTTTGAATTGGTTTTGTGATTTTGAAGAAACCATGAAAAAAATTGACGGAAAGTGTTGGGGGAACTGGGAATCTATATTTTGGGAAATTTTTAATTAATATTTTTTCAATAATATATTTATTTAGATTTTAATCAATATATCACGTAATAACTATTAAATGATAAATAAAACATTTGAAATAATAAAATTGAATATTTATTTTTATTGAAGTTAATTAACTAGATGTGTATAAATGTATGTATGTATGTATGTATAGATGTATATATTTGGGATCACCTCCCCTGTAGTATTTATATTTTACTTTTATTGAACTTTTATAAAAATTGTGTAGGTAAGTATATTGTGTAGTGGATGAATGCATGTATGTTTGTATTATATACCGTGGTGGATCCAATAATTTATTTGACAGGGTGTACTTTTAAAATGTATAAAAGGTCGGTAAAATTATGGTTTGACCTGGGAAGAAAACCAGAACGGTTTGACCTACAGAAAAATCAATTGTGTCAATTTAAGAAATAAGATACATTTTCTCAAATGAAATCGATCGTGATCCTTAAAATAAATATATGTACATTGTCTTGAAAATGAGATAAAAGAGACAATCTTTAAGATGAATTGACATTGAGAGATTAAATAAATCATGAAAAAGGACAATCTTGATCCGGCTGTGTCCCTCTTTTCTTTTTTTCTCTAATAAAATTGTTGGCTTTTCAGAAAAAATCATGAAAAAAATTAATAAAATCAAAGTGGGAGAAAATTTAATAAAATTTTGTCTTGGTATTGTGGTAGTAATTATTATAAGTGTATTTGAGATTGTGGGTTAAATTTTTCCACTATATTTTGATATTTACATTTTCAGAAATCTATATATATCTAAAAGCAAAATCTATGGTTGCTTAGGTGGCACAATGAGAAAACTTCAATCATCTTTTCCTAATTTCTCATAATTTTGAATTTTTTTAAAATAAAAATCTTCATCTATCTAAAAGCAAAATCTATGGTTGTTTAGGTTAGGGGTGCTCAAAAACCCGATTAACCCAACCCAACCCGACGTGGAAAAACCCAACCCGAAGCAACCCGATGTCCAATCGAGTTGTAAAATCTTCAAACCGTATGTATTGGGTTGATATCGGCTTACGATAATTTAAATCCAACCCAACCCGATGAACCCGATATATATATATATATATATATATATATATATATATTCAATCTCGTATACATCTCTATATAACTATATATATATATATATATATTCAATCTCTTATCCATCTCTATATAACTTCTTCTCTCTCTCTCTCACACACACACACACACATATATATATAGTATATGTTAACATATATATGTAAATTGAGAAAAACATTTGATGACGATATGTTTAAGATTTAAGAAATATGCAAATTGAAAACGTCAAGTTATTTGATCATATTTGGTTTAAACATTTTTATATATAGTATCTAAGTATTGTCTGAATTATTGGTTGTATTTTAAAGACATGTTTCCTTTATTTTTATGTTTTTAATTTTGATTTCACTTTGTTTAAACACAACCCGACCAACCCGATCAACCCGAACGAGTTGGGTTGGGTTGGGTTGTGTCTTTGTTTGGGTTGGGTTGGGTTGAAATTTTTTCAAACCGCCAACATTGGGTTGATGTGTCGAAATGCCTTCAATCCGATCAACCCAACCCGTGAGCACCCCTAGTTTAGGTGGCACAATGAGAAAACTCCATTCACCTTTTCCTAATTTCATTTTTTTAAAATAAAAATCTTCTCAATAAATGATTTTAATTTTTCATCTAACCTCTAATTTTTTTATTATTATATAGTATTTTTATTTACACAACATAAATACATTATCAAATATAATTTATATTTCTCTTACATTTTTTAATTTAATAAATCCAACAACTTTTTAATTAAATTTATAAGATTATAAATCATTATATATATAAGTAAAACTCAAACACACGTGACATTGTTATAGTAGAATTGTTTATAATGGTAGCACAATAAGAAAACTCCATTCACCTTTTTTTTAATTTCTCATAATTTTGAATTTTTTTAAATTAAAATATTCTCAATAAATGATTTTAACTTTTCATCTAACCTCTAATCTTTTTATTATTATATAGTATTTTTATTTACACAACATAAATATATTATCAAATATAATTTATTTTTCTCTTACATTTTTTATTTTAATAAATCCAACAACTTTTTAATTAAATTTATAAGATTATAAATCATTATATATATATAAGTAAAACTCAAACACAAGTGATATTGTTATAGTAGAATTGTTTATAAGTTTTTTAATTGTTTAATTTGATAAATGCTTTTTAGTCTTTATATTTGTAAGTTTTATTATGAGTAGTATTTTTTTGGTAATTTTATGATACTCCAACCTATTCATCTAATCTCTAATAATTGCTCTTTTAATCTCTCAATTATTCCTCTCTATTTAGTTGTAACTTTTTCATCTTCTCCTCATTGTACACCTCTATAATAATCACTCTCTTAATCTCTCAATTCTACTTTTTTATTTGGTTATAACTTTGTGAGTCGATTCGCAACTTTGTTGATTTGGGACATCATCCAGAGGGCAAATCATGGTATGAGTTTTGTTGATGTAAGTAAAATATTTCGTCTTTTGTTTAATTTCTATACAACGTGTTCTCCTTGAAATTAAAAGAAACCTTTTTAGATGAAGTTGCATATGAATCCTTGATGAAAATAATATATATATATATATATATAATGATTATAAATCATTTTTTGTCAAATTTATCTAACGAAAGCCTCTAAACATGAGAATCAATCCTTTTATTTTATTTTTCTCAGTTTATGGTATTTTCTTTTTATTATTTCCTTAGCTATTTGCCAATATCTATTTATAACCCAACATGTCCTTTCAAATGTCAACTTCCTTTGGGTTTACATTATCTTTTACTCTTTTGATAATAATGCAATTATACGAAGAGATAAATTGAAGAAGTTCAAAGGTCTTCGGTAAAATTTCAAGGTATAACTTGAATGTTTCCTCTCTCCATCTTGCATATAAAACAAATTCATGATTATTGACGTCAATTGAAGCATGTTAATAATTCTTGAGATATAAGATGTTTGCAATTCTCATCCCACCAAATTATTGTCCAACTTTCTAAGGTTATAGTACAAATATCTTTCGAGTTTTCTTTACTTGCTCCGTGTGTGTTAACACAATATATATCAGTTTGTTTTTTTCCAATATTTTAGGTAGTTTTTGTGTTTGTTTATGTATGGAATTTTATGGGTTATCTTAGGTTGCTCAATGGTTTCCTGTTGATTTTATAGTCAACTCAAGCGGCTCCTTAGATTCCTTTTTTTCGATTGGTTTTCTTAAATCAGTGTAAGTTGAAGTTTCTGGATGAGACAATATGAAGACTTGAGTATTTTGATTCTTGAGTTTTGTCAATACTCAATATGATGTTTATTGTGTGAAACTTTTGGTTTCCAAATTGTAATTTTAAGATATGATGTTTCATAATTTATGTAAGCTAGAAAACCAAGTAGAATATATTTTGTAATGGTTGTTGAAAAATTGATGTATGAAGAATTATATAACCTCTTTTATGTAATACAAGATCAACAAATTGTATTGTGTTGTGATATAAACAATCTTATTTTTTGTTTTCCTAAATACTTTTTATTAAAATGAAGATAGAATATTCAACCAATAACTTTCAATAATATTCAAGGCTAAGTGTGCATTGCAGAAAAAGAAATTCTAATGTCATTTTAAAAAATGGAATTATATATTGAATTTACATGAATGGAAAATCTATCTATTTGACGTTTCTAAAAAAATAAGTAATTTTTATTGGATAGATGAATCTTATTTGAAAAAAATGGCCGATGGTAACATTACTAGGAGAATCAATTAAAAATTACGTTTTATTTATTTATTGGATCCACCTTTGAAAATATTATCAATTTCTTGGCATATATTTTGTAATAGGAAATGAATGTGAACAATAAAGACAATAAAATAAGTTTTGAACATTTCTTGAGGCTAAGTATTATATATTAGCTTTACATGAATTAGAAACATTTATCTATTGAATATTTAAGAAAAACAAGTAATTTCTATTTTATAGACAAATCCTATTTGATTGGCCGATGGTAAATCTTTAGGAGGATGAATTAAAAAATTACGTTTTAAATTTAACTAGGTTACATATTAACTAAGTTACGTTTTAAATTCCATCACCGCACAACGCGCGGTGCCACACACTAGTAACATTGTAGGACTAAAGTAAATGCTATGAGGTTGCCCTGACCCTAAAATTAGAAGATAAAAAAGTAAATTATCAATATATATATATATATATATATATATTAAAAGAGAAAACCACAAAAGATGATGTGATATCCTAAGAATTGAGAATTTCTTATTTCTTGAATTGTGGTTGCTTCTAAGGTATCCCACATTAATAGAGAGACAAAAGATTGACAATGAATTGTGGATATGTAAATGGAGGTTGAGATGTGTTTGTGGTAACTTATGGGATTGACTCATTTTGGTCGATCCTCTAAACCAATGTTGTTGGCCTTTTTTAGCCGACCCTCCAAACAATATGTTGGCTCATTTTGGCCAACCTAAAAGTTTAAATCTATATATATATATATATAGGGAGAGGTTCAAATGAGAAATGCTAAATATTTGAGAAGTAAAGAAGTGATCTTAGTCATTCATTCGGTCAAGATCGGCGGCTTTGATCGAGAAGCAGCGGATAATTCCTCGCATGATCTGTACGTGGTCTGCACAAGATAGAGGGGTAGCTTAGTAAAAAATACGCGGAATGAGTTCATATATGAATCTGTGTGATTCACATATGAACTATACGTTCATATATGAACCTTTGTAATTCACATATGAACTTTTTTTAACTAATTCATATATGAACCTTTGTGATTCATATATGAATCAGTTAATTAGTTCATATGAGAATTAGTTAAAAAAGTTCATATATGAATCACAAAGGTTCATATATGAATCAGTTAATTGGTTCAACTGATTCATATATGAACCTACAGTTAATTAGTTTCATATATGAATCACAAAGGTTCATATATGAATCACAAAGGTTCATATATGAATCAGTTAATTGGTTCAACTGATTCATATATGAACATAAAGTTAATAATTTCATATATGAAACACAAAGGTTCATATATGAACTAGTTAAAAAGAGTTCATATGTGAATTACAAAGGTTCATATATGAACGTATAGTTCATATGTGAATCACACAGATTCATATATGAACTTGTCTCGTGTTTTTTGTAAAAGTTACGAAATTAGCCTTCTATTTTTGGAACAACCGCAACTTTTGACCAGTCAAAACCGCAACTTGACCGAATAAATGGCCAATATTATTTCTCTACTTCTCAAATATTTAACACTTCTCATTTGAACTTGTGGCTATATATATATATATATATAAATAAGGGTAGGTTCAAATGAAAACTCGTTTTCAATTGTGCACATGAGAACAAGTCACAACCATTGATCAAGATTTGGAAAACTAATCAATGGTTAAAACAAAATAAGATTAATTAAGAAGTGATTAGGGACAAAATTGGAAATTTGAATATGTGCCTACCTTATTTGACTTTTTATTTTCTTTTTTAGTTAAAAACTTTTACCCCCTTAAATTTTAAAATAAATTGTCTTAAAAATTACTAATATTTTAATTAAACAAATTATCTCAAAAAACGAGAATATCGTGCTCTTCGATATGACATCCATCTTGATATAGTTTTTTAACCGTTTTTACGTGAAATGTCATATATGTGTTATATTCATTATGAATATGTATGCACGTTCCTAGGTGTCCACATTCAGTATGAATAACAAAGGTGAACGCTCATTCACTATTCATGATGAATAATACAATATTCAGTATGGATAATAAAGTATACATAGTGAATAATAAAGTATTCATAGTGAATAATACAACATTCAGGATGATTAATACACGGATTCATGATTCATGTATTATTCATCGTGAATCGTGTATTATTCACCATGAATGATGTATTATTCATTCTAAATGATACATTATTCATGATGAACAATAAATGAATGACAGTGAAGGTGTGGGCACATCGCGCGCTCGTTTTGTTTCCCGATTCATAGTCAAAATTTGGTTTTATTCATTATGAATATGTATGCACATCCCCATGTGTCTACATTCAGTATGAATAACAAAGGTGAACGTTCATTCACTATTCATGATGAATAATACAACATTCGGGATGAATAAAACACGAATTCATGAATCATGTATTATTCACCTTGAATGTTGTACTATTCATCCTGAATGATACATTCATGATGAATAATACAACATTCGGGATGAATAAAACACAAATTCATGAATCGTGTATTATTCACCTTGAATGTTGTACTATTCATCCTGAATGATACATTCATGATAAATGATACATGAATGACCCGTGAAAGTGTAGACACGTGACACACCCTCTTTTGTTCCCCAGTTCACAACCGAAACTCAACGAGTGTTGGGTTACGGTGATGAATAATGTTTTACGACGTTGAAGAAAGTGTTGAAAAATATGATGTCGAGTTACGGACTCACGATGTCGAGGTGTGATACACATTTGAACTTATATTAATATTCATAATGAATATAGAACATATATAACACTTAATGTAAAACACGGTTAAAACAAAAAAACTATATCGAGATGGATGTCATATCGATGAACACGAAATTCTCGTTTTTTTGATGTAAATTGTTTGATTAAAATATTAGTAATTTTTAAGATAATTCATTTTAAAATTTAAGGGGGTAAAATTTTTTAATTAAAAAGAAAATAAAAAGTCAAATATGGTAGGCGTGAGATTGAAATTATCTTCATTCTTTACCCCTAATCACCTTAATTAATAATTTCAATTAAAAACTCTAATACGAGTCATTGGATCAATAGAGATAGAAGGGCCAAGATTCGTCCTCATGTGCACAATTGAAAAATGAGCTTTCATTTGAACTTTCCTCTATCTCTCTCTCTCTCTCTCTCTCTATTGGGTGGCATCCTAAGAATTGAGATTTTCTCATTTCTTGAATTGTGGTTGTTTCTAAGGTATCCCACATTGATAGAGATACAAAAGAATGGCAATAAATTGTGGATATATAGATGGAGGTTGAGATGTCTTTGTGGTAGCTCATGGGGTTGGCTCATTTTGGTTGATCCTCTAAACCAATGTTATTGGCCTTTTTTGACCGACCCTCCAAACAATATGTTTGCTCATTTTGGCCAACCTAAAAAGTTTAAATCTATATCTATCTATATCATATATATATATAAAAGCAATTACCACATAGAATGATGTGGCACAATGTAGGATTAGAATGCTTCATTATCTAAACGGAAAATCCACAAAAGATTGGGTGGCATCCTAAGAATTGAGAATTCCTCATTTCTTGAAATGTAGTTGCTTCTAAGGTATCCCACATTGATAGACAGACAAAATATTGACGATGAATTGTGGATATATAAATGGAGGTTGAGATGTATTTGTGGTAACTCATGGGGTTGGCTCATTTTAGCTGATCCTCTAAACAATGTTTTTGGCGTTTCTGGCGTCTTTAGCCGACCCTCCAAATAATATGTTGGCTCATTTTGGCCAACCTAAAAGTTTAAATCTAAATCTAAATCTATATTTATATCTATCTATCTATCTATATATATATATATATATATATATATATATATAGGCTCCGTAAAATGCAAACCTTGCATTTGTTGCACACCTTACAAACCACAGTGTGCATATGTGCAGAACCAGTGTGCATATATGAACAATGTGCATATGCATACGTGCAAGAATATACATATAATGGACATACATTCATATGGGATAATGCATATATGCATCTCAGATTATGCATTTATGCAAATTGGTTTGTAAGGGGTGCAACAAATACATGGTTTGTATTTGATTTGTACCCAATATATATATATACATATATATATATATATATATATATACCACTCTCCCCTTCCCGGGCCGGGGCCCCCCCTTCGTAGCTTCTGGCGAAGCTGCGAGTTCATGAGCAAGTGAATGAACGAGCCATGTTCCTAAAAGGAGTGACCATCTTTCTTTTCTTCCCTTTCCCTATCCCTTCAAAGCTCGGTTGGGCGCTAGCGCTTGACTAATAGAAAGTCAGGCTCTTCTGCTGAGCGAAGCTGCGAGCCTCCCCTTCTCGAGCCTACAACAATAGCTTACACTTACCAAGCCTCAAAATAGGGCTACAGCAAGCAAAGCAAGCTTTCCCCCTTCGTTTGTTGTGGGTCGCGCCTCACCGCAGGCACTGAATGAATGAAATGAGTGGGGATCTTCCTTCCCCCTTGCTAATTACCAAGAACTTCGTTGCCACTAGTGGCGAAGAATAATTTTACCATAAAAAAAAAGAACTCGGAGCCTAAAGAGAAGTAAGTCTACAAGAAGCTGGCAGAGCTTTAGCCATTGGACCACATCGATCTATCCTACCTAAACAGTAAGCCTTTTCTTGTTCGTTCTTCGAATGAGGCTAGTGGAGACTAATTTCTTCCGGCTAATGAAGAGACTACTCCAGTCTTCCCATTCATTCCCATCCTTCATCTCCCTAAGAATTGAACGAACCAAGTTCACCTATTCGAGAGTGAGGAAGAAAAACCAACAAGAAACTTCCCACTTTTGATGTCCTGCGATTCTGCTAGTTTAGAAACTAAGGAGAAGGACAGGGGGCGCTAGGTCAGAAAAGCGAGAACTCTAAATTCTCCCCAAGTAGGATTTGAACCTACGACCAGTCAGTTAACAGCCGACCGCTCTACCACTGAGCTACTGAGGAACAACAGACTTAAGGAAGCCGACTCTCGTTCTTTGGACCAACCTATGACCGAACAAAAAGGAGTTCGTCACCCTCACATACACCAGGAAAAAGGTTACGATAGCAAGCCCCTCCCCGGCCGGAGAGCCTCCAGGACAAGGAGGCGGCGATCAACCATCCACTCTCGAGATTCGTATTGATCAATCGATCTTCGCGTCCTGCCAGTTCACTAAGTAGACTCACTCTACCCAGGGGCAACAAAGGCTGAAACTCTTCCTGCCAAAAACAAGGGACCCACTTCTCATCCTAGGAGTTAGCAGGTATGAAATAGTCCCATCTCCGTCTCTCCGAGTTTATACTACTAAGTAGCACTTCTGCTATTCAATCATAGAATCGATTCCTGAAAAAGCCCTATCTTATTACTAAAGCGCTATCTATAGGCATTCTTGCTCGTTAGCGCTTTAGTTTGATTGCAGCTTGCGCGCCCCTTTTCTTTCCACTTTCTCTTAGTCAAGCTTTGAAGCCCCTACTGGGATGGGATATTTGAAGAAGCGCAAGTTTGGAACCCTATATACAAGGGGCTGGTCTCGATCTCGCTTGGTGGTGCCCCTCTGGATTATTGTTGACTCAACATTGATTTCGTGCTTGAGTTGGTGGGCTCTACCTCCATCCATCGAGTCAAGTAATTCGCTATCGGAAATTCTTCCGCCGCCTATCTCGTGCCATGCTTCTTCTTTCTTCGAATCGGTTCCTAGTGTCAGTCAATCAAGATTCGCCAAAAGGGGGGGGGAGGACCCACTTTAGGTTAGGCCGGTCTCGTCATTCACGCAATTCCCCCGTCCATCGATTGATCACGCGAGTACGCATCTAGTCAGCGCATAGCGAATGAAAAAGCGTTCATCCTGGATTCTCTTCCTCAAAAAAATGTCTATCAATTGATCCCTATTCATTCGGTCAAAGTCTCCACGGCCTTTTCATGCCCCTCTGAGGTGCACCATGTTGATAGGAATCGGCAAAGACCTTCTTGTACACGTCCTCGAGGGCTGCATTCATGGCAATCATCACTAGTTTCTCCCGAGGGCATGGTATGGCTTTGTTCTTGGTCTTGTTTAATAGATGTCGAGTGCCGCTTTTCCCCGTCCGAGAATCTCCATCTGCTCTAAGTGGGCGAGCTAGAATCCTTATGTCAGGTTGGTTGTTCAAAAGACTTTCTCTTTACCTTACCCTTTGCATATTCATCTTTTCGAAAGCCCAGACCCATTCTTCTGGATCTTAGTCCTATTCCGGGTGCAAAGCCTCTTCAATAAAGACCTCTTTCTTTCTCCCCCATTTCTCATTTTGTTGATTGAAAGAGAATAAGCGCTATCCATTGAGTAAAGTAAAGGGAGGGTTTGCTACAGTGATTCGGGTGGTTGGTGGGCCCTTCGAGAGTTGCGGGTCCTTGTCGCTGCATGAGTGGTAGCTCACGCTCAAAAGTCCTCCGACACGAGTCCTAGTCGTTGCGCTGCGGTCCGTTTCCCGGCTTCGCTTGCGCGATTTGCACTTCTGATTGGTTCCATCCATCCCCAACCCTAATGAATCGAGTATGAAGGGGTCAAGCGGTTCGGGTTTTCGGTCGGTTCCCGTTCACCTTCCCCCCTCATAGTCCATTAGTGGGTAGGGTGGTAAACTTAGAGGCCGCCGGCCTCCTCTTCAGACGTGTCCTCGACAACCTGGCGGTTCTTCGGTCTACGCTTTTGGGGGCGGGAGTGCTTGGTCGCTGGGCTTTCCTTTTCCTCAACCAATTCGGTTGTGTCAGCCGGTCTAACATTTTGTTATGGGCTGGCTTGGCTGGACAACGATGGATTGAAGGTAAGATAGATTTGAGTTCAAGTGGCACAGGACCTTCGATCTACCATAGGGTAGAATACTACCGAATTCATTCTATTGAAGCGTAACATTTCATTTCCTGTTGCATTTCTTTGGTTTGGAAGTTCCAGAATATTGTCTGTGGATTTCTAGCCCCCTATATTATATGATATGCCAAAAGATTGATTCAAGTTTCGTGCTGCTCACCACTCCTCGAGGCCAAGGACGGGGTCGAACCGTCATTCCAGGATTTGCAGTCCGATACATTTCCATTATGTTACCTAGCCAAACCCGCCACCTCATGTGCCAAAGTAAAACGATTGTTCTTCCTTCCCCGCTCCCTCTTTTTCGACATATGCGGCGGCGGGTTACCAGAGAAGAGGGGACAACTTCTTTCTCCTTTGCATTGCTCAATCTTCCTTTTCTGGTTGAAAATAGCAAGCCACTCCACTACTGGTACAGAGGCCAGATAGAAGGTTGCTTATATGTTCAGGCTCGAAAATCTCTCTTTTACCTCTCCTCCCTGTCTCCATTCTGATTGATTCGCTTCTTCCTTCGCGCAAGCCTTTGGTTCGCCCCTTGTTGTGTTGCATTTTCTGCTCCTCCGCTTCAGTCTGCCTTCTTCGGATAGCCGGGGTCCGACGTTGATTTCCGATTTCAATGTCAGCTCCAGGTTTTGGGCGGCCCATCTGGTTAGTTCAGCTATCACTGCTGGAAGCCCCTGCGGTTGTTCGGCTGCGTACTCCCCGTCCGCCTATCTCACACTCCCAAAGCATATTTTTATTTCATATTTCATTTTCCTTCGCCCGTCCATTCCTTTCAAGCGCCCTTCGACTCGTTACGTTGTTCGACTGAACTCGTTGGCTCCGCGCTCTATTCGGTCGGAACCCGGTTCGTCGAGAACCTTCTCTCATAGATTCCCTTCACCAAGTCATCGCCAGCAATCCGCTCTTATCCCTTGGTGTCAAAGGGCGAGTTCCTTTCTTGTCTTGCCCAAAAACTTTCTTTATTCTTGTTGGGAACTGAAGATATGCTAAGTATGGTTAGTACTGCTAAGTCTACATTACTACTGCCAGGTCTTCATTACTACTGCTGGGCAAGATTACTACTGCTAGACGAAGTTAGTGCTGCTAGTCCAAATTACTACTGCTAGACATGGTTAGTACTGCTGAGCTGAGTTACTACTGCTTGAAGACTGTGAAGGTTAATACTGCTGAAGGTTGTTAATGCTGCTGAGCCAAATCATCATTAATGCTGCTGAGCCAAATCATTGTTAATACTGCTGACTTGATAAGTTTGGTATGCGATGCTTTTGGAGACAAATAAGGAATTGATCAAGATATGTTTAACGAAGATTCAGAAGATCAATTTACTTTTGATAGTTATCTTGTAATTACTTTTGTATAAATAGTATTGATAGATAGCTATTAGAAATGGAGAAAAAAAAAGATAGACGAAAGATATACGAGTGAAATAGAATTTGATATTCATTCAAGAGTGAATTAACCTCAAGATCATAGATCCTATTTCTAGAGAAGTAGAAATCGTCTTGTTGAGCCTGTTCAACAAGATTGGGGTTTGGTGTAAAACTTGTGAGTAATACAGTTTGATATATACAGTGTATTGAAATTTTATTGATTGTTCATTAATTGATTTAGAGTTCTATTCCGCAAGATTCTCTAAATTCTGTTTCTAAGAAGTTTAATTCTTGTTAAGAATCGATCCTGACAAGTGGTATCAGAGCCTTGGTATCTTAGAAGCTATGGACAATTCAATGGATTCTCACAGTACTCTTGTTTCAAAGGTTCCCATGCTCAAACCCAATGAGTTTGACATGTGGAAACTGAGAATCAAGCAGTACATTCTTCTTACTGATTATGCAATATGGGACATCATAGAAAATGGCCCATGTAATGAAGGAAAGATTGGAGCAGATGGAAAGAGACCTCCTCCCAAGACAGATGCTGAAAAGAAAGTCAGACAAACAGAGATGAAGGCCTTAAGCACTCTGCTTTTGGCTATTCCTAATGAATACCAACATCAATTCCAACACTGCACAGATGCACAGATGTTGTGGAATGCTCTGGAGAAAAGATTTACTGGCACAAAGAGCACAAAGAGAAATCAAAAGGCTATTCTCAGGCAACAATATGAGAACTTCATGTCTGCAAAGAATGAGTCTATGACTCAAACTTTTGACAGATTTAACAAGTTGATTGGAGAATTAGCAACTGTGGGTGTACACATGGATGCTGATGATGTCAATAGAAAGTTCCTTAGATCATTGGGAGAAGAATGGACCATGTACACAGTCTCATTCAGACAGAATGACCAATTGGAGGACAAAAAGTTAGATGACCTCTACAATGATCTGAGAGTATTTGAGGCTGAAGTTGAAGCCAAGAAAAGGCCATCAGGATTTGTTTATAATGCTGCTTTATTATCTTCATCCTCTGATAATGCTGCTAATCCTGATTCTGTTAATACTGCAGGTTCTGTTAATGCTGCTGGTGGAACCAATCAAGAGAAGACTACAGACTCTGTACTAGAAGCATTCTTCTCTAGTCATGTTCACTCTTCTCTAATCAATGATGATTTAGAGCAGATTAATGCTGATGATCTGGAAGAGATGGACATCAAATGGCAGATGGCTATGCTATCAATGAGGGTGAAGAAATTCATCAAAAGGACTGGGAGAAACAACTTTTCCCAAAGAAGAGAAGATGGTGCAGGCTTTGACAAGTCCAAGGTTGAATGTTATAAGTGTCACAAGATGGGACACTTTGCCAGAGAATGCAGAAGTGGAGGATCAAATCAACAGGCTCCAAATGGAAACCAAAACAGAAGCTCCTCTCAAGCCCTTGTTTCTCAACAAGGAATGGGATTTGATTGGAGTGATCAAGCTGAGGAAGCCTGTCAGAATCAAGCTCTTATGGCAGAAGTATCTGATATTCCCACTGAGGTACAATCTAAACTCTGTTCTCAAGCTTGCATTGATGCTGTCAAAAGATATAGGGATCACAATCAAGGTATGTGTGATGACCTTAAGAGGCTAGAGAAAGATGTGAAAGATTATGTTAGGATTGTAGAAAGGTTTGAGGAACAGATTAGAGCTTTTCAAGCTAATGAACTTCAACACCACTATGATACTAACTATTGGAAGTGGGAAAAGAATGAGTATGAGATTAAGCTGAAAGTGTCTGGGGAGGAGAATGAGAAATTAAAAGAAGAGCTTAAGAAGGTTAAACTTGATGTTGAAAAGTTTACCTGTGCTTCTAAAACCATGGACACCATCATTAAAGCTCAAATCCATGACAAGATGAAAGTAGGGATAGGGTACAATACCACACCTCCACCCTACAATAACAACTACATACCTCCCAAGTCTGATTTGTTAGAGACCAAGGATAGAAAGGAACCTGAATTAAAGATTAATATAGATCCTTGTGAAAAAGAAATAGTTGTTGAGGATGAGACTGACAAAGTAGACTCTGATGAGGAATGTGAGAGTCCATGTGTCAAGAACACTGAGATCAAAAGGACTGAAGAGAAAAAGGGAGTTCATTCCACACAGCCCAAAGTTGTGAACTCTAATACTTGTAAACAGTGTTCCTGCAGGAAATCTAAAGAGAACAAGCCCCAAAAACATGATAATCAGAGGGGAAATCAAAGGAACTGGAATAACCAGTGGGCTATGAGACAAGGAGTTGACCTGAACAGAATCAACAGGCCAAAACCTTGTTTCATCTGTGGTAAGCTAAATCACTTAGCCAAACACTGTTATTTCAATCCTGTTAACCAAAGGTTTAATGCTCAAAGATCTTTTCAAAAACCTGGTGGTTACAGAAAGAATGGTGGATATAAAAAGTCTGCAAAGAAAAATGTGGCAAAGAAACAAGATAAACCCAAAAGCCACATAAAGAAAACGACTGAAAAGGAATGTGATACTATGTGGGTTCCAAAAAGCACTAAAAACAATACTGCTGCTAGCAGTGTTAGTACTGCTAACACTGTTAGTACTGCTTCAAAAGTTAGTGCTGCTAGCAGTGTTAATACTGCTAGTAATCATTCCAAAGTTAGTGCTGCTAGCAGTGTTAATACTGCTAGTAATCAGTCCAATGTTAATGCTGCTAATACTTTTAGTGCTTCTTCTTCAGATAGTACTGCTGCTAGCAGTATTAACTCTGTTAATACTGCTTCTAGCAGTGTTAACTCTATTAATACTGCTACCTCTGTTAGTACTTCTGAGGTTAATACTGCTGCTCCCAGTATTAGTACTGCTAGCACTGTTAGTACCTCTGAGGTTAATACTGCTGCTAGCACTGTTAGTACTGCTAGTGCTGCTACACCAATAATTTTGACAAAGTACTCCAGTACTGCAGTACCTAAATTTGAAAATCTCATCAAAACCAAGTGCAAGTATTTTGATGAGCAAGGGAGACCCAAGACCACTTCGGCTTGGGTTCCCAATAAAACTAACTGATTTATCTTGATGTGCAGGGCAACCAACAGCTCAAGGGGAAGAGCATTTGGCATGTTGATAGTGGTTGCTCCAGGCACATGACAGGTAACATGGCCTGCCTCAAAAATTTCAAAAAGATTGATGGAGGACATGTTGCATTTGGGGATAATCATGCTGGTGGAAAGATAAGTGGTAAGGGTGATGTTTCAAAGGGTAAGATGACCTTTGAAGATGTGTACTATGTTGAACAATTGAGATACAACCTGTTAAGTGTATCACAGGTTTGTGACAAGAAGCATAGCATATTGTTTACTAATTCTGAATGTATTATCCTTGCTCCTGGATACAAAGTGGTTGATGAAAACATGATACTTCTGAGAACTCCTAGGAAGGATAATGTTTATTGTTTAGATTTGGAAAGTGTATCATCTGATTCATCCCTAAATTGTTTAGTTTCAAAAGCTTCTTTGGATGAATCATCACTTTGGCACAGAAGGATGTGTCACATGAACTTTAAAACAATAAATAAACTTGTTAAGAATAACCTTGTAAGGGGTTTGCCATCCAAAGTCTATTCATGTGATGATCATTGTGTTGCTTGTCTCAAAGGCAAACAACACAAAACTTCTCATAAGTCCAAAGAGATAAACACTATATCAAATCCTCTTCAACTGTTACATATGGATCTGTTTGGTCCTACCAATGTGATGAGTATTGGCAAGAAATCATACTGCTTAGTTATTGTTGATGATTATTCTAGATTTACTTGGGTATATTTTCTGAGAACTAAAGATGAGACAAGTGGACTGATCAAATCTTTTATTCTCAAAATTGAAAACCAATCAAATCAAAGAGTGAAAGTCATTAGATCAGATAATGGAACTGAGTTTAAAAATTTTGATCTAAACACCTTTTGTGAAGAAAAAGGAATTGAGAGACAATACAGTGCTCCTAGGACTCCACAACAAAATGGTGTTGCTGAGAGAAGGAATAGGACACTGATTGAGGCTGCTAGATCTCTGTTAGCTGACTCAAAGTTACCAATTACTTTTTGGGCAGAAGCAGTTAATACTGCCTGCTATGTTCAAAACAGAGTTTTAGTTGTAAAGCCTAAAAACAAGACACCTTATGAGCTTTTCCATAAAAGGAAACCATATATTGGATTTTTCAAACCATTTGGATGTCCTTGTACTATTCTCAATACCAAATCTCACTTAGGCAAGTTTGATAGCAAAGCAGATGATGGTTTTCTTGTTGGGTATTCATCTCAAAGTAAGGCCTACGGAGTTTTTAATACCTCTTCTAGAATAATTGAAGAAAGTGACAATGTCAAATGCAATGAGAACACACCAAATCCTATTGGTTCAGGTCCTAATTGGCTATTTGACATTGATTCACTCACTAATTCTTTGGGTTTCAGTGGTGATGTATATGCAGGACAAAGGGATACACCAACATCAGAACACAGAATTCAATCTGTGATATTTCCAATCCCTTCCATTGATCCTGTTGAATTCTGTGAACACCATGAGGAGACTGCACCTATTCAGAATGAAGAAGAGAGGAGAGCAGAGGAAAATCAGTCTTCAGGTTCAAATTCCAAAGAATCTGAGGTGACTGAAGAAGCAGAAACAAATCCAGAATTAAATAAGTCTAATCTGGATGAGGACTTACAAGAGGAAGCTGGTCATCCAACAAGAACTCAGAAAAATCATCCTCCTGAGTTGGTGATTGGAGATATTGCATCTCCCATGATGACTAGAAAGCAAAGCAGACTCCAAGAGTTGCAAGAGCAGCAAAATACAGTTAACACTGTTCTTACTTGCTTTCTGTCCCAGATTGAGCCCAAAAAGGCTTATGATGCTATGAAAGACCCAAGATGGATAGAGGCAATGCAAGAGGAGCTGCTACAGTTCAAATTACAGGATGTATGGGACTTGGTAGACCTTCCAAAAGGTCATAGAGCAATTGGCACCAAGTGGATTTTCAGGAACAAGAAGGATGACAGAGGGATTGTAATCAGAAACAAAGCTAGACTGGTTGCACAAGGGTACACTCAGGAAGAAGGAATAGATTATGAGGAAGTCTTTGCTCCTGTGGCAAGGATTGAAGCAATCAGGTTATTTCTAGCCTATGCCTCCTACATGAAGTTCAAAGTGTACCAAATGGATGTCAAGAGTGCATTTCTGTATGGAAGTATTGAGGAAGAAGTATATGTCTGTCAACCCCCTGGATTTGAGAATCCATTGCACCCTGACAGAGTATACAAGCTGAAGAAGGCTCTTTATGGTTTGCATCAAGCTCCAAGAGCATGGTATGACACTCTGTCTACCTATCTCTTGAAAAATGACTTTGAAAGAGGAGTAATTGACAAGACCCTGTTTATCAAGAGGAGAAAGAGAGGTACACTACTTGTTCAGATCTATGTGGATGACATCATCTTTGGATCCACCAATGATCAAATGTGTAAAGAGTTTGAAGAATTGATGCACAAAAGCTTCAAGATGAGTTCCATGGGAGAACTTACATTCTTTCTTGGGCTTCAGGTAAAACAGAGGAAAGATGGGATTTTTATTAGCCAATCCAAATATGTGAAAGACATCCTGGACAAGTTTGGTTTATCAGACTCAAAGCCAGCAAGCACACCAATGGAAACACATAAACAGATCACTGCAGATCTTGAGGGGGAGGATGTGGATGTCCATCATTACAGATCAATGATTGGATCTCTCATGTATCTCACAGCCTCTAGACCTGACATTATGTTTTCAGTCTGTGTTTGTGCCAGATTTCAGGTTTCTCCTAAGCAATCACACCTTCATGCTGTCAAGAGAATATTCAGATACTTAAAAGGGCAACCTAGATTAGGTCTCTGGTATCCTCATGAATCCTCTTTTGACTTGCTTGCATATTCAGATAGTGATTTGGGTGGAGCCAACATGGATAGGAAGTCTACTTCAGGTGGATGTCAGTTTTTGGGTACAAGACTAGTATCTTGGCAGTGTAAGAAACAAACCACAGTGTCCTTATCTACCACAGAGGCTGAGTACATAGCTGCTGCAAGCTGCTGCTCTCAGGTTCTATGGATTCATAATCAGATGTTGGACTATGGGGTAACATTTCTTCACACTCCAATCTTCATTGATAACAACAGTGCTATTAGCATTGTTAATAATCCAGTCAAACACTAAAAAACAAAGCATATAGAGATAAGGTATCACTTTATAAGATTGCAATGAAAAGAAATTAATTCAGGTTGCTAAAGTCCATACAAATGACCAGTTTGCTGATCTATTCACAAAAGCTTTTGATGTGGGTAGATTCACCTTTTTGGTAACAAGTGTGGGCATGATCAACCTAGAATAAATTTATGACTTTCTGTTTTTATACCTATATTTCTTCATATATTTGGTGCTACTAACTTTCTTTCTCAGGATCCTCTGTTTCCCTCAGATTACCAAGTGCAGAAAAGTGTAAGTGTGGTTACTACTGCCTGTGCAGCGTTACTACTGCCAGTACAGAAGTTACTACTGCCTGTGTTCTAGTAGTTAATACTGCTTGTGCAGTTAATACTGCTCAGTAGTTAATACTGCTCAGTAGTTAATACTGCTAGTGCAGTTAATACTGCTAGGTAGTTAATACTGCTAGGTAGTTAATACTGCTTGGTAGTTAATACTGCTTGGTAGTTAATACTGCTCAGTAGTTAATACTGCTAGTGCAGTTAATACTGCTAGTGTAGTTAATACTGCTTGGTCGTTAATACTGCTAGGTAGTTAATACTGCTTGGTAGTTAATACTGCGAGGTAGTTAATACTGCTCAGTAGTTAATACTGCTAATGCAGTTAATACTGCTAGTGTAGTTAATATTGCTTGGTAGTTAATACTGCTAGGTAGTTAATACTGCTTGGTAGTTAATACTGCTCGGTAGTTAATACTGCGAGGTAGTTAATACTGCTTTTGATAATCTAGGGCATATAAATACCCCTGTGTGCCCGCCCAAGTTCATAACGACTCTTCGCATTTACTTCTTCTCTCTCGTTCTAACCTAGTCTCCCAGAATCTTTGTGTTTTTTCTTTCAAGAATCCTCAGGAATCATGGAGTTTGTGGATGAGCACAATGAAATAGCCATGCTTCAGAAGCCGAAACAAGCTGCGGGATTCCACGATATAGTCGATTTTCTCAAATCCTCGCACATCTCCTATGCCCTAACGGTGAGCCCAACAATCTATATCGAACATCAGACACAATTTTGGGAGAATGCCACTGTTAGTTTCGAAGAAGGGCAGAAAACCATTCGAACAAGGGTTTGTGATAAACCCTTGAAAGTCACTGAAGAGGTTATTCGCATCTCTCTTCAGTTGAATGATGCTTCAGGTATATCTTCTATTCCTAATGAAGAACTCTTTTCTACTTTACAAAGAATGGGGTATGAAGGTCCCATTGGTGTTTTTAAATTCTACAAGTCAAAATTTTTCAACCAATGGAGATTTCTTGTTCATACCCTGATGCACTGTATTTCCAAGAAAACTACTGGATGGAGTGAGTTCAGCAGTCCCATTGCATATGCCTTGGTCTGCTTATCCACTGCCAGAAAGTACAATTTCTCAGCAATGATCTTTAATGATCTTGTATCAAACTTGGAATCCAAAAAGACCTTTTTCATGTATCCAAGGTTTGTGCAAGAAGTTCTTAACAAGGAATTGACGGACTTACCTCAGTTTACTGAGGTATATGTACCCAAATCCCCTAAAGGGAAGGTTTTTTCAAATATGAAAAGACTTCCTAGGGACTCGGAAGGAGTTGACACACCATTGTTCTCTACAATGATGGTTGTGTCCCACCCCTCTGAAGGTATGGCATCAGGATCAAGGCCCTCATTAGATCAACCCACTGATGACCAATCCCATCCTTCCATCTCAAAAGACATCCCTCAGTCCATTCTTGAACAACCCACTCCCACAATCACCAAAAGGTTTCAAAGAAGAAAGGTGCACAAGGTTCCTTCCCTTGATGTACCTACTCAGAGCCCTAAGCCTTTAAGCCCTCAGTTGGAGCATTCTCCAATTGAGAATATCAACAGGGAAACCACAGGGGTGTCTCCCAACCCCAAGAAGGTGGTCTCTAAGGAGAAGGATGACCATATGGGTGCTAAGGCTGCCACTACTTCTGCTAGCACAGAGAAGGACAGTGGTAACATAAATAAGACCTTCCCCATGGCAACTCTAAATGAGAAATCATTAGGAGGACCCAGGTGCCAAGAAACCAAGGGGGCAGGTAGTGCTTCTGCTAGGCAGAAGGCTTCTGCTAAAACTTCCAGTGATCCTTTAAAGAAGGTAAACACTTCTAAACAAGGTGAGGATAGATATAACTATGAGGAATTGATGGAAACCATAGGGAATATCAACTTGGATGTTATGGCACAAAAGAAAGAGATTGAGCAACTGAAGACTGTGGTCACCTACCAACAGTCTCAAATTGAGAAGCTCAAAAAGATGGTCACCAAGTTGCTGAACAGAAAGAAAAAGGCAAGATTTGTGCTGAGAAGAAGAACTTCAACTGATGATGCTCCCAAAAAGGGGGAGTCAGAGTCAGAAGCAGAACTGAAAATGAAGGGTCCACAAATTGAGGGGGAGACTGTTCACATGGAGACTGAGATGGAAATGGATTAGGCACAGTTTAAGGGGGAGTCCAGTGCACAGAATAAGGGGGAGACAGAAAAGGGGGAAGAGTGTGTTAAAGCAGCAGAAACCACAGCAGCAGAAACCACAGCAGCAGAAACTGTTAATGCTGCTGAGTGTGAACAAGCAGCAGAAACAGTTAATGCTGCTGAAGGCCAAACAGACAAAGCAGCAGAAACTGAGCAGGAAGCAGTGACTACAACTCAAGCTGAAATAGATGAAGAAATATACTGGATTGTGAAGAACAGCGTTGAAGCAGCATCATTACATGTTCTAAGAGAAGCAGTAACAGCCATAGCAGCAGAAATGGTTATTGC